>CM072997.1:122843735-125663735 GCA_037038555.1 Rhynchonycteris naso | reverse complement strand
AAAGGACTGGGGAAACCTCTGGTAAGAGCTGAAGGCCACGGGAAGAAATGCTGCTAAAATCACCGAAAGGTTCAGCTTTATCTGCTGTTACTGATGCATCTTTCCAAGCCCACTGCCTTTCTGTTCTCTCTTGTTTTAGCTGCCACACATACAGTAATTCCTGAATATCCAACGGTGTAGATCACAAGGGGGGGGGGATGTTAAATGTTAATCTAAAATATAGTTTAAAAAGATTTTGACATAGAGAGCCTTGATTTAAAAAGAATAAAAATAAAGAGAGAGATGTAATTTAAAAAGTTTATTATAAATTAAATTCAGCAAAAAAAAAGATTTGCTACAAAGTATAGAGAAGTATAAAATAAAAGTTATTGTTTGAAGTGGGGGTGTCGTCTGTTTCCTGCCACAAGCCTAAATTCTTGGCCTAGTTCTCAGAAGTACCTGAAGGGACACATGAAACCAGGTGATAAGTTCACGTTCACATGATGCTTGATAACCTATCATCTTCAAGCAGACCCCCCTCAACTAGGCCACTGCCCTTTCCCTAAAAGTTTGTTTACTCAAAGAAGAGAAAGGGTTGTTGGGTTTTTTTAATAAATAAATAAACTAAAAAATCGAAATCCTTTCTAGGTAAGGTTTGAGAGAAGTGGGTTTGCGCTCAGATGAGAAAGCATAGCAGGCGGAATGCCTGTGGCCGGCCCACGGCCCGGGTCTTAGGCGGGTCGGAGCCCTAACTACATTCACTGCAGGCAGAGCCCTAACCACGATTCGCCTCTTTTTCTGCGGTGACCCGTGGCAGCTTGCGAAGGAACCGCCATTAAGGGCTCTAACAGAGGGGCGGAGAGGATGTGGTCCCTGGCAGGGATCAGGTGAATCCTTTCATAATTAATAAGGGAGCTCAGCAGAAATGGTGAGGAGACGCGGCCCTATTGATCAGGCAGTAGAGCTACTTCCACCGCTCCTATTTATAGGCGGCCCCGCCTGGCTGTACAGAGAAGTAAACATTCGAGAGTAAACAGGAGCACAAGACACCGGAGTCTAGGGCCTCAGGACCCGAGCAGGTGGGGAAAGGGAGAACCGAATATATGTGTCTGGGTTCAATGAAATCGAAATCTGATATTTTGGAGAAGGTGTGGGTGGGAGGGAGCTGCGGGGATCCCCTGGGGTGGGGGTGGGGAAGAGGAAGCGTAGAGGGAGGCAGAGGAGGCTTCAGCGGTTTTCCGAGCCCGGGAGCTTGCGGGTCCCCGCCTGGAGGGTGCGCGGGGGCTCTGAAATGCAATGCGTAAACAATCGCGAGTGTAACCGTTCATAAATCAAACCCAGTAGGTCACAGCCCAATCTGCATTTCCCCCAACGGATTGAATTCCAGCAACACATGCGTCCCTTACGCCCGGAGCACTAGAAGCTGCCTAGATACTTAATGGCAGCATATATTACCGCAGCCAGTTCACACACGCGCCGCGCCCAGACACTCTGGAGAATAGCTCGACCCCCTGCCCACTCCTCAGTCGACCCCTGATTCTTAGTCAAAACTCAGCGAGATCCTTGCAGCCTGCGCGGAGTTCGCCTACCGAGAAAGCTATTTGTTTTCATCGTTTTGTTTCTATGATTATTTTTGTCTAAATATAAATAGGACAATTCTAACCAGAGCTCAACCCCTAGAATTCAAATTAAAATATCTGAGACTATTTAAAATACGAATCTACTTAACGAGGGGGCGGAAAACAAGGAGAAAGAGGGACGGTCTTCTGTCTTTTTTTTTTTTTTTTTTTCTTGAAAAGCGCGTTACCTCCTGTCGGAATCTTTCCCTCCGCAAACTGAGGGAGAACCAGTGTGAAACCTAGGCCCCTTGCTTGCCAAAAGAAAACTCACGCGTGGTTCTCTTCAAGCTTTTTTTTTTTTTTTTTTTTTTTTTTTTTGGCGGGGTTGGGGGAGAGGGCGGGAAAGACTCCCACTACACCCTGAGGACGCCCCTTCCCTCTAGAAGTGGGCTTCCCACTTAGAAATCTCTTCCACATCAGGTAGGAAGCTAGGCTGAGGGAGGGGGCAGAGGCGATGAGGGGCGGAGATTGGAAGCGCCGGTTCAGCCTCTCTCCCTACAGGGTTCTTCAGTGGGAATCTCGTCCTCCTGCGGCTTCAACTGTCTCCCAAGTGGGGTAGCCCCAGAGGAAAGTTACCCTGCCGCCGGGTCTTTCTGCGCCCCCACTCCATCCAGTCCCAGATCTCCCGGGGGAGACTAGGGAAAACTTGGCGCCTTGTTTGGGGTTCCCTAGTCCTATCCTAGGGCGGGAACCACGCTCAGCTGTGGTAGGAGAAAGCCCCAGGAAAGCAGGGTAATCAGTTTCAGAAACACAGTTGCAGGACGTTTCTTTTCATCGTGGTGTTTGTTTAGATCATTATCACGCCGTCTTAGGCTATAATTTGCTGTTTAATCATGATGACATCTCCACATATTAGTTGATTTTATTGTTTTTAAGCAGCAACGCGGTAACCCCTATTCCCAGTTCAGGGAAATATTAACCAGAGTGAGCATGTCCCATCACTGAGATGAGGAGGGACGTGGGTGTCAGGCACCAAGGAAATCATCAGATCTGCCTTTGGCCGGTGTTCCAAAAGAGTCTCCAGTTATGTCCACCGCCCACCTGACTTTCCACCAGGCCCACTTGCTCTGGCTCCAGCCCCATAGGACCTTTTGGGATTGGGGAAGTACCCTACTTTACTCCATCTTCTGCTCGAGCGAATTCAAAACACAGAAATTCACTTGACTGTAGTGTTAGGTTATCCTCTGAAATTGCCCAAGAGAAGCTAGCTCCAGAGTCCCAGCCTCAGCTGAAAGAGCTCCAGAGCCCTTGGGAAGAGAACTTACAGGGAAGAAGGAGACCTTTGAGAGAAGAACAGCAACATGGAAAATGGGGGTGGAGGACTGCGGAGAAAGAGGGAAACAAATCCAGAAGTAAAGTTCGCAGAGGGGAGAGAGGGGCGACCATCTTACACACAGGAGACAGTAGAGAGACTTAGAACTGGGAATGGCAGAGATGTGAACCAGAGATAGAGGATGGAGATAGAATTGGGACTTATTTTCATTTAGGACTCTCAGAGAAGCAAATGAGCACTAGGATCACTATGTAAATCACCTTTCTGTGGATCCGGAGATCCTTGCACCCCAGTCTGAGCCTCCAAGGTCAGTCACAAGAGTGGCAGCATCTTGGAGCTGGGCACACCAAGCCCAAGCTAAGGAAAACCAGGAGGACAGGGCAGAGCTGGAGCCTTCCTTGCCCCTGTCCTCCTCCTGAAGCCCCTTCAAGTCCCAGCAGAACCCCCCCCCCCATGGTGGTGGAAGGCCTTCAACTACTCTCCATCTCCCACTGACCAGGACACACAATGCTCAGATAAGGTCCATTCTCTGGAACAGTCTACCAAGACCCTGCCCCTGTTATGGGGAGGAATGTTTCACTTACCCATTGTTCCTTCCTGCCCAACACCTACCAAAGGAAACCAAAGCATAGCTTCTCTCACCCTTTCTGCCAGGTGCAAAAATGAAGTGTGGGGGTTGGGGGGACAAACCAGGGGGTAAAACAATGTTTACACCTGCCATGCGGCTCCAACAAGATAGTGGGCTCACTGCTCTCCATCCTACATTCCTCTGGGGAACTGTCTTTCCAAGACCTGGGCATCAGAGAACTTTGTTTGTAATGCTTAGTTTGTTTTTTATCCCAAAGAGAAAAACAGCATCTCCCAGGATCCCTTCCTTGATTTGGGGGCCCAGGAAGCTTTGGCCCCTAAAGCCAATGCTGGGAATAAAGGAACTGTTCTCAGTCCCTGCTCCTACAACCCTTGAATCCCAGGAGGCCTGGAGGAGTATAAAGTTTCCAAACAGATCATCTGCCTGTAAAGACATCGCTTTTAACGTGAGGGCTCCAGAGCCAGATGGCCTGGCTTAATTACTAGCCATGTACTCACAGGTTGGTTACTTAACCCCTCTGTACCTCAGTTTCTTGCTTTGTAAAATGGGGGTAATCATACCTCACTCATTTAGTACTTGTATCAAACGATCTAACATAGGTAAAGCGCTTTCACACTACATGCCACTTACCTGACATTCTATTACTGTTTCCTCCTGCTCCATTCAGGCTTTAATATGATGACTCTCACTAAAGTCTGTTAAATAACCTCTTCTAAATAACCTCGAATGGAGAAAGTCATTATGACCTTGCATGCTTAGGGGCAGTTTTTCTGTGTAGTACAGCATTAATTTTCTGCTAAATTCCTCTTGCAATAGGCTCCACCGGGCTCCACCCAGCTCTGGCCTTCTCGGAGGATGTTCTAGATAAGCTTTGAATTGAGTCAGCCATTGGATAGCAACTATGAGCCCAGACCCTACCCCACCCCACCAGGGGCTAGAGCTCAGGCCAGATGCCTGGCTTTCAGTGCCTGTGACCCCCATTCTTGAGTGACCAGGTTATCCCAGCACTAATGAGGTTCCTCCTGGAGTTTTCCCAAAGTTTCTCTCATTCTCTCCTCTTCTTACCATTTATATGAAATTCCTCTGCCACATTTTCAAAACTAATGTATTTATTGTAACTAGTGTAAGCAATACAATAATGCTTTGGGAAAGGGAGATAAACCCAGCCTGCATGAACTAATATTGATAGAGTGACCTTTCTCCTTCCTAAAAGCATGCTCGTATGGAGGGTGCAGTTTTTGTTTTGTTTTTATAAAATTATGATATACATTTCTTTGCTATCAAATCCTTCAATGTCAATAGCTAAACAAATAACTCCTTTTTTAAAATCGTAACACAATATTTCTCAGATGGTCATAGTACAGTTTATTTACTTTCTACCCATTGATGGACATTTAAATTTTTCTGGGTTTGTGTATCTATGTGTGTGTGTATGTGCATGTGTGTGTGTCCCTCCAATATTGCCGTAATAAATACTCCTATTTAAACAGTGTTATTTATTAGAATTTTTATTTCTTCAATAGAATAGATTCCTCAAAATTGGATTGCTGGAAAGAAAAGTGTGTGTGCTTATTTTTGTTTTAAATGTAGGTGTAGTTTTTATTTAAAAATGTATATATTATTGGGTTCTTTTCCCAAAGTGCCCTCCCTCCCCATCTTCTTCAACACTGTCTGTTAATACTTTATTTATTTATTTTGCCTTTGTCAGCTCAGCAGGTAACCTAGCAGCTTTCTGGAAAGCCAGCCTTTCTGAGCACCCACATTGTGCTTTTTAGGCCTCTATCTATCCATGATGGACAACACCACCAGAGCTGGCAAGGGAAGTCCAGCTAGACTTTGGATTTCCCTTCTCTGAACAACACTACAAGCCGGACCATGCAGCCTTCGACTTTTATGCAAAGTGGGGTGTAAGTAGCCCTGGAAAACCCTGACTTTGGCACTAATCTAACCCACAGGCCTCTAGAGCAGAGTCCCTGGATGCTGCTGGACGAGTGATTGTGTTTGGGCAGAGATGGGGCTCAGCCAGGGGTCCCCTAAAGCTTCTGCCACTTCTGTTGGGGCACTTCCCGCAAGGCCAGGGGAGGCCACAGTGGCTGGGAGGTCAATACGGAGACTGCAATTCCCTGATTTGTCCTCAGTGGAGAGCAAGCAAAGGAAAGAGGCAGCAAAGGAAAAGATAATCACAGCCTCCAAGGAGGGACAGCAAAAATGATGGCTGAACCTTTCTTTTTCTCTCCCATTAAGACCAAGAAGCTTCCGCAGGGGGTGGGTGGAGGCTCAGAGAGCCACAAGGAGAACTGAACCAAATGTGGGGATTTGGTGTGCAGTATTATAGGTTATACTCTGTCTCTTCTCTCTCCCCACCTTTATTCTGCCTATCTTAAAACAAAAACTTTTATTGAGCACTTAGCTACATGTTAGGCATTATGCTGAAGCTTTGTGAACATCATCTCATTTTCTGCACGCATTTTTGTAGAGATTGTATTATCTCCACTTTACATCTGAAACGCAGGTTTGGAGAGTCAGTCACTTGCTCCAAATCAGCAGATCATAAAGTGCAGAGCTGAAATTTGAGCACTGATCTGTGTCAGGAATCCGTTTTATGACTCCTTTGCTTGACTTGTTACTATTTTGAGCCTAAAGAGAAAGATCACAAATTGAAAACCAACGATAAGGAAATGTAAGTCCTGTGATAGGTAGAATAATGGCCTCATTACGTTGTCATGTCCTAATCCCCCAAATTTTGAATGTGTGAGTTACATGGCAAAGGGGAATTAAGGTTACAGATAGAATTAGGTTGCTCATGGGCCGATGTTAAAACAGGGAGATTGTCCTATAGCTCCGGAGGGCCCACTATAATCACAAGTTCCTTAAAGGTAGGAGACAGAGGCAGAGAGATCAGAGTGAAGGGATAGAGGAGGACTAACATCTGTTGGCTTTGAAGATGGAGTAAAGTCCACAAGGAATTCAGGCAGCCTCTAGATACGGGAGAAGATAAGGAAATGGATTCTTCCCTGGAGCCTTCAGAAAGGAATGCAGCCCAGTGAAACTCAAGACTGACTTCTGACCTACAAAACTAATGGGTTATATAATAAATTTACGTTGTTTAAGCCAGCAAGTTTGTGTTAATTTGTTACAGTTGCAAATGGAAAAATAATAAAAATACCAATTTTAGCTGAGAAATAGGTACATCCAGAGAGCCTTGATATTCAGGATGTATACGTTTGCTAGAGTTTGCTCAAGCAAACTGACTATTTTGGGGGTTTGTGCCAGCTTCATTTAAGCAGGAAGAAAGAAAACATTATGGAATAAATTCCAAAATAACAAGCAGAAAAAAATATGTGTTATGTTTTATGGTGTGTTGGCACATTGTAACGTCGGTGGACAAAGGGGACAGTCACATGAGGAACTCAGACCCCAGAACTTTGACTAGAACCACCCACATTCTTGCGCACCAAAAGAAATTTCCCAGAGGTCCTTGGGAAGAGAGCGACCATCCGTCAGCCAGTGAGATTTCACCTCATCATAATTGCTCGCCCACCCTAGGGGACCTCTTTAAATATCTCTCATGCAGTCTAATTCGCGCAACTCCTCTGGCCTCTGGACCCTGGGACCGGAGGACATCATACTTAATAAAGCCTTTGCTATTCCACACTTTGTGGCTCCAGCCTCCCTTCCTTCTTTCTCGGTGGGAAAATACCTTACATTTTAGTGCCAAAACCCGGGAAAGAGTTAGAAGCCCACTAGGGACCACTCCTCTCTCTCCATCTCCTCCGAGAAAGAAGCGATCTCAGGACCTCCGACCATCCACCCACTTTGGCCTACGGTGCGGTAAGTCCCATGCCTCCAAACTTTCCTTAGTTCTTTCCACCGAGACTCCCTGACTGAAACTGTAGCTATGTCAGGGAAGTCTTTTCCGTCTGAGTGTATGTGTGCCCTGGAGACGTCCCGAGCACATCCACTTTCCCTATCCGTCCGTGGCCAGAACTTGAATTTTGGGATGCCAGTTCCCAACTCTGGCCACTCTGAGGACTAAGGGCAGCCGTAGGGGCACAGGAATCCCCAAACACTCTGGGAGTTGCCTTATCTGAAATCTCTCCCTCCCTAAAGAAGAGGAAACTGTTCTTCTTCTCCGCTGTGGCCAGGCCACAGAACCTACTCAATAATCAGACCAGGTAGCCTCCTGAAGAGACTTTCGGTTTAACACCCTCACCAATTTAACTATCGCCAAAAAAGCTGGGAGCTGCTTGGAGATCCCTTTACATTTAGGGCCTCTAATCGCGCGCTTGTCCTTTATCTCTGTGCCGCCTGTTCTACCGTGCAGGTTTTTTTTTTTTTTTTTTTTTTGGCCAGAGAAAACCTCCATTCCTAATTTTTCCTTCTCCGTGGAATTCAAATCTCCTCCCCTCCCTTCGCAGGATCCGGTTTCTCATTCACCTGCAAATACCAGTCTCCCTTTCTCCTCCCCTGCTGGCCAGGGGTCCTTCCCTTCTCCACTGTGTTATTAAGCCCCTCCTCCATCAGGCCATTCTCAGCCTGTCATTGGCTCTTACACTGGTTTGCAGTATGGCCAACCCCAATCTGCTTGCAGGAAGTTCTGACCCTGTCCTGCCTCTGGATCTAGCATTTCCAGCTGGATCTGGGTGTTGGGCTCCCTAGGAGTCCTCCTCTTCCTCTTATTCTCAACCCCAAACCCCTATCCAAGACGTGTGAACATGGCATTTAAAGTTTTCAATGGCCGCGGCTAGTAGAGACAGGTCGAGGCTGTTCTCTAGGCCCACATGCAGCAGAAGGTAACACTCCAAACCCAGGCTCTTGTGGCAGCCCTGAGGCCAGCAGAGCAAAAAGAGCAAGGCACAGGAAGTGCCCGGCTGAAGTCTGGACTGCAAAGAGGAACCCCAGCAGCTTGCTTTAAGTGTAGCAAGTAGGACCACTGTGCCCCATAGGGCCCCTGCCCACGGCAGCCCACTGAGCCCTGCCCTAACTGCAAGCAGCCCGGTCACTGGCAGAGTGATTGCCCCTTTGGGCAGTAGGCTCATCCTCAACACCTCTACGTGGAGGATGAGGCAGCCACGGGGACACATAGCTCAAACTCCTAGGACATGGCCTGGACTCAGAGAACCCAGGGTATGCTGCAACTAATGGGTAAGTCCATCTCATTTCTTGTGGACATGGGAGCTGCCTTCTCTGTTTTGCCATCACACTCTGGACCTCTAATTCCCTCACAGGTCTCAGTTATGGGATTAAATTGGACCCCTTCTTTTCATCTTCACACTCTACCCCTGACATGCAGTTTAAACAGAATCCTCTTTTTACATTCCTTTTTAGTTTGCCATCATGCCCTGTACCCCTTCTGGGTTGAAACATTCTACACAGTCTCGGAGCCACTATCCAGCTGACAGCATCTTCCCACTTACTCCTACCATTCCTCACTACCAAGGGCTCCCCCATAATCAATGCTACCCTCATTTCTAACCATGTCTCTTGCCTCAAGCTTGTTCCCATGCAGGATCGTTGGCAGTCAGAACCACTGGGCTCTACTCGTCTGTGACTCACCAAAAAGTTGGGCCTTGAAGACCCTCCTGTTGCTCCTGTCCCTCCTACCAAGAACCTGTCGCCAGAGTGAGCTGAAGCAGGGAGCAATGCTATTCATTAGGACTGGCCTGATGAAAGAAGCTTTAATCTCCTCAACTGTCTGCAAGAAACTAAGCAAGAATCTCTCCTCCTATAAATCGCTTTACTCCTGATGGCAGCCACCCATTCTCACCTGGGCTGCCCCTATCCTAAATCTTCTTCTAATTATCAGCGTATATCTCATATTTGCTCCTCTTTTTTAAATTCTTACAGAACCACATCGTGAAGTTTCTCAACTCACGGCCAAATAGATGTTCCTCCTGACTCCCCTCAAAGCCACCACCTGCCGACCTCCCCTCCCCACGATATCCCTATCCAGCAGGAAGTAGCCAGATGAATAAACAATGTCTCTAACCAGCAGGAAGTAGCCAGATGAATAAATGGCACCCCTATTCTATTTAACAAAAAAGGTCAAAATGTAATGTTGGTGGACAATGGAGATGGTCACGTGAGGAACTCAGACCTGAGAACTTTGACTAGAACCGCCCACACTCTTGCGGGCCAAAAGAAACTTCCCAGGGGTCCTTGGGAAGAGAGTGACCATTCGTCAGCCAGTGAGATTTCACCATGTCATAACTGCTCGCCCACCCTAGAGGACCCCTTTAAATACCTCTCATGCAGTCTAATTCACGTAACTCCTCCGGCCTCTGAACCCCGGGACTGGAGGACATCATCGGGCGGGAAGCGCGGTACTTAATAAAGCTTTTATTATTCTACACTTTGTGGCTCTGCCTTCCTTCTTTCTCAGTGGGGAAAAATACCATTCACACATAACTTTTTAATTATTTTCTCCCCCATCTTGTGCCCCTTTTGACTGCAGAAGCCTTTTATTTGCCTCCTTTCCCTCCAGTCATTTAAAAGACATGCAGGTGACTTCTTTGTTTCTGTCCTAGTCATGGGCCTGCTCCGATATGAAAAGTTCATTGCTAAAGTGATAGATGGTTTGATGGTATATTTATGAAATGTATTACCAGGTAGTTATTCTCTTGATAAATCACAGCAGCTGATTTTGGCTACTTTATCACCTGGACAAATCATGAGCTGAGTAGATTTTTAATGGTGGTGGCAGTTGCAACTTGCACATTACCTAGAACACTAAAGGGAATAGGTCCAATCTCCATGGAATGCCTAGAATGAATCACTTGCTGTGAGTATTAGAGGGAAGGAGGTTAAGTGTGAAAAACACAGGAAAAAGTCAAGCCAAACTAACCATAGACAGGAACTGCTTTCCACAAGGAGAAAAACTGAAAATAGTCCAAACCTGGTAAAGAGGAAAAGGGAGGAAAGGCACTCATGTCTATCTGTGTTAATCAAGTCTTAAATTGCTTTGTTTACATTGAGGTATCACGGTAGGAGTCTCTTCTTGATTAAGAAATAAGAACTAAGCAAGCAAGCTGGTGGGTGATGGCAGACAGGGGCAATTAGCTTCAGCCTGACTGACAGTCCCTATCACCAGAGATTCCTGTGCCTGTGCTTTCCGGATCATTCCTTTCCCTCTGAGACAGCTGCTGAGCTTTGGGGACAGACTGAAAAATGGCTCTGGGATCCTCTAGTTCTCTGGTTGCCTCCTCAGGCTTTTTCCTGAAATATGTTGAACTGTGCTGTCCGTTAGGTGGGGAGAGAAAACCCAATCAAAGTGGTTCATTTAACTCTGGCCAAACACAAATTCTTCAAAATAGGCAACTTTGAAGGGGATGAAAAGCATCAGGGCACGTGGGAGGCACATCTATCAGGGTAGAGCCAGCCTGTGTGCCAGCCAGGCCTTTCGGAGGCTTTATATTTACCCAGTGCAGGAGGGGCTGTTGGGTTTGCCCCATGCACACCTAGCACCTCCACAGAGCAGCCTCTAGGGCAGCCTTCCAATGCTTCCCTGTGCACATTCCCCTTCCCTTTTGAACACAAGGAGAGGGCAAACTGCCTATCTTCAACTGCTTTGTTGTTAGAATTTGCCGTATATTTTTCCTCTCTTTGAATAGCCCTTAGCACCTTTCTTCTGAACAGAGAAAAATGGATCTGCCCAAATCTTTATATTCAGGAATAGCTACAAAGTCAAATTCAAAATATATTTATTTATGTATACCCACTGATATGCATAATTACATATTCTCTAATTCATAGAGTCTCTAATTTATATATGTCCTCTCTAAGACACACAGAGATAGATGTATGCAGAGTCAAGTGCTCATGCACATGTACTGCACTTGGGGCTTTGACCTTATTCCCTTTGATGTGCTCTTGGGCCTTGCCTCTTATATACTGAACTGTCTTTGCCATCTTGTGTTTCATTTTCCAAATGTTGCTTCCTCTTCACTTACAAACACACCGAAATCTTTAGTAGCCTTAAAGATGACCCCTTTCCTTTGTCCATCCTACTGTCCCTCACTGCTGACCTGTGTCCCCATCAACTCCTGGCACAGTGCCCAGGCTGGGGGAGACAATCAGTAGATATTGAAGAACATGTGAATGAGGGTTTTCCTTCCCTTATTGGCATCTTTCCCCTCACTGCCCCAGGCCAGGCACTGGAGGGCCAGGTTCCTCCCTACCAATTGCAGACGCTACTCTCATTGACCCTCTCCTTTGATCCCATTTGTATGTTACCCTATACAAGTCATTTTATGTATTCTATTTTTAAATTTACCAAGGATATATATTAACTGTAGGAAAATTAGCAAATGCAGGTGACTCAAAAGGGAGAAATTTAGCCATAATTTCTTGAACCAGCAATATACATTTTGGTCTCAGAGTCTTTTCTATTAATTCTCTCCTTTCTGCATGGGTGTGAATCATTGCTGAGTGATTCAGGCTTCCTGCATGGTACTGAAGACTCACCAGGATTTGGTCTCTCATCTTGCCAAACTCCTCCCCATCATAGCACCACTCATTCACTGCAATCATATAAAATCCATTGCTCCTCCTTGAACTGACATATCCTCTTCCTATTTAACACCTCTGCTCACTCAGTTTTTCCAGGGTGAAATATAGTGCACTTCCATCCATTGACTTCCCTCCATCTTTGGAGATCCTACTTTTTCTTTAAGACTTGTTCAGCTCAACCTTTCCTGACTCCATACCTGACCCCTTGGTCCTAATTATTAGGTTTTGCCTCTATTGATCCTTGTTGCTTTTAATCCTATATTACAATTAGCTGTCTGCTGATCCATTTTTGTCTTTAAACTGCAAGTTTCTTGAGGTCAGGGACTATGTCTCATTAATTTTTGAATCTCCCACAATGCTTAGCACTGTATTTGGCACAGATGTTTATGAAATAAAGAGCATCTCCAGCCCCTTTTTTCTCATACATATGTAGCTGTACATTTTATTTATTTAGTTAGTTAGTTAGTGACAGAAACAGAGAGAGAGACAGACAGATAGGGACAGACAAGAAGAGAGAGAGGTGAGAAACATCTATTCTTCATTGTGGCACCTTAGTTATTCATTGATTGCTTTCTCACTTGACTGGGGGAGGGGGCTATAGTACTATAGTAGAGTGAATGACCCCTTAAGCAAGCCAGCAACTTTGGGGTCAAGCCAGTGACCTTTTGGACTCAAGCCAGTGACCAGGGGGTCATGTCTATGATCCCAGGCTCAAGCCAGCGACCCCATGCTCAAGCTGGTGAGCCCGCGATCAAGCTAGATGAGCCCACACTCAAGCTGGCAATGTTGGGGTTTCAAACCTGGGTCCTCTGCATTTTAGTCCAATGCTCTATCCACTGCACCACCACCTGGTCATGCTGTACATTTTAATTTTGAAAGAATAAAGAAAATATTGTTGATATTAAGCCTTCTCTGGACTTCTTCTTTCTTCTTCTTTATTTTTTTTTAAACAGAGAGAGAAACAGGAAAAGAGAGGGGAGGAGAAAAATAAGAAGCACCAACTCATAATTGCTTCACTTTAATTTTTTTATTGATTATTTCTCATATGTGCCCTGAATGGGGTGGGGTAGGAGGCCTCAAATGGAGCCAGTGACCCCTTGCTTAAGCCAGCAACCTTTGGGCTCAAGTCAGTGACCTTGGGATTGTGTTGATGATCCTGTACTCAAGCCAACGAGCCCATGCTCTAGCTGAGACATTGAGGTTTACAACAGGGTCCTCAGAGTCCCAGGTTGATGCTCTCTCCACTGTACCCTATCAGTCAGCCTAGGCTGCTCCTTGATAATGCCTCTTCTCTCTCAAGCTCTACCCCAGCAGCTGGAGTGTTTGTCCCTGGGAGAGCAGAAGCATAAAATCCCTGGATGCATGCTGCAAAGTGCCTTTCAGTGGTCAGAATAAAAGGAATTAATACAACCATAGCAATGATTATAAAAAGGAATGAGTGAACAAGTTATAGCCAAAGCACAATAGTGGGAAAAGAAAAGAAGCAACCCTCCTTAGGATATACTGCTCATGCCTTTCCAAATGGCTTTCTCAACATTTCTTTAGCTTGTTATAGTTTTCGTAAGCTGCAGGGAAGCCTGAAAGACTCCTATACCTCCCCTTATTTCCTCTTTGTCATTCAAGGAACTCTTGAAATAAATAATTTTCCTGCTCCCTTTTTGAAGAAGAGAATTTTCTATTCCCCATCTTCACTCAGCTTATGCATTTATCACCTCATGTGTACACAGTGAGTAGGTATATGGTAGCCAGCCCCCAAGTTGGCCTCCAATGATCCTCGACTCCTGGTCTACATGCCTGTGTATAGTTACTTTGTACAACAAATCACAGCTGGCCCTGTGTAACCAGTAGAATATGAATGAAATTATGGTGGCACTCCCAAAGCTAGGTCATAAAAGATACTGCAGCTTCCTCTTTGGTCTCTTGGGTTACTTTCTTTGGGGAAGTCAGTTGTCATTCATGAAGACTCTTATGCAGCCCTGAGAAGAAGCCAATGTAGACAAGAACTACGCCCTCCTCCCAACAGATAGCACTGACTTGCTAGCCACAAGTGAGCCACCTTGAAAAGTAGATACTCTCACCACAAACCACAGGTAATCACAACCCCAGCCGATACCTGACTTCAACTTCATGGAGATCCTGAGCCCGGACCATCCCACCAAGCGGCTCTCAATTTCCTTATCCACAGAAACTATGAAGGATAATAACTGATTATTGTCATTTAAGGAGGATTTGTTATTTAACAACTGATAGGTAACAAAATGTATCTAGTATTTTCTTTTACTTCATTCTTCAGGGTTTGTTCATTTGTTCATATGTCTATGTGAATTTTGATAATTTTTTTTGTAAGACACAAACAAGAAATGGCTTTATTTAACAACTGTATTGTGAATAGCAAAATACATAGGTGGGGGGGGGTGGGTCTCTAAATAATTTAAACTATGATTACTATGATGTGGTTTGTAAATATGTCAATAAGTGTCCAAACAGGAAAATAGAAAACAGTCTAAGTATTTCAAACAGAAGTTATTTAATACAAGGGATTGATTAAAATGCATTAGAAACTCTGTAAAGAGTGAAAAAAAAGTAATTTCACCCAAAGATTAGTAAGAAAGCACTGTAATACTTAGGTCTGAAAGGGAAAAAAGGAAAACGACGTTTCCCAGAGCCTATGGCCACTGTGACACAGGCTTCTGTTGCACAACTGAATACACCCTAGAAGTTGGAGGGGAAATGTTTGTTCACTTTACTCCCACCTTTTAGTCTCCTGTGAGAGCTTCCTATTGGCAAAAACTAACAGAAAACAGTAGTCAAAGGAGTCTGGAAATGTAGTTTGCAAGCTTCCTGCCCTGGTAATAGAGAAAAGAAATACAGCAATGTATTTGACAAAGCTCTACTCAAAAATAAATTATCCAACATATGATAGTGGTTTTTGACTAGAGAAACTCAGAGAAATGCTGGTGCTCCCACATTCACCTTTCAAGACATATACCAGTAGCTATAGGTTCAAAACTCTAAATTCTTCAAAAGAGCTGCCCACCAAAACCGTTTTCATTAAATGTAGGAGAGCACATCTAATAAGAAGAGCTAACACAAGGAGCACAGAGTATGGGCCAGGTACTGTTCCAGCTGCTTTTCAATTGTAACTCATTTACCACCTCTTCTCTTGCCACAGCTCCATGAAGTTGGACCTACTGTGACCCATTCTACAGGTGGGCAAACTCATTCTCAGAGGAAGCAAGTGACACAATCAGAGGAGTCAGTGCTCCAACATGGTAGCTTCGCTTCACCGGTTATACACTTAACCATTGCACTACATTGCCCTTCATGCTTCCACGACCTTGCCTGAGATGAGAGCTACTTATTGCTGCTTAAACTGATGCCCCAAATATTCAGAATAACAATGGTTGAAGGAACAAAGATGAGATCTATTAAAAAATCACCCAGAAAACAAAAACCAAACTGGTTTTTCAGAAATTTTATCCCTGCATCTATGACAACTTCATATATTCATATTTTGGGAATTTATCTTTAAACATCTGGTGGCTCTTAGCTTTTTGAAATAATCAATGATGTTCTTATCATACCTTGAGAGAGACTAGGCTAAATGATAGGAGACCTGAGAATGGCATACATCACGATTGACACCAGCCCCTTCTACCAGCTACCCTTATTTTCTGAAGATGCTGTTTCTTTCTTTGAGACCACACTTTGGTCCTACCTGTTAAGACCAAGTGCTTTTAAAAGGAGCAGAAGAACAGCAGTGGAATGAATGGATTCCCAAACAATGTTAGGTGGTAGTCATCAGTCTTGAGTCCTGCTGAACCTAATACCAGGAGCACTAATACTTCTGGTCTTGGAGGATGGGAGGGCAGGCTCCACTTGATCCCAGGGTTGTCACCAGGCGTTTATCTCTGTGTGTTAAGTTGCCCTGTACAAGTAGCCAAAAAATAATCTTAATTCCTGAGCTCTAGGAGGGGCATCTGAAGCAGACATCACTGAAATGTAGACATTCACAAAGGATGACATGGCTGAGCCTGTAATACACAAGGCTGGTTTCCATGCAGTTTATGGGGAAAAAATGTCCATTGTTTTATAGTCATCCCAATCAAATTCTCCTTTGCCTCACAGCCAGAGGAGAAAAATTGGGTAAAAAAAAAAAAAGAAAAATTACCTATTATCTTGATAGTCATGTGCCTGTGTGTGGTTATGAACAAAGGCACGAATAAAGAACAATTAATAATATAAAGAAAAGATTTCCTCACAAAATAAATGCCTTATTTAAAAAAAAATATGTGTTTCTCTCCTTGCAAGTACAGAGCTGCTACAAAAAAAAAAATCATCTTTGCCATTGACTTGCCTCCAGCAGGAATGAGCCATTTCACTTGTTCAAAGAACATGCAGGGTATAAATTCTTCCCTCCAAACATCCAACTCAAGAAGGTGGCAATTCGAAAGCTCACACTTCCATATCCTAGAGCAGACCTTTCTGGCTCTGGCTCTCTCCCATTAGGCTCCTTCTATGATAGAGCTGTGGACATGAAAAGAAAGAAGCGGCACCGGCCTGTGAACCCCAGAGCTCACAAGACAGACTGTGGCTTCTCAGGGGGTGCAGCAGTAAGAAACTAAGGGGAAAAGACCAAGTCACCAGTGAAAGTCTGCTACAGAAAAGAAAAGCAAAGAGAAGAAAGGACACGTCAGGGTTTGGATCTTCATTCACTATTTCTATAAAATGTGTGTCTCCACTTGACCCAACATCTGCCATGTTCTCTGACCTCACTTCCTATCAGATCTTTCTCTGCCCCGATACCCCAAGCTTATCAGCTTTAATGTATTTGTACACACAATTTCCTCTCTTCCCCAAATCTTTGCATTGAAGGTCCCTTCTTGTCATTTACTTTCAACTTCAATGTCACCTCTTCAGAGATACCTTCTCTGACCTTCCACTGCAAAGTGATAGGCACCCTCCCTTGCAACCCTCCCAAGGAAACTATCATATTGCCTGGTTGTGTCTTATTTATAGCACTTAACATTTACATGATTTAATAAATTCCTACTTAACACTGTTGTAGCGTCCAAGCTTCGATGCTTTGGGTCAAGCTGTGCCCTAGGTCTTAGGCACACAGATGAGCTGTGTAGTTCTTTCCCTCTTAAAGGTTCTGCACTTCACCTCCAGGCCTCCCCTTGACAGTATAACATCTAGCTTTTATATCCACCACTCAGCTCACAGCTCAGTCTCTCTTGGTTTTAACAAAAGGTAGGTCTTAGTATAACATGAAGGGACGAGTACTGGGCAATCCTCAGAGAATCAGGTGTGGCTTCCCTGAGACCTTCACACATAGTAATTGATCGACAATGGTGGGCTGGCCTGATCTCTTCTGGGTATGCTTGTTGCTAGGGGAACAGGGGGGGTGCCTGACCACATGGTAATTGATGACTGCATTCCAGAAATCACAACCCCAGAAATTGATGTCTGATTGTAGTAGAATGATCCAGACTATGCTCAGCCTAAATTTCCATAGACTGAGAGCCCCTGTTAGGCAGCCATCCACACAAACGCAGAGAGTGTCAAGGATAAGGTAGCATTTATATACAGTATTAATAATCATTTTGTGGAAAACCATACTATCTTAAAAATAACTCAAATGATTATTTTTTAACACATGACATTCCAATGAGGGATCTCTTTTTAATGCGCTATAACAAACAGCCACTTTCTTAAGTAAAATCAAACCCTTCCACTTCAGAGTTGGCAGTGGAGAGAGAACGGCCACTTGAGAAGGACCTCATCTACCTGGCTTCTGTTCCCAGAGTCTCTGCACCTGTGAAGGTCTGTGGGAAAGTATTTTGGCCACAACCAAGCTGGCCTGGAGTGGGAAGGGAAGCTGTCTCCTCTTTGACAATTTGGCCCCTGGCTAGTTCTTAACTTGGCTACTCCACATAATTTCCTGGGGGATGTTTTACTTGACTTTTCAAAATACGGATCAGGCTGGCCTAGGCACTACTATCCCAGTACAGTACTACTGAATCCAGTGCCGGGCATAGATTTAGCAAAAGATTCTGGGCCAGAGCCAGAGTGGAGGTTGACTCTCGCTTAAATGTGGAGATACAACCCGTTAAATCATCCCTAAGGTTCTGTTAAACAGCATGGACAAAACAAGATTATTTTTAAAAGACGTTATGAAAGACCTGTGAAGAGGAAAATGAACACAGAGAGTAGTATCCAAATGGAGGAGCAGGAGCACAACTTTCTGCTCTGGGGTCCTCTATAGCAGTGATCGAAAGGGCAGTGATTTAGAAAGAAGATGCTCACTCACTTGCTCCCAGTCTTGATGTTTACCATGTACATTACATTTTAAAGTCTTCTATGAGTCTCCAGTAAAGAAATCCATTGGAGTTGTTTAACCCATAGTTTTCTAAATGCATGCCCCCATGGAAACCCTGCAACAAAAAGTCAGGGAGCATCGTGAAAGTGTTGCAGCCCTACTCAGCCCAGCTAGTTGCCAAGGAGTTTCCTTCTCTTTGGGCTGATCATTTTCTTCTGAGAAAACCCACCCCTAAACCCAAGGCCACTCCACAGGCCACCAAATCCGAATTTGATAACATAAAACTAAAATATTTTCAATAGATAGGAACAGAGAGTAGCAATGAGGTCTTTGCCTTAAAATATAAAATTAGAGCAAATAACTGATTCATCTAGAAGAGCAGAAAGTAAGCCGATATAAACTGCCCTCTCATGGCCAGCAATCAGCTCACCAGTCTATGACTGCATGGAGTACGACCGGTGGTAGTCCAGATTCTTGGCAAAAAGGAGGTGGGGGGGCAAAGGTTCCATAAGGCAGAACCCCTCAGTTTCCCCTCCTCCCATCTAGATGACCTGCCCCATTGGAAAGCATCTTCTCCTGAGTTCTCTTCCTGTCTTCTCCCCAGAGGGAGATGACACAGGGCAGAGATCAGAGAAAGACAAAGAGAGAACAGGGAGGAAAAGGAGCTTCCTGAGACTTGGGTGAGGACATTGGGGGAGGGGAGGTTATGTGTTTCTAGGGTCCCTAGTTGAAATCTGAAACACTTTTTCTAGAAATCAGTGATTCTCAACCAGGGGCAATTTCTTTCCCAGGAGACATTTGGCAATGTATGGAATCATCTTTGATTGTCACATCTGGGGAAGGAGTACTACTGAATTCTAGTGCACAGAAATCATTAAACACCCTGCAGTGTCCAGGACAGCCCACAACAAAGAATTATCTCTGCTAAAATGACAGCAGTGTTGAGGTAGAAAAACTCTGCCATAAGCCAATGATGTCTTTGGCAATTTGCTTGCTAATTTGATAATTTTGTTTAATAACTCAGGCACGGTGGCTTAAATAGGTTTACAGGTTAACTTGAATATTTCTAGAAATATCTCTACAAGATAGTGTATTTTCAGCTCCATTTGTTCAAATAACAGCAATTGCATAGCTCAGACATAGTAGGTTCATTTTCTTCATGAAGTAAACCTTTTTAATTTGTTTGTTTAATTGCTGACTATCTGCCCCAACTAGGATGTAAGCTATTAGAGCATTGCCTGAATTAGAGTAAACAAGTGATATTTGCTGAGTTAATGAATTCAGACAGTTGGGGACTACCTGGTTGTTCTTATAAGCAAAGGCCACCTTGCATGTTTCCATATTTACAGCACCTGGCCAGGATCTTTGCATATAAAAGAGACTTAGTACTGATTGTTGAGTGCATAAACGAATGAATGTGAGTGAATTAATGAATGTGAATGACTGAATGAATGGGCAAACAGTATTAATCTCCCTCTGTGTCCTGCTGTGAAAAGTGAATAAACATGAATGCTGCTTTAGAGGATATTTGCAAACACATGGTGAGTTTGCTGCTCTGTTCAGGTTCAGGTTCACATGAGAACTTCCTCTCAGGAAGGCAGGTGAAGAGTGTAGATTGAGTGCTCAAGTCATTGGTTCTTAGTGGAGCTCCAAGCCCGAACCAAGAAAGTGGTAACTCCTCTCCCTTCCAAACCACTTTCTAAGAATGTTTTGGCTTTCTGCCATCAAAGGATAAGTGCCTCGTGTGGTATACATTAGTAATACAGGTAATCTGTTGATTCAAATATCTCTGAGTAGGCAGAAATAAAAAGTAAAAAAAGTCTTTTTGACATAGTCTTTTCTTTCTTATTCTTTTTATGGATAACATGTTCATTTTTTAAATTTGATTTTTTTAATTACAGATGGCATTCAATATTATTATATGTTAGTTTCAAGTGGTTAAACATTTATATGATTTACAAAATGATTCCCTTGATAGTTGAAGTACCCATCTGGCACCATATAGATTATTACAATTATATTACACTATTATTGACTATATTCCCTATGCTGTACTTTACATCCCTGTGACTATTTTGAAATTATCCATTTCTACTTCTTAATTCTTTCACCTTTTTCACCTAGCCCCCACCATGCCTCATCCCATCTGACAGCTATCAATTTGTTCTCTGCATCTACGAGTCTGTTTGGTTTTGTTGTTGTTCATTTAATTTGTTATTTGGATTCCACATGTTAAGTGAAATCATATGGTATTTGTCTTTCATTATTTGACTTATTTCACTTAGCTTAATACCCTCTAATTTTATCCATGTGCTTGCAAATAATAAGATTTCATTCCTTTTTATGGCTGAGTAATATTTCATTATATATATGTACCACCTTTTATATCCATTCACCTATTGATGGACACTTGGGTAGCTTCCATATCTTAACTATTGTAAATAACACTGCAGTAAACATAGGGGTGCATATATCTATTTTTAAAGAAATTTTTAAAAATAATTTTATTTAGAAAATTAAATTTAATCAGGTGTCATTGATCTATAAGAATACATAGGTTTCAGGTAAATATCTCTATAGTATTTGAAATATTGCTTATGTTGTATACTCATCATCCAAGTCAAATCATTTTCCATCACCATATATTTGTCCCTTTTTACTCCCCTCCCCTGCCACTTCTATTATTAACTCCCTACCCTTGGTAACCACTTCACTTTTATCTATGTCCATGGGTCTCATTTTTATATCCGATCTATGTGTGAAATCAAATAGTTCTTAGCTTTTTCTGATTTACTTAATTTTCAGATCAATGTTTTAGGTTTTTTTCAGATATTTTCTCAGAAGTAGAATCTCTGGGTCATAAGGCAGTTCTATTTTTAATTTTTTAAGGAACTTCCACACTGTTTTGTACAGAAGCTATACCAACTTGCATTCCCACTAACAGTTCATGAGGGTTCCCTTTTCTCCACTTCCTGGCCAACACTTTGTGGATTTATTGATGGTAACCATTCTGACAGGTATAAGGTAGTATCTTATTGTGGTTTTAATTTGCATTTTTCGGATGATTAGTTGATCATATTTTCACATGTCGATTGGCCATTTGTATGTCCTCTGAAGAAATACCTACCTATTCAGGACCTCTGCCCATTTTTTAATTGGATTTTTTGTTTGTTCTTGGTGTTGAGTTGTCTTTATAAATTTTAGATATTGACCCTTTATTGGATGTATCATTGGTAAATATGTTCTCTCATTCAATAGAATGGTGTCTTTCTTTTTTATTTCTTTTCTTTTTTCTTTCTTTCTGTCTTTTAAAAAAAAATTTTGGTGTGTATCTATCCAATTGTCTCAACACCATTTATTGAATAGATTGTCTTACCCCGTTTATGTTCTTGCTTCTTTTGTAATATATTATTTGGCCACATAGTTGTGGGCTTATTTCTAGGCTCTTTTTTCTGTTCCATTGATTTATGTATGTTTCTATGCTACTACCATGCTGGTTTGATTACTATAACATTGTAGTACAGCTGACCAGGTAGCATAATACTTCCAACTTTGTTCTTCTTTCTCAGGATTGCTGTGACTATTTAGGGTCTTTTGTGGTTCCATATAAATCTTCCAATTATTTATTCTAGTTCAGTGAAAAACACCATTGGTGTTTTGATAAGGATTGCATTGAATTTGTAGATCACTTTGGGAAGTATGGACATTTTAATGACATTTATTCTTCCTATCTAAGAGTATGGTAAATGTTCCATTCATTTGTATCTTTCAATTTCTTTCTTCTTTTTTTGAAAAAAATTTATTTATTTTTATTTTAGAGAGGAGAGAGAGAGAGAAAGAGAGAGAGAGAGAGAGAAAGGGGGAGGAGTAGGAAACATCAAGTCCCACTTGCCTTGACCAGGTAAATTCAGGGTTTTGAACTGGGGACCTTAGTATTTCAAGTCGATGCTTTATCCACTGTGCCACCACAGGTCAGGCAATTTCTTTCTTCAATGTCTTATAATTTTCTGAGTACAGGTCTTTTATTTCCTTGGTTAAATATGTTCTTAGGTATTTTATTTTATTTTTGATGCAATTATAAATAGAATTGTTTTCTTAATTTCTCTTTCTAATAGTTCATTATTGGTGTATAAAAATGCAGCCTTCTTCTGAATATTTATTTGTATCCTGATACTTTACTAAAATAATTTGTTTAGTTCTAGTAGGATGTGTGTGTGTGTGTGTGTAATCTAACTTACTGATTTCTAAAAGCTGTTAATACTTTATAAACTTCTTTTGAGAGTGCTGGATCAGTGTCAAGCATTACTATCATTTTTTAGTTCTCCAATTCCCCTCCTGTGAGCAGTAATTCAGCCTTACTTTTTTGGTCTGTGATAAACATTTGCATGATTGGCAAATCTTTAATTAGGAATTATAGTCATCCTGAAGTTCCAGCAAAGAAGAAGTCAACAGCTTCTGATGAGAACTAAAAACTAATTTTGCAAATTATCTCAGTAATGCCTCTCACAGTATTTATTTTCTAAGCCAGGATGCAACAGAGAATTACTCATTGCATCTAGTTGTCATTGTCTTTAGTCTCCTCTAATCTCAAATACAACAGGTTCTTAAATAATGTCATTTCATTCAATGCCATTCCATTCATTGCTGATGAGATACTGTAGGAACTTAACTCTTGTTTATGTCAAATAGCTTATGGTAGACTTGGTTCTGTTATACAGCACACCATTTTGCTTAAGGTCACAGAATCTATGGACATTATGTGAGGACTTACTGTAATGCACACTCAAGGCATATCATCCTGGTTAACTGAAAAAATTTCAATAATCATTTTTGTACATAAAATTAAGAGTTTTCAAAAGAATCATTAGTAATGCAGCAATTTCCTCTTGAAATAATATTTATTTATACATCACCTGATAATGGAATTTTAACGTATAAAGCACTTAGGACTTTTCACTCTGAGTTACATCCAGAATGTTTTCCTCTATTTGACTATTCAGATATCGACAAGATAGCCAAAAAGAGAAACAAATTAGTGCCACATTTTACATGGCAACACTGTTGTTACAGTAACAGGTAGCAGCATTTTCATCATGTTGCACTAAAGTCCTTTAATAGATGTCCTACCTGGAAGAGCTGTCTTTCTGATTTTTCCTCTCTGATTGCTGTGGAGGCCTGGAGCCATGTCAAGCTCTGCTTTCTACCGGGCCAGCTCCCTACACCAGCACATCTCTCTTCAGAAAGAATTTTACTTTCTCAACCTAAACTCAAACTCAGGTTTTGGCTACATAATACAAGAGAGGGTAGGAGCTGTGCCATCCTCTTGGCTCTAATACACTTGTTTGTTACTCACCAAGACTGGCTCTTGGCTTTGTCTTCCATTTGTTCTCTCTGAGCTCGGAATGTTTCTGAATTGTTCCTTCTATTAAGGGTGTTTTGGGCTGTAGTTTTCTGTCACAGCTGTTATCAACCTGATTTTACCAATTTTACCTTTTTTTTATTTTTTTCTCCAATAATGTCTCAACCTTCTGGTCTTTTGATGATAGCTTCATTTTGTGTTTACATTGGCTATTGTAAATTTATGTTGTTTTAAATGCAGCTTTTAAAAAATTCAATAGATTTAGGATTGGAGGGAAAGTGAAAAATTAGGTTCAGTTTGTCATCTTGATAAAGTATAATTTATGTGTTGTGGACATATATGTACATGCACCTGTTTACTATTTTTATTTTTATATGCATAGAAAATTATATTTTGAGCCTGACCAGGTGGTGGTACAGTGGATAGAGCATTGAACTGGGATGCGGAGGACCAAGGTTTGAAACCCTGAGGTTGCTGGCTTGAGTTTGGGCTCACCAGCTTGAGCGTGGGGTCACTGGCTTGAGCGTGGGATCATATACATGACCCCATGGTCTCTGGCTTGAGCCCAAAGGTTGCTGGCTTGAAGCCCAAGGTCGCTGGTTTGAGCCCAAGGTCACTGGATTGAGCAAGGTGTCACTCACTCTGCTGTAGCCCCCTGGTCAAGGCACATATGAGAAAGCAATCAATGAACAAACAAACAACAAACAACTAAGATGCCGCAACGAAGAATTGTTGCTTCTCATCTCTCTCCCTTCCTGTCTGTCTGTCCCTCTCTCTGACTCTCTGTCTCTGTCAAAAAAAGTTATATTTTGAAATATATATATATTTATATATATATTAAAATAACATTGTATGAGTTATTTTGTAGTCTCTTTTTCACTTGGCATTATACTTTAAATACTTCCTTCAACTTTTCCCCAAATATAAATTAGAGACAATACCATAGGTAAATTTAGAACATGACCAGATATAGGAAGTAAAATTCAGGGTCTATTAATTAACTAAACTGATAAATGTGGCATGTACTCTTTTTCTTTCTTTAATGTCACATTTTAAAATGTCTGAATTGCACAACCAAAATATTGATCAGATTATTGATGTATTTCTTAACTTGGCTGATTTGAAGTCCAGTTATTTTAGCATCTGAATGGCTAAATGATATTGACTACAAGAATTCAGTGAATATAAAAGGAAAAATATATTCTTGGAAATTTTTAAGAAATCTATAGTTATACTCATAATATGAAGTGAAGATGCAAGGACATTGTACAAATGGTTTTGTTTAAAAATAATGTTGTGGAAAAATCAGATTGCAAAAACTGTATAGAAATTCAAAAGTCCAGAGAAACAAAATGGAGGACAAGTAATAATTTTTCCTTCTCTCCTTGACTCTTCCTTTCCTTCTGGAAAAATTTGTGATCTGGGCCCTCTCCAAATAACCTAACAGAAGGAAAATAAACATATACAACAAAGAAAAGTAACTCACATTATACTTGACTAAGGCAAAACAAAGAATTCAGGTAATAAGATAATGATATTGCGACTCTGTGCAAAGCTCAGTGGGCAGGGTAATAATGTTTTTTGAGAGTTTTTTAAAGTATAAAGTCATTCTTCAAGAATTAGGGATAGAAAAGTCTCTTAAATAGCAGAAGTATAATGCTAGAGACTTAGTAAAATATCTTTTTGGTTCACAGAGAAACCCACTCAAAATTCTAAAGAAAATCTGTTCACAGAATATTTTTGAGTTTATTCAAAAAAATTAAAATGGATCTGCCTTTTGACCTAGTGCACTAATTTGAAATATATGCACCCCTGTATTCATTGCAGTGTTCTTGACAATAGCCATGATCTGGAAACTGTCCAAGTACCCATCAGTGGATGAGTGGATAAAAACCCTGAGATACATTTACACAATGGAATACTACGTGGTTATAGAAAAGGAAATCTTACAGCATAGGTGGACCTGGAACATAATATTATGGTAAGTGAAATAAGCCAGTCAGAGAAACATAAATAACATATAATCTCACTTATATATGGAATCTAATGAACACAATAAACTGTGGTAAAAAATAGAAACAGAGGCAGGGTAATATAAAATAGGTAGAGAGTTGTCAGAGGAGAAGGAGGTTGACAGGACTGGATGAGAAAAAGTGAAAGTCTTGTAAAATATATATATACACACACACACATATACACACATATATATATACACATACACATATATAAACACACACATATATATACACACACATATACACACACATATGTATGCACACACATATATGTACACATACATATATACACACACACATATATATCTATACACACATACATATATATACACACATATATATCTATACACACACATATATACACACACACATATATCTATACACACACATATATATACACACATATATATATACACACTGACACACATAAATATATACACACACATATATATACAAACATATATATATGCACACACATACATATATATACACACACATATATACACACACATATATACATACACACATATATATACACACACACATATATATACACACATATATACACACATATATATACACACCGACACATACATATATATATATACACACACACATATTCACACCGACAAATATATAAACACATACACACATATATACACACACATACATATATACATATTTATACACACACATATATGCACACACATGTACACAAACACACACATATATACACAAACACATAAATATATATACACATACACATATATCTATACACACACATATATATACACACTGACATATATATACGCACATATATATATGCACACACATATATACACACATATATACATATATACACACATATACACATTGACACATATATACACACACATATATACACACACATATACACATACACATATATCTATACACACATATATACACACATATATATGCACACACACATATGTACACATACATATATATATACACACAGCCATATATACACACTCTCACACATATGTTTATACAAACATATATATACAAACACACACATATGTACACACATATACACACACACATATATACACACACATATGTATATACACCAACACATATATACACACACAGACACATATAAACACCGACACATATATACACACACACATATATAAACAGCAACATATATATACACACATTTATATATATAAACACCGACACATATACACACACACATATATATATATACACACACATATATATAAACACCGACACATGTACATACACATATATATACACACACACATATAAACACCAACACTTACACACATACATATATACACACATACATACACACGTGCACACACACATATATGTGCATATGTACACATATGTGCACACATATATGTACACACATACATACACATATATACACACATACACATATATTTACACACATATACACACATATATACACACATACACATATATATACACACATATATACGCACATGCACATATATATACACACACACATATATATATACACACACACATATACACACACACACACAGACATAGACAACAGTGCGGTGATAGCCACAGGACAAGGGGCTGAGGGCAAAGCAAAGTTGGACAAAAGAGGAGAAAATGAATGGAAAAGGGCCTTGCTTGGGGCAGAGGCTGCACTATATGGCGCACAGGTGGCGTTTATTGAGTTATACACATTTTTTAAATTTACTGATATTTTTTAGAGAGAAGACAGAGAAAGAGAAACATCAACTTATTGTTCACTTATTTATGTAGTTGTTGGTTGGTTTTTTATGTGCTCTGACCAGGGATTGAACCGGCAGCCTTGGCATCTTGGGATGATGCTCTGACCAACTGAGCTATTTGGCCAGGTCTGAGTTGTACACTTGAAATTTGTATGGTTTTTTGAACCACTGTCATCCCAATAAATTCAGTTAATTAAAACAAAGGAATTAAAAATGACAAAGAGGCAAATTACCAAAAAAAAAGGAAAGAAAATCTGTTCAACACCCACCACACCTAAATCAAATAAATGTTTATGAGATAAGCAAGATAATGGACCCCCAAAGGGGTTTACCTCTCTGGAATGTGATACCTTACTTTGCAGATAAGGTTAAAGACCTTGAGGTCAAGAGACTATCCTAGATTATACAGCTGGGCTCAATCTAATCAGATTAATCCTAAATAATGTAGAACATGTCCCAGCTGCAGTCAGATGAGAGGGGACAAGAAGGAAAGATTCAAAGCATAGAAGTAACTCAACCCACCATTATAGGCTTTAAAGATGTAGAAAAGAGGCCCTGAGCCAAGGAAGAGAGGGACCTCTAAAAGCTGGGCGTGGCCCTCAACTAACAGCCAGCAAGGAAACTGGCACCTAGTTCTACAATTGCAAGGAATGGAATTCTGCCAACAAACCGAATGAATAGGAAAGGATTCTGCCTGAGAGCCTCAGGAAGAATTTAGTCTGCCAACAGCTTGGTTTTAGGTCAGAAAGACCCAGATGGGTTTTCTGACCTATAGAACTGGGAACAAATCTGTGTTGTGGTAATTTGCTATGGAAGCAATAGAAAATAAATACAACTCTTACCAGATATTCCGATATTCCCTACCACGTAGGCCCAGATAAGATCAAATATTTGAAACGTGAAATTTTTACATGCAAAATGGATGTCTTGAAGTAAAATGCACCTTTTAAAACTGAAAAAAAAATCTTATCCGGGGTCATGATTCAAAAGCAAAGTTTGATTTAAAGATGCTGGTGGCCCTGCATTTGCCTCTGACCAGGTCACAAAGAAGGATTTCTCTTCGTTCGTGGGGTCGTAGCAATCTAGTGTTTGAATGTCCCCACTTCAGATGTCTCTGCAAACAAGACTTCTGCCCACACATTCTATTCCCTTTTTTTTTCTTTTGTGGGAAGACTAAATTTTGAAATGGAAGCTCTGCTGAAAATAGAGTCCAATTTGGTCTGAAGTTTGGATGCCATGACACTCTCTGAGTGCCACTCAACATTCTCCCAGGCTGGACTGTGCAACCGTTTTATGCCTTTTGTGGAGTGAAAGAAAGAACACAAATTCTGGGAAACACAATTTTATTTGTTTTTCTTGATTGTTGATCTTTTTCTTTGTACTGAGTGCTTTGACTGGCCCAAACTAAGAGATATTAAATGATCTCAGTTGGGCAACTGGTAGCGGCATTTATAAATATTTTGGTTAGCTTGTTTGTTAGACTTTGTCTGGTTAAGCCCAACTTCTAAATTTAATGTTTCAATTTTTAAAATAAATCTATGCTTAAGTTATAGCTATTCTATGTGTGTGAATCACATTCTGCAGACACTAGTCAGTTGTGCATTGTGGCCACACAGATTTAGAATCGTAGTCAAGTATAAAATAAAAAGGTTGTTTTGTTGGTTATTCTTCTTTTCATAGTGAGAAGAGGGTAGATAGAGAGACAGACTCCCACATGTGTCCTAACTGGGATCCACCCGGCAACCCCCATCTAGGGCTGATGCTCTCTCTGCCCATCTGGGGTCATGCTTGCAACCTACCTACGTTTTACACCTGAGGCGGAGGCTCCATGGAACAATCCTCAGCCCCTGGGACCAATGCCCTCAAGCCAATCCAGCAATGATTGCAGGAGAGGAAGAGAGAGACAGAAAGAGAGAGAAAGGGAAGGGGGAGGGGTGGAGAAGCGGATGACCTCTGACCAGGAATAGAACCCAGGACATCTACCACTGGGCCAACTGGCCAGGGCTAAAAAGTTTGATATAACAAAATATTTCCATGTCCTACAAACCTCACCATAGTGGATGAGCTTGATTGAGATTATTAGCTTCTTTCTTCCCACCTGCTTTTCTTATTCCTCTTTTCTTTCTTTTATTTATCAACTATATATTAAGTTTTTCCTATGTTATATACTATGTTAATGCTAGAAATTCAATGATTAACAAAATACTACTTCTGTCTAATGAGACTTAGAATGAAAATGTCAATTATGATGTTAAATAATAGCATATATATATTTACACACATACACATGTGCACTGAAATGAGGTTTTTTAAGGATAGTCTATAGCACAGACCCTTATGGACTATATGTTCATGTCCCCCACAGACGCTGGCCTCTAATGAGATATAATTAAAAGGTGAGGGCTCTGGAAGGGACTAGGTCATGAGGGTGGAGCTCTCATGAATGGGATTAGTGCCCTTATAAAAAGAAACAGAGAGATAATCACTTCCTTTCAGTCATGTAAGGACACAAGGAGATGACTGTAATCCAGGAAGAGGGCTCTCATCTGACACCAGCTCTGTCAGACCCTGAATCATGGGCTTCCAGACTCTACAGTTGTGAGAACTAAATTTCTGTTATTTAAGCCTCCCAGTTTGTTGTATCCTGCAACAGCAGCCTGAACTGACTAAGACAGGGCCTAGAACTTCTACTGAAGGTCAGAGAAAGCTCTCCTCTAAGAAAGTAATGCTTCAACCACACTATGAAGGATGCGTAGGGGCAGCTGGGAGAGAACAGTTTGTGAGGGGCCAGACATGAGGAGTATTTGAGGACCCAGGAGAGTCTTGGGAAGGAAGAAGTGACTGGAGTAAAGACAGGAGTTGAGCAGGCAAAGCACACATTTATACTCTGCAGCTATGTCAAAGATTTCAATCTTTATTCAAAATAATAATGATAATAATAAAAGCAAAATGCAGCCTTTCTGTGCTACCCAGAGAGGAACCTGTATAGAATTGCTCTCAGTGAAATAGTCACTTTCTCTTGTGTACCCTGACCAGGAATCAAATCCAGGACGTTCACATGCCATGCTTAAAGGAAAACTTTCACAATGTCCAGAGACCTTGATGTCCTGAAAATGAAGGAGGATGACCTCAAATTCCTTGCAGCAGGAACCCCCTTAGGTGGCAACCACCTTGACTTCCAAATGGAAGTCCATTTACCAAAGGGAAAGTGATGGCATCTACATCATGAGTCTGAAGATAACCTGGGAAAACCTCGTGCTGCTGTTGCCACTGAAAACCCCACTGATGTCAGTGTTGTCTAGTCCAGGAATGCTGGCCAGTGAGCTGGGCTGAAGTGTGCTGCTGCAACTGGCACCACTCCTATTGCCGCTGTTTGCTCCATGGACCCTCACTCACTAGATCCAGGCAGTCTATCTTCTGGGAGACGAGACTCCTGGTGGTTATTGATCCCAGGACTGACCACCAGCCTCTCACTTATGTTAACTTGCTGACCATTGCTCTGTGTAACATAGGCTCTCCTCTGTGCTATGTGGACACTGCCATCCTTGACAACAACAAGCGGGCTCACGCGGAGGGTCTGATGTAGTGAACGCTGGCCCAGGAAAGTTCTGCACATGCGTAGCCCCATTGCCTGTGAATACCCATGGGAGGCGTGCCTGATCTCTACTTCTATAAAGATCCTGAAGAGATCAGAAATGAAGAGCAGGCCACTGCTGAAAAGGTGTGACCATGGAGGAATTTCAGGGTGAATGGACTGCTCCAGCTCCCACATCCACTGCTGATCAGCTTGAGGTCACAGACTGCTCTGAAGGTGTGCAGGTGCCCTATGTCTGTCCAGCAGTTCTCTACTGAAGCCTGGAGCGCTCAGCCTACCACTAAAGACTGGTCTGCACCCCCTGCTCAGGCCACTGAGTGGGTAGGAACAACCACTGAGTGGTCTTAAATTGATTTTCCACAAACCCTTAAAATGAAAGTAAGGTTAATAGAAAATAAATAATTTCTAATATATATATATATATATATATATATATATATATATATCCCAAAACCAAACAAATTTAAAAAAGCACAGTCAAGGCATTGAAGACTTTTATAAAGAGAAAAGACAGTCATTATTTTTTGTTTTTAAATGATTTTTCAGATTGCACGAAGTAGATGAGAGCAAAATTGGGGAGGCAAGAATGGATTAGGTGAGAAATGAGGGCCTACTGTGGAAGTATGAAGTACACATGAGAGAGAGGTGACTGTCAAGACCCCTCCCAGGTCTCTGGTCTGGGTGTTGGATGGATGGTGTGGAAGAGAAAATGCAAGGTCAAGTATGGATACAGTGACTCTGAGAAATCCAGGTAGACATGTGAACAAAGTCAACTGTGTATGAGTCTCAAGCTCAGTGAAGGTATATTTGAGTATCATAAGCAAAGAATGTGTTTTAAAGCTATAAGTACAGATTAAGTCAAATGAAAAGCATAAAGTGTTTCCAACTGATCCTTCAGAAAAATCATAATCTAAGGGCTGGGGGGAGGAGGATGAGCTCTGGCAAAGGAGGTTGAGATGAAGCATCTGAGAGGCAAGAGGAACCCTGGGAAAGTGTGGGGAGTCAGAAGAAAGCAAGGGCCAGAACATTTCCATTGGCGGACACTCTTAAAGATGTCTAGTGCTTCCAAACATGAGACTGAGTATTCCGTCAAATATTGCTAAAATGTCTAATTGGGATGAAAACTTGAAAATGCACATTAGATCTAACAATCCTAAGGTCACTGGTGACCATAATAAGAATCATTTCTGTTCATGATGGGGAAGAAGCCAGATTGGAATAGGTCAAGGAATAAATTAGAAGTGAGGAAATGATGGCAGTAAATGTGAATATGTCCTTTATTACCCCCACAGTGTAAGCACACAGTAAATGTTAACTAATTATTTTACAAAAACAATTATGTAGCCTGACCAGGCGGTGGCACAGTGGATAGAGCGTCGGACTGAGATGCGGAAGACCCAGGTTCGAGACCCCGAGCTCGCCAGCTTGAGTGAGGGCCCATCTGGCTTGAGCAAAAAGCTCGTCAGCTTGGACCCAAGGTCGCTGGCTCCAGCAAGGGGTTGCTCGGTCTGCTGAAGGCCCGAGGTCAAGGCACATGTGAGAAAGCAATCAATGAACAGCTAAGGTGTTGCAACAGCAACAAAAAACTAATGATTGATGCTTCTCACCTCTCTCCGTTCCTGTCTATCTGTCCCTATCTATCCCTCTCTCTAATTCTCTCTGTCCCTGTAAAAATAAATAAATAAATAAATAAAATTACATAATAATATGTATAATCCTATAGAATAGAAATAATTCTATAATAATATTATGAGATTAAATAGTGCACAAATACTTATTAAATACCTACTGTGTGCCACACACTCTTCTAAGTGGGACACATGCAGGAATCTGTCTCTGCCTCCTCTCCTCTCACTGAATAAAAAGAAGAAAGAAAGAAAGAAAGAAAGAAAGAAAGAAAGAAAGAAAGAAAGAAAGAAAGAAAGAAAGAAAGAAAGAAAGAGAAGGAAGGAAGGAAGGAAGGAAGGAAGGAAGGAAGGAAGGAAGGAAGGAAGGAAGGAAGGAGAAAGAAAGAAAGAAAGAAAGAAAGAAAGAAAGAAAGAAAGAAAGAAAGAAAGAAAGAAAGAAAGAAAGAATAAAAGAAAGAAAGGTGGAACCTTTCTGAGGATGAGAGAGGCCCAAGCCAGTTCCAGTGTTTGAGACCCTACATAATTATAAGATAAAATAAAGAAATGCCAAAATTGTATACACATTCTGTGGTCTTCTTGAAATGTTTAGGTTTAACACTACACACCTGTACACACACTCCCATGGTGAATGTAGTATAATGAAGTTTGGAGATGACATCCTTCACAAATGTGCTTTATCCTATAACCTTAGCCCAGACTCCATTATAGGCTTCTGGGCACAACTAAGAAGACTTTCCAAATGGGATGACAATTAATGCCAATGCCTGCCTTCCAACTCTATCCTCCCCCAGAGGGTAGCTATAGCAATAGTGAGGGCAGACAAATAATGATTTCCTTGCAGAAATAACTGCACCCACACTACCTAGTCATTTGTATCACTCACTCTGCCTTTCTACCCATGACCATGGATTCCCTTACTATGTGTTTATCAAAGCCAATCCCACACCTTCACACTAAACAACATCTCTCTGGCAAACCCAGAAACATTATTCCAGAAATTCTTTTGTTCTATCATTTATTTTTCTTGCTCCATGGGATCAGCATCAGCATTATATCTCATCAAGAATACCTTTTCTTGAGTCCAAGTCTCCACCAACTTCCACCAAATCTCTTAGCTCCCTTTTTATAAAAAAACTCCTTGAAAACTTACCTATAATACCTGATGTATCTGATCCGTCTCCTCTCACCTTTTCTTGTTCCCATCCCATTCTTGCTGACTGCAATCTTTTCTAGCCAGGGACAAGTCTACCAGCAGCAGTCCCTTCCTCCCTCCTCTCTGAGGCACCTCCTTTGGGCTCCCAGGACTCCAGATTCCCCAGGGTTGCCTTTTACTTCACTGTTGCTCCTTCTGAGCCTTCTTTGCTGACTTCTTTTTTCTCTACAACTTTTTAACATCACGTATACTGGGGCTCAGTCCTTTTCTTGGCCTAAGCATTTTCTTGACTCTAAATCTACTCACATACTGAGCCTCCCAATTTTACTCTCCAGCCCAGATCTCTGGAATTCCAGACTTGTGTACTCTCCATTCACTGTCTCCCTTGGGTGTCTAATAAACATTCCGAACTACACATAGAAAGTTAAAGTCTTGCTTTCTTCTAAAAGACTTTCTTCCTGCAACCTTCCCCATCATAGTTGGAATCCCGTTCTCACAGCTGAATGAGCTCAGAATTGTGAATCCCTCTTTTTTTGTGACACACAGAGAGAGACAGATAGGGACATACAGGAAGGAAGAGAAATGAGAAGCATCCATTCTTCGTTGCGGCACCTTTGTTGTTCATTGACTGCTTTCTCATCTATACCTTAACCGAGGGGCTACAGCAGAGTGAGTGACACCTTGCTCAAGCCAGTGACCTTGGGCATCAAGCCAGTGACTTTTTGGCTCAAGTCAGAGACCATGGGATCATGTCTATTGTTCCACGCTCAAGCCAGTGACCCTGAGCTCAAGCTTGATGAGCCCGCGCTCAAGCCGGCCACCTTGGTGACTCCCCTTTCTTTCACAATACACATCCAGTCTTAAAAGAAATTCTATTGTCTCTGCCATCAAAATATAGCCTGAATTTGACAACTTCTCAAAACTTTCACTATTAACACTCTGCTTCTTCCCGTCATCAGTTTGTACCTAAGTCATGGCAAGCCATTGGTAGCAGAGATGGGTCAGCTGTTCTCTTCTTTCTGGAACACATCTGGACTGCTGCTCCTGTGTGTCCTGACTGCAAATCACACCTGGGACATCCACACATGGGCCTACACTCCCAAACTGAGCCAACCGGCCAGAACCTGTCCCAAATGTCCTAAATGCTACCCTGATCAATGTTCACTTCAGGATTTTCATAGCCATAGATGATTGTTGCCTAGACTCATTATTTCTTTTTTTAACCCATTAAAAAATGATTTTATTTATTAATTTTAGAGAGCAGAGAAAGAGAGAAGGGGGGAGGAACAACAAGCACCAACTCTCATATGTGCCTTAATCAGGCAAGCTCAAGGATTTGAACCAGCGACCTCAGTGTTCCAGGTCAATGCTTTATCCACTGAGCCACCACAGGTCAGGCAAGATTCATTATTTTAAGAAGAGTTACAAATAGGTAATTTGTAATTCTAATGTTCCTGCCCTATTAATCACTGAAGAACAAAATTTTTGTTGCATCCACAAAAACACTTGTTCTTACCTAATTCAAGTGTGCTGATCTCAAATCTGACATTAGTTTTTTTCTATCAGCTACAGTTTTTCTGCAAGTCAATATTTTCGGTTATGATCTTATTGTAAAATTTTTAACATTTAGTTTAACATAATGAAGTAGAATTCTTCTTGGGCATAATCTTTGTGAAAATATAATAATATATATAATGCAGTAAATACAGAAATACAATGAAAGATATTATTGCATCAAAATTTGTCTACAATTTTGAAATAGAACATATTAAAACATTTATTTTAATCATAAAATATGCGCAAAACTTATTTAAATTTTATTCAGGCAAAAATTTGCGTTTGTAGCTCTTGTGTTTGTGTACTTGTTGAGGACAATCTCATTTGATGCTCCAACAGTAGTCTTCTCATCACTAATAGCTCCAAGATTTTCGGGAAACTTATCAAGGTGACTGTTCAGGAAGTGAATCTTAATGCTCATGTTACATCCAATGTTGCGAAAAGCCAACAGCATCCTTTGAACCAGAAGTTCATAGTTTTCTGCTTTTTTGTTTCCAAGGAAGTTCTTTGTAACTGCCACAAAAGACTGCCATGCTGCTTTCTCCTCCTTATTCATCTTCCTGGCAAATTCTTCGTCACATATGAGGGTTCAAATTTGAGGTCCATCGAATACCCCTGCTTCTATCTTCTCAAAAGACAAGGCAGGAAAAGCAGAAATAATATGTTGAAAGCATTCACTTTCTCTATTTAAAGCCTGAACAAACTGCTTCATTAAGTCAAGTTTGATGTGAAGTGGGGGAAAAATGATCCTGTCTTGATTAACTACAGGTTCATTCACAATATTTTGCATCCTTACTTCCAGAGCTTCACGTTTCAGCCACTTCTTCTGTGTCCAGTGTTTCTCCCAAGGTCGGCTGCCCCACAAACACAGAAAGCAAAAATACTTCGTGAAACCTCTTTGTTGTCCTAGCAGAAAATTTACCATTTTAAGATCCACACAAATGATCCAATTATGCTCCTCATACTTCAGTAAGTCGAGGACAATTTTTATGTCATTATAATCTTCTCACAGATGAGTTGAATAACCAATTGGAACCGCTGCATAAATATTACCGTTGTGTAGGAGAACACATTTCAGACTCCATTTAGAGCTCTCAAGAAGTAGTCGCCATTCTGTTGGACTGTAAGTGGTAACACCTAGCTAGCTGAGAAGACTGCCAATATCATGACAGTAAACAAAGTGTTTGTCTTCGGAAAAAAAGTTCACAAAAATTTTTTCATGCTTCCTGAAATGGGATACTTTAGCTGACCAGTGAAGTACATTCTTTTCTTGAAGCCTAGCGGCTAATAACTCAGCTGCTTTCTTTGATAGGCCCAAATCTCTTACTAAGTCATTCAATTCGGGTTGGCTAAACTGCTGAGGGGTAAATGACTGCTTGGCATCAGAAGACCCTTCAGATTCTACAACCATTTATTCATGCATCTTATCAAAATACACTTGATCACCATGTTCACTTTCTTTGTCCTTAGAAGAAATAAAACCATTGAAAACTGGAACCAGGAGTGTCTCAGAGTGTGGGATAGGTCGTATCGCTGAAGAAATATTAGGATATGCAATCATATGTCGTTTTTTCTTGCCAATGCCCTTTGTATGGATCAGACAGAAATAACAGTCACTGCTGTGGTCCTTAGGTTCACGCCAAACCATGGGAATACCAAAAGGCATTCCTTTGCGTTTTTCTTTTGTCCAGTCACGAAGCATTTCTTCACAATTATGACACACAATATGAGGAGCCCAATTCTTGTTGTGATCGCCAAGGGAAACTTGAAAATAGGCAATATATGCACATGTCACAAAGGATGAAATATTGCACCTTTGACGTTGAAGTGTGTAACAGCCACATATATAACAGAAGGTGTCAGGACTATTCTTACATTTACACCTACTCGAAGAAGCCATGATTCAATCTTAAAACAAAATAAGAGGATGTTTTTATCAGATAATAATTTTTTTACATTTAGAAACAACTACAATGATGTAAAAGTGATGTTTGAAAAACATTAATTGCCTTGTGGTTATATGTTCAATCCAAGAGTTGTTGCCCTTTAACTCCAATTTAAAAACCAATGCATACCATTAACTGTAACAAAAAGAAACTTAAATTGCATAAAAACTAGAGCATGCACCCAAAAAAGAATTTCAGATTTGAAATCAGTGATGCATAAATATATAGAAACAGTTCTAAAACCTCATGCAACGGAAAAGGAAAAGAAATTGTTCCCCAGTGATAATTACTGATAGTGATTTTTCTGTAAGAAAATCATTTTCTCATCAACAACCTCATTGCCTTAAAAGAATTAGTGCAGGAAAGGTAGGATAAATGCTTTCTTCTTTTTCTTTGCTTGTCAGTCGTCAGAGCAGAGTCAGTGCTCTGAGGAGGTAACCAGGGACCTGTGCTTTCTGCTTTTTTTGTTTTTGTTTTCATTTCTGTTTTATTTTTTAAGGGGGAAAAAGGGATGCTACATTATTACAAACTCACATATTTTTATATACTTGACATATTTCCATTTCAATAATTAATTATTGCTTCTTATTGAAATTGTCTCACCACTAGCCAGGGGGAGATCTTCAAGTTGATAGACCTCGGTGATCTGGTGTTTGATTATTTCTTTTCTTTACTTTTCTCTTTTAAGATTTTATTTATTGATTTTAGAGAGATGAGAGAGTGGTGTGGGGAAGAGCAGGAAACATCAATGCATAGTAGTTGCTTCTCGTATGTGCCTTGACCCGACAAGCCCAGAGTTTTGAATCAGCGATCTCAGCATTCTAGGGTGACGCTTTATCCATTGCGCCACCACAGGTCAGATGGTTGTTTCTTTTCTTTCTGTCTCAATTTTTACCCCAGATCTGGAAATGGCCACTTTTCTAAGAACCCCTAGTTCTTTTTGGTAGTGAAAGGTATTTAAAAGTCACAGAGTACTTGTAGAGTCTTCCAACTCATTCTCTGGGTTCTGCTTGCTCCTTCGTAGATCCACCACAGGTGGTTTTCCAGGTACATTTTCCTGAACCTTGGATGACACATGTCCTTCTTCTATTACTACCTTTTAATGAACTGTTACTGCTGCTCAGGTTAGGCTGGAACTCAAGGCCTCCTGCACCAGGCCCTGCTCTCACCTCTCACCACATTTTGACATGAACACTAGAGCGCAGCCAAGCCTCCGGTGGGTTCCTGGAGAATGTCGTGCCCATCTCCACCCCCACGTGTCAGCACTGGGCTGAGCGATGAGGCTGGCTGGAGTGCAAGTGGTTGGACAGGCAGTGCGAGGAGCCAGCCAACAAAGGTGCACAGTGTGCTTCCTACAAGCGGGCGCCAGCACACGTCCCTCTCGGCTGTTTGCCAGCTGGGTGATTCCATCCAGCATGTCATCTCTCCTTGCCACCTCCTCATTTATAAAAAGAAGATGACAACATCAACCTCCTCAGGTCCTTGTGAAAACTAAAACCAAAGACTCACATAGGATACCTAACCCAGGACATATAAAAACAATAATTATTACCTGCCCTTCTTTGGATCACTTACCCTCAGTTATATAATCAGATGGTTCAGCATATAAAAATCCTGAGATCTTTTTAAAGTGTGGCTGCTATTTTTACCTGTCCTTTCACAAAAGGTTACAGCCTGGTCCTGTTGTGGAGGAGAGGACAACCCTGAGTCACTTCCTCCCTCCCCATGCTGGTCCTGCTGTGCCAAGTTGGATGGGACCAGGCTGTTCACAGAGAGCTGCCCAGGCCATGAGGACTCATGCTCGTTGACATTCAGGAGGGTTTTTGTAAAACTACGGGCCTGGCAGGAGACCAGCTGACCTCCCACTCCCTGAGTTAATCATGCATATTTACTTCCCTGACTTCTTTTTTTCTGAAATTGATCAATGTTTCTCCCAAAGTAAGTGATGATTAGCAGGGGGTTGATAATAGAATTTGAGGCTAACATATTTGGACTCCAAATAAGTAATAAGACTCTTTTTTTCTTTTTAAGATGAGAATGAATGTATAGCTATGATCCACAACCTTGACTGCATATCAGCACAGCCAGAGGAGCTAAAAATGCTGATGTTCAGGGACTGATACAATTGGTCTGGAGTGTGGCTTGGACACTGGGGTATTTTATAAACTTCCCATGTGACAATGTGGTGAACAGTGAATTATATATGGTAAATGCTTAGGAAAATGCAGTTTCTCAGCCTCTAAGCAGGTGCCAACAGCTGGGAGCACAAAGTGAAGCTTACCTTTCTCTGGCTTCCAGAATTCTCCCATATGCAGGTGAAGCAAGAGATGGGAGGACTTGCCAAGTCATGGAAGGCTTCTGGGACATGCCAAGGAGTCTGGAGTGGTTCTCGCTAAAATCCTCGTCGAAAGGTTTTTAGCACATTGGCAATGCGGTCAAGTTTCCATAGGAAATGTTGCCTGGTAGCACTGGGGAGAATGAATGGAAGTGGGAATGGTTGGAGGAGGCCAGGAGACCACTAAGGTCCCCATGTGAGATGATGAGAACCTGCAACATGGCAGGAGTGATAGCAGATAGAGAGAGCATGGAGAGCAAAAGGAGGGGCTCCACCTTCTCGAGTGGGTGCTGGCCCAGGACGCCTGGCTTTCCTGCACAAAGCTCACTCTACCCATTGCCACTTGGTTTGTTGATGCTTTTGTAGGCTGGTTCAGTGTCTTCACTAAGTTATCTCTTAACCACAGTAATGATCCACATTTATTATTCTTTGGCTTTGGGTTATGCCGGTGGCTACATCTGTCTCACTCTACCATTAACAGAACTGAGGCTTAGTAAGGTTGTGTCCTGTGCAAGGTCACATAACTAGTAAGAAGTGGAGTTAGGTAGTCAGGTTTCTCACTTAACCTTTAAAACTACCTCTGTCTTACACTTCCCATCTGTTATGCCCCAATGCTCTCCTCCTAGCTGAAGCCACATCCTTCTGAATGAAGTCCCAGAACTGGTTGGATCCACAGGCTTTATCTGACTGTCCATCCTGGTTGTTTCTGTCCAGCCCAGTCTTAGGGTCCTGAAACAGGAGAATCTAATTTGTGGTTACATCCATTAGACTAGCCAGCCTCTTAATTGCCCTGTTTTATAGTATTTCAACTTGTACTTACTCAGAACTAAAAGAAATCCCCTAATTCTTTATGTTTTCCATATTCTATGGCACTGAAACCCCACAATTTCTCCTTTTCTTTTCAGAAAAAAAATTAGAAAATAATGTTGCTCATGACCCTAACCATTGTGAACAGTGAAAAGTCCCTATGTAAGTCTTTGAGTGCAGGTTCCCAGAACACCTAAAGAAATCCAGAAGACAGAAGACTTACACTTTAAGAACATCTCTATATCAACAGTGTTAGAAATGCCACCTGATCTGATGGCCACAATAATTGAAACTAATCTCTTAAGGCTTTGTCAGTTGCAATCACTGAACTTTTACTTAATCTACGTTACATATTTTGTGGCTAACATTCATTGGGTACATATGATAAAGCAATACTGGGCTAAGTACTTTATGTAGATTATCTCTCACTATGACATTATGACAGAGAGGTTAACTTGGTGTGTAATAGAAACCATATCTGATGCTAAACCTGTCTAATCTGAACATTATACTTGCTCATAACCCTCTAACTATCCTATTAGGCCCCTTAATAATAAAGAATTATAGACTAATTTGTGAATTAAAGAACTATACACATTACAGCTATTATCAACATGCTCTTAGGCCCTGGCCAGGTAGCTCGGTTAATTAGAGCATTATCCCAATACCCCAAAGTTGTGGGTTTGATCCCCTGTCAGGGCACATACAAGAAACACTAGTGAATGCATAAATAAGTGGAACAACAAATGTTTCTTTCTCTAAAGTCAATTTTTAAAATTTTCTCTGAGCTCTGTTTTTAAAACTTGTTCATAGAAGTGTTTTCTTTCTATTACTGTGTTGCAGTATTGCTGTTAGCTACCTCATTTGTAAAATGAAATTACTAGTGGGTTTCAAACAGATTTGCAGTCAGTGATGGTAGTGAGCCAAGGAGTAATGACTGGGGACCTGTTTCTTCTCGAGATCTTTGAGCACTGCCCATGTCTCTCTTCACCATGTGGTGCTGTAGGATGTCAGTCATTTGAGTGGCATGTAACCAGGGCTCTACTCAGACTGCCCCTCTGTAGGGGGCATTAAGTATTTTCTCCTCTGCCTTGGTTTCCTGCTCTAAAATATAAGGTGTCTCACAGCTCTAAATGTCCATGGTTCTCTCTGGACACTGGCTGGTAGTACACTAACAACTCTCTGCAGTCTTCTGGCTCCATGATTTTACATGGTCATTGTTGGATATCATATCATCCTCTTTTTAAAATGGGAACTCATCTATATTCTTCAGAATCCAGCCTATGGCATTTATTAACATCAATCTCTTGTTACAAAGTTTGATTCAATAAGATGTTTCTGGAAAAAAATAATAACTCAAATATTTACACCCTCTGAAAAATAGGAAATCCAGTCACCTGATCACCAGTTGCCCCTGAAAATCCTGGCAACTTGGAGGGACACCCAAGTGCATTCATTTTTACTAAGTGCATTCAGTCATCCAGTTCATCAAATGGCTTTGATGGAGCCACCTGCTGGCAGTATTGCTTTCTCTACAAACTTGATGTTAACTTTAGTTTTGGTAATTAAAATCTCATCCGTCACCAATTTGAAAAAACTCTGGCTATTTTGGGAGAAAAGCTAAGAATTATTTGGTGATATGGATTATTTTCTCTAACTCAGTTTGGAGATGGGAATTGTGTGAGCTCTATGTTATGGCAATTGAGTTCCTCTACCAGACTAGGACCCCCAAGGGGGGGGGGGTTCACCTGTGCACAGGTTCACCTGGCACAGGGTAAAACTCAAATTGTGCTTGTTGAATAAATGAGCAAATAAATGAATGCTTATGTTCCAGGATCCAGGAGGGTTTAACGCAAATTTCTTAACTTTTACTTTATAAGAATCATTGAATTTCCTTGGGAGTTATATATACATAATTATCTTCTTTATATATTATGAACATATTCTATGTTTTGTAGATCCTTCCAATACTGAAAAGGATAGGATGAGAACCATTGTTTACGGTTGCTAAGATCTTCCAATTGAAGTTATTATCAGTGCATGACTTTCTTTAGTATAAAAATAATGTGTGAACAAAGCCAAGACACCATATAGGAGAAAAATAAATGGCAGAACAATTTTCCTCCTTCATTTAAATAAAACAAAAGGAAGAGTCTCTCCAGGTTTTATCATAAAGAAGAGTCTTGTAAACACTTCAGTGTGATATTTTATTGCGTTCACTTAAAATGAAATAAAATTTCAATACATTTTTAAGTATGCATAGTATCCAAGTAAAGCATCCCTTAACTAGATAAATAAATATGTAAATGGGTCTATACAAGTTATAGAACAGTGGTTCTTAACCTTTTTTGAGGTACTGAACCCACCAGTTTCATATGCGCATTCACCGAACCCTTCTTTAGTGATAAATAAAATATGATTTTTTTTCCAAATTCAAGACATAGGTATATGTTTTTTTACTGGTGCACAAAATGAGCCGTGCATGAACATCACCTTGCTCAAAGAACAAAACCAACAAAGTGCATGAACTCACAACAAATTACAGTATTACTTTATTCTGGCCTCCGCGGCAGAGGCTTCTCGAATCCCTGAGACCGACTCATCGAACCCCTAGGGTTTGATAGAACCCAGGTTAAGAACCACTGTTATAGAATTAACATAACTACCTGGGTGATCTTTTAAATTATTATTTACTAATTTTGAGAGAGAAAGAGGAACATAGTATATCTGTTCCTGTTTGTGCCCTGACTAGGGATCAAACTAGCGACCTCTAAGCTTCAGAATAATGCTCTAACCAACTGAGCTATCTGGTCAGGGCTCTGGATGATTTTTTAAATGCTATGAGTACCATTTTACTTGCATCATGTTGGGAAAAAGCATGGCATAGTGGTGGCTGCTGTTTGGAAGTTTAAATAAGGGAAAGAGTGTGGTGGATTTTCTGCATTGTCTGTGTTCACCCAGCATCATCTCTGCCCCTTCTGTGTTGTCTTTTCATTGTTGGAGAAAAGTCTCTTATTTCTTTGCCAGTGTGGTTCAGAGTTAAAGTTTTCCAATGACACATGGAATAGAATAACTCTGTCAGGCACCTGTGATCATTTGCTGTAGTTTTACAAGGGAAGGGAGGTCTCCCCAAGAATCATGCACTGCAGAAAGGCAACTGAAATGGTTGGTAGCATCTGCCCTTGGCTTTGTGATGCCCTCTTGAGAACCACCTGCTTGGGTGCTTCAGGCACCTGGAATATGGGTGGCAGCTTCTCCATGATTTTGACTCTTTCAAAATTTCAGAAAGCAGATTCTCCAGCCCTCCCTACTCTATAGTCATGTAGTTCTTTGAACTTAAATCTCTTTCTATTTGAAGTATTTAGTGTCTACTTTTTTCCTGGATGAATCCTAACTATTAGACCATTTTCACCTTCCTGGACATTTTAAGGAAAAGTGGGAATTTTAGTTCTGCATTGTCCAACCTCACTTCCAGGTGACCTTGAGTCCCAGGATTCTAGCATTTTAGAGGGGAATGGGGAAGCTGTTCAGCTCCGGTGGGATAACAAGAGTCCCAACTAGGCAGGCCCAAAGCATGTGGTCCAAGGAAGTGGAAGAGAGAACAGGACTGAAACCAGAGGGTTATGTTGGCCACAGGATGAAGGGGTGGCATGTATAGGCAAAGCCCAGGATGTCCATCAGAAACAATGGGTAGTGGGGAGGGAAGATCTTTTCAGAGAGTCTCTGGTGGGAGAGGCTGGCTGTTGGGGTTGCTGGGTCAGTTTCACAGACACTGGCCATTAGAGAGCATGTATAGCAAGAAAACAAGCCCCAAAACTGAGGAGATATATTGTCTTTATGACCAGCAACATGTGCAGATTGAACTTGCTCTGAGTGAACTAGAACCATCTCTTTTGTATAATTAAAAATACTATACTATAAAGATTTGTGGTAACTTTAATTATTTGTTCTGTTTCTTCACCGCTAGGTAGTAGTGCTAGACAGCCACATTTGGCCATGGCCTCATGGTGTTCGAAATGCACTTTCCTGCACCTTGATTTTGGCCTGGCCATGTAACTTGCTTTGCTCAATGGAATGTTAGCAAGTGTTAGTGCAAAGAGATGAGTAAAGTGTGTGTTTATGTCATTGGGCCCATTCTCTTGTGTATCTGCTGTTACTGTGAGAGGGAAGTACCCTTGTGGCCTGATGTCCCTCCAGCCCGGGTCCCAGAATGAGGCACATGGAGCAGAAAGGCTACAACACACCCACAGGCACATGAGTAATAAACACGTGCTTACTATTGGTTTCCATGGAGATTGTGGGAGTTGCTTGTTATGCAGTGAATCTGTGGCAACACGTTGCATACATCATTATCATACTTAGTTTTTTATGGAATAGTTAAAGATTTTTCAAAGAAAGCTTTGACCACTTTCAATTTTCACAATCAATACACTGACTTTCAACTAAAATTCATGTATAAAATGAGATTACATTCTACCTTAAATTACAACTTTGTTTTAGTCTTGTTTCATAAGTAAAAGTTGTGCCAACTTTTTGGAGCTTATATTGTAGCTGAATTCTTTACACAATGAACAACAGGCCTAAAATTTATGTCGGCAAAAATATCTGCATTTACCGATCTATAGAAGTCTATTTTTTTTCTTATTATCAGCATTTAAAACCTGTACTTTTAAAGATAATTTTATAATTGATTTAATCTTCCTTTTTGCTTAGTGAAATTTATAAAGCAGAGAAGTATCTAAGAATGAACAAATTTTTAAACCAATAAACTAAGAAATATGCATGAGCATTTATTTGACAACCATTTTCTAAAATTTCACACATCAGAGATAAACAAAATTAGTGTAATTCATTTCTTAAATAGCTTATTAACATTGTAAGTGAGCCAGAGCAAGAAGAAGAAAATTGTAGCTTTCAACAGGATATGGCAAGGCAAGCCTTTAAGTATTCCAGTGAACTGAGTGGTGCTGACAGACGCCAAACCTACTGACCCACTATGGACGGGACCTGGTAGGAGACCTGAACTGTCTATCTCTCACCCCCACTCCAAGTTCACCTTTCCTTATAACTCCAGACTCTGCATGGTCAAGGGGCAATATTTCAGTCACCAGATTTCTCCACTGGCTTTTTGCTACCCAAGTTGAATGTCAAAAGCAATTTTTTAAAAGATAACACTCTTCTTCCCATGAGGTAGAGATTGGGGCATATCACAGTTGCTATGGTTATAACCTCTTCCTTGGGTTTGGATAGTTTCCCATAAGAACCCTATTTATGTGAGCCCTGTATTCCAAACATTTGATCTGGGTTGAAAAGTTTCCCTAGTCAAATTTTATTGTCTGGGTCAAGGACAAACAAGAGGCACCTCTGAACTGGTTTCCTCAGATAATTCTGTGTCACCTGGCCCAGCTTGACTCCACATGACCCTGCTTCCCATTTTAGTTCCAGCTCTTGTGTGGACAAAGTATAGTGTGTCTAAAATCACAGGACAGCCTGGCTCTGGGTCCCTACCTCAGTCCTGCCTATTTGTTGCATAAATGTGGGCAGGTTACTTAACAAATTTATACCTTAATCATTTCATCTGGAAAGTGGAGATAATAACAATACCCATCTTATAAGACTATTGTGGGAATTAACTCAGGAAATCCTACTAAGGGCCTGGCACAGTCCCTGGCATGCTATACATTTTCATTAATGTTAGCTACTGTTGCATAAGTGACAGTTATTCTTATGAAGAGAAGGTGTACAGAGCTTTGAGCCCAATGATAGCAAGCAAGATAGTTCCTCTTGCACCATCTCACCCTTATGTCAGCCCTTAGAAACTCCAGGTGAGATAGCCAGCTATTTGAGGATGTGGCATCCTGCACTCCAACCCCCTCACCAGGCTCCAGGAGACCCTTTTCATACTCCTCAGGACTAGCAGGTCACAGCTCAAAGGCTCTGTCTCTCTCAGCAGCTCTGTAGCAGGTGGAGGGGAACACCAGCAAAGATTTACATGGTACAAGCCTGGCTGATTGCAGAAGGTGTGAATGAGGAGGCAGACAGTATCCCCAGCTCCCAGGGCTGGTTCTAATGTCTTATTTCAGCTCTGCTAATGCTGCCCCACACTCCCCCAGGCTACTCACTGTTGTGGCTTAACATGTACGTCTGTCATTGGATGCATGCCATGTAGAGCTGCCGTGTGACAGGCAGGACCATGTCACCCATGACCAAGCAGTGACACTCTCTGTGTTGTGCGCCGCATGGAGAGCATGCGCACCACTCACCTTTCAGTGCTTGGCTGTGTTCAGCACCTGCCTCACCTTTCTGAGCTCCCGACGTTGGGGTTTGGAAGAGGGACATCTGCTCTACTCTCGGCCCCGCATGCTCTGCTTTGAGGCTTCTCAGTTTCTTTCTAAAAGCACTGAAGAAACTTCCCGTCACGTGGTGAGTGGACTTCTGCAAGCTTGGTTTGAGGACCCTCACCACATGAACCCCGGTCAACTTGAAAAGTCTGACTGACCTTCTCTGACCCAACCATCATTGTTTTCAGACTGAACTGTAAGTTGTGTTTACTGGCCCTTAATTCAAAGTGGCTTGGCAAGCTATTGCAATATGTGTTAGGGCACAGAACCTTGCTGTGAAGGGACTGGCAGCCTGTGGGGGTCGGGGGAGCATCAGGAAGTGACTAGCTGTCATGCAGCATAGTAAGTGTCATAATGTGACAAAGGAGTAGAAAAAGGCAGAAGAGCAGACCAGAAGTGTCCGACTCTCCCTAATGGTCGGCAATGGGGAGAAGGAGGTTGAGAAAAGATTACCCAAGAACTGACAGATGAGAATGTTCTGGAAAGTATTCCCCACATGGAGAAAAAAAATAAAATGAGCAGGGTGAGGATGGGAGAGAGGCTATTTCAACCAGGAAAACAAGTGTAAGAAAGAAAGGCTGGGGCCTGAGAGACCAGGCGCGGGAGATGCTGGTAGGTTCTCTGGAGTGACTGGAACTTAGGGTGTGAGGAAAGAATGGTATTCAAAGGGCTGGTAGGGCCAAAATAATAAAGCACTTTACATACTAAAATAATATGTTCAGGGAACGTTTGTAAATTATTCTTCTATATGATATCTTCAAGATGTACCTGGAAAACCAGTTAGTTGTACCAATTTCACATGGCACCAGAGGGAAGAAAGAACAGGAAAAAAAATAATAAAAGTTCCCTTCCCTTAAGATTAACCTTTTTCCTGCCCTAGATGAAGGTCAAAGGCAACTGAACCTAGGATATTTGTTTTTGTAGATTAAAAATCCAACTGTTATTTTTATGAGAGAAAAAAGTGAAGTCAGAGAAGCAAAATGTCTTGCTCCAGTTAATGAGAGAACTTAGCTATGAGCATAAGATACCTCATTTCCAGTCCCACTCAGCAAATTTACTTTTAAAATGATAGAAGATAAGTCAACTTGGGAAGTCGCATTTTATAGCAGAGGAAATTGAGATTCTTCAAGTGAAATGAGGGTATACAACCTTATAGCTGCCAATGACAGAAGTGAAACTTGAATTGAGAACTCCCTTTGTGGTGTTTATCTAGTTAACTACACAAATGCCTTACTCCTCATCACTGCAAGAGAGCAACTCACCTGCTCCTTGGAGATTAGTGGCACCATATTTTTGAAGGAGAGTGTTATTATATAGAAGCTTAGAGAGGTGGAGAGGAGATTGACCATCAAGGATGTGTGCTCCCTGCTGAGGACCCCTTCCAAAGCACTTACTGGAGACCCAGACCTGAGAATGATGACTCTGGAGCAGTATTTTCCAACTTCTAGTCTGCAAACCAGTGCCATTCTGCCAGAAATTTCATGCCGGTCCTCAAAAAAAAAAAAAAAAAAAAAATCTTAATGCAACATCGGGTAGTTAACTCCTTTGTACAATGCTCTAGAAGATATTTCTCAGCCTTCTGCCCAGAACTTGGCAGTCTCATATCTCTCAAGCCCTGTGTGCCACATTCTCTGCCAGCCCTGTGCTGAGGACCATCCTAAGGAGGAAGACAAACTTACAAGGTTACCTTCTGGATCTCATGCTCCCTGTGGGTGAATGGTTTGGGGGAATGAGGCTTCATCTCCCCGGCCTGGCACAGACAGACATTGTCACTTGCTTTGGGTGACCTGATTTCTTTTCTCCACTGCCACTAAATTTATGTATATTTAATCTTGTTCCTGTGAGAGTTTAGCTGTCTGCTTTGGTCTCTCAGCTTTTTCACAGTGTGGCATTAGCTTCAGAGGGGAACATCGGCTTTCAGGGAGCATGTAAGTGACACACCAGGGTGATATGGCCTTGTGCCACAGAGGCATGTCTCTGACACAAGCTCTGCAGACAACCTCTCTGTAGTCAATAGTGGGATCACTAGGAACCCATGCTAGCCGGCTCTCAAAGAGAGAGAAATGTGTGAGAAAAGAAAGGATTAGGAATATGAAGGCAAAAAGAGTTGAATGACACAGGCACAGGGAGTCATAAATAGCATACATCAAATGTCATTGTTGGGAAACGAAATCAACTCATGAATTATGTGTTCTACAAACATTTATTGATCACCTACTTTGTGCCAGCACCATGCCAACTGACGTGCTTAGCTGAGCTAGAATTGCTGGCCCCATGATTCAAAATTCCATAATGGAGGGGAAAGAGGATCTAAAAAGCCAAATCTTTCCAAATGCCAACCCTGAGGGAAACTGACTGGCTAGCCACCTCAGTCAGCCTCTCCACACACTGGCCTGTCTGTCACTTCCCGGTGGCCGTGGCTGTCCCCAGACACCTCACTCCCATTCCTTTCAAGGCTGAATGGGTCATCTCACTGGGCACTTCAAATGAGAAAGCAACCTCCTAAATGTGTGTGTGTATTTAAGTAAACTTTCTATTTTAGAATAATTTTAGTTTTTCAGAAAAGTTGCAAAGATGGTACCCATAGTTTCTAACTATCCTTTGAATCGTTTCCCTGATGGTAGTATCTTTAAATTATTACCATGGTATTTTGGTACATTATGATGAACTCAACTCTAGACCGTGTTTAGATTTGCCAGTAGATGGGCCTACTAACGAGGCCCATCTTCTGTTCCAGAATTTTCTTCAGGATGCTGCTTTGCATTTAACAGAATTTTGTTTGGAGGCCCATGCTTTCTTAGAGGAAATCACTGCATGTGAATGTATGTGTTCAGAATTAGGACCAGGGGTGGGATTCAGCCAGTTCGCACCAGTTTGGCAGAACCGACACTTAATTTTTTGTTGAGTTCAGCAAACTGGTTGTTAAAATGGCACTTGTAATCAGGGTGCTCTCTAAGGTGGGCGCCTGGACAGCCAACCAATGTGGAAATCACAAACTTACATTCCTTACTCTTTTTTAATGTTCACCTGTGCAACAGCGTATTATAAGAGCCTATAGTAAATTTCATTCTGTCCATAGGTCAAGGAATGGGATCCTACTCCTACAGTGAAAAGATGGTGAAGGATAAGTCACACAGCCAATAATACTCAAATAAGAGCAAAAATTTCAAGTGAGGACACCAATCAAGAAGCAATATGAAAATGTCTTAATGACAGTTTTATTGTTTTTTGTCAGGTATTACTTAATATTTTTTCATTAATATTTTAAAACTCTTTCTTATAATATAATCTAATTTTGTGTACCTCTTTTATTGGTCTTATTTAAGTATTAAATGCATGAAATAATAAACTACCTTTAGGTATATCTTTTTTATACTTAAAACGGTCATTAGGGCAGATAACTGGTTGTTAAATTATTTGAATCCCACCACTGATTAGGACTAGTAATTCCAAAGGACAAGTCCACATTTCCCCTTTGTCTTGTGTTTGTACATACACCCTAAATAATCAGCAGATTGCCATTTCTAAAAGAAGATTTTAAGATTTTTTTTTTTTTAATTTGCAAAATGCATTTCTACTTCTGGCTCCCATTTACCAAAAGCAGCAGTAACTAACCTATATTAGTGAATACACAGAGATTCTCAGCAGGGTCAGAATTCCTGGAGTTCCATTAGCCCTGCAGGGGAGGGAAGGGTGCATTTTACAGGAGGGGCATGGTGGGAGTTTCTGTTCTCTAGCAAGTGCGAGAAATCTGGCTCCCTAAAAACTCACACCGAGGTTGTGGGCTAAAGATAAATCAGATTTCCAGTTAAGAGCTCAAATCTGCACTTCCACAAAGTGTTAGCATTCGTGTGGCATCTGTTCACACTGGGATTCTGGAGTGGGGTGGCCAGAGGCGAAGTTCTATGTTTGAATTCAGAGATGGGCATGTTGGGAAGTCCATATTGACCTGCCCAGGGCTCTGGTGTACCTGTCAAACCCTTCCTTTGAGCAGACAAGGGTAGAAATGCCCACACAGTTGGCGCTCCTCTTCTGATGAAATTGGTCAGATTGTGTTATAGCTGACTCATGTTTGCCACGAATTCTGCTTTTCCCCCCTTAGCTAACATATTTGATTATTTATCTATTGAACAGAGGGGAGGTTTCAGAAGGTGATGGTAATGACAATTGTCATTCATATTATTGCTCAAGCATTTCACACACAGCATATGTGCATAGTAATGCTTGTTACTTAATTGATAAGTGGCCAGGATGGATAAAAACAATCTTGAAAAAGCACCAAACTGAAAAGAGCTGCTGTGGGGGACAGTCTGTGTGACCCTGGCTGTGAGCAGGGCATGGAAAAGGCAGAGGTGGCGAGTGGGCGAAGGAGGACGCTCACTTCACAGGGAAGCCATAGATGCTCAGGTCTGGGCACCTCCCTTTCTCGCCTGCAGCAAGCACTTTTCTCTACACACTTTTATTTTTTATTCATTCATTGTCTTCCAAGAAAAATATAATCTCAGGAAAACTTCCTTTAGGATTTTAACATCACTTCATCATATATTTTCACAGAATAAGAAAAACTCATTTTAAGTTAAAAAGAACATTTTTTAAATAACTGAGTGCACCATATAATTTTAACTACAACCTTTAACTACTCTGTCATTTAGTATTTCATAAATGACCTTCTCAGCTTTATCTTTTAAATGAATTATGAAATTACTTGTTAGCAAATGAACTACAAAACTGTCTGCATTATGTTTCTTAATGCCATGTACATACATCGATAACTAACCACATGCTATAGCATTAAAGTAAACAACATAAGTATATTTTTGTAATTTTTACCTTTGTTTCTGAATTATAAAAAAAAACCCAGAAAGTTCTTCACCACAAATAACACTGGGGAAAAAATTTTTATTGAATCTACAAAAACACTTGTTCTTACCTAATTCAAGTATGCTGATCTCAAATTTGACATTAGTTTTTCTCTGTAGCTACAGTTTTTTCACAATTCAAAATATTAGGTTTTCATCCTATTGTAAAATTTTCAACATTTGGATTAACATAATAAAGTAGAATGTCTTCTTGGGCATCATCTTTGTGAAAATATAATAATTTATATAATGCAGTAAATACACTAATACACTAAAAGATATGATTGCATCAGAATTTGTCTACAGTTTCAAAATAGAACATATTAAAACACTTATTTTAATCATAAAATATGTGCAAAGCTTATTTAAATTCTATTCAGGCAAAAATTTGTGTTTGTAGCTCTTGTATTTGTGTACTGGTTGAGGACAATCTCGTTTGATGCTCCAGCAGTAGTCTGTTCATCACTAACAGCTCCAAGATTTTCCGGAAACTTATCAAAGTGATGGTTTAGGAAGTGAATCTTAATGCTCATGTTACATCCAACGTCGCAGAAAGCCAACAGCATCCTTTGAACCAGAAATTCATAGTTTTCTACTAAGGAAATTCTTTGTAACTGCCACAAAAGACTGCCATGCTGCTTTCTCCTTATTCATCTTCCTGGCGAATTCTTCATCACGTATGAGGATTCAAATTTGAGGTCCATCGAATACCCCTGCTTCTATCTTCTCAAAATACAAGGCAGGAAGAGCAGAAATAATATGTTGAAAGCATTCACTTTCTCTATTCAAAGCCTGAACAAACTGCTTCATTAAGTCAAGTTTGATGTGAAGTGGGGGAAAAATGATTCTGTCTCGATTTACTACAGGTTCATTCACAATATTTTGCACCCCTACTTCCAGAGCTTCACATTTTGGCCACTCCTTCTGTGTCCAGTGTTTCTCCCAAGGTTGGCTGCCCCACAAACACAGAAAGCAAAAATACTTCGTGAAACCTCTTTGTTGTCCTAGCAGAAAATTTACCATTTTAAGATCCACACAAATGATCCACTTATGCTCCTCATACTTCAGAAAGGCAAGGACAATTTTTATGTCATTATAATCTTCTCACAGATGAGTTGAATAACCAATTAGAGCCGCTGCATAAACATTACCCTTGTATAGGAAAACACATTTCAGACTCCATTTAGAGCTGTCAATAAATAGCTGTCATTCTGTTGGTCTGTAAGTGGTAACACCTAGCTGGCTGAGAAGACTACTTATATCATGACAGTAAACAAAGTGTTTGTCTTCAAAAAAAAGTTCTCAAAAATTTGTTCATGCTGAAATGGGATACTTTAGCTGACCAGTGAAGTACATTCTTTTCTTGAAGCCTGGAGGCTAATAACTCAGCTGCTTCTTTGATAGGCCCAAATCTCTTACTAAGTCATTCAATTTGGGTTGGCTAAACTGCTGAGGGGTAAATGACTGCTTGGCATCAGAAGACCCTTCAGATTCTACAACCATTTATTCATGCATCTTATCAAAATACACTTGATCACCATGTTCACTTTCTTTGTCCTTAGAAGAAATAAAACCATTGAAAACTGGAACCAGGAGTGTCTCAGAGTGTGGGATAGGTCATATCGCTGAAGAAATATTAGGATATGCGATCATATGTCGTTTTCTCTTGCCAATGCCCTTTGTATGGATCAGACAGAAATAACAGTCACTGCTGTGGTCCTTAGGTTCATGCCAAACCATGGGAATACCAAAAGGCATTCCTTTGCATTTTTCTTTTGTCCAGTCACGAAGCATTTCTTCACAATTATGACACACAATATGAGGAGCCCAATTCTTGTTGTGATCGCCAAGGGAAACTTGAAAATAGGCAATATATGCACATGTCACAAAGGATGAAATATTGCACCTTTGACTTTGAAGTGTATAACAGCCACATATATAGCAGAAGGTGTCAGGACTATTCTTACATTTACACCTACTCGAAGAAGCCATGATTCAATCTTAAAACAAAATAAGAGGATGTTTTTATCAGATAATAATTTTTTATATTTAAGAACAACTACAATGATGTAAAAGTGATGTTTGTAAAACATTAATTGCCTTATGGTTATGTTCAATCCAAGAGTTGTTGCCCTTTAACCCCAATTTAAAAACCAATGCATGCCATTAACTGTAACAAAAAGAAATTAAAATTGCATAAAAACTAGAGCATACACCAAAAAACAGATTTCGGATTTGGAATCAGTGATGCAGAAATATATAGAAACAGTTCTAAAACCTCATGCAAGGTAAAATGAAAAGAAAATTGTTCACCAGTGAATTCATTGCATGGTAAATAGTAGATATCTATGTAATCAAAGGTCATGTGTTTTGGTTTGTCTGATATTATATCATATAAAACAACTGGCTGGATTTTTACTATGTGTAGAGGTATGTTTGGGGCAACTTACTTAAAATATAGGCCTATGGTATAGACAATATTCCATTTGGGCACGTAAGGAATACTGACAGAGAGAGGTAGCCATTCTCCTATGTAGCAGAAATGGGTCCAGTTCAAGGACCCCAGGATCACCACTCAGAAGGGACACATTGTCGGTATTAGGATAAACTGTACTGGTAAAATGAAAAAGCAATGATTTCAGCAATTAGCCAAAAATTAAAAATTGAAAGAACAGAGTCACCCGTTTGCCAAAGTTAATTCGCAATGAAGCTATTGATACTTCTCACCTGAGAGACCAGGGCTGCTGTTACGTGATCAGTAATAGAAATTTATTTCATGAAGAATTCTACAGATTCTAATACAATCTAATTCTCGTACAGATTTTTCTTTGCAATATGGTACGGTAATCCAGGCCCCAATAATAATAATAATAATAATAATAATAGTAAAATCCCAACTGGATAAGATCATTATTTGCATGTCATCTGTTTAATATTGGTATTTAATTGAGGTTCTTAGAGACATCTTTGGGTGTTTTGAAGAATTTTGATCAGATGACTATATCTTCAGACCCAGCATAGATTCTCTTGTGGGAAATTTGCAGAATTAAGACCATCTTTGTCCTCATTATTCTGTTGTACAGTGTGTCCGTCATAAGGTGACCAGATTTTAAAATTGGTAAAGCGGGACACCATTGACGGGAGTTCTTGATTAAAAATTTGATCTATACGGAGCAAAAAATATTTTTCATAGAATGCAAAAATAGTATTGTAATATATATATATTTTTAATCGGGACTTTATTTAAATGCCACAGGACGCGGGACAAATTGTTAAAAATTGGGACTGTTCCACCAAAAGCGGGAGGTCTGGTCACCTTAGTCATGGTGCATTTTTGGCCAGTCACAAGAAAGCAACAAAAGATGATAGAAATGTGAAATCTACACCAAATAAAAGGAAAACTCTTCCAGTTTCATACCTATTCAGTGCAGTTCGATGTGGGCTCCATTTGTTGCCCTACATACATCCAAACGACAGTGAAGTTCTTGCCACACACGGGTAAGGATGTCTGGTGTAACAGAGTGAACAACGTCTGTGATTCTCTGTTTTAAGTGTTTAATGTCATTGATACATTCAATGTACACATGTTGCTTCACATAACCCCAAATGTACAAGTCTAAGGGTGTCAGATCCGGGGATCATGGTGGCCATGGCTAAACAGAACCCCTGCCTATCCACTGCTGGGGGAATGTTCTATCCAGAAACTCACGAACAATGGTGGCATAGTGTGGAGGAGAGTTGTCCTGTTGAAAGATGACACCTTCTGGAAATTGTGGCACTGCATACAATTCCAACATGTCAAGATAGGTGTTTGCTATCACAGACTGCTCCGCGAAAAATATGGGCCTATCACCTTATCATGCATCAGGCCACACCACACATTCACTTTAGGGGTATTACATTCTTACTCAAGGTAGTCATGAGGATGTTCAGCAGCCCATATTCGAACGTTATGGCGATGAACATGTCCACAGATATGGAAGGTCGCCTCATCGCTAAACACAATCTTCTGCAAAAATCTTGCATCATTGTTGATCTCATGAAGCATATCTGTAGCAAACGCACATCGTGTGGGTCTATCCGCTGGTTTGATAGCATGCAACAGCCGCAATTTGTACCCCATAAAACAGAGATGTTTCTTTAACACCTTATGAACTGTAGTCTTGCTTAGGTGTCATTGTCGAGCACATGCACGCACAGGTTTTTTAGGGCTTCTTAGGTAGCTATCCCGTGTAGCCTCTACAGACTCGTCACTGACTGATGACCTATCAGAACGGGGTTTCTCCACCAAACTGCTGGTTTCCTTCAACTGCTTATCCCACCAAGTAATGTTATTCCTATGTGGTGGCACTTCGTTTTAAACGCGCCAATATTCACATTGCACTTTGGTCACAGATTCAAATTTAGTGAGCCACAGAACACACTGAACTTTCCTCTGTACCATCCACATCTCGACTAGCATGGCCATGGGCTGCTCTGCTGTACACACGGTGTTACGTCATCATCTGCGCATGAGCACATGCTGCCACATCATCCTACAGAAACTGGGAGGGTTTTCCTTTTATTTGGTGCAGATTTCACATTTCTATCATCTTTTGTTGCTTTCCTGTGACCGGTCAAAAGTGCATCATGACTTCACGGACACACTGTAGTATTATTAGTTTGTAATTTTTGTCAAATATTGTTTAGTGATTCAGACAGTGGGCCGCTAAACAGAAAGCGTAAGAAACTAATGGAAAATACAGTTTGTCCGTAAAGCATGACCATGGGCTGCTCTGCTGTACACATGGTGTTACGTCATCATCTGCGCATGAGCACATGCTGCCACATCGTCCTACAGAAACTGGGAGGGTTTTCCTTTTATTTGGTGCAGATTTCACATTTCTATCATCTTTTGTTGCTTTCCTGTGACTGGTCAAAAGTGCACCATGACTTTACAGACACACTATATATGCTGGGCAAGAACCTCAAAGCTGCTAGATGTGTCAGCTGAGCAATAAACCAGCTGCCAGAGCAGACTCCACACATGTTCTCTCCATTGGCACTCATGTTCTTACATAGTTCCATTAAAAATATGCATATTTACTAAATTTTGAATAAGGAAAACATTTCATATGTTCCAACATTACAAAGTAAAAACCATGTCATAAAAACTTGCCTTCTGATCCTATAGCCTAGTTTCCGTCCTCATAGATAGTTCCCAATGCCTTGGTCTTTTTTCGCAGACTTATGCTGCACCTATAAAAATATATATGCATATGTTTATATGTAAGTATGAATTATATATCATTTATTCATTTTGTTTAACTATACATCTTGAACCTCAGTTTGTATCAGTACAAAAAGAGATGCCTCATTCTTCTTAATGTCTACATTCAATTCGATTGTATGGATGGCTCCACAATTTATTTAAATTGTTTCCTCTTGATGGATATTTAAGCTGTTTGCGACCTCTTTCTATTACAAGTGATGCTTTAATAGTGAATAACTTTGTACATCAATCATTTCCCATATTTCCAAGTATTTATGTAGGAAAAACTCTTAGAATTCAGAATCGCTGGCTCTAATAACTCATGCATTTGACTTGGGATAAATAATGCTAAATTGCCTTTGTTTAGAGATTGTACAAATTTAGACTCCAAACAGGAAGACATGGATCAATTTTAAAGGTTGGATATATTTAAATAATTAATTTTTTATTTTCTAAAATAAAAAAGGTGTGGAGACAGATGTCATGGCCACTTCAGACTTCACAAACTCTACTGAGGCAGCTCTGCTAAAGCCAACCCCAGCCAACCCCAGCCCTGCCAGTCATTAGGGATGTAACTTTGGACAGGTCAAAGTTCCATCTGTGAATGGACACATCAGTGGGTTCACGTGCCCTCAGGCTTTCAGTGAGGTTCAGCTGGTAGATGGTTTGTCTGACACTCAGGTGTCAGACCTAGATTGGTGACCAAGAGCAAGAATAAAACAGATCTTGGCCAAGCATAGAAAGTGACTAAGTCCAGAGAGTCCCCAGAAATAATAGAAACAGTTAACATATGTGTGATTCTTCCCTTCAACCAGGTAGTGATCCAAATGCTTTTTATACGTTAATTCATTTAATTCTCCCAACAAAACTAAAAAACATGTACAATAATTATCTCCCTTTAACAGATGGTGAAACTGAGGTTCAACAAGATTGCTCAAGTAGTGAGTGGCAGAGCAAGTCTGACTTCAGAGTCTACATCTCTGAGAGTACCAAAGAGACCAAAGGATAAAGACAAAAATATTGTAGGTTTGGGAAGCATCTGATATGTCCCCTGCCTGGGTAGGTACCCATCTCAGCAAGAGCTCAACTAAGAGGTAGGGGCTCCTGGCAGGATAAAGAAAAAAGAGGGTGGACTGATAGACAGATGGATTTAAACACACTCTTTCTTACATGTTTACATGAACCTAATCTTCAACTTGCAGGTGAGGGGCCAGGCCTTCTGGTCTGGCAAGTTGTAGTGATATAATTCTAATTGTGTGTGCATGGAACCAAACACCAGAAAGTTGCTGTATGTTGTTCCACCTGCCAGCATCGGAGAGGTGAAAGCCAGGAGAGCCATACATTTCCCCAGCCAGGGTTCTTATTACTTAGGTAGCTGTTTAAACACCTGTCCTGCCTCTACTGGGCCTTGGAGATCAGAGACTGCTAGAGTTAAACCCATCTACTCAAGGACTTTTACAGAATGTTTGCTGACAGGACAAACAATCCAAAATGCTTACCCCCTTTAACTGAAATCAGGAAAATGTAAATGCCAAGGGCAAGGAAGAAATTAATAACCAAATTACTCTAGAATTGTTTCTTTATTTTTTTAAAAAAAGACTATCAGTAGATTTTAAAAAAAGAAAAAAAAATACTGCCTAGGCTGACTAGTGGTGGCTCACTGGTAGAGCATCAACTTGGGATACATAGGACCCAGGTTCAAAACCCCAAAGTCATCAGTTTGAGTGTGGGCTCATCTGGCTTGAGCGTGGGCTCAACAGCTTGAGTGTGGGGTCATAGACATGACCCCACGGTTCTTGGCTTGAGCCCAAAGGTTGCTGGCTTGAACCCAAGGTCACTGGCTTGAGCAAGGGGTCACTGGCTCAGCTGGAGCTTGCTCCCCAATCAAGGCACGTATGAGAAATCAATGAACAACTAAGGTGCTACTATAAAGAGTTGATGCTTCTCATCTCTCTCCCTTCCTGCTTGCCTGTCTGTCTTTCTGTGTGTCTCTCTTTCACAAAAATAAAGAGAGAAAGAAAGAAAGAGAAAGAAAGAAAGAAAGAAAGAAAGAAAGAAAGAAAGAAAGAAAGAAAGAAAAAGAAAAAGGAAATACTGTCTAGTTTTCTTTCATGCACAGCTTCAGTAGAGTTGCTTACATATTTGGTGAATATTTTAGATGTGTCATCCAGGAGGGCAATCTGCTGGTGAGAATATCCTATCAGCTACCCCAAAATCAGTGGGGTTTTCTGCTGGAGGATGAACTGAGGGACTTAGAAGAGAGGTCTACAAAAGAACTGTATGTTGAATGTTTCCCTTACAGGGGCCTTCAATAATATTGCAATATGCACACCAAAATACTCATCATTTTGATGTCTGATCTACTGAGGCCATTGTCTATAATGCGATTTAATTTTTTTATTGATTGATTTTAGAGAAAGAGAAGGAGAGAGACATTGATTTGTTGTCCCGCTTCTTTACACATTCATTGGTTGATTCTTGTATGTGCCCTGACTGGGGATCAAACCCACACCCTTGGCATATTGGGACGATACTATAACCAATTAAGCTACCTGTATAGGGCTTGTAATGCCATTACAATTAGAGACCCTTGTTCCTTTCTTTATCTCTATCAACCCCTGCCCAATAATATGGAAAACCCAGAGGGGTTAGAACGTTGTCCCAGAATCAGACCGCATCCTGACCTCTCTGTTCTAAAGTGAGACCACAGGTTTTCCCATGCTCCAAGACCTTTATGTTAAAACCCTGCTGTTGCTGAGGGGAAGAGAACTGAAATTAGATTTGTTTTCAGAGGTTTAAACTAGATAAAGTTTCTGAAAACAACAACAACAAAAATTAAGTAGTTATGGAATCTCCCCAACTTCTCAATGGGGAATAAGAAAGAGAAATTTAGTTTGTCTTAATTTTAAGAAACAACAAGGGGAAACTCATTTATGTTTTGACTTTTCTGAGGTCAGACTGCTCCATAAACTGATTGTGAGTATGAGAATTGAAATAACAGAGGGAAAGGTGTCATGTAAGTGGAAGTGTGAAAGTCCAGAGAAATTGCATCACCTTTCAGAGGCAGAAAGAAGCTCCATGAGGTTGAAACTTAGAGGCAGGATGGAAGGGTTGTTAGCAACGTAAGTGGTAACCAAATCTTAAAGAACATTGGAAGTCATAATTAGGAATCTGGCAATAGCCTAAAGAAAACCAGAGGCCATTGAAGTGTTTTAAAGCTGGTGGAGTAGGGGAAGCAAGATGAGACGTGGGTCGGAAGGAGGTTGTTGTACTAATCCAAGCAAGAGATTATGATGAACTAGCTCAGGATTGTTGGCAATGAGAACAAAGAACCTTGGAAATACCTGAGATGTATATAAGAAGCAGAATCAAAAGGATACCTAGACACTGAAAGGTTGGATGTGGATAGCAGACAAGATGGAATAGAGGGTTAAGAAAAAGATAATACCACCTGACCAGGTGGTGGCGCAGTGGATGAACCATCGGACTGGGATGTGGAGAACTCAGGTTTGAAACCCCAAGGTAGCCAACTTGAACATGGGCTCACCAGCTTGAGCAAGGGGTCACTCAGTCTGTATCCCCCCCTCCCAGTCAAGACACATATGAGAAAGCAATCAATGAACAACTAAGGTACTGCAATGAAGAACTGATGCTTCTCATCTCTCTCCCTTCCTGTCTGTCCTTATCTGTCCCTCTGTCCCTCTGTTTGACTCTCCCTCTGTCTCTGTCAAAAAGAAAGAAAGAAAGAAAGAAAGAAAGAAAGAAAGAAAGAAAGAAAGAAAGAAAGAAAGAAAGAAAGAAAGAAAGAAAGAAAGAAAGAACGATAGATGATACCCAGGCTCTACTTTACCTGACCTTTAATTGGTGATGACAGATGGACCTTAAATATTTTGGATCAAAATAAACTCATAGCTGAACTTAGAGCCTCTGAACACTGTTCAGTTGTACCAGTCCTAAAAATATCCACTACCCATAGCCTAAACAGAATTCTTGCACTCCTGCTAAGCAAACCAATTGTACATACAAATTAAAAGACATTGATTAGCTTGTACTAGAATAATACTTAATAACAACCCCACTCCCGCCAACCTCAGTTTCTTCAAAGAGCATTTACTTACTCTCTCGGAACTGGAGTTGGCTTCTGGCAGCTCAGGTTGGCTGGGCTCCCTTGGGCATATTGTTTTAACTGGATCTGCTCTGCATGTGTTCATCCTGTCCTTAAGAGATAGTAGTTACCTTGAGAAAGCACGCCTCACAAAGATGGCAGAAACAAGAGAACAAGCCCAATTACAGAAGTACTTTAGGCCTTTGGTCACATCATGTCTGTTAACATTATATTTATTAAAACAAATCCCAAGGCCAAGCCCAAAGTCAAAGGTAAGGGAAGGTGTGCCCGTGAAGGTAAAAGTAAGGGGACAATGAATATTTCTGGACAATAATCTGACCCACCACAGGATATCATAGAAGTGTTTTCTTGCTACATTTAACTCTAACATACATCATTATAGCTTCTGACGCCAGCTAGGGGAATGAATGTACTACCTCAAACATGATTGCTGAGACAATATTCAAACCCAATAGAGTGTGGAAAGAAATTCCAGTCACATGGAAAGTCCCATTATTTTATAAGTCAGAGGTTGCAAGACTTACCCTAAAAGGGTTTGTTATTTCTCTCTACATGTTATGTTCGAAAGTTCAATAGCTGCTACCTGGTGAGCCATGGTACCTGATTTATGAAAATGTGGGTCAAATGGTTAAGCATGCAAATCACAAAGAGACCAGACATAAAACACAAAATTCAGTCATTCATAAGTTTTCTACCAGAGTATAACTTCTGATTCAAATAACAGCATAAATATTTAACCTCTAGCTGTGGAGAAGTGATTTCATATTCAGATTCAACTGTTATTAATTACTATTTAATATAACTCTGGTTCTAACTCCTAGATTCGAGGTTAGAAACCTTTGAAGTTATGCATCATTTTCATGCTGTAGAGCAGGGGTGCTCAGTACATGGATCGCAATCTACTGGTCGATCGTGAAGGAAGTGTGGGTAGATCGCATGACATTAAAAAGACATTTGTCTTTTGATTGGCATACAGGGTAGCCAATCTGATGTCTGAACTTTTGACACCCTACGCATGCACGTTAAACCACACTAACTTGTTCAGTTACATTGCTGCGTAGTTAGCCTTCAATTTATTTAAACTAAATACAACAAAGGGTATAAAAATCAGTGCCTTAGCTGGTCAGAGTAAGAAGCCTAAAACCTACCACTTTCATACAGAATGGAAGGGGATTTTTTTCACTATGTCATATTCTAAATGCGTTTGCCTCATCTGTCTGTGTGCCATTGCTATTCCAAAGAAGGGAAATGTGGAGCGGCTTTTTCGGACTGTTCATAAAAACTATGACATTGACTTTCCTCCAAAAAGAGAGCTGAGAAGGAGAAAGGTGAAAGAAGAATACACAATATTAAATAGTAATAATAGTAACTTAAATAATAATAATATAAAAGAAATAAATTTATGTTTTGCATTTTTATTGTAGGTAAATCATTTTGACTTGGTCATCTTATAAGTAGCTCGCAAGCTGAAAAAGTGTGGGCACCTCTGCTGTAGAGTTTTCTTACAAAAACCCTTGCCGGTGACTTGCAATTTGCCATTTCCTTCAAATAATAACATTGTTCCCTTCTTCCATTGCCTTAATAAAAGCTGTTCATGTGTGACAGCAAAGTGCCCACCTCAGAAAAGTTCTTAAAACAAAGTTTTAGTAAGATTTTAGATGGGTTGCTGGCTTTTTAAAAGTAGGTGAGATTTCAACGTTTCCTGGAGCGGTGGGGAGATACAGCTGTTTGGGGCCTGCATTTGTAGGTGGTGAGAAATGGCTGGGGTTGAGCAGTACTGTCCCCTGCTGGCTGGGATTGCACTCTTCAGTTGGACCCCTCCACTTCTCTTTAAGAACTGGCTTGGCCACTGGAGGCTTCCGTTGTCACCTCACCTTCCAAGATGCACCATCTTTGCATGAATGATGGCCTCTCTCTGATTTTTCTCTGAGCACAGCTTCCTCTCCGCCAACAGAGGTGAAATTGATCTGTCTCACGTCTCCCTCTCATCTGCAGCTCATCTCATAAATTGTTCCAGGTGAGAAGGCTGCTTTCCTGATCAGCTTAGTAAAAAGACTGTGGTGGCTGCTTTTTAATCAGAAAAATATCTCCAACCATTTGACTGCCCCCACCACCCCCCTTTTTTTGTAGCTTCTAAGTCTCTGTCTTAGTTGAAATGTTTTGTGTAGAACATCCACATTTCTAAAGGTTATTATCTGCTCTAGTGCCTCCAATTTACATTAAACAAGTTCTTCAATATCGTTTTTATTTTCTTTCGAAGACATTTAGAAAACCATGATTTTTTCAGAAAAAAATACATAATTATTTTTTTCACACCTACTTCACAAGTTTTCTCCCCTTCTGAAAACGTCCAAAGAGTTCCCTACTGAGCAAACACTGACGATGGTTCCTTTATGACCTTTCATGGTTTCTTCAAGCTACAAAAACCTTTGTCTTCTTTTAATTAGTTTTCCCAAACATTCCAGCTCTCTGCCCAAAGATTTCAAGGTGGGTTTAAGAACAATGATAAATGTAAGAGCAGCATGTCTCAGCTGCTAACTAAATTTTCTCTTACTACAAAGTGAGAGAGCAAATCAATATAATTTTGAGGTAGAATGAAACAGACAGTGGAAGGTTATCATTCTGCCTTGCTTAGAAATGGAGACAATTGCTTTTTTCCTGTGTTGCCTGTCAAAGAACTCATATGTGTATGTGGTTTCAGCTTGCCGGATTGCTGCACATCTCAAGGGAAACTCGTGAGCAAACCAAAGGCAATTCTAGAAATCCACCGAGTCACACTGACATGGAAACCCCTAGAACCCTCCCAGGCAGAAGCATAATCAAGCAGAATAGACTTAATCTAGCTGTTTAGACATATCCCATGCTGCTCCTGAAGACTATTTCTGGTTCTAGGCTTCATTATAAATGTCAAGACATTATATATATATATATATATTTAGTTATGATTAAAAAGGCACTTTCATTAGAAGTCCTTCTTCTCAGACACATGTAGGTGTTTGAATAAATGGGGATGAAGTTTCTCCCCATTCTCAAGGTAAATCGGCATGGAAAGCATGACAATTCCAGATTCTACTTTCCTTTTGGAGTGATACAATACTAGTGTATAGGAAATGAATAATAACTTATATTAGAATATCAGGGGACCCTGGCTTGTTGGTTCAGTGGTAGAGTGTGGGCCTGGTGTGTGGGTGTTTAGGGTTTGATTTCCAGTCAGGGCACACAGGAGAAGCCACCATCTGCTTCCCTACTTTTCCCCTTTCCCTTTTTATCATTCTCTCTTCTCCTCTCACAGCCATGGCTCAATTGGTCCAAGGGAGTTGGTCCCTGGTGCTGAAGATGGCTCTCAGGAACCTCAGCCTCAGGCACTAAAAATAGCTAGATTGCCAAGCAACCAGCAAGGTGGGACAGATAGGTAGAACAGCAGAGGGGGCTTGCCAGGTGGATACTGGTTGGGGATCATGAGGGAGTCTGTCTCTTTATCTCCCCTCCTCTCACTTAAAGAAAAGAATCTCAAGGGCACTTATTGCCAGAGTCAAGGTAGGACCACCTGTTTGGCTGGTCTTAGTGTTTCTAGTCTCACTGTCTATTTTATTCTTAGTCTAGTAGTGGGTTTAAGAAAAGAGAGTGTCAAAGAGAAGAGAAAGATAGGGTCTGCTTCTGTTACCCTGGTATATACATAGTCACTGACCTCTCCTCATGAGCACTGAAATTGGATAGCTAAGGTCAAAGGTTGTTTTCTGTAGAGTCAGAATTAAGGCAGGGTGTCCTTTGCTTTTACAGGTAGCAAGGGATGCTGAATGTTGAAGGGCTAGCGCAAAGCAAAAGTATGCAGGAGGAAAAGTAAACTTTAAACACCAATTCCAGGAGGGTAGAGAAAAAAAATAAAAATTGGGAGTTAACTGGGGATGAAACTGGAATAAAATATAGATTGGGCAGGTGCTTATTCGGTGAGAGGGGCTGTTGTGGGCAGTCCCCTCAGCTTGCCGGGAGATATAGAGCTCTATAATGCTTCCCAGAAGGGTCACCATCAATGTAGAGTGTATGAAAAATTGGCGAGTGATCTCAAGGACGTTTCCATGACCCCACCATGTTAGTGAAGAACTGCGAATTCTTGGACATCGATGTTACTGATGGGTCCTGAACATCTTGTCTGTATCATGAGTTGAAAGTCAGAGTGGAGGTATAGAAATAGGTGTTATGCCTTTTGCATAACTGCCTGATTATTGAACTGCTTTATATTTTTTGGTTTTGGATGACATACAATTAGTCACTATGATTGTCTCATATAATTACAACCAGTGCTTTGAATTAAGGGTTTTGTTGAGAACTTGAACATTTAAAAAATCTTGGGCTATGTCTTATTCCTCCCCACTGAGTGGTTGTAGAAAGAGGGGTTGCAATAGCTCTCTCAACATTATTCCTAGCAGTGTGTGAAGGGCTCCTTACTGCCAAGCAAGAAAAATTCCTCCTTTCACCCTGGAGGGTCTAATTTCTTCTATATTTTTTCTCCTGCCTTCCTTGCATGTGTGGATAAGTGATAAGTACCTTTGACACTTTTGAATAGACCTGTGCTAGGAATGAATCTCTAAGGCTTTTAAAAACCACCCACTGAACAAATAAAGGTTGCCTTTCTCACCCTGATAGAGATTTTCTAACTTTTTAATAAAGGTATCAAGGTATAGAATGGGGTGTACTTGGAACCACAACACTAGTAATGAACAACCAAGGAGTTTTCCTTGGCATCTTTACAGCACCAATAGACATTTTGGGTCCCCAAATATTGTGAAAAGGTTGAATTATTGGATATTTGCAATCCTTGCAGGATGTGGAAAAGGCAGCCCTCATTAAGCCCTCCAGGGTCCAAACAACAGTTAGAAGTTTTCATGGCCAAGTTGATCCCAAACAGTGATAACTGAGCACTTTACCAAAGGAGCAGAGAAAGGGGTTAGTGGGGCATGTACTCCTATAATTCTAGTAGAAATTCTCTTTGACATAGGTATGATTTGAGCTAGTTACACTTTTGTGAAAAGTGGGTAGTGATACTGTTGGAAGCATTTCAAGTCTGCTTTCTTTAAAAACCAGTCTAGAATAATTAGGGAGAAAATAACTTGTGATTCTTTTCTGCAAAGACAATGTATTACTTTGAGTATCAAGTTGCTGACAATTCTATGGTCATGATGGTCTGCCTTGCTATGATTGAAATGTTTTCACCCTCCACAAATTTCTTTTCATTTTTTTTTAAAATATTTTTTATTGATTGATTTTAGAGAGGGAGAGAGAGACAGAAACATCACTCTGTTTCTGTATGTGTCTTGGCCAGGGATCGAACTGGCAACTTCTGTGCATTGGGACAATGCTCTAATCAACTGAGCTATCCAGCCAGGACCACAAATTTCATATGTTGAGATTCAAATTCTCAAAGGTGATGGTATTAGGAGGTAAGGCTTTTGGGAAATGCATGAGAGTAAAGCCCTCACAAATGAGATCAGTGCCCTGTGATGGAGATCCTTACAGAAATCCCTAGTCCTTTCCACCATGTGAGGGTGGAAAGAGAAGGCTAAGACCCAGAGGAAAGCCCTCACACAGCCATGATGCCATCCTCATCTCGGACTTCCAACTTCTGGAACTTTGAGAAATAAATTCATGTCGTTTATAAGCCACCCAGAGTGGAGCATTCTGTTACAGCAGACCAAGTAGAGGATACTGGTATTGTTGAGCCATATTGATAAGTTTTTCCAGCGATGAGTCAGTATTCTGCCACAGGGTGAAGTTCATTCAGGACCAAGGTCTCTTTAGCTACCACCTCAGGCCCCCATGGCAACTCCGATCCAATAAGCACCAAGATCTAATGTTTTCACACCAAAAAGTGGTGACTCCCAGTACTGTATTATTCTGACTCTTCCACCATAGAAGGGCTGTTCCTGTTATCCTGGCCCCAACTCCAGGCTCACTAAATTCCAGCTCTCCTGGAATTCCTGAGCTCTCTGCCAATATGGAATCAGGGTGATTCTGGAAGACTGAGCTTGTTCTCTGTTCTCAGGCTTTCCTGCCCCAACTCTAGTTCTCATCATGGTTCTACTTTTCTGTTAACTGGTGCTTCATCAGCCCTGGTCATCTGTTGTGGAATATTTGATGACTATGAGCCACCGCAACCAGGCTTGGTCTTGACAAGTGACTGAGCTCACACTGTCTGAGAAGGGGCATTGAGGGAGTCTCATGTCCACCATGGCTACAAGCCCAGACTGGGGATCTGGAGAGAATGGTCTAGTCACAGTTTTTTCTATCCCTTTCCGTATGGGACGGGTCTCATGACAGGGTTCCTGATTAGCACTCTAGTCCCTTGCTAGAATACCCATGTTATCCTTTGAATTCTAAAAGGCTCTTGGAGAGCAGACCCTGCTTAAGTAAGACCCCAGAGGAAAAGGCATTTGTATGTGCATTAATGTTGCTTTTATTCTTTGCCTTATTTCAAATAACAAAGGCACTGAAAAAGCTCAAAGCCTTTCAACAAACTTTTGCTGAGCTTGTGTATATTAGAACCCATTCATCAATAGTGGGGTGGGGCCTGACCTGTGGTGGCGCAGTGGATAAAGCGTCGACCTGGGAACACTGAGGTCGCCAGTTCAAAACCCTGCACTGGTCTGTTCAAGGCACATATGGGAGTTGATGCTTCCAGCTCCTCCCCCCTTTCTCTCTCTCTTTCTCTCTCTCTTTCTCTCTCTCTTTCTCTCTCTCTCTCTCACTGTCTCCTCTCTAAAATGAATAAATAAAAAGAATTAAAAAAAAAAAAATAGTGGGGTGGGAACATGGACTGGGATGAAAAGAGGGGAGTTCAAAGGTGACTGAATTGTGTTTTCTGCCTTCGTGGGGCAGATAATGAACTTGAGAAAAACGAAATAAATAGCTTAAAAGAGATATAATAAAATTGACATGGGTCAGGGGATGGGGGGGGGGCGGGGCAGGAGAAAGCCACCCTAACTGAGAGGACTACAAAAAGCTTCTTCATAAGATATCATTTTAATTGAGTGTTGAAGCATGAAAAAAGGACAATAGGAAGAACTAGAAGTGAAGGAAGTAATGTAATGTGTAGGGCCACAAAAAGAAAAGGTATGAGGGCATCAACAAGGTATTCTTAGGTCTGAAATCTTAGGTTGCTAAAGGGAGAGAAGGGGGGAGAAACAAGACTGGAAAGAGGGTCTGGAATTAAGAAGGGAGAAATTTTGTTAAGAGATGTGACCTTGTGCCTATAAACCAGCTGCCCCATCCTTAGACCCTATCCTGACCTTGAAGCCCTAGCACCCTGCACTGTCTGAGACCTAACTCCTGACCTGGAAACCACTCCAAGTCCATCCTTTGTCTCCTGCACTTATTCTTGATTTCCCTGTTGCCCCTCCTGCTGTATCCAAGAGCAAGAGTTATGTGTTTTTTATCTGCTTTCCCTCCAACATTATTGAATAGTTATATTTTAAAACAATTTAAAATAATGAGAAAATGGATTTATTTTACTTTAATTTATCCTATTGATAGCACTTTGTATTTTTTTTTCTTTTTTGAGGGAGAAAGTTTCTCATACATGCCTTGACTAGGCGGTTCAAGTCGAGCCAGCTACTCCTGGCTCAAGCCAGCAGTCTTGAGCTCAAGCAAGCAAAGCAACCTTGAGCTTCAAGCCAGCAACCTTTGTGCTCAATCCAGTGACCTTGGGATCATATTGATGATCCCACACTCAAGCCAGTGACCCCACTCTCAAGCTGCTGAGCTTGCTCTCAAGCGTCAAACTTGTGTTCAAGCCAGCAACATCAGATTTTCAAACTCGGAACCTCAACATTCGGGTTCGACATTCATCCACTGTGCCACCACCTGTCAGGCAACACTTTGTGTTGATACAAATTGCTATCTGGCACCATGTTCTTCCTGCCTCAAAATTTTTATTTCAAGATTTACTGTAGCTACTACTATCTTCTGGTAATGAAATCTCTCTATTTTGGTTTGGTTGTGAAGGTATTTTTCTTGTACTTTTGGAATATATATTTAGTGGATATAGAATTCTGGTGTCATTTCATTGCCTCTGACTTTTATTGCTTCTGTCGAGAAGTCAACTCTGGTACTTATTTTTGTTCCTCTATTGGCAACGTGTCTTTTTTTATATGTCTACCATCAAGAGGGTACTGTTTTCAGTAGCTTGAATATGATATTACTAAGTGTGTGGCTGTTTTCTGAGATTTATGGATCTGTGGTTTGGTGTTCATTATTCTTGGAAAAACAGTGGTCATTATTTTCAATACTTTTAATTTTGGACATCAGGATAAAATTGGTTTATCTCCTTGTTTATTATATTGGACTACCTCTGGCTCAAGCTGCTCTGGTAATTTGCTATCTAACCCACTTTCAATATTTAGCAATGCAGCCAGTTTTTAATCCACATTTACCAGAGCCCTCAAAGGAGATGCAGATACACGTTAAGTAGCTACAGCTGTACTTGTCCGTCACCATAGGAGCCATGTATGCTTTTTGAGTAGAAGGTAAACTGAACAGCTATAGTTTAGAAGAATATGACTGAATGCAGACAAAGAATGGGCCAAAATTGGTAGAGACTGAAAACAGAGATTATAGGTAAGCGGCTGGGGCAATGGTCTAGGTAAGAGGGAAAGCACAGAGCAAGTGGGCAACAGTCAACTTTATTAGGCTACACTTCTAACAGAATTTTCCAAATTAGTAATAACCGATTGTTGTGTAAAATACTAACAGGAGTGCTGAGAAATATTGTATGGTTGAGAGTGTGAAACATTCTGCATTTGATGAAATTAAAACAGATATTTTTTATTTTTTATTTTAATTTGTGTTTACATAGATTCAAGTGTTCCACCGAATATATCTTCCCCCATCCCCTTATTCCCTACACCCCCCTCCTTATCCCCCCCAATGCCTTTCCCCCTTCCATCCAGGATTTGCTGTCCTGTTCTCTGTAATGCTGTGTTATGTATATATAATTTCATTAATCTCTTTCCCTTTTCTGATCCCATCTTCTCTTCTACGTTCCCTCTGACTGCTTTCTCTCTGGTCCCTTTGATCCTGCATCAGCCTCTGTTCCATTGCTCTGTTCACATTGTTTATTAAGTTTCTCAAATGAGTGAAATCATATGATATTTTTCTTTCTCTTCCTGGTTTATTTCACATGATAGTTTCCAGGTCCATCCATGTTGTCGCAAAACGTAGGATTTCCTTCTTCCTCACGGCCACATAGTAATCCATTGTGTATATGTACCACTGCTTTTTAATCCACTCATCCACTGACGGACACTTGGGCTGTTAACAGATCTTGTAAACTGCAATAAACATGGGGGTGCATTTCTTCTTTTGAATCAGTGATTTGGTATTCTTAGGATATATTACTAAAAGTGGGATAGCTGGGTCAAAGGGAGTTCCATTTTTAATTTTTTGAGGAATCTCCATACTGTTTTCCACAGTGGCTGCACCAGTCTGCATTCCCACCAGCAGTGCAGGAGAGTTACCTTTTCTCCACATCCTCGCCAGCACTTGTTCTGTGTTGTTTTGCTAATGAGCGCCATTCTGACTGGTGTGAGGTGGTATCTCATTGTGGTTTCAATTTGCATTTCTGTAATGATTAGTGATGTTGAGCATTTTTTCATATGCCTATTGGCCATCTGTATGTCCTCTTTGGAGAAGTGTCTATTCATTTCTTTTGCCCCTTTTTATCTTCCTGGTGTTGAGTTTTACAAGTTCTTTATGAATTTTGGTTATTAACCCCTTATCAGACATATTGACGAATGTATTCTCCCATAGTGTGGGTTGTGTTTTTATTTTGTTAATGGTGTTTTTTGCTGTGCAAAAGCTTTTTAGTTTTATATAGTCCTATTTGTTCACCTGTCCTTTATTTCACTTGCCCGTGGAGATAAATCAGCAAATATATTGCTGTGAGAGATTTTGGAGAGTTTACTGCCTATGTTTTCTTCCAGGATGTTTATGGTTTTATGACTTACATTTAAGTCTTTTATCCATTTTGAGCTTATTTTTGTGAATGGTGTAAATTGGTGATCCAGTTTTATTTTTTTGCAGGTAACTGTCCAATTTTCCCAACACCATTTGTTAAAGAGGCTGTCTTTACACCGTTGTATGCTCTTACCTCCTTTGTCAAATATCAATGTCTATATAGGTGTGGGTTTATATCTGGATTCTCTGTTCTGTTCCATTGATCTATATGCTGGTTCTTATGCCAAGCTGTTTTGAGTACAATGGCCTTTTAGTATAACTTGATATCAGGAAATGTGATACTCCCCACTTTATTCTTCTTTTTCAAGATTGCTGAGGCTTTTCGTGTTCTTTTTTGGTTTCATATAAATTTTTGAAATATTTGTTCTATATCTTTGAAGTATGTCATTGGTATTTTAATAGGAACTGCATTGAACTTATAGATTGCCTTGGGTAATATAGACGTTTTAATGATGTTTATTCTTCCTATCCATGAACACAGTATATGCTTCCACTTGTTTGTATCTTCCTTGATTTCCTTTTTCATTGTTTTATAATTTTTTGAGTACAAGTCTTTAACCTCTTTGGTTAAATTTACTCCTAGGTACTTTATTTTTTGTTGTTGTTGTAACAGTGAAGGGGATTGTTTTCTTAATTTCTCTTTCAGACAGTTCATTGTTGGTGTATAAAAATGCCTCTGATTTCTGAATATTAATTTTATATCCTGCTTTGCTGAATTCATTTATCAGGTCCAGTAGTTTTTTGACTGAGACTTTAGGGTTTTCTATGTACATTATCATATCATCAGCAAATAATGATAGTTTTACTTCTTCTTTTCCTATTGAATGCCTTTTATCTCTTCTTCTTGTCTGATTGCTGTGGCTAGGACTTCCAGAACTATGTAGAATAAGAGTGGTGAAAGAGGGCAACCCTGCCTGGTTCCTGATCTTAAGGGGATATCTTTTAATTTTTACCCATTGAGTATGATGTTGACTGTGGGTTTGTCATAATGACCTTTATCATGTTGAGGTACGATCTCTGTATCTCCACTTTGCTGAGAGTTTTGATCATGAATGGGTGCTGGATTTTATCAAATGCTTTTTCTGCATCTATTGATATTATCATGTGATTTTTATCCTTTGTTTATGTGTTGAATCACATTGATTGATTTGTGGATATTGTACCAGCCTTGTCTCTCTAGAATAAATCCCACCTGATCATGATGTATGATTTTTTTCATGTATTGCTGGATCCAGTTTGCTAATATTTTGTTGAGAATTTTAGCATCTAAGTTCATCAGGGATATTGGCCTATAGTTTTCTTTCTTTGTGTTGTCTTTGCCTGGGTTTGGAATCAGAATTATGCTCACCTCATAAAAAACGTTTAGAAGTTTTCCCTCCTCTTGAATTTTTTGAAATAGCTTGTGAAGAATAGGAGTTAGTTCTTCTTTGAATATTTGGTAAAATTCACCTGTGAAGCCATCTGGCCCAGGAGTTTTGTTTGTTGGGAGTTTTTTGATAATTGTTTCAATCTCATTTGATCAAATCAGTCTGTTTAGGTTTTCTGATTCTTCCAGATTGATTTTTGAGGATTATATGTTTTAAGGAATTTATCCTTTTCACCTAGGTTGTTTAATTTTATGACATACAGTTCTTCATAGTATTTTCTTACAATCTTTTGTATTTCTGCTGTGTCAGTTGTTACTTCTCTCTCATTTCTAATTTTATTTATTTGAGTCCTTTCTCTTTTTTTCTTGGTGAGTCTGGTTGAAGGTTCATTTATCTTGTTTACCTTTTCAGAGAACCAGCTCTTGGTTTCATTGATCCTCTGTATTGTTTTTATAGCCTCTGTGTCATTTATTTTCGTTCTGATCTTTATTATTTCCTTTCTTCTACTTCTCCTAGGTTTTACTTGTTATTTTTTTTCTCTAGTTTTTTTAGATGCAGGGATAAATTGTTTATTTAAGCTTTATCTAGCTTCTCGAGGTATGCCTGTAGTGCTATGAACTTACCTTTCAGGACTGCTTTTACTGTGTCATATAAATTTTGAGTTGTTTTATGTTTGTTTTCATTTGTTTCAAGGAAATTTTTTATTTGATCTCATTGTTAACGCATTTGTTATTTAATAAGATGCTATTTAGTTTCCAAGTGTTTGAGTATTTCTCAGTTTTTCTGTTGTGGTTGATTTCTAGTTTCATGCCATTGTGATCAGAGAATATGCTTAATATGATTTTAATCTTCTTAAATTTATTGAGACTCATTTTGTGTCCTAATATATAGTCTATCCTAGAGAATGTATCATGAGCACTTGAAAAGAATGTATATTCTGCTGCTTTAGGGTAAAAGGTTCTGAAGATATCTATTAAATCCAGTTGATCTAGTATATCCTTTAAGTCTGCTGTTTCTTAATTTTCTTTCTTGTGGATCTATTCAGTGATGTTAGTGGGGTATTGAAATCCCCTACTATTATAGTATTGCTATTAATCTTGCTTTTTATCAAAGCAATATCAAAGTCTGCTTTATATATTTAGATGCTCCTATATTAGTTGCATAGATATTTATAATGTTTATATCTTTCTGTAGGATTGCTCCCTTTATTTATCATTATGTAGTGACCTTCTTTACCTCTTACTATAGCCTTTGTTTTAAAGTCTATTTTATCTGATATAAGTATTTGGACCCAGCTTTTTATTCATTTTCATTTGCATGAAATATTTTTTTCCATACCTTTACTTTCAGTCTCTGTGTATCTTTTGTTTTAAGGTGTCTCTTGTAGACAGCATATGTACGGGCGTTGTTTTCTAATCCATGCAGCTACTCTATGTCTTTTGATTGGAGCATTTAATCCATTTACATTTAAGGTTATTTTTAATATGTAGTTGTTTATTGCCATTTTATTCTTTAAATCTACATTCCTCTTTTACTAGATCCCCCCCATTTTTTGTTTGTTTGTTTGTTTTGTTTACAAAAGACCCCTAAAAATTTCTTGTAGCATTGTTTTGGTTGTAATGAATTCCTTGAGGGATTTTTTTTTTTTTTTTTGTCTGGGAAGCTTTTTATTTCTCCTTCAATTTTAAATGATAGCCTTGCTGGATAAAGAAGTCTTGGTTATAGGCTGTTGTTCTGCATTACTTTGAATATTTCTTGCCATTCCCTTCTGACTTCTAATGTTTCTGTTGAGAGGTCAGATGTCATCCTTATGGGGGCTCCTCTGTAGGTAATAGACTGCTTTTCTTTTACATATTTTAGTATTCTTTCTTTATCTCTTAATCTTTGTATTTTTATTATGATGTGTCTTGGTGTTGGCCTCTTTGGGTTCATCCTTAATGGAACTTTCTGGGCTTCTTGAACTTGTGTGACTTTTCCCTTCATCAATTTAGGGAAGTTTTCAGCTATGATTTTTTCAATCAGATTCTCTACCCCTTGTTCTTTCTCTTCTCCTTCAGGAAACCCTATGATGTGGATGTTATTTCTCTTCATATTGTCACAGAGCTCTCTTAGAGTTGCCTCACACTTTTTGAGCCTCTTTTTTTTTTTTTTGCTACTCTTCTTCCGTGCTTTTGTTTATCTTGTCCTCTAACTCGCTGATTCAATCCTTAATTTCATCCATCCTGCTTTTAATTCTTCTAGTGTGGTCTTCATTTCTGATATTGTATTTGTCATTTCTGACTGATTCTTTTTTATTATTTCAATGTTCTTTTTTATACTTGCCATCTCTTTATTTAGGTGCTCATTATATCCATCTATTGTTGCTCTAAGATCTTTGGGCATCTTAATAATCATTATTTTACACTCTGCATCCAATAATTTGGTTATTTTCATCTCATTCAGATCTTTTCCTGGGGGTTTCTCTTGTTGTTTCATTTGGGTTGTATTTCTCTGCCTTCCCATTTTGTCTGTGTATAAGAAGGGTGTGACTGTAGGAGTCTAATGGGTGTGACCTTTGTTTTCCCTAGGTGTGGTCTGTATGCAGGCCCACCACCCCCTCTGCCACTGCCTCAGGTGTTCAGGCACGGGCTTTGCTGGTGCCGGCCCACTGTAGCAGTTGCTGAAGCTTCTGCCTCACCTCTGTGCATCCACCCTGCAAGCCTTAGCTGACCACAGCCTTTGCCCTGCCCCTGCAAGTGGGACTGCATTCATGAATTTGGGCTGCATGCCCTGGCTGGCCCCCTGCCTTTGTCTTACACCCATGGGTGGAACTATGCTCCTGGGTCTGGGCTGCAAGCCTTGGCCCTACCCCTGCAGGTGGGACTATGCTCCCCTGTTGGGGGCCGCAAACCTTGGCTTAGCCACAAGTCTCAGTTGGTTTTCTGGGCAGGGCTGTGCTCCTGCACCCAGTCACAAGTCTCAGCCAGTTTCCCAGCTTTCACCTTGCCCCTGGGGCAGGACTGCAGGTGGGACCATCCTCACGTGCCCAGTCTGCAACTGCATGTTGGACCGCTTTCGCGCACCCCTTCTGTAGCTGCGGCTACCCCCCAGCCTCCGGGATGGGACTGACCCAGTCTTAGTCACTGTGGACCCCGGCTTCCACCCCCACTGACGGGACCATGCTCCCACATCCCACTGCCACCCACTTTTCAGCCGAGTACTCAGCAATGTGGGGGTGGCAATGCAGCTTAGACCTCAGCACTCAATACTGTATCCCTGATGGCTCCCTTCTTCTAAGCGACTCTGCTCTGAGTGCTGCAGGAGAGCACACTGTTTGGCTGGTTACCTGCTTCCCTTTGCTGGTTTTGCTGGTTCCAAGAAAAATAATCACTATAGACTTAGGGAGTGACTCAACCCAGGGGTTAGGATGGCTGTCCCACAAAGTGCCTCTTAGATTACACTCTTTTCCTGCTACTCTAGTCCTCTTAGCGCTCCTCACCCTCTGAAACCCTGAGTAGTTGTGAAAGAGGTTTTCTGCGCGGACCCTTTAAGATGAATTCTGGGTCTGAGAAATCCGTCTCTTTCTTGCAAACAGTATCCTGGCTTGTTTTGCAGCTAAATACTGTCCGTACGCCTCTTCTATGCTCTGGGGCTGCAGGCTGGGGCTTCATTCATGGGGCCCAGTACCCTCCCATCTCTATTAAACTCTCCTCCAGCCACACAAGTCCCTCTGGGCTGCTGCTCGCTCCCCAGAGCTGGACAGCCCTCTCCTCATTTTTGCATTTCCGCTTTTCCTACCACTCTCAGTGTGGCTTTTTCATTGATCCTTGATTAAACAGTCCTCTTAATTTAGTCCAAAGTTGGTTTTTCCAGATGATTGTTCTTAAAATTAAATTGTAATCCACTTTGGTTCTGGGAGGTGAAAGTTGGTACATCCACCTACTTCATTGCCATCTTGCCGCCCCCATCAGAATTTTTAAAAAATCTAAAAAGAAAATCACTTGTGGCTCTGACCAGTTGGCTCAGTGGTAGAGCCCCAATGTAGCATGTGGAAGTCCTGGGTTTGATTTCTGGCCAGGGAACACAGGAGAAGTCAAAATATATTTTTAAATTGCAGAACTTCTCAGCATCTTTCATATGTTAATATTCTCTGAAAAATCTCTAAAAATGGACTACAGTATTTAGTGTTGTCAAACTTACTGACCAAAGGATATGAATACTGTTCTCATAATGTTTCTAATAATATCTTTTGTGTTTCATAGAACATCATTTTGGGAAATTTATCTGAACAAAACTACAAGCATTTGAATATGGTATTAAAGAGTTGAGAATGGTGAGGGAGAGAGAGAAAGATGTTGATCATAATTCTGAGACTTTTATCCTGGGTAATTAACTGAATGATGACGTCAACACTGAGATAGCAACATGAGAGGATTCGCAGACCTGGAGTTAAAATGAGAAATTCACTTTAGGGCACAAAAACATAGTTACTGAAAAAAGAGGATGATTCTTTGATATTTCCTGCAAAAGTGATTCATCTGTGCATATGAAATTTCTAACTGATCTAATAAAAAATAAACCTTACACTCCCTAGGGCAGTGGTTCTTAACCTGGGTTCTATCAAACCCTAGGGGTTCGATGAGTTGGTCTCAGGGGTTCAGAGAAGCCTCTGCCACGGAGGCCAGAATAAAGTAATACCGTAATTTGTTGTGAGTTTATGCACTTTGTTGGTTTTGTTCTTTGAGCAAGGTGATGTTCATGCATGGCTCATTTTGTGCACCAGTAATAAAACATATACCTATGTCTTGAATTTGGGGGAAAAAATCATATTTTATTTATCACTAAAGAAAGGTTTGGTGAACGCGCATATGAAACTGGTGGGTTCGGTACCTCATAAAAGGTTAAAAACCACTGCCCTAGGGCCATTAACTAGACCAAAAATCTACCCACAAGTGGATAGTTGAATTCTAAAGATCTGGTTTTATTCCCTAAAGTTCCCTTCCCCTTGTGCCTCTCCATATTATTACAGCCACCACCATGATGATCTTAAGGAAGCACCCTGCTCACCCTGTAAAAGATATATCCCTCATCCAAATGACTAAATATGACATTCTCATTAAAACCCAATATCATGATTGAGACAGAGCTGCAATTTCAATAAAGACTTTGGCTTAACAAAATGAATGATGTATAGGTAGTCACGATCTGATAACTGTTCTATAAACTATTATTTCTTCACCTTCTTGTATGTATTCTGGCTCCTCAGCTTCCCCCTGCCCCCTTCTCTTGTGAAGGCCATCACTATCAAGAGCTACCTGAATGTCAAGACTGTCTCCAAATCTAAACTCAAGAATGTGATGGTCAATGTATAACATGGTGCCTGGTGCATGTTATAGGCATTCAATAAATAACTGTTGAATTTAAACAAAATTTAGTTTAGAGAGAAGCAGATTTTCTTTTCCTGCTACCAGAGGTTTATCTTCTCCATTCAGGTTTCCTGTACAAGGACCAGCCCCGTCTTCATGTGACTGACAGCATGACAACATATCGGGATGCAAAACACAACACAAATTACAAAACACAAACACCTCAGCTTTGACTGCATGTGCCCCGTGATCACCTGTAGGCAGGGGGTTAGTTCTGTTGCATGACATGCCAACTTACTTTAAGGACTTCAGCCTTGAAAAGCAGTTTATAAGCAGTCTTACTGTGGTGGTGGCTGTAGTGGTGAGATAGAAGGGGTGGGGAGATGACTCAAGTGCTGCTGGAGATTTCTAGTGTACATTTAGGACAAAGTGTGATGGGGCCCAGGGACATTCATTAGACTTGTCATTTCCTTTAGGTTTGCCCAATCAAGTTTGTCACATACTACAAAAGGATGTAGGTAACATGTAACCTCCCTGTTTAGAATGAGTTTTAGGAGACTAAATCCTCAAACAGTGGAGCCTTCTGTGACTGTGTGTGAATCTAAAATCCTGGATGAGTAACTCCATAGAAGTCTGGAACCACATCTTAAGCTATCTGGACTCCTTTTGAGTGTTTCTTGTCCCTCTCCTTTAACCTAGAAACCGATATCTGGCAGACTGTGGTTGAATCCAACACCCCAAGTGCTTTTAGGTAGATAGAAAGATGTTTTGTTTTTATTTACATTAGCTGTTAAACTTTAATTTTCCAAAGAATTTATACAAACATCCAGATATCCAACTTCTCATGAAAAATCAGAAGCTATGGCTACTCAGAGCCTGCAATCCATTATTAGCTAAGGCTAAGTAGTGGCTGCCCCTAGCAGATAGGCCTGGTGCTCTCCCATCTACCATACTGGGCCCTCCTGGCCCAGTGTAGGGATGTGACTTCCCTGCCTGGTCCTAAGCATCTGAGTGTATGACCCCTGGTTTAGATAAGGGACTGTTGAGAGATTAGGGCTACACTACTGAAGTCCACCTGTAGCCTCAGCAGTTAATGAGAATTCTGCAAGGAGCTGGTTATTTCTATAAATTGCTCTCATGGTATTTCAGCAAAGCATGCCAGATATAGGTATGGATTTCTTAATGCAAATTAAGCTGTTATTTTTTATTTTAATTTTATTTATTTATTTATTAATTTGCTGGAGACAGAGACAGTAAGGGAGAGAGAGGGAGGAGAGAGATGAGCAGCATCAACTTGTAGATGCATCAGTTTAGTTGTTCAGTGATTGCTTCTCATAAGTACCTTGATAGGTGGGGGGAACTCAAACCAAGCCAGTGACTCCTTTGCTCAAGCCAGTGACCTTAGGCTTAATCCAGTGACCTTGGGCTTCAAGCTAGCAACATTTGGGCTCAAACCAGTATCCTCAGGGTTTTGAACAGGAGCCCTCAGCTTCTTAGGTCTATTCTCTATCTATTGCGTCATCACTGGACAGGCTAAAGTAAGCTGTTCTTTCATTGTAAGTTTTGGTTTTGTTTAATTTTTTATTGTTATCTAGGCAACTTCTGCAGAAGGCAAACATAATTTCTGTGTGGTTCCATTTAAGACAGCACTTCTGTGCCAAGGCATTTGGTTGACTTGTGGTTGACTCTAGTGTGGTCCCAGTGAATTTAGAAAAACAATTCAATGACTTATTTTCAACTTCACAAGCAATGTGAATGAGAGTTGGGGTGGAGACAAAGCCAGGACCTGGGAGGGTGCTGAGAAGAACATGAGGAAGCAGGTTCAGAATTCGCAGGGAGGCCAGGAGAGGGGAGCAGGAATAGTGAGAGACCTCTAGGAGAAAAACACAAAAGCAGTCAAGAGAGGGACCCTTGGGGAATGTCCTTTTGCTGTTATATATTTTTACAGCAGAAGTCACAAACTGGCCTTCTCAGAACTTGGCCTACAGATGTGTCATAGCTGTCTCGTGCACTGTTTGTTTTAAATTTGACCTAGTAAGAATAAATTTTTAAAATTCAATTTTTAGTTTTTCTTGAGGAAAACAAGGACAGTACAATACTAGGTAGGCATTCCCACATGGCAGAAAGCTGCTGCCACTAAGCGGAAGCTATCCTGGCCTGCGTGTACACAGCACAGTGCATGAGCCCTGACCTTTCCGTCATTCCCATCGCTGGCCCACTCCAGGCAAGCATTTGGGTTGAGACCTCTGCTTTATACCATGGAAAAGCCAAAAAAGCACCAGACTACAACTCAACCTACTTGAACACAATCCTGGCCGGGCCACCATGGTCACTCTGTTGTGACCATAAGCAAGGTCCCTTGGCAAAGCCTTGCTTCTGTTTTATCATCATTTCAATAAGGAGGCTGTATAGAAAATCTCTGAGGCCCTTCTCACCTCCAGCAATGATGGTCTGCACATCTGGGTAGAGCCAGGGTGGGGGGTAACATATTTAAAAGCCTAGCAAATGCAAGTAGCATTTGCCTTCTAAGGTGAGTGAAGGGTGTATCAGGGTAATGAATTTCAGTGTTCTGTGTTGCCCTTGCAGAGACTGGTGGGGACAGAAAAGTGGCGTTCTGAAGCATCAGACCCATTTGATAAGTAAAAGGAGGCATGGAGCCCAGAAATGGCTGAGGTTATTAATAAAGTGGAGCTCAGTATTCACTTCTCAGTCATGCAGTGTTGTAGGATTGTCCCACTAACTCCCAGCACTTGAGAAATGGCTTAATGCGAATGGGGAGGGGATAGAAGGAAAGGAGTTGGGACCCTCTGGCTGTCTGGGTCATTGTAGCACATGTGCTGTAGGAGCTGCTGGCACAGGCAGGGGAAACTCATAAATGGAACTAACTCAGGAGAGCAGGAACAAGGGCCAAGGTGGTGAAGAAAACGTGAGCCCCTCTACCCCCAGCCCCTCTGGCCAGGAGAGCTTGGGAGGACACAGGGCTCCACCACAGGTGGTGTGGATTTGAGCCTAGGGTCATTCCTACAACCTGGGATGCCCCTAAGTGTCTGCTATGCCGCTGCTTTCCTGGGGTTATGTGAAGTAACATGTGTACATTGAACATATCAATGACATTAATCACTTAAAACAGAGAATCACAGACGCTGTTCACTCTGTTACACCAGACGTCCTTACCTGTGTGTGGCAAGAACTTCACTATCGTTTGGATGTGTGTAGGACAACAAATGATCCCACATCAAACTGCACTGAATAGGTATGAAACTGGGAGCGTTTTCCTTTTATTTGGTGCAGATTTCACATTTCTATTGTCTTTTGTTTCTTTCCTGTAACCGGTCAAAAGTGCACCATGACTTTATGGACACACTGTAGGTTTTAAAATCAATGCAGTGTGGTAGTTTCTAAGATAAATGGAAACACAAGAAACAGCTAAGCAAAGAAGGGAGTTGGAGGTGAGGGATGAGGTGGTCCTCAAGAAAAGGAAGGGTCAGAAGTGGAAAAAGTGCATGATCCCAGAAATTAAAAATGTCAGTGTGGCTGACACCCAGGACAGAGGAGAGGTGACAAGGATGAAATTAACTGATAGGCAGGGCTTGTCCTTTCCTATACAAGTGCTTGCAAATTGTGTTAGGGATATGGAATTTTATCCTAAAAGAGCGATGGGAAGATTTTGAACTGTTTTATTTTTTTGTGGAAAGCGGATACAGGAGGGTGAGAGGTAGATGCATTAGAGCAGTGCTGGTCAACCTGGTCCCTACCGCCCATGGTATTTCATCTTCCATGGTGGGCAGTAGGGAGCAACCAAACAGCGCTGCGATTACATAGATTTAACTATAGTAAGTTGTTTCATAAAGATTTATTCTTCCAAACTTAGCGAAAATCCGACATAAAGTACTTGGTAAGTAATTATTATTATATGCTTTCAGTTGCTGTAACTCTGCTTTATAAATTTTATAAAGTAAAGTTACTTCCCTACTTTATAAATCACCATTACTGTGGAACCGGTGGGCAGTTAGAAAATTTTACTACTAACAGAGATACAAAAGTGGACTTTATATAATAATAATTACTTACCAAGTACTTTATGTCGAATTTTCGCTAAGTTTGGAAGAATAAATCTTTATAAAACAACTTACTATAGTTAAATCTATGTAATCGCAGTGCCCTTTGGTTGCTCCACTACTGCCTACCATGAAAACTGGAATGCCCACTAGTGGGTGGTATGAACCAGGTTGACTACCACTGCAAAAGTGGGCAGTTTTTATAAAAAGGTTGACTATCCCTGCATTAGAGGAACTACTTCACAGGTACTTATAAGGCCCTGGCTGGATAACCCAGTTGGTTAGATATGCCAAGTTTACAAATTCAATCCCCAGCCAAGGCACATATAAGAATCAACCAATAAATGCACAAGTAGAACAACAAATCAATGTTTCTCTCTCTCTCTCTTTTTCTCAAGTCAATAAATAAACAAACAATATATAAAAGGTATTTCTATTTAGAGTCCAGAGAATAACCTGGGTAGGTGGGCCCTGAGGGTATGTGAAAGGTCAAGCATAGGCCATGGCTATAGCCCCATAAAAAAGCATGCTAACCTTGTTATTGGACTTTGTGGTTGGATTTGTGATTTAGCAGATGCAAGGTAGTGAGAAGAAGGGAGGGAGGGAGCAATCAGGGATGAGTCCCAGGCAACTTCCTGGATGCAGGCACACTCTCACACATAACAGCAGAACCAGCTTGAGGGTGGGAATAACTAGTTATTTTTGGCCAAGTTATCTCTGAGGTACCTCTGAGACATCTAAGTGGAGACATCATACAAGCAGCAGGATCTGGACAGCTAGGCTGAAGAAGTGAATGTGAAAGTCATCAGAAAGTACCTGGTAACTGAAGGGATATGCATAAAGGTGGCTGCCTCCAAGAGGATGTGGAAAGTGAGACATGACAAAGGCTCAGGGATGCTCTTTGGGAACTTTAGCCGTGGAAGTTGGGTTGAGGAGGGTGAGCTGTCAAAGAAGCCTGAAAGAAGCAGCCAGCAGAAGAAGAGAATCCAGGAGAGTGTATCACAGAGGCCAAGGGACAAACCCCAGCTGGGATATCATTTCTAATGGTTTTTTAGAACCTGGGCATCCAGGTAACTTCCTAAAGAGTTGGCCTCCTTAGGATTTCCACTGTGACTTCAACATTTGCCTCCTTTATAAGATATTTTGCTTCTGACAAGCTCAGTTTCATCTGTCTTGCATAGAATATATACCTACTCATAACCTGTCCATCTGGGCCATTCAGCCCTGCTCTCAGCAAGTTCGTCAGTTCGAGCCCTGTCTATGAAACTGAGTGTTCCTGCAAAGAGGGAGAGAGACAGAGAGAAAGGGAGAAATCAAAGGAGAAAAAGGAAGGTCAATGTTTATTGAGCACCTATCCTGCACAGTTTCTTATGTCTAATTTTTTCAAAATGCTGAAAATGAAAGTATTTTAATTTTAAAGAGTGAGAGGGGTTAAATAATTGGAGTAAAGTCACACAGGTATGTGTGATGAAGAGCCAAATCTCCGACTTATATCTGTTTACTTGAAAAATATTTTTCAAGGGGAAGTCCCTTGCAGGAAGTTTGTGTGTGCTAGTGAAATTCAAGCATGTGATTTCAGAGGCAAATGGTTCTAGTGGAGGAGCACTCCAGTGTGAAAAATAGTGGAAGTTGACAACAGAAGTCTAAATATGACCATGGGGAGAGACCTCCACCCAAGAATAAATTTGTTTGCTTTTCCTTGTTTAGAAATATTGAGGAATTCAAGGTCAGTAGAAATAGGTGGCATGGTAGATTTCTTGGTGGCAATTACAAGTAGAGAGTCTCTACTGGTCTACTATAATGAGAAGCACATCATTTGGAGGAGTTAGTGGGGATGAGCTTATTTAATTCTCTGCCTTACTGGTTAGCTCCTCTCAGCTTACTAGGAAACTACAATCTAATACATCCCAGACTCCTTCATAATTCTAATAAGGCACTTCTTGTAGAACCTGGGCAAGAAGGGCACTACTAGGCTGTGACCATCCTTCTTGATTTTCTTGAGGAGGTGCTGTTTTGTGCCAAATAGTCTGGAAATTAATGAATAACAAATGTTATTAAAAATTAACCTAAACATGCTAACTCCTGTCTCCCTAGCCCACCAGACAGAGTGGCCAAGTGTGAAGGGAGAATGGCTCTCATTCATGCAGCTGCTTCTGAGCAGGACAGGTAACAGCTTCGGCCACAGTGTGGGACAGAAGAGGATGAATGACAAGGCAGCTGCTTCACTGTCTTTCTTGTTCCGTGATCATCATTACTGGCAGTGTCATCCTGACTCTCAAAGACAGCATCTGTGACAAGTAAGCTTAGTTCTTTAAGTGAGCAAAGGTGCTGTCAATCTCCCAAACAGGCTTCTGTGATGGCACCTGAAACCACATGATTAAGGGGGCTGAAGTGGCAAACTGGCATATTCAGGGATTCTTGTGTCCTTGTTCACCGTAGGCCCTTCTAGACGAACCTTTCCAGGTGGCAGTGAGGGTGTAAAATAAAACAGAAGTGGGAATCACCAGAAAGGTGTCCTGTCTGCCCAGGGAACACACATTTCAGGTGATTCTTCTTCTCCCTTTTTCCTGCTCCTCCCCCTCCAACAAACCTAGATGAAAACAGCAAGTAATGTAATGAAGAAGAGATGCTGCTGACCAAGTAGATGGACTTACAGCCAAATAATCACAGTTGGGTTTCCCTTCCGCTGGTTTGAAAATTAGAGGAGAGGGCTGGACTGCAGACTGTCTCAGTGGTTACTGCACTGGCTTTCCCTTCCTGGGCACGCAACTGTTCTACACTTCCCAGCCCCCTTAGAATTAGATAAAACCAAAACACATATTTTTTAAAACTTTATTTAGAAAATTAAATTTAACAGGGTGACATTGATAAATAAGAGTGAATAGGTTTCAGATAAATATTTCTATAGCATTTAAGCTGTTGATTGTGTTGTGTGCCCATCACTCAAAGTCAAATCATTTTCCATCACTGTGTATTTGTCCTTCTCTGCTAGCCCCCAAGATTCCCTCCCCCAAAACCCTCTCCCCCTGATAATCACTTCACTTTTATCTGTGTCCATGAGTCTCAATTTTATATCCCATCTGTGTGTGAAATCATATAGTTCTTAGCTTTTCCTGATTTATTTACCTCACTTAGGATAATGTTCTCAAGGTCCATCCATGTTGTTGTAAATGGCACTATGTCATTTCTTTTTTTTAATTTGTTATGTTAATGTGGATTCAAGTGTCCTACTCAGTACAATACCCTCACCCACCAACAACGTGTCCCCATTACACCCCCTTTGCACCTCTCCCCTTGTCTCTCTCCCCCTCTTCCCTCTGGGATTTGCTGTCCTGTTATCTTTGTAGATGTGTTATGTATATATAATTTCACCAAACCCTTCACCTTCTCTGATTTCATCCCCTCATCCTCTTTCTCTTTCACAGCTGTCTCTCTGCTCCCTGTGACCGCACCTCTTCCTTTATTCCATTCCTCAGTTCACCTTGTTCATCAGATTTCACATATAAGTGAGGTCATATGATATTTGTCTTACTCTGCCTGGCTTATTTCAGTTAGCATAATAGTTTCCAGGTCCATCCATGCTGTCACAAAAGGAAAGATTTCCTTCTTTTTCATGGCCCCATAGTATTCTATTGTGTATATGTACCACAGCTTTTTTAATCCACTCATCCACTGATGGACACTTGGGCTGTTTCCCGATCTTGGCTATTGTGAACAATGCTGCCATAAACATGGGGTTGCATATCATCATTTCTTATGGCTGAGTACTACTCCATCGTATATGTGTACCACATCTTCTTTATCCAGTGGAAAGTGGGCAGTGATATGTCCTGCCAGGCTGTGGCAGTTGAGAGTGGGAGTGCCTTCTCCATCTCTCTCTCATTGACCCTTGTCTGCTGCATGATGACAGGCTTTTCATGAGGCCATAGGTTGAAGGTGGCTGTGCCTCAGCAAAAAAGGAGGTCGGCCCCCTGAATGACTGTGTGGAGTGGAGGCCACTACCCACATTGAACTGTGATAAAAGCAAACAATAAACTTGCATTGTGTCAAAGCACCAAGATTTCGAGGTTAATCTGGTACAGCAGTCAGCATTACTGCCCTTCACTGATATAGTCACACAGACCTGGGTCACGGTGTTCTCAGTAAGCCGCCTTCTTCTTCACTGCCTGAAGTCTTTAATAGTTTTAAAAAGAGAAGGATTGTTTTTTGTTTTGTTTTGTTTGTTTTAAGCTTTAATAAATTTGTTGAGGCAAAGGATTTGATCAAAATCAGTAATAAAGACCAAACCAATTTAGTAACTTGGTAATTAATCATCAAAATGAGAAATTGAACATTCAGTGCCTGATATGCCAATCAAATAAGATTATGGAGATTTGTTTCAAATAGCCATCTAACACTGTAGAGAGGGAAAGTGCTCTTTGTAGTTCCTTCTGAGTCTGCTTTCAGTTCTTACACTGTCCAATATCCCACATCAAGTCTTTGGAATGTGTGTGCAGTGTGCCCTTTTCTGATGAAATGTCATGAGATGCCCTTTGACATTCAGCATTTCCCAAACTTGGCACCACAAGAACTCTACCTTTGTTCATTGTTACATAACTGTATTTTTCCAGAAGTCAGATTTTTGATTCTCATCTTCGGAACCCAGAAAATGCACTTCCCTCACCATCTCTACCCAGGTTTTGAGTTTGCAGGCTTGAAAGTTATGTCATGGGAATCAACAAAGGAATTAGAAATCAGAACAGAGACTCATCTGCAATGCATGTCTGCTCCAGTGGTTTTACTCAGCTATCCCTCCTGTTCCTGAAATGTCTTCTTCGTTCTCCTCAGCCTTCCTAAACCCTCCTAATGCTGTAATGTTTGGTTAATTAATTCCCTTATAAGACTTATAAGGTTTCCTGCATGGACCTTGAGAAGGTTAAAATTTCCAGATGCACAAAGGACACATTCAGTTTGTTCTTCCTCATTCCCCAGCATCTAGCACTGTACCTGGTAATTGTCAGATGCTTAACAAATATGTTATGAGTGAATTGATGGCTTTGGATGAATGAATAAATTTTGGGTCCTTCACTCATTTCAAGCAACTTTAAATCATCAAAAAGGCTCTGGCTGGTTGGCTCAGTGGTAGAGCATTGGCCCGGCGTGTGGAAGTCCAGGGTTTGATTCCTAGTCAGGGCACACAGAAGTGCCCATTTGCTTCTCTACCCCTTCCTACGCACTGAAGATGGTTCCATGGGCTCTGCCTCAGGCACTAAGAAGAGCTCAGTTACTGAGCAATGGAGCTTGCCCCAGATGGGCAGAGCATCGCCCCCTAGTGGACTTGCCAGGTGGATCTCAGTCAGGGCACATGCAGGAGTCTGTCTCTCTGCCTTACCTCCTTTCAATGAATAAAAAATAAATCATCAAAGAGTGAAAAGGAAGAGAGTTTCAATCTTCTCAAAATACATACCATCTATACTACAAAATTTAGCAATTAATGAACTTAATGCTTGTCTTGACCATCTCAGAACCAGTAGTATTTGTTGCTACATCACTTTGACAGTACTTCTAACTCAAATGACTAATTTTGGGGAAATAATCACAAATGACAGTGTCCACAATGGCTTCCGCCCAAAATATTTAAGTGGATGATTGTGTTCTTACATTAATGAGCCTCAAAGTATGATAAACTTTTCAGTTTCTTTCTCTTTTACTTTTTAAAATAGCAGTATTTGTTGGTTTATATGACATTTGGATGACGTGAGATTCTGTGTAACATGTTGGGTACGATAGGTAGAAAAATGCTCCCCTCTCCCAAAAACGTCCATGTCCTAATCCCCAGAATCCATGAAAATGTTATGTTACATGGCAAAGAGGAATTGAGTTTGCAGATGGTATTTAGGTTGCTAATCAGCTGACTTTAAAATATAGAATATTCTCTTGGATTATTCAGGCAGTCCAATGTAAACACAAGGGTCCTTTAAAAGTGGAAGAGGGAAACAGAAGGCCCATTGTCATGGTGATGCAACTAGAGAAAGATCCAACTAGCCATTGATGGCTTTGGAGATGGAAGGGGGACACAAGCCATGGAATGCTGATAGCCTCTCTGAACTGGAAAAAGAAAGAAAATAGATTCTCTCCTAGAAAATCCAGAAGGAACACGGCCCTGAATCACACTGATTTTAGCCCGCTGAGACCTGTTTTAGGATTCTGATCCCCATAACCATAGGATAACAAAAATGTACAGCAGTAAGCCACTATGTCTGTGGTCATTTGTTACAGAAGCAAAAAGAAACTAATACACTAAAAGGTCTCAATAAAAATAGATGAGGTACAGAGGCCTTTTACAATTTATTTTAAAACATACAATAAAAGCATTTTCTTTCCTAATTTTGTTCATTTATGTTTCTTTTTTCTCCCCAAACATTTCCCATTGGAGAGCCTGAGGCTTGGGCTCCTTTTTCAGGACTCAACACAGAACGATACCATACAATAGAAGGTGGTCAGTAAGCAATGATAGGGTAAACTGTGGATACGCAAATAGGTTCAGTTACTCAGTGAAACAAAACTAATTGGTGTTTTTGAGGAATTTTTTTTGATAAAGGGGAAGCTCATGACTTTAAATAAAATGGTAACATAAACAGTGCTGGCCTGCTGCCTCGTGGCTTGGAGACACTGGGTCTTGGAGGAAGCATCATGGGTCCATGGCAAGAGGAACAGGCCAGGGTGCAGAGCCTTGACAGGGCGTCATGCTAGTTTCCAGCTCTTGGCCCACCTGGCCTTTAGCAGAGCTGGTCATTGGTAACTGCCTGACAGGTATGAGTTTCTGCCGTCTCCCTTCTGTCTGCCTGGGGACACATTTATGAATGGAGGAATATCAGGAGACGAGCAGGGAGAGGGAAAAGAGGTGATGAGTTCAGGCCATTTTAAAACTTTGGTCAAGAATAGGCATATATTTTATATAATACCCATACCTAATAGAGATTACTTTTCAAAGGGAGAAAGAATGATTAGCAAATTTAGGGTTCCATGAAAACTTGAAAAAGTTTCCCTTGTCCTGTCCAAGCATTGGTTTGTGAGCCCAGGTCCTTTTTCTGGAGTGGAAGCTGGATGCAACTCCATCATGGCTGTGGGCATTTACCTGTTCATAACATTAATGCTCACTACTACCTGGGTTTGTTGGAGGTTTCACTAAATTAGTATTTGCAAAGTGTTCAAATAGTGCCAGGCACACTGCAAGCACTGTGTCATTGCTTGTCATCGCTAAACCATGGTAAACCACCTGAGAACACTGGCACAAAACAGCATGGTTCTTTCAGTCTCTTTCCTTCTCTGCAATGACATACAACTCCTTAAGAAATAAGTTGGTGGGTCTTAGTAAAGTTTATATAACTTCCCAGCCTGGGAAGAATAAAAGGAGCTGAGCCAGGTGACCTCCTCATGGAGGTGGGACAGCACCAGTGTCAGAAGCAGCACGTGGCCCTCCGTCTAGAGAGTCTGACCAAGCAACCCAGCTCAGGTGCGAGTCAAGTCCCACTTGGGAGCCACAGAGCTATGCTATGACTCTCCCCACATCTGCTAGAACATTCTGCTCCAGCCCTGGTAAATATCTGTTGACTGAATGAGTGAATGAGCTGGGTGAGTCACACACACACACACACACACACACACACACACACACACACTCACACACGGCCTCCATGTCCCATTCCTAAAATAACAAGAATGAACTTCAGTAATTTTTAGGGAGCATTCTAGTGCTGCCTTATTATTTTTTAAGGATCTATAATCTTTGAGAGGAAAGATTGTTTGAAAACAATAGGGGGATTTGTGTTTACCAAACAAGGTCACTGGCACTTACTCAATTGTCTTTTCCTTTAGTGTTCAGATTTTAGGGGACACTCATGACAATAAATGATATATTAGAGAACACAGTTTTATTTTAGGTCAGGGTCCATAGGAACTGGTCTGTAGTTTACAGTAGAAAGTAAGTCATGGCATGGTCTCAGGGTCTATACCCAAGGGGAGCAAAGAGGCGAGATTAGAGTGAGGAGAGGCTGAACTGCCTTGCAGCCACAACAAAGGCCTCAGTCAACCCCACTAAGAGAAGAACTTGACCTGGGTCTCCAGAGGCTCCCAGCTGGTGGCCAGCAGGCTGTGCCCTCACATCTCCCTGCCCCATTGACCACTCATGGGATCTGGCTGCCCCTGAGGAGGAGGGGCCATGGCCCTGAGGGAAGTGGATCTCTTTGGTTGGGGATAGTTCCCAGAGAGGGACAAACCACCTACATCACAGAAGGAAATGAAACCTCAGTCCTGGTATTAGTTATCTGCTGCTGAGTAACAAATTGCTACTCACTTAGCCTTTTAAAACAACAAACATTTATTATCTCCCAGTGTCCATGGGTCAGAAGCCTGGGCCTGGTGTCACTGGGTCCTCTGGTCAGGGTCCCACAGGCTGCAACCAAGTTTGATTTGTTTGTGTCTTTACCTGAAGCCCCAGTGGGGAATAACCCACGTTCAAGGTCATTCGGGTTGGTGGCAGAACTCATTTCCTTGCGGCTGTATGCCTGTGGGCCTGGCTTTGTGCTGCCTGTTTCTGGGGCCATGCCCAGGTCATAGAGGTTACCTATAGTTTCTAGAAGCCATCCACTTTCTTTGCCATGTGGGCTTCTTCAACATACTGGATGACTTTATGATGTCCACAGGAAAGTCTGTCACTTCAGAGAGGGCCAGTGCTTCTTCTTAGTAATCTCACTTGATTAACCAGGCTCACCCTTTTGATTAACCCTAAATCAACTGATTTGGGACCTTAGTTATACCTAAAAATCCCTTTATTTTTGCTTTATTCTATGGACTAGAAGCAAGTCACAGGGTCCACCACCTCCAGGGGCGGGGATCACAGGGCAGGAGCATCAGGGGGATTGTGGGGCCAGCGCCACTGTATGGGCAGTCCGGGTGGAGAAATGGGGGTGGTGTACTCAACATCCACTGTAATAGCTCAAAATATAAAATTTGGTAAACAAGATTTTTCTAGTGCCAAGTGGGCAAGCTGACCCACTTTGCTGGCATCTTCAACTCTTTGGGTACAAGGACAAAGTTTCCGTGGCAACAAGAGAAAACACTACCTAAATTTGTAGCTATTATCAGGAAAGTGGCAACTGAGGTCCCCTAAATGCCCGTAGACTAAAATTTGTTGAGATAGAGAGTTGTGCTTTCTGCTACGAGGGAGCCATTGGTCTCTCTGGTCAGGATCTGCTGCTGAATGTCCAACCACCTGTAAGTGGCCAGACTGTCTGGGGAAACAGTGACTAAGTTTGAGTACCTATAGAAATCAATAGGAAATATTTTCTTTTCAAGTGAAAATGACAAGGGAACTCAGGGAAAAGAATCTACCGGCTATATAAATTCACTTTTAATTTAAAATGTGTATGTAAGTTTCATTTAAAACATATTTTTAATAGAAACAGAGTAGAGGGAAATATAAAAATTGATCTGAAGATGTGAGACAGATCCTGCAGGGACCCCAATCAGCCAATGAGAGTTATGTGCCCTGGCATTTTGATGTGGAGCCATCCCAGCCATTGAACCTATGTGGCTGATTGACAGGCCGAAAGAGAGAAAATTTAGTTCCCTCAAGCAGGAAGGGAACTAGCTTCTGAATTCTTTATGTAGCTCATTGCCAGTTAATGTTTCGAGGTGGGCACAAAACCTAATCTCCCTCGTTTTACAGAAGAGGAAGCAGTCTTTGCCCCCATATGGTTGGGGGCAGTGGAGTGGGCACTCTGAGGGAGGAGGTGGAGGGGCTCTGGGCAAAGAGGGGAGCCCCGCAGTCTGTCAGTGAGGCTTCCCAGTGAAGAGGCTGAGCTGGCATGCTGTCTTTCCCTCATGGGGCATTGGGGGAGGAGGATGCCATGCAAGACAGGAAAAGCAGCTGAAGGGGAAACCTGAGACTTTGACTCTGCAGCTTTGCCTGAAGCCAAACTACTCCAACTCTTTTAGGCAGAGAAACTACAAGCTGAAAAATCTCTTACATGGAAAAGGATAGCTTTTGGCTAGTTCAGCTCACAGACAGAGAGATGGGAATAGGCTAGACAGACAGACTTAGCTTGGATATCTCATAAGAAGCCCCACTTAGGAACACAAGCTAGCTTCCTTCCTTTTGTTGAAGGTAATTTATCCTAAATACGGTTTCTAACAAGTTAGATGTCTCCTTTGATAAGTTTTGCAAAATCAAGCCCAAGCCCTTCGAAGCTAAGTCTTAATAGATCCTCTCTCCCTTGATCCCAATCAGATCACTCCTCTCAATTATCTGTCTTCATTTCCTCATCTGAACACCTGGCCCCTCTTAGAGTTGACACATAATCAAGGTGACCATGTTGGTGGAGGGAACATGGTAAAGAGTGAAAGGACCACGAATAGTAATTACGCCAGGGCAACACGCACACACTGGGGCCACCCTGGGTTGACTATCTCACTACCCATGATGAACTCAGCCCTGCTGACACTAATTAGCTGCAAAGTGGAAACAGAACTTCCCAGAATTCTCGGCAGCTCCCATTGCTGGGTCACAAAGAGGAGGGAGGCCATGCTTCCTTCCTGTTTGAATTACATTGGAGTGTTCCATACTTTGTCTCTGGAGAATATTGTTTCTGAGCAAGACTTTTGATGTCCCATGTGTAGGGAGGTCTGTTCCTCTTACAATACAAAAGAATGAGAGAGGAACATATAATACTGTAAATATTAAGCTTGTTGAATGCCAAGGTTTCAAGGAATACAGGAATATTTATTTTTAGAAAGCTCACATTTACACCCTCAAAAAAATCTCCCTGCCCCACTTCACAACTGAAAAAACAGAATTTTAGAGAGATGACTCTGGTCACTGAAGTCATTGTGTAGGAAATTAGACTGGAGAACCCCCCATGTTTTGCAATGAAATTAGTGAAAACTGATGAGTAATGGATGAGAGTCACCCAATTATAGGGAAAATACTTTCTAAAGTATGATTACAAAATGTATGATTGAGAAGGCCTAGGAACCATGTAAGCCCAACTGGAGAACCAAGGGATATCTTTTGTGTAGAATGAAACTGATTAAAAAACAAACAAACAAAAAAACCTGTAGCCTAATCAATTTAGGTAATGTATTTTCTTTTTAAAAATTTTAAAAGATTTTATTTTTTTATTTTACAGGGTGGAGGATGAGAAGTATCAACTCATGGCTGCTTCACTTTAGCTGTTCATTGATTGCTTGCTATATGTGCCTTGACCAGGCAAGCCCAGGGTTTTGAACCAGTGACCTCAGCATTCCAGGTTGACACTCTACCCATTGCACCACCACAGGCCAGGCATTTTAAATTTTTAATTGATTTTTGAGGAAGAGAGTGAGAAAAACATTGACTTGTTGCTCCACTTATTTATGCATTCATTGATTGATCCTTATATGTGACCTGACTAGGGAGAGAACCCACAGCCTTGATTTATCAGGACAATGCTCAAACCAACTTAGCTACCTCACCATTGCTGAAAACAGACTGTCTTTACCAAAAAAGATAGTCTACATAGAGTCTGAAAAGAGAATCGGATGACTATGCATATGGTGGTGCTCACCCATCAAGGCCCTGGGAGGGAGGACAGAATCTTTCAGATGGAGATACCAGGACTACAAAAGTGGATTTCTTTGTTAAGAGGCAAGGAAAGCCCCTTAGATTTTGATACAGCTTAATTAAAGGGAACCCCTTAAACCTCCCAAAACCATTCTCAACACCCACTTCCCTTTCTTCTAACTCTAAAGTTTCTGAGTGACCTCCTCTCGAAAGACATTCTCTGAGCCTCTAAATATACTAATTATTCATTAACAGTGCCTTGTGAGGTACTTCCTCATCAATAGTCATATCCAGAAGCTGAAATTCTCCTAAAACATTAAGAAGACTAAAGATGACAGTTTTAAGATCTAACAGTTTACATATAAAGCATCACAGAGGAATTCTCACATTAATTTAAATTACTAGAATTCAAAGAAAGTAGAAAGAGAAACCCTGAAAATTTAATGTTTTTAGACTTAAAATGTATGGCATTTAACCAAACTTTCTAGTCCTTGGATAACTAACTAGTAGGGTCTGGATAATGTCCAACAAATGAGATACAGTGGCCAAGACAAGATTCATAAGGCATCAATGAAATGGTGAACTTTTCATGGTTCAAGAACTACCTCTCTTGCCTGACCAGTCGGTGGCGCAGTAGATAGAGTGTCACACTGGGATGCAGAGGACCCAGGTTAGAGACCCCAAGGTCGCCAGCTTGAACATGGGCTCACCAGCTTGAGCACGGGGTCACTGGCTTGAGTGTGGGATCATAGACATGACCCCATGGTCACTGGTTTTAACCCAAAGGTCACTGGCTTGAAGCCCAAGGTCGCTGTGAGCCCAACGTCTCTGGCTTGAGCAAGAGGTCACTTGCTCTGCTGTAGCCCCCTGGTCCTGGCACATATGAGAAAGCAATCAATGAACAACTAAGGAGACTAAGGAGTCACAACAAAGAATTGATGCCTCTCATCTCTCTCCCATCCTGCCTATCTGTCCCTATCTGTGTCTCTCTCTGTCTGACACACACACACACACACACACACACACACACACACACACACACACAAACTCTCAATTTAACAGGTCTATAAGTTCAGTCTAGTGACTGTATTTAAGTTGAATGAGTTTAAGGAGCATCTGATCACATTAGCCAAGGGAAAAAAGCAACATATATAAGCCAATAAGGAGTGGCTCATTTCTCCAGTGACTGGAACCAGTGTCCTGACCTGTCAGTATTGTGTGAAGCCACTTTTTCTATTTTGGGACAATTTCCATGCATTATTGCTTCTATCTCTGGGAGAGTAGCAAAGTTTAATCTCTCATCAAAATAAGATTTTCAGGCCTGACCTGTGGTGGCGCAGTGGATAAAGTGTCGACCTGGGAACACTGAGGTCGCCAGTTCAAAACTCTGCACTGGTCTGGTCAAGGCACATATGGGAGTTGATGCTTCCAGCTCCTCCCCCCTTTCTCTCTTTCTTTCTCCCTCTCTCACTCTGTGTCTCCTCTCTAAAATGAATAAATAAAAAGAATTTAAAAAAAATAAGATTTTCAGATTTTTTCAAACAACTCTTATGTACTTCTTAAATTGTTTCTTCTCCAAGCTGAACATTCATAAGTTTTTCAGTCCTACTTCACTGGATTGGTTGTTCTGGACCTTTTAAAATTTGTTCCACTTCTCAATGTCTGTCTGAAAATGCAATTCTCAGAACTGAACATGACATTCTAATGTGGGCCTGAATAGTAAAGTATAAAGGACAATTGCTGGTCTCTTGACTGATCCAGTTAAGGTCACTTAAATCCACAATTCAGAACTGTCAGCAAGTCAACTAAGAACTCTATGACTTTTGTGTGTATGTTAGATTTTTTTAGCTGAAATTCAGCTCTTCTTTCTCTTTTTTATTTAAATTTATTTAATTAATTGTGTTTACATAGATTTTAGGGTGACCCCGACTGCATCCCCCTCCCCCATATTCCCCTCAACATCTCTGTTATCCCCCTCCCTACAGCACCCTTTCCCCTTCCTTTCAGGTTTATCCCATCCTGTTCTCCCCTTTCTCTCTGTTCTCTTTTCCTCTGGTCCTTTGATCTCTCCTCTGTCTCAATTCCTTTCCTCAGTTCTCAGTGTTCCTTGGATTCCTCAAATGAATGAGGTCATATGATATTTTTCTTTTTCTGCCTGGCTTATTTCACTCAACATAATAGTTCCCAGTCCCCTCCATATTGTTGCAAAAGGTAATATTTCCTTCTTTTTCATGGCCCCATAGTATTCCATTGTATATATGTACCAAAGCTTTTTAATCCACTCATCCACTGATGGACACTTGGGCTGTTTCTAGCTCTTTGCTATTGTGAACAATGTTGCCAGAAACATGAGGGTACATTTCTTTCTTTCAGTCGGTGATATGGTGTCCTTGGGATATATTCCTATAAGAGGGATGGCTGGGTCAAAGAGCGGTTCCATTTCTAATTTTTTGAGGAATCTCAATACTGTTTTCCACAGTGGCTGCACCAGTCTGCATTCCCACCAGCAGTGCAGGAGGGTTCCCTTTTCTCCACATCCTCGCCAGCACTTATTCTGTGTTGTTTTGCTGATGAGCGCCATTCTGACTGGTGTAAGGTGATATCTCATTGTGGTTTTAATTTGCATATCTCTAATGATTAGTGATGTTGAGCATTTTTTCATATGCCTATTGGCCATCTGTAGGTCCTCTTTAGAGAAGTGTCTATTCATTTCTTGTGCCCACTTTTTGATTGAATTGTTTGTCTTCCTCGTGTTTAGTTTTACAAGTTCATTATAAATTTTGGTTATTAACCCTTTATCAGATGTGTTGTCGAATATGTTCTCCCATTGTGTGGTTTGTCTTTTTATTTTGTTCATATAGCTTGGTACTGGCATAAGAACAGGCATATAGATCAATGGAACAGAACAGAGAAACCAGAAATAAACCCACATCTTTATGGACAATTGATATTTGGCAAAGGAGGAAAGAACATACAACAGAGTAAAGACAGCCTCTTTAACAAATGGTGTTGGGAAAACTGGACAGCTACCTGCAAAAAAATGAAACTAGACCACCAACTTACACCATTCACAAAAATAAACTCAAAATGGATAAAGGACTTAAATGTAAGTCGTGAAACCATAAGCATTCTAGAAGAAAACATAGGCAGTAAACTCTCCGACGTCTATCGAAGCAATATATTTGCTGATTTATCTCCACAGGCAAATGAAATAAAAGACAGGATAAACAATGGGACTATATCAAACTAAAAAGCTTTTGCTCAGCTTTTTTATTTTCAGATTATTGTAGATTCACATGCAGTTGTAAGAAATAATAGAGTTCCTGCATAATCTCTGCCTAGTTTCCTCCATCGGTAACTTCTTACAAAACTCTAGTGCAGCATGACAACCAGAATATCGATTGCTACACCGATACACCATCACCATAAGGATCCCTCATTTGCCCTTTTATAACCACACCTATTTCCCTCAAACTAATCCCTGGTAACCACCCTTCTTTTCTCCATTTCTATAATTTTAGCATTTTAGGGATGTCAGATAAATGAAATTACAGGGTAAGTAACTTTGTGGATTAGTTTTTCTCACTTGGCATAGTTCTCTGGAGACTCACCTAGGTTGCCATATGCATCAATAGTTGGTTTTTATTGCTGAGTAGTATTGCTGGTGTGGATATAACCATTCACGTATTGAAGGACAGCTGGGCCATTTCCAGTTTGGGACTATTAGTAATGAAACTGTTATAAGCACTCATGTCAAGGTTTCTGTGTGAACATAAGCTTACATTTTACCGGGATAAATGCTCACAAGTGCAGATGCTGGGTTGTATGGTAGTTGTATGTTTAATTTTCAAAGAAACTTCTGAACCATTTTCCAAAAATGGTTTCTACCTATTGTTTTTAGATGTATCTCAAATATTTTGTATTTTAAATTAAGTATATTCAGAGAACATTTGTTAATAACATTATGTAAGTTTCATATTTAAAACTTTATAATACATCTGTATCCTCCATTATGTGCTCACCACCCAAAAGTCTAGTCTCCTTCAGTCACCACGTGTTTGACTCTTTACCCTCTCCATTCTCCTCCTTTCTCTCTTCTTTCTCTCTGGTAACCACCATTCTATGACTTTGCTTGTTTGTTTTGTTTGTTGGTTGCTTGCTTGTTTTTTGTTTAACATCCCACATCTAAATAAATTCATACAGTACTGCTCAACCATTAAAAAAATGAAGTACTGCCATTTGGGACAACATGGATAGAACTCAAGAGCATCGTGCTAAGTGAAATAAGTCAGATGGGAAGCTTCCACTTACCTTTGATCAAGATCCATAGCAGGCAGCATGCCCCAGTCTGACACCATAAATATTTTATGTTTGTGTGTGTGTTTGTGTCTATGCATTTTTCGTTTTGGACCCAAATGCTCTCATAAATATCATTTTGTAAAAGTCATCCAATATTCTAAGTCTTAAGATTGTTAATACCTAATTTCTCTCATCCAGCAAATTGACTAGCTTTCTGGATTTCATTTTATCTGTGCATTGTATAACTATGTTTATTGAAACTTCATTCAGAACTTGAGAAAGAAAATTGAACAGGACAAAACCTTAAAGTAACCCACTGGAAACAAACTCTTCAACTGTAATGTCAGCTGATCTACATTTTTCCTTCTGTCTATAAGGATAATATCAGCAAAATTTTCCAAGGATTTGTGAAATTCATTTTTAAAAATGTTTTATTTAGCCTGACCAGGCAGTGGCACAGTGGATAGAGCATCGGACTGGGATGCAGAAGACCCAGGTTCGAGACCCAAGGTCGCCAGCTTGAGTGCTGGCCCATCTGGCTTGAGCAAAAGCTCGCTATCTTGGACCCCAGGTCGCTGGCTCCAGCAAGGGGTGCCTCGGTCTGCTGAAGGCCCACGGTCAAAGCACGTGTGAGAGAGCAATCAATGAACAACTATGGTGTTGCAACGTCAACAAAAAACTAATGTTTGATGCTTCTCACCTCTCTCCGTTCCTGTCTGTCTGTCCCTATCTATCCCTTTCTCTGACTCTCTCTCTCTGTCCCTGTAAAAAAAAGAAAAAAAGAAAAAAGAAATGTTTTATTTATATATTTTAGTGAGGAAAGCGGGGGAGAGAGTAAGAAGGGGAGGAGCAGGAAGCATCAACTGCCATATGAGCCTTGACCAGGCAAGCCCAGGGTTTTGAACCAGTGACCTCAGTGTTCCAGGTGGATGCTTTATCCACCACAGATCAGGCGAATTTGTGAAATTCAGATTCCCATGTACATCATATTTCCATTCCTAACAATCTAAACACTTTTTTAGTTGAGAAAGAGAGAAATGTAAGGTTGGCTAAAAGAGGACACCCAAGTTCAGGGAGGAAAAGTTTATTAGGGGGTCATCTCCCGGGCTGACTCCTAAGGTGGAGGTCATAACTGGTTCTCTAACAGGTAGGATGAAATAGGGGGCTTGAGCGTGGGGGCTGGTAGTCATTATGGGGAAAAGAATTAACCATAAGTAAGCTAGGGGACCTTCCACACCCAGGTGAGTCCATTCAGATGCCTGGGGAAAAGTAATCAGTAATGTCCAGTTTTTTAATGTCCCTTCACCTACTTAACGAAGGAGGGGTCATGGCCGCCACCTGCAAATCTATCAAGAGAGAGACAGGGAGAGAGAGAGATAGGAACATCCAGCTGCTCCTGTATGTGCTCTGACCCGGGAATCAAACCAGAAACCTCCACGCTCTGGGACGACACTCCAACCAACCGAATTTTCTGACCAAGGTTTAATTTGTATTGATTTTTAGAGAGACAGAGAGAGGAAGGGAGAGAGAGGGGAAGGGGAAGGGAAGCATTTGTTCTACTCAGTCATTCATTCATTGGTTACTTCCCGTGTGTGCCCTGACCCAATATCGAACCTGTAACCTTGTTGTTTTTGGATGACACACTTAACTGACTGAGCTAACGGGCTAGGGCCGACACACTTCATTTTAAGAAAGAAAAAGTTGGCCTTGGCTGACAGCTCAGCAGATAGAGCACTGGCCCTGCATTTGGAAGTCCCAAGTTTGATTCCCGGTCTGGGCACACAGGAGAAGCAACCATCTGCTTCTCTCCCCCTTCCGCTCCCTCTTCACCTCCTGAAGCCAGTGGCTTGATTGATTCAAGCATTGCCCCGAGCCATAGCTTGGTCAATTTGAGCATCAGCTCCAGACGGGCACATGTGGGACCTGTCTCTCTCTCTCTCTCTCCTCTACTCACTTGGGGAAGGAAGGAAGGAAGGAAGGTAGGAAGGGGGGGAGGGAGGGAGGGAAGAAGGAAAGGACAAATTCAAGTTTCTAGGTTACACTGTTTCACTGTGAATACACTTTAGTTCTTAGACAGACGTTTTCTTCTCTCAATTAATAGAGACTGAAGACTTTAATAACTTAACTTTCCACATGCTGGCTTATTCTTTTAACCAAAGGCTACATTACTAACTTAGGGCACATTGTGGCATCATGACAATGATAGTGATAGTGATTAGTGGTGGTAGTGATTACAGAGATAGCATATTTACTTGGTGCCAAACACTTCTGATAACTATGAGATTCTGTGTCATTTTTATAACTGTATCTGTTTTTCAAATAATTATACCATTCATGGGGATTGGCAAAATGGGTCCTCTTTTTAGATACATTGTATAGCTTAGCTGCTAGACACTATATTTTCAAGGCTTAGTTGGAATTGCCTCTGAATTCATAGTGGAAAAAAATTAGGTACTATATCCATGTTAACACAATAAAATAAAATCAATAAAAAAATAGCTACTATAAAAATCAAAGCCAAAGAAAAATTTTGTTTAATTAACAAATTATTTTAGACATTACAAGACTTGAAAAATGTGGTTACCTTAAGTTCAATCACTATGTACTATATATAGCCTTAGATCATTTCATAACTCTGCATTTTTCTGTTTTAGCTAACAAAACATTATAATTTAAAGTAATTAAAATTAAGTTCAGTAAACAATACAGTATCTTATTTATTTTATTCTTTACTTATTTATTTTTCTTCTGATTCTCAAAAAAATATTGGGTTAGTGATCAATGATACAACAAATAAATATGCAGTTTAAAGAAATAATTATAGAATGCTAAGAGAAAATAAGATATAATTTGATTTATAATGTTAAGGGAACAGGAAGAAACAGAAGCTACATAATACTTTGAAGATTCATAATAACAATTTTGCTAATTTAATTGTTTTATTCATAGAAAGAAAAAAAGGCAAGGCAATAAAAATCTTTTAGAATATTGAAAATCAGCCTGGCCTAAGAATTTTCTGTACCAATTCAAACAGCCACAGGAGGTGAAAGCCTGTGCCATAGTAGGAGAGGTGCGATAAAAAGCAATCTATTCTACCCACATGGAAGCACATGACATGAGTTAAAGGCAAGCCCTATAATGATATTCCAGAATCAGACCGAGGAGTTGGTCCCAAAATGGGGTTTCTTGAAAAACAAATCAGATCTCAAAGAAAGTCTTGGTTGAAATACTCATTTACTTTGTTAAATCCAAAGAGTATTGGGTCACAGCAATGTAGACCAAGTCAGTTATTGCCTAGGAAGCATTGTGCTGGGTTTTGATAGTATAAACTCAAAGCAATTGAAATCAGTAAGTTTGATTGCAACACTGAGCTACTGAGAGGGAAGGGGATCCTAGTGGCTGAAAGCCCCTAGGACATTTAGCTGTTGGTTTATTATCACACTGAAGAACCATTCCCAGTCATGTGACTGTGACTGAGTTCCACTTAGCATCTCGGAGACCCAGTTTTTTATTAAAAATGGTAAATAAAATAGCTGCTTTGGAGTGTATATGGGAGTGGGGGGAAAGCTACTATTTCAGTGCTTGTATAATAATAAAAAAAAAAGTGCCAGTTTAAGTGTACAGTTCTGTGGCATTAAGCACATTCACAATGTTGTGCAACCATCGCCACCATCCTTCTCCAGAACTTTCTGATCTTCCAAAACTACATTTTCACCTATTTAACAGCAACTTCTCATTCTCCCAACCTCCCAGTTCCTGGCCCCCAGCATTCTCCTTTCTGTCTCTATGAATTTGACTGCCATAGGTCCCTGATATGAGTGAAACCAGACAGTGTTTGTTTACCTGACTGCCTTATTTCACTTAGGAGACTTACCTGAAGGTTCATCCATGTTGTAGTCCATGACAGGACTTCCCTCCTCTCTTAGGCTGAATAATATAACTATTGTAAGAATATACCACAGTTTATTTATCCATTCACCTATTGATAAAAATAATTTTAATTTTGATAAAGACCAATTTATCTGTTTTTCTTTTACTATTTGTGCTTTTGGTTTCATATGGAAGAAATCAATGCCTAACCCCAAATCATGAAAATTTACTCCTGAGTTTTCTTCCAAGAGTTCTCACATTTCCATCTAGGCTCCATTTCAAGTTAATTTTTGCACACAGTATGGTTATCCAGTGGTATCCGTACCATTTATTGGTGGTAGAGGTGGGGGGGGGGACCAACGATTATTTCCCAATTGAATTGTCTTAATCCCTTTGTCAAAAATTTATTAACCATAAATGTAAGGTGTTTTTTTTTTGGACTCGCAATTCTATTTCATTCCCTTATCTTTAAATGAGCAATTTTATCTAGCTCATCCCACATCTTCCTAGTCAGACTCACCTCTACTGCTTGTAAAAATAGAAACTCTCAGCTACTGTTCCTGATTCAGCGGGCTGGGGTGAGGCAGGAACCCGTCCTTCCTCCAATCTTCCTGGGCTCAGTTAACATCTGTGACTGAGTTCCACTTAGCATCACATTTCACCTGGTTGCTCAGACCAAACACTAGAATGCAATTGTGCTAGTTAGTAAGCTAGTAACTCTCATTCCCAAACTCACCCGTTTCTACTCTGCTCGGATGCTGGGGCTGGGGCTGGGGCTGGGGCTCTGAAAGCCACAGTTCCCCTTTGCAGTTGTTCTGTCCTATTCTATTCCACCAATAGGAGATGTGAGGGGGAGACTAAAAGACTGAGTGAGGAAGCAGGACTTGCCCCACCCACTGGGTTTCCTGTGGCTTCTGGCCTGCTGACAGAAGTGGGTTTTTTTTGTTTTTGTTTTTTATATCTGACAAAATAGACTTTATATTTTATTATTATTAATTTTAATGGGGTGACACCAATAAATCAGGGTACATATGTACAATGAAAACATCTCCAGGTTATCTTATCATTCAATTGTGTTGCATACCCGTCACCCAAAGTCAAATTGTCCTCTGTCACCTTCTATCTAGTTTTCCCTGTGCCCCTCCCCTCCTCCCTATCCCACCCTTCCCTCCCTCCCCCCACCCCGTAACCACCACACTCTTGTCCATGTCTCATAGTCTCGCTTTTATGTCCCACCTATGTATGAAATCATGCTGTTATAAGTTTTATGGGCATCACCCTAACAATGCTTTTCACCCCAGCAGGAGCAATTCCTTCTCATTACGACAAGCAATTAAATCTAGTTTTCTGTTTTAAAAACATTTTCAGAAACAGCTTTATTTAATTTCCAACACAGACACCAGCACCGACCTGCTGGCACCCTGTCCTCAGATGTCTGCGTTCTGGGCCCACAGCTCACTCCTCCGAGCTCAGTGACACTTGTCTTGGCCAAGGCCAGACAGGTCCACATCGAATCTGGGCAGCCAGTAGAGGAACTACAGAGCCGGGATGCCTTAACCTGTTCTTTTTATGGGAGTCTCTCAAGAGCAGGCAAGCAAGCAGGAAAGCCGCCCCGCCCCGCCCCGTAGGGGCAGGCAGCGATCCACCCAGAGGGAAGCACGTGCAGCCTTACCTAAGCTGCACGCTCTTCCTGCCCCGAGCGGACGCATGAAGCATGCACAGTGTGAGCAAGCGAGCAAGCCTAGCACAGCTGTCTTCCCTAAAGACACCAACAGCAAGCAACCAGCACCTCTGCAGATGGTTTAGCTCTATAAGACTCCTCTTCTAAGTCTCCAAGTTTAAGTAATCTCACTCTTCCCTTTGTTCTACCGACCCTAGTGTTGGTGGCTGCTTACTGTAGATGCTCCCTCCATAATACTTTAGCCTTTGCTTTGCATTCCAGTTACCTATGTAACAACTAGCTAATAACTTTATATATTAAACTCTCTCTTTTTGGACTTCTACTACATGAAAGAGTAACTTGCATGGGAATTACAAGACAAGAAGCAGCCACAGAAACAAAGAGAACTCTACTACTACCCCAGATCTCTGCCTGTAGGTAAGCCCCATCCACAGCACGAAGAGGACTAACACAAGCAGAGGCCAGATCTCTCACTGAGTTGAGGAAGCAAAGACACATGCTTGGAGATTCTGAACCAACCATAATTTTCAGAGGAGAAGGTTACACAGAGAAAAAAGTTCTACAAATCTTCATCATAGTCCCTTTTAGTCTTTGGTTGTATACTAATCTGGGCACACCCCATGAGGCCAGGTAAAGAAGAACTGTCAGGGAGAGAAAGGATAAATATTCCCAGGCTGGGAGAGGTTTGATTCCAAACAGCCTACTGGAATACCTGGGCCATTCAGTAAAGACATCAGAAAGGTCACACCTTAACAGTTTAAATTATCCCCAGAGTAAATGTGACTCTAGACATACACCAATGAAGTTTGAGAACAAGCCCTGGCATGGCCAAGTGAACCTACAAGTAACTTAACTGTTTGCCAAAATGAACTTTGGTACTCTTTACAAGAAGACAACATATTGGGACAAAAATAAGTCAATGGAAATCATGGTACTCTTGATTCACCAAGAAGCTATCAAAATGAGGTTAAATGGGCAAGGATTTCATTATGGAAAACATCTGTGTGCAAGAAAATGGGGAAGGAGCCAGATAAGGCAGGAGAGCTGTCAGAACACAATGAAGTCCGACCCTGAGTGAAGGAAAGAGGGAGAAACTCAAAAAAGGGAACAAAACCTCTGTGACCTCTGGGACAGTCTTGAGTGACCTAACACATGTACTATTGGAGTCCCAGAATGCAGAGAGAAAGAGGAGGGGACAGAACAAATATCTAAAAAATAATGGCTAAAATTCTTATAAATTGGATGAAAACTATAAACATACAGACCAAAAAAGCACAATAAACTTTAATCAGGAAAACATAAAACCACACCAAAGCAGATCAGAATCAGATTTCTGAAACACAGTGAGAAAGAGACATTTTTAAATGCAGCCAAACAAAAAAGGACATTCTATATACATACAGTAACAAAGATGAGAATTAGAACAGTCTTTTTTTGTCAGAGACCATGCATATCAGAAAACAATGGCTTGGAATCTTTTAAGTTCTGGGAAAAAAAATCTGTCAAACCAGAATTCTATATCTAATAAAAATACATATTTTAAAAAAGACAGAATAAAGATTCCTCCAACAAACCAACGAAAAGATTGAAAGGCTGTCATCAGCAGACTTACATTACATGAAATGTTAGAGGAAGTTTTACTACAAGAAAAGAAAGTTTCAGGATGAAGAAAATCATAGCAGGCAGAAACCTGGATCTACAGAAAAGCAGAAGAGTACAGAAAATGGAAAATATAAGAAACTACTTATATTCTTCAGTTTCCTTAAATTCTTTCTGTTCAAGTAATTGATGTGATTTCTGCCTCCTGACTGAACTCTGAGACAGCAGCCTTATTTTCCTTCTCAAATTTGTCCTATCAGCCTGGAGGGCTCTGTGAATCACAAAGTCACTGACTTTTCATGGCTTCCCATTATTCTTTAAAAACTACAGAATGAAAACTACCTCTTGTTGACTGCCTACCATCACACAAGCACTGCTTTCTTTCAGCATTTTCCGTAAAATCCAACCGCCTTACCATCTTTGATCTGACCCCTCCAAGCTTCCCCCACTTCAGCTAGCCTGTAAGTCACACCAGCCTTCTGGGGTCCTCAAACACATCAGTTGTTTCCACACTTGTAGTCCTTCTACCAGATGCTCTCCCCCAACCCCAAATATTTAGTTGGCTCACTCCTTATCAACAGGATCACTGTTTGAATACCACAGCCTCAGAAATATGGTCTCAACACCCTCAGAGAGAGAGAGAGAGAAAGTGGGAGAGAGAGAGAGAAAGTGGGAGAGAGAGAGAGGAGGGAGAGAGAAACAGGCAGGGACAGAGACAGACATGCAGAAAGGGAGAGATATGAGAAGCATCAACTCATAGTTGTAACACTTTAGTTGTTCATTGATTGCTTTCTCATATGTGCCTTGACCGGGGGACTCCAGCAAAGCCACAAACCAGTGACCCCTTGCTTAAGACAGTGACCATGGGGTCATGTCTATGATCCCATGCTCAAGCTAGCAACCTTAGGGTTTTGAACCTGGGTCCTCAGTGTCCTAGGGCAATGCTTCTCCACTGCAGCACCACCTGGTCAGGCTGTAACCCTTTTTAATTTTCTTTGAAACACTATGATTGGAAATTAATAGATTTACCTATTCTTTTTTTGCTAGATTTTTGGGGTCTCTGGTAGGCTGCATATTGGTCTGGGATGCCTCTCTGATCTCATCCCCAATTATTCCACATCTTGCTCCCCTAATAAGCTATTTCATGAATATCTGATGAACACATGGCAGAATGGAGTTTGGATGAGGTAGAGATCAATGAGGCTCATGGCAATCAGGGCAGGATATGTAGAGGAAGTGAGAGGTAAAAAATCATTAAAATGTGGATGAAGAAAGAATAAGAGAAAGAGACATTTTAGGTCATGGACATGACCTAAGTAAAGTTGTTATTTTAGGCCTGACCTGTGGCGGTACAGTGGGATAAAGCATCAACCTGGAACACTGAGGTCACCAGTTCAAAACCCTGAGCTTGCCTGGTCAAGGCACATATGTGAGTTGATGCTTCTTGCTCCTCCCCCTTCTCTCTCTCTCTCTCCTCTCTAAAAATGAATAAGTAAAAAATCTAAAAGAAAAAAAGTGTAGCCTGACCTGTGGTGGCGCAGTGGATAAAGTGTCAACCTGGAACACTGAGGTTGCCAATTCAAAATCCTACACTGCCTGGTCAAGGCACATATGGGAGTTGATGCTTCCTGCTCATCCCCGCTTCTCTCTCTCTCTCAGTTTCTCTCCTCTCTGAAATGAATAAATAAATAAATAAAATAAAATAAAGTGTAATTTCAAGGAAAATGATCCCAGCTTTGTCTGTTCATTTGTCTGACATCAGTGGTGGCCACTTACTCTGCTCAATCTTCTGTAAGCCACCTCTGTGGCTTTGAGCTTCAACAGCCCAGACTGGAACAACCTGCAATAAAGGTACCTGGAGAGTTTATGTACTACATGCAGTAAATGACAGTTTCACATGTTAAACATTTTTTAATGTTATACTTTTATATGTTAACAAATACTAAAGATTTTTTTTACTAACAGCAGGACTAAATTATTCTTCTTTGCTCAGTAATGTTATATTAAAGTTGGATGTGTTGGCGTCTCCTCCTTTAGACTCTGAGACCTTTGTGTCATACTCATCTAGCTAGCTGTCCTCACCATAGAGCAGAGTGCAGCGTATAGATGTGAACAATGTTTGTGTGGGGGAAGCAGCTGTGTTAGACTTGCTCGCAGGTTTACCAGCTGCAAGCACTTTGCCTAATTGGTGTGTGGGTGTGTGACAGCACCACGTGTCTATGTTCTATGTAAGGCTGTGGGTTCTTTCCTTCAGAGATGATTCTCCCAGATCGCTCACCTTAAGGTGTGGTTTTCCGTGCTCCCAGAGCCAGATTAAGGTCAGTTGAGGCCCCAGGTGCAGAAGAAAATATTAGGCCCCTTTAAAAAAATTAGGGAGACAGGGAAAATAAAACTACATGTTAACCATATTTTTAAATAAATAAAAAATATTATGTACTATTAAAGTTAAATTTGCACACATGAAACCAAACTTGGTGCCGTTGGAAAAAAGTGTAAAGATGGGGTTTTGCGGGGCCCTTCAGAAATCGGGGCCCAAGGAGTGTGCCTGGTGTGCCCACTGTTAAATCCGCCTCTGCCTGCTCCCTTGCCCTTACTGTGAAAAGCAAGTTTTCCTTTGTGTATTAACCCTTTTCCATTTGTTGTTTAGTCACTCACCTGCCTTTGTTATTCTCCAACAAACAGGTATGGCCCAACACTTTCCAGCTCTGTAGTTCCTCGACTATCTTCCTGAATTCAGTGAGAACCTGCCTGGCCTCAACCACCAGTATTACATCTGGCATAGTGGGCAGGATTCGGAGCGGATTAGTATGGAGCCTCTGACACCCTTGAAGGGTGGGCAGAGGAGAGGTTGCTGTTCTCCAGCGTATAGTTCCCTGTGGCTGTCCTTTTGGGAGTCATGGGCTGGGTGTTTTTACAGCCCTGGGAGAGGAAACTATGAGCTCTGTGAGAGAGGCAGCCCAAGGTCAAGAACTTCAGGGTGAGCTGCAGACTGAGTGGCAACAACAGCACGAGCTGGAGTGGTCACTGGAGAAAGAGTTGCAGATCCAAGAACTGCAAGTCAGGCTGCAGGCTGAGAACCAGTGACAGTGTGAGTTCAAGCAAGTGTTAAAGAGGGAGGCCAACCGAGTTTAAGAGCTGCAGTGTGAAGTGCAGGCTGAGAACCAATGGCGCCTGGAAATGGAGCGGTCTCTGGAGAAGGAATTGCAGATTCACAAGTTGGAATTTGCTCTGGAAGCTGAACATTGGCAGTAACAGCTGTTGGAGAAACAACTGTGGCTTCAGGAACTCAAGTCTCGGCTTCAGGCTGAGATCAGCAGCTGCAGGAGCCAAAGCAGACATGGAAGATGGATCTGCATTCCTGCCAGTGGAGTGGCTCTGAAAGCAGGAGTTTCCAACTCTACTGTGGGGGAACTTTGAGCTGCAACTTCTGTCTGCAGACTTAGAACCTGGCTGGTGGTCACTAAGAAGGTAAAGACCCAGCAGCAAGAGTCCCTCAGAGACAGGCACAATCCCCTCCCCAGGTAGTGGAGCACTCTGTGGTCTAGCCTTACACCCAGGCAGAGCTGATGGAGTTGCGGGTGCAATTCACACAGAAAACCACCAAGTGCCTGGCAGCCTGATTGCTGCAGTATGGGACATGGGGTGGACGGCATCATGGTCTCTGGAACAGAGATGGAGAAATTGGCCGCGGTTAGCACACACTCTTCCTTGAGGTAGCATCTTCAGAACTGCCATGACAACCCAAGAAACCATACCCTATTAGAATGAGTGATGGCTGCCATCCATACAATCTGGCAGAATGCTGGGGACTTGCCAGGGGCAGTGAGTCAATGGCAGTACTACAGTGAGTTAGTAAAGGTCCTTCAGAAACTAGGTATGAAGAATGATGTTTTCCACCCCGGACCCTGTGGACCAGACAAGGAAGTGTTTATGGCCGGGATGTTGAATCTTACCCTCTGCAGTGCCCCATCAGCCCTTTTTTTGGTCACTAGTGACTATCCTGGGCCCTATGTGGGGAAGCCCATCAGTGTGGTTACACAGATGGTAGCAGATTTGGGGGAGCTGGAAGCAGCACGGAATCACAAAGTTGTGAGGGATGCTGCCCGTGCTGCCCCTCTGACAGCAAGAGGAATGGGTCTGTGAAAGTTACCCGAACACAGATGTGGGTAGATTTAATTGCAGCTGGGGCAGATATTGGGTGGCAAGACTAATAAGGTTCTTTTGGAGCTTTGGCAGCAGCTTAAACCAGGACAAAGGTTCCAACCACTGAGACGAACCGCCCCAGCAGCAACCAATAAAATGGTTGGTGTGCTGGCAGCATGGTTACAAGATTGTATGATGGGGTCCACTGAGGGAGAGGAGGACCCCCAAGACCCACTGTCCCAGTTTGAATAGGAGGAAGGTCGAGGGACCCGTTTAACAGGGATGGGTAGAGACCAGAGGCCACACGTGGAGCTGGCTATCCATTGGTCCCCTTCTAATGTACAACGGGTGTTGGCCTTGGTGGATACAGGTGCAGAATGTTCCCTCTTCTATGGGAACCCAGAGCAGTTTGCTGGGACCCCAGTGGCCATTGACGGTTGTGGGGGACAAACTGTTCAAGTGAAGCCAGTAACTATTCCATTGGGGATAGGAAGACTGTCTCCTAAGCCATATAAGGTATGTGTATCTCCTATTTCTGAATATATTTTGAGGGTAGATGTCTTACAAGGACTATGGTTGGAAACTACAACCGGGAGGTCCGCCTGTGAGTCCAGGTGGTAAAGGCAATGTTTTGGGGACACACAGCACATCCCCCCTTGCAATTACCCATTCCCCAGCGTGTGACTAGCATAAAGCAGTATCATCTGCCAGGCAGCTGTGAAGAAATCACTGGGTCCAGTCACCTATGTGACCTTAGAATCAGGTGCAGCTGGGGTTCAGGAGGCAGAACCTAAAGTCAGTCCCCACCAGGAGGGGCGAATGCCCGTCCCTGAGGATGCCTGGTATACTGATGGTTCCAGCAGGGGCCAACCAGCCAAGTGGACAGCCATAGCTTTTCATCCAGCCACTGAGACTATTTGGATGGACACAGGTACAGGCCAAAGCAGCCAATGGGTGGAATTAAAAGCCATATGGCTAGTTGCCCGTAGTGAACCTTCACCTCTGGTTATTTGCACTGACAGCTGGGCTGTCTAACATAGACTGACCCTTTCAATTGTTACTTGGCACATTAAGCAGTGGATGGTAATGCACTATCTGCTAGGGGGTCAGGCCATGTGACAGGACTTACAGGAAATAGGACACCAGAAGCAGGTGACAGTGTATCATGTGACAGCGCATGTCCCTCTAAGCCCATCCTGGAAATGATGAGGCTGACACTTTGGCAGGGTGTGATGGTAGGAGACTGCATGCACAGGTGACGCGGTGCAGTGGCTCCACCAGCATCTACCCCATGAGGGACAGAAAACTACATGGGCTACTGTGAAGGCATGGAACTTGTCTGTGTCCTATGCAGAGGTACTCGTAGCTTGTGATCAATGTGCAGTGTGTTCCAAGGAGCACCCACAGAGACCATTGACATCACCTGGACAGATCCAGAGAGGTCACATTCCACTGACAATGGCGGATAGACATCACTGGACCCTTACCAAAGTCAGACAGGTACCAGTATGCAGTCACCTGTATAGATATTGCCACCAGTCTGCTTCCTGCTTGCCCTGCCCATAACCCTGACCAGAGGGCAATCATACAGGCTCTGGACCACCTGAGTGCTGTGTACAGGCGGCCGCTGGTCCTTGAAAGTGACAGTGGTACCCACTTCACTGGTTCAATGGTGAGGCAATGGGCCCAAGAGCTGGGGGTGGACTGGAAGTACCATGTTCCCTACCACCCACAGGCTGCTGGTATCATTGAGCGGTATAATAGACTCTTAAAGCAGGGACTGTGACAGGAGGGGGGCACTAGCTCCTTACTGGATGGACACACTGCTTGTGGACAGTACTCCAGATTTTGAATGAGAGGACTCAACGGAGTGCCCAGCTCCAGTGTTTGTCCTTCTGCACCAGGTGCTGCTCTCATCCTGTTGCAGATACATACCAAGGACATTTTACTCAAGCTGGGTTTTGGACAGCAGTGCAATGTGCTTTTGCCTGCCCCAACAGCCCTCCTTAAAGGCCAATGGCTTCAATGGACTTGCCGTAGACTGTATAGGTCCCCGCTCAATTACAATGGGTGGCCTTGTTGTCACCGTGGGGTAAGGGGTAGAAGTGGACCTCCAGTTAACTCCCTGAGCAACCAGCACCTGGCCACCTAAGGCAGAAGTGTATTATCCCTTGAGTGCTCGAGGAGACAGCATTATGAAGGGCACCTCTGCAATTTCCCTATGGCTCATAACGAGTTCTCCAATTTTGCTACACACAGAACCAGCAGATCCTGATGAGCAGGACAATAAGGTTTGGAATGCTCGCCTGGGGCAGCCTCTGGTACCTGCTACTGTGCTGTCTGTGGACAGAACTCTGGCCTGTATTCTGCCAGAAGAGAAAGATTTACCTCTCTTGGTGCCAATGACTACTCTCTTATTTCGCCCATAGCTTGTGCTTTATTATGCTGTATATAGTCCAGGGGTCCCCAAACTTTTTACACAGGGGGCTAGTCACTGTCCCTCAGACCATTGGAGGGCCGCCACATACAGTACTCCATACACTGACCACCAATGAAAGAGGTGCCCCTTCCAGAAGTGCAGGGGGCCTGATGAATGGCCTCAGGGGGCCACAATTTGGCCCGTGGGCCATAGTTTAGGGACCTATGCTGTAGTCTGTACTGTTTCTGTTCATGTAATGTACCTCACTCCCTATACAGGGACCATTGTGGAAGAAACCTGCCACATAGATTGTGAGGGAAGCAACCCTAAAGGGGTGGAATGTGGGGAAAACAACTGTGTTAGGCTTGTTTGTGGGTTTACTGGTTGCAAGCTCTTTGCCTGATTGGTGCGTGGGTGCATGGCAGTGCCCCGTGTGCGTGGTCTATGTAAGGCTGTGGGTGCTTTCCCTGGGCAGCGATTTTCCCAGATTGCTCTCCCGCCACCATGAGGTGCAGTTTCCCCTGCTCCCTTGCCTTTCCCTGCAAAAAGTAGATTTTCCTTTGTTTATTAGCTCTTTTCCTTTTGTTGATTATTTGCTCACTGGCTTTTGCAAACCTCCAATAAATGGGTATGACCCAATGCTTTCCATCTCCACAGTTCCTCTAACATCTGCCTGAATCCAGTGTAAACCTGCCTGGCCTCAACCACAAGCATTACAGTTTGGTTAATGAATGAATGCATGAATGCCCAGCTTCTGACCCATTAGGGTCCCTAGATTGTTTGCAGTCTCATCATATAAAAATACACTCAACACATACACACTCAATTCAAGGTTTTCTGCTACAAAGCACGTACTATGACAGAGCTGTGGTAGAACTAAAAATGTGGGCTAGCTGTGTCAGGCATCATGGCTCCAAGAACAAGTCAACAGTGACTATACTAACAATAGTTGTTAGTCAGGAAGTGTTCTAAATGCCTTGTATATAATTTACTATTTATTGTACAATAGTTTTATCCCAAGGAGGATAGTATTATTAATCTCATTCTATAGATAAGGAAACAAAAGCTCAAAGAGGATAAGTGACTTAACCAGCCACCCAGCTGTCGTGCTCCAGTGTGTCTTCAGCTGACTCAGGTAGGATTAGGCGCTCTAATCAGGTACCAGTGAAAGCCTCTCTATCTCAGGGTTCCCCTACACTGGGTGCTGTAGGACACACCTGGAGTGCTGGTTAAATGCAGAATGCTGGGCTCCTTGCCTAAAAATGTCTAGTCAGCTTCTCTGACTGAAAGAAATCTTGGTTTTCCCAGCCTCTTCAAAGCACACTGACTCTCCCCGATCTTCTGTGTGCCCTGGCGCTGCAGGCAATGCTGGATACATTTATCAGCTGGTCAGGACAGGTACAGGGATGACGTCCACTGGCATAAACAGTTTATTTGCATGATTTCAGCCAGTGTTTTAACCACCAGTCCACAGACAAGCTGACATAAATTTTGTGCCAATTGCAAAAGAGTATAAACCACCCTGGAGTTGTATGAAGATTATAGACCCAATGATTTTCGTCAAATTTGCTTATGCTCAGGGTGATTTCTGCCTTAGTGGTCCCTGAAATAATTCTCCTGTTGTTTTCACCAGTCCCCAAGTGTAAAAAGATTGAAAACCACTGATCTCGGCCACTTAATCTCTCAGCAGTTCATTTTCTCATCTGTAAAATCTGATGAGTAAAAGAGAGATACGTAGAAATGTCCCTGGCACAATCATGCTTGCCATTACAGTCTTGAGGTATGAAACCTGCTTGCATCAGTCATGGTCCAGTGTCAGGCCTAGAGAATTACTGCAGCCATTTGAAAGGAAAAGAAACACGATGCATTGGAAGGGCTGCAGGGACGACTCTCAAAGTGTCTCCGGACCACAAGCACCTGAGAGGAGATGCAGACACCAAGATGCTCTGCTGCCACCAGCAGGACGCTGAGGCTGGGCAGTGCGAGCTGAGGCACCACAGCTGCCGGTTGCTTCTCAGCATCCATGCAGACAAAGCTGGATGTGCTGCAGTGCATTTCTCCTTGTTAACCTGCTTGTTAATAAGAGCTTCCGGGTAAGCAAGACAAAAGCTCCCACCTAATTTCTGCCTTTAGAATCTCTGGCACCCGTGTCTGTGACCACCAGCCTCCAAGATGGTCCCCAATGACCACTGTCCTGGTGTTCCTGTCCTGGTGTAGACCCTCCACTGTGGCACCAGGGGTGGTCTGTGTGGCCAACGGAACACAAAAGAAGTGGTGGTGGGTTGCTTCCAAGACTGGGTTGTAAAAGACACTGAATTCTACCCTCATTCTCTTTCTCTCTCAGGTCCCTTGTTCGAGGGAAAACCAGTTGCCTTGTCTGGAGGACATTCCCACAGCCCTGTGGTAAAGCCCTGAGGTGTGAGCTACTGAGTTCTCTTGCCAACTGTGTGAAGGGCATGAAGAAACTCCTGTAGCCGCAGAGATGAGGGTCTCTGAGGAAATCAGGCTGTGTGAGTGACCCTATGCCAGAACAGTCTAGTCAAGTGGCCTCCGGACTCCTGACCCTCCTAGGAGAGGGAATAAATGTTTCCTGTGTTAATGGTTAGGTTTGGAATAATTTGTTACTTAACCACAGATAACTAATGCAGCAGCTAACTTAGAAGACTTCATTTACCTCCCAAACCCTAGCTGTAGGGAATAGGAAATCAGCTGTTGATCTCCAAGCTATGTGGTGCAGAGAAGTATGCAGGATGGGCTGAAGGCTGAAGGGTTTAGTCCACACAACGTGCCCCACCACCCACATGAGGACGCTGATGCAATAGTGTTTGTGGGAACAGGGGATGGGATAACCAACCTACCTCAGAGAATTCCACCTTACCCGAATCCATCTTTATTCACCACTAGCAAATCAAATCCTCCTTTTGTTATGATTATTGACATCCACTGACAGTGATTCTCCCTCTTTGCCTCATTACACAGAGAAAACAGAATGCTAGCACGTGGAGCTTTTACTAAGAAAGTCTCATGATTCCCCACTACATGGAACCCATCCCTCTAGGGGTTTATAGTAAAGTGCAAATACCACAGTGACTAAATAAGCCTATGGAAGTCAGCAGGTTGGGACACAGAGCCACTTTGGCTATTGTTGACAAGCTGATGAGCAAATCATCTGAGCCACACACTGTGCTGCAGCTCCTACCTGGTGGCAGGGCAGCTGGAAGAAATCCAGGTTATCAGGCTTAAAGCCAAAGTGGTTCTCAGAATGCCTCAAGGAAAAGGTTCTAAGCTTTATAATAACGACGGAATTGTCTTGGAGGGGTCCTACAGCAATGTAGATGTTTGCATCTTTGTTTTCCAGGAGCAACGAGGGCCATTTAGCAGAGAAGTGGAGTGCAAGGATGGCCACAGCTGCCTGGGAAGGGTCTATGCAGGAAGCCGCACACAGAGGAAGCATGGCAGACAGTTGTCACGGGGTGACAGCAAGGGTGCAAATCATCCACCATCTCTGAGCAGTGAGAGTGAGGATCAGACAGAGGAACAAGAAACTGAAAGTGCCTCCAAGTAGATGCATAAGTGAGAGACCTGAACAATGGCTGATTAAGTTGCTTTGTGAGAGATAAGCTGGGTGGCAAGAACATTTACTATTTACTAAGGACACGTATGTTTTCAATAAGGATTATTGTGAGACGAATTTATTTTTTTGTAAAAAATAATTTATTTTGAGGAAATAAATTATTTTGAGTAAAAAATTATTTATTTTGAGGAATATAAAAAATCAAAGGCAAAAAAATACTATATTAATTTCCTAGCTTTCTTAGAGTTTTTCAAATAAAAGCTAAAAAGGAAAACTAACCCAAAACACACTGAACATCGGTAGCGGTTTACCTAGTGGTCACTGCTCCATTCCTAACCAATGTGTGGTCTAACATTATACAAACCACACATCCCAACACTCACATCGGCTTATGAACAGGCACTCTGGTGTGTTGTACCCTCTGGCTTTGCCTGCCAGTTCCATTTCTAGAGTGCTGCCCTCTTAGGTAATGGTGAACTTTGGCAGGGGAGAATTCTATTGCATTTGGGCCCCATTCTGTTCTAAATCTGGTGGAATATAAAAATATATGTATAATTGTTAGCTTCCCAAACCTAATATATTTAAAGTAAAACTAAAAACTGCTGCATGATACAAAAATAGTGAATCCTAATATTCAGACACCAATTATACCTAATCTGTTTGATTCTCTGTTCCACTTTGGAGTAAAAGAACAATATTGTAGAACAGTATTAAAAAACTGTGTAAAAAAGCGAGTGGTGAAGAATTTATAAGTTTTTGATTTCCAGGAATGGAGCATCGATAGCATTGTTAGACTCTCAGAGAATAACAGGAATACATTATAGGAAAATCCTATGGACCACTATGCAAACAAACTCTCCAGGAGCAGTTTATTCATGGCTGTGGCACCAACTGAGCACCCCTATTTCTTTCAAAAGATTAAGATGTGAAACTACCGAAATTAATAACTATAATTTAAGGGACTTCCAAGGATTGTCCTCAAGATGCCAACAACAAACAGACCTGGAGTGACAGGGCTGACACAATCAGCAAAGAATAGGAGCTGGAGTGGCCAGGCCCTGTAAGAAAGCATCTGTGTCCAAGGCAGTCCCAGGGCTTGAGGGGGACAAGGTCAAAGATCTTCAGTGCACTATTCTGTCATTCATCAGATTCAGCTACTCTCCTCTGCACTGGTCCATTCCCTGTTTGCTCAGCAAAATCAGCTTCCTCACGTCACCTAGAATCTCTTTTGTCTCGTATCTTCTGCTTTCCTCTGTAGTTTCAGTTTATTTATGCCATTTGTAGTTTTTGATTCTTGTGACTTTATCTTGCCATAACCCACCATGATAATACTGCATCTGTCATTTAAACTTTAACTTTCATTAATAAGTCACAGATTTTGAGTTTCAATTTGATACTTCTGAGAAGTTGACTGGTCTGGTGAGTAGCAGTCTCTCCGTTAAGGTTAAGCCTTTAGCTGCCTGGTCTTCTCATAGGTGCTGCTAAGTCTATGGGTTGCCCACCTTGGCTGTCATCTCCAGAGAGAGTGGGGTATTATGTTATAGAAGCATGGTTACATAGGCAGCCTTTTCAAAAGAAACTGGAGTAAGCAATTCTTCTCAAAGATGCCAGATGTGTGCAGACACCATAATTGACATTTCTGGTACAAACTTGACACAGTACTATGAGAATGTGACAGCTATCCACAGGGAGCCTGCAGACACTTCTATAGGGAGTCAATTAGTTCAACTTTTGAAGGAGAGTAATTGGCAATACATATCAAATAACAATGCTATAGACTGTCATATAATGCTGCATCTAAGGTTTTATACCAAGGAAATGATCAGAGATGAACCTAGAGATTTACATGTAATGATCTTCATCAGGGGATTATTTATAAAGAAAAAATATTCAAAAAGGATATTAATTAGCCTATGCTATATACAGGGTGGTTATATATAGATACATGCTATCTATATATAAAAGGTTTATAGTTTTCATATGAGTGATAATTCAATAATTAACAAATAATAATACAATAATAAACTCTGTTTTGTGTACTCACAACCATAAACCTACTTTGCACCATCCTGTATAGATGTAGCAGAATGTTATACAGGTATTAAAGTGATGATGTAGATAATGTGTAGTACGTAGGAAGGATTGTTAGGACCTAAAGTGATCAAAACATTTAAAACAGCAGTATGATAAGAAACGTATCTAGTCTTTGTCCTCGGTTTCTGTCACAGAGCTCTTAAAACCCTAAGAGTTTCCTCAGTGACAGATGTGTCTTTTTTTCTTTATAGGAGTCCCTTTATATCTCATGTGAGTTAGTGAGAAAACTAGAGGGGGCTGGAGATTATGCTCTATAAAATCACTTGAGCAAAATTCTAAACTGGCAAACATGCATATGTAGGGAGAGTGGAGCACCCCAACTCCACTGGGACAGGAGTGTCAGCAACCGGGACCCTTCCAGACTTCCCTTTGTGCCTCTTCAGCTAGCTGTTCATTTGTATCCTTTATAATAGGCTGGTGAACACAAATACTGTGTCTTTCTGAGCTCTGTAAATCATTCTAACAAATTATACAGCCTGAAGAAGGGGTCCTGGGAATCCCTGGTTTATAGCTGGTTGGTCAGAAGTTACAATTGGCATTTGCAGTGGAGGCAGTCCTGTGGGTGGACTGAATCTTTAAATCTATGGAGTCTGATAGGAACTCCATAAGTACTGTCATAATTGTGTTGAATTGTAGAATACACAGTTGATGTCAGAAAATTGGTTGTTCATGTGGCAAAACTTCTCAAATTATAACATTTAGAAAACATTCCCTAATTTTATTTATAAACACACACACACACACACACACACACACAGAAAAGCTGGAGGTCTCTGTGACAAAAATTTAATTATGGTTATTTCTAAAAGGAGTTTCTTTTATAAAGAGTTATTATTTTTATAATCAGAAACAATTTACCTTTAAAATCAATGTTTACACAGAGTTTATGATAATGCTCATGTTATAATGTTAAGTGAAAGTGAGAATACCAAAACCAAACATTGTAACATAAATACAACTATGTTGAAAATATGGAGCAAAAAGACAGGAAAGACATTTCAGGGTAAAGATGTCTCTCTCTGAGTGGTAAGCCTATAGACGACTCTCTTTTTTTAAATTTAAGGAAACTTGATAATCAGAAAGATTAGAAGATTTATCCAAAGCCGCAGCATCAGTCGACAAGCTAGGACCAGAGACTGGACCATCTGACGAGGGTGCAGTGGACACAGCGACATGCTGCCACCCAGGTCCCCTCAGGAACAGCTGCTAGAAGTGCTACCACAGGAGAGACCTCAAATGTCAAAGAGAGCCTAAGCTGAAAAATGTCACCTTGCCCAAGATCACACACCCTTTCAAAGGTGGCTCAGCCCCAGTGAAGATGGTGACAAAGTTGTAACAACTCTACAGGGTCATTTCACCTCCCTAGGGAAGCCATCTCACAGCTTGACATCTTTCTCTGCCCAGCTCTGCTTCCTCCGTCTCCCTTTCCTGCACGTGACTCCTCAGAGCTCTCCCAGATAAACAAGCTACAGAGTAACTTCCACCTCAGAGTCACCTCCCCAGGGACCCAACATATGATGGTTGGTATCAGGAGGAGCTGACAAAAGCAGACACTAAAATGTGATGTGAGAGCTGGACCATCTGCCACCAGACTGATGAAAACCCCTGGTAGGGGGTAGAGTCCAGACGCTCCGGGCACAAGATGACTAGAACCGCACCATGGCGACGTGGGGTGGCAGGTCAGTGGTCGGAAACGCATTATAGCTGGTGGGTAATGCGATGCATCACACAGATGAGGAATGCAGGGGAAATCATTGCTATAAGGACAACAGGATTAGGTGGCTATGGCTGAAGCTGATGGACTTCTAGAAAAAGATAAAAGCTGGGAGGGATTAATCAGCAATTAAAAGAGAAGTCTGAAAGCCAAAGGGCCTTCTTGGAAGGACTAAAGAGGTTTCCGTGTCTTGTGGCAGGATGGCAGACAGGGCTAAGGACGGGCACAGGACTTCCTGAGCAGAGCAGGTTACACTTTCTAACTAGGCAGGCCTGCGCCCCACCATCAGGGCCCCGGATGGAAGGGAACGGGACCCAGATACATGGGTGGGGACACCTCTGTTGTTGCTGGTGAGAATCCGGAAAGCCCCGATTTGGCTGACCCCTCTGGGTTGACAGAAGTGCCCCTCCTCCCTGGCACCTTGCTTGAAGACGTGCAGAGATCATTTTCAAGTGAAATATGTGTTGCTCGCAGACTCTGACTCACCTCACTTTTTGGCTACAAGTCCTATATTGAGGCTTAAGTCACAACATAACCAGCCAGGGACATGCTGGGTCTGGGAAAGGGATGGGGTGGGACCCTGAGGGTGCTAGAGTGACTGGGCTGAACATGAGGTTTGATAAAGGAAATGTTATTGGCTTAGGAGCACTCTCCTAGGCTGCAGGATGGGACAACAGGTCAGGGTCCCAGGAGATGGTGACTGAGCTGTAACCTAGTACCTGTCACCAGGAAGGCCTCTTTTGAGAAAAGCGACAGATGCACTAAGGGAGACAAAAAAGCCAGAATTTTAGTGGCGTGTGGTGGAAGGGGCAATGAGACCACTCAGAGGAACACGCATGCTTAGGAGGTAGACTGAGGCTGGGGCACTCCGCAGGGTAACGAGCCCCACAGGAAGTCCAGGGGTTCCCTCATCCCAAAGCACTAAGGGCTCCAACAGCACTTGGGGTTCCGTGGTGGCCCTGCAGAGAGATTGCCACAGAACTGGCCTCCCCCACAGGAAAGAGAAGGAGAGGACCAGAGGCAACAGGGGCCACTTCTGGACACTTTCCGTCAGAACTCAGATCGGGGCAGTTATCACAGTGAGTGTCTAGGTCAAAGGGGCAGCCAAGGAAATTGTTAAGAAAACACGGAGCCCTTAGAGGCAAAATAGGTGGGAACAAACAAAGCTAGGGCTCCATCTGTGCAGTCAAAGAAATCAAGAAATGGGCTGGAGGCAGAGGGCTGTGCCTCGGTTTTGCTGTTTCTAAATCTGACCAAGATTAGGACCCAGAGCCCACAGACTGAAGCAAAGCCTAGGTCCCCAGGAAGGAGAGAGGGAGAAAGAAAGATAGAATCAGGCAGGCCAGCCCTACAGCACCATTGTCAGTTTTCATGGTAAAGACTCAGATCTTCCCCGGAGGGACCTATGGTCTTCACTTAGAGAAAGACAGATGCCCAAACATTCAAGGACTATTGGACACAGGGTCCAAGTTGACATTGTGGAGCCACAAAATAATGCCATGCCCTCCTACCTAAATGGGGAGCATAAGGGAGCCAAATAATAAATGGAGTCCTGGCCATAGCTCAGCTGACTGGGGTCAGTGGGTCCACAGAGACTCCTCCCACATGGTCACTTCCTGGTCTGTAAATGTCTAATGGGAGAGACATGTTTGAAAGTGAGAACAGCAACCACACGGGCCTGTGAGGTACAGGCGGAGCCGGGCCTCTGAAGTTACTGCCCCTTCCCCAGCAAAGCAAGTACAGATGGGCTGGCAAACTTTATACTAAGGTTGGGTAGTAAATATTTTAGGTTTTCCAGCCAAGAAGCAATATCCTCAACTCCTTGAGCAACTGTTTCCCCTACAATGCTAATAGTCTTGTTTACATTTTACACTTAAAAATGTAAACACCATTCTTAGTTCTCAGGCTGTGCTAAAGCAGACGGAAGGCTGGAGACTCTAGCATGGTGTCTGTCAAGTTCACTATTTCCAGATCCAGTCCCAGTGGACTGGGGATCCTTGGGGAGGCGCAAGTGAAATGCACTTGTTTTTTGGATCAGATAGTTTCTGGAACAGTGGATTGTGGAATCTGCACACATCTAAAATGTTTTTGCTTTTTTCCAAAGCTAAGAAATTTGTCCCCAGAAGAGTAAACTTAGATCAAAAATATTTAGCCTGGGGGTCTAGTTTCTCCAGTCAATTACATGCAGATTTCTGTGTGCAGGTGTGAAATTTTCTGTGAGAAAGCCCATGCATTGCTTTGTTCCTGTGTTCAGAGACTGTGAGAACCTCTGGTGTGGTGGTGCCAGGTGTCACCTCAGCTCTGGCCATGTCCCTTTGGGATGGCTGCCTGGCGTCCCAGGCAATGATTCACCATCAACAAAAGGTCACTGGGTTGCCATGAGCACCGAGGACTTTGGGCATCTGATGGATGCAGGGGGAAAGCTGCCCTAGTCGATAAACTGAATTGTTCAATAACTCATTTTACTGCTGAGGCAGTAAAATAAATACATAAGAACCTGGTGGGAAGTTGGAACTGTCTGTGTTCAGTGCATCTTGGAGGCCGAGTTGATGGAATTTAATAGATTCTTTTGCCACAGGATACAGGCAGACTGTCCCAGCAGTGTGCCCTCTGTTTCCTAGGTAACCGAACATTAAATAAAATGATGGCTGAAATTGGGTACCAAATCAATTTGTTGTAAGTATGACTGTATGGAAAGCAAACTTCATATAAAACCACAGACTGCAGAGTTTACCTTTTACTATCATTCACTTCACGTGTAGCTATGCTCACATCCCTCACACTCGACTTAACCCGCCTTTTCTACCCATCACAGACCCCTTATCCCCAGCACTCCCCCAAAAGATCTCAAGTTTTATTGTGCTGTTATGATCCATAGGATGCTTCTTTGCATGCTGTCTGTTAGGGGAACATCAGACAGAAAGAGCCAATGGCAGATGTCATGGGCAAAGTTTGTGTGTTACAGGCTGTAGCAGTGGGTTCTGCCTGAAGCAAGGCTCTAGGGTCCCCAAACTTTTTACACAGGGGCCAGTTCACTGTCCCTCAGACCGTTGGAGGGTTGGACTATAAAAAAATAATGAACAAATCCCTATGCACACTGCACATATCTTATTTTAAAGTAAAAAAACAAAACGGGAACATGTACAATATTTAAAATAAAGAATAAGTAAATTTAAATCAACAAACTGACCAGTATTTCAATGGGAACTATGGGTGTGGATGCATCCTGTGCTCCTCTCACTGACCACCAATGAAAGAGGTGCCTCTTCCGGAGCCAGATAAATGGCCTCAGGGGGTCTCATGCGGCCTGCAGGTTGTAGTTTGGGGACCCCTGCTCTAGGAGTTGCTGTGCCTCTGAAGTGAAGAGAATGTCCCAGGCAGAGGAAAATTCCAAGTGGGTGAATCACCAATTCTTGGCCTTTGCCTGGCTTCAGGATCAGGGAGTTAATGACATCAATCACCACCTTGGCTAGATCAAGGTGGGGTAGACACAAGGAAGACCACTCCTAGGCAGCTTGTACCACTCCCGCACTAACACATCACATGACATTGTAACTGCTTAATAATTTCTCTGGCCTTTGATTTGGCTATGGACTTAGTAAATGGCAGCTTACAGTGTGTTTGATGAATGAATTCATGAATGAATTTTAATGGATAGTGATGAACAATCCTCCAGCCCAGGCAGACTCCTGGGGTTTTTATTTTCTAGTCACAGCTTCCTTTCTACCCTAAGTCCTCATTTCTCAGACACTCCTGAACCCAGAAGGCCCCAGGAAGAAAACATTCTTCCCAAGGCTGATGCATAATAGCATTTAATAACACTGACCAATTTAGCTACAGTGAATATCATGTAAAATAATCTGACATTATTTAAGAATCAGTTTTGGGCTTCTACCTTTTATTTTAGCAAGTTAATAATTCTAAAAGCTTTCACTGAGTGTATCAATCAGATGGGCAAGGAACAGCTAACCCTCTCTCTAAAAAGCCAAATATTTTCTGCTTTCCAGGCCATGTGGTCTCAGTCATAACAATTCACCACTGTCACTACTGCATGAAAGCAACTATATGGGCATATAATGGGGTACATGACTGGGTGTAGCTGTATTCCAATAAAATTTTATTTACAAACACAAATAGGGGATCAGATTTGGCCTATGGGCAATAGTTTGTCAACCCATAAACTAGGTTAGGTTATAGTAACAAAAACCACCAAAATTTCAGAGCTTACAGGTACAGAAAGTTTATTTCCCCCTCATGCTACATAGGATTGGCATCCAACATGGTTGGTGATGTGGAGGGGTCTTTGCTCCACTATCTGCACCATCAACACCACTATCTCTAAATGGGGGGTCAGTGTTCCCCACAGTGGGAGACTCTGGGAAATCGATATCTTAGCCTAGAAGGGACACATGTGTCACAACTACTTCCACACCTTGGTCCAGAAATCATCACCTGGCCATTCCTAAATTCAAGGATGTGCAAAATTATAATCCAACATGAGAGGAGAGGTGAATATGAGTGAGTCACAGCACTATCCCCCACTGTCTACTGGCAGAAGAAAGTGACTAAAGGAGGTCTCTGCCTAACACAAGAAAGACAGATACGCTGGCACCAAGGGCTGATGCCAGGCGACCGTGAGAGCAAGGAGAGTTTACAGCCTCTTGAGCCTCAAACTCTGTAACTCAGTCTATGAGTGGTCAGAGTATCAGGATCAGAGCTCTGATTATTTCTACATTCAGATGACCAGTAGTCAGGCAGAGGACTCTTCCTGCCTCGTCAGCCCCTCCAGCCTAGGTCTAGAGGAACAAGGAGCAGAAGAGAAGTAAGCAGACAGCCCTCCAGCAGGCAAGAATCACAATGAAAGTCTCAAAATAATAAAATAATTACCTGGGAAACTGTAGATTACAAGGACAGATGTTTAGCCCAAGCAAATTTTACACTCTATCAGCAACAGATAGCAGGGATCTCCCCTTTTGAACATCTAGATATAATGTTGGGAGATGGGTTTGGGGGAGTCCTAGTCAGATTCATTTCCTAAATAAGGAAAACCTGAACTTGGAGAAGCCTGGAGTGAGGCTGTTGGTGAAAAGGAAGGAGAGAGACACACAGGTGGCACATGGTACCCTGAGCCATCCCTGCCCTCCAGCTTTGGGTGGCATGGCACATGCCTCAGCCAGCCCAGGGCAAACACGCTCAGAAGGCAGATGTAGCTCAGTGTTTATGGCAGTGGTTCTTAACCTTTTTTGAGGTACCGAACCCACCAGTTTCATACGCGCATTTACCGAACCCTTCTTTAGTGATAAATAAAATATGATTTTTTTTCCAAATTCAAGACATAGGTATATGTTTTTTTACTGGTGCACAAAATGAGCCTTGCCTGAACATCACCTTGCTCAAAGAACAAAACCAACAAAGTGCATGAACTCACAACAAATTACGGTATTATTTTATTCTGGCCTCTGTGGCAGAGGCTTCTCTGAACCCCTGAGACTGACTCATCGAACCCCTAGGGTTCGATAGAACACAGGTTAAGAACCACTGGTTTAAGGGAAAGGTTTACCTCCTTAATGAAACAATGCATTTTGCCAGTTCCAAAGAGCGCTGACCTCCCCAGAGACTTCCAAGAATTAATTAATACTAAATGCTTGTCAGGTCCTTAGCCAATGGTAAGGATTGGCTTAATCAGAAAGGTCAGACTAAGCACAAATAGAAGGCTTGAGCTTTATTTGATAAATACCTCATCTGATGTCAAACAAAAATGACCTTGCCTTGTGGAAAACACAAGGGAGAGTGGCCTTCCTACTAAAAAAAAAAAAAAAAAAAAAAGTCATTTCCACACCACACTCGCATGCACATAGTCAAACATCCAGTATATCTGATCTGATCTGTTATAATATGTATGAACTGTTAGATGTTCAGCTAAAAATAAGAACCCTGTCATGTCCTCCAAGAAACATTTTGACCAGTGGGGACACGTGGATAGAGCATCGAACTAGGATGCTGAGGTCCCAGGTTCAAAACCCCAAGGTCATTGACTTGAGCATGGGCTCACCAGTTTGAGCACAGGGTCACCTGCTTGAGTGTGGGATCGTAAACATGACCCCATGGTCGCTAGCTTGAAAAGGGATCATTGGCTCGGCTGGAGCCCCCTGGTTAAGACACACATGAGAAGCAACCAATGAACAACTGAAGTGCCTCAACTATGAGTTGATGCTTCTCATCTCTCTCCCTTCCTCTCTCTCTTTCTCTCTCTGTATCTCTCTCTCTCTCTCTCTCTCTCTCTCTCTCTTTCCCCCCTCCCTCTCACACACAAAAAAAGAAACATCTTTGATATCTACAATAAGCAATACCCGCACATGGCTATTTCTTGGCACTACAGTGGAACAACTGAGACACAGAACAATTCAAACTTGTCTGTCTGTCTCTAGAGAAGGCACAGAGGTGAGGTTGGGGGTTGGGAAGCTTACCCAAGAGTTATTCAAGCTGCAAAGTCTCAGGGGACAGTCCCTACATCTGCCCTTGTTTCTGACACCTCCTGCAAGTTCAAGGGGTTTCCGAAACTACATCCAGTTTCAACAGTTCATAGGAAGGACTCACAGAACTAACTGAAAGCTGTTATACTCATGCTGTTTTACTTATTTATTATTGGGAAAACATTAGAACCAGCTAAAGGAAGAAACACAGGGGGCCAAGCCCAGGGGATTCCAAACACAAAGTTTCCTTTGACCTCAGGATGAATCACCTTTTCAACATCAATGTACATGCATGAAGTATTGCCAACCAGGGAAACTCACTCAAGTTATCGGGGCCACTGTAGCTGAAGTGGAGTGAGCAAGAGGGAAAGAGAGGTAGGTAAGGGGAGGAAGGTACCATAAGGCATATTGTTCACAATAAGAACTTCAAAGTGTACTCAGTGGAAGGAGGAGCCTGCTGATTGTTCTGGCCAGAGGAACACATGACCTGACTCAGGTTTTCAAATGATGGCTCTGGCTGCTGTGCTGAGTTCAGGCTTAAGGGGAAAAGGTCAGAAAGGGGAGCTCTGTTAGGAATATACTGCAATATTACGAGGGTTCCTCGGGCCAAGACTGATGCAGTGGCAAAATTCTGGCTCTCTTGTGAAGGTAGAGCTAACAAGATTTGCCATCATACTGAATCTGGGTGTGACAAAAAGAGGTCAGAGAAAATCAGTCATCCTGAATCATGTGCAGGAGAAAATGCAATGACATGAAAAGATATTTGGAATATATTTCTAAAGGAAAGAGCATGTTATAAAACTGTCTAAAGTGATCCCACTTTTGGAAGGGGAAATACATATGTGTGTATAAAAATATAATAAGTTTGAATGATATCAACCAAACTGGGAGCATTGTTTGCCTCTGGAGTAGGGTTACCAATACCTTTTATTTTCTTCTTTTTGTCTATTTTTAACTTCTACTCTTCAACATGAATACATATTGCTTTTCAACCAAGAAAAATAAAACAAAGCCTTTAAATTTAATCTTCCTCCCCATCCTCCTAACCCTGACCTCCAGGTCATTTCATGGTTTTCTCTGTTTTTCTAATTGTAATTACTTAAGACATTGTAGCTCCAAAGAAGACAGTAAAAATTTAGAACTCCTTGTTTTGTTTTCCAGGAGCAATCGCAAGTAGATGGGGCTCTGTGCCTCATGAACTTAGAGGAAGCTAACACTTGGGAAAGTTGTAGTGGCAAAATAAAGCACACTAATATTTGAGTTTTTAATTTATATCAAACTATTTAGCATAGATAAAGTTTCCAAAATGGTCTCAAGAATTACCGGGGACACTTATTGAAAGCATGGCTTCATTGCTGTTAAGAATCTGTTTCTGTTGTATTAAAAGAGGCAAGGCACGTGTGGAAGAATAAAGGAACATGTGTGTGGCTCAGACCATCAGCAGCATAGGTAAAGAGGTGGCGATGTGTTGGAATATTCAGGGGCTGCTGTATGGAGTTTCTGGAAACTGACCTCAGTCCTAAAGAAAGAGAAGGGAAGAATGAGGATAGTCTCAGAAAAGAATGTTACAGATTAAAGTAAGAATTTGTTATTTCTACAATCATTCAGCAAATGACAGTGTCTCTGGAGAATTCCCCTGAGAAAGGTCAAGTCTCCTCTTCATAATGAACCCTGTGACTTCTGGTACTTGTTCACCTGGTCTCTTTGTCCATGGAAATTTTCCAAGTTCCCTAAAATGAAACTCTGTTAAAGTTAGGGTTATTTAACTTTTTTTTTCCTTTTAAGTGAACAGTTAAAACTGAACTCTTTAAATTATGTGCTGTGCCTGATGATATTTATGTGTTTAAGAATAAATTTCTTCTGCACAATTATTTTTACCATTGTCAATCTCACAGTTAATGACTAAGTAAATAATTCCCACTTTTCCTTCTCTAATAGCATTTATCTCTATGGGAGCCATAGGCTACATCATAAACTCAGCATGGAGAATTGTTTCGAGTTTATTTTATGTGTGATATTTAGTAGAAACTTTCTATAACATCCATTAAGAGAGATAAAGTGTTTCTTCCCTTGACTAGAAAGTCTGTGCTCCTACGATAGCCATAAAAGGAGCATTCATGTGCTCTGGACCTGGGTCTACCCAAGTTGTCAAATTGTGCAGATTTAGAAATGGGAACGAAGGCAATATTCTGCCATTCTGTAAACAGCCAGCATTGCCTCTGCCTTCACTGTACAAGGAGAATATCTGCTGATGCAAGTCTGTGTGGGCGCCTGTGTCTGGGAGTCAGCAGGTGAACTGAGTCAGTGGCCAGGGCCACGTGTGACACAGGCTCACATGGCAGCAAGTTTGCACATTGTTCCCTCTGTAGCAACAGCATCATCAGCAACCATCACAGACAAAATCCATGGGATTCCAGGCTGTGAAGTGGAGACATGCAGTCTGCTAAGTGCTCCTTGGGGGCAGGCTTCGTGCCCCCGTCACCAAGGTCAAGATTCCCATAGTGGGAAGGTTGCAACAGCCCCCTTCCCACCACTTTCCCCCACATTTCTCTAGCATCCTTCGCTCCTCTGGATTTTTTTCTGATGTTTATGTCACCATCTGACTAACTAAATATTTACTTACTGCATCTTGTTTTAATGTCTGCTCCCTCCCTTATAATGCAATCTCCCTGATTATTTCATACAATGCAGTTCCCCCAGTTACTAGTACAGGATGTGACACTTAAAAATATTTAATGAAGAATTAATGGCTTGTCCCCAGTGCCTAGGAGAACACCTAGAACACAATAAGTATGCAACAAATAGTTTTGGAGTGCATGAGAGGACCCATGGGCTTACACATCTATCATTTAATCCTACATGATTGGCATTATTATTCCTGTTTGACAGACAAGGAAACTGAGATACAATGGGACTCAGCATCTTGCTCAGGGTCATATGAGTTGTTAACAGTGGAGAAAGGATGCAAACTTAATTCTATTTAGTGCCAAAGCTCTTATAATTATGCTAGACTGAACAAGATTGTTTAACATGGAATTTGAAACAGATCCATTGAGAATGCTCAGATTTATTGATATATACATGTACATTTAATTATAGCTTGTAAAAATTAGTGGCTTACAGACAAAAATCTAAGATCTGACTCTAGTTCTCTTTTACAGCTACTCATTTATCCTCAGATGGCTTCTCATATCATTACAATGTATTAAACAAATATTTACTGAGCAGCTATTATGTGTTAAGCACTACTGTATGTGTAGATACATCAGTGAACAAAAACTACCTTGTCCTCCTAAAGTTTACAATCTTGCAGCGGAGAAATATAATAAGCTGTAAATATATACATTATATATTATGTCATAGAGTGATCAATACTATGGAGGAGGAAAAGCCTAGCAAGGTGGGGGAAGCCAGCAGTGCCTGAGACATGCATGGCGGACATCGGTCTAACCTGGAAGTGTATGCCAGAAAGAGCCAGGCAGAGGGAACAGCCAGGACAGAGGCCTAAGGCAGAAGGGTCCCTGGCATGTTTCAGGGCAGCAGGAGGCCAATGTGGCTGCAGTAAGGTGACCGGGGGGGACAGTGGTAAGAGACAGAGTCAGGAACATAACAGGGTCAAATGCTACAGGGAAGGACCTTCTTTGCCTTTATCCTGGGACAAATGGAAAGCCATTGAGGGTTTTAGGAAGACCAGTGATATGACTAATGTTAGTCTTAAAAGGATCCTCTGGTGACTGTGTTTTAAAAAAAAAGACTTCAAAAGAAACAGTGACAGCAGGGGGTCGAGGTAAAAGGCTATGCATTAACCCAGACAAGGGAAGAAGGTGGAAAAAGTCATCCACACTTTATTATCCAACATACCAATTATTTCTGCCTCTATCCTGCAGCCACTACAGCTGCTTCCCTGTCCCTCTTTCTCAACTTCTATTGAGAAGTGCATAAATCTTAAGTGTGCAGCTTGATAAATCATAAAGTGAACACACTGACCCCCCAGATGAGAATCGCAGAAGCCTCACTGGTGTCTCCGCCTAGTGACCACTATACAGACACTTTGGTGCCTGCCTTTTTTTTTAAATGACAACACAGTGTACAGCAATGGTTGGTTCATTTCATCAAATTTCCAGACATTTTGTCTATCATTTACTCTATTTTCTTTATTATTAGTCACAGGCATTTAAAATCAACATCTGATAAACTGCTGTATCTGTTCACAGTGAGTGTTTCTATTACTTGTGCTTTCTCCCTAGGTTGAACATTGGCGTTGTGCATGCAAAGTTGTAAAGGCGCCAAGTGGTGCTTCTTCCTTCTGCGAGGATTTATTTGTTGGCTGGAGGACAGAATCAGGCAGAATACCTCAATCTAATCTGCAACAGAACCGATTGGGAACACAATTTTCACCTGACAGGGTTGGTTGTTCCTCACTCACCCTTACTTCTGGAATTCCAGGTCCTTCTTCTTGACAGTACTTAAATCCAACGTCTTGTCTTCCCAGTGCTATGAGACTGTTGAAATCTCTTTGGCTCCTCGGGATCTTAGCTGCCACCTTCTGCTGGTCTTCTCAGCGTCACTGCCGCCAATCAACTGGCAAACAATTCAAGAGAAAAACAAGAGCACACCAGGCTCATCTCTCTGCTTCCTTTGGTCCCAAGCTTTTTCCTCTTTAAGTTTTCATTGCCTTGATGGTCTTAAAACCCACATTTCTTCTCCACAGTCCTGGGAAGTTCTGGCTGGCTTTGTTCAGCTTTTCTGCCTCTTAGCCTCTTAGCTTTCTTCTTAGTCTCTCACCTCTTACTCTCACACCAGTTTGGGCGTCATCAAATGCCGCAAGAGGAAAAGCAGGGAGGAATGTTTGGCTCACATCAGCTGTTTCTCTTCTTTCAGGGATATTGGTCCCTTAGGTCCTGGCCTCTTTGGTATCTGTTTACACCTCCAAGGGCTTTGTTGTTGTTTTGTATCTTATTCCTTTTTTCTAGTTATTTTCAGAAGGAAGGCTTATCTGCCGTCTGATATAAGTCAGACCATTACAGCTAGAAGCAGAAACCTCCTGCTTCTTCAAGAGCAGGCCATGTGTGCACTTGCACATGTGGGTATTTCCTAACGCTGGGCAGGAGGCTCATTCCTACATCATCCGTTCCATAGTCATGTGACCTTATCATCACATTTCCTCTATTAACCATTCTCATAACACTCTGTACTGACCACCTTTTCCACCCTGACCAGTAGCCACCTGGTAATCCTGGTGGCCAAGGCCAGGCAGGTTCACCTTGGTTTCTGGAAGTTGGTAGAGGAACTGTGGAGCCAAAAAATGTCAGGCCATACCCATTTACTGGAGGCTTGTAAATAAACAACAAAAGGGAAAGAGCTGATAAACAAAGGAAAATCTGCTGTCCACAGTCAGGGCAAGGGAGCCAGAAAAACCGCACCTCACAGTGGCGGGAGAGCGATCTGGGAGAATCACGCCCAGGGGAAGCACCCACAGCCCTATATACAGGCTGTGCACACGTGCCTCTGCCACATGCTCATGCACTAATCAAGTGAAGTGCTTGCAGCTGGTAAACCCGCAAGCAAACCTAACAGCTGCCACACACCACCAAAGCCATGATGGCCTAATTTAAACCATCACATTTCCTCATTCCTCTTGGCTTTAAGTGGATGATCTTGGTAAACTTACTACATATCTAAAGTGAGGTAATGCCACCTTGAGCCACTGCTTCCAGGAGAAATCACCTCTTCCCACGAAAAGAGATTTGAATGTCACCCTCTGGCATGGTGGCCATTCTGGCAGAAACCTATAGAATCGACTCGTGGACACTGAGTGTTCCGGGTAGAGTGAAGTATCCTCACAGCTCCCCCCGGAGTGAATCTGGTCCCTCTCTTGCTAAAGTGTCTATTACCTCGGTACCACAGAAAGTCCTCACCTGAGAGAGCACTTACTAGACACTGCCTATCCTTCACAAGGTTCATCCTCAGCACCTCTCATCACTTCCAGACCACAAAGTAGGGTCAGCTATCAGCCAAGCCTCAGAAAGAGAAGATGCAGGCCATATTCCAGGAGGAATCGTTTAGTCACCAAAGACCTGAAAGGCCTATATGTAGCAGCAGAAATCAGAGCAATGCACATGGGAGAGAATGTGGGGAGTGCTAGGTCAGAGAGCAGTAGCACAGAGGAATGAGCAAGAAAGGCCAATTGATATTGTCCTATCTGACTCGTGCCCACAGAAGGACAGCTGCACCAGTGACAGTATGCCGATCAGAAGTTCTGAAGCTTGGATACAATGGTGGCGTACAGTAGATAAGGAAAAGCACCATATCTGCCTTCATGTGGCAATGTGAAGATGAAGGGTTACTGTATGTGATCAGACACCCTGACTCTGGTTCCTGGACAGAGAGACCTAGAGGACACAGCCTTATTAAGGAGATAAACATGATGTAGAGGGGTCCACGGCATGCCAAGAGTATCAGTGGTGGTTGTTGTCCACAGTCCATGGTTCATGGTGAGAAATGCTGCCATGGAAACGAGCCTCCTCACATTAACAAAGACAACAACATTTTGAAGTGGCAGAGGCCAGATGCATCTACCCATCAGAGGCAAGGTGATAGCAATGACCACAGGCAGCAAGGCCAGAGTGACAACCAGGGTCGTCAGGCACAGGTGTCTGTGGCAGAGGCTAATAGGTCATGGTGTTTCTACAGTGAAGATAGATGAGCAGCCAATAAGGATATTTCTTGACTTGTATCATCAGAAAAAAAATATTAAGAGCGGCAAGCAGAGAGCTCGTGTCAGCTGCTCAAAAGAAAAGTGATCATTCTTTGCCACATCGCAAAGCAGAGCCAGCTCTCAGACCCGGGGCGGGGTGGGAGGGATCAGCTAGGACCCCTCAAGAAAAGACCCTGCAGTGTCACAAACCTTCCCAAAAGGACCTGTATAACCTTACATTAGCAAAAGGGAATGCTCAGATGTTTCAGAGTGTACAGACTCTAAGCTGGCATGGATAGCCGTGAAACCTCACCTGGCACAGTGCCTGCCAGTTAGAACAAGGACAGCGGAGAACAGGTGGTAAATGGAGCACTCACCAACCATGGCCCAGGTGTGGTTCTGGGGGTCTGAGGACCCACCCTACAGTCATTTCCTCTGTCCCAAGACACACAATTGAATGTACAGAAGCTTACAGAATCTGCACGTTGGTTTTTTGGTTTCTTGACCTGCGGAGTAACCAGCAAGAAAACAGGAAGGAACAAGTGGAAACTCTAGAGAGTGCCCTCCCCTCAAAAAAGATAGCAAATCAAGATGGAATGGCTAAGATTGGCGATCCCCTACTCAGGATTTAATAAATGGAGTGATGGAGGTCTCCACTGTATTCCTATTTGATTTATCTCTACAGTCTCTGCAAAAGTCTGATGGATTTTCAGGAATTATGGTAGACTGCCAGTTATTCAAATAGCAGTCCCAATTGTGGCTTCTGAATTAGATGTACCATCTTCACTTGAACAAATCCTTTGGTGCTGGGCTCTGGCTACCCAACTGCAAGTGAGTTCTTGTCAGACTTCCTCAAGAAAGACAAAAGCAGTTCTGTTTTACATTGAAAGGATAAAAATACATATCACTGTCTTTTCCCAGGTCTACATTCTCCTGTTCTCTGTCATCCTGACAATCCAGGAACACTATGCTGGTCCACTACCTTGTTTACATTAAGCTAATTGGACATGGTGAACAGGAAGTGGCAAATGCTTTGGATAACAAAATAAAGCAAATATGTGTCCATGGTGGAACATAAACTCTTCGATTTCAGAGTTCTGCTATATTGGTGAAGATTCTCAGAGTTCAGTGGTCTGGGGCATACCCTCTAAGATAAAAGCCTAGCCCTGTTAAAAAGGATCCGTGACCTGGTGGGCACCTGGGATGTTTGGGGGTAGCCTATATTGCACTTGAGATTATTTCTTTGACCCTTTTCTTGGGCGCCAATTTTGAGTGAATCCCAAAGTACAAGAGGGTTTTACAGAAATTCTAGGATTCAGTGCAACCCATCCCACTATTGAGGGCATATAGTTCATCAGAGCCATTAGCACCTGGGGTGCCTGTTATAGAAAGGGATGCTGTGGGAGGTCTCTGACAAGCCCGATAGGAGACTTGGAATGCAGAATGTCTAGGACTCCGGAGTAAATTCACATGCACTACATTTAAAGGACTATATATTGTGTAGTTTATACATTGTATTAGCACTCAGTATTTAAAAACCAGCTTCTGATGTGACAATGGGGTCAAGCTAAACATGAAGCATCAAATGATGATGTGACTAGAGCTACTAATCATGAAGTGGCCATTGTCAGATCCACCAAGTCAGTCAGGCCTATGATAGAAATGGTACATGTGGGATTCAGCCTGAGCAAGTCCACAGGGCAAGGGTTGGCCCAGGCTTTCACGTCACCTGCCTCTGTTGTCCTGACACTTCTCTCAGCTTACATCTATACCTATGAAGAGAGGGGGTGGGTCCTCTATGATTGAATGATGGAGGAGGAAAAACACAGCTACTCTCTGGTTCGTGGATGAATTGGTTACACAACGATGGACCAACAAGGGCAACACATCAAAAATCTCAAACATCACCAGGTACCAGATAAACAACTTGGGTATGATGAAGGGTAAGAGAAATCTAGAATGGGGGATGGAGAGAGAGAGAAGAATATGATTACAGTCTCAGAACCAAATGTGCTAATTGGTAGTTTAGCTTGAGACATATCATTTTAAGAGAGCATAGTCTGTCATCACCTTGAAGACTTAATAACGGAGTGTGTTTAATGTAGGTCATGGATCTGAGCAGTGCGAGGGGTGGATGGTCGATGTCCTTGCTGCCCTGCTTCACGTCCCTTTGACCCAGCCCTAATTCCTGCCACAGCTACAGAAGTAGTTTCATGCAAAGTCACAAGCTGATTCTACTTTCTGCCTCCAGGTCACCTCAGAAGATCGTTCAGCTCATTTAGTCCATGCACAACACAACTGAGAAGTAGAGGGGTATTACCATGCCAGAGACAACCCTCCACCAGCTGGAAACAGGAACCCACGAGTAAATACTCCACCTGCCATCTCTCAGAGGGGCAACACTGCATGGCACCCTGTACACTTCTCAGAGGTCCCATCAGAATCGACGCCCTGTGGCTTACAGCTGCGACCACATCGGGCACCGCTGTTTCAGCCTTTCCTGTCCTCATCGCCTCCTCGCTCACTCTCCTGCATCCCAGTTCATCTCCCACAGAAAGTGGCTGCTCCCAATTCCCCATGCCAGGCTCAGCCTTCAGAGCCTCCTGAACTAAAGCAAGAGCTGCAGCTGCAAGAAGAGACCATCTGCTCAGTCCCGAGATCAGTCAGAAAAGCAAGATTCCATCCAAAGTCAGAGAAGAATCACCCAGCACAGTAATTTGGGTGTGTGGGTATGCGTGTGGGTCGGAAGAGAACTAACTACTTTATGATTTCACACCTACTAAGTCCAGTATTCAATCAGCCAGTGTTACAGGGACTTAGAGCTGACAATGCAAGGTGCAGTATACAGGCTTAGAAAGGTATGGATAGCCATCTGCCTTTCTCCTGTGCTTTGAGAACCTATGCTTTCTGGGTCTGCATGTATACACAAGCACACACTCATACACACAACATGCGCACTGGACTATATGAAAGAAATCACCATATCCACACAGAGAAAGCTGGTTATGGGCCATAAACACGTTTTCAAGTCATCACAAGTGGGAGATAGACTAGTTACAAGCCAAAGATTCAAGAGGAAAATGCCTATGGAACAAAAACATACCCTAATGAACCTCAACCCGCATAGGAACTGCAGAAACACGGGACAGAATAAGTCTTTCTTTTTCATTTAGAGAGTGAAGGAGTTTGCAAATATGAATCATGTGTGCTGCTGCTCACACTTCCAAGAACCACACATATCCTTGTGTGGCTACAAGGGTTCTGTGAAAGATTGTTTAAAAACCTGTGCTAATCCCTCCCTGTTCCTCTAGAAATGTCACCACTCGACCCATCTCTAACACACAGGACCCCTCTGCTTTGCTACAGCATCCCAGAGAAGGGGCCATCACAGAACTCCTGTGAAGATGTTGCAGTGCTCACCACTGTATACACATGAGCACTGCCAGGATCCTTCCCACTGCAGCTGAATCCTCATTCTTCTTGGCCTAATCTCAGGGCAAACGGTGAGAGGTTGCCATCATTCTATGATACCCCTTTCCACACCTCAAGGGACTTCATGGTTTATATATTGGATAGGGTCTATAATGAGTAGGAATTAGAGGATGCTGGAATGTGTAAAGCAATTCTTATTTGTAGTAAGTTTTTCATTACATTTTTGCCTCCCTGAGTATAGAACGAGGTTACAATATTTTTTCTTAATGATACACGTGGAATCGTGTCCTCCCCCTCCCCCCCGCCAAAAATAGATATCTTGAAGTCTTAACCCCCAGTCCCTTGGATGTGCCTTTATTTAGGAAAAAGGTCACTGCAGATGTAATTAGTTAAGAAGGGGTCATTTTGGAACAGGGTGAGCCCTAATACAGTATGACTGGTGTCCTCATAAAATGATGGTTATGTGATGACAAAAATGCACACAGGAAGAATGCCACGTGATGATGGAGGAAGAAATTGAAGTTATGCAGCTGCAAGCCAAGGAATGCCAAAGGTGGTCAACAAAACACTAGAAGCTGGGAACAGGACCCTGCTGCACCTTGAGTTTGAATTTCCAGCCTAAAAAACTGTGAGACCATAATTTTCTGTTGTTTTAAGCCACCCAGTCTGTGGCACTTTGTTATAGCAGTCTTAGGAGACTGGACACCTATTTACATGGTTTCTCTTTGGTCAAGTATCTAAACATGTGTTAATCAGAATGAAAGTGTGTCTCCACATTCCTCCCATTTCCTCTATTTCTGAGAGATTGTGGAAGCTTCTGAATGAAGAGTTTATTTTTTAAAAAGATTATTTTGGGGACTAGTAATGTAAGTTTCAGTTTTGGATGAATTTAATTGTAATTTATAAATGAGTAGTACTCCTTCCAAAAAGATCTACTCTAAATCTATCTGGAATTCAAAGAAGTTTTAAACTCAGACAACTTACTACCTACACAGTCCTTAATAGATACATAATTTTCTCTAAGAATAGCAGAGCATTATTCTAAAATTAAAATAATCACTAAAGCTGGATGACAGAATACCTTTATGTGGGCCTCTGCAGGCCCGGCTATGCCAGATTTAATTAAAGAGTTTTATTTGCATCAATAAATTACTATCCAAGGTGAAATAAAAGTTATTTGATTTGTTCACACTCAATTTTGTTTAGGTGTACAATTAGTGGTTTAAGTCTTTTGCAAAATAATTCAGCCAAGAAATCAATTTTAGTACCTACCAAAAGCCTATCCAGGCTATAATTACAATCTTCTAAATGCTAACTTCATACAGTTTTGGATAGGAAATACACATATATATCATCTTACTGTTTACCACCAAAAACTTATACTTGCATAAAACATGGAAAAAATAATCTTCTTTATTTACAAATAAAATCCTTGAAAAGCTAGGATGTTCCTTTTAATGCCTTTTTTGGATTGCTCCACACTATGAGTTATTCTTTGCCTTGGCTGTATGTATACCTTTTATTTTTCTTGTGCAGACTGAACTAAAATAGGTTGAGGCCAAGAAACTCATAATTGGAGACAGTAAGTACCAGAAATCAAAGCAGACACTGGGGCCTCAGGAACAGAGCCTAGGTTTCTGGGGCTTCTGCTTGTCTGTGTTATTCTCCTCCATAAGAGCAAAGGTCACAAGTTGAAAGGTGAGCAATTAATGGGGTCACTGATGAAAAGATGTCATATTCCAAATAGAAAATTAGATATATGCTCCAGGCCATGAGGTAACAATACTTGGCGAAGAAGAGAGAGAAGTAAGCAACCTTCAACACGTTGTGCTGAGATTCTTATTAGCTTCTATAGCAGGGGTCGGGAACCTTTTTGGCTGAGAGAGCCATGAACACCACACATTTTAAAATGTAATTCCGTGAGAGCCATACAATATGTTTAACACTAAATACAAGTAAATGTGTGCATTTTATGTAAGACCAACACTTTTAAAGTACAATAAGTCTCTGAACTCTTTTTAATAACGTTGTTATGCTGTTGCTAACCAATGATGAATAAAGTACTTCTTACCATTAATGTGACTTCTGGTGCTCCATGGTTTTGCTGATGGCTTTGTAGTCTGGTTGATATGAGGTGAGGTTAAGCTTCATGCAGGCGTTGAGACTTCCATCCGTTAAACGTGATCGTAGGTTGGTCTTAACGTTCTTTAGATGTGATAAAGGCTGCTCACATGCATACGTAGAGCCAAACATTGTCAGTACAGCAATACTCACATGCTGCAGTGTGTGGTATGTGACGGGAAGTGTGTTCCAAGTTTTGACAATCAGCTGGTCTGCGGGTTGAAGTTTTTTCATTTCTCCCCACTTGTGTTTGCTCGCCAACTCTGCTTGCTCTCGTGCAAGTCTTTCAAAATCTTTATTCAGTGACTTGAACTTATTCACCCACATGTCTGAGGCCTTCAGGTCAGCAGCTCTGTAGCTCAAAATCTCTGATGGAGACACCTGGGATGTAACTCAGGTCGGTTGGCGCAGTCCACTACACACTCGTGTGGATAGGTGATGAACTTAAAAAGACAAGTGTGCTCACGAAATTCTCCAAAGCATGCTTTGAATGACTGCAGGAGATTAGATGTGAAGCCCACTAGCTGCTGGAGATCAAGATGTTGAGCAGGGTCAACATCTTTAAACTCTCCCAGTTTTTCAAACTGTAGTAAACAACCTGTTTCAATGTCGACAATGAAGAGTACCAGCTTGTTTTCAAATGCAAAAACACTGCTTGTTGAAGTGATAAGACTGTATTTCTAATGCCTTGCATTTTCACATTGAGCTGGTTCAGATGTTCAGTCATGTCCACGAGATAGTAGAACTTCAGGAGCCACTCAGTGTTAGCTAACTCAGGATGATCAACGTTTTTAATTTCAAGAAAAGTCTGGATTTTGCTCAGACAAGCCGTGAAATGGCTGAGCACCTTCCTCTTGACAACCAACGCACATTGCTGTGCAGAAACACACCAGGATAATTATTCCCAACTTCATCCAGCAGTGTTTTAAACTGGCGATCATTTAAAGCTCAGGCAACAATAAAGTTGACTACCTGAATGACCAGCGACATCACCTCACCAAGCTGTTCACCACACATTTGAGCAGAAAGTGCCTCCTGATGTAGGATGCAGTGAAAACTTAGGATGGGTCTCTTTTCATGTTCATGAAGACGTGCTACAAATTCTTTGTTTTTCCCCATTATGCACGGAGCACCATCAGTACACACCGAAATAAGTTTATCCATTGGTAGATTTTTTTCTATAGCAAACTCAGTGAAAGACTAAAATAAATCCTCACCTCTTGTTGTCTCTTTCATAGGCAAAACAGCAAGACTTTCCTCACATAGTGTGTCACCGACAGCATACCTTACAATGGTGCTGAACTGAGATAGATGGCTTACGTCTGTTGACTCATCCAAGACAAGAGAAAAGAATGGGCTGCATTTATGTCCCTCACTTGTGTTGCCTCAATTTGATTTGCCATCATGATGGTATGATCATGAACAGTTCTTGCCGACAGAGGCATGTCTTTTGTTCGTTTGATTATCTTGTCTTTATCCGAAAAGTCGTCAAAAAGTTCACTGGCAACATCAAGCATGAATGTTTTGGCATACTCCCTATCTGTGAATGGCTTTCCATTTCTCACAATTGCTGAAACACCAGCAAAGCTAGCCAAATTCTAATTACCTTGTTGGGTCAAAACACAGAGTTGCTGCTGACTAGCTTGCACTCTGCACAGTAGCTCTTGACATGCTTTCTTCCTACTGTCCCCTGCTGGATATTTCGATGCAAATGTAGTATGCCATGTGTTGAAGTGCCACTTTATATTTGACCGTTTCATTGATGCAATTTTATCATTGTATATTAGACACACTGCAGAATCTGCTCTCTCCACAAAGGTGAGTTCGTCTATCCATTTCTGCTGAAAAGTACGATACTTCTCATCGTTTTTTCTGTTAGCCATCTTCTTTGTCAAAAGGGTTTCTGCAATTAACTAGCTGACTACTTGATTAAAAGGAGGGAAGTTTACTTCCTGGCCTCATAACGACCTGTGTAAGTTATGCATTATCCAATAAAAATTTGATGTTGTCACCTGTCCAGGCAGTGGCTCAGTGGATAGAGCATCAGACTGGGATGTGGAAGACCCAGGTTCGAGACCCCTAGCTCGCCAGCTTGAGTGCGGGCCCATCTGGCTTGGGCAAAAGCTCGTCAGCTTGGACCCAAGGTCGCTGGCTCCAGCAAGGGATTGCTCGGCCTCCTGAAGGTCCGCGGTCAAGGCACATGTGAGAAAGCAATCAATGAACAACTAAGGTGTTGCAACGGCAATGAAAAACTAATGATTGATGCTTCTCACCTCTCTCCATTCCTGTCTGTCTGTCCCTATCTATCCCTCTCTCTGACTCCCTCTATGTCCCTGTAAAAAAAAAAAAATTGATGTTGTTCCGGAGGACAGTTGTAATTGGCTCCAGCCACCCGCAACCATAAACATGAGTGGTAGGAAATGAATGGATTGTACTACATGAGAATGTTTTATATTTTTAACATTATTATTTTTTTTATTAAAGATTTGTCTGTGAGCCAGATGCAGCTATCAAAAGGGCCCCATATGGATCGCGAGCCATAGGTTCCTGACCCCTGTTCTACAGGCTGCTTACATTACTTTGACTCGTGGCCCTTCTCCCATCCTCAAAGCAGCAATGGGCTGGTTGAGTCTTTGTCTAATCACATCACTCTAACTCTCTGAGTCTTGTCACATCTCCTATTACTTTCCTGCTTGCTTCCACCCTGTGATCACATTGGGCCCACCTGGATAACCCTGGGTAATCTCCCAATTTCAAGTTAGCTCATTAGAAACCTCAATTTCCTCTGCCACCAAATCCCCTCCTTTCCCCTAATTGACACAGTTACAGTTCCAAGATACCAAGCATGGATACCTCTGGGGAGCATTATCCTGCATACTACACTATTCTTTAATGTTTATTTTGGTCTCCCCTCTGCCATCTGGGTCTTCCACAAATGACCTAGTCCTCTGGTTCCTTTCCTGATTGCCCGTAAAATTTATCATCTGTAACCTTCATTTTACACATCTTTTAAAATATTTATATCTGTTTCTTAAGTTAAATGTGAAGTCTAGAAAGGAGTGACTCACAACTTATTCTCTTGGGGGAGAGAGCATGGCATAGCAAGAAACCTTGGGCAATTTCCTGAACATTCATAACTCTCATTTCCCTCTCTGTAAGGCAGGATTTATCCATAATTCCAGCGCTAGCCATTGTAAGAGTCAAGCAAGATAAAGCAACATAACAACAAAAATAAACTACTCAATTTAGGACAAATAATTTAAAGGAGTGCAAAGGACTTGAATAGGTATTTTTCCAAAGAAGTTATATACAAATGGTCAACAAGCACAAGAAAAGATGCTCAAAATCACTAATAATTGGGAAAATAAAAATGAAAAACAATGAGATACCTCTTCATATTCATTTGGATGGCTATTATCAAAAAGACAAAACACAAGTGTTGGTGAGGATGAGGAGAAATTGAAACTCTTGTGTATTGCTGGTGGGAATGTAAAATAGTGCAGTTGCTGTAAAAAGTGGTACAACAGTTCTTCAAAATATTAAACATAGAATTACCATATGACCTAGCAATTCCACTTCTGATTAAACACCCAAAAGAAGTGAAAGCAGAGACTTGAACAGATGTTTGCATGCTCATGTTCATAACAGCATTATTCACTGTACCCAAAAGGTGGAAGTAACCTAGGTCTCCATTGACAGATGAATAGATAAACAAAATGTGGTCCACACACACAGTGGAATATTATTCAGGCTTAATAAGGAAGGAAATTCTGTAACAGGTGGATGAACCTTGAGGACATGATACTAAGTTAAATAAGTCAGTCATAAAGAAACATGTATTGTGTGATTTTACATGAGTTTCCTAAAATAGTCAAGTTCATAGAGATAGAAACTAGAAGGGTAGTTGCCAGGGGCTGGAGGGAAGGAGAAGAGGGAGTTAGTGTTGGACAGGTACAGAGTTTTAGTTTGGGAAGATGGTACATTTTCGTGAATGACAGTGGTGATAGTTGCACAACAATTTGAATGGACTTAATTTCAGAGTTGTATACTTAACAATGAGTGAGCCTGACCAGGCGGTGGTGCAGTGGACAGAGCATCAGACTGGGATGCAGAGGATCCGAGTTCAGAACCCCGAGGTTGCCAGCTTGAAAATGGGCTCATCAGCTTGAGTGCAGGGTCTTTGGCTTAAGGATGGGATTATAGACATTATCCCAAGGTTGCTGGCTTGAGCAAGGGGTCACTCACTCTGCTGTAGCCCCCTGATCAAGGCACATATGAGAAAGCAATCAATGAACAACTAAGGAGCTGCAACGAAAAATTGATGCTTCCCATCTCTCTCCCTTCTTGTCTGTCTGTCTGTCTGTCTGTCTCTCTCTCTCTCTCTCTCTGTCTCTCTCACAAAAAAATAGGAAGATGTTCATTGTTATGTATATTATACAACAAAAATAAAGCAATGTAAGTAAAAGTGCACTGTTGTCTATAACATTTACACAAATTCGAGGTGACATTATTCCTGATATTTCATTACCTCTCCCTTTCATCCACTCACCTGTGCATGATCCCAATAAATAGTTGTCAAAGCAATGCATTGAGTCCCCAAGGGAAGACATGCCCCTCTCCTCCTTCCCTGCCCACCCTACAGACAGGCATAACTGACCATCTGATCTAAATATGTGTTTCCAACCACACCAGCTGAATGTTTCTCATGTACATGTTGAAGGATTGGAGAGAGGAAAGTGGAGAGAGAGAGGTGTGTGCTGTGAATTCACAGATGTGGGTTTACAATCTGATGATGTGGTTTTCAAAGTCTGCTAAAGCTGGTCCCACCGGCCGGTGTTTTTGGTGAGCTGAATATATGTGTTCACTCTCCCTTGGCTTAGTAGGCAGCACAGGGGCTCTGTTGGTCCCCTACTGCCTTTCTGCAGCAGCAGAGGGGGAACAATGCACAGCACATGAACCAGAGAGACCGAAATCCCACTCCGCTGCGCTGCACAGAGCTGAGGGAAGCAATAAGACCTAATAACCTCACCCATCCTTCTAATTGCTTTCTTCTCCTCACAAAGAACCACACCAGCAGCTCTGGTAGTCCTCAGGGAAATCTCTGCTTGTTATGAGGCCAGTGGGAAATGCTTTCATCACTGTGAAATGCTAGCAGTTTGTGTCAACAAATCCAATTTCAGTCAATCAATAGACAACCCACCTCCTGCCTCCCCACGAGGTCTTTCCAGCTTGCAAAGCCGAGAGCTGCCTCCCCTCCTTCCCCTGGCCCACGGGAGTCTTGGGACACAGAATGCTCAGGCAGTGGGCCATGCTGCATGGGACACAGAGCCATTGACAAAGATGGTCTTACAGCAAAGTGTCATAGCCCGCCTGAGAGACACTGTGGTGTGTGGATTTGAGGTGCAGCTTTGTACAGAAAGACCTAGATACAAGACCTGGCTCCATACCTTTGCTGTACAGCCTCACCTCTTTGAACCCCAGCTTTCTTATTTCTAAAGCAGGATGCTAATAGTACCCTCCTTCGGGACTGTTGGGAAAGTGTCATCATGCATATTAGGCATTTAGACAGTTTCCAACTCATAGTAAGTAAAAAGAGAGAGCCCTTGGTGATTTGCCAAATCTTAGAAGCCAAATCAAGCAGTAAATAAGAGCCATTGTAGATTTTACAATCATCATTAGCATCATCATCATTACCAATATTGAGAATTGTATGAGAAACAAGTCAGGACTCTGCTGATGGGCTAGGAACCAACCTGTGTGGTCCTACCAATATTGGGTGCGAAGCTTGGCCACTAACACTAGGGAACAATTTTATTTTCATTTTCTGTTGCATGAGGATTTAGAACTTTTTCTACATATTTCTGCATCGCTGATTCCAAATCGGAAATATGTTTTTCGGTGCATGCTCTAGTTTTTATGCAATTTTAATTTATTTTTGTTACAGTTAATGGCATGCACTGGTCTTTAAATTGGAGGTAAACAGCAACGACTCCTGGATTGAACATAACCACATGGCAATTCATGTTTGACAAACATCACTTTTACATAATTGTAGTTGTTTTTAAATGTAAAAAATTACTATCTGATTAAAAACACCCTCTTATATTGTTTTAAGATTGAATCATGGCCTCTTTGAGTAGCCACAAATGTAAGAATAGTCCTGACACCTTCTATTATATATGTGGCTGCTACACACTTCAACGTCAAAGGGGCAATATTTCATCATTTGTGACACGTACATATTGCCTATTTTAAAGTTTCCATGGTGATCAAGACAGAATTGGGCTCCTCATATTGTGTGTCATAATTGAAAGGAAATGTTTCGTGACTGGACAAAAGGAAAATGCAAAGAAGTGCCTTTTGGTATTTCCATGGTTTGGCACAAACCTAAGGACCACAGCAGTGACTGTTATTTCTGTCTGATCCATACAAAGGGCACTGACAAGAAAAAATGGCATATGATAGCATATCCTAATATTCCTTCAGCAATACAACCTATCCCACACTCTGAAACACTCCCGGTTCCAGTTTTCAATGGTTTTATTTCTTCTAAGGACAAAGAAAGTGAACATGGTGATCAAGTGTATTTTGATAAGATGCATGAGGAAATGGTTGTAGAATCTGAAGGGTCTTCTTCTGATGCCAAGCAGTCATTAAGCCCTCAGCAGTTTATCCAACCTGAATTGAATGACTTAGTAAGAGACTTGGGCCTATCAAAGAAAGAAGCTGAGTTATTAGCCTCCAGTCTTCAAGAAAAGAATACTTTACCGGTCAGCTAAAGTATCTCATTTCAAGAAGTGTGAACAAATTTTTGTAGATTTTTTTCCAAAGACAAACACTTTGTTTACTGTCATGATATCAGTAGTCTTCTCAGCCAGCTAGGTGTTACCACTTACAGTACAGCAGAATGGCGGCTATTTCGTGACAGCTCTAAATGGAGTCTGAAATGTGTTCTCCTACACAACAGTAATGTTTATGCTATGGTTTCAATTGGTTATTCAACTCATCTGCGAAAAGATTATAATGACATAAAAATTGTCCTCGACTTTCTGAAGTATGAGGAACATAAGTGGATCATTTGTGTGGATCTTGAAATGGTCAATTTTCTGCTAGGACAACAGAGAGGTTTCATGAAGTATCCTTGTTTTCTGTGTCTGTGGGACAGCCTAGCTTGGGAGAAACACTGGACACAGAAGGAGTGGCCGAAAGCTGAAGCTCTGGAAGTAGGGATATAAAATATTGTGAATGAATCTGTAGTTAATCAAGGCAGGATCATTTTTCCCCTACTTCACATCAAACTTGGCTTAATGAAGCAGTTTGTTCAGGCTTTGAATAGAGAAAGTGAATGCTTTCAACATACTATTTCTGCTTTTCCTGCCTTGTCTTCTTAGAAGATAAAAGCAGGTGTACTTGATGGACCTCAAATTCGAATCCTCATACGTGACAAAGAATTTGCCAGGAAGATGAATAATGAGGAGAAAGCAGCATGGCAGTCTTTTGTGGCAGTTACAAAGAACTTCCTTGGCAACAAAAAAGCAGAAAACTATAAATTTCTGGTTCAAAGGATGCTGTTGGCTTTCTGCGACATTGGATGTAACATGAGCGTTAAGATTCACTTTCTGAACAGTCAGTCACTTTGATAAGTTTCCGGAAAATCTTGGAGCTGTTAGTGATGAGCAGACTACTGCTGGAGCATCAAACGAGATTGTCTTCAACAAGTACACAAATGCAAGAGCTACAAACTCAAGCTTTTGCCTGAATTGAATTTAAGTAAGTTTTGTGCAAATTTTATGATTAAAATAAGTGTTTTAATATGTTCTATTTCAAAATTGTAGACAAATTCTGATGCAATTATATCTTTTAGTGTATTAGTGTATTTACTACATTATATAAATTATTATATTTTCACAAAGATGATGCCCAAGAAGACATTCTACTTCATTATATTAAACTAAATGTTGAAATTTTTACAGTAAGATGAAAACCTAAAATCTTAAAATGCAAAAAAAGAACTGTAGTTTACGGAGAAAAACTAATGTCCGCACACTCAAATTAGTTAACAGGTGTTTTTGTGGATGCAACTAAAATTTTGTTCCCCAGTGAATTCATGAAGGTTGACTAGGCGAAAGTGCTCACTGGGTGTCATCAATGTCTGCAAAAAGAAATACCCAAACTTTATTGTGCTCATGAGAAACCTGGCCTCTGGCCTCAGGAGGGTCAGGTGGACGTGCCTAAGGAGGTTTGCTCTATTGAGTGGCTGAACACCAAGTTGGAACAAGTTTGTCCTTAAACACACCTAGTCCCAAGAGTTGGGCAAAAGGGGTCCAACAGTGGGTCCCTGAGATTTCTGCGGGAAAGCTGAAAGACAAAGCCCTGTCCACAAAGCAGCCCTCTCACTTGTAGACGTGAAGTCACGACCTCATGTACCGCGTGCTACTCCCCTTTGGGTGCTTGAGGTCCCTGCTGGGCAGAGAGAGTTAACACAGTTCTATTTCTTGCCTGGGCCACACACCTAATAGATTTGGATCAGGAGACACCACTGCATTAGCATATGAAGTCCCTTGCGGACAGCATCAAAGCCCTTCAGAACTGAATGCCACACAGGGCATCACATGAGATCTAGCAGCCCCTGACACGGGACAGCGCATAATGTGTAACTAACTGAGGATGTGGGTAATCCCAGCAGGAAATGATTACGGGCATATTGGTATGTGGCTGCCTTTGTTGTTTTGTGTAATTGGGGAGAGAAAGATAACAATTAGGGACAAGTTTTCTCCTGAAGTCTCTCTTTGGCTTATAAATGGTCACCTTTTCACTGTGCCTTCACATGGTCACACTTCAGTGCATGCACCCTGGTGTCTCTCTGTGTGTCCTTGTCTCGTTTTGTCATAGGACTCCAGTCAGACTTGATTAGAACCCATACTAACAGTCTTATTTTAACTTAGTTACTTCTTTAAAGGTTTTGTCTCAAAATACAATCACATTCCAAGGTACTGGGAGGTTAGGACCTCAGCATATGAATGGGGGGGGGCACAATTCAGCCCATACATTCATAGTGTCCAATTTTAGGTCAAACACTAATTTAGATGTCATTGTGAGGATTTTTCTTTTATTATTGTTTTTAATTTCTTTATTTTAGAGAGGAGAGAGAGAGAGAGAGAGAGAGAGAGAGAGAGAGAGAGAAAGGGGGGAGGAGCAGGGAGCATCAACTCCCATATGTGCCTTGACCAGTCAAGTACAAGGTTTTGAACTGGCGACCTCAGAGTTTCAGGTCAACGCTTTATCCACTGCGCCACCACAGGTCAGGCCAAGGAGATATATATATATATATATATATATATATATATATATATATATATATATATATATATATATATATATATTTTATGTGATTAACATTTAAATCAGCAGACTTTGAGTAAAGCAGATTACTCTCCATAGTGTGGGTGGACCTCAAATAATCACTTGAAGGCTTTAAGAGAAAAGACTGAGGTCCCTTGAGGAAGAGGGAATGCTGACTCTAGGTGCCTTTAGGCTCAAGCTGCAACATCAGCTCTTCCCTGGGTTTGCAGATTTTAGGCGTGCCAGCCTCACAATTGTATGAGCCAAGCTATTAATACAAATCTCTCTTTATATAGACACACACACCACACTGGTGCTGTTTCTCTGGAGAACCCTGACTAACAGCTGTATATCCCAAAAGACACCTGAATTATCAATAAATCAACAAACAACAAGTGCTGGCAAGGGTGGGGAGAAAAGAGAACCTGTGTGCACTGCTGTTTGGAATGCAGATTGGTGCAGTCACTATAGAAAACAGTATGGAGATTCCTCAAAAAATTAGAAATGGGTCCTGGTTGGTTTGCTTAGTGAATAGAGTATTGACCCTGCATATGGATATTCCAGGTTCGATTCCTGGTCAGGGTACACAAAAGAAGTGACCATCTGCTTCTCTCCACCTCTCTCTATCCTTTCTTTCCCTCTTTCCCTTATGCAGCCAGTGGCTCGATTGGTTTGAGTGTTGATCCCAAGTGCTGAGGACAGCTCAGTTGGTCCCAGTGTGTCAGCCTCAGTCACTAAAAATAGTTCAATTGAGTTGAGCATCATTCCCAGACAGAACTTGCTGTGTGGATCACAGTTGGGGTGCATGTGGAAGTCTTACTCTTTCCCCTCCACTCACTTAAAAAAAATCAGAAATGGAACTGCCTTTTGTCCCAACAATTCCACTTCTGGGAATATAACCTAAGAATCCTAAAATATTCATTTGAAATAATATATACACCTCTATTGTCATTGCAGCATTATTTACAATAGCCAAAATCTGGAAACAATCAGAGTGCCTATCAGTAGATGAGAGGATAAAAAAGCTGTGGTACATTCACACAATGGAATACTACATGGCCATAAAAAGAAAGAAATATTATCTTTACTACAGCTTAGATGGACCTGAGAGCATTTTGCTAAATGAAATAAGTCAGTCAGAAAAAGACAAGTAACATATGATTTCACTCATATGTGGAATCTAATGAACAATATTAACTAACAAGAAAAATAGAGACAGATTCACACATAGAAAGCAGGCTGACAGCTATGGCAAGGATAGTAGGGGGTGCATAAAAGAGGTGGAGGGATAGAACAAAAAAGGACAAAAAATATAAAAATTCATGGACATGGATATGGACAAGAATGTGGTGATTGCCAGGAGTGGGGGAGACAGAGGAGAGTACGGGGAGATAAATGTTGATAAATGAAGACTTGACTTTGAGGGGGAATAAACACCCAATAATACGATATGCAGAGATGTGTTGTAAAATTGGGAACCTGAATGAAACCTGTAAAATTATATTAGCCAGTGTCACCTCAATAAATTCAATTTAAAAAGTATACCTGGTAATACATACATATGTCTGTTTAGAAGTAAGAAGTCCAGGACTAGTGTGGTGTATCCAAAGTTGATCAGGGAGCCAGACTACTTCCATCTTGTCGTTCCACAGTTCTTAATGTGCCGCCTCAGGGTCCTAGCTAGCTGCCTGAGCTGCAGCTTCCATGTCCTATTCCTGCCAGCAGAGAGAGGAAGCACAAGAAGGAACTCACCTCCTGCATTTAGAAACACTTTCTGAAAGTCGATTGAACATGAACATCCTGTTGGCCAGATCTTAGTTACCTCCAATTGCCAAAGAGCTCAGGAATGTAGTCTGTATCTCAGAACACATATCCCCAGCTGAAACCAGGAGGTTGTATATGGTGGTAGAAAGGGAGAATGGATGTGGCACTGTACCACAAATACCAAGTGAGGGGTGCCAGTGAGAAATGAGTTCTTTAGAAATTAAGCAGAGGTTAATGGTGGGGGCAGGCAGAGATGGCTCCATAGGGGAAAGGGAGCCTGGGCTAACTCTGAAGGAAGGGTTAATTCACTGTAGCAGGCGACAACATCCCAGCACACTTGCCCAGGCTGAATGAACATGAACGCCACTGAGATAGCATCATGGCAGTTGGCAGTCAGTCCAGGATCTGGCAGGGTGAGGCTACACTGGAAAGCAAGCTTGTTCTGCAACAGGGGGGCAGCAGCTGCCAGCCAAGGGTGGTCAGACTGACAGGCAAATGGGGCCCATTGCCAAGGGTATCCTGACCGTTCCAGCACCTCTTTGGTCCTCTCGGGAGCCCTGGGGAAGGCAGGGACTTGCAACCATCTCCTCAGGGCAAACCAGCCAATAGGCAGCCTCACTGATGCTGTAATGCTCCAGCTCAGCATTTCATTGGCCAGCTCTCTTCCTGGGCTCAAACTGTTTATTCATTGTTTTAAGAAATTGCAATTAGGCATAAACAAAATACAGAGGAGAAAGACTGAATGCCTGAGCCTCAATGGACAGGAGAACACACACCTGACATGCAGTGCGGTACTGAAGACAAGAAGCAGTGACAGCTTCCAAAGTGGTGCACAAGCCCTGGAAAGCCCCATCGTTTCTGCCCAGGCACCTGCTTAACTTCAGGGTCAGCAGAGGGATTGCCCCCATTAGTTACAGTTTTACAGTTCATATTTCTTGTTATAGAGTTGTTTCAAGCCTTTAACACACCAAAATGCACTGTGAAGTAAGGAGCAGGTCCCAAACCTGGTGGAAGGCAGAGATGAGACGCTTAGTGTTGAGGGAGCCTTGCTCTGCCTTCCAATCACCCCTTTTCACCCAAGTTTGGATGCCATCCAACCAACAATGTCAGAAGCCCTTCTGTCACTAGCACCCTTGGGTGCCAGAGACAGATTCTGCCCTCAGGCTGGTATCTGAGAGGGTCAAGAGACAAAACTAAGCAAGTCATTGCAATACAGTGCACTGGGTTCAAGAATAAAAGTCACTCCTAGTATAGTGGTGACTCGGAAGAAGGAAGTGATTGCTTTGCTTTGGAGAGGAAGATGGGAAGAGGTAGGGCACCAAGGAGAAGAAGGGCAGGTGGTGCTATAGACAGAGGTCCACTCCTGAGTTCTCCAAATGAAAACTACAGGCAGCCCAGCAGCCTCACCACTGTTCCTGTCCCAGGGGACCAGGTCTGGGATCTAAGAATCGGGTCCCACCTCCACAGGACAAGGGTCAGGCTGGCCAGCGCGCTGGGAGTGAAAGGAATGCCCAGTGCCTATGGGGAGGGGCTGTAAACCTACATTGGTCAATGCCCGGGCCATACCCTGTTCCCGGTCTTCCTATTACAGCTCCCAAAGCTGCTTGGTGCCACAGAAGGAGCTTCAGCCGGATGACGCCCATACGGACAGAGGCCAGCAAGCTCCCTTAGCTCCCAGCAGGGCTGAGCAAACTGTGCAGTGGTGGTGCAGGGCCATGGGGATGGTGGTGTGATAAGAGTCCTTACAGATGTGGCACAGTGCTAACGTGGTAAGAAATGGCTGGGGACAAGATGGAACAGAAACTAGGAGTGGGAGGGGGAAGAGAAAGAAGGACACAGAGAGAGGCCGATGCTCTGGGATTAGGAGCTCTGCAGGTCTCCCCACCTTGCCTTCTTACTGCCTATGTGACCTTGGATGGACCACCTCTGCTCAGGACCAGCTCCCTAATCTGTAAAGGGAGGTAGGGAGAGGAGCTGTGATCTCTAGGACCCCCTTCTCCTCAAGGTCATAATAGTCTCTTTTCTGGCCAGTCCTTTTCCAACTGCAGCTGTCACCACTGAACAGGGGCGGGCAGAGGGGTGCGGATGACACAGTGGTGCTGGTCCTGGAGTGGAAGTGCAGGCAGCTGCTGACCCCAAAGTGATGCTGCTGCCGCCTGCCCTCCCTCTTCCTCTCCACCTCCTGCCCAATGAAACCCCAGGAACACAGCTACTGTGTGTGGTCCCTCCTCCATCACCCTAGGGGTCCTGCGGCAGCTTCTGCAGGCCCTGCCTCTCTCTGCTGACTGCCTGCTGTGAGTTCAGAGGGAGAAGAGCCCTCTGCTCTGGGAAAGGTGGAGTCAGGCTCCAGAGTCACTCTAGAATAGCAGCCCAGCTGCAGTTCCTCTGGATGTGGGCCTGTCCACACAGGAAAGCTCACTGTTCCTCAGCCCCACTGAATCCAAACAAAAGCACAGGGTCACTCTTTGCTGCTCATAAGATGCAGTGCCCTCTCCTGCAGCTGTTTCTAATTGTGTTCAGCTAAGAATCCCTTCTTTAAATGCAATTTTATGTGGACACATCTTATAATGAACACATTATTCAACAATTATTTTTTGAAATATGTATGTACAGCCTTGAGAACTCGGTATTGGATGATGGCCCCAACAGACCTGCTCTCTGCCTTCACAGAGCTGGACTCATTGAACAAGGCTGACCATTAACAAATAAATACTTAATGAACTTTTGTGATCAATGCAATGAAGGAGAAGAATGTGTGGATGGCTTTAAGTTGAGTAGTCAGGAAGGATTTCCTGGGAAGGGGTGGTCCTGCCTCTGGCCGGGACCTGTCAGTGTAGAGCTGGGGACAGGGTCAGGTAGAGCCCTTGGTGATTGACTACACCCGGGAGGAACAAGCAGCCTCCACACACAAATAGGACATTGAGACCCCCTGCCAGTAGCAGGTGCTGATGATCTTCCTCATGGTGCTAGGCCAGGCGATAGCTCCCACCCATGCCCCCAGCGGCCTGCCAAAACCTGAGTGTAGTTTAACAAGATGTAGCTTGAGAAGATGTGATATATATATATATATATATATATATATATATATATATATATATATATATATATTATATGTAATATATAATATGCATAACATCATACTACAGAAACATAAAAAAAGGTGAAATCTTGCCATTTGTGATAACATAGATGGATCTTCAGAGTATTATGCTGAGTCGAATAAGTCAGACTAAGAAGAACAAAAACCATATAATTTTACTTACATGTGAAATATAAAACAAAAAAGGAACAAACGAACAAAGCACTCAGACAAAACAAAACAAACTCATCGATTCAGCCACAGATTAGTGGTTACCAGAGCAGAGGGCTGGAGGGAGATCCAAATGGGTAAAGGGGTCAAGTACATGGTGATGGATGAAAACTAGACTTTTGGCAGTCAGCATGCTGTAGTGTTTACAGACATCAAATTATAATGTACATCTGAACTTACGTGACGGTGTCTCAATCAGAAAAAAAGAAAAAAGAAAAAGAAAAATGATTCCTCATTCACAGGAACTAGCAAATAAAGAATGTATGCACACACACATGAACACGCACGCACATATATGCACATGCGCACACACACATTAAGATGACCAACTCCGTCTGACCAGGCGGTGGTGCAGTGGATAGAGCGTCGGACTGGGATGCGGAGGACCCAGGTTCGAGACCCCCGAGCTTGCCAGCTGGAGCGCAGACCCATCCAGCTTGAGCAAAAGCTTGTCAGCTTGGACCCAAGGTCCCTGGCTCCAGCAAGGGGTTGCTCGGTCTGCTGAAGACCCGCGGTCAAGGCACATGTGAGAAAGTAATCAATGAACAACTAAGGTGTTGCGACGACAACGAAAGACTGGTGATTGATGCTTCTCACCTCTCTCCATTCCTGTCTGTCTGTACCTGTCTATCCCTCTTTCTGACACTCTCTCTGTCCCTGTAAAAAAAAAAAAAGAAAAAAAGATGACCAACCCCATAAAAGACCACTAACATTTAAAAAAAGAAAGAACTTACAACTAAGAGACTTGAGCTACTAGTGTTATAGGAACAGAAATTTTTATATATATATATATTTTATTATTATTAATTCTAATGGGGTGACACCAATAAATCAGGATACATATGTACAATGAAAACATCTCCAGGTTATCTTATCGTTCAATTATGTTGCAAACCCGTCACCAAAAGTCAAATTGTCCTCTGTCACCTTCTATCTGGTTTTCCCTGTGTCCCTCCTCTCCTCCCTATCCCACTCTTCCCTCCCTCCCCCCATGCCATAACCACCACTCTCGTGTCCATGTCTCATATTCTCACTTTTATGTCCCATCTATGTATGAAATCATGCTGTTCTCAGTTTTTCTTTATTTCTGATTTACTTATTTCACTCCGTATAATGTTATCAAGGTACATCCATTTTGTTATAAATGATCCGATGTCATCGTTTCTTATGGCTGAGTAGTATTCCATAGTATATATGTACCAAAGCTTTTTAATCCACTCATCTTCTGACGGACAATTGGGCTGGTTCCAGATCTTCGCTATTGTGAACAATGCTGCCATGAACATGGGGGCGCATTTCTTCTTTTCGAACAGTGCTATGGTGTTCTTAGGGTATATTCCTAAAAGTGGGATAGCTGGGTCAAAAGGCAGTTCGATTTTTAATTTTCTGAGGAATCTCCAAACTGTTTTCCACAGTGGCTGCACCAGTCTGCATTCCCACCAGCAGTGCAGAAGGGTTCCCTTTTCTCCACATCCTCACCAGCACTTATTCTGTGTTGTTTTGCTGATGAGTGCCATTCTGACTGGTGTGAGGTGATATCTCATTGTGGTTTTAATATGCATTTCTCTAATGATTAGTGATGTTGAGCATTTTTTCATATGCCTATTGGCCATTTGTATGTCCTCTTTGGAGAAATTTCTATTCATTTCTTTTGCCCAATTTTTGATTGGGTTGTTTGTCTTCCTGGTGTTAAATTTTATAAGTTCTTTATAAATTTTAGTTATTAACCCCTTATCAGATGTGCTGTCGAATATGTTCTCCCATTGTGTGGTTTGTCTTTTTATTCTGATCCTATTGTCTTTAGCTCTGCAAAAACTTTTTAGTTTGATATAGTCCCATTTGTTTATCTTGCCTTTTATTTCATTTGCCGGTGGAGATAAATCGGCAAATATACTGCTGCTACAGATGTCGGAGAGATTGCTGCCTATGTTTTCTTCTAAGATGCTTATGGTTTCACGGCTTACATTTAAGTCTTTTATCCATTTTGAGTTTGTTTTTGTGAATGGTGTAAGTTGATGGTCTAGTTTCATTTTTTTGCAGGTAGATGTCCAATTATCCCAACACCATTTGTTAAAGAGGCTGTCTTTACTCCATTGTATGTTCTTTCCTCCTTTGTCAAATATCAGTTGTCCATAAAGCTGTGGGTTTATTTCTGGGTCCTCTGTTCTGTTCCATTGATCTATGTGCCTGTTCTTATGCCAGTACCAGGCAGTCTTGAGTATAATGGCCTTATAGTAAACCTTGATATCTGGAAGAGTGATACCTCCTGCTTTATTTTTTCTTTTTAAGATTGCTGAGGCTATTCGTGTTCTTTTTTGGTTCCATATAAATTTTTGGAATATGTGTTCTATATCTTTGAAGTATGTCATTGGTATTTTAATTGGTATTGCATTGAATTTATAAATTGCTTTGGGTAATATAGACATTTTAATGATGTTTATTCTTCCTAGCCATGAGCACGGTATATGCTTCCACTTGTTTGTATCTTCCTTGATTTCTTTTATCAATGTTTTATAATTTTCCGAGTACAAGTCCTTAACCTCCTTGGTTAAATTTACTCCTAGGTATTTTATTTTTTTGGCTGCAATAGTGAAGGGGATTGTTTCCTTAAGTTCTTTTGCTGACAGTTCATTGTTGGTATATAGAAATGCCTCTGATTTCTGAGTATTAATTTTATATCCTGCCACCTTGCTGAATTTATTTATAAGGTCCAGTAGTTTTTTGACTGAGACTTTAGGGTTTTCAATATACAATATCATATCATCTGCAAGTAGTGACAGTTTTACTTCTTATTTTCCAATTTGGATGCCTTTTATTTCTTCTTCTTGTCTGATTGCTGTAGCTAGGACTTCCAAAACTATGTTGAATACGAGTGGTAAAAGGGGGCACCCTGCCTGGTTCCTGATCTTAAGGGGATTGCTTTTAATTTTTGTCCATTCAGTATGATGTTTGCTGTCGGTTTATCATAGATGGCCTTTATCATGTTAAGGAATGATCCCTGTATTCCCACTTTACTGAGAGTTTTGAGCATGAATGGGTGCTGGATTTTATTAAATGTCTTTTCTGCATCTATTGAAATTATCATGTGATTTTTGTCCTTCCTTTTGTTTATGTGATGAATCACATTGATTGATTTGCGAATATTGAACCAGCCTTACCTCTCCAGAATAAATCTCACTTGATCATGGTGTATGATTTTTTTCATATATTGCTGGATCCCGTTGGCTAATATTTTGTTGAGAATTTTAGCGTCTAAATTCATCAGGGATATAGGCCTATAATTTCTTTTCTTTGTGTTGTCTTTGCCAGGTTTTGGGATCAGAATTATGCTCGCCTCATAAAAGGAGTTTGGAAGTCTTCCTTCCTCTTGAATTTTTTGAAATAGCTTGAGGAGGATAGGATTTAGTTCTTCTTTGAATTTTTGATAGAATTCACTTGTGAAGCCATCAGCACAGGACTTTTCTTTTTTGGGAGATTTTGATAACTGTTTCTATCTCATTTGTTGTAATTGGTCTGTTTAGGTGTTCTGATTCTTTCAGATTGATTTTTGGAAGGTTATATGATTCAAGAAATTTGTCCATTTCACCAAGATTGTCTAATTTTTTGGCATAGAGTTCTTCATAGTATTTTCTTACAATGTTTTATATTTCTGTTGTATCAGTTGTTATTTCTCCACTGTCCTTTTTAATTTTATTTATTTGAGTCCTCTCTCTTTTTTTCTTTGTGAGTCTAGTTAAAGGTTCATCAATCTTGTTTACCTTTTCAAAGTACCAGCTTCTGGTTTCGTTGGTCCTCTGTATTGTTTCCTTAGCCTCTATGTAATTTATTTCTGCTCTGACCTTTATTATTTCCTTACTTCTACTTGTCTTGGGTTTTATTTGTTGTTGTTTTTCTAGTTCTTTTAGATGCAGGGTCAGGTTGCTTATTTGAGATTTTTCTAGCTTCTTATGATATGCCTTAGTGCAATAAACTTCCCTCTCAGAACTGCTTTTGCTGTGTCCCATAAATTTTGAGTTGATATATGCTCATTATCATTTGTTTCTAGAAACTTTTTTATTTCTTCTTTGATCTCATTGTTAATCCATTCGTTATTTAATAACATGCTATTTAGTTTCCAAGTGTTTGAGTATTTTTCAGTTTTTCTTTTGTGGTTAATTTCTAGTTTCATGGCATTGTGATTAGAGAAAATGCTTGATATGATTTCAATCTTCTTAAATTTATTGAGACCATTTTTGTGTCCTAACATGTGGTCTATCCTAGAAAACGTACCATGAGCGCTTGAGAAGAATGTATATTCTACTGCATTAGGGTGAAAAGTTCTGAAGATATCTATTAAATCAAGCTGATCTAGTGTCTCCTTTAAGTCTGTTGTTTCTTTATTAATTTTCTTTCTTGAGGATCTATCCAGTGTTGTTAGAGGGGTATTGAAATCCCCTACTATGATAGTATTGCTGTTAATCTTGCCCTTTATATCCATCAAAGTCTGCTTTATGTATGTCAGGGCTCCTATATTTGGTGCATAGATGTTTATAATAGTTATATCTTCCTGTTGAATTGTTCCCTTTATCATTATGTAGTGTCCTTCTTTATCTCTTACTACAGCCTTTGTTTTAAAGTCCATTTTGTCAGATATAAGTATTGCTATCCCTGCTTTTTTTTCATTTCCATTTGCATGAAGTATTTTTTCCATCCTTTTACCTTCAGTCTATGTGCATCTTTTGTTTTAAGGTGTGTCTCTTGTAGACAGCATATGTATGGGTCCTGTTTCTTTATCCATGCAGCTACCCTATGTCTTTTGATTGGATCATTTAATCCATTTACATTTAAGGTTATTATTGATATGTATTTGTTTATTGTCATTTTATTCTTTAAAGCTGTATTCTTCTTTTGCTGTATTCTTTCCTCCTTTTAAACTGTTCACAACAGGCCCCTTAGTATCTCTTGCAGAATTGGTTTGGTTTTTATGAATTCCTTGAGTTTTTCTTATTCTTGGAAGCTCTTTATTTCTCCTTCAATTTTAAACGTTAGCCTTGCTGGATAAAGTAGTCTTGGTTGTAGGTTCTTGTTCTGCATTACTTTGATTATATCTTGCCATTCCCTTCTGGCCTCAAGTGTTTCTGTTGAGAAGTCAGATGTCATCCTTATGGGGGCTCCTTTGTAGGTGATAGCCTTTTTTTCCCTAGCAGCTTTTAAAATTTTTACTTTATCCATTAGCTTTGGTATTTTAACTATGATGTGTCTTGGTGTAGATCTTTTTGGGTTTCTCTTTAATGGAGTTCTGTGTGCTTCTTGAACGTGTGGAGTGTTTCCCAGCCTTAATTTAGGAAAATTTTCTGCTATGATTTGATTGAACAAAGTTTCCATTTCCTGTCCTCTCTCCTCTTCTTCAGGCACCCCTATGATGCGAATGTTGTTTCTCTTCATGTTGTCACAGAGCTCCCTTAGTTTCCTCACATTTTTGAGTCTCTTTTCCTTTTTCTTCTCTGTTTCTGTGCCTTTGTTTATTGTGTCCTCTAACTCGCTGATTCTATCCTCAGCGTGATTCATCCTGCTTTTAATTCATTCCATTGTGGTCTTCAGTTCTGATACTGTATTTGTCATTTCTGTCTGATTCTTTTTTATTATTTCAATTTCGTTTTTTATACCTGTTATCTCTTTATTTAGGTGTTCATAATGACTATCCATTGTTTCTCTAATTTCTTTGAACATCCTAACTATCATTATTCTAAATTCTGCTTCTGGTAATTTGGTTATATCTGGTTCATTCAGATCCTTCTGTGGGGATTTCTCTTGATTCATTTGGTTTGCATTCCTCTGCCTACCCATTTTGTCTGTGTATAAGCAAGTTGAGGCCACTGGAGTCCAGTAGGTGTTGCCTTTGTGTTCTCTTGGTGTCGTCTGTCTGCAGGTCCCCCACCCCCTCTGCCGCTGCCTAGGGTGGTTGGGTATGAGCGTTGCCAGCGCCGGCCCACTGTGGCTTTTACTGTGATTTCTGCCTCTCCTCCGCGGGGGGAGGGGGGGCTGTCACACAAGCCACAAGTCTTAGCACCAAGGGTAGAGGTGAGCACCTTTCCTCAGCTGCGGACCCAGCCTATTTCCGGACTTTCGCCCAGAACCCGCAGTCAGAGCCTGCTCGCCACAGTTTTGCGGGTTGGGCGGGGCTTTTGACGTGCTCTCAGCTGTGAGCCTTTGCCCCTCCGGAGCTTTAGCCCCGCCCTCGAGGCCAGGGCCCTTCTGCGCAGGGTCGCAAACCCAGGTTTATTGGGCCGGGCGTGTTTGCTGGCTTCCGCTCAGCTGCGTACTTCTGCTCGTCCCATACTCTACCCTGCCCCCGCGTTCGGAGTCCGCTCGTGCACGTGCACGTATAATTGCAAATCGTGGTTTCTCCGGCCAGGCGGGGCTGGTAGCGTGAGCTCAGCCGGGAGCCCCTGCCCGTCCCTGGTCCTAGCTTGGTCCCCGCGGTCAGGGCCGGCTTGCGCAGTGTTGCAGAGCAGATTTCTGCCCGTTCCTGGCCTCCCGCTTTGTCCCCGTAAGTGGGATTAAACGGGAGCCCGCAGCTTCCGGACCGCTTTCGCGCGTCCCCTCCGACCCTGCTTGGCTATTCCGAGCTCCCACCGGCTTGGCCTCCGCCCACGCCGACAGAACCTTGTTTCAGCGTCCTGCCGCCCCAAACCCTTCAGCAACTATCAGCAGAGTAGGAAGGGACCTAATACTCCACACTGTAAGCCTGGGAGCTCCCTCACTTGTTTCACAGCTCAAAACTGTCCAAACACCTCTTCTAGGCTCTTGGACTGCAGGCTGGGGCTTGGTTTCTGGGACCCAGGTCCCTCCCTCTCCGCCAAACTCTCCTCCCGCCCCACCGGTCTCTCCGGGCTGCCATTTGCTCCGGGGAGCTGGGCAGCCCTCTTCGCGTTTTCGCTATTCCTACCAGTCTCAATGTGGCTTCTTCTGTGTTCCTTGGTTGTAGAGTCCACTTAGTTCAGTTCATAGTTGGTTTATCCAGATGATGGTTCTTTAAATTGAGTTATAATCCACTTTGGTTCTGGGAGTTGGAAGTTGTTACGTCCGCCTACTCCGTCGCCATCTTGCTTCCCTGGAACAGAAATTTAAAAATCTATATATTTAATATTTTCAGAGAGATAGGGGAGGTATCTATACATCAAAAGAGAAAAGATGGTTATGAGCCAAGGGCTAGAAATTATGAAAACAACTAAGGAGAGATCTTAGGAATCACTGACTATGGCATGGAGAATGAATTGCTAGAGGAATATGCGCAGACCGGGTAAGAAAGGGTCCAGCTGTGGCCAGGGTGGAGGCAGAAGAGAGGGAGAGGAGCAGGTGGACTTAAAACAGATTTTGAATGATGCGTCTGGAAGGCCAGTTTGCTTCAGACTTCGGGTGAGGATGAAGAAGCAGAAGCATTCAGGGCTATGTTTGGAGAAAATGCAGCCCTGAACTGGATAAAGAGTGTTCAGGATTGCAATCCTGCCCCCGTGTAGACTGCCAAAGTCCCCTCACCCTCTGTGTACCTCAAAATGGGTGGCCATGGCCTTTGCACAATCCTTGAACTGTACCCTTTGAAGCTTTCTCCTCTTGTTGTCTTTGACCTGGGGGCTTGGAAACAAGGGAGCGCTGAGCGCAGCATGGCTCCGGCCACCACGTCCATCATCCTTGCTGCCTTCAGGGAGTGTCCTGGCGGCCAAGGGAGAGAAATGTGACTGTTCCAGCTTCACCATCAAAAGCAAGCTCTGAGATGGAGTCTTTTGTTCAGTATGTTGTTTAAGGAGTCAATGCTTGTGTAAGGAAGGGAAGAAAGGAGAAGAAGGCAGAGAAACCTCTCATTCTGCATGGACACCTTGTGGCCTTCTGTTTTGCCATGCACCCATTTTCTACTAGGAGAATCTGACTTTGTCCATTCTCATCCAAGTTTCTGAGTCCTTCAGTGAAATCTAGGCAATCCCCCTAATTGAGGATGAGAATGTGATGGCATGGTTTCCCCTGCTGAATGACTGGTTTAGGCATGGGCGGGGGGTGCAATTATGGCCCAAGGGCCTACGCAGGAAATGTACTGTTTGAGAGTCTGGAAAGGCTCCCCTGCAAAAAAATGTAGGAAAGTTTGCTTTGGGTTTGGGGTCTGTGTATTGTTCCTGAAACCAAAGCAGTCATCTTGGGTCCAACAGAAGAGCAATCTATGAGGATAAGCCAAAACATTTAGGATGACAAAGAAAGACGAAAATAACCTGTCTCTTTGAGACACGGGGGAGCTGGCGAATTAACCAGCCCTGGAGCTGCTATACCTCTGGACTCTTTTTTTGTTTATCTTTTTATTAAATTCATTTACTGGAATTGGTTAACAAAATTATATGGGCTTCAGGTGCACATTCTACTACATATCTTCTGTACACTGGATTGTGTGTTCACCACCCCAAGTCAAGTCTGCATTCACCACCATTTATACCCCCTATACACCTTCCTCACATAATATATCTTATTATGTGAAATAATAAACTGCTTTATTATTCAAGTAACAATGAATTAGGGTTTTAATTACTTGCAACCAAATGCATTGCAACTAATTCAACTGTGACTTTGTTATATGCTCAAGCAAGAAGAGCACAGAACAGCTGCTCTCCCACCACCCCTAACTTAGTGGTTCAGTTGGCTTTCTAGGTAGATCCGTGGCTGACATCACCCACTCTGATTTATAATGAACTGTTTTCCATTTCTCTTAGTCGTGATTCCATGCACCTTAACCCCTCCCTCTTATAAAGGGTTTCCACTGAACTAACACACGACAAGTTTCCGAGCTTCCCACTGGGTGGCTAGCTGGTCACTCTTATGGTCGCAAGCAGAAGGTGCTGCGAGCTATGAGTCCTGACAATGCTTTGTGATGGGATAATGAATATTTCCACAGGTAATAGGAATGAAAAGAAAATAAGCTCATTTTTCTAACATTAATTAATTCACACAAGGTCACATTTTACATTATTTTAATTAACTTTATTGAGTTCATGTTCAGAACAAGAATAAAGATTCATTAAAATAAGTCATGAGGACTCCAGGTATAACAGCATGGGGTATTTAAACAGGATAGAAAATTGGAAATCTCTTTATTCTGCTCTGATGCATAGTGGGGTTTCATGAATTCCTAACTTCTTTCAAATGTTTCTCCTTTGCTGAGGACAGGGAGAAGAAGACATGAAGGTATTAACTCCTTCAGGAAACCTTTCTCCAGACTTCTCACCCATTTCCCCCCTTCTCAGCCCTTGCCCAGGTCTTCTTCCCTCCTAACACTTGGCAAACCTATGGCTTATAGCAGGGGTCCCCAAAGTTTTTACTCAGGGGGGCCAGTTCACTGTCCCTCAGACCGTTGGAGGGCCGGACTATAAAAAAAACTATGAACAAATCCCTATGCACACTGCACATATCTTATTTTAAAGTAAAAAAACAAAACGGGAACAAATACAATATTTAAAATAAAGAACAAGTAAATTTAAATCAACAAACTGACAAGTATTTCCATGGGAACTATGGGTGCGGATGCATCCTGTGCTCCTCTCACTGACCACCAATGAAAGAGGTGCCCCTTCCGGAAGTGTGGCAGGGGGCCGGATAAATGGCCTCAGGGGGCCACATGTGGCCCACAGGCCATAATTTGGGGACCCCTGGCTTATAGCGACTATTTTGACATTTACTTTTTCATTTCTCCCATAATATTGTGAGCCTCTTGAGAGCAAAGACTTCTATTATTTATTTTTTCATCTTCTAGGAAGATACCTGGCATAGTGTAGGTGCTCAGTATAAGTTTATTGAATAAATAAAAGTAAAGAAAATTTTTTCTGGGCTTCATTTTAATTTAACAAATGACAAATATGTCTATATTGCACTGTGTAAAATGAAAATTTGAAGGGCAAGTCCCTCCATAGTGGTATCAAAGGGCTTCAAGATCTGCTGCATGTGACAGGGTGGCAGCTGGAACACAGCTGGTGGCTGAGACATTCTCTGAAATGTGGACTTAGGAAGAGCGCCGGTCCTGTGCTCCACCCCTAAGAATATAAGGGGAGAATATTTTTTTAATTTAGAAAACTAAATTCAGTGGGGTGACAATGATCAATAAGAGTACATAGGTTCCAGGTAAACATCTCTATTGCACTTGAACACATGATTGCATTGTGTGCCCATCACCCAAAGTCAAACCATTTTCTGTCACTGTATATTTGTCCCTCTTTACTCACCTCTGCCCCCCGTAACCACTGCACTTTTGTCTGTGTGAAGGAGAGTCTTAAACCACGTCCAGGGGCATCTCTGCACTAAACTAGGGGCCACCAGAGGGACTTTTGTTCCATGTTTTAACAGTTCAGATTATCTCCAAATTAAACAAAAGCATTTTCTTAGCTGAGCTGATATTGATTTTTCAAATACTTGTCCTACTAACTCATAAGCCCTCCACCATTCATTTTCCAATGCTCAGTAAGCCCTGGTCAAAGGAAATTTCATCCCATGAGTTCTTGGTGAGCATATGAATGTGCCCAGTTACATAATAAGTCAAAGTGGAGGACAACAGATTCTCTTTGGCTGCCCAATTAATGTTCTTTCTCATAGTTCAGCAGCGACTTTGCTCACTGTCCTTTTTATTCCATACCCCTATACACGACCTTGCCTGTCCCCACTTGCCAAACTAGCGGGAAACAAGGCAGAAGAAAAAGTAATTGTCTTCTTAATTTTCTAGAGGAGACATGGAGAAGGGAAGTTTGAGGCTGAAGTTTACTTCCCTGTTGAAATTTGTAAGTACATGTGTGACTTACTTCTAAGAAAACCCAATATTCAGATTTTCCATGGGAACTATAGTTGCGGATGCATCCTGTGCTCCTCTCACTGACCACTATTCAAACACTATTCACACTACAAAAGGATTCTCCCATTTCCAAAAGAATTGTCTTCTTTGAACTCCTACAAATCAATAAGACAAATAACCAAAAAATATTTTTTTAAATAAACAAATTGTTTAACAAGCATTTCTTTTGAAAGTTTATCAAATGGCCGTTAACATAGAAAAATATGCTCAATTTTATTTTTCATGAGGCAAATGCAAATTAAAACCATAATCAAATACCAAAGGACATCTATCAGCATGGCTAAAATAAAAAACAGAATATAATAAGTGTTGAGAAGGTTGTGGAGCAAGTAGAATTTCCATACACTGCTAATGAGAGATGAAATTGGTACAGCCAACTGTAGAAATCTCTTTGACAGCCTGACCAGGCAGTGGCGCAGTGGATAAAGTGTTGGACTAGGATGTGGAGGACCCAGGTTCAAGACCCCGAGGTAGCCAGCTTAAGTGCGGGCTCATCTGGCTTGAGCAAGAGCTCACCAGCTTGGACCCAAGGTTGCTGCCTCAAGCAAGGGGTTGCTTGGTCTGCTGAAGGCCTGTGGTCAAGCACATATGACAAAGCAGTCAATGAACAACTAAGGTGCCACAGCGAAGAATTGATACTTCTCATCTCTCTCCGTTCCTGTCTGTCTGTCCCTGTCTATCCCGCTCTCTGACTCTTTCTCTGTCCCTGTGAAAAAAAAATTTTTTTAAAAAAGAAATCTCTTTGACAATATTTATAAAGGTGAAATACACATAACCTCTGACTCAAAGCTGCCACTTTTAGATATATACCTCAAAGAAATGCATATGCATGTCCACCAATACATGTGTTCTAGAATGTGCATATCAGCCCTTTTTGCTGTAGAATCAATCTGTTTATTATTCAAATTCCAACTGGTGGTAGAATGGATACAAATAAATTACGATGTATTCACACAATGAAATATTCTACAGCAATGAGAATTAATACACACTACATGCAACACATGGGTGACATTTACAAATACAACATTAAGCAAAAGAAGAGATATGCCAAAGAGAATAAACTATGCATATCCCTTTAAATAAAAGAAAACCTGGCAAAATTAACCTATGTTCCTTCAAGTCAGGATAGTGGCTATTCTAAGAGGGTCAGTGACTGGAAGGGAACATAGGGAGGCAGCTTCTAGAGTTTTGATCATGTTCTATTTCTTGATCTGGTTACTAGTTACATAGATATGTTCAGTTTCTGACATGTGCATTTCTCAGCATGTGTATTATACCTTAAAAAACATTTTTTCTTAAGGTATTATTCAATTTACAAAATTTCCATACCATAGGCAACTTTCTAAAAACATATTTGCTGTTTGGCATGAAATGTGCACCTATTAGATTGAGTAATTTCCCTCCGATCCTAGCTTCACTATTGACCAGTTCTGTAAGGATGAGGAATTGAATTAGAATTCAGAGTAACTTCTGTAGGCATGGAATTGGGTCATGTGTGTTTTGGTATTATTCTCTAGTCACACAATGCTCATGAATTCCAGTTGAGACCAGAGGACAGGGACCACGGTCCTTTCTCCTTCTTCTTCACGCCACCCCTTCCCCAGTGCCCAACTGACCAGAGGATTCTTTAGGTCACAGTTCCAGGCCACTGAGGATTCCTAATTTCTCTAACTCAGCCATCAAACAAGCTCTGAGGCCAGTCCTTTGAAGGAGCGTTTATTTGCTTACCACCCCCGCGCACACACTCCTTACCCCGTGACAATGTTACAGAGAAAAAGAACTGAGAAACATCATCCAAAAGGCCACCTCCCCAGGCCAGCTGGCACCAGGACCCAGCTGGCCTCCATCACCACACTGTATGCCTGGTGTTTCCTAGAGAAGGCTTACTCTGGGATTATAGTTTCCCTGAGGGGCTACCTTCCTTCTGCAAGTAACTGACTGCCCTCAAGGGGACATTCTGATGTCCTCTCCTCCATCCCAAGACCTGGGGCTAATCAATCAGGACTTACCAGCTAGAGACTCTGACATTCCCAGATCTCAGCAGGGCCCAGGAGAGTGTCATCAGACTCTGAACCTGACTGTTCCTTTGCTGCAGGAGAGAGAGGAGGCCCCAGAGCTCTGCTGACTTCAAGGGGAGCCTCATCAGTACCTGGAAAGGTTGCTGTGGATGCAGACCCTGCAAATACTTTCAGGGCTGCCCTGTTTACAGACAATGGCTGGCTGCCCGAATTTTCCCCAGGCAACCTGATTGCCTGCCTCACATCACAGCCGGTTGTGCAGAACTCTCCTTTTGTATTGATCACACTGGCTTACCACTGCAGACACAAAGCTGTGCTGTAATATGCTGGGAAGGCACAGTGCTACCTGTTGATGTGATTACAGCTCAGCTCTGGGAATTGAGCTGTTGTTCTGAGCTCTACAAGCAGCATTTCTGCCACCCCAAGGGAAGACTTCCCCAAGCATGCTGACCTCCCTCTTTCCAGTGCTCCAATGTTGTCACAGAAATCATTGAAGTCACCCTTGCAGACAGTGGCTAAACTGGTATGTGTTGAGAGAGCAGGACGCCTGTGATCTCTATGTCCAGCGTCCCCAGACTCCAGTCATTGGCCAGCCTCCAGTGACACTTTATGCACTTCACACCTTCCTCCCCTTTGGGAGAGAAACTGCTGTATGATCCCACCCTTGCTTTGTCCAGGACCTTGGAGACCATCTGGTACTCATTTTACTGATGAGGAGAAACAAGCCCAGAGAAGTTAAGTGACTTGCCCAAAGTCACACACTGTGCAGGTAGAGGTATGAAGAGAATCTAGGCCTCCTGATTCCATGACCTCACACATCCACAGCTGGAGTCTTTGAACTGAAGGGACTCTGCTAAACCCTGCATGGATTCAGGTGGCAGCTTCAAGAGTGTCTGCAGTCCACCTCTTCTAGCTGCAGAGGCTAGAGAGAGCTGCAAAGGGACCCACCAGGGATGAAGACACAGAAGACAGCATGCCCAGTGCCTAAGCCACTTGAAGAAAAGTCGGCAGAAGCTCAGCCTGTGTTTGGGCAGCACTAGGAAGCAGTAATAGCCAGAAGAGCTGCACCAGAGCCAGTGGCCTGCTGCCTTGCAGGTCACTCCCACATACCGTCCGAGGCTCTGCCATGGAGGAGCAGCGCGTGCTGGCTTCCCACAGCAGCTGATGCCAGGCAGTGATGTTCACGTCATTCCCACTGTTCTGCTCAAAGTATCACTTGAACTGGGAACGCCTTTGCCCCCTCCACCTAGAGGCTTGGCCTGTAGACAACTGAGACATTAAAAGCGGGCACTGGCTCAGTGAGTAGCCATCGTTTAGCCTTGGTGGCCACTTCCACTATTCAAAGATGTCCTGAGAAGGGTCGCACAATGGCTGGGTGGCTGATCCTGAGCTGGCATCCGCTGCAATTTCTTCCTCTCTTCCCACCAGCCCAAGGTAAGGCCCACAGCCAGTTCCCTTCAGCCGTCCTCTTTGCTCTGTTTTCTGGAGTTTCTTTACTGTGAAGATTCTCTTCGGGGCAGAACACAGTTTCTCTTTCTCCAGAATGTTGGGCTGGGCCTGAAGCAAACAGCACCTTTCTGCCTAGGCCTTTGTGTGCTATGCCACGGTGGGAGGGAACTGAGGGTCTCCAGGGGCAGCAAGGTCGGGGGACAGGGACATCGAGTGTTCCCAGGTTCAGCAAGTCTCAAGGGCTCCCTTGCCACCTTCTGGCCTGTCCCTTCAGGGCCCTCACCTGCCCCCCTACCCCTGCTACTCAGGGCCCTGCCCTCGACCTCTGCATTTCTTCCTTACCCTCCCCCCACCCAGACTCTCCAGGCCTGTGGCCACTTTCTCAGGCCTGTCTGTCAGGTAATTGTCTGAGGAATTGGGCCAACACATGAGGTTGATAATGGCGGCTGGTGATTTTCATAGTTTCCCAATTCTCAGATAACTCCCAAAGCCACTGTGCCACCAGTGTCCATGCCCCAGCTAGGCTGCTTGCCCTCAGACCTTTGTTTCTAAAATTGAAGCTCTGGGTCTTTGTTAACAAGGCCTCCCATTAGTTTACTGCTATTGCTTCTTAGAAATGTCCCCGCCTTAATACATTTGTGCTCTGAATTCAGACTGAACAGCCCCAAGCCCAACCTTGCCCTGCCCTTACTGCCTGCGCTGTCGTCCTCAGTGTCCTCATCGGTATCATGGTGACAATAACAACATCAATCTCTTGGTTTTTTTGGCAAATTGAGATGATACTCAGGAAGTAGTAAACCCAGCACCTGGCCCTGTGTTGTCCCAGTAAACGTGATATGTATTAGCATCTTGTTCCCACCCTGTGAAGAAAGGTGAGCATGTTCTACCACCAAAATGGTACAGGCAGAGATGGAAGCCTGGAGAGCAATCTGTCTGGAGCCTGAGGGGTTCAGGCCACACTGAGATAGGAATGGTAGAGGCCTCCCAAAGCTGCCTCCTCCGCATCCTTACTGCTGATGGGTGGTCCTCCACTCTTCCTGGTGGGTTTGGAAGGTGCAGAGTGAGGCCTCCTCATACTCACAGAGTCCTGACTGTGTACAAAAAGCCCAGAATAAAAGCTCTGAGTTTACCTTAATGACTTAGCTTATAGATGAAGAGAGGCCCAGAGAGGTTAAGTGATATACCTGGAGTTTCCACATCCTCCATCTCCATGCTTGGATGTGCTGTCCCTTCTGATGACTCAGGGTTTGAACTAGAATGTTCTTGGCTTATTCATTCACAGATCTGGCAGAGGGGTCTCAGAAACCTATAGGAGCAAGCAGCCCCTCCTGAGCCCTGCCTGACCCGGCCTCCTGCCTTCTCCCGAGTCGACAGGCTTCTTCCAGTCAGGTTTGCCCTATTTTACACACATCTCCTGTAGTCTGGTAGTTTTTCCTCTGCGCAGGCCAGAACAGGCCTTTCTGCCAACAACACCTGGTAAGTCTGGGGTTAGGAAGAGGCCCCAGAGAAGACCATGGGGACAGCAGGTGGGACTAGAGACTGAGCTCATAAGTGGCACACAGACCAGTAAAGGGTCTTCTGAACCACAAGGAAGATGAACCCAAGAAGTGGCTCTGCAGTGAGCAAAGTTTGACCTTCCCTGTGGTCCCAGCAGCCCCAGAACTCCAGCCAGCTCCCCTCCCCTGCCAACTGTTTGCTGTGCCAGCCTCTCTCCCGACTCTAGCTCCAGGCTTTTGAGAGCAGGACAGTGTCCTAAGCATCCAGGTGAGCAGATGTCACAGAGCCCAGCTCCTGAAATGGCAGTTTCAGGCAGAGAATGGAGTTCGCATTCGCAGGTATTTGAAGTTCACCTTCATTAAACCCAGTCTGGGAGGTTCATTCTCCTGTCTGGCCCCAGGGGGAGGGAGGCCAGGGCAGCAAACCCTGAGAAGGTTCTCCTCTCAGGATAAGGTTCCAGGCTCGATGACAAGGATTGGTCAGCCTTGCTTTTGACAATGTTGAGGGGATTTGGGTCCAACTCCATTTTTTAGGAAACAAACACACCTTCAGGCCTTAAGTGAAGCAAGGTACATGTCTCAGCTCAGAGGAATTCGCACAATATACTTGTGAATTTATTCTTAACCTTCCAAGGGGGAGCCAAAACATTGCCAGGACCTAGCCCAGTTCCAGCGCCTCCACCGTAGCAGTCCCCATCATGGCTCTGTGTTTGCTGCCCTATCAGAAATGGGGATGCCCTCAGAAGTTACAGATGCTATCATTACCACTCCAACATGGGGAATCAGAGGGATGGTGACCATGGTTGCAAAGCCTGCAGAGGCCACACTGCCATGCCTGAAGGACAGGGGTCTGAGCGGCCCGAGTGGGAGCTTGGCCTGTCTGTGTCCTGTTGCCCTGTCACTCAGCCCTCTCTCTCAACCCTGGAGACTGCCAGGTGAGACGTGCCCGGACCATTTGTCACCGTGAGTCCTTGATGCATAGACACTGCACATCACCTGAGAGTCACTTTTCTGCCAAGTGTCTGCAGCCCCAAGCCCACCATCCTCAGCCGTTACAACAGCTATACTGGGTTCATTTGGAGTCTTTAATTTTTCTTCTCTTTTTCTTTTTTTTTTTTTTTTTTTTTGCTCCCTTTGAGAGGCAAAGGTTCTAAAGATGTGATGCTGGAACAAGGCATTAATTTCAATAGTCACTTAAAAGCAATTGCATGGGAAATGTCTCATTTTGCCATTAAATGCTACAGAGTGAACTTCAGGTGGCTCTCTTTCCTGCCTCGCTCGCCCCTCCTCCTCCGTGCTCCAACCCCCTCCCTCCTCCAACAACTCATTATAACCTGCAGATTATTTTTACTTCCTGGCCTAAAATTAGGCCCTGGGTAGATAAATGATTCTGTTTGGCTAATATATTTATTAGCCTCTAGACAGCAAATACCTGACAGGTAACTGATTCTAAAGAAATCACACTGGTAGGACTTTCCTGGCATCACAGAGCAGGTGGCTAATCGCATTGCACTTTCTCGAGCAGTCCATTCTGGGTGCCAGGGACTAGCAGGCACACCAGAGGGGCAGGCTGCCCTCTGAGGTCTTCCCTGGGTAATGGGATGAGGCTATGTGAAGACAAAGATCCCAAAGAAGACGTGCCTTTCGGGCCCTTCTCTGGAAGGTATGATCAGTGGGTTGGAGCTGGACAGACCTTGCTGACTTGAAAAATTGATTGTGTGTCTTTCACTCCATATTGCAAAAGAAGTTGCTGCCTTCCTCCCTCCCCAGGCTGAGCCCAGGGCTTGTAGAACTAGAGTCTGAGAGAGATGGCACTAGTGCCCCTATCTAGCTCTGCCCCTCCCTAGCCTCCCACGCCCCTGACTCCCACCACTCATGGGTCTTTCCTACAGGCTCTCCCAGTTCTGCTACTGCAGGGCCTCCCTCTCAGCTGTGACCTAATCTCCTTCAGCAAATATCCACCATATGCTCCAACAGGCCGTATGCTCTTTTACAAACATTCCAATTATTATTATTAAAAATACCAGCTGACTATTACAGAGCCCTTTCAAGTGTGACAGACGTCCACAGGCCTGATTCCATCTGCACCTCTCTGTGACTGTGTGTGTGGGAGGTACAACCAGCCCTATCTTATAGAGGAAGTGCTGAGGCCCAGACAATTTCTGTCATGTCCCCTAAGGTCATAGGGCCGAACTCTGAGGATTTGAGCCCTGATCCTTCTAGCTTTAAGGCCTGAACACTTGATCTCATTGGCACACTGTCCATCTTGAGAAAATCCATCCCAGGGAGGGAGTTTTCAGCCCTGGCTGTGGCAGAGATGAGCTATGAGGCAGGAAACAACAACCTTCTTACAGTTCCTGAGCTCTGGCACCTGCAGCCACTTCACGCCAAATGATGAGAGACCAAGGGCCTATAGCCACCATGGAAAACACTATGGAGGGTCCTCAAAAAACTTAGAATAGAACTACCATATGATCCAGCAACCTCACTTCTTGGTATGCATTCAAAGGAAACAAAATCAGCATCTCAGAGAGCTGTTTGCACTCTCACACCCACTGCAGCATTATTCACAATAGTCAAGACATGGAAACAGCCTAAATGTCCTCTAAGGGATGAATGTATAAAGAAAAGATCATATACACATGCAATGGAACATTATTCAACCTTAAAAAAGAAGGAAATTCTGCCCTTAGCAACAACATGGATGAACCTGGCAGACATTGTGCTGAGTGAAATAAGCCAGTCAGGAAAAGACAAATACTTCATGATACTTTTGAATACGTGGAATCTAAAATAATCAAACTCATAGAAGCAGAGAGTATAGCGGTGGTTGCAAAGGTTAGGAGGAGGGGGAAATGGGAAGATTCCAGCCAGGGGTACAAAGTTTCAGTTATGCAAGATGAGTGAGTTCTGGGCAAGTAGTATAGGGCATGGTGACTATATAGTCAACAGTACTGTATTGTATGCTTGAAATTTGCTAAGAGGGTCAATCTTAAGTGTTCTCACCACAAAAACAAGAAAGAAAGAAAGAAAGAAAGAAAGAAAGAAAGAAAGAAAGAAAGAAAGAAAGAAAGAAAGAAAGAGGGAGGGAGGGAGGGAGGGAGGGAGGGAGGGAGGGAGGGAGGGAGAGAGAGAGAGAGAGAGAAAGAAAGAGAAAGAAAGAAAGGTATTTAAGTGAAGAGATGGATTTTTTAGTTTGATTGTAGTGATTATTTATATATATATATATATATATATATATGGAAATGCCAGTTGCATATCTTGAATATATATAAATTTTATTCATCAATATTACCTTAATAAAGCTGCGAGAGGGAGACAGAGAGAGAGAGAGAGGGAACAGGAGTCAGCAGCTTAGCATACGTTCTTCATGAGTCTCAAAACAAATAGATTCTCACTTTAAGGATGAGAAGTTAAGGCTGGGGGGAGGGCTGATTTAAATGGCAAAGTCACACAGATTTAAGGTCTTTCCTCTGGGTTTTAATGTGGTGTTTCTGTCCCTCTCTATTCTTTGAGACCTCCTGAGTTGCTCTTCCTGGGTTTGGTACAGCCAAGCTCTTGGAATAGGTTTTACTCGAGTGTGATCTCAGAGCCATGAATGCTGTCATTCTCCTGTTCACACATAGTCTATCCTAGCACTAGGGTGTGAAATGGTGATAGAAAGGGCCTTAGTGTCCTGGTTCACCTGGCCACATCTGCAAAAGGCCATATATGAGGTCTGGACACTGCCCAGGGCTGTGCCACTGCACACACAGTGTGGCTCAAGTCAGCCAGCCGAGTTCCTGAAGCCATGCACACACAGGAAGGCAGCTTCTCACTCCAGGAGCAGCAGCTCCACTGCCCAGAGGAGCCTGCGCAGCTGCTAGTCTGTCTGGGTTCAGGTGGAGCCTCCAGGTCTAGTGTCTCCTCCAGAGCAGAAATTCAAATCACACTTAAGAAAATCTCATGCAAGCAAACATTTCTTTTCTTGTAAGAGAGAGAGAGAGAGAGAAAGAGGGAGAGAGGAAGGGAGAGAGATGAGAAGCATCAACTCATAGTTGTGGCACCTTAGTTGTTCACTGATTGCTTCTCATATGTGCCTTGACCAGAGGGTTCTAGTAGAGCCAGTGACCTCTTGCTCAAGCCAGCAACTTTGGGCTTCAAGCCAGCAGCCCTTGGGCTCAAGCCAGCAACCATGGGGTCATGTCTAAGATCCCACACTCAAGCCAGCGACCCCACGCTCAAGCTGCTGAGCCTGAGCTCAAGCCAGATGAGCCCATGCTCAACCCAGTAACCTTGGGGTTTTAAACCTGGATCCTCAGCATTCCAGGTCAACCCTCTATCCACTGTGCCACCACCTGGTCAAGCTAAAGCAAACATTTTTCTCCTTCTAGTTCATGGGGTTGATGCCTGGCAGGGTGTTTGAAAGACTGACTTTTACAGTAAAATAATGTGTCTAGCAAGAAGTGAGAGTTTCTTCCCTTTCTACTGCCTGGCCAGCAAATGCCAGCCTCCCCAGTGGAGTGGCAAGAAAGTGCAATTGAGCTCCATGACTTAAGAGATCCCAGGCACCCCAGCACAGCAGAGAAACACACTGTTTAGAGAACCCAGTTTCGTGCCTTCCATGGCCTCCTCCTGCCAGCTTGAGGCGGATAACACAGCAGTAGTGTCCAGTGGTCAGCCCAGGGTGGGCAGCATGAGGCCAGGGAGTTGGTATAGGAGAGCAAGCAGGAGAAGCAGAGAGACCTGGCTCCATCGCTGTGTTTCCTGCCTTCTGGGGAAAGTGGCTAAAGCTTCTTGGAACCTCAGTTTCTTCACCTGTACAGTGGAACAAAAGTGTCAGCCTTGCAGGGCTAGTGTGACACCTAAATAAGAATCATAATAGGAACCTGGAAACATTGTATCATAATGATGGTAGGTCTGCTGACCAATGACTGACATTTGCTGAGCACCAAGTGTAGACTAAGCTTTGCGTTGGGCGCTTTGTATTAATTGCCCCAGTCAGTTGTCTTAGAACTCTAATGAGATCATACCCCCATTTCACAGATGAGATAACTGATTCAAACGGCTAACTAGGTTGTCCAGACCACTGCACAAGGGTCGCAGAAAGTGAGAGATGAGAAGCAGAAACACTGAGTAACCACTATTCTCTCCTCCCTTTTTCAACCGCTTGCTCAGTTGTTGACTGTTCTTTCAATATGATGAATATGTCTGTTGTTTTAAAGTCCACTGGCCATTCTGATGTCCCCAGCACATTTCATCTGTACATACAGAGGCGGATTTAACGGCGGGCGCACCTGGCTCGCACCTTGGGTCCTGACTTTGGAAGGGCCCCGCAAAATCCCAACTTTACGTTTTTTTCTAATGACACCGAGTTTGGTTTCATATGTGCAATTTTAACATTAATAGTATATAATATTTTTTATTTATTTAAAAATATGGTTAAGATGTATTTTTATTTTCCCTGTCTCTCTCTTCTTCTTAAGGGGCCCAATATTTTCTTCTGTGCCTGGGGCCTCAACTGACCTTAATCTGCCTCCGTGTACATATGCTGTGAAATATGACAGGAATCTTTTTTCCTTTTGAAAATGAGGAAACAGAGGCATTGGGTGGTTAAGTCACACACAGCTAGCAAGTGGCAGAGTTGTAGAAAGCCAGCCTTTATGCACACCTACTGGGTTCCTTTATGCGCACCGACTAGATGCCTTTATGCACACCTACTGGGTGCCTTTATGCACATGGACTGGATGCCTTTATGCACACCGACTAGATGCCTTTATGCACACCGACTGGGTGCCTTTCTGGCACAGTGATCATTTCAGGTCCCCCAGTCACACAATCTGCTGGGAAGTGTCAGTTGATGCTGGAATTCCATTCACTTCCCATAACTGTAAAGAAGGTCTGATGACTTATTTTATAGGCAAAGAAACTGAGGCCCAGCATTTGATTAGACTGCCAAACTTGTTCACAGAAGGATAGGGTCCCCCTCTGCTTTTAAAGAATGGTGTGTGACAACCCTGGTTCCCTCCTAAGGACCAGGTAGACGTGAGCTCTGTGTCCGTCCCACAGACCCCCACCACCACTGACCCCAAGTTCCATAGGTGAGGCAGGAGCAGCTCCTGAGGCGCTGGCTTCCCCACAGGGGCATTAGAATTTTTGTGGGTAGCCAGTAGAATCCCAACATACGTGCTTATTACTCACCCTTCTCTAACCCCTCCCATACCACCAAGGACAGGAGACAGCTGCGACATAGTCTCCAGTGCAGAAGGGACTTCCTGCGCTCTAGTCTCATAGCAGCCATTTTCTTTTCACAGAAATGCACAGAGCTATTGGGGCAGTGGGTGCTGCGTGGGGCCTCTGAGGATCCTGGGGAAAACAGTCCAATGGCCAGAGGAGGTGGAGGCCGCCTGCGGTGAGCATCCTCCCTGACCCTGCAAGGCCCAAGCTGTGCCCTGGTCAGGATCTCCCACATTAGACTCCATCTTTGTGTTCACTGCCAATATCAGTAAAATAATTTAAGGCATGCATCCAAAATGTGAGTAATTATTGATTAATAAATTTTATAAATATGTTACAGGGCTAATAAAAGCCTCACAAAGCAGACAAAAAGGTTGATATTTTAACCTTAACTAGAATTTGTTAAATTTTTTAAAAATGATTTTTAGAGAGAGAGGAAGGGAGAAAGAGAAATAGAGACAGAAAGAAACATTGATTTGTTGTTCCACTTATTTATGCATTCATTGGTTGCTTCTTGTATGTGCCCTGATTGGGGATTGAACCTGCAACCTTGACCTATTGGGACAGTGCTCCAAACAATTGAGCCACCTGGCCTGGACCTTCTAAAATTTCTGATCTTTTCTCCTGTATGTTCAACAGATCCCAGTGTGGCCCTAATGGCTGGAGGCCACTGCTTTTTTTTTAATTATTAATTTTAATGGGGTGACACCAATAAATCAGGGTACATATATACAACGAAAACATCTCCAGGTTATCTTATCATTCAATTATGTTGCATACCCGTCACCCAAAGTCAAATTGTCCTCTGTCACCTTCTTTCTGGTTTTCCCTGTGCCCCTCCCCTCCTCCCTATCTCACCCTACCCTCCCTCCCCCACCTCGTAACCACCATCTCTTGTCCATGTCTCATAGTCTCGCTTTTATGTCCCACCTATGTATGAAATCATGCTGTTCTCAGTTTTTTTTTTCTGATTTACTTATTTCACTCCATATAATGTTATCAAGGTACAACCATTTTGTTGTAAATGATCCGATGTCATCATTTCTTATGGCCGAGTAGTATTCCATAGTATATATGTACCAAAGCTTTTTAATCCACTCGTCTTCTGATGGACACTTGGGCTGTTTCCAGATCTTCGCTATTGTGAACAATGCTGCCACAAACATGGGGGTGCATTTCTTCTTTTCGAACAGTGTTATGGTGTTCTTAGGGTATATTCCTAAAAGTGGGGTAGCCGGGTCAAAAGGCATTTCGATTTTTAATTTTTTGAGGAATCTCCATACTGTTTTCCACAGTGGCTGTACCAGTCAGCATTCCCACCAGCAATGCAGAAGGGTTCCCTTTTCTCCGCATCCTCGCCAGCACTTATTCTGTGTTGTTTTGCTGATGAGTGCCATTCTGACTGGTGTGAGGTGATACCTCATTGTGGTTTTAATTTACATTTCTCTAATGATTAGTGATGTTGAGCATTTTTTCATATGCCTATTGGCCATCTGTATGTCTTCTTTGGAGGAATTTCTATTCATTTCTTTTGCCCATTTTTTGTTTGGATTGTTTATCTTCCTGGTGTTGAGTTTTATAAGTTCTTTATAAATTTTGGTTATTAACCCCTTATCCGACGTGCTGTCGAATATGTTCTCCCATTGTGTGGTTTGTCCTTTTATTCTGTTCTTATTGTCTTTAGCTGTGCAAAAACTTTTTAGTTTGATATAGTCCCATTTGTTTATCTTGCCTTTTATTTCATTTGCCGGTGGAGATAAATCAGCAAATATATTGCTGCTACAGATGTCAGAAAGCTTGCTGCCTATGTTTTCTTCTAAGATGCTTATAGTTTTGCGGCTTATGTTTAAGTCTTTTATTCATTTTGAATTTGTTTTTGTGAATGGTGTAAGTTGATGGTCTAGTTTCATTTTTTTGCAGGTAGATGTCCAATTTTCCCAGCACCATTTGTTAAAGAGGCTGTCTTTACTCCATTGTATGTTCTTTCCTCTTTTGTCAAATATCAGTTGTCCATAAAGCGGCGGGTTTATTTCTGGGTTCTCTGTTCTGTTCCATTGATAAATGTGTCTGTTCTTCTGCCAGTACCAATCTGTCCTGAGTATAATGGCCTTGTAGTAGACCTTGATATCCGGAACAGTGATACCTCCTGCTTTATTTTTTCTTTTTAGGATTGCTGAGGCTATTTGTGTTCTTTTTTGGTTCCATATAAATTTTTGGAATATGTTTTCTATATCTTTGAAGTATGTCATTGGTATTTTAATTGGTATTGCATTGAATTTATAAATTGCTTTGGGTAGTATAGACATTTTAATGATGTTTATTCTTCCTAGCCATGAGCACGGTATATGCTTCCACTTGTTTTTATCTTTCTTGATTTCTTTTATCAATGTTTTATAATTTTCTGAGTACAAGTCATTAACCTCCTTGGTTAAATTTACTCCTAGGTATTTTATTTTTTTGGCTGCAATAGTGAAGGGGATTGTTTCCTTAAGTTCTTTTGCTGACAGTTCATTGTTTGTATGCAGAAATGCCTCTGATGTCTGAGTATTAATTTTATATCCTGCCACCTTGCTGAATTCATTTATAAGGTCCAGTAATTTTTTGACTGAGACTTTAGGGTTTTCTATATACAATATCATATCATCTGCAAATAGTGACAGTTTTACTTCTTCTATTCCAATTTGGATGCCTTTTATTTCTTCTTCATGTCTGATTGCTATAGCTAGGACTTCCAGAACTATGTTGAATAAGAGTGGTGAAAGTGGGCAACCCTGCCTGGTTCCTGATCTTAAGGGGATAGCTTTTAATTTTTGTCCATTTAGTATGATGTTTGCTGTGGGTTTGTCGTAGATGGCCTTTATCATATTAAGGAATGTTCCTTGTATTCCCACTTTACTGAGAGTTTTGAGCATGAATGGGTGCTGGATTTTATCAAATGGTTTTCTGCATCTATTGAAATTATCATGTGATTTTTGTCCTTCCTTTTGTTTATGTGATGAATCACATTGATTGATTTGCGAATATTAAACCAGCCTTACCTCTCCAGAATAAATCCCACTTGATCATGGTGTATGATTTTTTTCATATATTGCTGGATCTGGTTGGCTAATATTTTGTTGAAAATTTTAGCGTCTAAATTCATCAGGGATATAGGCCTATAATTTCCTTTCTTTGTGTTGTCTTTGCCCGGTTTTGGGATCAGAATTATGCTTGCCTCATAAGAGGAGTTTGAAAGTCTTCTTCCTCTTGAATTTTTTGAAATAGCTTGAGGAGGATAGGAGTTAGTTCTTTGAATTTTTGATAGAATTCACTTGTGAAGCCATCAGCACAGGACTTTTCTTTTTTGGGAGTTTTTTGATAACTGTTTCGATCTCTTTTGTTGTAATAGGTCTGCTTAGGTGTTCTGATTCTTCCAGATTGATTTTTGGAAGATTATATGATTTAAGAAATTTGTCCATTTCACCTAGGTTGTCTAATTTTTTGGCATAGAGTTCTTCATAGTATTTTCTTACAATGTTTTGTATTTCTGTTGTGTCAGTTGTTATTTCTCTACTGTCCTTTCTAATTTTATTTATTTGAGTCCTCTCTCTTTTTTTCTTGGTGAGTCTAGTTAAAGGTTCATCAATCTTGTTTACCTATTCAAAGATCCAGCTTCTGGTTTCATTGATCCTCTGTATTGTTTCCTTACCCTCTATGTCATTTATTTCTGCTCTGATCTTTATTATTTCCTTCCTTCTACTGGTCCTGGGTTTTATTTGCTGTTGTTTTTCTAGTTCCTTTAGATGCAGGGTCAGGTTGCTTATTTGAGCTTTTTCTAGCTTCTTATGATATGCCTATAGTGCAATGAACTTCCCTCTCAGTACTGCTTTTGCTGTGTCCCATAAATTTTGAGTTGATGTATGCTCATTATCATTTGTTTCTAGAAGCTTTTTTATATCTTCTTTGATCTCATTGTTAATCCATTCATTATTTAATATCATGCTATTTAGTTTCCAAGTGTTTGAGTATTTTTCAGTTTTTCTTTAGTGGTTAATTTCTAGTTTCATGGCATTGTGATCAGAGAAAATGCTTGATATAATTTCAATCTTCTTAAATTTATTGAGACCATATTTGTGTCCTAACATGATGTGGTATATCCTAGAAAATGTACCATGAGCGCTTGAGAAGAATGCGTATTCTACTGCTTTAGGGTAAAAAGTTCTAAAGATATCTATTAAATCAAGTTGATCTAGTTTATCCTTTAAGTCTGCTGTTTCTTAATTGATTTTCTTTTTTGAGGATCTATCCAATGTTGTTAGTGGGGTATTGAAATCCCCTACTATGATAGTATTGCTGTTAATCTCGCCATTTATATCCATCAAAGTCTGCTTTATGTATGTCGGTGCTCCTATATTTGGTGCGTAGATATTTATAATAGTTATATCTTCCTGTTGAATTGTTCCCTTTATCATTATGTAGTGTTCTTCTTTATCTCTTACTACAGCCTTTGTTTTAAAGTCCATTTTGTCAGATATAAGTACTGCTACCCCGGCTTCTTTTCATTTTCATTTGCATGAAATATTTTTTTTCATCATTTTACCTTCAGTCTATGTGCATCTTTTGTTTTAAGGTGCGTCTCTTGTAGACAGCATATGTATGGGTCCTGTCTTTTTATACAAGCAGCTACCCAATGTCTTTTGATTGGATCATTTAATCCATTTACATTTAAGGTTTTTATTGATATGTAGTTGTTTATTGCCATTTTATTCTTTAAAGCTGTATTCTTCTTTGGCTATATTCTTTCCTCACTTTGAACTGTTCACAACAGCCCCCTTAGTATCTCTTGCAGAATTGGTTTGGTTTTTATGAATTCCTTCAGGCTTTCTTTGTCTGGGAAGCTCTTTATTTCTCCTTCAATTTTAAATGTTAGTCTTGCTGGATAGAGTAGTCTTGGTTGTGGGTTCTTGTTCTTCATTACTTTGATTATATCTTGCCATTCCCTTCTGGCCTCAAGTGTTTCTGTTGAGAAGTCAGATGTCATCCTTATGAGGGCTTCTTTGTAGGTGATAGCCTTTTTTTCTTTACAGCTTTTAAGATATTTTCTTTATCCCTAAGCTTTGGTATGATTTGTCTTGGTGTAGATTTTTTTGGGTTTCTCTTTAATGGAGTTCTGTGTGCTTCTTGAATGTGTGGAATGTTTCCCAGCCTTAATTTAGGAAAGTTTTCTGCTATGATTTGATTGAGAAAAGTTTTTATTTCCTGTTCTCTCTCCTTTTCTTCAGGAACCCCTATGAAGTGAATGTTGTTTCTCTACAGGTTGTCACAGAGCTCCCTTAGAGTTTCCTCACATTTTTTGAGTCTCTTTTCCTTTTTCTTCTCTGCTTCAGTGCCTTTGTTTATTGTGTCCTCTAACTCGCTGATTCGATCTTCAGTATTATTCATCCTGCTTTTAATTCCTTCCATTGTGGTCTTCAGTTCTGATACTGTATTTGTCATTTCTGTCTGATTCTTTTTTATTATTTCAATTTCATTTTTTATATTTGTTATCTCTTTATTTAGGTGTTCATAGTGACTATCCATTGTTGATCTAATTTCTTTGACATCCTAACTATCATTATTCTAAATTCTGCTTCTGGTAATTTGGTTATATCTGGTTCATTCAGGTCCTTTTCTGGGGATATTTTAATCCATTTGGTTTGCATTCCTCTGCCTGCCCATTTTGTCTGTTAATAAGCAAGTTGTGGCCACTAGAGTCCAGTAGGTGTTGCCTTTGTGTTCTCTAGGTGTGGTCTGTCTGCAGGCCTGCCACCCCCTCTGCCGCTGCCTAGGGCTGTTGGGTATGGGCGTAGTCAGCCCCGGCCCACTGTGGCTGTTGCTGTGATTTCTGCCTCTCCTCCGCGGGAGGGGCTGTCACTCAAGCCACAAGCCTCAGCACCAAGGGTAGAGGTGAGCACCTTTGCTCAGCTGCGGAGCCAGCCTGTTTCCTTGCTTCCGCCTAGCACCCGTAGTCAGAGCCTGCTCGCCACTGTTTCGCGGGTTGGGCGGGGCTTCTGACGTGCTCTCAACTGTGAGCCTTTGCCCGTCCGGAGCTTTAGCCCCGCCCTTGAGGCCAGGGCTCTCCTGCGCAGGCTCACAAACCAAGGTTTATTGAGCCGGGCGTGGCTCCTGGAGTGCACTCAGCTGTGAACTTCTGCTCTCCCAGGCTCTACCCCGGCCCCACGTTCGGAGCCAACTCACGCATGCAGGATGGCAAACCACAGTTTCTCCGGCCAGGCAGCACTGCTGGTGTGAGCTCAGCCACAAGCCCCCGCCCGTCCCCGGTCCTAGCCCCATCCCGCGGTCAGGGCTGGCTTGCGCAGGGTCGCAGAGCAGATCTCTACCCATTCCTGGGCTCCTGCTTTTCCCCCGTCAGTGGGGTTATAGGCGGGCCTGCAGCTGCAGGACCGCTTTCACACGTCTCCTCCACCCCTGCTGGACTAGACTGAGCTCACACCGGCTGGGCCTCTGCCCCCGCCGACAGAAGCGCATTTCAGCGTCCTGCTGCCACCATCCCTTCAGCAACTCTCAGCAGAGTAGGAAGGACCCTAACTCTCCATACTGTAGGCCTGGGAGCTCCCTCCCTCTAAGCAGCTCTGCTCTAATTGCCGCAGGAGAGCTTGTTTGGCTGGTGTCCTGTCTCCCTTTGCTGGTATTGCTAGTTCCAGGGGAAATATTCTTTTTTTGATTAGGGAAGTGACTTAGCCCAGGAGTTAGGGTGGCTGTCCCTCAGAGTGTTTGTCCCTGTGCCTTCAGTCCACACTATCTTCCCACTGCTCTGGTCCTCTCTTCTATCCCTGTTCCCTGGAGCCCCAGGTGTGTGGTTGTGAGAGAGGTTTTCTGCGCTGTCCCTTTAAAAATAAAAGAATTTTGGGTCTGAGAGAACTGGCTCTTTCTCACAAACAGTATCCTCACTTGTTTCACAGCTCAATACTGTCCAAATGCCTCTTCTAGGCTCTGGGACTGCAGTCTGGGGCTTGGTTCCTGGGACCCAGGTCCCTCCCTCTTCCCCAAACTCTCCTCCTGCCACGCAGGTCTCTCCGGGCTGCCGTTTGCTCCGGGGAGCTGGGCAGCCCTCTTCGCATTTTTGCTATTCCTACCAGTCTCAGTGTGGCTTCTTCTGTGTTCCTTGGTTGAAGAGTCCACTTAGTTTAGTTCAAAGTTGGATTATCCAGATGATGGTTCTTAAAATTGAGTTATAATCCACTTTGGTTCTGGGAGTTGGAAGTTGGTACGTCCTTCTACTCTATCACCATCTTGTTCCCCCCTGGAGGCCACTGCTTTTGCAGCTTGATGGACAGCTCAATGGGGACCTCTTCTAGGGCCTGTGCTGCAGGAGGACCTTCAGTGAGGCATTGGGGAGCACAAGATTTGGGGTCAAACAGAAGTGGATTCTAAGTGTAGCTCTACCTCCAAAGAGCCATGTGGTCTAAGAAGTGACTTTTCTTTTTAGAAAAAATAAGGGAGACCACTACTCCTGCAGTTAATAAGGCAATAACATGACATATATGTGTGGCACATATTAGGGGTTAACCAGCTGTGTCCCCACCCCTACTGGGGAGGAACATAAGTAGCCTAGGTACCTAAAGGCCAGTCCTGAGGATGGAGTCTAAATGAGGAGGCCTGATGACCCAGGAGAAAAGCGCCCAAGGTCCCCCTGGCTCTCGCGTGAACCAACTGGAAAGCCTGTTTGTGTCACTCTAGGCAGAATTCCTCAAACAGAAACACACACAAAATTTTGATTTAATCCTGCTTTTGATGTCTTTTCAGATTTACTCACAAATTCCTTAAGTCCCTTTGGCAACTTAAGAAGAAGAGTAAAATCACAAAAATAATTCTGCAGCAACAGAAATTTATTTTTGGCCTGGAATAGCCCCTTGGGTGTGAGACCTGTCCTGGCCCAGAATGAAAGCTGACCCCCTCCTCCGGGTCATTCAGCAGGACCCACACCACTCTCATGAGGCCACTGAAGAGATGGGATGGGACACTTCCCAGGCCCCGAGCTCAGGTCTGAGTGGGAACTGCACGTGCCCTTCCTCCCAGGCAGCAGCAAGCCTCCTCCTGAATTGGCAGCAAGCTCTCTGGGCACGGAGCTATTAAAGCCATTCTTCCTAGAGCAGGACTCATGAAGCCATGCTGACCGCCCTGACCCAGCCCGGAGCTGCTCCATGGCTCTCCTGGGGCCAGGGACATGACATTTCAAGGAATATCATTAGTCCAAGGCCAGGCAGTCATAAGGCATCTTCCCTGGAAAATCTGCTTTCAGACTGCCACCACATTAAACTCTCGTCTCAGCAGAGAGGGAATTGTTGTGGAAGGGTAGAATTCAGGAGAATTCCAGGGGAGAAGACAGGCAGGAAAGGGCAGCATTGCTTCCTCCCAGGGGTGGTTCTCTCTCCCCTGGGATTCAAAGCAATGTTCTCTATTTCCTGTGGGACCCAAAGCTCTGTTTTTTCCCCTACATCTGAGCTCATATCCACATCTTAGATTCTACTGCAGCTGTGTAGTAGTGTTGGTGAACAGCCCAGCTGGGCTTTAAGGACGTGTATGTGTGGAGGGAGGGTTGGCCTAGATTTCCCCTAATTGCCCCCTCCCTCTACCATTTAGCCTCAGTGCCATTGGCCTGCCTTCCCTTGTGAGTGAAAGTACCCCTAGTATCCCTCACTGTCCTTACAGAGCATTTAACACAAAGTTGCATAATTCTGCTGGTCTCTGCTCCAGCCACTGTGAAGACAGGATGAATTCATTTGCAAAGGACCAACCAGCACAAACCTCTGGTGCAAAAACAAATGCAATGTACCACAGTAAATGGGAGCAGCTTTTAAAAAAAAGCACACAATCCATTGGGAAACCCGTTGCCATAGGAACTGGTGTTACAGCTCGCCTCTGATAATTAATGGAGGGCTTTGCTATTACAGTGTTCTTGAAACTTCGCTCTCCCCTATGCTGCACTGCAGAATGCAGCATCCTCTCCCCATTCATAAATATTTTATCACCACCGGCTGCTGCATTCCATCACTGCTGATGGGGCTCAGCCTGATCCACTCCCTGCCCAACTCCCGTTTCCTGTCAGAGTGCAGCGTCCATTCACGCCCTTCCTTCTGCAGTTGCCATTTAACTGGCCTAGAGTTCTTTCCTCCCCTAACTTATAAGGGTGGCTTTCACTGCAGCTTTGTTTCCAGATCCTAACACCTATTTCCTGGGCCTCATCTTTCCCCCTGGAAGTCAAGCTGGCTTCCCCACCTACCAAGTCAGGGTCCAGCCCAGGGTCTGCTGGTTCTTTGTGTTCCCTTTGATGGAGTCCTGGGAGGCTTTCGGATACTGGTTCTGCAGTGCTCCATTCCTCCGCGGTCTCCGGAGATTGTGCCGCCCTGCAGGGCTGGGGAGAGGGTGAAATGAGATGCACCCTGCAGAGCACCAGGTCCTTCTGGCCCTGAGTGTGCTCAAAGGCCAGTGCTGCTGCTACGGTTACTGGCGCTGCTATGTTCTCAAATTTCCTGTTCTTAATCTAGATGAAATAATATCCACTTTTTTTTTTTTTTAACTTTAGAAAAGGAGTTTGTTCCTCCTGACTGCCCTAGTTGAGAAGCTGCTTCTGGACAGCATGTGTGAACTCTGACAAGGATGGTCCCAGGGAGGGCGCTTCCCAGAACACTGGAGAAAGGTGGCACCGCCTCAGAAGCACACCTACATGGACAAGAGCTGGGGCTGGGGCTGTCTAAGGTGAAGGAGGAGCTGGGAGCTGGAGTTGAGCAGAAGGATCGAATGCATAGGCGCAGAATCAGCTTCAGGCTCACCTCTTGCATTTCCTATGAGCGTTTTAAACCTGGCTCAAAGAACAGGACCACTGGTGGGGGGTAGAACGGGGTCCACTGCTCCTTCTGTTCAGGCATCAACATTGCGAGAGGATGTTGGAGGCTCAGGAGCTCAAGGGCTGCTGGGTACTGAGCACTGTCCTGGACATGACAGGAAATTCCCTGCAGGGTCAGAGCTTGTTTCCTTCCTACCTCCTGTGAGAATATGAACACTGCCTTGGCCCCACCTCCAGCCTCACCTTGTACAGCCGCTGGGACTTGGATAAGACAGTGTGCATCCCGCATTCCATATTATGCCTCACACCCAGCCTGCTCTGAGTCAGGGTAGCACCTCCTTTGCAAGCCTTCCACAGACCACAGGAGAGGGGAGGACAGATGCCTGCAAGTTGCTTGTTGCAGGCAGTCCTGAGCACCCATGCTCCCACAGGCTGCTTTTCTCTCTGCTGCCTTCACAGGGCACAGGACTCAAGCAGGTGTGCATGGGGCCATAGCCTGGGAGGTGGAGCCTAGGACAGGAAGACCCAGAGGGTCAAAACTGGGAGATCAAATCCTGACATGAAGTCCCAGGAAAAAGACGAAAGATAAGGCTGAGTGGGTTAGAACTGACGGGACTGCTGCACGAGAGGGTGAAGGGGAAGCACAAAGCCAGGTGGGGCAGAGCACAGAAAGGTCTGGCCAACAACAGGCAGGAACCCCTAGAGCAGGGGTTCCCAAATTTTTTACACAGGGGGCCAGTTCACTGTCCCTCAGACCGTTGGAGGGCCGGACTATAAAAAAAAAACTATGAACAAATCCCTATGCACACTGCACGTATCTTATTTTAAAGTGAAAAAACAAAATGGGAACAAATACAATATTTAAAATAAAGAAGAAGTAAATTTAAATCAACAAACTGACCAGTATTTCAATGGGAACTATGGGTGCGGATGCATCTTGTGCTCCTCTCACTGATCACCAGTGAAAGAGGTGCCCCTTCCGGAAGTGCAGCGGGGAGCCAGATAAATGGCCTCAGATGGCCACATGCAGCCCGCGGGCTGTAGTTTGGGGACCCCTGCCCTAGATGCTTCACTGAGGCCGTCTCCACTGTGGGGCCCAAGCGAGTCAGTCTGGGTAAAGGTGTGAATGTGGGATCATCTCTGACTGCTTTGAACCCTTTTTTCAAACCCTGCTCTGGTCATAGCTGCTGGCTGGGTAGGTGCTGCTGAGACCCAGGAGGAGCCTCTCCCCCAGGACCTGCCATCAAGTCAGTGTAGACATCAGCTAATGTAAGGTGACCAGACGTCCTGCTCTTGGCAGGACAGTCCCGATTTTTAACAATTTGTCCCGCGTCCCGCGACGTTTTAAAAAAGTCCCAATTTTTGGTAAGAATGCACGAAAAGCTAGGGAACGGCAGGAGAACGGGAAGGGAATATACGGTTTTCAGCGGGGTCTCCCGCCTTGACCTGGAGGCACCAGCACTGCCGCAAGAACTAGCTGCCCCGTGCAGGGCCCCAAAACAAAGAACTTCGGCCGGGAGTACCTGCTGGGGTGGCGGCTGTCAAGTCCCCTAACTACCCTACTACCCATAGGCCCGCGTCGTGGATGCAGGCATGCAGCTCCGAGCTCCGTGAGGTGCAAGCCGCTTGGTCTCTAGCAGGCAGCGGGGTTGGACGCAGGGAGCCACAAGGATGAGTCCAGGCGGGGAGTGTGCACGACTGCTCGTGTGTGAGCGCACTGGTGGCGATGCCCTGCCTGCTCCTGCCCACTCATGCAGCTCCGGCATTGGCATTGGTTTCGGGACCATGTAACCCGATTCCTCTGACTCACTTAAAATTTCCCATATAGTAATATTTCTGAAAATGATCTTTTTAATCAGGTATCATTATTAAAAAAAAATAGATTGATAAGGAAAAAGTTAAATCTCGGGCATCAGCAAAAATAACAATAGAGAACAAATGGTTACAAATATTTCATCATTTTGAAACAAACCATGTTCCATACAATAATGCACTAAAAATTGTGGAATATGCACTGTCTTTACCAGGAACTAGTGCTGTGACTAAATGCATTTTTTCTATGGTAAATAAAGTATGGACATCAGAAAAATCACAATTAAGTGTTGAGGCTTTGAAAGCCATTTTATGTGTGAAATATAATTTAACAAATTCTTGTGAAAAATTTCATGACCTTTTAAACGACAGCAATCTACTAAAAAAAATCACTCAAATGAGTAATATGCCAAAGAATATAAAATAATACTATACATAATTTTTTAATGTATTATATCTGTAAATTGTACTTAAGTTGAAATTTAAAAAAATATATTGCAATACTATTTTTGCATTCTATGAAAATTTTTTTTGCTCCATATGGACCAAATTTTTAACCAAGAACGTCCTCCCCCCCTCAGGTCAATGGTGACCCACTTTACCAATTTTAAAATCTGGTCACCTTAGGCTAGTGGCTAACCATGGAGACGCTCTTCACACCCCACAAACCCCCAAGCTTCCTCCTTGAGTTCAGGACCCTCTCTGACGAAACTTCCAGCTTTCTTCTCCCTCGGAGTGAGAAGCTGGTCCAAGCTGCTGTGCTCACTCTGAAAGCCCCAATGCGCTGGTGTCCTCTGATATTCCTCCTGTGCAGTCCCATAAGTGACAAGGACAGGGACGTTTGCTGGAACCTGGCCTGTTGTGGTCCTGCCTGGTCCCGCCTTCCATATGAGCTCTCCCCAGCCTGGAGGAAACCAGACCCTCCGTACCCAGGCCAGGTCTGGGGGGGTAGAGGGGCCGGAGGCCCTGCAGGGCTGCTCTGGCAATTTTCCTCTGCAGGTTCTCCTACTCTTGACCCCCTACTCCTAGCAGTTCAGTGGCATTAAGAACATTCACGTTGTCATGGAACTCTCACCTCCATCCGTCTCCAGAGTTTTTTGTCTTCCCAAACTGAAACTCTGTGCCCATTAAACACTAACTCCCCACTCCACCCCACCCAGTCCCTGGCAATCACATTCTACCCTGTCTCTATGAATTTGACTACTCTAGCTACCTCGTGTAAGTGGAATCATACATATGTATCCTTTGGTGACTTGCATAATATCTTGAAGATTCCTCCATTGTGCCATATGTCAGAATCTCCATTCTTGTTAAGACTGAATAATATAGTGTATGGGCACAGCCTGTTTTGTTTATTGACTCATCCACCATTGAGTATTTGCGTTGCTTCTACCTTTTGGCTATTGGTGATAGTGTTGTTATGAACATGGGGGTACAAATATCTATTCAAGTCCTTGCTTTTACTTCTTTTGGCTAGATATCCAGAACTAAAATTGCCAAGTCATAGGGTAATTCTGTATTTAACTTTTTGAAGAATCACCACAATGTTTTCCACAGTGGCTGAACTGTTTTACATTCTCATCAATACTGTACAAGGATTCCAGTTCTTCCACATCCTTGCTGACACTTATTTTCTGTTATTTTTTTTTAAATAATAACCATTTTACTACATGTGAAATGGTATTTGGTTGTGGTTTAATTCACATTATGCTAGTGATTAGGAATGCTGAGGCTTTTTTTGTGTGCTTGATGGCTATTTGTATATCTTCTTTGGTGAAATGTCTAAGCCCTTTGTCCATTTTTCAAATCAGTATGGTTTTCTTTTGATTGCTCAGTGGGTGGAGCTCAGCCTGCTCTGGGGTTCTTTGTGACAGGCACTTTTCCTTTAAATGAGCCACACACTTTTCAGAGCCCTGTTTCAGGCTAGTCTCCACAGTCATGTCTCCTTAATCAGGAAGACCCTTTTTCTTTTTTCTTTCTTTCTTTTTTTAGTTTTATTTAGCAAATTAACTTTAACAAGGAGACATTTTTCAATAAGAGTGCATTGGTTCCAGGTGAACATTTTTATAGCATTTGAACTGTTGATTATGTTGTATACCTATCACCCCAAATCAAACCTATCACCTTATATATGTCCCTCTTTACAGCCTTCTCCCCACCCTCTCCCTCCTCCCCATTTCCCCATGTCCCCTTCCCCCTTCCTCACATTCCTTTCCCCCTGGTAACCGCCTCACTTTTATCTATGTACATAAGTAAGTCTCAGTTTCATATTTCACCTATATGTGAAATTATACCATTCTTAGTTTTTTCTGATTTACTTGTTTCAATCAGTATAATGTTCTCAAGGTCCATCCATGTTGTCGTAAAAGTCACTATGTCATCGTTTCTTATGGTTGAGTAGTATTTCATAGTATATACGTACCACTTCTTTATCCAATCCTCTATCGATGGACACTTTGGTTGTTCCCATGTCTTGTCCACTGTGAATAATGCTGTGATGAACATGGGGGTGCATGTATCTTTACGTACCAATGTTTTCCAGTTTTGGGGGTATATACCCAGTAGAGGGATTGCTGGGTCACATGGTAATTTTATTCTTAATTTTTTGAGGAACCACCATACTTTCTTCCATAATGGTTGTACTAATTTGCATTCCCAACAACAGTGGATGAGGGTTCCTTTTTCTCCACAGCCTCTCCAATGTTTGTTATTACCTGTCTTGTTGATAATAGCTAACCTAATCTAACTGTGAGATGGTATCTCATTGTAGTTTTGATTTGCATTTCTCTAATAGCTAATGAAGATGAGCATCTTTACATACATCTGTTGGCCATTTATATTTCTTCCTGGAAGAAGTGTCTGTTCATGTCCTCTTCCCATTTTTTTAATGGATTGTTTGCTTGTTTGTTGCTGAGCTTTGTAAATTTTTTATATATTTTGGATATTAACCTCTTAATCAGGGCTGTTGTTTGCAAATATCATCTCCCATTTAGTTGGTCGCCTATTTGTTTTGTTGTCAGTTTCTTTTGCTGTGCAGAAGCTTTTTAGTTTGATGTAATCCCATTCATTTTTGCCTTTACTTCCCTTGCCTTTGGGGTCAAATTCATAAATTGTTTTCTGCAGCCAAGGTCCATGAGCTTAGTACCTCTGTTTTCCTCTATGTAATTTATAGTTTCAGGTCTTATATTTAGGTCTTTGACCCATTTTGAATTAATTTTTGTGCAGGGGGACAAATTGTAGTCAAGTTTCATTCTTTCGCATGTGGCTTTCCAATTTTCCCAGTACCATTTGTTGAAGAGGCTTTCTTTTCTCCATTGTGTGGTTTTAGCCCCTTTGTTGAAGATGATTTGTACATATATATGTGGATTTATTTCTGGGCTCTTGATTCTGTTTCATTGGTTTGTATGTCTGTTTTTCTACCAATACCATGCTGTTTTGATTATTGTGGCTCTATAGTATAATTTGAAGTCAGGTAGTATGATACCTCTGGCTTCATTCTTTTTCCTCAGGTTTGCTTTGTCTATTCAGGGTTTTTTATGGTTCCATACAAACCTGGTAATTTTTTGTTTTATTTCTTTAAAAAATGACTTTGGGAGTTTGATGGGTATTGCATTAAATTTGTATATTGCTTTGGGTAAAATGGCCATTTTAACTATGTTGATTCTTCCAATTCTTGAACATGGAATATTTTTCCGTTCCATTGTGTCTTTTTTAATTTCTTTCAATAATGTTTTGTAGTTTTCAGTATATAGGTCCCTCACATCTTTTGTTAAGCTTATTCCTAGGTACTTTATTTTTTTGTTGTTGATGCAATTATAAAAGGAATTGTTTTTTGAGTTCATTTTCCGAAGCTTCATTGTTGGCATATAGGAAAGCAGTAGACTTTTGTATATTGATTTTGTATCCTGTGACTTTACTGTATTGGTTTATTGTTTCTAATAGTTTTTGGTGGAATCTTTGGGGTTTTCTATATACAAGATCATTTCATCTGCAAAAAGTGATACCTTTACTTCTTCTTTCATGATATGAATGCCTTTTATTTCTTTCTCTTGCCTGATCACTTTGGCTAAGACTTCCAGAACTATGTTGAATAAGAGTGGAGAGAGTGGGCAGTCTTGGCTTGTTCTTGATTTTAGAGGAAAAGCCTTCATTTTTTCACCATTTAGTATGATATTAGCAGATAGTTTGTCATATATGGCCTTTATTACATTGAGATATTTTCCTTCTATTCAATTTTATTGAGTGTTTTAAACATAAAGGATGTAGTATCTTATCAAATGTCTTTTCTGCATCGATTGATAGGATCATATGATTTTTGTTCTTTCTGTTGTAGATGTGATATATTACATTGATCAATTTCCTTATGTTGAACCATCCTTAAGCTCCTGGAATGAATCCCACTTGATCATGATGAATTATTTTTTTAATGTGTTGTTGTATTCGATTTGCTAATATTTTGTTTAGGATTTTGCATCTGTGTTCATCAGAGATATTGGTCTGTAGTTTTCTTTTTGTGTGTTGTCCTTGCCAGGTTTTGGCATGAGGGTTATGTTAACCTCATAAAATGTGTTGGGGAGTATTGCTTCTTCTATTTTTTGGAAGACTTTGAGAAGGAATGTACCAAATCTTTGAATGTTTGGTAGAATTCACTTTTGTAACCATCTGGTTCTGGACTTTTGTTTCTGGGGAGGTTTTTGATAGTTGTTTCTATAATAAGAATCATTTTAACCGCCCTCATGAGAGCATCTCTAGGTCTCTTCCTTTGCTGGCATGACTGAGAAGCACAATCTGCATTTTCAGGTTTGGGTTCACAGTGGTTCTGTATTTATTTCTGTGACCTTCTTCTTCCTGTTGGCCTCAGACCCTGCAGCATTCTCTGTTGGTGACTCCTGGAGCTGTCTTCAAGGTCCCTCTATTGCTGTTTCCTGGGCCAGAGCAGAGTGCTCAGAGCCAAACTGCTCATAATTATTGCTTCAAAGGTTCCGCACTACATGCACTTCAGGGAAGCTTTAGGGGCGAGGAGAGAGGAGGTGTGTTGTATAGCCTTTCCCTTCAGCATTACTGCTGTTATAAATGGGTAAGTCCTCCCCTCTCACATCCACAGTGATCAATGCAGGAGCAGCTGTAAGGAGCAGCACAGGGAGCCCCAGGCTGGGCCCCAGAAACCTCTCCCAGCAAACTTCAGCTCATTCCAGGCATAAAGCATGAGTAGATCCTAACTTCTTATGGGAGTGGGTTTTGATAAGAGAGAGCAGCTCAAGGGAAGGGTGAAGAGCACAAGGCTAAGAAGAGAAGAGTCTGCTTCCCCGCCCCTGCATGAGTGTTCCCAGGATCAGCTCTGCAGGGGGTTTGCTGTAGGGACAGCCAGTGGTCTCCCGCCCCCCCCCCTCAGCTCCCAGCCAGTGTACAGGAGGCTTGGCAAGTCCTGACTTTTATGGCCAAACCCATACCAGTGTCCATTTCCTGTGAGAGAAACTGAGTGTGTGAGCAAGAGTCCTTGAGGCCACCCTCCAACTGCTAGTGACCCCACATTTGCTTAGAGTAAGGAAAAGAATCCCTGTGGAAATCCACACTGACCTTAGTCTCGATTCCTCACTCTTCATCCTGGTTTGGGAGCTTTTGTCCTTGGAGAAATGATGCTCTTTGGACCCTACACCCAGACCTTTCATGTGTCCCTTATGAACTATTTCTAACAGGGCCCCTGTTGGTCTGTTTGGTGGCAGTGACCTAAAGGGAGCAGTGCTCCTGCAGCCTAAGGCTGAATTGCCCTGTATGATGTTTTTTGTTTGTTTGTTTGTTTGTTTGTTTTATTCTTTTCCAAGTAAGAAGAGGGAAGATAGAGAGACATACTCCTGCATGCACTCTGACCCAGCAACCTCTATCTGGGGCCATGCTCACAATTGAGTTATTTTTAGCTCCTGAGGTGGAGGCTCCACAGAGTCATCCTCAGCACCTGGAGCCGAAGTGCTCAAACCAATCTAGCCATGGCTGCAGGAGGAGGAGAGAGAGAGAGAAAATAAAAGAGAGGGGGATGGGTGGAGAAGCAGATGGTCGCATCTCCTGTGTGCCCTGACTGGGAATCAAACCCAGGACATTCACACACCAGTCCGACACTTTACCACTGAGCCAACTGGCCAGGGCTCCTTGTAGGGTATTAATTTCATGCATGGCACATGTAAATTTCATAGCTCCGTGTGCATAGCACAGGGGAAAATACTCTGAGACTCACAGTCCAGCTGTCACTCACGTCCTTGGAGATGTCAGCGGGGGGCTGGGATGCAGGTGCCAGCTTGTGCTAGAAGCGATAGCCCCTTTGGGAAGGCAACCTGGTCTGCTCCCTGCTGCAGGGAGCACCTTGAAGGGTGGTGAGGAAAAGAGCTCCATCTTTGGGGTCAAGAGACTTTCCATTTCCACCTCTATGGTCTTGTTTCCTTAGACCTCAGAGTCTTCATCTCTAAGCTTGTGAGAATGCCTGAGGTGTCAACCATTCTGGCGACCCGTAAGGATCAGGTGGGGTGGAAACCCCTTAAAATCATATAGTGCTTCCTGGATATAAGGGGGTTATTGTTTGCTTGATCTGCACTGGCGCTCTGGGTGTGGGGAATGTGGTCAGTGTTCAATTCAATGTAACTTGCAGAGAAGTCAAGACACAGCACAGGGCATTGGTTGTAAAGGCCACCTGTGCCCGTCTCTCACGTCACAGATGCAATGAGTCTTTGGAGTTGCACAATATGTGTCTCAGTGGCTCCCAAAACAACCAATCCTTTGATATTAAATTTAAATACCTATATTTTTAATTTCTCATTAGAGTTCCTTGGGAATAGGAAGGTTTTATGTATGTGTGTGTGTTTCATTTTGCAGAGGTCAATTAATAATAACAGAGCCTGATTGACGCAGTGGATATAGCATCAACCTGGGATGCAGAGGACCCAGGTTCAAAACCCTCAGGCCACTGGCTTGAGCGTGGGGTCCCTGGCTAGAGCATGGTATCATAGACATGACCTCGAGGTCACTAGCTTGATCCCAAAGGTTGCTGGTTTGAGTCCAATGTTGCTGGCTTGAGGCCAAGGTCACTGGCTCGAGCAAGGGGTCACTGACTCTGCTGGAGCCCTCTAGTCAAGGCACATATGAGAAAGCAATCAATGAATAACTAAGGCACTGCAACAAAGAATTGATGTTTTTCATCCCTCTCCCTTCCTGCCTGTCTGTCCCTCTCTCTGCACCGTTTTTCTGTCTTTCTCACTCACTAAATAATAATAATAAAATAGTTAAAGTTAAAAAAAAAACCTGGTTCTATGGTTAGATCCTTTGTGCTAGAATGAGTTGGCGTTACAGGGTCTAAGGGGCTGCCTGAGGCTGGCGCCCTCAGGAGGGAGCATGGCTCACTTGACAGCTACCAGCCGGCCCAGAGACCAGTGCCTGCTTGAGAGAAAAGAGGAGCCCAGAGGGGTTTGTCCCTCACAGTTCCAAGGGCAAGCTGTCCCCACCAGCTAGCTCTCTTTGCTATTGCTCTACACAAAAGGCACAGGACAACAATGTGTCTTTATGAACATTTCCTGCAACTCAAAGACTTAACAGTTTCAAGAAACAGTCAGCATTGCAGTTCTGGCAACTTTCTAGGGCTTTTTTTTTTTCTTTCCCCATTTTGACTGTTGAATTCATCTCCAATACTGCACACATGAATGAAATCAACAGTCTTATCAGATCCCAAATCCGTCAGCCAATGTCTCCCCACTGCCTGGAGCCAAAAGCCTCTTAGAGCACATGTGACTTGAGCTGAAAAGGGATTGGGACAGTGCATAGGCAGCTTTGTTCTGGCACCCTGTTCCCAAACATTTGCTCATTTAGAGCACAGAAATCATACATGCTTCCATTTTCTTCCCTCTTAGTTCTGCGGGCTTCCAGTCACAGTCCAGGCATCTCCCTGACATGTCTCAGTATCCCTCTGCAGGCACCAGCCTGTGACTCCAGGATCAGTGACCTAACTCATTGCTCCTCTCCAACATTTGTGAAAGCCCAGGTCTTCCGAGGATGGGAGAAGCTGGGGTGCTGCCAGGAGGGCACAGGTTTCTGAGTGGGTGGGCTAGCCCAGGGCAAGGAAGGAAGAAACCATCTCTGGGGCAGGGTCACCCATCCCACCCTGGGCCAAGAGCTTCCAGAGGCCAGGCACTTTGGACAACAGGTGCTTGGCAGCATCTCTGACTGGACCCGTCATGGGACTGCTAGAGTGACTGAACGTGCCTCTCCTCCACATACATGTGTTCCCGCTGTATCTTCTGGAAATATATGTAGGGCTTAACAGAATGTAAGTTTCCTGCAAACTGATTTGTAATGAATCCATCCATGTATTCCCAGGTCTGGTCTATAAGCACCAGTAATAATAAGGACCACTCATGGGGCATCTACCATATGCCAAGAATATTTTATATATCATCTTGTGGGTATTATTATAATTTTAAATGGAAAACGCTCAGAAGTGAAGAAAACTTCTTGAGGTAGCCAAAGCAGTGAAGCCCCTGAACATTTTCCCCTTGACTTTAATTTTATTATAATGTTTGCTGAATAAATACATTGAATGGATTAATGAATAAGTAAATGAATGGGTGACTGAGTGACCGACTCTCTTTTTTTCCCATCTATTAATCAGTCTGTGTGTCTTTCTGTCTGAAGACAGGCAGAGATTATGACTAAAATGAGGAGTCCAGGTGTGTGTGACAAAGGTAGGTGCCCAAGTGAGGGCCAGGGTCTTCAAGTAAGGGAGGGATGGGCTCAGACTCATGGGTGGTAAAGTCAGGAGCACCTTCTTCCTCTCCTGAAGCCTTCATGCTTGGACCCCAGCACTATGAGGGTGTATAGCCAGAGCAGAGATGTTTTGCCTTCCTGTAGCATCTTTGCCCCAAAAAGGTAAACTTTCACGGCTGCCTGGATGTGATAAACTGCATCAGCTGACGCACAAAGAGAGCGGAGGAGCAGAGGCCGGTGTGTCTGCCCACCCAGCCTCTCCAGTGGGAGCACCTACCAGGTGGAAGGCATCACGTCAGGAGCTGTTGGAAGGATGGAACCTAGATGCACTGCCCCCTGCTTGCTCCTCCAATATCCTCCAACAAGACATACTCCTCCTCCTGGGTCTCAGCCCTCTCCTTGTCCTCACCCTTAGCAAGCACAGCCCTGAGGCTGCCTCTGAGAGAGACGGCAAGTTGGTGTGTTTGTCACTCTCTCTGCTGCTGGCATCCCACACAGATGGACACAGAGGCTGCCTGAAGGCATGGACCCAAGAGCTCCCAGGAAACAGTGCAGGAGAACTCACTCAGCTACATCTACTGAGCTCTTACAGTGGGCAGCCCTGTGAAGCTCTGAGAGGGTTTGAGAGGAGATGGGAGGAGTGCACTGAGGCTCCTCGTGAATGGGTAAGCAACTAGTGCTTGTCTGCATTTGATGGGTACCAGGATGTGTTGTAATCAGGTACAATAAGACATGCAGCCACAAAAATGATCATCATGAGACACAAACAGGAGGCATGGAGCACATGCTGAGCCACACCCGGAAGCACCAGGGTTGGTCAGAAGGCAGAGGGAGTGAGGGAAATGCGGACAAGAGCATCTATTGTGGTTTCCTTTTTTTTTCTTTTTTAAAGATCTCCAAAGATTTTATTTTTAGGGTTATTTATTTATTTATTTATTTTTCTAATTTTTTTTTTTTTTTTTTACAGAGACAGAGAGAGAGTCAGAGAGAGGGGTAGATAGGGACAGACAGACAGGAACAGAGAGAAATGAGAAGCACCAATCATTAGTTTTTCGTTTTGACACCTTAGTTGTTTATTGATTGCTTTCTCATATATGTGCCTTGACCACGGTCCTTCAGCAGACCGGATAACCCCTTGCTCGAGGCAGCGATCTTGGACTCAAGCTGGTGAGCTTTTGCTCAAACCAGATAAGCCCGCGCTCAAGCTGGCGACCTTGGGGTCTCGAACTTGGGTCCTCTGCATCCCAGTCCGATGCTCTATTCACTGCACCACCGCCTGGTCAGGCTATTGTGGTTTCTTTGGGAAGAAATAGGTGAAGCAGGGTGAGCAGGCTTAGGATTGGCCAGGCTGAATACTTTCAGTGGGTGAGGCATAGGGGTTGGCCCAGTTATCTGACACTTGGCCCTGGGATGATTGACCTATAGTGTGAAAGCCCCACAGAGGAGGTGTGGGGGGGTGGGCTCTGAATTTGTTGGCTTGTGTATGAAAGGTGAATTCAAAGGGGAGTTTGCCATCTCTAGGAATTGGCTAACCCTGGCAGGGACAATCCCTCTAGGCCAGCAAGGTCCCAAGATGCCAAAGCATCAGAATATAAAAAACAAAAGACAACACCATGAGGACCCATTGGGATAGAAGTCTGCCCTAGACATTGGATAGCCAAGAAGACATAATGTCAATGTGTTTAAAACATAAACCATATCCAGAGCACATACATGGAATATGCATGTATAGAGAATGTTTCTTTGACCATATATAGAGACAGCACTTTTCATCACTACCATTTAAGGAGGGACATTAAGTGTCAGTGCTATGACAGACCCTGAATGGCCAGTCCTACCCCTACATTCCTTTCCAACTAAGCTCTGCCTCCTTCCCTTGCTCCAGTTCCTCCAGCACACCAGGCTACTTCCTTGCTCCTTGGCTTTGGCACATGCCTGTCCCTCTGCCCAGTGCACCGTCTGCCTGCCTACCATTTCACCTTGTCTGGGCAACTCTGAGTCTTATTTTTTAGTTCTCAGCATAAAATCAGACCAGCTTTCCCTGACCCCCATATCCTGAACATGGGTGTTTCATAGGACAGCTCTAAACTTTCCCCACATAATTACCCTTCCATTGGTTCACATACTACTATAGTGCTGATCTGCCTATGAGTTCATGTCTTTGCTCTGGTCCAGAATCTGCCTACTGACTCTACCTGTATTAGCAGTAAGGGTTCTCCAAGAGGAGATATATATTACATATACATAACATATGGGTGAAAAAAGTAGGTTGACAGTTGTAATACAGATAAATAATATAATAATTCATTAATAAATAATAATACAAAAATAAACTCTGACTTTTGAGTACCCACAATTGTAAACCTACTTTTTGCTCACCCCTGTATAATGTATGGACAAGACATAAGTATGTATATAATGAATTGGCTCACATATTATCATGGCTGAGAAGTCCCAAGCTGTGCAGTTGGGAAACCAGAGACCCAGGAGAGTGATGGTTAAGTACCAGCGTATAGGAAGGAGAAGACCAATACTCAGCTCCATCAGTCAGGCAAGAGAAATTTCCTCTTACTCAGACTTTGTGTCCTCTTCAGGTCCTCAGTTGATTGGTTGAGGCCTATGCACACTGGGGAGTGAAGTCTGCTTTACTCCATCCACTGATTCATTATTAACCTCATCTGGAAATCCCCTCACAGATGCACCCAGAATAATGTTTGATTAAATGTCTGGGCACTCCGTGGCCCAGTCGAGTTGACCCCACATACAAATTAACCAACACTATCTAATGTCTCATGGACTGCTAGAGCTTAAAATGTCCAGACCAACCTCAATACACTCCTTCTGCACTGCGCTCCCCACCCAGCCACCCAAGCCAGAAATGGATTGTCACACCTCTCACTCTTAGTCCACATCACTCAGCCACCAAGCCCTAAAGATTTCACCTCTTAGAGCATCATCAACCCCATTCCCACCTCCCTCCCACTGCACCCCCTTATATTGGCCCCCATCACTGGCCTGAGCTTCAGCTGCTGCCTGTGTGGTCTCTGGCTTCCAGCGTCTCCGTCCTGCAGTCTTACTCTCCACGCCATCACCTGTTCTGTCTTTCTGAAATGCCACGTTCTTGCCTGAAATCTGTGTGTGGTCCTCTCTCAGGATGGAATTCTCATGACTGGGTTCGTCATGGAGGTCCAGCCTTGGGGGGTTCTGACCTGCCCCTCTGAGCTCATTTTACATCTGCTCCACAGCCAGGCTCCAGTCACAGAAAACACATGGATTCTGAATGCCCTACCCTTTTCTCGTTTCGGTGCTCACCTCCCCTCCCCTCCATCTGCCTCTCCTCTGCCTAACTCCAGTCCCACCAACTATCTGAACTCACCACACACACACACACACACACACACACACACACACACACACACACACACACACCATGACCGTTCCTTCTCCTCCCATTTTCATCCTCTTTCAAATGCTACTACCCTCGTGGCAGCTCATGGATGTCATCTATCACACACACACACACACACACACACACACACACACACACACACACACACATTTATAGACCACCATATGAGGCTTTATGTATTGACAGCTCATAAGGCCTCCCCTCTTGAACCTGATCTATGATGTGGGTTACTCCTGGATGACAAGCATTTTACTAGAAGAGAAACAGCTTCTAGCTCTCCACACTGATCACCTGCACAAGGCTCTGAGGGCAAAGGAAAGCTGGCAGTCAGTCTTACACATGGTTCATGTCATTATGAACCTCGGGGAAAATGGGCAACACTATCCCTAAAGGGTTGTTCATTTATTCACTGATTTGTTCATTCACCAAGCGTATTCTTAAACAGTCTTTCATGACTAGTACTGTGCTAAACACTGAATATATGAAGAAATATGACACCTGATCTATAAAAGAGAGTCAAAACATGTTGTATGAAAATCTAATACAGAGGGGCATGATGTATCTGTCACTTTCTAGAAACAAGAAATCCTGAAAAATGGAGGAATGGGGGGAGGAAGAAAGAAGGGAAAGAAGGCAGAGGAAGGAGTGGGGGAGAAAAGGGAATTTTTTATATTTTTTCAAAGGAGTCAAAAACTTACATCCACACAAAAACACATAGATGCACATGGATGTTTATAACAGTTTTATTCACAATTGTCAATACCTGGAAGCAACCAAGATGTCCTTTAGTAAGTGAATGGATAAATATACTTTATCCTGCTGTATCCTGCTGGTACATTCAGACAATGGAATATTAACTCAGCACTAAAAGTAAATGAGCTATCAAACCAAGAAAAGACATGGAGGGAGACTTAGATGAACATTACCACGTAAAAAAGCCAATCTGAAAAAGAATGCAGACTGCATAACTCCAACATATCACATTACGAAGAAGGCAAAACTATGAAGAGTAAAAATATCAGTGTTTGCCAGGAGTTCAAGAAGAGGAAAGGATGATTAGGCAGAGCACAGAGAGTCTGGGGGATACTGAGCCTGTCCTGTGTTGTACTATGATGAATACATCATTATACATGTGTCCAAACCCACAGAATGTCCAAGACCAAGAGTGAACCTTAGTGTAAACTATGGACTGTGGGTGATAATGATGCCAATGTAGGTTCATCAGTTGCAACAAACGTCCCACTCTGGGGGGGAGAGATGTTGATGGTGGGGGAAGCTATGAGGAAAGAGATGTATGGAATACATCTGTACTTTCTTCTCAAATCTGCTGTGAATCTAAAACTGCTCTAAGAAATTGAAGTCTATTTTTTCAAAAAAGAATAAGAAAAGGAAAAGAGGGAGGGAGAAAGGGTTTTGCAGAGGATTGAAGCCCTGTTTCTGAAATCTATTCTCCCCTTTTTTAGAAATACAATGACATTTGTACTAGCCACCAGCTCCCTAGCCACATCCTGGCCCCTGGTTATCGAGACGACAGTAGTCTGGGGCCTGTGCCCCCGATTCAGTCATCCTCCTGGGGTCTCTGCTCCTTGTCCTGCTGGAGTTGCTCCCCAGGACCCATGGGAAACACAGGACCCCTTGGCCTCCACGAGCAGGTGCTGGGGCTTCCCTGTGCCTATCTACTCTGCAGGGTGTATGAGCCCCAGTTTCTCCCATGTGTCAGCTTTCTTGGGGTTCAGGGTTTGTCTTTCTTTGCTCTCACCCTACAGGTCTCCACCCCTCTTATTCTTCTTTTGATGAGACTCTTACCCCTACTTTCTGGTAAAGGCTTTGTCAAAGTCAAGCTCAGCTCAGAGCCCCCAGGGTCAATCAGGACTTCAGGTGACAGACCCTCTGCTTCAATGGCCTTGGGAGGGACTGTATGTGGGCACGCTCATTCGTTTTTACTCCTCTTTGACTTGAATTTGAATGTGATTCTCTTCATCAATGTGATTTTTATGTTCTTTCTCTTTTTTAAAGCTTTCCTCCCAAAGTCTAGGGTATATGCTTATATGCTTAGCCCCACACATCCTAAAATGACATTTCCTTTTTGACCAAAATTTTTACTGAGTCTTTTTCATAAATCAAAAGTTAACTCAGATAGTAGTTCCTCTTATTGCTTCTTCTTTGTGCTTTTCATTTCATTTCATAACTAATTAAAAATTAATTTGAACCACCACTGCCGCCATTGTGCCTTGGCTCCATGTTCAGGGAACAGCTGCACTGCCAGCTCCCCAGGCAGTATGTGGCCGACGGCTGACAATGATGTCTGCCCTTGCCCAATACATCCCATTGTCCACACAACCAGTGGGAAGTCCCTCCAGGTATAAGGTAGGCACTGTGGCTGAGAAGTGTGACTGACACCACTGCAGGGACTCCCTGACAAGAAAGAAATCCAGGGAGAGGGATGGCCATGCTGCTGCCTAAAGTGCTTTGACAAGTTCTGTGCCAAGACCTGTGCAGAATGCCTCAAGCCTTTGGTGAGGACTGCAAGGAAGTGCACTATAGAAACTGCCACTGGCACGGCACCTGCTTCCACTGTGCCAAGCGCCTGCACCCCTTGGCCAAGAAGACCTTGGTGGGCAAGGACAATAAGATCCTGTGCAACAAGTGCACCACATGGAAGGACTCTGCTTAAAGCTGACTGTGTCTGGAGATTAAAGCATGGAGTACAGGGGACCATCTGGCACAGACTGCTGCATCTGCAGCCACTGCAAGCAAGGCGTCAGGACGGGAAACTTCTTGCCTACAGGGAAAGGCTGCTATTGAGGGACTTGCCATGAGGTCACATTTGCCAAGCACTGAATGACATGCAGCGAGGGTTTGGTAAAGGCTTCAGTGTGGTGGCTCATGAAGGACAATCCTGATATGACGACTATTTCTACATCAAAAACTGCTCTGTGCATCTGGCCAACTAGCAGTTATTTTCCATCAGGAGAAAGTGTACTTTCCCAACTGTGCCAAAAAGCTGTAAAGTGACAGGGGCTTCTGTCCTGTAAATAGAATTGAGCCTTGTTCTTTGTGTCCTCGCCCTCTGCCTTGTGCCATCCACAGGGAAAGAGTGGCCTTTCACCTCTTCAAAGTCGCTCATCCACCTTCTCTTCCACTTTACAGTGTTACTCAGATAAGGGTCCTAATAGGATTTAGCAAAAAGCAACCCCACAGCTAAGTTAATTGTGCAATGGCTGGCTGTACTTAAAAAACCTACATTTAGGTAGAGTGGCTCTTCTGCGTGTTTATCACAGAGCAGAACAATACAAGCCATTTAGGTACTTCATGACATGAGCTAGAAGCCTTAGAGATAAAGCCCCACTGAGATGGCCTTCCTGGTTCAGCTGAGACCCACCGTGTCATTAAGCGACATGCAGGAGCTGGGGCGGCTGCTCCCACTCACTGCTCACCCTGTTCTGCAAGCAAAGAGAACCTCCTGAAACACCTGGTTTAACATCCTCATCAAAGCCTTCCTTCTGTTCTTTTGTGCTTTCCATCGACTAATATGAATTTCTAGAAAATTAACATTGGACCTTAGCTGTGATTCTACATTGACCTTTTCCCCCATACTAACATTTGAGTTCCCCATGTACCCTGCCTTCACAGCGTTCCTACTTTCAAGCATGGCACGTGCGGGTGATCTGGAAAGTGTATAAGGTAAGCATGTGATAGGGTCAACACCAGAATAAGTAACACTCTGGCTTTTTTGTTTTGTAGGAAACTCTAAATACTTGGGGAAAGAGAAATGAGAGCACCTCGAAGAAAACATAAAGAAAGAAAAGATCACACAGGCTTAAAAGAAATACCCTCGCCCCTTTTACCATCCTGCAAACATAGGCATGCTTCTCAGAGAGAAGAATAAACCTCAAAAAGGTAAGAGCCACAGGGTTGTCTAGCCCGGTAAGCCCACAGGCAGCTGCATGGGGTGTCTCTGCCCTGGGGGTGCTGAGGGTTCTAGGGGCAACATTCCATGACCTCCATGAGCCCCTCAGCAGCAGCCTGGGTGTGTGGATGCCCAGGACCAGATGGACCCCCTCTGCAATACAAACACACACATGTCAGCCTGGCCATGAGCATTTTGTTAATTAACTTCAGAGCTGGGAAGAGAGAAACCCTGGGAATAAGCCCGTTACACTACCTATGGGCTCGAGTGGAAGTGCTATAGAAAAGTTTCTGCACATTCTGTCTGTGAGCCACAAGTCACACTTGCCACAACTCATTAATTGGGGATTGTGCCAATATGTCTCATTAATGCAAAGCTGCCGCTAAGGCTGGTACTAGTCATAGCTTCAAACTGAAGAGGACGCCTTTGGGAAGCAGCCCCATCCTGCCTTTTGGTCTCACAACCTCGTTCCCAGAGACTGACAGCGCCCCACCTCAGGGTCCAGCACTCAGTCTCCGTGAGGCTGGCTTGCAAGTCTGCGTAGAGTCACGGGGAAGACTGTGGTGCATGCTTCTGAGCTTGCTGTGAGAAGCCAGGAGCAATGAGTCCCGGGTCCTGAGAATCCCATATGACAAGTCTCATAGCCACTGGATCTTGGCAGAGATCGGGCATGGGCGTTTGAAACCCCTTGCTTCTGGTTTCTCCCTGACCATAATTACCATCCTATCATAGCTCCGTGCGTGTCCCACTGAGGCCCCAGGGTGCTTGTGTGGCAGGGACATTTGACACTCCACAAGCTGTATGTAATTAAACGGGATGGAACACGCTGGTGGTTCTGTCTTATTAAAAGAAAATGGAAATAAATTCACTTCAGAGAAAAGATCAAGCCATGATGTCACACAGAAAAGGGAACAGACCAGAAGGTTCTCTGCATTGTGCTTGTTTCTGGTTCCTCGGGTTTACAGTTAAATTGTCTTTCAAAGCCATTTTCATTTTTCTCCCTGTTTTGAACTAATTCTATCCAACCGTCCAGCACAGATTTAGAACCGTTAACCTGGAAAAGAGGGGAAATGGGAGGTCGTCTAGGTAACTAGCATCTGTGTGTGGCCCGGCACTCACTGCCTCTGGTGGGTCCAGAGAGAAGGTTCTGGCCAGCTCTGTGGCTCTGCTCTGCCCCTCTGCCAGGTGCTGTCAGGAGGGGCAGGAAACGGGGCAGCAACACCTGTCAGGCCACTGCCTCTGCCTGGGCAATAAAGCCCCTGTTTCTCTATCAGAATTTTTTGTTCTGCTTTTTAAAAAACATTTATTTATTTTATTGAGGTGACACTGGTTAATAAAAGTATATGAGTTTCAAGCATATAATTCTATGATGCATCATCTGCGTGTTACATTGTGTGTTCTTTATAGCTTGTGTTCCAAATATGCCTTTTCCCCATTTTATCCTCAAGACTCCATTTTAGATCACCAGAAACATTTTATGCGATAAAATAGTACTCTTTGGCCCAGAAATTCCCACCTGGGAATCTAACCCAACAAACTAATACACAACACAGGAAAAGCTGCATGCCTGAAAATGTTCGGTGGCACAGTATCACCCAGTGACAGATGAACAGCTGCTTACATAGAAACAGTAGAAGGATGACTATGTAATTTGTAGTATTTACAAAAAATGTATGATTATTAAAATTAATAAAATGAACAACATCCCTAATTTCAAACATAAACCAACATCCCCGTTATGTACAAAGGTATCTTACCTTTTTTTTTTTGTAACTAAACTCACTAGGTATGGGCCCAGTGAGTCAAGAAAGATTAAAAGTTGAGCATTTTCAAATTTGGAAAAAGACTTCTTTTTACCAGAGCAGTAAAACTGTTCTTTTTATCCCATTGTTGGGCAGATAAAATATAATATGCTCACTTTGTTAAAGATAGAGCTGCCCACATGGAAGCCCATCACCCAGGTGATATTATTTGCCCTTATGCTTGGGATGGGTGTTGGGGAAAGGCTGTAATGTAAGCAGGCCAGGTCGTTATGGCCTAAGGCTTGGTTTTAAGAGTAAGCTTTTCCCCACACCCTTGACTGATTGGATGATGTAGGGTGGTGCACTCTTCTGAGGAATCCCATTATGCCTCAGATGGGTGACTTTGTATCAGAGACTTCCTTGTCTGTAGATTGGATTAAGGATTTGGATTTCTACAGTATAAAGTGGGCAGACCAGGAGCTTGCTCTCTTGGTTCCTGAGATATTAGAAAGGAGAGCAGATGAAGGCCACATGGAGGCCAGGAGAAGCAGCCATGATGGCAGAGTGCTGAGGAAGAAGGCAGTTTGAGCAGAATTTGTGCAGGAGGAGATGGGGAACTGTAAAGCCAGTAGTCAAGGGCCACCATCACAGCCGCCTGGACCGTGCAGGTTCGCATTAGATTCGAACAGTTGGTAATGAAACACAGGAGCCAAGAACTGGTGAGCCATCAGCTTTAATTCTAGCTTGCACCCGGCGGGCAAGCAAAAACACACACTGGGCTCCAAAACCCACTCATTCAGTGCTCACAAAGCTACTGACTTATCTGAGTTTCCTAGAATCAAAAGTTTCTAGCTCACCAGACTTATTCACCTCTGTTTCCCATCTCCTCTAGCACAAACTCTTAACAAACTGGCTTCTCCCTCAGCACTCTGCCATCTTGGTTACTTCTCCTCCACATGGCCTTAATCTGCTCTCCTCTCTAATACTAACCTCAGGAACCCAGGAACCAAGAGAGAGATCAAGCTACTGGTCCGTCCCACTTTATATTGTGAAAATCCAAACCCTTAATCCAATTTACAAACAAGGAAGTCTCTGATACAAAGTCACCCATCTGAGATTCCTCAGGAGAGTGCACCACCCTACATCATCCAATCAGTCAAAGGGTGTGGGGAAGAGCTTACTCTTAAACTAAGCCTTAGGCTATAATGACCTGGCCTGCCTACATTACAGCTTTTCCCCCACAGCCATCTCAAGCATAAGGGCAAATAATATCACCTGGATGACGGGCTTCCATGTGGGCAGCGCCGTCTTTAACAAAGTGAGCATATTATATTTTATCTGCTGAACAGGAACAGAGATGAATAAGTCTGGTGAGCTAGAAACCTTTTGATTCTAGGAAACTCAAATAAGTCAGTAGCTTTGTGAGCACTGAATGTGTGGGTTTTGGAGCCCAGTGTGTGTTTTTGCTTGCCCGCCGGGTGCAAGCTAGAATTAAAGGTGATGGCTCACCAGTTCTTGGCTCCTGTGTTTCATTACCGATTGTCCGAATCTAATGCGAACCTGCATGGGCCAGGCAGCTCTGATAGTGGCCTCGACTACTGGCTTTACACCCATTTTATGTTTGTTTCTTTAGGTAAAATGCTTACTTTTCATTATCTGTTGACCTTATTTAACACTGCCCCTCATTCAACCTTTGGATCTTCAGGTAACTGTTTCCAATTGACTCCAGTATCTTTGCTGTGTCACTGACAGCCCCTCTCGTCACTGCAGGCTCAGAAAGTGATAGTGGGACTAGGCAGGTATCAGACACATCTCCTCAGGGTTCTTACATAGCCATCCGTTGGGGTGGGCAGGTACAGCATTTTGTTTTCACTTCTTTAATTTATTTTGCATTTATAATTGTATAATAACTATAAACCTAAGACATTTATACTTAGTTTTATAGTTATATATATTTAAGTATCATTTCAACAGAAATATTTTCACTCAACACTTAGGGAGTATTTCTTTATAAGGGGTCAGTCCTTATAAAGTATTCAATTATTTTCCACTGATAACCCCAAGTCTAAGGAAGGACAGTGATTGGACCTGCTCCCTCTTGGGAGGAGAGCCTCGAATCTGCTTTCACTCAGGGTTGAGAAGTTCACCAGACTCCACATCACATGTCTGAGAGCTCAGTAGCACTTGTGGCTTCCCAATACTGTCCAGATAATGATGCTCACATTTTTCTAATAAACTCAGACCTCTCCTCCAAGCTCTAGAATGATATCTCTTCTTGGAGATCTCAGACTTAACAGAACCCTCCCACTGACTCCCACTGACAAGGACTCCCTCCTCGACCAAAGCTTGGAACCTTCTTCCCCTCCTCCTCCTCCTTCTCCTTCTTCTGTCAGAGACAGACAGACAGGAACAGACAGGAAGCAGGAAGGGAGAGAGATGAGAAGCATCAACTCATAGTTGCAGCACTTTAGCTGTTCACTGATTGCTTTCTCAAATGTGCCTTGTCCCAGGGCCTCCACCTGAGCCAATGACCCCTTGCTCAAACCAGTGATCTTGAGTTTCAAGCCAGCGACCATGGGGTGATGTCTATGATCATATGCTCAAGCCGGCGACCCCATGCTCAAGCTGGCAGAGCCCACGCTCAAGCTAGTGATCTCAGGGTTTTGAACTTGGGTCCTCAGCATCCCAGGTGTTGGGCAGATAAAATATAATATGCTCACTTTGTTAAATATGGCGCTCCCTACATGGAAGCCCATCACCCAGGTGATATTATTTGCCCTTATGCTTGAGATAGGTATGGGGGAAAGGCTATAATTAATGTAAGCAGGCTGGGATCATTATAACCTAAGGCTTGGTTTTAGGAGTAAGCTTTTTCCCACACCCTTGACTGATTGGATGATGTAGGGTAGTGTACTCTCCTGAGGAATCCCATTATGCCTCAGATGGGTGACTTTGTATCAGAGACTTCCTTGTCTGTAGATTGGATTAAGGGTTTGGATTTCTACATTATAAAGTGGGACAGACCAGTAGTTTGCTCTCTTGGTTCCTGAGGTATTAGAGAGGAGAGCAGATTAAGGCCACTTGGAGAGGAGATGCAGCCAAGATGGCAGAGTGCTGAGGAAGAAGGCAGTTTGAGCAGAATTTGTGCAGAAGGAGATGGGGAACCAAGGTGAATAAGTCTGGTGAGCTAGAAACCTTTGATTCTAGGAAACTCGGATAAGTCAGTAGCTTAGGGAGCACTGAATGTATGGGTTTTGGAGCCCAGTGTGTGTTTTTGCTTGCCCGCCGGGTGCAAGCTAGAATTAAAGCTGATGGCTCACCAGTTCTTGGCTCCATTGTTTCATTACCGACTGTTGGAATCTAATGCGAACCAGTACGGGTCGGGCTGCTGTGATGGTGGCCCTGGCTACTGGCTTTACATTTGGCGTAGTCTGTGGTAGGATTCAATACAGATCGGCATGGAGCCACCACCACCTTTGAGCGATGGAGTAGAGGACTGTTTGCTGTTATGGTTTCCCATAGCTGTTTTTTGGGGGACTGTTGGCTGGCTGACTTTTACAGCCATGTGTGAGGAAACCAAGAGCTCTATGGAGGAGGCTGCCTGGGACCTGCAAACCGAGCAGTGGAAGGAGCTGGAGGAAATGTGGGAGAAAGAGATGCCGACCCTGGAGCTGGAGGAAGCGCTGGAGGAGGAGGCCGACCAAGTTGGCGAGATTCACATGGAAATGGAGCAGACGCTGGAGAAGGAATCACAGGTTCATGAGTTGGAGATTTCCCTGGATGTTGTGGAGAGCCAGCAGCGGCATGAGGCCGGGGCTGAGGCCTGGGCCAGAGCTAAGGCCGGGGCCGGAGTTGTGGCCGGGGCTGGAGCTGCAAGACCTGCTGAGCAGAAGGCAATGGGCCTGGGGCTCAAGCCCGGCAGCAGGAGCTGATGTTTTCATTTCCTCTTTGGAGGATGAGGAGAATCGGGCTGGAGTTGCAATTCGCAGTCTCCAGAAGGTGAGAGCCCAGCAGCAAGGAGTAGCTATGCTGCTGGTACGTCTGCGATTTTGGGACATAGGGGTGGATGTCATTATGCTCCCCAGAGCAGAGATGGAAATGCTGACTGCCATTGCCACATGCTTCTATTTAGGACAGTGTGAGACCTGCCATGATGGCAGGAATGAGGGGGGAAGCTAACACCTCATGTGCGTGGACTGATTTCCTGGACTATGACCGAGTGAGCACTGGCTCCTTTGTTGAATGGACTTACGGATTTTGGACAATGTGAAATACCCTAATGGGGGTGAGGGCAGCTTTGATGGAGTCCCTTCCCCTGCCCTGGGAAGTCTTTCCAATGGCAAGGAAAAAGGCTGAGGACATTTTGCACTTTTGGCAAACTGCTCAGAGACTAGTGAAATGCACCTTTGTAATTGTTGAAATTGTATGATTTGTCATGCTGTTGGAATTTGTGTAATGTGCCTAATTTCCTTGCACAGGGATGCCAGTGGTGTAGATTGTGGGTAGTAAAGTGAGCATAAGGGTGGATTGTTGGGCAGATAAAATATAATATGCTCACTTTGTTAAAGATGGCGCTCCCCACATGGAAGCCCGTCACCTAGGTGATATTATTTGCCCTTATACTTGGGATGGGTATGGGGGAAAGGCTATAATGTAAGCAGGCTGGGGTCATTATAGCCTAAGGCTTGGTTTTAGGAGTAAGCTTTTCCCCACACACATAACTTATTGGATGATGTAGGGTGGTGTGCTCTCCTGAGGAATCCCATTATGCCTCAGATGGGTGGCTTTGTACCAGAGACTTTCTTGTTTGTAGATTAGATTAAGGGTTTGGATTTCTACAGTATAAAGTAGGGATGACCAGTAGCTTGCTCTCTTGGTTCCTGAGGTATTAGAGAGGAGAGCAGATTAAGGCCACTTGGAGAGGAGATGCAGCCAAGATGGCAGAGTGCTGAGGAAGAAGGCAGTTTGAGCAGAATTTGTGCAGAAGGAGATGGGGAACCAAGGTGAATAAGTCTGGTGAGCTAGAAACCTTTGATTCTAAGAAACTCGGATAAGTCAGTAGCTTAGGGAGCACTGAATGTATGGGTTTTGGAGCCCAGTGTGTGTTTTTGCTTGCCCGCCGGGTGCAAGCTAGAATTAAAGCTGATGGCTCACCAGTTCTTGGCTCTGTTGTTTCATTACCGACTGTTCGAATCTAATGCAAACCAGCACGGGTCGGGCTGCTGTAATGGTGGCCCTGGCTACTGGCTTTACACCAGGTCAGTGCTCTATCCATGGTGCCACCAGCTGGTCAGGTTCACTGGTCAGGCTCAGAGCCCTCTTCTTAACAAGGTCTTGTCTTTGGCATGTTTTCCTTGGTTAGCAGCCCAGGCTGACAGAAAGCCTGCCAAATCGGTTTAGCAAGCATCCCTCATCCTTTATACATAATCCAGTTCCTCTTTGCAATTTTCGACCCCTGACCCCCTCACCCTGCCTGTTGGCTATAAATCCTTAGCTTCCCTGTTGTATTGGAGTTAAACCTCTCTCTGCTATTGCAATAGTCCTGAATAGAGTCTTCTTTGCCTGTCCAATGCAATTTTTCTTAGACATCCCACACACTCCCCAAGTCTCTGTACCAGTTTTCTCCACCAGCTTGAGCCATAAAACCCACGAGCCATCCTTAACGCCACCCCTCTTGTTCTTTGCATCCAACCACTCCATCTTCAGTATGTTTTTTTCTTCCTTTCTCACTACCCTGGTCACCATGATCTGTAGCCTACATGACTGCAGACTCCTCCAGCTGGTTTCCCACTTCCACTTTGGCCCCCCTTCATCCATTCTACACCAAACAGTAAGAGTGAGCTTCTGATAGGATAAATCAAATCATGATACTCTCCTGCTTAAAGCCTCCAAGGGCTTCCCATTCCTCTGAGATTGAAATCCAGACTCCTTACTGGCTACAAATTCATATAAGATTGGCCCAAGTGCTTCTTCTCAGCCTCATCTCATTGTCAGGTACTGATTGGTCTGTTTCTCAGTGTGCACATCTCCCTTCCATTCTAGAATACAAGCACCATGAGGGAGGGGCCATATCCTAAATTCACTGTCTTCCTCACACACCTGTGACTGTGCCTGGCATGTATACATTCTCAACCACAATTTGTTAAATGTCCTTGTTGGACAGATAAAATATATTATGCTCACTTTGTTAAAGATGGCGCTGCCCACATGCAAATCCATTGATATTAATGTGTTTTGGGGGACAGGCTGTGGGCAGGCCGGGTCATTATAGCCTATGCCTTAGTTTTAAGAGTAAGCTCTTCCTCACACCCTTGATTGATTGGATGATGTAGGGTGGTGCACTCTCATGAGGAATCCTCCCATTATGCCTCAGATAAGTGACTTTGTATCAGAGGCTTCCTTGTTTGTAGATTGGATTAAAGGTTTGGATTTCTACATTATAAAGTGGGACAGACCGGGAGCTTGCTCTCTCTCGGTTCCTGAGGTTAGCATTAGAAAGGAGAGCAGATTAAGGCCACATGGAGGAGAGGAGAAGCAGCCAAGATGGCAGAGTACTGAGGGAGAAGCCAGTTTGTGCTGGAGGAGATGGGGAACAGAGGTGAATGAGTCTGGTGAGCTAGAAACCTTTGATTCTAGGAAACTCGGATAAGTCAGTAGCTTTGTGAGCACTGAATGTGTGGGTTTTGGAGTCCAGTGTGTTTTTTTGCTTGTCCGCCGCCAGGTGCAAGCTAGAATTAAAGCTGATGGCTCACCAGTTCTTGGCTCTGTTGTTTCATACCGATTTTCTGAATCTAATGGGAACCTGCATGGGTCAGGTGGCTCTAATAGTGGCCTTGAGCACTGGCTTTACAGACCTAATTTAATCTTATGTTAATGATGACTTTCCATTGTTCCACATGACATTCACATGTAAGCCAAAGAGCCCTATCTTCACACTGGTCCCCGGGTCTTGGCCATTCCAAACACTTCCCGCACCTCCACCTCATGACAGCCCAATACAGGCTGGTTTGTTGCAGGGGAATATATATCTTTATGTTAGCCTGAACACATCAGCAAGAGTCCTTATATTTTATTTCACAAAGTATGTGTATGTGTGTGTGTGGGGGGGGGGTGGTGGTGGTTACATCACACTGATGATGTGTGGGTGTTGGGCAGATGAAATATATTATTGCTCACTTTGTTAAAGATGGCACTGCCCACGTGCAAGTTTTAAGAGTAAGCTTTTCTCCACACTCTTGACTGATTGGATGATGTAGGTGGTGCACGCTCATGATGAATCCTCCCAGTATGTCTCAGATAAGTGACTTTGTATCAGAGACTTCCTTGTTTGTAGATTGGATTAAGGGTTTGGATTTCTACACTATAAAGTGGGGTGAATAGGGAGCTCACTCTTGGTTCCTGAGATTAGCATTAGAGAGGAGAGCAGATTAAGGCCTCGTGGAGGAGAGGAGAAGCCGCCAAGATGGTGGAGTGCTGAGGGAGAAGCCAGTTTGAGCAGAGTTTGTGCTGGAGGAGATGGGGAACAGAGGTGAATAAGTCTGGTGAGCTAGAAACCTTTGATTCTAGGAAACCTCGATAAGTCAGTAGCTTTGTGAGCAATGAATGAGTGATTTTTGGAGCCCAGTGTGTGTTTTTCCTTGCCCGCCGGGTGCAAGCTAGAATTAAAGCTGATGGCTCATCAGTTTTTGGCTCCATTGTTTCATTGCTGTCTGTTCGAATCTAATGCGAACCTGGATTGGCCAGGTGGCTGTGATGGTGGCCTTGGCCACTGGCTTTACAGTGGGCCATAGGTAGATGGCCTTGCTTCATAGTTCACTGCAACCATGTGTTCTGAGAAGTTAAAATCCACCCAAAGTGACATTTGAGAAATCTGATCCCTTTTCAATTCAACAGCACAGAATTGCTGTTTTATTTCCATTAAAAAAAAGGTCACTAGGAATAAAATCATATGCAGTCCCCAAGTTACGAATGAGATAGGTTCTGTAACTTCACTCTTAAATTGAATTTGTATGTAAGTTGGGACAGGTACTTTTATCTAGTAAATGCAACTTAATTAGATGTTTGTCTTAACATAGAATTTATTTTTACCTTTCTGTGCATATAAATACTTAAACATTGTCAAATCTACAGAACCTGCCTCATTTTACTGCCTGTAAATATAAAAAGAATTTTTTTCCAGCTTGTAACCAAAGGCTGTTTAGTAGGCAATGCTTTTTTTTAATAGTGATTGGTTTTTTTTATTAATTTTAATTTTAATGGGTTGACATTGATAGATCAGGGTACATACGTTCAAAGAAAACATCTGCAGGTTATTTTGACATTTGATTATAATGCATACCCATCACCCAAAGTCAAATTGTCTTCCGTCACCTTCTATCTGGTTTTATTTGTGTCCCTCCCAGTCCCCTACACCCTCCCTCTCCTCCCCCTTCCTCCGTCCCCCCAGATAGCCAGCACACTCTTGTCCATGTCTTTGAGTCTCATTTTTATGTCCCATCTATGTATTGAAACATATATTCTTAGTTTTTTCTGATTTACTTATTTCACTCAGTATAATGTTGTCAAGGTCCATCCATGTTCTTGTAAATGCTCCGATGACATCATTTCTTATAGATGAGTAGTATTCCATAGTATATATGTACCAAACCTTTCTAATTCACTCGTCCACTGACGGGCACGTGGGCTGTTTCCAGATCTTCGCTATTGTGAACAATGCTGTTACAAACATGGGGGCGCATTTCTTCTTTTCAAACAGTGCTATGGTGTTCTTAGGGTATATTCCTAAAAGTGGGATAGCTGGGTCAAAAGGCAGTTCAATTTTTAATTTTTTGAGAAATCTCCATATTGTTTTCCACAGTGGCTGCACCAGTCTGCATTCCCACCAGCAATGCAGGAGGGTTCCCTTTTCTCCACATCCTCGCCAGCACTTGTTCTGTGTTGTTTTGCTGATAAGCGCCATTTTGACTGGTGTGAGGTGATATCTCATTGTGGTTTTAATTTGCAATTCTCTAATGATTAGTGATGTTGAGCATTTTTTCATATGCTTATTGGCCATCTCTATGTTCTCTTTGGAGACGTGTTTATTTATTTCTTTTACCCATTTTTTGATTGGATTGTTTGTCTTCCTGGTGTTGAGTTTTACAAGTTCTTTATAAATTTTGGTTATTAACCCCTTATCAGACGTATTTTTGAATATGTTCTCCCATTGTGTAGTCTGTCTTTTCATTCTGTTCTTATTGTCTTTAGCTGTGCAAAAGCTTTTTAGTTTGATATAGTCCCATTTGTTTATCCTGTCTTTTATTTCACTTGCCCATGGAGATAAATCGGCAAATATATTGCTGCAAGAGATGTTGGACAGTTTACTGCCTATATTTTATTCTAAGATGCTTATGGTTTCATGGCTTACATTTAAGTCTTTTATCCATTTTGAGTTTGTTTTTGTGAATGGTGTAAGTTGCTGGTCTGGTTTCATTTTTTTGCAGGTAACTGTCCAATTTTCTCAACACCATTTGTTAAAGAGGCTGTCTTTACTCCATTGTATACTCTTTCCTCCTTTGTAAAATATCAGTTGTCCATAAAGGTGTGGGTTTATTTCTGGGTTCTCTGTTCTGTTTCATTGATCTATATACCTGTTCTTATTCCAGTACCAGGCTTTCTTGAGTACAATGGCCTTGTAGTATAACTTGATATCAGAAAGAGTGATACCTCCCGCTTTATTCTTCTTTTTCAGTATTGCTGAGGCTATTTGTGTTCTTTTTTGAATCCATATAAATTTTTGGAATATGTGTTCTATATCTTCGAAGTATGTCATTGGAATTTTGAGTGGTATTGTATTGAATTTATAAGTTGCTTTGGGTAATACAGACATTTTAATGATGTTTATTCTTCCTAGCCATGAGCACGGTATATGCTTCCACTTGTGTGTATCTTCCTTGATTTCTTTTATCAATGTTTTATAATTTTCCGAGTACAAGTCTTTAATCTCCTTGGTTAAGTTTACCCCTAGGAACTTTATATTTTGGTTGCAATAGTGAAGGGGATTGTTTCCTTAATTTCTCTTTCTGACAGATCATTTTTGGTGTATAAAAATGCCTCTGATTTCTGAGTATTAATTTTATATCTTGCCACCTTGCTGAATTCATTTATCAGGTTCAGTAGTTTTTTGACTGAGACTTTAGGGTTTTCTATATACAATATCATATCATCTGCAAATAATGACCGTTTTACTTCTTCTTTTCTAATTTGGATGCCTTTTATTTCTTCTTCATGTCTTATTTCTGTGGCTAGTACTTCTAGAACTCTGTTGAATAAGAGTGGTGAAAGGGACACCCCTGCCTGGTTCCTGATCTTAAGGGGATTGCTTTTAATTTTTGCCCTATGATTATGAGGTTCGCTGTGGATTTGTCATAGATGGCCTTTATCATGTTAAGGTATGTTCCCTGTATTCCCACTTTTGTTTTTTAATTTATTTTTTTATTTTTTTATTTATTCATTTTAGAGAGGAGACACAGAGTGAGAGAGAGAGAGAGAAAGAGAGAAAGGGGGGAGGAGCTGGAAGCATCAACTCCCATATGTGCCTTGACTAGACCAGTGCAGGGTTTTGAACTGGCGACCTCAGTGTTCCCAGGTCGATGCTTTATCCACTGCGCCACCACAGGTCAGGCCATGTATTCCCACTATGCTGAGAGTATTGATCAAGAATGGATGCTGGATTTTATCAAATGCTTTTTCTGCATCTATTGAAATTATCATGTGATTTTTGTCATTCCTTTTGTTTATGTGATGAATCACATTGATTGATTTGCGAATATTGAACCAGCCTTGTCTCCCCAGAATAAATCCCACTTGATCATGGTGTATGATTTTTTTCATATATTACTGGGTCTGGTTGGCTAATATTTTGTTGAGGATTTTAGCATCTAAATCCATCAGGGATATTGGTCTATAATTTTCTTTCTTTGTGTTGTCTTTGCCTGGTTTCAGAATCAGATATATGCTCGTCTCATAAAAGGAGCTAGGAAGTCTTCTTTCCTCTTGAATTTTTTGAAATTGCTTGAGAAGGATAGGAGTTAGTTCTTCTTTGAATATTTGGTAGAATTCACTTGTGAAGCCATCAGGGCCAGGACTTTTCTTTTTTGGGAGTTTTTTGATAACTGTTTTGATCTCATTTGTTGTAATCGGACTGTTTAGGGTTTCTGATCTTCCAGATTGATTTTTGGAAGATTATGTATTTCAAGGAATGTGTCCATTTCATATAGGTTGTCTAGATTTTGGCATACAATTCTTCATAGTATTACTTTACAATATTTTGTATTTCTGTTGTGTCAGTTGTTATTTCTCCTCTCTCATTTCTAATTATATTTATTTGAGTCCTTTCTCTTTTTTTCTTGGTGAGTCTATTTAAAGGTTCATTGATCTTGAATACCTTTTCAAAGTACAGCTCCTGGTTTCATTGATTCTCTGTATTGTTTCTTTAGTCTCTATATCATTTATTTCCACTTTGATCTTTATTATTTCCTTCCTTCTACTACCCGTGGTCTTTACTTGCTGTTGTTTTCTTAATTCTTTAAGATGCAGGGTCAAGTTGCTTATCTAAGCTTTTTCTAGCTTCTCATGGTATGCCTGTAGTGCAATGAACTTCCCTCTCAGAACTGCTTTTGCTGTGTTCCATAAATTTTGAGTTGATATATGCTCATTATTATTCATTTCTAGAAACTTTTTTATTTCTTCTTTGATCTCATTGTTATTCCATTCATTATTTAATATTTAGTTTCCAAGTGTTCGAGTATTTTTCAGTTTTTCTTTTGTGGTTAATTTTTAGTTTCATGCCATTGTGATCAGAGAAAATGCTTGATATGATTTCAATCTTCTTAAATTTGTTGAGACCACTTTTGTGTCCTAACATGTGATCTATCCTAGAGAATGTACCATGAGCACTTGAAAAGAATATATATTCTACTGCTTTAGAATGAAAGGTTCTGAAGATATCTATAAAATTGAGTTGATCTAGTGTATTCTTTAAGTCTGCTGTTTCTTTGTTAATTTTCTTTCTTGAGGATCTATCCAGTGATGTTAGTGAGGTATTGAAATCCCCTACTATTATAGTATTGCTGTTGATCTCACCCTTTATATCCCTCAAATTCTGCTTTATGTATTTCAGAGCTCCTATATTTGGCATGTAGATATTTATAATGGTTATATCTTTCTGTTGAAGTGCTCCCTTTATCATTATATAGTGTCCTTCTTTATCACTTACTACAGCCTTTGTTTTAAAGTTTATTTTGTCAAATATAAGTATTGCGAACCCACCTTTTTTTCATTTCCTTTTGCATGAAATATTTTTCTCCGTCCTTTTACCTTCAGTCTATGTGCATCTTTTGTTTTAAGGTGTGTCTCTTGTAGACAGTATATGTATGGGTCCTGTTTCTTTATCCATGCAGCTACCCTATGTCTTTTGATTGGATCATTTAATCCATTTACATTTAAGGTTATTATTGATATGTAGTTGTTTATTGCCATTTTATTATTTAAAGCTATATTCTACTTTTGCTATATTCTTTTCCTCCTTTGATCTGTTCACAACAGGCCTCTTAGCATCTCTTGCAGAATTGGTGTGGTTTTAATTAATTCCTTGAGGGGTTTTTTGTCTGGGAAGCTTTTTATTTCTCCTTCAATTTTAAATGTTAGCCTTGGTGGATAAAGTAGTCTTGGTTGTAGGTTCTTGTTCTGCATTTCTTTGAATATATCTTGCCATTCTCTTCTGGCCTCAAGTGTTTCTGTTGAGAAATCGGATGTCATCCTTATGTGGGCTCCTTTGTAGGTGATAGCCATTTTTTCTCTAGCAGCTTTTAATAGTTTCTCTTTATCACTTAGCTTTGGTATTTTAACTATGATGTGTCTTGGTGTAGATTTCTTTGGGTTTCTCTTTAATGGAGTTCTCTGTACTTCTTGAACACATGAGTCATTTTCCAGCCTTAATTTAGAAAAGTTTTCAGCTATGATTCGGTTGAACAAAGTTTCTAGCCCTTATTCTTTCTCTTCTTCTTCAGGAATCCCTATGATGCGGATGTTATTTCTCTTCATGTTGTCATAGAGCTCCCTTAGAGTTTCCTCAGTCTTTTTGAGTCTCTTTTCTTTTTTCTGCTCTGCTTCTGTGCCTTCATTTATTTTTCCTTCTAACTCGCTGATTCGATCCTCAGCTTCATTCATCCTGCGTTTAATGTCTTCCATTGTGTTCTTCAATTCTGATATTATATTTGTCACTTCTGTCTGATTCTTTTTAATTATTTCAATATCTTTTTTTATACTTGTTATCTCTTTATTTAGGTGTTCGTAATGATTATCCATTATTGCTCTAAGCTCTTTGAACATCCTAACTATCATTATTTTAAACTCTGCATCTTGTAATTTGGTTATATCTGGTTCATTCCGGTCCTTCTCTGGGGATTTCTCTGCCTGCCCATTTTGTCTGTGTATAAGAAGGGTGTGGCCACTGGAGTCCATAGGGTGTTGCCTCTGTGTTCCCTAGGTGTGGTCTGTCTACAGGCCCACCACCCCTCTGCCGCTGCCTATGGTGGTGGGGTATGGGCTTAGCTGAAGCTGGGCCACTGCGGCTGTTCCTGTGGTTTCTGACTCTCCTCCATGAAAGGGGCTGTGTTCTCATGCAGGGCTCTACAAGCCTCAGCCTGTCTCAGCCTTCAATCCGCCCCCACAGGTGGGGTTGCGCACCACATTCTAGCCACTAGCCTCGCCACCAAGGGCTGGGGTGAGCACCTTTGCTCAGGTACGGTCCCCGCCTGTTCACAAACCATGGCTCCTTGGGCCAGGTGGGGCCAGGTAGGGCTGCTGGCGCGTGCTCAGCTGGGAGCATCCACCTGTCCTGGGCTTTCGCTCTGCCCCTGTTGTCAGGGCTGGCTCACATAGGGTTGCAAGCCTTGGAGGCCAGGTGATGCTGTATGCCCACATGCCCCTACTCAGCAGCAGATCTCCACCCATTCCAGGCTCCTGCTTTTCCCCCATAGGTGGGGCTGCAGGTGGTCCCGCAGCTGCCTGACTGCTTTCGCGCATCCCCTCAGCCCCTGCTGGGGTAGACCGAGCTCACAATGCCATCACCGTCCCTCCAGCGAGCCCTTCGCAGTGTGGGTGGGGGCACTGCAGCTCAGACCCTAACACTCCATACTGTAATCCTGAAATCTCCCTCCTTCTAAGCAGCTCTGCTCTAAGTCCCATGAGAGAGCTTGTTTGGCTGGTGTCCTGCCTCCCTTTGCTGGTATTACTAGTTCCAGGGGAAATATTTGTTTCTGATTTGGGAAGTGACTCAGCCCAGGGTTTAGGGTGGCTGTCCCTCAGAGTGTTTCTCCCTGTGCCTTCCAGACCACACTCTCTTCCCGCTGCTCTGGTCTTCTCCTCTCTCCCCATCCCCAGGAGCCCCGGGTGAGTGGTTGTGAGAGAGGTTTTCTGCGCCGTCCCTTTAAGAAGAATCCTAGGTCTAAGAAAACTGTCTCTTTCTCACACAGTATCCTAACCTGTTTCCCAGCTAAATACTGTCCATAGGCCTCTTCTAGGCTCTGGGCTGCAGGCTGGGGTTTTGTTCCTGGGATCCAGGTCCCTCCCTCTCCGCTAAACTCTCTTCCCGCACAGGAGTCTCTCTGGGTTGCCGTTCACTCCAGGGAGCTGGGCAGCCCTTTCTGCGTTTTCGCTTTTCCTACCAGTCTCAATGTGGCTTCTTCAGTGTTCCTTGGTTGAAGAGTCCACTTAGTTTAGTTCAAAGTTGGTTTATCCAGATGATGGTTTTTAAAATTAAGTTATAATCCACTTTGGTTCCAGGAGTTGGAAGTTGGTATGTCCGCCTACTCCATCGCCATCTTGCCATCCCCAAGAGAACATCTAGACAATGCTTTTTGCTAAAAGTGGTTGTTTCACGTGTATCTGGCCTTGGGGATCCCCTATGTAATCTTCCCTAGCAGACCCCACCAGAAGTGGTGTGCAGGCCATCAGGCAAGTCTTACAGCCTCAAAGCATGGCCTTACCCTCTTTTGATTAACAGTTTTAAAATGTGGACATATCAGGCTTCTTAAACTGATGATAAGAGACAGGGGCAGGGGCAGAATGGACTCCTTGAGTAGGTGAGAGAGAGCACAGGCTTACTTGAGTGGACAGGTGAATGACTGTTTTCCAAAACAGGAGGTAAGGCAGGTGGGGGTGCAGGGGTTGGACCTGATGATGTGAGCTTGAGGAGCTCTCCTCTGGATGCTTTCACATCCCAGGTGACTTGAGAATTGAGGTCAGCTCCTGTGTGTGCATAGGAGCATAGGTCTGTCAGGGGTTTAAAGGGGAGAGAAGGTGGGCAGTGGTCTAGGAAAGAGAGAAGCACACTCACTAACAGAGCATACAGGGTGGTTTGGCAGTGCTGAGGGGCTCTTGAGGTTTGTGGTCATGAGTTTAGAATGATACCTGTTGGAATGGGCTGGCCTTCGCCTCCAGAAACAGAAAGTTATGCCTACAGAATAGGTGGACTGACCCCAGCAACCAGGCGCACTATTTTGCCAAACGAGCATGATGAAGGGAGAGTGGGAAGCCAGGTTATGAATATTTGCCAGAGACTGAGTAAAATGAGGACACATGGGGTCTTTTCATCACAAGTTTATTTTCGTGCCATTTGCTTAGTTACTATGTCCATAACTGCTAATATTTTTAATTAGTAAAAAAGAGAAAAGTTAATTTTGATTGGATTAGGAATGAACCGGTCCAAGGAAAAACATGGTGAGTTAGCCGTGAGTCCATCTTCCGCACCTGTTAGGTGTATCCTGTCTCACTCTTCCTGGGGAGCGCGCTTCACCACAACACGGCACTGAGCAGCCTACCCTAGAGTCTGCAGGACCTGTGAATGGGTTTCCTCATCACAACATATCTAACTCTTCAGGGACTGGCTTCCTCTCCTTCTAAGATCAAGTATACTCCATGTCATTCTTTGTAGGTAAAATATGTGCTAATATACCAAAGGTAAGTGGGCTGAGGGGATTATCTGCTATAAGTTAAATTGTGCTTCCCTCCACCCTCTGCCAATTCATATATTGAATCCTAGCCCCCAGTATCTCTAAATATGACTGCATTTGGACTTAGGGGCCTTTAAAGAAGTGATTAAGGTAAAATGAGATAAATGGGGTGGACCCTAATCCAATATGACTGGTGTTCTTTTAAGGAAAGAACATCAGGAAACACACACAGGACTTGAGAGAAGTCACAGAGAGAAGACAGCCATGTGTATGTAAGCCAAAGAGAGAGGCCTCAGAAGAAAAACAACCATGCCAGCACCTTGATCTTAAACTTCCAGCATCCAGAAATGTGCGAAGTACATTTCTCCTGTTTAAGTGATCCTGTCTATGGCACTCTGTCACGGAAGCCCTGGAAAACTAACATACCATCCAAAATACGTAGCTATGTTTCTAGAATATTACTAAACTGGGTCAAATATTTTAAAACAGTCTTATAAAATACAACCTAAAATGTTTCAGCAGCGCTTCTCCTGTGCACAAGTGGATCATTGGTCTATGTACTCAGAGGTTTAAGTATGTGGTATCTGTTTTATTTTATGTGTATTTAGTTTTGTCTCACTGAATTCTCTTGTTGTTATTTATATTAATTTCCAAAAGAACTTCATTGAAAGTTAAGGAGAGATTATTAAATAATTCCATCAGATAGAGAAATAATTAAATCAGGTGAAGCCAACTGAAATTGGAAGCCGTCATGTTGGGGTTAAGTTTGTTCTATTCAGAGTGAAAGGGCACATTGTGAAATGGAACATTAGGGAGAAGTCTTCCTAATGGTGTGTGTATGTGTATAAACTTGGGAAAATATTTGGATCATAAACAACCATTTGAAGGTCCTGGACAGTGGATGTGAACTGGCAGAAACTGGAAGGGCGCTGGGCTGTGGGGTGGGCATTTGTCTGGTCTTTGCCCCGAACACCCTTGGCTGGCAGCTGGGATGCTGGGCCTGAGCCAGAAAGCATAGTCAGAGGATGGAGAGGGGTTGTCTGAATGGCTGGAAAGTGAAGGGGAGACACAAGATAGGAGGGAGCTAGGCAGGAGAGCCGTAAAATCTGCATATAAGTCCCCCCAGGTCCATGACTGACCTCTGAACTGCACATGCCTGTAGGGAGCCCAGGGGACCCAGAAGGAGGAGGCAGTAGGGGAGGGACAATAACATAAGATGCAGGAAATTTCAAAAGGTTGACCTCTGACCACATGTTCTGACCACCATGCAATTAAACTAGAAACGAACATCTTGAAGACTGCCGTGTAGCTATTATTGGCTTTATTGGGGCAAATGATGAACTTTGAACATGGACTGAAGATTAAGGCAATATCAATGTAAAATTTCCAGATTGTGACAATTATACTGCAATGATATAAAAGATTGTCCTTGTTCCTAGGAAGTATATGTTGGAGTATTTATAGCTAACATGGAGCAGTCTGAGAGAGAGAGGGAAGAGCAGGGGCGGGGAGAGCAAGAGAGAGAGAGAGAAAGGGAGAGAATAATAAGGCAAATGGATACGTGAAGAAGTAGTGAGTCTGAGTAGAACTCTATTTGAGTTCCTTGTATCATTTTTGTAACTATTCTGAAAGTTTAAAACAGGGGTGCTCAATACGTCGATCACGATTTACTGGTCGATCGCGAAGGAAGTGTGGGTAGATCGCATGACATTAAAAAGACATTTGTCTTTTGATTGGCATACAGGGTAGCCAATCTGACGTCTGAACTTTTGACACCCTACGCATGCGCGTTAAGCCGCACTAACTTGTTCAGTTACGTTGCTGCGTAGTTAGCCTTCAATTTATTTAAATTAAATACAAGAAAGGGTATAAAAATGAGTGCCATAGCTGGTCCGAGTAAGAAGCCTAAAACCTACCACTTTCATACAGAATGGGAGGGGATCTTTTTCACTATGTCATATTCTAAGTGCATTTGCCTCATCTGTCTGTGTGCCATTGCTATTCCAAAGAAGAGAAATGTGGAGCGGCTTTTCCAGACTGTTTATAAAAACTATGACATTGACTTTCCTCCAAAAAGAGAGCTGAGAAGGAGAAAGGTGAAAGAAGAATACACAATATTAAATAGTAATACTAGTAACTTAAATAATGATAATATAGAAGAAATAAATTTATGTTTTGCATTTTTATTGTAGGTAGATCATTTTGACTTGGTCATCTTATAAGTAGCTCACAAGCTGAAAAAGTGTGGGCACCCCTGGTTTAAAATGATCCCCAAATATATAGATATATTTTTAAAAACCTAAGTCTGGTCCTAGCCATCTCCTTTTTGAGTGATCTGTATTAGAGCTCTGAGGCAGGACTCTCCACAACATGTCTTGTGCCCTCGCCACCATGGTGCGGTGGTGCCAAGGTGGGGACTGCGCTCCAACAGCAGACGGTTCTGTCACCACGTGGAGGACAGACCTGGTCCCTACCACTAAACACCTTCTCACTGTCATTCATCTTCTAAGGGCCAGGCCCTTGTGTTAACTGTGAAGTGAACACAGAAAGCCCAAGGTGAGGATCAGTGTCCACTCGATAAATGGCCAGCTGCTGTTGTCATCTTGTTCAAAGGGTAGAAATCTCTAGATAAGGAAAAGAAAAGAGCAGTGCCTGAAAAGTGACCAGTGGGGGTGGGGTGATAGGTGTGGAGGGGGATAAAGAGGGAAGGTAAGTTGCCTTAAACCATGAACCTTTTGAACAGCAACATGTACTTTGTGACGTGCTTCTAACTGGGGCCTCACAGCAGGAGAGACAGGAGTGCCGGTATTTCCTGCATGTCCCCCCGTGTCCTGGGCTCTTTCTACCTGTTCTTCTTGGGTTTAGGAAGTAGGCTTTGACTCCCTGACTTGTCATTTTTCTTTTTTTTCTTTTCCAAGTGAGAGGAGGGGAGATAGAGAGACAGACTGCCGCATGCATCCTGACCGGGATCCACCCAGCAACCCCTATCTGGGGTCAATCAATGCTCTGTCCATCTGGGCCATGTTCACAACTGAGCCACTCTTTTTAGTGCCTGAGGGGGAGGCTCCACAGAGCCATTCTCAGTGCCCAGGGCCCATGTGCTTGAACCAATTGAGCCATAGCTGCAGGAGAAGAGAGAGAGAGAGAAGGAGAGAGAGAGAGAAAGAGAGAGAGAGAGAGAGAAGGGGAAGGGAGAAGGGTTGAGAAGCAGATGGTAGCTTCTCTTTGTGCCCTGACCGGAAATCACACCCAGAACATCCGCATGCCAGGCCGAAGGTCTACCACTGAGCCAACTGGTCAGGGCCTGACTTGTCATTCTAAACCACCTGTCACCTGCCTTCCTGTGTGTATGGGGCATATCACCTTGGTGTCTCAGTGGTCTGATTCTCGGCCTGGAACACAAGATGCCAGGGACTCTCTTCCTAAGCTCAACTTACAGCGCCGGGATAGATGTGATGTGGTCCAGCGTCCCCCAGTAAGACACCCTGGCTGCAGGAATCACGGCCCTGGGCCACAGGGCAGGTGACCGCTGTGGTAGCTGTGGTTTTGGACGAGGCTGTGGGTGTGTCTCCCAGCACACCCAACCATCCTGAGACTTACCCAGCTCCATTTCCCATTTCACTGTATGGACATTTTATATTGTGGTAAGAGATACACAGTATAAAAATCACCATTTTAATCGTTTCAAGTGTACAGCCAATAGCACTCAGTACTTCCCAATATTGTGCAGCCATCACCACTACCTAGCTTTAGCATGTTTTCATCACCTCAAATGGAAACTCCACATCCATGAAGCAATTACTTTCCACTCCTCACCTGCACACCCCAATACTGGGCAGAAACAATCTCCATTCTGCTCAATGGGTTTGCCCGCTCTGGATGCTGCACGTGAAAGGAATCACATGCTCCATGGCCTCGGTGTCTGGCTTCTTGCACTCAGCACGCCTTCAGGGTTCATCCACACTGAAGACTGGTATCAGACTGGATCATTCCGCTGAGAGTAGGTTCCCCTTTCTGGTTATCCACTCATCTGTTAATGGACAGTTGGGTTGTTTCCAGTTTTTGCAAATAGAGCTGTTATGAATATCTGTGTGCAAGTTTTTGTGTGGGTACCTGTTTTGAATTCTCTTGGGTATATACCTGAGAATGGAATTGCTGGGTCATATTATACATCCATGTTCAACTTACTGAGGAAGAGCCAGATTGTCTACCCCTGCATCCTTTTAATATAGTTTTCTCTGCTTTATGTGGGCGGAGTTTGTTTCTCTTGCAGCATCTAAGAACCCTAATAACCTCACTCCCGTGTTACTGATTGGAAAACTGAGGCCCAGGGAGACTGAATGGTTTGGCTAGGGCTCTGGTTAGTAGGAGCTTGATCCAGGCTGCAAACCCTTTAATAGGTAAGTGGTAGGACTCTGGGACAGTGAGGTTTCCTTTGCATTTCACTGCCTGAATGATATAGTGTTCTGGTTCCTAATAGGGGTTCCCTGAGGCTAAGGTCACCATGAATTAGTGACAGAGGTGTGGGAGCTATTTTGAATATTTCACAAAGCTTAATGGAAAACTTTCACTTTCCCATAATGAGGCTGCTCAGGTTATCTAAAACATCAAGTTTCTTTGCTTTTGGCAGGAATTAAATCAACCCAGGGTGGTAATAAGGGTTATCTTCTGCTGATCAGAGACTCTGGCTGGAAGTTATGTGCATCTTTGATTAATTTAAAAAATGGGGAAATGAATAAATTATTACTTGATAAATGTAGTTGTTTAGCAGATAAAAATCTCTTAAAACATGGGGCCCTTGGGGGAAAAATCACAAATGAGCTTCTTGGTGGTAAAAGAAAACAACAGCGAAAGGCTTGGCCTAGTGGCAGAGCACCCAGCACACGAGGGTCCTGGGTCAGGCAGTGTGGCTGCAGGCTGGCAACTGCGGTGACGGCCTCAGTCTCCTCTTTGTTACCAGGGCGACTTATGGTGCAGCCTGTGGTTCTGACCATTGACAAGGGAAGAGGACAGCGAAGAGCAGGAATTCATCTCTTCTACAAAGCTCTATCTAGTGCAGTCTGGCCTCCCAGGAAGCCAGAACCTGGGCACCGCCTCCCCCAGTGATTCAACAGGAGAAGAGACTAGAGGTCCTGCAAACAGTGAACATCCAAAGACAGAGGACACCACGATCCCTCTGAGCCCCTTGTCTTGCTTCGTCCTCTATCTCGGTGGTGGGCACTTCCCTTCTGCCCATCCATCCATCCACAGACCTTTGCCTCTGCTTCCGGCCTCACCACCACGGCTGTGTTCCATGGCGACCATGCTGGCCCTCATAGCCATCCCCCATGCTTCTTCCCCACAGATGTGCTCATGTCAGTGTTGGGCATCTACAGCAGCCACGACTCTCCTGCTCTCCCCAGTGCATACCTCATCGCCTGTTTTCCCAAACCTGGGCCCCAGCCATGAGGAGCTGCACATGGCCCCAGAGGGGACTGACCGTACCCCACCTCCAAACTTTTGGATCAGCCATAACTGCTTTCTTCACATTTAGCTCAACAAAGTGACAAAGGGCTTAGCCTTCTGATTTCTGGTGATACCTACTACCCCTGACCACAACTACAGAAAGCCCCAGAGAACCAGAAGGTAGACTTTTGTGTGAGTTGAACCAGTCCCTCCACCTGTCTGGGTCCTAAATACTCTCATCACAGGGAAGGATGTATGCCATCTTCCTAAGCATGGGTATGGACATAAATAAATGAACATGTGTAAAGAGCTTAGAACTACTAGAATGAAAGTTACCAGTCAGCTAGTAAACACACTTAACGGAGTCAGTTCCAGAGGGCAATCTTTCATGTTCTGAATAACAGTGTCCTTGACTGACCAACCCACAGACCCATGCCAGCCTCTCCTGGGACAAACGTTCTGGCAGACAGGTCTTGTGGGGTGACCCTGTGGGAAGCCCATAGTGCTCTCTGGAGCATTGCTGGCCCACCTGGGCTGACCCCCACGGCCTCACCTGGCCTGGCCTCAAAGCACAGGCTGTTTAGTTTGGATTCCAGGTTTTGGTTTTATGAGTCCTCTGGCTAGGGACAAGTCCCCTTTCCCTCTGCCCATCACCATAGCCCATGGTTACAGCCTGCTCAGGGACAAGGCAGCAACACAGAGGAGGGAAGATCTGGGAACGACATGGGCATGGAACCAAGAGAAAGGGCGCCAGTCTGGTTGCTGCAGCTCCTGGTCACCAAGCATATGAGCAACTTGGGGCAAGTCTGGGAGACACGGTTGGTGGCCTGTAAAACAGCACTCGCCACTGCCCACATTCTTCCTGGTAGAGTCTTTCCCTGAACCAGAGGCTAGAAAGGCCAGAATAATACTCCATCTTCCAGGTTTTTATTTTCATTTTATTATTTTTTCAGAGAAGAGTTCAGTTTATTACTTCAACAGCAGAGCTGAGAAAAATGTCAGGTCCCACAAAGGAAAAGAACCTGCCCCAAGGCCTGCGACAGATATCATCTCCACATCTCTGGGGTGCAGCTGTCCCAGGCAACAGAGGGCATGGGAAGGGGCCCACAGGAGGCCTGCTGGGCCTTCCCAGGTCCTGCTGAGTGCCCAGAGTGGTCCCAGAAGGCTGAGAGGCAACCCCCAGCAAAAGACTTTAAGGAAGGCTGAGAAAAGCCTTCCTTATGATAAAAAGAAATTTGTGAAGAGAAACACACTCCCGCCCTCTCGTTCCTGCTTCTGGGGTGTGTGTGGAGATGTCACCTCTGCACTGCAGCTGGCGGAGCAGAGAGGTGGGAACCACCCAGCCCTGCCTCCTCCCAGCTTCCTTATTTTGAGGTAATTACATCAGTCACTCTAGATAGGGTGTTCTGCTTACAGGTGAAATCATTCAACTAACTCAGCAAGTCACTTCGCCTGTCTGAGCCTCACCAAGTCATCAGGTGGGCATCTAAAATAGGGCCACTGCATAAATGATCTCTGAGGTTCCTATGAGTTCAGACTTCCAGGATACCTGGAAGTGTCACATTGTACTGGAGGGTTCCCAAATCTCGCAAGCCCTCCAGCTGGGACTGCGGCTATCCCCGAACCCACAACGAGGCTTGCCTTCTCCTTCAACTGTCTGCTCCCCAGGCCAGGGGGCAGCTTTGCTCTATGCTGGGTCACTTAACATTCATGGAGCCATGTCCCAGCCTGCGACTATGCTCAGTGAGGTATTGGGCACTCCATGGTCCCTCTATCTCTCATGCCCTGTTGGCTTTCGGCACTGAAGTCACAGGTTGGCAGAACCCCATGGTCTTAGTCCTCTTTGTGTGGACAGGTCCTCCTTAGCTGGCTGGCTGGGAGACCCCCTAAGTCTTGGGTGTGAGTTCTGGGTCGTGGAAGCCCACCTACTGGCTCTCAACTCAGGTGCTCTACTAGTGTCCCCCCACCCCAAGGGCCTGCGGGACACCAGAGTGCAAGGACACTGAGAGAAACTGAGCGTCTCCTGGGAAAGCTACAAGTGATGACCACCCTCCATCTAGACACACAACAGCCCCAGCTACTAGCTGTGGTTATTCCCTTGGTAGATACGAGGCCTGCCTGTAAAGTCACCCTCTTTTCAGACTATGTTAATTTCCTAGGGCTGCTATGACGAAACACCACAGACTGAGTGGCTTCAACAACAGAAATGTGTTGTTTCACAGTTCTGGAGGCTAGAAGTCCAAGATTAAGGTGTCAGCAGGCGGTCCTCCCTCTGAAACCTGGCGGGGTATCCTTCCTGGTATCTTCCAACTTCTGCAGGACTGTCAACAGCTCTGGTGCTCTTGGCTTGCAGCTGCGTCACTTTAATCTCTGTCTCTGCCATCACACCTTCTCTCCATATCACTGTCCGCATGTGATCGTCTCCTGACCAAGGACACCAAGCATGTCAGATAGGGCCCACTCCCTCCAGTATGACCTCATGTTAACTAAGTATATCTCCTTAGACACTGTTGCCAAATAAGGCAACTGAGATGCCGGGGATTAGGACTTCAACATCCTTTTCCTAAGTGGACCACAGTTCAACTCATAACAGGGCACTCAGGGATCTGAGAGATGGACCTTTCACACATTCCTTCTGCATCCTGGGTTAGATTAATGAAGAGCAGTTCGATTTTCCTTGCTCTGAAAGGAACGTGTCACTCTGGCCCCTGGGATGCTCTCAGGCTCACACACATACCACACAGCTAAACCTTGTTAAATGCAGGTCTGGGGTGGACCAATGCTCGTGCTTCTTGGTTGAATAGCCTTGCGTTCCATAGCAAGGAAGAGGTCCATGGAGCCTTCCTGAGGAGGTCAAGTACCAGCCCCTTCTTCCCTGGGGAGAGGAAGGAGGCTGCAAAGTTGATGAGTTAGAGGGAAAATAAGAACGTTCCAGCCAGTCACCAAACAATGGTATCCGTGACACGGGTAGCCAGATCTCCTGCAAGCCTGCGCTGCAGCTTCTGCTGCATTCTTGGTGGCCAGTGTGGTGACGGGCAGAGCAAGCTGCTGCTTCCACAGCTGGCACCCCACTCAGCCAGTTTCCATGCTGGCCCCCCAATTCAATAAAGTCCTATGATTTTATTTCTCTTGGAAAATACCTTAGGAATGGGATTCCGGGGTCACATGCTAAATGCGGACTTAACATATTTTATAACAGCTTTACTGAATATAACCAGAAAGTTCACTCTTTCAAAGTTTACAATTCAGTGGACTTTAGCATATATTCACATAGACAAGCAACCATCACCACTGTCTAATTCCAGAATATTTCCCAATGTGGGCTTTTAAGAAAAATACTAATTCGTGTGTAACAACATATGGAGCTAAAAACTAAGAACATCCCATGCCTTAGCGCATTTAATCATCATCACACTCATGAGTGTGGTTGGCATCCTCGTTTTACAGTTAGGAAAATGAGTCAGGCACTCCTCCAGGTCACCCAGCTCTAAGTGACAGAGCCACAGTTCACATCCGATGCCCTAGGTGTCTCTGACACTCAGCAGGGCCTCGGGCTCCACCCAGTGTGGGTGGCTGGCCATTGACTGTCCAGTTCAGACGTGATACACAGGGAGGGAGGGGTGCTGCTGGGCGCAGTTAGGCTCTGGTTCAAGAGTGGGTGCTGGTCTGCTTGCCCCACTCACCTGGAAGAAGGCTGGTGGCTGGGGTCTGATGTCTCACCCAGGCTACACTTCTAACCTCCCCCGAGGCGGAAGAGAGCTGCTGTTGAGCAGGAAGCCATGGGCAGCTGTCCTGGCTTCACTGTGTGATCACTGTGCGAGTACCCTTGGGTGGGAGGCAGACACAGGACGTGCTTTGTCACAAGCCCGACACCCTCACCTGGAGCAGGAATAGCCTAGTGACGTCTGCCATGCTGCTGCAGCTCAGGAGGATTTAGGGACTTTGGGAATAAGTTGTGTGAAAAGCGGAGGTTCTGCCTGTAACCCTGGGTCTTGCCTTTCCCCTTTGTCTGTGCTGTGGTGTCCACTGCAGCCTGTCCCCAGTATGCCCTGCTGGGCAGTGGGCAGAGCCCAAAGACACCACTGCGGGTGGAAAGCTGGGGTCAGCAGAGCCCCCTTGTTCCCCTCCCTGTGTCCTTTGCTGGCCTGTGCCTGCATGGTTGCTCCTCCAGAGTCCCTGCCTCTCTTCCACAGGCCAGCACTGTCCTGGGGAGAGCTGCACACCCCAGGTGAGCCATGAGCTCAAGGACCATCTTGCCCCCAGAGCTCCACTAGACCCCTCTCCGCCCATCTCCCCTGCAATCCTGCTCCCTAGGCACTGAGCTGCTGCCTGCACTTTGCAGCTGGAGTGCTCATTTGGTTGTGAGAGGCAGCCTGTGTGATTTTTCTCACTTTTATTGTGGTATTATTTACATGCAGAGGGAAGCATAGATCTTAAGTGCACAGTCTGATGGGTTTGACAAATGCATTTGTCTTGTGAGCCATGCTCATAATAGGTTTAAAACATCTCCATCACCTAAGTTGCCCACAGACAGTCTCCTCCCTGGCCCAGGCTATCTCTGGCTGGCTTTTTCCCACAGAGTAATGCTGTCTGCTCTATAACTTCGGAAACGTACTTCCCCGATCACTAACATTGTTGAGGACTTTTTCTTATCATTGGCCATTTATAAATCTTATATTTATTTATTTATTTATTGTGGTTTTTGTTCACGTCTTTTCCCATTTGTTTCAAAAGGGTTTGTTTTCTTTTTAATTATTATTGAATTGCAGGAATTCTTTGTATATTCTGGATAGAAATCCTTTGTCGATATGTGTCACAAATATTGCCTAAAATCTATGATTTCCCTATTCATTTTCTTAATGATGTGCTCCAAAGTACAAGTTTAAATCTTGAAAAAGTACAATTTATCATTTTCTTTTAATTCTTTTTTTACTTATTCATTTTAGAGAGGAGACACAGAGTGAGAGAGAGAGATAGAGAAAGAGAGAAAGGGGGGAGGAACTGGAAGCATCAACTCCCATATGTGCCTTGACCAGACCAGTGCAGGGTTTTGAACTGGCGACCTCAGTGTTCCCAGGTCGACGCTTTATCCACTGCGCCACCACAGGTTAGGCCAATCCATCATTTTCTTTCTTCACTAATTCATCTTTTGTGTCCCAAGAAATTTTTGCTTACCCACATTGTGAAGACAGTACTTTACGCTTTCTTCTGTAAGCCTTGTAATGTGTTTTTGACTCTTGTATCTAGGTCTGTGCTCCATCCTGAATAGGTCTTGTGAGGAGTGTGCTGCAGGGGTTAGCCTCCTCTTATTCTCCCCTGTGGACGTCCGGGTGTTCCAGCACTGTCTGTTGAGAACACTCCCCTTTCTCCACCAAAGTGGAGAGGTCACTCGACTGACTTCTTATTACTGATCAAGTGAAATGACTGCCAATGACTCACTCTTGACAGATATGAAGCTGTTAAAAATAGATTTCAAAGTTTCCTGTATAATAATGTCAGGCTCATGCCCTTGCATCCTGAAAGCCTTTCTTGATTGGAGAGAAGGGGGAGATGCTTCATAACCAGTGAGCCATGACCTGCACAGAGCCGTGGGCGCCCCTGGGTCCAGCCTATGAACTTCCAGTAGCCCAAGAGCTACAGTATTTTACGCTTTCTTCTGTAAGCCTTGTAATGAGTTTTTGGCTCTTGTATCTAGATCTGTGCTCCACCCTGAATAGGTCTTGGGAACACGGGCCAGACGTGCTGTTGTAGAGCTCACCAACTGGCTTTCCAAAGCAGTTGTGCAATTGAAAGAGTCTCAAGTGCCTTCCTCAGTGTCTCCGGTTTAATGTGCTGTGGCTGGGCCGCCCGTCATTCTGCTGTGTGAGGAAGCTGTGCCCTCTCCAAGGCTTCTGTGCAGAGCACATGCAGACACACACCCGTGCTGGCCCTCCATTTGAGATAGCAGGTTGTACAGGGCACTCCCCGGGTCACACCTGAGAATGCAGAGGACCAGGCATTGTCATCGTGTCTTCATCAATCTTCCATTAGCGGCAGACACCTAGAAAGGGTGGGGGTGAGGGTGGAGACCAGGGCTTTAGACTTGCAGAGAGGTGGTTTTAACAGCTGCTGATTGCAGGGGCCTGGGCTCAGAGTCTGAGTTCTGGTCACCTTTCCTAGAGCTTTTGTGAGGCTAACAAGAGGTGCTTGAGGGTTTTACACATGATTTTCTCACTCTTTGCTGAGCCATTCATGCTCAATCTGAGGTAGGAAGGGCAAGGATCATCACCTCCATTTGAGAGCAAAGACAATGAAACCTCAGGGATCCCAAATAACTCATGTGTGGTGGAACTGGGTTTAGACTCTGACCTCAACTCAGCCTTGGGCTTGGCCCCATGCTCCATGGGGCTTTCTGCTCTCCTCTCCTCTTGAGAACAGCCGCTAGGCCAGGAGTGGGCAAGGAAACGAACCAGAGGAGGGCAGTCCTGCCTTTGAAGAAGGTATTGGCTTCTTTTTGTTTGTGTGTTTTGCTTTTTTCTCCCTTTTAAAGCAATGGACCCTTTTGGGGTACAGGAGCCACTGGAAAAGTCAGAGCCAACACCACCAGGAGTACTGCTGCTAGGACACACCTTCTGGAACATGGGTCGCCCTTGCCGGGCCCTAGATTGAGCAGTTTCTGACTTTCCTCCATCACGCAGCAGCTGACTTGCTAGGCTGTGGCAGCTGTGGTTGCACATGGACATCTCTTGCCTGCTCTGAGCATCAGAAGGTAAAGAAGAGCTTCCAATGGTTCTGACATAGAGCCCATCGTAACCGGTCCTGAGGGCCCACATCTCGTGCCTCAGCTCCTTATTGAGAGGGTCCTGTGGCTTGTCTGTGGCTGCCACTGCTGCCCTGCCAGCTGGAGCCCGTGCAGTTGATACGGCTACAGTGGCACGTTGCCTTTGCCGTGGGAGGCACCATTCAGAGCACAGGCTTGCAATCGGAAGGACCTCCTTTAGCTCTGGCTTTGCACAGTTCTTGAAGCCCGTTGCTCTTGCACGATGATAGTGGGATCAACCCCAGAGCATTTGAGGGTGGGCTGACATGATGTTGGTAAGCTCCGCAAGGGTTGACTGCTCCACCACAGTCAGCACAGTGACGAAGTGAAAGCACTTGCTGTGCCTGGAGCGCCAGCCCCACTGCCTTGTGCTCCGCTTTACTGCGCTTCACTGTATCGCACGTTGGCGATGATGACTTTTCACCAACAGGGACAAAGAGCTACCCCCAGCACCAGCAAAAAGACAGATGCTCTGAGGGTTCAGAGGGTCATTAGCATTTTTAGCAATAAAGTACTGTAACTTGAATTATGCACTTTGTTTTTTAGACATATACTCTTGCACTCCTAATAGCAGCGGTCGGCAAACTCATCAGTCAACAGAGTCAAATATCAGCAGTACAACGATTGAAATTTTTTTTGAGAGCCAAATTTTTTAAGCTTAAACCATATAGGTAGGTATATTCCTAATCAAGGTAGTGCCCACATGTGGTATTTTGTGGAAGAGCCACACTCGAGGGGCCAAAGAGCTGCATGTGGCCCGCGAGCCGTGGTTTGCTGACCTACAGTGTAAACACAATTTTTATATGCTCTGCAAAACCAAATATTCCTGTGAATCACTTTATTGCAATATTTGCTTCATAATGGTGGTCTGGAACCAAAGCAGAAATATCTTTGAGGTCTGCCTGTATGTGACCTGTGGACGGGGAGAGGCCAGTGGAGTGATTATGGTCAGTGTGGATACTGGAGGATGTCCGGTGTGGGAACAGGACATGATGTGCCCACTGAGGTGTCTGGGCAGGTGACGCCTGCTGTGTGGACACTGTGAAGCTGCCATACAGTCTTGAGTTCACTAACTCACTTCCAGTGTTGAAGGGTTTCTTTACTTTTTCAGGTCTTATTGCTGGACCAGCACTGGTGGGCTGTGCTGACCAGTTCCAGGGCTGAGAAACCAAAGAGCACAGCACAGGAAGACAGGCAGGCAGAGGACAAAGGCACAGAGGCTGCAGAGCCCCACCCCTGAGGCTACAACGGTTCACAGACCTCACTGCCATGACATTGAGAGTAGCCAATGCCCACTGGCCTCAGTCTGGCTGGCATTCTGACAGGCCTGCTCTCAGGGACACATGTGGTCTTCAGCTGCAGGACACGGCTGCTACCCCAGCCCGACCAAACCTTCCTGACTCTTAGGAGTGACCCAACTCTTGGTGGGTCTTACACTAGAGGACGTGCTCAGGGAGACCAACCGGTGTGCTGTTATGAGAAACAGCCCTGCAAAGCCTGTTCTAGGTCCAGCTCTATGGTAGTTCGCTGTGTCCTTAGTAAGTCAATTTGTCCCTTTGGACACCAATGTCCTCACATACAGACAAAGGGAAACGTGGCTGTCCCCCTGGTTGTGTTCTCGCCAACATCTCACAGCTCTGCCCTTCCTGTCCCCGCCCCAAATCAGAGTCAGGGCAACCGTCGCTGCCAGCTTGTTAGGTTCTGGCTTCTCTGCCAACTGCAGCACACAAGATGTATCATTCTGTCCTCACTACCAACCGCTGGACAGGTGTCATTATTGTGCCTGCTTTACAAAGGAGGGGACTGAACCACCCACAGGGTCACAGGGATGGCACCGCTGTCAGTCACCATCCTCTACCTGAGTGGAATGGGATGTTCCTGAACTACAAAGTGCTGATCATATCGGATTCCATTGCCTATGTCATTTTCTCTTTTTTATTATTTATTCTTCTGTGGGAACAACATTGGGAGCTGGATGTCCCTGGCTCCCTAGTAAGGCAGGCCCACTTTTGCCATAACTGCTCGCCAGAGTGAGCGGGTTGGGGGGTACCTATACAAGCTCTTTACCCCACATCTGGAGTTCTTATAGAAATAGAACAAAGGTTAAGAGGAATGGAGGGAGGCGCAGAACCTACAGCCAACCAATATCCACTGAGATAGAAGTTCTTAATTTGGAGGCAGTAGGCTCGGATGTGGGGCCTGCCACCCCTTGGCTGTGTTCCTGGTCAAGTCTGTGGCTTCTTTGTACTCAGTTGCTTAACCTGTAAATTTTAGGTAACAGTTGATTATAGAGCATGGAGTGTTCGCAATAATGCTCAGGAAAACCTCCTGTGAACCCTCTAGAATGCCAGCCCTGCCTGGGACCTGGTATATATGGGTAGACACAAGCATAGTGATTGGCAAACATTGGCTCAGGCTGTGGGCCCTGGGGTGGTGTCACAGCTTTCTGGGTGTTATACCCGCCCAGCTCATTTGAGAATACTGATGACAGTCTAACTTGTCTTAGGGATAAAGGGATCTCCGGACATGCAGCCCGAGGCTGGGTCAGGCATGGTCTGCTAGTCTAGAGAACACTGCAGAAGAAGAGATTACTAACCATACCATGCATTCCCACTCAGAACTACCTACTTGAGAAGTTGCATCCAATGGACTGCAAAGGCCAGACAATGATTTGGATCCAGGCATGGGTGTGGGACTTGGGGTACAGCTTCCTTAATCCCCTTGATAATTCAAGGGAGAAGTCCAAATGTAGAACACCCTGAAATGACAGAAAAGCCCACTCCTCCCTTTGGAAGTATCTGCCCAACCCCCATGCTGCTGGCCACCCCTCATCAAATATTGATCCTAGCACTTGCAGTTTGCACTAGCCTCTGGCACATGCCAGGGACAGGGTCTGATATCAAACTGGTCAGGAATGCAGCCAGCAGAGTACAATGAGTCTGGACAGAAAGGGGAACATCAAAGCCTCACATTCTTCCTTAAAGGTCGCCTCTGGAAGCAGGCAGAGGCCTCCTGTGAAGAAGTAAGACTTTCAGGGGGGTTAAGGCCCCAGACCGCTGTGTGACCACAAGCCTCTGGGGGTAGTTCTTTCTCCTTTCTCTCTGCTCCATTGGACAGAAGGTGGCTAAACTCCGGCCCTGGGGCCAGAGGCCTGGCTGCAAGCCACAGGTTTATGAAAAGCAGGTGAACACCTCTCCCAGTGCAGAGCTGTGACTCCTTCGCTTCTGAGGAGGACCCTGGAATTTTATCAGTGCCCTATTTGAAGCCTGCCCTTTGCCGGACAGAGAAGGAAGAGAGGTAAGAAAGGACTGGAAGCTGATTTTAAAAGCTTCCAAGGGCCCTGGCCAGTTGGCTCAGCGGTAGAGTGTCGGCCCAGCGTGTGAAAATCCCAGGTTTGATTTCTGGTCAGGGCACACAGGAGAAGTGCCCATCTGCTTCTCCACCCTTCCCCCTCTCCTTCCTCTCTGTCTCTCTCTTCCCCTCCCACAGCCAAGGCTCCATTGGAGCAAAGTTGGCCTGGGCACTGAGGATGGCTCCATGGCCTCTGCCTCAGGCGCTAGAATGGCTCTGGCCGCAATGGAGTGACACCCCAGACGGCCGAGCATCGCCCCCTGGTGGGCGTGCCGGGTGGATCCCCATCGGGCGCATGTGGGAGTCTGTCTGTCTGCCTGCCAGCTTCTAACTTTGGGGAGGGGGAGCTTCCAGTGTCTGGAGTTTCTGACATCCCTTTGTGAGGCCTCACTCATGACATGGGGGCTGAGGGGACGGGGAATCTGGCAGCAAGAAGTCGTGCCTGTGTGTACACTGTGCAACCCAGGGCCCGATTAACCATACCAAGTACCAGCGGCCAAGCTTTTCTCAAAAGAAAGGAGAAAACTCTCACATTATTACCCCTTTTTACCCCTTTCCCAAAATAAAAGACAAATGCTGTGTCAGCAGTTTCTCAAGAGCGGAGCCTTTATTTTCAGAAAGTCCTAAAACTACTGACCCTGGCATCAAAAGGTGACTGATGACCAGTCCATAAACAACATCCTTTTCTTTCTTCAGCAAATCCAAGAGACTCGAGGGCCCTGGCCAATTGGCTGCCTGGTTGTGGCCTAGCTGCCGCAATGACATCAAAACCTGCCCTCCACAGCCAGCAGCCTCACAGCTGCCTCCTGCACAGCCTGGTGGATGTCCGTCACCTCCCGCTGGGACAGGGTCCGCTCCATATGGCGGTAGGTGATGCGGTAGCAGTGGCTGAGCCTGTGTGTCCTAGAGAAGAGAAGAGAAAGGCAGGTGAGTGAGGGACAGTCATGTTGGCTTCATGCAGGAGAGGTACCACCAGCTCTGGCTGGACCTCCCAGCCCCAGTGGAGAACTGAGGACAAGCTCCGGGGACCGGCAACATGGTACAGCGGAGCTGTGACTCCTGCCAACAGCTGCTTCTTTTGCAGACATCATTGGAGATGGTGGGCAGGGGATCACTGGCTCCCACTGGACCAGATGTATCCAATCCGCTGGAAAGGAAGCTTCTTACACATCTGATTTCCTAGGCCAAACTCTGGAGCTAGTAGTGTTCCAGCAGGTTGGAGGTGGCCCTGGGTTTCCTGGCCTTTCCTAGGCTGCCAGGGGCTTCTGAGAGGCAGAAGGCGCTCAGAACCAATGCCAGCATTCCTCTACCTTCCTCATGTCCTAGAAAATAACCATGTTTGGAAGGTAAACTGCCATGGCATTGAGGCCCAAGACTGGCCCTGGGCCCAGAGGACCTGGCTGCCCAGAGAGCTCTGGTGTGCTACACTAACTCTCCCAGTAGCCCTGTGGGCCATGGGAAACGCACAGACAACCATAGATATGCCATGTAGACCGTATGTGCCATCTCTGTGCCATGCAGATAAGCACATCAAACCTCTGCTTTCACCAGCGGTGGTGAGTGATGTTCATAGAACAGCTGGGGGACTCTGAACATGCAGACACAAGAGCAGGAACGGCTTCTGTTTGCATGACAGTTGTTAGGAAACGCTGGCAGGCAAGAGCTCAGAAACAACTCAGGGCAGCACAGGCAGAGTAAGCCCTCCGGGAGCTGCCCCTTAGTGGCTGTGTGGTTGGGGTCTGACTGCCCCCTCTGGGTGCTTCTGTTTGTCCTCTTCAGAGCCACACACACTCCTCCTGCTCAGCACTGGTGCAGGAATCAGTCCCTGCCCCTCCCCACTGCAGAGGAAGGGGTTGAGGCAAACCCTGTGCATCCAGGCAGAGTCCTCTGGATAACATCAGCCATGTGTCAGCCTGGCCACGTTCTCGCCCACAGGCGAGGCTGTGCTGGGCCTTCAGCAATGCAGACCCTTGAACAAACAGGCTTCTGGTGGGATCCTTCCTGGGTCACTCCCATGCCCCACTGGTCTCCATTGTTGCCACCTGTATCCAGAACCTTCTCTTCCAGAGGACTCCTGATGCTTCACAGACTAGCTCTCAGTGGAGCCCTGTCTCTTCTTTCCCCTCTCCTGCCTCTGTTTAGTGCCAGACTCCTTGCTGAATAGAAGACACCAGATCACTGAAGTGTTTGCCCTAGGCTGAGCTTCCCTAATGAGCTCCTTTACCTCCTCCCAGTGTTTACTAGAAGGAGGAGGCCCAGGTGGTCAGTGACCTGGTGAATGACCTGGTGACCAAGCAAAGTTGTGAAGATGCTTCCCTGCAGAGGAGGGCACCACCCTGGGCACACTGCAGGACTCCTCCCCCGCTGGACCAGGAGCATTCCCTCCCTGCCCCGCCCTCTATCCCTCCCCACACAGGAGCTGCTGGGAGTTCATAGCCCGCAGTTCTGGTACAGAACATGAGTTTCATTGAGGCAACTGTTGTGTTTCCCATTGGTTTGCTCTTAGTTGAAAACTTTATAAGATGGCCACACTTCTGGTTCAGATTTCCAACCAAAGATAAATAAGGGAAAATTATCCTCTTGTTTCTGTGTTTCAAAGAAGGTTCCTGAAAGGGTTCTCAGGGCTCAAACCGCTTTTACAAAACATTTTGATGAGTTAGGTGCAAATGAATCATAAATATATTGATTAATTTTATAAATAGAGAGAGGAATATTTGGTGATAATCCAGTAAATTCTATTGATAATCAACCAGATTTGCTTTTTCTGAACATCACTGAAAAGAAAAAGGAGACTCTTTCATTTGTTTTCCAGATGTTTCTGTTTGGAGCTTTCATATGGTGGGGTGTATGCCTGTCCTTTTGCTTGCTGGAAACTGCAAGGAGCAGAGTTGGCAGCTGGTCATGAGGGGGATCCAGGACTCCCTGCTCCTAAGCAGCGGGCTGTCCACATAGACCACAGAGCCACGATTGCCAAACAAGAGGATGGATCCCTCAAGGGGAGGGACCTGGTCAGTGCCCAGCCTCCTGTCCATGAGAGAGCTCTTGTGATTCCTTTATGTCACTTGTGCCGCCTCTTATCGACCACAAGCTTCTCACCTTTCCTCTGCCATGACCCACACTAACCCTCCATAACCATAGCAGCAGCAGACAGATGTTTCATGTAGCTTGTTATGTATGAGGCACAGTTCAAAACCCTTGCACATGTCAGCTCATTTAAGTGTCAACCCCATTGGGTATATAGCTTTACTGTCCCTGTGAAACCAATGAGGAAACTGAGGCACAGAGAGCAGAAGTAACTGGCCCAAGGTTATACAGCTAATACACAGCAGGGCTGGATTCAACACAAGACACTCTGGTAGGACCGTACAATGGCACCACCACTGTGGGAAAAGTTAAACATTGAGTTACCATGCAACCCGGAAACGCCATGCCTGGGTATACACCCAGAATTAGTGAAAGCAGGTGTTCAAGAAAACCCTTGCACAAGAGTGTTCACAGCAACCCTGCTCACAATAGCCAAAGGTGGCAATGGCCATGAATAGATGAATGGGTAAACAAAATACAGCACATCTGCACAGTGGGTCTACACAATGGAATGTCCTTCAGTCATTCAATGAATGAAGCACTGATACATGCTGCAATACGTTAGTGAGCTACAAAACATGCTAAGTGAGAGAAGCCATCACCAGACATAACACACTACATATTGTATGATTCCATTTATATGAAGTGTCCAGAATAAGGAAATCTATAGAAATAGACAGGACATTGGTGGTTGCCAGGGGTTTGGGGGAGGGGAGAAAGGGAGAAACTGTTTAATGAGTACAGGGTTTTCTTTTGGGGGTGAAGAAAATGTTTTGGAACTAGACAGAGGTAGTGGAGGTACAACATGTACTAAAAGCCACTGAGTCCTATACTTTAAAAAATGGTTAACTTTATGTTTGTGAATTTCACCTCAATTAAAACACACACACACACACACACACACACACACACACACACACACGACAATTTAGCTTCAGAGCCCAACTCTCTCGACTCCTCCACATTCCTCATTGCCTCCCTTTCTCAGTCCAAACTCCTTCTTCAACCCCAACCCCATGGGAAGCAGCAACGTTTACAAACCAATGAGAAGGATGTAACTTCTTGTAATTGTTCTGTTCAAGAAAGAGATAAACTGGGCCATGTTCCTTTCTAGCCCTGCCCTTTGCTAAGGGGAGGCATGGTGTAGAGGAGATGTACCTTAGGCAGAGGGGGAACACTGGACAGGGGCACTTCAATCAAGTCTTTCCTGCTCATAGGGCCTTTAAAAGTGGCTGGGAGGCTAAGTAGCTCTTGGGGAAGCAAGAGGGCTGCAGGGAGACCTGGGGCTGGGCTGGGGGATTTGTGCACTCCTGTCTCCCCTAGTGAGCTGGGCCTCCCCCTCCTCCTCTCCCCAGTAGGCTAGGGGCTGTGGCCAGTTCCTGTCCCCCACAGTGGGCAAGGCTGTGCCTGCTCCTGTCCCCTCCAGTGGGCTGGGCTGCCCCCTCTTGTCCCCCCCAGTGGGCTGTAGCCCTCAGAAGCTACAACCTTTAGGACAAGAAGCTTTCCCTGAAGGAGATAACAGTCTGCATGACAATAATGGGGTTTTTAAAGGCAAATAAAAGTTTAATTAATTAATTAATTAATTTTAATGTACTTTACAACTTCTACTCATACGCTAAGTGAATGAAAATGCCCATATTGAGTGTGAGAGGCCAAATTTCATTACAACGTATTTGAAGCGAGAGTCTAAACTTTACTTAGTGTTGGAATTTTATTACCTTGGGATATTGGCTAAAATGAGTTGGTTGCTGGCAAAGCCTGAATTTTTAAAAAGTTTTCCATTGATGAGAGAGACAGAGATAGAGAAGCAACAACTTGTTCCACTTCGTTGTTCCATTTAGTTGTGCACTCATTGATTGCTTCTTGACTGGGGATCAAACCTGTAACTAGCGCACAGGATGACACTTTAACCACTGAGCACCTGGCCAGACCCAGAGCCTGAATTTCTAACAGAGACTCTAGTGTGAAAACCTTAGGATGGCTGGGTTTCCAGGGTTTCAATTGTCACTAGTTCATTCACAGGTTCATTTAGTTGTGTGACAAAGAGCAAGCTCCGGGCTCTGAGTAGACACCCAGAGCCAACCAGCTCACCCTGGGGCCAGTGCAGCACTAGGGGGACCTGGGTGGAGGCCATTCCCAGTCCCCTCACAGTCATGACCAGGCCTGGCCAGCACGGCCACACCAACGCTGTCACAGTGACATCTCAGTGCCCACTCCAACCTCACACCCTCCTTTTGCTCCTGCGGCAAATGCCTGTTCCCTCTGGTGCTCCCCCACAAGCAGTGACCTGGGGCTGTTTGTCTAGCACAGTGGTGGGTGCCACAGAGGACGCAAAAGGGACTTACTGTATTTCCCCATGTATAAGAAACTCTCACATATAAGATGCACCTTAATTTTTGGGCCCAAAATTTGAAAAAGAATGTATTACATAAACTTACTGAACTCAAGTTTTATTCATCATAAAATTCATACAACTCCTCATCAAAACTCCCATCCATTAGCTTGTCCTCATCTGTATCTGATGACGAATCACTGTCTTCAACAATGGCGCAAAAACAAGCGCGAAAAAGTGGGGAATGCAAGTAAAATATCTACAACCACTATATAAGACACACCTACCTTTTATACCCCAAATTTTTTGGGGAAAAGATGCATATTATACATGGAGAAATATGGTAGCTCATCCTTAGAGGTAGCTTACCTCTAAGGAAGAGAAAACAGGACAACACAGCCCAGATTCACCATGAACAGCAGGCACGACTGACCACAGGGCACGGCTCTGTCCCCCTCTCCCCAACTTCCCCACTTACCTCTGGCCAGCTCTCAGTGTGAGCAAGTCAGCCTGGCTCATGAGACTGGAAACCTGACTTTACTTCCATTTGGACCCTCTTTCCTGTTCTGTCCGGTGTGACCATCACATCCACCCAACTCTACTGACATGTGCATGTCCAGCTGCTCATGCCCTAATGGAGAGCCAGGGCCAGAGGGCAGATAGGGGAGCTGGGAGGGCAGTGGCCACAGCAGTGGCAGGATTCTGTATTTTGATGCCTCCTTCTCCCAAAACCCCAATCTGAGGCCTTAAGAAAAGGATGTATAGGGGCCACATGTAGTCAAGTCTGGATCATTAAAGGGTTGCCAACAGTTTAGATGTTTAAAAGGGATCCTGTCCCAGGTCTTTCGTTTTTTCCCTTAGAAACAAAGTGATAAAATTAACAAGTTTCATAGTATCACTGATCTACAGTTCAGTACACGAGGAGGGACTTTCTGAAAGAACTCGGGACGTTGGAAAGTGTCACTGGGCAGAAGGAACAATGGTCAGAGTGCTAGTGAGGGATTACACAACCACTTAGTTTACCCTGGCAACCACACAGGCTCTGAACTCGAAATCAAACCCTTCCATGGGATTCAGCCAAAACTCAGCTCCTATAAGCCACAGTGATCTGCTTCTCCATCTGTGACAAGAGCAACTACTTCATGTTCTTGGATGATGCATTGGACGCCTCCCAGAATAGATGGGTTAGGACCAGCAGTTCATTGCAGATGCCACCTATTCAGGCAGGGATTTCTCAACAAGGGGGAAAGCGCTAGCGTGGGACAAGTTCCATTTTCCAAGTAATGAAAACAGGATGTCCAACTCACTCTTAGTTTGTCTCCTGCTTGTGTGGTGGGAGCTAGTACAAGCCTCACAAAGCTGACAGTCGGTGTGCCCGGAGCTCCAGGAGGGTGAGACCCACAATGCTTCCACACGGGCAGGGTTTCCAGCAGCAAGGGGAATAGCATGATGAGAAACAGTGAGGGAAGGGAGCTCTTGCTCAGCGCCGTCCCAGAAACTACAGAAGGAGGCATGGTGGAGTGAGGAAGAACCCAGAGGTTGCTTCAGAGCCCTGGGTTTCAATCCCCATGCTAACCTTCCACTGTTTGTGTGATCTGGGGCAGTTTTCTTACCCTCTGTGAAGTGAGGATGGTAACACCTGCTTCCTAGGGTTTGTGCTGCCTGAGGGAGGGTTGCTGATGCCGAGCCTGGCGCCCAGGATGGGTCTGTCCCATCTTCCCCTTTTACTCATGGGGCTTATGGAGCAAAGGTGGGGGACTTGTATTTCCCGTGAGTTTCTTTTAACCGTGCTTAACAGGCTTGGCATCTGACTGAGTGTCTCTCCTTGAGGGCATGGTCAGCTTCTGCTGGAAAGGGACGCGAGGCACGGAAGTCAGGGAGAGAGCTCAGTACCAACCATGACTTAAAGGAGAGCAGTCTGGAAACTGAGCAAATCACCCCCACCCTCCATCCCCATACTGAAAAAAGGAAAACAAAGAGGAGAGAGTGAAACTCTGTTAAGACCAAGGCTCCAATGACTGCACCACTGTCCCTAGTGAACCGCCTTGGGGCGTTCTACACAGAAGGCTGGCTGTTTTGCTGGAAGGCAGTAACAGCCTGGGAGGCAGGAGGCAGGCCCCAGTCCAGGCCCCAGCAGCGTCTCTGGGCCGGTCATTAACCTCACCCTCGGGAGGGCTGGACTAACTGGGCTTGGAAGCTCCTTCTGGCTCTCATGTCAGTCCATCAGTCCGTGTCAGTGAGAGACAGGTTCTAAAGTGAGTGCCCCTCTGCAGAATGGCCAGCCGTCATCTGCCAAGCCTGCACGGGTGAATGAGGATGGGCTGTCATTCTGGGGAATTTTCACACAGGCCAAAGCACAGATACAAGATGCATTAGTGATAAAAGCAAGAGGACAATGGTTGGCCTAATGAGGGTGGGTCACAGCTTGGTAGGGCCCGCTAAGGAAGCCCCCTGTGGAAGGCATCTCTAGCTACAACAGACTCTTTGGACACCTTTCAGCCCCTCTCTACCAGACTACTTTCAGTCTAACCGCCCACCCTCGCCGCCAACACTCATTCTCTCTGAAACTATGGGGTTTGCCTCCTCATTCTCAGAATGGCCTGTCTGAGGCCTGCCGTTCCCCATGGGCATTCTGAGACGCCCGCCCCCGCCCCACTTCATAGCAAGAGTTGAAGGCTCCTCTCACTGCTGCTGCTGCCATCTCTTCCCAGAGGGACTTCTGTTCCTTGGAGTCAGTCACAAGAAACCACAGCAGATGGCTCCCTGACAGTTACTGCCTTGGGAAAGACAACTCCAGTATAGGCCACAATGGAGGGACGGACGGAGAGCCGGAGCTGGGAAGGAGAGCTTGCCTAGTGCAGCTCAAGTAGTGTCGTTTCTGAACCTGAACCCCCACCTCCACCCCGCCGTGGGAACACTGGCAACTTCGGAGCCTCAGCCACGCATTTTGCAGGACAGAAGTGCTTCCTCACATCAGATGCTTGCCAAGTCCTCTGGGAAGTTTCAAAGCTCCCCCGGGTTCTTTGCCCGTCAATCAACCCCAGCAACTTTTCTCAGTGCTCCTGAGTTTGCGTTTTCTGTTGCGCACCTCAAGAGGAAAGAGTTCGTGCTTTGCCTCCTGGAATGGGGCCACTGTTCCTGGTCTCCACATGCAGGTATATAGGAAATAATAGCTCTGGGAAACCTTCCAATAGACTCCCCTATGGAGAGGTCTGGGGTACAGCTGTGTCCGCTGCTGCCCCTTCTCGGCCTCAGGATCCTGAGCCAGATCTTATTCTCTGATCCCTGCTCTCATTCTAAGATACAGATAATAAACTCACAGGATTTCTGAAAGGACTGAGTGGAAAAATAAATACGTACGTACAGGCAGCTCCTGGGTTATGAACGAGACAGGTCCTGCAGGTTTGTTCTTTAGTTGAATTTGTATATAAGTTAAAACAGGTACATTTACCTATTAAATGCAACTTGGATGTATGTCTTAACATAGCATCTATTTTTACCTTTCTGTGAATATAAATACTGAAACATTGCCAAACCCACAGAACCTGCCTCATTCATAACCCGGGGAGTACCTGCAAAGTGTTCAGTGTGGTTCAGGCTTATAGCTGATTGTTGGTATTATTATTTACATAGCTAAAGATTCAGGTCCTTCTGTGTGGCCTCTACTTTGGGCCACGCAGAAGGACCTGAATAACCTTAGACAAATTAACTGAACTTCAATTTCCTCATCTGTAAGAATGATTACTAACATAATATTATAACATGAAGAAAATCTGAAGACATTATTAAACGAAATAGGCCAGACATAAAAAACAGTCAAACATTATAATTTCACTTACCTGAGATGCCCAGAGTAGTCAGATTCATAGAGACAGACAGTAGAAAGGTGGGGCTTGGGGCAGTGGTTGGGGAGCTCTTGTTTAATGAGAACAGAGTGTCAGTATGGGAAGATGAAGAGTTCTGGAGGAGGACGGTGGTGACGGTTGCCGAACAATGTGGATGTACTTAATGCCATTCAACTGTACACTTAAAAGTGGTTAATGTGGTACATTTTGTTATGTATTTTTTATCCCAGTAAAAAATGTGAGGATGGTTGACCCAAATGATCTAGCTGACTATTACTAAAAATGAATGGAAACACACATTGATATTAAGAACAAACCAACAAAAACAACAGCTACGCCCCCTTGGGTCACTGCTATGCATGTGGTCAGACTGCTGCTACAAGGGTGTAACTGACTGGTTTCCATCCTCTCCAGGTAGCTATCGCTCTGATTTCATTAAGTTAGCAACTAAGCTGCCCTGCAGTTTCCACAAGCAATTTATTAAGACCCTTTGCTCATAATGCTGTAACAGGGGTGTGAACAGATCGAAACATTCTTCAGCTATTCCATCACCTTCCCAACCACCCGTTTACATTTCTAACGAAGGTGAAGTTAATTCTCATTCTGCACATATTTCGAAGCTCTGTGCTTTTAGGTTGTGTAGAAAATTTGGAAGAGATGTTATTTTTCTCCCTGGCAGAGTGAACCAAGTCAAAGTCAACAGAGCTAACTAACTCTGTACTGTTACCAGGCAGCTTCCCAGCATGTGGACCCTAGCAGGGAGTCAGGTCAGAACAGGGGACTGTGATAGGAGAAGTGCTACATTTCCAGCCCTGTCAATTGATCAGCAATTATTTATTCCGCACTAAGGTAGATTTTGTGAGGAATGCAAAATAGGATATGAGTTGCTTAATCAATACATAAATATTCATGAAGTGGCTGCTCTGTGCACAACACAGTGGCAGTGTAAGGGGGACGTATCCCAAAATAGTACAAAGAAGGGTTAGGCTGAAGGACCACCTATTTGGGGGTTAAGACATTTATACATGAAAAGAGAACTAACATGACAAAGCCATTAAGGCTAAATAGTAAATGGATTACAAAGATTATAAATAACTGACTAATCAGAACAGACTGGTAAGGAAGAAGAGATTAGATCTAGAGCTTAAAGGATGTATAGGATTTCGGCAGTTGAAGGACATGCAGTGCCTTCAACTATGCTGGCAGTGGGGGGCGTTCATTGTGGTTTTTTTCTCTTCTATTTCAACAAAGGATTGTTGAGTGAACGTCCTATAAATGGGTGCATGGACAGCTGTCCACAGGATGCAAGATCTGCCAGAGAGGGTCATATACAATTACATCTGGAAGTTGGCTTTGGTCATGGCGAGGTCAGGAAGGACTGACTCTGCCTGGGGGAGACCAGAACAGTCTCACCAACCTGTGCCAACAGAACTGGGGCTTGGAGTATGAGGCATAAGTTTGGTATGTAGATAAGTGGTACAGGGGCAAGGCCATTCTGCAAAGGCACAGACAGGATCGTGAGTACACACCGGAGGCTGAAAGAGGGGTGAGGAGTTCAGAGTGGCTGGTCTGGGTGGGTAGAGGACAGAATAGAGAAATGTTGGGCAGGGGCTATGGGCCAAGTAGGCTTACAGAGGCGGGCCTCAAATACCTGGTTCTAAGAACCCTCAGCTGAAAATCCATCATCAAGCAATCAACTATACAACAGAGCTGAAGGTCAGGTCCCTATAGCATCCTATGAAAGGCTGGCAGGGTCTTGCTTTAAAATAGCTACATCTAGAGGCTAGTCCTCAGTTAACTTCACATCTCATTCCAAAATAATAGAGGGTTACTGAAATATTATGGTATCTGGTATGAACAGCCACCCAACCAAGGAGTATGCTGTATCTATCCTCTATTCACGAGTAGAATGACCCAGGATTGTTTTATATTGTATAGCTTTTTCTTAAGCGAGTAATAAATGAAATAGGCTAATAACTTTAAGAAAAACTCAGTGTCTAGTTAATTATGAATAAATTACATATTAGTAAAGAGAAATTTATATACATTTCCAATGACATGGTTATTTTGCAAATACTTTTGAGGAAGGACTCTCTCTCTGGGTTTAATTAATAGCACCGTCTCTTGACAAATAGAGAAAGTGACAAAATAGTCACTATGAGCACTGTCTCCTGAGTGTCTCACGGTTTAGGTCTTCCTTTACTTTCTAAGAATAGAATACCATCTCTCTCCCATGTGACACCCTTCAAGTCTGTTCCCACTAAATTCCACAGTATATTTAGCATAAGTCAAAGCAAGGCTGCTTTAGTAGGGGAGAGCCCACCAATGGCCTCCGCTTCCTGCCCACAGCCCCAGCAGCGCTGCCCCCAGCACCTCCTCAGAATCCCCCAGCCTCTGAAGAAGGCAATTTCAAAACCACACCACCTCCTGCAATAGAAAAACACAAAGCTAAGAGAGGCCATGCGTGCTTTGCCTGCATTCATCTCAAAATTTACAAATCTAAGTGAAATTTGTGTAAAATATGATTGGAGCTCATTTAGGGGAACACGTGCTTCTAAATAAAGAGAACTTCTTGCTTCCCTGGAGTGTAGAGGCAGCAAGATACAGCAAAGAGTAGGTAGGCCGAGGATATCAGAAACCTGGAATTTCACCCTAGAAATCCCTTTATAATGCAAGTGACTTAGGACAAGTCCCTACGGGCTCTGAGCCTCAGTTTCTCTGCTTTATAGAGGAGGTGATAATTGCCTTGCAGTGTTATTGAGAATTATCAGCTTTCTAAAGCACTCTGTAATTGCAAATGACTATTTAAATTTAACATGATAAAAGATTTTAATTTTATAATTTATTGGGGTGATACTGGTTAACAAAACTATACAGGTTTTATGTGCACAATTCTACAACACATTATCTGTACACTATGTTGTGCGTCCACCACCCCAAGCCAAGTCTCTAATCATGACCATTTTATAAACAGCCAAACAACATTTAGGGCTAAAATTGGTGAGAAAATGATCTAAGTGAATAATATTCCATATGTGTTAAAAGAAGGCACAGCATAAAGTAAAAATACATTTTCTGACTTGGCTTATTGTTGGTCTTATACAAAGTCTTAAAAAAAAAAAGAATGTCCTATCAGTGTTTGAGAACAAAACAGTATCACACAGCCTTTGACTCAGAAGCTGCTGGAATGACCACACTTACTACTTCTTAGTCAGACCAGAGTCATGGCTCAGTCCTAATGGTTTGCTTCTACCACCTAGAGAAGCACACGGGTGTCCCACACCACCTCTTCCCCTGAGGAGCTAACACGAGGAAACCACACTGACAGAAACTTGCCCCAGAACCTTGGGCAACTTGCATACAGAAACAACATGTAAATTCCAAATGTGGATAAAATTAAAGAAAGCTTTGGGCCTTGCCATCATGTACTCATTGCAAATTAAAAATACTTTGTTAATAATAACAGTAGCAATGGGGGATGGGGTGGGCAGAGGTGGAGGAGAGTATGGGGTGATCAATGGTCATGGTTGGAGACTTGACTTGGGATGGTGGATGCACACTACAGTGTACAGGTGATGTGTTAGAGTTGTGCACATGAAACCTGTATAGTCTTGTTACCAGTGTTACACCAATCAATTCATTAAAAAGAAAAAAAGAACAGTAGTAACAATAAAGAGAATTAATGGTTATAAGTTATGCAGCTTCCAGAACATGTGTACCCACACAGCCTTGTGGTTACAATCCACAGGGACATCCTGAGAGGCAGAAACTGTCACCTCCTTTTGCAGGGAAGGGAACAGGCCCAGGAAGATGAAGTGACTTAGTGAGGCCACAGCTAGAGTGTGACCCGGCTGGGACTTTCTTCGCTTCCTTCTCATTAAACTCTGCTCCTCTGTCCAAGGTACTCAATTAGCTTATTAATGCCCACGGCAGTCACTGTTAATTGCTTTTAAACCAGGTGCCACAGTCAACAATCATTACTACCAATTAAATTACAGAATGTATTTAGAGATATGACTATGACTTGATTACACAAAGGGAAAAAATAAGTTCACTAGCAAATATTTCTTAACAAAGAACATGCAGGAAGTATAAGCAAAGCAAAGGTGAAGGAAGAGAGAAAAGGTATTTTAAAGGAAAGAATTGCATATTAAATGCTAGGCACCTTGCTGTATCTCATTTTATCCTCATTATTAGTAGAAAATAAGGGGAAGAAAAGCCAGAATGAGCAAAAATATAAGGTTAATGAAGACAAAGAGCTGAGAAACAGAGAACACAGATCTGCAGGTTGTGGGTTGAATGAGTGGGCTCAGGAGCTTGATTAAGAGCTCACAACCACAGTGCAAAGAAACCTGGTCACCTCAGAAGAGAAGAGGCTGTAGCTCTCTAGGGCAGAACTTACCCCAATATAATGTTCTAAAGGAAGTTCTCAGGTGGGGCTTCACACAGTGAACTTTAGATTAACGATGGCTGTGATTTATAGGCCACTTATGATGTGTTCAAGGTGCTGAGCTGAATTACATGCCTCTCTCATTTAATTCTTATTATAATCTTATCAATAATGGGAATTACATCCTATATTTTGCAGGTGAGAAAAACTATAGTTCAGACAGGATAATAGTGACTTGCCCAGGTCACTCAAGTAGCAAGTAACAGAGGCTGGATTCTAACTTAGGTGTCTGACTGCCTCCAAAGCTATGCTTTTAATCTTGGGCTGGGGTATCACTTGGCACTCGGGGCCTTATCATTTAACTGTATCACTATTATAAGGTAGTAGTGGGTTTCATAAGGCTGTTCCCTTGATGAAACTTGAGGGAATAGTCCTAAAATGTACTTCCATGAGAAAGCAATTTTGCTTGGGGCCAAGGGGATGGGTATTTTCAAGTACCCAGATCCTTTGATGTTTTGTCTGGCTATCTTTGTTACTTGGATAAATCTGTTGACCTCTCCAGTTCTCAATAAAACAGAAGTAATGCTATTTGGTCTTAACTAGTCCCTCAGTTAGAAATATACTGAAGTCATATGGGCAAAGCATGGTCAGCAACTTGGAAGAAAGTACTAATAAAGTGAAAGTCAGAGTCAATAAACCATTTCAAATATTATTGAATTGCTCGTGTCCATTTTCAAACTCAGTGAAAAGAACTGTTCTTTTTTTGGTATTTTCCTACTTCAAAAAAAAGATATCAAGATACATTTCTGGTATACTGGAGGAAACAATCAATTTTCTGAAGTTCTATCCTGCCCATTATAAATGCTTAGGCAAGATTCAATAAGACTGCCCATTAATTAACTTCAAAGGCAAAGTATCAAGACACCTCAATCACTGGCTTGAGGGGCATTGCGACACATTGTCATGTCTTGAAGAAACTATTGGTGTGATCCAACACCTTCAGACTCATTTTATGTTAAATTTTTCACTGGGTAAAGGTATGACTGTAGAGTTGGGCACTGTGTGGTTTTAGGATAGATCGCTGGAACAGGTGATCAAAGAGCATGTCTGTCTTTTTCCCTACCACCACCTGTTCCATGTATAAAAATTAGCTCAGAATATGGTAGTAGTGAGCTAAGAAGGTTACAGAATTATGGCAGACTAAGATAAACAGAAGACTCTACTGTTACATCGTCCCAGTTGTGCTAAATTACGTATAAGAACAATTGATTAAAAATGAATACATAATATGAAAGCAAGAGGATCTCTCCAGGTGAAAAAAAGTAAATAAAATATTGCAACCATAAGTGCTTGATGCTTCAGCTGCTTATTTCTTTAATTGTTCTTCTGTAGGAAGAAGCAGCATCACCTGAGACTAGAAGATGCAGGCTTTGTTCCACATGAAGCAAGGACTTAAAATTGAGATTCTTGGACAAAACTGGTATTCTAAAGGGCTGTATTCTTGCTGTTAACAGTAGACTAATATATACATATGTCACAGAGAAGAGAAAAGGAATCTTATTTTTGCTTGATTCTGAGAACATTGAAAAGGAGTCTACCTTCAGGATCAAAATCCCAGGTCCGTATTGCAGGTAGATTTGAGATCCAAATGTACAGTGCCTCAGACCCTTAAGCTGAGAAATCAATGTAAAATTGGTCCTGGAATTGTGATTGCCCTAGGATATTTAGAATGCCTGGCGGAGGAAAATGCAGAACAGCCTTGGAAAGAAGGCTGGTCACATGGGGTCACCAATGAACATAATCTCACAGTCAAAAATTACAGAACACATGGAAAAATACCCATTATATGCCAGAGTTATTTGACATAAAACACAGAAGAATTAGTTCCCCAAGAATTTCAGATGGCAAGAATAATCTAAAAAGTGTTTAAAGTGATTATATATTAATTTAAAGAAACACGTAAAAATACTTAGACATAAAAGAACCATATAGAATAACAAAATAAAAAGAAGAGCAGGTCTGAAAAAGACCTATATAAAAAAGTATAGAAATAAAGATATAATATAATATGAAAATGAATGAAAAGTGTTATACAGCAGATTAGATACAGCTGAATGGAGAATTAGTAAATGGAAGACAAATCTAACAGTAATTCTACTGTTTAGAATGCAGTAGAGAGAAGTACAGAAATGGAAAAATATGACAGAGGGTTAAGAAACACAGGATACAATATGAGTACCAGAAGACTATAGAAAGAACTAAGAGAAGCACTATCTGAAAATATAATGGCTTAGAAATTTCCAGAATTAATGAAATGCTCACTCAGGAAAGCAAAATAAATTCCAAATGAGATAAAACTGCAGAACACCTAAGAAAAATAGATGACCCTGAAAACAACTAGAAAGGAAAAATAGAGAACAAAAGAACAATTACAGAAATAGGTGACTTCTCAATATCTATAAAGAGGTCAGTAGGTAATGGAATAACACTGACAAAATGTCTGCCTATAATAATTAAACTGAGCTAAACTGTTATTCTAGAATAATGGTAATATAAAAGCATTTTGAAACAAAATGAGACAAGACAATTTACCACTCAACATCTTCAATGAAGGACTGATAAAAAGTAGATTTCAGGAAAAAAAAAACAAAACAACTCAAAAAGGAGTGGCTATAAGAAGCCAGCTACAGTAATGTGAAGGCTTAGGTTGCAACCTGGTAAAGACTAGGTTTACGCTCCATCAGAACAGTTTTTAAAGCCATGGTTTCAGATGCCCTGGTTTTCCAAAGAGAGTCTCCATCTTAGATTATATTCCTGGAACTGCCCTCAGTTGGAGCAAATAGCTCAGGAAAGCTGATCTGTCCTTGTCATTCCCAGGCTTCCATGGAAACACACTGTGAAGCAATGCTGCGGGGGGTGGAGGTAATGATGGCCAGGCTCTGGGCACGCAGACCTGCTTTTGGCAGACAGTAGGTCTGATTTCTTTCTGGCAAATTAATCTCTCAACTTACTTTTTGACATCTTGAAGTGGGGCTAACACAACATACATCGATGTAAGTGCTTAAGATCTGAACATAGCGCCTGGCACAAGATAAATATGCAACAAGAGTTAGCAGTTACCATTACAAGCTTTTGCTAATTAATTTGTTTAATGAACAATGCATATATTTATTTAGAGTAAAATAAAGTTAATTTGTCCCCAGATTTACTTAAAAAGAAAATATAAACTAGAGCATATACATGAACTGAAGATTTACAGAGAGGCAGTGCTAAGCGCTGTCTACTCTCCTAACACTCCATGGTCTGTGAGCACCTCTACTGCATGACTTCTAACAGGTCCTCTGTTAGCAGCACGTGGTCCTGGTCCAATGTGGACTGCTGCTTTTCCTTAGCGCTGTAGGGAAGAGGCTGGTGAGTCTGTCTCTGCAACACTATGTGGACTATACTTGATTGAAGATATAGCTGGTTAGTTTTGTTTTTTAAATCACTCTCTGCAGTTATCCCTGGCCACAGGAGAAATCAAAATAGAGCAGAGAGAAAAGACAGATCTGCTGTTCACTTTCAACAGCTGGACAAAGCCACAAACCTTACAAGCATTTTAACATGGGAGGTGATAGGTGGTGTTGGGAAAACAGCTGTGTTAGGCTTGCTCACACTTTGCATGATTAGTGCATGAGCAAGTGGCAGGGCCATGTGTGTATAGTCTATGTAAGGTGTAAGGCTATGGCTGCTTGGGTGGATGGTGGATTGCCTGCCCGCCACTGCAAGGGGCCATTGTGCTGTTTGTTCACCTGCTGCCGTGATTCCCATGCTGGTGTGCTCGTCCACAGCTGTGAGACTCTATTAAGTAAAATGACCCAATGCTTTCTGGCTCCACAGTTTCTCTACCGTCTGCCCAAATCCAATGTGAACCGGCCTAGCCTTGGCCACTGGCATTATGGGTGGCAAAACTAAGACTTGGATTACCGATGGCTAAATGCTCTAGTTGATCATTTTTATAATTCAATGAAACGAAAAAAAATAGTATTCACCTTAGCCTCTAGCTACAGATATCTGTGTATTCCAATGACAGCAGCAACTCATAAGACTCTGGCAAGTGTCCAGGGAGCAAAGCTACAGAGGGATCTAACAGCTTGTTGGTAGATACTGAGCAGAGTTCTACAGCCCGAATAGAGGTATAAGTATACATTCTGGTCCCTCAAGAAAATGCCAGAGAGGGTACCCATTCTCTCCACAGCAGGGTCCCCTCTGGCCTTCTTTTTTAGTGTTTATGGGAATGACTTTGCTTCATAATATTCTCATATAACACGTGTTCTCTCTGTTTCCCTTCCCCCCTCTGCCTCAATGCCCCCAAATCAAGACTGAAGGGACTTTTGGTTGCTGAGTTTCTACTTTGTTTTGGGCACTTTTATTAAACTATCTTACATACTTCTCAAAACTCTCTTACATAGTATTCCTTCCGTGGCGGCAATAAGGAAACTGAGAGCCAGAGGGACCTCTCCAGGACACACAATGGCCACCTCCTAAGATGTGGCTCTGGTAAGAGACGTGGGGGATCATGGGGAAGGAGGAACTTGCGGAGTGTCAGGAGGTTTGGGCTCCTGTGATGCTAGCCTTCCTCTAACCATGTGGGGAATTGTGAGCAAGCACCCAGCACCACTGGCCTCCGTTCCTTTATGTGGACTAGATGGTTGCTAAGATCTCTGGCTCCTCCATTTTAAGGGTCTCCAAATGCTTCTATGTCAATCACAGGTAAAGACAGATGAGAACTTGGGATCCAGAAGCAAGCATGTATCTAACTCACCAGGGCACGCAGCATCTGCTCTGCCCACCCTGGCTATGATAATATACTGCTCACTGCAGCGTCTGAAGGCAGATTTTACTAGAGCTGTTCTGAGTAAGTAGCTACAAAACTGCTAATTGGATTCGGCAAGTTGCTGAGTCACTGTCGGGTAAGATCAAGTTGATCGGGTAAGATCCTGTCAGCAGCTGAGAACATGTTCTTTGTGATTAAAAAGAACAGGAATGTGCAAAGATATGCCCTGGATGGCTTTCACAATTACCATGAGTAATTAAAAACTAACAGACCACAATTAGAAAACATCCACCACAACCTTATTTTGTCATTTGCCTTTTAATTAAATATGTCTCATAATTTAGCTTTAACTCTGGGATGGGGACGGGGAAGAAACAGAGCTCCTGGCGGCCCTGATGGACTGGGTATGACATGTTTTTGGTGGATGTAAAGCCAGCAGCCGTGGCCACCGTCACAGCTGCCAGGCCGGGCAGGTTTAGGTTCACATTTAATTCAGATCGATCATAGAGAAACAACAAAGCCACGAACTGGTGGGCCCTTTTCCTTTATTCCTGCTCACAACTGGCCGGCAAAAAAATACACACACCGGGAAAACACTTCCCTTTCCACTCAGGGCTCCCAAAGCCATTGACTTTCTCTGGTTTTTGCTAGAATCAAAGGCCTCACACAGTGCCCTCTGCAGGCCTCCATTTTGGCTGGCTCTTCCACATGGCCTCCCTGCCCTGCTACAACACGATCTCCTTCTCTCTATAACAACTGGTCTCTCTTCCCCAAAATGGCCTCCTAGCTCCTCCTTTTAAAATATTTTGGCAGGACAACCCACTCCTCCAGTACACATTAGCATAACCAAGCCCCTTCCCAAGCAAGAAGGCAATCAGTCACACCACTTGGGCAGCGGCCATCTTTAATAAAGTAAGCATAAAATTACAGTTTACAAATTTATCTGCCCAACAGTGGAAGTGGGTGGGAAGAAGGCATGCAAGGGTTTTATATGTATTACCAACTGTTTCCTTCTGGACATCTTCGCACATCGCAACAGAGATAGAAGCCAGCCGGGCCCTTCCCAACATTACTGCTAGACACACAAAGGTTCAGGAGCACCCCGCCAAGAGGAAGAACTGAAACAAGGACTTTTCTTCCAGCACCGATAAGGCGATAATGTACCATCTTACCATAAAAAAAAAAAATGTCTGATAAAGTTCTTTGATACAAAATGAGGTGGATAAATAATTTTCCAATGAAAGAAATTCAGAGACAGTCCCTTTTTGTGACACCAAAGGCTAATCACAAATGAGCAGCAACTTGATGGAATCAACAAGGGTGTGGGGAGTGAGGGCCCTAGAGGTACAGATGGCCTTCCTGGGCACAGCAGGCAGAGCTCCAGGCCATATCCAGCCTCCACCGGGCTCAGCTTTGGGGCCTGAAATAGGGAAGGGAGCCACATTTATTCATTTGCCTTGCTCTCTGGAGCTGAGTCTGGGGGAGATATTCTACTCTAGAAGCCTAAGAAAAATTCATGATGGAATTAGATTTATTGACTCTCTGTTAGAGGATTTCTTACCAGAATGGATGCTGGTGAGACAGAGTTGCAGGCAGTTCACATAATGGATCATGAAGTTTTCTTTGCTGAATAGAAAATAATTGCCCATTTTTTGCTCAAAATTGCTGAAATTTTATTATGCATCAACCATCAAGTGCCTAGGACCTTGGCACCCGATCCCCAGGTGGGAAGATGCCATTTGCCTGGAAACTAGAGACTAGAGAGCTCGTGTCTATTGGCCTAAGTCACGTTGTTAGCTACTCTTGGCTTTCTCCCTAGGTTGACACCCCAAGGAGGTTTAACTTCTTCCATGATTTCCTGATATTGTTAAAATCAGTGAGGGAGGGTCCTTTATAGATAGGTTCCCAAATAACGTTTATAAGATGATGAGCTTGTACTTAGAATGAATGCTCCAACTCAGAAACAACACCGAACGTGGTGTTAGGTATCCAGCCTGGCCTCTTAAACTTTGTCTGACTTACCATGTTGGTATGTGGGAGACTGCAAGGGGCAAAGCCCTTTGCAGTTTGAGACTTAGCAAAAGGCTGAGTTCTTCCCCCTACCAACTCCATATTGGCTAAGAAGCTGAGTATTTGCACTCATCCCATCCCCCCACTTCACTTGTTTGCTTAAGTTGCGAGAAGCAATTTACATGCCCTTCCTCTCACCCTTTGTTTGTTCTGATGTTGGGTGATTTCAGTTATTCAGGGTGAAGGGTTTCTGGAGGGTTGCTGCACTTGGGAGAATTCTTGGGTTGCCTTGGAGATGTGTGACTTTGTATCAGATACTTCCTCATCTGTATGTGGCTATATAATAAAGCAAACCCAGGGCTGTTTTGCTCTGTTCTTGCCATCAGCTTGCAGAGGCCTCCCGATCCCATCCATTTCTCTTTAAGTCTATTTCTTCATTCAGCATTGTTCTCACTCAGGACCTGGAATTACTATCCATGCTGGTTTGTGGCATAAGTGGAGTTTACCTTAGCATGGAAAACACAGCAAATGGTCTAGCTTCAGTTAATAGGGTATCTGGCAAACAATATGCAAACGGTGACAGAAAACTTAGAAATCCTCTAAGAATGGCTGACCATGAGAGATGAGAGACGAGTTGGAAAGTTGAAAGAGCCTCTTTTGAGTCATCTTTCAAATGTTCTTGCCTTCCTTCCCTGACAGAAATAAGAGGTCACCAAGAATACCCCCACCCCCGCCAATTTCCTGACTCCAAATCTACAACTGCACAGCATTCACAGCAGCCTTGCTCCTCCTGCTCCATCCCTCCTCCTGCCCGTTTAAGGCTAACCCCACATGGCCATGTGCATCTCACTGCTTAGGGCTGTCTCTTCTCCTGGTCTGCAACGCCCCTCTCTTTGGGGCCCCCCACCTCTATTTAGATGAGCCTAAGCCTACTCCATCTGAAAGAAACTTAAAAGAAACTCTCTCTCGGCTGGCCTTCATTTCTGGTTATCATTTTATCTCTTGCTCATCTTTCACAGACTTCTGGAAATGTCTGTTTCACAGCTCCCTATCCTCTTGCCCCACTCACTTTCCTGCCCACAGCAGTATTGTCTGAACAAGGGGGGAAGAAGGGGAAGTCCAGCTGGCACTGTGCTCACCACATGCCTCCTGTGGGCCAGGTCTGCATCCCAGGAGAGGGGGAGATGGCTACCACCTCCTACGAGGAACTTCAGGGGCTGCCAAGACGCCCTTCTTTTCCTTCCCTACATTCTGTCTCATGCCCAACCTTCCACTTCACTCACCCCACACACTCCCTGGGTTTCTGCTCGGAAGCGACTCCATCGGGAACTTTTCTCTGGTTCGTCTCATCTCCATGCAGCCCTGGCATCGCTGTGCTGCTGGGCTGTGATGCTCTGTTGCTTGTTTGTGCTCCAACCCCTGGTCCCCACTAACTCTGAGAGGGCAGGGCCTAACCTTTCCTTTTCACTGTTTGATCCTGCGCACTCAGCATGATGCTTGGCCCATAGGACAGGCTCAATAGATACATATTTGTCAATTAACAAAAGAACAAACTTGCTTAACCATTGGAACACTAGTAGGGGTTATTTGGGCCTATAGCAAAACTCACCACATACTTGAAATCCTCAGCCTTGACCATGTTTATGGTGGCATTGAGGGGAGTCCACATACCAGCGTGGGCCCCGGGTGTCTCCTGGTCTCCCATCAGCAACAATCACACGTTCCCAGCAATTGGCAGGAGAGCAAGGGCAGCCTGCTGGCAGCAGCGCCCAGGCTACAGCTTTGTTATGGGAAGAGAGTCTCTTTATGGCCTTTTGCTTCATAAACTCTAAAAATGCCGGAAGGAAGAAGTTTGCATGCTGGTGATAAAGCTCGTAGAGAAACCCTTTCCCAGGGGCCCACAGCTCACAGCAATCAGCACATGGTGTAAGGACTGGCGCAGCCTGCTGCTGTTCTCAGGGCTGATGGAGCCCCACCCCCTGCTTCTCATGGTCAGCTGCATCTGCCCCAACTACTCAGCACAGTCCTGAGAAGGAAGCCAATAGAAAGAGGCAAGAGTAGAGCACCCTCACTGGGCGCCACCCTCACCAGCACCTCTCTGCCCTGTCTCCCTGTGACTGGTCCTCTCTCCACCACCCCATCGTTTCCCATCACAGCCCATGTGAATGCTTCAGAGTATAACCGTGGCAGTGTCACAGGCCTGCTTAAAATGCTTACTCAGCCTGCTGCCACCCAGGGGGCACTTCACTCTTCTCGCCAGTCCCCTTGCTTTTCCTTCTAGCTTGCTGGGTTTGTCTCCAAAGCCTGCCCCCAGGTTACCCCTGCCTGGTACAGTCCCACAGAGGGGGGATTGATCTAAAGGGGAGACAGCAGGGCTTGCCTGGAGTTCCCCTTTTGCACAGGCCTTTCCTCCAGGTGTGTGATGCCATTTATGGGTCCATCTCAAAATGTGAACAAACCCAATATGTCAGTATTTCAGGCTGACCACATGTAACTTAAAAAGCAAAGCAGTCGGCTGCTGGTGTTGGCCTGCAGGAGAATGTACACTTGCTGAATGGGTGAATGGAATGTATTCATACCGGTAGTCAATAGCTGAAAGGACTCATTGCTGGGCTACGAATCCAGGCTCTGTCACTGACAAGCAATACGTCCTGGAATAAGTTATTCAACCTCCCTGAGCCCCAGTTGCGCTATTAAGACACAAGGATGGCAGTGTGGCATGCAGAGCACGTGGCAACTTGTCTGGCACACAATAATAATCATGGCTAGCTCTCTTTAATTTCAGCTTCACTCTTCCTCCTGCTGCTGCCTGTGCCCTTGATGGCAGGAGCAAGGCCCTTACCTGGCCTTCACCATTCCTGGTGAGGAAAAGGCCCAAGTCTCACAGCGTGAGTCCGAGCTCTCAGGGTTATCTTCCCTTTATGTTTCCCGCATTTGAGCTGGTGGTGCCCTCTCTTCTAAGCATACCAGCCTTTCCATTGGAAATTAGTCTCTGAGACATACTTACTTCTTCCTTTTGCACAAAATGGGAGGTGTTGTTACCACTCTTGGTTAACTATGAAAAAAAGGCTCCAGAATGTCAACAGGGGTTTTTGGGGAGAAGGCCTAGCCTCTGGGAGGCTCAGGTCCCTGCTCCCGCTCTAGGAGTGAGAATGGGAAGACAGAAGGCAGGGCCGGGTGGAGGGCAGGAAGGGCAAAGGAGGCAGGGAGGAGTTCTAATGGAAGCTTTCTTGAGTTGGTGCAGGAGATGGCTTAGGGCAGGATTCTGAGTGAAACTACAGTGTGTCCGTAAAGTCATGGTGCACTTTTGACTGGTCACAGGAAAGCAACAAAAGATGATAGAAATGTGAAATCTGCACCAAATAAAAGGAAAACTCTCCCAGTTTCATACCTATTCAGTGCAGTTCGATGTGGGCTCCATTTGTTGCCCTACACACATCCAAACAATAGTGAAGTTCTTGCCACACAAGGGCAAGGACTTCTGGTGTAACAGAGTGAATAACGTCTATGATTCTCTGTTTTAAGTGATTAATGTCATTGATACATTCAATGTACACATGTTGCTTCACATAACCCCAAAAGTAAAAGTCTAAGAGCATCAGATCCAGGGATCGTGGTGGCCATGGCTTGACAGAACCCCTGCCTATCCACCACCGGGAGAATGTTCTATCCAGAAACTCATGAACAACAGTTGCGTAGTGTGGAGGAGCGCCGTCCTGTTGAAAGATGACACCTTTTGGAAATTGTGGCACTGCATACAATTCCAACATGTCAAGATAGGTGTTTGCCATCACAGACTGCTCCGTGAAAAAAATGGGCCTATCACCTTATCATGCATCAGGCCACACCACACGTTCACTTTAGGGGTGTTATGTTCATACTCAACGTAGGTATGAGGAGGTTCAGCAGCCCATATTCGGATGTTTGGTGATGAACATGTCCACAGATATGGAAGGTCGCCTCATCGCTAAACACAATCTTCTGCAAAAATCTTGCATCATTGTCGATCTCATGAAGCCTATCTGTAGCAAACACACATCGTGTGGGTCTATCCGCTGGTTTGATAGCGTGCAACAGCTGCAATTTATACCCCATAAAACAGAGACGTTTCTTTAACACCTTATGAACTGTAGTCTTGCTTAGGTGTCATTGTCGAGCACATGCACGCACAGGTTTTTTAGGGCTTCTTAGGTAGCTATCCCGTGTAGCCTCTACAGACTCGTCACTGACTGATGACCTATCAGAACGGGGTTTCTCCACCAAACTGCCGGTTTCCTTCAACTGCTTATCCCACCGAGTAATGTTATTCCTATGTCGTGGCGCTTCATTATAAACGCACTGATATTCACGTTGCGCTTTGGTCACTGATTCTAATTTAGCAAGCCACAGAACACACTGAACTTTCCTCTGTAGCATCCACATCTCGACTGGCATGGCCATGGGCTGCTCTGCTGTACACATAGCGCTACGTCATCATCTGCGCATGCGCACATGCTGCCACACCATCCTACAGAAACTGGGAGGGTTTTTCTTTTATTTGGTGCAGATTTCACATTTCTATCGTCTTTTGTTGCTTTCCTATGACCAGTCAAAAGTGCACCATGACTTTACGGACACACTGTATTTGTTAAAGCCACTTCAGATAACTCTTGATCTTAAGAAATGGTCCAGGATAAAGCACAGAATATTAAAGAAAGAAATGAGCTTAGAATAGGAGGAAACAGAGGCTTTGTAAGAACAAGCAATCTGTAAATTCAACAACTAAGAAAGAGTGGCATCTTAGGAGTAAAAAATGAGATATAACCCAAATATTTTAATCATCAATGAGAAAAGATTATTCAGTAACAAAGTGAAGGCTGATAGGTGACCGCTGACCCACTCTGTCCTTCTGAACCTCAAAGTCATGTGTGCAGTGTTGGCAGGGACTTAACTCTGAGCCTCACTATAGGGGACACTGGTGGTGGCCTCTCTAGCACCCATTCCACCATCCCACACTGTGGTCCAGCCTCTAAGATGGTCCCCAATGACTCCTGCAGCCTTCACTCATGCCATGTATAACATCCCCCATCACACCAGATTTGGCTTGTGTGACCATCAGAGTATGGCAGACATGACAGTGGGTTACTTTCTTTCATCCCCACATCTATGCCAGAAGCAAACCCTACAGGCTCTCACTTCAGAACACACCCAGAATCTGGCCACTGCTCACCACTGCCATCACTGCCCTCTCTTGTCTGAATTACTGTGAAAATCTCACTGGTCTCCCTGCTTCCTCCCTTACCTCTTTAGAATAGCCAAAATAATGCTGTCAAAGCATAAGTTATATCATGTCACCTCTGCTCAGAACCTTCTAAAATCTGCCCACTTCGTTCAGAGTAAAAGCCAACGTGCTTTCCAGCGGACTACCGGACTCCGTGTGACCCAGCCCCCTCTTGCTATTCGAGCTAATCTCCTGTAACTCTCATCACTCATGCTGCTGTAACTACTCTGGCCGCTCTTGGCCAGTGTCCACTGTGCCACCCACTTCTCAAACTCACTTCCCTGCTTTTTTCCCACTTATTACAATCTAAAACCACAGCATATGTGATTCACTTTATTGTCTCTCCCCACTAGAATATAAGCTGTATGAGGACAGTTCACTGTTGTAGTCTCTGAGCCTGGCAAAAAGCGAGGTCTCAATGCACACCGCCACATCTCGAACACTGTGGGACCAGTCCAGACCACCACAATGAAGTGACCATCTCAATAAAGTGAGTCACATGAATATTTTGTTTCCCAGTGAATATGGAAGTTATGTTTGCCTTATACTGTAGTTTATTAAGTGTGCAATAGCCTTATGTCTAAAATAATGCACATACCCTAATTAAAAATACTTGATTGCTAAGATATGCTAACCACCCTCTAAGCCCATTGGGGAAATGGCTCCAATAGACTTGCTGGGCACGTGGTTGCCACAACCCTTCAGTTGATAAAAAATGCCTTATTTGCCCAGTGTAATTAAACAAAGCCCAGTGAAACAAAGTCTGCCTGTATTAACAGATACTGATATTGATTAAGAGATACGCACTGTTTCAGGCACAGATGGAACAGGATGAGTAAGACCTGACCCTGCGTGAGGACACCCCCACACACTGGCCACTTGGCCAGCTTCCTCCTGCCCATGCCACCAGTCTATCCAGCCAATCTGGCTGCTGCCCTCAGGCTGGGCTGCTATTCACTGAAACCCAGGACTGAGTAGGTGCTGTGTACAAAGAACTTTTGTTTGAGAAACTAAGAGCACTCTGCCACTTGGCTTGGCTGGGGGGCTCTGAAGACGGGAGCGCAATGACAAGGGGCACAATAAAGCCACTGTCAGGTTTATATGTACTCAGTGTGTGAATCAACACACAGCAGGCCGACAAGAACCTGCCCCTGTCAAACACGTACACTAGATACCATGGGTATGTTGGACGTGTGTGTGTGTTCTCTGCCATGCACCACCTCAGGACCATGTCCTTGTTCACAGGGCCGTCCCTAACTTCTAGAAGAAAGGTTGCTGGGCTTTGGGTCTCAGCTGTGTAAATAGATAATTATCTGCTGGCTGCCTGGGAAAATAAGGTACCAAATAGATTACATTAGTAATTAAAGTAAGAAGGTAGTCATCAGGGCTAGAAGACATTTTTGTCTTTTTACTTGAAGACTGTAAATAAGGGTTAAAGTGTGAATTGGAGAGGATCTTGTCCTCATTAATCCTTCTCATAACTAAAGGGCATGCCGGTTGGAAGTTCGTGACCTCATACTACTCTTCTGGGGCTCCTTTGGATGAGGGCTTTCCCGAGTGTTCTCCAACTCCACCACAGAGGGTCAGAGGGTGCACGTTGGCACAGAACATAGCGGGAAAGGCCCATTGATCTATTTATTCTCTTATTCGTAGCAATGAACCTTCTGAGCTTTCTTCAAACTGACCTTTTAATTCTACCGTCTTTGAGAAGAGGCAGTAAAGAATCAATTATAAGAAACTGGTATTTATCTAGGTGGGATAGCTGAACAATAAAAAAGGATCATTAAACCACAGGTGTCCACAATGAAATGTGTCTACCTAAGATCACCCAAATGCAAGGGCACCCTGCTCTCAAAGGGGAGACTCAGCCCTCATCAACAGGAAGGAAGCAGGGAGGCTGCGGGGCGGGGGCCTTGCTGCCTCCTCCCAAGAACCCTAGAAACCACTCTGTAACTTGGGGTTTCCAGGAAATCTCTTTAGAAGCCATTTTTTTCCCCTGAGGATTTGGCACCACAAGAGCTGGAAAGTGGAACAGGGCTAATAATAACTTTATTGCTGCGATAGTGCTAATTCAGAAACTCAAGTTTTATTTTTTTAACGGCTCTTTTCTAGGATATCATTTTGTGGGTATATTTATGGATGTTAATTACAGCATAAATGTTATTGACTGTCATGGACACCATTACTTTTCCTAAAGAGTGCCAAACACTACGGATAAAATTGATGATACGATTAGGCTGGGGAGAATGACTGAGATCATCATATCTACTTTCTTTGCTATCAACATTTAACTCAAATAGATCTAGATTGGGGTATTTTCTTTATGATTGTTCATTATACAACGTATTAATGTTTTATGCACTTTTTGGCATGTGTTATATTTGGCAATAAAAGGTAAAGCAATTTAATATGCTGTCTACTAAGAGCTTTCTATGGCCATGGCCTAATGGAACTTCCTGCTAGGGCTCGGAGGGCGCTGCAGAAGCCACTGAGCACTGGCCCTAGGCCCTGGCATTGATTCACTCTGGTTTGAAAGCAGAGAAGTGGTGTCTTTCATACTGTTCCCCAGAATGTGAATGCCTTCCGGTGAAAAGCTGGTTAAAATATGGGAGTGGAGAGAGACCATGGCAGGGAAGCACAGGCTTAGGAATCAGACAGAACTGGGTTTATTTGCATCCTTGCCCTGCTTCTTACTAGTCCTGTGACTTGGGCAAGTCACTTAACCCCCTCAAAGCCTCTGCCTCCTCATCTCTATGATGAGATACTCTAAGAGTACCAATCTCAGATCATTGTTGTAATAGGTAATTTGCTAACATATGGACTCAGTCAGGATGGTGATGGCTGTGGGGAACAGAACCCCCAATTTGAACAGGCTCACAGAATTCAGAAACATGTTGGATTACACTGTTCTGTTCCAAGTAGGGCAGGTGACAGTCCTGTCTGTCCCACAACAGGGGCTCTGGCTCGGTTTCTCAGCCTCTCGCTCAGCTCTCCTCTCTACATATGCCAGGCTTGTGTCAACACGTCCAGACTTCTCATTCACAGAAAAAACAACCTCCCCGAGTTTGTCCCTTAAGAATGAAGAAATACTCCCAGAAGCCCGCAGATGTCTCGAACCTCCCCCACACAAATCACTGGTCCCAAGTGGGTTATCACTTGCTCCTTCCCCAATCACTGTCACATGGGAATACCATGCACTGACTGGCTTAGAACGAAATGACCAGCAGTAGCTGAGATCAGTTACAGACCTCCCCAGAGCTGGGTCAGTGCCCCAGATGGAAGGGCTGCTAGATAACCTGTATGGGTAGAAAGATGCTGAGGAGAAACACATAGTGAGTGTTACACAAACACATATGTTCCTAACATGTAACTAGCTCTTGGTGAATGGAAACGATTATTGCAGCACTTGTTTCAATAACAGACATTTATTAAAGTCTTGTTGATAGAATACATGTGTTCTGTACTTCCTCAAAGGAGATAGAAACAGCTAACTTTAAACTCAAGTGTTTTCAACGAATATGCTTTCTCAGCCGCCATTCGCCCATGCTTCCAACTCCCCCAGACCATGGTCCCTACCGGCAATGATCTCCCTCACAAAGCCACCCTAATGAGAAAGCAATTTCAGTGCAAGGGTGAGCCTTCAACAACAGCATGATTTTATTTTAAGCCAGGCTTGTTCCTGATCAAATAAAACTTTCATAAGGTTATTACAGAGCATGGCTTTCACCTTCTAATATTCAACTTGTTTTGTACAGCTGCAGAGACAACAAAACCAGGAGCAATGATTAAGTGCTTCTGTAGATCAATACAAACACCATAGCCTTTTAGCCACTGGAAGAAAGGTAATGTGTGATCTTGGACTCATCTATTACCCTCCAGAGTTTATGGTCAATGTCCCTACAAGAAGGACTACTGCTGTGGATTTCAGTCTTAGGGTTGGGGGGACAAAGGGTTTCCACGTTTTGCAAGTAATGGATCAGTTTAAAAGATTAAGGTTGCCAGTTTAAGGCTGTCCCATGGAAAGAATAACTGAGATTAAAAAAGTGAAAGTTTCAAAAGGAAGCATAAATTGCCATTTAATAAGCTATGGGAATCCCTAAAGGATGCTTTCCAAGGTTCTCAGGAAGGCGGAATTACAGCCAGGAAAACTCTCAAAGTGCAGACAACTAGTCATAGCCTAAATTATAATGTTACTACTCTACTGGATTATCTATGTATACTCCTAGCCCCCCTCCCCCAATAAACACATATGCACCTGCAGACAACTCACTGGCTATCAGGCAGAAGCATAATTTTCCTTAGTGGTACTGTGAGCCCATTTCTCGGCAGGGCTGTGGGCTTCTGCTTCTTTCCTTCTATATCCAAGAATTCTTTCAAAGACCAAGACTTTTTTTTTCTTTTTCTGTTTAAAGAAACCCTTATGGAATAAGACGTTTACCTGTTTAGAATAATATTACCAGATTCCTTTTCCTTGTTTTCAATACCCTCAAACATATATTTCTCCTTGCAGACACTCAAAAAGCAACAGTCAAGGGAGGAAGGGGAAGTGGTGGTGGAAGTTGTGAGGGTAACAAAAAGCAACCAGCCAATCAAGCTGGAAAATGAAACAAAACAAAATAACAAAAGGAAAATTCTGCCAGATAATTGAGGAAACTTTGTATAGGTTAAAAAAAATCTCCCAACTCTTCCAAAGGCTTTCCACTCAGCAAAATTCTCATTGAAGTTAATGCTTAGAAGGTACTACATAATAAGGGGAAATAATAAAATATACTTCATAAAAAACCTAGCATTTTTGAGATTGTCCTCCTTCTCCTCACCCTCATCCCTTAGACAAAGTGACTTGGTTCTTTTGTAGAAACTATGTTCAGAATCAAAGAATAAGAGAGATCTGGGAAGAGTAGCAATATAGGACGAAATAAGATGACGATTAAAAGCTACATTGTGGGAGGGTAACAACCTGTATCCCAAATTGGATCTGTGGGGAATGAGGCACCAGCAAACTCCCCATGAGCCTCACTGCATGGGGAGCATCTTGGTAACCAGTACTAACAGAAGATTTGGGAACAAGCAAATCTCCAGTTTTAAGTAAACTCTGGAAAAACACCTGGCTCAAAAATACTCATTACTCTTAGAACTGAAGGAGTTGGGTCTTTCTCCAGATCAAATCTACACAGAAATTTTGTCTCAAGCAGAATAAAAAAAAACCCCCAAAACAAAAGGCAGTCAGGGCTTAGTTCAAAAACAGATACCTAGCAAATGTGCCAGGAGGCTGTTGAACATGGAGGCACCTATGACTAAAGACAAGTCACCCAGTGGAGTGAGGCCAGAGAGGTGTGCTATGGGTCTGGCTGTCAGTGGATAGCCTGCTGCCACAATCAGATAGCCTGAGGATGAAGTGCAGGGCTGTGAGTGAGTGAGTGAGTGAGTGGGGTCAACGATGACATCAGCTGCAAGGCGGCAGCTATACCACGGGTCAGGAACTTGGTGCGCCCAGCAAGACTGGACAGACACTGCAGAGCTGCTCAGGACTCTCTTCTCAGGCACAGTGTTGAGGAGTCCGCAGGAGACCAGGGACAGAGCAGGACCTGGCGAAAGCAGAACTGCCAAGGCTGACGTGCCTGCTGTAGGCCCTCTCGTTAGTGTCCCCAAGTGCGGCCGGCACACAGCATCTGCTTGTACAGCAGTGGGACAGAGGTGGTGGTGGTGGGGAGCATGGAAGTTGGAAATGGAACTAGGGTCTTATTAGAATTAAGTTAAGCTCTTCTTCAAACTTAAAGCGACCCCTGTCCTAAGAGTGAAGAACTAGTTCACTGATGTTCTTGCTGGTTTTAAAGGTTGGTGTGGGCAGGAAGGCGGCCCCAGGGATGAACTACTGAAAGGTGTGATGGTCAGGATCTCATCCATTTTATTTTTAGTTAATCCTGCAGGCTGTTGCACATATTCTGCCTCAGTCAGGCTCCTGGTAAGAACAAGGCACCAAGGGCAGAGTACACAGACATCTACTCTTTGCCCAAGGCACTGGGGTGGGAAGGTAGAGTAGGGCATGGGGGATAAATGGTGATGGGTGGAGACTTGACTTGGGGAGTGAACACACAATACAGTGTGCAGAGATGTGTTGTAGAATTGGGGACCTGAAATTTACACTTTCGTTAACCAGGGTCACTCCTATAAATTCATTAAAAAGAAAAAGTAAATAAAATGCAGCACAAACCCTGGAGTGCCAGTCTTCAGCAGTGCGGTTCCCTGCAGGTTAGAGACCAAGAGCTATGTCCCTCCTAGAATGCCCCAGCTCATGTGTCTATCTGCTCAGTGGGGATAAAAGGTGAGTCTCCGGATGGTTCCCCGCAGCCAGCCCAGGAAGCACTGCGCTGCAGCTGTTCCTGCTGCAGGGAAGAGCTGAGATCCTGGGGAGGAGCACATGGGGGAATGTGAGTCCTTTGTGACTCCATGACAGTTCAGGTGTTGTCAACATCCTCAGTATGCTTGCTTAAACCAAGCTGAAGGTTTTTGTTTTTAAAGAAAAGCAAGTGGTAGAGAATAGAGGAGAAAGATGAAAAAAAAAATTTTTTTTCATGATTTGCTTCATACCAGAGCCACTAATTTTTAAATGTATAGTCCAACTACCTGGTACTTAATTTTGATTAGAGATAACCATGGCACAAGCTTCTGCTTTCATAGACTTAAGAAATCTCCATTGCTTACTTACTTCCTTGGGAAAACCCAGTATGGCCTCAAAGGTCCCAGGTGTTCCAAAACCACCAAGGCAGTCGAGTGCCCCATACTAGGAGCTCCCCTTCTGCCCCACCCCCCTGCTTAGTGCTCAGTTTTTTTATTTTTAAGGAACAGCTTAAATTTTCACTTGTGTATTTTATCACGCCCATGACATTGGGAGACCTTAAGACTTCTAGTGCCACCCAAGACCCATGTTCTCTGCCAGTACACAGAAGGCAGGCACTGCTGATTGTCAGGGAGCCTGCTTCTCACTCTGATCAAAATAATTTGGTGATTAACAGCAAGGACTCTAGAATCTTTTAAACCTTAGTTCAAGTCCTGGGTTTGCTATTTGACCTTAGAGAGTTATTTATTTTTCCTAAGCCTCAATTGCTTCACCTGTAAAATGGGGTTAGCAACAGTATCTCTCGTGCAGAGTTGAGAGGATTAATGCACTTAGCAGAGCGGCTGGGATGTCAGAGGCCCCAAGAACAAAGAGATCTAAGTCTGGACCTAGCTCCCCTCCCTTGCTTTTGCTCCGAGGTACCTTGTGAACATGTGGCAGCACAGGGAGCCTCCTGTCCTGACCCGCTGTCTAGGTAGGACACTCACACCCTGCTCTCCTGGATCTAAAGCAAGGATTACAGAAGCAGACCTAAATGGGAGAGCCTTTTTAACAAACACTCTAGTTTTTTTGAGTCCTGATGTGGTCTGTTTAGCCCAAGAAAAATGTGTCTGTCTTGTAGCTGTTATATACCAAGCTAGTCCCATCTCCTACACACAAGCTCGGGGACCCCAAGGCCACAGTTCTTCCTTCTAAGCAATTTATAATTTACTCTAAACATAAACAGTAATACTTTGTTTACTGCCTGCACAGGAGGGATCAAACATCAGGCCAGTGTCCCAATTCTGTCCAAGTTGGAAGTAGCTGAGTTAGAAGTTAGGATTCTTGTCATTTTTGATACATGCATGAACTTGCAAGGGTCTCTAGGGCATTATGCTGAGTGAAAAAAGCCAATCTCAAAAGGTCACATATTGTACGACTCCATTTATATAATATTCTTTAAATGTCAGAATTTTATCAAGATGGAAAACAGAGTGGAAGTGGCTGGAGACTGGGGGTGGCGGTGGGGGAGGGAGAGTGGGTGAGGCTGTAGAGGAAAGTGCTTCTGCATCAGACGGTGGTGGGAATCACACAAATCTCCATGTGCACACCCACACCCTCATGCACACATGTGCACACGGCCAACTCGCTGCTTTGCCTCTCAGGGAGCTATCGTACAATTATCATGCAAACACCGGCCAGTGTTCACATCTTCAGGGTTGGAAATTACTGAGCTAGTGGTTAGTTGTTTTGTTTTTGTTGTTGCTGTTTTTTGTGGGTGGGATCTTTCACTGTATTTGAAATCAAGGCATTACAGTCATTTAAAAACCAAACCGAACCAGGGAAGAGATAAAAACCACTCAATCCGACCCACCCCCTGGGAAATCAGCACTCTGCCAATTCCAGTAAGACTAGTTTGTAAATGATCATGGATATGATGTGCATGATGAAAATACATGTCAGCACACAGGGTATCCTATCCTGAGGTTTCCCAGTGACTGACGTTCAAGACTTTGCACAAAGCAAACACTTGTAGCTGTGGCCAATGTCTGTTCTGTCAGTATTCAGGCTGTACTGGCTGTTAAATGTTTTGAATAGAAGTCGTAGGTCTTATAAGACTTTATTTTGTATTCTAGAGAATAAAAAAGAAACAAAACAAATACATAACTCTGATGAAAATTTTATACTTTTGGGAACTTGGAACTTGCAATTTTATTTTTTCTAAATGCAGGGTCTGTGATAAGTGTTTTGAATTTACTGTTGGAAAGAAAACTGTGACTAGCTTCGTGACTTGTAACTAACTCTTCTTGATGTTACCATATGGTATTCCCTTTAACAAAAAACATTTTGCAGAAATAATGATAAAAATTACTTTAAGCATTTATAAAAGTTGGATGTTTCTGGCAATAAAAACACTGTATAATTATGTAGATAACTTTGTATCTGGTAAACAGGAAACACTACTTTACTGCTAAGTAAAAAGATACACTGCCCTGTGTCAGTCCTCCTTAGACATTTGCTGAGTATCTTACTCATTGACCTCTCTTTAGATTGCAGAAATGTACATTCAGGAACCCTGTTCTACTTGTGTCTCCTTTAGGGTCTCATTCCCTTTGACCATTTGCAACAGAACAATAGGCTTTATCACCTCAGAGCTCTGAGCCAGAACTTTGAGTTTCTTCTGACAAGTTGAGCTACATGCAACCAAAAAAGCAGACCTGGTGTAAACACATGGAATGACTTCTTGAGGTGTGCAGACCAGAGCAGCTGTCGATTACAGCACATGGGGTCTGGGCCCTTTCTTCTTTCCTTAAGGCCACTGTCCCTAGCCAGAAGGCTGCTGTCTGCGTGTGAGTTTCCTGATGGTTGCGAGATGGCTGCTCCATCTCCAAGCCTCACATCAGCATTGTAGACAGAGAGATGTAAGAAAGGTTGGACGGTAAAAGGCAAAAAGCCTTCAGAAAACCTCATCCAGAAATTTCTGCTTATTCTTTGGCCAGAGCTGGGTTACAAGTGATTTCTAAACCAAGGATAAGAGAGCTATGAATGAGGGTTGGGTTGGTCAACCAGTACCATCTGTGGTTCACACTGCTGCAGAGCTGGAGGAGGAGTTTGCCTGCCTTCCCACAGGATCTTGTTTCTGAACTCTATTCTCCTCAGCTTCCCCCACTGCTTTTAGGGTCCATTTGAGATGTTCTGTGAGTACATAAGTAAGGTTATGGTTGCTCACTTTTACCTTCATAAGCATTAACTCTGGTCTTCCTGTATGTGAACTTGACTGTGTTGCTAATGCATGGTACTTACATCAATTCACAGGGGAAAGTAAAAGTAGAGAAAAGTTAAAATCAATGTGTGTACCCAAAATAATCTAGTTTAGTGTGGAGGGAGGGTATAACCTCATGTACTAATGGAGACGGTATGGACAAAAAAGAGATGAGTGAGAGAGGAATGCAAATTATTCTATGTTACAGAGGCTGCAGCAGTAAATGGTCTGCTAGGGACTTAAACATCAGTCTTGGCTAACTCTCCCTATGGGGCTCTGGCTTAATTGCATAATATCAAAGAAAAGTCAGATCGGAGTGTAGTGCAGACTCTTCAGTTTTAACACCAAGTCCAGTGCTGGGCTACTACTCTTTCTATGTTGTTGGGCAAAAGTAGTTATATTAAAGATGGGGGAATCGAGGTGACTACTCAGATCAAGGTGTGGCAGTGGGAGGAGGGAAAATAAAAGGGATTATGACCCCACCTGGGCCTCTGAAATGATTTTGGTATTTTAGAACAAGTATCAATGGTTAGGATGGGGGGAAGAAAAACCCATCCTTAAGGGTAAAAAAATAAATGCTATTTTAGGCCATGGTATGACAAAGGTTAAAGACAATGTACCATGAGACTAGTCTCTGCTAGAATTTGAAATGATTCAGGACACATTCCACTGAGATTGGGAAATGAACACCATATGACTGACAGAGCTTCAATTTCCTCTGCTGAAAAACCAAATCCTATTGTCACTTGTAGGTATTTCATTCATCTTTGCTTTTTTAATTACATAGCAGAAAGTGCTTCTGTAATTTCCTCCCCGCATAATGACAGCATTATTCATCAAAAAACTTTTAATTCTATACAGTGATTACTTCTCTTCAAAAATTTTTTCAATCTCTTCGGAAGCAGAAGGGTATGCATTTTGATCCTAGGGTTAATTATCTGCAAATAAGTTAAAATCACACAAAACCTTGACCTGGGGGAGGGAACCCAAGCAGAGTCCTCCTGTTATCTGTCTGACTGTTGGCGGTGCCGAAGGCGAGAGGGCGGACAAGCCCTCCCTGTGGAGGTCCTTGTCTATCCCATCAGACGGCGCCTCTCGAGGCTGGCAGGGTTGTCTCGTTCCCAGCTGTATTGTTAGAGCCTCATCTACTATCTGGCACACAGGAAAACGGGATAAACATTTGAGAAGGGATTTGAATTGAAGGGAGGGTGAATGGAGACGTAGGCTTTGAAATATTCCTGATTAAAAAATAAAAATGTAAAATGTATGAAAAGGTCCTATTTCTGGAGAAATAAAAAGAAAGGAAGCAATGAGGAGACTCACTAGAGGCCAACAAGGGACTAGTGGCTGAGGTGTGTGGAGTGTGACCACACTGTGGGAAGGCAGTTTCATGTACCCGTGGGATCCAGTCTCTTGTTTCCAGACTCCCCCTCCCAACAGCATACCAACAATATCTGCTCTCTCTCCCACTTCTCTAGTTCTCTCTTGATGTTCACTGTCTCATTTGCTTTATTTTAATGAGGATTCATTTCTGAACACCATATGTAATATGGTTTGATATCGGAATTTGGGAAACTGGGCTGGAAGGGAGTACAGCCACCAAGGTAAGAATGACAAACCAATATGTATTGAGTGCTCACCAAGTGCCAGGCTCAACTGCATGCATTTCCAAGTATTGACCCACCGAGTTCTCCCTGCACCCCTGGAGCTGGACACAAGGGGTCCTGCCCTCGGAGGGGGCAGTATGCATCACCTCCACAGCCTCCATGATGCCTCTCTTCCTTGCACTGAGGTCTTACCACTATAGTCATGTACTAATATGCCTGTCACTTCTAAGAGCTGTTCATTCCCTTCTGCGTCTCCAACCCTGAGCATAGTGGTTGGCATGGTCAGGTGCCAAGCAATGTCTGCTGTATTATGTAAGCGACTTCTGATCCAGTGACAAAGAGGCACATTAGAACATCAACTTACACCGTTCACAAAAACAAACTCAAAATGGATAAAAGACTTAAATGTAAGTTGGGAAACCATAAGTAGCTAAGAAGAAAACATAGGCAGTAAGCTCTCCAACATCTGTCGCAGCAATGTATTTGCTGATTTATCTCCATGAGCAAGTGAAATAAAGGACAGGATGAACAAATGGGACTATATCAACCTAAAAAGCTTTTGCACAGCTAAAGACACTATAAACAAAATAAGGCAAACCACACAATGGGAGAATATATTCGACAATACGTCTGATAAGGGGTTAATAACAAAAATTTATAAAGAACTTGTAAAACTCAACACCAGGAAGATAAACAATCCAATCAAAAAATGGGCAAAAGAAATGAATAGACACTTCTCCAAAGGGGACATACAGATGGCCAATAGGCATATGAAAAAATGCTCAACATCACTAATCATTAGAGAAATGCAAATTAAAACCACAATGAGATACCACCTCACACCAGTCAGAATGGCACTCATCAGCAAAACAACACAAAATAAGTGCTGGCGAGGATGTGGAGAAAAGGGAACCCTCCTGCACTGCTGGTGGGAATGCAGACTGGTGCAGCCACTGTGGAAAACAGTATTGAGATTCCTCAAAAAATAAAAGATGGAACTGCCTTTTGATCCAGCTACCCCACTTTTAGAAATATATCTAAGAACACCAAATCACCGATTCAAAAGGAGAAATGCACCCCCATGTTTATGGCAGCATTGTTCACAATAGCCAAGATCTGTAAACAGCCCAAGTGTCCGTCAGTGGACAAGTGGATTGAAAAGCAGTGGTACATATACTCAATGGAATACTATGGGGCCATGAAAAGAAGGAAATCTTACCTTTTGCGACAACATGGATGGATCTGGAAACTATTATGTCAAGTGAAATAAGCCAGGCAGAGAAAGAAAAATATCATATGACCTCACTCATTTGAGGAATCCAAGAAACAATGTGAACTGAGGAATGGAATAGGGACAGAGGAGGGATCAAAGAGACCAGAGGGAAAGGGGATGATAGGATGGGATCAGAGAAGGGAAAGAGATTGGTGAAATTATATACACATAACACAGTGTTATAGAGAGCAGGACAGCAAATCTTGGAGGGAAGCGGGGAGGGCGTTGTGGGAGGGAGGCAAGGGGGATGTTGAGGGGAACACGAGGGTGGGGGGATGTATTCAGTGGGACACTTGAATCTATATAAACACAATAAATTTAAATCAATAAAAAAAGAAAATAAAAAGAAGCAACGCAAAACCGCGTAGAGAGGGTTGCAGAGGGCAAAGTGTGGGCAGGGGCCAGAACCAATGACACACACTGGTACCTCAAGGGTGGAGGGATAGCTCTGAAGTTCTGTCTCAGTGATGGGGTCGGGTCAGGAGGACCCCATTGGAGGACAGCAGGACAAGATGAGGAAGAGGGTGTGTGGGCACAGGTCTGACCTCTACCCAGAAGTGCTCGTAGCATGGGCTACGGGAGGGTCAGACACAACCTAGTCACAGAGCAGCCCAGATGACACTTGCTGTCATCAGTCACATTAGGACATTGAAAAGGGAAAGTTCCCAGCCATGGCTAGCCAATGTAGAGTCCAGAGAGGGAACCAGGGGCCCTATTTTTATGATCTTCCATTTTTAATGAGAGAAATTATCTGACAAGAAGGACATTAAAAGTGCACCACAAACCGAAAGCCCTGTAGATTTCAGGTGACATTCACTGCAAAGGGGCTCTGTACACTCTACAGCCCAGCTCTCTCCCCCGTGGCGCAGCACTGCCCACAGGAGCTGCACAGGGTGGGGCTGAGTGTGTGTCGCTGCTTGACAACCACACTGTTGTGTGTGGGCATGCTCTGCAGGTGCAAGGAGCACATGACATGCGTGCAGAGTGGAGGGCACCGGGAGGGTCTGGGAGCAGGGGCATGCAGGGTGTGGGGACACTCGCCCCACCAGAGCCAGGCTGCAGCCCAGCAGAGATGCAGGCAAGTTTTGAGGCTACAAAGGTTTGTTTTGAGGCTGTATAGAGGGGGGGGGGCACAGAGAAGAAGAGGGAGGGAGCAAAGGAGGGAGGAAAGGATAAGGAGAAAAGAGGAGGCAAGGGAAACAGAGTTGTCTTTCTCTGAGTGGTGGTCCCTACCATCTGTCCAACCAATGCAGCCTCACATCCTGCCTTCTTCACGTCTTCAAAAGAAACCCAATTCCCAGGCTCTCTTAAATGCCCCACGTTTGCCACCTTCTCAGATCAACTAAATTTCCAAGAGCCATCCCCTCATCTGGGTGGTGTGGTGTCACACTCCTGTGCCCCAGGGCTCAGTGTTCTCTTCAGACAATGAGCACTGGGTCGTAGGGACTATGCACTCAGGTCCAGGTCACAGGGTCTGCATTCCAGCCCTAGCACCCAGGAGCTGTGTGACATGGGGCAAGTCACTTAACCTTGCTGTGCTTCAGTTTCCTCACCTTTAAATGACCTCTTAGAACATAATAAGGGCACAATGAAATTACTAATTCACAATGAGTAGGTGTGGTAGAATTACTACTAACAAGAGGACCGTTTAATTAGAATGAATAAGTGAAGACTTAGCTCATAACCTGTAGGATTGCCAACTCCTGTATAATCCATCCTTTGGGAAGAATCTTTCTGCCACCTGCTACTCCACATTTACTCATCCAGACCTTTTTGAGCATGTCACGTCAACCCCATCTTCCTCTCTGCCTTCTACCACCCTGCATTCCTGGAAATCATAATAAGCCTTTAACTGGTGCTTCTTGGGCTCTGAATATGCTCCCTCTCTCCACTTCCTCACCCTTGCATTCAGAATCTCTGCTGCCAGTCTTTCCCCAACTCGAACCCACTGTCCTCTCCATGAAGCCCAGTCTAATCTAAACCTTGCTCTGTTTCTCACAAGAGGGCATTATTTTCTTCTCTTCTGTAGATGATAGGAGTGAGGCTCAAGGAGGTTAAATCTAACTAAGGTCATGTGGACAGTAAGTAGCACAATCAGGATTTACATTCAAGTACATCCAGCTAGAAAGGCACTACTATTCTATGGATTGGAAAGATGGTTGATTGGCTGGTTAGTTGGCTGCACAGATGGATGAATCAATGGGTATATAGGTGAACAAATGAACAAATAATGAACAGTTTACTACTGAGAATGACCCATCCTGCCATATGCACTGGTATATGTTTAAGGGGTGGGCTGCTCTGGCACAAGTCCTGCAGAGCAGTGGTTCTTAACCGGGGAATTGTGCTCCTTGGGGGACCTTTGGCGATGTCTGGAGACATTTTTGACTGGCACAATTGGAAGGGGGGGTTGTACATTGCGCTTGGCATCCAGTGGGTAGAGCCTGGGACACTGTAAACACCCTACAAAGTACAGGACAGCCCCACAATAAAGAATGATCTGGCCCCAAGCATCAATAGTGCTGAGGTTGAGAAACCTGTTTGAGTGATTTATTTTAGGTCGACCCCTAGGGCTACAGGCAGGTGTTTTGCAGGTAAATGAAGGCATACAGTGAGTAATTTTATATTTGAAAAACCTGTGCTTCAAAAAAAAAAAAGCAAAGAGCCTGACCAGGCAGTGGTGCAATGGATAGAGCATCAGACTGTGATGTGGAGGACACAGGTTCGAAACTCTGAGGTTGCTAGCTTGAGCACAGGCTCATCTGGCTTGAGCGTAGGTTCACCAGCTTGAGTGCAGGGTCGCTGGCTTGAGCATGGGACCATAGACATGACTTCATGGTCACTGGCTTGAAGCCCAAAGTGGCTGGCATGAGCCCAAGGTCACTGGCATTGGCCCAAGGTCGCTGGCTTGAGCAAGGGGTCATTGGCTCTGCTGTAGCCTCCTAGTCAAGGCACATGAGAAAGCAATTGATGAACTATCTGTGTCTCTCTCTGTCTCTGTCACACACACAAAAAAAAGCAAAGAAAAAACCAAAACAAAGCAGGGAAATGTGTGCTTCAGTGGATGAGGGCACAGGTACTGTGGGCGAACAATGAGCCCACCCCTCAGGAGGAAAGAAAGAGATAAGCTGAGCACAGAATTGAGAGAAATACCAAGTATTGTGATCCATCTTAAAAATTGCCAAAGAGGAAAAAAAAATCTGAGCACACACCTCATCTCTGGGAGATACACACAGATGGATGCCTGTTGCCTTTTTTTGAACAGCCTCTTCTGCTCTAAAACTGTGTGCCTACCCTGCTTCCTGTCCCCCGTTTTTGTTGACAATCCTCTCCAATCTGCCCATCCCCACACTCCCTGTGAAGAGCATTCCCAGCTCCAAGGCAGGCTTGGAGCCACCCTGGCCAGGCTGGAGCTCCAACTTGACATGGGCTCAGGGTGTCTGGCCCAGGCAATGGGCCCTCATCGGGCACTGCCAGAGACTGAGGGGGCTCCGTGTACCCCTCACCACTAGCACAAGCTAGTCATTCATCTCGGTTAATCCTGAGAGGGAACGGAGTCAACACACACTCAAACCAACTCCAAACACCTGCAGCGCAGGGCCTGGCTCTTTCCCGAGGCAGGAAGATTGATTTTGCCTGGGACTAACTGCCTGCTTCACTCAAGTGCCCTTTTCAGTTAAGTTGTGAAAAATGGGAGAAACAGCCCTCTGCAGCATGAGGAGGCGCCACAGATGCTGAGAGCTGTGGGGACTTAGCGTCAGCTTCCTGGGTGGTGCAGTGTCCTCACTGCCCCTCCAAGGCACCTTTCATAGTTAATGAGGGGGTGCTGGCGAGCCCAGGCTCGGTTGCAGGTGAGACAGCTTGAACACAGAGGGCTCTGTGATCCCTATAATGCAGAGTCCTCAAGGGAGGCCTGGGTCACGGCAGAGGGGAAAACTTTACTCAAAAGCACAGCTCATGTTGGGCAAGCACCTAGTTATTTCCTGAGTAAGCCCAGCCACACAGGGCTCAGGTCTGGGCCTGACATGTCCAGCTCTGTCAGAGAGCCTCCATCTCTTTCTAGCGAGGTCCCCGGTGAGCGGTTAGCAGTACACATTGGGCTTTGTGATTTAAACCAGTTCACCTCAGTTATAGCTATCCACTGTGCACAAGGTGTTTTTACTGTCGCTTACTGCAGGGGGAGAGTCATGTGAGCATGTTTCCAGCTTTACTAATAGCAGAAATCATTTCAAGGAAGGCATTCTTCTTAGATGAGTAGATTATTATTCCCGATTCCTCCTCATCCCCACCCCATCACGAAGAGTATTTCAGCTTTAGCAAACTTAACTTCAAAAACAGGCAATTACAAGAAATGATAAAGTTGTAATGCTCTAAAACTCGTAATTCCCCTCCAAATGTCGCAATGGGAAGTACCTGAGCAAATCAGCAGGCCGCAGGGGCCATTCCCAGCTACTAGGCTACTCTGAAATAATCCCAAATCATTGGGTAGAAGGGTGGGTCAGGCACGACTCCTCTACTTAAGTTTGTCATGAAACTATAGCCCTGTGATGGGAAACCCCTGCTACCATTCAAAATTAACAAAGGATGCAGACACAGTTGATAAAACATTAATGACCAATTTGCAAATGTGCTAGGACCCCCTTAGTTCACCACGGGTTCATCAGTGTTGCGTTCACCCATCTCTTGCTTTATTCTTTCAATTATTTAGCACCCATTAACCGCCCACAGTAATCTGAGCTCCGAGCAACCTTTCACCCATGTTCCTCCCCCTGACAGTTTTGTTCACCCTGCAGTCCTTTTAACTGCACAGGCCAATTGACCTTTGCCTTAAGGCAGGAAGCTCATTTAGAAATCATCTCTGGACACCCCTGCTTTATATTTCCAAGCGCTGAGGACACAGGGCAATGACCGTGATAGGATAAGAGGCTTGAGGGACTTTCTGGGCTCTCCTAATGCATCGGAGGGAAACGGGCCTGGATATGAGATACAGGATCCAGTGGTACCTCAGTCTGTGAATTCTTCAGACCTACCTTAACTGGGCTTTATTAATTCAGCCACTTAGTAAATATTTACTGAGTGCCACTGTCTCAGTGGGTGGCAGATCTGTAAGCACATAGGAGTAATACAGAGTACTCACAGCTGCAATGAGGGGCTGAACATAGTTATGGGGTCACCTCCATGTACATGGAGTACAGAACCATACAGGATGGAGGACTTGGGGATATGGAAAGGCTCTCCTTGTTTCAAAGGACCATCCCCTGCAATGCCTGTTACTGATTCAAATGCATCCTGAGTCACCAAAACTGAGTCTAGAAGTTTCTCTGAGTACACTTTCCTCACAATTTCCTGAAACCCACTGGGGTGGGATTTCTGGTCTTTACTGCAGCAGCAAGTCTCTGTGCTGGTCTTTCCTCTGTTCTGGCAAGTCAGCACCTCTGAAAAGTGATAAAGACGCAAAGAGCACCCTAATGCCCCCATTTCACACTTCCCTCCCCCCAAACTTGAAGCCCATGCTTATTTCTGACTGAGCCTCAGAGTCTGCAAGGAGCAGTTCCGGAAGGGTCATTCTTTTGCTTCAACTTCCTGCTAGGGGCTGAGTCTTTGAAGGAATAGTGTGAGCATTTCTTCTCTTAGGTACAGTTTTTTAGAAATAGGCCTTCTTGCAAGAATTAAAACAAACAGATACACACCTCCACTTTCCTTAGGCTCTGTCAGGTCTCATTTATTACTAAACCTACCCTATCCTTTGGGCTAGCATGTACCCCAACCTGCAACACGAGGAACAAATCAGGGGCCAGTTCTAAGAAGCCCTCTGAGCAAAGGTAGGAAACTGCCAGGCTCCTGTAAGGATGGTGGCTGTGGCCACGCAGTTTCCCATTGGATTCAGAAAGATAGCAAAGGAACTGTGGAGCTGGAAAATGGTGGGCCATTCTGTTTGAGTCTTCCAACGGCAGATGAGCAAGCGGGCTCTCTCAGAGCTGCTGAGCAAACAGGCCGGGCAGGGAGAGCCCGTTCTCTGGCAAGCAATAGCAAACAATGGCCCCTCCTAATGGCGGCAGGCAATCCACAATCTACAATCTGCCACCCTGAGTGCAAGCACCTGCAGCCTGACATAGACTATACACACATGGCACTGCCCTGTGCTCATGCACCAGTCTGGCAAAGTAGAAGCGAGCAAGCCTAACACACTTGTTTGCCCAACACAACCCCACCCATGGCTTTGTACACGTAGGACCTGATCCCAAGGGACTATGGCATGACTGGTACTTTTTGCCTGGTGTTACTCTCATTTAGAAAAATATCATATTACATTTCCAACATGATCCTAAGCCTCTTAGAGGCTGACTTATACTTTTCTTTATATTTTTTGCAGTTCCTTGTATAGCATCTGCCACTTAATAGATATTCATTAAATGTTTGATGAGTGAATAAATGAGTTTTCCTAACAGGACCAATATGATAAACACATGGAGAATAAATTAATATAAAAAAGAATACTTATATTAGAAGTGCTAGCCAGTGTAATAAGGCAAGAAAAAAATGAGACATAAGAATTGGAAAGAAATAAAATTCTGTTATACAGAGATAACATGATTTGCCTACATAAGACAACCCCAAGTAATCTATTTTAAAAGAATACTAAACTTAATAAGGTAGCAAAATACAAGGTCAGTAGTCAAAAATCAACTATATTTCTATAAAGTAGCAATGAATAGTTGGAAACCTATATATAATAAAAATAATACCATTTGCAATAGTATTAAAAAATAAATCTTGGAAAGTAAGTGCCAGATATGTAAACTTAAAAGTATAACTATTGATGAAATAAATTAAAGAAGATGTAATTAATGGTGAGATATACTATATTCATGTATTGAAAGACTATATGATGTCAAGTCATTCCAGACTAATCAATACGTTCTACACAACTCCAAACAAAATCTGAGAAGTTTCTGTAGAAATCAATAAGCTGAATATACATTCTTGTAAAAAAGCAAAGAAATAACCTAAACAATTCTGCAAAAGAACAAAGTTGAAGAGCTTGCACTATGGTTTTCAGACTTACTATAAAGGAATAGTAACTAAGCCAGTGTAGTATTTTTATTTTATTTTTGTGATAGAGACAGAGAGAGGGACAGATAGGGACAGACAGACAGGAAAGGAGAGAGATGAGAAGAATCAATTCTTCATTGCAGTACCTTAGTTGTTCATCAGTTGCTTTCTCATATGTGCCTTGATGGGGGGGGGAGGGCTACAGCAGATCGAGTGACCCCTTGTTCAAGCCAGCAACATTGGGCTCAAGCCAGTGACCTTGGGCTTCAAGCTAGCAACCCTGGGGTCATGTCTGTGATCCCATGCTCAAGCCAGCAACCCCACACTAAGCTGGATGAACCCGGGCTCAAGCCAGTGACGACGGGGTTTCAAACCTGGGTCCTCGGGATCCCAGTCTGACACTCTATCGACTGTGCCACCACCTGGTCAGGCTAAATCAGTGTAGTATTAAGAAAGGATACACAGAGATAATATGAATAAATAGAAAATCCAAAATAGAAATCCAAAATATAACACATATGTATCAACTGATTTCTGAAACAGGTAAAAATGATATTCTGTGGAGCAAAAGGAGTCTGATATTCAACATGATGCTAGACCAGTTGGATATCCATAAGCAAAAAGAGAAAAAGTAACCCTGATTTACATTTTTCACCTGCTGAAACAATTAATTCAAACTAATTTTAAGTGTAAAACCTGAAACTATGAAACATTTAGAAGAAAATCATTGTGATTTAGGATTAGGTAAAGATTCCTTAGAGCACCAAACATATGGCCCATATGAGAAAATAATTGATAAAATGTACCGTAACAAAAAGGAAATAACTCAATTTTAGAAAACGGATAAAAGATATGAACAGAGAATTCAACAATACAGGTGGCAAATAAGCACATGAAAAATACCATCACTTGCTAATTTCAAGTGATAATGGAAATTTAAAGCACAATAATATATCACTACATCTACTAGAGAAGCTGAAAAACAAAATAAAAACCAAGAGACAAAAACATCTGTCACTACCAAGTGCTGATGAGGAAGCTGAGCCACTGACACTGTCATACGTCGCTGGTGGGAAAGTAAAATGATTCAGCCACTTTCCAAGACAGAATGGTAGCTTCTTATGAAGTTAAACATACACTTATCATATGACCCAGCAATCTCATTCTTGGTACCTACCCAAGTGAAATGAAAACTTGTGTTCACACAAATACCTACATGTAAATGTTTATAAAGCTGTTTTATTTCTATTTGCCTGAAACTGAAACAACCCTAATGTCCATCACCTGGAAAATGGATGAACAAAACTGTGGTTCATTCACAGTGGAACATTACTCAGCAATAAAAAGGAAGAAGCGACTAATACACACAACATGGATGAATCTCGAAGGCATCATGCTAAATGAAAAGAAATGAGGTTCAGACAGTTATATGTCATATGATTCTGATAATATGACATTCTGGCAAAGGTGTAGGGTCAGAAGCATTAATGGATGCCACAGGCTGAGAATGGGAGGCAAGGTCGGCTAAGGGGCCAAAAGGTGATGGGGATTTTTGGGCAGATGGTGGGACTGCTCTATATCATAGTTGGCAGTGATTACATGACTGTGCGTGATTGTGAAAACTTGTAGAACTGTCTACAAAAGAATGATTTTTACTGTATGTAAATATATCTCAATTTAAAAATATTAAAATATTAAGTTAAAGAAAAATTTAAATTCATTGGATGCTTTTTTTTTTTTTTACAGAGAGAATCAGAGAGAGGGATAGATAGGGACAGATAGACAGGAACGGAGAGAGGTGAGAAGCATCAATCATTAGTTTTTCGTTGCTGTTGCGACACCATAGTTGTTCATTGATTGCTTTCTCACATGTGCCTTGACCGCGGGTCTTCAGCAGACCAAGCAACCCCTTGCTGGAGCCAGCGACCTTGGGTCCAAGCTGGTGAGCTTTTGCTCAAACCAGATGGGCCTGCACTCAAGCTGGAGAGCTCAGGGTCTTCCGCATCCCAGTCCAATGCTCTATCCACTGCGCCACTGCCTGGTCAGGCTCATTGGATGCTTGAAACACAAGTCCACTTTCTGTTTTAACATTGGTCCACCTGATAATTTTAGAAAAATGTGTTTTGTTTTGTTTTTAGTAACCTAAACCATACTTTGGCAGCATTTATGGAAACTACCCATGGAAATTCACTGAACTAGTCTTTGCTTGTCCACTGCCCACAATGACAATTTCCCCACGCTACCCTAGCTCTCTTCTTCCCCTCTGAAGACCCCAAACTCCGCCTTACATCCAGGATCCACAGCCGCAGCTTGGGAAGCCTCCTGACCACGCAACTTCATGTGATTACTCAGCCGTGAATGGCCATGCACCAAGGCCTCCCTTGGACATCACATTCTGCCTGATAAGCCCTGCTGGTCCCATCTTAAGGTCCATATGTACTGGTAATATTATGATAATAAGATTTCAGAAGACACATTACTGAACACCTACTACGTGCCAAGTGCAGTGCAGGCACTTTACATCGGGGGCGCCTCACAGCAATCCAATGAAATGAGTAGGTAATATTCCCATTTTGTCAATGAGTACACTGGGGCTAAACCAGCCCAGGATGATCACAAAGTTCTTCACACTGGGCTTCATTGTCTGCACTGCCTCTAACACAGCACCTGCCAAAATGTGCTGCATCAATGAATGTCTGAATTCCAAAGAGGGGCACATGTATTTTGTGTTAGGTTTGATATGCAGAAGTTCTGGGGAAGCGGATTTCAACCAATATGAGAAGCAATGTTCCCTAACAATGAGAGCTGTTCTAAAATACAAGGGGCCACTGCGATTCAGGGTAGAGCCTAGAATGTCTTTGATGACCTCTATAGTCCTTCCATCAAGGGCATTCTGGACCCTGACAAGTCACCTGGTAGGGCAGCACTCAGGTGCAAGACGAACTGTGCTCCCACTGGACAGTCTAGGGGGCCCTCCCTTCTCCACTGAGCTGTGGCCTCTCTCACTCTCCCAAGTCCTCTCCTCCTTGGAGTGCAGAGCAGCCCAGGGACTCCGAGTTCACCTTTCAGACACATGCTGGTCTTGGGCAGTCCTGAGACCTACACCATGAAGACATCACCGCTCCACGCTCATGTGTTTTTTATTTTCTGATGACCACAAAGGGACGGCATGATGGCTGCAGCAATGGAGTTCTGCATCATTTCCTGCATGTCAGTGCTGTATTTGCTCTTTGCCCCTGGCAATAAGCCGGTCTTGGCAGTTCCTCTTTACCACAGAACCTAGAATCACTCTGCAATTTGTGAACCTGGAGAGGAGGGACAGCAGTGGCTGCCACGTCAGATCTCTAATGGCTGAAAGCCCTGTGCCAACCTTTTCCTTACAGAAAGGGTCTATGTGGCGAAAGCTACCTGACCTGGCAGGTAGCTTTTTCCAAGCCCCTGTAAGAGAGAACTGAGATCATGAAGTGTGGGCAGAAGTGCACTGAGTTGAAAACCCCTTCCTGGTGTGACCGTCCAGGTAGCCCACAGGGCATCCCTTCCCTTCCCTTCCCTTCCCATAGCGTCTGTCCGCTGCAGGTCCCTGCACAATGGACCATGCAACATGTGCTCGGAGGGCACTCTGCTGTCTTGGGGGAGTGTGCCAGTCACCAGTGGGCCCCACATGACTGTGACCACCCGTTGCAGCTGCTTCTAAAATTCATTTGAAGCCACATTTTGGCCCAAAGCCCTGAAGCCTCTTTTCAGGAAGAAAGCATCAAACCTCCCAATTTTATTATTTTACTGCTTGTTCAAAGAACAATCATATAAGATAAAAATATCATCCTCCGGCAAAGAAAATTTAATTCAAACATCCTTAAGAATAGATTCAACAACCTTTCCCTCATAAACAAAATAAAAAACAAACCTGCTTCATTCTGGTTTCCCCTGGTTACACAAAGAAAGGGGGGGGGGAGAATAGAAACAAGGAGTGTTTACAGGAAGGAGAATTTTCACCTGCCCTGTAAACATGACTGAGAAACCTTGTAACAAGCACTCTCTAGTCATTACCCTAACCACCCCCATGAAAGGGACTCCACTGGACCCCACACTGCAGATGAGGACAGAGGCTGGGGCAGTACTGTGTCCGAGGCTGCACAGTTGGTGTGCACAAGGCTAATGTTTGAACCCATACTCTTACCCAGGACCCAAGCTCTCAATAGGAGGCTACAGTGAATATTTGCATAGCTACAGTCAGAATGAATTAAAGTTGCCTTTTGGTTGGAGAAGAAACGAGAGAGCTGTTAGATTTGTTGCTTCTTTCTATACTAAACCCCAGGTGCACACACCTGAGTCAGCCATGACCTGTGGTTCCTGGCCATATCACCTTTCATTTCGGCTCCATCCCCTCCCAGTCCTTATTGGCTTTAGGATAAAGCCCAGCCCTTTTCCTTGGTCTCTGAGGCCTAATTTGGTGTGGCCCTTGACTTCCTCTCTCACCATGTCCAGCTCACTCACCATGCTTAACATGAGGTCCTCTTTCTGTTCTCAGAACATTCTCGCTTTAGAACCTGAGCTAGCTGTCCCACTCCACCTGCACTAAAGATTCAACTTAAATGTCACCTTCTCTGAGAGGCCCTTCCTGACCACTCAGCCTGAAACAGCCCCAGCCACAGTACCCAGTCTCTCTACTAGAAGAGAGTCACGTGCAGGCCAAGTTGTGTAGCTACGCAGACCACTGTGAAACAGATAGCTATGGCTCTTGGATGGTCATACAACTCAGAACTACTAGAGCCCATATCCAGTTCTTCTCTTTTTTTTTTTAATTGATTTTAATTTATTGTGTTTATATAGATCCAAGTGTCCCACTGATTACAACCTCCCACCCCCGTCCGTGTTCCCCTCAACATCCTCTTTGCCCCATTCCCCCCAACGCCCTCCCTTATTCCCTCCAGGATTTGCTGTCCTGCTCTCTATAATGCTGTGTTATGTGTATATAATTTCACCAATCTCTTTCCCTTTTCTGATCCCTTCATCTCATCCCCTTTCCCTCTGTCGGTTTTCCTCTGGTCCCTTTGATCCCTCCTCTGTCTCTATTCCATTCCTCAGTTCACATTGTTCATTGTATTCCTCAAATGAGTGAGGTCATATGATATTTTTCTTTCTCTGCCTGGCTTATATCACTTAACATAATAGTTTCCAGATCCATCCATGTTGTCGCAAAAGGTAAGATTTCCTTCTTTTTCATGGCCTCATAGTATTCCATTGTGTATATGTACCAATGCTTTTTTTTTCCTTGTTTATATATATTTTATTATTATTAATTCTAATGGGGTGACACCAATAAATCAGGGTACATATGTACAATGAAAACATCTCCAGGTTATCTTATCATTCAATTGTGTTGCATACCCGTCACCAAAAGTCAAATTGTCCTCTGTCACCTTCTATCTGGTTTTCCCTGTGTCCCTCCCCTCCTCCCTATCCCACTCTTCCCTCCCTTCCCCCATCCCGTAACCACCACTCTCTTGTCCACGTCTCATAATCTCACTTTTATGTCCCACCTATGTATGAAATCATGCTGTTCTCAGTTTTTCTTTTTTTCTGATTTACTTATTTCACTCCGTATAATTTATCAAGTGTACCAATGCTTTTTAATCCACTCGTCCACTGACGGACACTTAGGCTGTTTCCAGATCTTTGCTATTGTGAACAATGTTGCCATAAACACATGGGGGTGCATTTCTTTTTTCAATCGGTGATATGGTGTTCTTGGGATATATTCCTAAAAGTGGGATAGCTGGGTCAAAAGGCAGTTCGATTTTTAATTTTCTGAGGAATCTCCATGCTGTTTTCCACAGTGGCTGCACCAGTCTGCATTCCCACCAGCAGTGCAGGAGGGTTCCCTTTTCTCTCCAGCACTTAATCTGTGTTGTTTTGTTAATGAGTGCCATTCTGACTGGTGTGAGGTGGTATCTCATTGTGATTTTAATTTGCATTTCTCTAATGATTAGTGATGTTGAACATTTTTTAATATGCCTATTGGCAATCTGTATGTCCTCTTTGGAGAAGTGTCTATTCATTTCTTGTGCCCATTTTTTGATTAGATTGTTTGTCTTCCTGGTGTTGAGTTTTACAAGTTCTTTATAAATTTTGGTTATTAACCCTTTATCAGATGTATTGTCGAATATGTTCTCCCATTGTGTGGTTTGTCTTTTTATTCTGTTCTTATTGTTTTTAGCTGTGCAAAAACTTTTTAGTTTAATATAGTCTCATTTGTTTATCCTGTCTTTTATTTCATTGGCCTGTGGAGATGAATTGGCAAATATATTGCTGCGACAGATGTCGGAGAGCTTACTGCCTATATTTTCTTCTAAGATGCTTATGGTTTCACAGCTTACATTTAAGTCTTTTATCCATTTTGAGTTTGTTTTTGTGAATGGTGTAAGTTGGTGGTCTAGTTTCATTTTTTGCAGGTAGCTGTCCAATTTTCCCAACACCATTTGTTAAAAAGACTGTCTTTACTCCACTGTATGCTCTTTCCTCCTTTGTCAAATATCAATTGTCCATAAAGTTGTGGGTTTATTTCTGGGTTCTCTGTTCTGTTCCATTGATCTATATGCTTGTTCTTCTGCCAGTACCAAGCTGTTTTGAGTACAATGGTAGTGTAGTATAACTGATATCAGGAAGTGTGATACCTCCTACTTTACTCTTCTTTTACAAGATTGCTGAGGCTATTCGTGTTCTTTTTTGGTTCCATATAAATTTTTGGAATATGTGTTCTATATCTTTGAAGTATGTCATTGGTATTTTAATTAGTATTGCATTGAATTTATAAATTGCTTTGGGTAATATAGACATTTTAATGATGTTTATTCTTCCTAACCATGAACACGGTATATTCTTCCACTTGTTTGTGTCTTCCCTGATTTATTTTATCAATGTTTTATAATTTTCTGAGTATAAGTCTTTTACCTCCTTGGTTAAATTTACTCCTAGGTACTTTATTTTTTTGGTTGCAATAGTGAAGGGGATTGTTTCCTTAATTTCTCTTTCTGACATTTCATTGTTCGTGTATAAAAATGCCTCTGATTTCTGTGTATTAATTTTATATTCTGCCACCTTGCTGAATTCATTTATCAGATCCAGTAGTTTTTTGACTGAGACTTTAGGGTTTTCTATATACAGTATCATATCATTTGCAAATAATGATAGTTTTACTTCTTCTTTTCCAATTTGGATGTCTTTTATTTCTTCTTCTTGTCTGACTGCTGTAGTTAGGACTTCCAGTACTATGTTGAATAAGAGTGGTGAAAGGAGGCAGCACTGCCTGGTTCCTGACTTTAGGGGAATTGCTTTTAATTTTTGTCCATTAATTATGATGTTGGCTGTGGGTTTGTCATAGATGGCCTTTTTCATGTTGAGGTATGTTCCCTGTATTCCCACTTTGCTAAGAGTTTAGATCATAAATGGATGCAGGATTTTATCAAATGCTTTTCCTGTATCTATTGAAAGTATCATGTGGTTTTTCTCCTTCCTTCTGTTTATGTAGTGAATCACATTGATTGATTGATGAATGTTGTACCATCCTTGCCTCCCTAGAATAAATCACAGTTGATCATGATGTATGATTTTTTACATGTATTGCTGGATTCCGTTTGCTAATATTTTGTTGAGGATTTTAGCATCTAAATTCATCAGGAATACTGGCCTATAATTTTCTTTCTTTGTGTTTTCTTTGCCTGGTTTTGGAATCAGAATTATGCTCACCTCATGAAAGGAACTTGGGAGTGTTGTTTCTTTTTGAATTTTTTGAAATAGCTTGAGAAGGATAGGAGTTAGCTCTTCTTCGAATCTTTGGTAGAATTCACCAGTGAAGCCATCGGGCCCAGGGATTTTGGTTTTTGGGAGCTTTTGATAACTTTTTCGATCTCATTTGTTGTTATCAGTTTGTTTAGATTTCCTGATTCCTCCAGATTGACTTTTGGAAGATTATATGTTTCAAGGAATTTGTCCATTTCACCTTGGTTGTTTAAGTTTTTGGCATACAGCTCTTCATAGTATTTTTTTACAATATTTTGTATTTCTGTTGTGTCAGTTGTTATTTCTCCACTCTCATTTCTAATTTTCTTCATTTGAGTCCTCTCTCTTCATTTCTTGGTGAGTCTGATGACTTGTTTACCCTTTCAAAGAACCAGCTCTTGGTTTCATTGATCCTTTGTATTGTTTCTTTATCCTCTATGTCATTTATTTCTGCTCTAATCTTTATTATTTCCTTCCTTGTACTACCTCTGGGTCTTACTTGTTCTTTTTCTAATTCTCTGAGATGTAGGGTTAGATTGTTTATTTGATCTTTTTCAAGCTTCTTAAGGAATGCCTGTAGTGCTATGAACTTCCCTTTCAGGACTGCTTTTGCTGTTTTTGAGTTGTTGTATGTTCATTATCATTCGTTTCTAGGAATATTTTTATTTCTTCTTTGATTTCTTTGTTAACCCATTTGTTATTTAATAACATGCTATTTAGTTTATATGTGTTTGAATATTTTTCAGTTTTTCTGTTGCGGTTGATTTCTAGTTTCTTGCCATTGTGATCAGAGAAAACGCTTGATATGATTTCAATCTTCTTAAATTTGTTGAGACCACTTTTGTGCCCTAACATGTGGTCTATCCTAGAGAATGTACCACGAGCACTTGAAAAGAATGTATTTTCTACTGATTTAGGGTGAAAAATTCTGAAGATATCTATTAAATTGAGTTGATCTAGTGTGTCCTTTGAATCTGCCGTTTTTTTGCTAATTTTCTTTCTTGAGGATCTATCTAGTGATGTTAGTGGGGTATTGAAATCTCCTGCTATTATAGTATTGTTGTTGATCTTGCCCTTTATGTCCATCAAAGTCTGCTTTATATAATTAGGTATTGCTATATTAGGTGCATAGATATTTATGATGGTTATATCTTCCTGTTGGATTGCTCCCTTTATTATTATGTAGTGACCTTCTTTATCTCTTACTACAGCCTTTGTTTTAATGTCCATTTTCTCTGATATAAGTATTGCTATCCCGGTTTTCTTTTTCATTTCTATTTGCATGAAATATTTCTTTCCATCCTTTTACCTTCAGTCTATGTGTATCTTTTGTTTTGAGGTGTGTCTCTTCTAGACAGTGTATGTATGGGTCCTGTTTTCTTATCCATGCAGCTACTTTATGTCTTTTGATTGGATCATTTAATCCATTTACATTTAAGATTATTATTAATATGTAGCTGTCTTTGACATTTTGTTTTTTTAATGCTATATTCCTTTGTTTGCTGTGTTCTTTTTCCCCTTTGTTCTGTTTACACCAGACCCCTTACATTTCTTGCAGCCTTGGTTTGGTTGAAATGAATTTCTTGAGTTTGTTTTTGTTTTTGTTTTGTCTGGGAAACTTTTTATTTCTCCTTTAATTTTAAATGTTAGCCTTGCTGGATAAAGTAGTCTTGGTTGTAGGCTCTTGTTCTGCATTACTTTGAATATGTCTTGCCATTCTCTTCTGGCCTCAAGTGTTTCTATTGAGAAGTCTGATGTCATCCTATGGGGGCTCCTTTGTAGGTGACAGCCGTTTGTTCTCTAGCAGCTTTTAATATTTTCTCTTTATCGCTTAGCTTTGCTATTTTAATTATGCCGGGTCTTGGTGTAGATTTTTTTGTGTTTCTCTTTAATGGAGTTCTCTGTGCTTCTTGAACTTGTGTGACATTTTCCTACCTCAATTTAGGGAAGTTTTTGGCTATGATTTGATTGAACAAGGTTTCTAACCCTTGTTCTTTCTCTTCTTCTTCAGGAACTCCTATGATGCAGATGTTGTTTCTCTTTAGGTTCTCACAGAGTTCCCCTAGCATTTCCTCATATTTTTTCTTTCTCTTCTCTTTTTGCTGCTCCGCTTCTGTGTTTTCAATTATCTTGTCTTCTAAATCGCTGATTCAATCCTCTGTTTCATCCAGCCTGCTTATAATTACTTCTAGTGTAGTCTTCATTTCTGAGATTGTATTTGTCATTTCTGATTGGTTCTTATTATTTCAATGTCCTTTTTGATACTTATTTCTTTATTTATGTGCTCATTGTGACCTTCCATTATTGTTCTAAGATCTTTCAGCATTATAATAATCATAATTCTAAACTCTGCCTCCAGTAGTTTGCTTATATCCGTCTCACTCAGCTCTTTTTCTGAGGGTTTCTCTTGTTGAGTCGTTTGGATTGCACTTCTTTGTCTTCCTATTTTGTCTATGTTTCCCTGGACTTCTCTTTCTGGAACCTGGGGGAGAATGTTGGGGGTCACTGCCTGTGACCGGTTCTTATCCACTATTTGGGAGCTACAGGTCATCCAGATCTTGTGGCTACCCCTGCTGGGTCCAGATGCCATTGTAAATGTCAGCTGCACTGGTAGGCTTGCTTTTATCTACTCTTGCCCTGGGAGAAGTTACTTTAAAAGTTCAAGTTCCCCTAAACTTTGCTTTATGTTGTCTTTTATTACTGGCTACGATTTGGGCTCAGTACTGTAATTCAGTGGTTAGGTATGGTATTAGATGTGGCCTACTTCTTTGCCTCAGGTGTTTTTCTATCCAGACATTTTAGCTCCCCTTTTGTGGTCTCTCTACCTGGCTATAGCTTCTGTTGCTGCCCAGGGCTTTTGGGCCCAGCCCACCTCCCCAAGCGCCACTGCCCTGATTGGGCCTGTGCATTCCTGTTCGCCCGCCTTGGTTGGCTTAGCTCTCTGCGGCCGCCTCGGTGGCCATGCACTCTCGTATCTCTGCCATGGTCGCCGGTGCTGACGTTACTGCTAAGGGTGTGTCCGTACCCTAAGCACGCTGCCCACATTCCTACAGTAGCTGGCGAGATGTCTGCTGTGGTTGGCGAACTCCCGCAACCACGCTTCCCCACTCAGTTGCCACTGGGGCTCCGCCTCCACTCAGATCACTGCCAAGGGTGTTCCCAGCCTCCAGCCAATTTGCGTGCCTGCCTCTCTCCCCACGGCTACCAGACGACTTCCGCCTTTGCTGGTGGGCTCGCACGTACCAGTGCATTACCTCTCTGTTGATTCTTGGATCTCGGTGTCTGGCTAGGGTGGGCCACTCAAGGCGCAGAAGAGTGCACGAGCCCAGGCTTCCCAAACGGCTATGGCGGTCCGAGCCCCATGGGCTTGCACGTGCTCGCTCAAACTGCAGCCACACTCTAGCACCTCCAGCCTGTCTGCCCCAGGCGAAGACTCAGCAGTGTGGTGGGTGGCGTAGCTTAGACCTCTGTACTCCCTATTTGTGTCCCTAATATGGTACCTGGCTCTAAGCGCCTTTGTTTTAGCTACTGTAGGGGACAGGTCACTTTCTCTCCTTTGCTGGGGATGTTGGTTCACTTTAAGTTTGGGGAGTGACTCAGCCCAGGGTGTCCTCCTGGAGCTCTGGAAAAGTGGCTTGAGTGAGGCTCTCTGTGCAGTTACTTTAATAAAGAGCCTGGGTCTAAGAGTCCTGCCTCCTTCTCTCAGACCGTATCCAGCCTGTTTTTCTCAGCCAAATATAGTCCGTCAGCCCCTTCCCAGCTCCAGGGCTCTAGGCTGGGATTCCAGTTTTAGGGATAAAGACTTGTAACTTACTGGACAGCCCTCCGTGTCATCAAAGTCCCTCCTACCAGATTCAGTGTGGGTTCCTTGGTTGTAGAATCCTCCTAGTTCAGTCCAAAATTTGTCTTTCATGATGAGTGTTCTCAGATTTAGTTTGTAATCCACCTTGGTTCTGGGAAGTGGGGATTGGTGTGTCTGCCTACTCTGTGGCCATCTTGGCTTTCTCTTCCCTTTCATTATTTAATAACATGCTATTTAGTTTCCAAGTGTTTGAGTGTTTTTCAGTTTTTTCTATTGTAGTTGATTTCTACTTTCATGCTGTTGTGAGCAGAGAAGATGTTTGATATGACTTCAATCTTCTTAAATATATTGAGACTCATTTTGTGTCATAACATGTGGTCTGTCCTAGAGAATGTACCATGAACACTTGAAAAGAATGTATATTCTGCTGCTTTAGGGTGAAAGGTTCTGAAGATATCTATTAAATCCAGTTGATCTAGTGCAGGGGTCCCCAAACTACGGCCCGCGGGCTGCGGCCTCCTGAAGCCATTTATCCAGCCCCCGTCGCACTTCCAAAAGGGGCACCTCTGTCATTGGTGGTCAGTGAGAGGAGCACAGGATGCATCCACACCCATAGTTCCCATTGAAATACTTGTCAGTTTGTTGATTTAAATTTACTTGTTCTTTATTTTAAATACTGTACTTGTTCCCATTTTGTTTTTTTTACTTTAAAAAGGTATGTGTAGTGTGCATAGGGATTTGTTCAGTTATTTTTATAGTCAGGCCCTCCAACGGTCTGAGGGACAGTGAACTGGCCTGCTGTGTAAAAAGTTTGGCGACCTCTGATCTAGTGTGTCCTTTAAGTCTGCTGTTTCTTTGTTAATTTTCTTTCTTGAGGATGTATCCAGTGATGTTAGTGGGGTATTGAAATCCCCTACTATTACAGTATGGCTGTTGATCTCATCCTTTATGTCCATCAAAATCTGCATTATATATTTAGGTGCTCCTATACTAGGTGCATAGATATTTATAATGGTTATCTCTTCCTGTTGGATTCCTCCCTTTATCATTATGTAGTGACCTTCTTTATCCCTTACTATAGTCTATGTTTTAAAGTCTATTTTGTCAGATATAAGTATTGCTACTCCAACTTTATTTTCATTTCCATTTTCATGAAATATTTTTTCCATCCCTTTACTTTCAGTCTATGTGCATCTTGTGTTTTGAAGTGGGTCTCTTGTAGACAGCATATGTATGGGTCCTGTTTTCTTATCCATGGAGCTACCCTATGTTTTTGATTGGAGCACTTAATCTATTTACAGTTAAGGTTATTATTGATATGTAGCTGTTTATTGCCATTTTATTCTTTAAATCTACATTGCTCCTTTGCTAGATCCCCCCCCCCCTTTGTTCTGTTTACAACAGGCCCCTTAACATTTCTTTCAGCATTGGTTTGGTTGTAGTGAATTCCTTGAGTTTTTATTTGTCTGGGAAGCTTTTTATTTATCCTTCAGTTCTTTTATTTTTTACAGGGACAGAGAGAGAGTCAGAGAGAGGGATAGATAGGGACAGACAGACAGGAACAAAGAGAGGTGAGAAGCATCAATCATTAGTTTTTTGTTGATGTTGCTTTAGGGTGAAAGAGGTAAGGCTCCACTTTTTGATTTGATTGATTGCTTTCTCACATGTGCCTTGACTGCGGGCCTTCAGCAGACTGAGCCACCCTTTGCTGGAGCCAGCGACCTTGGGTCCAAGCTGGTGAGCTTTTTGCTCAAGCCATATGGGCCCGCACTCAAACCAGCGACCTTGGGGCTCGAACCTGGGTCCTCCGCATCCCAGTCCGACGCTCTATCCATTGCGCCACTGCCTGGTCAGGCTCTCCTTCACTTTTAAACTATAGCCTTGCTAGATAAGAAAGTCTTGGTTGTAGGCTCTTGTTCTGCATTACTTTGAATATGTCTTGTCATTCCCTTCTGGCCTCAAGTGTTTCTGTTGAAAAGTTGGATGCCATTCTTATAGTATTCTTTCTTTTAGTATTCTTTATCTCTTAGCTTTGGTATTTTAATTATGATGTGTGTTTGTGTAGGTCTTTTTGGGTTTCTCTTTAATGGCATTCTCCATGCTTCTTGAAGTTGTGTGATATTTTCCTGCATCAATTTAGGGAAGTTTTCAGCTATGATTTGATTGAACAAGATCTCTATCCCTTATTCTTTCTCTGCTCCTTCAGGAACCCCTATTATGTGAAAGTTGTTTCTCTTCATGTTGTCACAGAGCTCTCAGAGTTTCCTCAGACTTTTTGATCCTCTTTTCTATTTGCTGTTCTGCTTCCGTGCTTTCACTTATCTTGTCCTCTAAATTGTTGATTCAATCCTCTGCTTCGTACAGACTGCTTTTAATTCCTTCTAGTGTAGTCTTCATTTCTGATATTGTGTTTGTCATTTCTGATTCTCTTTTATTATTTAAATGTCTTTTTTTTTCAATTTTTATTTTTATTTTTTTCATTTTAGAGAGGAAACACAGAGTGAGAGAGAGAGAGAGAGAGAGAAAGAGAGAAAGGGGGTAGGAGCTGGAAGCATCAACTCCCATATGTGCCTTGACCAGACCAGTGCAGGGTTTTGAACTGGCGACCTCAGTGTTCCCAGGTTGACGCTTTATCCACTGCGCCACCACAGGTCAGGCTCAATGTCTTTTTTGATGCCTGCTTTCTCTTTGTTTAGGTGCTCATTTTGTCCATCTATTGTTGGTCTAAGATCCTTGAGCATCCTAACAATCATTAATCTAAACTCTGTGTTCAGTATGTTGGTTAATTCCATCTCATTCAGTTCTTTTACTGGTGATATCTATTATTGATTCATTTGAATTGCATTTCTCTGTCTTCCCATTTTGTCTCTGTACAGACTGCTCCTTTGGATGTGTTGTTTGTGTAGCTAGCTGAGTATAGGGTTAGTGTTGTCTGCCTCCAGCTTTTAGTTGTGTTGTTTTGAGATCTTCTTGAGTTGGCTTCAGCTATTTGTATTCTACTGTGGCTACTTGTCTGCTGCTACTACTCTTTTTGCTGTTTGTGACAGCATTTTCTATGACTTATCTGGGACAGGTGTGAGGAGCCTTTCCTTAAGATACCACTCTAACCAGGGTTGTTAGGTCCTGACCTCATGCTCTCAATATCTGGCCACTGGATGTACTAACCCTGGACCTCCCTGGCTGGAACCTGGCACAGATCTGTTGGGGTCACTACTTTTGACTGGCCCTGAGCAACCTTCTTGGAGCTACAGGCGATCCAAAATTTGTGGCTGCCTCTGCTGGGCCCTGATGCCTTTGTAAATATCAGGTGCTGGTTTTTATCTACTCTTGGCCAGTGTGTGTGGCTTCTCTATTCCTGAAGTGTGGTCTTTCCACTAGCCCTCCCTTGCTGCCTCTGCTTTCTTGGGCATGGGCCCAGTGCAGGCTCACAGGTCTCTCAGCTCGAGCTGTTCCGCAAGTGTGGGGGGAGGGTTCTCCTTGCTTTGCTGGGCTCTGCCCCCCACCAGCACCCAGGATTCCTCTTCAGGCTCCGCCCCTTGCTGTCCCCATGCGGCTGCCTGGCTTTACCTCCTGCAGGTACGTGGGACCCCTAGCCAGGCTCTGCCCCCTGCAGGCACACTGGGATGCCTCACCCAGCAGTATTCTGCACCCAATGGTCAAGCAGGATGCTCTCCAGACTCTGCCTCCTGCTGTCACAGCGCAGGTTGCGTCATTCATCCAGCTCTTCTTTGTACTGAATCCTGAGAGGATGTCCACTTGAAAGTACTCTGACTGTACACTCATAATTTGCCTTGCCTGGGTTTTTTGAGAAAGGCTGTTTGATTTTCAAAATCTCACCTTAGCATTTAAGGTCTTTCCTTCAGCTGGAGGGAGCCTTTTTCATTAGACAAGTAAAACTAAACCAGTGGTGGGGGGATGAGAGTTGGGAGACAAATGTCAGACCCTGAAAATGACAAAAATGATGTGTTCAGTACATGTTGCAAGAGGTAAGGCTCCATGTGATGAGATTGGGCATGCTCCTGTGCTCTTCCAGAGGATGGTTGGGAGACATACTGGTTTAGAAGAACCAAAGATTCAATGTTAATAGTAAGATCCTAGATAAAATATCCCTGTTCTTGCAACACACTGAACTTGAATGTAATAAACTAGAATTTAATAAAATGTTTTATTTCCAAATCCAAGAAAGAAGCCACATTGCTGTGGGTTAGTCAGATCTATTCAGTTAGGAGAGGAGACCTGGGGCCATGAACCGGGGAGCACTTGGGGATGAAGGGAAAAGAACACATTTTTTTGGTTCAATAAGATAAAAGAGGTTTTGGTTAAAAGAAAAACGCAGCAGCCCTGACCAGGTAGCTCAGTAGATTAGAGCATTGTCCCAACATGCTGGGATTACATGTTTGATCCCCAGTCAGGGCACATACAAGAATCAACCAATGAATGCATAAATAAGTGGAACAACAAATTGATGTTTGTTTCTCTCTCTCTTTCTCTGTCCCTCTCCCTTTCTCTTTCTTGAAAAATAAATGCATAAAAATTTAAATGCAGCTTATATTCTGAATTATTATCCTTGAATATTCCAAATGTGTCTGATTGTATACTCACACATTACAGCCTGTTTCACTTGCTCTACAGTTCAAAAGTGGTATCATTTGAAATCTTCAGAAGAGGCTACATAACAGTGAGCGCACGATATGCACCACTCACTCACTATCTACTCAGTAAGCGCCTCCCATAGGCCAGGCTAAGTGGGGGGAGGCACTGGGGACCCTGAGGACCCAGAGGTGGAAAATAAGACAGAGCTATCTGGTTCCTGCCCTTAAGAGGTTTTTAGTTTAGCACAAATGAGCTGAGTAAAGTATTACCCAGTCCATATGAAAAACTGAATGCCCCTTAATTACCCAATATGTCCTGCTTTTCCTTCCTTTGCAGTACAAGGGAAATAGAATGTGATAGAAAGAGAACTGCTGCATTCTTGGGAGGCATTTGACCAGAGTGATCAGGACAGCAAGTTCCCCTTGATGAATAACGGATCTAGGTAATGATCACCAATGGCAAAGAGCATTAGGGAAAAAGCTGATAGGGGAACTGAAAAATAAAAGAACCGAGAAAGAGAGATATATAGAAGTACAAAACACCACCCATGAAGGAGTTTTGTTTCCCTCCCAAAATCAAACTTAAATCTGAGTAGGCCTCTAGATTCAGTTACCAGTTGTAGAAAATACAAAGGACAGTAAAACTGTTAAATGACACTACAGAAATACAACTGCAAAGTTTTAGAATGTGGGCAACTGATAAACAACCCAATTTCTTCAACAAAAGAAGTTACCAAAGGAGAGGGGGAGAGGAACCATGAAAAGGGACCTAAGGGTCACATCAACAAAGTGCAAGTGTGGGCCCTGTTTGGATATTCATTCAACCAGTGCAAAAACAAAGTATGAACCACCAGGGAAAACAAGAAAATATGCCCTGACTGCAAATCTGATAACTTTTTAAATAGTGATAAAAACACTGTGGTTAATTTTTGAAAAGTGCTTTCACTCAGTTATATGTAGGTAGATGAGTATTTATGCATGAAGTGGGATCAGCTACAAAAGAATAGGTGAGGAAATAAGTACATAAAAAATGTTCCACATTATTAGCATTATTATTATTCATCAATAAATGAAATTAAGTCCTAACACATGCTATGACATGGATGAACCCTAAAGACATTACGTTAAGCAAGAGGAACCAGTCATAGGGGACTACATGTTATATGGCTCCATGTATAGGAAATGTCCAGTACAGGCAAATCTATAGAAACAAGCAGATCAGAGGTTGCCTAGGGCTGGCGGTAGGGGAGAAAGATGGTATTGGGGGGTGATAGCTAAGAGTTCTTGGGTTTCTTTATGGGCCAATGAAAACGTTCTAAAATTGATTTGGTGAGAGACACACAACTCTGTGACTATGCTAAAAGCAACTGAATTGTACACTTACAAGTTGGATCCATGTAGGGAGGGAGTGGGTGAGGATACAGGTGAAATATAATAGAGCACGTGTTGTAATGGTTTTAAATGTGTAGGCTCTGGTGTCAGACCCTCTGGGTCAAATGTTGGCTTTGCCAATTACTAGCTATATGACCTAGGGTAAGATATTTAATTTATCTGAACTTCAGTTTCCTTACATGGAAAATGATAGTAGTATATAGGTTTGTACAGATTAAATGAGGTTGAGACATTTAAAGCACACGGAATAGTGTATGACATATATAAAATGCTCAATAAGCAGTAACTTTTATTATTCTTAACTTTTTTCCCCCCTCATACCGGCTCCTTTAGGAGGAACATCTTTCTTCAGCATCTGCCTCAGAAATCACAGTAATTGTGACTAATTCTGATGTTTGGTTGGCTTAGTCCTTTTGCATTTTTATGCTTTTCTTTAATAAAGAATTGTTCTTCAAAGTTTCCATTTTGGTTTCAGGCTACATACAAGGATTCAGGAGGAGCAGCAAGAGATACAAGGAGACCAACAGTAGCCACATCAGTCAACTGTGCTGAAAGGCCTGACCCCCACCCCCACCCCATCCCCAGCATGGCCACAAATGCTGGAGGAACAAAGGCTAAGTCTCACAGATGAGCCTTTCAGACCCCTTTCCTTTGGTGGTGACTTTGGGATATGACTGGTGCAACCCAGAGATGGCCACTTTTCACTGCTGACATTAACGGACCTGCCCATTTTTCTTCTGTATTCTGCCCCCATTCAGCTCTTTCACCCCTACAACAGCCTCCTGAATTTGCAAAGTGCTTTGGCTCTTTTTCAGTAACAAAGGCTCTACATGAACCTAAATCAGTTAGCTATGATAAATATTTTATAAATGACATTCTGAAAGCACAGCTCAGACAAACATACACATGCAATGGGATTTATATGCTCACACACGCTCACCACACAGACTGCTGCATTTTCTTCCATTCAAATTCACTTTAAAACAGAATTAAAATTTTTTTTTTTTTGTTTTACTGTACATATCAACTTCACAAGGCAATCAGCCAAGGAGAGATAGAAACATATGGACTAAATTTCATGGCATTGAAAAATAGTAGACTAAGACAGCAATGTGCTCTTCCACTCTGCTCTCTGGGACCCTCACTCGGCAGCCACAGGCCCAGCTTGCATCAACTTCATCCCAGGGGCCCCAGGTCAGAGCACTGCTCCCATCTTTGCAATGTCTTGTTCAAACACTCAAAGGTTCTTTGAAGCAATGTCTCAGAGCAGTGCTAGTTAGCATTCTCTTCACCTTGGAAAATGCTCCTTTGCATGCCAGGCCTTCCCCACGGACACACTAGGACGTCTGAGAGAAGCAACCATGCTGAGTACTGTGGGTGTGTGTGCTTGCTATGTTATGAGTGTGCAAGACTGTTCTGCACACTGAAAAGCAATGGAAAGTAAAGGTAGTAATCAAATTGGTTTTCCTAAGTGTTGATTTTTCCAGACCTCCATTCCATCTTAAGGTGAGCAAGTATGTTCTACCAAAGAATGAGCCAAAAAAGAAAACCCCACCTTTATTTTACTGTTATAATATCTAGACTAGACACCCTTTAACATTTGCTAAAATGAATAGTGTCCTTACAATTCACTGCATAATCTCTGTGGCTTCCTCTGGCTTGCTAATTGACATAGAAATGTGTATTGGGTTATTTACTCAGATACAACACTGACTTGGTATCTTGTAATCAAAATGCTGCCACCTCTGAGAACACAATGTATTCTCACCTACCATGTATATAACTTACTCTCTTCTTTGTCAAAATGTGTCCATTCCCAGGTAAAGGTGAAGAAAATAAAAGTAAAAAAAAAAAAAACACAACCAGACAGTTGTACTGTAATGACATACTGCCATGAGCACGTATATGCTGTGGTTGCTCACTAAACGTCAGGATACGATCAGGCGCAGATTCTGCACTATAGCTTGGCCCTTTCCCTTCCTTCCAGAAAGCTCATTGGAACAGAAGTATCAAAGTGGTGATGGCAAGAGTTCCATGTACACTGTTTACATGCCCCACTTTAGGCAGAGGTGCTGGAACAAGCACAGGCATGTGTCTGTAAGGTGAGTCCTAGCTTCCCTGGTGCCTGCTGATGTGTCTGTCTGACCACAGCTGCCGTGGAGCCGTGATACGGAAGCTATGCAGCAGCAGCTCCCCAGCTCTTGTTCACCAGTTCAGGAACCCAAAGCACAGACGGGACTGGTGGCAGGGCGAAGGGACAGGCAGGTGCCACCGCAGAGGCAGTGGCCTTTACAGGCCAGCAGGTATACCTTGGTCTGAACTGTGGTGTTGGCACTTTATAGCTGTGTGAGTGGGGATGTGAATTCACTTCTCTGAGCCTCAAGTTTCTCACGTGAAAACCAGGGTTTGTCCTGATTTCAGAGTTGTCAAGGAGATGGGAAGGAAGAGCAAGTCCTCAGCAGGGCCTGCAACAAGGCGGGGAGTGGAAGTCAGCTGGGGTGGAGGTGTGCGGCCCGCACAATTCCCGAAGGGCCACTCAGCTGTGGACGTCCAGCCCCAATCTCTGATCCTGCCACCCCCACGCTCTCATGGCGGACAAGGAAGCTAACATACAGTGGGGACCCTCAGGGATTGATGGTTTATCTCAAGGGGTAATTCAAGCTGAAAGCACTGCTTGGCCTGGTTTGTTTTCATAATTAGGTGATTCAGGTTTTTAAAACCTAAATTTATCATATGATTTGAAATCTGTGGAGCCACTAACATCTCCTGCAATATCAGAAATGGCTGTCATAGTAAGAACAGGAAGGAAGAGAAGGGACAGCAGCTTGCACTGTGCTGGACATTTTATTTTGATACCTTTTAATATTCCAAACAACATTCGGAAATAAATACTTTAAATGTTCTTGAATATTTATCGCCTTTATTTGAAATGTTATTTATTTGTGAGTTTGTTTAATTGTTTTCATAAACTAAGAAGAGTTGTAGATATGCTGGAGAATTGCAAAGATAGCAGAGTTCCCCTAGCTCTACACACCCCATCTACCCCACTAACATCTTCTGTTAGTCTAATGCATTTATCACAACTAATGAACCCATACTGACACATGAAGTCTACACTTTATTTGAATTTCTTTAGTTTTTGCCTCCTGCCCATTCTCTGTCCCAGGATTTCATTCACAACCACACATACATGTAGCCACCATCTCTCCGTAGGCTCCTGTAGGCAGTGCCTGTTTCTTAGATTTTCCTTGTTCTTGAAGACCTTGACTGTTTTGAGTAGTACTGGTCAAGTATTTTGCACAATGTCCCACAATGTCCCTCAATTGGGATTTGTCTTATGCCCCCCTGCATCCTGTGATTAGACTGGGAGTATCGTTTTGGGAGGAGGACCACAGAGGTAAAGTGCCATCACATCACATTGCACCACTAAGGACACATGCTGTCAGCATGGCCTTGATGACTGTGTGAAGCAGTGTCTGTCTGGCTCTGTTGCCTTCCTCCCCACTGTCCTCTGTGGAAGGCCCATGTACACCGCACACTTGAGCGGTGAGGAGATGCTCCCCCTCTCTGACAGTGAAGTATCTACATATTGTATATTATTTGGGATTCTGCTGCACAGATTTTTCTGTTCTCCATTTATTTAAGTATTTTTATCTAATAATTTATTTACATTAACATAGACTCATGAATATTTATTTTATACTTTAGGTTAGAAGCCAACATTATTTATTTTGTTTCTTTAACTATTCTGACATTGGGCATTGAGAGCTTTCAGTTGGTGCCCGTGCCCCTTTGAACAGCCCTCCATTCCCTCAATACAGTGACTTTTTTTAGCACTTACTTCTTTTCAGACACTGCAGGCTCCTGCAGGCTCATCCCACACAGCTCTGTGCAGTCCTGCAGTCAGCCACTTCTCCAAACAGCCTGGAGACTTGTTTTTAAGCTCTTACAGGTTGGGCCTGGGCAGCCTGTCTGGGGCTGTTTTTCCCAATGGCTGAGGTGCTGCCCTTCATATTACTCGACCCAAGGTATGCCTACACTGGCTAGTGGGAGCACACAGTTTCCTGCCCACATGGCCTCAGAGACTCTGCCTTTTCCTGTACAGTGGTTCTTCCCTCAGTCACTGGGAGTCTCCTCATTCAAAGTGCTGAGGACAGAGGGGACCCCTGCAAATCTTAGAGCTCACTCTCGGGGCACAGCCCTTTCATGGACTCTGCCTGTGGATTCCAGCTGCTGTGGCTCCTCGGACCCCTAACTTTGTCTCCTCAGCTTAGACTCCTAGGCTCTGTCAAGTCACCATGCTTGCGCCATGGCCTATGAGCCTCTCCAGGCAGAGAGCTGGGAGAACAGCGGCGCTCACCCCATTGTGTCCCCCCCCCCCGTGCTATTTATGTCCTAGGTCGGAATACCACTGTTCCAAATATTTTGTTTAGATTTTTACTTGTCTAAGGTGGGAAGGTAAATTCAGTCCCTATTATTCCATCTTGGCCTGAGTAGAAGCTCTGAAGTTCACTATATATTGGGTCTCATTTGGAAATGTGATCAACTTCCCTGGGTATAAACAGTCTGCCATAGTCAGTGACTACAGTGAATCATCTCCTAGACAAATGAGGGACTCTGACCACACAGCATTGTGTGGCTGAAGTAATGAAGCAGGGTTAATCTGTCTATATCACATGCGAGGTCACTGGGGGCTCTGGAAGCCTTGGTGCCTTTCTGTGAACGCTACTGGATGGTCAGAGAGCTGTCTGGGGAAGGCACATCACCAGGTACACCTGCTCTTCTCAGGACACAAGCAACCAATGATTTTAAATGAAGACAGCCCACATGAGTGATGTGCACATGTTGAAGCAGCCTTAAAAACCCACAGAATGACAGAATTCATAGAACCTCCCTCATCCCAGGGAAGCTGAGAAGTGCTGGTTAATAGGCGAACTCAACAATAGCTTGAAAACGCTCTCAGTTAACATGGGCAGAAGGTGGAAGGTCATGGCTGAAAAGGACCCCCCTGGGGTTTATTTACTCCAAGCCTTCCGTACATCTGAACTGTTTCACAAAAGTCTCATAAACACACCACACACACACCCCATTGTGGAATATAAACGGAATCATAATTTCCTTCTGGATCTCTCAATTTCACCGTTTTTGGTTGGGTCTTAGAAACCTTACTCCCAAAACAATGAGGCAGGCTTTAATGATCTAAAAACAAATTTTTGAAATCTAGGAACCTTACATCAAAGGAGCAAACACTGTCAGCTGTGAGTGCCTCCATCACTGTAAGTCAGAAATACTACAAAGGGAACTTTCTTCACACAACTCATCATGCACACATGAGTTCCTCACGGGCTGCATTGCCCGCCATGCACTGCTGGCATACTCTGCGTGCTCCTTCAACCACAGGTGGGCAGTTGCATCTTTCCCTACTCTACTCCAAACCAAATGCCAGGCCTCCTGCATGTCCTGAGTGTGAGGCCGGCTCATGGCATCTCTAGCCTCACATCCATCTTCTGTCCCACTCCATACCTCCCACCATGCAACCTTTCTGGCCCAGCAAAGTGCATGGGCACTTAGAGACATGAAAGTGTGTACCCTCATCAAAGACTAGGAGCCTCCTCATTACTAAAGGGGCCATAAATGACCATAGAAATTGTTGCTGCATGGGTTTCCTAAAGAACCATGAGTTAGGAAGTAAGGCAGACGGGACGAGCACCCTGGATCAGAGTAATTGATATGCTCATCTTCAAGAAATGAGGGGTGTGTGGGGTGCAAAAGGATGGAGAAGTACAACATCCACGTGCCTCACCATGTGAAGAGTTACATTCTGTGGCTTGAGCAGAATGCCAAGTAGGTTATCTGCAAAGGGCACACAGAGTGAGTACCCCTCCCAGTGAGCACGGTCCGGACAGGCAGCCTCGGTACTGGCCCTATGGAGGGATTTTGCTAGTATCACATCACTCTGCTTTTCTGCTGATCGTGTTAAGTTGAAACATGGGTTTTCTAATATTTACCATTTTAGACTTAAAAAGTGGCAATTTCCTGTTTTTGAAATACCTGCTTCATGGTTTATCTGGCTAGACTAACTTACATCGACTTTTGCAGCCATGAGTGACACAGCTGCAGTTCTAGTCACTCTCCACCTTTACAATGCTATACTGGAAGCACTACTATTTTCAGTTGTTCTGGGAAAACTCAATTATCTTATACAGATCGCTGCTATAACTTTATGTTAATAAAAATTTCAATAGTAACTATAACAATAACACAAACAGCACATAAGTATATACTTTATGTATATACACTATATATACTGCTCACAAAAATTAGGGGATATTTCAAAATGAAGATGAAGCAATAAAATATCCCCTAATTTTTGTGAGCACTATACATTAACTCTTTTATTCCTCACAACAAACCTGAGGTATGTTCTGTTACTATTTCCATTTACAGGAGGAAAGTAGTTAACAGGATTCCACAACCAGCAATTACCAAGACCAAATGGATCCCCGGTGCAAATAAATTCAATTTATTCAATGTTCATTATCACAGCTCCTATTTGTAGCACCTGGATGTTTCTTTTTGTCTGCTTTTGAAAAAAATCATTGCATTTGAGACTGACAGTCCATAGCACATTAGAAAACTGTTAACAGTTATCATTTGCATTTTGAATCGAGTTCTGATGCATGTATTATTCTCCCTTTTCCTTGGATTTCAACGAGCTGTTCTGAACCACACATCCAACCACCGATGAAAAGGCACATTTTGTATATGTAAATATTAACATGTAAATGAGACAAAACTACATTCATAGATAATTATGCCCTTTATTTGAATGTTGGCTGAGAAGTAACCAGGACAGTCCTTATAACACATGTTTAACACTTAATGCCTTTTACTACTATGACTTATTAAGAAAAAAGTCTGACCAGTGTTAAAATAATCTTTTAAATTCTGACCATCACCACCAACCACAGGAAACAGAACCCAGCACTGTGTTTCTAAAGGCCGCTAAACATTAAGTGACACAGGATTGTCCAGGGACGGAAGACGGTGGAAGAAGGGGAAGTGCTGGATTAGGACAGATTCGGAGGCACAAACCCAGAAAGCACCAAGGATTTGAAGATTCTGAATGAAGGGAAAGCCAATGGCCAGAGCTGGCACAGCGTCTCCTCAGGGTGGCAGGAGCTCCCTGGGAAAGCTCAGGGACACTGAGTGGATGAGGCACCCAGAGCTGGGAAAGACCCTGTGCCCAGCTCGCACAGAAGCAGAGAACCTGTCTGCCTTCCAGGGGCACCCAGGCTTGGGCATGGAGCACATCCTAAATGTGGCCAGTGTGGGCAGGCTGAGTGCTCTTTCCTCAGCCTCAAGGCCATCACCCAACCTGGTGTGTGTGGTGGTGGTGGGGCGGGCAGGGGAGAAAATAGCAATGAGACAGAATAAACCAAATTTAGACAAAGAAAGAAAGGTGCCACCCCTCACACCTAGAGCTGTGGGTGAAAATGTACACAGCTCTAATTCTATTTGAGAATCCAATAGGGTATCTGTAAACATCTCAATTCATCTTCTATTTTACATTTCCTCTTAAATTCTCAACTGCCTATAGACTCACCAGTTTCCCCACCAGAGACGGCAATGGGTCCATGGACCTGTTTTACAGAACAGTGCACTCAATCTTAAGGTACATGAGGGCAGGGCTCTGTTGGCACCAATCAAACAGCAAGCATACAACAAAATGTGTTGAACTGAATTACTGTTGTTTGATTATAGTGAAGTTTATGTCCGCAGAATCATTACACATTATGAAAATCTCTCATTCCAGGGGCTACCATAGGTTCACCATTCTTTGGAACCATAATATACAATCCAAGACTTGACAGTTATATGTATGTATCCACTTTTGATGACTGTGTGAATTATATTAAATGAGAATTAAAAAAATTTTTTTTCCTGTGTAACTTCTTTCTTTCTACCTGCCTCCTTCCCTCCTTCCCTCCCTCCACCTTTAAAAAATTTTGCTGGCCCTGGCTGGTTGGTTCAGCAGTGGAGCATTGGCCCAGCATGTGGAAGTCCCCAGGTTCGATTCCGAGTCAGAGCACACAGGAGAAGCAACCACCTGTTTCTCAACCCCTCCTCCTCCTCCTCCTCCTCTCTCTCTTCTTGTCCCACAGCTATGGCTCAAATGATTTGATTAAGTTTTCACTGGGCGCTGAGGATGGCTCTATGGCCTCACCTCAGGCACTGAAATAACTCGATTGCCAAGCAATGGAGCAGTGGCCCCAGATGGACAGAGCATCTCCCCATAGGGGCTTGCCAGGTGGATCGCAGTTGGGGCGTATGCAGGAGTTTGTCTCTCTGCCTTCCTAACTCCCCACCTCTCATTTAATAAAAAAAATAAAATTTGCCTATGGATATTTTCAAGCTTGAGAAAACCCTATTTCACTTTGAAGCAGGAGGATTTCATAAATACTGAAAAGCCGATATCCATAATACCAATCCAGTACATATAGAAGTTCTGCCAAAGTCCCTCTATGTAAAATTTTCTGGTGTTTCAAGGGGTGACTAGGAGGATGCTGACATCCCAGAGGGTACAGGAGAAAGAAGTTTATATGGTCCTTCTTGAACTGCTACTCTGCTGCCAGAGGCTCCATGAGTCATCCAGCTTAGGTCTCCCAGTCCTCAGTTTATAGCCCTCATTATTTGTGGACCTGACACTGTGTAGAAAAGAAGGGAAAACAAAAAAAACCTTTTTCACCAAAACCCTTAATTAACTAAAATCCAAGTAAGCAAAATACTCAAAGCTTATTTTGTTGTGTTAACTTTAGATGATATTAGACAAAGTATTTGATTTTGAACAAATAAATCAAAACCTTCTCAAATATGACTTAGGAACAGTCTAACTTTAGACTAGAACTCCCTTCTAGAGTTTTACAATAAGAATTGACCCACACAAATTCATTAAATTAATGAATGGCCTTTCCTCCAATTTCTAGGAACATTTGTAATCATAGCCCATTAGAAAAACATTTCAATTACCAAAGAGAGATTAAAGCTAAATTTTACCCACTCTACCCAATTAAGGCAGAAGGCACACATATCACTATAGAACGATAATATAGGAATAGAAACTATAAGGACTTTCTGAATTGATTCTGATCCATAAAAATATTAAGCTGATGAGAATATAGGCCTCATAGAACATTGCAGTTAATTGAGACTGATCAAAATGGATGCCATTATTTCTGCAGAAAATGCCCTCCCCCCAATTTACTTCTTTTTTCAACATTGAAGAAAAATGCCACCAGATATCTGGTTGAGTATATACTTTGCTATAAGAACACTATGAAATATTCACTTTCTGGTATACCAATTAATCAACAGTTCAAATGCTATAGACATGTTCACCTGAAACCTATGTACTCTTACTGATCAATGTCACTCCTTTAATTCTCTAAATAAAATTAAAAAATAAACCCAAAATAAAATAAAACTAGAAGTATAAAGCAGTTTCCCAAAGAGAGAAAAATGTTAAGTGTTTTTTTTTCTTATTTGTTTGCTTATTCTAAATAAAACATTTAAAAAAGTACATATATTGCCTGACCAGGCGGTGGCACAGAGCATTGGACTGGGACACAGAGGATCCAGGTTCAAAACCCTAAGGTTGCCAGCTTGAGCATGGGCTTATCTGGCTTGAGCGTGGGATCACCAACTTAGAGCGGGGTCACTGGCTTGAGTGTGGGATTATAGACATGACCCCTTGGTCACTGGCTTGAGCAAGGGGTCACTCACTCTGCTGGAGCCCCCCCACCCCCCACCCCCCCTCCACCCCCGTTCAAGGCACATGTGAGAAAGCAATCAGTGAACAACTAAGGAGCTGCAATGAAGAATTGATGCTTCTCATCTCTCTCCGTTCCTGTCTGTCTGTCCTTATCTGTCCCTCTCTCTCTCTGTCTCTGTCAAAAATAAAAATAAATAAATAAAAAGTATATATACCATTGGCTTTCAAAAGTCCCTAAATTCTGGATACATCTTACAAGTTTCATGAAAGTTCTAATTTTGGAGGGACATCAAGACAGCAGCAATAGAACAGAAGTCAGTGAAAGGCTGGGCCAGACTAAAAGAAGCCAACGTGAAGGGGGAAATGGGGTAAGAACACATGTTCACACATACTATGGTATTTTGTATTTGACAAGTTTGTCACCAATTTTCCAGCTAATTTATTGCTCACAAGATCTATTTTAATATTTATCGAATGTGATAATAAACACGGACAATGAAGAGAACTGCACCTCCGTCACAAGCCATGAGTCACCCATGAAGGCACAAAATGAACTACTAATGAAAAGTTCTCATTAGAACACTGAGAATTTCAATTAGCCTTTTTATTTACTAATATCATCTTAAAGTTGACATAAAGTTAACTGCTCCCTACTTTTAATTTATTTTATTTAATAATAGTTCTATTATTGTTTTAGGGATGATGCCAGTGTAAATGGAAAACAGAAGAACTGCCAGCTCTGTAACCACGAGTTCTTGGTATCGTCACTTAAAACTGTGCGCTCTCTGTGCCAACAGTGCCCCCACTGGCAAACATGGTGAACACTCCTGAGGCCCGCAGGGCTTTCTGGAAGAATGGTGTGGCGTGGCGTCAACCCCACAATGCAGCACAGTACAAGAAGGGCAAGGGTTCTCTGCAGGCACAGGGACAGTGGCATTATGACAGGAAGCAGAGCGGCTATGGTGTGCAGACTAAGCCGGTTTTCTGCAAAATGGCTAATGCTACAAAGAAGACTGTGCTGAGGCTTGAATGCGTTAAGCCCAACAGCAGAGCTAAGGGAATGGTGGCTACTAAGAGAAGCATGCATTTTGAACTGGGTGGAGATAAGAAGAGAAAGGGCCAAGTGATCTGGTTCTAAGCTTATTTGGTTTTAAATGACGATACAATCTTGAGAATAAAAACAATGTAAGAGAGAAGCTGCTATTCTGGTTTCTGAAGTGTCACTGGAGTCCTCTATTCTTCATCAGTCCTGTGGTTGCTGTGTGTGAAGTCCCCGGTCTCAATAGGAGCCCAGGAGGAAGGTCAGAGTACAGGCTTCCATATTCACAGTCATCCTTTATATTCATATTAGAATACTATGAATCTTTACTGACATGCTTCCCCAAGTGGCGTGGGCCCAGGCGTCAAGGCTGTGCAGTGCCCAACCATGCAAAGAGCACAGTTCTGAGGGTAGTGTGTGGCGGCCCCAAGGGACAGGTGACTTATGGTGGCTCAGGCTGGCAGACAGCACTAATACCGGGTCTTTGCAGAGAGGGGCTCACATGGGGCTCTAACTCTCTGAGGGATAGTAGAGCCCAGGTAATCCCAATGAATTAGAGGGGCCCCTGCCTTCCACCATCAGGGTTCACAGTGACTACAAACCCATCACAGCCTGGCAGCCCATCTATCTGCAACCTGCCAAATCCCACTGATCCTCTGAGCCCTTGTGGTAGGCTTTTGAGACCCTGAATCTTACTTAATGTCCACATGAAAAAGCAACTGCTGCTTGCTGAGCCCATAAATGTCGTGTTGAAAATTAACACCTTGTTCAAATAAAAGCACAAAGAAGTGTCCTTTTGTGAGGCCATTTGGGAAGAAAACAACATAGCCATGAGCAAGGTTCTATGACAGGCATGCCCCCCAAAAGGCGGGACTTGAACATGTGAGCCACAGGCCTGTCAGGCACAGCCGTGTAGATGTCTGTGTGTCTGACATTCTCATTTTGTTCATGAAGGTAACCAAAAGGTTTCTCAAATATGTGTCACCAATCACAAGTTAAGTGAGTTGGAGTAGTGAGCATAATTTAAAGATTACCACAGCTATTGCTACATGTATTTCTTAAAAGGCCTCCCAGTTTATGACCGTCAAAGTTAACAAAACAAAATGAAGCACAGTCTTCCCAATATCTACTGCATTTTTATTGTTCGATATAGAGTAATAAAAAATAGAAAACATGGTAACATAGTAAGGCATTCCTATGCTGTTGTCTGGGGTTGTCAAGTTCTAAAATCTATTAATCAGGAAAATGCTTTAAATGTAGTTTAGTAAATGACTGTGTTTGGATCTCTGTAGTTGTAGTCTGTAGATGTGCTGGGCTTAAGACCCATCCAGTCATCAGAAGAGACAACTATAATGCTTGGTGGTTTCTGGTAATGGGCTAAAAGTGCACTTTCTATAAAAGACTAGAGAACATTTTAGGGTTGAGCGTCAGTCTGAAATTGTTAGAAAATGGCACTGGGAAGGTTTGGGAGCACACTAAAGGTGGCTGTGAATGTCACTTGGGTTCTCAAACTTTGCTGTACAATGGGAACACCAGGGAGCTTTTGAAAGTTTTGGTGTAAGGTCTCATTCTAGACCTGCAGACTGGGTATTAGCAATTAAAAAGAAAAGATTTTATTTATGTATTTTAGGGAAGGGAGAAAGAGAGAAAGAGAGAGATGAGAAGGGAGGAGCAGGTAGCATCAACTCCCATATGTGCCTTGACCAGGCAAGCTCAGGGTTTTGTACCAGCGACTTCAGCGTTCCGGTCGACACTTTATCCACTGTGCCAGCACAGGTCAGGCCTAAGCAATTTTTAAAGCTCTCCAGGCAATGCACATGTGCTGCTACATTTGAGAGGCAGAACCAGTGCTATGGACATGTGCTTTTCAAGTTGTAATGTGCACATGAGTCTTTGGCTCTCTTTAAGGTGTGCATTCTGGCTGTGGAGGTCAGCAGTGGCGCCCCGCAAAGGCTGCATTTTAACAAGACCCCCAGTGCTGCTGCTGCTGCTACCGCTGCTGCTGGCCCATGGGCTAGTTTAACAACAAACCATAGACAATGAGAAACCACCAGAACTTTCCTGCATAAGCAGACCAAAAGGGAGGGAATGCAGTAGGAGACGAGTAAAGAGGCGACTGAAGGAGACGGAGTGGGTTAGAGAAGTCCAGAGGAATCCTGGCAGCAAACTCACTGAGAAATGACCCTGTCATATTCAAGGCCACACCATAAGGGACTGGCAGTTGCTATGGGGTGGACTTGTAAAAATCCCTAATAGTATCTAAAAGATCATACATATAAAAGTATATTCTACTTTGGTACATGGTCCTTGCCAGCAGTCTGAACAATAGCAGAGCACCTTTGCCTTCTTCTGAAAAAGGCTTTGCGGCCCCTACCACCTTTCTCTCCTTCCAGGTACCTGGGCGGACTGCAAGTACTTGTCCACGTGCAGCTAGGAGGACCCATCACTGGGTCTGAGCAGTGCTCACCCGTGCCTCCCTGTAATCCACTGCCTGGTAACAACTGAGAGACACAGCCCAGCCTCCGAGGTAAGAATGACATGGACAGTGCCCACTGACAGGTAGACAGAATGTGAAATACACTTTGTTGGGTTAAGTGGCAGAGATTTTCAGGTTGTCACCACAGTGCTGGCCAGGCCAATTCTGGCCGACAGATCAAGTGCCTTCACCCCCACCAGGGGCCAGTCCAGAAACCTGGCAGAGGTGACTGGAGGCTCCTAGTGGCCTAAAAAGTCTGCTCACCAAGTGCCTGGATTCCATTTAGGATGAGAGATGCTGCTCGAGGACCCTGGTCCGAATGACTCCCGTAACCCACAGGACCACCAGGGAAGCTCCACACATCTCAGAAGGGTTTCCTAAGCCCCCAAAGTTTTTTTTAGTAAATAAGATACTTCAGGAATGTGTTTGTCCCTCCTCAGTTCCCCCATACCATGGCTAGAGAGACCCTGGTCTCACCTCCTCTCTCTATTTCAATCCAGATTCCCTCAAAGCTAGCCTTCTACATTCAGAGTTTTAACTAAAGAGTGTAAGCACAGTCCTTTTGTTAAAAAGATTCAAGCAATATTGGATGATTTTTTTTAATGATAAAAAAAAAATACGTGCTGCTTTTAAGTTGAGGATTTAGCTTGCTCTGCTTCTCAGACACTGCATTTCACACCAGACCAAAGACAGTTCAGAGGGTGCTAACGTCACCCAGCTAAACCTCATACTGAAGTTAGATATCTCAAGTCTGTAAATGAATGTAAAACAGGCTCTGTGTGAACACAGTATTAAAATAACGACCTGGAACTACTTCAAAGTCCAAGTATCAATTTTAGTTGTATCTCAAGATTCTGTCTTTGTTTACTGAGAGCAATACCTATCTTCCAAGTGAATAATGAGCAATGTCCTAAGAAGGTATTTTTTGTATCACAGTACCAGAAAGTAAAAAGAACATTATTAAATTGGGTATTTGATAAATATTTTAAAAATAAAATTAGTAAACAAACTGCACCCAAATCTCTCAATTATAAAATGAACTCAGATATTATCTTTTCATCTCCAAAGTTTCATGCAACGCTGGTTTAGGATTTCCTTCAGTGGGGAATGTGGCCCTGTCTTGGCTGGAAATTTGAGTAAATCTCAAAGAATGTCTTCAGTTCTACTCTCAGACTCTTAAATATCCTCCAATTCTCCACCTATCAGTCTGTTTCCTTTACCTCTCATATAATTCAATTAAAACAAAATTCAAAACTCATTCTCATTGATCTTCAGTCCAGTGATGAATTTGCTCTTTACTTAGACATAATCTTATAATTGTTATCTATGTCTATATGTACAACCCATCAAAAGCTAAACCCAGGCCCTGGCTGTTTAGTTCAGTTGGTAGAGCATCATCCCAAAACACCAAGGTTGTGGGTTCGATCCCCGGTCAGAGCACATACAGGAAACAACCAATGAAAGCATAGCCAAAATGGAACAAATACTTTGGAGTTGAACAACATCTCAGAAAATGTCCCTGCCCCCTCCTTTCCCTCCTATTTCAGTCAGTTTTGCTATAATTTTTATTGCGTTGGTTGTTTATTAAGTAACCGATATCTGTTCTCTAGAGTTGGGGAAGTTATGTCTATCAGTATGGGATGACCCACTTAGATTGGCTGTTTCTTGCAAACTGAGCCCTAATTAATGAATGTCTTCCACACTGGATTTTAAAACATTATTATTTTATTTAAAAATATATGCTCATAAGAAAATTATAAATTGTACAGAATGAGGTATGAACTGAAGAGAAGATATCCCTACTTTCAGTCCCTTGTTGTAGAAATAAGTTATTAACAATTTTCTTTTATCTTTTTAGATATTTTTCATGCACCAAAAAGTCTGCATCCTTATAAAACCAGAAAATGAGATGATAATCTATAGAAAGTTGTACACATTGGTTCTTTCAAAATATCCTGGACATCTTTTCTTATGGGTCCATGTAATACTTTATAATGACTGCTAGTATTTCACAGTATGAACACTCTATAATCAATCTTTTATTGAAAAAGTTTTGGCATACAATAAACCACTGCAATGAACATACTGGTATGCTCATCTTTGAATACCTGTACTGAGATAGTTGTGGAATAAATAAAATCTGGGTCAAAGAATATGTATATTTTAAATTCTAATCTATATCGTAAAACTGCCTTCCTGAAGAATCGTGCTGAATTGCATGTCCTCAAATAGTGCAGATGGATAATATCTGTTATTCCATACATTTGAGTATTAGCACTAAGTATTATCAACTTTTAAAATCTTTGCCAATTCAGTGGCAGAAAAAGGTAATTTGCAGTTATTCATTGTACTTCTATAATCATGAGAGCACCGATCATCTTTTCCTACACTAACTAACAAACTAGTTCTCATCACTCACTGATAAAAACTCTAGGTTATAGCAAGAAAACTGGACTTTTACTATGGCATGGAACATTTTCCTTCCTATTCCCCTAGTTTGTTAAATGTCCTTGATTCAATATTTTGGTACATTCTGTTGAGCAGAAGCTTTAAATTTTAATGCAGATAAATTCATCATTCTTTTTCTTTAAGACTTCTGAGTTTCCTATTAGGTTTATTTTTTCAAGAAAGGAAAAACTGCTTCTACTTTAATCTCTCTAAATTGCTCAAAGTAGTCAGAGAGGCTGGCTCCATTAGTTACGTGTCATGTAACCTTCCATAAGTTACTCATTCTCCCAGAATTTCAATTTCCCCATCTTTAAAATTAAGATAATAAAAACTACCTCCAAGGATTGTGGTTAAGACAAATAAAATGATGTAGGTATGTATGACTCAGTGCAAGCACATGGGAAGTGGTCAATAAATGGTAGCTTTGCTTTACCCAGACTTGAGAATCAATCACTTAGCTGCACCAGTGAATGAGCAATAAATAGCCCTGTAGTGCCCGCACATTCCCCTGGGAGGCAGACAGGCTGGGGTCATAACACACTGCTCATGGGCTCAGGCCTTGTGCCTGAGCTAATGTTGCATAGACTGTTTAATTTCCCATGAAGCAGGATAAATTCTTAGCACAGTTCTTAGAGTACTTTGGGGTGTAGAGATTTTTTATTTTTATCATTTTGGGATCAGAGCTCATTAAAAAGGCCCAGAACTACTGCCAGTGATAGCTCCATGGACACACAGCTTTTGGGTAAGTGCAGCGTCTTCACCTTAACTTTTAAAAAGCAAAAAGAAAATATTTCTCCAAAGAACAGAATTGACAAGAATTTACAAGAAATTAAAAGCTTAAAACTCTGATGGCATTTCCCATCATCTTCTTCTGTTAAGTCAAAATTTATGAGCACTACACACATTGGCAATCTCCTTTACAATGAGAAGAGAAACATTTATGCACATCTAATTGAAGGAAAATGCTACATATTCACATCAGTCTATCTCATTTTATCTATCATGGCTAAGTGGATTAAAAAATAAAAAATTCGGTATAGGTAACGACTGAAGTTGTAGAAGTAGAAAAATTTGGCTTAGTCAGTGGTTCTCAGTCTTTTTTGAGAATTTGATAAACTTTATGGACCCTTGTGCGGAAAAATGCATTTATTCACATTTATATTTTTGTACCTTTGGTTTGAAATCTGGCACAATAGCCTAATGTTGGGGTAGATGTAGAGTAGAAATTAACACGAAAGCCTGTAGAAATGTCTTGACTCACACTTTATGTGTGTTTTGTGTGACTTTATCATTGCCATTTCATAGATGAGGGAACAGATTTATAAAATGAATTTCTCAAGGTTATAGATCTTGTATTTTAATAGTTGAAATGAGCTGCTGATGTGAAAAAAATTAGGATATTTTGTGGGATTATTTGGATTTTTATCTTCTTTTGATTAACTGGAAGATCTGGAAATCCTAAAACTGCATTTTTATTTTAAAATTGCACCAGTTTACTGGGACTGGTTTGAGTCAGCCCTCTTTAGATGAGCAAAGTTTGCCAAAGTCTGCCCTTGGCCCACCCTGGTGGTACACAGAAGGCATTTCATCTTGCATCCCTATAAAATAAGGTAAGGAGAATCTTGGGGAACGGTGACACTTGAGTGTGGGGGCAAGAGAAACTAAGCCACTCACTGAACTGCCAGAAAGAGACTTCCAAGAAAGAGAAGGTATTCAACAGAGTCAAATGCTACAGAGAGGTCAAGTAAGATAAGGATGGAACAGTGTATGTGGAGTTTAGCAACAAGAAGAGATCATTAGTTTCAGATTCTTAGAACAAAAGAAAGAACTTTCAATACTATAGGGTTTCCATAACAATTGAGTGTGACTGGTGTGGACAGGAAGTCAGAAAGCATTCCTTGTAAAGGATGATTAACTGGAGCTAATAAATGCTGTAACCAAGTCAAGCACAGTGGCGCATTCTGCTAGTATTTTCCATCACAAGAACATTAGTATATAGATGCTGTATAGAATAGACAAAATTTTTAATATTAGATTTTTAATATGGATTATAGGGATGACTTCTTGGTGGATTCTGTGAACCCAGCCCCAGAAAGGAGGGAGGGCCTGACTTAATGGAGAATTACATTGTACCATTCAGAAAACCACTAGCAGCTGGAGAGTGCATTTTAGCTCTACGGATTCTAGATTAAAATGATAATATTAATAAACTACTACTTACAACTACTAATAGTACTTAACATTAAGTGATTAGTATGTACTGGGTACCATGCTAAGCAGGTTCATGAAAAAATAAAAAATTATTCAACAAACTCAATTATTTTAAAAACATATTATTTTAAAAGAGTATACAGTCAAATCTTAATCCGTTTTCATACGAGGGCATCTACTTGTCCTATACATTCTCATTATAATAATACTATATTACTGTTGCTCAAGAAAAAAGGTAACCTTGATCTAAGGTGTCATAATAAAATTGTTCAGAGGGGCAGTAGCTCTTTGGTTACACTTTAATTTTTAAGTACCTAATATATTCATATTGGCTATCCATCGTTAAGTCAGCACTTGGGCCTACCATTCAGGTCCCAGGACGCTAGTCATATACTGCTTGCAAGTAAAACTATAGTAATCGTAATCCCATAAACACATTTTCAGCTGTGCTTTAGCCAGCCCCCACCTCATTCATGACCCATGGCATTTTTCACACAGATTGTGACATAGTCTCTTCCTCAAACCCGGCAGCCACGGTGTATTGCACCCAACATACTCTTCCTCTGATCTGACCTTGACAATTGTACTTGAGGGCTGTGGGCTATGTCTTCTCCCCTAGTGAACAGAGTGGCTTTAATGCCTGCTCAAGCCCTAGCCACCACCAAGGTACACTTGTGAGTAAAGATGCCTCACTCCAGCCCCCCATCAAGCCACTCCCCCTCTTTGTGTCTCCCCAGACAGGGCCCCAGCAATGCAGAATAGAGATAAGGGTGCCTGATTCAGTGCTCTGTGTCACCAAGTTTTGGGGGCAGTTTGTTACACAGAAATAATTAGATTTTTACTCTAGGTTTACATGAAAAAAAGACATTTTGCAACCAGTAAGGATGAATGATTCCCCAAAGCACCGCAAAACTTCTGCAAAAACTTTGTGAACATATTAGCCTCCCTGCCCATTAATATCCTGCTAAACAGCCACATGCTGGGAAGCAGCGGTCCATGTCTCACTCCCTGCGTAACAGGCAAAGAATGGAGCCCCCATAAATCATCAGCTACTCAAATATTAGTGGCGAAGGGGCAAATCTGGTGAGGGTTTTCCAAAGAGAAAATAAAATATTTAGATCATCTTGCTCTTCAGATGCTGCATTTTTCTCTTCCATCGATTCCAGCTGACAATGTTTGACAGTCATCTATATGGCTGTTTAAGCTGAAAACCATCCATTATAAGAACATTAAAATGAATGCCAGGTTAGATTTGCTGTATGCAAAAGTAAGCTAATAGAATGATACTGTGTCCAAGGAGTACAATAACTTAGTATTATTGTTAACATTTATTTTGCAAAACAGGTGAAATACAAATTCTCTGATAAAGGATCTAATGTAAAACTCTGGATGGGGAACAGAATATACAGTATTAACTTGAATCTTTAAGAAACCTCTTTTCTGGTGGCAAAGGGGGCTGGGGTGAGCTAAAGAGTTAGAAGATCACAAAGCCTGGTAGCGGGGCCACTGATTTGGTGTTTATGACATGATCTAAATATACGACATACAAGGTATGAATGCAAAAGAGCCACCCACATACCATATCTCACGTGTTCACATGTCATAACTTCATTATATTAGTATGTATATATTTTCATGTCAGCATCTATTATAGATTTTCTTGGGTACATTATAAAAATAATTTAGCATTTTTCTTCCTAATGCTTGTTAGCAGTAAATAGATTAAACTTACTAAACATTCAGTGTTAAATATTTTTAAGCCTGTTAGCTTCTGCATGTACATTTTACTTTCTCTAGGTTTTCAGAAATCTCAGTATCACAGTAAATTCTGAACATGACTTCCCAGTGCCTAGCTTATGGCATGGTCAAAGTTAGTGCTGAGCCAATAATATCTAATAGAAAAGAGGCCAAAAGAGCTCTCACGGCTTGCCCAAGTATATACATCAATGGCCAGTTAAAACATGAAAAGCTTCAGTTGAGATGAATTTTAAATAGCCCGAAAGGCTTATGGAAATATAGATTGCTATCACCAATAAGATCAATCCTGCATGACATCCGCAGATATCTGCTGAGCACCCACCTCAGCCCTGGCACTGTGCTTGCTGATGCAGGAGAAACAGATCAGTCTCCTCGCCTGTCATAGTCTTCCTTAGGTGTGCTTCCGTGTGCCACAAACTCAGCCCAGGTGGCACTTTCTCCATTTTATATGGGAATCCTGAGACAGTGATTTCAATGTCTACCAAGTAGTACTGTGGGAACTGTATTTTAAAATTTTTCAATCTAAATAAAATTATTTTAAAATTATTCTTCTCGATAGGGCTTTTTCAGCTGAAAATATGGGAAAATAATGTCAAGGCAACTAGACTTTCAAACAGGAAGTAAGAGACCCACAATCAGCCTCTTACAGGAAGCCTTCTGACCTCACTCTGGTCCTAAGCACAGCCTGTAGAGACCAGTCAAAGGATTGTGTGGCATACTCCTCTTACCCTTGGGTCCAGCCCCTATAGCCAAAATCTCAGACATGTCACTCCCTTTAAGAATGTAAAATGCCTTCTCCAGTCCAAGGAGTCTCTCCAGCTCAAACTGCTCCCAAATGAAGTGCTTCCTGTACTCTGCACAGCAGAGTCAGACAGGTTGGCAGAAATGTCACTCTTCACATAGCACTCACCCATCCGGGTCACTTACATTTGAATTAAAGCTACCCCATTACAACAGTGACTTGCAGGATGTTGCAAAGAGCCCTGTTTACCTCAATGCTTTCGATTGCAGCTGTATGAAGGGTTGGACAGGACAGTTTTGAAGACAGCCATTGGATCTATAAACCCTAATTGGTTCAATAGTTGGGTCTAGGGAAAAGTAGGGGGAGGCACACAAGAAGCCAATGGGGGACTCTCAGCTTCTGTACCTATCTAATGAATAATGAATCTTTTTTGCAAAGTAATTATACATATGAGAAAAAAAATGTTCCCCCCTAAATGGCAGAAATTAAGAAATTATTGATTGGTTTTGTCCTGAGACAACAGGCCCACTTCTCGTTTGCTTTCAGCCTGTATCTGGGTGGGCCTGCTTCCTTCTGGGCAGTGAGGTGCCTTCTGAGCCAGCCTGCTTCCTCGCACACTCACATCTTTTCTCTTCTCTTTCTTTCTTTAAGTAATTTAAACCCCCCTTTCGAGTGGTGGGATTCAAATAATTCAACAACCAGTTATCTGCCCTAATGACTGTTTTAAGTATAAAAAAAATGATATATTGAAAGGTAATTAATTATTTCATGCATTTAATACTTAAATAAGAACAATAAAAGAGGCACACAAAACTAGATTATAAGTCTTAAAATATTAATGAAAAAATATTAAATAATACCTGACAAAAAACAATAAAGCTGTTATTTAAGATACTTCCATATTGCACCCTGGCCAGTTGGCTCAGTGGCAGAGAGTCAGCCCGGCGTGTGGAAGTCCCGGATTCAATTCCTGGTCAGGGCACACAGGAGAAGTGCCCATCTGCTTCTCCACACTTCCTCCTCTACTTTCTCTCTATCTCTCTCTGCCCCTCCTGCAGCCAAGGCTCCATTGGAGCAAAGTTGGCCTGGGCACTGAGGATGGCTTCATGGCCTCTGCCTCAGGCGCTAGAATGGCTCTGGTTGCAATGGAGCAATGCCCCATTTGGGCAGAGCATTGCCCCCCTAGTGGTCATGTCAGGTGGATCCTGGTTGGGCACATGCAGGAGTCTGTCTCTCTGCCTCCCTGTTTCTTACTTCAGAAAAATACAACAACAAAAAAGATATTTCCATATTGCTTCTTGATTAGCAACCTCACTTGCAGTTTTTTTACACCTATGGATGGAATGAACATTACTACTGGCGCTTAGAATACACTGTTGTGCAGATAAATGTTAAAAAAGAGCAAGGAATGTAAATTTCTGATTTCCACACTGGGTAGCTGCCCAGGCACCCACCTTAAAGAGAACCCTGATTAAAAGTGTCATTTTAACAACCGGCTGCCTAAACTCAACAAAAAATTAGGTATCAGTTTTGCCGAAATGGTGCAAACTGGCTGAATCCCACCACTGCTCCTTTCCCTCCAGCTATCACTACATTGTAGTTCACACTCACATCTTTTGAAATGAGCTTCTTGTCACTGTCATAAGTCTCAATGAATGTCACAGTGTTTTGGGTGAAGGATCATTGAGGGTCTTCAAGAAATTATAAAAGGCTCCATTTAATTTTTTAAAAATTGTTATGGAGGAAGATTGAAATATTTTCCCTCTAGCTGGTGAATGTCCTTAGAAATTTAACTGAGCACTAGGAGCCAAAGAAACCAGTATTAATAGAGTCCTTTCGCAGATACAATAAAATTAGGCTCCTGTTAACAAAAAAAACCATCTCATGGTTTAGATAAGCTCTCTAAATTGTCCTTTCCAAATCTCCATTCTACTTCTCCATGCCATGTATTGATATAAGATGTCTTCTTTAGGTGATAGGTATTGGGACTTTTTTTTTAAAGTATAATTTTTTAAATTAATTTTAATGGGGTGACACCAATAAGCCAGGGTACATATGTACAACGAAAACCTCTCCAGGTTATCTTATCCTTCAATTATGTTGCATACCCATCACCCAAAGTCAAATTGTTCTCTCTCACCTTCTATCTGGTTTTCCCTGTGCCCCTCCCCTCCCCCCTATACCCCCCCTCTCCTCCCACCCCCACCCCGTAACCACCACTCTCTTGTCCATGTCTCATAGTCTCACTTTTATGTCCAATCTATGTATGAAATCATGCTGTTCTCAGTTTTTTTCTGATTTACTTATTTCACTCCGTATAATGTTATCAAGGTCCATCCATTTTGTTGTAAATGATCCGATGTCATCATTTCTTATGGCTGAGTAGTATTCCATAGTATATATGTACCAAAGCTTTTTAATCCACTCGTCCTCTGACGGACACTTGGGCTGTTTCCAGATCTTCGCTAATGTGAACAATGCTGCCACGAACATGGGGGCTCATTTCTTCTTTTCGAACAGTGTTATGGTGTTCTTAGGGTATATTCCTATAAGTGGGATAGCTGGGTCAAAAGGCAGTTCCATTTTTAATTTTTTGAGGAATCTCCATACTATTTTCCACAGTGTCTGCACCAGTCTGCATTCCCACCAGCAGTGCAGGAGGGTTCCCTTTTCTCCACATTCTTGCCAGCACTTATTCTGTGTTGTTTTGCTGATGAGTGCCATTCTGACAGGTGTGAGGTGATATCTCATCGTGGTTTTAATTTGCATTTCTCTAATGATTAGTGATGTTGAGCATTTTTTCATATGCCTATTGGCCATCTGTATGTCCTCTTTGGAGAAGTGTTTATCTATTTCTTTTGCCCCTTTTTTGATTGGATTATTTGTCTTCCTGGTGTTGAGTTTTATAAGTTCTTTATAAATTTTAGTTAATAACCCCTTATCGGACGTGCTGTCAAATATGTTCTCCCATTTGTCTTTTTATTCTGTTCTTATTGTCTTTAGCTGTGCAAAACCCTTTTAGTTTGATATAGTCCCATTTGTTTATCTTGTCTTTTATTTCATTTGCCCGTGGAGATATATCGGCAAATATACTGCTGCTACAGATGTCAGATATCTTGCTGCCTATGTTTTCTTCTAAGACGCTTATGGTTTCACGGCTTACGTTTAAGTCTTTTATCCATTTTGAGTTTGTTTTTGTGAATGATGTAAGTTGATGATCTAGTTTCATTTTTTTGCAGGTAGATGTCCAATTTTCCCAACACCATTTGTTAAAGAGGCTGTCTATACTCCATTGTATGTCCTTTCCTCCTTTGTCAAATATCAGTTATCCATAAAGATGTGAGTTTATTTCTGGATTCTCTGTCTGTGCCATTGATCTATGTGCCTGTTCTTATGCCAGTACCAGGCTGTCTTGAGTATAATGGCCTTGTAGTAAACCTTGATATCCGGAAGAGTGATACCTCCTGCTTTAATTTTCTTTTTAGGATTGCTGAGGCTATTCGTGTTCTTTTTTGGTTCCATATAAATTTTTGGAATATGTGTTCTATATCTTTGAAGTATGTCATTGGTATTTTAATTGGTATTGCATTGAATTTATAAATTGCTTTGGGTAATACAGACATTTTAATGATGTTTATTCTTCCTAGCCATGAGCACGGTATATGCTTCCACTTGTTTGTATCTTCTTTGATTTCTTTTATCAATGTTTTATAATTTTCCGAGTACAAGTCCTTAACTTCCTTGGTTAAATTTACTCCTAGGTACTTTATTTTTTTGGCTGCAATAGTGTAGGGGATTGTTTCCTTAATTTCTTTTGATGACACTTCATTGTTGGTATATAGAAATGCCTCTGATTTCTGCGTATTAATTTTATATCCTGCCACCTTGCTGAATTGATTTATAAGTCTCAGTTTTTTGACTGAGACTTTAGGGTTTTTATATACAATATCATATTATCTCCAAATAATGACAGTTTTACTTCTTCTTTTCCAATTTGGATGCCTTTTATTTCTTCTTCTTGTCTGATTGTTGTAGCTAGGACTTCCAGAACTATGTTGAATAAGAGTGGTGAAAGGGGGCACCCCTGCCTGCTTGGTTCCTGATCTTAAGGGGATTGCTGTTAATTTTTGTCCATTTAGTATGATGTTTGCTGTGGGTTTGTTGTAGATGGCCTTTATCATGTTAAGGAATGTTCCCTGTATTCTCACTTTACTGAGAGTTTTGAGAATGAATAGGTGCTGGATTTTATCAAATGCCTTTTCTACATCTATTGAAATTATCATGTGATTTTTGTCCTTCCTTTTGTTTATGTAATGAATCATACTGATTGATTTGCGAATATTGAACCAGCCTTGCCTCTCCAGAATAAATCCCACTTGATCATGGTGTATGAGTTTTTTTATATATTGCTGCATCCGGTTGGATAATATTTTGTTGAGAATTTTAACATTTAAATTCATCAGGGAAATAGGCCTATAATTTTCTTTCTTTGTGTTGCCTTTGCCCAGTTTTGGGATCAGAATTATGCTCACCTCATAAAAGGAGTTTGGAAGTCGTCCTTCCTCTTGAATTTTTTGAAATAGCTTGAGGGGGATAGGAGTTAGTTCTTCTGTGAATTTTTGATAGAATTCACTTGTGAAGCCATCAAACCCAGGACTTTTCTTTTTTGGGAGTTTTTTGATAACTGTTTCGATCTCTTTTGTTGTAATTGGTCTGTTTAGGTGTTCTGATTCTTCCAGATTGATTTTTGGAAGATTACATGATTCAAGAAATTTGTCCATTTCACCTAGGTTGTCTAATTTTTTGGCATATAGTTCTTCATAGTATTTTCTTTTAATGCTTTGTATTTCTGTTGTGTCAGTTGTTATTTCTCCACTGTCCTTTCTAATTTTATTTATTTGAGTCGTCTCTCTTTTTCTCTTGGTGAGTCTAGTTAAAGGTTCATCAATCTTGTTTACCTTTTCAAAGAACCAGCTTCTGGTTTCATTGATCCTCTGTATTTTTTCTTAATCCTCTATGTCATTTATTTCTGCTCTGATCTTTATTATTTCCTTCCTTCTACTGGTCCTAAGTTTTATTTGCTGTTGTTTTTCTAGTTCTTTTAGATGCAGGGTCACGTTGCTTATTTGAGCATTTTCTAGCTTCTTAAGATATGCCTGTAGTGCAATGAACTTCCCTCTCAGTACTGCTTTTGCTGTGTCCCATAAATTTGGAGTTGATGTATGCTCATTATCATTCGTTTCTAGAAGCTTTATTATTTCTTCTTTGATCTCATTTTTAATCCATTCATTATTTAATATCATGCTATTCAGTTTCCAATTGTTTGAGTATTTTTCAGTTTTTCTTTTGTGATTAATTTCTAGTTTCATGGCATTGTGATCAGAGAAAATGCTCGATATGATTTCAATCTTCTTAAATTTATTGAGACCATTATTGTGTCCTAACATGTGGTCTATCCTAGAAAACGTACCATGAGCACTTCAGAAGAATGTATATTCTACTGCTTTAGGGTGAAAAGTTCTGAAGATATCTCTTAAATCGAGTTGATTTAGTGTATCCTTTAAGTCTGCTGTTTCTTTATTAATTTTCTTTCTTGAGGATCTATCCAGTGTTGTTAGTGGGGTATTGAAATCCCCTACTATTATGGTATTGCTGTTAATCTCGCCCTTTATATCCATCAAAGTCTGCTTTATGTATGTCGGGGCTCCTATATTTGGTGCGTAGATATTTATAATAGTTATATCTTCCTGTTGAATTGTTCCCTTTATCATTATGTAGTGTCCTTCTTTATCTCTTACTACAGTCTTTGTTTTAAAGTCCATTTTGTCAGATATAAGTATTGCTACCCTGGCTTTTCTTTCATTTCCATTTGCATGAAATATTTTTTCCATCATTTTACCTTCAGTCTATGTGCATCTTTGTTTTAAGGTGTGTCTCTTGTAGACAGCATATGTATGGGTCCTGTTTCTTTATCCATGCAGCTACCCAATGTCTTTTGATTGGATCATTTAATCGAATAACATTAAGGTTATTATTGATATGTAGTTCTTTATTGCCATTTTATTCTTTAAAGCTGTATTCTTCTTTGGCTATTCTTTCCTCCCTTTGAACTGTTCACAACAGGACTCTTAGTATCTCTTGCAGAATTGGTTTGGTTTTAATGCATTCCTTGAGGCTTTCTTTGTCTGGAAAGCTCTTTATTTCTTCTTCAACTTTAAACGTTAGCCTTGCTGGATAGAGTAGTCTTAGTTGTAGGTTCTTGTTCTGCATTAGTTTGAATATATCTTGCCATTCCCTTCTGGCCTCAAGTGTTTCTGTTGAGAAGTCAGATGTCATCCTTATGGTGCTCCTTTGTAGGTGATAGCCTCTTTTTCTCTAGTAGCTTTTAAAAATTTCTCTTTATCCCTTAGCTTTGGTATTTTAACTATGATGTGTCTTGGTGTAGATCTTTTTGGGTTTCTCTTTAATGGAGTTCTGTGTGCTTCTTGAACGTGTTGAATGTTTCCCAGCCTTAATTTGGGGAAGTTTTCTGCTATGATTTGATTGAACAGCTTCTATTTCCTGTTCTCTCTCCTCTTCTTCAGGAACCCCTATGATGCGAATGTTGTTTCTCTTCAGGTTGTAACAGAGCTCCCTGAGAGTTTCCTCACATTTTTTTAGTCTCTTTTCCTTTTTGTTCTCTGCTTCTGTGCCTTTGTTTATTGTGTCCTCTTACTCGCTGATTCAATCTTCAGTGTTATTCATCCTGCTTTTAATTCCTTCCATTGTGGTCTTCAGTTCTGATACTGTATTTGTCATTTCTGTCTAATTCTTTTTTATTATTTCAATCTCGTTTTTTATACTTGTTATCTCTTTATTTAGGTGTTCATAATGACTATCCATTGTTGCTCTACTTTCTTTGAACATCCTAATTATCATTATTCTAAATTCTGCTTCTGGTAATTTGGTTATATCTGGTTCATTCAGGTCCTTCTGTGGGGATTTCTCTTGATTCATTTGGTTTGCATTCCTCTGCCTGCCCATTTTGTCTGTGTATAAGCAAGTTGTGGCCACTGGAGTCCAGTAGGTGTTGCCTTTGTGTTTTCTAGGTGTGGTCTGTCTGCAGGCCCGCCACCCCCTCTGCCGCTGCCTAGGGCGGTTGGGTATGGGCATTGCCAGGACCAGCCCACTGCGGCTGTTACTGTGATTTCTGCCTCTTCTCCGTGTCAGGGGCTGTCACTCAAGCCACAAGCCTCAGCACCAAGGTTAGAGGTGAGCACCTTTGCTCAGCTGTGGACCCATCCTGTTTCTGGGCTTCCGCCCAGCACTCGCGGTCAGAGCCTGCTCGCCAGTTTCGCGGGTTGGACGGGGCTTCTGACGTGCTCTCAGCTGTTAGCCTTTGCCCGTCTAGAGATTTAGCCCCGCCCTCGAGGCCAGGGCCCTCCTTCGCAGGGTCACAAACCAAGGTTTATTGGGCCGGGCGTGGCTGCTGGCGTGCACTCATCTGCGAACTTCCACTATCCTGGTTCTACCCCGCCCCTGCGTTCAGAGTCAACTAGTGCACGCAGGATGGGAAACTGCGGTTTCTCTGGCCAGTTGGGCCTGCTGGCGTGAGCTCAGCCGCGAGCCCCCACCCGTCCCTGGCCCTAGCCCCGTTCCCGCTGTCAGGGACGGCTTGCGCAGGGTCACAGAGCAGATCTCTGACCATTCCTGGCCTCCCACTTTTCCCCCGCAGGTGGGGTTATAGGTGGGCCCGCAGCTGCTGGACCGGTTTTGCGTGTCCCCTCTGCCCCCGCTGGGCTAGACCGAGCTCACACTGGCTGGGACCTCCCCCACCCCACCCCACCCCCGACAGAACTGCGTTTCAGCATCTTGCCGCCACCATCCCTCCAGCAACCCTCAGCAGAGTTGGAAGGGCCCTAACACTCCATACTGTAGACCTGGGAGCTCCCTCGATCTAAGCAGCTCTGCTTTAATTGCCACGGAAGAGCTTGTTTGGCTGGTGTCCTGTCTCCCTTTGCTGGTATTGCTAGTTCCTGGGGAAATATTCGTTTTTGATTAGGGAAGTGACTTAGCCCAGGGGTTAGGGTGGCTGTCCCTCAGAGTGTTTGTCCCTGTGCCTTCAGTCCACACTCTCTTCCCGCTGCTCTGGTCCTCTCCTCTGTCTCTGTTCCCTGGAGCCCTGATTGCGTGGTTGTGAGAGAGGTTTTCTGCGCTGTCCCTTTAAAAGGATCTTGGGTCTGAGAAAACTGTCTCTTCCTTACAAACAGTATCCTTACTTGTTTCACAGCTCAATTCTATTCCACCGCCTCTTCTAGGCTCTGCGACTGCTGGCTGGGGCTTTGTTCCTGGGATCCAGGTCCCTCCTTCTCCGCCAAACTCTCCTCCTGCTATGCGGGGCTCTCCGGGCTGCCGTTCGCTCTGAAGAGCTTGGCAGCCCTCTTCGCATTTTCGCTATTGCTACCAGTCTCAATGTGGCTTCTTCTGTGTTCCTTGGTTGAAGGGTCCACTTAGTTTAGTTCAAAGTTGGTTTATTCAGATGATGGTTCTTAAAATTGAGTTATAATCCACTTTGGTTCTGGGAGTTGGTAGTTGGTACATCCGCCTACTCCATCGTCATCTTGCTTCCCTGGTATTGGGACTTTTTAAGATGGTATTTAAGAGGGTGAAGGAAAACAATCTAGATGACTAGAACTATTAGGCAGAATTGGGAGGGAAGAAGTTAAGTTAGCTTCTTGCTGTGATTTCTCATTTATACTGCTGGCTTACTCTAGGGGAGGCTGCTGGAAAGGTCCTTGGAAATAAAGCACAGCGTGTGCTAACTCAGGAGGGCAGATAATAAAACAGACCAACCATCCAAGTGGGCAAGCATCCTCAGAGAATAAAATGCAAATTTAATCTTCTGGACACTGATTCATCAGCATATGCCTCTGTGCTCTTGCTAAGCCATTTGTTTCGGGCACCAGTGCCCAGTGATTGCTTGGCACATGATGGGTGCACAGCACACGCTGGAGGAGGGGCCCGAGTGACTCGGTGGGCTGCACTAATAGAGCCAGGGCATCCGGGGAGATCCTCTAACGACCTGGCCTTTCACATATGGTTCATGTCACCATTCTAAACAGGAATGCTCTCTTGCAGTAGTACTGATAACAATAAGGACACCATTATGTATCTGTACACAACTTTTAACTGATTTGCAACTCTCTGAAAGGCAGGTGGGGCAAATATTCAGGGAACTGCAACTGGGAGAGACAAAGAGCTCTGTCCTGGATCAAACTGCTACTTTGTAGCAAGTTTCCCAGCTCCTAGGCTGGCAGTCTCTCCACTGACCCATGAAACCCTTTCCCTGCCCTAAAGATATAACCATGGAATTCAGGGAATTAGAAACAGCTTCCAGCCTGACTCAGCACACTTAGGTCAGATCTAGGTATTTTTTTTCAATAAATAATAAAACCTATTACTTCTCCCTCTCTGAAGTCATCCTCATTCACCTGGTGATTCATTCCCAAACCTAGGAATGAGACTTGTCTCCTGCCCACACTAGTACATCCTGTGTGCTCTGCCATCAGCCCGAATTCATATCTATGCCTACCCTCCCAGGCTGAGCCACCTGGCCTCTCATCTGGACTGCTGAACCTCTGTTTCTCCTCCTCTCCGACAGTCCATCCTCTATCAAGAAGTAGGAAGTCTGCTCACACCTTCAAACTTGTCATCCTACTTTGAATAGTTTCTTTCTTGTGGCCTACAGAGCCCTATGTTTCTTGGCTCCCACCCACTTCTTCGAAGTCATTTTGTCTTACAAATATACCAGACTTATTTCTGCCTCGCGCCTTTGCACCCTGTTCCCTCTACCTGCCCCAGACTTTGTATGGTTGTTTCTTCACTTCCCACTTTCTCAGTGGGTCTTCCTTGACTCGCCTTAAAAGAAGCTACCACTTTCCACCTTTCTCTATCTCTGTACTTTATTCTCCACTGCCAATGAACTTTTCTTATTTAGTGTCTGTCCTTCCCAATAGCCTGGAAACCCAGTGAGGCCCCTGGGTGTTGCCTACACCGGAACAGAGCCTGCACATAGCAGGCTTCACTATCTGTTCAGTGCGTGCCTTCAAGAGCAACATGCAATGGCGGGGAAAATCTAAACATAGATCGCTAAGAATTATACAGACACATCAGAGCCAGACAGAGTAAATTTTACATAGATTGAGTGTAGAAAAAGATGGCATATTAAGGGTTCCTTTTTGATAGTCAACACTTTCCATAGGAACATCTTTGAAGAAGATGAGTTCCACCAGCTCCACCCTACATTTCTTTAGAATTAAAATATTCTACAACTATATTTTGTTTATTTTTTGATGTATTTTTGTTTGTTTTGTCTTGTTTGTTTTTGAGAGAGAGAGGAAGGGGAGAGGTGAGAAGTATCAACTCGTAGTTGTAGCACTTTAGTTGTTCATTGGTTGATTTTTCATATGTTTCTTGACCGGGGGGCTACAGCAGAGTGAATGACTCCTTGCTCAAACCAGTGACCTTGAGCTTAAGCCAGTGACATTTGGGTTCAAGCCAGTGACCCTATGCTCAAGCTGGTGAGCCTGCACTCAAGCCAATGACCTTGGGATTTAGAACCTGGGATCTCAGTGTCCCAGGTAGATGCTCTATCTACTTACTGGTCAGGTTATACATTTTAAAAATAAATAAATAAAATGGGCTTAGCACAGTGTCTGGCATAAGGTGAGTATTCAATACACATTTATTGCTGAGTTGAAAAAGTATTTTATCATGTGACAGCAAATTATTTTCATTTTTTCAATGCTTCCTCTATTTCCTTTTAATATATTATTGTAAGCATATCTAGGTATTAATTTGTTTCACAATACTTTTAAATTAATTTTATTTTGCAACCTTTTTGCTGTCACAGTCTAGTCTTTGTAATTTTTAATGGCTATGTAATGTTCCCTCAAGGTGATGTACCATAATTTACTTATCCATTCTTCTCTTCGGGGGCATCAGGGTACTGAAAGTTCACTAAAAGTAAAAATGCCACACAGACTGAGGTAGCATTGGAAGGTCCCTTTAGCAGAACCAAACCACACTCTGACCAGGGTGGGGTGTACATCATGGTCTGTCACCAAGCAGCCTTAATTCTGACTTTTATGCACATTTTATGTTTATTAGAGCAAACTGTAGGTTGTTGGAAAACTCAAATCGCTTCATAGATTATTTATGAAAGAATGACTTCAACCACTGATCAGATGTAGCCAGCCTCAGCTAACAGCATCAAAGGAAGAGGATGGAAGCCAGGGGAGAAAGAGGGGGGAAAAGTGACAGCTACAAAGGACCTGAAAAGACTTTAGTGAAGGCAGTGTCAGAGCCTGTTTTATTTCTTTCATCTCTTGAAAAAATAGTTAGCAGCCTGTTAGCAGATGGATTGGCTAGTCAGAAGGGGAGAAAGGGTTGTGTACCCCGGGGACTTCCCCATCTTGCGGTGTTAAAATGCTTGATAAGCTGTTGCAAAGGAACGAACTGTTCTTTTTCTTCTTTATATAACTTTCCCTCTTGTATGCAAGTGAAATCCTCCACCATTGAAAATAATTTGGGAGATAATAGAAACTCTAAAGAAGAAAGTAAAAAGCACCTGTAGTCCTGTGATAACCATTGTTACGGCAGAATCTGCTCCACTCCTTCTGGAAGCATATGTAAATGTTTATAAGACTAGAATTAGAACACATATTCTTCTCCTTACTCTTTAAACCTATTGCTTTATTATGAACCTTTTTATTTCAATGACCATAAAAATTCTTTGAAGTGTTTGAAATGTACCTAAGAGTTCATTGTTGAGATGATTAAAGCTTGATTCATTTGTTTCTCGATGCGTATCATTACAGTTGTTTCCAAATTTTCACGTTTATAAATAAGTCTCTGAACTCTCGGATAAATCCCTGAGCATACATTTTTCAAAGGAGGATTAGTGGATCAGGGTATGGCACTCTCAGGGTGACCTATACGGCCCTGGGAGACTCAGAGGTTCCCACTCACACCAGCTGTGGACAAGGGCTGTTATATTACTCCCTTCTCATCAGAAGGAGATATTATTGTTTTTATATTTTAAACTGGATAAAAAATGAAATCATTATTTTAAATTGCATTTCTTTGCTGCTGAGGCTACACTTTGAAAATTTGTTTTCTGGCTATAAATTTAGATAGACTATTTAGTGAAGTGTTTTCTATTGAACTGCCCATTTTTCTATTAGAATAAGAACATTTATTTCTTCACTGACTGAGTCACTATAATAATATTACTTTGTAAATGCCAACAAAAATTACATACATTTTAATTGTGACTTTGCAAAAGAAAAAGAATGCACAGAAACAAGATTAGAAGGAAATACACCAAACGTTCACCACGAATTGCCCAGCAGTGCCTGCCGAATATTCTAGAGGAAATGTAATAAAAAGGTAACAAGAGGTTGCTTCTATCTGGGCTGCCTGTGGTGATTGTGCCAGGAGAGGACAGATGTTTGTGAGCAGAGGGTGGGTGTATGGTTATACAGAGTGGTCTGCTTCTCTTTGTAGATTCCAGTTTACCATCATTCTTATTTAACACTTTCCCTAGTGTGGACGAAAAAGGGGCCGCATTCTAAACCTGACAGGCTCAGAGGAGGCCTGCATGGTGGCCTTCCAAACACAGAGACCGAACATAACCACGTAGAATAGTCTAAAATGAAAACTTCCTCACTATAAGTGAGCCATGGGTGGTAGTCCTGTCCTATGTCCTAGGGCAGCATCTTCCTTGACAAAGGTCAATCTTTCCCTTAACTGAGCTGGTCTATTGTCTTTTTTGAATCTATGATAACCTACCTTTGCAATGTCAGAATAATCCCCTTTTCCAGACCCCCCAGGGCACATTCTCACACCAGAGCACAGAACCCTTATTGCTTTCTTGTTCTTTGCATAACATGTCTCTTCATTTTGCTTTTTACCCAATTGGAGATTTTCCCACCTTGCTTTCTCCTGCCTCCCTAATCTATCACCCATGGATTTCATGTAACCCTCCTTACATCTCCTCCTTTGACTGTGATATATAAAATAAGGTGCAAAACTGCCATTCTCCGGAGCATTTTTTTCATTTGTTGAGATTATGCTTCCCACAACTGTTGTCAGTTTGACTCAAATAAATTCATAAAAATTTTTAAAGGTTTGGACATTTCTTATCTCGATTAATAGAGATACCTGACAGATATCCTTCTCTATCTGATCATGTGGATAAACACTGGCCGGTGATACCTGGACAAGCTGGAGGATGGGATGAGTGTGCACAACCCGTGGCTACTTTTGCTGTTAGAGCTCCAGCCTTGATTTTCTGGCGATGTGTACCCCCTTGAAAGGGCACCTTTACTCAAGGCCACGGACTGAAACACAACTTGGCCTACATTTACACAGTGTCCAAGCACAGCCCAAGTGCTCTGAGCACACAGTGGTTCCTAATGAACTCATGAGCCCCAGTACCAGAGCGACACTGTAATGGTAGCCACCAAAGAGTTGCTGGAAATAGATTTTCAATCTGTAGCAGAAAGAAAAAATTGCTATTAATCTGCACCTGAATGCAGCTATTTTCACACTGGGTTAGGAGGATAAAATTCAGTTTTAGAGGGAGAATGACTCACTAAAATGAATTTTTATTTTTTACAATGAAAAGTAAGGCCTTCAGGAATGTGAAAGTTGAAATGGAGGAAGCTAAATTGCTCTATGTAATTAGGTAAAAAGACATTATAGAAGATTATTATGAAGTAAACTGATTTGTGGGGGTTTCCTTGGGCCTGGCCAAAGAGATGGCAGTTTTGGAAACAGTCATATAGGAGAAGCCAGGAAATGAAAGAAGTTTTCCTTTAAAGAGACAGCTGATTCCTGTAACTTAGGAAAAGACAAACGATGACCAGTCAATGATTCATTGTGGTGACAAATCACTGATAAACTGTCACATCTGTGATACAGAAACTCAGTTTAAGCTTCCTCTCCATTTCCAATCTCTTTAAAAATAGTAACATTATATTAATTTCAGGAGTACAATGTGATTAAATATTTGTATATATTGAAAAATGATCACCACAGTAACTCTAGTTAACATCACCATACATGGTTACAGAATTTTTTTCTTAGGATGATAACTTTTAAGATTTACTCTCTTAGCAACTTTCAAATATGCAATACCACAATATTATTAACCATAGTCACCATGCTGTCTGTTACATTCCCATGACTTTTTAAGTCATATTTATGTAAATTTTTTGCTAATTTAAATAATTTTTTCTTTTGTGATTCCACATATATGGTATTTGTCTCTGTCAGACTTACTTCACTCAGTATAATGCTCTGGAGTTCCACCCATGTCGCAGATGGCAAGATTGCCTTATTTTTTATTGGTAAATAACATTCCATTGTATGTATGTTAGTGTGTGTGTGTGTCACAATTTCCTTATCCACTCACCCACCAATGCACACCTAAGCTGCTTCCATATCTTGGCTGTTGTAAATAATGCTGTGATGAACATGGGAAAGTGTATAGCTTTTCAAGTTAGTGTTTTTGTCCTTTTCAGATAAATACCCAGAGGTAGAATTGCAGTGTCACAAGGTCATTTCATTTTTTAATTTTTTCAAAAACCTCCAAACTATTTCCCATAGTGGTTGCACCAATTTTATATTCCCACCAGTCGTGCACAAGGGTTCCCCTTTCTCCACATTCTTGCTAATAAGTTATTTCTTGTCATCTTGAGAATAGCCATTATAACAGGTGTGAGGTGATATCTCATTGTGGTTTTGGTTTGCATTTCCGTGATGTTTAAGGATGTTGACCATCTTTTCATGTGCCTTCTGGTCTTCTGTATTTTTTCTTCGGAAAAATGTCTATTTAGAATGTCTGTCCATTTTAAGAATCAGATTGCTTTTTGTTGTTGTTGTTTGCTATTGAGTTAAATGACTTCTTTATATATTTTGGATATTAAACTCTTATCAGATATATGATTTGCAAACATTTACCATCCAGTAGGCTGTGTTTGCATTTTGTTGATGGCTTCCTTTGCTGTGCATTAGCTTTTTAGTTTGATGCAGTTCTAGCTGTTTATTTTTGCTTTTTTGTTGTTTTTGGTGTCAGATTTTAAAAATCATCATCAAAACTGATGACAAGGATACTGCTGCCTATGTTTTTTTCTAGGGGTTTTATGGTTTTAGGTCTTATGTTCAAATCTTTAATCCATTTTGAGCTAATTTTTGGGTATGATGTAAGATGGTCTAGTTTCATTCTTTTACAAGTGGTTGTCCTGTTTTCCAAATAACATTTATTGACAAGACTGTCCTTTCCTCATTGTATATTCTTGGCTCTTTTGTCATAAATTAATTGAGCATATGTGCATAGGTTTATTTCTGGACGTTCAATTATGTTCTACTGATCTATGTGTCTTCTTTATATGCCAATACCATACTGTTTTAATTACTATAGCTTTGCAATATAGTTGAAACCAGAAAGTGTGATGTTTAGCTCTTCTTTCTCACAATTGGTTTGGCTATTATTTTGTTGTTGTTGTTGTTATGGTTCTATAAAAAATTTAAGAGTATCTGTTTTATTTCTTTGAAAAATCACACTAAACTTTTGATGGGGACTGCATTAAATCAGTAGATTGCTTTGGGTATCATAGACATTTTAATAATATTGACTCTTCCAATCCCGAGCATAAAATATCTTTTCATTTATTTGTATCTTCTTCAATTTCTTTCATTAATGTTTTGTAGTTTTCAGTATATAGGTTTTGCACTTCCTTGGTTAACCCTTTGAGTAGTGAGGTTTTTTCATGCTTGCTGACCCCTAGGAATGAGGTTTTTTTTCCAAAATATAAAATTAGTTCCGGTTTTATTAACTTAAAATCATGTTTGTTTGATAACCAATTTATGAAAACAAGAACATGCATTTTCCTTTGTTAATGTTGCCTTACACATTTTTAAAATAAAAATTTTTGTACAATCATACTCTGGATGGTCATGAAGACATACATGAATGTCTGTACTACTCAAAGGGTTAAATTTATTCCTAAGTATTTTATTTTTTTGATGCATTTATAAGTGAGATTGTTTTCTTCTCTTTCTGCTAGTTCATTATTACTATATAGAAACATAATGAATTTTTTGTACTGATTTTGTTTCTTGCAACTTTATTGAACTTATTAGTTTTAACAGTTTTTGGGGAGAGTCTTCAGGGTTTTTCATATAAAGTATCATATAATCAGCAAACAGCAAAAATAGTTTTACTTCTTTCTTTCCAATTTGGATGCCTTTTATTTTTTTTTCTTGCCTAATTGTTCTGGCTAGAACTTCCAATACTATGTTGCATAGAAGTGGCAATTGTTGGACTCCTTTTTTTTTTCCTTAAAACCTTAGAGGAAAGGCAATCAGTTTTTCACTGTTGAGTAGGACGTTAGCTGTAGGAAATGTCATATATGACCTTTCTTATGTTGAGATGCAATCCCTTTAAGCCCACTTGGTGAGAACTTTTTATCACAAATTAATGTTAAATTTTGTCAAATGTTTCTTTCTGCATCTACTGAAATGATCACATAATTCCAATTTTTCACAAGTTATTGCACTGTTTAGGGTGTCCTAGGGAATAACAGGGGGTGAGACAATCAATGTTGTAGGGGAGTCAACAACCTACAGATTGTTTATAAAGCAGTAGGGGTGATGGAGAAAGTATCCAGGAACAAAAATATAGAACTAGAGGAAATAGTAGGACATACATACATCCACAAAATCTGCAGAAACATTCAAAAGGGTATGCTGGTTAAGCAGTACTTAATGTTTTTATTTGGATTTTAAGGGAAAGAATGAGAGAAAACTCATGACCAGATGGAATATTTGGTTACAGTTATTTCTCAGAACCAGTGAACACTCATTTTATGGGCCTAGTTTTACAGATGAAGTCTCTAAGGTTATAGAGGGTAACAGTACTAGGGGAAAAAAAGCATATCCTGAATGAAATATTAGAAAATAAATTGTTCGCTGTGTCACTTCTGCTCCTGGGTTTCAGCAGAAGGGTCAGTTGCAGCATGTCATCTCTCCATTAGCAAAAGTACCTGTGAAACTCTCTCCTGAGGCCTCTGGCACAATGTAGCTAGAGCTTAGCTTACTATTCCAACCACAAATCAATGTGTCTCAGACACCCTTCTGATCCAACAGGCACTAATTCTGGTTTAAGACAGGACTGCAGTCTCATCACTGAGATATCAGACAGAGAGTGGACAAAAATCTCAAGGAAGCACATGGCAAATATCTCTGCATTCTGTCATCTGATAGGACTTCTAGAGAAATCCTTGGGAAATATTAAGTTCATTCTGATAATTTGAAGAATGTGGGACTAAAAGTTGAAAATAATTTTTTTTTTTTTTTTACAGGGACATAGAGAGAGTCAGAGAGAGGGATAGATAGGGACAGATAGACAGGAATGAAGAGAGGTGAGAAGCATCAACCATTAGTTTTTCATTGCTGTTGCGACACCATAGTTGTTCATTGATTGCTTTCACACACGTGCCTTGACTGCGGGTCTTCAGCAGACCAAGCAACCCCTTGCTGGAGCCAGCGACCTTGGGTCCATGCTGGTGAGCTTGTGCTCAAGCCAGATGGGCCTGCGCTCAAGCTGGCAAGCTCGCGGAGTCGAACCTGGGTCTTCCACATCCCAGTCCGACGCTCTATCCACTGCACCACTGCCTGGTCAGATGAACATGAATTATTTATGATACTCTCCTTATAACTCATAGACTCAAACTAGCATCCATCGGTTCTTTTCCTCCTAGATTATGGACTGTCAGCTACACAACAACTTCTTCAGCATATCTAAGTGGACAGGAATGAGACATGGCTGTTTGAAGTTAGAGGGCTGTAAGACAATAGAAGCAGTGCCTAAGCAGCCCTCGTGCTACAGAGAGTGGCTGGGTAGAAAATGAGGAAAATCTCCCTTAGAAATAATTTATTTGGAAATTAAGAGGCTATCTACACTAGGGACTCTGGGCACAGAATTTATAACACAGATTGTAAGTAAAAGTATGTCTTCTCTGTTGTGAACCTAGTCCCACTGAAGGTGCCAAGGCCTGTACGGCTGACCCTTTCTGGCAATTTGCCTCTTAAAGAATGGACTTCCATTGGTCTGGGAAAGCCTTCCCCTCGAGACACAGGTTTTCTCTATCCTTCATCTCCTCTGCTCCTAAGTCTATAAAGAACAGTGACCTTCAACAATTGAGAGAAATGTTCTTTACAAGATGTACGCCTGCTAGGTCTATAGAATAGTTTTATTTTCCCCTCTGCTAACAAGTAATTTACCTGAAAAGATATTTCCAGGAAACTGAATGGGGCTTGGTAAGGGAAGGAGATGTCAGAGGCCAGTAATGATGGCACATTTTAGAGACTATTTTATTTTTCTTAAGTGAGTAGCGGAGAGGCAGAGTGAGAGACTTCTGCATGCACTCCGACTGGGATCCACCCGGCAAACCCCCTACTGGGCAATGCACTGCCCATCTGGGGCCGTTGTTTAGTTGCTCAGCAACTGAGCTATTTTAGCACCTGAAGTGAGGCCACTGAACTATCCTCAGTGCCAGGTGCCAACTTGCTCCAACCAAGCCATGGTTGCTGGAGGAAAAGAGAGAGAGAAAGAGGGAGAGAAAGAAGGGAGAAGGGGAGGGGTGGAGAAGAAGATGGTTGCTTCTTCTGGGTGCCCTGACAGGGAATCAAACTTGGGACGTCCATACTACAGGCTCATGCTCGACTGCTGAGCAAACGGGCCATGGTCTAGAGACTGTTTTATTGAGGAAAATATGTTGACACAAAGTTCTCAACTTCCATTCAGCTAGTCTAAACATACATTTTTCAACTTGCCTCATGAAAGTTCTCTGAATGAATTCCTCATTTCTACCACTGCCACCAGAGTATTCCCTTTTGTTCAGCTTAAAACCTTGAAGGCATTGACTCCTTGATACCTCTCTTACATTTCTCTGGTTCAACTTCTCCATATTTCACATCTAACTTATTTATTTATTTATTTATTTATCTGTTGATCTATTTATTTATTTTTGCAATTTTCAGTGTCATCATTGGAATCCATACTCTCATTTTTTCCACTACCTGGCTGCCTCACGGACCAGTGCATTCTGTCATTCATTCTAAACCCATTCACTGCATGTCTCCTGGTGTCAGGCATAAGACATAACTTCTGCCCTCAGGAATTTTACAATTGTATGAATGAAACAGACATGTAAACAAACATTCCAAATAAGTGGAAGGCAAATGAGAAGTGTTAGAAATGTGTGTATACTCTATTATATAAGCACACAGGGGAGAAAACATGACTCTGGGCTTTGGCAATCATCCCTTGGGAGCTCACACCTCTCTGTCCCACTCACTGAAGCCATGTTCATTTCCCAAAGCTGTGTTGCAGACTACTATCACTAACAGGAATTCTCACCCAGTTCTTATAATAGTACTTCTTTTCACACAGGTACACTGAGTACTGAAGACAGCTGCTGTGTCTTTGTGCTATGCTCCAATTACTAAAAAGTGTTTGGAACAGACCACTTAAATGTTCTGTCTTTAGAGAAGTTTGGCTAATAGAATTTTATTACATTGGCTCATTGACAAGTTCTTAACAGATATTATGAGATAAAGGGGCAAGGCAGAGCAAGATGAAAGAAAGGACTTGTTGAAAGGGAGCTAGGAGAAAGAGATGGAAGAGAGCAAAACATAAACATCACCCACCTATGAACCAGTCCTTTTTTTTTTTAATTAAGTGAGAAACAGGAGGTGGAGAGACAGAGTCATACATGTACCTCAACTGGAATCCACCCGACCAGCCCCCTACCAGGCTATGCTCTGCCCATTTGGGGCACTGTTCCGTTGCTCAACAACAGAACTATTTTTAGCACCTGAGGCAAGGTCATGGAGCCAACTTCAGTTCTTGGAGCCAACCTGCTCGAACCATTCGAGCCATGGCTGCCGGAAGAAAAGAGAGAGAAAGAAAAGAGGGGGAGGGGTGGAAAAGCAGATGGTAATTTCTCCTGTGTGCCCGGACTAGGAATCAAACCCAGGACTTCCACACACCGGGCCAAAGCTAAAGAGTTGAGCCAAGCTGCTAGGGTCATGGACCAGTCCTTTTTAATTACAGTTGCTTTGATTCTCAGCATTTACATTATGCTCATATAAAAAGAAAGCCAGACACATGGTTTAATAAAAACTTGTGTTGATTCACAAATTTATATCAAAGCTTTATAAAGATATAAAATAATAGAGAAAAATCTTAGATGTGTGGGCATTTTAAATATACATATGCATCTAAATTTAAAATAGATTTTTAACTAACTATTTTGGTAACTCTTATTAAAGTAAAGCAGGGCAAATAATTCTTTCCAACAATAATAACCATCTCTTGGTTGTTCCAGGAATGATTAAACTCTGTGGTTTTCTCAAATAGAATTTTCTTTGTACGAGGTAAATATTGAAACAACAGTTAAGTTGGCTCAAGTCTGTCTATATTAACTTCAGGAAACAGCGAATATCACGGGATGATGTAAGAAAGAGTAAGGGAGGAAATTACCACCAAGGCAAGACAGGTCATTCACTCAAGACTAACGAGGATTTTCCCTTAGGAATACAGAATAACAGCAAAGACTAAGTACTATTAAGTTTGTAGGCATTTAATAGGTAATTAAATAAAATGAAACTTTTACACTCATAGATACAGCTCCATACAGAATTTTTAAACTGCTTTGAGCCTATTCTATGTAAAATGTTGTTTACAATCATTAAATATATTATTATAAGGCGTATGGCAAACGGTCTGCCTTAATGCGACAAGGTAAATGGCCTTATGGCTCACTCTGCTCTTTGCAGTAGTTCCATTAGGATGTTATTGGGGATTTAAGCAAATCCCAAACTAGAACACCAGAGGCATATGCAATAGAATATATTGTTAGTCTCATGATTTAAAAATGGGAGATAACATAAATGAATATTTCTAAATATGTATCTAGTAAAATATGTGTGATATTATTTGTATTTAATATAGGCAAAATCCAATTGAATGCATAAGAGCCTAACAGGAGAATGGAGAACAGAAAACGAATCAAATAAATAAAATAATCACTAACAGACAAGCAGAGAAGCCCCTCATTCACCTAATGCTCCACTCAAGTGAGTTTCCTGGATACTGAAGCTGACATCTTTAGGTACCGTTAAGAAAATCTTCTTCAAACTTAAATGGAATGTGTTAAATTAAAATTTTCTATACCAAACTTGAGTCAGATTGTTTTGACTCCTATTTTATTATTTTTTATACAAACCCAACCAAATTCAAGGGTAGTTATCTTTATTTTAATTTATACTAGAAATGCCTCCTTCATTCAATTAAAAAAATAGTGAATTTCCTTCAGGTGGGAGAAAAAGAATGATTTTCACCATAGTTTCAAAGTAACATATGCCACAATTATGACCAAGATGTTGCTCAATATGTAGTAAGGTGATTAAGATGACACATTCTGTGAGTTAGAAAATAAAATAAAATAAAATTTTACTTCCTGCTGGATCTGCAAATAAGTGGAAAACAATGTTCCCTCTATAAGGTATCATGACTTAGTCCACGTTTATTTATTTACTTCTGAATTTTTCACTGTAGTTTGGTGAAGATTAGCTCTTTGGTTAATGTTTTATAAGTTACTCTTTTAAAAATAAGATATGAGAAACTTGAAAATTCAAATCCAAAACAAAGATATACTGTACAATGACTGGGTATTGTTCTTACTACACTTCCTTTGTTATTACGCTAATTTAACAAATCTCCTACTACTATATTTGGCCCATGTGAAATGACAGGCAACATATCTAATCAATGAATAAAAGAGTTACTGTAGGCAATACTTGAGTGGTATCAAAACACGAACATATAGGTATGTATGGCTTGCTCGCCTCTGCCATTCTGCTACGTTTTCACTGAAAAGAAGCATATTTTCTCTGTGTCCTATAACTCTTTATGATTCTTCTCTAGAGCTTCTTCCTCTGAAGAGAGACATGTACACTTGGGATACATGATAACTAAATCCTGGTGCTGACCGAGAACACACATGCTATTAACAGATACATGTTAGCTGGTACCTACTCTATCTGTCCATCGACCTACGTGCTGACCTGTCTGCCTACCAATCTACCAATTTATGTATGCAAATGTGCTATTTTTTTATTTACTTAAGATGTGAACATACGCAAGTATATCAAATACCTTTGTCACCAAGTTTTTATTGACTACCTATATTGTGCCAGGCGCTGTGTTTTTACATTCCCCTCCTCCTAAAAAATGCAGATTAGAAAACATTGTTTTCTAATAATAGAAATACCCCAAAATTGTTAACTCTCAGGTAAAAAGTGCAGAACATTAGAAGTAGTAAAAAGAGAACTAGGCTCTGGCCTCAGGTTTGCCACTATTTGTTAGTACTTAGAGCATTTTCCTTTGACTGTGTCGGTCTCATCTTTTTCATTTGTATCATGCACAATACAGTTTCTTTAAAAATCCTTTTGAGTATAAAATGCCACAGTTCCAAATAGGAAAGTATTTTATACTGCTGGAAACTGGCAAGTATAGTACTTGTGGAAAAACTTAATATTGATCTCTTTTAGGTTATAGGCATTCCAATGTGAGAAGGCAAATATTGTTCCCTCTTATTCCTGCTTAAAAGTATGCTTAAGGAGAAGAGAAATTAGACATTCACGGAACTATTGTGAAGAAAACAAATTTGAATGAACATAAATATTTTACAAATGTAACATACCATAAAATACAATTATTAAATCAACACTCCCTGTCTCCAGGCACTGGGGATGTGGAGCAGGAACAGGAAACAAGACTATCCAACTTCTAGTCTCTTGCATTGGCAGTTTCCGTGCCCTACAGGGGTCAGCCACCAGGGTCTTCTGCATTTTGGTCAATTAGAACTAACATCCGACCAATAGGCTTTTCTCTTAATATTTCTACAAACACATCCTTAACAGGAAGTTAACTTTCTGAGAATATCTACAAATGGAAAAAGTTTGGGCTGTTACCTAATATTAAGTTTAGATGCAAATAAATGGTGTGAATTCATCAACATGCAGTAGTTTCTCTGATTTGTAACATCTACTTTTCCATTTTTTTTTCTGAAAAAGCATTCACTGATGAAAATAGTCATTTTTAAAATGATAAAAAATAGTAGGACATATATTCAGGACAAGTAGTTTCTAAGTCAGTGTTGGAATAGAATATATATATAAATCTTTGGCTGGACCACCAAACCTTGGTAAGTCTAACTTCAACATTTTGGTTGGTATTTGGTTAATTTTAAAAATTACATGATTAATTTGTAAAATGAAATTAAAAATAAAACTTAACAAGTAAAATATATTAAGTGCCATAATACTATCATTCAGAGATAAGCAGAGTTACCACCTTGTATAACCTTCTATTCTTCTGAAATGCGTATATACTATACTGCTCACAAAAATTAGGGATATTTCAAAATGAATATGAAGTGATAAAATATCCCCTAATTTTTGTGAGCAGCATCTGTATATCAGCATACATTTGCTCATAGACTGATGATGAGGTATGTCTGGATAAAACCACTGTACATTAAAAATACTGTAAGTCAGAAATGCATTTAATATACCTGACGAACAAAACATCATTGCTTAGGCTAACTGGTTTCTACTAAATGCACATCTTTCATACCACCATTAAGTTGAATCAAAAGTTGGGGAGCATCTGTATACAACCCAACCCATACTGCAGACATACCTGGATGTCCCAAGAGCTCGAGGTCATGCTGGTACAGGTACATGTGTGCATCTGTGTACTAAAATGCCTCATCTGAGAACCTCTGCTCCACATTTCCCATAAGCTTGAGTTTATCTGAAACAAGCATAGTCAGCATCGCAGAGAAGTAGCTTTGTTTCCTGGAAAGTACCCATGCTTTTTATAGCTGCCCCGCACTTCCAAAGAGCTGGCCCAAGTCCAACTAGTATAAGTTTAGCCAAATTCTGCAAAAATGCAGGGACCATAGAATTCTTTACTGCCAAGTTCCACTTTTAAAATAAAACTATTGTAATTACATCCTTGCTGATGCAGATCTCCTCCCCCTTCCCCAGACACTTTCATAGGCTGGCATGCCCAATGCATGCCCTACGGAGGGTACGGAGGAGCGGTGTGCTGGCTGTCTTACTACAGATGGAGGTCAGCAGGTGCTTGCAGGCAGTACCAGTTCACTTCTGTTCCCAAAACATGACTGACCACCCCCAAATATGTGCCAGACGTTGTGCACAAGATGTGGCTTTTGCCCCCAAGGCACGCCTGGTTTGAAACAGACACACATATGATTAGAAGCAACATGGGAACAACAGGCTGCTGCTTTCATTGGTTGTGCTTCCCCAAATTGCTTTAAGGCAGGGACCACATCTATTCGATCCTTTGCCTCTCTGGATGGGAAGCGCAGTATGGGGCACATGGAAGGTGCTGGGCCACTTGCTGGTAGGCTGACTTGATATTAAGCTGCAATGGTAGCTGAGATACATTTCTTGCACAGCTATAGTCTCCATAGGTCTTTGGCTATGCTAATTACACATACCTTCCCCTAAGAAGTTCTATGCATCCCAGCAGGAAGGCCCAGAGGGCATACTCACTGCAGTGGCCCATCTCATCCATTATTACCACCATGCAAAGGTGTCTCTACTTCAAAGGCAAATACGTGTCAAAGAACCAGGGAAAGAACAGAAAGAAACATATGTGGTCAGTGGCAACCAAACTTAGCTTCCATCATGAACCACTGTGGCCTCATTCTGACAGGTCCACTTGCAGCCTAGCCCTGGGCCACACCAAGCAGTGGCAGCTACGATTAGACTTCAGATGCTTTCTATAAGGGGTGGGGGTGGGGGAGCAAGGAACAGCAGAGGTACAGAGATGCTTTATTATTTTCCCCTGAATTTGAATAGTCTAAACTAAATCTTCACTTTGGTACCAGAATTCTGAAAAAATTAACCTGCCCCTGACATTATGTAACTTACAGAGCCTGTTTGTTAATCACAACTTGCCTAGTATAGTCGCAAACCATTTGCTGCATGGCCAACATTTGTGTGATCAAAATGGAAAAGGGGAGTTTTCAGGAGAGTCTGGGCCCAAGGGAAGCAACTGGGGTACAGTGGAAAGAACACAGGTCTGGGAGGCAGAAAGCTCAGCTTTCGTAAGCTGAGTTACCCTGGGACCGAGTGGCCGGGACATGACTAGGGTTATGAGGCTGGGCCATCTATCTGAGCAGATGTAGTCAAAGGGCTGGCATCTGGGACAAGTGGGCGTGCCTCCCCTACTATTTCTGCACTTTGGACTTGAGGAAGAAAACTGTGCTCTGACCTGGCGAACCTGAACTGGGTTCCACATCCTTGAATGCTACTGTCTTTCTCCTGTCTTCCCACTGATGGGCTTTGCCAGTTTCTAACTTCCACGCGGCCACCTACAGACTCTTGTGTCCAGTCACTCATCCTTCTCCAGACGTCGTCCAGCTGCCACTTTTTCATGAGTTATTAGAACAGCACATATAATTCCAAAGTAGATACAGGATGTTTTACTGGAAAAGTAGGACAATGTTTTCTTGAAATCCTTGTTCCTCATGACGATCAGAATTTTGTTTCCTTTCCTGGCATGGCCCGCCTTCAGGAGAACAGTCTACCTGCAGTAATTCTTAACTTTGGTTCTTCAACAAAAGCTGATGGCTCACGCATCCTCTTGTCTCTCTCAGTGCCGGGCTGACTTCTCCTGGGGGATCCCGCCAACATCTTTGGTAGAGTAAGCCATCTAGATCAGGAGAGCACTCACAAAGAAAATTCTACTCTAAAAAGGTTTCACTCAGTGGAAATGTCTTTAAAAGGTTAAACTAACTTCTGGTTTGGTTCTTTGAGGAAGCTCTTCTATTTTTTCCCAAAGCAAACACTCTTCCAGACTGAAAGGCCCAAGGAGAAATAACCCTTGTGGCCTTAGGATTGTAAAAGAAAGGAGCTATGAAAGAAGGGAGCCCAACCATTCAGAGAGAAATTGGTGTCACTCACAGTGATTATGGATTTAAGGGTTTTCTGTAACTCCGGGAAGTTCCGAATCAAAACAGAGAACTGAGTAGAACTGCACCTGAATGCTGAGATTTCCTCTTGCCGCACATTAAACCAGTGTCTGACTAGCTCGTTACTGACCTGTCCAACTCTGGGGACAGGAAGAACAGAGACAGAGTTGGAGCAGCTCTGACATCATGTTCTGAAAGCTTGGGCATGGGGTTTCATTTTTCCTTCTGAGGAACTCATGGACCTGGAAACTACCTCCTCCAGAGGACAGCTAAATTAGTTAAATTTAACTGTAATAAACATAAGGCAAATGAATTATATTTAACTGTAACAGCTACCTCAGGGTTCATCTTGAGATGGAATAATTTTATGTTATTTCACTATAAGTCCGCTAACTAAAGAAGAAAGTAATTACCTAAGGATTTACCATAATGAGTTCACTGACACTCGTTATTTATTATGGTGTGTTAACATTTAAATCATTTATATAGTCAGGCATGGACTGCAGACTTCTGAATATAGTCTGGGGTAGGCATAAGAAGGACACTAAAAATAAAAATGTTTCAGGCAAATATAAATTCAGTAAAGCCACCTGACTTCAGTCTTAATTAAGAATTAGCAACAATTTGGGAAGAGTTGTGGGTGCAACTTTACACTGACAGTAGGACGGGGCCCACTAAGAAAATGAACAATGTAAGTCAGATGGTCAGCTTTTTGAGAGGATAAGCTGCAGAGAAATGCTTTAAAAGGGCGTTTATTTTTTAAAATGTATAATGGGGTTTCAGTGCAGTACACGCTAATGAGAGAAATCATGCTTAAAGTAAAGTAGGGTCTTAGTAGCATTTGGTGAGGGGAACAGTTTGTGTTTCTGAAACCTGCAAGTCATAAAACTTGTCCAAAATGCCATTCGTTGGCAAATACTCTGATACTCTGCATTTCATTTATTCTGAACAATCCCCCCATTTAAAATGTTTTCATTTATCCATTCACCCTTTATGCATCTATTATGCACCAGTTGTGGGCCAAGTACCATGAGTGTAAAGGACAATGAGCCGTGGTGTCTGGTCTCTAGAACCAGTGGGTTCAGTAAGAGACACAGCTGTGTGAGTAAACGGCTTCCTACAGTGTGTGATCTGCAATGGTCAGTGAGGTTCACTACCTGTTCACCGATTAATTGGTCAGCACTGACTTATGTGATTTGAATATAAACACTTAAATATGACTTGACTAGAGAACACACTGCCAACGGCTGACCCATGTTTAGGTGCTAATTTATATATATATATATAGGTGCTTGTGTGTGTGTGTGTGTGTGTGTGTGTGTGTGTGTGTGTGTGTGTGTATACATATGTATTTGATCTGGAAGCTTTGTATTTTATTTTTACATCTTGCCTCAGTCTTTAAAGGATTTAAGGAGGCTTACAAAATAAAGCACACAGTTAAATAATGTTTGAATGTGAATAATAATTAAGACTCAATAAGGGGTGGAATGTTACTGACACCTCTGTCAATCCAGACTCTTGTCTACCCACCCTGCCCATTCCCCTTCACAGTCCAGAAGCCATGCGAGGACTCATAAAGTGATCTGAAGGCTGGACACAGAATGAGGTACGAGTGTGCCTCAGGCAGCTCAGTCCCTCTTCTCCTTCACCAGTTCTGGACTGAGGGGGGGTGCTCCGGAAGCTAACACAATGATACCCTGGTAGCCCCTTGGTTATGTTTCACTCTCTGCTTGATATTTTCAGAAGCATATAATGGACAGGAGTGACTTGCAAGGCAGGATTGGGTAACTCTTGAGTTGTGGCTGAGATACTATCAAGCAGCATCAAAGGACAGGATCATAAGAGGAATGGGAAGAGTGAAAGCACTGAGGTCAGGAAGAGGGAAGTGCATCTGCAGTTGCAAGGGTTCCTGTGCACACAGCTGAGCTCTCAGGGAGGCCCTGAGTCTCTGCAAAAGGGAACATGGCGAGTTACATGACTCAAGATTAAGTTTACCTGTACCTAGAGGCAAGCTAAGTTTCTCTTGGTAGTAAGTTTTTAAGACATTTTTCATGAAAGGTTTTAGAGAGTGGTTGCTGTGAGATGTAATGGACAAGATCCTCAAAAAATTTCCAATTGTACACGTGAGGACCTGCTTCACACAGCTGCTTCTTTAGGGAGCCAGTGGTGGATGCTGAGCACAGCGCACACCACTCACGTGCCCATCAGCAAAGGTGACGATCTGGGAGCCAGAAGGACACAGGCCACCTGGTGTTATGAAATGATTCCCATTTATCCATATGGGATTATTCTTTCTTAGGAAGACAGGAATGAACATTTGTTTGCTTCTTAGGTACTGCGCTAGGTACACCTTTTATTTATTATTAAAATAAATCACTTTTGAAAACACTTTGCAGTCATATTACCATCCCCATTTTCACAAGTGCAAGTGCTAAAGCCCAGAGTCATTAAGTAACTTGTTCAAGGAACACAGAACTGAGGAGATATTAGAATTCAAACTTATGGCTTTGAAGACATACGTCTTTGCTCCAGCTGTTTCTGCACTGAGAACAACAGATTGGATTTTTTGTATGAGTAAGCAGAAAAAACCCTCTAACAATCCATTTACTTAGTTAAGTTTTAGAAATGCTTTCTTCTCACTGGTCTCTCTGATTGACTGAAATGACCAATCATACAGCTATTTCAGTACCAGATACACATTTGGGAAACCCTAACCTTGAGCTGGGCACCCACCGAGCTTTCCCATGGTGGTTCCACATGGGATGCAGCACAACCTCATTCACACTAGCTGTTGCTATCCACCAGTGTGAGAGTGAAATGAACTTAAATATTTGCTTATGTGGCTGTATAGGAAATACATGTAAAACAGAAAATAAAACATCGTATGCAAGTCTTCACTATTTACAAGTAAAATTCAACATAACTGAAGCTACGAAACCCTACATCATCCCTTGGGAGAAAAACCCAATTTTAAAAACCTCTCATCTGTTTTCAGAGTCACTATTCACTGTCAGTGTGCAGATACTTCTGAAGGAGCTGAGATGATGAAGACTAGAGAGAAACTCTCTGATGCTGGGTATTAAAGGAATGTTATGTTATAAAGGAATAAAGCAGGAGGTTGTGGCAAAGCCCGACAGCTCAGGAAACTTCCACACCCCAGGTCTGCTTCCTCATCAGTGCCAGAATGTGTTCCCCCTGCTCTAAGAGCTGGGCATCCGCAGCCAAACATTTGGAGAGGAGACAGCATTGGTCTTCACCAACCCGCTAAAGTTAAGGTGTATGGAACCACTGTAAATGCCCCAGAAAAATGTAAACTAAATGGGGCTGATATCTTCACCTCCCTTTGCTGGGTCTCCAGGTCCTTACCTCTAGAATAGACTGGGACAGATTGTTCCACGGGTTCACCTAGCTCTGACATTCTATACTTCTATGGATTCAGCCAACAATGCTGTTGGGGCTATTTTTAATGCAAAATAATACCTTTCTTTTCCTCCCAGATTTTAATTTTGTTGGTGATGATCTAAATCACATTTTAATTATTTTGTTTCTTTGTCTATTTTTGCATCTCCAGTGTCTAGCACTGCATATGCCTGGTACATGGCGAATCTGCATCGTGCACTAAATGCTGATCAAATTCCTCTCTTTCCTTTCAATTGCCAAGTCCCCTGGAACTCCCAGCACCAGATAGGAAAGGACGACGTTGTTATGACACAGGCAGGCTGTTCTCCTGCTCAGAAAAGTCACTCACAAGGCATCCAGGTGGTACCACTTTCAACTCAAAGCATTCTGGGATCTTCAGAGTTTACTGAGCACATTACCATGTCTTGCTCTGTATTGCTTTTTAATACTGGCTCTTGGTTGTATTCCTTTTCAGTAGGAACTAAATTTCTAAGTTAGCTGAGGTAGTTACGATATTCATCTTTGTATAGCTTATCACTCCTATTACTGGGGCTACACATAGGAGGTACCCAGCTTTTGGGGGTTAACTGAGTTCAGTGAACCAATAAGCACCATAGCCTTTTCAAGCACGGCATCCTACCTTCTGTGACTATGAACCATCCTTTCTCCCTTCCAGATCTTACCACAGAGTCAGGTATACATTCCCTTTTCTGTTTTGGGTCCTTTCAATGCCAATGCCTCTACAATTACAGCCACTTCTTTTACAAATTCCTTGTGACACTCTGGATGTCACCAACTCCTTCCATTCCGTAGAGTGGCACTGCCATAGAGAGAAAGCAGGAAGCTGTTGTCTGCTGCCAACATGCTAACCGCGAGTTGGCTGTTGACTGGGTTTCCTCTTACCCTTTTGAGTTCTTCTAGAGTCTGTTTTGTGAAAGAATTAAAAAGAGTAATACTATATAGTTAAACGTCAAAGGAAATAGTTAAAACAAAGAAAGTATCTTTCCAAATGGTTAAAAGTATTTCAACCCTTTATGTTTCCAGAAACTGTGTGCATATATTTCTGCATTCTAGGTCATGAAATGCCTTCCCTAGCTACCTGCTTCTGGCTCAGATATCCTAATGTAGGTGAAAATGAAAACAATAGAAACATAAAACTTACAACCATACTGTCAAGCACACAGAAACCACACACTCATGCCTCTGTGTCTCCTTGACGTTCTCATCTCAAATTCCCCAGGAGTGAGTGAGTACTAAATCTCCATGACATTCGGTCTGTGCTGACGACGGGGTGCGTTACTCCCGACAGACCACCCTGTCAGCTCTCCACGTGTCCTCGCTGCTGTGCCCCGCAGCTCAAGCAACACGGTGAACTGTCACTCCAGGCCCCTGAGAGGACCTGAGGAATCACGGACCCCTGTTCACCTACTACACTCCTCCAGTCCTATTTGTCAGCTGAGGTTCCAGATGGCCAGGCTGCGGGGGTCCCCCAGGTCAGTCATTGACCAACGCTTTGGCCAGCTGAGCCCTGGGGCAGGCGGGCATCCCCAGAACAACAGCTTTATGTTGACCACCAGCTTCTGTTTAAACACATTCAGTGAGAGGGGACTTGCTCCTTCACGAATAGGCCCCATTGTTAGGAAGCTCTTTGTGTGGAGTTGAAATAAATCTTTTATAATTTTCTCCCATTGGTCCTAGTCCTGCCCCTGAAACAAGGTGTAGTCTCCATTTTCATCATGAATTGTCTGTTTAAAACAATACAAATAAAACAAAATGCTAGCATCATCGTATGTGGAAGGATACAGAAAACCAGGTGAAGAGAACTTGTAGGGTCAGATTGATAAAGAACCCCTGTTCACCACTTTTTCTTTAAGCTGAAAAATAGGACTTGAGGAGTGTAGTGGGTGAACAGGGTGTTTTTGTGAAGCCAGTTAAAGAGCAGTGAAAATGCCACCTCATCTTTTTAGATCCACTGTCCTTCAACTACCAGGGGGCAGACCCACGGCGCTCTCCAGAGGGCACAGATGTAAAATTCAATGAGGGAATAATAAGTGCACACTCTGAGGAAGCCTCCCAGTTAGCGCTGAAGGTAGAGATGGGGTTCCAGTGTCAGCATCTCATGTGCTAACAGCAGAACAGGCAGGTCTAGAACTAAATATAGAATTGTCCTCATAGTCAAAGAATGTATGTATGGTCAAGGAATTATGGGTTACTTTGTGCTTAAAAGATAACATTGTTTAAGAATTAATCATTCATTTAAAACAGAAGTGGAGGAAACCAAAGGAAATCACTGGTGCATGACCAAGGAGAAACATGAAGTCTCCAAGGGTCATAAAGCCATGTCTCAGGTTTGGGAGTCAGCTTTCTGGGTGGGAAGTGATACCCATGGCTCCCCTATGTGGACCTCAGCACAAGGCTGGCTGTCCTGAGGGCCAGGTAAGTCCAGAGGACAATTTCTGAGTGGGACTGAATTGAGGGGTTCATTTGGCTCTCAGCCAGTCAGACAGTCTTTGATTTCTAGCCCTCTCTCCCCTTTCTGCTACAGAGGAGTAAATTAGCATAGAGATAAAACCCATTTCACGGGACATATAGTAAATTGACACAGGAGACACTAAGTTTTCCATTTTGAAAATGAAAGTTTTCCTTTTTCTTTAAGATCCCAAGACTGGCACTTCATTTGTGCTCAGACTGCATTTCCACTACTGAGCTGCTCACAGGGCAGCAGGGCTGAGGGAGGCAGAGGAGGCGGAGGAAGGCAGCAGCTAAGCTGTGAACAGAGCCATGTATTGTGGGGACATGTTAAGTGCCTGCAGGGCATGGTGCTGGGCAGCACATCCACAGTCCCTCCTTTGTGGCCCCAGGAGACACACTGACATGGTCCAGGAGCAAACAACAGTGCTGAATAAATTTGTTCTTGAGATCTGTACGACAGCACCTGTCCCACCTTCACTTCAAGTCTGCCTCTGGCGTCCTTTCCATCATTTCAAAGACATCTTCCTTGTTCTTTAGAACAGGACTTCTCACTGTCTCTCTTCCCATAGGAAAACAATTTCTGAGTAGCCCAGCTGGGCTGAATAACTAATCTGCCAGGGAGCTAGCCTGGCCCCTTCATCCACTCCAACGTCTGTCTGTTTTTAGGTTTTCTCACACCCTTCCTTTTCCCTTTGTAAGCTCTTTAGCTCTCTCCACATTGTCTTCAGTGGATTGCTCCTGAGCTCTTCAGAAAACATTCTGAGTCCTTCACAACACAAGACGCTAAGGAAAACTGTCTGCTGGTGGCTCCAAAGTCAGTCTCTCTTCAATGTCAATGTCAGGGTGCTTCAATGAAGGGAGCACAAGGCGGCTGTTAGGAATATGGCATCTTCATAGTGAAAGACATTATCCAAACAGATTTAGGAAGACTCTTCTCTTGAAAGTTCAATCACCAGATTCCTGTTACATAGTTTTCAAGAGCTGAAAAAGAATGTTTTCATCTGTGATAAGCTGGCTGAAGACATTCCCTGTATCTGAGAGCCATACAGTGTCCCAGGAGAGGTTGTTTTAAATGCAAGGGGAATAACTATTGTTTACTACATATATGGGAGACAATAAATCAACATTTATATAATAAAAAATACTATTGCTATGGATCATATTAATTTAGACATTGTGAAAAATCAGACATACAATAACCTACTTTAGAACTGCATGTGACAAAAAACTAAGTATTATCTAAATAAAACTGCCAAATGGGGAGGCAACAGAAGATAACAGACTTCTGAAGTACCATTATAATACTTAAAATAATAGGATTTATTAAGTACTTATTATGTGGCAGGCATTGTTCTAACAGCTTTGTATGAATTAACTCTTTTAATCCTTACAATAATACTATGAGATAACAGTATTAGCTTTATTTTCTGGAGAATTGGGGCACAAAGAAGTTACGACCCTGCCAGGCAGTGACACAGTGGATAGAGCATCAAACTGGGATGCGGAGGACCTGGGTTCGAAGCCCCGAGGTTGCCGGCTTGAGCGTGGGCTCATTTGGTTTGAGAACAGCTCACCAGCTTGAACCCAAAGTCGCTGACCTGAGCAAGGGGTGACTCACTTTGCTGTAGCCCCCCCAGTCAAGGCACATATGAGAAAGCAATCAATGAACAACTAAGGAGCTGCAACAAAGAATTGATGCTTCTCATCTCTCTCCATTCCTGTCTGTCTGTCCCTCTCTGTTTCAAAAAAAAAAGTTAAAACCTGCCCAAGGTCACACATGGCCAGTAATGTCTCCCGGCAGTCTGACCTGAGACTCCCTATGAGGACTACACTACCAATTCTATGTCACTAGTTTCTCTTGAAAGGACCTGAAAAATGACAAATTGGCATTACTTTTTTTTTTCTCCTTTTTTCTAAGTGAGAGGAGGGGAGATAGAGAGACACACTTTCACATGCACCCTGACTGGGATTCACCTGGCAACCCCTGTCTGGGGCTGATGCGCGAATCAACCAAGCTATCCTCAGTGCCTGGGCCATTTGAGCGACTGGCTGTGGGAGGGGAAGAGAAAGAGAAGCAGGAGAGGGAGAGGGGTGGAGAAGAAGATGGTCACTTCTCTATGTGCCCTGATTAGGAATAGAACCTGGAATATTCATACACTAGGTCAGTGGTCAGCAAACTCATTAGTCAACAGAGCCAAATATCAGCAGTACAACGATTGAAATTTCTTTTGAGAGCCAAGTTTTTTAAACTTAAACCATATAGGTAGGTACATTCCTTATCGAGGTAGCGCCTGCATGTGGTATTTTGTGGAAGAGCCACATTCAAGGGGCCAAAGAGCCGCATGGGGCTTGCGAGCCGCAGTTTGTCAACCAGGGCACCTGGCCAATGCTCTGTTCACCGAACCAAGCAGCCAGGGCAGTATCACTTTCTTAGATAATTATAATTTTAATTAACAAATTAAAGTAAAATTATGTATCTTTACATACATTTGAATTAATCTAGAGCAGTGGTTCTTAACCTGGGTTCTATCGAACCCTAGGAGTTCGATTAGTTGGTCTCAGGGGCTTGGAGAAGCATCTGCCGTGGAGGCCAGAATAAAGTAATACCGTAATTTGTTGTGAGTTCATGCACTTTGCTGGTTTTGTTCTTTGAGCAAGGTGATGTTCATGCACGGCTCATTTTGTGCACCAGTAAAAAAGCATATACCTATATCTTGAATTTGGGGGAAAAAATCATATTTTATTTATCACTAAAGAAGGGTTCGGTGAATGCGCATATGAAACTGGTGGGTTCAGTACCTCAAAAAAGGTTAAGAACCACTGATCTAGAGACAGAAGTCCCTGAGCGGTTCAATGGCAGAAGTACAAATGGCCTCAATGGGCAATACCCTCTTCCATGGCCCCTTCCTAAAGAGTCTGGGGGCTCCTTCTAACTACAAGAGGCAACAGGAAGCTTCGGAAGCTGACCGCTACTTCTACCTCGCTGTTTGAGTGAGTTTAACATACAGCACAGACGTGTTAGAAGAATGATTGTCATATTTCAAATTGTGTTCTGCTATTCACAGGGAAGTCCCTGAGAAACTAAAGTAACAACATGCACACGGAATGGCAGTAATAACACTGTAAGAAACAGAGTGTGAGAGTGGGGACAATATAATAAATGAAAAGTATGGTCTGTAATAAAAGAGCTGAAAAAGGGGACAAAAAATTGAATAAAAGTTGTGAATTTAAAAACCCACTGAAGCAGAAACACCTACAGTAAGAAGTCAATAAAAAGTACGGTGGCCTAGATCAGTGTCTACTAGAAACCCAAGTAGAAAATCTAAGCAAAACAATAAAAAGTGTTTTCCCTTTTCTTTTTCATTCAATGTAATAATATATCTTTTTGTCCAGCTGAACATACCAACTTCTCAAGAGATGACTTCGGACTAGGTTTCCCAACAAAGAAAGAAGGTGGGACTGTGTCAGCACTGTGGGGCACTTAGGCAGAAGTTGTGCCTGAAGCTAAACCCCCGGGGGACAGTCTTAGCCTTTCCCCCAGCACCCACGCCACACAGTGTGGCTCCTCTCCTTTGCCTCCTTTCCCTCTCCACCACCTCATTTCAAATGTTCTCCATTATCCTCAAACTGCCCTGCCCTAACACCCTTTCATTGTCTTGGAAAAAAAATAAAGAGAAGCCACTCAGGTGGGAAATCTATTAGCTTCTAGAAGCACATGTTACATCTATCCACATCTCCATCTCTCCTTTCTGGGGTCAAGTCCATCCACCATCAGCTTTGGGTCCCACGGTGCTCTGCCTCCTCTCAGGAATACTGCACCATTGGGCACTCTCCTCTCTGTTTCTGTCCTCTTGGATAGCCAACCTCTCCTCTACTGAATCCTTCTATTGACTTTTTAAAAATAAACAAACAAACAAACGTTATTTCCTAGAGCAGTTTTAGGTTGACAGCCAGATTAAAAGGCAGTACAGAGATCTCCCACACAGCTCCTCTCCTCACACACGAACAGCCTCCTTCATTGTCGACATCCTCACTAACCTAACCACAGTTTCCATTATCAATAAACCTATGCTGACACTCCAAAATCCAGCTACTACCTTGTCTTTCTCCTTCCTGTGAGTCATCTCGGCTCACTAGTGCCATTTCCTCCCCTCCTATTCTAACCTTGTTTCATAAATGATAAATCTACACATCACTCAAACTGACCATTTCTCATGAAGGTCACCAGTGATCCCCATGTAACTGAATACAATGGCTCATTATTAGTCATTAACAAAATTATTAGTCTCTCAATACATTGTAATATGTTGGCTTGAATGATTATTATCTTGAACTCTATATATCCCTTAGCTTCCAAAGCTCACCTCACCTGGTTCTTCCCCAGTCCCATACAGCTTTCCCCTTTACCTGGCCACTAACTGACTGAGCTCCTGAAGTTTACCCAAAGCCTCTGGTTCCTCTCACTCTACACTTCTGGTCAATCTCGTCCATACCCTGTTTCAAAATCCTCTTGAATGATGACGACCCACGCATCTCTTCTCAGGTCTCTGTGTCTCCTGCATACTCCAGAATATTTCAAACTACTTGGACGACATTTCACCTCAGCATCTCAGGTAACAAGTCACATCCTTTCCAACAACAAACAGTGACATAGTCCATCCAGTTCCATAAGCCAGACACTTGGTGCTATCTCTTAAAACTTCATATTCAGTGAAGCAGCAAGTTCTAGAAATTTAGGTGCTATTAATCTTAATATCTGTTTACTCGCTTATGACAGCCTCAGTTTCCATCATCTCTGATGTGGCCACTGCAGTAAATGATGAGACACAGACCCACACACCTATACTTTGGCTCTACTTTCCCGTTCCAATCTACTCTCCATAGAGCAGCCAGAGCAACTATTTCTGAACACCAAATCTAATTATGCAACATGGTTTTTTTTAAAACATTTCAGGGGCTCCCTGCTGCTCTTGGACAGAGTAAGAGGTCTTTACACAGCATAAGGCCCAGCACGGTCTAGCCTCACTCCCTTTCTACCTCATTATCATTGACCCTTTTGTGCAGCCACACTAACTCTCTACTGGGTCCACGATTTACAACTCTCTTCCTGCCAGAGCCCTGACTATATGGCTCCTGAGCTTCGAGTGGTTTTTCTCTCCCCCAGCTCACATTCTGCCTCGATTCCAGTGTCCAGCTGTCCTTAGAGCACCATGTTGATAACACACATTCCAGTTGTCATTTCACATTTGTCTGTGTGATTATTTGATTAACATCAATTTCTCCAGCTAGTCTAGACCAGTGGTTTTCAGCCTTTATACACATGGGGAAGAGTGACCTAGCTTGTTGGAAATGCAAACATGCAACGAGTAAAAGTTTCATCTTACTGCTCATAGCAATGCAATGCACAACAAGCTGGTGCTTGATTCCAAACTACATGTCTGATGCTCTGACTACTACATAAGTTTTCCCAAAAGCTTTCTGTCTACTGTGCATGATTTGCAAATGCTCTACTCAGTGCAAAAAATTGTTCGAATGAGCCTATATGTTCCAAAGCTATCTAAGACAACCTCAATAGTGTTTTCATCAATGACACAGGCTGATAAGTGTCCATCATCTGAGCATAAGCGAATGTGACTAAGATCATTAGGTCTATAATCTTCATACAACATCAGGGTGGTTAACTCTTTCACAATCTGGCACGAGACTTCTGGGGGACCATCAGTAGTCTATGGACCAGAGGTTGAAAAACACTAGTCTAAATCCTAAGTTCTTTGAGAAGGTCAGCTATGCCTGTCTTTGCTTCTCATTGTGCCTATGCTCCCAGGCACTCAGTAGACATTCAGTTTAATAAATAAATGAATTAATGAACTAATGAATGGAAGAAGTAACTAGATCATGGACCAGGGAATGCAGGCTTGATGAATGGCATTCTCTTGCCAGAGTGGGGTACAGATGGATGGTGATGTCTGGAGCACACTGCTAGGTCTGCAGGCTGGACCTCTTTCAGAAATGACATATTCTGGACACATTCCCCAACCCAAGAGAAAGGAAAGGGACAGGAAGAGAAAAGATGATAGAAAGGCAGGATTCCCAACCTGCTTTAAAATGTGAATGCCCTTGAGAGCATACACTCTAAAATTCATTCCATTAACTAACACATAAGATTCCTGTGAACCCTTAGGAGTGTTCAGCAGGACTGAAACTGTGTCTTTGATATACCTCGCCATATTTATATCACAATTACTTTAATATATCTCTGTACTTTGTTCTTTGTATGTCTGTCTCCGTCAGGTAGACTATAAATTACCTGCAGGTCAGGACCATGACTTTCTTTCCCTGCAATGTAGCATTAAAGTGGGGTCCAGCACAGCTCAGACACTGATGAGTGTTTCTGATGAAAGAAAAATATATGGTTGGATACATTTATAGACAGGCATGAAAAACAAAGCTGACTTTACCATTGTACAGATGGGCGAAAACAGTATTTACCACTATACCACCCTGACACAAGCACACCAGAGTATGGGAATGACCATGGGATGTAAATTGGAAGGCAATCCTGTAATTACTTATTTACTGCATTGTCACCTTACTAAACTGCGAGTTCATCAAGGGATGGTTACTTTGTGCAGTGAAGTGTGAGTTTTCTTCTCAACCCCCTTAATTCAGTTACCAAATGAATCAAAGTCTAGTGATAGCTCTCAAAATAACTAGTAGGATTAGTTTTGGCTGGAGAAGTTTTACCTCTCTGGGTTCAGTAATATCAACAGCAAAATGACATAGGAGGACTATATGATCTTTGAGATCTTTCAGCTCTAACATTTTTTGAATCCATAATTAACCATCTGCATAAGCAGAGAAGAGTTTGGGACAGCCAGGCCCTCAGCAACTGTACCGATCACAATAAATCACATGTGGCTTATAAAAAAATACCCTCTGGATTGCTGCTAATCAGATCAGGCATTGCCACCAAGGGTTGCAGTAAAAAAAACGCCTACGGCCCACTGTGGAAAATGTGCACTAAAGTCTCCTGATGCACTGCAGGGAGGACATCACTGCTGAGTAGCCTGGCAGCCCAGGGGGCAGTCATTCAAATAAAAAGTAATCCAATCTGAAATTGGATATGAGCACATATAAAATTTACAATTGGTATCAATTGGTATCTATGGGAAGGATGATTAAGCAATTTGGCATGAATTTAAAATTATCTAATAACTTGGTTTTATATTGGGAGAGAAGTACTTATTTTTCTCCCGAAATTCATCTCCTTGAAAATTTCTGAACAGAAACTCCTATCATATATTTTGTTCACAATGTATCTATCTCATTCTGGAAAAATTTAGTTATTTAATGAAAAACTGTTGGCAATATCCTTCTAGTTTATACAATGAAGGTGCCATCCTGGCAATGACAATGATATGCTTTGTAATATATATTTTATTTTTTTAAATTTAATTAATTGTGCTTATATAGATTCTAGGGTCATCCCCCCATATTCCCCTCAACATCTCCCTTGCTCCTCTCCCTACATCGCCCTCCCCCCTTCCCTTCAGGTTCATCCCATCCTATCACCCCCTTTCCCTCTGTCCTCTTTTCCCCTGTTCCCTTTGATTCCGCCTCTGTCTCATTTCCGTTGCTCAGTTCACAATGTTCCTTGGATTTCTCAAATGAGTGAGGTCACATGATATTTTTCTTTCTCTGCCTGGCTTATTTCAGTCAACATAATAGTTTCCAAGTCCCTCCATTTTGTCGCAAAAGGCAGTATTTCCTTCTTTTTCATGGCCCCATAGTATTCCATTGTATATATGTACCAAAGCTTTTTAATCCACTCGTCCACTGATAGGACACCTGGGCTGTTTCCAGATATTTGCTATTGTGAACAATGCTGCCACAAACATGGGGGTGCATTTGTCCTTTTGAAACAGTGCTATGGTGTTCCTGGGGTATATTCCTAAAAGAGGGATAGCTGGGTCAAAAGGCAGTTCCATTTTTAATTTTTTGAGGAATCTCCATACTGTTTTCCACAGTGGCTGCACCAGTCTGCATTCCCACCAGCAGTGCAGGAGGGTTCCCTTTTCTCCACATCCTCACCAGCACTTATTCTGTGTTGTTTTGTTGATGAACGCCATTCTGACTGGTGTGAGGTGATACCTCATTGTGGTTTTAATTTGCATTTCTCTAATGATTAGTGATGTTCAGCACTTTTTCATATGCCTATTGGCCATCTGTATGTACTCTTTGGAGAAGAGTCTATTCATTTCTTTTGCCAATTTTTTGATTGGATTGTTTGTCTTCCTGGTGTGGAGTTTTACAAATTCTTTATAAATTTTGGTTATTAACCCCTTATCAGGTGTATTGTCGAATATGTTCTCCATTGTGTGGTTTATCTTTTTATTCTATTCATACTGTCTTTAGCTGTGCAAAAGCTTTTTAGTTTGATATAGTCCCATTTGTTTATTCTGTCTTTTATTTCATTTGCCCGTGGAGATAAATCGGCAAATATATTGCTGCGAGAGATGTCAGTGAGCTTACTGCCTATGTTTTCTTCTAAGATGCTTATGGTTTCACGACTTACATTTAAGTCCTTTATCTATTTTGAGTATTTTTGTGCATGGTGTAAGTTGGTGGTCTAGTTTCATTTTTTTTGCAGGTAGATGTCCAATTTTCCCAACACCATTTGTTAAAGAGACTGTCTTTACTCCACTGTATGCTCTTTCCTCCTTTGTCAAATATCAATTGTCCATAAAGATGTGAGTTTATTTCTGTATTCTCTGTTCTTTTCCATTGATCTATATGCCTGTTCTTATGCCAGTACCAAGCAGTTTTGAGTACAATGGTTCTGTAGTATAACTTGATATCAGAAAGTGTGATACCTCCCACTTTACTCTTCTTTTTCAAGATTGCTGAATCTATTCATGTTCTTTTTTGGTTCCATATAACTTTGAAGTATGTAATTGGTATTTTAATTGGTATTGCATTGAATTTATAAATTGCTTTAGGTAATAAGGACATTTTAATGATGTTTATTCTTCCTAACCATGAACACGGTATATGCTTCCACTTGTTTGTATCTTCCCTGATTTCTTTTATCAATGTTTTATAATTTTCTGAGTACAAGTCTTTCACCTCCTTGGTTAAATTTACTCCTAGGTATTTTATTTTTTTGGTTGCAATAGTGAAGGGGATTGTTTCCTTAATTTCTCTTTCTGACATTTCATTGTTTGTGTATAAAAATGGCTCTGATTTCTGTGTATTAATTTTATATCCTGCCACCTTGCTGAATTCGTTTATTAGGTCCAATAGTTTTTTGACTGAGACTTTAGGGTTTTTTATATACAGTATCATATCATTTGCAAATAATTATAGTCTTACTTCTTCTTTTCCAATTTGGATGCCTTTTATTTCTTCTTTTCTGATTGCTGTAGCTAGGACTTCCAGTACTATGTTGAATAAGAGTGGTGAAAGGGGGGACCCCTGTCTTGTTCCTGATTTTAGGGAAATTGCTTTTAAATTTTGTCTATTAATTATGATATTGGTTGTGAGTTTGTCATAGATGACCTTTATCATGTTGAGGTATGTTCCCTTTATTCCCACTTTGCTAAAAATTTTTATCATAAATGGGTGCTGGATGTTATCAAATGCTTTTTCTACATCTATTGAAATTATCATGTGATTTTCTCCTTCCTTCTGTTTATGTGGTGAATCACACTGATTGATTTACGAATGTTGTACCATCCTTACCTCCCCATAATAAATCCCACTTGATCATGATGTATGATTTTCTTCATGTATCCTGGATTCAGTTTGCTAATATTTTGTTGAGGATTTTAGCATCTACATTCATCAGGGATATTGTCTATAATATTCTTTCTTTGTGTTGTCTTTGCCTGGTTTTGGAATCAGAATTATGCTCGCCTAATAAAGGAAACTTAAAAGTGTCCCTTCCTCTTGAATTTTTTGAAATAGCTTGAGGATAGGAGTTAGTTATTCTTTGAATATTTGGTAGAATTCACCAGTGAAGCCATCGGGTCCTGGGGTTTTGTTTTTTGGGAGCTTTTTGATAACTCTTTCAATCTCTTTTGTTGTAATTGGTGTGTTTAGGTTTTCTGGTTCTTCCAGATTGATTTTTGGAAGATTATATGTTTCAGGGAATTTGTCATTTTCACCTAGGTTGTTTAATTTTTAGTATACAGTTCTTCATAGTATTTTCTAACAATATTTTGTATTTCTGTTTTGCCGGTTGTTATTTCTCCATTCTCATTTCTAATTTTATTTATTTGAGTCCTTTCTTTTCTTGGTGAATCTGGTTAAAGGTTCATCGATCTGTTTTGCCTTTTCAAAGAACCTGCTCTTGGTTTCATTGATCCTCTGTATTGTTTCTTTCGCTGCTATGTCATTTATTTCTGCTCTGATCTTTATTTCCTTCCTTCTACTACCTCTGGGCCTTACTTGCTGTTCATTTTCTAGTTCTTTAAATGTAGGGTTAGGTTGTTTATTTGATCTTTTTCAAGCTTCTTAAGGAATGCCTGTAGTGCTATGAACTTCCCTCTCAGGACTGCTTTTGCTGTTTTTGAGTTGTTGTATGTTCATTATCATTCGTTTCTAGGAATTTTTTAAAATTTCTTCTTTGATTTCATTGTTAACCTATTCGTAATTTATTAACATGCTATTTAGTTTCCATATGTTTGAGTATTTTTCAGTTTTTCTGTTGTGGTTGATTTCTAGTCATGCTATTGTGATCAGAGAAAATACATGATATGATTTCAATCTTCATAAATTTGTTGAGACTGCTTTTGTGTCCTAACATGTGGTCTATCCTAGAGAATGTCCCATGAGCAATTGAAAAGAATATATATTCTGCTGCTTTAGGGTGAAAGGTTCTAAATATATCTATTAAATTGAATTGATTTAGTGTGTCCTTTAAGTCTGCTGTTTCTTTGTTAATTTTCTTTCTTGAGGATTTATCTAGTGATGTTAGTGGGATATCAAAATCCCTACTATTATAGTATTGCTGTTGATCTCGCCCTTTATATCCAACAAAGTCTGCTTTATATGTTTAGGTGCTTCTATATTAGGTGCGTAGATATTTATGATGGTTCTATCTTTCTGTTGGATTGCTCCCTTTATCATTATGTAGTGACCTTCTTTAACTCTTACTACAGTCTTGGTTTTAAAGTCCATTTTGTCAGATATAAGCACTACTACCCCAGCTTTTTTTTCATTTCCATTTGCATGAAATATTTTTTTTCATCCTTTTACCTTCAATCTATGTGCATCTTTTGTTTTAAGGTGTGTCTCTTGTAGACAGCATATGTATGGCTCCTGTTTTCTTATCCACGCAGCTACCCTATGTCTTTTGCTTGTATCATTTAATGCATTTACATTTAAGGTTATTATTGATATGTAGTTGTTTATTGGCATTTTATTCTTTAAAGCTGTATTCCTCTTTTGCTATATTCTTTTTGCACTTTGATTGGTTTACCACAGGCCACTTAACATTTCCTGCAGCATTGGTTTGGCTGTAATAAATTCTTTGAGTGTTTTTTTTTTGTCTGAGAAGCTTTTTATTTCTCCTTCAATTTCAAACGTTAGCCTTGCTGGATAAAGTAGTCTTGGTTGTAGGCTCTTGTTCTGCATTTGAATATATCTTGCCATTCCCTCTGGCCTCAAGTGTTTCTATTGAGAAGTCTGATGTCATCTTTATGGTGGCTCCCTTGTAGGTGATAGCCTTTTTTTCCCTAGCAGCTTTTAAAATTTTTTCTTTATCCATTAGCTTTGGTATTTTAACTATGATGTGTCTTGGTGTAGGTTTCTTTGGGTTTCTCTTTAATGGAGTTCTCTGTGCTTCTTGAACTTGTTTGAGCCTTCCTTGCATCAATTTTGGGAAGTTTTCAGCTATTATTTGATTAAATAATGTTTCTATCCCTTTTCCTTTCTCTTCTTCTTCAGGAACCCCTATGATGCGGATGTTATTTCTCTTCATGTTGTCACAGAGCTCTCTTAGAGTTTCCACAGACTGTTTGAGTCTTTCTTTTTTCTGCTTTGCTTCCATGCCTTCATTCATCTTGTCCTCCAACTCGCTGATTTGATCCTCAGCTTCATCCATCCTGTTTTTAATTCCTTCCATTGTGTTCTTCATTTCTTATATTGTATTTGTCATCTCTGACTGATTCTTTTTTAATATTTCAATGTCCTTTTTTATACTTGTTATCTCTTTATTTAGGTGTTCGTAATGACCATCCATTGTTGTTCTAAGATCCCTAAGCATCCTAATAATCATTATTTTAAACTCTGCATCCAGTAGTTTTGTTATTTCCATATCACTCAGTTCATTTTCTGGAGCTTTCTCTTGTGGTTTCATTTGGATTGCACTTCTCTGTCTTCTCATTATGACTGTGTGTTTGGGTGTGTTGTTTGTAGAGCTGGTTGAGTCTAGGTTTGGTGCTGTCTGCCTCCAATTTTCAGTTTTGTTATTTCTAGTTCTTCTTGGGTTGGCATCAGCAGTTGTTTGTAATTCACTATTGGATTTGGCTTTTCTTGTAGGGCCGCTTTGAAGTCTTGATTTTTTTGTTTTCTTCTCAGTTTTCTTAACTGGGTGGTAGTCTTGTTCACTGATCTCAGCAGGGGCCTTATTTGAAATTGTATCCAGGAACGGGGTGGGTGTAACCTGAGACTAGGAAGTCCTGATTTGCCAGTTACTCTCTCCAGAGGGCGGGGTGCTTTCTCCACTTCAGTAGGGGGAGGTGTATCTCAGATCTCCATGGAGACCTGAATTACTGCCCCCCCATCCCCACTTCTTGTTTTCAGCTGTGTCTTGTTGCACTGATTGTAGTTGGAGAGATATCTTGAGATGGGTGACCCTGAACCACTTTAGTCTTGTGTTATGTGGAAGGATCAACCCCTCCCCCAGCTATGGCCGTCTCCAGCACTGGATGAGTCAGCTGCTCAGGTCCTCCCCTGCATTCCTCTACCCATCACCATCTTTCTCTTTCTCCCCCCTTTCCTTTGGAAGACAAGCCAGCTCTTTTAACACACCTCATTCACAGGTCCCCAGGCAAGTGGCTGTGAGTGATATTTTCTACTCTTTTCCTTGGAATGAGAGCCCTTCTGGGTTCTCATCCTCACCCCCCCCCCCATGTTCCTGTAAGCAAGGAAGACCCACCACTCCTCAGCGCTCCCTACCAGGCTCGATGTGACTTCTTCTTTGCTCCTTGGTTTTTTTTTTTTTTAAATTCATTTTAGAGAGGAAACACAGAGTGGGAGAGAGAGAGAAAGAGAGAGAGAAAGGAGGGAGGAGCTGGAAGCATCAACTCCCATATGTGCCTTGACCAGGCCAGTGCAGGGTTTTGAACTGGCGACCTCAGTGTTCCCAGGTCGACGCTTTATCCACTGCGCCACCACAGGTCAGGCGCTCCTTGGTTTTTGAGAGCTGTTCTTATAGTCCAGAGTTCCTAAATTACTTTGTAATCCAGTTTGGTGGTGTTAGCTGGGGGTCTGTGCATCTGCCTACTCCACTGCCATATTCAGGTTTCCCACAATATATATTTCTTAAAGAAGCTGCAGAAGGTTACATTTGCAAAGCTCCATGTTGACTCCCTTGAAGCAGTCACATGATTTTTTGGTTTTAACTCTTGGGGATGAAAATTATTGAAAAACATGTTCATGCTTCCAATCTCTTCAGAGTAAAAATAAGTGAGTAAGGGTAACAGACAGCAATGTATACTGGGTACTTGTACTTAGTCACTGTCCTGAGTGCTTTTATGTGTTAACTTGTATAATCTTCACAACAACTCTTAGGAAGGCATGATATATTACTACTATTTCCCACTTCACAAATGTGGAAACTGAAGCATAGAGAAGTTAAATAGCTCACCAATGGCAATATGGATGATAAGTGGTAAAGCCAAGACTGGAACCAAGGTGGTCCGTCTCCAAGCCCATAATCTTAAAGCACAACTTGAGTCTGCACCCTTATAAACTATTCACTACAATGTACACCTTTATTAAAAACTCAGGGGTATAATTTTGAACTTCAATTTTTAAGAATAACTCTGTGTTCCCTTTCAATATTCCCTGCTTTAAAAAACCATAACTGCAATTCAGGTTGCATGTAGCTAAGTGCACATAAATCCCAGGGAGCACCAATAACCAAAGCCCCCATGAGGCTGGACCTTGTTTGTAAGCATGAAGGACTTTAGAGCAGCACAGCTCCAGGACCAATTTTACTGTTGTTCCCTTCCGCATCTCAATGGTGGAAGCCTCTGGGTCCCAGAGCACGTGGAAGTCAGTGATCTTCAAAAAGGAGGGCAATATCTAAATGACTTCCCATGTCTGATCTTCCATGCCATTTCCTGTTCTAAGCTTGATTGAGCAATCTGACCAGCGCAGCAAAGTGCAAAGGACACCTGCCCTGAGCCCGAGTGAGCCTTCATCTCTGTGCGGCCAGCCGAGGGTGTTTAACTCCTTAGGCCCTCACTTGGATAAAGTTGTCTGACTAAAAAGATACAGGGACCAGTCTTCAAACTGACGGGAGCTGGTAGCTGAACAGTAATAAAGTGCTCTTCCACTTTTTAAAAATAAAATATGTCCTACAAAAAGAGGATTAGGAGACAACTAAAAGGAATTTTCAAGTTTTTTTTTACATATTATTATATATTTTTACATATTGCTATATGTATATACATATTATAAATATATGTATATATACAATAAGTATACATAATCTACAGGCATACACTATATATATTACATAATATGTAGGAATATGTAACATTTTACTGTCTGTATCTCTAATACTAAACTATCCATCCAAAGCCAATTTGGTACCCCCGCTGGATTACCAAGGTGTGTGCAATAAGGTTGGCTGCTCCCAGGTTTTTCACTCTCATCGGGACGTATGTACCATGTGGATGCTTAAAGCAGCTGTGTCAGAGAACAGGCTAAAGAGAGACAAGCACTAGAAGGTCTCTGGAAAGCGGGAAAGAATTGGAAAGACCGAGGAGATCACATAGAAACTCAAGCACTCTTCACTGAGCTTATTTCCTCTTATTTCCAAATCCCGCCAACAAGCAAGGCTGCCTGATTTGAAATGTGTGGAAGGTGGAAAGCCTGGAGGAGGGGAGAGTATGGGAGAGAGGTCAAGGTCTCAGCAGGGAAGGGTAGTTAGCTCATCAGCATGAATTAGAGCTCTTCGTAAAGGAAGGATCCCCAGCAACAGCAACAACGGGACTGTCCTCTTCCTCATCTTGCACATTATTTGGAGATGAGGGTTTCCACGTAGAACGGAGATCATGTTTTTCCTAGAATGTTAATGATGCCCTAGGGTTACAGTCAATACACCTGTAGTTCAAGTTAAGTTTCAGAGTGATTACTCACAATCACGAAGATGGTAACTTACTTGTTTCTTAACTATTTTAAAGAACTCAGAAATTTTCTAAAATTTCTTAATATATAAAGTCATGCATTTTGAAAAGCTGGTCCACAAATATTTAGGGACAGAGAAAGAGAAAAAAGAAACAGCTGATTTAAGTTTTTAAAATTAGCTTCTGTGGTAGGCAAAATTATGGTCCCCTAAAGATGTCTACACCCTAATCCCCGAAATCTGTGAATATGTTACCTTACATAGCAAGGGGTACTTTGCAACCATGACTAAGGACCTTGAGATGCAGAGAAGTGGGTTACTTGGGTGGACCCAACTTGATTACAAGAGTCCTAATGAGAGAGAGGCAGGAGGGTCGGGGTCAGAGGAGGAGAGATGCATGAAGCAGAAGCTAGGGTGACATGAAGGGGCCCTGGGGCAGGGACTTCAGGTGGCTCCCAAGGCTGGGAAAGCCAAGGAAACAGATTCTCCCCTAGAAGCTCTGGAAGGAAGAAGCCCTACTGACACCTTGACATAGCCCAGCGGACCTGATTTCTGACTTATGTGAGGTAATGAATCTATATAGTTTTAAGCCACCAAGTTTGTGGTATTACTGCACTCAAAGGAAATAAACATAGCTAGTATGTTGTGAAAGGTGGAATCCTGGGCACAAAAATGGATGAAATAAAAATCAAGTTTAAAAAAAGCATTACTCTAGTGGTGAGGAAAGAGAACTTTCTTTGATGGCACTGGCACTCAAGCTCTATTAGGTTTAAGAAAGACAAAATCTGCCTAGAAAGACACCGAGAAGAAAGCATTTAATTAGAAGGAAAGCTGCCCAAATCTCTCAAGTGCAGTAGTTGAGAGCTTCTAGTCCACTGGGTAGAACAGGGAGTATGTACATATCTTCTGAATAGTATTTACAATGGCTGGAATGCCACCCTCATCATTTCAGGTCCAGTTCTCAAGACTGGTATTGTGGGTCTCCTTACAAAACCTTCAGTCAATCCTAAGGGGCAAGGCAGTAGTGCCCCAACCCTAGGGGCAAGTAATGCAGTCTATTACTCAAAAAGGATGTGTCAGTCTGACAACATCTTTCTTTGAAGGACAAATATTTTAAACAGCAACTCCAGGAAACCATTTTAAAATTCTGATTAAATCTCTCTGACATTATCAGCTAACACTGAAGAGAGGGAGTGGGGAAGAGCTGACTGACTCAAGATCTGCCAGGAGGAAACATATGGGCGCAGCAGCAGGAATATCCCAGAGAGGAGGTCATGGCCCATCAAAGCAGACCTGTACCCTGCTATGACCCAGCTGGGCTGGGGGAGCCCTGGCTTTCACAGTCAGCCTGCTTCTGCCTTCCCCGGAGGGCCAGAGGGCTCTGATTCCATGGCAAAGGAGCCAAAGCAGGAACTCTGCCTCTGATGGGCATTGCCCAGTCCACTATGATGCTGTGAGTGCTCTCAGAGAACCAGGGCATCACTGGTAGTGGACTTAAACATAGCACGCGTGTTACACATAGCACCCTGAGACCACCAGGAACTGTCCAACCATGCTGAAGGTTAATGTCCTGTGCTTCAGGCAGGACACTTCTGAACAGTCACAGAATGCTAGTGAGACAGAGTAGAGGAGCTGCAACCTAGCCTTTTCCAACTTCTGAGGCAGGGGTTCCAGCTGCACCCTGCACTCCATGAAGGAGGCTTTGTCTTATTCACTGACGCACCCCCAGTTCCCAGAGGGGCATCTGACATACAGTAGGCATTCATATTTGTGGAACGACTAAGTGAATGAATAAAGGGAGGCTGTAGATGTGTTTATTTTATAATAACAATATGGCCAATCCCTAATTCAACTCATATTGCAACTATTCTTGACCCTGATATGATGTCTCTTCCCTTCTAAGCACCAGGAGAGGCCTGTTTCTTCCTCTAATACTCTCTTCTCAGACTTGTGTTGCTGTCAGTTAGTTCTCATGAATTTATTCTCCAAAATAAGGCTCAGGACTGATCCTACCCCACCCATCTTTGTACCCACCACAGCCAGCCCAATGCCTTCTATGAAGTAGGTGCTCAATGAATAGCAACAGATTGGAATCAGTAAAGTATCGTGTCTCCAGTTGTTTTTTGGAAAGAGAGGGTTGGCATGTAAAGGTCATCTGGATTATGGAGTAGAGGATCATAGCAATTAAATATACTTTAAAAAAAGCTTCCTAATTTCTCTATGACAGGAAGAATACTATAAAATAAGTGATCCTCCAACAAGAGGACCTAGATTTATCAATATTCAAGGTTTTGCCAGAAGTGAAAATCATTTTAAAATCAATTTATTAATACGGAAACCTTATTAAAATAGACATGTGCATATACATATATAGGATTTACCAATTGATAGGCTTTATCTTTGAAGTGAGAAGAGATAAAAATAAAATGCATATTGCATTGAACAAGTGGCATATGGCACGATTTATAAACAAACACCCTTTGTCTCTGCCTTTCTGGTACTGGCCTCTTGCCCTGGTTTGAGGGGCCCTCTGATGCCATCGTTTCCTTACAGACTGCCTATTGGGGAGCCTGTCCTCGCCACCAGCCAGGAGCCTCACTGGATGCCCGCTCTTTGGAGCGCAGTGAGATGCTCTCACTGCCCTTTCCCACTGAAGCTGGAGGTTTCTCTAACCACACGGGAGACCCCTCAGATCTGGGCATCTGCTCTGCCTTAGTCCATGTGTCCAGGAAGGGTCACAGATGCTAACAAGCACTGGTCAACAGTCTGTGCAAACAGAATTTCCTGCTTTTCTCTTTGCTGGACAGTAGTGACTGAGAAATGAAAGGGCTGAAGGGTAGCTGGGCAATTTTGAGAGAAAAGTGGTCAACCAACATAGCCACAAGGCCAGTCTTTGATTTCTGCAAGTGCCTTGAAAGGAAAAGGAAGGAGGAAAACTAATATTTATTGAGTTCCTAGCAAGATAAATATATTTATGACAGTACTGCAAGGTATTCCTTTCTAAGATTTAGGGTTTTTCTGTTTGTTTGTTTTTTGATATTTTACATCTATCAAAGTTATACTTGCATATATTTGAAAAGCCAAGTAATTAATTATAAGGCTTGTTCTGAAGGACAGCAGCCCCCAGCCCCAATTCTGCCACAGTTCTCCAGGGGCAACCTAATTTCAACTCCTCTGGTCAATTCCTATGGTATTTATCCCTGTATCTTCAAATAAGATACTATTATAGCCACTTCTTGGGATTTTGTTTATTTTTTAAATTTTAGGCATTACATATTAACTCTCCAGGTTAGACGAAAAGCACTTGGCTCTCTGTTCACACCTCACTCCCCAACACCACCCTTCTCGGCATAGGGGTTCCATCATCATCCTAATAAAGGTAGGCTGAGATTTTATCAGCTCATCCCTCAGTGTTCACGCTGTAATGTGTGAATGCAGAGACCAGGAATACTTTTCTTTTTCTGTGCAAGTGTTTTTCTCCTTAGCTGTAATAACTATGTTGACTTTTCATTTGTGTTGTTTCCACAAATGTGTGCACGCCCATGCTCTTCTCCTGGCTAAGGGAGGAGGAAAGCACGGAGTAGTGCCACCTGTGTGCGCTGCCACTTACTAGCTACATGACTTTGGACAAAGTACTTAACCATTGAGTGCCTCAATCCCCTCAATGGCACAAGGCAAATAATAATTGCCTATCTGATAGGGCTAATATTTGGATTTAATTGTTAATGCATGTATTCTCAGTACTGTGTCTGACACTGACTTCTCGGTATATAGAAATGGCGATGCCGTTATTAGGTCTCCCCTGGAGACTTCTGACCTGCTCTTGTCTAGACAAGCCCCTCTGGAAGGCTGCAGCACAGCTGAGGCTGGCATGGCAGTCTTCTTCATCCTGGGGATGCCTGTGCTTCTCCTTTATGTTGGATCTCCTGCTTGGGGGACTTGCCTGGCTGACTTCTCTCTTTGGTGAACATATCCTCCAGCAGTCTGAAAGTATCATTCTTCTACCCTCAGATTTAATAGACAATATGACTGAACATAAGATTCCAGATGAAAAGTTATTTTTGTTCAAGCTTCTAAAGGTGTTACTCTCCTGACTTCTCATGCTCCTGCAAGCCAAGACATCATTCTGACTCCTGATTCTCATTCTGTCTCTCCCAGCTTTCAGTACTTTCTCCTTGTCTCCGTCAGTCTGGCTGCCCCTGAATCCTGCTGTGGTTCTAGTTTTATTCAGCACACTGGGTACTTGAGTCCTTTCAATGTGGAAATGTATGTCCTTTGGTTCTAGGGAATTTTCCTTCATTATTTCTTGAAAAAAAAATTTTTTTTTAAATTTTTATTTTATTCATTTTTTTTTTAGAGAGGAGACACAGAGTGAGAGAGAGAGAGAGAAAGAGAGAAAGGGGGGAGGAGCTGGAAGCTCAACTCCCATATGTGCCTTGACCAGAGCAGTGCAGGGTTTTGAACTGGCGACCTCAGTGTTCCCAGGTCGACGCTTTATCCACTGCGCCACCACAGGTCAGGCCTCCTTCATTATTTTTTGGAGTTCCTCTCTACCTTTCCTCTCTTCTCTCTTCCTGAAACACTTCTTATTTGAATGCTGTTCTCACTGCACTGAACTCTGATTTCCTTTCCTTACATTTTCTCTAAAATTTCCTTTTTCTTTTCAGGAGAACTCAGTATTAGTTTTCAACCCTTCTAACTTTTACATTTTTGTTATCACATTTCTAGTTTTCAAGAATCTTTTCTAGGCCCTGGCCAGCTAGCTCAGCGGTATAGTGTCAGCCTGGCATGTGGACGTCTTGGGTTCAATTCCCGGCCAGGACACACAGAAGTGCCTATCTGCTTCTTCATCCTTCCCACTCTATTTTCTTTCTCTCTGCCTCTCTCTTCCCCTCCTGCAGCCAAAACTCCATTGGAGCAAAGTTGGCCTGAGTACTGAGGATGGCTCCATGGCTTCTGCCTCAGGTGCTAGAATGGCTCTGGTTGCAAAAAAGCAATGTCCCAGGTGGGTGGAGCGTTGCCCCTCAGTGGGCATGCCAGGTGGGTCCCAGTCAGGTGCATACGGGAATCTATCTGTCTGCTTCCCTGCTTCTCACTTCAGAACAAAAAAAAAGATTCCTTTCTGTTCTCTGGATATTCCATTTTTAATGAGTCCTTTCTTTGCTTTTGTTAGTAAATACATTTTCTTTCTTACTTCTCTGAGAATTGTAAAGGAAAGTTCTTTCTTTCATGTCTTCTCCCCTTCACAGTTCCTTTAAGCTATGTTTACTGCGTTTGTTTTTCCCTTGGTCTTACTTTGTACTTAGCTGGCACTTCTTGGATGCGTGTTCATATTTCAGAGGGTGCTGTTGGAGTCCTGTGAATTTGTGGGCGTAAAATGTACCTGCATGGAGAAGGCTAAGGCTGACCGAGTGCAGGGCTCACTGGAAAGGAATCTGTGCGCTGTTTCTGGAGAAACCCCTGATGTGAGTATATTAAGCCGTTTTCTTATAGGCTGATGAGATCTCCAGAGTTGCGATTCCAACCTCCCAGTAGGCAACAGTGAGGGTGATCATCCTAGTGGCCAGGATCCAGGGAGGCAGGTCACTGAAAAAGGCAGGGCATCTCAATATTCAGGTAGTCACTGCAACCCAAATACCAGGGGTCCTCTGCTTTGTCCCCTCCAGAGACAAGTCTTCAGACTTCTACCAAGGTAAAGGCTTGTTGGTAATCGGGTTGTCGCAAGTATGTGACACAGAATTGGGGAGAAAATCTTGGGTTCTGCTATTAAGCCCATGTTCAACTGATAAGTCTTATTTAGACCTGCCTTACCCCACTTATAAGGTAACTGATAGTACCAATTCCTGGACCTATGGAGGAAGCTGCAGTGTAGTTCACATTGCTCCTGGACTTTCCCCACTGCCAACATGGATGTCAGCTTTTTGGTATCTGCTTAAAGTGGCTTCCACTTTCCCTCTGCTTTTGAGCTTTCTAAGTTATGTAGCTGATGCCTCTTCTCCCACTGACTTAGTTCTTGATTAATTTATGTCTCAAAAAAAATCCTTTACTGTTACTGTAATAGCATTTTGAGAGGTAACTGAGGTTAATGCTTATTATGCTCAATCTGTCATCTTTAATCACAAGTCTATTAACCTCATTTCTTAGGTAAGGTAACTAAGGTACCTGGAAAATTTGCTGATGTTCATAAAACCAGAAGGAAACAAAATCAAAACCTGAACTCCGGCCTCCCCACTCGTAAGGCCCAAACCTTTCCATGGGAGCACCCCTCTGGAGGGTGCAGGGCTCTTCCTTAGCTGCTGTCTAGTGGAGACAGGCTCTACTCTGGAATCAGGACCAGAACAAAGACCACGAGATCCTGAAAATTCGGGTGACATCTCTCGGCCTCCTGCTGCCGCCACACCACTTCTACACCTTGTCCTGAATGGCCCACACTTTTGCTCCAGTAATTCTACCAAAAGCCCAGGTTTAGCCTTATGACCTTAGTTTGAAAGAATGCCCAATAGGAAAGGGAATGGTTCCAACTGTGCAGCCCTTACCCAATAATGTGAATACCAACTTACCTTTTCCAGTGATTGAAATACTTCTGAGAAATCAAAGAAAGCCCTTCTCACAAAATGTCTAGGGTCTTTTTTATGCCAAAAAAGCAACAAGACAGACACATTTTATTATGGTTCAATAACAGCCATTGCTTTCAACTTATGTCAATCTCAGACTCCATCTAACAGACTCCCCGTGGTTTCCCACCAGGATCAATCCATTCTGTATAGCTCGTGGAAAACAGCACAGGTTCTAGAATTACACAGGTGGGGTTCAAATCCCAACTTTGTCACTTACTGCTTATGTGGATTTTGGACAAGTTACATAAGTTCTCAAAACCTGAATTATTTTGTCTATAAAATGGTAGTAGTCATAACATTCATTTTATAGAGTTGCTATCAATTTAAATAAGATATTATTGTATGTTAAGCATCAAGCTTAATACCTAGCAGTGTACAGTTAATAAACGCTAGTTATTTTCTCTTGTTATTTCCACATTCAAAAAACCCTTATGCATAAGAAAAATCTGTAACTATGTATGATGATGGATAATAACTAGACCTATTGCGGTGACTATTTCTCAAAATATACAAATATTAAATCATTATTTGTACACCTGAAACTAATATAATGTTATTATACTAATATATGTCAATTACACCCCACTAAAAATGTTACAAGTTTGCTTAAGATTTATTAAAACATCTACTATATTCACAGGGTTGTGTAATACTTTGCAGAGTATACAAAAATGAACAAAAAAGCAGTTCTATCTTTAAACTGTTGTGGCCACAGGTGTGCAATGTGCTGTCTGGCAGTGGGTGTTTGGTGGCAGCCAACACGTGCAGCTCCTGGCCCTGCAGCAAGCCAGGGGGAGGGCTCTGTAGAAGCTGGTTTCCAGGGTCACTCCCAACCATTCAGATCTTCCAGACAATATATATCGGAGACAGAAACTTTGGTTATGTAAAAGTTTAAACAAGTGAAATGATGCAAACTACTTGAAGGATAGGAGAGACAAAAAATCTACAGTGTGTCCGTAAAGTCATGGTGCACTTTAGACTGGTCACAGAAAGCAACAAAAGACGATAGAAAAGTGAAATCTGTACCAAATAAAAGGAAAACCCCCCTCCCAGTTTCGGTAGGATGATGTTGCAGAATGTGCGCAAGTGCAGATGATGATGTAACACCGTGTAAACGGCGGAGCAGCCCATGGCCATGCCAGTAGAGATGTGGACGCTACAGAGGAAAGTTCAGTGTGTTCTGTGGCTCGCTAAATTCGAATCCGTGACCAAAGTGCAACGCGAATATCGGCGTGTTTATAACGAATCGCCGCCACATAGGAATAACATTACTCAGTGGGATAAGCAGTTGAAGGAAACCAGCAGTTTGGTGGAGAAACCCCATTCTGGTAGGCCATCAGTCAGTGACGAGTCTGTAGAGACTATACGGGAGAGCTAACTAAGAAGCCCTAAAAAATCTGTGCGTGCGTGTGCTCAACAATTACACCTAAGTAAGACTACAGTTCATAAGGTGTTAAAGAAACATCTCTGTTTTACGGGATAAAAATTGCGGCTGTTGCACGCTATCAAACCAGTGGATAGACCTACACGATGCGCATTTGCTACAGATATGCTTCATGAGATCGACAATGATGCAAGATTTTTGCAGAAGATTGTGTTTAGCGATGAGGCGACCTTCCATACCTATGGACATGTTCATGGCCTTAACGTCCGAATACGGGCTGCTGAACATCCTCATGCCTACGTTGAGTATGAATGTAACACCCCTAAGTGAACATGTGGTGTGGCCTGATTCATAAGTTGATAGGCCCATTTTTTTTGGGGGGGGAGCAGTCTGTGATGGCAAAAACCTATCTTGACATATTGGAATTGTATGCAGTGCCACAATTTCCAGAAGGTGTCATCTTTCAACAGGATGACGCTCCTTCACATTACGCCACCATTGTTCGTGAGTTTCTGGATAGAACATTCTTCTGGTGGTGGATAGGCAGAGGTTCTGTCAAACCATGGCCACCACGATCTCTGAATCTGACACCCTTAGACTTTTACATTTGGGGTTATGTGAAGCAACATGTGTACATTGAACGTATCAACGACATTAATCACTTAAAACAGAGAATCACAGATGTTATTCACTCTGTTACACCAGACTTCCTTGCCCGTGTGTGGCAAGAACTTCACTATGGTTTGGATGTGTGTAGGGCAACAAAGGGAGCCCACATCAAACTGCACTGGATAGGTATGAAGCTGGGAGAATTTTTATTTTATTTGGTGCAGATTTCACATTTCTATTGTCTTTTGTTGCTTTCCTGTGACCGGTCAAAAGTGCACTGTGACTTTACGGACACCCTGTATTTATATTTTTAAGACAAAGATATAAGTAGAAAAAAAATCACAGCACCCAAATAAATGTTTCTTAAAATATACACACAGTATGGATGCACAGAACAAACAGATACTAACTATATACCTTTTACATTAGCCATAACTCTCAGCAAGACTCCTTAATTCAAGGAGATGAACCAATCACCTCTGTAATTACAGAAATTAACCCCCTTACAAATTGGGCTATGGTGTGCTTCAGTGATTTAAAAAAAAAAAAAACCAAACATTTTGTAATAAGACTGTTGAACAGAATAATGATCAGCTCCTAAATGCCAGCCTTGACTATTAACCCACAGACATAAATATATAGGACAGTGTTGTTTAAATAGCATTAATTCATTTAACAATCAATGACTGAACACTTACTGAGTGGCAGGAATTATCTGGTCCTTGGGGTTACAGAATACAAAGTTCTTATTTCCATGGAGTATGTTCGCTGGGAGACACTAATATGCCAATAAATAATACTTTTGTAGATCTAAAAAATGGTATAAAGAAAATAAAAATGGGTAGTAGGTTTGAACTAATACTTAAATAAAGAGAGTTGAGGGGGAGCAAGATGGTGACGGATTAGGCGGACGTACCAACTTCCAACTCCCAGAACCAAAGTGGATTATAACTCAATTTTAAGAACCATCATCAGGATAAACCAACTTTGAACTAAACTAAGTGGACTCTTCAACCAAGGAACACAGAAGAAGCCACATTGAGACTGGTAGGAATAGCGAAAACGCGAAGAGGGCTGCCCTGCTCCCCGGAGCAAACGGCAGCCCGGAGAGACCCGCGTGGCGGGAGGAGAGTTTGGCGGAGAGGGATGGACCTGGGTCCCAGGAACCAAGCCCCAGCCTGCAGTCCCAGAGCCTAGAAGAGGCATTTGGGCAGTTTTGAGCTGTGAAACAAGTGAGGGAGCTCCCAGGCCTACAGTGTGGGGTATTAGGTCCCTTCCTACTCTGCTGAGGGTTGCTGAAGGATACGGTGGCGGCAGGACGCTGAAACGCGGTCCTGTTGGCATGGGCAGAAGCCAAGCCGGTATGAGCTCGGTCTAGCCCAGCAGGGGGGGAGGGGACGCGCGAAAGCGGTCCGGAAGCTGCGGATCGCATGTAATCCCACCTACGGGGACAAAGTGGGAGGCCAGGAACGGGCAGAGATCTCCTCTGTGACCCGGTGCAAGCCGGCCCTGACCGCCGGGACGGGGCTAAGACCAGGGACGGGCTGGGGCTTGCAGCTGAGCTCATGCTACCAGCCCCGCCAGGCCGGAGAAACCGCGGTTAGCCATTCTACGTGCACGAGCGGGCTCTGAGCACGGGGAGTGGTAGACCCCAAGACAAGTGGAAGCTCGCAGTTGAGCCCATGCTACTATCCCAGCCCGGCCGGAGAAACAGCAGTTTGCCATCCTACGTGCATGAGCGAGCTCCGAACGCGGGGTCGGGGTACAGTCCGGGAGGAGCGGAAGTCCGCAGCTGAGCGGAAGCCAGCAAACACGCCCGGCTCAATAAACCTTGGTTTGTGACCCTGCACAGAAGGGCCCTGGTCTTGAGTGCGGGGCTAAAGCTCCGGACGAGCAAAGGCTCACAACTGAGAGCACGTCAAAAGCCCCGCGCAACCCGCGAAACTGTGGCAAGCAGTCTCTGACTGCGGGTTCCGGGTGGAAGTCCGGAAACAGGCTGGGTCCGCAGCTGAGCAAAGGTGCTCACCTATACCCTTGGTGCTGAGGCTTGTGGCTTGAGTGACAGCCCCTCCCAGGGAGGAGAGGCAGAAACCACAGGAAAAGCCACAGTGGGCCGGCGCTGGCAATGCCCATACCCAACCGCCCTAGGCAGCAGCAGAGGGGGTGGCGGGCCTGCAGACAGACCACACCTAGAGAACACAAGGGCAACACCTACTGGACTCCAGTGGCCACAACTTGCTTGTACACAGACAAAATGGGCAGGCAGAGGAATGCAAACCAAATGAATCAAGAGAAATCCACAGAGAAGGACCTGAATGAACCAGATATAACCAAATTACCAGAAGCAGAATTTAAAATAATGATAGTTAGGATGTTCAAAGAAATTAGAGCAACTATGGATAGTCATTATGAACACCTAAATAAAGAGATAACAAGTATAAAAAACGAAATTGAAATAATAAAAAAGAATCAGACAGAAATGGCAAATACAGTATCAGAACTGAAGACCACAATGGAAGGAATTAAAAGCAGGATGAATCACATTGAGGATCGAATCAGCGAGTTAGAGGACACAATAAACAAAGGCAAAGAAGCAGAGAAGAAAAAGGAAAAGAGACTAAAAAAATGTGAGGAAAATCTCAGGGAGCTCTGTGACAACCTGAAGAGAAACAACATTCGCATCATAGGGGTTCCTGAAGAAGAGGAGAGAGGACAGGAAATGGAAACTTTGTTCAATCAAATCATAGCAGAAAACTTTCCTAAATTAAGGCTGGGAAACACTCCACACGTTCAAGAAGCACACAGAACTCCATTAAAGAGAAACCCAAAATGATCTACACCAAGACACATCATAGTTAAAATACCAAAGCTAATGGATAAAGAAAAAATTTTAAAAGCTGCTAGGGAAAAAAAGGCTATCAACTATAAAGGAGCCCCCATAAGGATGACATCGGACTTCTCAACAGAAACACTTGAGGCCAGAAGGGAATGGCAAGATATAATCAAAGTAATGCAGAACAAGAGCCTACAACCAAGACTATTTTATCCAGCAAGGCTAACGTTTAAAATTAAAGGAGAAATAAAGAGCTTCCCAGAAAAAGAAAGCCTCAAGGAATTCATAAAAACCAAACCAATTCTGCAAGAGATACTAAGGGGCCTGTTGTGAACAGTTTAAAGGGAGGAAAGAATAGAGCAAAAGAAGAATACAGCTTTAAAGAATAAAATGGCAATAAACAACTACATATCAATAATAACCTTAAATGTAAATGGATTAAATGATCCAATCAAAAGACATAGGGTAGCTGCATGGATAAAGAAACAGGACCCATACATATGCTGTCTACAAGAGACACACCTTAAAACAAAAGATGCACACAGACTGAAGGTAAAAGGATGGAAAAAATATTTCATGCAAATGAAAATGAAAAAAAAGCCGGGGTAGCAGTACTTATATCTGACAAAATAGAATTTAAAACAAAGGCTGTAGTAAGAGATAAAGAAGAACACTACATAATGATAAAGGGAACAATTCAACAGGAAGATATAACTATTATAAATATCTGTGCACCAAATATAGGAGCCCCGACATACATAAAGCAGACTTTGATGGATATAAAGGGTGAGATTAACAGCAATATTATCATCGTAGGGGATTTCAATACCCCTCTAACAACACTGGATAGATCCTCAAGAAAAAAAATTAATAAAGAAACCGCAGACTTAAAGGAGATACTAGATCAACTTGATTTAATAGATATCTTCAGAACTTTTCACCCTAAAGCAGTAGAATATACATTCTTTTCAAGTGCTCATGGTACATTTTCTAGGATAGACCACATGTTAGGACACAAAAATGGTCTCAATAAATTTAAGAAGATTGAAATCATATCAAGCATTTTCTCTGATCACAATGCCATGAAACTAGAAATTAACCACAAAAGAAAAACTGAAAAATACTCAACACTTGGAAACTAAATAGCATGATATTAAATAATGAATGGATTAACAATGAGATCAAAGAAGAAATAAAAAAGTTTCTAGAAACAAATGATAATGAGCACACATCAACTCAAAATTTATGGGACACAGCAAAAGCAGTATTGAGAGGGAACTTCATTGTACTAAAGGCATACCATAGAAGCTAGAAAAAGCTCAAATAAGCAACCTGACCCTGCTTCTAAAAGAACTAGAAAAACAACAGCAAATAAAGCCCAGGACTAGTAGAATGAAGGAAATAATAAAGATCAGAGCAGAAATAAATGACATAGAGGGTAAGGAAACAATACAGAGGATCAATGAAACAAGAAGCTGGTTCTTTGAAAAGGTAAACAAGATTGATGAACCTTTAACTAGACTCACCAAGAAAAAAAGGAGAGAGGACTCAAATAAATAAAATTAGAAAGGACAGTGGAGAAATAACAACTGACACAACAGAAATACAAAGCATTGTAAGAAAACATTATGAAGAACTATATGCCAAAATATTAGACAATCTTGGTGAAATGGACAAATTTCTTGAATCATATAACCTTCCAAAAATCAATCTGGAAGAATCAGAACACCTAAACAGACCAATTACAACAAATGAGATCGAAACAGTTATCAACAAACTTCCAAAAAAGAAAAGTTCTGGGCCTAATGGCTTCACAAGTGAATTCTATCAAAAATTCAAAGAAGAACTAACTCCTATCCTCCTCAAGCTATTTCAAAAAATCAAGAGGAAGGAAGACTTCCAAACTCCTTATATGAGGAGAGCATAATTCTGATCCCAAAACCGGGCAAAGACAACACAAAGAAGGAAAATTATAGGCCTATATCCCTGATGAATTTAGACGCTAAAATTCTCAACAAAATATTAGCCAACCGAATCCAGCAATATATGAAAAAAATCATACACCATGATCAAGTGGGATTTATTCTGGAGAGGCAAGACTGGTTCAATATTCGCAAGTCAATCAATATGATTCATCACATAAACAAAAGGAAGGACAAAAATCACATGATAATTTCAATAGATGCAGAAAAGGCATTTGATAAAATACAGCACCCATTCATGCTCAAAACTCTCAGTAAAGTGGGAATACAGGGAACATTCCTTAATATGATAAAGGCCATCTACGACAAACACACAGCAAACATCATACTAAGTGGACAAAAATTAAAAGCAATCCCCTTAAGATCAGGAACCAGGCAGGGGTGCCCCCTTTCACCACTCTTATTCAACATAGTTCTGGAAGTCCTAGCTACAGCGATCAGACAAGTAGAAGAAATAAAAGGCATCCAAATTGGAAAAGAAGAAGTAAAACTGTCACTATTTGCAGATGATATGATATTGTATATTGAAAACCCTAAAGTCTCAGTCAAAAAACTACTGGACCTTATAAATGAATTCAGCAAGGTAGCAGGATATAAAATTAATACTCAGAAATCAGAGGCATTTCTATATACCAGCAATGAACTGTCAGCAAAAGAAATTAAGGAAACAATCCCCTTCACTATTGCAGCCAAAAAAATAAAGTACCTAGGAGTAAATTTAACCAAGGAGATTAAGGACTTGTATTTGGAAAATTATAAAACATTGATAAAAGAAATCAAGGAAGATACAAATAAGTGGAAGCATATACCGTGCTCATGGCTAGGAAGAATAAACATCACTAAAATGTCTATATTACCCAAAGCAATTTATAAATTCAATGCAATACTAATTAAAATACCAATGACATACTTCAAAGATATAGAACACATATTCCAAAAATTTATATGGAACCAGAAAAGAACACGAATAGCCTCAGCAATCTTAAAAAGAAAAAATAAAGCAGGAGGTATCACTCTTCCAGATATCAAGGTTTACTATAAGGCCATTATACTCAAGACAGCCTGGTACTTGCATAAGAACAGGCACATAGATCAATGGAACAGAACAGAGGACCCAGAAATAAACCCACAGCTTTATGGACAACTGATATTTGACAAAGGAGGAAAGAACATACAATGGAGTAAAGACAGCCTCTTTAACAAATGGTGTTGGGAAAATTGGACATCTACCTGCAAAAAAATGAAACTAGACCATCAACTTACACCATTCACAAAAACAAACTCAAAATGGATAAAAAACTTAAATGTAAGCCATGAAACCATAAGCATCTTAGAAGAAAACATAGGCAGCAAGCTCTCCGACATCTGTAGCAGCAGTATATTTGCCGGTTTATCTTCCCGGGCAAATGAAATAAAAGGCAAGATAAACAAATGGGACTATATCAAACTAAAAAGTTTTTGCACAGCTAAAGACAATAAGAACAGAATAAAAAGACAAACCACACAATGGGAGAACATATTTGATAGCACATCTGATAAGGGGCTAATAACTAAAATTTATAAAGAAGTTATAAAACTCAACACCAGGAAGACAAACAATCCAATCAAAAAATGGGCAAAAGAAATGAATAGAAATTTCTCCAAAGAGGACTTACAGATGGCCAATAGGCATATGAAAAAATGTTCAACATCACTAATCATTAGAGAAATGCAAATCAAAACCACAATGAGATATCTCCTCACACCAGTCAGAATGGTCCTCATCAGCAAAACAACACAGAACAAGTGCTGGTGAGGATGTGGAGAAAAGGGAACCCTTTTACACTGCTGGTGGGAATGCAGACTGGTGCAGCCACTGTGGAAAACAGTTTGGAGATTCCTCAGAAAATTAATAATTGAACTGCCTTTTGACCCAGCTATCCCACTTTTAGGAATATACCCTAAGAACACCATAGCACTGTTCGAAAAGAAGAAATGCGCCCCCATGTTCGTGGCAGCATTGTTCACAATAGCGAAGACCTGGAACCAGCCCATGTGTCCGTCAGAAGACGAGTGGATTAAAAAGCTATGGTACATATATACTATGGAATACTACTCAGCCATAAGAAATGATGCCATCGGATCATTTATAAGAAAATTGATGTACCTTGATAACATTATATGGAGTGAAATAAGTAAATCAGAAAAAAAGAAAAACTGAGAACAGCATGATTTCATACATAGGTGGGACATAAAAGTGAGAGTATGAGACATGGACAAGAGAGTGGTGGTTACGGGATGGGGGAGGGAGGGAAGGGTGGGATAGGGAGGAGGGGAGGGAAACAGGGAAAACCAGATAGAAAGTGACAGAGGACAATTTGACTTTTGGTGACGGGGTATGCCACACAATTGAATGATAAGATAACCTGGAGATGTTTTCATTGTACATATGTACCCTGATTTATTGGTGTCACCCCATTAGAATTAATAATAATATATATTAAAAAAAAAGAGAGTTGAGTAAAAAGAATTTAGCCTTTAGGATTTGAATTCTTTGAAAGGTAGAAATAAAGACAGAAAAGAAAAAAAGAAGGCAAATATTAAAAAATAAAGTATCAGAAAGGAGGCAAAGGAGATCTGGTGCTCATACAGGAGGAACTAAGGAAGGACACTTACCTAGAGAAACTAGGTCCAAAAGACCCTCATTTTCTTCTTCCCTTTAGCCCTGTTAGTAGGTTCCAATCGGTGAGAAGGGAAAGGCTACCCCGGGCCCCCACTCTAGGCACCCAGAGCCCGGGCAGACAGCACCCAGGCAGGGAGGAATATGCTGCTCCAGAACAGCTCGATGGGACTGGGGTTTAGAACCTCAGAATGGCATACAGATGACATGGAGATCTGGGGACAGCTCACATTTTTGCCAGCAAGTGAGAGCAGGGACTAAAGGCACCACTTAGAAATTCAGTCCTGTTTCTGAAGTCTGAATGAGGCACTGACATTAGTGAGTCGAGGAAAGAGACTGGCTGGCTGCTAAGAGGTGTCAGGCTTGGCATTTACCTTGTGAATCTACCCTGTTTCAGCATAGGTGACTTTACTGAAGCAAATTTCTCTGAAGTTATCTCATGTCTCTCAGACTACTTATAAACCTAACAATAGCATATTCATTTACAATGAGAAATATAACTGTGTTGAGATCAGAAGCCAGCATGTCTGGCACTTGATATACATTCATTCATTTAATTCTCACAACAGTCTGAATATAGTAGGAACTATTATTACTCCATATTACAGACCAGGAAATTGAGGAGCAGACAGGCTTAAAATAACAGCACATGAATGCAGAACTGTAACGCACCCCAGGTAGTCTGGCTGCAGATTTCATGCTCCTAATTAGTATGTTACAAACTAATTGCAAGAGCTGCAGAAAGAAGGAGAATGCAGAAGGTTTTCTGGGTCACGAGACGTGTGTGGGTATCATTCATGGATTGTTCTGTGGAGGTCAAAGCACGTGTTTATATGTTACCTGAATTTAATTCTTGTCACTTCACCATCTGTCCCTTCTATAGGAGACATTCTGCTTTATTTTTAACCTGTTCCTGTTCTGTTGTGTTCAAGGAGTGGTGCTTGACATGCTTCTCTAAATTTCTGGATGAAGAAAGCTGGGATTTCGGTTTGATAGAATAAGCTATACAGTATTTTCCAAGATGCTATAGATCAGAAGTGATCAATCCATCACTAAAACTTTTTAGATCATGCTAGTCAACATTTATAGAGGTCCAGATGGTAAGTGTGCTCACGCTTTATTTTCCCTAGCTTATAACGTTAATTACATTTTATGTTGAGGACATGGTGGATTATGTTAAATTCAAGTTTTAATTCCAAGTATTCTTTTGCATCTTCTTTGCCTTGTTTCTGAACCAATGCAGTCAACAAATATATTTTGATTATCTGCTATGTGCCAAATACTATGCTGAGGGTTAAAAGATGAATAAGACATTGGTCCATACAAGGAAGGAAGGAAAAGAGGAGGCAGCAAAAGACAGGTAGGCCTAAAGTCTCCCTCCCTGTTTGGAAAGGGACAAAAGTGAAGAACCTACCTGGTAAAAGAGTAACTAGCAGTAGAGAACAATTGTGGGTGAGGAACACAGCAAACAAAACTAAAACAAAAATAAATCCAGGTCAGTGTTTTCATTTTGCTGCTCCAAAATCCCAAACTCATCAGTGAGAACAAAGCAAAGGAGACCTGGAGGGTTGAGGCCCTGGCTGGTTGGCTCAGTGGTAAAGCATCGGCCCTGCATGTGAATGTCCTGGGTTTAATTCCCAGTCATGTCCCACAGGAGGAGTGATCAGCTGCTTCTCCACCCTTCCCCTCCTTTCTCTCTCTCTCTCTTCCTCTTCTGAAGCCATGGCTCAATTGATTTGAGCACATTGGCCGCTGGAGCTGAGGAAGGCTCTGTGGAGCATCCACCTCAGGTGCTAAAAATAGCTTAGTTGCAAGCATGGCCCCAGATGGAGGTTTCCGGGTGGATCCTGGTCAGTGTACATGCGGGAGTTTGTCTCTCTATCTCCCCTCCTCTCACAGGGAAAAGAGAAACACTTATGATTATGGTGTTTCATAAAATATTGCTAAAAATAAAGTGATCCTGAAACTTGAAGAAAAATGAATGACATTATTAAGTCAGGGCTAAAGTAACTCCCAGGAAAACTGTACCCTTCTCATCCTGTGTTTCCCTGCTACGCCCTCTCTGTACTCAGTTCGGGTTTCTTATTCCACTAGGAAACTCATCTTCCTCATTTCAGTTTGCCAAATCATGAAAGGCTTACATTTAAAAATACCAATGAAAGCCTGAAAACAGGATGGCTTCCTTGCATCATCCTATTCCCGTACCTCCATTAAACCCTGAGTAAAACCACGTGAAAATGCCTTACTTTTTGAATGAAGTGTGAGACAACGAATCACCACAAGGCACTAAAAAAAAAAAAAAATGATAGCGCTGAAAAGCTTCTTTGTTTAAATGCATGGTTTATTTATTCTATAGCCTAAGGAAACATATGAGGCCTGTGCAATTAATTTTAATACTTCACACCTGTCAATTATCTGAAGCCCCAGGTCAGTTTAATGTAGCAGAACACAATTGCTGAGACCACAGCGCCATTCAACAGGACCTATCTGCCCTGCCCTGCCCCGCCCCTTCTTCAACTTGAAAGCTTTCACACACATCAGCTTTACTTTTGCTGCAGTTCACACTCATGGAGAGAACTTCAGAAGACAGGAAAGCAGGAAAATGTCTACATGGCACCAAACAAAAGGCTCTTGTCCTTCATAAATGAATCTGTGAAGCACAGCCTGAGTGGGGGACAGAGGGCGGAATCAGGCACTCTTCTTCCCTGGTCCCTCAGGGTCTGCTAATCTCTGTATTCTCTTCCAAGATAATATTTGGATCAATTGAGCCACACAGCTCAATTTACTCTGCTTGAAACTCTAATTGAATAAATGTGAAATAACAACAGAAGCACTGGCCCAGAGCCTTGGCTAAATTCCTCTTTAGACAACACATTTCAGATGTTCAATTCTTCCTGCCAGCAGGTAAAGGCTCTCCTGTGCAGTCACTGATTTTATTTTATTTTTTAAGTTTTCCAATGATAGTGAACATTCAATATTATATTAGTTTCAGGTGTATAGCATAGTGGTTAGACTTTTATGTACCTTAAAAAGTTATCCCCCCATGAATCCAGTACCCACCTAGCACCATACAGTTATTACAATATTACTGACTATACATATTCTCTATGCTGTACTTTACATCCCTGTGACTACTGTGTAACTGCCAACTTGTACTTCTTAATCCTTTCACATTTTCCCCCATCCTGCCAACACCCCTCTCATCTGGCAACCATCAGTTTGTTTTCTGCATCTGTGAGTTTGTTTCTGTTGTGTTTATTCTTTATTTATTTTGTTTTTAGATTCCACATGTAAGTGAAATCATAGGGTATTTGTCTTTCTTGTCAGGCCCTGATATTATACCACAAGTAGACTATTATTTGCTATTTTTGAGGTTGCTAATATTGCTAATATTCGCTGATGGGTGAGGTGCTTACAGGATAATCTAGGAAGAATTTAAGCACCCTTGAAGGTAGGGGATGCTAACTTATCCAAGTCAGTTAGTTTTTAATGCAAAAATTTTCAGTAAGGTACAATTCTGTGCTTAAATATCACTTCTTCAGAAGCATGAGATCTGAGTCAATTATGGGAGTTTGTCTATTTTCTAAGTTACATTAAGGTGAATCCTCAATGATCCCGAATCTGTACCCATTCCCATTTGTAAACATATTCAAAGAACAACTAATATAATAAACCTTTCACCTATTTTAGATTCTCTCAATTCTTTTGCAAAGGGAAAATTTTAAGAACTACATTATTACCAACTGGGAGCAGGAATGCAGGATAAAGCCTCAGGAACATCATAAGATAAGCAAGGTTACTGATACTGGGTTGAAAACTGGTAGGTCAAACTTTGGAGCCTGCAAGTTTCTCTCTGGGGAGGAGCATCATCTCCTGTAAAGCTGGTGGCTGAAGCCATGCAGGTTCTCACTGAAACCAGGCAGATGGTAGAGGAACTACTGGGCAGAGCCAGAAAGGGTCGGGTGAATCCGTTTACTGGAGGCTCGCAAAGACACGTGAAGCAAATATACAACAAAAGGAAAAGGGCTAATACACAAAGGAAAATCTGCTTTTTGAAGTAAGGGCAAGGGCGCAAGAAAAACTGCATCTCAAGGTGGCAGAAGAGCGACCTGGAAGAAATACCTCCGATGGAAAGCACCCACAGCCTTACACGGACCATGCACATGGGGCACTGCCACACACTCACACACCAATCAGTCACAGTGCCTGAGCTGGTAAACCTGCAAGCAAGACTAACACAGCTGCCCCACACCTCCTATGAATGCTTTCAAGGGAATCACTGGTTAAGCATGCTGAGTGGCTTTTTAAGATCAAATGCACAGAAATGCTGACATTCATTTGGCTCTTTGAAGCTGAGCTTAAAGGAAACAATACACATGATTGGCACCTCTCAAGGAAGGAAGGAGCTACTCAGGGGTGTCTGTGTTGTGGCTAAACGGTGATCTTATTGTGCAGGGATCCTCTGTCTTACAAATCAGTGACCTTCTCTGTCTGACCCTGCCTCACAGTAGGATGGTTATCATAATAAACATTTCTGCTTCCTGGCGTGTGGTGTTTCCATCGTGTGCTGATTGTATACTCTTAAGAGTCTGTAAACTCTCCTGAGGTCAGTGAGTGCCCCAACCAGCACTTTGGGTCAAGGACCTCTTCTCTCCTTGACACAATGGTTGTCACCTTCTCAGAAACCACACCACACACTTGACCCTTGCTGCTGCTTAAGTTTTTTTTCGCTGGTAGAATTATTCCAAATCTTTTATCTCCCTTTTCATGCCCTCATCTTTTGACTCATGAGTCTCATCTTGGACTAATAAAGCCCAGGTTCCATCATTACTCAGGCTGGAGACGGTGTAGCAAGAAGTCCATGCTGAAAACTCACCCCCAATCCCAGGGACACCTATGGTACAGGTGCAGTAGCCCAAGTACCTGTCCGCTACCAGAATACCTCTGAACTTAAGCTCAAGCTTTAATGAGAGTCTGCTGGTCTTATCTTTCTCTATAAGAGCAGCATGTGCTAAGTGATCTAGCACCCTGCTGCCATCATCAATGCTGCCCCCAACAGCTGGGATATGTTTACTGAGTAAGGGAACCCACATGTGGGTGTCAATGTGGGTGTCGGGAGCAAGCCTCCACACTTAGTAAACACCCCACAGCTCTACTTTCAGCTATTTGAGATTTCACGTTCTTGTATTTGTCTCCAATTACAGCCCAGAGTGAAATCAGTGTCAGGTAATTGCTCCTGGGTGTGCTGTGATAGCTCATAGACTAGAAATCATTTTCAGAAGGAATGTTGTAACAAGGAGTTTTGATAAAAGCGAGATTATTATTTCAGTTCTTTATCTCCCCCACATAAATTTGCTCCCTCCTCCTGGAAAAAACTTGTTTGTGAAGATAGATCATAATGAGTTAAGAGCTTTTCTCATAGGGGAGCTATTTATTTCCTTAATTATATAAATGTAAAAAATAAATATTTCTTTAAAAAGCTACTTACTAATCAAGCTTTTTCCTGAAGCCCAAGCACCAAGCCCTTAATGTCATTCCATTCAATCCCATCTCTGGGATAAGGCCATGTTCACAGTAGGATGCCGCGCACTTCAGAGACAGACCAATCAGAGATGGAGAAAGCGTGGTTCATCACAGCTGCCTGGCGCCAGTCTCACAAGGACACAGAGGCATCTCGGCAGACACAATCTGGGCTCCACACAGTCTGATGCAGCTGGTGAGTTTACTCACAGACCCCATCTTTCTGTGCCTAACCTGCTAGCTCACCGGACCCTGAAATGATCAGCAGCAAACATAGCACAATGCGTTTCAAATTAATCCTTAAACTGTTTCCAGCTGTGCTGACGACTCTCTTCTATCCTGCAGAGCAGGCATCAAGGTCTGCGACAGAAGCAGGAGTGTGGTGCATGAGGAAGTGCTGAGATTTTTTTCTTACATTTAAAAATCCTTTTGCATTATTCTTCCTGAAGTGCTGGGATAGATTTCACACTCATGGACAAACACAGGATATGCTGTAACGTCAACTCTCAACTGTTTTAAATGGGGAAAGACATCCTAAGACAGTCTAAAAAGTTCTAAATAGAGAATTTTTCTTCTTTTTTCGAGTAACAGTTTTATCTTTCAGTAAAGCATCATTAGTCCTTAAACTAAACAATCAGAAAGCTTAAACAATGGACAAGTGACTTAAAGACACACTGAAGGTTTACAGTGTTCAGAAGAGCACATGCATGGATTGTTTCTATAGCAGTAGTTTTCAACCACCAGTCAGCTGAAAACTACTGCTTTATAGTAATGAACTTGCCCCTCCAAATGATAAGCTACGGGTATCTAAAATATGTATTATATGTGTGTATATTTACATGCATGTATGTGTTATAATCCATATATACTTACCCACTTATACATACACATATGCATGTATGTGGGTATGTAGTAGTGTAAGTCTGCCTAAGGGGAGCTTATTCATTCAGTGAATGTTTATTAATTGTCCAGTTATAAGGTACACAATGAGAAAAATAAATCAGTAAGACAAAATTCCTCCTTTTGAGAGTATAGCCTAGTGGAACAGACATGAGAACACTACTGCAATAAAATGTCAGTGGCTTTTTGATGATACACATATAGGCATAGTGAACACCATAGAGGAACAACTCCTCCTTGAAAAACAGGGGTATTATAAAAAATTTTCCTTAAAGAAAGAGATCCTTGAATTGCACTGTGCCTTGCAGAGCCAGAAAAGCTTAGGAATATGGGACTTGACTGCCCTTTGTGATGCATCTTGGCCTTCCATCCCTACTTCCCTCTATATATCTGCTGGGCTCTCTTCTCTATAGATGGCTATTCTTTGCTTCTCTAGAGGCTCAAGGCAAACAATGATGTGAAAGGTACCTCTGTCAAGAAAGCCTCAAAAACACTGGTGCGTAAAGACACATGCACCCTTATATTCATCACAGCATTGTTCGCAGTGGCCAAGATATGGAAACAACCAATGTGTCCCTCGATAGAGGATTGGATAAAGAAGGTGTGGTACATATATACAATGGAATGCTACTCAGCCATAAGAAATGATGACACATTATACTGAGTGAAATAAGTAAATCAGAAAAAGCTAAGAACTGTATGATTTCACACATAGGTGGGATATAAAACTGAGACTCAAGGACATAGATTAAAGTGAAGATTATGGGGGGAATAAAATGTGGGGGAGGGGGAAAGGAACTTGCGTGAATGGGGAGGGGGTGCAGGAAGAATGTAAAGAGGGACAAATATAAGGTGACAGGAAATGATTGGACATTGGCTGATGGGTATACAACATAATCAACAGCACAAATGCTATAGAAATGTTCACCTGAAACCTATGGACTGTACTCTTATTGACCAATGTCACCCTGTTAAAGTTAATTTCCTAAATAAAATTATAAATAAATAACCGAATTTCTGTCATCCCCAATTGTAAATTTTCTTCGTGGGTCAACTGTGTGCCTGGGTCCAATCAGCTGAGACTGAGGGGCAGGGTTTGGGGGAGAAGCTGCAGAAGGGAAGCCTCACCGCACAGCATGGCTGCCATGGCCTACTGCTCCGCTCTGTATTGAGAGACAGCTCAGTTCACATAGAAAGAGGAAGTACGGGGAGACAAGAAGATACCCCAGAAGGTAACCACTGTGCAATCAGGCCTCAGCTGTAAAAGCTCAGGGTTCTAGGGTCAAATTCACTATCACATGGACTATACATCCTCACAGTGATTTTTTACTTTTAATCTTTCTTCTAAGTGTTACCATATTCTTAGCTATATCTAGTGTTATGATTTCACGTATGATTTTGAATTTTGAATGCTGATTAGACATCTCCAAACAGAAATGCTGATCAAAAAAAACCCCTGAAAAAATACAAAACAAAACAATAAACACACACACGCAAACATATCACACTCTTTTAAAATTCAAAAAGAAACACAACAGCTTTCTGTAAATTAGAGAAACAATACTATTTTAAAACAGATGTCTATTACTTCATATGTGTAGAAATGGGTTTACCATGAGATATATTTTTAAAACACCAGTAGATATTAGCAAAATAGTGTCATCTCCTAAAAATGATGGATATCCCTTGTTTCAAAGACACCGACAGCACCTATTTGGTATTTGCTTACATCATCAATTCAATCCTCACTGAATTCCAAACCAGAGTACAAGGTGCCTTTTGCCTACTGCAGGGTCCTTCTGCTATTTAGACACCATAGAGGAGACATGGGCCCTGAATCAAAACTTGGGGAAACAAAGATGCAGGGCCTGTCCAGACTGGGAGTCTCATCAAATACTGTCCTGCAAGCACGTGTGCTGGCTGCAAACTCCAATTCTACTGTTTCTTACCAAAGGGTATCCTCCTCTCCTCTCCAGTACTTACCTACCAGCACTTGATATGAGATGTCTTATTGTTTTAAAAACCACACCAGAAAATGTGGACAAAGTGCTTGAAGAATTAGAAGAGGAATTCAAAAAGTTAAGCATAGAATTACCAAATGACTCAGCAGTTCTTTCTATGCCTATGTATATACCCAAAAGAACCAAGAACAGCCACTCAAATAAATACACTCGTACACATGTTTATAAGAGGACTACTTAGATTAACCAAAGGGGGGAAACAACCCAAATGTTCATTGAGAGATTAACAGATAAACAAATTGTATATATGCAATTTTCCATTCAGCCATAAAAAACAGAAAATTATTCAGCCATACAAAAAGAAGTATTGCTGCATGCTAAAGATGTAAGTAAACCTAACAATCACTATACTAAGTGAATGAAGCCAGACACCGTATGATTCCATTTTGTATGAAGTATCCAGAACAGGGAAATGGATAGACAGAATGCGGAGGGCTACTGTGTAAAGGGTATGGGGCTTGGGTTGATGTAAATGTCCTGAAAGTAGATTACCAGGTAGAGGTGGTGGGTGCACATTGTGAATGCACTGACTGCCACTGAATTACTCACTTGAAAATGGTTGAATTTGTCATGCGAATTTTACCTTTTAAAAAGTAGTGTAGAGTAGCCCTTCTATGCGGACATCATTTAAATAGAGACTGATTTTTAAAAGCCTTGACAACGTGAAATGAGAGGTTCTGGATGCAGAGTGAAACACAACAGAGCAGGAACACCTGGGAGGATGCTCACCTCCCCTCCACTATGGGTTATTGGATCCCCGTTTTCACAAAGCCCACTCATGTGACACTTTAACAGATGCAATTTCTTTATTTTTATTAAGGAGTGAATATATGGTTTTAAAAACATAATGCAGAGGAGATTCCAAGATGGCAGCAGAGTAGGCAGATGCACAGACTGCCACCTCTCATGACTGTCCGGTAGTTGCCTCTGGGTTGGGTAGTGAAACCCTCCCTGGCCCTGAGCTTTCTGACACTTGTTAATCTTGCTCAAACCGCACACACCCAAATTCTTGAAACTGTCTGTCCCCAAGGCTGTTCCATGAACTGCACGCCCCACCAAACCGGTCGACCGTTACCATCCTCCCCCCTCTGCAGATATAAAAAACCCAGAAACCCTCCCCGGGCGCGCCTTCACAGACTCACATCCGAGGGTCAGTGAACTCGCCCAGAGCCCTCCCAATAAAGCCTGACTTTTGCTCATTTGGCTGTTTTGGCTCTTCGTTCGTTCATCGGCGGCACCCGGCAATCTTTCATTTGGTGCCGAAACCCGGGAGAGGGGCTTTTTGTGATTCACCTCGGCCTTCTGGCTGAGGTGGGAGTCCTCCCTTTCTCCCGCTTGCCTAGTGCCGCCCGTCGTTTTGGACTCTGGGTTCCCTACGACCTCGATCGCCAATTGTGAGTAACCTGGTTTCTCTTCCGCTTTCTCTGGTCCTGCGTCTCCACCGGGGTTTCTCGTCCTAGACTCGGCTGAGCCGAGAACCCCTCCATCCGCCAACTCCTGGAGTCTTTATAGGGGTTCAATCGGAAGGGACGCCTTTCGGCTGCTCTCCTATCTCTGTCCTGAGACCTCTCATTTAGGTCTCCTGTCGGGAGACGGGTATCTGGAAGGGACGCCTCCCTTATACTCTCTCTCTCCTCCGACGCCTAGGACCAAAAAGCCGGCCAAATTATGGGGAACTCCAAATCCAAAATAGACCCAAAACTCCTCTAGGATGTCTTCGCAGGAAGAAACTCATCTTCCTGTCACAGGTCGCCTGGCCTCAATACACCCTAGATAACCGGTCTCACTGGCCGCCTATGGGTACTTTTGACTTTAACATCCTCCAGGACCTAGACAATTTTTTGCCGGCACACTGGAAAAGACTCTGAGACCCCATATATTCAGGCTTTCTGGGATCTCCGTTCCCGCCCCATCTCTGCTCCTACTGCTCCACTCTCCAAATTCTTCTAGCCCAGACCTCCCCTCCTCCCAAGGCTTCACCCCAGGAACCCCCTCCTTACTCTCAACCCAATGACCTTCCCAACCACCTATCTCCTCCTCCGGCTCTCCCCTGGGAGAACCCCCCAGACCCGGGCCAGGCTCCGGCTCCTTCTGCCCCTCCGGCTCCTTCCATCCCTCTGGTCCATCTGCCCCACCTCCCGCCAACCCTCTCCTCTTTCCCATTGCAGCTCATACCAGGTCGCACAGCCCCCAATCGTCATCCGTTGTCCTCGCCCCTCTCCGCGGAGTAGCTGGGGCAGAGGGCCTAGTTCGGGTACATGTCCCCTTTTCCCTCCAAGACCTTTCACAGATTGAGAAACGGCTAGGATCTTTCTCGGCCGACCCCTCAACCTACATTAAGGAATTCCGGTACTTGACTCAGACATATGACCTGACCTGGCATGACATTAAGGTAATTTGTACCTCCACTCTCACCCCTGAGGAACATGAACGTATCCTCACTGTCGCCAGACAGCAGGCAGACAGGGACCATCTAGTGGATGACCAAATCCCCCTTGGCACAGAGGTGGTCCCCGGGGAGGACCCCAATTGGAGTTATCAACCTGGCCAAGGGTCCAACATCCCTCGTCGAAACCTTATGCTCCTATACTTAATCAGAGGTATGGATGCAGTTTCTAACAAGGTTGTAACTTATGATAAACTGAGGGAAATTACCCAACTCCCCGAAAAAAACCCAGCCCTTTTCCTGAACTGCCTTCAAGAGGCCCTTCCTTGTTCGTTATATCCGCCTAGACCCAGGGTCCTGCAATGGGGCCACAGTCTTAGCCTCTCACTTTATCTCTCAGTCAGCCCCGGATATTAGAAAGAAACTTAAAAAGGCTGAGGAGGGCCCTGAGACTCCCATCCAAGACTTGGTAAAAATGGCTTTTAAAGTGTTTAACGCCCGAGTGGAAACGGCTGAAGCCGCCCGCCAGGAACGGACCCAAGCCTTGGTAGCGGCCCTCTGGCCGGTAGGGGAACTGATAAAAAAACCAGCCTCCAAGGGAGGACAGCGCATGCCACCAGGCGCCTGCTTCAAATGTGCCAAAGAGGGCCACTGGGCCAGGGCTTGTCCGCAACCAAGGCCCCCCACCAAGCCTTGCCCACAGTGAAAACTAATGGGCCACTCCATGGAAGTTGGACTGCCCGACCCTGGCTCAGCCTCCGGCACCTCAATGCTGGGGAACTGAGAACCAGGCATTTCCAGTCTCAGAACTGCTGGGCTTGATGGACGACTGAGGGGGCCCTGGCTCTTTGACTCCGGTTACCCTCACCGAGCCCAGGGCTACGCTCCAGGTAGCGGGTAAGTCTGTTTCCTTTTGAATAGACACGGGGGCTACCTACTCTGTCCTTCCCTCTCATTCGGGCCTTACAGTTCCTTCCCAGGTCTCGGTCATGGGAATCGACGGATCACCCTCGACCCCACGGCGGACGACCCTCCTTAATTGCATATTTGAGGGTCACCCATTCTCACATTCCTTCCTAGTCATACCCTCCTGCCCAGTTCCCCTCCTGGGGAGAGACATTTTGTCCAAACTCCGGGCAAGCATTTCATTCTCCCCCAGGCAAGCCTTCCTATTAGCACTGGTGCCAGATCCCGACCCCGGGCCTGACTCGGACCCCAGAGTCCAGCTTCTACCTGGAGTCGACCCTAAGGTCTGGGATACGGATACCCCCACTGTAGCCTCCCTACAGAGACAAATAACTTCTCTCACCCAAGTCTCGTTACAGAACCGGCGAGCCCTGGACCTGCTTACGGCCAAGCACAGGGGCACCTGTGTCTTCCTGCGGGAAGAATGTTGCTACTACATCAACGAATCCGGCCTTGTAGAGACCAGGGTAGAAGCCCTCCACAAACTCAGCTCTGATCTCCAGAAGCAAAAATTCTCAGCAGAAGCCTCATCTTGGTGGAACTCCTCCATGTATTCTTTATTAGCTCCACTCATAGGACCCATTTTCATAATTGGACTAATCTTACTGATTACCCCTTGTCTTTTTTGCTTCCTGCAGACCCAATTTCAGGAAATCACCAGGATAGCGGTCAACCAGATGATGCTGCAACAGTACCAACCCCTGCCCACCATAGCAGATACGGACTGCTCTGGCTCTTTCCTACCCCTCTCCTAACGACGCTCCCATACAGCAGGAAGCAGCCAGAAAGACCACGTCACCCCACTCCCTATACCAAAGAGCCAGGAATGTCCGGTAGTTGCCTCTGGGTTGGGTAGTGAAACCCTCCCTGGCCCTGAGCTTTCTGACACTTGTTAATCTTGCTCAAACCGCACACACCCAAATTCTTGAAACTGTCTGTCCCCAAGGCTGTTCCATGAACTGCACGCCCCACCAAACCGGTCGACCGTTACCATCCTCCCCCCTCTGCAGATATAAAAAACCCAGAAACCCTCCCCGGGCGCGCCTTCACAGACTCACATCCGAGGGTCAGTGAACTCGCCCGGAGCCCTCCCAATAAAGCCTGACTTTTGCTCATTTGGCTGTTTTGGCTCTTCATTCGTTCATCGGCGGCACCCGGCAATCTTTCAATGACCAAACTGGATTATTGTAAAGCCTGTGGCCAAGGCCACCATCCCAGCAGCCTGACCCCATGCAGGTTCGCACTGGATTCGGACAGATGGCAATGAAACACCGGAGCCAAAAACTGGTGAGCCATCAGCTTTAATTCTAGCTTGCACCCGGCGGGCAAGCAAAAACACACACTGGGCTCCAAAACCCACACACTCAGTGCTCACAAAGCTACTGACTTATCCGAGTTTCCTAGAATCAAAGGTTTCTAGCTCACCAGACTTATTCACCTCTGTTTCCCATCTCCTCCAGCACAAACTCTTAACAAACTGGCTTCTTCCTCAACACGCTGCCATCTTGGCTACTTCTCCTCCACATGGCCTTAATCTGCTCTCCTCTCTAATACTAATCTCAGGAACCCAGGAACCGAGAGCGAGAGAGAGCTCAAGCTCCCAGACTGCCACAGTTTATAGCCTAGAAAATTCAAACCTTTAATCCAATTTTACATACAAGAAAGTCTCTGATACAAAGTCACCCATCTGAGGCATAATGGGTTTCCTCCCTGCATCACCACCCTACATCATCCAATCAGTCAAGGGTGTGGAGAAGAGCTTACTCCTAAAACAAAGCCTTAAGCTATAACGACCCGGCCTGCTTACATTACAACTTTTCCCCCACAGCCATCACAAGCATAAGGGCAAATAATATCACCTGGGTGACGGGCTTCCATGTGGGCAGCACCATCTTTAACAAAGTGAGCATATTATATTTTATCTGCCGAACAATTACAAATTAATTTAAGAACAATCATTGTGAAAATACAACTTTGGACTAAAAGAACAGGACTCAAAAACCAAGAAGCACAGAAGAATCCACACCAATCCTGGAAGGGAGTGCAGGGGCTTGGTCCAGAAGGGCTCCCATTGCAAGGAGCAAAACCCTGAGTGGTGGGGGTCCTAAGACCAGGACTGGAGCCCCAGCCTAGAAACCCAGGGGCTGGAGGAGACAGCCTGACAGCATTGAGTGGGGAGAAGAGCAAGAGTTCTGTCTGTGGGAAGTGGTTGGTGAAAGAAAGTGCAGCCTTAAAGAGCCAGTGCAGAAAATATCGCTCACAGCCACTTGCCTGGGCCTTCAGATACTAGGTGGTCTGAGGAACTGGTCTTGCATGAGGAGAGTGGGTAGATCGAGACACAGAGACACAAATGGTCACAGAGAGAGGAGAGCCTGAGTTGATCTGAGTCATTCTCCAGTGCTGAGGCAGTCATAGCTGGGGGAGGGGTTGGTGCCTCTGCCCTGCAAAAGCCAAGCCTGGAACCAGTTGACCCACCTCCAAAAAGCTCTCCAGCTCCAATCAGCATGAAAGGTTGTTCAGAAAGAAGGAATTAAAGGGGAGGGGCAGTGACTCAGGATTCCAGGGAGACCCGAGTTACACCTCCCCCTTCATACTGAGAATGCACCCTGCCTCCTAAGAGGCACTGGGAGACCACACCTTCAGAATCTCAGAGATCACACCCACAGCATTCCTGCATACAGTTTCAACAACAACAAAAATACAAAACAAGATATATTCACTTCCCCCTCCTAAAGACAGAAGTTCCCTGCTGGGATCACCAAATACGAAAGCTCCTTACCCTGATCAGCAAACACAAACACTTCTTGCTGGACTCAGCAAACAAACAGCAGGGAAATTAAGACTTTTAAATGGCTCTACTAGTTAAGGAGAATTAACATCCAAGCAACAAGCAGAGGCTGAGGAGTAAAGTCCTGGAAGAAAAGCGACATTCCATAAACCAACCTCAGACCCACAACTCTAACAAGCTTGCAAACCAAAAACAGAAAGAATGGGAATACAGAGGAATATAAACCATATGAATCAACAAGAAAAATCCCCAAAAAAGAAATGAATGAGATGAAAGTAATCAAATAACTGGATGCAGAGCTTAAAATAATGATTGTTTGGATGCTTAAGGATATCAAAGCTACAATGGATGGACTTAATGAGCTCCTAAATAAAGAAATTGCAATCATCAAAAAGGACACTGAGATCATAAAAAAAGAATCAATCAGAAATGGCAATTACAGCCTGACCCGGCAGTGGCACAGTGAATTCAGCATTGGACTGAGATGCGGAAGACACAGGTTCGAGACCCTGAGCTCGCCAGCTTGACTGCAGGCCCATCTGGCTTGAGCAAAAGCTTGCCAGCTTGGACCCAAGGTTGCTGGCTCCAGCAAGAGGTTGCTCAGTATGCTGAAGGCCTGCAGTCACGGCACATGTGAGAAAGCAATCAATAAACAACTATGGTGTTGCAACGGCAACGGAAAACTGATGATTGATGCTTCTCACCTCTCTCTGTTCCTGTCTGTTGTCTGTCCCTATCTATCCCTCTCTCTGACTCTCTCTCTGTCCCTGTAAAAAAAAAAAAAAAAAAAAAAAGAAAAAGTGTAAAGCCAGTAGTCAGGGTCAGGATCACAGCAGCCTGACCCGTGCAGGTTTGCATTGGATTTAGATTCGTACAGTTGGTAATAAAACACCGGAGCCAAGAACTGGTGAGCCATCAGCTTTAATTCTAGCTTGCACCCGGTGGGCAAGCAAAAACACACACTGGGCTCCAAAACCCACACATTCAGTGCTTACAAAGCTACTAACTTATCCGAGTTTCCTAGAATCAAAGGTTTCTAGCTCACCAGACTTATTCATCTCTGTTTCCCATCTCCTTCTCCAACACAAACTCTGCTCAAACTGGCTTCTTCCTCAGCATTCCGCCATCTTGGCTGCTTCCTCTCCTCCACGTGGCCTTAATCTGCTCTCCTCTCTAATATTAACCTCAGAAAAACCAAGAGAGAGCAATCTCCCAGCCTGCCCCACTTTATAACGTAGATTCAAAACCTTTAATCCAATCTACAAACAAGGAAGTCTCTGATACAAAGTCACCCATCTGAGGCTTAATGGGATTCCTCAGGAGACTGCACCACCCCACATCATCCAATCTGTCAAGGGTGTGGAGAAAAGCTTACTCTTAAAACCAAGCCTTAGGCTATAACAACCTAGCCTGCCCACAGCCTGTCCCAGAACACACATTAATATCAATGAACTTCCATGTGGGCAGCGCCATCTTTAACAAAGTGAGCATATTATATTTTATCTGCCCAATAAAAAGAAATGGCAATTACAATATCAGAAATTAAGACTACACTAGAAGAAATCAATAGAAGTCTGGATAAAGTAGAGGATCGAATCAGCAAATTAGAAGACAAGAAAAATAAAAACATAGAAACAGAGCAGCTAAAAGAAAAGAGGCTCTAAAAGTCTGAGAAAACTATAAGAGAACTCTGTGACAATATGAAGAGAAATAACATCTGCATCGTAGGGGTTCCTGAAGGAGAAAAGAAAGAACAAGGGATAGAGAACCTGTTTGAAGAAATCATAGCTGAAAACTTTCCTAAATTGATGAAGGAAAAAGTGACTCAAGTTCAAGAAGCACAGAAAGTCCTGATAAAAAGAAACCCAATGAGGCCTACATTAAGACACATCATAATTAAAATACCAAAGTTAAGAGAAAAAGTACTAAACGCAGCAATAGAAAAGAAGTCAATTACCTATAGAGGAGCCCCTATAAAGATGGCATCCGACTTTTCAACAGAAACACTCGAGGCCAGAAAGGAATGGCAAGAAATATTTAAAGTAATGCAGAACAAGAACCTACAACCAAGACCTCTTTATCCAGCAAGATTACTGTTTAAAACTGAAGGAGAGTCTGACCAGGTGGTGGCGCAATGGATAGAGCGTCGGACTGGAATGCGGAAGACCCAGGTTCGAGACCACCAGCTTGCCAGCTTGAACGCAGGCCCATCTAGCTTGAGCGAAAGGTCCCAAGGTCGCTGGCTCCAGCGGGGGGTTGCTCGGGTCTCCTGAAGGCCCGTGGTCAAGGCACATGTGAGAAAGCAATCAATGAACAACTAAGGTGTTGCAACGGCAACGAAAAACTAATGATTGATGCTTCTCACCTCTCTCCGCTCCTGTCTGTCTGTCCCTATCTATCCCTCTCTCAGGCTCTCTCTCTGTTTCTGTAAAAAAAAAAAAAAAAAAAAGTTAAAACTGAAGGAGAAATAAAAAGCTTCACAGACAAAAAATAAATAAATAAATAAAAACACAAAAAACAAAACCCAAAAATACTCAAGGAATACATTACAACCAAATCAGTACTACAGAATATGTTAAGGGGCTTGCTGTAGAAAGAGCAAAGGAAAAAAGAAATCGAGAAAAAGAGGATTATAGATCTAAAGAATAAAATGGTGCATGGCTGTAAAAGTCAGCCAACCTATTAGCCCCAAAAGAAGAGCCATAGGAAACCATAACAGCAGCCAGTCCTCTACTCCACCGTTCAAAACTGCTGGTGGCTCCATATGGATCTGTATCGAATCCTGCCAACTACGCCTAATGTAAAGCCAGTAGCCAATGCCACCGTCACAGCAGCCTGGCCCATGCAGGTTCGCCTTAGATTCAAACAGTCGGTAATGAAACAACGGAGCCAAAAACTGGTGAGCCATCAGCTTTAATTCTAGCTTGCACCCAGCGGGCAAGGAAAAACACACACTGGGCTCCAAAACCCACTCATACAGAACTCACAAAGCTACTGACTTATCCAAGTTTCCTGGAATCAAAGGTTTCTAGCTCACCAGACTTATTCACCTCTGTTTCCCATCTCCTTCTCTCTATACAAACTGGCTTCTCCCTCAGAACTCCACCATCTTGGTTGATTCTCTTGGCCTCCTCCATGTGGCCTTTCTCTGCTCTGCTCTCTAATGCTAACCTCAGGAACCGAGAGAGAGCAAGCTCCTGGTCTGACCCACTTTACAGCATGGATTCAAAACCTTTCATCCAATCTATAAACAAGTAAGTCTCTGATACAAAGTCACTTATCTGAGGCATAATGGGAGGAATTCTTATGAGAGTGCACCACCCTACATCATCCAAATAGTCAAGGGTATGGGGAAAAGCTTACTCTTAAAACTTGCACGTGGGCAGGGCCATGTTTAACAAAGTGAGCATAATATATTTTATCTGCCCAACAAATGGCAATAAAGTACTACATATCAATAACATTAAATGTAAGTAGATTAAATGCTACAATCAAAAGACATAGAGTAGCTACATGAATAAGAAAACAAGACCCGTACATATGCTGTCTACAAGAGACCCATCTCAAAACAAAAGATACACATAGACTGAGAGTAAAGGGATGGAAAAATTAATTTCACGCAAACGGAAAGAAAATAAAAGCTGGGGTAGCAATACTAATATCTGACAAAATAACTTTAAAACAAAGGCTATAGTAAGAGATAAAAAGGTCACTACATAATGATAAAAGGACCAATCCAATAGGAAGATATAACCATTATAAATATCTACACACCTAATATAGGAGCACCTAAATATATAGAACAGATGTTGATGGACAAAAAAGGGCGAGATCAACAGCCATACTATAATAGTAGGGGATTTTAATACCCCACTAACATCAATGAATAGAACCTACAGACTGAAAATTAACAAAGAAACAGCGACCTTAAATGACACATTAGATTAGCTGGATTTAATAGAAATCTTAGAACCTTTCACACCAAAGCAGAAGAAAAAACATTCTTTTCAAGTGCTCACAGTACATTCTCAAGGATTAAACACATGTTAGGACACAAAATAAGTCTTAATAAATTTAAGATATTGAAATAATATCAAGCACCTTCTCTGAGCACAATGCATGAAACTAGAAATCAACTACAATAGAAAATCTGAAAAGCATTCAAACACTTAGAGACTGAATAGCATGCTATTAAATAATGAATAAGTTAACAATGAGATCAAGGAAGAAATAAAAAAATTCTTTCAAACAAATGAAAATGAACATAAAACAACTCAAAATTTATGGGACACATCAAAAGCAGTCCTGAGAGGGAAGTTCATAACATTACAGGTATACCTCAAGAAGCAAGAAAAAGCTCAAATGAACAAGTTAACCATGCCTAAAAGAATTAGAAAAAGAACAGTAAGTAAAGCCTAGAGGAAGTAGAAGGAAGGAAATAATAAAGATCAGAGCAGAAATAAATGACATAAAGGCAAAAAAAGAAATACAGAAGATCAATAAAATCAAGAGCTGGTTCTTTGAAAAGGTAAACAAAATTGATGAACCCTTAAGAAGACTCACCAAGAAAAAAAGAGAGAAGGCTCAAATAAATAAAATTAGAAAAGAGAGTGAAGTAAAAACTGACACAGCAGAAGTTCAAAGGAGTGTAAGAAAATATTATGAAAAACTTTATGCCCCGAAATGGCATAACCTCGATGAAATGGATAAATTCCTTGAAAAATATAATCATTCAAAAATCAATATGGAAGAATCAGAAAACCTAAACAGACCGATTACACCAAAAGAGATTGAAACAGTTATCATAAAACTCCCAACAAACAAAAGTCCTGGGCCTGATGGCTTTACAGGCGAATTTTACCAAATATTCAAAGAAGAACTACCTCCTATCTTTCTTCAAGCTATTTCAAAAAATTCAAGAGGAGAGAAAACTTCCAAACTCCCTTTATGAAGTGAATATAATTCTCATTCCAAAACCAGGTAAAGACATTACAAAAAAGAAAACTATAGGCCAATATCCCTGATGAACTTACATACTAAAATTCTCAATAAAATATTAGCAAATCGGATCCAGCAGTACAGAATAAATATCATACATCATGATCAAGTGTGATTTATTCTGGGGAGGCAAGGCTGGTAAAATATTTGCAAATCAATCAATGTGATTCATCACATAAACAAAAGGAAAAATAAAAACCACATAATAATATCAATAGATGCAGAAAAAGCATTTGTTAAAGTCCAGTACCCATTTATGATTAAAACTGTTAGCAAAGTGGCAATACAGAAAACGTACCTCAACATGATAAAGGCCATCTATGACAAACCCACAGCCAACATCATACTTAATGGGCAAAAACTAAAAGCAATCCTCTTAAGAACAGGAACAAGGCAGGAGTGCCCCCTTTCACCACTCTTATTCAACATAGTTCTGGAAGTCCTAGCTACAGCAATCAAACAAGAAGAAGAAATAAAAGGCATCCAAACTGGAAAAGAAGAAGTAAAAGTTTCATTATTTGCTGATGACTTGATATAGTACAAAGTAAACCCTAAAGTCTCAGTCAAAAAGCTAATGGAACTAACAAATGAATTCAGCAAGGTGGCAGGTTATAAAATCAATATACACCAACAGTGAACTGTCTGAAAGAGAAATTAAAGAAACAATACCCTTCATTATTGCAACAAAAAAAATAAAGTACCTAGGAGTAAATTTAACCAAGAAGGTTAAAAGACTTGTACTTGGAAAATGATAAAACATTGATAAAAGAAATCAAGGAAGATACAAACAAGTGGAAGCATGTACCACGTTCATGGATAGAAGAATAAACATCATTAAAATGTCTATATTACCCAAAGCAATCTATAAATTCAATGCAATTCCTATTAAAATACCAATAACATACTTCAAAGATATAGAACAAATATTTCAAAAACTTATATGGACCCAAAAAAGAACAAAATTGCTTCAGCAATCTTGGAAAAGAAGAATAAAGTGGGTGATATCACACTTCCTGATATCAAGTTATATATACTACAAGGGCATTGTACTCAGAACAGCTTGGTATTGGCATAAGAACAGGCATACAGATCAATGGAACAGAATAGAAAACCCAGAAATAAACTGACACCTTTATGGTGAACTGATATTTGAGAAAGGAGGTAAGAACATACAATGGAATAAAGACAGTCTCTTTAAAAATTAACAAATGGTGCTGGGAAAATTGGACAAATATATGCAAATAAATGAAACCAGACCACCAACTTACACCATTCACAAAAATAAACTCAAAATGGATAAAAGACTTGAATGTAAGTTGTGAAACCATGATCATCTTGGAAGAAAAAATAGGCAGTAAGCTCTCCAACACCTCTCGCAGCAATATATTTGCTGATTTAATTCCATGAGGAAGTGAAATAAAGGACAGGATGAACAAATGGGACTGTATCAAACTAAAAAGCTTTTGCACAGCCGAAGACAATATGAACAAAATAAAAAGAAAACCCACACAATGAGAGAACATATTCGCCTACACGTTTGATAACGGGTTAATAACTAAAATCTACAAATAACTCGTACCACTCAATACCAGGAAAGTAAACAATCCAATCACAAATTAGGCAAAAGAACTGAATAGACAATTCTCCAAAGAGGACATATAGATGGCCAATGGGCATATGAAAAAATGTTCAACATCACTAATCATTAGAGAAATGCAAATTAAAACCACAATGAGATATCACCTTACACCAGTCAGAATGGCGCTCATTAACAAAACAACACATTAACAAGTGCTGGCAAGGATGTGGAGAAAAGGGAACCCTCCTGCACTGCAGTGGGTATGCAGACTGGTACAGCCACTGTGGAAAACAATATGGAGATTTCTCAAAAAATTAAAAATTGAGCTGCCTTTTGACCTAGCTATCCCACTTCTAGGAATATACCCTAAGAATAACAAATCATCGATTCAAAGAAGATATGCACCCACATGTTTATGGCAGCATTGTTCACACTATCCAAGATCTGGAAACAGCCCAAGTGTCCATCAGTAGACGAGTGGATCAAAAAGCTGTGGTACATATACACAATGGAATACTACGCAACTATGAAAAAGAAGGAAATCTTACCCTTTACAGCAACATGGATTGGAGTCTATTATGTTAAGCGAAATAAACCAGGCAGAGAAAGAAAAATATCATATGATTTCACTCATATTAGGAATCCAATGAACAAGGAGAATTAAGGAATGAAAGAGAGGCAGAGAAAGTGTCAGAGTCCAGAGGGAAAGGGGAAGAGAGTAGAGGATCAGAGAAAGGAAAGACATTAGGGAAAGTATATATACATAACACAGAGAGATAGAGGGCAGGATAGTAAATCATGGAGAAAAAGGGGGAAGGCCGTGGGGGGAGAGGGCAAAAGGGGTATCAAGGAGAACAAGGGAGATATATTTGGGGGTACACTTGTATCTATGTAACACAACAAATAAAAATCAATAAAAAATAAAAATATAAATAAAAACAATACAAAGGCCCAATATATAAGCAGATGTAAAGTTTTGAAATTATTAATACTGTTCAACTTTATTTTTCACATTTATTGATAATACAGAACTAAAACCACCATCTGACTTAAGTGATTAGCCATGTAAGGCAGCATATCAACAGATCACAACAGCTATTTTTCACAGCCGCTTAAAAGTGTGTCAGAACAACAACTGAACGTACTTTTAATTAAACAAATTTGCAATTAAGAGTACAATTACTCTCTTGCCAATTTTACATTACAGCATGTGGTAGAAGAAAAGAATACCTTCCTTGTATTGCCAGCAGGAAACCAAAGTATTATTTAAAAAGTTAAAACAGTATAATTACAATATGTAAATGGATAAAGCTGGTCCTATGTAAAACTGGACCCAATTTCAGGTCTGCCTTGGTCCAGCCATTGGCCAAGCAAAACTGCCCGAGTGGCAGGGCAGTACCCAAGATCCTAGATCATTAAAGCGGCAGGTGTCAGGACTTGGCACAGAAGGCCATGAAGATGTGGGGGAGCTGGCTGGACCACTGCCTCTCCTCACCCCCAAATCTCTAAGACATTTATTTTCTGAAAAGCACTTAAAACAGCTCTGCTTTGAAAGTTTGGAAGGACCTTGAATTTTAGTTTTCTATTAACTATTAGGATTTTTCCATCTTGAATATCTATATTGATCTCCTGTACTTAAACTATATTAAGAATAGCTTCTATTCAGACTAGTCTTTTCAAGAATTTCATCTGTTTAATATTGCCAGATAGAGTCCTGTATCAGACATGATATAACATTATTTGGGATTCATATCCAAATAAATTCTATGGCAGTAAGAATTCTGAAATGGAGAATTTCAGTGCATAGGTATTCATTGATTCAATTCAGGTTTTAAAAAAAACCATTCTAAATATAATCAGCTCTTCTCTGTTTCCCTTGCAATATGTTCCGTAAACCTTCCTCTCCTGGCCTTATTTCTTTCATTTTGGGGAGGCTATTTTTGGCTTGAGAGATGAGTGGAGGTCAGGTCTAATTTCAAAAACCCTGTGTACCTTATATTGTATTGCACTTCTGTTCCTGAAGGGTGGACTTGTCCTTCAGAGTAGGCAAGTCCACACAGCACAGTGACTAGATTCACCCTCCCCACCACCACCAAATTAAAGAAGTATATGCAACCTTAAGGAGTTTTTCCCCACACATGCTATTTTAAGAAATGCTGATCAAAGTATTGTTCAAATTCCAAAACCATTCATATTTTCAGGTCTTAATTTGCGTGCCCTATTCTTTCTTAAGTTAGACACACTGAATTCAATGAGGCTTGTCTTCAGTGCTGGGAGGGAAATTGAAGTCATCTCCTGCTTCTCAGAGAAGGCCTAGAAATCTTCCAGCTGTCTCACTTTGGCCCTTCACTGAACTACACAGGGAGGGGAAATATAAAGAAGTAAGACGTAGAAAAATGAAAGTTCTCTATAGCATTATTCAGAGTGAAAATTATCACACACATAGCTATGAAAAGGCGGGTCATTACCAGAGTTAGTACATTTTGTTTGCTCACTCACACATCATCCCTCTGTATACATCCATTAAAGCAAGTATTCTCTAATTATTATTATTATTATTAATATTATTATTACTATTTTGTGGAATAAATATAAGTGAAGGCACAACAGGGGGAGATGTGAAGAGATATGGTGATCCAGAGTATTTGTATCATTGAACTTGACACTGAAGACTTCCTAATGGCCAAATCTATGTGGTGGTGGCATATCGCCTGCCTGCATGCTGCGGTCTCGTCTCAGTCCTGTGAGACTATACCCTCTGTGGCTTTCATCCCTGAGCCTCTGCTTCTCCACCTGGACCTCCTGGATCCCCCTTCTGAGTTCCTTCACTCACTTCCATCCCCGAAACCTTCCTTGGGGCTTTTTCCTCTACCTCTTCTGTTCCAGACACTTACTCAGCATCTCAGTGTTGCCTCGAGTTCCAGCTGTCAAGTATGCTCCTCTCTCTGGGAGCTATTAGATCAACATTCTGTGTCCCACTTAAAACTCAAAAAGTTCAAAAGTAATCAAATTATCCCCACCAAAGCAGTGCTCTCCTTACTTAGTCCCTATCTCAGTGTCAATCACCATCCTCAAAGTCACACAAGTCAGGACTCTGGGACCTCAATTAGTTCCTCCTAGCTCTGTGTTCTCCTTGCCCCAAGGGGCCTTCCTTCCTCTGAATTTAACTCCCAAATATCTTTGCCACCAGTCAGTTTCTTTCTGCAAGGCCCTCCCTGCCACTGTATCAGCTCAGGCTCTCAACCCACCTGGCTCACACAACTCAGAAATGCTCCTACACCTTTCCCTACCACCAGCCCTGTGCCGGGCAGGCGCTTTCAGCACAGGTCATTTATCAACTGTTAACAGCTGAATTAGCTCAGAGGTCCCCACATGTTCTACTGGATGAGTCCATATTGAACTGCAAATATCTATGTGCACTGACTTATCAGACTGTAAGCTCCTTGAAGACAAGAGTTCATTTTTAGAAACCATTTTTATGTCCCGGAGCATAAGTATCATGGATAGCACGCTGCCTTGCCCATGGGAAGTGTTCAATACATGTTCACTGGAGTGGACAGTGACAACTTGAAACAGCATTAAGTTTTAGCTACTACAGCTAAGAGAAAAACAAACATTTAAAATTCACACTGAAAACTCTCCAAGCCTGAGGGCCAAGCCTCATCCTTGGTGCTCCACAGTTCATCCACATTGATCACTTCAGCACATTCCCACTTCCTCCCTGCTCTCGACCAGTGCCAAACATTTGCAGTTACATGTGTCTTTAAACTCACTTGGTCTCAAGCAATGGAAGCCCAACAAACCATCAGAAGAAATGCTCATGGAATCCGACAGGAGTGATCACCAAGTTGTGGGAGGAGCGGGTTGCAGCGGGGCCTCACACAGAGGGGCCCAGGGACTCAGCCATACCAGCACTTTCTTTCCACCCCACACCTGTGTTGCTGCTTCCTTCTCTCTCTGCTCACTGCATTCTCCCTGCTATGGGAAACATGGCCAGAGATGGTGTATAGTGCTATCACTTTAAGCTCTCTTTCATTTTCCATCCAAACATTACCTTATTTGGCCAGCTTTTTTGGGTGCCTACGCCCGGAAAAATCAAGTATGCATGCTCCCCTATTAACACACATATGAAGAAGAAGCTGCATCTGGAAAAGGATGGCACAGTAAATACCTACTACTTCAATTACTCTGAACAGGATGGCTTGGTGGTCTGGGGACTTCTATTCAAGAGATCTGAAGTTTCTGTCTTCCTTTCATGTTACTTTCTTTCAAAAATTTTCCTTCCTCCTCATCTTGTGGCAAACAAACAAACCTACAAATACCTTATAATGTGACTCCTTGAATTTCTATCCAATCCTGTGACTTCCTCTCTTCCAATCAGAATAATCTGCATACTTCCAATACCCAGTTGTCTGGTTCTGGGAGCTCAAAGCTTTAAAATATATTTTATATAGAATATAGCCAACCTTCTTAAAAGCACTTTTCTTTTTTCTTCTTTTCTTTATCTGAACATGCAGTCCAAACTACATTATTTTTAAAGCAGAAGTTTACTCAGAACCCAACTTATTGCAACTTAATCCCCATCCCTAAGGAGCAATACCCAACCGGCTCTGTTTTTCTTTCCTGCAAGAAAGTCACCACAATCGACTGTAAACAGTTGGTTGCCCAACTGGCAAATGGTACCAACTGGGGTATCCTTTTGGTTCATACAGAAAGGGACATCAGTTACATACTGAGAAAATGTGATATAACATAGGGTTGTTGATGAGCTTTCTTTTACTTTATTATTCACTCATCAAAAATGGTTATTATGTACTTACTATGTTATGTTCTATATCACAAATACAGTAGAAAGTTCAAGACCCAGTGCTTGGTAGTAACTCACAGGACAATGGTAGAAAAACGAATAAATACACTGTAATGTGGCAACAGCTAAAACAGAGGAATGTGCCAGAAATGGTTATTCCATTATCACAGAATTTCAAAAACTGCATACCATGTATTTATCGAGGGACAGGAGATTGTCAGGAGAAATTCCCATAGTTAATGAATGCTGGGATAAGCTCTAAAATTCTCTGTAAGGAGGCTAACGAAGGTAGCCATAGCTGTCAAACACAGAATCTAAAAAATTTCGTGGGGTATTCCTTTTCCTTTGAGAATATTAAACACATAAGACATCTTGTGAAATAGTTATGTTAACAAAAGGTTATACGACAACTGGCATCTTGTTGATCTTGTCCTCAGAGATAAACTGTGTTCCCATGGAAAAGATTTTTAGTATAAACTGAGATTAAGTCAGGTCTAAACTGAAATCTCCAGGCTTTCTTTCCATGTGCTTATTGGAAGGAAAAGACTAAGGAGAGGATTGGAGGGAGGCGCCTTGCAAGGTAGGTAGGAAGATGGGGCTCAAAGCTGAGCTGCTGGAGTCCCAGGTGAGAAGAGAAGCATGACTCCAGTGTGGCAAGGCAGAGCTCTGTCCAAACCTGAAATACTGCAGGATACCAGAAGTGTCTCAACAGAGGGGCCAGTGGGGGCAGCAGCAAGACCAGTGATGACCAGCAATAAAGTGGGACATTGTCACATTCAGTGGAAGTAAGCTTGTTTGGGACTTCCAGAAATACATGAGGGGGTTTTTCGTGAGACTCAAATTGTGTGAGCAGGTGAGTGATGATAGGCTCAGGATATCTAAACAGAAGCTCCCTAAGTATTTCACTCAGTATAATGTTCTCAAGGGCCACACATGTTGTCGTAAATGACACTATGTAATAATTTCTTCGGCTGAGTAGTATTCCATTACATATATGCACTACATTGTTTTTATCCGATTCTCTATCGAGGGACACTTTGGTTGGTTCCATTGCTTGGCTACTGTGAATAATGCTATGATGAACATGGGATTGCATGTGTCTTTGTGTACCAAGGTTTTTGAGTATTATGGGCAGATACCCAGTAAAGGGTAGGGAGAAGCAAACGTCCAGTCTAAAAATAGCTTTCCTAGAATTGCTTTCTGCACTGTCTGAACCACACAATAAAAGTCCCTACCCTCATGCCCCTGCACTGCAATACAGATGAAGAAAGGGGAAGAAGCCAGGGGAGTCCTAAAACAGGCCTGGCTGTCTCCAGCATCTCCTCAGTACTGCCTGTTGTCACCTATATAGGGACACAACTTCTGACAAGCCTCCCAAGGTTAGCTGTGGTTGGTTTTTCACTGCTGACCAACCTTTAAGTTCAGATAACCATGCCAATTGGGCTCTGTCAAAAGGAACACCACCAGCGAGTGATTCACAAACCAGATCTGTCATCCCACCTGCTACTGTCCATAGCATTTCCTAACACATGACCCAGAGAACAGCCACACTGACTACACAACCCTGTTAACCAGCATCTATGTCAATTTACAAAAAAAATATTTTTTCTGATTAAAATATTACTCCTTACATTGTAGGAAGAACATGCATCATTTCAGAACGGCAGTTTTATATAAAGTATAAAGTCTCCTTCTGCTTTCTTGCACAGCCAGAATGTCCTAGTCATATGCATTTGGCTTCCAAATCTAAGACTCCTTACTATACAAGGTTATTCTTTATTTTAGTAAACAACATAGTTTGACCGTGAAAGTTACTGTTTTATTACTTTAATAGCAAACAATTTTTTAGAACTCTGCAGTTTTTAAAGTATTGTACATATATATATATAGGCATATATAATTTTTGCAGTTACCCTTTAAGGATGATATTACTCTTAGTAGATGAGGAAACTGAGGTTCAGGAAGTCACAATATCAGACAGCTAGGATATGAAATATCAAGATTCCACTTAGGGTTTCTGACTCTGAATTCTGAGCTATTTATTTATTTATTTAGTGAGAGAAAGGAAGGTAAACAGACAGACTCATGCATGCACCCCACCTGGGATCCACCTGGCAATCCTCATCTGGGGCCAATGCTCGAATCAACTGAGCACCTAGGGCTGAAGCTTGGACCAACCAGGCCCCTGGCTAAGAGAATGGAAGAGAGGAAAGAGGGGAAGAGGAAGAGGAAAAAAAGCAGATGGTTGCTTCTCATGTGTGTCCTGACTGGGAATAAAACCCAGGACGTCTGCATGCCAGGCCAACATGCTATACACTGAACCAACCAGCCAGGGCTGAATTTGTTCTACTGAACTACATTGCCTTACATATTATGTTATAAACTACTTCCAGTCCTTACAAAAGCTCCTTTAAGAAATGAAGGATCAACTACCATCCACCAAGCATGATGTTGTGAGCTTCCTTCCACTAATATAAACATTGGTAGAAAAGTGAGCTATGATACCAGTTCCACCAAAAAGTTTTCATCAAGTGGCATAGATAAGGAAAGTTTACATGTAAATAAAGAATAAAAGATATCCATGAGCCAACAACTAGGAGCAGTTACACAGAGTTCTATAATGGAGTAGCCTGGCAGGGTGAGAGGAAGGCGATACTTGGGTATCTTTTCTGAAAAACTGTCGATGAGCCTTTCTGTTTGAAAATACCCAGCCTGTGGCCTCTTGCTCTAGAAAGCGGCTGGACTGTTTCATTACAGTCCCCAACAAGCCCAACAATGGGCTCTGACCCAGCAGTGGTCTATCCGTGACTGCCCAGCCCCAGGAGGCCTGGCACTTTAAAGGGCTCTGCTCAGAAGGAATGACGTTTGCCAGTTTATGAGGTCAGTCCTGTCCAGAATTTGTCCAGAGACCATGGAGAGGCCTGGCCTGAAAAGACTTTGGCTATGATCATTTGATTTTTGTTTTATCTATGGCTGCTTTCAAAATGGCAGAGTTGCCTGGATGTGACAAAGACCATATGGCCCACAAAATAGAAAACATTTATTATCTATCCTTTAGGAGTCAAAGTTTGTCACCCTTGCCCTAGATACCTCCAAAGAATCATTACATCATGAGCTACCATTTCTAAGTACTATGTTCTTCTCCTCCAGTTTGTAAGAGCAACGTTTGTTTGTCCTTACTTTGGTTGTCAGTAGTGAAGATCTGAAAATTAGTGCCTTAGACAAGATACTTCTGCTGCACATAAAAGCTGAGGCTGAACTGCCATTCCAAAGTCCGAGACCCAGGCTACACTGCACATAGCTTCCACTGCCAACGTCACACTGTGGTTCAAAATGGCTGCCAAAGTACCAGCCAATATATTCGCATATAGCAGGAAGGTAAATGGATAGCCTCAGCCCAACTTTTAAGACAACTTCTGGAAGTACCACTAAATACTTCTTATAAACCATTGGCTAAACTTGGCCACATAGATACAACTAGCTGAAGTGTAGCTTTCCGTTGACTAGCAAACTGCTTAGTTAAAATAATCAAGGTTATGGTATTTGTAAAACATGGGGTTGAATATTGAAAGATAATTAGCAGTCTCTGCCAAAAGAACCTTACTCTGGCCATCAAGCCCTTTTTCTTTCTTTCTTTCTTTTTTTTTTTTACAGGGACAGAGAGAAAGCCAGAGAGAGGGACAGATAGGGACAGACAGACAGGAACAAAGAGAAATGAGAAGCATCATCAGTTTTTCATTTTTTGACACCTTAGTTGTTCATTGATTGCTTTCTCACATGTGCCTTGACCGTGGGCCTTCAGCAGACTGAGCCACCCCTTGCTGGAGCCAGGGACCTTGGGTCCAAGCTGACAAGCTTTTGCTCAAGCCAGATGGGCCCGCGCTCAAGCTGGTGATCTTGGGATCTCGAAACTGGGTCCTCCGCATCCCAGTCTGATGCTCTATCCACTGCGCCACTGCCTGGTCAGGCCAAGCCCTTTGTTAAGATAGGTACACTCTGTGGGCAGGGTAATCATTGGTATAGCTCCAAAATGACAGGCCTTCAATGTCTGCTTAACATCTATTTAAGAGCCAGTAATATCAATGCCAGTGAGAAGTATATTTTTTGGTTGGCTGTTTGTTTTCAAATTTCCAATAAAAATAACTGTTTCCTCCTGAAGGAAATGAACAAATTTTCCTTTCCCCAGTTATTATGAGGTGCGTGTGGACCTCAGTCGATACAGTGATCCTATCCAGCCCAGTAATTTTATTTTTATTGGACTGTCTGCCCGTCTGGTCTGTCCCTAGGTCCATAGGACACTGAGATGACCCTGCTTCCCCTGAAGTCTCTCCAATGAACATGCCCCTTCCAATTACCCTCATCATTACATCCAGGGCAGTAACATACCACAGTAACCTGTAGGTGCTCATAATCTTCAACCAAGAAAGGCTACTCATCTCATTTTTAACACTGGTGACACACAGAGGAGAAGGTGGATCTAAAGCAGTATCAGGAAGCAAGAGTAAAAGATTAAGAATAAATTCTGAACCCTTGATTCCGGAAGGTGATCTGCATATTAAACAAGGATGAAAAACAATGGTAAGTCATGTTCTTTTGGCATATCAGTTAGTACTGAGCAATAAGTCTTATTCCCATAATTTTCCTCCTCTTCAAAAGTAATTATTCAAAAAAATAATTATCCAGAATTACAATATCAACATTAAACTCTTGGAAATGCACTTCTCACATGAAAGCCCAGGGCTGGATGGCTGCTCTGTCATGTCAGGAACCCAGGCTACCCTGTACATTTTATTTCCTATAAAGTTAAGAGACAGGCAGTATTCACAAGCTCCAAAATACAGTGGTTCTGTAAAGTCATGGTGCACTTTTGACCGTGTGACTGGTCAAAAGTGCACCATGACTTTACAGACACACTGTATATTTAAAATCTGCCCCAAATAGGCAAAATCAAGTAGAAGTCACATAGGAAGAAGCAAAGAGAAAAAACATACAGCGTGCTATGTTCTCGAGGACCAGCAAAAACATATTTCTCAGCACTAAGCGTGAGAATCTGAAGTGCAAAGTTTGCATCACCGTTGAGTACTGAGACTGGAGTTAGCAAAGGGGCATCTTCTGTTTTGAACAGGTTGGACTGGGGAGGGGGCAGATTGACACAAAGACTCAAAGAGACGAATGAGCCATATCTAAAGAAAGAATTGGTTTCTTCGCAGTGGGAAAAGAAAGCCTTGTGGCTGTGAACACAACTAGCCTGAATGACCACTAGCTCCTTCCTGCCACATCAACCCTCAAAGCTCACCCCTCTACCTTGTGTACACAGCTGGTTCAGGAAATCCTATACATTCAAATATGGCTGACAATAAGGCAATCATACGCATACCACTGACACATCAATTAAAAATAGGAAAGAATATGTAAAGTGACTGAGAAGTCATAGAAAGACATTGCTAATGAATCATAATAAGTTTCTAGCCAAATATTTTACAATGAATTTTAAAAACCAAATCAAGCCATTTGGCTATAAAGGAAAATCACAAAGCAGAAATAACTCAGGGATTGGGTAGCTGGAAAACAAGAATTAAAACGTGGGCTTGCAGAATTCAGAAAAGGGGAAACAAGGTAATTGAAGATGGAAAAAGAATATATGTATGGAAGCACGGTGAGGGGCAAAGAAGATAGCAATGAGGAAAAGCTTCAAACAAAGGGGAATTATTTAAAAAGTAAGAGTTTGAAAACATCTTACTTGGTAAAAAGGCAATGGTAAGTAGAAGTCAGATGCAGGAGAGCTGCCCCACGCCACACTGGAATCCCTCAAGAACAGAACAATGGAGCAGTATAAATCCTTAGAGATGAAATTCAAGAAAAACATTTCTAAAACTAAAGCAGAGTTAAACCTGATTAGTGAGACAGATTACATATGTAGAGAGAGATGCGCACATACAAACACACACGCCCAGGCAGAACAGATCAAACTGCAATGGGTCCTGTTAGGGTTAACAGACTTACTATACAATTATTAATGTAGAGTTTGACTTCTGACATGCTGCTTAAATATTCACCTAGTGACTAGCAAACAGCCTTTTCTCCACAAACCCAACTTTCTGCCTCATCCTCGGTTCCTGGGATCTGACAGGCTACAAAATCACTTCCAAAAGCAATACTGAAAAACTCCAAGATCTTTAAAACCTTGTTTTGTATACATTCTTTACTAAGGCAGAAAAAATGAAAACATGCATTTTAGAAAGACTTTCAGAAAAGATTGATATGAAAGGCTTTGCTGATAAGCTATATGTTCACTATAAATTCAGAAGATATTTTGTATCACATTCATTGGATTTCCACAAAATTTTATATGTTTCCATATGCCATTAGTCATATATAGAGAAAAAGGGATAAAATCAGAAAGTTTTTTACTTACCTTGGATGTTCAAACTTGTCAATAAGGTCAACTTTTTCCACCAGATCTCCTCCAATTGTTCGGACCAAGTCATAGAAATCATTTTCCGTGTAGTTCTCCAAGGGCAACCAGAATGAAATGTCATTTATCACAGCGGGGTATTTGCTCAGAGGCTAACAATAGAAGAAAAGATAGATTGATTTGTTAGTTGGATGAGAATGTTTAAATCTTTTATGAAAAGTTATACTTGGCTAATGAGAAAATGTTAGAAAACATTATTTCAGCACTTTAATTTTCAGGAACAAAATGAACAAAAAAGGTAAGTCAATATTAAAAATTGGCAAACTCCATTATGAATCTTATAGATTCTTATCACATTCATGTGTAACATTACCATTTATTATAGTTATATCACTATCATTGTTTAATTTAGTAGGAAGCAATTTGAATTTATCACATTTCAGTTTTTTCCATTTGAATACCAGGGGAGAGAAGTTCAAACTTAATTAACAAGAGATTCATTAACTTCTTGTGATACTTTCAGGAAGCCATTTTAATGGAGAAATAAGCGAGGGCTTGTCAAAATTGGTATTTCAATTAGCAATGTCATTATTTGTTACTCTTTCTAATTATTAAAATAAAGAAGTGGGCTTTAAGTAATCATATAGGGCAGGGGTGCCCACACTTTTTCAGCTTGCGAGCTACTTATAAGATGACCAAGTCAAAATGATCTACCTACAATAAAAATGCAAAACATAAATTTATTTCTTCTATATTATCATTATTTAAGTTACCATTATTATTATTTAATATTGTGTATTCTTCTTTCACCTTTCTGCTTCTCAGCTCTCTTTTCGGAGGAAAGTCAATGTCATAGTTTTTATGAACAGTCCAAAAAAGCCGCTCCACATTTCTCTTCTTTGGAATAGCAATGGCACACAGACAGATGAGGCAAACGCACGTAGACTATGACATAGTGAAAAAAATCCCCTCCCATTCTGTATGAAAGTGGTAGGTTTTAGGCTTCTTACTCAGACCAGCTATGGCACTCATTTTTATACCCTTTGTTGTATTTAGTTTAAATAAATTGAAGGCTAACTACTCAGCAATGTAACTGAACAAGTTAGCGCGGTTTAACGCGCATGTGTAGGGTGTCAAAAGTTCAGACGTCAGATTGGCTACCCTGTATGCCAATCAAAAGACAAATGTCTTTTTAATGTCATGCGATCTACCCACACTTCCTTCGCAATCGACCAGTAGATCACGATCGACGTATTGAGCACCCCTGATTTAAGGAGTTATTTTTCAAATTATGTCTTAAAGGATGTAATAAACACAATGTAGCCATTTCCTCCATTTCCCCATTTATTTCCAGTTTATTAGAGTTCACTAGTTCATTATTATTTTGGATAAACATTTAAAATTAAATAATTTTATAAGTTATTGTATTTGTTTACATGGCTACTTTAGGTTTATAAGTTATAAAAAAAAATGTTTTACTAATGTTTCATTATATAACTATGAAGTCCTAAGGCACTATCTGCTAAGGCTATAAATTTGTTAGAAGGGCAATTTATAAACTGATTTACACCAAGCCTGATGTCACTATTAACCCTTTGGCGACTAACCAATCAGAAAATGTATAAAATTTTTAAAATAGCAATGCTTCTGAAAAACCAAAACTGAAAAGATTATTCAGCTTGAAATAGCAATCAAGTTGTCTAACAAATGCATCTGTTTAGAATACACATTTCAAATGATTATCATTAAGTTGCTATCCAGGTTCTCCTGCCCAAAGTACCAGAACTCCTGAAAAGCATCCTTGTTTTCTTTCCTACAGTGAAGACACCATGGTAAGTAATCCATGGGTTACTGTAGCAATTGGAGATGACAGGAGTTTGGTGGCTACATGAGTGGTTTGTTCTTTGCCAGCACCCTTTTGCCAACACCTTTTTGCACCTTAATCAATATAAACATTTAGAAAAATTATATAAAAGCCTGGGATTGCCAAGGTTAGCATGAAATCTCTTCAACTGATCAAACTGAGGTGTGGATCTCTGACGTGCGACAAGATGACAGAAATGGGAGCATCTACAGAAGAAACCCATTGACAATAGTTGGCATAAGACCACAGCCAGACTCTAGGCCTCAAAACATTAAGAATCCATATTACAGTAAATAGAGTTTTTAAAATCATGGAGAAAAGCTATTGCAAACCTAGCTCAAACTAACAAATTAAAATAAGTTTAAAGACTAAAAGAATCAATCATTATACCAATTAGTATGTCAGATGTGGGATACCTAATCTATTAGTGATTCTTGTTTTTTTTTTGAGGGGACAATAAAATTTTGTTTTGAACATAAGATAGCTACAGCTAGTGCTCGACTTACGACCACGATTGGTTCCAACAGATCGGAAATAACACGATTTGGTCACAAGTTGAGTAGGCTACAGACAAAGACAATTTCCTTGTGGTAGACATCTTGGGAGGGGTTTGATTAAGGTGACCAGATGTCCCGCTTTTGGTGGGACAGTCCCAATTTTTAACAATTTGTCCCGCATCCTGCGGCATTTTTAAAAAGTCCCGATTTTTAGAAAGAATGCACGAAAAGCTAGGGAATGGCAGGAGAACGGGAAGTGAATATACAGTTTTTGGCAGGGAGACCCTGTTTCAACCTGGGAGCGCCCGCACTGCCACAAGAGCTGGCTGCCCCACGCAGGGCCCCCAAACAAAGAACTTTGGGCGGGACGTACCTGCTGGGGCAGTGGCTGTCAAGTCCCCTAACTACCCATAGGCCCGCGTCCTGGACACCGGCATGCAGCTCCGGCTCTGGGCTCTGCAAGGTGCAAGTCGCTCAGTCTCCAGCGGGTGGCGGGGCTGGACATGGGGAATGCGGCCTCCGAGTGCACCAGCGGTGCTGCCCTGCCTGCTCCCACCCACTCATGCAGCTCTGGCATCGGTTTCGGGACCATGTAACCTGATCCCTCTGACTCACTCAAAATTTCCCATATAGTAATATTTCCAAAAATGATCTTTTTAATCAGGTATCATTATTAAAAAAATAGATTGATAAGGAAAAGGTTAAATCTTGGGAATCAGCAAAAATCACAATAGAGAACAAATGCTTAGAAATATTTCATCATTTTGAAACAAACTGTGTTTCATACAATAATGCACTAAAAATTGTGGAATACATGCTATCTTTACCAGAAACTAATGCTGCGACTGAACATGTTTTTTCTACGGTAAATAAAATATGGATATCAGAAAAATCACAATTAAGTGTTGAGACTTTGAAAGCTATTTTATGTGTGAAATATAATTTAACAAATTCTTGTGAAAAATTTCATGACCTTTTAAACGACAGCAATCTACTAAAAAAAAAATTCACTCAAATGAGAAATATGCCAAAGAATAAAATACTATACAGAATTATTTTAATGTATTATATTTGTAAATTGTACTTATGTTGAAATTTAAAAAAATATATTACAATACTATTTTTACATTCTATGAAAAATTTTTTTGCTCCATATAGACCAAATTTTTAATCAAGAACCCTCCTCCCCCCGTCAATGGTGTCCCGCTTTACCAATTTTAAAATATGGTCACCTTAGGTTTTATGAAAAATATCCAAGACACAAAACACAAATTGCTGTATAGTTGAAATAGTGCACGCAGAGATGGTAGTGCTGCTGGAAGTTGGTCCGCACTGTGTATGCCCAGCTGGGCAATGCTTGCACAGCCTGATGCGGAGCAGTCGTGGCTAGCAATTGTGGTCGTAAAGTTGAATGGTTGTAAGTTGCATAGGTCATAAGTCGATCAATACCTTACAGAAAGGTAGGCTTCCTGGTACTTCACCAGAGGTAGGGTTAGAAACCATCCCATGGCTTCCCATTGCTCTAGGGTAAAGTTCCCAGTTCTCAAAAGGCTCTACCTCTCTCCGTCGCTCTCCAAAGTTCAGAATAGTCTGGCTTATTTGGTTTCTTAAACACACCAAGCTACAAACTCCATATGCATGTGCCCACCCTCCCGACCCTACTTCTGGTTTTCAGCTACAGTGCTCACTTGCTATTTTCCTACACTCTGTTAGCCCCTTGTTATGTTACCCTATACTTCTCCTTCATCACTGCAATTGTTTGTGCAGTAATTCACTTAGTTTATGTCTTCCAGGATGCTACAATCTTGAGGGTGGGATGTGCATCTTTGTTTCACCTCCAAATATCTATCATCTTGCATAGTCCCTGTGACACTGTTGGTACCAGGAATGAATTGCAGAGCTGCCTATGTGAGCAATGGCTACATCACAATGAATCAATACAGCTGTTCTTCTCAAGCTGAACCAGCTAATGGGCATATCAACTAAGTCAGGTATGGAATGGACTTGCCTCCATCCCAGGCTAGTTCGCGATGAGTAGATAGTGATAATGTGCAAAGACAAAGAGACTACAAGTGGACAGGCCAAGTGACGTGGTAGGGACTTGCTATTCCACAATCACAGAATCAGGAATTTTAAAATTAAAAGGGAACTGGCAACCTAAATAAACAGAGGCAAGCTCAAATTACAGAAATGAGTTTATTTGGGTATAGCAGGGAAATTACAATTCACGAAACACATGCTGTAACGAGCCACTGTAATAGGTAGGTCCATTGAAGGTTTGGGGCAAGAAGTACAAAGAGGGGGAGAGCCAGCCAGCACTCAAGCAGTAAGTTCCTCAGATGGGGAGAGGTTCTTCATGGATTTTCACTGGCAGAGGATAAGTCCGGTCTTATGGCAATCAGGCATTTACGAAAAATCTGCCTCTTAGTTTTTCAGCTCTGAGGGTGTACAGGCGAGACTCTCCATTTCATATTCTCTAGTTCCATTTTAGAATAAAATCCTTTCACAGACCTTAAAGAGCATTTAATATTATTTGTATTTTCCCATCTCTTTTCTTGATCTATTTTATTGTGTATGTTACATGCTGCTAAGTTGGCACTGACTCATGGTGACCCTATGAATGAAGGAAGTCCACAATGTCCTGACCTTAGCAGCCCTGCTGAGCTCCTGTGAACTCATGCCTATGGCTTCTTTTATTGAGTCAATCCATCTTCTATTTGGTCTTCTTATCCTCATTCTGCCTGCTATTTTTTCCCAACATTATTTAGTTTTATCAAATAACCACCTACTGATTAGTTCTTTTGAGATTCTCTCTATAATTCTTGTTTGTTTTTAAAAAATTAAAAAGAGAATCGAAACTATAGATATAACAGACTTTTAAAGTCACAAGTGAGTATTATAAACTATTTAATAACGAGTTTGATAACTTGGATTATAAGGGCAATTTTAACTCAAGACAGAAAATTTAAACCTATGACTGTACCACATTGGGTTATCAGTCCAATCTTACAAAAGTGTCTGACTCAGATGACTAATTGTACCACCTTATCAGATATTTAGTGTGAAGGTAGTTGCTTTAGTACATAAACTGTTTCATAAAAACAAAAAAGGAGCCTGTGGTGGCGCAGTGGATAAAGCCTCGACCTAGAACACTGAGGTCGCCAGTTCAAAACCCTGGGCTTGCCTGGTCAAGGCACACATGGGAGTTGATGCCTCCCCCCCCCCCTTCTCTCTCTCTCTTTCTCTCTTTCTTCCTCTCTAAAATAAATAAAATCTTAAAAAAAAAAACAGAAAAGGAGGGAAACACAACTAATTTTATGAGAATACTATAAATTTAAGCTGAAGATGGACAAATATGTATATTTCATTAAAAAGTTGTAGACCAGCCCTGGCTGGTTGGCTCAGTGGTAGAGTGTTAGCCCAGCGCGTGGAAGTCCTGGGTTTGATTCCCAGGCAGGGCACATGGGAGAAACTCCCATCTGCTTTTCCACCCTTCCCCCTCTCCTTTCTCTCTATCTCTCTCCTCCTCCTGCAGCCAAGGCTCCACTGGAGCAAAGTTGGCCCAGGCGCTGACGATGGCTCCATGGCCTCCGCCTCAGGAGCTAGAATGGCTCCAGTTGCAGTGGAGTCAGTCTGTCTACCATCCCCTCATCCCCTGCTTCTCAGTTTGGAAAAATCTCCCCCCCTAAAAAAGTTGTAGACTAACAACTTAATAGCATATTAACATAGTATTACAAAATAACCAAGTAAGGTTTTCCCAAAATAATGAGAATGATTTAAAACCAAAAAAAAAATCTGCTAATTTATATCTAGTATAAAGAAAAACAATTGTGACTTTTCAAAGACAGAAAGCATTTGACAAATGTAATATTAAAAAAAATTGTAAATTATAAATAAAAGGAAAATAACATTAACAAGGTATTTAACAAGAACCTACAGCAAACATTTCTTTTTTTTTTTACAGCAAACATATTTAATGTTAAATATTTTTAGGAGCATTTCAACTTACAATCAAGAATAAGATAAGGATATCCACTCTTACCTTTCCTCTTTCTCATTATAAATCCTAACCAGGCAATAAACAGGAAAAGCTGTGAACTAAGTGAACTGAAGTGAGAAAGGTAGAGGTTGTGATTCTAAATTTAAATCTTTCTTACCAGGTATATGACTTGAACAAACTGCCTAATCTCTGCTTTCAGTTTTATCTAAAAATTAGAGGTATTTTAATATCTGCCTCATATAATAATTATTTTTTCATATATAGTTACATTATACACACAATACATAAGATTTACAGTGAATGAAAGAGATATATATCACTGGCTAAAATTCAAAAACATGTTGTTTTTAAAAAACATAATTTTTCTTAAGATATATACAGTACAATATTTATATGAAGTTAAAAGACAAGATAACAACATATATATAGAAATTGTATCAAAATAGATGTGGGAAGACTATATATACTAGAGTTTAGAACAATAATTACCTCTGGGGAAGGAGGGGAAAGTACTCAAGAAGGGTATAAAAGAAACATCAACTTTATTTGTAAGATACAAGAGTCCAGGTTCAACTTAGATTTGTGCAGCAAATGCACCCAGTGACTTCTGCACGCTAGAGGTATTGGCTTGATTGGGGCAGAGGTGGGTGGTATTCCCCAGTAAATAAGGTCAGCCCAACTTATACTTTGTTCACTTTGTGCAGTTTGAAGGTAAACATCCTGTACCTCTGTCTTCTCATTAGAGGCTAGTAAAATATGCTACCCCAGAATCCGCTACTTTGGGATAAGGATTCTTTTGAGCTGAGGACAATTGAGAAGCTGAAACAATAAAAGCACTCGCCTCTCCCCAGATTTGCCTGAGAGTGGCACCCAGCCCCAGCACAGAGCCTGGGTGGCAAACATCAGCTGAATCTTGAACTGACCGCACTAGGGGTTTGTGTTCACATTTTCCAAGTATTTCTGAAATTTTTGGATTTTTAAAAATAATAATTATGGTTCCAAATAGAGCATTTTCCCATGTCATCTGGGTCACATAAATTTGATTTCCAGAGATGTGGTTACTCTTTCCCTTTCCTTTCCTTTGAGATAGATTTGCTTATGAAGTTTGACTCCCATACCACTCTCCTCTCCCCAGGGTTTTCTCCTCTTTTCCTTTAAAAGGCTCAGACACCCCTTCAGACCAGAGTCTCCAGACTTGCAGGTGAGACGATTGGCAGCTGAAGTGCCTGAATCCAGCTACTTAACAGTGTCATGTTTAATTGATTTTATTATGCCCTTTCTCCAGATTATTTAGATAAAAGAATAACTCATGTATTGGGGGTCTTTTCCCTTTTTTAAAAAAAGCATTTAAGGCTATAAAGGCTCTTCTATATACCTCTTTACTACTGCTCACAAAAATTAGGGAGATATTTTCAAAATGAATATGAAACAATAAAATATCCCCTACTTTTTGTGAGCGGTATATATCCCACAAGCTTATTCTTTCAATAAGTTTCTCCTTTCTGGCATTCTACTTGGGTTGATCAATATTTTAAAATATTTTAATATTTTCCCTCCTAGGTTTAAAATGCTGTAAGTTGTATTTTCATTCTTTACGCGCGTGCGCGAGTGCACACACACACACACATCCTTTAATGAACATTCTAAAGCCTAACTGTACTTAGGGTCTCTATTCCACTCCTAAGCAACAGAGGAATCTTACTTAGTTTCTTTTAACAGCTTTTTCTCCCAACTATTTATCTTTGAAAAAGCACAGACAAAGTAGTTATCTAAAGCAACAGTTAATTTTAAGTTAAAAGTTGTTTTGTAATTCTATAGTTCTTATTTTTTCCCACCTCTTTATTGGGAGACAATTCTTCATGGAATTTCTATACAACTTGTAACTGCCTGTACAGCTGCCTTGGAAGACAGAGGTGCTCTCTCTTCGGGGAGCAGAGAGAAGGTTCATTTCTCCATCAGGATAATAAAGACAACATTTCCCTCAGGTGTACAGATCGTGTAGTGTTCTAACAATTTCTTTCAAAGACTGGCAGAAAAACAAGCAAATAACACAATTGTACAAACGGAAGACTGAAGGGTTTATAAACTCCAGGGTTTTCAGCTGTGCTCTAAGCCCAGTGTGGCCAGTACCCAGCATCCTCGGGGATTTGGGGGTGAGAAGAACCAATGTGTATAGGAAACTCCTGCTGCCTCTGTGCTGTGCGTAATAAAGTCTATGACCCAGGAGTCTCCTGTCATTCTGCCAGCAGCCATGACGTGTGGCAGACTCCCTTTTTCACTTGCAAGTATGGTAAAACCTTAGGCCTTTCACGGTTTCTGACACAGCCTGCCTTCTTCTTGCTTTTGTTCTTGCAGGTGAACACTCTTTAATAGTTCTTTCAGTGAAAGTATGTGGGAGGGAAAACCTCTCTATTTATATGTCTGAAATCCTCACACAAATAATTTGGCAGGGAACAAAATTGTAGGTTTAGAGTTGTCTCCCTTCTGCACTTAAAAAAATATTTTCCTGCACCTATTAGTAATGATGACAAGTCTGCCGTCAGTCGGTGCTGTTCCTTCCTAGGGAATCTGCCTGTTCTTCCTAGCAGTTTTAAAGAGTGTTGTCTTTATCCTTGAGGCTCTGCACTTTGATTCTGATTAGGCCAGGCCTGCTTTTATCTTTCTGCTGCTCAGTACTCAGAGTGTGCTCTCCATCAGAAGGTTCGTGTCTTGTTCCCATTCAGAAAATTCCAGCCATTGCTTCTCTGCCATTCCATTCACTCTGTTTTTAAACTGCAACAAAACATATTGTAGAGCTTCTTGACCTATCTTCCATTTTTCTTAACTGGCCTGTTTTAGGTTTTTAATCTATATGTGTTTGTGCTATACTTGGGGTAAATTCAGTAACAGCTTTTTAGTTACTAATTCTCCCTTCAGGTGAGTCTAGTTTCATGTGTTCTCTTCGTTTCAATAAATCTATTAATCATTTCTGATGTTTCTAATTTTTTTCATATCTATTTAGATTTCATTCTTGCTTGTTTTTTGCTCCTTATTCAGAAATTCCTATAATTTTTTTGTTCTTTTTTTTAATGGTTATTATTCTAACATTGATCTCTTTGAGGACATTAGGCATTTTTCAAAAAGAATGCTTTCCAATTTTGCTTTAACCCCCAGTGAATTCAGATTCTGATTGTTGATTTGGTTGGCTGACATGTACGTGGTTTGCAATATGGGCGTGTTGGTCTACCTTGTATGGGAGATAACTGCTGACATTCTCTCACTAATCCTTGTTTAGAGGTTTCTACCTGTATTCCTAACTCAAGAATGAAGCTGGTAGTGTTGTCTGGGTTCCTGCCCAGTGCTGATACTGAGGATGATGCAATTGGGGTGCTTTATCTCAGTCTCTGCGAAAGAGGGCATGTCTCTGTCCAACTGTCTTCTAGGCATCAATGCTTCCTGAAACTTAGAGGTCACAGCAGGCAGCAACTGCCAAAGTGATTAATGCCTCCCCCATCCACAGGGAAGCTGGACTACCATCGGCCTTGAGCTTCAAGTAGAGTGTGTGCTCGGGCCTTTCAGCCCTGACATGCCACTGAGCTAAACGGGTTCCCTCCCTAGTTATGACCCTGGAGCCCCCAGTGTGTCTCCCATCTCACTTTCTTCTTTGTTTGTGTTTGTCCCTTGTCTATTGATAAAAATCTTTTTTAGAAAGAGAAGGGAAAGGTATGGGTCTGACTTTCTCATGTTCTTTTCTGAGATTTTTATCTATCACAACTGTGTGTATGCAGGAGGTAAAGAAAAAACAATACCAACTTGAATCGCCATAATTCCTGACACCCTGGATCTTAACTTTGTGGGGAAGGGGACACAGACCGCTCGGAGAATATGATGAATGAGTGAAACCTTTGTTTCAGAAAAGTACTTCTTTGTAGGAACAGAAATTTTCGTAAAGAATTTCTAGGATTAGACCCAGGAAAAGTCATTCAAGGAGTCACAATAAGAATCCCCATCTTTGATCCATATTCCAAATTATATCAATAGTTCAAATATAGACAGATGAGATTATTATACTAAGGGTGCTAAAAATACCAAAAGCATTCTTTACTAACATAAGATATACACATGTATGTATGTATAGTTTATGGTAATAAAACCCTATGTGAAGGTATCATTGCTTGTCTGTGGTATCTTGAAATGCAGTAATATTAATATAAATAAAAGTCTCCTTTTTTATGGGCTGCACTAAGAAACCCTCTACTGAAGCCAGGGACAACGTTGAATGGCTAGCCTTGTTTCAGAGTGGCTCAAGGGTGGCCAAGGCCTTTGTTGCATGTGCACCAGAGGTTCACTCCTCCCTCTGTCCCACCCTGCTTCAGCCCCTTCCATTCCACAGTGACAGCATCCAATAATACCCTCCCAGCATGCTAACCTCTGTGTATAGTCTGCTTTCTGGGGAGAACTTGACCTAGACATCAACGAAATGTCAGCAACCAGATGACAAGACAATTTTGTATGTCTAGGGGGATAGTATACATCAAGGATCTTATTTGTAGAGTGAGGTAGGTCTGGGTCCCTGTTACTAGGTCTGTGACTGAGGAGAGGCTCTCCCATGGAAACCTTGCATGTTACCTACATAGGCCACACAGACAAAAATAGAACCACAGCTCACCCCCTTCTTGGCAGGATGCCTTGTGATCCTCCTGGGGAGGATGGGAGGCCTGTGGGAAGCTGCTAAGAGGCCATCTCTTTTTGACCTCCTGACCTTCTGCCCCTGGAAGGCTACCCTGTGGCAGTTCCTTATCACCTCTGAGGTTCTTTCTGCCTCACACTCCTCAGAACAGGCACTGGAGATAAAACCTACAGCTGCAGTTAAGAACTGGCTCCGCTGCAAGGGGTGCTGGAACCATCCACCCTGTTACAGATTGAATCATGACCCGTCACCCTATTACAGATTTATATTTTGGGGTGCTAACCCCCAATAACTCAGAACAGAATCTTACTTGGAGAAAGGTCTTTACAGAGGCAGTCAAGTCAAATGACATAATTAGGGTGGGCCCTAATCCGATATGACTGGTGTTCTTATAAAAGGGGAAATTTGGACACAGAGACATATAGACAGGGAAGAAGCCATCTGAGGATACTTCTACAAGATAAGGCATGCTGATGACTGTCAGCAGACCACCAGAAAGTAGAAAAAGACATTGGCCAGATTCTTCCTCACACCAGATGGTTCCTCAGAAGAAACCAACCTGCCAGACCTCGATCCTGAGCTTCCAGCCTCCAGGACTGAGACAATGGATTCTGTTGTTTATGTTCCCCAGCCAGTGCCCCTTTGTTATAGAGCTCTAGGAAACCGGCATAGCCCTTGTTGTTCCAGGATCATTGTTCTCTGGTGTGGGGGCGAAGGGCCATGGGGAGCTGGCACCTTTTGCTACTCTTCTTTCTATAGTCTATGTATGTGACAAACTTCAAGGTGGTTCACTGGGTCTTTACCCACCAAATCAGCCAAGCACGGGAGATAAAACCTGGGCCTTGGCCTGCCTGGGATGTTCACATGCCAGAGGCACAGTTACCTACCTCACAGTGTTTTCATCCATGAAACGGAGATAGTGCCCACTTCAGCCAACTGCAGTGATGATGACATAAAGTGACTGTGGGGAGGGAAGGGGTGGGGTATCTAAGTAGTGAGATTTTTTTTTTTTTTTTTTTTTTACAGAGACACAGAGAGAGGGATAGATAGGGACAGACAGACAGGAAGGGAGAGAGATGAGAAGCATCAATCGTTTTTTGTTGTGACACCTTAGTTGTTCATTGATTGCTTTTTCACATGTGCCTTGACTGTGGGCCTTCAGCAGACTGAGCCACCCCTTGCTCGAGCCAGTGACCTTGGATCCAAGCTGGTGAGCTTTTGCTCAAACCAGATAAGCCTGTGCTCAAGCTGATGACCTTGGGGTCTCGAACCTGGGTCCTCCGCATCCCAGTCTGACACTCTACCCACTGCGCCACCGCCTGGTCAGGCAAGTAGTGACATTTTGTTTAACAGTATCCCATTCTAACTGATCTCTTGCTCCAGGCTCACCCCTACGCCCCCATATTTAAAATACAAATGTCTCCATGTACCTTCTAAGGTCAAAATCCTCAAATGCTCTCTTCTGAGCCTTCCATTATAAAGCCAGAATTCTTCAGCCCCTCTGCACCTATTCATAAATATCCTCAAGGAAGATGATCTTAAACTGGGTAATACAAACTGGTATGAGAGTACTTTTATTCCAGTGCAGTTTGTTTCTGCATCAGAATCTTCTTCTTAGCTCAAATGCTCTTCTCTCTTTGGACTTTACCAAGGCGGGGTCACAGAGCATTACCCTCCACAATGCAGCTTGGCTGCACTAGGCCAATGTTATTAAGTTGGGCCATTTCTTCCTCCTTTTAGGCAAAGCTGTTTCATTTATTTATTTGGAGGGTTTAAAATTATTTTGGCAGTCACTCTAATGGGAGAGTAGCTTCTTCAACAAGTGCTCCACAGAGTTCTGAGACTGTCAAGGCGATCTCTAGTCAACCTTTAACCAAAGCCAAGTTCAGGAAGGTCATCTTGCAGTCAGTCCTAGGGCATTGTTTCTCTTTCTAGATTAGAACACACCCCCTCTTGATCCTTATTATAATAGTATCATTAACAGTTACCTTCCATGGGCACTCACTGTGTGCCATGGGCTGTGCCTGGCACTTTCTATGGGTCATCTCATTCCCGCGTGGCATAACACTAATGGGAGATGGCCACTTTTACTATGCCCATTGTGGCCATGAGGAAACTGAGGGTTACAGCCCGAGGTCAAACAGCCAGGAAGTGGCAGAGCCAACAGCAAGTACAGGGCCTGGCTATGCTCCCGACCCTGTGCTTTAAGGCCTCCCATTTAAAACTAAGGGCTCACAGAAAATCGGTTTCTATCACTTTTTCCAGAAGCATTATATTCAGACTAATTAATAATTGCGGAAGGCCCAATCTAACATTTATCCCCATGGTGCTTTTGATGACATTGCCTTTTCAAATGACTCACTGAGTTTTTTAGGTTAATTATCTTGATTTATAAGCACATCCAATCAATTTAAAGTCTATCTGATCGTTTTCTTATCGAAATTAACTCAGAAATTAGTTTTATTTATGAAAATAGTATGCTTAACCAATTATTTTGCTCTATATTTAAATGTTTGATGGTCCTTATTTTAATTCCATATATTTATTTTATTTTTTAAAACCCTTAAATTATTTTTATTTAATGATTTAGTTTTTAGAGAGAGGAAAGGGGAGGAGAGGAACTGGGAGAAAGGGAGGGAGGGAAAGGGAGGGAGAGATAGATAGATAGAGAGAGAGAGAGAGAGAGATTGATGTATTTGCTGTTCCACTTACTTATGCATTCATTGGTCGTTCCTTGTATGTTCCCTGACTAGGATGAAACCTGCATCCTCGGTGTATCAAGCTGATGTGCTAACTAACTAAGATACTCTGGCAAGGGCTCCATCTGTTCACTTTATAATAAAGAACTGCTTAGGACATTTAGCTGGCAGGGGTGGAACTCTGCAAATTCAGGTTGTTCTAACTCATGATTGCATGCTGCATTGATGTTACACATTTTCTCTCCTCATTCCAATCTCCTATTTGTTCTTACTTAATGTCACTGAGTGCCAGGAACATGCTGCATTAGTCAGAGGCAGGCACATATCATACTCAGGCAGATTTGATACTTCACCAGGAAACCATAAGACCCACCATGTTCTGAGCATCCCTCTAAATTTTAAGGAAATTTCCCATATTTGTTCTTAACTTTTTAATAGAATCTTGAGTTCTGTTTGAAGAGACACAGGAAACAAAATATATCTATAATTAAAATCACATGGAACAATCATTTTGAAAACTTTGTATTGAATTAACTTACTATATACCATGCTCCCCACAATCATCTACTGAACTCAAGAGCAGAAACAGCTTTTAAATACTTTTTAATCTTTTCAAATTTACTTTAAAGCTCTGGAGGTCTGTTTAAAACAAATTCTGTACCACCATGCATTCATTAGAAGGGCAAGACACACAAGGTAGCCAGTTAAGCAGGGCGGGCACAGGGAGCTCCGCCCACATTCTCCAGGGGCCTTCAGGGTTAGCAAGGGGTCAGGGCCCTGACCAAAGATAATGGTTTTTAACTTAAGAAAAAAATAAAGAACAATGCAATTCTCAGAAATCTTTGTTCAAGTAAAATATCCTATGTGCCTCTGGTTAAGGAAGGCATAGCAGAAAGGGTGGGGGCCTGCAGCCCAGACCACTATCTTTGAGCAATGGCTATTTTACACGGAATACAGATTCTAAAGATAAAAGAGCATCCTTTGGGGGTGAAAAAGTGTTCTAAACTTGACTGCAGAGATGGCTGCACATAAGTTGTCAATATACAAGACTGCTGAATCCATTTAATGGACGAATTGTACAGTGTATGGATTATGTCTCAATAAGTTATAAAAATAATAAATGAATAAACTTACTGATGGAAGAAATAAGGGCCTCTGGAAATGGAGCACTGCTATTTTCTATTCAGTGTCTGTTCCCTCTTTGAAATTTATCAAAGACTTCATTCATCTCTACAGTTCATTTGTTCAGAGTAAATAACTTAGGCTTTCCAGAGTCCGCATTACTCCTATGCTCTCGTTTTCCCTCTCACAAGTAAAATATTAGGAGAAGTTTGCCCAGTCATCTAAATCTTCCAGGAACTTCCTTGTCTGTATCTTCACAGCCTTACACAACCATGGTATTTTGTGAGATCGCATATAGGTTTATGATTATAATTTTTCCCAGTTAGTTATGCTTAACAGAAGACAGAGATTTCCCCTCCATATGCCTCGAGTATGTGAATGGAGACCCTAAATTTAACAACACATCATAAGAAGCTAGGTCTGTTAGCCCTCAACCACATATTTAACCTCAAAATGGTCTGTTTAGAGCATGCACTCCACGAGCTGGTTTGCAATGTCCTCATTCATTTTATGTCACTGCGATCTGTACAAGCCCCATTCTGTCAGGGACTGTGTGCCTGAGATAGAACTGGGGTCCAGCTAGAGAAAGCATCCAAACCTGCCGAAATTCATTCAAGGCTGGCCTTCAGACTGTTACAGTGTTAGAGGACAATGAGCAAAACAAAAATTAACCTGATAGACTTAAGACATCTGCTTTTCAAAGGCATGTTAAAAATTGGAATAAAGGTAAGACATTTGACTCTCACAGACAGGAAACCTTTTACTGAGCAAACCCTTGGGTTTGACCTTCTTTCTTTCTTCCTCACTCTACCCTCTTTCCCCAGACCAGACCCTGGCCTACTGGGCCTTTTAAACCAGACCCCTTATGCTATATGTTTTAATATTTCTTCCTGACCCCCATAATGCCAAAGAATCTCACTGTTTCAGTTGCTTCTCAGCAGAAGACCCCACTAGATAGAAACCCATCCAGTGTCTTGGGTCTAAAGCTTTGTTCTCCATCCTGTTTGGTGACCAAAGTGCCCAGGGGAGGTGGGTTAGGCTAATTACTTTAAAAAAATATTTATTGATTTGATGTTTTCTAGAAAATAGTCCAGTATCAACTCTCAGCCACAGAATAGGTATAGATAAGGAACAAAAAGCTAACTGTGACCACCTTAATTTTTAAGAGAAAATATTGAAGTAGTTTGAGCAGGAAGAGGGAAGGCATGGGACTGGGATGGGGAGAAAGCCCATGAGATGGAAAGTCCCGTTGGGTGTTGGCTTCATGGGCATCCCCTGCATTATGTTCATAACTTAAGCACATTATATTCCTAATACCAAATATAAAAAGAACATTAAGCAAAGAGATCAATGCTTAGTCATTTACTTAGAGAAATGAGGTAATGGGAGGAAACACTGGCTCTATCTAGTTTGTGCATTCGCATGTTAAAAGAAACTGCTTTTCCTTTAAAATTCCAGCTGTTAATGTTATCTTGTATTTCAACAAATGAAACAATGTGTTCTACTTCCCACTTTAGGGAGAAATCTGAAGCATTATTTTCTTCTATACCAAATACAAATGAGTTCAGCCAAGTCCACAGAGGGCAGATGTGATACCTGAGTTAACAGTAAAGGGAATGTGATCACAGGGTCCAACTGAGAGACCCTGCTCTCCTGGAGCCAGCAGGACACAGGCATGATCCGAGGAGAGGACCAGACAGCTCACATTCATCAGGCACCTGCTCTGTGCCTTGCATCTGGCTGCTCTGTGACTTAGACAACATTCCTGCTATCAACGAGCTCACAGATCAGGGACAGGGAGAGCACAAAAAGCAGTACATACAAAATGTGGTGAGTGCATGGAAGACTCCCTTTGGTGTGAGAGCAGACACAGTCATCTTTGTACTTACTGCCAAAAGCCCGAATGCGGTCATTAGACTATCTTCTCCTTCCCAGAGAAAAACACACCTTCTATCCATTAGGTAAAAGCCTCAGTAAGGTAAGTTCATTAAAACAATAAAACAGGGAGACCATGTGAATTTTCTGGCCACCCGTCTGGTTCGAAGTCAGACCTGAGAGGGAGGGAAGGATGGTGCCTAACTACTTTCTGGAGAAGATGCTACCCACTGTGCAGAGGCAAGAGTTCCAGAATTCTGCTTCTAACCATAGACAAACTGTCAGGCCTTTGCACCCACATTTCCTCATCTGCCGAAGAAGGCAAGAAGGCACTTAGCATCTCATACGCTGTTGCCTCATCAAAACTGTCCCACAGGATGTCGTGAGGGATACCCTGAAAAATCTGAGCCATTGTCAAGTACATCTGAGAAATGCTGGGTTTAACCCAGTTGGGCAGGGGTAACCTGATAAAGATTATTAGTGGGGCCTTACCTGTGTTGGCACAGTGGATAGAGCATTCGACCTAGAATGATGTGGTTGCTGGTTGAATCTCTGGGTTTGCCCGGTCAAGGCACATATGGGAAGCAACTATACACTACGAGTTGATGCTTCCTGCTTCTCTCCACCCCCCTTCTCTCTCTCTAAAAATCAACAAACAAACTCTTAAAAAAGATTACTAGTAAGGTTTGATCCTCATAAAATTTCAACCAAAGGACAAAGTGCAACCCAAATTTTCTATTTCAGTGGTTTCCCTAGCCATGCCACCTTGCCTCTCAGAGGACACAAGAGGCAAGGACATTTGGTGAGCGCGCGTCTGCTTCCTGACTTCCAGGGTGCCTGGGTGTGTGTCCCCTCCACTCAAGTTAATTCCTGCCTCCAAATGACCCTGCTTTCTCACCAGTTTAAATTTTAACTATTTAGAGCTGGAAAAACTAGCTCTTCAGAGTTCCATCAAATCAACTTTAGGCAAAGTTGCTGAGGCTATGAGCAAGCACAATTTTATCACTCAAGAGGTAGCAGTCTATGTTCATTTATGGTTAATTTCCCATATACAGAGCGCATCACAATGTTTCTGTACACAGGGTCAGCCATGAAACCAACTGGTGGGATTTCTTCTTTCCTCCAGTAACTGGCATTTATGCTGGTTACCTGCACATGACATAAGGTTTTTCACCTTCCTTTAGCTACCCTCACAGTGGGGTAAGGCAGGAAGTGCTGTCCAGATTGTCTGGCGTCTGAATACAGGTAGGGGCACATGACTCCCAAATCTCTAACTCACCCACCATATCACACCACAGCCACAAAGGGCCCCCTTAAGGCCTCCCTAACTATGAAAGTCCACAGTGGTTGTGCTGCCCTTCCTGTGTCTCTTAGAAACCCTCTATCCCTTTTTTGAGCTGTGGCACATCCCTGACCTCAGTAGATTCCTCTGTAAACAGAAAAGCTATCCTTACCTCACTGAATTATTATGAAGGTTAAATGGAATAATATATATTAAAAACCCTTATGAATTACAAAACACCATACAAGGTAAGGTATGATTCATTATCCCTTTTCTTTTTTTGTAAGCTTTAAAAAAAATCATCAGATTAACAACATAATAATTGTAGGGTGGTTAGCAATGGGGTGGTCAAGTGGGAAATCAGAGCCCCAGTCTTTGTCTGGGATCACCCACATGGCCAGGTGCATGGAAACTACACTTCCCATAAACCTGTGGGAAAAAAGCGACTGTCCGTCAGCCAGTGAGATTTCACTACATCATATTAGCTAGACGACCCCGGGAGGGCCCCTTTTAAAATCTGGCGCCATGTGGTCTCCAGCGCGAGATTCCTGGCATTCATCTCCCGTGCCAGTGAGTCCCGACCGAGAAACGCTCTGTACCAAATAAAGCCTTAATAATTAATACTTAATAACTACACTGATTTTATTCTTTCTCAGTGGGGAAAATACCTTACAATAATGGTTATCATTTAGTTAGTGCTTACCTATGCCAGGCTCTATTACCTGATTTTATCTTCAAATGAAACCTATGAAGAAGGTCACTCAGCTGGTACAACTCAGCCCCACTACTAACTATGTAGCTGTGACCATGGCGGTTCCCCATTCCTCTGCCTCCCATCTGCAGTGCGAGGCGCCGGGTAGGTTGCTACAAGGATTGAAGGCATTAGCGCACGTAAGGCACATAGCAAATACCTGGGTGTTCACTGCTTGATTTCCTGATCCTGCATGATCAAACTGGAACTGAATGCAGGGCCAGCTGACTCTGCCTCCTCATGCTGTGGCAGTTATTATGGTCTGTAATCTGGGAAGAGTTTACTTATCTCTTTGTGTCACCTGATTAAACAAGTATCCAGGGCAGGGGCCATGCTTTCTCCTTTTTTATATGAAGCACAGTGCCTGGTACACACTGGAAATAACCACACCCACCAAACTGAATTAGAAAGTCTGTGGCTCTTTCTCAGTTTAGCCTGTTTCCCCAAACTTGATCTGGCTGTAGTGCCAGGGACACAAGGGACATCAGTCCTTGGGGCAGTGAAGCAGAAAAGGGGCCAGGAGGGCCAACAGGGACACACTGATAGGAGAGAAAAGCCACGCAGGAGGTAGAGCTGAACAGTATCTCCTACTGTGGTACATACATCAGGGGATTGCGGCTAGAGCCCTTACGGCAGAAGGGATGAAGGAATTATAAACTGGACATGTGAAAATGCTGAGGGCCTTTTCAGACTTTTGTTCTGGAAAGTTACAGGGTCAAGTGTGGAGTGGGAGAGGAAGAAACAAGAATAGGAAGTTCAAGGCTCAGAGTGACTAGAAAGACCTCCAATTTCCTCTTAGGCTAATGAAGCACTTCACCATGCATGCCAGTTACCAGGCCCCTGCCTTCCAGCTCCAAGCCTGCTCGCTCCATGCACTCTGCTGCGTGAAGCTGAGCTGGCCTCTGCAAACATCACCTCTGCTTGGCCAGGGGCTCTCTACAGGGAGGCTGCAGTGGCAAGAAGAACTGTCTCCTCCCGGCTGGCTTCCTGCGGGGAAGGTCCCAGCAACACTACTTCTGCGCCTCAGTAATGCCAGTTCGACCAGCACCAGCAGCTGAATCCACGATGTAATTTCCCTAACACCTGCAGACCTGCAAAACCAGTCTTGTGCTCTCCCTAGGCCAGCCCACCCACCCCACCCCCGGGCACAGCCTGCTGGTGCCCTGCTCAGAGGCACCTTCCCTTCCTACTCTGCAAAGGTCTCGGTTAGCTTTCGGAAGCCCACCACCAAGCTTCTAAGTTGCAGGAATTCCAATTTCTTCTGATGCTCCCTCCGACTTAGAGGGAGCAGCTGGAGTCTGAAGTCCTATGTCCATGAAACCTTCGTGTTTTCCTCTTCAGTTACCTCCCTTAAAGGATAACATTTCTCTAGAGCAGCACTGCACACTGCACACTGAACTAATTACTAAAATTCCACGGCACATCAAAAAATATATTTTGTCAATCTCACCAAAAATAAAAATAAAAAAAGATATAATTTTGACTCATTCACACCGGTCAGCTATAGTTTTGTTGGCTGCTGTCATTTTTTTAATCAACATCTATGGGAAAAGAAGTCAGTGCACCAGACTAGTCAGGTATTGCATGTTCTAAAATCTCTTATAGCACATTGTTTGAAAATCGCTGCTTTAGATCAATTTCTCCTTAAAAGAGGAAAGAAAAACCTGGTGTGTTTTCTGTCTCCTGCCTGGATGCTGACTGATACTCCTGGGAAGGAAGGAGAAAGAGCTGTGCCAAGAGTCTGTGGTTCCTATCCCTGATACCAAAGTCAGAACCTCATAAACTACAGAAGTGAGATGCAGAAGAACCAACTCACAATACAAATCTAAATAAAGGAAGGAGGGGAAAGGGTGTTGATAAGTTGCTCAGAGAAAAACAAAGTTTCTTTGAGCAAAGATCCTCCACTTATTTAGGGAAACTTCGCAGGTTCCACTCAACACCCTAGACTCAAGTCCCTCTATCCCTGCAAAGAGAAAGATACCAGGCCTATAGTCCTTCTAGTTTATTGCTATTCCTTTACCAAATCAAACTCAATGGTGTCAGAAGGTGAGACTCAAGCAAGGTGAGGGGTGTGGGGATGAACATTCATGTGTCTAGGCTGATGGAATGAGGCTGGAGAGGTATGCCACTGAAGCTAGGGGTTCTCAGCCAGGGACTGAGTCACTGCTTGTCCAGCCACCTACTACCACGAGGGGCTGCCATTAACTGTGTTTGATGAACAGCAGAGTCAGAAAACAGCCCTGTTCTCTCATCAGCCCAGGGTTCCACCTCTGCTCTTCTGTCCCCAGTGCCTCTCCTCTGCGACGTCCTAGAAATTCAGCCTGAGCCTGAATGTAACGGAATCAAACATTTTCCCATATAGGCTATTCTTCAGTGACTTCCACCCCAGACAACCTGAGGATTCAAATGGTTCTCAATGCCCTCCAGTTATCCTCACTTGACAAGTGATGTGGAGATCCTCTTTGTTCCTATGAAAGGTATAAAGAACTTGAATTTGACCAACCAGATAGGAGGTAGTTGTATCTTGGCACTTTTCCTAGGTTCTGAATTTTTTTTATTTAATTGTTTATATTTTGGAGAGGGAGACTGGTGGGGAAGGGCTAAGAGAAGATGACCAGCTCCTCCTTCCAGCTGGAGGGCTGTCCTTTTGTACCACATCCAGTACCTCCCCTGCATCGCCTGGCCCCTGAATTACCATGGTAACTGTGCTGCTGGAATCAACCCCCGTGTGTGGCAAGGTGCCAGCAGAGGCTGGGGAGGCAGGAGGTACTGCTCCAGTGCTGAGCCTTCTGAGAGAAATGGCAGAAGAGTGAGCTGTATGACGTTGGACTTCCCTTGAGCTGACAGACTTGTTACTGGCTCACTGTCAGGCAGGGCTCTGTCTGTGCCCTCTGCCCCTCCTCACTTGTTCTGTGTGCTGCTAATGAACCAGAACCAAGGCAGTGCTCAGGAAGGCTTTGATTGGCTCCCCCTCTCTCAGACTGTGACAATATCAGGCAAAGAGTGGAGATGGGAGGAAGAAAAGGGCCAGACGGAGGATTTGACTGTTGAAGCAGAAGAGAGAAGGGCCCTCAGTCGCCCAAAGAGGCTGTGAACAGCAGGGCAGTGCCAGGCCAGCATCACTCTAAGAGGCCGATGTGCCATGTCCGCAGTTCTGGGTTTCTCCTTGTGGAGACTGGCGCGGCAGGCAGGCAGTGCTGACTGGTAGTGGACAGGGAAAGGAGGGAGACACAAAGCAGGATGCACCAGCATCTAAGACACTTACTGACTATTGACAGTGGGTGGCTGAAATATGGTGTCCCTCTGGGTGACTGGCAAATGCCCTCTCAGTTCTAGAGAAAGGTACCAGGTGAACCCAAAGAACAGAGAGACTGCCTGGTGGCGGAGTCTATTTCAGGTCTTGTGGGTTGGTGGATTCGCTACTGTTAGCACTCACTACTGTTTTCAACTGTCTGAGAAACATCACAAGTGATAGTAGAGGTTGGATCTTTTAAAGATTGGAATCAAAGTAAAAACAGCACATTTTAGAAAAGGGAGGAAGGGGTAGAAAAATACAAATGTCTACAAAATGTATTGTCTGCAAATGCTTTGACATCAATCAACCCATTTTTGTCAGTCTTTCTTTTTTTCTTCATTCATTCATTCACTCATTCATTCAATAAATATTTATTGAACACAAATGTTATTGAACACTGTGCAAACAAAACATGAAAGGCACATAAGAGACACAAAGATTAGTAAAATATTCTTTTCCCAAATAAAGTTCAGTTGATAGAGAGATAGGTATGGAATAATTTAAGTATTTAATTTAAACACTGGTTAAATTAGTCATAAAGAGAAGAAAGAGACTACAATGGGAAACAAACTTTTTGTTGCATCCATAAAAACAATTGTTCTTACCTAATTTGAGTGTGCTGATCTCAAATCTATTAGTTTTTCTCTGTAAGCTGCAGTCTTTCTGCAATTCAAGATTTTAGGTTTTCATCTTATTATAAAATTTTCAACATTTAATTTAACATAATGAAATAAAATTTCTTAGACATCATCTCTGTGAAAATATAATAATTTATATAATGCAGTAAATACACTAATACACTAAAAGACAAGATTGCATCAGAATTTGTCTACAATTTCAAAACAGAACATATTAAAAAATTTATTTTAGTCATAAAATTTGCGCAAAACTTATTTAAATTTTATTCAGGCAAAAATTTGCTTTTTTAGCTCTTGTGTTTGTGTACTTGTTGAGGACAATCTCGTTTGATGCTCCAACAGTAGTCTGTTCATCGCTAATAGCTCCAAGATTTTCGGGAAACTTATCAAAGTGACTGTTCAGGAGGTGAATCTTAACGCTCATGTTACATCCAATGTCGCGGAAAGCCAACAGTATCCTTTGAACCAGAAGTTCATAGTTTTCTGCTTTTTTGTTTCCAAGGAAGTTCTTTGTAACTGCCACAAAAGACTGCCATGCTGCTTTCTCCTCCTTATTCATCTTCCTGGCAAATTCTTCATCACATATGAGGGTTCAAATTTGAGGTCCATCGAATACCCCTGCTTCTATCTTCTCAAAAGACAAGGCAGGAAAAGCAGAAATAATATGTTGAAAGCATTCACTTTCTCTATTCAAAACCCGAACAAACTGCTTCATTCAGCCAAGTTTAATGTGAAATCGAGGAAAAATGATCCTGTCTCTATTAACTACAGGGTCATTCACAATATTTTATTCCCTACTTCCAGAGCTTCACATTTCGGCCACTCCCTCTGTGTGCAGTGTTTCTCTTGAGCTCAGCTGTCCCACAAACACAGAAAGCAAGATACTTCGTGAAACCTCTCTGTTGTCCTAGCAGGAAATTCATCATTTTAAGATCCACACAAATGATCCACTTATGCTCCTCACACTTCAGTAAGTTGAGGACAATTTTTATATCATTACAATCTTCTTGCAGATGAGTTGAATAACCAATTGGAACCGCTGCATAAACATTACCGTTGTGTAGGAGATCACGTTTCAGACTCCATTTAGAGCTGTCAAGAAATAGCAGCCATTCTGTTGGACTGTAAGTGGTAATACCTAGCTGGCTGAGAAGACTACTGATATCATGACAGTAAACAAAGTGTTTGTCTTCGGAAAAATATTCCACAAAAATTTGTTCACGCTTCCTGAAATCGGATACTTTAGCTGACCGGGGAAGTACATTCTTTTCTTGAAGCCTGGAGGCTAATAACTCAGCTGCTTTCATTGATAGGCCCAAATCTCTTACTAAGTCATTCAATTCAGGTTGGCTAAACTGCTGAAGGGTTAATGACTGCTTGGCATCAGAAGAAGACTCTTCAGATTATACAACCATTTCCTCATGCATCTTATCAAAAGACACTTGATCACCACGTTCACTTTATTCGTCCTTAGAAGAAATAAAACCATTGAAAACTGGAACCGGGAGTGTCTCAGAGTGTGGGATAGGTCATATTGCTGAAAGAATATTAGGATATGCGATCATATGCCATTTTTTCTTGCTGATGCCCTTTGTATGGATCAGTCAGAAATAACAGTCACTGCTGTGGTCCTTAGGTTCACTCCAAACCATGGGAATACCAAAAGGTATTCCTTTGCGTTTTCCTTTTGTCCAGTCACGAAACATTTCCTCAAAATTATGACACACAATATGAGGAGCCCAATTCTTGTCTTGATTGCCAAGGGGAACTTAAATATAGGCAATATATGCATGTGTTACAAAAGATGAAATATTGTGCGCCTTTGACGTTGAAGTGTGTAACAGCCACATATATAACAGAAGGTGTCAGGACTATTCTTACATTTACGCCTACTCAAAGAAGCCATGATTAAATCTTAAAACAAAATAAGAGGGTGTTTTTATCAGATAATGTTTTACATTTAAAAACGACTACAATGATGTAAAAGTGATGTTTGTAAAACAGTATTTGCCTTGTGGTTCTGTTCAATCCAAGAGTTGTTACCCTCTAACTCCAATTTAAAAAACAATGCATGACATTAACTATAACAAAAAGAAATTAAAATTGCATAAAAACTAGAGTATGCACCAAAAAAACGGATTTCAGATTTGGAATCAGTGATGCAGTAGTATATAGAAACAGTTCTAAAACCTCATGCAACAGTAAAGGAAAAAAAAATTGTTCCCCAGTGCTATCTCTTTATTGTACAATGTCCTGAGTGGGAGGGAGATGGAGATCTTCAGGGCAAGAAAGCAAAATGTATGAGATGATATGCAAGGTTCCTTTAAGTTCCAAATGCTAAGAATAGATGAGCTATGCTTATGAGTATGCTGAATCGGAAGCACCATCAAGACATGGCTACTAGGCAAATGGACTGCCGTCAGGAGGAAGAGAGGGTGCCTTGTGAGAACAGAATTATATTTATATTAAAAAGGCAATAGCCTGACCTGTGGTGGCGCAGTGGATAAAGCGTCAACCTGGGAACAGTGAGGTCGCCAGTTCAAAACCCTGCACTGGTCTGGTCAAGGCACATATGGGAGTTGATGCTTCTAGCTCCTCCCCCCTTTCTCTCTCTCTCTCACTCTGTGTCTCCTCTCTAAAATGAATAAATAAAAATAAATTAAAAAAAAAAGGCAATAGAGGCCCTGGCTAGTTGGCTCAGTGAATAGAGTGTTGGCTAGGCATGTGGATGTACTGGGTTTAATCCCTAGGACACATATGAGAAGCAACCATCTGCTTCTCCTCCCTTCCCTTTTCCCTTCTCTCTCTCTTCCTCCCTCGCAGCCAGTGGCTCGGTTGGTTTGAGAGTCAGTCCAAGGTGCTGAGGACAGCTTGGTTGGTCAAAGTGTCAGCATCAGGCGCTAAGGACAGCTCAGTTGATTTGAGCATTGGCCCCAGACAGAAGGTGCCAGGTGGATCATGGTAGGGGCACATACAAGGGTCTGTCTCACTATCTTCCCGCCTCTCTCTTAAAAAAAAATGGTGAGGTTTTCTTTATCTGAGTTTCAATAAATGAATGGAAGTGTAAATTTATTGTAAAAGTATAAAGTTTATTTTGCACTTGTTCTCTCAGATCTACATATTTATTTAGTTGTGGTTCATTTGGATATTTTAATAACCCGAGAATAAATCTTCAAAGCTGATCTTGATGATTGGTTACTACCTTCTCATGGTTAATCCAGTTCTCCTGGACTTTTACTCTATGCCTACAATGTGCAAGGCAGATATTAAGAAACTTAAAATGAACAAGATACAGAGACTCTTCAAAAGAAAATTAAAATTTAGTAAAAGGGAAAAGTATAGCAGTGCTTATAATGTAAGACATTCTAGGCTATGTGCAAAAATGAAGCAAAATCATTGTTCCCCTCAAAAAAAAAATCAAAGTGCTGACCAGGTCAGTGTGATTCACAAAGCTATAGTTCCACTAACTAATATAAACTTCCAATGATGGGCCCACCATGAAAGCTGGAATGCCCACTAGTGGGCAGTAGGGACCAGGTTGACCAGCACTGCAAAAGTGGGTGGTTTTTATAAAAAGGTTGCCCATCACTGCTCTAAAGGAATGGGTAGAAGGTACTAGAAGTTTCGGGGGGAAAGACCACTATGTCTGGTGTATTAGACCTCTCTCCTACCTAAATCCCCATCAGCAGATTTTACGCTGAGAATATCTTCTCAGAGGTGGGACTAGAGTTGAATGAATACTGGTTCTCCCAACCTGTTTCTTATCACAATGTACATCTCTGTGCTATGTGACACCAAGGTGCATTTGCAATAAGGGCTGTTCAAGTGGACATGACCATGACCGCACTACCCATGGAGCATGGGCTCTGGCCCAAGGGTTCTCGATTCAGAGGCCTGGGTGCCCTAACCCCTAACCAATGGAATCAATGTCTCTGAAGGTAGGGCCTGGCATGGTTCTATTCTGAGAGCTCCCTAGGTGACTGAATAATACAGAACAGTGGAAACTACTACTCTGGTCTAAAGCACTTCTTCTCTCACTATTAAAAGAATTCTGGTAAACCATGCATCACTCTTCACTATTGTGTTTACCCACACTGAGATCCAATTCAATAGCTCTGTCAATTTGAAATTTATTATCTAATCATTGACTGAGCACTTACTATATGCCAGCATTTACTAGGTACGAAGCTGAAAACCTTTCAACATTTAGACATTAAAATTTATTTTTTATTTATTGATCTTAGAGAAAAGGGAAGGGACAGATGGGGAGAGAGAAAAAAATTGATTTGTTGATCCCCTTATTCATGCCTTCATTTGTTGATTTTTGTATATGCCCTGACTGGGGTTTGAACCCACAACTTTGTTGTATTGGGATGATGCCTAATCAACTGAGCTACCCAGACAGGGCCCATTATGACATTTAATGTTCAAAAACAACTTTAGTAGGAGTTTTGTAAGTACTATTGGTTTCCTACTTTATAGATGAAGAAACTGTAACTTACAGAAATGACTGTAAGTCAAAGTCACACAGCTATCCAGGATGAAGTCAAGATGTGGACCCTGTCTGCAGGACATTAAACTCTGTGTTTTTAATCATTAAGACACACCAGTTTACTTAGATGTATGAGATAGTTATCAAAATTGTGTTCTGCATCTATGCACAAAAGGCTATTTGATACATCCTTATCCACAGAAATAGAGAAACAGAAAATATCTATTTGAAAATGATTTTCCAAAAGGATATAAACATTCAGCATCCATGTTCATAAAACATTTTGCTGATTGGTGTCTGGAACCTTAAAAGGACCTCACTAGTGCTCCCAGGGATGGCACATTAAAGGGTTTCACCCAGCACTCGCAGAGTCACTGCAGTACGGCTGCCGCAGCTCAGCCCAGCCCTCTGCAGAGGTGACCTCACTCAGCCTGTACACAAATCGAGCAGGTGCTGAGACTACATGTTGCTGAGCAAAGCTAAGGGTTCTCCCTGTTTTCAAAATAAAAGATAATTGTTATATTGTTCTAGAGAAGATCACTGCCAAAGACAAATTGTGCCCTGAGCTCACTCCTCTGAGCAACAGATATAACATGCAGCCATGTGAACACTAATCCTACTATTGAGAGTTAGTATTTATGGAATTCAGCATGCTTTCCATTAGTCCTCACATCAACCCCGTGGTAGAGATGAGAAGCCTGGGGCAAAGAGAGGCTAAGAAACTTGCCTAAGATTATAGCTATGTAATTAAGGTGTAACTACAATATGTAGAACTGTATCAATGTAGTGGGCAGCAGAGGTGGGGTGGGAACCCGGCATGCTGGCTCCCATTCCTGGGCTTGTTAGCACTGCCCTTTCTGTGTATCGGGCACTGTGACAGGCACAGAGATCATAGAAATCATTAAGATCAGCTCCTCAGGAGTTGGAGAAACATACAACTGACAACAGAAGTAGAACAGCAAGAGCCAGTTTCCATGTAAGTTTAAAGGAGCAACATAGTCAAGACTAATCTAAAACCATCAAGACAGGTTCAGTCTGATGCAGTATTAATTTTGGACAGTGGTAGTCAACCATGTGATGCTGTGACTATAGAGAAAGGCAGAGAGAAAGAGGAGAAGCAGCCATGACTCAGACCTGTAAGGACCTTCCCAGGCTACCACCAGGATCACAGTGTAGAGAGCTGGGCTCCCACTAGGGACTACATGTAAATGGACCCAGAGAGCTTGGCATCACTGGGCAATCAGTGAACAAATGCTGATTACTGAGCATGGACGACTTGGGGAAAGAGAATGCTCCAATGAAAAAAGAGAACCCACAGGCAGAACCAAAGGAACCCATTAATTTAACTAAAAAAAAAAAGGGGTTTCCTTCCTTTTAGAAGGGGAAAGGGCACAGCTAAAAGGTGGGAAAGATGACCAGACAGGGAGAATGCAGCACCCATAATCTCATCAGCAGAGATGTCTGCAAGCTTGCTTTTAAAGCAGGGGTTGCAAAACTGACCACTCATAGGTCTAATGGTGGGTTGTTTTTGTAATTTTTTTAAAGTTCATCATGTCTTTTAAAAATTTTTAAATTCAGTTTATTGGGTTGACATTGATTAATAAAATTATACAGGTTTCATGTGTATAATTTTATAATACAATATATCAACTATATATTGCATTGTGTATCCACCACCTCGAGTAAAGTCTCCTCCATTACCCTCTGTCCCCCCTCTACCCTCCTCCACCACTTTCCCTCCTACAATCCCCACATTGCTGTCTGTATAAATTTTTATTCTTTTCTTAATCCCTACACCTTTTCACCCAGCCCCTAACCTCCATCCCCTCTGACAGCTGTCAGTATGTTCTCCATATCTACAAATCTTTTTCTATATTGTTTGTTAGTTTATTTTGTTCATTAGATTTCACACATAAGTGAAATCATATGGTACTTGTCTTTCTCTGACTGGCTTATTTCACTTAGCATAATAATCTACAGGTCCATCCATGCTGTTGCAAAAGGGAAGATTTCCTTTTCTATGGCCATGTAGTATTCCACTGTGTAAATGTACCACAGCCTTTTCATCCACTCATCTACTAATGGGCACTTGGGCTGCTTCCAAATCTTGGTTATTGTAAATAACGCTGCAATGAACTTAGGGATACATATATTGTTTCAAATTAATGTTTCAGGTTTCTATGGATATATTTCCAGAAGTGGAATTGCTGGGTCATTAGGCAATTCCATTTTTAATTTTTTGAAGTAACCCCTTACTGCTTTCCACAGTGGCTATAACAATCTGCATTCGACCAGTAGTGCATAAGGGTTCCCAAAATGGTGTGTTGTTTTGTACTTTTAATCTGAATAATCTGTGTATATTTAAAAATCAGACAATTTAACATCATCTGGAGTTCTAATTATTTCTTAAAAAGTAGAAAATTGGTGACACTGGGCTCAAACTTCCATAAGATGACTCAACTGCCCCTTCAGAAGAGGCAGGAAATACCCTACTGCCCACAACCCAGCCTACTTCCCCATGGTCTTTACACGGAGCCTCTCAACTTCATTACAGCCCCATGGGCACACATTCGAATTGGTGACCTCAAGTTCAGATACCTAGAACAGGAGGTAGTAAGACTGCTCTGGGAATAAATCCAAGCCATGCTTCACAGTAAGGGGAAGACTTATAAAAAGACGAGGCTGGGGTCTTAATTATGGAATAAAAGGCCAATGAGGACCATCAGTCATTAAGTGGTTCCAGCCTAATTTCTAGCCCCACCACCTTCTGAGTCAGAGTCTTACATGTTTATAAACCTCTTATCTCATAATTCTTATATAGTACCTCATTTAATAATATGCATTAAGGGCACATGTTATCTCATTTAACAACTCTATGATATTGATGTTATTACCCCTTTTGGAAATTTGAGAATATTGAGGCTCAGAGAGTTCAGTAATTAACTCAAGGTCATGTAACTGAGATTTGAACATAGGCAGTCCACCTCCAGAACTCTTGAAGTTGAGATCATGTGGGGGGGGTTAGACCTGAAGAATGTCAATAGATTCTGTCTTTAAAAGTATTCCATGGTCAAACAAGTTTGGGAAATACTAGCTTCAGGTTTCTTACTCAGAATCTTTAAAATGCTAGCAGGTTCTGTGACTCTCCAAGTCAGGGAAACCATGTCCCAAGTTTAGTTCTGAAAATCTTGTTTCAAGGAACTCAGTACTCAGTACAGAATATGTTTCGATGGAAAGGACAAGTTCGGGAGCCACATGAATGAAACCTCAACAATATGAGTTGGACAATATTGATTTTTCTAAAACAAGTCAAATGTTTGCAAATCTTATTTTTTTTAAATAATATTTTATTTGTAGAAATCTATTAGCTTATGCTTTTACCTTTTTCTCACTAACCTGAAATCTCCTTCCTTATAATAAATCTTGTTGTTCTGATTCTATTATTATAAAATTCTACTAACCATCACTGCAACACACCTATAATAGGAAGACAATCAAAAATAATGTTACATGTACAGGATATTTTGACATTTACTGCTTCAAATATTCTTCAATACTATCTTAGTAAAATAGGATTCACTGCATTACCATTTCACTGATGAAGCCCAAAGAGATTAAATGAACTGACAAAAGTCAGAGAGTTACCAAGTCAGAACCAGGATCTGAACCCAGTCTTTCCATGGGAACACATTCTAAATCCACGTCAGATGGTAATGTGCTCGTTAAACGCTATTTTCAAGATAGCTTTTGTAGTAAAGCATTTTGTTTTCTTATCTATCAGTCATTTTAAGATGAGTCATCCAGCTCCTAGTTAGCCACACATTTTGATTAACCCCATTCCTCAGTTACGGTGATTTACAGAGATTGGCTCTATCTTCACAAGGCTTCTCAATAATTTGGCTTAGTCATATTATGATTACTAGGACTTTCATACATTAAGGAGCCAATCCTAACGACTGATAGATTTGAAAGAAGAAATATGGAAAGTGTTTATTTTTATTCTCAAAAAATGTAAATATTTATTTTCCCCACAAAGCTCGGCTTTCTTTTTATATATAGTTAGTCCTAAATATCTCTAGCACCCTGTTTTGGTATGAAAAAAATTTAGGAAGGAGGATATTACAATAATAAAAAAAATGTATTTTTCTTTCCTCTGCTGCCTTTTGTCATTTAGTTTCCATGTAACCTAATTCTTATTCCGATCAGAGAAGAGGGAACTGAAACCAGGATTTTATTAACACCATCGATATGAAGCCTGCTCAGGCACATGCACAAACAGTCTTCTGGTTTCTAATTATGCATTTTTCAGATGAGCTTCCCTGGCTGCCCTCCATGCAGATGATGAATAAAAGTAGCTTTTGTTTTCAGAGATTTATTTCAAAGAACTCTTTCTTCATTAAATGCTGTTCAGGGGTACATACACATCTATGAAAAGTTTAAAAAAAACATGCTGATAAAATAACCATCAAGGAAATGTGCCACGGACAGAACCTAAAATGGTCTTCCTACAAAGGACACATTTAAAATACACACACACACACACACACACACACACACACACACGCTTGAACTATATGAAATTCCTATTCAGAAAGTATCAAGCACTTGAAGATATAGTTAGAAAATGGACTGTTGCTTGTTTTGATGGTAGATCCTGGGGGAAGGAGGAGATGATGATGTTGCAAAAATTGCCCAATTCTTTCCAAGAGTCTGGTGAATTCTGCTATGTCTATCTTACAGCTTGGATGAATGATTTTATGAAAGTAAAAGAAAGAGGGGAAGTAGAATTCTGATAAGGGAGTGGTATCACCAGTTAACGAGGAGGGAGCTGACCCTGTCTCTTCCCTGGACAGCTGAACAGGCAGGAACTCAGGCCTGTGGGTGCCCTCATCTGCATACTCAAGGTGAGTGGGAGGTGGGGAAGGTGGGGAAGGTGGGCAAGGTCAGGGAGGAGGAGGCAGCTGCTTCAAAACAGAAATAGAGATGTATCCTGAAAAAATACGTCTCTCTTCTTTTTAATTACACCACAGGTTTGATGAAAAAGCCATTTAACCCTTAGGCAGCCACAATAATTTTCTCAAGAAATAAGTGCACAAAGTGCTTCACATTTCACAAAAGAGAACCCTCCCACCACAGGCTTCCCCAATGAACAAAGCCACCTGCCTGTGTAGAGAACAGATCAGCCTGCAGGGCTGTCATGTGCACTCATCACGAATGTGAACCAGACAGTCTGTATTCAAATCTGGCTCAGTCACTGGCTGCCAGAGAATGCGGCCATGAGCCTGCTATGTGACCTTTCTTACTCTCAGTTTCCTTAGCTGTATTATGGTTTTTATGTGAAATGTTTAGAACAAACAAACAGATAACTAATTGTAAAGATAGGACAGAGTTAGTGAGCTGGTTTCTGTTACTGAACAATATTTTAAATGGCACCCATGTTTCACTGGAAGTTTAAGTTGTCAAGCAAATGAAATACCTTGGAAGTAGAGCTGCCTTCAGTCATTTTACAAATGGGGACACTGAGGAACAAAGAGGGCATGTATAACTCTTCTGCAAGTTCTGCCAAGTGCTCCTCATCTGGATGTACCCACAGCAGGTGCCCTTTAAACACTGGTGGTCTGAGACTTAACAAGGAATGTAACTGAGATAGAAACATTCATTATTCTAATTTCATTCCTATTATAAATTCTAAGGAAGAACAGTGACACCTTTGTTATCCTGAACCATTTCATTTTCACAATGGCATTTTTTAAAGCATGAGAATTATGTATTGGGCGTGTGGAACACTCATTCATTGGTAAGATGTTTGTTTAAAGAGTGTCACCAGTACCATGATGATCAATTGCACTGGAAAGCACCAGACACAGCTGTATTTTTATTTCTTAAAGCCTGTTAGGCCTTGGCTAGGCTCTCCTCTAATATGCCTCAGACATCTCAAAGAGTGTGTTACTGGTGACCCTACTCTGAAAAAAAACTCGAGCTAGCAAAAGGAAACCAACACAGGACATCACAGAACCATCCAGACTGAGCACGCTTTGGTCAGCAGTGATATCACAAACTTCATTATTCCATGTCTCTAATTTTTAACAGGAAGGACTGATCTATTTTGGGGAAAGATACTGCAAAATATATTTTTAACTTTGGCAAAGGTCATGTTTTTCAAAAGATGAAACCTGATGAAGAGCTGACCCAGTCATGGAAGTTATAAACCACTGTGTGCACACACGCTTACAGCCTGCTGGTAGGCAAGGCCCTGCCACAAACTATCAGATTGAACCACAGGAAACTGCTAATAACTGACTGTTCTGATCTGCCTAAAAAACAATTTCACATAGTTCAACCTAATAGCTGTGTAGCAGAAAAAAATGTCTAAATTCTCTAAATCTCAGTTTCCTCATCTATAAAATAGGGATACTCAGTACTTTCTTTATGGCGTTACCATAAAGATTATAGAAACTATATGAAAAGTACTTAGCATAGTCACTGTGGGGCACATTAGTGCTAAATAAAAGTTACGCATTACTCATAGTAATAACAGGAGTTACTCGGATGCTGACTTGCGGAGTAAAGTTGACCAGGAGGCACTCTCCTGTGGCCCTGGTAGAAGTGCCCCCCCCATGTGTGTGCACACACCTCGCTAACGCCCTTCTTTCTCTCCCCCTGCAGCATGGCAGCAGTGGTGCTCATAAAGCAGCTGTCAGCTGGGGCAGGTCTGGAACTCAGACAAGTAAGCATACCCCACATGCCTCACACACCTGGCGGTGGAGCGCTGCCCGTGCGTGATGCTGAGAAACAGTGCCTGTGGGAAACTGTTCAGCAACAAAGCTGGCTGCTTCAGCAGCAGCACTAGCAGGCTGGGCTTTAAAAACAAAGAAAAACCGAAATAGAACCTATGCAAAGGGTTTCTGAAATCCACTTTGCTGCCATTATGGCCTACCTTCCTTTCTCCCTGTTTTCTCTTTGTTGTGGCTTTCTTGTCTCATTTTAAATCCTTTTGCATTCCTAGTGGGGAGAGCACTCGCATGTTCTGAAATTGTTTCTTGTGCATAGGTTCCTCTCCCTGCTACCTTGGGTACTCCATAAGGCAGGAGGAACCCCGGTAATGGGCATACACCAGGCTCTCAAAAACGAGTGGGTGAATAATTAATGCTGCAAATCCCGTGTGAGCATGGCTCCTCCCCTCTATCATTATCCACACTTTCAGGCTGCATTCCTTCAAAACAACAGCCACGTATGTATCTGGCTTCTTATAAACTCTGCAATGCTGCTGTAATTCCATATACTTGACTTAATAATTTTATGCACACCGAGGGATAACGTTCCAGAATCAATAAATATACAACTTTCCCAATGTATCTGCTACCTTTGTACCAAACAAATGTGGGTGTTGGTAACATACGTTCTCCATTAACTGCACACATTAACAGACATTTAATGTATCTATGAATTAACAGAGATAGAAACGAGTACTCTGTTTGGAAGTGAAGAGGGCTACCTGGAACCCTCAAGGTGAAGTTCTTTCCCGGAAAATGGCTGTCTCAACTTTCATATCATGAATAATGGTCTTCAGAAGCTCAGTAATAACTGACATTGTGATAGAACTGTCCAGCACTATCCCTCTCCACAAAGTGACTTTGCATGTTAGGACTCAGTTACTTCTATCATGTAAGTGGGGGAAGTGTTGTGCACATTTTACAGAGTAATAAACCGAGGCTTAGAAAGAGTAAGCATCTGGCTGCAGAGCCAGTGGAGGAGAATGCTGCAGCCATTTGGCTCTCTAGGTTTGAAATGCGTAAAGACTGTGGAGACAAGGCTATTTTTTTTTCTGTGTAGTTAGGTGGCTTTCTGGTCTTAGTACAGTAGAAACTCCTTGGAGCCTCAGTTTCATCAAATGAAAAATGGAGACAATACAATAAAAAAAAGTGTCTTAAACTTACTCTCCACCCTTTCTTCCTTTGGGCCCTATGTTCTGACAAAGAAAAAGTAGATAAAACCAACAAAAGGGAGTAAATAGAGAAAAAAAGAAAAGATGAGTATTTGATCTCAAATGGGCAGGCAATATTAAAAAATGCTATATTATTTTAAAGTAGCTTTTCAGGTATATGTAAGTCTGATTTGCATTATCAATTAGAGAGTGTTGCCGTGGTGGTTACTACTTCTCTGTATACGAAACAGAAATAACCATAGAGAAATTACCAGTGATTCAATAAGGCACAAAGCGCTGCTCACAGACTATCAGGGGCGCACAATCTTCACACAGGATGAAAGAATATTCAAATGGGTCCTGGCCAGTTGGGTCAGTGGATGGAGTGTCGGCCCGGTGTATGGATGTCCCAGGTTTGATTCTCAGTCAGTACACACAAGAAAAGCGACCATCTGCTTCTCTCCCTCTCCCTCTCCCTTTCCTCTTTCTGTCTCTTTTCCCCTCGCACAACCAATGGCTAGATTGGTTTGAGCGTTGGCCCCAGCTGCTGCTGATAGCTCAGTTGGTCTGAGCACATCACCCTCAGGTGCTAAAAATAGCTCAGTTGATTTGAGTATTGGCCCCAGACAGGATTTGCCAGGTGGATTTCAGTTGGAGCGCATGCAGTAGATTCCTGTCAGAGTGCATGCTATCTCCCCTTCTCTCACTTAAAAAAAGAAAAAGAAAAAGAAACACATTGGTTTGGGAGGAAAACAACTTGGTCCTTCTGCTGAACCCAGAGAAGAGGCATTAAAATCTGTATTTTATTTTGGTGGGCAAAGTCATTCTGCTATAAAGTCACAACTATAAAAATAAATAATTTTGGTACATTCATTCTTACCTTAAAGTAGATATAGTAACTCCTAACACGGTAAGAAGAGACGGTTTTATACATAAGCACTTAAGATACTCATTTAAATACATTATTTAATATACTGACATGGATATTACAGCTATCATAGTTAAGATTTACTTAAACATTTATGTCAGGCACTGAGCTAGGGATTTTATATATATTTAAATTGATTGATTCTTACAACATTACCCTATAAATAGGAATTAATATTATTCCCATGTTATAGGTGAGGAAACCAGCCCAGAGCAATCTTGCACACAGTAAGTAAGTTGTAGAGCTGGGAGCTATTAAGGCGGTCCGGCCCCAGAGGCCACTATTTTGTTTATCTCTGTACCTCCCCCTATTAAAGAACGTCCACTTCTCCTGACAACCTCCCCCACACCCTGTGCTCATGTATTTCTTCATGGCCACTACACATGCAGTGACAGGCCAGCCAAGTGCTGTGTAGGGATTTGTCTGAGCACAATCCCACTAGTCCAGAATTCCCGCCCTAGGTGGTGGGTCTCCAGCCTTGGCTGGTGGGAACGGGCCATGGCCTGCACTGCCCTGGGGTAGGGGAGCAGTTAGGGAGCAAGGTGCTAGACACTGGCTGACAACTTGCTCTAGGAAGCTAGAATCAAACATGCTGAGGAAGAGGGAGCTGGGCTGCCACCAGAGGAACTAACCCCTGTTCATTATTATCTACATGGAATGGAGGTATTATCAGATTTCAGGAAATAGCAACTAAGACTAAGGGCTACAAAAAGACACTTTGAAAGATACAATGGCAATAAATTTATTTTTTCTTCCAAAGCGACTGCTCAGTACTAGTATATCCTGCTTTCTGGATCTATGATTACCAGAGGAGCTCTGTGATCTTGCTTCCCTATAGATTCAGTGTAACTTCTTTATGCAACTCAACTTCCTGGGATAAATTCAAAGAAATCCAAAAGACTAATTTGAAAGAATATATGCTCCCCTCTGTTCATTGCAGCATTATTTACAATAGTCAATATTTGGAAGCAGCCCCAGTGCCCATCAGTAGTAGATGAGTGGATAAAAATGTTTTGGTACAGTTACACAATGGACTACTACGTGGCCATAAAAAAGAAGGAAATCCTACCTTTTGTGACAGCATGGATGGACCTGGAGAGCATTATGCTAAGTGAAATAAGCCAGGCAGAGAAAGATAAGAACTATATAATTTCACTGTTTGGTGGAATCTAATGAACAAACTAACAAACAATACATTCATAGCTAGAAAAGAGGCTGACAGCTGTCATTGTGTTGGGGGTGGTGTGGGGCTGAGTGAAACAGGTGAAGGAATTATAAAAAAATACAAAAAAACAAAAATACTCTTAGACACAGATAGCAGTAGGTAATTACTAGAGGGAAGGGGAGCGGAGGAGATAGAAGAGAGTGAAGGAAGGATACATGTGTTAGAGGGGACTTGACTTAGGGTGGTGAACACACAATGCAATATACAGATGCTGTACTATAGAATTGTGCACCTGAAACCTGTATAATTTTATTAACCAATGTCACCCTGATAAATTCAATAAATTTTTTGGAAAAGATTAAAAATAAATGAATTAATTAATAAGAAAATACATGTTAAAGTATTTAGGAGGAAAGGGCATGTGATCTCAAATATTAGGAGGAGGCACATGTATGAACATACTTTGTATCATAAACACTGTATATAATACTCATAAAAGATACATATGTATATAGTGTATACATATATAGAATACATATATTCAATACTTATTTAACTCACAGATTTTGTATTTGGAAAATTGCTTATTCTCTAAAACATTTGTAACCCCTAAATCAGGGGTAGTCAACCTTTTTATACCTACCACCCACTTTTGTATCTCTGTTAGTAGTAAAATTTTCTAACCGCCCACCGGTTCCACAGTAATGGTGATTTATAAAGTAGGGAAGTAAAATTTATAAAATTTATAAAGCAGAGTTACAGCGAGTGAAAGCATATAATAATAATTATTTACCATGTACTTTATGTCGGATTTTTGCTGTTTGGCTGAATAAATCTTTATAAAACAACTTACTATAGTTAAATCTATCTTTTTATTTATACTTTGGTTGCTCCGCTACCACCCACCATGAAAGCTGGAACACCCACTAATGGGCAGTAGGGACCAGGTTGACCAGCACTGCCTAAATCAATACCCTTGGCATTTTCACAGTCATTTACAGACATGAGCCGGGTAGCAAAAATATCTACGGAGGTTCAACAAGGCAATGCTTTGGCTTCTTGTTTCAGCTCTCATACCGCAAACATGTTGAGAGAGAAGAGAGAGAGATAGAGAAACATCAACTTGTTGTTTCACTTAGTTGTGCCATTGATTGCTTCTCGTATGTGCCTTGACCAGGTCTCCAACTGGCAACCCTGGGGGCCAACCCAACACCCTTGGGATTGAGTGGGTGACCTCAGGATTGGCCAGTGACCCTGGGACCCAGCCCTGGGGATCCAGCCAGTGACTTTGGGGTCAGCAACCCTGGGCTTCAGCTGGTGAACCCAGGCTCAAGCTGGCAACCCCAGGTGACCAAGTCACTGGCCAGGACCAAACAGCCTTTATGAAGTCTACTCAATTCCATGTTTTTCTCTTTTTGTGCTTTGTGTTGGTGGCTTAGATATTTAAAATGGTCCCCAAGTGCTGTCTAGTGCATCTAAGTGCGAGAAGGCTGTGATGTGTCTAATGTAGAAAATCTCTATTTTAGATAAGCTTTACTCAGGCATGAGCTATAGCGTTGTTGGCCATGAGTTTAATGTTAGTGAATTAAGTATATATTAAACAGGTGTCTTAAACAGAAATACACCTAAAACAAGATTATGCACTAATTGGCTGATGAAAATGTAATCAGAGTCTGAACTTTTGTTTGGCATTCAGCATTCAGGGCAAGTTTATAGAATCTTACTACTACAAATAATGAGAATCAACTGTATACACAGACACACACCCCTAATCTTCATAAAGGGTATTTGAGTATTCCTAGCACTATTTTTGTAACTCTTCTATAAGTTTGAATTTATATAAAAGTTAAAAGTTACAAAAAAAATTACAAGTATAAAACAAATAGCCAAAAATACAACATACACACATAGCAAATAAATCAAATGTTATTAAGGGCTGATATAAAAACGATGTCTCCCCCCAACCTAGACCTCTAGTCACCTACCCCTCTTCAAATGCAAACACTATTAAGAGTTTCTTGTTATTCTTCTAGGGGTTTTCTGTGAATATGCAGATGGTATGTATTTTTATTATTTTTTAAATCCAAGTGAGAGCATGCTATAGCTACTGTTTTCCATTTTACACATAGAGCTACCTTATTCTTTTGCACTGCAATATAGTATTACTTTTACAAATGTTCCACAACTAATCTAACCAATCTTGACCACATGGAGGTCTAGGTTATTCTCAATCTCCCATCATTACAAATATTACTGCTCCCGACATTAGATCTATTTTTCTGAAGATACTCTCCTAATGATTCTAATAAAGTAGCTGAGAAGCATATGCAATTAGCATGTTCATCATTTAAACACAAATGCTGCTATTGAAGGCTGTAAAAAGTGTGTCAGCCTTTACAGTATAGCTGGCTAAATATTCTCCTATCTCACCAATATTTTAGTTAGCAAATACTTCTAGTCACAGACTATAGGAAACACTCTGCTTCATTGATATCATTCACTAAACATTACAGACTGCCGCTTTGACCCGCACACTGTGCCTGTGTTATGGAGAGCACCAGCCGTAAGCCCTGAGGCAGACAGAATACAACTTCCCAGTGGATTTAGGAGTCTTCTATACCCACAGCCAGAGAGAAAATAATCAACCAAAGTACTACTTGGAAAGTGCTAAAATTAAGCCTAGTGTGGAAAAGGCACTTACGTTTTAGTGAATGTTTTTTGAGTAAACAAAGCATTTTATGGAAACAGTAAAATAAAGGCAGGGAGGAAGGCCATAGGGATGGGAGGACTGTGGAGTGGAGGGAATGGCTGCTGTGCCAAGAGCAGGGGCAGTGGAGCACTGAGAAGAAAAGTCAAGCTCCAGTCAGGACAGGGTTCCAAATCCAAAGTCCGCTTCTCTCAGCCCTGAAACTCTAAGCTGCAAGTGTCTGCACTGTTATATGGGCACGTCGAGGTAACAGCACCAATGCCATATGGCCGGGATTAAGTAAAATCACACATAAATTCACATATATATGTGTATGCACACACACACAAGTATGAACACACAAGTATGAACACACACACATGTATGAGAGACAAAGTGGGGAGGGGAAGGCTGGCTAAAGCTTCTTGTTTGGTCCGTGGTAAACATTCCATAAAAGCTGGTTACTGTTTCTTGTGTGTGTGGGGGGGGGGGGGGCAGGGCCTGAAAAGAAGCAGTGGAGCAGAGGCATGATGGGAATCACAGGGTGAGCAGGGGCTGTTTAGTTAGACACAAACTAAATAGCTGAGTAGAGTCTGGGTCACAAAAGACTCAACAAAAAGTTATGAAATCACTGAACCAATAAATAATTGACTTCAGAGAGCTGAAGTCCTACATGACTGTCAGAACAAGGAGAGGAGGGAAGTGAGGGCAGGAGACAGACTAGGAATGGACAATTAATGTACAAAAACTTGACTATCAGGCTAAGGAGTTCAAGAGCCATTCTCTTTGCACTGGGGACTAGTGAAAGTGTTAAAACAAGGTAGTAACATCATATGTGGATGATGGCTAGAAATGGGAAGAACCAGAGTCAGAGGTTGTTATTATAACAGCGGTTGCTAGATGCCCCACATGCTAAGCTGCCCAAGGATCGCTGGGAACATGCTAAGAAGCAGACTTCTAGATCCCATCCCTAAAGATTCTGATGGGGGAGATCCGGGATTGGCAGAGAAGTATTGGAAAAACTCAGAAGTGTAGAAGAAGGAAGAGAGAAGATGCCGTGGCAGGAGGCCTTAGGTTTTTCCAGGGACAAAAAGAGGTTATTTGTTTAAGGTTGGGGGTGAGGGAGGCTGTGGCACAAATCTAGAGACTCCCATAAGAAACCATACATTTGTATAGGGGTCAATCAGCTCCACCATACTAATTCTATTTAGGCATGTTCAACACAGGAACAACATGTTCAAACAGGAAAGAAGAATTTGGGAGTTAACATAGAAAAGGGCTTGACTATGTAAGCTGGCAGAAATAAGGGAGGGAGGGGAGGGAGTATGCTGGTGAGAGAAGATGGGAGCCCTTGACCACGGCTCGGTCTGGACCTGATGGGGCAAGACTGTGGCCTGGGAAATGCGGGCAGACCTGCAGAGTGGGCAGGAGAGAGAGTGAAGAGGAGGCTGGAGAGAGGACTTGATGGACATGTGGGGGTCGGAGGAGCAGAATAGAGAGCTGTGCTGGGAGAGGGAACTTAAAGAACAGTAGTTGGATGACCCAGGTATGGCTGTGAAGTTAATTTGTGGAGTCAAGTAGAAATGCTTTTGGTCTGGTTTACAGAGGACCAAGTAACTGTGGCACCTGGGCATCGCTCCCAGGCTGATGGAGGGAAAAACCTAGCCGTCGCCAGAGCCACTAGGCAATGTAGGAGGTTGACCAGATGATGACGGCAAGAGGGGTGGGAAGAGGCCTAACCTGAAGGCTTGTGATCCAAGTTATCTCTGAAAGGCCAAATGTGGGGAATCCTAACCAAAGCCTCATGGTGTCTCAACTTCTCTTGCTCTAGAGGGCAGGATTCTCTATGCACAGGACTGTGAGAATGCTTTCAAATAGGATCTGACAATCTTTTCCATTAAATTACCTATTATTCTTTAATAGCTGTGCAAGTATCTAAATCACTTTTAAATGAAGGTATTACACCCTTATGTCACAAAAGAGGCATGAATTAAGTAAGATGAAAATAAAATCAATGTGTTTATATATATTAATGCAAGTCTACCACCCATTGCTTTACACATTCCTATAGGTTTTCCTCTTTACAATAAATTAGTCAACAAATAATGTTTGAGGCTCTACCTCATTTGTTCAGTGCACAACTTCAATTTACATATTAATGATTACAGAGTTGTCTTTAAAAGATACAGTATGTAAGAGTAAGTAAAATAAATAAATAACCATTTAAGTGTTACTATGTCTTCATGAGAAACATAAAAATCACACAGCCAGTGATTCTATTTCTTCTACACTAGGAACAAAAGGTGATCAATGATGCGATGATCAATAAGAATTATTTCAGAGTGCCTTAGTAACGGAGGAGCTTCTTCCACAGGGACATGCACAGAAACTGGTGGACAGAATAGTTTATTCACCAGGCTTGATCTCTGTCGCTGAAACTGGAAATGCACAGCTGCAAGTGACAGTGCAGATGTCCTCCCTGCTCCTGGGGACCTGTCAATCACCTTTCTTTTTCTACTTCTAGAACCTCTTATATAATCCAGTTCCCTCCTTCGGCATGCATACAAAGGCTTCCCAACCACAGACCTCTTTTGAGGCTGCATTAGCCATTAACAAAGTGTGCTGCCCATTCTCTCCTTTTCCTTTTAAAAAGGTTATATGGCACAATACCATCTTCTGTGCAGCAGGCGTGTAGCTAATAAGGTGATAATTAGGAAACCATGAGAAGGAAAAAACCCTATAAAACTAGAAATCTGCATGTCTGAGAAGAGGGCAACTGAATTACCTTAAGAAGATGCAAAATTATGGTAATACATGCTAAAGATGCAAACTGAAGTCCATAAAAGTGAAAAAAGAGCTTACAGTTTTCATCATTCCACTAAAATATAAGTAGATCATATTCAGGGCTGACTGTCGAAGTTTTAAACAATATCACAAGCCAACTTTCAGTATCATCCTCTCCTCTCATTTCCAACAAAATAAATCAGGAAGCTCTTCCAAATATTCAAAATGTGGGTAGCATTTACTAGAGTATTTTATCCTATTTTTCCTTTCATTTTATAGTCTTTGATCAGAAAAAATTTTTTTTCCCTAACTATCATACAGAATCATTCCTGAAGAAGAGATCTCTAAAAGCTTAAAATAACTGATTTCTCTCTCTCTCTTTCAGTAATAATGTGACATTAGCCTTCAACAATGACTAGCATTTATCTAACAGTCCTTAGGCAAGGTTCAAGAGTCATAGCAGCTCCAAGGAGTCACATCAGCCAATGCACTGAGCTGAGCAGGCAACACAGACTGTGGGTGACCCTGCCCCATCTTCTCCCCCCCCACTTCTGATCATGTGGTCCTCTGGTCTGCAGGAAGCTTCACCCAACTCTAATCTGTTGGCCCTTGCACACTGTCCTCTTTACACAGCTCCTTAACAGAAACCCTGGTCCCTGCTCACCACTGCATCTCTCTTGGCAATGACATGCATACCCCAGGCTTTACCCTGCCCTGGACCACCCTCTCAGAACTCAGCTTTGACTCATCCTCTACAATTAACACCCCTGTTCCAATTTCCAGTTTCTGCCTTGGCCTGAGATATCACTTGGCCACGGCTCCCACCTGCAACCATCTACTCATCTGAGGACTTACCCGTGCCAAGCAAAATATACAAAACAATGATGAAGACAACCATAAAACATCATGCAAAGGTGACATCCATGAGCCCTAAACTTAAATTTTTTCACTCATATAAATTCTCCAAATCTGTTTTCTGCTCCTGCTTCCCATCCATCCAGCCCCGAAAGCCAGACACCTGGCAAACTCATTCTCCTCACTTACCTTTGCCTGAAGTGTTTAAATACCCAATTTGCCCAGGTGTGCACGTGTACATATTTCCACCTCTCAGAGGAAGCCCATCTCTGCGAAGATGATAAACTATACGGTCATTATATTTCTGCTGACATAAGGCTCCAAGACCTTTTAGTTTTGTCACCTAAACTATCTTGGTCCCAAACACTACCTTCTAGTCTTTCTAGTTCTGCTCTCTTTAGTCTCCTGTCATTTCTTCCCCAGACCCTATATGAGGCCTAGAGTGGACTCTAAGTCTCATGGTCCCCACTGTCTTTCATATCACCAGAACTGGGATCTAAAATGTTCTCCAGTGACATTCACTGTCTTGCCAGCTGCCTTCCAGAAAATATCTGAGCTCGAACCTTCTGTCCTATAATTTTCTCTTGTCCACACTTTCCCCTCCAGCTCAGAACACTTCCCTATAAACACTCTAAACAGAACCACAGATTATGGCAGGATTGTGCTTCCTGGTTCCTGGCCTGTGCCCTGGCTTCTCCCCACCACCCCCATTATTGGCTTGACTGTCTCCCACTCAGTACAAACTTCCATGGGTTACCTTTATCAAAGCACTTATCCATATTAATGTCCCCTCTGCCAGAGTTGAACAAAAGTACCCTTCGAGTACTAAGCAGGATAAATAAAGATAAATCCACACCAAGATGGATCATATTAAAATTGTAGGACTTCACATTACCCATCATTATCTACAAAGAAATAAATAGTAATTCGGTTATCAGACTTCTCAAAAACAAAGACAAGAAGTAGTATATTCAATGCTTCAGAATGACTGCCTTTCTAGAATTTTATTCCCCACTAAATTATCATTCAAAAATAAGAGCAACATAAATGCATTTTTAGACATATACAAAGACCAAAAGAGTATACCACTTATAATCCCTCACATTAAAAATATTCAAAGGATATTTAAAAAGCAAGCTCTAGCCTGACCAGGCGGTGGCGCAGTGTATAGAGCGTCGGACTGGGATGCGGAAGTCCCAGGTTCGAGACTCCGAGCTTGCCAGCTTGAGCGCGGGCCCATCTGGCTTGAGCTAAAAGCTCGCCAGCTTGGACCCAAGGTCGCTGGCTCCAGCAAGGGGTTGCTCAGTCTGCTGAAGGCCTGTGGTCAAGGCACATGTGAGAAAGCAATCAATGAACAACTAAGGTGTCATAATGGCAATGAAAAACTAATGATTGATGCTTCCCACCTCTCCCCATTCTTGTCTGTCTGTCCCTATCTATCCCTCTGTCTGATTCTCTCTCTGTCCCTGTGTAAAAAGAAAAATTTTAAAAAAAGCAAGCTCTAAAAGAAAGTTTAGTATATAAAAATGGTGAGCACAAAATATTAATAAATGTGCTTAGTTATTGACTAATTAAAAAGTTTTAAAAATAATTTTTAAAAATGTCAACATAAGACAATATTATAAACAACATAAACAATATCATGCCAATACATTTGAAAGTTAGATGAAATGGACAAATTTCTAGAAAAAAATGCAATTCATTAAAACTGACACAAAACTAAACAAAATCTGTATAGTCTAATAACTAGGGAAAATTTTAATCTGTGGTTTTAAACTTCCCGTAAAGGAAGTTCCAGGCCCAGAAGACTTCACTGGTAAATTTGATCAAAAACTCGAGAAAGAAATAATGCCAATCTTTAAAATAGTCTCTCAGAGAATAGAAAAAAGAAATACTTCCATATTAGTTCTATGAGGACAGCATAATCTTAACATCAATCCTAAATATCTTCAAATCAAATCCAGAAATATATAAAAAGATAATATATTTCAATCAAGGTATGTTTATGTAAAAAGCAATCACTATATGTCACTATATTAACAGAATAAAGCCAAATAATGATATTATCTCAAAATATATGCAAGGGCCTGATCAATTTTAAGTCATTTATGATAAAAACTCTTAGCAAACCAGAAATAGAAGAAAACATACCTAATTTGATAAAAGGTTTTACAAAAAACCTACAGCAACCACTTTAAATAAGTACTAATTTAAAAATTTCCAAGATCAGACATTTAATTAAGTTTTAATCCTACATTACCATAGTTCACTTAGTTCTATCTCCCCAATTCAACTTACTCCAATAAGAAAGTATCAAAGAATCATTCATCGTAAAATGACTTTATCAAAGTCAGAATAAATTGGCTTTCAAGTTTAGATCTACAAATACCCTTGAACTCACTTTTGAATACTCAGAATAGCATTTCATTTTTTCCATATGGATACTAAGTTACCCCTCCTCCATGGGCACAGAAGGCTCTCTTGCCTCTCTGTTCCCCAGAGCAGGTGTTGCAAGACTGGCACCCATGGAGGTGGGTTTCTGGGCTCCTTTTGCATTCCATGGGCCTATGTAACTATCCTGCATCTGTTCTACATGCCCCCAACTATTGTAGCTTTTAAAGGACATAAAATTAAGAAAAAATTTTTTTTATTATTATTAATTTTTAGAGAGAGAGGAAGGAGGAGAAAGAGAAAGAAATATCAATCTGTTTCTGTATGTGCCCTTATCGGGGATTGAACTGGCAACCTCTGCATATCCGAACATTTAAGCAAATCTTTCAACTTATTTGCCTATTCCTGACCCTCTGTATTTTCATATTAATTTTAGAATCTCCTCATAAAACTTCTAATAAAGTTATTGAATTTATATTTTTTAACTATTCTGGCTATTTAATATACACCTTGAAGCAACCCTAAAAATTGTTTTGGGATATATACAAATAATATGAGAATGGTAAGCATCAAATTGAAGTTAGCGGCCACCTTTGGGGAGGAAAGCAGAAAGGAGAATGTCATCAGGAGGCCTACGTTTGTCACTTGCATTTCTTCTTTTCTTTTTTTTTTTTTTTTTGGTACTTTTCTGAAGTGAGAAGCTGGAAGGCAGAGAGACAGACTCCCGCATGCGCCAGACTGGGATCCACCTGACATGCCCCCTAAGGGGCAATGCTTTGCCCATCTGGGGTGTTGCTCTACTACAATCAGAGTCATTCTAGGACCTGAGGGAGAGGCCATGGAGCCATCCTCAGTGTCCGGGTCAACTTTGCTCCAATGGAGCCATGGCTGAAGGAGGAGAAGAAAGAGATAGAGAGGAAGGGGAAGGGGGAGGGAAAGGGGAAGGGTGGAGAAGCAGATGAGCTCTTCTCTTGTGTGCCCTAGCTGGGCATCAAACCTGGGACATTCACACACTGGGCTGACACTCTACCACTGAGCCAACCAGCCAGCGCCTGTCACTTGCATTTCTAATGTTTTTACTCTTAAAAAGAGCTTGTGATAAAATCCTACCATATTTGATAGAGGTAGACAGCTGGCTGGAGGGCGCAGATCTATAATTTGTTAGCAAATCAAGTCAACGAATACATGTATGAATGTTTAAATTATTTCATAATTTTACAAATGAATAAAAATAAATATAAAATAGTTACTTTGTATGTAAACACCAATTAACATGGTGTTAAACTCTGCCAAATGGATTGCACAGGGGTCATCTATTTATAATTCCCTACCTGATGGTAATGAATTATAGCCTATCTTGTAATTTATAAATCTCATAGGGAGGCCCTTTAGAAAATAAATTCTCCCCTCTTATTGAGAGAAAACATTTGATTCATTACTTAGCCAAGTCATAGAAAAAATAATTAAGCTATCCCACTATATAAATTACTGCTTACTTTAACCATTCTTCATTTTCAAGATCACAAGATTATGCATACAAAAGGCCTACACAAATGTACCATTCAAAAAGCTGTGCAATAATGCCACCGCAAACCAATTCTCATTCTCTGTCTACACACAGGCTGGCTTCATGTGCTAAAATTGCAATGAACCCAATTCTTCCTCTCATCCTTAGTGTAAAGGAGCAGTGCACACCTCTAAGGACACAGTGAAGAGAGCCATTTTTCCCCTTGTACAGGATAGGGTCAATTTAAAGACACACAACAATGACACTGACCTGTCTAGACTAAGAATATAGTAAGTTAAATCATATTAATTAAATTGGTCACCAGATCGTGAATATAAACCTTGAATTTTCCATTTGTATTGGCTCTACTCAACATTGTGATTTCGATAATTTTGAGGATTTCATTCTTTTTTTTTAAAAAAAGACTTAATTTATTCAATTTATAGAGAGGAGAGAGAAAGAGGCAAGGAGGGTGAGAGAGAACGAGAAAGGGAGATGGAAAGGGGAAGGAGCAGGAAGCATCAACTCCCATATGTGCCTTTACCAGGCAAGCCCAGGGTTTTGAACTGGGGACCTCAGTGTTCCAGGTGGATGCTTTATTCACTGTGCCACCACAGGTCAGGTGAGGATTTCATTCTTAAGGTAAGTAACCCTGAGGTTAGTATTTTGGCCCTTTGCTAGAGTAAACTTGGCTGGAGGTGCCATGATAATCCTAATTTCTGTCCTCAATTTCAGAGAAAAAGAAATGCCCATAGCCACATACAATCTTAAAATACCATCCAGTTTTCCTAAGAAAGTAGGCACGGCCAGTTCTAGGCATAAGGAATATTTTACATTTGACTAGAGATCAAAGCATTAAACTAAAGAAAGCAAATTCTAATGTAAGATTTTCAGCACTAGACAGTAGAAGGTAAAAGATTTTAGCATGGAATAACTATTCTAGTAGCCCCATCATCCCATTTCATTAGTGATTGTTCATAAAATGTACAGTAAGAAGAGACAGCTTTGCCTGATCAGTGGCGCAGTGGATAGTGTGTTGGACCAGAACACAGAGGACCCAGGTTAGAAACCTGAGGTCACCTGTTTCAGTGTGGGCTCAGTGGCTTGAGTGCAGGGTCACTGGCTTGAGCACTGGATCATAGGTAAGACCCCATGGTCGCTGGCTTGAGCCCAAAGATCTCTGGCTTGAAGCTCAAGGTCACTGGCTTGAGCAAGGGGTCACTTGCTCTGCTGTAGCCCCTGGTCAAGGTACATATGAAAAAGCAATCAATAAACAACTAAGGAGCTGCAACAAAGAACTTATGCTTCTCATCTCTCTCCCTTCTTGCCTGTCTGTCCCTATCTGTGCCTCTCTCTCTCTGTCACATCCATACAAAAAAGAAGACACAGCTTTGCCTTCAGGACCTAATTGAACACATCTGGCATTGTTGGGGGTAAAACAATGCAAAAGCGTAAGTCTTACTGATAAAAGCTCAGTATAATGATCAGAAAAATTAGGCTAATTTCAACTATCTTGAAAATGAGATGTAAAGGAACCCTGCTGAGGACCTCTGGAAAATGCTTCCCCACACTTGATGAAAGAAACAAGGGACTATTCTGCTTTGGACCTTGTTGTAGGAGGGTGATACTTGATGCTCCTGCTGCCATCATCAAGCCTGAAGGGGAAGATGCTCAGGATTCTAGAGCCCTGGCATCATTCAGGGTTTCCTGACACTTTGTTCTTATTTAAGCCATTTTGAGGTTGGTCTTTTTTGGTTAACCAAAAACCACCTCTATGGTTATCTTGTAAGAATTACTTCCCATAATCACATCTGAAACAATCGGCATTGACCTACCTATCATTGTTTAACTGACATGCTTTTTCTTCCCACAGCAAGACCTTCAGAACTCTTCTTAAGGGTCTGGTCTTTATTCTGATGATTTCTTTTCAAAACTCTAACTGTTTACCCCCAGTTTTATGGAGGTATAACTGACAAGTCATATTATACAACATGATGGTTTGATATACATATTATAAAATGATTAGCAAAATTATAACTTTTATTTTTATGATCCATCACCTATTAACATCTGGTTTTGGTGATTCTGCAGTATTAATATATTCCTGTGATTCCAGAGATAAAAATACCAAAACCTCTTGTAGTCAGGTAGATGATTTCTAAAATATAATACATATAATTTGTCAAATTTTATAAATTTTGGCAAGATTTATGGTTTAATGTGTTGTCTATAAATAGAAAATTATTGTGTATTTCCATAGGTTAATAGCCAAGGAAATGTAATATGGGTATTAAATGCATGCACATATAAAGGTCACATAATACATATCCTTCCAATCTACACTACAGGAAAGCTATGGAGGTAGATGCTAAAGACCTCCTTATTTTTAAAAAAGTACCTTAAACAAGGGAGAAATTTGTGGTAGCAATTCTATAAATATGTAAATATATCATAGAACCCCTGCTTTCACAAAAATACAAAGCAGTCATAAACCCGCAGGCCTCTGATGAGAGGCTCTAATATGGGGCCACAATTCACGGGACTCTAATTAGCCCATGGGTCAATGAAATGTCCTAGCATCATAGGGCTGGGGTTACACAGCACCAGCATTAGCAAAGCAAGCTGAAGATGGACAGTGCGGGCATGCAGGACCTGGAAACATGAAGACTATATGTGCTGTGCATATTTAGTAGACGTCACAGTGATGGTAGTGACAGTAAAAGCAGTGGTGGTGGTAAAAGCATGGATAATTGTTAACATGAATGAAATGCTTAAGGTGTAATAGGCCCTGTTACTAGTGCTTTACATAAAAGCACCACAATGATTCCCAACACAAACTGGTCCATTCTCTTGCTCACTGCATCTCTCTTCATTTAGCAGTCAATGACGGTTACAGAGCATAGATAAAGGGTTTTAGAGTTGGTCATCTTCCCCACTTCTTCCTCTACCTCTTTCTATTACAGTGGTTCTTAACCTTTTTTGAGGTACCGAACCCACCAGTTTCATATGCGCATTCACCGAACCCTTCTTTAGTGATAAATAAAATATGATTTTTTTTCCAAATTCAAGACATAGGTATATGTTATTTTACTGGTGCACAAAATGAGCCATGCATGAACATCACCTTGCTCAAAGAACAAAACCAACAAAGTGCATAAACTCACAACAAATTACGGTATTACTTTATTCTGGCCTCCATGGATGAGGCTTCTCCAAACCCCTGAGACCGACTCATCGAACCCCTAGGATTCGATAGAACCCAGGTTAAGAACCACTGTTCTATTAGTTTCTTGTGGGATAAACATCCATTTTCTAGCAAAATAAAAATATTTATTTCTTATTTTTGTGTGAGATGGGAAACATCCACGTGAAAATAGCAGGGAAAAAGAAGATTCATTCGTTAACTTCATTGCAACACAGTGAAGCTGATTGGATTCTTATAGCTGGATTTATTTGGGAATAGAATGAAGATAACAGAATGGAATAATCCCGCATTAAGTCTCTATTGGAGAACATTTATGCTAATGAGAGCTAAACCCTATCCAAGAGCTACTCCACGCCATGGGGATTAGCAAGTGCTCCATGGCTCAAGTTCTAGCACAGCGGCACCTTGAGAAACGAGTTTAATTCATTCTGTAACTGAGCTCATCAGTCAGTCAACTCGTATATCAAACAAATTTCTCCTGTTTAAAATAACTGAAATAAATTTAATCCATTCCAGCCCTGTGAAACATCCCAAACCATCCTAAATTATGAAAAAAGACGTTTTTAATAAAGAAACATACATGTATACTTTAACAATGCATAACAAAATATATGAAATGAAAGAAAAAATTGTTATTCAGTACTGTATTCTTACCTTGGAGACTGACAAGTGCAGCTAACGGAGGTGAATGGCGGAGGAGGAGGGAGAGAGAAAGGGATGCAGACACCGTAGACACGTAAACTAAAACTGCATTTTCTTTACTTTAAACAGAACTAAAACTGCACTTTCTTTTCTTAAAATGAAACCACAAAAACTTAACTGTAAAAAAACTGCACTCTCTTAACTTTAAACTTAACCTAAGCTTAACATTATGCATTTTTCATTTAATCATCACCTGTTTTGCCTTTTTGGCTGCATGTTCAGCACTTTCACTTTCAGGACTTTTGAATAAAAATCTATCCAAAGAGGTTTGCTTTTGCCTGTCTTTTAAAATGTTACAGAAATGTGACAAACAAGTGTCATTAAAAAGTGCTGAAGCACGACCAGTTGAAACTTTTTCTGGGTGTTTCTTTTCAATGAAACTTGAAAGCTTCTCCCACATTGCCAGCATGTCTTTAATTTCACTTGTAGAAATCACTTCCTCCCACTCTACCTCCTCCTCACTACTAATCTCTTGCAGAAGTTCTGTATGTTGCATCATCTGTAGCTCCTTTGACTCCTCAGTTGAGAGTTCCTCCTCATGTTCCTCAACGAACTCATTTACGTCACACTCATCTACCTCCAGACCCATAGACTTTCCGAAGGACACAATCTCCTCCAATGCTTCTACCTTGGTCTCGGGTTTGAATCCTTCAAAGTCCCTGTCTGCAATAACATCAGGCCATAACTTTTTCCATGCTGAGTTCAAGGTTCTTCTTGTGACCTCTTGCCATGCCAAGTCAATAATGCATAAATATATAATGATCTTTCCAAAACTCTCGAAGGGTTAGAATTGTATTCTCAGTCAACTCAAAGCAGCGACAAAACAAGTGCTTTGTGTAAAGCTTTTTAAAGTTGGAAATGACCTGCTGATCCATACGTTGCAAGATTGAAGTCATGTTATGTGGGAGGTAGAGGACTTTCACAAATTTGAACTCATTGAGAACGTCATCTTCAAGACCAGGTGGGTGGGCTGGAGCATTTTCAAGGACGCTTTGATTGGGAGTTTATTTTCTTGAAGCTATTTCTTCACTGCAGAACCAAAGACGAGATTTACCCATTCCATATAAAACTGCCGCATAACCCATGCCCTAGCATTAGCACGCCACATAACCTGCAGTTTTCCTTTAAGAATCTTGTGAGTCTTAAAGGCTCAAGGATTTTCAGAATGATACACTAGCAGTGGCTTTACTTTACAGTCACTACTAGCATTTGCACGCAATGCAAGGTTTAGAGGGTCCTTCATGGGTTTATGGCCTGGCAGCTTCTTCTCCTCTGCTGTGATGAAAGTCCTCTGGGGCATTTTTTTTCCAAAACAATCCTGTTTCATAACAGTTGAACACTTGTTGGCGGATGTAGCCTTCCTTTGTGAAAAGTGCAGTAAAACGTGCGATGTACTCCTCAGCTGCCTTAACGTCAGCACTCGCAGCTTCACCATGCCTCACCACCGAGTGAATGCCAGATCTCTTCTTGAAATTTTCAAACCAGCTGAGACTTGCCTTAAACGTATCTTCTGCTGCCTCTTTTGAGGTTGATGGTTCTTTTTTCAAGTTGCTGTAAATAACACGTGCCTTTTCACATATTACAGTCTCCGTCACTGTATCTTCTGCCAGCTCTGTCTCTTTCACCCACACCAGCAGAAGCTTCTCCATTTCTTCATGGATATTTGTCCTTAACTGGGACAGAATTGAAGTTCCTTTCACTGGATTCGCGCTTTTAATGGCATCCTTTTGTTTAAGGATGGTACAAATGGTAGATGCATTGCGGTTGTAAAGCCTTGCCAGTTCAATCACTTGTACACCACACTCATGTTTTTCTATTATTTCTTGCTTTACTTCTATCAACATCATTCTTTTCTTCTCACCACTGTCCTTTACACTCACTTTCTTCAGCTTCATGATAGCACACAAAAAAAGTTAGTAAAAAATGCAAAAATGATGCAAGAACAAGTACAGTGCATGACATTCTACTTGATTCTGTGGGTAACACGTGAGAAAGAACAAGATGCTGGTGTTGTGTTGCCTATACTGGACCCGTGTGCCAACGCACTAACTAGCTGTAGCTTCCTGAGTCACGACTCGTATCTCGGAATTTCGCTCAGATCACGAACATAAATAAAGACCTAGTTGCAGCTCATATGTTAAAAAAATTCGTATGTTGGTATGCTCGTATCTCAAGGTACCACTGTACAATTCTGGACGAAATAGAAAGGCTTAGAAAATTCACTAGACAAAAAAGGATTAAAAAGAAGAAGAAAAAATTTACCTCCGCATGCATCGGTAAGTATCAGCAAAATTGTATATTTACCCTATGTATTGTTCCATCACTGTATCTCCCCATTATTTTACAATTATCTCTTGATAAATGTAGACTTGAAGAAAATTACTTAAAGTCAGGAACTTTCATTTTCAAGTTACTGATTCCAGAACAGCACATCAGTCTAACAGAGTTTGCTAGTTCATTATTAGGAGCTCTCTGGAGTGGTTCCAAGCCTCAGTTTCATCATATATAAAATGGGTTTATACTGCCTATCCCAGTGGATTGTGATGAATGGAAGGTACAATATAGACAAAGTATGAAGTTCAGTGACTTGGACATTTACACAACAAATGGCAAGTGTTAAAAGGTACTAAACAAATGAATGTATAAAATGTATGGTGCACTGAACTATGATAGCCAGAAGATATAAATAATGAAAAATGATCAGCCCTGGACCAACCCTGGTCTTAAGAAACTCACAGTCCCCATATAACACAGCACTCACTGCTGATGCAGGGTACTACAGGCAGAGCAAGGATAAACCATGACAGTTTCCACTGGGGAGTCTATCCATGACTGACCTCAGAAATGAACGAATTGATATAAGATGCCTGCAGGGCCCACCAAATTCTCTGTGCTTTCAGTGACATCTTTCATCATCTCTAGTCCTATTTATTTCTTTTTTCTTTATTCATTTTAATTTATGATGTTTACATAAATTCTAGTGTTGCCCCAAATGCATCTCCCTTCTCCTGTATTCCCCTTGGTCACTCCCCATAATGCCCTTCCCCTTACCTTCAGGTTTATCCCATCCTATCATCCCCTTTCCCTCTGTCCTCTTTTCTTCTGGTAACTTTGATCTCTCCTCTGTCTCAATTCCGTTTCTCAGTTCGCTTTATTCATTGGACTCAAATAAGTAAGGTCATATGATATTTTTCTATTTCTACCTGGTTTATTTCACTTAACATAATAGTTTCCAGGTCCATCCATGTTGTTGCAAAAAGTAAGATTTCCTTCCTTTTCATGGCCCAATAGTATTCCATTGTATATATAAACCTCTGCTTTTTAATCCACTTGTCCACTGACAGACACTTGGGCTGTTTCCAGATCTTCGCTATTGTGAACAATTCTGCCATAAACATAGGGGTGCATTTCTCCTTTTGAAACAGAACTATGGTGTTCTTGGGGTATATTCCTAAAAGTGGGATAGCTGGGTCAAAAGGCAGTTTGATTTTCAATTTTTTGAAGAATCTCCAAACTGTTTTCCACAGTGGCTACACCAGTCTGCATTCCCACCAGCAGTGCAGAAGGGTTCCCTTTTCTCCACATCCTCACCAGCACTTGTTCTGTGTTGTTTTGCTGATGAGCTCCATTCTGACTGGTGTGAGTTGATATCTCATTGTGGTTTTATTTTGCATTTCTCTAAAGATTAGTGATGTTGAGCATTTTTTCATATGCCTATTGGCCATCTGTATGTCCTCTTTGGAGAAGTGTCTATTCATTCCCTTTGCCCATTTTTGATTGGATTGTTTCTCTTCCTGGTGTTGAGTTTTATAAGTTCTTTATAAATTTTGGTTATTAACCCCTTATCAGACGTATTGTTGAATATGTTCTCCCATTGTGTAGTTTGTCTTTTATTCTGTTCATATTGACTTTAGCTATCCAAAAGCTTTTTAGTTTGATATAGTCCCATTTGTTTATCCTGTCTTTTATTTCACTTGCACGTGTAGATAAATCAGCAAATATATTGCTGTGAGAGATGTTGGAGAGCTTACTGCCTATGTTTTCTTCTAAGATAATTATGGTTTCTGGCTTACATTTAAGCCTTTTGTCCATTTTGAGTTTATTTTTGTGAATGGTGTAAGTTGCTGGTCTAGTTTCATTTTTTTGCAGGTAACTGTCCAATTTTCCCAACACCATTTGTTAAAGAGGCTGTCTTTGCTCCATTGTATGTTCTTTCCTCCTTTGTCAAATATCAGTTGTCCATAAAGGAGTGGGTTTATACTGGGTTCTCTGTTCTGTTCCATTGATCTATGTGCCTGTTTTTATGCCAGTACCAAGCTGTTTTGAGTACAATAGCCTTGTAGTATAACTTGATATCAGGAAGTGTGATACTTCCCACTTTATTCTTCCTTTTCAAGATTGCTCAGGCTTTTTTGGTTCCATACAAATTTTTGGAATATGTGTTCTATATCTTTGAAGTATGTCATTGATATTTTAGTTGGTATTGCATTGAAATTATAAATTGCTTTGGGTAATATAGACATTATAATGATGTTCATTCTTCCTAACCATGCGAACGGTATATGCTTCCACTTGTTTGTATTTTCCTTGATTTCTTTTATCAATGTTTTATAATTTTTCGAGTATAAGTCTTTAACTTCCTTGGTTAAATTACTCCTAAGTATTTTATTTTTTTCGTTGCAATAGTGAAGGAGATTATTCATTTCCTAAATTTCTCTTTCTCACAGTTCATTATTTGTGTATAAAAATGGCTCTGATTTCTGTGTATTAAGTTTATATCCTGCCACCTTGCTGAATTCATTTATCAGTGCAGTAGTTTTTTGACTGAGACTTTAGGGTTTTCTATAAACAATATTATATCGTCTGCAAATAATGATAGTTTTACTTTTCTTTTCCAATTTGGATGCCTTTTATTTCTACTTCTTGTCTGATTGCTGTAGCTAGGACTTCCAGAACTATGAGGAATAAGTGTGGTGAAAGAGGGTACCCCTGCCTTGTTCCTAAAATTAAGGGGATTGCTTTTAATTTTTGCCTATTGAGTATGATGTTGGCAATGGGTTTGTCATAGAAGGCCTTTATCATGTTGAGGTATGTTCCCTGTATTCCTACTTTGCTGAGGGTTTTGAGCATGAATGGGTGCTGGATTTAATCAAATGCTTTTTCTGTATCTATTAAACTTGTCATGTGGTTTTCCTCCTTCCTTTTGTTTATGTGATGAATCACATTGATTGATTTCCATATATTGTACCAGCCTTGCCCCAGAATAAATCTCACTGAATCATGGTGTATGATTTTTTTCATGTATTGCTGAATCCAGTTGGCTGTTTTGTTGAGGATTTTAGCATCTAAATTCATCAGGGATATTGGCCTATAATTTTCTTTCTTTGTGTTGTCTTTGTCTGGTTTTAGAATCAGGATTATGCTCGCCACATAAAAGGACCTTGGAAGTCTTCCTCTTAAATTTTTTTGAAACAGCTTGAGAAGGATAGGAGTTAGTTCTTTGAATATTTGGTAGAATTCACTTGTGAAGCCATCGGGCCCAGAGTTTTTGTTTGTTGGGAGTATTTTGTTAACTGTCTCGATCTCATTTGTTGTAACTGGTCTGTTTAGGTTTTCTGATTCTTCCAGATTGATTTTTAAAATGTTTCAAGAAATTTGTCCATTTCATCTAGGTTGTCTAATTTTTTGGCATACAGGTGTTCATAGTATTTTCTTACAATCCTTTCTATTTCTGTTGTGTCAGTTGTTATTTCTCCACACTCATTCTAATATTATTTATTTGAGTCCTCTCTCTTTTTTTCTTGGTTAGTCCGGTTAAAGGTTCATCGATCTTGTTTACCTTTTCAAAGAACCAGCTCCTGGTTTCATTAATTCTCTATATTGTTTCTTTAGCCTCTCTGTGATTTATTTCCCCTCTGACCTTTATTATTTCATTCCTTCTACTACCTGTGGGCTTTACTTGCTGTTCTTCTTCTAGTTCTTTTAGGTGGAAGGTTGTTTATCTGACCTGTTTCTAGCTTCTTAAGGTATGCCTGTAATGCTATGAACTTCCCTCTCAGTACTGCTTTTGCTGTGTCCCATAAATTCTGAGTCGTTTTATGCTCATTATCATTCGTTTCCAAGAAATCTTTTATTTCTTTTTTGATCTCATTGTTAACCCATTCCTTATTTAATAACATGCTATTTAGTTTCCAAGTTTGACTATTTTTCAGTTTCTGTTGTGGTTGATTTCTAGTTTAATGCCATTTTGATGAGAGAAAATGCTTGATATTATTTCAGTCTTTTTAAATTTGTTGAGACTGCTTTTGTGCCCTAATATGTGGTCTATCCTAGAGAATGTAACATGAGCACTTGAAAAGAATGTATATTTTGCTGCTTTAGGGTGAAAGGTTCCAAAGATATTTATTAAATCTAACTGATTTAGTGTGTCCTTTAAGTGTGTTGTTTCTTTGTTAATTTTCTTTCTTGAGGATCTATCTTGTGATGTTTGTGGGATATTGAAATCCCCTACTATTATAGTATTGCTGTTGATCTCACCCTTTATATCCAACGAAGTCTGCTTTATATATTTAAGTGCTCCTATATTAGGTGCGTAGATATTTATAATGGTTATTTCTTTCTGTTGGATTGGCCCCTTTATTGTTATGAAGTGACCTTCTTTATCTCTTACTATATAGCCTTTGTTCTAAAGTTCATTTTGTCTGATATAAGTATTGCTACCACAGCTTTTTTTCCATTTCCATGAAATATTTTTTTCCATCCTTTTACCTTCAATCTATGTGCATCTTTTGTTCCAAGGTATGTCTCTTGTAGATAGCATATATATGGGTCCTGTTTTCTTATCCATGCAGCTACCCTATGTCTTATGATTGGATCATTTAATCCATTTACATTTAAGGTTATTATTTTTATGTAGTTGTTTAGTGCCATTTTATTCTTTAAAGCTATATTTCTCTTTTACTATATTCTTTTTCCCCTTTGACCTGTTTTCAACAAGCCCCTTAACATTTCTTGCAGCATTGGTTTGGTTGTGATGAATTCCTTAAGTTACTTTTTGTTTAGGAAGCTTTCTATTTCTCCTTCAATTTTAAAGGATAGCCTTGCTGGATAAAGAAGTCTTGGTTGTAGGCTCTTGTTCTGCATTACTGTGAATATATCTTGCCATTCCCTTCTAGCCTCAAGTGTTTCTGTTGAGAAGTCTGATGTCATCCTTATGGGGGATCCTTTGTAGGTCATAGCCATTTTTTCTCTAGCAGCTTTTAATATTTTCTCTTTATCACTTAGCTTTGGTATTTTAATTATGATGTGTATTAGTGTAGATTTTTTTCTGTTTGTCTTTAATGGAGTTCTCTGTGCTTCTTGAACTTGTGAGACTTTTTCCTGTATCAATTTAGGGAAGTTTTCAGCTATGATTGATTGAACAGTCTCTATCCCTTGTTCTTTCTCTTCTTCTTCAGGAATCCCTATGATGCAGATGTTACTTCTCTTCATGTTATCACAGAGCTCTCTTAGATTTTCCTCAGACTTTTTGAGTCTCTTTTCTTTTTGCTGCTCTGCTTCCGTGCATTCATTTATTTTGTATTCTAACTCGCTCTTTTGATATTCAGCTTCGTACATCCTGCTTTTAATTCCTTCCATTGTGGTCTTCATTTCTGATATTTTACTTGTCATTTCTGACTGACTCTTTTTTATTATTTCAATGTCCTTTTTAATACTTGCTATCTCTTTATTTAGGTATTCATAATGAGCATCTATTGTTCTAAGATCTTTGAGCTTCCTAACTATCATTATTCTAAACTCTGCATCTGGTACTTTGGTTATATCTGACTCATTCAGGTCCTTTTCTGGGGATTTCTCTTGAGTGATTTGGGTTGCATTTCTCTGCCTGCCCATTTTGTCTGTTTGTAAGAAGGGTGTGGTCACTGGAGTCCAATGGGTGTGGCCTCTGTGTTCCCCAGGTGTGGTCTGTCATCAGGCCCACCAACCCCCTCTTCCATTGTCTTGGACTTTCAGGTATGGGTGTTGTCGGTGCTGGCCCGCTGCCGATGTAGCTGTGGTTTCCACCTCTCTTCCACGGGAGGGGCTGTGTTCACATGCTTGCATCTACAAGCCTCAGTGGGCGTTGCCCTTCGTTCCGCCTCAATGACTGATGTTCCAAGCTGTGTCCTGGGCTGCAAATCTCGGCAGCGAGGGCAGAGGTGAGCACCTTTGCTCAGCTGTGGGTTTTTTTCCCCACCCCTGCAGACAGAGCGGGCCTATGTCTGGTGCAGCAAGTCTCGGCTCTGCCAGCAGGGAAGGCTGCACTCAGTTGCGGGTCTCTTATTCCCGGGCTTTCGCCCTTGCCCTGTGGGTGTAGCTGGCTCATACCTCCAGCCACAAGCCTAGGCTCCGTGGGCGGGAAGAGCTGTGTACCCACATGCCCTTGCTCAACCTTGGGTCTCTGCCAAGGCTTTCACCTTTCCCCTGCAGGCAAGATTGCAGGCGGGCTCACAGCTAGGCCGGATAGCTTTTGTGTGCCCCCTCTACCCCCATCAGGTAAGACTGAGCTCACACTCTCAGTCGTTGCCAGCCCGATTCCACCCCTGCCGACCAGACTGCGCTTCCGCATCCTGCTGCCACCCATCCACCGACAAACCCTCAGCAGTGTGGGTAGGGGCACTGCAGGTCAGTCCCTTGCACTCAATATTGTTTTGCTGATAGCTCCCTCCTTCTAAGCAACTCTGCTTTTAGTGCCACTGGAGAGCTTGTTTGGCTGGTGTACTGTTTCCCTTTGTTGGTATTGCTGGTTCCAGGGGAAATATTCACTTTAGATTTGGGAGGTGACTCAGCCCAGGGTTTAGGGTGGCTATCCCTCAAAGTGTTTCTCCTTGTGCCTCCTAGATTATAGTCTCTTCCTGCTACTCTGGTTATCTGCTCTCTCTCTGTACCCTGGAGCCCCGGGTGAGTGGTCGTGAAAGAGGTTTTCTGCGTGGTCCCTTTAAGAATTCTAGGTCTGAGAAATCTGTCTCTTTCTCACAAACAGTATCCTGACTTGTTTCGCAGCTAAATACTGTCCATATGCCTCTTCTAGGCTCTGTTGCTGCTGGCTGGGGCTTCGGTCCTGGGACCCAGTACCCTCCCCTCTCTGCTAAACTCACTTCTCACCACGCGAGTCTCCTGGGGCTGCCGTTTGTTTCGGGGAGCTGGGCAGCCCTTTCTGTGCTTCCATTTTTTCTACCAGTCTCAGTGTGTCTTCTTCAGTGTTCCTTGGTTGAAGAGTCCTCTTCATTTAGTCCAAAGTTGGTTTTTCGAGATGATGGTTCTTAAAATTAAGCTGTAATCCACTTTGGCTCTGGGAGGTGGAAGTTGGTATATCCGCCTACTCCATTGCCATCTTGCCGCCCCCCTAGTTCTATTTATTTCTAATTTAAATTCTTCACAAATTACTTAAAGTATGCAAAACCATCTGTGACTTAAGCAAAATTTTTAAACATGTATTTAAACCATATGACTTTATTTCCACAGTCCCATCACACTGACAAATAGAAAAGAACTAGTGAATGAATAAGAAAAATAAGAAATTATGGAAGAAAGAAGGAAAGAAATGAAGAAGGAAGGAAGAGCGTAGGCAGTTCATAAAATCCAAAGTATAACAGTACTACAGTCTGAAATTCATGGTAACAAAATATAGGACAAGAAGAAAGAAAACACTTTTGAGATTAGTGTACAAGGTATCACAAATGATAGACCTACTTATAGTGATTGTTATGGCAAACTGAAGTTCACCTTGCAAAGAGGAAAAAGTGACTGTAATCACTTGGGCAGACTACTTCATTTATCATCTCATTTTACAGATAAGGTAACTGAGCTTTGACACATAAGATGATTCCGTTCATCATTATGTAGATTTGAAGTGTGGTCCATGGACCAACAGCATCAGTGTTACCTAGGAATTTGTAATAAGTACACAATCTCAGGCCCCCACTGAGCATACTCTGAATTTTAACAGACTCTGAATTTTAATAAGTCTTTATATGGTTCATCGGTACATTACAGTTTGAGAAGCATAATACAGATAACTTGTTACCAGGAAGTTCATAAATTAGATAATTTAAATTCAATGCCTTGTTTTCTATAAATTATATGCTTATCTTTAGACTTGTCAGAAAAAGATAAAAACTTTAGCTCTGAATAATCAACCTATATATTTCATACTCAAGGTAAAACTTTAGCAAATGGATCTTTGAAGCCCTGAATGAACACCATGAGACTACCCAGTGACCACTCAGTTACCATCTCCTCATCTGTAAAATGGAGAGAGTAATAGTAACTAAACTCAGGATTGTGAAGAGGGCTGAATTAAGGCAAGTAGAGCATTTAGCATAATACTAAACACAGAGTAAGGTTTAAATGAGTGCTAATCACTAGCGATGATGACTGTGGTCTTGCTAGGGTTTGACATGACAGGTGTGCATGTCACTAGCCATCCATTCTCATCTATTCCTGATGCAGTGAAAGGATTTGCAATGTTATCCATAGTTAGGAATAAATATAGTCTATGTGCACAAAAGACAGCCAGCAAAAACTCCTTCCCTGGGAAGAAAGATAATAACCATCACTGATGAATTACTTCATCAAATGGGGATTAACTTTGTGAGCAACTATGGCCACATAGAGAATTAATAACTTTTAAGTAAAATATGTGAATAAAATTGAAAATGTTGCTTAATGAATAATTTTCAATAACAAGTATTATTCTGTGTAAGACTACTTGATTCACACTTCAGAACTGTTTAAAGAACATTTAAAAAATTTAAAATGTTAGATTATTGAATAGTCAATTCAATGCATGGAAAGTGAATTTTACTTTGGGGAGGTGGCAGATATATACACAAGGGCACAGAATGAGTCCAGCTGGGGGAGCTGGAGCAGGGGACACATATCTCTTCTATGGAATAAGACAACACTTGGATGATAAAGACACCAGCTTGCTCACTCACTTATTTCAAGCACTGATTCAGGTTGGGTAAAGAGAGCCACAAAAAACAAGTATTGAAGACAAAACATTAAAAAAGAAAAGACCGAAAAAATCAAAATACTATACACTATAACTTGAGTTTCCTACTTATTAGATTTAAACAGTAGTATTCAAGGTATTTAGGAGAGAATGGCAAAGATGAGGTCTTCGGTGATATAAATCAAGTAGCACCTAGAAGAGGGCCATCACAGCTCACTGGATGGAATTACAAGACCAATGAGACTACACAGAGGAAGATCCCAGAGAAGCCAAGAGAGCCTGAAGCAGTCTAAGAGTCACTGAAGGAGATGAGAGAAGAGAAATTTCTGCCTCCTGCCAGTCCCACACAACACGGTCTCAAACGGCTCCCAGGATGTCCAAGCTGGGACGCCACAGCACACAATTGCTGGCAGACCTTTTCCCTAACATTGCTTCCCTCCCTTCCACTCTGGGGAAGAGTTTGCATAGTATAATAATCATGTTAACTATTCTTCTTAAGACAGGCTAACACTTAAGTGACAAAATGAGTCTCTTACTACCCTCATATACATAACCATGACCACAATAGTTAAAACTTGCCAACATTTTCATACTATCTATATTAATACCTAATAACAAAATCTTCTCTGTTATATCTGAAGGCAAGCAACATGCCATGATGAAAATAAATACATAAAGGTACATGTGATAGGCTGAATAATGGCTTCCCAATGGTACCTATGTCCTAATCCCTGGAACCTATAAACATATGACTTTACATTCAAAAAGAACTTCACAGATGGAATGAAGAAAGGATCTTGAGATGTCGAAATTGTTTTGAATTATCTTGGTGGGTTCCGTGTAATCACAAGGGGCCTTGTAAGAGGGAGAAAAAAATTCAGGGGAAGGTGACGTGACACAGAGGGAAAGAGAAGAAAAAAGGCAGAGCCCTTTGCAAGGAACAAGGACAGCCCTAGAAACCGGCAAAGGCAGGGCACGGATTCTCCTTGAGTGCCTCCCGAAGGACCCGTCTGCTGATACTTTGACCTGAGCCGGGTAAGACTGGTTTTGAATTTCTGAGTTCTACACCAGTAAGATAAGAAAGACATACTTTAAACTGCTAGGGTTGTGGTAATTTGTTAAATCAGTAATAGGAAACTAAGCAAAAATACAATTAATAGACACTAATTATAGTATAAGTCAATAATTAGGAAATGGCTTTCTGTGATCTACAAATGACAAAGTATTTTGCAGATACATAGTTTTTTCAGCAATCAAAGCCGAACTGTCCTACCAGAAGTCTTTAAGTTTATTACACAAGAGCAACTACAAAAATTACAGAACAGTACAGGTATATATACACTGATTTTCAACTTTGAAGGCAGAAAAGATTTTTAAAATGATACTTCATACAAGAGACCCATAGTCTATTTCTGGAGATCTCTGTGTCTCCTAAGAGAAGGCAATGTGAGGACAGTGAAAACTGGACTTCAGCCACTAACATGTGGTAGCAACATGCTCTTCATCCATGCTGACCAGTACACTGCAGGGTACATTGTTTTGTACTGTGCTGGCTGCTATCCCATCCATGTCTGACGATTACACAAATGACATTAAATAAAAAATTAAATGAGAAAAACTTAGATACTTAGCTGGTTTTTACTTTTGATTATTTAGATGAAGTTTTATTCTAAATTTACCTAGGAAGACCTGGTACTAAATTAAAAATAAATAGTTTACATTTTTAAAAGTGGGATATTTTAAAAGGCCATTAAAGATGAAACTAAAAAATTAAGTTAATGATAGAAAGTTCCAGTCTTGAAACAAGTCAGACAGAGAAAGACAAATACCATATAATTTCACTTATATATGTAATCTAAAACACAAAGCAAACTAGAAACAGGCACACAGACATGAAGAATAAACTGAGGGTGGCCAAAGAAGAAGGGGTGGGAGAGATGTGAATTAAAAACAAAAAGGAGGCATTAAAATAAAAACAAAATATACTGATAAGAGGCCCACTTTCGGTTAGGATGCAAAAGATTGTAAAAATAAAAATTCAATCCCACTATAATAATTTAAAAAATCCAATAAATTAAAAAATATCCATAGTATTAGTCATATAAAATATTGAAGCGATCTGAACACAAGTCTAAACAAATGGAATTCTGAAGGGAGATGAGCTCTTCCAGGGTGAACAAACATCAGGGGCTGCTTTCACCACCGGGGCCTGAACAGTCAGAAGGGCAAGAATGCTCTTGGTAAAGAAAATTCACTGGAATAAGGAGAAATGAGCCAAACTTTTATCAGCCAATCATTGCCTGGTGTGACAAACTGAAAAATGGAGAAACAGCCCACACTGCAAGCCAATTCTTCATAATATTTTTGCTTAGCAAGCACTAATGTGGAAGGAGCTACCAACTGGGTGGAATGCAGAGAGAGATCTGATAACCTCACATGCACAGTTCCAAAACTGCTGCAGGGCCAGATCTCACCACCTAAATAAAACCAGATGTGAAAACTGGCTCCTGACAAGAAATAAGAGATTTGGCCTAATCCCCTTAGTTGTCTGACAGGAGAAAGGGTAAGGCTTTCTGAGGAAAATCATGATCTACTTCAGCTTCTGTATTCTTTTAAACATAATTTTAAAATTAAGACAAGAGAAAAACCAAAAAAGTGTGACCCATAATTAGAAAAAAGAATACAAGGAGAATAATAGATAACACTGGGGAAACAATTTTGTTTTTTATTTTCTGTTGCATGAAGTTTTAGAACTGTTTCTATGTATTTCTGCATCACTGATTCCAAATCTGAAATGCTTTTTTTAGTGCACGCTCTAGTTTTTATGCAATTTTAATTTCTTTTTGTTACAGTTAATGGCATACATTGGTTTTTAAATTGAAGTTAAAGGGCAACGACTCTTGGATTGAACAGAACCACAAGGCAATTAATGTTTTACAAATATCACTTTTACATCATTGTAGTTGTTTTTAAATATAAAATATTATTATCTTATAAAAACACCCTCTTATTTTGTTTTAAGATTGAATCATGGCTTCTTCGAGTAGGCGTAAATGTAAGAATAGTCCTGAGACCTTTTGTTATATATGTGGCTGTTACACACTTCAACATCAAAGGTGAAATATTTCATCATTTGTGACACATGCATATATTGCCTATTTTCAAGTTCCCCTTGGCGATCAAGATAAGAATTGGGCTCCTCATGTTGTGTGTCATAAATGTGAGGAAATGCTTCGTGACTGGACAAAAGCAAAAAGGCAAAGGAATGACTTTTGGTATTTCCATGGTTTGGTGTGAACCTAAGGACCACAGCAGTGACTGTTATTTCTTTCTGATCCATACAAAAGGCATCAGCAAGAAAGAACGACATATGACCGCATATTCTAATATTCCTTCAGCAATACGACTTATCCCACACTCGGAGACACTCCCGGTTCCAATTTTCAATGGTTTTATTTCTTCTAAGGATGAAGAAAGTGAACATGGTGATCAAGTATATTTTGATAACATGTATGAGGAAATGGTTGTAGAATCTGAAGGGTCTTCTTCTGATGCCAAGCAGTCATTAACCCCTCAGCAGTTTAGCCAACCCAAATTGAATGGCTTAGTAAGAGATTTGGGCCTATCAAAGAAAGCAGCTGAGTTATTAGCCTCTAGGCTTCAAGAAAAGAATGTACTTCACCAGTAAGCTAAAGTATCCCATTTCAGGAACCGTGAACAAATTTTTGTGGACTTTTTTTTCCAAAGACAAACACTTGTTTACTGTCATGATATCAATAGTCTTCTCAGCTAGCTAGGTGTTACCACATACAGTCCAACAGAATGACAGCTATTTCTTGACAGCTCTAAACGATGACAGACTATGGCTGGAGCATCAAACGAGACTGTCCTCAACAAGTAAACAAACACAAGAGCTAGAAACGTAAATTTTTGCCTGAATAGAATTTAAATAAGTTTTGCACAAATTTTATGATTAAAATAAGTGTTTTAATATGCTCTATTTCAAAATTGTAGACAAATTCTGATGCAATCCTATCTTTTAGTGTGTTAGTGTATTTACTGCATTATATAAATTATTATATTTTCACAAAGATGATGCCCAAGAAGACATTCTACTTCATTATGTTAAACTAAAGATGGAAAATTTTACAATAAGATGAAAACCTAAAATTTTGAATTGCAAAAAAACTGTAGCTTACAGAGAAAAACTAATGTCAGATTTGAGATCAGCACACTCGGATTAGGTAAGAACAAGTGTTTTTGTAAATGCAACAAAAGTTTTGTTCCCCAGTATAATTAAATGCCTAAAATAGAGGACTTGAAAATACCTATTATGAATATGCTAAGGAATCTAAGGAAAAATGTACAAAATGGGTGAGAATATGGAGAATTTCATCAGAGTAATAAAAAATCTTGAAGGAAAACAAGTAGAAATGGTAGAATTGTAAGTACAACATCTAGATTGATTAATTTATTAGGCAGGCTTAATGATTAACTGGATACAATAGAAAAGATTAGTAAACAGAGATAAAAAAAGTAAAAACTGTCCAAAATAAAGCACAGAGTGAAAACAATCAATAATAAAAATAAAAAAAAAAACAAAGAAAATAACTTGAATATGAGTTCTATGGAATAATTCCAAATGATCTGACATACATAAAGTTGCAGTCTGAAAAAAAATTTTTTCAACACGGAGTACAACTATTGGAAGTTGGATAGTACATGAGAATTTTCTAAGGCAGTTGAAAGACCATGCAATACAAGCTGGGTAACAGACAGAAAATCATACATAGGTCACACTGCTGAACACCAAAGTGGAAGATAAAGGCAGTGAAAGGACATCTTTAAAGAGCTGAAAGGAAAAGAAAATAACCATAAAAACTGGCCACCTAGACACCTATATCCATTGAAAATATTCTTAAAAAATAAAGGCATTTCTCGATAAACCAATGCTGAAAAGAATTCATGTTGTACTACAACAACTATTAAAAGTGCTTTAGATCTATGGGAAATGAGCACTGCTAAAATCAAGGTCAGAAGAAAGGAACAGTCAGTGTGGGCAGACTTACAAGGAAATACAGAACAATATAGTTATAAATTTCTTTAAAAGACAATTGACTATATGAAACAAATAGATTAATATATGGTGGAGTTAAATATATGGAGAAATAAAATATGATGATAATACAAATAAAAAGGAGGCATTGAAAGAATAACACTATTGTAAGGTTGTTATTTGAATTTGTGTAATAGTTACTCATGGTAAAGTGAGCTGAATTATCAATGCATATTGTAATCTAGAATAACCACTTAAAAATAATACAAAATGGTAAAACTAAGTAACAGTAAGGGTACTAAAATGGAATATAAAAACAAACACCTCCCCCCCAATACTGCAATTTCCAAATAAAGAAATAAAAAATAAAAGGGAGAAATAGGGAGAAAAAATAAAAGGATAGATAATAGAATTAAGCCCAAGAATATCCCACATAATTATATTAAATGTAAGATGTATTCAACACTCAAATTAAATCTGAGTTAAAAAAAGGACTCAACTTTATGCTGTTTATAAGAGATACTCTTTTAATAGACACAGTCATGGTAAAATGTAGAAAAAGGTACGCATTGCAAGCACTAATCATAAGAAAGACAATGTGTCTATATTAGTGTCAGAGAAACAAAACTTTAAAAGTATGATCAGATATAAAGATCAGTATTTCATAATAATAAAATAGTCATTAACAAAGCCTCAAACTGGTTCTCTGCTTAGACTAATGAGCTTGATAAATCTTTTTTTCCCCACATATAATTTCTGAAGGTTTATGAACTCCTCTGGGATGTTTATGGACCTCTATATAAAACCTCTTTTCAAATTCACATATTTTTAAATCCAGTAATTTTCTTTTCAAGTACATGACCCCTTCAATTCTTAAAAACCATTTTTACTGTTATTTACTTGATTCTTGCAAGTCATTTTACCTGAAATTTCACATTCTGGTTGATATCAGACAAACGGAACTGCTTCAGGAATCGCTCATCCTCACTCCAGAAGAGGCGGATGTCAGGTATGTCATAGAGGATCATGGCCAGTCTTTCTAATCCTAGGCCAAAGGCCCAACCAATCTTATCGTGAGCACCAGCTACAATTGGGAAACAAAACAACTGACTTAAAAACCATAAAGAGTTCACAGGTATCTAAGCAGTAACATTATTGAGTGCCTCCTAGTGGCAAGGCACTGGGGAGGGACCTTGCAAGAAGACAGCCACTCTTAGATTCTTCCTGTTCCCCATGTTCTTTACTTCCCATATTGAGGCACTTTGGAGTCATACTGTCCTTAATATTGACTTTAAAAAAAAATTAAATTTATTTGGGTGACATTACTTAATAGGATCATACAGGTTTCAAGTGCACATTTCTGAAACTTTATCTGTATATTGCATTGTGTGTCCACCACCCAAAGTCAAACTGTCTTCCAGTTACCTTGTAGGCTCTTTTAAACCTTGGTTCCTGCCTCTGATATATATGATTTTTCTGTAATCTTTGTTTGCCCTGATTCAAACATAACTATGCTCATGTTACAAAATCCCTAAGTGGCTTACTAGTAAGCAGATATGTTCAAAACATGCCATTGTGGACTGTTAACATTCAGAAAATGAATGCCAGGCCTCCAAGAACTGTCAATAACATTAAAATACAACTGAAAGTAGTCTTAGAAGAGCTATCTCAATAATACATAGAAAGTGGGCAAGCCAAGGTGAAATACATCTTTACCACTCACTCCTAAGGTAATAGTGTGTTGTTCAGATTACGTCAAAGCCTTGAACACTAAGGGTTTATTTCACTAATCCAAGGCAGAGTAAGACAGAGATATACGCTGCTGTAAGAAGGTGAGAGTAGTTCATACTGCTGGGAAGGCTGCTGACAAGAGCTCGTGAAAGTAAAGTAATTTCAGCTGCACAAGGAAGGATGGGCTGGACCCTGGGGAGGCTCAGGTGACTCAAGATTCCTACTCTTGATGCTCATGCGCTATGAAAATCCCTCCCTTTGAGTGTGGGTGGCACCTGTGAATTATATTACTTCACATATGAGTCCACCTATGCAAACTAAAGAGATTCTCCTGCTGACTAGGAGAAGTGAGCTGACATGATGAGAGAGGGCCACGGGGTAGGACGAGTCCTCAAGGAGCTGACCGAGATCCCACAACCAGCAAGGAAGTGGGAACCTCACTCCCACAGTCATAAGGAAGTGGGTTCTCCCAACAGCCCAGTTCTCTCTCATTCTCTCCCAAATTTAAAACAAAACAAAACAAAAAACCAAGACAGCTGCTACATTTAGTTTTGGAAATCTTGTCACAGACTTTTATAATAACAATATTCCATTGAATGGACATAGCATAGTTTATTCAATCAGTTCCCTGTTGGTGGACAATTGGATTACTTATAATCTTTTGCCATTATAAACAATACATCAATAAATGGCTTTATGCATTTATAACTTACCATAATTAGGATACATTCTGGTAGTTACAGTAACAAGATGGCACATGCATCTTTAATTTTGATAGCTACTGACTCCTTAAGCAAATAGATTAAAACCCCACACATGAACCTACAGCAATGTATGAGAGTGCTTGTTTTCCTTTGGTTTTGCTTGCAAATGTTATGTCAACAAATTTTTTTATTTTTTCCAATATGGTAAATAAAAAATGATAACTTGGTACATTTTTATCTTGCACTTTCCTTAAGCAAGCTTTTCATTTGCTTAAGTATCATCTTTCTTTCATTCTTTTGTGACTGACTTAATTCGCCCATTTAAAAAATTATATTGCTGCTCTTTTTCTTACCTACTTCCATTCTTGTTCTTGATTTAGAAAATTTTTCTGGTTACGGAGAAGCAAATAAGGGTAATTGATGAAAGGAGCAAAAAATGCTAAATGTTAAATAAAATCAAATTCCCTAAATCTACTGTTCATTCTGTTACTGGCTCTAAGTGAATGATTTTATCTAAATTTATATAAGATCTAAAAGATTTAATAATTGAAGAAAAAGCCTCACTCATTTTTTAATTTGAAAAGTCTATAACAATTACAAAAAGAAATGCTTTAAAGTTGATTTAAAACTATTACCCATTATAATCTTTGTACATTACATTTTGTTTTTATCCTTTACAATGCAATCTTTATGCCAACTATATCAACTATTCAACTAGCTATGTGAAATGGACAAATTCCTCAAATGAAATAAACTACCCAAGCTTATTAAGAAGAAACAGATACCCTATATCAACTAAAGATATTGTCTATGTAGTTAAAAATCTTCCCACAAAGAAAATTTGAGTCCCAAATGGCTTTACTAGTGAATCCTGTCACAATGTTGACAAATAAATAGTACTAATTCTACAAAACTCTTCCAGAAAGAAAATAAAATTTTATGAGGCTAGCATTGCCCTTATACCAAAGCCAAATAATGACATTACAAGATACATCATGAGCATATAAAACTAAAACCAAAAAACCTTTACCAAAATATCAACAATCTCCATCTAGTAATACATGACAGGACACTGCATCATGACTGGATTTATTCCAGGAATGCAAGGCTAGCTCACCTATGAAAATCAATCAATGTAATTCACTATATAAGCAGGTTAAAAAAGAAAGCACATGATCATCTCAATAGCTACGGAAAAAGCAAATGACAAAATTCAACATACATTTATTATAAAAACTCAGCAAATGAGGAACATAGGGTATTTCTCCAATCTAATAAAAGACACAATAAAAAGTAAACAACTAATATGACAATGCGGAAAGATTGTTGCTTTACCCTTAGGGTCAGGTTGAAGACAAGAATGTTCATTTTCAATACTTATTTCTATTAACCTGTATTCCAAACCTTTGAAAAATATAAGTAAAGCAAAAGCAAAAACAAAAACAGATTAACAGACTGGAAAGGAAAATGTAAAACTATCTTTATTTGTAGATGGCATTGTTGTCTATATAAAAATTCCTAAGAAATATATTTCAAAAATAACTAAGATGTGAGTTTAGTAAGATCACAATATAAAAAAATTCATTGCATGTATGACTCAGAAGCCTCCTGGCTGTCAGGAGAGACAGGCTGAGACCCTCCTTCTGAAGATAGGAGACTGGCTCTACCTGGGAGGAACACTAAGGCCAGTGAGGGGGCACCATCAAGCACCCGAAATCCTAACCTTCTTGTGCATCAAAGCTTAAGAACTAGATTTTCATTAGGAACAGGGATCGGCTGAACTCCGTCTTCCTGCCACCATTTTCAACCTTCTGATTCTCACAGTCATTCTTATCAAAAAGCTTGCTTGTTACAATCAGTTACCTTGAAGGGTTGCAAGAAAGAATATGGCATCTATCTGCTGAGCTGTACCAAATTCTACTTTTGAAACACTTTGGCTTGGTCCCATCAAGAGTTGTTTCTGAACTGCACCCTTGCCTTGTACGGGGTACTCCTCAAGGGTGCTTCGTAAAATTAATCACAGTGAAGCTTCATGAAATTAATTGAAATGGGATCTAAGAGAACACCTAATGAAGTGGGAACACAAAAAGATTATTTCTCCAGAACAACTGGATTGTTTTCCATTTTAAGGATACCCTGAGTTACATAACAGATCGCAATCCATGCCTTACTTTGAGCCCATGGAAGCTAACAGCTGACCATGCAGGTCACCTTGACAACTGTACAAGTGTCCAGGGCACATCTCTCTTGTGACTCTTGTCCCAGTTTTGTTTTATCCTTATTTCCTCTTTGTCCTGATTATCTCAACTATTTATTTTATCCTCTAGTACATACTTCCATACAGCACTTAAAACTCTTTATGGAAGCAAGTGAGCCATAAATAAATGACACTTGGAGATATTGTCAGCCGAGGCAGGTGTAGCTCTCAGGTCGTTGGCACTCCTCAGCTGTACCTTGTGGCTAGGTGCCTAAGAGCTGAGGATTTTCAGCAGCATTTTTTCCCATTCCAATATTAGAGAGTCCCAGTGAACTGGAGTCCACAGAGGAGAAAATGAACTGTAGAGAAACAGAATATTCAGGATGGGCAGCCATTAGGTATTTGTATTAATTCAGTTTTGTACTAAATTGAGCATCCCGTGCAGGAAGGAAGAAAAAGTTTTGTTGTTGTTGCTAAAGATCTTTCTAAGAAGGTTAGCCCACATGGAGAAGAAAACTAATGTGAGATAAGAGGCCAGTGATGGGAAAGCTAAGAAAGAAGAGGAAAAAGAGGGAGGGGCAATAAGAAAAGTGATCAATAAGAAGTCATAAGTCTGAAAGTGGAGAAACTGAATTGATTTTAGAGCCTAAAACCATCTAACCCTCTGAATTGTTTCTTCTACAGTAGACGGCCCTCCTGGCTCCCCCTCGACAGCTGCAGAAGGAGAAGCACTAGCTATGCATGTAGCCCCTGCTCTGCATCTCCAAGCAGAGACCTCTGGGCACGGGGCATCTCAGAGTAAGGAGGCTAGACTGGCGGTGGGTTGCGGTGGGGAGCAAACAGCAGTGGAGGACAGGCTGAAAATGGCTGCTATTGCTCCACACTCCACCTTGGAAGGCACAGGACATCTGTGCTGTTTCTGGAAGTCACTGGGGGTGTGTTGGGGTAGAGACAGTTTCCAAGCCTCCATCCGAAAGGTCCTTAGAAAAATCACTGTGCCATAGAGAAAAGGTCACATCACAAAACATGTGACAGGATTGAGAACGGGCAGCTGTTAGTTATGAGACAGCTCTATATACAATCAAACAAGTATATGAGCTGCACCAAGGCAAGTGAAGCCAACATGCCTTCATATCAATTGTGTGATGACCTTGAGCCTCAGAGAAAAGGTTACATCATACAATGATACTTTTGTCAGGAAATTAAAGAAGGTGAAGAATTTGAAGAAAATTTTAAATGTTATCTTATGTTTAAGTGATTATTCCTCAATTTCCAAGAAAATGTAATTAATCTTTTCTGAAAGTTGGAAAGCATACAGTGTTTAACACTCATGAATGAATAACAGAAACTCTCATTCATTGCTGATGGGAATTTGAAAGGGACAGCCACTTTGGAAGACAGTTTGGTGGTTTCTTATAAAACTAAACATATTCTCACTAAAATATTCAGCAACTGCATACCTTGGTATTTACCTAAAAGAACTGAAAACTTATATCCACACAAAAACCTACACACGGATATGTATAGCAACTTTATTCATTATTGCCCCAAATAGGAAGGAAGCAACCAAGGCATCCTTCCATAGGTAGCTGGACAGATAAACAGACATCCAGACAATAGAATGTGATTCACTGCTTAAAATAAATAGGCTATCACACTATGAAAAGACATAGAGGAAACTTAAATGCATATTACTAAGTGAAAGGAGATAATTTGAAAAGCCTAAATACTGTATGATTCAAACTACATGACATTATAGAAAAGACAAAACTATGGAGACAGTAAAAAGATCAGCGGCAGGCCAGACCTCAGGTGGGGGTCAGGGAGGATTCGGTGGAGGACAGAGGACTTTTAGGGTAGCAAAAATACTCAATATGATATTACAATGATGCATACCTGTTGTTATACATTTGTCACGACTCACATAGTGTACAACTGCTAGAGTGAACCCAAGGACTTTGGGTGATTATGACCTGTGAATTTAGGTTCATCAATTGTAACAAATATACTACTCTGGTGGGGAATGTTGATAATGTGGGGAGCCAGGTGGGGACAGGGTTGTATGGGGGATCTCTGTACCTTACTTTCAATCTTGTTATGAACCTAAATCTGCTCTAAAATAAATATCCTTTACAAAAAGAATGGGGGAGAAATAGGGAGAAAGGGAGAGTGAGAAAACAATCCACAGAATGGGAGAAAAGATTTTCAAATCATGTACCTGGTAAGAGTTTACTCTCCAGGATATATAAAGAACTCCTACAGCTCAACAAACAAACAGACAACCCAATTTTAAAATAGGCAAAAGACTTGAATAGATATATCTCCAAAGAAGATATACAATGGCCAACAAGCACATAAAGAGATGCTTAAAATCACTAGGGAAATGCAAACCCAAACCACAATAAGATACCACTTCATACCTGCTGGGATGGTTATAATACAAAACAAACTAACAAATAACCCAGAAAATCAAGTGTTCACCAATTGGAACCCTTGTGCATTGCTGCTGGGAATGTGAAGTGGTGCGGCTGGTATCAAAGATGGTTTGGTGGTTATTCAAATAGTTAAACATAGAATTATCATATGACCCAACAATTCCTGTCTGTCTGTCTGTCTGTCTATCTATCTATCTATCTATCTATCTATCTATCTATCTATCTATCTATCTACTTACCGACCTACCTACCTATATCTATCTATATCTATCTATCTATCTATCTATCTATCTATCTATCTATCTATCTATCTATCTATCTAATCTACCTACTACCTACCTATCTATATCTATATCTATCTATCTATATCTATCTATCATCATCATCTATCGTCTATCTATCTATCTATTGATGTAACTATATAGAAATATACATATAGAGAGATATTTATAGACACATAGCTATATACACATATATCCAAAAAGAATTAAAGAAACTCAAGATAATTGTATGCAATATTCACAGCAGTATTACTCAAAATAGCCAAAAGGTGGAAACAACTCAATTCTGTTAACAACAGATGGATGGTATATACATACAATGGAATGTTATCATCTCTAAAAATGGAATGGAGTTTTGATAGATACTACAGCATTGAGGAACCTTGAAAAAGATATGATAAGCAAAGGAAACCAGACACAAAAGTATACATATTATATGATTTTGCTTCCATGAACTATCAATAATGGGCAAATTAATAGAGACAGAACGATTAGAGGTTATTAGGGATGAAGGGAGAGGAGAATGGGAAGTTATAGCTTAAGGCAGGGGTGCCCACACTTTTTCAGCTTGTGAGCTACTTATAAGATGACCAAGTCAAAATTATCTACCTACAATAAAAATGCAAAACATAAATTTATTCCTTCTATATTATCATTATTTAAGTTACTATTATTACTATTTAATATTGTGTATTCTTCTTTCACCTTTCTCCTTCTCAGCTCTCTTTTTGAAGGAAAGTCAATGTCATAGTTTTCATGAACAGTCCGAAAAAGCCGCTCCACATTTCCCGTCTTTGGCACACAGACAGATGAGGCAAACGCACTTAGAATATGACATAGTGAAAAAAATCCCCTCCCATTCTGTATGAAAGTGGTAGGTTTTAGGCTTCTTACTACGGCACTCATTTTTATACCCTTTGTTGTATTTAGTTTAAATAAATTGAAGGCTAACTACGCAGCAATGTAACTGAACAAGTTAGCGCGGTTTAACGCGCATGCGTAGGGTGTCAAAAGTTCAGACGTCAGATTGGCTACCCTGTATGCCAATCAAAAGAGAAATGTCTTTTTAATGTCATGCAATCTACCCACACTTCCTTCGCAATCGACCATAGATCGCGATCGAGGTATTGAGCACCACTGGCTTAAGGAATACACAGTTTTCTGTATGAGGGGACAAAAACACTTTGGAAATAGTAGTGATGATTGCACAACATTGTAAATGCAATTAATGCCACTGACTTGTATATTTAAGTGTGGTTAAAATGGCCAATTTTGTAGTATTTATATTTAACACATAAAAAAGAAAATTTTGAAGGGGCTAAAGATTTACTATATTTGGAAAAAGAAAAATTCTGTGTGTTCATCACTTTCTAAAAGGAAAACAGCATTTATTTTTCATTACTACATCCATCTCCAATGATATTTACTAATTGATCCACTTTGCAGCCAATTATTTCAGTGGACCTAAGCTTCTTCATAAAATGAAAAAACAGCAATAATAGAGCATTTCAAGTTCTTTACAACTTTTAACAGTTTAAGATTTGGTTCATTTTAGAAGTTAACTAAGATTTCACTCTAAACTTTCTATGAAATATAAACTACTGCAAAATTATTCTGTTTAATATTTAATAGCATAACAAAATATATCTACCAAATGCTCTCTGCTCTGACCACCTGGTCTCCCTCGACCCTTCAAAAGCGCAGGTATACTCAACTCTGCACCCCCTGCTGGGACAGTAAATTGCACTGGGAATGGTCTTCAAATGTCACCTTCTCAATGAGGCCTCCTTACTTCCCACCTAACAACTGTAAGCCTCTCACCCATCTAGGCTTCCAATCCCCTTACTTGCCCTGTCTTCTTCAGAGAATATCATCTTCCAAGATACTGCAATTTTCCGTATTTATTTATTGTTTGTTGCCAGACTCTGCTGCTTGCTGACAATCCATGAGGTCAGGATCTTTGCTAACTTTCATTACTAATTTATCTCAAATGGCTGAAACAGGTACTCAGACATCAGCAAGAAAATGAGGGAATGGTATGAAAGGCAAGGTTTATAGGTTTTTCCACTTTATAATTTACTTGTTTTATTTAAATGGGTAGTAGTGTGAAGAATTTCATACTCAAAGTTTTCAACACAGGCAGTGCCTATTTAATTTTATATGTGTGAGAGATCTTATCTATCACATTAAAAGGTGACATTTTAACAGTGGTGCTATTAGAGATAGCATTTCTGAAGAGATCTCAGAAAGGAGAAACCTAGAACACAGCAAAGAAATATTCTGTTCATTCATCGTAACATTCATCACTCTTCACTGAGCTTCTCCTCTACACAGGGCAACAGCAGGCACAGGGTCACATCATCCTGGAGACTAGGGACAGTATCACTGCTTCCGGGTCAGTATTATTTCTATTTCATTTTCTTCCCCAGTGACTGAACTCTTGAAATGTAGACAGCTCCTATATCCTGAGGCTTCCTCTCATGGTTGCTTTGTAGCACAGCCAAGCTTCAAATTAAAATTTAAACCTCTTACATATCAAAAAAGAAATTTTAAAAATTATATTAAGTACGTTTTTCCTTCCTTGTCAATAGGGGGTGATTTCTAGGAATTCTTGACTTAATGAACTAACACTTTCTCCCAATAATTGCCACTTGTAATACTGAAACAACCTAGCTTTTAACATCCGTATATTATAGAAATTTAACAATTACAAAGCATTTCACTTATATTATCTAGATCTTGATTCTCACAAATCCCATTGGTAAGTCAGACTGGTATTTTTATCCATGCTTAAAAAATAAACACCATCTAAGCAAAATAATGTTTATGCTTGTTTACTTCAAGTAAATAAGGGAATGCTTGCTCAAATGCATGTTCAAATGTTAACTTAGAGGGGCTGACTTGAAAGTACTGTACGCATCAGAAGTTCACTTCTGTCTGTGAGCTTTCTGCTTTGTAATTGCCAATTTCCTGATCAACTTCATCATTGCTCCATGAAGGCTAGTAAAATGGCTTGCATAAGCACATGCTCAAATATATCAGCTGAATTTTCTGAGTGTGGGGTTTCATCACTTCAAACTCACCTTTCAAACTGATGTTGACAGAGAGCGAACTGATGGGGCTTATAGTTAGCAGCGGTATCAAACAGAAGCTTCCACTTCCCTTGGTCATCAGTTACAATGACAGCCACAAAGGAATAGAAGCCCCATAGTAGCCCAGTGTGACACTGCACATCCAGAGGCAGGCCGAGAAAGGCCAGCACAGCTTCATAAATTCTGAGTTTTTTCTCTTTCCACCACTGACTTAGTCCTTGACCGCTTGCTTTCCAGCTACAATTCTTGAACTGTTTCCTCAGAGACTTGCCTGGATGATTGACTTTGCAAGCTGTGCCCGAAGATCGATCTACCTGAAAAATTTATCTTGTATATATCCTTGGCCCCACACATGTCTGTCAGTAAGTCCTTCACATGATCCAAAGACAGACCACTTTTAAAAGAACCTTCCCAGGATCGGATTCCACAAATCAGGAAAACAGGGGTCCTTGATGCAGTCTGAGCTAGGACTGCTTTCTAATCAACTTAAACAATAATAACACCACAAACCCTGTAACACCAATCTGAAAAACTCACTTTGGATCATCCGCTCTTCTTCCTGGGTCCTAGATTAAGTTTTCTGCAGTTTAATAAGGAGATAGCAATCTCTGGGCATACACTAATGAAGAGTACGTAAAGCAATTTCCAACAGTCTGGTCCACTGAGGCTCCTCCTTACAGATGTCTCCAGTTTCCCTTAGAGATCTATGCCCTAGGAATGTGCATCTTTCTGCTTCTTGGGCTTTTATCTGGGTGTTGTGGACAGTGTTGGCTGTCTTCCCAGGAGTCACTCTGTCTTCTCTGCAGTTTGGATAGCCATGTACCTATCCCAAGTGGAGGTTTCCCCTATTTACCAATGACTGGTCTATGGGAAGTCATGGCCAATGAAATGCAAGTGGAAATCTGCTAGGATGGTCAAGGTTGAAAGTTTCCTCTCGGATAAAGGCCCTGGGGACTCTCTCCACCTGCCTCTGTACATGAGATACTATCTCCGGAGAATATGGTGCCCAGAACTGCAGCAGCCAACACGTGACTAGGAGGTAGCAAGCTCAGAAAGGAAAGCCAATGCTCTCAGAATAAAGGAAGGGGCGAGTTTAAAGGGCCCGGATCTCTCAAAGCCAACCCTGCAACCTAGAGAGTAGGACTTCTTAGTGTTTTAAACAAACCAAAAGAGTCTGTGTGACTTAAACTGCTGCCATCTATGATTTCTGCTTCTCGCTGCCAGATGCATGAAACAGGCTACACTAAAGAATAGGGAGAATTTAGAGAGCCACTTGTAAAGCAGTTCCTGTTGGGGAGACAAGGGTAATTTTAATGCATAAAATCTGGTCTCCTTAATGCCTTCTCTCAGGCTCCAAACAAATAGCAAATTTAAGCTTTTATGTGGGTCTCAAGTTGCCTTCTTTTAAAATCTAACAATCTTGTATCAGTGGGAGATGTGTACACCCAGGGTCTAAGTTCAGGTTCCTAAGTTCCAGACATGGAAATTAGGATCTTACTAAAGTGATGAACACTCTAAAATAACCAGTGAAAGTGGATTATGAATCATATAAAAAAATTCCAGAAAAAATCAAAAGATAATACAGAGATTCATCCCAAAAGTAAAGAAAGACTAACATAGTAATTGGCACTACTGATAGAGAAGTATGACTTCAACTCTTATCAGAGCAAGAAAGTGAGCCTGACAAGATAGCCATATATAACAAACTTCAATTATTCCTTTAATAGGTCTTACAACTAGTATGTGCAGTCATCTGGCCTGCATACAATAATGCAGATGTCTCCACATGCGGAGTCAGTGTTACCATCTGTCAGGAAGGATATTAACAGAGCTATGTCTAGTCATAAACTTCCTTAAGGAAGGGAACTGACAAGCACACATTTCAGTTCAAGTGCACAAGAAATCAATGATGTCAACAGTCAGAGCAGAGGCACTAAACTCCCAGTGGAAATCACCCTAGAGAAGAAAACAGCAGCTCCTAGTGTCAGTGCCTTGATGTCCAGGGTTGAAATTAGTGACTGATTTTGGTTTCTCTCTTACTCGTATCTAAGCAGTAGCTAACATTTAAATGTTGTGAATTGTCCCAGTAATGCTCTTGCAGCATTTTCCCCTCCAGTATAGGATCCAGTCTAGAGTTACATCTTGCATTTAGATACCATGTCTCCTTCATTTCCTTTAATCTGGATCAGCTCCTTAAACTTCCTTCATTTTATAAGACACCGATATTTTGCAGAATCCTGACCAATTACTTTCTTTTTCTAAAATTAATTTTAATGGGGTGACATTAATAAATCAGGGTACATATGTTCAAAGAAAACATCTCCACTGACCAATTACTTTCAAAATGTTCCTTAATTTGGCATTGTCTAATGCAGTGGTTCTCAAAGTGTTCACCAGGGCACACTGGTGCACCATAGAAGATTTCCAGGTGTGCCCTATGGTATTCCAGAGAAATATGTGCCTGTTGGAGACCAAAAAACCAACAGGGTTTTTGGAGTTTAGATTTTGGGGGGGGCCGAGGTGTGGGGAATTGGCTGTAAGGTGACAGTCTGCTCAACCCCCCACCTCACTTGCCTGATTAGGTTGCGAAAGGCTGTTAAGCTGTGGTGCCGGATTGTTTACACTACCCCCCCACCCAAGTTCCCCAGAAACACTGGAGGAAAGTTTCTCCTATCCTTTGTTTGGGTGTAAAGTTAGGATGATATCTATGGTGGGGGTTTTCTGTACTCAACACAATTAAGAGTAAAAAGAGAGGAATTCTTCAATGTATTGATAAGGAAATGAGAGTTTGCCTTTCAAATATATGCTCAAACATTGAAGAAATCGCTCGGACACATCAGGCTCATGTTTCTCATAAACACAAGAATGAAAAAACACATTCATGCCAGGACCTGCCGAATTTACTAAATCTTACTAAGAATGTATCTATATATAAAAAGATAACTTTTTTTGTTGTTTTTAAATTTTTTAAGCCCTCTTTTTTATGAATTCTAAAAAGCATAACTCAAAAAATGTAACATAAAAATGTTTTTTAATGTCAGAATAAATTTAATTTTGTCATATTTATTTTGTTTAATTACCATAAAAGCATGCTTGGACTTTATATTTTTTTCTTTAATATGTGACTTAATTATTATAACATATTTCTCAGAAATTTGTATATAGTGTGCCTACAATTATTTGTAGGATTTTTAATGCGCCCCAACTTCAAAAAGTTTTAGAACCACCGGTCTAATATTTCTTTATGATTAGATTCAGGTTCTAGAACACAGTTGGAAAAGTGGCATTACATAAGTGAAATGGGGTCCTGGCCATATAGCTCAGCTTGTTAGAGAGTCATCCCAACATAGTGAGGTTTTGGGTTCTATCCCCGGTCAGGGCACATACAAGAATCAAATAATGACAGCATGAATAAGTGGAACAACAAATCGATGTTTCTCTGTCTCTCTCCCTTACTTTCTCTATAAAAATCAATAAATAAAAAATTTTTAAATCGATGTGGGTACCTTCTCTCCCCCTCTAGGCATCACATCTGGAGACATGTATCACCCACCTACCCCTGCACCACGGGTTCCCCACAGCATCCTCATGCCAGCTATTTCTTGCTGCATAACACAGCACTGCAAGACTCAGTGGTTTACGACGGATATTCATTTAGCTCAATATTGGTTATCACTTTGAACTTAGGAAAAAGTTTTTTCTGTTCCCTACTGGGTTTTCTCATGTACATGTGGCCAGCTGGCATTCACGTCAGGTGTTGGTAGCCTGTTGGCTAGGACACTGTGGTTCTCTCTCATCAACAAGCTAGCTCAGGCTGGTGAACAGGTCATAGCAATCCAACTGTACAAGTTCCAGTGTGCAGTCTTCAAGCTTTTCCTTGCAGTAAATATACTACGATTCTTACTGGACAAAGCAAACAAATGACATGGCCCAATTAAATTTAAAGTCTGTTTGACTATTTTATTCTGATGATCATTTCATTCACTCAACAGATATTCATTTGTACAAAACCATTCAGCATATGCTTCCAGATAAATAATATCACATGAAGGAAGGAGCTGGGAGAAACAATTATCAGCTCACCATGTGTCAGGAAATATTGTCTTATTTAATCCTCACATCAACTCTATCAGGTCACTATTATTAGCTCTGTTTTATAAATGAGAAAACCAAAGTTTACAGAGCTTACCTAATTTGTCAATGATTACACACCTATCCAGAAAACTCTGGCTGCAAGCTACAGAAAATCTTCTTAAGAGTGGCCTGAATAATAGATGTTGCATTTCCATAACAAGGATCCTCAAGGTGGGCATTCCCAAGTTCAGTACAGCAGCTCAAGGATGATGTCAAGGAGCCTTGTTTTGTTTCCTCTTTCCTATCTTTTTGCTCCACCATTCTTAGCTTAGTTTACATCCTTACTATAGAGATTTCATAACTGCAAAATGGCTTGTCCACCTGCAGTCATCACATTCCAGGTAAGAGGATGGAAGGGGTGGTTGTAGGGAGCATTACTCTCATTGCTTTTATAGGGAAACAAAACCTGTCCCAAAGCCCCCTATACTGCTCCTTACATTTCATTGCCCATAACTGTGTCACTTGACCACTCCTATATTCAAGGAAAGGACTGTCTGGTTTCTTAAACTATAGAGTGTTACATGTCTAAAGGAAGACAGGGCTGGGAATGGCATTGGGTTAGTCACATAACAACTAATAACTACCAGATTTAGAATACAATAATGTGCAACTCCATAGTTCATGTCCTCAAGGAGTGTATACTTTCAAAGTAGAGCGAGAAAAATCTATAAATACCTATGTGATAGGTCCCATGAGTGACAGAAACTAGGTTCTGCAGAACCACAGAGAAAGGGAGGTCACTTCAAGATAGGCTCAACAAGAGTGTTTTGGAAGGGTCCGGTGAGGACGGTCTACAATGACATGGAAGGTCTAAAAAGATCTTCCAACAAGGAGAAAAAGTTAAAGCAAATACACAGAAGTAGAAACACAAAATAAAGTTGACCAAATTAGCAATAGTACAAGCTAATTAAAATCTCTTCAAAATATAGAGGGAATAGTCATGCCTTCCTTAGCATTTATTAAGAATTGAAAGCTATATATATGGACTTAAACAGAATCAGTCAAGACCTTATATCCCACCTGTGATATATCCCTTTGACTAGACTGCCCAAAATATATAATTTATATCTTTCCCCTTTACCTCACATTTCAATCTAATAATCTAGAACTCAAGAAAATTAAGTACTGTTATGCAGTACATTGAAAATAAAAGGTCTAGGCCCTGGCCAGTTACCTCAGTTGGTTGAGAATATTGTTGAATGTGATGACTGAAACAACAAAGTTGTGGGTTTGATTCCCAGTCGGTGCACACGTGGGAGGCAGCCAAAAAATGTGTGACTGAGTATAACAAAAAATACTTCCCTTCCCTCTCCCCTTTCTTTCCTTTCTTCTGTCTTTCTAAAAATCAATAAAAATTTAGTGCTGGCCAGATAGCTTGGCTGGTTAGAGTGTTGTCCCAGAGCTCAGGGGTTGCTGGTTCGATTCTCCAGTCGAGGCACATATAGGAACAGCTCAATGTCCCTTTCTCTCTCTCCAAAAAAGAAAAAAAAAGTTCTCATTCAGCAAAAGTTATTTTTGCTAACAGTTTAGTAGCTTTGAACACTTTCCATTTTTTGCGATTAAAAATTGCTTTGATTATTTATCATATTTTATTTTTAATTGCTTAAATTACATACAAAGCTTCAGAAAACAATAAGTTGCCCAAATTTTCAGGTGAGGACTTTAAAAAAAAATCTCATTTTAAGCAGACTAAATATGGTCAGTCATGAATGCAATGACCATTTTAAGTGGACTAAATATGATCCCTTCATATATCCATTTTCATAAGGTGAGTTATATCCATAATAGGTAATTAAGAAAACTATCATATGTTGTTCAGAGTTGTTAGGGTTCAGATACATTTCTATTTAGTTCAAATGTATCATTAAGTTTCCTTATTAACAAGAATTATCATAACAGGGCCACAAGAAAAAAACTAACTAGAACTGAAAAGTGTTTCAGGAAGAAGGAAGCAGAAATATAAGGAGGACCAGTAAATTCTCTGAGCCAAAACGATAGGAGTACTGTGGCCCAAGAAGAAACCTGTAGATGACAGGGTCAGCACAGTCCTTCTCACAGACACCACTGGCCCTTTCTTACTCTGAGTCCAACTACCACGAAACACAGACTTGCACCAACGCGAGAGCCACAGGGGCTAGCCTCTTGCTAGCGGAAGAAAAAGCACCATTGCTACAGGATTGCATAACCATTTGGAAAGACTCCTTTCTTACTTTCCGAAAGTGAGGAACATGAAAACCCACTTACGTACTTTTAAACATCTTATCCTATAGCTAAAATTAATGAAGTGCTAAGTTAGATGTACTTGTTTGTTTCTCTCTGTTGTGAAAACATGGGGTAACACTCATTGCCCTGTAGACTGAAAAAGTGCGCTTTCAAGTCGCAGAAAAATTGCTTTCCAAAATAAAAGTTAATAGCGCTCTATTTCTAGTTAGACTATTATAATTTTTTTAACCATGAAAGAAACTTAATTTAGAGTAAGTAATGCCACTGTCACTTAAATATATGAATGATAAAAGAAATGTTAGCTATTCTAATTCCGTAATTCCCAAGTAATGACAATTAATGAAACACTCTTTACTAGTGGGAGTTGTTTTAAACAGTAGATAAAGGAGCCAGTGAGCCTTTTAAGATTTATTCTCGTAACCGAATTGCATTTCTCTTCATCAATTATCCAAAATATAATTAAAAGATGACATTTAAAACAAGCAAAAAAATCAAACTGCATCCCACCCCCAAAAGAAAGCAGCTGAGAAGCAGCAACTCTACCTTCACAGAGGATGACAGCTTCCCAGATAAACTCCTGTCGCCGGTGTATAGCTTTTGTGTTGTCTCTGTCAACCTGGAACGTCAATCTCACTTGTCAATACAAAAAGTTTGATAATATTATCATTTAGTATTATTGAATAAATGTTAATTGGCTTGTTTCACTGCTGGGGAAACATTCTTTGCCCTTTCCAGAAAGAAGATTAATCAATAGGAGTATCTTGTAAAGACTTTCAATTTCTACCTCTGTTTGTTCCAATAGTCTAAAATTTATTGCTATGTATTCGTGGTCTTGACTGTTTCAGCACAACCACTGTAGCAACTGCCTATACCAAGAGAAAAGGAATCCTTTAGGGTGGCCCACAGAAACTCTTGGCTGAAGTCATATTAATTATCAATACATAAGAAAAAATTTAGAGCAAAAGTTAAATAGTTTGATCCAATCTATTCCCAAATATCTCAAGGACAAATTAACCAAAACTTTCTAGGCAAGCTCTATGAACCACATTTTCTTCCTTATTTTTAAACATTCACTCGTTGTTCTCTGTCCCTCACTGGCACCCCTACAGTTTTCTTTATAGGACTTAACTCTAACAGAGTGTTTGGTACTATAGGGCACAGCCTTAATGAAGCCAGAGTAAAGGGGCTGATTGGAGGCATAGGGTCAGTTTCCACTCCATTCTTCAGGACCTGAGCCTCTCAGTTGTGTGTAACCACTCATAGCAAAACCTGAAAAAGCATGAATTGTAGTCCTAAATGGCACTGTTCGTTCACTTTCTAAAGAAATATATACATACCTGGTATATTACAAAATGCTACCTTCTGGTTTCCCACTGTAGAAAAGCCAGGGATATAATAATAATTCAACTGTAGCATTATTAAGCCTCTAATAGTATTAAAAATACACTTAATGGCCCTGGTTGGATAGCTCAGTTGGTTAGAGCATTGTCCTAATATGCAAAGGCTGTAGGTTTGATCCCAGTCCAGGCACATATAGGAACAGATCAATGTTTCTGTCTCTATCTCTCTTCCTCTCTCTCTTTAAAGTCAATCAATAAAAAAAATTTCTGAAATACACTAGACAGATTTTTTTCTACCAACATATGATATATACCAATCCAGAAGATTTTAGTGGTAAGAAAATGAGATAAAGTCAAAACAACCACTAGAAGGCCAATCTATCTATAACCCAAGAAGTCAAAAGCAAGTCTACCAGGTGTCCTTCAACAGGTAAATGGTTAAACAAATTGTGGGACATCCACACCACGGGATACTAATCCAAGCAATACAAAGGAATGTACTAGTGATAGATGCAACAATTTGGATGAATCCACAGTGTACTAAGCCTAGTGAAAGCCCCAATTCCAAAAGGATATATACTAGATAATTTCCTTTCTATAAAATTTTGAAACAACAAAATTTTGAAAATTAAGAACAGATTAATGATTGCCAGAGGTTAGGGACAGCAGAGGGGTGGATACGGTTGTAAAATAGACAGCATGAAGAATCGTGGTATCTTGATTTTGGTGGTAAATACACGATAAAATAGTATTGAACTAAATACACACAAAAACAAAGTAAACTGGGAAATCTGTGTAAGATCAGTGGATTGTGTCAATGTCAATAACCTCGGTGACACTGTACTATAGTTTGGCAAAGTGTTACCATTGCAGAACATGGGATAAAGTATACATAAGATCTCTGTTTTTATAACTGCATTTGAATCTACAATTATCCCAAGAAATTTCAATTAAAAACAATAAAGCTCCCTGACCAGGTAGCTCAGTTGGTTAGAGCATCATTCCAGTATGCCAAGGTTGTGGGTTTGATCCTGGGTCAGGGCACATATAAGAATCAACCAATGAATGCATGAATAAGTGGAATAATAAATGCATGAATAAGTGGGAAAATGAATAGAAATTTCTCTCCCTTTATCTCTTTTTTTCCTCTCTTTCTCTCTCTTAAAAATTAAAAGAAGAAAAAAACAGTAAAGCAACTGCAGCTATACACATTTATGAAGGGAAAATTCTGCCTTCCCCCATGGTATCTGGTAAAACCCTTCCTAACAAGGCTGCTGACCATTCTTACAAGTAAATAGATAGAGATTCTCCCCAGGGCCCTGAAACTCACCTGGCGGGGGCCTGTTAGTGCACCACTCTGTAACTTCTCGCTCTCTTATTCCTTATCCAATCATCCCTTTCCCACTAAACCTACTTGGGTTACACTCAACTATTATTTCTATACCAAGACACATTATTAATAAATAGTCACTTTTTAATTTGGTAAATAGTACTATTGGATCCCTGAATGAAGCTACTTTTCCAGTCCTTTTTTCCCAATGTAAATCTGAGTTCTTTTGGGGAATGAGCTCTTGCCCCACCTCCTGCTTTTTCCTAAACATCTCTGGGCTCTCGGAACTCAACAGAGAATATGGGCTGGTCCAGGAACAGGCCCGCTTTCTGGGTCCAGGCAGTTTCTATGTACAAAGAGTTCTCTTGTAGGGGGCAAAGGGGTTCCACTTGCTGGAAAGAATGCAGGACTGAGCAGAGATCAATCTCTCAGCAAGTAGAGGCCAGTATTACTTTGCTAGAAATTCCCCAGGAGAGTGTATGGCCAGAAGATGAAGAAACCCCGGCCCTACCATATTCCACAGAGGCTGCCCCGCGCCAACCCTGTGGCCTCTAGCTGCTCCTCAGTGGTGCATGGAGATCTCAGGCCAGAGGCAGAGCTGGATTGACTGGCCCTTCCTCTCCCCTTGTATTCCCCAAGGAAAACAGGGTGCTAAGGAAACTGCAGCCCTTTCTATGCAATTAGCTTAATCACACACTTCATGATTAATCTAAGGAAAGGACAGGTTAAGAGCATGGACCCAGGATCTGACAACCTCTCTCTGACACACCTTCCCTATCTGTAAAGTGAGGCGAATTAACAGTACCTGCTTCATGGAGCCACTGTGAGGTGTGAATAAGTTATTACAGATGGGGGTTCGGCAGAAGGCCTGGAACAAAGGAAAGGCCCAAGAAAGCTTGTAAGATCTTTATACAGTTTGAGGAGGTAGAGACAGAAAGGAGCAATGAATATATTCCACTTTGAACTTATGCTTTGCCGCAGAGTCTTTAACTGTAAACAAACAGTTCATACCATATACTAATAAATCCTCTCATGTTCACATAGGCTACCACTGTTGTTTCAACAGAGCTGAATGTGAAATAGAATGTTAAATGGAGTACTTACCACTATCAGGAATAAAAGCTAAGAAAGATACAGACAGCGAGATAAACGAGCTCATCAACCCTCTCCATAGTTATTAGTAAAAGCTAAGAATTCACTAATGTGTTCTTAGGGAGCTACCCTCTTTGGAGAGTTATACTGGATAACTATCTTTCCTCCCTCCTAGTGGAGACAGAGAGCAGCTCCTATAAAGGGAGTGGGGAGATTTAAGAAACCATCTAGACAACCTGGCATCAGATATGACATCGCCCATTCCTGGGGCATTCAGTCACTAGTGGAAAACTCTAAGGAAACCACAAAAGCACCTCCATTAGAAAAAAGTTAGCATCTGGGTATTGGTCAAACCCGGAAGTCATCAATGCCAGACTCCAAGTCTACCAGTGAAAGAAATCCTGCACTGGCCCTGCCTCACTTCCTCCTCCTTACACAGTCCTCCAGCCCTTACTCCCTATTCCACCATCACCACACCTCACGCTCCAGGACTCTGCCCCTGTTCTGAGTGGAGAGATGAAAGCTTTGCCATTAGACTGCACTGCACTTGAAAATGACCTGGAAAGCTACAGAACCTGCTGACATTTCACTCTGGGTGAGGAAGAATGATTAGACAGAACTTGTGGAAGACAGTAGTGTGAAAAATAAAACCATTTTAGAAGATTAGCTCTACTGAGTCCAGCTCATCAAATGCGATGCTATGAATATATTTTACTTGGACTGTTCCTCCCCTCACCCCTGATCCCAAATGGCCTCAGTCAGTTCCCTCTTCCCATGAGTTTTCAAGGTTCCACACCTACTTTTGCTTCCTCTATATACCTCTGCATAACAAATAAATAATTGAAATATTTAAATATTTTACTTCTAACCCAAATTAGAGTAGCAAATAATGATAAACTATATAGAAACAATGGGGAATAGAAAAAGGCAATAGAAGAATAGATTAGATGTGATCAATTTCTCCATTCTTATTCCCTTTTCCCCCAATGTTAAATCTTGCACAGAATTCATCCATGTAGTCAGGAAAATAGCTCACTCTTCCCAAGAAAATCCAATGCATTTTTTTAGCATGGCTATGGAATAGAAGAGATAAAACAGATGGAGGGTAACTTTAAAGGACATTGGAATAGAATTGGATAAAAATAAGCTATAGGTTGGCAAACCTAAAAGCACAATTCCATGGGTTTAAGCACATGAAACTTATATAACATAATGAATTAATCAGAGACCAAAGTGATAGAGTTTATCTTAGAACAATGATACAGATTGTCACTTTTATCAACAAACATTATCAGTTCACATCTAGGTCAGTAAGAATAATCTATGTGGGAAAAAAGGCTATGTGAAAACCAAACCCTGCTTCATTTTTTTTTTTATGTTTATTTTGTTGATTTTAAAGAAAGAGAGAGACAGGAACATCAATCTGTTCCTGCATGTGCCCTGACTAGGGATTGAACCGACAACTTCTGTGCGTCGGAACGATGTTCTAACCAACCAAGCAATCCCACGAGGGTCTTACCTTGCTGGTGAGGAAGGTAAGTATGTGTCCCGACACTCACTGCAGAGACTGGAGGCCATGTGACTGCTCTTGTTAATGGAATCCAAACGGGCAGAGCCTGGGCTCTCCCAGGTCTGAGTCTTACAGACCGTCCAGCTTTCTCTCTTCATCTGCTGTGGGACCTTGGTCGTCACAAGCTCTACATGCTATATCTGTGGGCGGAGGACTCTGCACTGGTCTCTGTCTGACTGAGAAATTTTCAATGGATTAAGCCACTGAGATTTCAGAGGATTTCTCTATTAGCATGGCATGGCCCAGCTTATCCTGCATATTAATCACCCCTAACATTTGACATGATAGGGAAATCTGGACTTTAGGGTTACCTAACCTATGCTACCAAACTCTTAAGATAAATGCCACTTTTCCTTACCCTAAGAAAATAATTTAGCTAACTCATAAACCTTTCATATAACCTCTGGGGAGACTTGTTGTGTTTAGACCACTTCTAAAAGGAAACGATATTCCTCCACTGTGCAAAGGCTCAGTGAGCAGGAATTTGGCTAAAATATATTCTTAAAAATCATCAAACATCTGCCTGACCTGTGGTGGTGCAGTGGATAAAGCGTCGACCTGGGAACACTGAGGTCGCCAGTTCAAAACCCTGTACTGATCTGGTCAAGGCACATATGAGAGTTGATGTTTCCAGCTCCTCCCCCTTTCTCTCTTTCTCTCTCACTCTGTGTCTCCTCTCTAAAATGAATAAAATAAAAAGAAATTAAAATTAAAAAAAATTTCTTCTTATAAAAAAATATCCTCAAACATCTAAGGAACTAAGCACTAAACATGTTACTCAGAAAAGCTGTCAATCATGGGCTTTGAAAGTCCCTATAATTCAGACTAACAATCACCGCCGATCTTGCCTGTGTCAGACTTATAGTCAGTCCTTGCCTTGCTAGAGAGTCAGGTCTTGCTTAGAATACTCAGAAAGCTTTTCCAGCTTCACAATTCTTTATTCAAGCAGGAGCTTTCTATTACAGAAAGAAAATAAAGGGAACCATGATGTGCATACAACCAATAGCTATTTAGTGAGTACTACTATGTGCATGTCAACACTGCATGCACTATAAGAGAACGGGGACTGGAGGAGACCCTGTCTCTCCCTCACAAATTAATAATCCAGTAGCATTATAAGATACCCCCACAATTTTTTGGTAGGACAAGATCAGCATCATATGTTGAACATTGCTCCTTAACTTCAGTGTTGACTGTCAGCTTCTATTCTGAATATCGAATGTTACAAAATGTCAACGCACAAAACTTTTCACACTGCCTGTCATCACCAAAATGCAAACATTAGGTAAAAGCTGCAAAGTCATTGAGATCTTCCAAACCTTTAGGAACTAGTTATTTCAAAAATGTTTATTTTAATAGTGTGAGAGACAAAGAAGCAAACAAATTAGGAAACCAAAAATAATTACAAAAGTAAAGAATTTCTAAGAATGTTTAAAAGTATGTAAAAAAAAAAAGCTAAGAATCAGAGCTCATCTTTGGTGTGACTTCATCAGGAAAGAAGCTGATCCCTGGCTATCACTCTTGTTAAATAATACCTGTCAAAAGAAGCCCACCCTGGGAAAATAGCCAAAGCCATCATTCAGTAACCAATCAAAATCCAACAGGATGTTCAAAATATCTGATTCACTAACATACAGATATGTCGATATTTTCTCATTTTGTACTTTAATAAATTTATCATGTTTTACTTCCCTTTCATGCTGTATTTCTCTGAGAACTTATCCTCCATGCGTTATCTATTCTTAGAAATTCCAAGGATAATTTGAAAAACATGGTTTCATTATTTTTCACTCATCAAATTGGCAAACATTTCAGTTTGACAATGAAAACTGTTGGCAAGAAGGTGGACAAACAGGCCATTCATACTGTCCAGGGGCAGGAGAGATACAGTGGACTTCAGTTATATCTGTGATGTCTTATTTCATGAGTCTATGATTTGAATGCCGCATCTACTATGTTATATTAGTCTCTATATTTTGTGGAATGCTTGAAATTTTCCTTAATAATTTTTTTAAAAATGTGTCCTGTAAGGGCAGGGACAGAACAGTTCACTTCCTTTACACAATGTCAAATACAAAGAAATAACTATGCAAATGCAGTCTAGGAAAGCAACAGACATAAGTACTTTTCTAACTGGCAGCTTTGAACTGGAAGTGGCTATTCCCAGCAAGATCCAGAACCGCGACAAGACATCTGGATTGTGAATAGCAGCTGTAACCACAGGCTCTTCTTAAATGCATATACTCAGGCCTGACAGATGTAGAAATAAAAACAACAACAACAACCAATCTACCATGATGCATCATCTCTGAACTAAATTTACCATCCTTGTGTTTTGCCCCCCATGGGTTGGTACGGGATCCTCTAATACACTTGATTTTAGTCAAGAACAAGTTCTCCTGTCCACCTACCCTGAAAACTGCTAATAGCCTGACATTGTGGGGAATCAACCATAGCTGTCTGACAGGGAGACCCCAATCTTAGTCACTCTACTTGACAGAAAGCAAAACTGAATTTGAAGGAAGTCACCTAAGGTTATGGCTAACCTTCATACTTCCGAGCTTGAATTAACTCTTCTACTCTGATTTACCCATTAAAAGCAACATGATAAAATTATGAATAGACATTAAGACATTACCTGGATTCATCCAGTGAGATATAATGGGATAAACACTCCGATGCTATCAACATCTAGAGGACTAAATTTGATAACACAATGGGACTCTTATGTTATTTCATTATTTTTAAAAATTATATAGAAGACTAGGATCAGAGAGTCAAATTGTCTTCAAAAATATAGTGAGAAAAAAAAAGACACTTGGAATATGAAGAGAATCTTTTATTAGATATTTCTCCATCCTTGACCTTGTGGGAGGTTCAGGACTGAGGGAGAAATGAAAAGCATTACAGGAGTCCTTCCCCATCCATGGGGTGTACATTCCAACATCCCTAGTGGGTGCCTGAGACAGTGGATGGTACCAAACCCTATGTACACCATGGTTTTTCTTATACATACCAACGTATGATAACATTGTTTTGTTTTGTTTTGTATTTTTCTGAAGTTAGAAGCGAGGAGACAGAGAGACAGACTCCCGCATGCACCCAACTGGGATCTGCCTGGCATGCCCACCAGGGGGGCGATGCTCTGCCCATCTGGGTCATTGCTCCATTGCAACCAGAGCCATTCTATTGCCTGAGGCAGAGGCCATGGAGCCATTCTCTGTGCCTGAGCCAACTTTGCTCCAATGGAGATTTGGCTGCAGGAGGGGAAGAGAGAGATAGAAAGGAGAAGGTGAAGGGTGGAGAAGCAGATGGGAACCTCTCCTGTGTGCCCTGGCCCGGAATTGAACCCAGGACTTCCACATGCCGAGCCAATGCTCTACCACTGAACCAACCAGCCGCCAGGGCCAATAAAGTTTCATTTATACATTTGGTATAGTAAAAGGTTAACAATACCTAATAAAAAATAAAACAATTATCATGATATACTTTAATAAACTTATGTAAATGTGGTCTCTCTCTCAAAATATGTTATTGTACTGTGCTCAGTTTTTTCACATGATAATGTGAGACAGTAAAATGCCTATGTGATGAGATGAGCTAAGGTAAATGAGACATTATTAAGTAAAATAAGGGTTACTTGAACACAAGCACTGTGATCCAACAGCAGTCAATTTGGTAACTGCGACAGCTACCGAGTGACTGATAGGAGGGGAGCATGCAGAGAGGATTTGCCGGACAGAGGGAAGATTCATGTCCTGGGTCAGATGGAGCAGGACGGCCAGAGATTTCATCACGCTACTCAGAACAGTGCTCCATTTAAAACTCATGAATTACTTTGGGAATGACAGCATTTAATATTTTTGTATTTTGCTTTTTTAATTGACTTTATTGGAGTGATTGGTTAATAAAATTACACAGGTTTCAGGGATACAATTCTCTAATACATATTCTGAATATAGTATTGTGTGTACGCTACCACAAGTCATGTCTCCTCCCATCACCATTTGTCCCCCTTTCCCCTCTTCTACCTCTGGACTGTGGCTCACCGCGGGTAATTGAACCCATGGAAAGCAAAACCACAGAGAAGGGGAAATATGGTATTTTTGTTCCACAACCAAGCTTCGCCCACCAAATTGTTTCCAAAATCATGACCCTTCTCTTCAACCAGTCAACATATTTAAAGCTCTCCCATTAAAACCCTCCTTGATATGCTTGTAGCTTATTCTGCTTCTTCTTTTATTTTACTCCTTCTGGACAAGCTTCTTAAACGAGTAGCCTACACTCACTGTTTCTACTTCCTCAACTCCTGTTCATTCCTCAAGACAATTTGGTTAACCTGCGTCTGGCTTCTACCTCACTATTCCATTCAGATTGTTTACACCAGCACGGACAAGAGTCCTTATCCAACCAACTCAAAGCTGTCTCCTAAAGCCAATTCAGCTGTCTCCTAAAGCCACAATGCTTTGCATTTGATATAGAATTCTGTGTTGTTATGTCATGTATTATTATCAGAATTTTATAAATAAAATTTTATCTTAAAATAACCATTCTTATTTTGTGCGTAAATGATTCCTTAATAAATTGCAAGTATTATATCAGTTCACATTAATTTGGAAATCTTCTAAAGATACAGCAAAATTACAACTGCTGATATTCCAACTGCTACAAATTCTTATATTTTATTAGGAATTAGTTCTGTTACTAATATTAACAAAATCAGAAAACTAATCTTAAAAGGTATTATTAAAATATCAAATAATTATCAAAATATATATTTCTTGCATGATGCCAACACTGATATTACTATTAACAGGAATATACTTTTAATATTAATTATAATAAAAACAGTGATCTTTTATGAATTCAATTATGATCATACAGCAGGTCTTCAAATAGTGTCATTTCATATAATGTTGATGAGAAAAAGATAATCTTAACAATGATGTTAAGTGAGGACTTATTGTATTGTATTTATGTATTATAAAATCAATTACAGCTATATTTATTCGTATTTTTTCCTCTGGTCTGTCTTTAAATGTTGACGCTACTCAGGCAATCGTGTCTGCCTCCTATGCTTCTCATCCTACATACTCTGTAGGTAATCTCATAGAAGCCTGTCATTTATCTACCACCAGGTCACTCCGAAACCTACTTCTCTGACCCTGATCTCTTTCCAGAGCTTCAGATTCATATACTCAAACATCTTTTGAATGTGTCACAACAATGTCACATTAACATTTCTAAAACTGAGCTCACTGTTATCCTCCCCAATGCATAGCCTACATCTCCAAAACTTAAAGTATCATATTGTGACACAACCACCCACTAGTCATCCAAGACAGAAACCCAAGAATCGCCCAGGACTCTTGGTCCTATCACTCTAAGCCCCAATCTCTGTGCTTACTGCCACTGCTCTAATGCAGCCCTCATATCTGAGCCCCTGGTTACTGCAACAGCCTTCAGGCTAGTACCAGCCTCCATCTGGAGCTAGGCACACCGTCACCCACGTAGCCCAGATCTAACCAAAATACAGCCATGACCCTTGACACTACTGCTCAAGTCTCCAGTTTAAACAGTTAAGATAGAATTGCTTAAAGAATAGCACCCAAGCCTGACCTGTGGTGGCGCAGTGGATAAAGCGTCGACCTGGGAACACTGAGGTCGCCAGTTCAAAACCCTGCACTGGTCTGGTCAAGGCACATATGGGAGTTGATGCTTCTAGCTCCTCCCCCCTTTCTCTCTCTCTCTCTCTCTCTCTCTCTCTCTTTCTCTTGTGTCTCCTCTCTAAAATGAATTTTTTTTTTTAAAAAAAGAATAGCACTCAAGACTTCACACCAAGTGGCTTTCACTTTATTCTTCCATTTACACATTCTCCTCTCTCAGATTTGGAGGCAGACATGATGTAAACTTAGCCATCTTACTCAGAGCCTTTACAGGGTTCTATCTGTTTCTTTTTCCTCACCCCACACCCTCCCTAGCCCATCTCAGGCTCCCTGTCCAGTCGTACTGGGGTTAAGAGAACAGAGCTGAGAAAGAAGACTGAGCTGACTCTCCCCAACCCCTCCCACCCTCAGCTATAAGACAGCGGCCTGGATAGAAAGGGTAGAGGTTCCAGTGAGAAATGGGCCTCTTTCCAAGGCACAGGAGCCACCTCAATGTGACCACTGGTTTGTTCAGAGTTGTGCCGTGTGCTGGCCCGGAGCTGGGGGTTGCAGTGCTTCAAAATGACCAAGAAAGAGAAGAATGGGAGGGCGCTTATTGGAGTCTGCAGCGTCAACTTCTGCCATGGATTTCTTCATGGCTTATGCCCTGAAACATCCTTCCAACAAAAATATTACACAAGCTGCACAGGTAATTTTAAATTTACTAGTAGCCACATTAAAAAAGGGAAAAAAAAACGGTTATATAAATTAACACATTTTTACTTAACCTAATACATATAAAATACTCATTTTGCCATGCAATCAATATTTTAAAAGTATTAATGAGATAAATCACATTCTTGTTTTTAACTAAGTCTTTGAAATTTTGAATATATTTTACACTTAAAACAAATCTCAATTTGAACTAGCCACATTTTGAGAGTGCAGTAGCCACGTGTAGCTGGTGGCTAACAGGTTGAACAGTATATAGCTCAGCACTATCAGATGCTTGATGCTTTTCCCCATATACCATGCTGTTTTATGCCTTTGTTCTTTTCCCTAAACTTGTTCATAATCATACTTTGAGATTCCCTCCCAAGCTGTGACAAGTACAGGCTCATATTCCATGAACTGCTTGTGTAATCAATCCACCATCAGCACACTGAGCTCATCTTATCCATGTCTCTCTCCAAAGGTATAATACTGCTTCTTCCAAAGCAAACCGCTTATACATTATAGCAGACAGTTAAATCTTCCTTGAATTAAAAAGGAATCAGAATAGCATGTACACCTCTGAAATCAGAATCGCAAGTTTAAATTCTGGGTTCCTGGGTGAACATTTTATATCCTTGGTTAACAACAACATGCAAGGGAAACTGCAAACATATGCAATCCTGTAGTTTTCTTCAGTGCAGAACTTACTTATTATACCATTATACCTTTTTTACAGTTTGAGTAGAATAAAGAAACTTAAAATTTCAATTTATAAGAGATCTTAGATATGATCTAGTAATTTTACAAATGAAGAAAAAATAGGTGAGTTTAATGATTAACACAAATTTAGAAAACTAGTTAGGCAGAACTACCATCATAAATAACCATGTGTCCAGGTTCCTGTAGTTTTCCATTACACCACTCTGCTTGTGTGGTGTGTCAACTATTCACATTAATCAAATACAATTTGTAATTAAAATCCACTTAAAGTTAGAGCCAACTGTACAATTGAAAATCTAGTCATTGGTCATTATTCATGTCAATTTCTCTCAAGACGTCATGACAGAGAATATACCACTCGACAAATATTCCTGTGCTTCTCCTTCTGGTCATGCTGCAGGTACCCAGGGCCATGTGATTATTTCTAGACAAGGAAACATGTGGAAGTGGCACAGGTCCCCTCTGGGGCGTGCCACCTCTACACATCTCTCCCTGGACACTAGAATCAGGACAGAGAAGACACAGGTGAGGCTGGAAAGGGAGTGCTAGGCTGAGCTGCTGAATAGAGGGCTTGCCCTGACAAGAACAAGAAATAAACAATGGTTGTGCTCAGTCCCTGAGAGGTCCAGGCTGTTTTTCAGTGGCAGGCGCTCATGCTAAATTACCCTAAATAATAACCAACAGAAAACTAAATTACACATCTAAGGAAATGTATCTTGAAATGGGAATACAGTGGCAAACATAATTAATATTATTCTAAATTACTTAAATACAAGCCTAATTTAAAATATTTTCTGCTGTTTTTATTTTTAAATGTTATAATAAACTATACATCAAATTGCATATGAATCAGGTATAAAATCCTGTTAAAGACATACAATTATCAGTGTAGAAAAACATACAGGCAAAATCAAATGCTGAATCAGAATTTTAGTACTGATTGCTTTTTCTAAAACGGGCACTATCCTCATGAAATGGCTAGACCATCTGTGTCGCTGAGTCTAGGACCTAGAGCAGAGTTCCCCAAACTTTTTACACAGGGGTCCAGTTCACTGTCCCTCAGACCGTTGGAGGTCCGGACTATAAAAAAAACTATGAACAAATCCCTATGCACACTGCACATATCTTATTTTAAAGTAAAAAAACAAAACAGGAACAAATACAATATTTAAAATAAAGAACGAGTAAATTTAATATTAAATTTCTTTTTTTTTTTATTCACTTCAGACAGGAGACAGAGAGAGAGAGAGAGAGAGAGAGAGAGAGAGAGAGAGAGAAAGGGGGGAGGAGCTGGAAGCATCAACTTCCATATGTGCCTTGACCAGACCAGTGAAGGGTTTTGAACTGGCGACCTCAGTGTTCCCAGGTTGATGCTTTATCTACTGAGCCACCACAGGTCAGGCAAGAACAAGTTAATGTAAATCAACAAACTAACCAGTATTTCAATGGGAACTATGGGTGTGGATGCATCCTGTGCTCCTCTCACTGACCACCAATGAAAGAGATGCCCCTTCTGGAAGTGCGGCGGGGGGCCGAATAAATGGCCTCAGGAGACTGCATGAGGCCCACGGGGCCATTGTTTGGGGACCCCTGACCTAGAGTTTACTTCCCACATGGGATGTGATTTCATGGGAATTACTATAGACAAATTATCAAGGGACTTCAAGAAGGCCTCGCTCAGCGCCCTGAGCAGTATTACTCCATCATCTTATTTCTGAAACTACATTAAAAAAAATTTTCATTACTATGGCTAGAGGTTACCTTTTTAAATTCTTCCATCTATACATGTATTACAATATAATTTTTTAATAAAAAGCCACAGCTCCATTTTGGAGAGAACAAATGATATATATTTTGAATCTCCTGACCGTGTATAAGAATGTACCAGTGCCAGTATAAGAATGTATTGGAACATTTGGAAAGAGTTAGCTAGCACCAATTTTACAAAAAAATACTCTTTGCCAAGGCAGAGCTGCTTACAGTAATAGTTATTTTGCAAGCTGAAAGCATGATTACTTTGTGTTCAGCCAGAACAGTTTCAGCCAATTGTGGCGTGAATTTCCTGAATGTCTGAATTTTAAATTCATACTGAAAAACTTTTAAACATCTAGAGCAGATTTTCATAGATGCTTAGACGTAAAAATATGTTCCTTAATTTACTGATTTTAGACAGAGGGGAAGGGAGAAAGAGAAAAAGAGAGAAACATCAATTTGTTGTTTCATTTATTTATGCATTCCTTGGTTGATTCTGTATGTACCCTGACAAGGGGTGGAGCCCGCAACCTTAGTATATCAGAAATATTATATCAGAAATAATGCTCCAACCAAATTTACTACCGAGCCAGGATATACTTAGACTTTTAAAGGCTGCCATACCATGATAAATAATGAATTAAACTAGGTAATTCCTAATTATTCTTTCAGAATAACTATGGAAGGCAAGGCTACCCACATCTCTGAGATAATCAAGACTTTGGTCTTTTTAATGTTCCTCTGAAGTATATTTCCTTCTGTTAAAAATATGTACTCGTCTTTTATTTCACTTGCCCGTGGAGATAAAACAGCAAAATATATTGTTGCAAGAGATGTCAGAGAGCTTACTCTTACTGCCTATGTTTTCTTCTAAGATGCTTATGGTTTCACAGTTTACATTTAAGTCTTTTATCCATTGAGTTTATTTTTGTGAATGGTGTAAGTTGATGGTCTAGTTTCACTTTTTTGCAGGTAGCTGTCCAAGTTTCCCAACATCATTTGTTAAAAAGGCTGTCTTTACTCCATTGTATGCTCTTATCTCCTTTGTCAAATATTAATTGTCCATAAAGGTGTGCGTTTATTTGTGGGTTCTCTGTTCGGTTCCATTGATCTATGTGCTTGTTCTTATGCCAGTACCAGGCTGTCTTGAGTACAATGGCCTTGTAGTAAACCTTGATATCCAGAAGAGTGATATCTCCTGCGTTATTTTTTCTTTTTAAGATTACTGAGGCTATTCATGTTCTTTTTCGGTTTCATATAAATTTTTGAAATATGTGTACTATATCTTTGAAGTATGTCATTGGAATTTTAATTGGTAATGCATTGAATTTATAAATTGCTTTGCGTAATATGGACATTTTAATGATGTTTATTCGTCCTAACCATGAGCACGGTATGTGCTTCCACTTGTTTGTATCTTTCTTGATTTCTTTTATGTGTTTTATAATTTTCTGAGTATAAGTCTTTAATCTCCTTGGTTAAATTTACTCCTAGCTACTTTATATTTTTGGTTGCAATAGTGAAGAAGATTGTTTCCTTTATTTTTCTCTGAGAGTTCATTGTTGGTGTATAAAAATGCCTCTGGTTTCTGAGTATTAATTTTATATCCTGCCACCTTTCTGAATTCATTTATAAGGTCCAGTAGTTTTTTGACTGAGATTTTAGGGCTGAGGTTCTTAACCTTTTTGGAGGTACCGAACCCACCAGTTTCATTTGCGCATTCACCGAAACCTTCTTTAGTGATAAATAAAATATAATTTTTTTCAAAAAATTCAAGACATAGGTGTATTTTTTTTACTGGTGCACAAAATGAACCGTGCATGAACATCACCTTGCTCAAAGACCAAAACCAACAAAGTGCATGAACTCACAACAAATTACGGTATTATTTTATTCTGGCCTCTGTGGCAGAGGCTTCTCTGAACCCCTGAGACCGACTCATCGAACCCTTAGGGTTCGAAAGAACCCAGGTTAAGAACCACTGCTTTAGGGTTTTCTGTATACAATATCCTATCATCTGCAAATAATGATAGTTTTACTTCTTCTTTTCCAATTTGGATGCCTCTTATTTCTCCTTCTTGTCTAATTGCTCTGGCTAGGACTTCCAGAACTATGTTGATGAATAAGAGTGGTGAAAGGGGAAACCCCTGCCTTGTTCCTGATCTTAAGGGGATTGCTTTTAATTTTTGCCCATTGAGAATGATGTTAACTGTGGGTATGTTATAGATGGCCTTTATCATGGTGAGGTAAACAAATGGGACTATATCAAACTAAAAAGTTTTTGTATAGCTAAAGACAATAAGAACAGAATAAAAAGACAAACCACACAATGGGAGAACATATTTGACAGCACATCTGATAAGGGGTTAATAACCAATATTTATACAGAACTTGTAAAACTCAACACCAGAAAGATAAACAATCCAATCAAAAAATGGGCAAAAGAAATGAACAGACACTTCTCCAAAGAGGACATATAGATGGCCAATGGGCATATGAAAAAATGTTCAACATCACTAATCATTAGAGAAATGCAAATTAAAACCACAATGAGATATCTCCTCACACCAGTCAGAATGGTCCTCATCAGCAAAACAACACAGAATAAGTGCTGGTGAGGATGTGGAGAAAAGGGAACCCTCCTGCACTGCTGGTGGGAATGCAGACTGGTGCAGCCACTGTGGAAAATAGTATTGAGATTCCTCAAAAAATTATAAATCAAACTGCCTTTTGACCCAGCTATCCCACTTTTAGGAATATACCCCTAGAACACCATAGCACTATTTCAAAAGAAGAAATGCACCCTCATGTTTATGGCAGCACTGTTTACAATAGTCAAGATCTGTAAACAGCCCTAGTGTCCATCAATGGACGAGTGGATTAAAAAGCAGTGGTACATATACACAATGGAATACTATGGGGCCATGAAGAAGAAGGAATTCTTACCTTTTGCGACAACATAGAGGGACCTGGAAACTATTATGTTGCGTGAAATAAGCCAGGCAGAAAAAGAAAAATATCATATGACCTCACTCATTTGAGGAATCCAATGAACAATGTGAACTAAGGAATGGAAATGAGACAGAGGAAGGATCAAAGGGAGCAGAGGAAAAGAGAACAGAGAGAAAAGAACGATATGATGGGATAAACCTGAAGGGAAGGGGGAGGGCGTTATGGGGAGGGTGGCAAGGGAGATGTTGAGGGGAATATGGGGGAGGGAGGATGCACTTGGGGCAACACTAGAATCTATGTAAACATAATAAATTAAAATCAATTAAAAGAAGAAATAAAATATGTACTTAGAAGAAATTTCATTATAATTCTCACAACTTGTTTTAACTAGATGGTTGGCAGATTACTTGTACTTCATTTAAGTTTGGCTGAATATTGTGAATTTGCAATACACAGAATTTTCTAAGAATCAAAATATATCTGGGATGTTCCTTGATTCACTTTGTCTTATATTTTTCCTTATCCCTCATTTTTATTTTATTTTTTGTTTTGTTTTGTTTTACTATATGATGTGTTCTCCTATAAGCATCCTCAGACCTTCTGTGTAATGTGGAAGAACACAGAAAACCACATAAAGAAAGAAAATATCACATCTGACCTATCAATAAATTTTTAGAAAATCTAAAATGTACCTCAGAGAATTATTTCTTCTTGACTGTTAGGATTGGCAACAGGTTCTAGAGCATACCCGTCCTGGGGGCCTCAGAGGGATCCTCATGGAGCCTAAGTGACAACTCTGATAGCAAGAAGCCCTAAGGACTCAGTGCTCATGCTTTATGGCTATGGGCTGGTACAGCAAAGCCACTTAATAAATGGTAGTCACTATGACAATCATTATCATTATCATCACCCTAGTCAACCAACCGCCTCCCTAGACAGACAGAGGAGGCTCCAGGAATAGAAGTTCAATAGTCAGAGCCAAAGAGGAGAGGGGTAGAGGCAGCACCTGGAACAAAAGACCAGGTGAGCCCTGGATGGAATTTCAGAGTCACAGAAAATTTCATTACCAAGTTCCACCTTAGGCTAAATATGACTCCTTCCAGAGGCCTTCTGTGACCTTCTTGGATGAGGATGAGATCTCTTTCCAATACTGCCACAAAACTTTTCTATTGACCTTGCCATATTCAGCTAATCACTCAAAAAATATTTATTGAGCCTGACCAGGCCGTGGCGCAGTGGATAGAGCATTGAACTGGGACACGGAGGACCCAGGTTCAAGACCCCGAGGTCACCAGCTTGAGTGCGGGCCCATCTGGCTTGAGCTAAAGCTCGCCAGCTTGGACCCAAGGTCGCTGGCTCGAGCAAAGGGTTACTCAGTCTGCTGAAGGCCCATGGTCAAGGCACATGTGAGAAAGCAATCAATGAACAATGAAGGTGTCACAACAAAAAACTGATGATTGATGCTTCTCATCTCTCTCCGTTCCTGTCTGTCTGTCCTTGTCTAACCCTCTCTCTGACTCTCTCTGTCCGTTAAAAAAAGAAAAATTGAGCGCTTTCTCTGAGCCAGAAACTACTCTAGGTTATATGGACATAAACTGAAGATAATCCTGCTCCTTTCCCTGGAGTTCCAACCTCAGTTAATGATCTCACCGCTCAGTCATGTGCCCAGAATCTGCTTGACTCTGTTCCCTCCCATCCTTCTCACATTAAACGAGTTAGTATGCCTTTCTAATTTTGACCCCTGGATTCTCCCTGAATCTAGCTTCTCCCCAACCCAACCAGCACTGTCTACCCAGCACAGCTGTCTGCCCTCTCCCCTGGGAACTATTCCCACAATCTTCAGTTCCCACCCTCTCCAACGCCACCTACAAACCAACTGGAGCTCCTAGAACGAAAACCAGACCATAATGCTCTCTGCCAAACATGTGTTAAGGTTTCCCCAATGAACCTGGTGGTTTCCCTTGGTTTCCATAGTCTCCCACATGTACCTTGAACTTCTGCTATATTAAACTATTTGTAATTCCTTATATAAATTTTATTCTTCTATGCTTACCCATGACACCTAACATGGTTCCTGGCACCTACTACTTGTTAAATACATGCTCTGACTAAGCGAATGAACAAATAAAAGTATTCATATTTGTACACTTATTGGGCTTTCTGCTTCAATTTTCTTCTGCCTCCGATTCTCAGCGTGTTCATCACACCTGCATCCCAAACGCCTAGCACACCATCTGTGGAAATGCTAAATGTTTGCAGGATGAATGGACAAATAATTGTTGGACAAAATCATCAACCTTAGCTTATGACACAAAGCGGAATACAATGATGTAGGGAGCAATGCCTTTCATGAGGAATCCCAAAAGCCTTTGCTGGTTCCCTTCAGGAAATGAACTGTGCAGATCTTGAGAAATAAAATTAGAATATCCTCTTAGAGCAATGCTGGGAGGAGACATGCCCTTCTTCTTTTCTTTTTGCTTTTAATTCAGCAGATATTGATTGAGGTACTGTAACAGTAGCACCACATAATGGAACCAGAACTGCCCTGGGAGCCAGAGGACCTCAAATAAATTGTGGTGTTGACTCCATCTCTAATTAGCTCTGTGACCTGGATCCAGCTGTATCAGAAGCCAGCCCACCCAACAGACCCCTATTTATGTAAGCAATCAAAATCCCTTTTTCTGAACCTTGAAACTAGAATTGCTAATATCCTGTTCTTATTGTCTCATGGTTGCATTACTGTGTGGGTAAGCCCAAAAATGCCACAGATAAAGCATATTTAGATTATAGTGAAGCATGTGGCTTAAGTCTCTTAAGACATTCTCATAGAGGGCTCAGTTAGATAGATCATAAGCTTGTTGAACCTATATGTAAAAATGTTCTGATTAACAAATAGGCACCCACGCAAAGAGGTGTCTGGTGTCATTTTACAAGCCCCGAATTGCCCCATTTCTGTTTAAGGTTCTCAGCAGGTACTTGGAAGACTGAGAGGCATGCTTCTCAGACTTCTAGGTCTCTCAAAGCTGGAAGAAATGATTAACCTAATAGATGTATGAGTCAAGATTCAATGGCCTGAAGAGGCTCAAGAGGGTGAGTTTAATAAGAAAGACAGAGAAAAGGCCCACTTAGGGCCAGAGGCCTCTGAAATGATTCTTATTCTCAGTTTCTCTCCAAATACATTTGGAGATATTACCTACCCTAGAAAATGAGACTCTTCTGTTTTCCTTTTTGACTTTTAATGCTTGTAATTAAGTTTCTTGTATTTGAGCACTTTTATCCTACTTTGTAGATAGGGTATTATTTCTTAATTGTACTGTTCTTATATTTGACAAAGCTGTCCATTTGTGATTAGTTTTTTTTTTTTAATATTTTCTGTTTCCTTTGGGCATATGCACCTGAAAATTAAAACTTAGTAACATTAACATAATAAAATCAAATTGATTTTATGTAACTTCGTAATTTAGATTTACTTGGAAGGTCAGTTAAGTATAACTTATAGGTTATTTCCTACCAGCATAAATGCTTTCATTCTCCTCATTTTCACCTATGAGAAAATCTCAAGATTTCTTATATCCTTGCTCATGTAAAGCATCTTCATCTTGGCATCCACTATTCTTTCTTGTCATTGCTTCCATCCCTTACTCTTCCTTTGATTTACTGGCTTCAAGCAGCAAGTCTGGCTCGTTTGGGGTGGGCGTTGTAAAACACTCTTACTTCCTTCCCTCTTGCCCACTGTGTCACTGGAGGGAAGGAAGCTCAGTGCTCTGTGAGCTCAGAGCAGAGTGCAAGAAAGAACTCCGGCCCCAATCCTCCTGCTCTCTCTGGCCACGGGAGGAGAGGAGATAGGAGAACTTAAGTTGGATTCTAGCTCCAAGCAGGCCTACAGGAAAAGCCCTGCACAGATGGAGGGGCTCCTAGGCATTTGCCCAGCCATGAATAAAGATCAACTCAGTTTTCATGTGGATATTATTTTAGTGAGTTCCGCTTCCCTGGCAATGAACTTCTAAAAGATCATGAGGATGATTTGCAGGACTCAGGAATGAAGCTCAGGACCCATTCTGCTACATATGTAGTCAAGCTTATTGCTGTGTTTCACCATCCACACAGTCATTTACTCATCCAGCAAACACTGATTAATGTGCCAGACTCTCTACAGGACACAGGGATTACAGAGATAGGTAGACACAGGCCCTGCACTCAAACAGTTCAAATTCCTCCCATTCATTTTACAAAACATTCTCCAAAGCCCCATACACATGGCTTTGGAGGCCTGCAGAAGCTTAGAGACTAGGAGGAAAGACCAGGCTGTGCTATACCAGTGGACAGGTTCAGAGAAAGTGCTCTTTGAAGGCTGAATAAGGAGAAATGCTTCAGCTCCGTAGCTTGAGAGGGTTTCATGGAAGAAAGCTGGAAAGATGGGATCATGCGGGGAGAAGGCAAAGGGATCGAGCGAAGCCTCCCTAAAGTAATCACACCTGCCACACCTGAGCACAGAGCAGCTACACTTCCTCTTTTGATAGCCACAGAAGTGCTGGGTTAAAAAAGGAAGTAAAATGAGGCACAATCTCTGTTTAAAAGGAAAAGGGAGGGTGAAATAAACTAGCCAGCCTGTCCTGTGCCTCTCCTGTAGAACTCCACAGTTACTGCTCCTCCTTGCTGTCCATGAAAGTCTCTGTCACCCCAACCCAACACTGGAAGGCCTCACAGAAAACTAAAATTACAACACTAGACAGAGCTTCACATTAAATAAGAAAACAAAATCGAGAGACCAGCAACTATGTGTGTGTGTGTGTGTATACGCACGCACACATATATACGCATATATATAAACAACAGGGAGAAATGTTATGTGTTGATATATATAGATAGTGTATTGTGAATAATGGTCTTCCCAGTAACCTGTTTTTTTAAAAAAGAAGTACATACACTGCAGCAGGTACCCACATAAAGAAACCACCCACTTTCCGAGAACAGCCCTGATGCTCTGCCCACCCTCTGTCATGTTCCACAACTTACAGCTCCAGCATCAAGCTTGATGCACTACCCTTCCTGACATCCTTTCCTAACTCACCATCTCCTCTCTAAAAAAGCAGGTGGCTTAGAGGTTACAAGGACCCCTGCCCTTAAGGACCTACTCTCTGTGCACATGCATCCTTCTAATCTGTCCTCCATTTTCTGAGCTCCATCTAAATGGTAAAAACCTGGGCCAATTTTGTTCTGTCACAATCAACTCATTTCATCAATATGCTTCCTGAAATTTCTCTGTGACATTTTCATCAGCTACATAATGTAAGCTAGAACCCACTCAGCAGACAGAGGTCCAGTTGAAGCAGTGGATTATCCTGCAGCTCGGTGCTAAGAAAGACCACAGCAGGTGGAACTGGGCGATGCTGAATATTGGCATCTCGGGAAGAAAGTGCTCACAAGTTGATTGGATGAAATAAAGTCTTGGTTATGGGGTTTCCAGTCTGTGTCCAATGTCCATTTCTATTCCCTAGGGCTTTAAAAGTGTTTTGCTTGTTCTACCCTGATACCAGGGATTGGAAACTATGACCTTCGGGCCAAATCTAGTGATGCCCATTCACTGTGTACTGTCTGTAGCTGCTTTCAGACTACATTGATAACAGAGTTGAGTAGTGACAAAGACCAGCTGGAGACAGGGCCACAAAACTGAAAATACTTGCTAACTGGCCCTTTACAGAAAAGATTTGCTGATTCCTATCTTATATTTGTCACTTATATCACTATTTTGTTCCTCCAAAAGACTTCTTACTTTAATAATGCCTTCTCATTTCTAAAGATGGCACTGTGACTTAGGCTCTCTTTGCCTCATGGTGTGGAATAACTTCCCACTCCTAATCAGCCTGCACATTGCTGCCTGGCTGATCCTCTGCTCACTTACTGAATCTTCCCAAACCCATGCCCAAGAACCTACCTGCTCTTACTTGCCACCAAGCTAGTTTCCTAATTGTACCTTCCAGGGCTCCCAAGTGAGACACATGTCTCACTGTGCCTCTGCCCCATCAACACTGCCCACACCCCTGAGCTCCACCCCGCACTGCAGGCTGTGATCCAGCTCTGCCCCCACTCCTTCCATTGGACCCTCTTGTGGTCCACAGCTCCCCTACTGGGCATTTCACATTCTGCTCTTTGTTCAGTTCTTGCTGCCAAGTACTCACTCATGCCCAGTTCATTTCTTCCTGAATTATCTGCTCACCTTATAGATTCCAATGGCGACACAAAAAAAATTAAGACAAAGACTACACGAGAGGTTCTGCTGAGATGAATCCATCTGGAAAATGAGCCTCTTAGATTCTAAATTGATACCAGATTTCAACATGTGAACCATATAAACTCCAGGCAAAAAAAGGTTCCTGTCTCTGTGCACAGGGCATGTATGGCTTATATCACCTATGAAAAAACAGAACTTGGAATCACCTGCTTACCAGATATTGTGAATTTGGGAAGAAAAGGGCAACTCCTCCATTGGAGCACAGTCTGGGCATGTCTGTCCAGTTCAGACACCCATTTGGATAGCTGGGTCTCTAAGAGACTGAATGTTTATAAATATACTGCTCTGAGAGCTACTGTACTTTCAACAAAGTAACAAACCCAGCTTTAAAGCCCTGAAAGAAAAGGATAACAAATCTTCTGCCTTGCTTTGTGCTCTGCTTTGTTCCTCTGCTCCGCCTTCTCTCCGTGTGTCAGCATGGTGGGCCGCTGTTCCATCTGAGCCCGACCCGCTGTCGAGACACCTGAGAGTCAGGCTGAGCCACTGCAAAACAACCCTAATTTTAAAAGTAAGCTCCAAGTATAATCTCTGTTTCCCTTCAAAAATACTATATTGCCATATTCTCTTAAAACCACTGTTGAGCCCCCGTTTTTCACCCCAGCCCACCAATTCTCACTCTTGTCTGGGACCTTTCACTTCTGTTTTTTCAAACAGAAATGAAAGTACTAAAAACTAATAGCTAAGAGAAGAGATGTAAAGGAATAAGCTTCAAACCCATTTTAGCCATTGTAAATCAAAAGGAGCAAAATGTCAGCCTTTTGGGAGGAAAAAGAGCATTTTTTCTATGACTTGGAAATTATTCCTCAAACCTCAAATGGGATTTGAACATACACATTTCAGTTGTTTGCAAGTCAGTGTTAGAAAGCATGGCCACACTCTGAGCAACAGGAAAGCTGGTCAGGCATGGTGGAGGTAAGTAACCGCTTTCATTAACCACGTTGTTATTGTGTGAGGTCCCATCAATTTGTGGCTGCCAAGTTCTGAAACCTCTGTCTTTGAAAGTCTGCAGGCATCATATTCACAGAGAAGGTAGGTGGCAGAAAAAGATTGGAGAGGTTAGGTGTCTGTGGGAATCAGTTTTTAAAAAAGATCGGAAACTCTTAAACAGCAGTGTGTGTGCACTCAAATGTGCAAAAGTGGAAAAAAGCAATCCTGGGTTGACAAATCAAAGCCATTGCAATAGATACATGTCCAGGAAAGAGGAACAGTCTTTAAATATATAGTTAGCTTTTTAGCCTTTCCCTGAGGAAGTCTGGATCGCCAAGAGCAATACCAAAGGTTTATTGTTAGTCAGATTTCTCCTGCTGTCAAAACTTTCAGAAGCATTTTTCTAGCAGTTTTCACAAATGCCTACATGATTAATCACCGCAACAGATGGCTTTTCTCACGTGTTGCCACATCTAAATCTGCTCTGTCCCCTTCCCTCAAAAGCAGATCCCTGCCAGGTCCAAAGCATCACCGGTAATGTTATCAACAAGTATTAACAATTCTAGCTGACTTTCTTTGCAATTGCACAAATCAAAGCTACCTGGTGCTGGCCAGCCCCCAATGCAAACTATAAGCAAGCAAACATAAAAATCCTATTTTACAAACTTATTTGACCAACAGAAGTGCTATCTGCATTTAAGAACAGCTGTTCCTATGTTAAGTTTTCTCTTGTTTGCAAAGCCTATTTAAAATAACTTTTTATTTTTAAATAACCTCAAACTTAGAGAAATGTCAAGAAAAATACAGAGAACTGTTCTGTAACCTTTACTGAGCAACAGGAAAGCTGGTCAGGCACGGTGGAGGTAAGTAACCACTTTCATCAACCACGTTCAGGTTACAACCACTTGGTAATGCTAGTTGTAGGAAGACACATTAGAAATCTTCAGGCAGTGGTGGGAGACGCTAGAGACAAAAACACAAGGGTGCTTACAGAACTGTAAAAATGAAAACAGCTATTACAACAGGTGGCCAGATAGGGATTGGCTGGATTAGCTGGTCCTCAGCCTTACTTACCCCTGGCCCAAGCTCACTACCTGACCATCTGCATTCATTAAGCTTTAGAGTTTAGGTTCAGCTTTTAGTTCAGACTTGTGCTTAGGTGCCCTTCTTTCTGCTGGCCTTATGTTTCCATTTGCAGAGAAATTTCCAGTAGAGCAACCTGTCACTTCTCACTCTGCCCATTACTGAGCCTTTATTGAAGGAGTAAGTTGCCCGATTGGTCCATATTTCTGGATGGGGTAGAGCTAATCTATTAAAAGACCTCAAACAGTAGCAATTTGCTTTTCATCTGTGTCCAACTCAACCAGATGAGAGGCAATGCCTGTTATGCCAACCCCACCATTCCTGGAGGTAGGCTGGAGAAGAGGGGCACAGGTAGTAGGAAGGAAGTGATAGTATAGTGAGTCCACTGGATGGAGATATAAAACCAGGTTGTCCAATGAGCTTAGAAGAAATCAAGTTGACATTCTGTTTTCTCCATCTGCTTTGGTGTCTTATTCTTAAATTGTTTTAAACTTGGGAAGGTATGAAATGACTCTTCTGGTTGCAATTAATAGCAATTAAATTTGAATTCACAAAAGAAAAAGGTTAATTTACTATAAAAATGTTCAGGTGACTAGTACAACCTAAGGGGAGCCTCATGAAAAACTCCACCTGGTATATTAAATATTATCCTGCCTCTAATTCTGCATCTGCTTTCCTTTTTATATTCTGTCTGCTGACTATCAAGTTCAAACTATGAAATACCTGGCCACCAAATTATCCCTGGCTTCTCATATTATAGATCCAGGCACTGAAAGGAGACTGTAAAATCCATTGTCTTAAATCCAAAACCCCTGGGCAAAATGTGTTATTGCCCCAGCCTGGGCAGGAAACCAATTCTGTCAACTGTCGAGGATGGAGTGGAGCTACCAATTATGGACAAGAGTGTGGTGGAGCAGACTGGCTAAGCACAACTAGACTGAGTACTAAGCTGGACAGGTGAAGGAAAACCCGAGGAAACGAGTTTCTGGAATAGCAAACCCTTACAACCAGGTCTGAACATGTTTCAATCCTAAACAGTCACCAAAGCTATTAATGAATAAAATATCCATATAATTTATCATTCAAACCAAGTCCCTTTTGAGAGTAAAAATAGGTTTGACAAATAATTAAACTTATTGTTAAAATAAGTACCATTGATGAACTAGTTTTCTTTTACTAATGGACCTATAGAATCACTTTGATATAAAACTGGCACAATCCCAACTGTTTGTAAAGTTCTCTTGCTAATAGAGCTAATATTTTAATAGTTACAAGTACAATGAGTAAAATTAACTTAAAACAAGTTATTTGATCTAATGAAAAGCTATTCTTTAAAAAACAACATGTAAAAATGTTACATATGTTGAACTCTCAACTTTAGAATTTTTAGGATAGTTGCCAATGCTTCTGCAATAGATTTTTTAGTTTGGGGTTTCTTGTGGTCAGTGATAATGTCATGGCCCTCATGTGAATAGTCAATGTTGACTTATTATACAATTAATAACAACTTTCTTGAAAAATGGAAATCTAGTAATTCATTTCTGTTTTTTGTCTTTTTAAAAAAAAGGGCACTTTTTTTTCTGGTGGGGGAGGAAAATTGCTACTAAAGGGTTTATTAAAAATCAAATTTTAGGTTTTGGCCTGTGGCTCAGTGGATAGAGCATCAGCCCGGTATATGGAAGTCCCGGGTTTAATTCCTGGTCAGGGCACACAGGAGAAGCTACCATCTGCTTCTCTCCCCCGCTCTCTTCCCCTTCTCTCCCTCTTCCACTCCCACAACCAGTGGCTTGATTGGTTCAAGCATGGTCCCAGGTGCTGAGGATAGCTAGGTTGGCCTGAGCAGGTCAGCTTCAGGCACTAAAAAGTTCAGTATTGGAGCATCAGCCCTAGAAAAGGTTGCCGGGTAGATTTGGTCAGGTGCATACGGGAGTCTACCTCATTATCTCCCTTCTTACCTATAAAACAAAAGTTACTAAAAAGTAAAAAAAATGAACAGCTTCAGATTTATACCCTACACAATGGACCAAACCCCTGCAGCAAGCACTACTCTCTGTATCTATAGGTTTGCCTATAGAACTGCTTGCCTCTTTCCTGCACACATTTCAGCCTATAATTTGTTACAACCTCATTGTCCAAGCTGACTGAAGGCCACTACCTTGGAGAGGCTGTCCTAGATCCCAGCATAACCCTTGTTCCCATCCTTGAGAGCTCACAGTTTGAGCCCTCACTAATCAATCCTATGATTACTCAGTCTTTTTGTTTGTTTGTTTGTTTTTTACAGGGACAGAGAGAGAGTCAGAGAGAGGGATAGATAGGGACAGACAGACAGGAACGGAGAGAGATGAGAAGCATCAATCATTAGTTTTTCATTGCTGTTGCAACACCTTAGTTGTTCATTGATTGCTTTCTCACATATGCCTTGACCGCGGGCCTTCAGCAAACCGAGCAACCCCTTGCTGGAGTCAGCAACCTTGGGTCCAAGCTGGTGAGCTTTTGCTCAAGCCAGATGGGCCCATGCTCAAGCTGGCGACCTCAGGGTCTCGAACCTGGGTCCTCCGCATCTAGATCTACACTCTATCCACTGCGCCACCGCCTGGTCAATCAGTGTTCTTTTAATACATTCTAACCCAGCCGCTTTCACTTTAAGTTAAAGGTGCTTCACTTAGAGCCAAAGCACCCTAACTCCCTCACAGTGAGATCCAGGTCTGTCTGACCCTGGCCTGTGCTCTTAACCACAGTAGCCTGTTCTCCTCCTGCACCACCACCTGGCACCAGGCAGACCCACACGTGGCTCTGTTCTGATGGGAACACCCTGCCAGGAAACTGCACAGCTGTCTTCTTAGTAAGTCACCACCTGAAGCTCCTGGCTCTGCTCCAGTCTTAGTTGGTTCAGTGAGTCTTGATTTTCCCTGGGTTGCCTAGGAAAGATGCTTTTTAATGTGTTATCTTCTTTCTTATATCTTACTTAGTCTGCATTCTCCTTCAACAGAACCACAGGCTATACGCAGCCTTGAGAAAGCAGGATTTCTATGAATACTTCCTCAGCTGCCACATCAGCCCCTTTCTCAGAGATACGGAAGAAAATGCCTCACCCAAGTGGTCAGAATCTTGTACTGTACCACACATGCATTTCCAAGATGGAGAAAATAGTTTCCTGAGAGGAGGGGGGGGGAAGGACGGGCATGCAGCTGAAATAGAGAACTGGATCACAGAGCCAATGGGCTTTTAAAATGATGTCAAGTGGCAAAACTGCTGATGCAAAGCATCATGTATCTTCATAAAACAACACATTTGCAAAGGACACTACACTAGAATTGCTACCTCAGCTAGGTACAACTGGCATTTGCTTCTGCCAACATTTCAGATGCCCCTTATAATCATTTATGCAGAGGGAAGAGAGAAGGCACTGAGAAGGAAACAATCATCAAGGAAGCTGAAACAACAAAATGTGAACAAGGAAAACAACTCATTGTTATACCTAAAGTTTGAGTAGTTAGTGACTAGTATTTGAGTCAGACTTAGTTTTTAAAAGTTAAAGAGCAACATATAATCTCATTCTGGCACATAGAATTGGATAAATAACTTTGTACCCATTTTCTATTTCTACACACAATGACAAAGGGAACCAAACCCAAAGGGAACCAAATTGGGAGAAAATGATCCCAAAGGATGAACTACATACAGCCAACACTGAGAATTCTATGGGTGACTTGGGGCAACTATGAATTCTCTGTATGAGTATTTTCTAAATACACAGACTCTAAGAGCAACAACCATTAGTTATCAATCCATTTAACCCACTCATCTTACAGATGAGCATGGTGAGGCCCAGAGAGATTAAATAACTTGCTCCAATGTTACAGGACCAATTAATTAGTTGTAGATCTGAGATTAGAAATCAAGCCTTGTCACTGCATTCTCAACCATGCTGTCCTTTTCACCGTGTTGCCCTAGTTCATCTGAGTTAGGTGTGAAGATCTCTCTCACACGTGGTCTTCATCTCACGAAGAAAAGATGTGCCTGCACCTCTCTAATAAAGCCACGAGGGTATACCAGACTGTCTGACTTGCATCACCTTTTCTAACCCCAGACACTTCACTCTGAGCCAAGGTGTTTGCTCCGATCTCTCATATTCCTTGTAGGTCACTTTGACCAAAACCAGGTGAGAGAACTGCCAGAGAAATCTGGGTGCAGCCCTAATCAATGCACACCTCACCCAACACTCTTTCAGTAAGAAAAGGGCACCACTTCCTCAGTGGAAATGCAAATACCACATTTAAATTTCCAACATCCTGGTACATTTACTTTCCAGGTTCTCTCAATAAAACAGAGCTCCTCTACTTAATTCACTAATCCTAACCTGACATCCATGCTGCCATTCGGCAGTGAACAGACAGGAATTCAAGGTGAGAAGCACCCAGGTGCCAGTGGTCCAGTGAAAGCTGTTCTGAGGACAGCTGAAGGGGTGAGCTGCAGGCAAGACAAAGCCAAGTTTATTCTCTGTGGAAATTGACAACAAAAAATACATGGATCATAAATCTAATTCAACAATCAACTGTACAACATCTGCTGAATGCCTGGGGTGGGTGTGTCTCTCTGCTGTTAGGGGCACAGAGCTAAACAGATTCCTCAAGCATCTAGTACAGTGGTTCTAAAACTTTGTGAAGTTGGGGCGCATTTAAAATCCTACAAAATAATTATTGGTGCACTATATACAAATTTCTGAGAAATATGTTATAATAATTAAGTCACATATTAAAGAAAAAAATATAATGTCCAAGCATGCTTTTATGGGGATTAAACAAAATAAATATGACAAAATTAAATTTATTCTGACATTGAAAAACATTTTTATGTTACATGTTTTGAGTTATGCTTTTTAGAATTTATAGAAAAGGGGTTAAAAAATTAAAAAATGACAAAAAGTTATCTTTTTTTATATATAGATATATTCTTAGTAAGATTTAGTAAATTCGGCAGGTCCTGGCACGAATGTGTTAAGTTTTTTCAATCTTGTGTTTATGAGAAACATGAGCCTGATGTGTCTGAGCAATTTCTTCAATGTTTGGGCATATATTTGAAAGGCAAACTCTCATTTCCTTGTCAATACATTGAAGAATTCCTCTCTTTTTACTCTTAATTGTGTTGAGGGTAGAAAATATGAATTCACATAAATAGGATGTTGAAAATTGTAGTAAAATGTTCAAAGCTTTTTTAGATATTGCCACATATTTTTCTTTTATAGAAATCCAAAAGGCTTCAAGAGACAATTCCTTATGTTTAATCATCAATCCATGATCAGTGAATATAGCTGCCAGTTATTCTTCTTCTGTTAATGTTAAACCAAAATCACTTGAAGCTTCCATGAATGGATTTCAATACAATCATATTGTTCAGTGTTAAGTGATGGAAAATGCTATAAATTCAATTCTACCCTGATTTATCAATGTCACCCCATTAAAATTAATAAAAAAAATTCTCCCATCATCCTTCAAGTCCTATTTTATTTACACTTAACTTTTGCTCACTTTCAGAATCAGATTCTTCAATATCATGCTTCTTTTGAGAAATTTATCCATTTTATTTGGGTGTATTTATCTAAAAATAATATAATGATGTGTTAATAAATATAATAATGATGTGTTAACAAAAAGAGCAGTATTTCTGTAATGAAATGGTATAAGAGAGTAACTATATTTATTTTTATATCTGAGCACATGCCGCAAACCAGCGCAGCTAGTAATTCCAGGTCCCGAGAGGGAATGGTGCAGAATCAAGAAAATATGCAGAATTAAGAAAATACGGGGTCAGGAGGGCCCTGTAATTGCTGCTGGCAAGAACAAGGCATGTCCAAAAACCGCATCTTGCTTTATTTATAGGGCAAAGTGAGGCCATTAGCAAATCTATGGTCTCTGAATATGTTTCCAAGGCAACCAAAGAATTTTACCAAGTTCAGAAAAGCCCCATCATACATATCATCTTAACTTTACACCAAAGGATAGAAGAAACTTGTCTCCAGTCTTTCCAGGGAACATGGGGGTAGTGTAAACAATCCAGCATCACAGTTTAACAGCCTTTTGCAACCTAATCAGGCAAGTGAGGTGGGGGGTTGGGCAGACTGTCAGCTTACAGCAAATTCCCCACACCTCTGTCCCCAAAATCTAAACTCCAAAAACCTTGTTGGTGTTTTGGTCCCCAACAGGCACATATTTCTCTGGAATACCATGGGGTGCACCTGGAAATCTTCTAGGGTGCATCAGTGCATCCTGGCGCACACTTTGAGAACCACTGGTCTAGAGTGTAAAGAAGAAACACAGAAGTCAAAAGGTCTCAACCCTTTAGCTTTATCAGAAGTAAAAGAAACTCCATCAGACTTGTCAAACAGTCAAGTTGGCTGGTCTGGTTTTCACCTTGGCATTGCTTTATCCTATTGGCACTCTTGAGTAATAAATGAAAAACAGAAAGCCACAAGCTTTATGACAACAACAAAAGGAAATAACAAACAAACAAACAAAAAAATCGTCTACCACTGAAATAAACATATCTTCTAAGATAATCGAGAACCAACCATTTTATGATCTGAGGAAGTTGTATTCCCAGTTTAGAACTCTAAAATATTTTCTTAAAAAAATTAATCACTCTTATCTTTTAAGATTTTCCCTTAATCCCATTCAGAGAAACTGTAAGTACTGTAGTATCAAATCACCTAACTCAACAAATATTTAATCCTAAGTACCTCCAGAGGGACCCCACCCCCTGAGATCCCCAGCACAGCAGCTGAAGAAAATGTTTAACAGAGATTTTTATCCCTTGCAAAACTGGCTCTAGAGCTGTGTAATTAGCCACATGATCCCTAAATTATAGCAGTTTGGGGAAAAGGGACTGAAAACTATGTGTTTGTTCACAATGAGCTACAACATAAAACATTTAATTGGTTTCATATGCTCTTGCTCCTATTACAACGAACAGTTAATGAGTTATTATTTGGGGTAGAGAAAAATTAAGGGATTACATCTTTAAAGCAGACATTTTCTAAAATTCTACTTAAAGTAAAACTAAGAGTAATAAAATTACCCACATCAATAGCTCTTGATCACAATAACTTTGTGGAAAAAGTTTCAAATATATTTAGGAAATTGTAAGAAGTTTGAATGACACCACTGGCATCCATTTTCAATGTTAATACCTTACTTACCATGGTAATCGGTGATACAGGTTTTTTACTGAAGGTGTGAAACGATGTTTGGTAAAACATTTTTATTTCAATTGCCAAGAAAAGAACATAATGTTCTTTTTACTCATTTTTCTGACATTTAACCCATGGCAGTCAATCATTTAAGATACTGTTCAGTTTGTCCTTCATCCCACACTAAGAATTTCACTCTCAATAGGCTTGGCAAAAACATCCCCTCTTTAGACCTGCTTAGAACTCAGCAGAGTTGCAGTGGTGCTCTGCCCGCCCTGCCCCAGCAGTGTGGTCTCTGCCTCTGTAAGACCTGGTTTCTCTGAGACTCTGGGGAAAGTGTCATAAGTTCAAACATTTTCATTTCTAACATGGAGTCAGCCATTTCAAATAACATTACCATTTTTTATATTTTAATAATCACTACATTTACTGTTATGTTATATAACAATGATAATGACAATGTCATTTGTTAATTAGTAGGAATTTGGAGTTTGTAAAAGCTTCACATACAAATCTTCATTTAATTCTCAGTACCATCCTATAAAGGAGTTACTTTTAATTACATATCTCCATTCAACACTATTCAGCCATAAGGCTAGAGTTATGGGCTGAATTGTGCACCGCCTTCATTCATATGTTGAAGTCCGAACCCTTGGTACCTCAAGACTGACTTCATTTTGAGAGGTAGGTTCTTTAAAGAGATAATTAGGCAAACTGAGGTCACTGAAAGAGATCCAAAACCAACAGTAATGGTGTCCCTATAAGGAAAGATTAGGACTCAGACAGACTATGTAAATAAAGATACAAGCTGAAGATGACGAGCTATAAGCCAAGGAGAGAGACCTCAGAAAAACCAACCCTCCTGACACCATGATCTTGGACTCCCGAGCTCTGAGGAAATGAACTTGATTTTATAGCTGCCCAGTCTGTGAGAGTTTGTTATGGCAGGCAAGCAAACTAATACACCCCCTCATCTCATATTCTATACACAGACCTTCAGCTTTAGGTAATGCAAATTCATTACCTTCCCCAAACTCTCCTACTTTGCTGAAAAAACATTCTGAATACTAAACAACTCATAAGGTCTCACTTTTAATAATTTTAGACTTACTCCTATATAATATCACCCAAGTCATCATCTAAAATCATCTAAGTGACAAATGACCCACTTGAGCAATATGCTCTGCTACATAATAACCAGAAAAACACCCAATATATTCAAATACTGAATATTAAGCTAAGTGGAATCAACAAGTCCCCCTCAAGAAAAAAAAAAGATTAAAAAAAGAAATACATAGTTTTAGAGGTGATCTCAACAATTCTTGCTATTTAAAAAAGGTACCAGCGAATAAGCATAAGACGATTGGTCACCGGTCTATTTATATCATTTATTCATGCTTGCCCTAGCCCCTTCTCCTACAGGTAAGTGACCAGTGGTTTCAGTACTGAATCAGTCCTATGCCCCACCTATCTCAATATCAAGCTATAACCTGTATCTAACATTCGAACTTTATAATTAAAGTAGAAAAAAAAAACCTGAATGTTTAAAAGGTTCTCATTTCATTCATTCATTCATTCATTCATTCATCAAACACCTACTAAATGTTTGAAATGTGCCAGGCACAGATCTAGGTGCTAAATATGAAACAGTTAAAAGACATGTTGCTTGCCCTTGTAGAACTTAAAGTCTAATCTGCATAATGCAATAGTGTGCAAGTTTAAATAAAGGTAATATTGGAGTTAAGGACTGGTTAGCTGCTCAGACAGGGCCTAGCAATGCTGCAGTATGTTAATAGGATTGCCAGTCTAGTCTCTGTAATCCTTCTCAGCTCTGGGCAACCAGTCAATTAGGGTCAATACATGAGTTGTAATCTATTTACTGTTCCTGCTTTGAGCATGAGAATTTAAATAAAGATCTCAGTTTAGAAACAGTTCTGTGTAGGTTTCTGCTCTTGATTACTTCACCTGGGAAGAAAATTAGTGTGGATCCGGCTAATTCTGGATAAAATTTAACGGATGATCTTCTGACCCAAATAAAAGAACAAATTTGTAACAGATAACCCAAAGGCCTAGAGTGTAAGTCCATTAGGAACTCTTTACCCTGAATAGAGTGCTTCTGTTTTCTATTCCTACCTCCAGGTTCTTTGGGGTTTTTTTTGCACTTTTTCGTGTTTCTACTAGAATAGACCCCAGAACCACTGACAGAATAGAAGCAGTGTTCACATTTCCAATTCAGTTTTAATTATAGAAAACAGTTGGCAAAGGATCAAAACCCCATGTACAATATCTTTTGGTTCCACTGGAAGCACAGACTTACCAAGAGAGAATAGAAGAAAATAATAAGTTATAGAATTATGACCATGCAGAAAAAAAAGAAAGGATGAACTAGGCAGATGATGATGACAAACTTGTATTTTCCAGCTGGCACACTGCCTTGGATCAAGAGCTAAAAATGTGTGTGCTAATTTAAGATGACTACAGTTTTGACTACACTTAACCTGAGTCACATTGTTCACCTCTGCAGGCTCTATAGTTGAAAAAATATGTTATTATTTGAGAGGGTAGAAAATGAAGGTGATGACAGAGAGGGAGGAAATATGAGGTTCTCCACCCCTGCCAACCTCTGTCACCCCGAATGCGTAGCCTCTGCAGGTAGTCATTTTAAGCAGTATGTTCCAAAGAGAAGAGCAATTACCCTTAAGCAGGCCGACATGCTCATTTGTCTGAAAAGGTCGAAAAGAAGAAAGATATTAAGCTATGTGAATTACATGAAAGCAGGCCGTCGGGTTATTCCCCATTTCTGTTTCCTCACCCAGTTTTCTTTTGCGGTTTCAGACCATTAGAATAACTTGCACACTTTAGCCTTAGGGGAAAAGGAGAAAGGCAACAGAAAAAGAAGAATGATATAAACTCTTAGTATAGACTGTGTTTGAAATTTCATTCATCAAGTGTGTAAACTCAGGTGGCAATAAGGCAAGGGAGAACTAGGAAAGTGAAAAAAGTTAAATGTAAAAGGTACCACAGAGGGGAACACCTGAAGCCAACAGGATGGTAGTGGAAAGAGGAGGGTTAGCAGGTGTGAACCTAATTAAAGTTTCACCCATCTGCTAGAGGGCCACCATCCCAAACACAGGAAATAAGTCTCAACAAGGAAAACCAAACTACTTAGCTCCTATTACTCCTGGGAAGACACAAGGGAGTGAGAAGGCCAAGGTCACAGAAATACAGCAAGAGTGTCAACATGTGAAGCCTGCTAAGAAGCAAATTGGGCAGTGTGGAGTGGCAGGAAGCACCACTGGGATTCCAACCCAGTCATGTCGCTATGCAACCTCAGGCAGCCTTCTTGAACTTTCTGAGCCCTGTCTGTAAAATTAAGAATGGTTGGACTGTGTGATCAACAAAGTTTCTTCTATTTTCTAAAAATTTTATGATTCTAATACTAATTCAAAAAAATATTTGCACCCTCATGTTCATTGCAACATTATTTACAATAGCCAAGATATGAAAGCAGCCCAAGCATCTTTCAGTAGATGAGTAGATTTAAAAAAAGCTGTGAAACATTTACACAGTGGAATACTATGCAGCCATAAAAAGAAGGAAATCTCAGCTTTTGGGACAGCATAGATGGACCTACAGATTATTATGCTAAGTGAAATATGCCAGTCAGAGAAATATAAGTACCATATGATTTCACTCGTTTGTGGAATCTAATGGACTAACAAGCAAAATACAAATAGACTCATAGGTAGAGGGCAGGCTGACAGCTATGGAGGGGGGGGGGCAAAAGGGGAAAGGATTGAGAAAAAAAGAATAAAAAAGAGAGAAAAAAACAAATGGACATGGACACAGTGTGGTGACTGCCGGGAGGTGGGGGGAAGGTGGAAGAGGGTATAAGGGAAATAAATGATGGCGGACAGACTTGATCTGGGGTGGTGAATGCAAAATGCAGTGTACAGAGATGTGTTGTAGAATTGGGCACCTGAATCCAGTATAATTTTGTTAACCAGTGTCACCCCAATAAATTCAATAAAAAGAAACAAAAAAATAAATCTGACTTAAACAGTAGTCACTAACTGCTAAAACTTTGAGGATAGCCCCAAACCTTAAACCATTCCCACAAAGACAGCTTGGTACCACAGAAAAAGAACAAAGAAACAGAAAACAATACGATGAATAAGTAACGTTGGTGCCCACGTTTTACAGATAAGGAAACTGAGGCTAAGTGACACTGAATGATCCACCCAAGTCTGCAGAGCTAGTTGGCAGTACAGCTAGAAGTCAGACCCCCAGGTCCTGGCTTAAAGATCTGGTGAACTCTGGCTGACTAGCTCAATTGGTTAAGCAGTGTCCTGATAGGCCAAGGTTGTGAATTCTACCCTTGGTCAGGGCACATACAAGAATCAACCAATGAATGCATAAGTAAGGGGAGCAACAAGTCTCTCTCTCTCTGCCTTCCTCTCTCTCTAAAATATCAATTAAAAAAGAAAAAGATCTGGTGGAGACCATGGTCTTGACTAGCCATCTCCCCACAGGCCAATCTAACACAGCATTGAACTAGAACACAACAAAAAGTATTTATTCTATTAATATATTGTCAGATCCTTATTTTATTTTAAAAAGTAGTTTGTAAATGCTCTTCTGTACCCAGCACTATGCTAAGTGGTCTGATGATCCCTCCTTTCAAGAATATTAAAATCTTACCAGAGAGATAAGGAACAAATGAAACAAATTAAAAAACTGCCTAACAATTAAATAAAAAGAGAGAAATATGTGGCTCCTTTCTAATGAGAAATATACAGAACACAGGTCCATAGGAGAAAAAAAAGAGGAATTTGTAGGTGGCTTTGTGTACCAAGACCACGTTAATAGGAATATTGGAAGCAAACATCAAACCTGTTCCACAAAGACACACTTTAAAGTTGAAAGGGCAGGAGTATGCTTTGCTGAACGTAATGCAGTACCACCTGGCTACAATCACTAAGCAAATTACATAAGCAAAAGGCTGCAAGGAGAAAAAACAAATTGGTTTAGCAATACATAATTTATCAAGTTAGAATAAAGTATCTTTTTAGGCTACATCAATTTAGGTTCCAATTACATAACACAGACATTGAACTAATGAAATTACATAGTCCCAAATGCACTTAATAATCACCAAAAAAGAAGAAGCAAATGAACTAATAAAGTTAACATAAATAACCTGGGTCAGTGCTGAGATAAAGAATAATGAGTCACAAAAATAAAATAGAACAATACCAGAAGGTACGTACTGTCCTAGCCCTCTGAAATCTGTTAAATTTTGATTCTGACAGCACCTTGCCTTCCACAGTAAGGACACACAAGGAAACTTTCTGTACTTTGGTTATCAGAAATACCTCTGTGTATTGCTGTATCTTGCACCCTCTGAAATGTCCTTTCCTTACCCTATGTGGCAAACTCCTATTAGCCCAAAGGAAGTCTTTTCTGGGATACTCAGGCAGAATGACCTGGTTCTCCTAGAAGCTGCCTCTGTGCTTGGCATGGGCATTTCTTGTTGCACTTAGCACAGCCACATGGGGCTTCCAGCCTCTATGTATGCCTCTCTAATTGGGAGCTCCTGAACTGTAAGATTCTTGGCTTACTCCTTTTCACAGATCTACTGCCTAACTCTGTGCACAGAGCATGGGCTTGATAAATACTTGTTGAATAGAAAATAAATTGTAATTCATAGAAAATATGCCAAGTGGCACTTGGCACTTATAGAGCTCGTCCCATGCTTAACAGATTGCAGGTAACAATGAATATTGGCTGATGTTTTATTTTATTGCTCGAAGAATTTAAAATCCGAACTGAACATAAAGCGGTGAGGAAATCCTCATTTAAACAAAGTCAGCAATAAATAGTAATGTTGTACTAATATTTGGAAAATATACTTTAGTTTTTCAGAGTTGATCCTTTGGCTCATCTCTTAAACTAGGAAGGTCAAGATATATACTATCTTTTCAAATCTTTGCAACAACCTCATGAGAACTCTGCTAAAAAGACTGAAAACCAGTCTGTCCTACAATTCCCTATTACTTGTACTTAATTTTGAGGTTTTAAAAGAATAATATTATTCTATACATTTGAAAAATACAAAAGCAGTGAGTGTTAAAGGAACTAGTGAGAAAAAAGATCAGATCATGATGGAAACAAAAATTGGGATGACTATAAAATACGAATCAGGTAAGAAAATGATGTATGTTGCATATGTGTTTGTGGATTTAGGCAGATAATGGTGAAGAAATGTCAAGGGCAGAGAAGGAATCATGCAATATGGAAAAAGTACTGTGTTTATGAATTCTCAGTAATTGGCAAGAGACAAGAGAAGTGATTAATGACATGGAAAAGATTTTGTGTGGTGGCTAGTGAATTAGTTTCAATGGTGCATGATGATTAACTCAATATCACTCCAGGAAAAGACAGGGAGATTGAGAACTTCAGGCCATGTATGTTCAAATGCTGCTCAAAAATATTATTGCAAGGCTATTAATTCTGCTCAGCAGTAATTACAGAGGCCAGGTAGGTAAGGACTCTTGTGTCCTGTGGAGACAATGTGATGGATTTTCAGGGGAAATTTTTTACAAAATGACAAGCCAATTTTTAAAATGAACAAAGGTAGGAATTAATACTTTACAAAAGAAGATAATACAAATGGTAATTAAAAACATGAATTGATGCTGAACATCAGAAAAAATATTAAAATCAACGAGACATCACTATACACCCACTAGAATCACTAAATTTAAAAGACTGACAATGTCAAATGTTGTTGCCAAAGATATAGAAAAACTTGAACTCTCATTGTAATAGTTATCTATTGCTGTCTAAGTAAGTATCCCCAAAATTTAGCAGCTGAAAACAACAAACATTAATTCTCTCACAGTTCCTGATGGCCAGGAACCCAAGAGTATCTGAGCCAACTAGTGCTGGCTCTGGATCTCCCATAAGGTTGCGATCAAGATGTCTTCCAAGACTGCAGTTGCCGGAGGTATAACTGGGCTGGGATATCAGCTTCCAACCTCACTTACATAGCTGTGAGTGGGAAGTGTTGCCAGAGACCTCAGTTCCTCACCATGTGGGTCTCCACAGAGGGCTGTTTCACAACATGGCAGCTGGCTTCTCCCAAAGTGAGTGATTCAAGAGAGAGTAAGCAAACAATCAAGATGAAAGTTACACTGTATTTTATTACATAAGATCAGAAGAAATTTACAATCCCTTCTGCTATACTCTATTGATCACTTAAACCTACCCCGATACAATACAGAAGGAGAGAATTTCAGAAAGCCAATCACAGGGGACCATCTTGCAGGCTGGCTACCACAGTCAGATGTTGTTGGTGGGAATACAAAATGGTAAATCACTTTAGAAAATAATGTAATGTGCCTTATAACGTTAAACATACAGTTACCAGATGATGCTTCTTTCCCTCACAGTCTGACTTACTGAAAAGAAAGGAACAAAAGTGTCCACACGTGTACACATGGGTGTTCACTGCAGCATCATACGTGACAGTCCCAAATTGGAAGCAATCCAAAAGTTTACCAGCAGAAAAATGGATAAACAAATACTACATAACAATTAAAAAAAAAACCCAAAATATTAATACATTCAACATGAATGAATCTCAAACACTTTATAAGTGAAAGAAAGAGCATTTTATGAAATTCTAGGAAAGGCAAACTATAAAGACAAAAAATGTATTAGTGACTGCTTGAGGCTGGAGTGGAGAGAGGGCTATTGTAAAGCGTCACGAGGACACTTGTTAGGGTGAGGGCACTTTGAATATCTTGACTGTGGTAGTTACATGACTGTATGTACTTCCCAAAATTCATCACACTGCATACTTGAAATGGATGTTTTATTATGTACATGACATTATCGTATGCTTCTCAACTCCAAAGAAAACAACAAAAATCCACTGAAATGTACAAAAGTTTTATAACCTATTTTTTCAGACATAAGTTCAGTATACAAATGCAAAAACACTTTTATATGCCATCAATGACTAGTCAGAAAATCAAATTTAAATGAGACTAGTGAATGATAGGCCCATCTGGAGATTAATGTGACTTAAAAAAGGGAATGATAAAACCCTGAAATAATAGCATCATGATGGCGAGACAGCAGATGGAAGTAATGTTACACAGGCTGATCTCATTGAATTCGCCAAGTGATTGGAGAGGAAGGAAACTCAAAGGAGACACCAAACATGACTGACTACTGGGAGGATCATGATACCATTAAAATATCAAATATCCCCTTTCCAGTGAGGCATGGGCTGACTGCTATTTTACACTGAAATATCGTCACCTACCCCTCTCATCAGAACTTCCATCCTCCTTCCCTGCTTCAGTTTTCACTGTATCATGTATGATCTCTCGTATGACACAAGACACTAGTGAACTGTATATAATTTGCTCATTCACTTTGTTCGCTGTCTACTCCCACCAGACCATGAGCTCCACAAAAGTATAGGTCCCTTCTGTTTTGCTCACAGCTGTACGGGGCCTAGAAAGGTGTCTGCTACATAGAAAGAGCTGAATAAATATTTACAAAATAAACGAATGAAAAAATTAGAAAAAATAAGAGAATCAGGAAAGGAAATGGGTGTGTAAGTATGAGTATTTGAGGAGAGCAGGAAGGAATAATGGATTTGAATTCAGAGATGCAGAGTGAGTTATATAACAGCTAAAGAAGAGTCTGAGGCTGCAAGAGAAGTTTGGTTAGTGATTTTCCCAGAGACGATGGCCAGAGCTCTAAAAAACATGCAGCCTCCAGGAGACACCTCCAATTCCACAACTAAACTCTTAGGCTCCATTGACCTTGCTCTCTTTCAACAAAGGGATCCACGGCAAACACAAATCTAAACCGCTGTCCACAGCACTGCACTCCACTGTGCTATAAACATGCTCATCTCTCTGAATGTGGCATAAACACACTCTGCAGTGGCGACTGTGTTGTCGGATATTATTCCAGAGTAAATAATCCTGTGGAACTAGGTCAGTAGACATATTTAGGCAGTGCCTAAACCTCCTAACTCCGTAAAGCCCCAAAAGACAGGTAGGAGCCTGGTATTTAATATGCACAGAACCAGGGAAAAGGTTCTTGACAAGGAAGTGCAAGCAAGCGTAACTGAAGACAGCCTTTTAGGTGCCAGCAGGAAAGGAAGGCTGCGCTTTGTTCCCGGAGCTCGAGCAATTCCACCACTTTTGTGTCAAGGAAGGCTGGGGAGCTGTGCACCGGGTTCAGAGGGAGAGTTAAAGGAAGGTCAGAGCCTGACTAACACAGAAGCTGAAGATTAACTGCAGGACACAAGAAAAAAAAAGCTCATTTTTTCCCAGGACACACCTGATGCTGCCATTTGCTTCCCAATGAAGAAGAGTACAAAAGAAAGTGTCATCAAGCAGGATGAGCACAGCCTCGAGGAGCGGGCACACTCCAGAACAAGCACCCCAGGAAGCCTGAGCACAGGACCTGCAGGTGGGGACGCTGCAGGATTTAATTCATCCATTCATACTTACTGAGCCTCATCACCTGCCACAGCGCACAGGCCTTTCTTGAGCTCAACTGACCTAAACCAGTAAAGGTGCTAAGGGGAGACTGAGGATTCTAGGACATAAGACAATCATACCTAGTGGTGACACTGGTTAATAGCAGTATGTAGGTTTCAGGTGCACAATTCTATAATATATCATCTGTATAAGGCATTATGTGCTCACCACCCAAAGTCTATCCTCTCTCCATCACCATAACTTTGAACTATGTACCCTCTTCATCGTCCTCCACCCAAAGGTGTAAATATTAAAGGAGATGGCTGAGTTATGGTCTGACCTGGGGTACCTGGCACAGAGCTGCTGAGTGCTCAGTGCATGTTAGCAATCACAGTGCCAGCTGGTCCCATTCCTACCCTGGTTCTGTTTATCCAGTGGGTAGTAGAGACTGATTCTCACAAGTTCTGCTCCAGGACTGAGAGCCACTGGGTCACTGTTTAACTCGATTCAGGAGCCTGTTGGTCTAGATTCAAGAAACCACAGTTCCTGAAATTTGTCACCCTGCCTAAGTGCCAGTCCCTAACTGCTCAAATACTTTGCACCTGTTGACTTATATAAAGAGGTAAAGTGAGACAAGCTCAAAAGAATGAGTTTATTTGAGAATAACAGAGAAATTGCAATTTGTGTTACGCAAACTGTAGCAAGCTATAAGCGAGTCTGTTGAGAGTATGAAGTTGGCTGTATTTATGGACAGGAAATGTAAAGTCAGGAGAGCTCACTGAGTCAGTTAAAAAAAAAAAAAAAAGGAGAGCAGCCTTGAAAATTTCCCGAGCAGAGAAAAGCAGTGCAGTCCAGTCACACAAGCAGAGTTCAATTCAGCTTATTTGTGAGATCCACCTGACCTGGGCCATCTTCCATCCATGCTGCTGGCAAAACTTCTTAAGGTTGCTATGAAACAACCTCTGACCAATCCCCGGTCAACCAAGAAAATCCCAACAGTATCAAATATTCTGTAAATCAGGCATTTACGGCCAATCAGTCTTTTAGTCCTTAAGTGTCATCTTCCTGAGGACTCAGACCTGAGATTTTACACTTTCTATGCTCCAGTTCTGTTTTAGGGTGAAAATCCTTCACACTTGGTGCCCCACTTTCTGTCTCTTCCCCGTGTGCAGTCAGCACTTCTTCACCCCAAGCTCAGAGGCAGGGTGTGCCACGTGCTGACCCTGAGTACAGAAATGGCTGATGGGGCCCCTGTCCCACCCACAGCCTGCTCACAATAGAAAGGAGTAATCTACATAGTGAACACAGAGGCCAGGGAACACAAATAGGACTGACATCTCGGGGAAACAACAAAACACCTTGATGTGCAAACTGGAAATAACCATATGCCTTTGCTGTGGAAGCACTGTTACTTCAGCTGGGTGCAGTTTTCCTTTTTATATATACCTCACTTGGTAACTTCCTTGACATAATCATTAGTACCCCTGGACGTGAACAACCAACTTTCAACACCTGCATTTCTGTTAATGGAGGGATGCACATAGAATTCTAATATATGATGTAGATAGCACACACACGCACAGCCCTAATGACTGAGTATGTAAATCATACAATTCAATTGATCCACGTTCATCTGTGATTACTATATTACCATTGTCAGCTGATAAACATCAGCATGTAAGACCTTGACTTCTCTTCAGCAAGGACAGAAGCAGACCACACTTCATGGAAAGGCTTGGCTTGGCTCAGAGAGGCTTGTGCAAACATTCACATGATGTAACATGGCTGACAGCTGCCCAAGGAAAACTGAAAGAGAGGAACGTCAGGCTTCAGAAGGCCATGACCCCACAAGCTGGCCTTCTGACTCCACATGTGGTTCATTACAATATATAAAAGAAGTTTTGTTGCTCAGCAACAAGTAATACACTATCATTGAAGGAGAAGCTGACCAATATGGTGTTGGCTAGAACTCCCTCATAAACAAGAGTAAAACAGTAATTTACCCTGAAACTCTGATTGCAGAGTGTTCTCTGTGAGCTAATCTTTGTTTCTACCCACCACTAAACTGAACAGATAATTATTATGAATTTTTCATGAAATTACCATAGGGTGAGCCCTAACCTGAATCGAAATTTAAACGTAAAACAAGTCACAGATGACAGACAAGAGGCACTGTTCTGAATGGTATCACTGTATAGGACTGAGAACCATACTTCTCTTCACTGGGCAATTAACAAAATTAAAACCAAATGCCATCCCAGACTTCATAAATGTCCTGTAAGAAATAATGATAATGCCTTTCTCCCGATATAAATTTTAAGAAGGTAAGCTTTGTTAGAATAAACAGTAACAGAAATGTGGGTGCCTCTATCATATTAGTAGCTAGCATTTACTGAGCTTAAGCCAGGTTCTGTCCTAAGTACTTTATATTCATTGAATCTTTACCAAATCCTTGAGTAGAGATATTATAATTTCCATTTTATAGTTTTATGAACAGGAGGCTCGGAAGAACAAATAACTAGTCTCAGTCCATCAGGCTAGCTGATGGCCAGGTTAGGATTCCACCTAACTCGAGGGTAGGATGTCTGACAGCATTTTCTGTATGCTAGAAACACTCTGTACCTGTGTGGACCAATTCAGCTGCCAACAGGCACATGTGGCTATGAGGCACTTGGAATATGACTAATGTGAATAATTAATTAAAAATTTAATTTTAGTGAATTTAAATTTACCTACCCACAGGCGGCTAGTAGCTACCATATTGGGCTGGACAGAGCTGCTCCAGAGCAGTGGTCATCAAACCACAGGCTGCAGGCCAAATCTGGCCAGGGCCTGTTCTCGTATGGCAATGAGCTAAGAATATGTTTTAAGCTACAGAGATAGCATACGGCCCAAAAACCTAACGTGTCGACTCTCTGGGCCTTTCCGGAAAGTCAGCAGGCCCTGACTTGGCTATCCTCTCAACCACCAAGACCACTGCCCCTGAGAGAGAGGTTCCAAACCCAGTCTTCCAGGTTAAGTCTGAATAGCATGAAGAGGACAGTAAGATCATGTCACGTGATCACTTTCCTATATTCTATTATAGTATTTAAGTCAGAGCAAATGCAAAAAACGCTGACTAAGACATGCCCTGATCAAGTCCTGTACAATTAGCTACCAAAATAACATTTCACATTTACAAATTGCGTTTGCACTTACTACATTTTATTTAAAATGGTCTCGACCAAGGACACCCATTTTACAAAAGAGAAAGCAGATACAACAGGGCTCAATGCTACATCAGAGAAGTGGTAACTCCAAACTCACTGATTTACCTGTGAAATAAGACTTCTCTAGACACTGAAGAGCATGAAACGAAGAAAAAACAAATGGTACAAGTGAGTGCACTCCGCATGCTCAGCGGCTCAAGCAGAATAGCTATTGCCATGGGTTTTCTCCCTGTGGGAAAAATAGCCTCTATCCTTCCTTCAAGTGAAGTGAATGTAAGTAGCAGAGGTGGGGACAGGGCTCCTCCACGGCTGTCCCCAGTCTCTGTAATATGAGCAGTTTCTGAAGGATAGCATGGCTTTTTCACAGAAGGTTCTAAAAATCAAGGAGCCCCAAGAGCTCTGCCCCCCCCCCAAAACTGTGAGCAGCTTTGCCCCTCTTACCCGCGCTCAGGTGGGGCACGCATCAGGAAGGATACCACTCTTGCAGGAACAGAGACCCTCTGAAAAGTTGCTGTGCCCTCTTCACAGTGAATAGGTCTTGTCTCTGACACACCCCTCCTGCGATTCCTGGGACCCAAGGCGCCTCTGGGACGTACAGTGTGTGGCAAACTATACTGTGTTGTTCTGGGCCTACTGGCTGTGCCAGATTTTCCTGTAGGTTACATGTGGGCCTTTGGTGTTTGTGTTCTTTTCTTATGCTCTGTGCTTACTGCATTGTCCAATGAGGTAGCCAATGTGGCTGCATGTGGCTATTTCAATCCAAGATGATCAAAACTAAATAATATTACAAATCTAGTTCCTCAATTGCATTCATGTGCAGCTCAAGCTCAACTGCTACGTGTTAGCGGCTTCTGTGATGAACAGCACACAGGACACTTCCATCAGCAACAAAAGGTCCACAAGACTGTGCTACTGTCTCAAACCTAACAGTCACACAACTCTAATTACAAGGCACACACTGGTAACATTACTAATGCCATATAACCATGATGAAATCGTTTCTATTAACTACTAATAAAATTCAGCTCCATAAATTCAACTCCTTTTGTGGTTATTTTTTGAACATTTTCTTCCACATGTTCCCCTTGGCCCACCTGACAACTGCATCATTTACTAACATGTTTTCCTGCATGTTTACTTGGCAACTTAAACTTCCAAATCCCCTTTCTCACCTGGGGTATTCTGGCCTTGACAGTTTGGATTAAACCTGTTGAGATGGTGCACTAACATATGAATCATGGAAGGTGCAGAAATGCATGTGTATACTCCCCTTCTCTCTAGTTAGCTCTTGGCTGTCTTTGTTTAACAGCCTTCCTCGACCTACTTATCCTCTTCTTCATCTCTTGGGCCCACTTTGTTGGCCAGTTTAACAGCATGTTCTAAATTCCCTCCATACAAGCTTTAAAGAATTCTACAAAATTCTTTCAGTAGTGAATTTATTTGGGTTGTCTAAAAGCAGAGCTGAGAAAAGACTTTGTTGCAGGTAAGTTTTAAGGGAAGCTGGTCCCAGAAACATGAGAGAATGCAAGGAGAGTGATAAAAGAAGAAAAGCTAGCATCAGGGTGTGTTATGATGCTGCACCTGTGAGCGGTAGGATCTCAAAGCCGCCACACACGACTGCTAAGAATTGTCAGCCTAAGGCATCTATCCACCAACTACCACTCCCTTAGCTGGAGGCTGTGCTATCAGTGAGATTGTGGATGGGACTGCAGAGCACCATAGCTCTGGAGAAGCCTCTTGGTCAGGAGGTAGAAAGGAACTCCCCAGCAGTAGAGGGGAGTCTGAGTTTGCTTGATTCTTTCCACTACAGCTATGGCTTCTCTGTAGAAAAGAACAAGCACTATTTCCCCTATTGTAATTTCTTTTAAGTGCCCACTGTGAACTTCCCTTGCTGACAAGTCATCATCCCTTAGGACTCAGTCTGAGTGGGTTCTTCCTTGAAGCTTTTCCTGCTCTCCTTGCCCCCCTCTGAGCTGCGGCTTTTCCTCTCCCAGGACCCTGCAACACTCATCAGAGTGACTTCTAAGTATCTATTCTTGTCTGTCTTCCTCCACTAGACTCTGAACTCCTCCCTCAGGGCAGAAAGTGTCCTTAGCCTCTAGGGCTCCTGCTCCTAGCATGGTGCTGGGTGCACGGGTGCCCCATACCTGTACATCTTGTGAAGAGACAGGACAAAAGGAAGAAATGAGCATACCCAGACATCAGTTACAAAGTAAAGATGCCAAATCTCTTTCCATGTTTGTCTCCCCACTGACACAGCACAAGGGAAAGGGCCAGTCCCAACAAAAGGAGACAGGCTTTACCCTCCTCATGCGACTGAGCATGAGCCAGCCCCAGCCCCGGTCAACCCAAGACATTGCTGATTAGAAGATGCTGCACTATTATTATTTATGTACCGTTAGAAAAGAAAATAATACTGCCAAAATGCTGGAAGGATGATACTGATTGTTAAGATGAATACTGACTTCAGGTGTACAAAACTGTGTGCATGGGGAGGAGGACTCTTTATTTCCTATAATTTTTGAAATGTGTTATTTACTTTTTTTCCATATGATTCCCAAAGGTTGGCAATCCTGTGAGATAGACATTATTATTCACATTTTACCAATTTAAAAACAGAATTCTAAGGGAGACAATCTGTGTTTCCTTGGCATTCCTCCCTCTCCCTTCCATGAGGCTCGCTCCTCACTCTTGAAGGACCTCCACTGGAAAAAAGCCTCTTGTGAACTCACCCAGCCAAGAAGGAACTCACAGGGATATCCATGGCTACTTCACTTCTTGCAGTCAAAGCAGAACAACAAGAAGCCACCACTGAGAGCTGCACCCCCACAAGGGCCATGGGCATCTCGAGGCAGCTGGCAGAGGGTATTTGGAAGCAGGGGCTGTTCTCTACAGAGCCCGCCTTCCAGACCAGCCTAGGTACCCTGTCAGAACATGTACTGACAGAGCCACTTCAAATTCCTCAGGAAAAGAGATTACATAAACTGAAATAACCAGTGAGAAATGAAAAAGGCCCTTCTTGCAAAGCTGTGTGTGACTAAAGCAGGAAATAAATAAGACAGTGATTCTGAAAAACAGTGGAACTGGTGTTGGGAGATAATGTCATAGTTTTATTTTCTTTAGAACAGTCTATTTAAAGCGTACATATCCTGGGCTACAGATGACAAATGATTGGTCACCTTCTCCACTCCCCAAGCCTAAGAACAATGAACTCAGGGACCCAAGGAGAAAGGAGAAAGAGAAACTAACAGTAATTACAACTCCCACTATGTGTCCAACTGACAGCTTGCAATATGCCCCATACCTTTTATTCTCCCTTCATTAACACCACAGGCAGCCTTCACTAGCTAAGAAACAGGTGACTGGCTAAAGGCTCTGATGCTTCAGCACTGCCCCTCCCCCATGGGGACTCTCCCCATCTCCCCAGCCTATTAGCAAGTAGGCCTGGCACAGTGTCCACATTACCATGTGGTGTGCCTGGCCACGAACACAAGGAGGGCTCCCCTGGGCTCTGGAGGCAGGTGGTAACCGTTCTAACCAGCGACGATAAAAAGATGCTTGTGCCAGAATATTCTCCTTTCCAAAGCGAAGAGAAGGAAATTGAAGGTAGGTGTAAATCACGCATACAGGGCTAACTTGCCTTTCCTGCTGTCAGTAAACACTGTGCCGCAGGCTAGCTGAGAAAGATAAGTTTTGAAAGAGTGCCTCCATTTTTAATTTTAAAACAGATTCAAGCAATAGACGAGCACGTGTGCACACACACAATGTTGTTTTCATTTTTAAAGGCCGCTACAGGGCCTGCAGAAGCCAACCTTATAGAGAGAACCATTAAAACGTTTTAATTTCACAATACAGTTCAACATGGAGCAGAGGGTCACGGTAGATTTCTGTCAATAAAGACACAAAGAAGACTCATTTGTTTTGGTAGCTTTGTTTTAAGTAACTGCGGTAAGCAATGTTTTCATTTCAGGGTGGGAGTGGGTGGCAGAGAGCCCAGAAGGAGACAGCAAAGGGCCGGGCTTTCTCTAGATTTTTAACAATTTCCCAAAATGTATTTTGAAATAGTCATCTCTCCGTATTGAGTAATTTACCCAAAAGTTATATATATCTCACCTTGGAATAAAATATTTTCACTCAACTCATTCCAATAGACATGTCATTTAGTAATCTTTGCAGCCCAGAGTATCTCAGGTAAGGGAGGGATTATTCAAGCCAGTCACCCAGAAGTGGTCCACTCAACTTATTACTTCCCTTGAACTGCACACTGTGCTTCTGTAACATCATCTATATTTTTCAATGGCCCTATCATAAGTTAACTCATATTGAATTTGTGACAAGTTACATCCTCCACTTCTCCCCACCCTGAAAGTTGTGTAATTTTTAAGCCTAATTTAAAGACTTTATCTTATAATTTTTCACCCTATTATTTTTTTCTGGTACATCATTTCAGATTATCAAGGGGTCTTGACTCAAGATCAAGTCACAAATCACATTAATGTCCCTCCCAGACTTTTGCCAACTGCCAGTTTGATAAACATATCTTCATCACAGTCACTGGTACAAACCATAAGCAAGACTAGTCTGAAAGCAGAGCTTCACATCGCTCCACTATAAATACCCCTGCAGGTTAACAATAGACTGATAGGCCATGCTCTGGAAAGAACGGTCCAAATAAATATAAATCTAAGTAAGTGAATTATTCTGCCCAGCCTCATTTCTCCATGGTACTTAACAAGGGCCCCTAGGGATATTTCATCAAAGGCCTTGTGGATATCCAGATTATACAACATGTTATGTGGTCTCTATCTGCTGTTAGATAAATTTAGGTACTACCCTCGTGAAAAGGGAGGAAGGAGGGGAAGGAAAGGAGAAAGAAGTTTTCAGCCAAGTCTTGGCAGCACTATGGCCCTGACGCCCCAGTCACAGCTGCCAGGAATCCCCCAGTCCCAACAAAGTAGTTAATACCCACGACCTCCCTTCTTCACCAAGCACTTCATCTGCATCAGGGGATGATAATCTGATGGCTTTTATACTCTCTTTAACAGAGTTTTATGAATTGCTGGGTTAAAAACCTCAGATTTCCTTACTTTTAGCAACAGCATGGGTGGACCTGGAAAACATTGTGCTGAGTGAAATAAGCCAGTCAGACAAAGACAAGCACCATATGATTTCACTCATATGTGGAGTCTAGTGAACTAACAAGTAAAAAAAAAAGACAGACTCATAGATGGAGAGCAGCAGGCTGACAGCTGTCAGAGGGCAGGGAGAGCTGGGTGAGAGAGGCGGAGTGATAGAGCAAAAAATGGACAAAAGATAAAAAAAATCATGGACATGTCTGACCAGGCAGAGTGGATAGAGCATCATATTGGGACACAGAGGACCCAGGTTCAAAACTCTGAGGTCGCCAGCTTGAGCGCAGGCTCATCCGACTTGAGCTAAACTCACCAGCTTGAGCATGGGGTAGCTAGCTTGAGTTTGGGATCATAGACATGACCCCATGGTCACTGGCTCGAACCAAAGGTCACTGCCTTGAAACCCAAGGTCGCTGGCTTGAGCAAGGGGTACTCACTCTGCTGTAGACCCCTGGTCAAGGTACATATGAGAAAGCAATCAATGAGCAACTAAGGTGCTGCAATGAAGAACTGATGCTTCTCATCTCTCTCTCTTCCTGTCTGTCTGTCCCTATCTGTCCCTCTCTCTGTCTCTGTCCAACATACACAAAATAAGTTCATGGACATGGACAAAGTATGGTGACCGTGGCAGGGGTTGGGGGAGGTAGCAAAGGTTATAGAGGAGATAAATGGTGATGGACAAAACTTGACTTGAATGAGTGAACACAAAATATGGTGTGCAGAGATGTGTTGTGGAATTGGGCACCTGAACCCTGTAGAATTATATTAACCAGTGTCACCCCAATAAATTAATTTCTTTTTATAAAACCCTAAGATTTCATCCTCAGAAATAGAACAAATTAAATGCAAAACCTGAATTTAACTTTTATAAAATCTGACTCAAACAGTTAAAGCACAGAACACGAGTCTTTGGTGGTATCTTTTCCACTGTGTGCTTGAGGTGCTATACTGGAAGTGGCACTAAACTAGATCTCAGGAGATACATCCCCAGAGCTGCCAGCAGGTGCTCTGGTGTCCCTGTTTCCATCATTTGTCTTCCAGAATGTAACCATCTTCTCTGTAAATAGAGGGAGCTAACTGCCCTAGGAGTCCCCCAGCTGCAAGGCCCTCTTCAATTCTACAAAAATCATTATCTACCCTTATTCAGCCAGGTCCTTTTAGGTTTAGGAGCTAAGGCCTAAGGGGTGTGTGTGTGTATGTGTGTGTGTGGCATGTGCAGGCATGCATGAATCTGTGTCTTTGTGCATGTGTACCTTGTATTGGTGTATGCTTGTTTTCTACAGTAGGGAGGTGGAGGAGTCACATATACAGATTTGAGAGAAGCTACTGGCCCCTAATTGTTCCATTGCCCTTCCCTCCACCCCTTAGGAATGAAGGGCTGCACTAGGACAGGAGTCATTAGGAGGGCTTGCTGCCATCAACCGCAGACCGGTGTACTCAGATGTGGCTGTGCAGGCTTTGTCTTAACTGCCTTACAATTGTCACTTAGCCTTTGAAATTAAGCTGTAGGTAGTCAATACTCTTAGTTCAAACCACACACACACACACACACACGACACCTGAACTGGGTCATTGCACAGGGCTTTGGTAATTGATTTGAGATATAATAGCATTTATTATAAGAGGCTATAACTTTTATAGGATAGTATCTTATGCAAAAGTAGAAGTTGGGAATCAAAAATGTGAACAAAATGTAAAAAATAAACAACTACATATTAGAAATGTTCTCATCCTACTGGCACACAAAACTAGATGAATATCTAGAGTTTTGCCTGTGCCTGGGCTTTCAGGATGAGACTGCCCAATGGTGATACCAGAGGAAAGTAGAGCTCAACTTCTGGTCCAGACTCCTAAACGCATTCTGTCATGTAGCCTCTCTTCTGGTGGTAATCTAGTGGAATAGAAGATAACATTTTGAATAGGATGAGTAGAATATAACTATGCCCAAGAAAACGAAGAGCAAAGAAACCTAACACATTTTTTAGGGACCATACACATACAGCAGCCAGAGGACAAGTGAGAAGGTCTGTACACAGAGCTGCACACATTCCCCAGAAGCCCAGACTTCTTTAATGTAAGTACAAGGCTTGTCCAAGTAGGTCCAGAAGGTGCAGATTTACAGATTGAGTATGACAGAATCCTCAAAAGCCACCATTTCACTATATGACAAATACTTTTAAGTACTTTTATTTAAGAAAATAAACACAAATATACAATGGTATCAATAGTTTGTATATTTTATAGTCAAGAAAAGACCAGAGATTTCTAGAAGTATTTGCATGTGTCACGAGCATTTGGGACTCAGTCTTGCTCACCTATGGGCCTGCACACTCTCTCCATGGCTGAGAGTGGAGACAATCCTGAAAGGTATGGCCTTATGACCATCAACAGTCAATGGTCAAACACCTGGCCATTCAGTCACTCAGAATAGTCCTTAGTTGGCAAACCGTGGATCATGAGCCCCATGCAGCTCTTTGGCCCCTTGAATGTGGCTCTTCCACAAAATACCACATGTGGGCGCTACCTTGATAAGGAATATAACTACCTATATAGTTTAAGTTTAAAAAATTTGGCTCTCAAAAGAAATTTCAATCGGTTGTACTGTTGATATTTGGCTCCGTTGACTAATAAATTTGCCGACCAGTGGTCTAGATCATGAGACAGCCCAAACTGGAACCAACTTAGCAGGTTAGATGGGAAAGCTACCCCAGATGAACTGTTTTAGTGGTGATGGTTGTTGTCTTCTACTACTTGCAAGGTGGGAGTCCTCAGTCAACTGTAAAGAACTATGAAGGTCTGAACACTGTTACTTCGCCTAGGCTTCTGGGTATTCTACTTGGCGTTGGTAGCAGAGTCTGGGATTAAGAAATGAACAGTCCAGCCAGGGGCTAGGAAACAGAGGCTACTCATGCTTTGGTTATTAAATTAGAACACTTAACCACTCTGTCCTTAGGTATCTTGTTTCATAAAATGGAAATGAAAGTCCCTGTTTATTCCCAAAACAGGCCTGGATCAGAGAGTAAGAAAATAATTTGTAAAAGCACCATATAAGTGAAAGATGTTTTCATCTAAAAATTATTTCTATCTATAACACACTAGAATTATATTTAAAACAGGAAAAAGCTACCAGTGGACAGACAGGTTGAATAGTATCGACTCATGGAACAGGCTAATGAAGGAGCTGAAGCCTCTTAGGAGTTGCTGCCACAAAAACCTGTGTTCTTGCAACAGATTCCACACATATTTTTTCATGGTTTCCTTTTTACTTATTTCCCATCTTTAATGTGGTATAATTGACAAATAAAAATTGTATATACTTAAGGTGTACAACATGATGTTTTATACACGTATACATTGAGAAATGATCACCATAATTAAGCTAATTAACATCCATCACATCACATGGTTACTGTTTTATTTCTGTGTGTGTGTGTGGTGCAAAGACTTAAGATTTACTTTCCTAGAAAATTTCAAGTACACAAAATACAGTATTTTAACTACAGTCATCACACTGTGCATTAGAACTCCTGAACTTACTCATCTTACATAAATGAAACTCATCTGCCCTCCCCTCAACCCCTAGCAACTATCATTCTGCCCTCTGCTTCTGTGAGTCTCTTTAAAATTCTGCATATAAATGAAAATAGGAAGTAATTTACTTTCTGTGTCTGGCCTATTTCACTTAACATGATGTCCTCAAGGTTTATTCATATTGTCCCAAATGTCAGGACATATTTCTTTATAAGGCTGGATATTAGTTCATTGCATATAACAATTCATTTGCCAGTGGACAATGAGGTTGTTTCCATATTTGAGCTACTGTGAATAATCCTGCAATAAACATGGGAATGCAGGGAATCTCTCTGATATACTGGCATCATTTCTTTCGGATACATACCCGTAAGTAAGACTGCTACATCATAAGGTAGTTGTATTTTTATTTATTTATTTTTTTTTGAGGAAACTCCATACTATTTTCTGTAATGACTGAACCAATTTACATTCCCACCAACAGTGCACAAGGGTTTTCTTTTCTCTGAATCCTTGTCAACACCTTTTTCTTTCCTTTAAAAATAGAAATTTCTGAGAGAAATGGCACCGTGAGGGGTGCTCCCGATACCTCTCCCTGAAACTTCAACAAATTCAACAACTAGAGACAGAAAAACAATCTCAGGAGCATCTGAAATACACATACATCAAACAAAGGTATGATTGGGCGAAAAGGTGGCTGAATATATAATCCACTCTGAAGGAAGTAAGATGAGGAACGGAGTATTCCGCTTTCCTCACTATTTGAGGAAGGGCTGTTTTCACTTGGAACTGAGAGAAAGTGAGGGCTTGGGGGCATGGAAAAAGCTGGGCTAGGGCAGAGACATTCAAGCCGAGGAAAGAGTGTGCCCGCGGCTCAGCCCACATGGAGCTAGCTAATGCCAATGGCAGACCCCGGCAGAGGTGGAAGAGCAGCTGCCTTGTTTACTCCCGGTATCCCTGTCGGGGAGCGCGGGCAATGTGCAGTGAATCCATCTGGTGCTTTGGGCGTGGGTGCCCGCATTCACGGATGAAGGGGCTAGGTCAGAGACTGTCAGTAGTGACGCTCTGTGTGGGCTGTGACCAGAGTTTCTGAATAATCTGGGCTTCCCAAAGAACAGTGTGCGGGAGGTACACGAAACCCGGATTCCCTACACCTGGACCTGTTTGGGCACAGCACCTCCGCCAGCCATACAGGCTAACAAAGCACTCTCCCGGGAAAGTGAACTGTGGAAGTGGTGGGGGGAAGGGCGCAGAGGCAGCTTGCAGACAGCCTCTGTAGAGCAGACCTGTGGAGTGCTGAGAGGCATACTAGACATGCCCAGAGGCTCATAAAAAGACACCTGAAAGGCAATCGGCTCCCAGCCCTGCCTAATTATGCTGGCAGTTCTGTCTGGCAGAGCCATACCCAAAACCCTGCACTGAGTTGGGATAGAGGGGGGATTTGGCAGCTCTTAGAGCCTCTTGCTCTCCAGGAATTGGCTTGGGTAACTTCACAGCTGGGACCCAGGCTGCTGGTTCAGGAAGGAAAGACTGGGGAAGAGGTTAAGGGAAAATGGACTCTCCCATTGTCGGAGCCTGCAAACACTAACAAGCCCCGCCCACCAATGGGACTGAAACCTAGTTTATGTCATCACCATAGCAACACAACAGCAAATCTCTGCCTAAGAGTGCCACAGGGGCAAAACCTGGGGTACAGCGCCACTGGCCAAAAAGAGAAGAAAGAAAAAGGAAGAAGATAACGTCTCAAAACCAGAAAAAATCCACAGTGTTTATAACTTTTTCCATTTTTTTCCTTGTGTTTTTTAACTTTTTATTTTCCTTCCACCTTGGCCATTTTATTCTATTTTCGTTTTATTCTTTTCTTTTCATTTAGAACTTTATTACCCATAGTTGTTACATTTTCCATTTTTTTCTATGACTGTTACATTCCAAAATAATTAAATCACTTTTCTATTCTCTCTCTCCCTTTGTGTTTCTTCTTTTCTCTTTCATTTCCTTCTCTCACTGCTAAACAAATTATTTTATTCTGGATTCAAATTTTTTCTTTGAGACATTTTGTGTGCTTTTTACTTCACTTTTTATCTCTTTAGCATTTCCCCACCTCCGGATCTCCAGTCTATAGTTTTTATGCCACTTAATACGATAAAATTTTCATTTTCCACTGTATTTTTCTTTTTTCCCTTTTTTTTCGTTTTTCCTTTCTCTTACGCTATTGCTCTCATCCAACCGTCATTTACAAACAAATTATTTTATTCTTGATCCAAATTTTTTCTTATGGCATTTTCTGGGTTCTTGCCTTGTTTTTTTTTTTTGGTTTTTTTTTTTGCCTCTTTGACACTCCCTACCAACACAGGCCCTCCATTCTACGTATTTTTGTTCCACTTAGCACAATGGAATTTTCAGTTTTTCACTGAATTTCATCAAAATTTATTTTTATCAAATCCTCTTAGTGTTATTAACAATACCACTCACCAATGCCATTAAGAAAAAAGAAACAAAATATCATGGATACAAAACACAGAGATATACCTCAGATAGATGAGGAAAAAATCTATAGGAAAAAATTTCACTGGGGGGAGCAAGATGGCGACGGAGTAGGCGGATGTACCAACTTCCAACTCCCAGAACTAAAGTGGATTATAACTCAATTTTAAGAACCATCATCTGGATAAACCAACTTTGAACTAAACTAAGTGGACTTTTCAACCAAGGAACACAGAAGAAGCCACATTGAGACGGGTAGGAATAGCAAAAACACAAAGCAGCCCAGCTCCCTGGAGCAAACAGCAGCCTGGAGAGACCCGCGTGGCGGGAGGAGAGTTTGGCGGAGAAGGAGGGACCTGGGTCCCAGGAACCAAGCCCAGCCTGCAATCCCAGAGCCTAGAAGAGGCGTTTGGACAGTTTAGAGCTGTGAAACAAGTGAGGGAGCTCCCAGGCCTACAGTGTGGAGTATTAGGTCTCTTCCTACTCTGCTGAGTGTTGCTAAAGCGGATGGTGGCGCAAGACGCTGAAACGCGGTTCTGTCAGCGGGGGCGGAGGCCAAACAGGTGTGAGCTCGGTCTAGCCCAGCAGGGGCGGAGGGGATGTGCAAAAGCGGTCCGGAAGCTGTGGACCGCCTGTAATCCGACCTGCGGGGACAAAGCAGGAGGCCAGGAACGTGCAGAGATCTGCTCTGCGACCCTGCATAAGCCAGCCATGACCGTGGGGACGGGACTAGGACCAGGGACAGGTGGGGGGCACGCGGCTGAGCTCATTCTGTCAGCCCAGCCGGGCCGCAGAAACTGCGGTTTGCAATTCTACGTGCATGAGCGGGCTCCGAGCACGGGGACGGGGTAGACCCCGAGACAAGTGGAAGCTCGCAGCTGAGCCCATGCTACTATCCCCGCCCGGCGGGAAAAACCGCGGTCATCCTACGTGCACAAGCGGGCTCCGAATGTGGGGGCGGGGTAGAGTCCGGAATGAGTGGAAGTCCACAGCTGAGTGGAAGCCAGCAAACACGCCCGACCCAATAAACCTTGGTTTGCAACCCTGCGCAGAAGGGCCCTGGCCTCAAGGGCGCGCTAAAGCTCCGGAAAAGCAAAGGCTCACAGCTGAGAGCACGTCAAAAGCGCAGCCCATTCCGTGAAACTGTGGCGAGCAGGCTCTGACTGCGGATTCTGGGCAGAAGTCCGGAAAAAGGATGGGTCCGCAGCTAAGCAAAGGTGCTCACCTCTACCCTTGGTGCTGAGGCTTGTGGCTCGAGTGACAGCCCCTCCCACAGAGGAGAGGCTGAAATCACAGCAAAAGCCACAGTGGACCGGCGCTGGCAACGCCCATACCCAACTGCCCTAGGCCGCGGCAGGAGGGGTGGCGGGCCTGCAGACAGACCACACCTAGAGAACACAAAGGCAACACCTACTGGACTCCAGTGGCCACAACTTGCTTATACACAGACAAAATGGGCAGGCAGAGGAATGCAAACCAAATGAATCAAGAGAAATCCACAGAGAAGGACCTGAATGAACCAGATATAACCAAATAACCAGAAGCAGAATTAAGAATAATGATAGTTAGGATGTTCAAAGAAATCAGAGCAACAATGGATAGTCATTATGAACACCTAAATAAAGATATAACAAGTATAAAAAACGAAATTGAAATAATAAAAAAGAATCAGACAGAAATGACAAACACAGTATCAGAACTGAAGACCACAATGGAAGGAATTAAAAGCAGGATGAATCACGCTGAGGATTGAATCAGCGAGTTAGAGGACACAATAAACAAAGGCACAGAAGCAGAGAAGAAAAAGAAAAAGAGACTCAAAAAATGAAAGGAACTCTAATGGAGCTCTGTGACAACCTGAAGAGAAACAACATTCGCATCATAGGGGTGCCTGAAGAAGAAGAGAGAGGACAGGAAATGGAAACTTTTTTCAATCAAATCATAGCAGAAAACTTCCCCAAATTAAGGCTGGGAAACACTCCACATGTTCAAGAAGCACACAGAACTCCATTAAAGAGAAACCCAAAAAGATCTACACCAAGACATATCATAGTTAAAATACCAAAGCTAACAGATAAAGAAAAAATTTTAAAAGCTGCTAGGGAAAAAAAGGCTATCACCAACAAAGGAGCCCCCATAAGGATGAAATCGGACTTCTCAACAGAAACACTTGAGGCCAGAAGGGAATGGCAAGATATAATCAAAGTAATGCAGAACAAGAACCTACAACCAAGACTACTTTATCCAGCAAGGCTAACGTTTAAAATTGGAGGAGAAAAAAAGAGCTTGCCAGACAAAGAAAGCTTAAAGGAATTCATAAATACCAAACCAATTCTGCAAGAGATACTAAGGGGCCTGTTGTCAACAGTTTAAAGCAAGGAAAGAATAGAGCAAAAGAATACAGCTTTAAAGAATAAAATGGCAATAAACAACTACATATCAATAATAACCTTAAAAGTAAATGGATTAAATGATCCAATCAAAAGACATAGGGTAGCTGCATGGATAAAGAAACAGGACCCATACATATGCTGTCTACAAGAGACACACCTTAAAACAAAAGATGCACATAGACTGAAGGTAAAAGGATGGAAAAAAATATTTCATGCAAATGGAAATGAAATAAAAAGCCAGGGTAGCAGTACTTATATGTGACAAAATGGACTTTTAAACAAAGGCTGTAGTAAGAGATAAAGGAGGACACTAGATAATGATAAAGGGGACAATTCAACAGGAAGATATAACTATTATATATATCTACACAGCAAATGTAGGAGCCCCGACATAGATAAAGCAGACTTTGATGGATATAAAGGGCGAGATGAACAGCAATACTATAATAGTAGGGGATTTCAATACCCCTCTAATAACAATGGATAGATCCTAAAGAAAGAAAATTAAGAAAGAAACAGCAGACTTAAAGGAGACACTATATCAATTTGATTTAATAGATATCTTCAGAACTTTAAAACCTAAAGCAGTAGAATATACATTCTTCTCAAGAGCTCATGGTACGTTTTCTAGGATAGACCACATGTTAGGACACAAAAATGGTCTCAATAAATTTAAGAAGATTGAAATCATATCAACCATTTTCTCTGATCACAATGCCATGAAACTAGAAATTAACCACTAAAGAAAAAATGAAAAATACTCAAACACTTGGAAAATAAATAGCATGATATTAAATAATGAATGGATTAACAATGAGATCAAAGAAGAAATAAAAAAGTTTCTAGAAAAAAATGATAATGAGGATACATCATCTCAAAATTTATGGAACACAGCAAAAGCAGTTCTGAGAGGGAAATTAATTGCACTACAGGCATATCATAAGAAGCTAGAAAAAGCTCAAATAAGCAACCTGACCCTGCATCTAAAAGAACTAGAAAAACAACAGCAAATAAAACCCAGGACAAGTAGAACGAAGGAAATAATAAAGATCAGAGCAGAAATAAATGACATAGAGGCTATGGAAACAATACAGAGGATCAATGAAACCAGAAGCTGGATCTTTGAATAGGTAAACAAGATTGATGAACCTTTAACTAGACTCACCAAGAAAAAAAGAGAGAGGACTCAAATATAAAATTAGAAAGGATAGTGGAGAAATAACAACTGACACAACAGAAATACAAAGGATTGTAAGAAAATACTATGAAGAACTAACTATATGCCAAAAAATTAGACAATCTTGGTGAAATGGACAAATTTCTGGAATCATATAACCTTCCAAAAATCAATCTGGAAGAATCAGAACACCTAAACAGACCAATTACAACAAATGAGATAGAAACAATTATTAAAAAAACTCCCACAAAAGAAAAGTCCTGGGCCTGATGACTTCACAAGTGAATTCTATCAAAAATTCAAAGAAGAACTAACTCCTATCCTCCTCAAGCTATTTAAAAAAATTCAAGAGGAAGGAAGACTTCCAAACTCCTTTTATGAGGCGAGCATAATTCTGATCCCAAAACCAGGCAAAGACAAAACAAAGAAAGAAAATTATAGGCCAATATCTCTGATGAATTTCGATGCTAAAATTCTCAACAAAATAATAGCCAACCGGATCCAGCAATATATGAAAAAAATCATACACCATGATCAAGTGGGATTTATTCTGGAGAGGCAAGGCTGGTTCAATATTCTCAAATCAATCAATGTGGTTCATCACATAAACAAAAGAAAGGACAAAAATCATATGATAATTTCAATAGATGCAGAAAATGCATTTGATAAAATCCAGAACCCATTCATGCTCAATACTCTCGGTAAATTGGGAATACAGGGATCATTCCTTAACATAATAATGGCCATCTATGACAAATACACAGCAAACATCATACTAAATGGACGGAAATTAAAAGCAATCCCCTTAAGATCAGGAACCATGCAGGGATGCCCCCTTTTACCACTCTTATTCAACATAGTTCTGGAAGTCCTAGCCACAGCAATCAGAGAAGAAGAATAAATAAAAGTCATCCAAATTGGAAAAGAAGTAAAACTGTCACTATTTGCAGATGCTATGATATTGTATATTGAAAACCCTAAAGTCTCAGTCAAAAACCTACTGGACCTTATAAATGAATTCAGCAAGGTGGCAGGATATAAAATTAATACTCAGAAATCAGAGGCATTTCTATATACTAACAATGAACTGTCAGCAAAAGAAATTAAAGAAACAATCCCCTTCACTATTGCAGCCAAAAAAATAAAGTACCTAAGAGTAAATTTAACCAAGGAGTTTAAGGACTTGTACTCGAAAAATTATAAAACATTGATCAAAGAAATCAAGGAAGATATAAACAAGTGGAAGCATATACCGTGCTCATGGCTAGAAAGAATAAACATCATTAAAATGTCTATATTACCCAAAGCAATTTATAAATTCAATGCAATACCAATTAAAATACCAATGACATACTTCAAAGAATAGAACACATATTCCAAAAATTTATATGGAACCAAAAAAGAACACGAATAGTCTCAGCAATCTTAAAAAGAAAAAATAAAGCAGGAGGTATCACTCTTCCAGATATCAAGGTTTACTATAAGGCCATTATACTCAAGAGAGCCTGGTACTGGCATAAGAACAGGCACATAGATCAATGGAACAGAACAGAGGACCCAGAAATAAACCCACAGCTTTATGGACAACTGATATTTGACAAAGGAGGAAAGAACATAAAATGGAGTAAAAACAGCCTCTTTAACAAATGGTGTTGGGAAAATTGGACATCTACCTGCAAAAAAATGAAACTAGACCATCAACTTACGTCCGTCAGAGGACGAGTGGATTAAAAAGCTTTGGTACATATATACTATGGAATACTACTCAGCCATAAGAAATGATGACATCGGATCATTTACAACAAAATGGATGGACCTTGATAACATTATACGGAGTGAAATAAGTAAATCAGAAAAAGACTGAGAACAGCATGATTTCATACATAGATTGGACATAAAAGTGAGACTATGAGACATGGACAAGAGACTGGTGGTTATGGGATGGGGGGAGGGACAGAAGGGTGGGATAGGGAGGAGGGGAGGGACACAGGGAAAACCAGATAGAAGGTGACAGAGGACAATTTGACTTTTGGTGACGGGTATGCAACACAATTGAATGATAAGATAACCTTGAGATGTTTTCATTGTACTTATGTACCCTGATTTATTGGTGTCACCCCATTAGAATTAATAATAATAAAATATATATATAAAAAAATTAAAATTTCATTTGCTTAGGAACCTTGGAGTTAAATGACAGAATTTAAAATTGAAGTCCTAAAAATACTCTGTGATATACAAGAAAGCACAGAAAGGCAATTTAGGGAACTCAAAAAACAATTCAACAAACAGAAAGAATACTTCACCAAGAAAATTGAAACTATGAAAACGAATCAAACAGAGATGAAAAACTCAATACATGAACTAAAAAAACGAGGTAACAAGCTTAGCCAATAGAACAGGCCAGATAGAAAAGAGAATTGGTTACATAGAAGACAGGCCACTAGAGGCACTACAGAGAGAAGAGGAGAGAGACTCACAAATTTTAAAAAATGAGAAAGCCCTACAGGAATTGTCATACTCCATCAAAAAGAGCAACATACGAATAGAGAGAAAATGAAACGGGGAACATACTGAAACAAATAATAGACGAGAATTTCCCAATACTGTGGAAAGAACTAAAGCCTCGAATTCAAGAAGCAAACAGAAAACCAAGTTATCTTAACCCTAACAAACCTACTCTAAGGCACATCATAATGAAATTGGCACAAACCAGTGACAAAGAAATAATTCTCAAGACAGCCAGGGAAAAGAAATATTATCAACAGATTTCTCAGCAGAAACTCTATAAGCTAGAAGAGAGTGGATCCCAATATTTAAAGATCTGAAAGAGAGGAACTTCCAGCAAAGAATACTATACCCACCAAAGCTATTCTTCAAATATGAAGGAGAAATAAAAACATTCCCAGATACAGAAAAGATGAGGCAATTTATCACCAGAAAATCCCCATTTTAGGAAATACTAAAAGGGGTTCCCTAATCAGATACAAAGAACAAAACAAAACAAAACTACAAGTAAAAGCTAAATCAAGATCATAATAAAAATAAGATTAATATGTTACAAAGAAACAAAATGGGGAGAGGACAAAGATTAACAGAAGCAAAGGAAGATGGAGTGCAGAAGCACTCATTAGATAATGTACTACAATGAACATGATATGTATCCTTTTCATTACTTAATGGTAACCACCCCTGAAAAACCCATCACAGAAGCACATAGCTTGAAAAAAGAAGTAACAGAGAAAAGAAGTATGGATTTTAACCAAACAAAAACAAATGAGAAAAAAATAAGAACCAAACAAGATATAAAGCTATCAGAAAGCAATATATAAAATGGCAACAGAAAACCCTCAAATGTCAATAATTACACTAAACATAAACGGATTGAACTCACCAATAAAAAGACACAGAGTAGCAGAATGGATTAAAAAAGAAAATCCAACTGTATGCTGCCTACAAGAAACACATCTAAGCTACAAGGATAAAAACACATTCAAAGTGAAAGGCAGGAAAACAATACTCCAAGCAAATACCATCCCCCAAAAAAGCAGGTATAACAACACTCATATCTAACAATGCTGAATACCAGACAGCAAAAGTAATCAAAGACAAAAACGGTCATTACCTAATGATAAATGGGACACTGAATCAAGAAGACATAACACTTCTTAGTATATATGCACCAAACCAAGGGGCACCAAAATATATAAGACAGCTACTGATTGACCTAAAAACAAAAACCGTAAACAATACAATCATACTTGGAGATCTCAATACACCGCTGACAGCTCTAGATCGTTCATCCAAACAGAAAATCAGTAAGAAATATTGGTCTTAAATGAAACACTAGAACAATTGGATATGATAGACATCTACAGGACATTTCATCCCAAAGTGCCAGAGTATACATTTTGCTCTATTGTACATGGAATATTCTCAATTGACCATATGTTGGGCCACAAAATAACATCAACAAATGCAGAAAGATTGAAATTATACCAAGCATATTTTCTGATCTTAAAACCTTGAAACTAGAATTTAACTGCAAAAAGGAGGTAAACAAATCCACAAAAATGTGGAAACTACCCAACATACTTTTAAAAAATGAGTGGGTCAAAGAAGAAATAAAAGCAGAGATCAAAAGTTACATACAGAAAAACAAAAATAACAATACAACATATCAGAATCTCTGGGATGCAACAAAAGCAGTAATAAGAGGGAAGTTCATATCACTACAGGCCTATATGAACAAACGAGAGAGAGCCTGAGTATACCACGTAACTTCACATCTTAAGGAACTAGAAAAAGAAGAACAAAACCCAAAACCAGCAAAAGAATGGAAATAATAAAAAGCAGAGCAGAAATAAATAAAACAGAGAACAGAAAAACTATAGAAAAATTTAATAAAACAAGGAGCTGGTTCTTTGAAAATAACAACGAAACTGACAAACCCTTGGCAAGACTCACCAAAGAAAAAAGAGAAAGAACTCATATAAACAAAATCCAAAATGAAAGAGGAGAAATCACCACAGATATCACAGATATACAAAGAATTGTTGTAGAATACTATGAAAAACTATATGCCACCAAATTTAACAATATAAAAGAAATGGATAAATTTCTAGAACAATACAATTTTCCTAGACTGAGTCATGAAGAAGCAGAAAGCCTAAACAGACTCAAAAGCAGGGAGGAAATACAAACAACTATCAAAAACCTCCCCAAAAATAAAAGTCCAGGGGCAGATGGCTATACTAGTGAATTCTATCAAACATTCAAAGAAGACTTGGTTCCTATTCTACTCAAAGTCTTCCAAAAAATTGAAGAAGAATCAATACTCCAAACCACATTTTATGAGACCAACATAACCCTCATAACAAAACCTGGGAAGGACAACACACACACACAAAACTACAGATCAATAGCTCTAATAAATACAGCTGCTAAAATACTAAACAAAATACTAGCAAATCGAATACAACAACAAATTAAAAAATTAATTCATCATGATCAAGTGGGTTTCATCCCAGAATCACCAGGATGTAAAACGGTTAACGTAATACACCATATCAACAAAACAAAGAACAAAAACCATATAATCTTATCAATAGATAAAGCAAAGGCATTCAATAAAATACAACATCATTTTATGTTTAAAACACTTAACATAATGGGTATAGAAAAAAATATCTCAACATAATAAAGGCCATTTATGATAAACTATCAGCTAACATCATATTAAATGGCATAAATGAGGACTTTTCCCCTAAAATCAGGAACAAGACAAGGTTGTCCACTCTCTCTGCTCTTATTCAACGTAGTACTAGAAGTTCTAGCCAGAGCAATCAGACAAGAGAAAGAAATAAAAAGTATTCATATTGGGAAAGAAGCAGTAAAGGTTTCACTTTTTGCAGATGATATGATCCTATACATCGAAAACCCCAAAGACTCCACCAAAAGACTACTAGAAACAATAAACCAATACAGTAAGGTGGCAGGATACAAAATTAATACACAAAAGTCTATTGACTTCATATATGCCAACATCAGAAATGAAACATCAGAAAACGTGCTCAAAAAAACAATCCCCTTCATGGTTGCAACAAAAAAATAAAATAGGAATAAACAAAACAAAGAATGTGAAGGACCTATATAATGAAAACTACAAAGCACTGCTAAGGAAATTTGAAAAAGATATAATGAAATGGAAAAATATTCCTTGTTCTAGGGTAGGAAGAATAAATATAGTCAAAATTATTACCCAAAGCAATATACAAATTTAATGCAATTCCCCTCAAAATTCCAATGTCATTTTTTAAAGAAATGGAACAAAAAATCATCAGGTATATATGGAACTATAAAAAACCCCGAATAGCCAAAGCAATCCTAAGGAAAAAGAACAAAGCTGGGGGCATTATACTATTGATTTCAAATTATATTATAGAGCCATTGGTAATCAAAACAGCATGGTATTGGCAGAAAAATAGACACACAGACCAATGGAACAGAATAGAAAGCCCAGAAATAAAACCACATGTATATGGTCAAATAATTCTTCATAGACGGGGCCAACAATACACAATGGAGAAAAAAAAGCCTCTTCAACAAATGGAGCTGGGAAAACTGGAAAGCCACATGCAAAAGAATGACACTTGACTACAGTTTTTCCCCTTGTACTAAAATTAATTCAAAATGGATCAAAGACCTAAATATAGGACCTGAAACAATAAATTACATAGAAGAAAACATAAATACTAAACTCATGGACCTTGGTTACAAAGAGCACTTTATGAATTTGACTCCAAATGCAAGGGAAGTGAAGGCAAAGATAAATGAATGGGACTACATCAGGCTAAGAAGCTTTTGCACAGCAAGAGAAACTGACAACAAAACAAACAGACAACTAAAGGGGAAATGATATTTTCAAACAACAGCTCAGATAAGGGCCTAATATCCAAAATATACAAAGAACTCATAAAACTCAACAACAAACAATCCAATAAAAAAAACGGAAAGAGGACATGAACAAACACTTCTCCCAGGAAGAAATACAAATGGCCAACATATAAATAAAAAGATGCTCATCTTCATTAGCTATAAGAGAAAGGGAAATCAAAACTACAATGAGATACCACCTCACACCTGTTAGATTAGCTATTATCAACAAGACAGGTAATAACAAGTGTTGGAGAGGCTGTGGAGAAAAAGGAACCCTCATCCACTGGTGGTGGGAATATAAAATAGTACAACCACTATGGAAGAAAGTATGATGGTTCCTCAAAAAATTAAGAATAGAACTACCATATGACCCAGCAATCTCTCTACTGGAAATATCCCCCATAACTCAAAAACACTGGTATGTAAAGACACCAGTGAATAAACACGCAGCCCATTATCATTGCAGTGTTGTTCGCAGTGGCCAAGACATGGAAACAACCAAAAAGTGCTTCAATAGATGACTGGATAAAGAAGAAGTGGTATATATATACTATGGAATACTACTCAGACATAAGAAATGATGACATCGGATCATTTATAGCAACATGTATGGGCCGTGATAACATTATACTGAGTGAAATAAGTAAATCAGAAAAAACTAATAACGACATGATTCAATACATAGGTGGGGCATAAAAATGAGAATAAGGAACACGAACAAGAGTGTGGTGGTTACAGGGGGGTACGGGGAGGAAAAGAGGAGGTTGGGGGAGTGGAGGGGCACAAAGAAAACCAGATGGAAGGTGACAGAAGACTATATGACTTTGGGTAAAGGGTATGCAACATAATCAAATGTCAAAATAACCTGGAGATGTTTCCTCTGAACGTATGTACCCGGATGGATCAATGTAACCCATTAAAATTAATTTTAAAAAAATAGCCATTTCTAGGACGGCAAGATGGCGATGGAGTAGACGGACGTACCAGAACCAAAGTGGATTATAACGTAATTTTAAGAACCATCATCTGGATAAACCAACTTTGAACTAAACTAAGTGGACTCTTCAACCAAGGAACACTGAAGAAGCCACATTGAGACTGGTAGGAAAAGCGAAAATGCAAAGAGGGCTGCCCAGCTCTTCGGAGCGAACGGCAGCCGGGAAAGACACACATGGCGGGAGGAGAGTTTGGCGGAGAGGGAGGGACCTGGGTCCCAGGAGCAAAGCCTCATCCTGCAGCCCCAGAGCCTAGAAGAGGCGTTTGGACAGTATTGAGCTGTGAAACAAGTGAGGATACTGTTTGTGAGAAAGAGACAGTTTTCTCCGACCCAAGATTCTTCTTAAGGAGACAGCGCAGAAAACCTCTCTCACAGCCACTCACCTGGGGCTTCGGGGAACGGTGTCAGAGAGAGGACCAAAGCAGTGGGAAGAGAGTGTGGTCTGAAGGCACAGGGAGAAACACTCTGAGGGACAGCCACCCTAACCCCTGCGTTGAGTCACTTCCCTAATTGAAAACGCATATTTCCTGTGGAACTAGCAACACCAGCAAAGGGAGACAGGACACCAGCCAAACGAGCTCTCCTGCGGCACTTAGAGCAGAGCTGCTTAGACGGTGGGAGCTTTCAGGACTATAGTATGGAGTGTTAGGGTCTGAGCTGCAGTGCACCCACCCACGCTGCTGAGGGCTGGCTGGAGGGACGGTGGTGGCGGGCCACTGAAACGCAGTTCTGTCGGTAGGGATCGAGGCCCAGAGGGTGTGAGCTCGGTCTAGCCCAGAAGGGGTGGAGGTAAGGCGCGAAAGCAGTCTAGCAGCTGCGGGCCCGCCTATAGCCCACCTGCAGAGGAAAAGCGGGAGGACAGAAACAGGCAGAGATCTGCTCTGTGACCCTGAACCCTGTGCAAGCCGGCCATGACCGCAGGGGTGGGGCTAGGACCAGGGACAGGCGTAGGCTTGTGGCTGAGCACACGCCAGCAGCCCCGCCCGGCCCGAGAAACCATGGTTTGCCATCCTGCATGTGTGAGTTGGCTCTGAATGCAGGGGCAGGGCTAGAGCCCTGGATGAGCGGAGGCTTGCAGCAAAGCACACACCAGCAGCCCCGCCTGGCCCGAATAATCTGTGGTGTGTGATCCTGTGCAGGGGGGCCCTGGCCTTGGGGGCGAGGCTAAAGCTCCAGACGGGCGGAGGCTCACAACTGAGTGCACATCAGCAGCCCCGTTCAACCCCAAAAACTATGGCGAGCAGGCTCTGACTGCAGGGGCTGGGCAGAAGCCCAGGAACAGGATGGGTCCACAGCTGAGCAAAGGTGCTCACCTCTACCCTTGGTGCTAAACAAACCAATTACAACAAATGAGATCGAAACCATTATCAAAAAGCTCCCAAAAAAGAAAAGTCCGCGGCCTGATGGCTTCACAAGTGAATTCTATCAAAAATTCAAAGAAGAACTAAATCCTATCCTCCTCAAACTATTTCAAAAAATTCAAGAGGAAGGAAGACTTCCAAACTCCTTATATGAGGAGAGCATAATTCTGATCCCAAAACCGGACAAAGACAACACAAAGAAAGAAAATTATAGGCCTATATCCCTGATGAATTTAGATGCTAAAATTCTCAACAAAATATTAGCCAACGGGATCCAGCAATATATGAAAAAATCATACACCATGATCAAGTGGGATTTATTCTGGAGAGGTAAGGCTCGTTAAATATTCACAAATCAATTAATGTGATTCATCACATAAACAAAAGGAAGGACAAAAATCACATGATAATTTCAATAGAAGCAGAAAATGCATTTGATAAAATCCAGCACTTCACTGAGAGCTCAAACCTCTCAGTAAAGTGGGAATACAGGGAACATTCCTTAACATGATGAAGGCCATCTACGACAAACCCAGAGCAAACATTATACTAAATGGACAAATATTAAAAGCAATCCCCTTAAGATCAGGAACCAGGCAGCGGTGCCCCCTTTCACCACTCTTATTCAACATAGGTCTGGAAATCCTAGCTACGGCAATCAGACAAGAAGAAGAAATAAAAGGCATCCAAATTGGAAAAGAAGAAGTAAAACTGTCATTATTTGCAGATGATATGATATTGTATATAGAAAACCCTAAAGTCTCAGTCAAAAAACTACTGGATCTGATAAATGAATTCAGCAAGGTGGCAGGATATAAAATTAATACTCAGAAATCAGAGGCATTTCTATATACCAACAATGAACTGTCAGTAAAAGAAATTAAGGAAAAAATCCCCTTCATTATTGCAACAAAAAAAATAAAGTACCTAGGAGTAAATTTAACCAAGGAGGTTAAGGACTTGTATTCGGAAAATTATAAAACATTGATCAAAGAAATCAAGGAAGATAGAAACAAGTGGAAGCATATACCGTGCTCATGGTTAGGAAGAATAAACATCATTAAAATGTCTATATTACCAAAGCAATTTATAAATTCAATGCAATACCAATTAAAATTCCAATGACATACTTCAAAGATATAGAACACATATTCCAAATATTTATATGGAACCAATAAAGAACATGAATAGCCTCAGCTATCTTAAAAAGAAAAAATAAAGCAGGAGGTATCACTCTTCCATATAGCAAAATTTACTGTAAGGCCATTGTACTCAAGACAGTCTGGTACTGGCATAAGAACAGGCACATAGATCAATGGAACAGAACAGAGGACCCAGAAAAAAAACCACATCATTATGGACAACTGATATTTGACAAAGGAGGAAAGAACATACAATGGAGTAAAGACAGCCTCTTTAGCAAATGTTGTTGGGATAATTGGACATCTACCTGCAAAAAAATTAAACTAGACCATCAACTTACACCATTCACAAAAACAAACTCAAAATGGATAAAAGACTTAAATGTAAGCCGTGAAACCATAAGCATCTTAGAAGTAAACGTAGGCAGCAAGCTCTCCGACATCTGTAGCAGCAATATATTTGCCGATTTATCTCCACGGGCAAATGAAATAAAAGGCAAGATAAACAAATGGGACTATATCATACTAAAAAGTTTTTGCACAGCTAAAGACAATAAGAACAGAATAAAAAGACAAACCACATAATGGGAGAACATATTCAACAATACGTTTGATAAAGGGTTAATAACCAAAATTTATAAAGAACTTATAAAACTCAACACCAGGAATACAAATAATCCAATTAAAAAATGGGCAAACAAAATGAATAGAAATTTCTCCAGAGAGGACATACAGATGGCCAGTAGGCATGTGAAAAAATGCTCAACATCACTAATCATTAGAGAAATGCAAATTAAAACCACAATGAGATATCACTTCACACCAGTCAGAATGGAGCTTATCAGCGAAACAACACAGAACAAGTGCTGGTAAGGATGTAGAGAAAAGGGAACCCTCCTGCACTGCTGGTGGGAATGCAGACTGGTGCATCCACTGTGGAAAACAGTATGGAGATTCCTCAAAGAAGTAAAAATCGAACTGCCTTTTGACCCAGCTATCCCACTTATAGGAATATACCCTAAGAACACCATAGCACTGTTCGAAAAGAAGAAATGTGTGCCCCCATGTTCGTGGCAGCATTGTTCACAATAGCGAAGATCTGGAAACAGCTCAAGTGTCCGTCAGAGGACGAGTGGATTAAAAAGCTTTGGTACATATATACTATGGAATACTACTCAGCCATAAGAAATGATGACATCGGATCATTTACAACAAAATGGATGGACCTTGATAACATTATACGGAGTGAAATAAGTAAAACAGAAAAACCTGAGAACAGCATGATTTCATACATAGGTGGGACATAAAATTGAGACTATGAGATATGGACAAGAGTGTGGTGGTTACGGGGTGGGGGGAGGGAATAGAGGGTGGGGGAGGGGGAAGGGGAGGGCCACAAAGAAAACCAGATAGAAGGTGACAGAGGACAATTTAACTTTGGGTGATGGGTATGCAACGTAATTGAATGATAAGATAACCTGGAGATGTTTTCTTTGAACATATGTACCCCATTAAAATTAAATTTAAAAAAATGTTCAATAAAATAAAAAATATAGCCATTTCTGACATGAATGAAGTAAGATCTAATTGTAGTTGTCATTTGTTTTCTGATGATGTTGAGCACCTCTTCATATACCTGATGGACACTGTATGTCTTGTTTTCAGAAATGTCTATCCAGGTCTTATGCCAATTTTCAAAATTGGGCTCTTTGTCTTCCTTGTCATTGAATTATATGAGCTCTTCATATACTTGACATTAACCACTTAGATGATGTGATTTGCAACTATTTTGTCTTGTTCCATATATTGCCTGTTCGCTCTAATAACTGTTTCATTTGCTGTGAGAGCTTTTTGTTTTGACGTAGCCCATTCTCTATTTCCTTTTGTTGCCTGTACTTTTGGTGTCATGTCCAAAACACCATCACCAACACCAATATCAAAGAGCTCTTCTTCCCTTATGTTTTCTTTTAATAGTTCTACCGTTTCAGATCTTATAGTCAAGTCATTAACCCATTTGGAGTTGATTTTTGTATATTGTGAGATAAAGGTCCATAAATGAGGACAGGAAAGAGTGGCTAATAAAGTCAGATAGACAGGTAGAGGCTAGACATGCAGGGCCTCACAGGTTTTAGACTGGAGCTGCCACTCTACATGCAGGTTCACGGGAAGCTTTTCAAGTGTAGTCAGGAGCATGGCCAGGTCTAAAATATGCACACTTCATAAAATGTCCTCTCATACTCTTTTATATATTTTGACTCAATTCATTAACCATAAAATGAAATAAAACTCCTCAGCTAAGCATTTCAGGTCCTCCTCCATGAGCTGATTCCAACAACTATTTCCAAATCATACATTCAAATCAAATTCTGTTCCTGTGTTATGTCATAAATAGTACTACACATATTCTTGCGCATAACTAGAATATACTGCGCTTAAAGCCTACACATCCAACTTAATACTTTCAGAGAACTAAGTAATTTAGTCTTTTGACCATAGACTATGAGTGAATCTCTTCAAAGACCAAGTCAAATCCCACAAAACCTTCCAAAATCCAGGGGAACGACATTTCTTCCATCTGCAGAGTTACATCAGTGTCTAGTTTTCCTTTTGTGGCACTTGCCAATTTCTATCTTACATATGACTGTTTTGGTATATATCTTATCTTTACATCTTCAGCATAAAATACATCTTTGAGTCTTCCCATCTCCACCTGAAGTACCAAGCACATTGCCTGTCATATTTCCCTTGTTCTGTAAATAATAAATAAATGGAAGGATGAATTAACGAGCAAATGAACAAACAGGGCTGGCAGGCTTGTTCATGAAGGATCCAGGAGACACAAACACGGCAGAGAGCAGAATGTGGCATTAGAGGACATAGCAATGAGGTCATGGCTCATGAAGGACATACAGGCAGGTACTGCAAATATAAGGGGAACACTCTGTAAAGTACATGACCATCCAACCACTATGCTGTACACCTGAAACCAACAGGAAATAATACTGAATATAAACTGTAGTTTCAAAAGAATACAAAAAAAGAAGCATGCAGTTACGTTAGTTTGGTATAAAAACTACTTCATGAATGAAGCGTTTTCCTAACTTTATGTTAAGTCCTGGCAGAACTGAAGGCCTGGCTATTGGGAGGCTAACATGGTAACACAAATTTGGCAATAGAGGGATTCTGAGGTTCCCACACAATCCACAGCTAGAGTTGTTTTATTGACTGGTGCTCCAAGAAGTGGTGATTTCAGCAATTACCGATGTAGGCTGCTAGGGGTATCTAACAGGGCACTAAGGCGGCACGACACGGGCTTGTGCTGATTATTTCCCTTACTACTGTGTTGAAAGATACTGACAACCACACCACAAACAGACCCTCTACCTTTATATCCCTGGGTAGATCAGGTGAAAAACGCAAGTAACAAGGATAATCTACTTTACTCTGCAAATTAAAAAAAACAAAAAAGCAAAACTGAGCCTTCTACCAATATCACTATGAACAAGAGCAACAGACCAACCCTAAGGAACAATGAGAAAGGAAAAACTATCCATGTATATAAAATTCAGTGTTTTCTAAAGCTTTAGATTCCCTCTCACGAACTAGGAGTGTAGTATTCTTAACTCACACATGCATGCAAGGAATAGGAGCTACATAACATGAAGCTTTGTTTATGCTGGTTTGTGTTACCACCTCCTCAACATTACACAAATATAAAAAACACCAAAAATAACATCTAAAACAAAAGTAAATTAAGAACAGTACATACTGGTTAATTCTAAACCCACATATAAACATATCTATGGACTATAAGCATTACTCTGCTATAAACATATATTTGCAAACAGTTCATCCAAATATTAACACTGTTTTTCTCTTGTGAACAAAATTTGTATGTGACATGCACCAGGTTTATGATTCTTTTACTTAACAAAGTTGTGTGTGTATTCTATTTCTTCTTCCCAAATAAACAACAGATTGACATCACAAAGCTTCCTTTTAGCAGAATACTGAGCAAACAAATATTTATTCTGGGTTACTCGGCTGTGACATATAAGGGATTCATGACATACTATGTCTGGTGCCTGCTTAGTGTTTACGAGATAATTGCACTGTGGACAACCTAAGACATTGCATTAAATCGACAGACCTGATTTTAAATTTTTAAAAACATGGAATGGGCAGAATTTAATCAGTCATGCCTCCATAAAATTAAGGGAGGTATAAATAAGTGGGCAATAGAAAGGTGCAATAAAACCAGGATTAATCTAACTGTGATTAATTCGGGATCAGATTAAGACCGAGCATGCCAGCTGTATCAAGCCCATTCTTCAGTGTTATTCTCTCCTGTTCCTTGTTGTTACCCCTTTCTTTCTCCTCCTCATTCCCCTCTGCTTTCACCCCCAGGACACCCGCCTTGTGGATAAACCTGCAGGAGAGTTAATTGTCACATACATGGGTTTAATCACATTGTCCATCACATTTGGAGCCCTGCCTTTAGCGATCCGTGACTAATTGTTGTGGTAATTTTTCAATCATTAACAGCAGCGCATATGCTGCAGACAAATCCCAAGGTGCCTACTAAACCCCAGTGACAAGCTGCACACAGGCTCCAGAAGGGCCAGCACACCCCATTCCTGGGCCCCCATCCCCAATCCTATTAGTCATGCATCTTCATGAATATACATATACTTCCAAGGTTGTCAGGCTGAAATGAGGTCAGAGGGACCTGCCTGTATTTTATAACATAGCCTTGTTTTCGATCTTTGCTTAGAAAAATGAAGAAGAGAAAAAAAAAAAAGAAAATTAAAACTCCACGTGGGATAACTGGCTGAGGGACTATTCTAAATTCCACTTGTTCCTCATTCATTTTCAGTCTGGCTTCTGAGCTGAGGCAAGTGCCCTTTCTTTGAGTTTCAGCAGTATTAGTGATCTCCATGGCAACCACAAGTGCTCATCTGCTACACTACACTGCAGCAGCCTCCTTGGGCTCAATTCTCAAGTCACCCTGGTGTCAGATGGGGCACGCCATGTGTGCTGGTGGGACCAGACCTTGCCTTGGGGAATCCTCCAGCTGACTGAAGCCCTGCTCTAATCACCACATAATATGAGTGAACAAGATCACACAAAATATGATCTGTCTGCACGGTTTCCGAGAATACTATTTATTTTTCATTTTCCTTTTTTTTTAAAGGGTCTTTGTTGGTTAAAGGCAAAGAGACACAAGACTATATTACAAAAAGGATTAATTTTAAAATAGGCATAAAGTGTTATGAAAATGTGATTTATTTAAAGCATACATTTTATAAAACAAAACATTTAAGAGACTATATATAAGGTAAAAAAGATAAAAATAAAGCATACATCTCATATACCTTGCATTAAATAAAGGAACTGCTCAAGAGGAAACTAAAACTCCTAGGTTTTCCCTTTGGTTCTTCCTAAATAAAGAAACATTTATGATACTGGTCAGAGTAGGGAAAGGCAAAAGGATTCCTGGATTATTACTGAAATTCTGACTCTCTATGGAAATTCCGTCATATACCCAGTTTCCCCAATATTAAAATAATTTTACTTATTTTAGACACTTAGCACTGGATCACTGAGCAAGGTCTTGGCAAGACTTAATATGTGCAATTCATTTTTAGCTCCTCAAATGAAACATGTTTGATGGAGGCTCCATTATTATGAAATGAGGGGCCCAGCGCCCTCTACTGCTGCTTCTAGGTCAGTTTCTCAGTGTCTGAAATCCCACCATGGTGTTCACTTATTCTTAACAAGTTTCTTATACTCTGGCTTAGAAAGCGTTTACTGATAAAGCAGAAAGAAAGGTGCAAGGAAATAAGAGAAAACAGCTAACAACAGGCTGACTGTTACTATGGAATATCCTTGTTCTGAGACCATTCCAAGGTACTTAAGGTGAGTTACAGCAGAGTAAGAAAGGTGTAGAAAAATTCAGAGCTCAATTTTGCATCATGAGCTAACATTAAAAGGATAAAAAAAAGGGATCTTTTACTTTTTGCTTACATTAGTCTAGGACAAAGAGGGGGAAAAGCAGGATTCAGATAGGATCTTATTGATTTGTGTTTTCTAGAAGTCAGTGAAAAAGAATTCCCTTTTATTCTTTGAATTATTTTTACATTCATGGTACTAGTTAGTTCCCAACTTCACTTCTGACTTTAATTGAAACAAACTCAGAACCCTGTTCCATAACAAAAACTTATATAGATAAGAAAACAATTTAAATATCACTTTTCTCCTTTTTTCCATCATGTAAATGATGACCCTCAAATAACATTTAAATAATTCCAAATATAATTTCAGCTTAGAGCTGAAACAGGACAGCATATTGAAGAAATTCTGCTTCCTTATTGAAAATTAACTTTTTTTGGAAAGGTGTTGGTAAAAATAATATTAATAATAACAAAACACTAAACAATAACATAGTGAAGTCTAACATTCATTGAACTTAATCAGCATTTAGCTGTTCTAAATGCTCTCCATACAACATTCTTAAATTTCTGTAAATCTTTAAGATCAGCATCAAATTATTCTCATTTTTATTTTATAATTTATTTATTGACTTTAGAGACACAAGAAAGGGATCGAGAAAGAAAGAGAGAGAGAAACATCAGTTTGTTGTTCAACTTATGTTTGTACTCATGGTCGATTCTTTTATATATATATCTTTTCTAAAATTTATTTTTTAATTTATTTGTTGACATGGTTTCAAGTGTCCCACTCAGTATAACACCATCTATAAACTGCATCATGCATCCTCCACCCCACACCCCCCATTAGCTGATTCCTATATGTGTTCTGATCTGGGATCAAACCCACAACCTTGGCGTATCAGGATCATGCTTTAACCAACTGAGCCACCTGGCCAGGGCATTATTCTCATTTTTGAGTGAAGGAGAATGAGACACAGAATAAGTATTCAAATCCAGTCTATCAAAGTTACTCATTAAAGTATGTGAACCATTAAGAACACTGAGAAGAATCAAATTCTGAGGCTGCCTGACCTGTGATGGTGCAGTGGATAAAGGGTTGACTTGGGAACACTGAGGTCGCCAGTTCAAAACCCTGCACTGGTCTGGTCAAGGCACATATGGGAGTTGATGCTTCCAGCTCCTCCCCCCTTTCTCTCTCTCTCTCACTCTGTGTCTCCTCTCTAAAATGAATAAAATAAAAAGAAATTTTAAAAAAAAGCTGTTGATCATAGAGTCTAGGTCCTGAAAAAAAAATCATAAAAACTTGATCTTATACATTTCCTCCTCTAAACTCAAACTGTATTTACCCATCACCCATAAGCTTTATGTGTGACCTCATCAGTGCACCCTTGAAGTGAGGGAGTGTTACTGACAGAAACCCAGCTGCAACAAGGAACACAAGAACCGGTACTGAGAATATTCTACATGCCCAGATTCCAGAGCTGGCAGATGGTATGATTTACTGCAGAGGCAATTAACTGAGAGCTCCTAAATTCTAACATACTGGAGTGCAGAGAAAGGGATTTCTCAGGCCTGAGCAGCTGTCTAGGGAGGACAAGAAAGTACCAAGTGGCAGGATAAGCCACTCATCACCTGTGCACTGAGTCTTTTCAGCGATGCCAGGAAGTACGCAGAGCAGAGGGGTCAGGTGAGTACGGGCTCAGAGGGGGAAGAGAAGCAGTTCTGCTGCAAGCTGGTGCCGACAGGGAGCACTGATAAAGCACAGCTCTACTGGGAAAGACCCCCGTGGGCAGCTGGGTGGTGCTGGTGGAGGTGGGAGAGCAATAAAGCTGTCACCCAGTGGGAGTAGCAATGGCTAAAACAGGTTTCTGTCAAGACATTTCTGTATAGGGTTCCTAACAGTCTCTCGTCCTTTCCATCAATGCAAGTCCTATGAAACTTAAAATGACTAAAATCCAACGAACTAAAATTGTCAGAAAGATATATTTTCAAAATTTTCCTGTCACAAAATACTTGGAATATTGGGGTTATGGGATGCCAAGTCAATTACAAATCTACACTTGTATCTACACGTACAAATTCCAGATATAGAAATCCTTAACTTTCATTATTCAGAATGGAAGTATGCCTTCCACACATTACCCTATAAAGACAAATCAAATTATCTTTTCATTCTTAGCTCACTATTGTTTTCTGATCAGTATTTAGAAGAACAGGAACAGACTGAAGCATCTGTTTCTTGTGTCAAGTGTGATTTTACTAATTGTTAGGAAATAAAATGGTTTACAAATTATGCAAAGAATCTGTAACTTATTCCACAGACACAGGAAAAACATGAAAGATCAACACTGGTATTCAAAATTACATTAAATTTTATGAATAAAATGGCCCACTCTGAAACAAACTTAAAAATTTCTGGTCAAACCATATTTTAGGAAATGAGTCTTCTTTTCTTTAATAGTATGGACTATCCTTAAACAGTTCTCTCTCTTGATGAGAATATAAAAGGGAGTTCAGTTATTATAAGAAGATACACATTACTATCACAAAAACTCTCCTTTCATTATATGGGTAAATATGTTTTCTATTATAAACTGGGGATTGGAAATCTAACAGGCATGCTCTGAAACATTAACATAACTTTGCTGCCACACATGTGCAATATTTCACAGTTTAAGAATATTATTTTATTGGTGAGTTCAATCCATTTACATTTATTGTGATCATTGCCACTAGAGGGTTTCCTATTGCCATTTTATATAATGCTTTTTGATAGTTTTGTATCTTGTTTGGTTCTTCTCTTTTGTTTTTCTATCATTTGTTTTTGTTTGGTAGTAATCCATACTTCTTTCCTTTGTTAACTTCTTTTTTCAAGCCATGTGCTTTTGTGGTGGTTTTTTCAGGGGTGGTTATATTATGTAATAGAAAGGATACATATCACGTTCATTGTAGTACATTCTCTCATGAGTGCTTCTGCACTCCATCCTCCTTTGCTACTGTTAATCTTTGCTATCATCAAGACAGATAATAACAAGTGTTGGAGAGGCTGTGGAGAAAAAGAAACCCTCATCCACTGTAGGTGGAAATGTGAAGTAGTACAACCACTATGAAAAAAAGCATAGTGGTTTCTCAAAAAATTAAAAATAGAACTACCATATGACCCAGCAATCCCTCTACTAGGTATATACCCCCAAAACTCATAAACGCTAGTACATAAAGACACATGCAGCCTCATGTTCACTGCAGCATTGTTCACAGTGGCCAAGACATGGAAAGAACCAAAAAGCCCTTCAATAGATGATTGGATAAAGAAGATGTGGTACATATATACTATGGAATACCACTAAGCCATAAGAAATGATGACATTGGATCACTTACAGCAAAATGGACGGACTTTGATGACATTATACTGAGTGAAATAAGTAAATCAGAAAAAATTAAGATCTATATGATTCAATACATAGGTGGGACATAAAAATGAGACTCAGGGACATGGACAAGAGTGTGGTGGTTACTGGGGGGGATGTTGGGGAGAAAGGAAAAGGAGGGTATAGGAAGAGGGGAGGGGCAGAGAGAAAACCAGACAGAAGGTGATGGAAGAGAATCTGACTTTGGGTGATGTGTATGCAACATAATCAAATGTCAAAATAACCTGTAGATGTTTTCTCTGAAAGTATGTACCCTGATTGATCTATGTCACCCCATTAAAATTAATAAAAATAAAGAATATTATTTTGCAATACATTGAAGGATGAAAATGATATTTAGAAATTTTGATGTTACTGACACTAAGAGCTTTCATGACACTGCAGTTCTTAAGAGTTTGTCCTGACATGTGAAACATTGGGCTGAGAATATCACACTGTCTACAGAAGGTGGAACACAAGTCCCTCCCAGCTGTGATGATTGTAGGTCTTTTTAATACTGACCTCAGTCTCTCAAAAAGGAAAATGGATGATCAACATTATACCAGTATGTATTATATTTAATAGAATTCTGAAGTAAATCACATTATTTAGAAAACAAATGTTTTCAAAAATGGCTTATCTTTCCTATGATAATTTTCTTAAGGCAGTGAACACTTTTAACCATCAAAGAGCATATCTAAATTTGTAGAACTATAAAGAGGTAAAGGCATAAGGAATCTTAGAAATAATCTTAGTGCAACACCTTTTTTTTACTGATTAGAAACCATACAAGTCTAAAATTATATAGTAATAATAACAATACTACTGCTACTATTACATTTTCAAACTAATATTTATCAAAAGGTAACTGTGTGCCAAAAACTATCCTGAGTGTTTTCCATCTATAATCTTCTTAGGTCTTTTAAGAATCAAAAGAGATAAAAATTAGTATTATTGCCCCCATTTTACCAAATAAGGAAATCAAGGCACAATGAAGTTATATATCATGTCTAAGTTTATCTAGATGGCAAGGGCAGAGCAAATACTAGGACCTAGCAATTTGTCATAGCCTTGCTCTTAAACCTATGAAACCATGAGAAATGCCCATATTTTTCTATACCAGGTGTTAGGGATACTTAAAGGATTAAGATACTGCCTTCTGAATGAGGAGATGAGATAAAGCCATCTAAGCATTTGAGAGTCCATAGAAGATACAGACAATAAGTGCAAAGTATAGACTATAACTCCAAACTGAGAAGCACACTCTAAAGACAAACAATCTATGCAAATAGAACTGCCCATAAACACTTGAGTCTCAACAGCCAACATAGTTATAAAGCCACTCACTGTGGGCAATCTGGTGGTGTGTACATAGGAAGGAAGAAGAATTAATATTTATTTGATAACTACCATCTCATATACAATGACGATACTTTTTTTCTTCTAGTATTCAATCTCATTGGGAGAGCCCAGAATACCACGGGAATATTCACAACCTCCGAAATAAAAGTACATAGTAATTCTCACTCTCATTATCTTACGATGAGAAAACCTAGCCATGAAGTGGTTTGCTAGATGAATCTCTATAGGGGAAACAGAAAGCTACTGGAAAAAATTAGATTGCTTAATTACACTATGTAGCATGTAGGGAAAAACCAAGACTGTTAATACTAGAAGCCTATGCTTGAGAAGTTAGAAAATGTAGAGGATCTAGCAAAGATGGTAGATCACTGAAGAATGTTTTATTAACAGTTCAGAACTATGGTATAATCATCTATGGAGTCCTAATGAATAAATGCTATTAGCTCTCACGCAGTAGGAATGGTTTCAAAACCCTCGGGGGTATCAATGAAAAACTGCTTGGGCAGTGATCACGAAGAACTTCTCAGAAATGGAATGGCCTCTGAATTAGGCCTTTGGAAGCTACAGTAGTAATCCTTCAACTGCAGTAATATGTTTTTACTTAAAGCTTTAAATATCCATTTAAGAATTAATTAATAATAGGTGGGGTAAAAAAGGTAACAAAGTAGGTGTTACAACTCCCACCTCCCAGGACCAAAGTGGATTACAACTTAACTTAGGAACAATCAACTTGAAAAATCAACTTTGGACTAAACTAAGAGGAATCTATAACCAACCATCACCAAATGAACCACACCGAGACTGGTAAGAAGGGTGGAAATGCAGAAAGGGCTGCCCCGCTCCTAGGAGTGAGTGGCAGCCCGGAGGGTCTCTCATGGCGGGGTGGGTTTCTGGGAGAGTTGTGGACCCTCAGCCTTAAGACCGGAGCCCAAGCCTGGAGCCCCAGAGACTGGAGGAGGCGTACGAACAGTAGTTAGCTGAAAGAAGAGCTCGTTTACTGTTTGCGAGAGGAAGACAGAACTCCCAGACCCAGGTTCCATCTTAAGGAGGACTGGAGTTGCAAGAGGAAAGTGTAGTCTTGGGGGCACAGGGAGAGTCTGTGGAAAACAGCCACCCTGACCCTTGTACTGGGTCACTCTCCAAACCTAAAATGCCCATTCTTCCTGGGAGAACCAAGCCAGCAAAGGAAAGCAATTACCCCACCCACCAGAGGCTCTACTGGTCCAGTCAGTGCAGAGAGACACTTAGAAGTAGGGGGTGCATCATCAGGGACACAGAATTTGAGTGCTGAGGTTTGGGCTACACAATCCCCCTCAACCTGCTGAGTATCTTCGGAAGGGTGGGAGGGCCCAACCGCATGGGCTGTGGGGCAATCAGGGGCAAAGCCCAGCGAGGCAGTCGTGTGGCAGAGAGAAGCAGTCAATCACCTACAAAATAGCCCCCATAAGAATGACATCAGACGTCTCAATAGAAACACTTGAGGCCAGAAGGAATTGGCAAGAAATATTCAGTAATGCAGAAAAAGAAACTACAACCAAGACTTCTATATCCAGTAAGGTTATCATTTAAAACTGAAGGAGAAGTAAAAAGCTTACCAGACACAAAACACTCAAGGAATTCATACAACAAAAACATTCTGCAGAAAATGTCAAGGGGCTTGTTGTAAACAGAACAAAGGGGAAAAAAATTAGTAAAAGTGGAATGTAAACTTAAAGAATAAAATAGCAATAAAAAACTACATATCAGCCTAACCTGTGGTGGCGCAGTGGATAAAGTGTCGACCTGGGAACAGTGAGGTCGCCAGTTCAAAACCCTGCACTGGTCTGGTCAAGGCACATATGGGAGTTGATGCTTCCAGCTCCTCCCCTCTTTCTCTCTTTCTCTCTCTCAATCTGTATCGCCTCTCTAAAAATGAATAATAAAAAACACCTACATATCAATAATAATCTTAAATATAAATGGATTAAATGATCAAATCAAAAGACATAGGATAACTGCATGGATAAGAAAACAGGACCCATACGTATGCTGTCTACAAGAGACCCATCTCAAAACAAAACATACATACAGACTGAAAGTAAAGGAACAAAAAAAGTATTTCATGCAAATAGAAATGAAAGAAAGCTGGGGTAGCAATACTTATATCTGACAAAATAGACTTTAAAACAAAGGCTATATTAAGGGATAAAGAAGGTCACTACATAATGATAAAAGGAGCAATTTAACAGGAAGAAATAACCATTATAAATGTCTATGCACGTAACATAGGTGCACCTAAATATATAAAGCAGATTTTGATGAATATAAAGGGTGAGATCAACAGCAATACTATAATAGTAAGGATTTCAATACCCCAAACAGCACTGGATAGACCTTCAAAAAAGAAAATAAACAAAGAAACAGCAGACTTAAAGGACAAATTTGATCAACTGGATTTAATAGATATCTTCAGAACCTTTCACCCAAAAGCAGCAGAATATACATTCTTTTCAAGTGCTCATGGTACATTCTCTAGGATAGACCACATGCAATGACAAAAAACAAGTCTCAATAAATTTAAGATTGAAATTATATCAAGCATATTCTCTGATCACATGGCATGAAACTGAAATCAACTACAATAGAAAAAAATGAAAAACGAACACTGGAAACTAAATAGCATGTTATTAAATAATGAATGGGTTAATAATGAAATCAAAAATTTTCTTGAAACAAATGAAAATGAACATACAACAACTCAAAATTTATGGGACACATCAAAAGCAGTACTGAGAGGGAAGTGCATAACATTACAGGCATACCTTAAGAAGCAAGAAAAAGCTCAAATGAATAACTTAACCCTGCATCTAAAAGAACTAGAAAAATAACAGCAAGTAAAGCCCAGAGGAAGTAGAAGGAAGGAAATAATAAAGATCAGAGGGGAAATAATTGACATAGAGGCAAGAAAAACAATACAGAGGATCAATGAAACCAAAGCTGGTTCTTTGAAAAGGCAAACCAGATTGATGAACCTTTAGCCAGACTCACCAAGAAAAATATAGAGAGAGGACTCAAATAAATAAAATTAGAAATAAGAATGGAGAAGTAACAACTGACAGCAGAAATACAAACGATTGTAATAAAATACTAAAAAGAACTGTATGCCAAAAAATTAGACAACCTAAGTAAAATGGACAAATTCCTTGAAACATATAATCTTTCAAAAATCAATTGGAAGGAATCAGAAAACCGAAACAGACCAATTACAACAAAGGAGATCAAAACAGTTATCAAAAAACTCCCAAAAAACAAAAGCCCTGGGCCAGATGGCTTCACATGTGAATTCAACCAAATATTCAAAGAACTAACTCCTATCTTTCTCAAGCTATTTCAAAAATTCAAGAGGAAGAAAAACTTCCACAAGTTCCTTTTATGAGGTGAGTATAATTCTGATCCCAAAACCAGGCAAACACAATACAAAGAAAGAAAACTATAGGCCCATTTCCCTGATGAATTTAGATGCTAAAATTCTCAACAAAATATTAGCAAAGTAGATCCAGTAATACAAGAAAAAAATCATACATCATGATCAAGTGGAATTTAATCTGGGGAAGCAAGGCTGGTATAATATTCACAAACCAATCAATGTGATTCATCATATAAACAAAAGGAAGGACAAAAATCACATGATAATAACAATAGATGCAGAAAAAGCATTTGATAAAATCCAGCACCCATTTACGATCAAAACTCTCAGCAAAGTGGAAATACAGGGAACATACCTTAACATGATAAAGGCCATCTATGACAAACCCACAGCCAACATCATACTCAATGGGCAAAAGTTAAAAGCAATCCCCTTAAGATCAGGAACAAGGCAGGGGTGCCCCCTTTCATCACTCTTATTCAACATAGTTCTGAAAAGTCCTAGCTACAGCAATCAGACAAGAAGAAGAAATAAAAGGCATCCAAATTGGAAAAGAAGAAGTAAAACTATCATTATTTGTTGATGATATGATACTGTACATAGAAAACTCTAAAGTCTAAGTCAAAAAACTACTGAATCTGATAAATGAATTCAGCAAAGTCACAGGGTATATAATTAATATTCAGAAATCAGAGGTATTTTTATACACCAACAATGATCTGTCTGATAGAGAAATTAAGGAAACAATCCCTTTCATTATTGCAGCAACAACAACAAAAAATAAAGTACCTAGGAGTAAATTTAACCAAGGAAGTTAAAGATTTGTACTCGGATAATTATTAAACATTGATAAAGGATATCAAGGAAGATACAAACAAGTGGAAGCATATACCGTGTTTATGGATAGGAAGAATAAACTTCATTAAAATGTCTCTATTACCCAAAGCAATTTATAAATTCAATGCAATTCCTATTAAAATACCAATGACATACTTCAAAGATGTAGAACAAATATTCCAAAAATTTGCATGGTACCAAAAAAGAACACGAATAGCCTCAGCAATCTTGAAAAAGAAGAATAAAGTGGGTGGTATCACTCTTCCTGATATCAAGGTATACTACAAGGCCATTGTACTCAAAACTGCTTGGTACTGGCATAAGAACACCCATATAGATCAACAGAACAGAACAGAGAACCCAGAAATAAACCCACACCTTTATGGACAACTGATATTTGACAAGGTGTTAAGAGCATACAATGGAGTAAAGACAGTCTCTTTAACAAATGGTGTTGGGAAAATTGGACAGCTACCTGCAAAAAAATGAAACTAGACCACCAGCTTACACCATTCACAAAAAATAAACTCAAAATGGATAAAAGACTTAAAAATGTAAATCGGAAGACCATAAGCATCTTAGAAGAAAACATAGGCAGTAAGCTCTGCAACATCACTTGCAGCAATTTATTTGCTCATTTATTTCCACAGGCAAGTGAAATAAAGGACAGAATGAACATATGGAACTATATCAAACTAAAAAGCTTTTGCACAGCTAAAGACAATATGAACAAAATAAAAAGGCAAACCACACAACGGGAGAACATATTCAACAATACGTCTGATAAGGGGTTAATGACCAAAATTTATAAAGTATTTGTAAAACTCAACACCAAGAAGATAAACATTCCAATCAAAAAATGAGCAAAAGAAATGAACAGACACTTCTCCAAAGAGGACATACAGATGGCCAATTGGCAGATGAAAAAATGTTCAACATCACTAGTCATTAGAGAAATGAAAATTAAAACCACAATGAGATATCACCTCACACCAGTCAGAATGGCGCTCATTAACAAAAAAACACAGAATAAGTGCTGGTGAGGATGTGGAGAAAAGGGAACCCTCCTGAACTGCTGGTGAGAATGCAGAGTGGTGCAGCCACTGTGGAAAACAGTATAAAGATTTCTCAAAAAATTAAAAATGGAACTGCCTTTTGACCCAGCCATCCCACTTTTAGGAATATATCTGAAAAACACCCTATCACTGATTCAAAAGAAGAAATGCACCCCTGTTTATGACAGCATTGTTTATAATAGCAAAGATCTGGAAACAGCCTAACTGTGCATCAGTGGACAAGTGGATTAAAAAGCAGTGGTACATATACACAATGGAATTCTATGGGGCCATGAAAAAGAAGAAAATCTTACCTTTTGTGACAACATAGATGGACCTGGAAACTATTATGTTAAGTGAAAGAAGCCAGGCAGAGAAAGAAAAATATCATATGACCTCACTCATTTGAGGTCAATGAACAATGTGAACTGAAGAATGGAATAGAGACAGGGGAGGGTTCAAAGGGACCAGAAGGAAAGTTGACAGAGGGAAAGGAGATGATAGGATGGGATCAGAAAAGGGAAAGAGATTGGTGAAATTGTATACACATAACACAGTGTTATAGAGAGCAGAAAAGCAAATCCTGGCAGGAAGGGGGTAGGGCGTTGGTGAGAGTGGGGCAATGCAGATGTTGAGGGGAACATGGGGGAGAGGGAGGATGTATTTGGGAGAACAGTAAAATCTATTTAAACACAATAAATTAAAATCAATACTTAATAATAGGTGACCATCTAGAGAAAGAATCATTATTAAATTCAAAATCTTAAGCTGCACAGAGAAACATCTCATTTAACTTAAATAAACTAATCTTTTTACAGTAAATATACATTTTAACAACCAATAAATTAGTGGTTAACTATTCCACTTATAAAATAATTCACTTCCAGTATCCTGTTTTCGTTTTATAAAATTCATACTTGTATTCAACATTTCAGGGACATATTTGTTGCATGAACTGAGGAATATGTGTTCCTCACCATTCCTGCCAAGAAGATCCCTCACCTTGTTAGTGGAGAAATAGGCCATTTCAGCATGACTGAGGTGTCCATGTCCTCATGGGCAGCAGGCAGCCCAGAGAGCAGCTAGCAGGGACCCCTAAGCTTGGCACTTCTCAGAGGGTGGCTGACAATTACTTGTACAGAATCACCAGGCTGCTGCCCCTGGCCACAGATACTGGGTACCTAGGACATGAGTTGAATTCAAATCTCAGAGGGACTGCACTTGTATCAAGCTCCCCAGATTGGACTCTCAAGCAGTAGAAATCTGTATATAACTTTTGACCCCCTTGACTAAAAAACATAACTTCTAATAGCCTACTGTTGACCAGAAGTGTTACCAATAACATAAACAGTTAATTAACACATATTTTGTATGTTTTTTATATTATATATTATATTCTTACAATAAAGGTGGAAAAAATAAAATGTAAAGAAAATCATAAAGAAGAAAAAATACATTTATAGTACTGTGTGTACTCACTGAAAAAGTCTGCATCTAAGTGGACCACACAGTTTAAACCCATGCTATTCAAGGATCAAGTGCACAAAGAAGGGCCCCACGTTGGCCTGTGATGGGAATAGGAATGGGAATGGAGGGTGGCAAATACAGGATCTGAGGAGACTTGGCAAATGAGGGGTTAGGAAAGATGGTTGAGGGTCAATTTTTAAGAATGAGCAGAAATTCTAATGGGAGAAAGGACAAAGAGGAAAGGGACTCTGAGCAGAAGGAACGGCATGTGTGAAGTTATAGAAGCAAAGAGAAAAAGAGCAATCAGGGAGCTAGACATTACCCATCAACTTTGAAAAAAAAAATAACTATATAGGAGTCATGTAAGAAATGAGGTCTCCCAGGTATGAAGGGGACAAAAAAGAAGCAAGTGCATCCTGCTGAAGGTCACTTACCACAGGGATAATGACATATGTTAAAAACAAGGATAACACTGATTCATCTATAAGGAAGCATTATATACCTGGGAAGAATATAAACAGGTGTTTCTCTCTAAAAATACTGCTCACCAACATTAGGGGATATTTCAAAATGAATATGAAGCTATAAAATATCCCCTAATTTTTTTTGAACAGTATGTATATATATATATATATTTAAATATGGCTGTGAAGAGGTCTTTATGACATTTGGATTTAAATTGAAAAAAAAATGCTAATGATGCTTACACTAAAAAACATCCTATTTAAGAGGAAAAAGGTATCTCCTATTGCTTGTCAAATAATTTCCAACAAAAATAAAAGGATAAAGAGCTGGTTCTCACAGACACACTTAAGCTGAAACAGCTGTAGAAGTTACCAACAAATTGAGAATCAGAGGTGTGCCCATCTTGGTGAAGTTCATGTGAATAAAACACATTAGTGGGAAGACTTACTGGGGAAGGGCTCTGAAAAGTCACATGTGGAAACAGAAAAATCAATGGGGGATGTGGTCTGAAGCCAGTAAGATGGCCCCAGGACAGAGCCGCGGTGCTGCGTTGATCCAGTTTGGGTTAGAAGTCAATAAGCAGGATTCTAAACGAGCTATAATCTGCAGATGAGGCTGAAAGGTTACCCAGACTAAGTTAACGTTAAATGAGTTAACATAAAATGAAGAAATGAACGAGCAGATAAAACATACACCCCTCCCCTGCAACAGTGACCTTTCTAATTTTGTTGTCAGCATTCTTCTCCTTGCTTCCACTGCTTCTACTGTCAATGGCCAGAACTGTGACCACCACTGGAGACGATATACTTAATCCCTACCCTAACACAACTACAAAAAAGTAAGTCGTTAAAAATCTAGACTTTTTCCCTTCTTTTTGCTTTTAAATAAACGCCTCTTAGAGACACCCAGCGTTATAATTCTTGTCAGAATATATTCCAAAAACATACTACTTTCAAGAAGGCTATGTTTAAAATACTACCAGAAAAAGAAAATCTACTCACTAAATTAAAAAGTTCCTAATCCTCTTATTAACTCAGTTCAGTCTTTTAGCAACCTCCACAGGCTAGAGCTCCCCTTCCATTCAACCTAAAGCCCTCATACTGCAGTCTGCATAATTCCTCTATTCGTATGTTCTACTCTAGAAAAAACATGCCATCTTTATAAAAAGATGGTCATTTTGTGATTGTTAGTTTGTTCAGGATAAATAATTCAAACACATGATTAAATCACTAACCTCTGAAACAAAGTTATGTTTTATGTTTAGCTTTTTGTGTGGCATTTTTTTAATCTACAAAAGAGGTGTTTTTCTCTGGCTTGGGGTTACTGTCCATTTTGAAAATGTCTAAGCATTGTAAAAAGTTAAGGGATAATGATACTGCTGCTGCTCTCACAGTGATTTGAAAATACTACGTACTATCCCAGTATTTTAAGAGGAAAATAGATGTGTACAAAGGTTAAGAAAAAGCTGAGCAGTCGTAAGAAATGTTCTCATCAATGACAATGAAATAAAGTGGTGGGGAGGTGAAATAGAAATAGAGATGGTACAAAGTGACACAGCAATCTGTCAGGTACAGCAAAGCCTGACGGGAGATGCTCTTTCTACCCCAATATATTGCCAATAATGAGGGAAATTTGGGGTAAACTGGAAGATCATCCAGGACACCCAATGATTGCACCCTGAATGCCCTGATGGACTTGAAGACAATGACCTGAGAAATGCCCAAGGTCATGACTGTACATTCGTGGGAGTGAGGGATTTGCACATATGGTGGAACCAGCTGCTGCCAATCCAGCAGCTCTGCTGAGTAAGAACCCATTCCTCAGGCTCAGTAGGGTGGCAGTATAAGAAATGATTTATTTCTCTTCCAAGTAGAGCCCTTACCCTTTATCAGGGCTAACTTTTCTTTGCATTTCTAGGCATTAGCACATAGCAGGTACTCAATAAATGTTGCTAAATAAATTAATGAACTGATAATAAATTAAGGTATGAACAAACAAACATTCACTAAAATTAGACTCCAGAAGACATAGACAGTGTGTTTCCTACCACACACCTGAACAGAAACATGGAGAGCAGCCACCAGATGTGCGTACTTAAGGTTAGAGCTGAATCCTGGATCAGTCAGTGGTGTTGGGCATGAGTTCCCTGCTCCCAAAAAACCTCCTTTACCTCAATATGGCTTATTAAAACTTTTCCATTCCCTCCTGTAGCAAGGCCTTTCCCGATTTGATATTATTGCAGAAATGGGAAGGAGTAAATCAGTAATATAAACAAAAAGAAAAATGAAAGCAATCAAGGGCCGAAATGTGCTACTAAGAGGGTCTATCGTGAAGAATCAGTAAAGCAGTATTTGTGCACAGAAGCAACAGAAAAAATGGCACATGTGCTGTGCCTTAATCTGGCATTTTTTAAGTAAACAAATATGCTCATAAATAGCACATACCTAAACAACCACACTTTGCAAATGCTGTTTATGTATTTATGCCACAGGCACAGAAATGAATCTACAGATAATTTGTATTATTAAAGTTTTTATCACATCCATTATTGCTGTAAATTTTTCCTATATTTTCAGCAGAGACATACTGTGTTTTTATATTTTTTCTTACAATGGCAAGCAACAAAAGACTCTAAACTCAAGGAAGCAATTCCTCTGTTAGTTTTCAAAAGAAACAGGAAAATAGGTCCAACATAACAAATGGAAGTGGTCTCACACAAAGATATATAATGTGGAGTTTCAGAACACAGGGACAGAAGGAAGAGGTTCCTAAAAAGTCCCAAGAAATCCTTCTAGAACAAATACACAAATTTGGCACGGTAAAAGAATATAAGAACATTATATGAAAATCCATAATATTTTTATTTACTAACAATGAATAATTTGAAAATAAAATTTAAGCCTGACTAGGCGGTGGCACAGTGGAAAGAGTGTCGGACTGGGATGTGGAGGACCCAGGTTCGAGACCCCAAGGTTGCCAGCTTGAGTGCGGGCTTATCTGGTTTGAGCAAGGCTCACCAGCTTGGACCCAAGGTCGCTGCCTTGAACAAGGGGTCACTTGGTCTGCTGTCGCCCCCCAACCACAACCCCACCCCCCTCAAGGCACATATGAGAAATCAATCAATGAACAACTAAGGAACTGCAACAAAGAATTGATGTTTCTCATCTCTCTCCCTTTCTGTCTGTCTGTCCCTATCTGTCCCTCTCTCTGACTCTCTCTGTCTCTCCCACAAAAATAAACAAATAAAAATAAAATAAAATTTAAAAAGCAATTCCAGCTTTGAACAGTGGTATCTCATGGATAGAACATCGACCTGGGACAGGGTTTCCAACAGGAGGTCTCAGGTTGGAAACCCCAAGGATGCCAGTTTGATAGTGGGATCATCAACATGATTCCAAGGTTGCTAGCTTGATCTAAAAGGTCACTGGCTTGAAGCCCAAGGTCACTGGCTTGAGCCAAAGGTCACTGGCTTGAGCAAGGGATCACTGGCTCAGCTTGAGTTCCCTAATCAAGACATATATGAGAATATATGAAGTAACATATAAAGTAACACAACTATGGGTTAATGCTTCTTTTTTAGTTTTAATAAAAATTTTAAAATATTTTTATTTATTGAATTTAGTAAGAGAGTAAAGAAGGGAGGGAGAAAGAGAAAGAAACATGGATCTGCTCTTGTGTGTGCCCTGGCCGGGGATCAGACCAGCATCCTCTATACTTCAGGATGACGCTCTAACCAATGCAGCTATTCAGCCAGGGTTAGTTGATGCTTCTTATCTCTATCCCTTCCTCTCTCTCCTCTCTCTCTCTCTCTCTCTCTCTCTCTCTCTCTCTCACACACACACACACACACACACACACACACACACACACACACCCCAATTCCATTCACAATATTATCAAGAATAAAATATATAGAAATAAATTTCATAAAATAAATATAACATCGTACACTCACTACTATAAAAAATGATGAAATTAAAGACGATCAAACTAGAGGTCCACAATCTATGGCCCATAGTCCAACAGCCTGTTTTTGTTAAAAAAAAAAAAACAAAAAACTATGAAATATAGCCTTGGTTCACTGTCCATAGTATTTTTCTACTACAATGACAGAGGTATGTATGACAGAGACTGTGTAGGTCACTAGGATAAAATGTTTACTGTCATGCCCTTTAAGAAAAAGTTTGACAATCTCTGATCTAAATAAATGTAAAGACATTCCATATTAATGCAATACTGTTAAAATGGCAATTTTCCTCAAAATGATCTTCATATTCAATGTATTTCCTATCAAAATGCCAACAGGCTTTCATTGTAAAATTGATAAGCTGATTATAAAATTTATATTAAAATACAAAGAAGCTAAAACAGACAAAAGAATTTTGAAAAAATAATAAAGTTTGAAAGCTTACATTACCCAATTTCAAAGATGCTATAAAGCTATACTTATCAAGACTGTGTGGCATATATTTTTTTTCAACAGATACAAAAGTAATTTATTGAGGAAGAAATAGTTTTCTCAACAAAAGTCTGGGACAGCCTGACCAGGCATTGGTGCAGTGGATAGAGCATTGGACTGGGATGCAGAGGACCCAGGTTTGAAACCCCAAGGTTGCCAGCATGAGCGCGGGCTCACCAGCTTGAGCATGGACTCACCGGCTTGATTGCGATTCACTGGCTTGAGCGTGGGATCACAGACATTATCCCATGGTCACTGGCTTGAGCCAAAATTTGGCTGGCTTGAACCCTGATCACTGGCTTGAGCAAGGGGTTACTCACTCTGCTGTAGCCCCCCAGTCAAGGCAAATATGAGAAAGCAATCAATGAACAACTAAGGTGATTAAGGAGCTGCAATGAATAACTGATGCTTCTCATCTCTCTCCCTTCCTGTCTATCTGTCCCTGTCTGTCCTTCTCTCTGTCTCTCTCTCTGTGTCACAAAGAAAATAAAAAATAAAAAAAGTCTTGGACAAATAGATATCCACATTTAAAGACATGAATTAAAACATTTCCTTACATCATATACAAAATTTACATCAAAATGGATCATACACCTAAATACAAGAAATAAAACACTAAATTTCTAGGCGAAAATAAGAGCTCTTCACGACTTAGGTTAGCCAAAGAGTTTAACACCAAAAGTATGATCCACAAAGGAAAACAAAATTTATAAGCTGGATTTTACTAAAATTAAAAACTATTTCACTTTAAGATACCACTTAAAAAACAAAAGACAACCACACACTAGGAGAAAATATATGCAAAATATTTATATATTTTTCATATATATAAGACAAAGATCTTATATTTGGATTATATAAAGAATTTTACAACTAAATAATAATACAACCCAATTAAAAAATGGGCAAAACATTTCACCAGAGAGGAAATGCAAATGGCTAATAAGTACATTAAGAGATGCTAAAACATCATCATTCATGAGAAAAATATAAATTAAAACTATAATGAGATACTTGTACACACTCACTTAAATGATTATTATCAAAAAGAGAAACACTACAGAGTATTGGTGAGGATGTAGACAAACTAAAATCCTCATATACTACTGGTGGGGATGTAAAATGGTACAGTCACTTTGGAAAAGTTTGGCAGTTTTTTCAAAAGTTAATCCTAAGCCTACATACAACCAGCAACTCTACACCTGGGTATCCACCGATCAGAAATGAAGTCATGTGTCCACACAAACACTTGTGCTTGAAAGTTCATTATAGCACTCATAATAGCCCCAAATTGCAAGTGATGCAGATGTCCATCAGCTGGCGCATGGATAAACAAAATGTCTATGATCCTATTCAACAACAGCAAGGAACAACCTACTATGACACACTAACATTATGAACTGCAAAACGTTGTGCCAAGTAAAAGAAGCCACATGAAAAGAATCACATGCTGCGCGATTCCATGTATATGAGACGTCCAGAAAGAGATCTATAGACTGAAAGGAGAACAGTGGTTGTCTGGGGCTAGAGATGACCAGCTGCAAGTGGACACAAGAAAACTTTTTGGGATAGTGGAAATGTTCTAAAAGTAGACTGTAGCAATCAATGTTCATAAAACTTTATAAATTTACTAAACAATGATTGAATTACATAATTATGGTGGATGGGTAACTTTGTTATGTGAAATATTCCTCAATAATACAGTGTGTCTGTAACGCCATGGTACACTTTTGACCTGTACTTTAAAAAATGTTAAGTCCCAGGGAGAAAAAATGGTAAAAAAAAAAAAAAAAAAAAAAAAGAAAGAAATTAAAATATCTTCAAAATTCTAAACAGAAACACTGGAATCTACAAGACAATGTTCATTCTAAAAGAAAAAGATTTTCTCAAAAATTTTATACCCTGAGCAAATTACCAGACGAATGGGAAGACAGAGTAGATGACTCGGAAATGCAAAGACTCAAGGAAATTGCTTCCGATCCTTTCTCAGAAAGGCACCAGAGGATGAGATCCATAAAAACAAGGAGTAACACACACAGCCAAAGCCCAGCGTGGTATGTGTGGTGGAATGGTACTCAGCATTCATTACCACTTCTGTGCACCTTTCTGTATGGTGGAGGCTGCAAAGCTAAGCCACTACTCACCCTGACCTTCCTTCAACTGGGTTCTATGAATAAATTTGGTTCTTACAACTAGATGTGCTCCCGTAAGATTTGGAATATGGCAGTGGAGGACACCCTCCTGCAGCTTTGGCTTTCTCTACTCGTCAGCATGACAGGGGGACTACTGGGCTTTTCTCTAAGTGTTCAGTGTTGAGCTGTCATCAGCTTCATGGATATCAAGAGACAGTGGCTTTAACCAGTTCTGACTCTTACACTACAGCTTCAGCAGAAGGTTCTTGAAGTGAGCAATCCCAGTGGTGGTCCCCAACATCTTTGGCAAGTCAGGGCAGCTGTTTGCTTTGGAGGCATTCCCAGAGGTTCAGCCTCAAGCCCACTCCTCCAGTACTTCCAATAATCTCTATTTTAAATCTTTTCATATTTAAAATAGCTAGTGTAGTTTTTCTGTCCTCCCACTCAGCCTCTAAATAATATAATAAACGGGAAGACACGAGGAGCAGTATATCCCACACAAAAGAAGGGTTAAGGGCATTTCCAAGAGTATGGCAAAGAGAGATAGCAAGATGCCGCTGATTGCCAAGTGTAAAAATTGACCTGCCCAAAAGGTTCTGAGCAAGACATCTCCAAAAGATGAAATCAAAGGAAGACAGATGCATATGAATATATGAAGAGTAGGCTCAGACAATTTGAAGAATATGGTTTTGAATTAGTGAAAAGCAAGCAAACAAAACAGACTAACTAAAAATCTGTGTAGGAGAGAAAGAATAATCACAGTTTACTATTTTACCTGTGAATAGCATTTAGATAGTCACAATAACCTAACACAGACTATTGACCTACTCCAAATCATACTCTAACTGTAGATGTGCTTGGGAGATGAGAAGGGCACCTGTTTCAGTGTTAGGGTGAAGAAGAAATGGCTAAATCCTCAGATTTCATGTTGCATGGTTAAAGAGAATATTCTAAATAGAAAGAAATCAAGAAGAAGCAGTCCAAGCATGTTACTCAGAGATGGAGAATAATGTCCCAGAGTCAGCTCCAGGAGTAGAAACTAGTTGCCCCGCCACTCCGGGGAAAGGAAGTGAGTCTGTGGGTAAGGAAGGAGCTGAGGAAAGGCCCATGGGGGCTCTTGGGGATTGTCCTGAACCTTGTAGAACTACATAATAACTTAAATTGTAACGTGAATAAACTGTAGTGAAAAGAAAAATGCTTCAAAAAAAAAAAAAAGAGTAAGAGAAGAAGTGGTGTGGATCCTCCCCACCATGTCAAGGCTGAGGCACTCGGGGAACAGACAGATGTCCCTTTGCTCAGGCACACCAGCATGGGCAGCAAACAACTGAGAGCTTCCCACTCTTGTCTGGAAAGCTGGCCAGGTCCCTGAAAGCCAAGCATTCAAAAGAGGAAAAACAAACAAGTAAAACGGTAGCTACAGGCCTGACCTGTGGTGGCGCAGTGGATAAAGTGTCGACCTGGAATGCTGAGGTCGCTGGTTCAAAACCCTATACTTCTCTGGTCAAGGCACATATGGGAGTTGATGCTTCCTGCTCCTCCCCCCTTTCTCTCTCTCTCTTTCTTTCTCTCCTCTCTAAAATAAATAAATATATAAAAATTTAAATAAAATGTTCTCTTAAAAATAACTGTAGCTACAGTGACAGAAGATCAGGCACTAAAACAACATTTCGGTATATGGGGGGGGGCAGTCAATAAAAAACCCATACATTCACACATTTTCACAGATAAATGAAATACCTGAAATAAGTATGAGGTAATAACCACTATCAACTGTCTCTACCTAAAACAGTTGCTAAAATACCAACATTTTGAGCTAAAAATTAAACCAAGTGCCTAAGTTCAAATTTGCTTCTGAAGTATATACAAGTCGTGAGTTCCAGAAATATATAAAACTACCTTGTTGGGCTTGGAAGTAGTGTGAGTGTAAGAACAAACCCATTAACTGCTCTGCCAATCACACTTCCCTCCCTACTGTCCACATGGACAACAGTTCCACCAGTTCTGTTAAACACTGTGTGTGCTGAGTCAACACAACTTTACAAAGCAACACATCCAGCAACAAAATTTCATTTGTACAAATTAATAAATTTAATTTTTTAATATTTAACCTAAGGCATCTGAGAACGCAAAGGAAAACCCATTACCAGCTCCTCTGTTAAAACTTATCTTCAGGCACAACTGAACCGTTTAGGCAGGCACAGCCCTTCTCACCACAACAAATAAATCTGCACTTGTCTGACTGAAGTTTCATTCTTACTGCAATCAAATTGCTACCAGCAGGTTGTGAACACTATAAATCTGCCCATGTTGATTCTGGAAATGAAAAATATCAAGGGAAATAAATAATCATCCACTCCCTGCCATTCTTAGGTATAAGAAACAACAGACATCTTGATTAGGAAGAAAAAACAATAAAACTGTCCTCACTGAGCAGGCGTTGGGTTGAAAGTGCCAACCTCAGTACCATCCACGTGTCCTGTGTGGGTTATGTAACTGTCCAGGGCTGATGGGTCTGAGCTCTACAGGAAAAACAAGATCCTAACATTGTAATTCACATAATAGTAATTATTATTAGCAGTTATTTAGCATGGAGGGAAAACCCAGATCATCTCTCCCTCCTTCCACTTGCAAATCCATGTGCCAATTTACAGAGGGCTAGGGTTCAGTCAGCCAAGGAGTGGAGAGTGTTCCCCTTGCAGAGAGTGGTGCTCCATGGCCCCAGGCAGGAAGGCCTGCTTTGCCAGCCAAGCTTCTTGCATTCCTAGCGGTGTTGGGCCTCAGCTGTTTTAGACACAGTACAGCCAACTACTCTTGCCCAAGCCCCTTTCCCACCAAGCCAAGGCTACATTTCCAGTTGTGGACAGCCCTTGCTCTAAATGACTACACAGAATTAAACCTAGACAGATCTGAGGAACAGAAGGCAGAGTCGGGCCAAACTGGAGCCAAAGGGAAGGAAGACAGGGGAACTGGCAGCAGGAGTAGATGCATAAGTTGTGCCCTGGACCCCATCATAGCCTGCACAGGAGAGTGATGGGCAAGGGACCCACGACAGCCACAGGGAAGACACGCCAGAGTAATCCAGGGCCCATCTCCACATTAAATCAGGGACATTGCTGATGCCAAAGCAAATCCTTTCTGTGTCGGAAGGCTTTTCAGCAAACAGCATAACTTGTATAACAGATCTGAGTGTGAAAGGTAGGAAACACTTCTAAACTAAGGGAGAGATCTGGAAGCTTTTCAAAATTATAATGTTCTTTGACTGCTCAATTTCTGATCTCTCAGCAACATCCCACCTTTTCAGCACTGGATGAGGCACCTCCCCGGTTAGTTTTTCTTTGACGCAGTTTTCCCCCAGAGAAATAGGAATGAAAACCCTATGCTTAATTCCACCTCTCAAATTCAACTATCTAAAAACTCAATTCTGTTTATTTGAGGACATTAAATATTAATTGAGTCAGGATCTAGGTGCTTCAGGGGATAAATAAATAAATATAAATAAAATAAACAAAGGCCTTGCTCTCACAGAGCTCAGATCTAGGTTAAAAAGAATGCTCAAGTAATCATACCAAAAGGTAAGCTATTATGCATACACTGACGAACACATCAACAGTCTGCTCAACGTCTGCAGAGCTGCTCTGTGTGTAGGCATTGTGTCAGGCACAGAGGATAAAACTGATAAAGGTCTCAAGGTGTGGACAGAGCAGCGGGCTTGCAGGATAGGAAGTGGTTCAAGGAGGGAGAAATGCTGCCTGATCCCAGGGGTCACATGTCCAGTGGGAGAAGTCAAGCAGGCTATGACAGCACTGCTGTCTCACATAATAGTATGCCTGACTGTGGGTGACGCTGGCCCCCACTGATGGTGAGACAATGCTGTGAGCTCAGCACACAGCACCATGACCTAGTGGCAGGAGTGCAGACACCTTGAGAGCTGGGGGTCACTGAGCACCAGCCCAGTGCCGACAGCTCGAGTAGGGAAAGGCGAGGACGTGGTTTGGAGCTCACTGGAATAGCAGAGGTTCTTATTCCATCCTGTAAGCAGTAGAGGCTCACTGAGAATTTGGAGTGTCACAAATGGAAACTAAGTTGAATATTGGAAGGGCGCTCTCTCACCCAGGTGTGGGACAGAGACCATCCCATGGTCAGACACTGCCAGACCAGCCAAATAGATCCTGGCAGAACAGACTGTTCCCCAAAAATCCCTTCAGAGACTATCTGATGGATCCTCCCCTGTGCCTTGGAGAGGCTGGTCCTTGGATAGGCCACTGCCATGCCCAAGGCAAGCATGCAAAGCATGTTCCCCTTACCTGAGGAGCCAGTGGGGGTATCACACCCCAGTACTCCTTTCTATCCTGCCCTGTCCTGTGTAACAAACACAGCACCAAGGATATCCACATCACCTTGCCACAACCTTAATAGACTCTTAATTTAATAATGAAGTTGGCAGCCTCTTTATTTGGCCTCTGGGCCCTGAGAAATTTTTGGTAACACAAAGCCAAGGCAAGAGGGATGCCCTCAGTCTCCCTTTCCTCCGTGTTATGAGGTAGTACATTTGCTAGGAAGTGGGGCTAGATACAGACCAGGACAGGGATGTTCTGTCTTTCCTGCTGACATTGCAGGCACTACGAAAAATGCCCTGTCTTCACTGACCACACTCTCTAGCCACACCCTTTTTGTCCCACAGAACTGTAATAAACCGATACTGAGTAACATTAAACCCTTCAAATGCGTGAGGAACCCAAGCTTCATCAGGGCAAGGGGTTCATTTGTTCACATTCTTGGTATCTAAGAACCTAGAAGAGTCATTGGCATATAGTCGGTGTGCAATAAGGATTTGTTAAATGAACAAGCAAAATGATTCATTATAGGTGAGTATACACTGGGATTATAATCTTAAATGTCATCTTTAATCTCTTCCTTTCATAGAGGAGGAAACAAAAGTGGGGAAATCTCAAAGAATTACCCGCAACTCACACAGCCCAGCCAGAAAGCTGAATCAGTTAGTTACAAAACCACAACTTTTATCCAGGTCACCTGGTGCTGAGTACAAAATTCTATCACTGTCCTACATTCCCCCAGTTGTTTGCATTTTAAGTGTCCTATAATTAAGAGTAATGAAATTGGAAAGTAGCAGTTGCCTGACCAGGCAGTGGTGCAGTGGATAGAGCATCGGACTGGGATGTGGAAGACCCAAGTTTGAGACCCCGAGGTTGCCAGCTTGAATGCGGGCTCATTTGGCTTGAGCAAAAAATAGCTCACCAGCTTGGACCCAAGGTTGCTGGCTCGAGCAAGGGGTTACTTGGTCTGCTGAAGGCCTATGGTCAAGGCACATATAAGAAAGCAATCAATGAACAACTAAGGTGTCACAACGAAAAACTGATGATTGATGCTTCTCATCTCTCTCCCTTCATGTCTGTCTGTCCCTATCTATCCCTCTCTCTGACTCTCTCTCTCTGTCTCTATAAAAAAAGAAAAGTAGCAGTTTATAGATTTCCAAAGAATTTTATTTTGAAAATGCTGAGAACCTTCATGACAGAGCATGTAAAGGTAATAAGAACCATTTGGAAGCAGAATGGGGGAAACATCCAGATTTCAGGTCCATGAAATGAAAGCAGTGCTCTCTGTGCTTTTACAACACTGCTTCTTAGAATTTCTGAGGTTGCCACCATCACTCTGCTTTGAAACTGCCCAGTAAACCACATTAGACATTACCTGAATAACACTCCCACAATCTGACCTTTCCCACTGACTCCCTAGAGACTAGCATACCCAAGCTTCAAAAATCTTCCCTTGGCACTAAAAGTATATATATTTTGAAAGTCAACAAATAGAGCCTTGTGTCAGCTTTGAAGCAGCTTTCTGGAATCTACTACAAAGATTTAAATTCAGAAAGGCACTTGGTAACCATTTGCAGGGAAAGAGTCAAGTAAATAAGCTATAATTAAGAATGAAGACAAAGAAGGTAAGCTCATTTCGAACATGTTGTTCGAAAATAAGTACCATATTTCCCCATGTTCAATATAAGACGTTCCCACATATACACCTTAATTTGGGGCCCGAAATTTGAAAAATAAAATGTATTACATAAAGTTATTGAACTCAAATTTTAGTCATCATAAAATTCATACAACTCCTCGTCACTGCCAAAACTCCCATTCATTAGCTTGTCCTCATCTGTGTCTGATGACGAATCACTGTCTTCTACAATGAGCGCAAAAACAAGCATGACAAAGCAGGAAATGCAAGTAAAAAAAATCTAGAACCACTGTATAAGATGTACCCAGTTTTTAGACCCCAAATTTTTCAAAAAGAGGTGCATCTTATACATGTGGAAATATGGTACCTGTGATCATGAGCTCTGTACCAGGCATTGCTAGATGCTAGGGGTCAGCTGTGAGCAACCAACGGGGCCCTTGTCCTCATGGCACTATCAGTCTTGGGAGGGGGCTAGAATCAGAGATGTTCAACAAAGACACAGTCACCATCAGTTCAGTGCAGTGGCGATGCTTGCCATGAAGGAGGCGTGCGGGTGCTAAAACAGGGTCTCATGGGGCCTTTGGCCCAATCATGGCAGTCCCTACAGAAGGGTATGTGCAAAGTCTGAGCAGAAGAAAGAACTGAGCGGTCTACATGGCAGGAATGCCAAGGGCCAGGGCAAAGGGACTTGGTGCTGTTAGAGAGGTGGTCAGGGCTAGAGCTAGAAAAGGCGCTACTTAGAAGGGCACATCAATTAAGGCTTTGGAACTTTGCCCTCAGAACACTGAGAATCTAAAGATTACAGAGATTATGACAAAGACCTAACTTTTTAAAAGTTTATCCCTGGAAAAACAAGTGTTTATATTTTCAGGACAGTACAAACCACTTGAAAAGGAAGAATGTAAATTAGGACATAAGGATGGTCAGTCCAGCACTGAGGAGTCCTGGCAGAAAGCATGTCCAGGGCTCCATGGAACGGAAGACATATTAAGGACCTGAAACATACTCAGGAAAACTACTGGGCAAACTTCTTTGGGGAAAGAAAAAAAAGGGGTGGGGGCACATGATATTTCTAAAGACTACTGAAATTCAAAATTTGTTAGAAGAATCAAATATTAACTTCATTTTCAATTTAGTTTATAAATAAAAATAAAAATATAAAAACTTATTCCTGTTTCTGAAACCTCCCTTGGCCATTGGTTCCTTCATCTGAATTCACAGACACCACCTAATGCCTTGGCATACACACAGCAGTGGACCAGGGACTGCTCTGCGCTCTCTCCTGAATGGTTCTTATTCCACCTTTGCATTTAACGCAAGTACTTTCCATGTGTTTATAACTAGACGGGCCACAGAGATTGAGTTCCTTAAGAAATTCCTACATAACTTTTGTACCATCAAGGTACCTGGCAACATGCCAGACACACAGGAGCTTTCCATTACTGACTCATGAAGGAAACAATCAGTAAAAGGCAGAAAACAGGGTCTGAAAATAATCTGTGCATCTGGATTATGGAGATCTTTCACAATTAACTTCATTACATGTTAAACATATGATGTTTAACAAAGAAAATCTAATCCTATCATATTAGTAAGAAAAGACTAAGAATGTAAAAAAGAATATTATGAAATTCATTTGTTTTATAGACACTGTGCTTCACAGATAGGGAGGATTTTCTATCAGATTTCCCTGAAAACAAAAAGGGCACTTTTTTTATTTACCTTGCAGATATTATAGACAGTATTAATTAATTAATTATGTTTCCCTCTTCCCTTTCAATATTAGGCATCTAAAGCCAAATCTATGTCTCCTTATAGCAACTGAGATAAATGTGCATTTCTTTGTTGCAATCTTAACCCAGTTTCATTTTCCTAATTTTATTTTTCCTTTATCTTTTGTCCTATGATTTTTTTTATCCAGATATATTTATATCTATAGATGTTGCTATCTCATAGCCTTTGTAGAACTGTGTTGTGATTAAATCTAAATAAATTAAACAATTAAGCAAATGATGCTTTAGTGCTCCATGATTTACTCTACTGTGCAACCTTCAGTAATAGAGATTTTCATACCAATACAGTTAATCCCTAGTTAAGCTGACTTCCAATCAGATCTACAGACTGGCTTTCCCATGCCCCAGTGACACAGATAGGGAGAGGGAGAGGATCAGATGCATTTCGGGAGCCCGATCTTCACTTTTCTGCTTCCATCAGCTTTTCACAACACCTATTTTATCTGTTGCTCACTGTCAGCTCCACTTTTCCGGGTCTCCAGCACCCATATCCTCCCTTGAATTTCTACTGCCACAGATATAATTCATTCTCGCAGCATGCCTTCCCAAACTGTTTAGTGTATAATGCTCTTAGCCAACCTCACTGCTTCCCATCTCTACCCCATCTAATCTATCTTCCAGTACAGAGATGGGGGTTGTGTCCATCCACACATTCGATAAACATCTACTGAGTACCTACTAAAAATGAGGCATGTGTGAACCACTGGTGACAAAGAAATAAAGAAGCCTGATGTCCTCTCTTCAATGGCTCATGAATAGTAAGAAGGCAGAGCAATAAACAACCACAGTATGTTCTGACAAGTGAGTGCTTGGACTACCTGGTGCCCTGTCAGGAAACACTGAACCTACCACACATGACACATTCAGGAGCTCCTCGGAGCATGGTGTATTTACAAACAGGAGTGGGAGAGAAAGCTGGGGTGTAGGGAAAGGCCAGGTCAGGAAGGACCAAAAATGACACATTGAGCTCCAGTGGTTCCCCATTCCCAACCCTTAATAGGCCCTCTGTGCCTTCTGATCTCGACCCCAACCTACTTTTCCAATTCATTCTCAACTTCCAGTCCTGTGCATCACCCACCTACTCTTTGCTCCTCAAAGATTTCAAACAACTAGACACTCAGCCTGATTCAAATCATTCCTGGAGTGACTAAACCCGACTCATCTCTCTGCCTGCTGAAAACCCTACTTAGCATTTCTTCAATAATTTTCAATATTGCAACCACTAACAAGTATAAATTAAGTACTGCTCTTACCATCAAGCAGGGTAGAGTCTTGCGGAAAAAAAGGGTAAACTGAGTTAACTATCACCCAGATTACAAATAGATTCTATGTATAATAGATTCCAAGATAAAAGATTAATCATGTAGAGAATTATCTTTAACTTTGCTCTTCTTAATTTTAAGAAAAACCCATTAGGAACAGTAGCTCATTATTAGGTCTATACAACTGAGACAATTTTAGGGTCACGAGGTGTTGCCCGTGACCCTAAAAACAGGGTCAGGGCTGTAACAAAGAAAAATCTCAACTAGCCAGATCTCCATGGATTATAAAAGCAAGCAGTGAGCACAAAATCCAAAATCCAAAACTAAGATTGTTCAAGAACCATCATACTGACTTTAGAGTTAAATAATAAGCAGAACATACCTCCTGAAGACAGGAATAACTGAATTTTCATGAAACGTAATGCAATGTTTGTTCATTCTGTGTAAACAAACACAGACCTCGAGTAAGGCTAGATTAATTGCCTCAAGGCACACTAGATTTCCACAATCATAATGAAGCTGTCTGTGGTAATAAAGTCTTGGAAGTCAACATTTGAAGACTTTTTCATTTATTTTTCTCTACCTGAAGTGGCAAGATTAAAATGAGATGAAAATATAGGACTTTTACATGTAAATTTTCCAGAAAATACACAAACAGCTCAGAATTGAAGCAAACTCTGTATGCATAAACAGGAATCCGTAGTGACCTAGGAAGCCCTGAGGCATGTATATCTCCTCCAACCGTATCTAAAATACTTTGTTACTGTCAGTGGAGAATTTTCCCTCAACCCTTCCTAAAGGGACCTTGCAGCAAACAAAGCAGACAATGAGGGGATCTCAATTACTTTCATGGAGAACTCACTGAGTGTTGTTGAGAAGAACACAGAAATAATGAAAGAGGTGGCCCAAGAAGATCTATCCAGTGATTGTGTGCAGGCTAGTAGCTTGGAGCCCTGAAGGCAAGCAGACCAGGATATTACAGAAGCCCCAGTGTGCTATCTCTTGCTCTTGACCTTTGAATATGCTGTTCCTCTTGCCTAGAACAAGAGTCAGCATCCTACACTAGTGATGGGCAATCTTTTGAGCTTGGTGTGTCAAAATTCGCCAAAAAGCCGAACATAACTCGGGTAGTATATCACTTAGAGAAAAACGGCCTAACTGGAAGTCCCCGAACTAGATGCTCTGTGCTGGAGTTCTGTTGTTTTGGCCTACAGACCTCCAGCACAGAGTGTCTACACTACAGCAAATGTTTTATCCTTGGCTATTGCACCTGGCCGTGCAGTAGCTGAGGATTAAACGCCCTTCTCGGCATGAGGCCCCATACTTCTCTGGTATGCTGCCGCATACGGCCGTGTGTCATCAAAAATAGCTATGAGTGTCATAGGTTTGCCATCACGGTCCTATACTCTGTGGGCCAAATCCAGCCCCACCCCCTGTTTGTGCACAGCCTACAGGCTAAGGATGAATTTTGCATGTTTAAATGATTGAGAAATACCAAAAAAATACTACTGTTCCATGACACATAGAACTTGTACGAAATTTTCAGTGTCCAAAATTAAAGTTTTATTGAACACAGCCACACTCACTTATTTACCTATTTCTATTGCTGTCCTCATACTACAATGGCAAAGTTGAGTCACTATAGCAGAAACCAGATGGCCGGCCAAACCTAAAACATCTGGTCACTTACAGAACAGGTTTGCCGCTCCTGTCCTATCACACGCTTCCTCTTCCTCAGCCCCTTTCAGCACTAACTCTCATTCATGCTTCATGTCTCAGAATCAGAGGCTTTTCTAAAGACTTCCCCCAGGTCACAGTCAATGCTACCTTCTATTGCTTCCTTTCTCAGAGTGGCATCGTGCTATGTTGTAATTGTACGTTTACCTGTCCAGATTCTCCATATGACTGTAAGATCCATGAGGATAGGAACCATTTCTAGCTCTATACTTCTATCCCTACTTAGTAGTACCAGGTGTTCAATAAATATTAAATGAATGAATGAATGAAAACCAGTACCACATGGAAATTCTCCCTTTATGCCAACGAACTCAAATGAACTCAAAAGATAAAGGAACCCCAGAGAATATTTTTCTGAAACTATAAATTTCTTGGATTTCCTCTCCTTTTTCTAGGATTATTTTCTTACATTATCTTAATTTTATGAGTTTTAATAGCATTGGTGATGCCAAAATCTCCTACAAAGCTCTCTTACACTTTCTAATATTTTATGTCCAACTATCTCCTAGACATTTCTACCGACTGTCTTACAGTCACTTCTGACTTAAGCTCTATACCAGTGGTTCTTAACCTTTTTTGAGATACCAAACCCACCAGTGTCATATGCGCATTCACCGAACCCTTCTTTAGTAATAAAATATGATTTTTTTTCCCAAATTCAAGACATAGGTATATGTTTTCTTACTGGTGCACAAAATGAGCCGTGCATGAACATCACCTTATTTAAAGAACAAAACCAACAAAGTGCATGAATTCACAACAAATTATGGTATTACTTTATTCTGGCCTCCGCGGCAGAGGCTTCTCTGAACCCCTGAGACTGACTCATCAAACCCCTAGGGTTCGATAGAACACAGGTTAAGAAGCACGCTCTATACCCTTCTCTGTCTCCAGCTGATGCAATGGCAGCTTGAATCACTGAAGCAAAACTTAGCATCAGCCTCAACATCTCCCTTTACATATCCATATCCAAACCACATAGAAATACAGCTGTTTTGCTCCAGAAATATCCCTGGAACCTACCTTCTCTTCTCCGTCTCTACTATTACTGCTAAAATTCAGGCCATCATTGGATTAACAGTTTCTATCTAGTTTTCCTATCACCATTTTTCACTGTTCTAGAATTCCCTTGGGGGCAAAAGAAAAATCTCTGCTCATATTATTTCCCTACTTTAAAATAACTACTGGAAAAAAAATAAGCAAAAGAAATGAAGATTATTCATTGAAAAAATATGTCTCTAACCAAATGAAAAGAAAATACAAATAGAAGAAATAAATAAAATATATAAAAATAACAAATAAATAATAATATAAGTAAGTAGTAAATAATAAAAGAAAATACAAATACAAGAATAATCAATCAGAATGACCTTTAGATACAGTTTTCACCTGTCAGATCAGCAAACACCCAATGCCTGGTCAATGTGCTGGCAGGGCATGAGGAAACATTACTCTCACACATCACAGGGGCAACAGACACAGGCAGGACACAGTGGTTTATCAGGTCTACCTGATAGGCATGTCTATAAAAATTATAAACACATATACTCTTTGACCCAGCAATTCTACTTCAAGAAACAAATGCCACAGAGATACTTGCATATATAGAATGTGACATATGTGCACAGCTATTCACTGAAACACTGTTTTTAACAGCAAAAGATTACAAACAAGAGAAAAGTCCCATGAACTCAGCATTGGTTAAATATGTACATTATGGTTCACACACAGAATAGAAAACCAGGCATCAGTGAATATATGTGAGCATGCTCTCCAACATATAAAGATATCTAAAATACACTGTAAGTAAAAAGAGAAAAGATATAAAATAATATAGTATATTACTTTCTTTTTTTAAGAAGGAAAAAGAACCTATATTTTTATTTGTATTATAAAAAATTGAAAGAATAGGGCCCTGGTCAGTTAGCACAGTCGGTTAAGAGTGTCATCCTGAAACAACAAGGTTGTGGGTTTGATCCCAAGTCAGAGCACACTTGGAAAGGGAACAACAAATGCACGACTGACTAGAACAACAGATGAATGCTTCCCTTCCCCTGCTCCTTTCTCTGTCTCTCTGAAACAATAAATCAAAAGAAATTAAGCCCTGGCTGGATAGCTCAGTCAGTTGGAGCATCATCCCAGAGCACGAAGGTTGCTGGTTCAACTTCCAGTCAGGGCACATACAACAACAGTTTGATGTTCCTGTCTCTCTCAAAGAAAAAGAAGAAGTAAAAGCAGAGGGATCATACACATACTGACTTATCCCCTCAAGTGAATGAGCTACCTTGAAAATAAATATACATGGTAAGTGAACAGGCTGCCTTCTTCCACCTGCCACTCCCTCCCCCTTCCAGCAGAACCCCCACTGTCTGCAGTAATCCTAGGACCAAGCCCACATGCACACTCCCCCACCACACACACATACTACCCCAATCCCATCAAAATTCTGTCCTCAAACATTCCGGATCTTTTAGAAGTGTATACCTTTGAACATGCTTCCCCCTCTGCATAAAAGACCCTATACCTGCTCTTAACTTGGCAAAGTCCTAAGCATTCTTCAAGAACAAGGTCAAGTAACACATCTTCAGGGTAACTTATGTGGAACAACTTCCTGACTCCCAGAGACAACACAAGTTGCTGAACCTTCCTGTCACCTGGTGTGAAAACCTATGTTTCTAGGGCTCTGTGTGTGACTATACCTCTCATTAGATCCTCAGCCCCTTGAAGGCAGAAGCTCTGCCTTATTTGTCTTCACTTGCCAAGTATCTAACTTTCCAACTAATGCTACCTGCCTTCATCATCCTTTCTGCACTAAGCATCTGATGAGTATTATGTCCTCCTGGGTAACAAGCACCTTCACCTGATAAATGGCACTTATATCTCAACAAAGTCCTTAAGGCAGACAGCATTATTGTCAGTTGTTCTGTGCCCCTCAAATCACAGTTGCATTGGTCTCTCTGTCACATATATCTAACATTGCCCCATTAAAGAACTCTAATTCCTCATAAGCAAAATAAGGTATTAACTAGATCAGTGGTTCTTAACTTTTTTAAGTCAAAGAACTCTTTGATAACCTAATGAAAACTACAATCACTCTCCCTTGTCTTGCCACCTACTCTCCCAGACCCACCCTGAATGCCCGTACACAAATAGATGCAAAAGTTGACATGTCATTTCAGGGTATTCAGAGTTAATGACATCTGAAATTATTTCTAACTTTAACAATCTAGAAGAATGGAAGTGCTAAAGAGAGAGAACTATTCTACTGCTGTTTATGACTTCATCATCATGCCAAGAACGTGGGCCCTATGGACACAGAGCCAGCTTACTCCTAAGACTGGAATGAGTCTCTCCCACTCTACTCCCTCCCACACTACTTCAGCTCCCACTCTCACCAGTCAGTCGGCACTGTCTGCCTAGTCTCTCTCCAGTAATGCCAGTTCCCAAAACACAAAGCTCATCACATATCTCTCCTACTTAAAATCTTTCAGTCATGTGTACTGAGGGGGTTCTCAGCTTTTCCCACTTGATTTCTAGGCTCCCTGGTTGTCCCAGCACTCCACACTCAAGTCCCCCCAGAACAAGCCGTACTGCTGCCTCCCACTCTGTTCTCTTTGCACAAGCTACTCTCTGCCTGAAAAAGATCTCTTCTTCACTTTGCCCGTCTCATCTAACCTACATAATATGTTCTGCTCAGTTCAAGCATTATAACCTCAGTGAAGCCTTGCCCAGGCTCTCAAGAAACCATTTACTCCTTTAACTGTTACCACACTATTATGGACACAGGAAATAACCTGTCAGCCTCTCCCATGGGACTGTAAGTCCCTCGAAGGCAGAAATGAACATTGTATCTGCAGCACCGATCATGGTGCCTGCCACATAATACTTGATAAAAGTTTGTTGAAGGAATGGACAAAGAGAGTTAAGGTGATTCTAAAAAATGGAAATAATGAATAATGGATTTTGAGAGATTTTCCTTCCTAATGCCATCAAACCCCACAAACCCTCAATTTCCAGAGCTCCACAAATAATCTAAAATGCTTAAGGAGTATTCTAAATTCTGTTTGTTAGTATCAGCTGCTTCCCTTCCTAATGAAGGCACTCATCAAGGTATACTTTAAAAAGAATATCTTATTAACCGTGGTTGTTTCTTCCATGGATATTACTCCTCCAATACTATTACACAGAATTCACTTATTTCATGTGAATGCATGTATTCACTGTTAATACACTTCTATTAGACTCCTATTTGACTGTCAACCAATCAGTCAATGGACAAGCACATTCCTGAGTGTCTTTCTTAGGAAACAGTCTACAAAAACGATTTTTTTCATAAAGAGATTCTGAGGTCAAGTAAGTTTCGGAAATGCTGCTCATCCTGTTCCTGGCACAGATGAGTCTTGCTAGATCAGAGAAGCTTTCCCATCAGGAGAGCAACAGCACTTTCTCAACCCCTTAGTATGTTTCACACTTGGTTGAGTATCAAAATCTTGTCCATGAAACACCTAATAATAGCTAGTATTCTATGTCGTATACATTGAAAAAGGCTATACTTGGCCAACTCTTGAATTATGCCAATTAAAAACCACAATTTGAAAATCTGGCATCAATTTAGCCTAATGACATTACTTCATTTTATCCACAGACCTAACAAAATGGCCATTTCATGAAGACGTTGCTTCCAGCCTAACATACAGAAATAGATCTTAAAAAAAAAATGACACAAGAAAAATAACTTAGCAGATTGTGTTTATCCCCACAGTACCATAAATAATCCCTAAACTTCTAAACTGTGTTTTTGCAAGGCAGAAATAAAACCAAGCCACTGCAGAACATATCATTACCTGCCTACAAAGCTGCAGTGATCCCATGAAGCACGAGCTTAATAAACAGCTTAAATAAAATTAAATTATACATGCATCCTTTTGTTTTCTTTTTTAAGTCTCTGTGAGTTATTTAAGGAGATGTAAGGAAAAGATCTGATTAACCATATACACCAAAGTATGCTGCTATGCAATTTTCCATGTGGTATTATAAAACAAAACTTCCCCTGTGGGCTTTCCTAATATTAAAAATCTCCAGTTGAGGGAGTCGAATCAAGAGGTCTGAGAACTAAAAAGAAGTCTGGAGATTATAACACCTAGGTCTCTTATTGTGCAGATGAAGAAACTGACAGCCCAGGACTTGCCTAAGATCTCCAGCACAATATGTGGCTGGGCCAGGCTACAGGCAGATGGTCACTCCAAGGCTCCTGTGCTTCCACAACACCTTTTTGTTAACTTGGGAACGCCAGCGGAGAGCAAAGGCCAAGGGCCAACCTGGCAAACTAGGGCCATTTCCCTCCATATTTTACTGCCCCAGTGCTCCTGGAGAAAGAGTAACAAACATCAGGTTGAGGAAGGTGGCTCCAGGACTCATGTACTCATCATCCATTTTCTACTATGCAGACTGAGTGTCTATGAGGTGATAGGCACTGATCTAGGAACTGGGAACATGACGGTGAGTAATCAAAACCAGAAAAATCCCTGGTTTCATGAAGCTTATATTCTAGTAATTCTCAAATTTTCTACCTGAGACTGATTAAAGTCAAACACCTGGCACTAACACTGTAAAAAGGTTATACTGAGAATGCAGGAGCACATGCAAGCATACGCAACATTCCATGTCTACAGCATGTCCAACATGCAATAGGGATGGCCTTCTAGATAAATCCCACCCTCTATCCCTGTCCAGTTTAGGGAACAAACCACTACACAAACCAAAGTACTGGGAATCTATTTCAAAGACTGCTTGAGGGAGGGAGGAAATTAGAAAAATCAAGCTCTTTCCCTCTCATTTTTCTCCGTTAGCTAAAAAGGGAGGCAGTGAGGAAAAGCACAAAAGAAATAAATGAAATTCTGCGTAACAGTATTAGAGGAGGAACGTAAGCACACTGTGAGCCCTGGGTAGGCTGAGAAAGAATATGCAAAACCACCATAATGTGCATTTTATCACAGTGCTCCTGTGCATGGACAAAGCACACAAAACCCCAGGGTGCACAGCAACCACACTTCTGTGGGGCTGGCCTTCAGGCTCCGGGCCGACTCAAGTCCACTCCACATGCTTCTTACTGTTCTGGAACCAGCAGGCTCTGTGTGGGAGAACCGCTGTGTTAGGCTTGCTTGCAGGTTCACTAGATGCAAGCTCTTTGCTGGACTGGTGCATGGGTGCAGGGCAGTGCCCCGTGTGTGGGGTCTGTGTAAGGCTGTGGGTGCTTTCCCTGGGCGGCTATTATCCCAGATCGCTCTCTGCCACCGTGAGGTGTGGTTTCCCCTGCTCCCTTGTCCTTACTGTGAACAGCAGATTTTCTTTTGTTTATCAGCTCTTTCCAGAGGCAGATTACGGTCAGTTGAGGCCCTGGGTACAGATAAAAATATTGGGCCCCTTAAAAAAAAGAGAGACAGGGAAAATACAAATACATGTTAATCGTATTTTTAAATAAATAAAAACTATGTACTATTAATGTTAAAATTGCAGATAAGAAACCAAACTTGGTGTCATCAAAAGAAAGTGTAAACTTGGGGTTTTGCAGGGCCCTCAGAAGTTGGGCACAGGGCGCACCGGTGAGCCCACCGTTAAATCCGTCTCTGGCTCTTTCCCTTCTGTTGTCTATTCACTCACCAGTCTTTGAGCCTCCAGTAAACGGGAATGGCCTGATGCTTTCTGGCTCTGCAGTTCCTCTACTGTCTGCCTGAATCCAATGTGGACCTGCCTGGCCTTGGCTACCGGCAGTATACTATGAGTGTTCATATCATAATAAAGGTGGAAAAGGACAAAACCAATGCCCAGTACATTTCTAGTTTCTGCTTGTATCACATCTGCTAACACTCCTTTAGCCAAAGTAGTCAGGTAGCCAAGCCAAAAATCAAGGCAGCAAAGAAGTATATTCCTTCCACAGAAGAAAGTGCTCAAAGTAGCAAAGTACATCTCTCTCCCTTCCTGTCTGTCCCTGCCTCTGTCTCTCTCTCTCTCACTTAAAAAAAAAAGTAGCAAAGTACTGCATAGGGGGAAGAACCAGGAACAGTAAGAGAGTCTGATGAAAGAAATGAGTATTCTCAACAAACCAAACTTGCCAAATTTCCACTTTCTTCCTAATCTAAATCTTTTCTCTGGAAACTCAAACTACTCCATTACCTCCAAAGTGTCAAAAACTATTGGTTCGTTTGTTTTATAAGGGTTACTATTTCATGAATGGGGAAGGAAATAGGAAAAAACAGTTAAAAAAATGAAAAATTCAGTTCATATTTATAGGGGAAGGGCTGAGGGATTAAATGACAATTGTCTTATATTTGCCAAATATACAAGACCTCAGATATTAAAAATAATACACATAACAGAATCTCTGCTTTTCAGAAGGCTCCCATGTATAGAAATCATGCCACAGACTGTATGTAACACAAATCATAACAGCTGTGAAAACATTAGAAATGTATGCACATAGCACAACTTGAATCAAGCTGCCATACTGCAATAACAGAAATATTGAGTAGGATTAGAAGGAACTAAAAAATATACCAGGAAACCAATGAAATTTTGTGCAAACAGTATAACAGGAATCCCCAAGTAAGCCCAAAGCTATATACTCTAGTCAAACCAGTGCACCCTAAAACACACTCTCCCGACCCAGAGAAGCACCAAATCTGACAGAACATTAGGAGAGGGTAGATGCTTGAAAGTTATTAAATATTTAGAATCCCCATACTGAAAATACGATGATATAGCAATAACATCAGAGATTTAACCTACCAGAAGCAAGCATGACAAGCAGAAGGGTTCTTGTTATGGAACCTGTCAACTTCCACCCACTCACATTCCCTGACAAAGTGACTTTTTTAGAGAATCATGTTATATACAGAAACCTAAAACTACACCAATAAGAAATATATATTTCTACATCTATATATCTATAGTTTTACTTAGGAAAGAGTGACTTAGGGAGAAACAGGAAAGCCCCAGCCTGGAGAATACTATGGTAATTAGTACACAAACACGACAAATGATGAATACAGCAACCCTCCCTCAACCATGCTTTCATTTTCTGTGGTTTGTTACCAAGTCAACCATGGTTCAAAAATATTAATTGGAAAATTCCAGAACTAAACATTCATAAGTCTTAAATTGACCATCATTCTGCGTAGTGTGGCGAAATCTCTTGCCATGCCTCTCTGTCCCGCCCAGGATGTGAACCATCCCTTTGTCCCGCATATCCACGCTATAGACATTCCCTGCCCCTTTAGTCACTTAGTAGCTATCTCAGATACCAGACTGACTGTTCGGTAACCCTTATTTTACTTAGTAATGGCCCAAAGCACAAGAGGAGTTATGATGGCAATTCAGATATGTCAAAAGAAGCTAAAAGTGCTTCCTTAAAGCACAAAGGTGAAAGTTCTTGACATGATATGGCATTTTACCATCTCCACTTACCATCACCAGAAGAAGAGTGAATACAGTAAAATAAGATACTTTGAGAGAGACCACATTCACATAACTTTTATTACAGTATACTTTTGTAATGTTCTATTTTATTATTGTTGTTATTAATCTCTTACTGTGCCTAATACATAAATTAAATTTCAACCTAGGTATGTATGTATAGGGAAAATCATAGTATATATAGGGTTCAGTACCATCTGGGTTTCAGGCATCCACTGATGTTCTTAGAAATTATCCCCTATGTATAAGTAGGGACTAATATATCCAAAATAAATCAATTTAAAAAATACAGAATCAAAATGAACAAAAGAAAAACTATGTGTCAATAAATATATAAAAATGTGTTCATCCGTAATAGTGATTAGGTAAAAACAAATAAAACCATGGTAAGATACTATGTTAAACTCCTCAGATTGGCCAATAAGTTGAAGAGAGTTAAGTGTTGAAGAGGATGTGGAGCAACAGAACACGCCTACAGGATAAAGGCATGATACACTGGCCCATGCCGACTGAAACACCTAGTGCTACCCAGTCAACCTAAAGATGCTCATAGGTACTGGCTTAGCAATCTCACTGCTAAATAAAATATACCTTGGAGAAATTCATATCTATATATACAGGAAGTACAAGAAGTTTCAGCAACAGTATTTGTAATGGCATAAAAATAAATATGGAAACAATCAAATGTCTACTAAAGAATGGATGAATAAACTGGCATATTCATCCAATACAATTTAAGTAGCAAAAAATAAATGAACTAAAACTACACATATGACAACAAAGATGGACTTCACAATATTGCAGATAAAACAAAAGTCACAAAAGGATGTGTAGCATAATTTCATGTTAAAGTTTAAAACCCAATGAAAGTTAATTTGTTTTACAAAATACATATTAACCATTTGAGTAGTACGAATGTTTGTGTACGTTCTCATGCCTCCTGACCACCCAGAGTAAGATCAATTTATTTTAAAAATGTGTAAGGCAACATTAAAAAATGGCAAATGTATGTTCTTCTTGTTTCCATAAATTGGTTATCAAACAAACATGATTTTAAGTTAATAAAACTGTAACTGACTGGAGCTAATTTCATTTTTTGGAAATAAAATCACTTCCAGGGGTCAGCAAGCATGAAAAAAACTCACTACTCAAAGGATTAAAACTATAGTAAAAATCAAGGTAATGACACAAAATTCAGAATAGTGATTGCTTACAGGAAGGAAAAAAAGATGGTAGGTATTAACAGGAAGGAATACATAGGGAATTTCAAATGCATAATACAGGGGTGGGGAACCTATGGCTCGCGAGTCAGATGTGGCTTTTATGATGGACGCATCTGGCTAGCAGACAAATCCTTAATAATAAAAAATAATAACTTTAAAAATATAAAACATTCTCATGTATTACAATCCATTTCCTACCACTCATGTTCATCGTTGCGGGTGGCTGGAGCCAATCACAGTTGTCCTCCGGGACCAAATTTTTATTGGATAATGCGTAACGTACACAGGTCGTTGTATGGCTCTCACAGAATTACATTTTAAAATATGTGGCATTCATGGCTCTCTCAGCCAAAAAGGTTCCCGACCCCTGGCATAAGGTTTTATCTGTTAAGCTGGGTAATGCATTCTGGATTAATAGCTAAAGTAAAGGATTGGAAGGCCAGATAGATAGATGATAGATAAATACATAGATAGATAGATAGATAGATAGATAGATAGATAGATAGATAGATAGATAGATAGACTGACAAGTGGATAAAGTATAAGGATACAGTATTTCAATGAAAATATTTAAAGAAAAATACATATTTTTTAAATTAGAAAGATTTGAGCATTTTTTTTTCAAAAATTTTTTTTATTATTCATTTTAGAGAGGAGACACAGAGTGAGAGAGAGAGAGAGAGAGAGAGAGAGAGAGAGAGAAAGGGGGGAAGAGCTGGAAGCATCAACTCCCATATGTGCCTTGACCAGATCAGTGCAGGGTTTTGAACTGGCGACCTTAGTGTTCCCAGGTCGACGCTTTATCCACTGCGCCACCACAGATTTGAGCATTTTTATGGCAAAGAGTGAAAAATAGAATAACAACAAAGTTCGAAGGCTCACACTTTGCACACACAGAGGTCGCTGGCTTGAAGCCCAAGGTACACTGGCTTGAGCAAGGGGTCACTGGCTTGGCTAGAGCCCTCCAGTCAAGGCACATATGAGGAAGCAATCAATGAATAACTAGGGTGCCACACTATGAGGTGATGCTTCTCATCTCTCTCCCTTCCTGTCTGTCTGTCCCTCTCTATCTTTCTCTTAATTAAAAAACAAAAAAAGAAAAAGAAAAGACCTAATCCAGCTAGAAGCAAGTGACCCCTTGCTGAAGTGACCCCAGCGACCTTGGATTTATGTCTATGATCCCATGCTGAAGGTGGCAACCTCAGGGTTTAGAACCCGGGTACTCAGCATCCCAGGCTGATACCACCCACTGTGCCACTGTCTGGTCAGGCACAACTAACTTTGTGTGTGTGTGTGTGTGTGTATGTGTGTGTGTGTGTGTGTGAGAGAGAGAGAGAGAGAGAGAGAGAGAAAGAGAGAGAGAGAAAGAGAGAGATGGAGAGAGAGAGAGAGAGAAGAACAGATAGCAGATAGGGACAAACAGGAAGGGAGAGAGATGAAAAGCATGAGTTCTTCATACATATTTACAAGTTTCCCCTAAAAGTGTCAATTATTTTTTTAATCAAGTAAGAGGCAGGGAGGCTAAGAGATAGACTCCCAACCCGAAAGGGATCTACCTGGCAAGCCCCTACTAGGGCTGATTTTCTGCCCATCTGGGGCCGCTGATCCATTGCTCTGGAACTGAGTTATATCAGTGCCTGAGGTGAGGCCTTGGAGCTATCCTCAGGGCATGGGGTCAACTTGCTCATTTGAGACATGGCTGCAGTAGGAAAAGAGAGAAAGACAGAGAGAAGGGGGAGCGGGAAGGATGGAGAAGCAGATGAAGACGTAAGGAAGGTGGGTCCAATTTTTAAAAGTTATTGTCCAGCCTGACCTGGCGATGGCGCAATGGATAGAGTGCATCAGCCTACGATATAGGTTCGAAACCCCGAGGTCACCAGCTTGAGTGCGGGCTCATCTGGCTTGAGTGTGGGATCATAGGCATGACCCCATGGTTGCTAATTTGAGGCCAAAGGTCACTGGTTTGAGGACCAAAGTTGCTGAGTTCAGCAAGGGGACACTGGCTTAGCTCTATCCCCGCACCTTGTCAATGCACATATTAGAAAGCACTCAATGAAATAAAGTGCCACAACAAAAAACTGATGTTTCTCATCTCCCTCCCTTCCTGTCTGTCTGTCCCTATCTGTCCATCTCTCTCTGTCTTTCTTGCTTAAAAAAAAAAAAAGCTTTTGCCCACTATAAAGATTTTTCTTCCACTGGCCTATGTAAAATCTTCTAAATTTCATTCACAGTGTTTCAATACATGGTAAATTCCTTCCTGGCACAATCAGCACCCATAGTCACTTTTTGATATTCACACTCTACATAGAACTATCTGAAAAGGCATCAGCAGCCTGAGTCCACCCAATGAAAAACAAGTCTGCAGTATTTGGGGATGTGACACCTTACTGTCCTCAAAATATCTCCTCAAGGTAAGAAACAATCACATTATGACAATGGGGACCACCCATCACACAATTACTAAATCTAAGGGTTTAAAAGTGATGGTAAAAACAATATAACTTAAATAATTAAAGTAAAATTCTATAAACTACCTGAAAGAAGCTTATCTTATTCTGTGTACAAAAACACAAATATGCCAGAGTCAACTTAAATGTGCAATTAATTTCCTTGAGTGTTCAAACAGCAATCTAATCTCATGCTATTAATTCAAGGTACTCTACCATAGGAGATAATAGACATGATGACATCGCCGTTCTACAGGGGTAAAAAATAACTGCAGAGGAAACACAGTTAGTTGTGCTTCCTGCCATTTGTTTCATTTGGCGGCAGTCCTTCATTCTAAGTGAGTAACAATGGCAAACAATTTTTTTCCCATTACCTGTTGCATGAGGTTTTCAAATTTTTTCTATATATTTCTGCATCGCTGATTCCAAATCTGAAATTCGTTTTTAGGTGTATGTTCTAGTTTTTATACAATTTAATTTCTTTTTGTTATAGTTAATGGCATGCATTGGTTTTTAAATTGGAGTTAAAGGGCAATGACTCTTAGATTGAACAGAACCACAAGACAATTACTGTTTTACAAACATCACTTTTACATCATTGTAGTTGTTTTTAAATGTAAAAAAGTATTATCTGATAAGAACACCCTCTTATTTTGTTTTAAGATTAAATCATGGCTTCTTCGAGTAGGTGTAAATGTAAGATTAGTCCTGACACCTTCTGTTATATATGTGGTAGTTACACACCTCAATGTCAAAGGTGCGATATTTCATTATTTGTGACACGTGCATATATTGCCTATTTTCAAGTTCCCCTTGAAAACAAGAAGAGATCAAGACAAGAATTGGGCTCCCATATTGTGTGTCATAATAGTGAGGAAATGCTTCATGACTGGACAAAAAGAAAACGCAAAGGAATGCCTTTTGGTATTCCCATGGTTTGGCATGAACCTAAGGACCACAGCAGTGACTGTTATTTCTGTCTGATCCATACAAAGGGCATCAGAAAGAAAAAATGGCGTATGATAGCATATCGTAATATTCCTTCAGCAATACAACCTATCCCACACTCTGAGACACTCCTGGTTCCAGTTTTTAATGGTTTGATTTCTTCTAAGGATGAAGAAAGTGAACATGGTGATCAAGTGTATTTTGATAAGATGCACGAGGAAATGGTTGTAGAATCTGAAGGGTCTTCTTCTGATGCCAAGCAGTCATTAACCCCTCAGCACTTTAGCTAACCCGCATTGAATAACTTAGTAAGAGATTTGGGCCTATCAAAGAAAGCAGCTGAGTTATTAGCCTCCAGGCTTCAAGAAAAGAATGTACTTTACCGGTCAGCTAAAGTATCCCATTTCAGGAAGCGTGAATAAATTTTTGTGGACTTTTTTTCCAAAGACAAACACTTTGTTTACTGTCATGATATCAGTAGTCTTTTCAGCCAGATTGGTGTTACCACTTACAGTCCAACAGAATTGCAGCTATTTCTTGACAGCTATACAGAGTCTGAAATGTGTTCTCCTACACAACGGTAATGTTTATGCAGTGGTTCCAATTGGTTATTTAACTCATCTGCAAGAAGATTATAATGACATAAAAATTGTCCTTGACTCTATGAAATATGAGGAGCATAACTGAATCATTTGTGTGGCTCTTAAAATGGTAAATTTCCTGCTAGGACAACAGAGATGTTTCATGAAGTATCCTTGCTTTCTGTGTTTGTGGGACAGCCACACTTGGGAGAAACACTGGACACAGAAGGAGTGGCCGAAACGTGAAGCTTTGGAAGTAGGGATACAAAATATTGTGAATGAACCTGTAGTTAATCGAGATAGGATCATTTTCCCCCACTTCACATCAAACTTGGCTTAATGAAATAGTTTGTTCAGGCTTTGAATAGAGAAATTGAATGCTTTCAACATATTATTTCTGCTTTTCCTACCTTGTCTTTCGAGATGAAAAAACAGGTGTATTCGATGGACCTCAAATTTGAACCCTCATACATGACGCAGAATTTGCCAGGAAGATGAATAAGGAGGAGAAAGCAGCATGGCAGTCTTTTGTGGCAGTTACAAAGAACTTCCTTGGCAACAATAAAGCAGAAACCTATGAACTTCTGGTTCAAAGGATGCTGTTGGCCTTCCGCAACATTGGATGTAACATGAACATTATGATTCACTTCCTGAACAGTCACCTTGATAAGTTTCCCAAAAATCTTGGAGCTGTTAGTGATGAGCAGACTACTGCTGGAGCATCAAACGAGATTGTCCTCAACAAGTACACAAACACAAGAGCTACAAACGCAAATTCTTGCCTGAATAGAATTTAAGTAAGTTTTGCCCAAATTTTATGATTAAAATAAGTGTTTTAATATGTTCTAGTTTGAAATTGTCGACAAATTCTGATGTAATTCTATCTTTTAGTGTATGTACTGCATTATATAAATTATTATATTTTCACAAAGATGATGCCCAAGAAGACATTCTACTTCATTATGTATGTTAAATTAAATGTTGAAAATTTTATAATAAGATAAAAACCTAAAATCTTGAATTGCAAAATAACTGTATCTTGCAAAGAAACACTAATGTCAGTTTTGAGATCAGCACACTTGAGTTAGATAAGAACAACTTACCTAAGCCAATGGAAAGCCAACAGCATCCTTTGAACCAGAAGTTCATAGTTTTCTGCTTTTTTGTTGCCAAGAAAAGTTCTTTGTAACTGCCACAAAAGTGTTTTTGTGGATAAAACAATAATTTTCTTCCCCAGTGTATTTGAAAAACTTCTAGCCACTTCAAAATCACGCTAATTACTATTCAGGTAGTACAACAAGTAGGTAACTGTTGTCAGAAAGACTTGGGCAAGTGCATTAGCACTATCTCATCATTTGATCCTGATCACCTTCCGCAGGCTCAGTCAAATGGGGATAATGACAGCTCCAGCTCAGAGCCTTGTTATCAAGATTAAATTTTAAAAGAGCATATAAACTATTTAGTGAGATTCTGGCAGACATTAAGGGCTCAATTGATGTCTGCTAGGATCACTGCTGCATAAGCTGTATTGGTTTTCAGTTATTTCCTCATTTACCTGCACCTCTATAAAAAACTTTAAAGAAGGGGAATCTACAGCCATCAATTTTATTGTTTCTTGGAAATTCTATTAAAAAGGCAGGCAATGGAAGGGAAGAGGATGAAATGGAAAAAAAATGCAGGAGAATTAGAGGAATGAATTGTACATAATCTGCCCCTATGCCATAGAAACTCAGAATAAGAAATCCAGCTGCAGTTACAAATACTGTCTGTGGTTACTGGTTGCCAGGCACATAGTTTAAAATTTTAACTATATATGTCATAACACAGTTGAGTCTGAGAACACAGAACGAAACTTTGTCATAACAACTGGAAGTTTAAACAGCAAAGCCTCACAGATAAAACTATCTCTTCTTCCTTGTCTTTAGTCTCTGTCTCTCAGAAGATATTTAATTTGAATTTTATGTGAACAATTTCTTGGCAACTTAAAGCATATTCTACCACCATTGTGACTCTCTCAAACATTTTTCCATCTCAGATGTCCTCATTTTTTTTCACTTTGCCATTCCTTCAAGAATACCTGACATGCTGATCTAATGAACAGCAGTCTCATTAATGTGCAATAATGATTTGAAAACCTGTTTTAGATTACTACATTCAGCAAAATGACTGTGAATGAACCTCATAAAACCCCACCACAGCTATTAGAAAATGAACAGGGAAGCACAATTCCCAATGATAACTGATACATAAGCTGCTCACATACTGATTTACTTTCTTAGTTCTGGCCCCTGACATCAAGAACTCCTGGGAGAAGGACACCTAGGATTCCTACAAATATTTTGTCTATATAAATAAACTATTATGTTGAGTGAAGTAAGCCAGGCAGAAAAAGAAAAACATTATATGACCTCACTCATTTGAGGAATCCAAGGAACATTGAGAACTGAGGAAAGGAATTGAGACAGAGAAGGGATCAAAGGGACCAGAGGAAAAGAGGACAGAGGGAAAGGGGATGATAGGATGCGATAAACTTGAAGGGAAGGGGTGAGGGCGCTGTAGGGAGGGGGGCAAGGGAGATGTGGAGTGGAATATGGGGGAGGGGGGATGCAGTCAGGGTTACCCTAGAATCTATGTAAACACAATTATATAGAGAGGGGGGGGCGCAGTTATTTATTTTTGCTTTACTTCCTTTGCCTTTGAAATCACGTTCATAAAGTCCTCTCTAAGACCAAGGTCTGTAAGTTTAGTACCGATGCTTCCTTCCATGTAATTTATTGTTTCAGATCTTATATTTAAACCTTTGATCTAAGAGATAGAGGACAAAATGCTCAACTTCACTAGCTATTAAAGAAATGCAAATCAAAACTACAATGAGATACCACCTCACACCTGTTAGAATGAGTATTATAAACAAGACAGGTAATAACAAGTATTGGAGAGGCTGTGGAGAAAAAGGAACCCTCATCAGCCTGACCATCAGTGGTTCAGTGAATAGAGCTTCAATCTGGAATGCTGAGGTTGCTGGTGAAACCCCAGGCTTGTGAACCTGCCCAAGCAAGAAGAAACTACAAGTTGATGCTTCTCTGTCCTGCCCCATTTCTCTCTCTCTCTCTCACTCTCTCCTCTCTAATATGAATAAATAAATTCTTTAAAAAAAAAATAAAAAAGAGCCCTCATTCACTGGATGGGAATGTAAACTGGTATAGCCACTATGGAAAACAGTATGGAGATTCTTCATAAAATTAAGAATAGAGTTACCATATGACTCAGCAACCCCTCTTCTGGGTATCTACCCCAAAAATTTGAAAAAATTTATTCCTAAAGATACAGGGTGGGCAAAAGTAGGTTTACAGTTGTTTGCATAGAAAAATATAGAATATAAGAATAAATAATAATACATGAATAAACTCTGTTTCACATACTCAGAACTGTACATGTAACCCTATGTTCATTGCAGAATTATTTATGGTGACCAAAACAAAAACAAAGTGTCTTTTGATAGAGTATTGGATAAAGAAGATGTGGTACATATATACTATGGAATACTACTCAGACATAAGAAAAGGTGAATTACTGCCATTTGGAACAACACAAATGGATCTTGAGAATATCATGCTAAGTTAAATTTAAAGCAGCCAGAAAAAGTCAAGAACCATATGATTTCACTCATATGTGGGATAAAAAAGTAAAAGCAACAAATGAATGAAACAAGACAACACACAAAAATTCATATAGACAAATAACAGTATGGTAGTTACCAGAGGAAAGGGGGGTGAGGAAAAAGTAGAAAAGGGTAATAATGTGGATCAAATAGGTGGTGAATGAAGGCAATTTGATTTTGGGTGATGGGCACACAATGCAATATATGGATGTATTAAAGAGTTATAGTACTCTTGCAACCTGCATAATTTCATTAAACAATATCACCCTAATAAATTTAATTAAAAAACAAACATAAGTGAAAGCAAAACTAAAAATAAAAATGCAATAAGAACACCACAGAAGTATTAAGTTAGCTTCTACTCAAGAAGAGATTAAATATTTCATAGCTGCTCCCAGTATTTTGTTTTCTATTAAGATGCATTTACATCTATTGTTCTTTCTGTTTCTTAATATTCCTAATTTTTCTGTTCCCTGTAAAATCAATCACTCAGCAGAGGTAATCTAATTCCAACTGGTTATAAATCATTTCTTTGATATTCAGGACAGCCTCTCTTTAAATATTTACTATTAAAGAGACTCTGTTGATAAAGAGCTCTAACCATTTCAAAAAAAAATTTATTTATCAATTAATTTTTACTGAATGCTTACCAGATGCCAGACCCTGTACTAAGCCTGATAAATGTATCACCTCCATTAAACCTCATAATAAAACTGTGAGGAATGTATAACTGTACCCATTTCAATGATGAGAACATCCGGATTCAGGATGAAGCAACTTACCTGAAGACTCACTGCTGCCAACTGAAGGGACCCACACTCAGACCTCAAAACATTTACTCATAGGCCCTAATTTGTGACCTCTGTGCTCCCTCTTCTCTAATACAGAGCTATAAATGTTTGAAAACTACCCCACAAGCATTTGGCAATGTGCTGGGCTTTCCCCAAGGCCCAACTTGGCAGAGTGGAGAGGAATCTGGGAGCTGACTGAGTCCAGGCCCTGCAAAAGGTGGTAACCTAAGAATAGGAAGGGAAGACCAGGTCTCCGGTCTTCCGGCCAAAAGACAAACCCTGTACTTCACAGCACCCCATTGCTTCCATCACACTCTACCCTTGCTCTCTAACCCACAGCCTTATCTGTGGTCTATCCATATTTCCAGTCACCAAGGGGGACTGCTCTTCTCTATTGAGCTGCAGGAAACCCTGGGACCAACCTGAACCCGAACCACTGCCCTCCAACACCACAGAGTAAATGGCCTTCTTTCACAGCTGGGTGGGGATGAGGGAGTGATGGGGCATCACTTGCACTCCATTTCCTGCATATGCAGTGAACCCTACACTAATGTGAAGCCTCAACTGGTTTCCCATAAGGGTTCACACTCTGAAACATACGTGTTTTAAACTGAATTCAGATAGTGACATTTTTAATATTTTGTTTATTTGTAATAGAAAGACTCTTCTAAGCCATTTTAATTACTGGTTGTTGATAAATGACTTATCACTCTATAACATGCACATATTTTTGATATCCAGGTATTGAGGTATTGTTCTGTTATAAAAATAATTATCTACATCTACTTTTAGATTATTTCAATCCTGCTTCTAATGACACTTGTTATGAAGAAGAACTTGAAATTGGCAAAGATGAACAGGTGACAATAAATCTGCCAAATATAAAAGTATTAGTATATGTTTAGATTAAAGGAATATTTTTGCAAGAATTCCAATTAATTAATTAATTGTTGATTTGTTTTGTTTTCTTTGTATTTTTCTCTGGTTGACTTTAGGATTTGGGTTATTTTATTTTTCCTGGGTGTTTGTTGTTTTGTTTTGTTTTTGTAATTCAAGTATGAATGACTTGAAAAACTTACAGCTCTGAAATTAAGCTTAGAAATAACTATTTTTATTAAGCAATAGGACTACAGAGAAGAGCTAGAAATCTCTCTCAAGCACCTATAGCTACAGATAGAATCTAATCAGAGAATCACCTTCAGACTATCCTCAATAAGGCGGCACTGCTGGACCTGAGGGCCTAAAACAACTAAACATTATTGACCTAAGTGGTTTCATATTGTGTTTTAGTGTATTTATAATATACCTGCTGAGTTTGGGGAACTCTTCTAAATGCAATACAAACAGAAAAGGATTAAACATTGGCTTTGTTCTTAAACTGAGAAGACAAATGGCACACCTATGATATGCCTCAAACACCGATGGGAAAATATAAAAACAACATGCCAACAAATACGAAATCACAAAGTACAAAACCATCAACTAAGTGCTGACAAGGAAGTACACCAAAAACAAGAACCATCACAAAATTAGGTGTGAAAGATTACGTTCTTCCAGAGTTAGGTGTCAGAAATAAGTCTGGAGAACCAAAGTGGATTATAACTTGATTTTAAGAACCGTTATCAGATAAACCAACTTTGAACTGGACTGAGAGGACTCTTCAACCAAGAAAAACTGAAGAAGCAACATTGAGACTGGTAGGAAAAGCAAAAACGTGGAAAGGGCTGCCCAGCTCCCTGGAGCAAAAGGAAGCCAGGAGAGACTCGTGTGGCGGGAAGAGAAGCCAGCGGAAGGGTAGCGACCTGGGTCCCAGAAACAAAGCCCCAGCCTGCAGCCCCAGAGCCTAGAAGAGGCGCATGGACAGTATTTAGCTGGGAAACAGGTTAGGATACTGTTTGTGAGAAAGAGATAGTTGTCTCAAACCCAGGATTCTTCTTAAAGGGACGAAGCAGAAAACCTCTCTCACAAGCACTCACCAAGGACTCCGGGAGACAGGGAGAGAGGAGAGGACCGGAGCAACAAAAGAGAGTGTGATCTGGAAGGCACAGGGAGAAAAGAATTTGAGGTAGAGCCATCCTAAACCCTGGGCTCAGTCACTCCTCAAATCTGAAACAATATTTCCCCTGGAAACGACAAGGGGAAGCAGGACACAAGACAAATAGGCTCCACTGTGGCAATTAGAGCACAGTCACTTAAAAGGAAGGAGCTTTCAGGACTACAGTAGGGAGTATTATAGTCTGAGCTGCAGCACCCCCACCCACGCTGAGGGCTTGCTGGAGGGCAGGCGGCAGTGGGATGCGGAAGCGCGGTTCTGTTGGTGGAAGTAGGGGCTGAGCCCGCTTGCGTGAGCTGGGTCTAGTCCAGCAGGGGCAAAGGGGAGGCGCAAAAGTGGTCTGGCGGCTGCAGGCCCACCTGAAACCCCACCTGTGATGGAAAAGCTGGAGCCGGAAACGGAAGAGTTTCGCCGCTGGGCAGGGGCGAGCAGGCGAGCAGCCTCACCCGGCCTCCGAGGCTTGAAGCCCTGCACAAACCAGCTTTGCCTGTGGAGGTGGGGCAGAAGCCAGGGCTCGCAGTAGAGCTTGTACCAGCAGCCCAGCCAAGGAGTCGAGGTTGGCGGGGGCGGGACCAAAGGCCAGCCTGCGGCTGAGCTCATAGCAGCAGCCCCCTCCCACCAAAGGAGCGGAAATAGGCAGGGGCAGGCGAAAGCCAGGCTCACAGCTCAGTGCACACCAGAAGCCCCTCCTTGCCGGAGGTACCAGCTGACAGGGACCCACAGCTGGGCCCTGAAAAAGTGCTCACCATTGCCCTTGGAGCCCAGGTTTGTGGCCCAAGTGCAATGAGCAGTCCCACTTGTGGGAGAGGAGCAAAGGCCGAGACCAGCTGAGGCTTATAGAGGCTAAAACAAGAACACAGCCCCTCACACAGAGATGAGGCCAAAACGGTAGCAACAACCCAAGGAGCCAGCACTGGCAACACCCATTAACCCTAGGCAGCGGCAGAAGGGATGGCAGGACAGCAGACAGACCACACATAGGGAACACACAGGCAACACCCATTGAACTCCAGTAGCCAAACCCTTCTTAGACACAGACAAAATGGGCAGGCAGAGGAATGCAACACAAATGAATCAAGAGAAATCCCCAGAGAAGGACCTAAATAAATCAGATATAACCAAACTACCTGAGGCACAGTTTAAAATAATGATAGTTAGGGTGTTCAAAGAGCTTAGAGAAACAATAAATAGTTGTTACGAACACCTAAATAAAGATAACAAGTATAAAAAAGGAAATTAAAATAATAAAAGAAAATCAACAGAAATAATAAATATAGTATCAGAACTGAAGACCACAATGGAAGGCAATAAAAGCAGGATGGATGAAGTTGAGGATCTAATCAGCGAGTTAGAGGACAAAATAAACAAAGGCACAGAAACAGAGCAGAAAAAAGAAAAGAGACTCAAAAAGTTTGAGGAAACTCTAAGGGAGCTCTGTGATAACATGAAGAGAAATAAAATCTGCATCATAGGGGTTGTGTAGAAGAAAAGAACAAGGGATAGAAACTTTGTTCAATCAAATCATAGCAGAAAATTTCCCTAAATTAAGGCTGAAAAACATTTCACACGTTCAAGAAGCACAGAGAACTCCATTAAAGAGAAACCCAAAGAAATCTACACCAAGACACATCAGAGTTAAAATACCAAAGCTAAGTGATAAAGAGAAAATTTTAAAAGCTGCTAGAAAAAAAAGGCTATCCCCTACAAAAAAGCCCACATAAGGATGACATCCGAATTCTCAACAGAAACACTTGAGGCCAGAAGGCAAAATATATTCAAAGTATGAAGAACAAGAACCTACAACCAAGACTACTCTATCCAGCAAGGCTAACGTTTAAAATTGAAGGAAAAATAAAGAGCTTCCCAGACAAAAAAAAACTCAAGGAATTCATTAAAACCAAACCAATTCTGCAAGAGATGCAAAGGGGCCTATTGTGTACAGTTCAAAGGGGGAAAAGAATATAGCAAAAGAAGAATACAGCTTTAAAGAATAAAATGGCAATAAACTACTACATATCAATAATGACCTTAAATGTAAATGGATTAAATGATCCAATCAAAAGACGTAGGGTAGCTGCGTGGATAAAGAAACAGGACCCATACATATGCTATCTACAAGAGACACACCTTAAAACAAAAGATGCACATAGATTGAAGGTAAAAAGATGGAAAAAAATATTTCATGCAAATGAAAATAAAATAAAAAGCCAGGATAGCAATACTTATATCTGTCAAAATGGACTTTAAAACAAAGGCTATATAGTAAGAGATAAAGAAGGACACTACATAATGATAAAGGCAACAATTCAACAGGAAGATATAACCATTATAAATATCTAAGCACCAAACATAGGAGCCCCAACATACATAAAGCACACTTTGATGGATATAAAGGGCAAGATTAAGAGCGATACTATAATAGTAGGGGATTTCAATACCCCACTAACATTACTGGATAGATCCTCAAGAAAGAAAATTAATTAAAAAACAGTAGACTTAAAGGATACACTAGATCAACTCAATTTAATAGGTATCTTCAGAACTTTTCACCCTAAAGCAGTAGAATATACATTCTTTTCAAGTGCTCATGGTACATTCTCTAGGACAGACCACATGTTAGGACACAAAAGTGGTCTCAAAAAATTTAAGAAGATTGAAATAATATCAAGCATTTTCTCAGATCACAATGTTATGAAACTAGAAATTAACCACAAAAGAAAAACTGAAAAATACTCAAAAACTTGGAAACTAAATAGCATGTTATTAAATAATGAATGGATTAACAATGAGATCAAAGAAGAAATAAAAATGTTTCTAGAAACCAATGATAACGAGCATACATCAACTCAATATTTATGGGACACAGCAAAAGCAATACTGAGAGGGAAGCTCATAGCACTACAGGCATACCAGCAGAAGCTAGAAAAAGCTCAAATTACCAACCTGACCCTGCATCTAAAAGAACTAGAAAAACAACAGCGAATAATGCCCAGGATTAGTAGAAGAAAGGAAATAATAAAGATCAGAGGGGAAATAAAAGACATAGAGGCTAATGAAACAATACAGAGGATCAAGGAAACCAGGAGCTAGGTATTTGAAAAGGTAAACAAGATTGATGAACCTTTAACTACACTCACCAAGAAAAAAAGAGAGGACTCAAATAAATAAAATTAAAAACGAGAGTGGAGAAATAACAACTGACACAACAAAAATACAAAGTATTGTAAGAAAATACTATGAAGAACTCTATGCCAAAAAATTAGACAGCCAGGGTGAAATAAACAAATTTGTTGAATCATACAATCTTCTTAAAATCAATCTGGAAGAATCAAAACACTGAAACAGACCAATTACAACAAATGAGATCAAAACAGTTATCAAAAAACTTACAAAATAGAAAAGTCCTGGGCCTGATGACTTCACAAGTGAATTCTACCAAAAATTCAAAGAAGAACTAACTCCTATCCTCCACAAGCTATTTCAAAAAATTCAAGAGGAAGGAAGACTTCCAAACTCCTTTTAATTCTGATCCCAAAACCAGGCAAAGACAACACAAAGAAATAAAATTATAGCCTAATATCCCTGATGAATTTAGATGCTAAAATTCTCAACAAAATATTAGCCAACCGGATCCAGCAATATATGAAAAAAATCATACACCATGATCAATTGAAATTTATTCTGGAAAGGCAAGGCTGCTTTAATATTCACAAATCAATGAATGTGATTCATCACATAAACAAAAGGAAGGACAAAAATCACATGATAATTTCAATAGATGCAGAAAAGGCATTTCATAAAATACAGCACCCATTCATGCTCAAAACTCTGAGTAAAGTGGGAATACAGGGAACATTCCTTAACATGATTAAGGCCATCAATGACAAACCCACAGCAAACATCATACTAAATGGGCAAAAATTAAAAGTAATCTCCTTAAGAACAGGAACCAGGCAGGGTTGCACCCTTTCACCACTCTTATTCAACATAGTTCTGGAAGTCCTAGCTACAGCAATCAGACAAGAAGAAGAAATAAAAAGCACCCAAATTGGAAAAGAGGAAGTAAAACTGTCATTATTTGCAGATGATATGATATTGTATATAGAAAACCCTAAAGTCTCAGTCAAAAAACTATTGGATCTGATAAATAAATTCAGCAAGGTGGCAGGATATAAAATTAATACTCAGAAATCAGAGGCATTTCTATATAACAACAATGAACTGTCAGCAAAAGATATTAAGGAAACAATCCCCTTCACTATTGCAACCAAAAATATAAAGTAACTAGGAGTAAATTTAACCACGGAGGTTAAGGGCTTGTACTCGGAAAATTATGAAACATTGATAAAAGAAATCAAGGAAGATACAAACAAGTGGAAGCATATACCGAGCTCATGGTTAGGAAGAATAAACATCATTAAAATGTCTACATTACCACCTGACCATTCGGTGTCTCAGTGGATACAGCATCGAACTGGGATGCGGAAGACCCAAGTTCAAGACCCCGAGCTCGCCAACTTGAGCGCGGCGGGCCCAACTGGCTTGAGCTAAAGCTCGCCAGCTTGGACCCAGGGTCACTGGCTACAGCAAGGCATGGCTCAGTCTGCTAAAGGCCTGCGGTCACTTTTGAGAAAGCAATCAGTGAACAACTATGGTGTCAAAACGGCAACGAAAAACTAATGACTGATGCTTCTCATCGCTCTCTGTTCCTGTCTGTCTGTCCCTATCTATCCCTCTCTCTGACTCTCTCTCTGTCCCTGTAATTAATAAATAAATTTTAAAAAATAATTAAAATATCTATATTTGCCAAAGCAATTCATAAGTTCAATGCAATACCAATTAAAATACCAATGACAAACTTCAAAGATATAGAACACACATTTCAAAAATTTATATGGAACCAAAAAAGAACAAGAATAGCCTCAGCAATCTTAAAAAGAGTAAGTAAAGCAAGAGGTATCACTCTTCCGGATATCAAGGTATATTACAAGGCCTTTATACTCAAGACAGTCGGGTACTGGCATAAGAACAGGCACATAGATCAATGGTACAGAACAGAGAACCCAGAAATAAACCCACACCTTTATGGACAACTGATATTTACTAAGGAGGAAAGAACATACAATGGAGTAAAGACAGCCTCTTTAACAAATGGTGTTGGGAAAATTGGACATCTACCTGCAAAAAAATGAAACTAGACCATCAACTTACACCATTCACAAAAACATACTCAAAATGGATGAAAGACTTAAATGTAAGCCGTGGTTATAAACATCATATAAGAAAACATAGGCAATAAGCTCTTTGACATCTGTTGCAGCAATATTTTTGCCGATTTATCTCCACGGGCAAATGAAATAAAAGACAGGATAAACAAATGGGACTATATCAAACTAAAATGTTTATGCACAGCTAAAGACAATAAGAACAGAATAAAAAGACAAACCACACAATGGGAGAACATATTTGACAACACGTCTGATAAGCCGTTAATAACCAAAATTTATAAAGAACTTATAAAACTGAACACCAGGAAGACAAACAATCCAATCAAAAAATGGGCAAAAGAAATGAATAAACACTTCTCCAAAGAGGACATACAGATGGCCAATAGGCATATGAAAAAATGCTCAACATCACTAATCATTAGAGAAATGCAAATTAAAACCACAATGAGATATCACCTCACACCAGTCAGAATGGTGGTCATTAGCATAACAAAACAGAATAAGTGCTTGTGAGGATGTAGAGAAAAGGGAACCCTCCTGCACTGCTGGTGGGAATGAAGACTGGTGCAGCCCCTGTGGAAAACAGTATGAAGATTCCTCAAAAAATTAAAAATCAAACTGCCTTTTGACCCAGCTATCCCACTTATAGGAATATACCCTGGGAACACCATAGCACTGTTCGAAAAGAAGAAATGTGCCCCCATGTTCGTGGCAGCATTGTTCACAATAGAGAAGATCTGGAAACAGCCCAAGTGTCCGTCAGAGGACGAGTAGATTAAAAAGCTTTGATACATATATACTATGGAATACTACTCAGCCATAACAAATGATGACATCGGAATATTTGTATCAACATGGATGGACCTTGATAACATTAAACTGAGTAAAGTAAGTAAATCAGAAAAAACTAAGGACTATATGAGTCCATAAATAGATGGGAAGATGGGACATAAAAATGAGACTATGAGACATGGACAAGAGTGTACTGGCTATCCAGGGGGAGGGGGAGGAGAGAAAGGGAGAGGGGAGAGGGGAGGGGCACAAAGAAAACCAAATAGAAGGTGACAGAGGACAATTTGACTTTGGGTGATCGGTATGCAATATAATCAAATGTCAAAATAACCTGGAGATGTTTTCTTTGAATATATGTGCCCTGATTTATCAATGTCACCCCATTAAAATTAATATAAATAAATAAATGACAAAAAAATAAAGAATTAAGTCTGGAGGGCACTGTGAGGAAAGAATGTGTAGTTATTTCTATAGGAAGAGATAAATGCATATTCGAATAAGTATGTAAATTAGGTTAAATGAGAGGAGTTTTATAAGAAAGTGTGTAAATAAAACATTGGATGTTTCTCTACCTGAATTTACCAGCTGTTGTTCCATCACACCACAGCCAAGAACTTCCAGCCATTCTCCATGGAAGTTAATCTCCATCTCGAAGGAAGGATGAGTAAAAGGGAAGTAGCACTCTACCCACCTGATGTCCAGACCTGCAAAGATACCAAATAAAAAAGTGTTGAAAGGCAGTCTACCCTTTCTTGTGATCAAATTTGTCCTTCAGCTAATGACACCAGTTTCTACATTCTGAGCAAAATAAATAGCAAGCAGATGAACTGGCAACGTGTTAGGGGGGGCAACAAATCCTAAAACTTGTGAAAAACCAAGTGTGTCTCTTCTAATATGAAAACTCTTGCGCAGTTCTAGGACCTCGAAAACCAGATCAATCACCTGCCAAATCTCTGCAACCACCTGACAGAGTAAAACATGAGGTTAAGAACATAGCAAAGGAGGTAATTCTACTAATTTCTGTAAGTGAAAATGGCATCTTTTCAGAGCTAAAGAAAAAATATTTCACTATATTGTTCTTCAATGTTATATATATTAGAGCTAATAGAAAGTTAAAACAAGATTAGTTAAATTTAAGCCAAACATTCAAAAAGTCAAATATATTTTCTACAGATGATTAATAAATATACTTATTTCCAAAGAAACAAACTACATGCTAAATACCATATGAATTTCTCAACAATGAATCATAACTATGCTACTTATAAACAATGACATTATTACTTAACAAAGGAAAATAATGAATTCAAAACAGGGTCTACGAAGTGCAGAAGTTATTAAAGCAGACACCAGATGAGAAGGTCACCTAGTAACTAGATGCCCATTGTGAGGAACACACAAAACAATGGCCACTGGGTAAATCTCCTATCACCTCTGCTCCAAGTTCCTTTCATGCAGTGTAACAATCTTTCTCTTCTTTGAGGCAACACTCCTGATTGTGGTTCACCATGGTAAAATGCTCCTCTGTGAATTTAAAATACCGTGTTTTCTTGTCTAAGAATATTTGCATTTTAAATCTAGTAGAAATCAGAATGTGAAATAAATGAAAATAATAACAAACACTGCTTCCATTTATTGAGCACTTACTATGCATTTATCATCTCATTACTCAGGTAGGGAAAATACTATTAGAAAGGTTAATTTTCTTGCCCAAAGGTATACCTTCATAATGGGTCTCATGCAAATATAATGCAACATTTCATTTCTTTGATTCATTAAGAGCTTCTTCCGCTGTTTCCCATACTCCTTATATTTAAAGATGGAACTTTGCTATCAGAACCACCTCCCGGAGGTGATAGAATCTAAACTATGAAAGATTAGTGGTCCAAACTAATTTCAGATATTCTACCAAGGCTACTACTCTCCACTGAAGAAGAAATATTTTTTATTTGATTATGCAATTAATCACTGCTGTTGCACATTCATTTTCAAAAGGTTCGCCCTCCACTACATTAAGAAATAGTAGAAAGTGGTTCTCTAATCCCAATACTCATGCTTTCTGCAAAAAAATACATGTCACTGTATAATTATAGGTCATCAATGAGAATTCTCACATCCCTGCCCCACCCCTCTCCTGAACCTTTATGGGTAAAGTTCTAGAGCTTCCTTCGTGTTGCCAGATGGAAGCAAATGCAGACATGCAGCTCTGTTTTCTGTCCATTCTTAGATAATAGACAAGATCCTCTGCACGTTATTCTGCACCATGCTTTTCTTTTAACACATGCTCTGGAGGCCTCTGCAGCTGAACACATACAGCACCTCCCCTTTCATGTTCCCACTCCTGCATGGTGTTCCATCAGGTGACTATGCCATGTTCATATAATATGTCTCTTACTGATATATATTTGGACTATATTCAAATATTTTGCTATGAAAAATGACACTGAAAAAAAATTAGACTGATGGGTCAGAGTAAATGCTTTTATAATTTTAATAAATATTGCCTCTATAGAAACTGTAGAATTTTACACTCCATCATTAAGGGGTCAAGGCCACACAACTAATTAGTGAAAAAGTTAGACTAGAGGTCAGGTTCCAGGTGAAGATTCAGAACTCTGCTGATAAAAGACCTCCCCTCTTGATGTCCATAAACAGGTCCTTCTTAGTTAATGCATTAGTTGGGCACCCACGGACCAGCTTCCTGCTGTCTTCCTCACCCTGGCTGTCTGTTTGCACCTCTTGTCTCTCCTACAGTAAGAAAAATGAGTGTCTTTCGGGCTGAATAAGTGCATGCCTAGCAGTGATGGGGAAGAGGAGGCACATGATAGGCCTGAAGCACCCATGTGGGACTAGGAACACTGATTCCGTTTCCAAAGTCTACCTCACAAGTAGCACAGAGGCATTCACAACTAGCAATTCATTCTCCACCTAGGGCCTAACAACCTGTCAATCTTACCACTGTGACTCTTTAGTGCACCATATCTGTATTGTGTACACACAGCCATGTACTCTTGAGTCTAGTACTGCAGGTTGCTAAGTGGAATAAAATCATTTCAACTACAAAGTTAATGCTAAATCTAACTTTTTCCTCTTGTAGGGGAAAGAGGATAATAAAGTCTTCTGGTGTAGGACCTGCACAGCACACAGTGAAGACGTTAGCACTATTTCAGTCACAATGACTTTAATAAGACATACACAAAGTTTGTGGAAAATTAAAAGACTAGCAAGTTCTCTCACAATTGGAGATGACGTACTGATGCCACAGTCATTAGTCCTCCAGGGTGGAAAGTATTATTTCAGGCTGTTGCCTCAGGACTCCCACACACAGGAATCCTTTTGATTAAGGTTTGAATCTTAATATATTATCGTTTCTCCACCTCACAGTGCTGTTAGAAATGGAGTGTAGCACAGTTTAACAGATACTCATTCTAAACTTGGGAATGGTTTACTGGCACTAAGTTAAGGGATCACTCTCTGGTTATATAGTGAGGGGAAGAGGTCAGCCTAACAGCACCCTGGCATGGGTATGAGCCTCAGTTCCAAACCTTCTGGTCCTCAATCCTTCCTCTCCAACCCATTCACAAAGGACACTTACATAGACAAGACTTGAAGACAGAAGGCTCAGATGGCATCCTCCACAAACTGGGTCACAGAGACTTGGGTGGCTTAGGCATAATTCTGGACATAACTACAGCAGCCATAAGTCTAAAATAAAATCCAAGCTCTAAACTATTCAGCCAAGCTAATTCAAGAAAGTAATTTAGCCTGACCAGGCAGTGGAGCACTGGATTGAGTGTCGGACGGGGATACGGAGGACCCAGGCTCTAGACCCAAAGGTCACGAGATTGAGCGCCGGCTCATCTGGTTTGAGCAAGGCTCACCTAACCAGATTGAGCCCAAGGTCACTGGCTCGAGCAAGGGGTCACTCAGTCTGCTGCAGCCCTCCAGTCATGGCACATATGAGAAATCAATCAATGGAGAACTAAGCAACCACAATAAAGAATTGATGCTCTCATCTCTCTCCTTCCTGTCTGCCTGTCCCTATCAGTCCATCTCTCTGACTCTCTCTGTCTCCGTCACATACATACACACACACACACACACACACACACACACACACACACACACACACACACAAAAGCAATTTCACATCTCACTGCCTCAATTTACCTTAAATTAAAAATAAGACTTGGAGGGATGGCAAGATGGCGATGGAGTAGGCAGACAAACCAACTTCCAACTCCCAGAACGAAAGTGGATTATAACTTAATTTTAAGAACCATCATCTGGATAAATCACCTTTGAAATAAACTAAGTGGACTTTTCAACCAAGGAACACTAAAGAAGCCACACTGAGACTGGTAGGAAAAGTAAAAACGCAAAGAGGGCTGCCCAGCTCCTCGGAGGGAACAGCAGCCCAGAGAAACCCACGGGAGGGAGGAGAGTTTGGCACAGAAGGAGGGACCTGGGTCCCAGGAACAAAGCCCCAGCATGCAGTCCCAGAGCCTAGAAGAGGCATTTGGACAGTATTGAGCTATGAAACAAGTGAGGATACTGTTTTTGAGAAAGAGACAATTTTCTCAGACCCAAGATTCTTCTTAAAGGGACAGCGCAGAAAACCTCTCTCACAACCACTCACCCGGGGCTCCGGGGAACGGGGACAGAGGAGAGGACCAGAGCAGCAGGAAGAGAGTGTGGACTGGACTGGAAGGCACAGGGAGAAACACTCTGAGAAACAGCCACCCTAACCCCTGGGATAAGTCACTTCCCTAATCAAAAACGAGTATTTCATCTGGAACTAGAAACACCAGCTAAGGGAGACAGGACACAGGCCAAACAAGCTCTCCCAAGGCACTTAGAGCAGAACTGCTTAGATGGACGGAGCTTCCAGGACTACAGTATGGAGTGTTAGGGTCTGAGCTGCAGTGCACCCACCCTCAATGCTGACGGCTTGCTGGAGGGACAGTGGCAGCGGAATGCTGAAACACGATTCTATCGGTGGGGGCGGGGGCAGAGGCCCAGCTAGTGTGAGCTCTGTCTAGCACACCATGGGTGGAGGAAATGCGCAAAAGCAGTCTGGCAGCTGTGGGCCAACCTGCAGGCCCACCTGCGGGGAGAAAAGTAGGAGGCCAGGAACCAGCAGAGATCTGCTCTGCGACCCTAGACCCTGCGCAAGCTGACCCTGACCATGGGGAGTGGGGCTAGGACCAGGGACAGGCGGAGGCTCACAGCTGAGCACACGACACCAGCCCCTCGCGCCCGAAAACCCGGTTTGGCATCCTGCATGAGTGAGTTGGCTCTGAACACGGGAGCGGACTAGAGCCCTGGATGAGCGGAGGCTCGCAGCTGAGCGCACGCCAGCAGCCCAGCCCGGCCTGAAAAACCAAAGGTTTGCGATCCTGCGCAGGCAGGCCCTGGCCTCAGGGGCCGGACTAAAGCTCGGGAGGGGTGGAGGCTCACAACTGAGTGCAAGTCAGCAGCCCCTCCAACCCAAGAAACTGTGGGAAGCATGCTCTGACCGCGGGGGGTGGGCAGAAGACCGGAAACAGGATGGGTTCGCGGATGAGCAAAGGTGCTCACATCTACCCTTGGTGCTGAAACTTGTGGCTTGAGTGCAGTGTTCAACCCAACCTTTGGGGGCGAGGCGAAGGCCCAGGCTAGCTGAGGCTTGTAGAGCCGGGCACAAGAACAAAGCCCCTCCCAAGGAGGAAGGGCAGAAATCAGAGCAACAGCAAAAGGCGGCGGGCGCTAGCAATGCCAATACGCAACGGCCTTAGGCAGCGGAAGAGGGGATAGAGGGAGAGCAGACAGACCACACCTGGAGAACACAAAGGCAACACCCATTGGACTCCAGTGGTCAAACCCTTCTTATACACAGACAAAATGGGAAGGCAGAGAAACACAACCTAAATGAATCAAGAGAAATCCCCAGAGAAGAACCTAACTGAACCAGAAATAACCAAATTACCAGATGCAGAATTTAAAATACTGATAGTTAGAATATTCAAAGAGATCAGAGCAACAATGCATAGTCATTATGAATACCTAAATAAAGATATAACCAGTATAAAAAAGAAAATTGAAATATTAAAAAAGAATCAGACAGAAATGACAAATACAGTATCAGAACTAAAGAACACAATGGAAGGAATTAAAAGCAGAATGGATGATGCTGAGGATCGAATCAGCAAGTTACAATACACAATAAAAAAAGGCACAGAAGCAGAGCAGAAAAAAGAAAAAAAACTCAAAAAATGTAAGGAAACTCAAAGGGAACTCTGTGACCAAATGAAGAGAAATAACATCCGAATAATAGGGGTTCCTGAAGAAGAGGAGAAAAAAAAAACCCAGAAACGTTGTTCAACCAAATCATAGCAAGAAAAATTCCCTAAATTAAGGCTGGAAAACATTTCACACGTTCAAGAAGCACAGAGAACTCCATTAAAGAGAAACCCAAAGAAATCTACACCAAGACACATCATAGTTAAAATACCAAAACTAAGGGATAAAGGGAAATTTTAAAAGCTGCTAGGAAAAAAAGGTTATCACCTACAAAGGAGCCCACATAAGGATCACATCCAAATTCTCAACAGAAACACTTGAGGCCAGAAGGGAATGGCAAGATATATTCAAAGTAATGCAGAACAAGAACCTACAACGAAGACTACACTATTCAGCAAGGCTAATGTTTAAAACTGAAGGAGAAATAAAGAGCTTCCCAGACAAAATAAGGATCAAGGAATTAATTAAAACCAAACCAATTCTGCAAAAAATTCTAAGGGGCCTGTTGTGAAGAGTTCAAAGGGAGGAAAGAATATAGCCAAGGAAGAATACAGTTTTAAAGAATAAACAACTACCTATCAATAATAACCTTAAATGTAAATAGATTAAATGATCCAATCAAAAGACATAGGGTAGCTGAATGGATAAAGAAACAGGACCCATATATATGCTGTCTACAAGAGACACACCTTAAAACAAAAGATGCACATAGACTGAAGGTAAAAGGATGGAAAAAAATATTTCATGTAAATGGAAATGAAAAAAAAGCCCGGGTAGCAATACTTATATATGACAAAATGGACTTTAAAACAGAGGCTGTACTAAGAGATAAAGAAGGACACTACATAATGATAAAGGGAACAATTCAACAGGAAGATATAACTATTATAAATATCTATGCACCAAATATAGGAGCCCCGAGATTCAAAAAGCAGACTTCGATGGATATAAACGGCGAGATTAACAGCAATACTATAATAGTAGGGGATTTCAACACCCCACTAACAACACTGGATAGATCCTCAAGAAAGAAAATTAATAAAGAAACAGCAGACTTAAAGGATACACTAGATCAACTCGATTTAATAGAATCCTCAGAAATTTTTACCCTAAAGCAGTAGAAAATACATTCTTCTCAAGCGTTCATGGTATATTTTCTCGGATAGACCACATGTTAGGACACAAAAGTGGTCTCAAAAAATTTAAAAAGATTGAAATCATATCAAGCATTTTCTCTGATCACTATATCATGAAACTAGAAATTAAATACAAAAGAAAAACCAAAAAATACTCAAACACTTGGAAACTAAATAGTATGTTATTAAATAATGAATGGATTAACAATGAGATCAAAGAAGAAATAAAAATGTTTCTAGAAACAAATGAAAATGAGCATACATCAACTCAAAATTTAAGGGATACAGCAAAAGTAGTACTGAGAGGGAAGTTCATTACACTGCAGGCATACCAAAAGAAGCTAGAAAAAGCTCAAATAAGCAACCTGACCCTGCACCTAAAAGAATTAGAAAAACAACAGCAAATAAAGCCCAGGACCAGAAAAAAGGAAGAAAAAAATAAAGATCAGACCAGAAATAAATGAAATAGAGGCTAAGGAAACAATACAAAGGATGAATGAAACCAGGAGCTGGTTCTTTGAAAAGGTAAACAAGATTGATGAAACTTTAATTACATACACCAAGAAAAAAAGAGGGAGGACTCAAATAAATAAAATTAGAAATGAGAGCGGAGAAATCACAACTGACACAACAGAAAAAAAAAGTATTGTAAGAAAATACTATGAAGAACTCTATGCCAAAAAATTAGACAACCTAGGTGAAATAAAAAAATTTGTTGAATCATATAATCTTCCTAAAATCAATCTGGAAGAATCAGAACACCGAAACAGACCAATTACAACAAATGAGATCAAAAGAGTTATCAAAAAACTCCCAAAAAAGAAAAGTCCTGGGCCTGATGGCTTCACAAGTGAATTCTATCAAAAATTCAAAGAAGAACTAACTCCCATCCTCCACAAGCTATTTCAAAAAATTCAAGAGAAAGGAAGATGTCCAAATTCCGTTTAATTCTGATCCCAAAACCGCAAAGACAACACAAAGAAAGAAACTTATAGGCCAATAATCCTGATGAATTTAGATGCTACAATTCTCAACAAAATATTAGCCAACGGGATCCAGCAATATATGAAAAAAATCATATACCATGATCAAGTGGGATTTTTTCTGGAGAGGCAAGGCTGGTTCAATATACGCAAATCAATCAATGTGATTCATCACATAAACAAAAGGAAGGACAAAAATCACATGATAATTTCAATAGATGCAGAAAAGGCATTTCATAAAATCCAGCTCCCATTCATGATCAAAACTCTCAGTGAAGTGGGAATACAGGGAACATTCCTTAACATGAAACAGGACACCTATGACAAATCCACAGCAAACATCATACTAAATGGGCAAAAATTAAAAGTAATCTCCTTAAGATCAGGAAAAAGGCAGAGATGCCCCCTTTTACCAGTCTTATTCAACATAGTTCTGGAAGTCCGAGCTACAGCAATGAGACAAGAAGAAGAAATAAAAGGCATCCAAACTGGAAAAGAAGAAGTAAAACTGTCACTATTTGGAGATGATATGATATTGTATATTGAAAACCCTAAAGTCACAGTAAAAAAACTACTGGACCTTATAAATGAATTCAGCAAGGTGGCACGATATAAAATTAATACTCAGCAATAAGAGGCATTTCTATATACCAACAATGAACAGTCGGCAAAAGAAATTAAAGAAACAATCCCCTTCACTATTGCAACCAAAAAAATTAAGTACCAAGGAGTAAATTTAACCAAGGAGGTTAAAAACTTGTACTCGGAAAATTATAAAACATTGATAAAAGAAATCAAGGAAGATACAAATAAGTGTAAGTATATACCATGCTCATGGCTAGGAAGAATAAACATCATTAAAATGTCTATATTACCCAAAGCAATTTATAAATTCAATGCAATACCAATTAAAATACCAATGACATACTTCAAAGATATAGAACACATATTCCAAAAATTTATATGGAACCAAAATGAACATGAATAGCCTCAGCAATCTTAAAAAGAAAAAATAAAGCAGGAGGTATCACTCTTCCAGATATCAAGGTTTACTATAAGGCCATTATACTCAAGAGAGCCTGGTACTGGCATAAGAACAGGCACATAGATCAATGGAACAGAACAGAGGACCCAGAAATAAACCCACAGCTTTATGGACAACTGATATTTGACAAAGGAGGAAAGAACATACAATGGAGTAAAGACAGCCTCTTTAACAAATGGTGTTGGCAAAATTGGACATCTACCTGCAAAAATATGAAACTAGACCATGAACTTACACCATTCACAAAAACAAACTCAAAATGGATAAAAGACTTAAATGTAAGCCATGAAACCATAAGCATCTTAGAAGAAAACATAGGCAGCAAGCTCTCTGACATCTGTAGCAGCAGTATATTTGCCGATTTATCTCCACGGGCAAATGAAATAAAAGGCAAGATAAACAAATGGGACTATATCAAACTAAAAAGTATTTTCACAGCTAATGACAATAAAAACAGAATAAAAAGACAAACCACACAATGGGAGAACATATTCGACAGCACATCTGATAAGGGGTTAATAACTAAAATTTATAAAGAACTTATAAAACTCAACACCAGGAAGACAAACAACCCAATCCAAAAATGGGCAAAAAAAATGAATAAACACTTCTCCAAAGAGGACATACAGATGGCCAATAGGCATATTAAAATATGGTCAACAACAGAAATCATTAGAGAAATGCAAATTAAAACCACAATGAGATATCACCTCATACCAGTCAGAATGGCACTCATCAGCAAAACAACACAGAATAAGTGCTGGCGAGGATGTGGAGAAAAGGGAACCCTTCTGCACTGCTGGTGGGAATGCAGACTGGTGCAGCCACTGTGGAAAACAGTTTGGAGATTCCTCAGAAAATTAAAAATCGAACTGCCTTTTGACCCAGCTATCCCACTTATAGGAATATACCCTACGAACATCATAGCACTGTTCGAAAAGAAAAAATGTGCCCCTATGTTCGTGGCAGCATTGTTCACAACAGTGAAGATCTGGAACCAGCCCAAGTGTCCGTCAGAAGACGAGTGGATTAAAAAGCTATGGTACATATATACTATGGAATACTACTCAGCCATAAGAAATGATGACATCGGATCATTTATAACAAAATGGATGGACCTTGATAACATTATATGGAGTGAAATAAGTAAATCAGAAAAAAAGAAAAACTGAGAACAGCATGATTTCATACATAGGTGGGACATAAAAGTGAGAAGATGAGACATGGACAAGAGAGTGGTGGTTATGGGATGGGGGAGGGAGGGAAGAGTGGGATAGAGAGGAGGGGAGAGACACAGGGAAAACCAGATAGAAGGTGACAGAGTACAATTTGACTTTTGGTGACGGGTATGCAACACAATTAAATGATAAGATAACCTGGAGATGTTTTCATTGTACATATGTACCCTGATTTATTGGTGTCACCCCATTGGAATTAATAATAATAATATATATATATATATATATTTAAAAAAGAAATCAGAGGCATTTTTATATACCAACTATGAACAGTCAGCAAACGAAATTAAGGAAACAATCCCCTTCACTACTGCAACAAAAAAAATAAAGTACCTAGGAGTAAATTTAACTAAGGAGGTTAAGGACTTGTACTCGGAAAATTATAAAACATTGGTAAAAGAAATCAAGGAAGATACAAACAAGTTGAAGCATATTCCATGCTCATGGTTCGGAAGAATAAACATCATTAAAATGTCTATATTACCAAAGCAATTTATAAATTCAATGCAAAACCAAATAAAAATTCCAATGAGATACTTCAAATATATTGAACACCTATTCCAAATATTTATATGGAACCAAAAAAGAACACAAATAGCCTGAGCAGTCTTAAAAGAAAAAATAAAGCTGGAGGTATCACTCTTCTGGATATCAAGGTATACTACAAGGCCACTGTACTCAAGACAACCTGGTACTGGTATAAGAACAGGTACATAGATCAATGGAACAGAACAGAGAATCCAGAAATAAACCCACACCTTTATGGACAACTGATATTTGACAAAAGAGAAAAGAACATACAATGGAGTAAAGACAGCCTCTTTAACAAACGGTGTTGGGAACATTGGACATCTACCTGCAGAAAAATGAAACTAGACCATGAACTTACACCATTCACAAAAACAAACTCAAAATGGATAAAAGACTTAAATGTAAGCTGTGAAACCATAAGCATCTTAGAAGAAAACATAGGCAGCAAGCTCTGTGATATCTACATCTGTAGCAGCAATATATTTCCACGGGCAAATGAAATAAACGGCAAGATAAACAAATGGGACTATATCAAACTAAAACGTTTTTGCACAGCTAAAGACAATAAGAACAGAATAAAAAGGCAAAGTATCTGACCTGTGGTGGTGCAGTGGATAAAGCGTCCACCTAGGAACACTGAGGTCGCCAGTTTAAAACACTGCACTGGTCTGGTCAAGGCATATATGGCAGTTGATGCTTCTAGCTCCTCCCCCCTTTCTCTCACTCTCTCTCTCTCTCTCTCTCTCTCTCTCTCTCTCTCACTTGTGTTTCCTCTCTAAAATGAATAAATAAAAAGAAACTTAAAAAAAAATTAAAAGGACAAAGCACACAATGAGAGAATATATTCGACAACACGTCTGATAAGGGGTTAATAACCAAAATTTATAAAGAACTTATAAAACTTAACACCAGGAAGACAAACTATCCAATCCAAAAATGGGCAAAAGAAATGAATAGAAATTTCTCCAAAGAGGACATACAGATGGCCAATAGACATATGAAAAAATGCTCAACATCACTAATCATTAGAGAAATACAAATTAAAACCACAATGAGATATCACCTCATACCAGTCAGAATGGCGCTCATCAGCAAAACAACACAGAACAAGTGCTGGCGAGGATGTGGAGAAAAGGGAAGGAACCCTCCTGCACTGCTGGTGGGAATGCAGACTGGTGCAGCCACTGTGAAAAACAGTATGGAGATTTCTCAAAAAATTAAAAATCGAACTGCCTTTTGACTCAGCTATCCCACTTATAAGAATATACCCTAAGAACACCATAGCACTGTTTGAAAAGAAGAAATGTGCCCCCATGTTCGTGGCAGCTTTTTTCACAATAGTGAAGATCTGGAAACAACCCAAGTGTCCGTCAGAGGACGAGTGGATTAAAAAGCTATGGTACATATATACTATGGAATACTACTCAGCCATAATAAATGATGACATCGGATCATTTACAACAAAATGGATGGACCTTGATAACATTATATGGAGTGAAATAACTAAAACAGAAAAAAACTGAGAACTGCATGATTTCATACATAGGTGGGACATAAAAGTGAGAATATGAAACATGGACAAGAGTGTGGTGGTTACGAGGTGTAGGGAGGGAGAAGAGGGTGGGAGAGGGGGGAGGGGAGGTGCACAAAGAAAATTAAATAGAAGGTGACAGAGGACAATTTGACTTTGGGTGATGGGTATGCAACATAATTGAATGATAAGGTAACCTGGATATGTTTTCTTTGAACTTATGTACCCTGACTTATTAATATCACCCCATTAAAATTAATAATAAAAAAAAGACTTATCTCATTGAGTTTTGGTGACGATTCAGTCAAGTGGATAAAAATCTAGCATAGTATCTGGCACCTAATAAATACTCACTGTATGATTTTTTAATTAAATGTCACTGAAAATCAATCATAAACTAAAACCTATCTCCCTTTTTATAAAAGTATGAAAGAAAATAAACAATTTCTAAATTGCATTCCTATAGTAATCAACATCTGTTGTTAATGTACAATGACACTGTGTTAAAATACTTTACATGCCTTCAATAACATTAGGGAACAATTTTATTTTCATTTTCTGTTGCATGAGGTTTTAGAACTTATTCTATATATATCTGCATGCTGATTCCAAATCTGAAATTCATTTTTTGATGCATAGTCTAGTTTTTATGCAATTTTCATTTCTTTTTTGTGACAGTTAATGGCATGCATTGGTTTTTAAATTGGAGTTAAAGGGTAACAACTTTTGGATTGACCATAACCACAAAGCAATTAATATTTTACAAACATCACTTTTACATCATTATAGTTGTTTTTAAATGTAAAAAATTATTATCTGATAAAAACACCCTCTTATTTTGTTTTAAGACTGAATCATGGCTTCTTCAAGTAGGCGTAAATGTAAGAATAGTCCTGACACCGTCAGTTACATATGTGGCTGTTACACACTTCAACGTCATAGTTACAATATTTTATTATTTGCGACATGTACATGTATTGCCTATTTTCAAGTTCCCCTTGGCGATCAAGACAAGAATTGGGCCTGACCAGGTGATGGCGTAGTGGATAGAGCCTCGGACTGGGATGCAGAAGACCCAGGTTCCAGACCCCGAGCTCACCAACTTGAGTGCGGGCCCATCTGGATTGGTCTAAAAGCTCATCAGCTTGGACCCAAGGTCTCTGGCTCCCGCAGGAGGTTGCTGGGTCTGCTGAAGGCCCGCGGTCAAGGCACATGTGGGAAAGCAATCAATGAACAACTATGGTGTCGCAGCGGCAACGAAAAAATAATGATTGATGCTTCTCATCTCTCTCCGTTCCTGTCTGTCTGTCCCTGTCTATCCCTTTCTTTGACTCTCTCTCTGTCGCTGGAAAAAATAAATTTAAAATAAAATGATAAGACAAGAATTGGGCTCCTAATATTGTGTGTCATAATTGTGAGGAAATGCTTCGTGACTGAACAAAAGGAAAACACAAAGGAATGCCTTTTGGTATTCCCATTGTTTGGAGTGTACCTAAGGACCACAGCAGTGACTGTTATTTCTGTCTGATCCATACAAAAAGCATCGGCAAGAAAAAAAAGGCATGTGATTGCATATCCTAATATTCCTTCAGCAATATGACCTATCTCAAACTCTCAGACACTTCTGGTTCCAGTTTAAAATGGTTTAATTTCTTCTAAGAATGAAGAAAGTGAACATGGTGATCAAGTTTATTTTGATAAGATGCATGAGGAAATGGCTGTAGAATCTGAATGGTCTTCTGATGCCAAGCAGTCATTAAGCCCTCAGCAGGTTAGCCAACCCGAATTGAATGACTTAGTAAGAGATTTGGGCCTATCAAAGAAAGCAGCTGAGTTATTAGCCTCCAGGCTTCAAGAAAAGAATGTACTTCACCGGTGAGCTAAAGTATCCCATTTCAGGAAGCGTGAACAAATTTTTGTGTACTACTTTTCTGGAGACAAACACTTTGCTTACTGTCATGATATCAGTAATCTTCTCAGCCAGCTAGGTGTTACCACTTACAGTCCAATACAATGGCGGTTTTATCTTGACAGCTCTAAAACAGTCTGAAATGTGTTCTCCTACACAACAGAAATGTTTATGAAGCGATTCCAATTGGTTATTCAACTCATCTGTGAGAAGATTATAATGACATAAAAATTGTCCTGAACTTTCTGAAATATGAGGAGCATAATTGGATTATTTGTGTGGATCTTAAAATGGTAAATTTTCTTCTAGGACAACAGAGATGTTTCACGAAGTATCCTTGCTTTCTGTGTTTGTGGGACAGCCACGCTTGGGAGAAACACTGGACACAGAAGGAGTGGCCGAAATGTGAAGCTCTGGAAGTAGGGATGCAAACTATTGTGAATGAACCTGTAGTTAATCGAGACGGGATCATTTTTCCCCCACTTCACATCAAACTTGGCTTAATGAAGCAGTTTGTTCAGGCTTTGAATAGAGAAAGTGAATGCTTTCAACATAATATTTCTGTTTTTCCTGGCTTCTCTTTCAAGAAGATACAAGAAGGTGTATTCAATGAACCTCTAATTTGAACCCTCATATGTGACAAAGAATTTGTCAGGAAGATGAATAAGGAGGAGAAAGCTGCATGGCAGTCTTTCGTGGCAGTTACAAAGAACTTACTTGGCAAAAAAAAATCAGAAAACTATGAACTTCTGGTTCATAGGTTGCTGTTGGTTTTCCCCGACGTTGGATGTAACATGAGCGTTAAGATTCACTTCCTGAACAGTAACCTTGATATGTTTCCCGAAAATCTTGGAGCTGTTAATGATGAGTAGACTATTGCAGGAGCATCAAATCAGATTGTCCTCAACAAGTACACCAATGCAAAAGCTACAAACACTAATTTTTGCCTGAATAGAATTTAAATGTTTTGCACAAATTTTATGATTAAAGTAAGTTTTTAATATGTTCTATTTCAAAATTGTCGACAAATTCTGATGCAATCAATCCTATCTTTTAGTGTATTAGTGTATTTACTGCATTATATAAATTATTATATTTTCACAAAGATGATGCCCAAGAAGACATTCTACTTCATTATGTTAAACTAAATGTGGAAAATTTTACAATAAGATGAAAAACTAAAATCTTGAATTGCAAAAAAACTGTAGCTTGCAAAGAAAAACTAATGTCAGATTTGAGATCAGCAAACTCGAATTAGGTAAGAACAAGTGTTTTTGTGGATGCAACAAAATTTTTGTTCCCCAGTGTATAATTAAATCCTTACACTGATGGAAGGCTGGAATTAACACTGCGCAATAATTATCAGTGTTCCCATCTTACAGATAAATGAACTGTGGCTGAAACAGTTTATGTATCTAAACTAAGTTTAGCGAGTTAATGCTAAGATCCAGAATTCAAACCCTGGTATGTCAGACAACAAAGCCCTATGCTGCCCTCCACTGGAACAGACAATGAAGAACAACACTAATTCAGTTTCTCATGCAAAGTGTCCTTATTAGTGCAAAATGGCACTGTCAGTCTCCCTGTTGTTCTAACACATAACAATGACAGCTGTGCTAAAATAAAGAAAAAGTAAAAGGCATAGTCTAAATTCAAAGATTTAAGAGAAATACCTCAACAGACCAAAAACAGAACAGAAATGCAAAAACAGTGAGACAGGACAGAGCACACGACTGCGGGCACAAAGTCTAAAACCAGGAAGAGGAGCCAGGAGCTTGCCTTCTGCAGGAAAATTTGCTGTTTGTTGGCTTTGGATCTGAAGAAGGTTAAATCGTTGAAATCATACAGTGGATCAAATAAGCTCCATGCATATAAAAGAAGGATGACAAAAACTGTCACCAAATAGAGCCTAGGGCTGTAGCTCTGAAGAACAAGAGGCTTAGAGATCCACTCAACAGGAATTGGGTCTGCCCTGAATCAGGACTGGTCACTACAACTGCCAGATCCCTATAAAACCTAGTTCTGGATTTCAAGCCTTCAGAGGTAGGTGAAACCAAATGCTAAACCACAGAAGCAAAGCAGGTAGGATAGGAGAAAGGAAAAATAAAACAGAGAAAGAGAGGGGAAAAAAAAACCTTCTACCAAATATGATCCTGCAAATAATAATTTCAAAATACATAAATAAATCTAATGCCAAGAGAGCCAACAAAACACCTGAACATGAATTCACTTCGAATTAAATTAATTTTATAAAACAACCTGAGGTTTTAAATTACCAATAAGTATATTTCAGATACTCTAAGAGACATGGACATGTGAAAGCACAACTCACTGATTTGTTTTTCTTTTAAAAAAGATAGTACGGCAATCCTCTATAACTAGACCCACACAATACACCTTTAGGATTTCATCTATCTCACAATTAAATTGTTTTGAGAATACAGACACAAGCTACTTGTTTCAAGGAATTCCTGTCACAAACATAAGCAGTATCAGAAAGGAAACTAAAGGATTGATGAGAGAGGTATAAGAAAAATATGAAGAGAAAGAAGTTAGAAAAGTGAGAAGTATAATGGGAAAGAATGGGAGGAAAAACGTATCTACAAAGAAGGGCAGTCAATAGTGTTAAACGAAAAAGAGAGCCTTCCATATCTGGACAAGACAAAATAACATCACCCAAAGTCAGATCATTTTCCATCATAGAACACTATCAACAGTGCAAATGCTATAGATGCCTACTTGAGACGTATGCACTCTTATTGATTAATGTCACTCCTTTAAATTTAATTTTCTAAATACAGTTTTTAAAAAGATGAAATAACAAACCAGTTTTATGCTTTCACATGCAAAACAAAAATTATAATTAAAATTTAAAAACAGATAAAATATTTGAAACAATGCCACAGAAGACATTGTAGATTAGGTTACAAAAAACACTGATACCTGACAAGTGGTCCCCTGATATTCCCCAGGAAGGAAGGAGAACATAAGAAGAGCCAGAAGTCTTCCCTAGTTGAGAAGTCAGAGCTGGGAATCTGTTGGATTTTATAATTGGAAAGTCAACTGTGATCTCAGCAGTAACAGTTAACATCAACATGAAGTGGGTTGAGCAGAAATAGAAAGATGCATGTCATAGGGCAGGTGTCGGGAACCTCTGTCTCACGAGCCAGATGTGGCTCTTTTGATGGCTGCATCCGGCTCGCAGACAAATCTTTAATAAAATAAATAATAACGTTAAAAATATACAACATTCTCATGTATTACAATCCATTCATTTCCTACCACTCATGTTCATGGTTGTGGGTGGCTGGAGCCAATCACAGCTGTCCTCTGGGACAACACCAAATTTTTATTGGATAATGAGTAACGTACACAGGTCGTTGTGATGTCAAAAAGTAAACTTCCCTCCTTTTAATCAAGTAGTCAGCTTAGTTAACTAATTGCAGAAACCCTTTTTATGAAGAAAATGGCTAAAAGAAAAAAAGATGAGGAGTATGGTACTTTTCAGCAGGAATGGACAGAGGAATTCACCTTTGTGGAGAGAGCAGGTTCTGCAGTGTGTCTAATATGCAATGATAAAATTGCATCGATGAAATAGTCAAATGTAAAGCGGCACTTTGACCCATGCCATACTACATGTGCATCGAAATATCCAGCGGAGCACAGCAGGAAGAAAGCATGTCAAGAGCTACTGTGCAGACTGCAAGCTAGTCAGCAGCAATTCCGTGTTTGGACCCAACAAGGTGATTAGAATTAGGCTAGCTTTGATAGTGTTTTAGCAATTGTAAGAAACAGAAAGTTATTCACAGATGGGGAGTATGCCAAAACATTCACGCTTGATGTTGCCAATGAACTTTTTGATGACTTCCGGATAAAGACAAGATAATCAAACGAATAAAAGACATGCCTCTGTCGGCAAGAACTGTTCACGATCGTTACCATCATGATGGCAAATCAAATTGAGGCAACACAAATGAAGGACATAAATGCAGCACCATGCTTTTCTCTCGTTTGGATGAGTCAATAGACATAAGCCATTTATCCCAGTTCAGCGTGATTGCAAGGTAGATGCTGTTGGTGACACACTATGTGACACGCTACATGAGGAAAGTCTTGCTGTTTTGCCTATGAAAGAGACAACAAAAGGGGAGGATTTATTCAAGTCTTCCACTGACTTCACTAAAGAAAAACATCTACCGATGGATAAACTTATTTCGGTGTGTACTGATGGTGCTCTGAGCACGGTGGGGTAAACAGAGGATTCGTAGCATTTCTTCGTGAACATGAGAAGAGACCCATCCTAAGTTTTCACTGCATCCTACATCAGGAGGCACTTTGTGCTCAGGTGTGAGGCGAGCAGCGTGGTAAGGTGATGTCACTGGTCATTCGGGTGGTCAACTTTATTGTTGCCCGAGCTTTAAGTGATCGCCAGTTTAAAACACTGCTGGATGAAGTTGGGAATAATTATCCTGCTCTATTTCTGCACAGCAGTGTGCGTTGGTTATCAAGAGGGAAGGTGCTGAGCCGTTTCGCGGCTTGTCTGAGTGAAATCCGGACTTCTCTTGAAATGAAAAATGTCGAGCATCCTGAGTTAGCTTAACACTGAGTGGCTCCTAAAGTTCTACTATATCATGGACATGCATGACTGAACATCTGAACCAGCTCAATATGAAAATGCAAGGTGTTGGAAATACAGTCTTATCCTTTCAACAAGTAGTGTTTGCATTTGAAAACAAGCTGGAATTCTTCATTGCTGACATTGAAACAGTTCGTTTACTACACTTTGAAAAACTGAAAGAGTTTAAAGATGCATGCACAGCAAGTGACCTTGCTCAATATCTTGATCTCCAGCAGCTAGCGGCTCCACATCTAATCTCCTGCAGTCATTCAAAGTGCGCTCTGGAGAATTTCATGAGCGCACTCACCTTTTTAAGTTCATCACCCATCCACACGAGTGTGCAGTGAACAGCGCTGACCTGAGTTACATCCCCAGTGTCTTCATCAGAGATTTTGAGCTACATGCTGCTGACCTGAAGACCTCAGACATGTGGGTGAATAAGTTCAAGTCACTGAATGAAGATTTGGAAAGATTTGTTCGACAGCAAGCAGTGTTGGCAAACAAACACAAGTGGGGAGAAATGAAAAAACTTTCAACCCGCAGACAGCTGATATCAAAACTTGGAACGCTCTTCCCATCACATACCACACACTGCAGCATGTGAATATTGCTGTACTGACAATGTTTGGCTCTACGTATGCATGTGAGCAGTCTTTCTCACATCTAAAGAACATTAAGACCAATCTACGATCATGTTTAACGGACGGAAGTCTCAACGCCTGCATGACGCTTAACTTCACCTCGTACCAACCAGACTACAAAGCCATCAGCAAAACCATGCAGCACCAGAAGTCACATTAATGGTAAGAAGTACTTTATTCATCATTGGTTAGCAACAGTATAACAATGTTATAAAAAACAATTCAGAGACTTATTGTATTTTAAAAGTGTTGGTCTGACATAAAATGCACACATTTACTTGTATTTAGTGTTAAACATATTGTATGGCTCCCATGGAATTACATTTTAAAATATGTGGCGTTCATGGCTCTCTCAGCCAAAAAGGTTCCCGACCCGTCATAGGGTATGGCTGGAAAGCAAAGGAGAGTACGCTTCCAGAGAAGGAAGTTCGATGATGGCATTTGTTTGTTTGTTTCATATGGAGACAATAGAGTTTCGAACATATTTTAAACTGATAATTGAAAAAACAAAATTCTGAACAAAAAATAATGGAATAGGAATCAAGAATGGGACCCAGAGACCAAGTAAGCACAAAGTTCACAACTAGTGACCTTAATTCTCTTCACGAACTAGATGAGCTTATCCTCTGACAAAGACTAGTAAAGATAAAACTGTTCATGATGTAGATAACTGAGACAGGTATTTGTACACTGAACCGACCAAAACAAGAAAAAAGATCTCTAGCAACCCTGACCTGGGTAAAGTGGCAGATCATAATTGTGAAATCTGAGCAGACAAGAAAAAGCAGGAAAATTAGATTTGGGTATGAATTCAAGGTTAGTTCTTTTCAAGGACATTTCTTTAACAAGTAAGTAGGGCAAGTCAAGGGTTCAAAGTGATTGATAACAGAGCTTTAGATAATCCTGTCTTGGTTGTCTAACCCTCGATAGGGCTAGCGAAGAGGCCAAGAAGTGACAGGAATGAATCAAGAGACGGCTTTCTACAAACCTAAGGAGTAGAGAAATCTTAGTTTCACAGGTCACATGAAAGACTGACACAGGACGAAGGAGCATGCATAAGGTGCAATTCTAGGTACAGTTATTGTCTTGATACAATACCCCTAAAATTTTTTAAGTACCTTTTTATCACTGTACTTCAAGGCCCAATAATTTTGTTTCATTTAACATAAAACCTTTAACAATTTTCAACTTCTTTAATAGAAAATCTATCTGCTATCCCTATCCCAACAGCCATAAAATCATGGACTTTAGGCTTCTTATATATATTCTAGTTCAATTCAACCATTGCTATATCAAGCTTTCTCCCAAGATATTTCTTAGTACCAACTCCTTACCAGAGAGATCAACTCATATTTTCTCTACTCACTTGACATTAAGTAAAGTGGGTCTTACATTTCTCTTCATGTAATTCCAAAGGTATTTTCACTGAGAACTTCTACAATGCAAAATATTTCCTATCCCAATTTCACAGCTAATGATCCCAAGGCTCAAGAGAGGTTTAGTGTGACAGTCACTTTTCACCTGGCTGCTTGAACTACACCCAAGCCACAGTGAGCAGAGGCAACTCAGCACTGCCTGTGCACAATTGCATTGCACACCTTCTGGGAGTACCCTGAACACACAGCCCTCTTCAAACCAGACAACACCAGACAACTCAAAAGACCTAATTTAAAAATTATTAAAGTAACATGCTGCCCTGGCCGGGTAGCTCAGTTCATTAGAGCATCGTCTCGATATGCCAAGGTTGAGGGTTCAATACCAAAACAGTACCTAAAAGAATCAACCAATGAATGCACAAATAAGCAGAACAACAAATCAATGTTTCCCTCTCTCTCTCAAATCAGTAAAAGAAAAAAATATTTAAGGTCCTGGCCAATTGGTTCAGTGGTAGAGCGTCGGCCCAGGGTGTGTATGTCCCGGGTTTGATTCCCAGTCAGGGCACACAGGAGAAGTGCCCAGCTGTTTCTCCACCATTTCCCTTTGCCTTTCTCTCTGTCTCTCTCTTCCCCTCCCGCAGCCATGCCTTCATTGGAGGAAAGTTGGCCCGGGAGTTGAGGTTGGCACCATGGCCTCCACCTCAGGAGGTAGAATGGCTCTGGTTGCAACAGAGCAACTGCCCAGATGGTCATAGCATTGGCCCCTGGTGGGCATGCCGGGTGGATCCTAGTAGGGCTCATGCAGGAGTCTTTCTCTCTGCTTCCCCACTTCTCACTTCAGTAAAATAAAATAAAAAATATTAATAAAATAAAGTAGCATGCTCAATTGTTTTTAATTCATTGATTTCAGGAACTAAGTAGAACTAACAACTATAAACTTAATTATTATTCTCAACCACTTTCATTTGTTTGTTTGTTTAAGTGAGAGGAGGGGAGATACAGAGACAGACTCCCGCATGCGCCCCAACTGGGATCCACCTGGCAACCCCCGTCTGGGACTGACACTGGAATCAACCAAGCTATCCTTAGCACCTAAAGCCAGCGCTCTGACCAATAGAGCCACTGACTGTGAGAGGGGGAGAGAGAGAGAGAGAGAAGGGAGAAAAGGGAGAGAGTGAGGAGAAGAAAAGCAGATGGTCACTTCTCCTGTGTGCCCTGACTGGGAATCAAACACAGGACATTCACATGCCAGGCCGATGCTTCACCCATTGAGCCAACCTGCCAGGGTCTTGTTTATGTTTTTATAACTTTTTTTACTTTTCAATGAGAGGTGACATACAATATTATATTAGTTTCAGGTGTACAACCCAGTCATTAGACATTTATATAATTTACAATCATTTTATTTATATTAACAGGGATTCACAGATAAGAGAAAAATATGAAATGATATGGAAAAATCCTGCCTAGGAGAACATTTGCAGTACAGAGCCCAGAAATATTTTGGTTGAATGGGACCATATGTAGGTCCCCGTGGGGGCTGGGTTGACAGAAAGGTTATTTAGGGGAAAACAACACCTATGGAAGGAAGAGGGTGGCAGCAGGTTGGGGCAGAGGGAGAAGAACTGCAATCAGGCCCACAAACCCCTTCCCTTTGCCAGAGCTCTGGAATCAAAACAGCCCATCAGAAATGCCTGTACTGAGGTGGTGACGTATTAGGCCAAAATGCAACTAGTCTTTGGATGTGGGCAGCCCTTGGAAGGGCACAGCCTTAAGCAAGAAGGCCGCCCACAGTGGAGGCAAGACCTGAAGAGGCAGGCAGCTAGAAGCCATCTGCACCCCATCTGCAGGGTCCGTGGAGGAGACACTGGGAGATGCAGCTCAATGAGCACCACAAGTCTTTAATATGCTGTATTTCTCCATGTATAAGATGCACCCTTTTTCGAAAAAATTGTGGTCTAAAATCTGGGTGCGTCTTATACCGTGGTTGTAGATTTTTTTCTTTTACTTGCATTACCCGCTTTTTCGCACTTGTTTTTGCTCTCATTGTATGTAGATATATGAAGACTGGTTCGTCATCAGACACAGATAAGAACAAGCTAATGGATGGGAGTGGTTTATTTTTTTCTTTTTATTTTTTTTAAGATTTTATTTATTCATTTAGAGAGAGAGAGAAAAAGGGGGGAGGAGCAGGAAGCATCAACTCCCATATGTGCCTTGACTAGGCAAGCCCAGGGTTTCAAACCGGCGACCTCAGCGTTTCAGGTCGATGCTTTATCCACTGCGCCACCACAGGCCAGGTAACTACAACAAGCCTTTTTTGCTTTGAAATAAATGGAAAGAGACACGACTTGCCCATGACAGATCTAGTCAACAGAAGAGGATCATGATATATTTCCTCTTCATTCTAGTTCATCTAGACTGAGCTATGAGGTAAGAGCTTTATAAAGGGAGATTCCAATGTTTAGTAGAAAGATTGTGCCAGAGAAGGGCTGTAAGCCCTGAATGATAGAAAGTGAAACAAAAATGTTAGGAATCCTAACCCCCATCTTAGTTGCTCTGAAAGAAATGATCTACCAATATGGTATAAAATATAGGAAAAACAATTTACAAATGTTAAAAATGACAACAAATTCCACAGTATCAAAACATACTAAAGGTTGTTTTATTTCCTTCTAAACTAATACCCTCTTGTGTAACAGCCTTGCCTTAGGATGCTGGTGCAATTGAAATGTTAGCAGAAAAATAATAAACTGCTTTGGAGAGGGTAAAAGAAAAAGAAAAAAAGAACCCTGAAACTAAAACAAGCTCTAATAACAACAAACCGCCACAAGGATATAGTGTGTTCTAATTTTTAATTTTGTTTCTCAAGAAAAAGAGATCTGACACTAATAATTTTAAAAAGTAAAATGCTTAAACAAATGTATAAAAACAAATATGAAAAGAGTTGTTGATAATTCTGAGGCCTACCATGACCATTTCTATTCTTTAACTACAGTAATTAAAGAAAGACTAAATTTGAAGTTTTTAAATAATCTTTGGTACCCTACATGTAACTGAGTATGATGTACAAATAGGGTTTTACTGCACGTTAGAGATAGGAGCCAGAGTAAGGAGAGAATCGGAAGGCAAAACCTAAAATGTTTTTGTAGGCCTCATAGTCTCAAAAATATGATTCAAATGATTTCTTTCTATCCTTTTCAAAGTGCTGACCTCTAACATGGGCTTGGAAGTCTGACTGGCAGGGCTGAAACTGCCACATACGTTCCAGCTGTGTGAGCTTCTCCAGCACATTCTCTGTCTCCAGGTGGCCTCCTCTGGAATATGGAAATTATAATAATACATATACATGGGCACAGGACAAAACAAAAGAACTTCTTGTCAGAGTGGTCAGCGCAGTGCTCATAACCAGGAATGTCATCCCTATTATTATTATTATTATTATTATCATCATCATCATCATCATTACTATGTTTGTACTTAGACAGGTTTACCAAGACATTTTTCAAAAACGAGCACCCCCCACCAAAAAAGTATAGAAAAACCTGAAATGACCCTCTGAAATGCCTTAAGGACAAAGCACTTCTCTTCAGAGTGCAGCAGAGTCTTGAGGAAGTTGTTAACAGCCAGCTGATACTATGTGAACATTAGGAGAGCAACTGCACCTGTTTTCTATAATACAAACACCTCACCCTTATAGTTCATAAAATGGGCCTTGGTTTGGGTCACCGTCCCACTTGCTTAGTATCTGCCCTGAGAAGCATCTTACCAGATGTTACAAACATGCAGACAGACCTGGGACAACTTCACACAACCCTCACACAACTGCTTCCTCAGCAATACTCTAACCAAAGACGCACGGCAGCTAGGCAAAAACATGGGGCTCATGCGTCTTTAAGGGTTTCCAGAGTGTTTGGCTACTGCGTGAACAGGGCTAAAATTACCTCATGGCTGAAAAGAAGGGAAATACAGAGGCTTCGTTTGCAGGTAGGTTTTAGTGCATACGACCAAAACCCATTCTCCAAGCAGGGGACTTTTACTTCAACGTCACTCCACAATAAAGGAAGTTTGAAGGTTTATAAAACAGCAACTCTGAGCTGTGATGAAATCTGAAACCTGGAAGCCTTAGGCCAGTAGTATATTAAAAATAAAACACACTTTTGCTTAAAGTAAAGCTACAACTTCATTGCAATTTCAAGTAAGATTAATTCTTGGCCATGGGCATGATGAGTATCACAGTCAGGAAAATCATATACTGTAGAAATGTTTTTTTATAAGGAAAACTGCTACATAGTAACTTTCACTTCAATGTGTGGTTTTGAAAAATATTCAAATACAAATATTAAAAATAATACAAAGAAAAGTCCAGGATCACGCTCAGAAAAATGTATATCCTCAGAGCCCTTGGTAATGTTTTCATAATCTCTACACTGTATATTTTTTAAAAATATTTGCTGGTGCTTGGAGACAATGTTAATTTAAAGCCACCATCAACACCAATTTGACTGCGATGCCATATTCTGATGTAAAGCTACATCTCATTTCATTAGACAAGATTAAGACAAACCAGCCCTAATTATTGTTCTCCTTCATTTGCTCCCTGATTTTATTGCCTTGTTATAATTTTCCTTCCCTTCCTTATTCCTTCATTTTTAAAATATTTACATTTATTTAATATTTTCTCTTTACAAGACACCTTAGAAAATTAGAAATGAGGCCTAAAGCACTAAATCACCTTTTCAAGATTTCAGAGTAAGTAGATGAAACATAATTTTAATATTTTCCGACTCCACACTACTGTTTCTCAGTGGTTGTGAGATTTCTCTGTTAACCATTTTTCCCCTTCCTTCTTTTCTGTTCCTCATTCTCCAGACTGTATGGCTGGTGTCAACTCTGATGCTCCCCACCTCCCCACCGAGACCTCTCCTAAGCCCCTGCTTAGCCCTGGAGGAGGCACCTCTCCTGCAAGCCCCCATGACACACTGCCCCCTGAGACTTAAGAGTCACGTCTCCTTGTAGACAGGGGTCATGTCTAGCTTACTGAATACTGTGATGCTTGCAATGTGGTGGGGATGGGGGGAGGAATCCAGTGGGATTTCCTGCTCAGAAAAGTAAAGCCCACTTTCAAGGACAGCTCAGATGACCACAAAAAGACACCTTCCCAGGATTTGGCAAGAGCTCCATGTAGGAAAGGGCCCTGGGGGGAGGACATAGAATTAACCAGGTGAAGGAACTACTGGCACTAACTGATGGTGTGGCAGAGAGTGAAGATGGGGGTTGGGCGAAGAGGTCTGATGAAAAATAACAAAGGAAGAGGAGAAACATAATACCAGTCATTTCAGAAGTAGGAGACCTGTCTATTCATAACCACTGAGTTCTCAATGAGGCAGCTTCTAAACCTCACAAACAGCAAAGCATTTGATGATAAAAATGTGTATGGTGAGACACAAATAAAGAGAGCTTAACAAGTCTCTGCATTGATTGACAATAAAAGAATTCAGAAAAGTCTGCATCTCTTTCTAAAGCTGCTAGAGATAGAACACTATCTCCCTGAAATACCAGGAATCCCTTCCATCAAAACCTGCTTCAGCCTGACCTGTGGTGGCACAGTCGATAAAGTGTCGACCTTGAATGCTGAGGTCCTCAGTTCAAGGCCCTGGGCTTGCCCAGTCAAGGCACATACAAGCAGCAACTATGAGTTGCTTCCAGCTTCTCCCTCCTTTCTCTCTCTCTCTCTCTCTCTCTCTCTCTCTCTCTATCTCTCTCTTTCACTCTCCTCTCTCCTCTCTTCTCCTCTCCCTAAAAATCAATAAATAAAATCTTAAAAAAAAAAAAACCACTTGCTTCAAAAATGGCCTGAAAACACAATCTATCTACCTGCATTTCAGTGCCAACTAGATTATATTTCTTCTAAAAATATCATAATTCTTTTCTTTTATCATGAAAGTAAAGAGAAACTGGTTATAATAAAATTTTCACATCAGCAATCTCTATCTGAAACCTATTTCACCATTACATTATACCATGTGAATATGAAATATTTCAAACCAAAAGACAGAAAAAGAAGATAGTAAATATCCATGCAACCACTATTCAGTTTTATCAATCATAACATTTTTATATGAAACTTATTTTTTATTTTAATAAAATACTATGAACCTGCTTGAAGTCTGGTTTGTACCTCTTTACTAATGCCATTCTCCATCTCTAGATAAACACACTAGCATGAAGCTGATAGACATTTTAAAAAATATGTATACACACACACACACACACACACACACACATATATATATATATAAAATAGGATTATTTAGTGGTTTCTTAAATATTACCTGAACTATGCATTTGACAATATGGAAGTCTACATATTCAAACAAACCTTACTAAAACATAGCATCAGAAACTAAGTAAATTATAACAAGAATCCTTTCCAGTACACATTTGAGTTCATATGTAAGCAGGGGAATCAGCAGGTGTGAATAAAACAGAGGTGAATCAGGAGGGAGTGAGTGCTCAAGTTCCAGCTGGAGAGGTGGTTGAGACTCCTAATGGGACCAGGATTTTGTACTACATCTATTTTTCTATATCTTTGTCAGTACTTAAAAGTGTTAGATTTTTTAAAAATATTTCTATATATAAAAAATTACAGCCTGACCAGGTGGTGGCGCAGTGGATAGAGCATCAAACTGGGATGTGGAGGACCCAGGTTCGAGACCCCAAGATTGCCAGCTTGAGCACGGGCTCATCTGGTTTTGCAAGGCTCACCAGCTTGAGCCCAAGGTTGCTGGCTCGAGCAAGGGGTCACTCGGTCTGCTGTAGCCTCCTGGTCAAGGCACATATGAGAAATCAATGAATGAATAACTAAGGAACCGCAACGAAGAATTGATGTTTCTCATCTCTCTCCTTCCTGTCTGTCCTTAACTGACCCTCTCTCTGACTTTCTCTGTCTCTGCCACAAAAAAAAAAAAAAAAATGACAGAGGATAGCTTATGGTGGTTTTCACCTGCTTTCCCCTGATCACTAACACAGGTGAGCATCTTTCCATGCAGGCCATCCAGAGGTTATGAACTAGATAGGTTGTAGGTTTGTTCTTAAGATGAAATTTGTATGTAACCTGGAATACATGAATTTACCTGTGAAGTGCAACGAAGACAGATATCTGTTTTAACATAGTATTTATTTCTACCTTTTTGTGCACATAAATATTTAAACATCGTCAAACCTACAGAACCTATCTTGTTCATAACCCAGGCACTGCTGATATTCCTTAGTCCACTAGCTACATCATTTGTCACATTCATGTTCACCCATTTCTCTCTTAGGTTGATTTTTTATTGTTTATTTGGAATTCTTTAAATATGCTGAATGCTTATCTGACATACCACTACACTCCAATTGAAATGCCTGAAAATAAAATGACTGACAATATCAAGTGTCACTGAAATGTAGAGCAACTGGAACCTTAACACACAATTAGGAGGAATGTAAATTGCACAACCAACTCAGAAAACAAGCAGCTTCTCAGAAAGTTGAAATATACCTACTGTATAATCTAGCAATTACACTGCTGGTATTTGCTGAAGAGAAATAAAAGCATAAGTCCATACAAATAAACTTTACTTGTAATAGCAAAACACTAGAAATAATCCAAATGTCTATCAATAGATGTATGAATAAACAAACTGTGGAACGGAATGCTTAACAACAAAAAGTAGTAAGCTACTGCGTCTGACCTGTGGTGGCGCAGTAGATAAAGTGTCAACCTGGAATGCTGAGGTTCCCTGGGTTGAAATCCCCGGCTTGCCTGATCAAGGCACATATGAGATGCTTCCTGCTCTTCCCCTACCCCCTTTCTTTCTCTCTCTCCTCTATCTAATATCAATAAATAAAATCTTTAAAATAAGTAATAAGTAGCCCTGGCCAGTTGGCTCAGTGGTAGAGCATCGGCCCAGCATGTGTATGTGCCAGGTTTGATTCCCAGTCAGAGCACACAGGAGAAGCACCCATCTGCTTCTCCACCCGTCCCCCTCTCACTTCTCTCTCTTTCTCCTCTCACAGCAATGGCTCAATTGGAATGAGTTGGATGGATCTTCAAATAATTATGATAAGTAATATAAGTCAAGCCAAAAAATAATGTACACATTATAGAACTTCATGTAGATAAATCTAAAAGGTGCAATCGAACCAATAGTGACAGAAAGTAGTTATCTGGTTGCCTGGGGTGAGGAGATTTAGGGAAGGATGAGAATGAGAGATTATCAAGAGATAGCAGGAAAAATTGGGGGTGATGAACATATTTACTATCTCAATTCTACTGGTGGTTTCACAAGTGCATATCTATGTCAAAACTAATAAAATTGTGTAAATATATTCAGTTTATTGTATGTCAACTTAGCATACTATGAACTTTAAATATGTATAGTTTATTTTTTGTCAATTATATCTCAAAGCTGTTCTTTTTAAAAGCTCAAAAGAATAAAAGCTTGCTTCACTTCTGACTTCTAAACATTTTTAGCCCTAGCCAATTGGCTCAGCAGTAGAGCGTCCGCCAGCGTGTGGAAGTCCTGGGTTTGATTCCTGGTCAAGGCACACAGGAGAAACAACCATATGCTTCTTCACCTGTCCCCCTCACCCCACCCCTCTTTCTTCCCCTCCCACAGGCACGGCTTGAATGGTTTGAGCAATTTGGCACCAGGGGGTTAAGGATGGCTCCATGGCCTCATCTCAGGTGCTGAAATAGCTTTATTACCAAGCAACAAAGCAGCGGATTAAAATGGACAGAGCATCGCCCTGTAGGGGGCTTGCCGGGTGGATCCCAGTTGGGGCGCATATGGGAGTCTGTCTCTCTGCCTCACCGCCTCTCACTTAATAAAAAATAAAATAAAATGAAATAAAATAAATAAAAATTAAATAAGCATTTTTAAATTGTAGATCACAATTTAAAAAAATCTCCTAACCTTTTCTTTATAGCTTTCTAAAAACAAACAAAATATTATCTCAAGAAAGTTAGAAATAATTGGAAGGGGGTACATTACAAACAAAAATTTTCTTAAAGAAATAATTGAGGGCAAGGAACTAAAGTGAGAGTCCAGCTCTTAAAAACATTGTTCTTCCTCCAGGAAATTCATTGTTAATATTTTTGCTGTTGATAATAGTAATCAATATATAAATATGTAAATTTTCCACTGGTTTCACTCAAAATGGTTAAGAATCTTGCCCTACACCAGGGGTGCCCAATACGTCGATTGCAATCTACTGGTGGATCGTGAAGGAAGTGTGGGTAGATCGCATGACATTAAAAAGACATTTGTCTTTTGATTGGCATACAGGGTAGCCAATCTGACGTCTGAACTTTTGAAACCCTACGCATGCACGTTAAACCACGCTAACTTGTTCAGTTACATTGCTGTGTAGTTAGCCTTCAATTTATTTAAACTAAATACAACAAAGGGTATAAAAATGAGTGCCATAGCTGGTCCGAGTAAGAAGCCTAAAACCTACCACTTTCATACAGAATGGGAGGGGATCTTTTTCACTATGTCATAGTCTAAGTGCGTTTGCCTCATCTGTCTGTGTGCCATTGCTATTCCAAAGAAGGGAAATGTGGAGCGACTTTTTCGTACTATTCATAAAAACTATGACATTGACTTTCCTCCGAAAAGAGAGCTGAGAAGGAGAAAGGTGAAAGAAGAATACACAATATTAAATAGTAATAATGGTAACTTAAATAATGATAATATAGAAGAAATAAATTTATGTTTTGCATTTTTCATTGTAGGTAGATCATTTTGACTTGGTCATCTTATAAGTAGTTCGCAAGCTGAAAAAGTGTGGGCACTCCTGCCCTACACAGATAGACCTAAGGGTATATGCTAAGTGAAATAAGTCAGTCAGAGAAAGACAAATACCACATGATGTCACTCATATGTAGAATCTAAAGAACAGAATAAACAGATTCATAGATACAGAGAACAGACTGATGATAGCCAGAGGGGAGAGGAGTTGGGTAAAAAAGATAAAGAGATTAAGAAGTACAAACTGCCTAACCAAGAGGTGACGCAGTGATTAGAGTGTCAAACTGGGACACAGAGGACCCAGGTTCGAAACCCCGAGGTCGCTGCCTTGAGCAAGGGCTCACCAGATTGAGTGTGGGGTTGCTGGCTTGAGTGTTGGATCATAGACATGACCCCCACCTAGGTCGCTGACTTGAACCCAAAGGTCTCTTGGCTTGAAGCCCAAGATCACTGGCTTGAGCAAGGGGTCACTCGGTCTGCTGCAGCCCCCCAGTCAAGTCACATATGGGAAAGCAATCAATGAACAACTAAGGAGCCACAATGAAGAATTGATGTTTCCCATCTGCCTCCCTTCCTGCCTATCCCTATCTCTCCCTCCCTTTGTCTTTATCACACACACACAAAAAAGTACAAACTGTAGTCACAAAATAGTCATAGAGATGTAAAGTAGAGCACAGGGAATGTAGTCAATAATATTATAATAACTATATGTGGTGTCTGATGGGTACTAGACTTATAAATTACTTCATAAGTTATATAGATGTCTAACCACTATGCATATACCTGAAATTAATATAATATTGAACGTTTACTGTAGTATAAAAATATTTTCAAATTAAATAAATAAAATAAGAAAAGAAAAAGAATCTTGCCCCCTCATCAAGTCTGACCTAATATAATGACAATCTGGTTAGAGAAGAACACTAATCAGTCTGTAGACTTTCTCACCTGATCTTAATCCATTACCACACCTACCACAAGATATCGTCCTTTTTTCTTCCTCTAGATCATTCTATTTTCATATCCTGCTCCTAACATGGAATGGACCACAAAACCCTTAAATTCAATCTCACTGTGGACCTGAACCATAAGGCCACAAATTACCCCAAAAAATCTAGACACAATTTAAGGATTTCAGGATTATTGAATATTTAAGCCCTCCAAAACAAAGGCATTTGAGTACTTACCATCTCCAAAAAGATGTGCCACAAGCCTGGTAAGTGTTTGCTTAAGGTCAAACTCTACGAGCTTCATGGCCTCCATCGTATGTGCCTCTTGTTTATGGGCAGAGCGAGAACTCTGTTCAAAGAGCTGCAGGCTTTCTCCATCCTGCACGCCAGCAAATAACTATAAACCACGAGAAATAATATAAATAAAAATAGTATCCTGAACAGTTTACATTAAAAACACATAATGTGATAATACAATCCACTGTCTTATAGCTGATGAACATACTGAAATTAACACTCATTTAATACCAAGTTCAAATAAAAGCACAATGCTACAGTGTTTAGAGCAGGCATGGCCAACATACAGCCCGCGGGCTGGATCTGGCCTGTGTAATGAGTTTATGCTGCCCATGATTAAACTTTTAATATTCTCTGCTGCTTTAAAATCTCAGCTACTCAGAAGCGGAAACGTCTTTGATTATTGGAAATCAAGATATTTAAGAGAATAGTGATATGCAGAAAATAATTCCGCGTGTGACTAATCTAGGGTTAACTTCCAATAATTGGTCGAATAGATTCGCAATACTTCTTTATTTTTTAAAAACTTCCATTATAAAGATTTACAACTTTTGTACTCGACTGTACCCGAGATGAACTGTTTGACGTTTAGCAGCAATGTGAAACCCACATTCTTTTAGGCGGAGTTTGCCAGTGCACACCCAAGGTCAAATAATTCGTTATTTTTGTGTTCAAGTGTGCTGAATCAAGTGGCATTGTAGCATAGACAATAGCTGCAGTTAATAACTGAAAATGTGTCCAGGCTGTTTGTAAAACGAAATAATTGTTTTATTTGCGATATAACCCCTTCAATCTCATTCTATTAAATATTGTTTCAATTGATTGTGATACAGTTTGGATATTTGTATGGTATATAATTATATTTTTATTAAAATATATTCTTATTAAAATAATATTGAATATTAAATTTTTTTCACTCACTTATATTTATTCATAAACAAATTACATAATAAAATTTTGTTTAAACGAATCGTTTTTGTATTTAACATTTTTTAATTTTAATATTTCATCTGGCCCATGAAAAAAGTTTTCTTTCTAATCTGGCCCGGGGTCAAAAACTGTTGGCCACGCCTGACTTAGGGAATTAAAAGACAGTTCTGCTCTTTACTGATTTTTCCATTTTACTTTTACTTGTAGTCATTTCCTCACAAAAGACATTATCTTCAATACTAGTGGAAATACAAGTGAATCAGGCTTTTAAACTCTAAAATTGTATCCCTGACCATCCACCCTAAAGTGTCGTTAGAGTCTGTCCTAAGACTAGGTAGAAAGTGTGGTCTAGAAATTAAATTCTGTAAAGTCCATTGAGGCAGAAGTACACTGGATATTGCTAACCCTATATCTCCAAAGGTCAGGACCAAGCCTGAAGCATATTTCTGCCACGTGCTCTCCAAGCAAACTCAGGCAAGTGAAATGGCAGCTGAGCCTCAGGTAATGCTACGTAAAGTAGGAACAAAACACTAAATGAAGACAGTTTGTAATAATTAAATAATGCATGAAAAGCAGAGTACCTGTCACATTGTAATTAATGGCTAAGTAAAATTTCCTCATTATCATCACAATCATAATTATTATTCATAAGCTACTTTACCACTAAAATAAAGTGTCCCCATCTTGAACAAAGCAGATCTTTACTTGCTAGAAAACTGAGAATGAGCAAATGAATCTACTATTCTTTCCACCTGTTGTCTCATGAAATAAAAAAATATTTTAACATAATAATAAAATAAAAGCATTGAAGAAGTAACATAATGAAAAGCACAAACCCAAAAAATGAAAAAGAAAAAAAGCCCAGCACAGAGCCAGAGAAATGCCGAGACCTTGTGCCTACCCCTGGTTGGCAAACCGCGGCTCGTGAGCCACATGCAGCTCTTTGACCCTTTGAATGTGGCTCTTCCACAAAATACCACATGCAGGCGCTACCTTGATAAGGAATGTACCTGCCTATATAGTTTAAGTTTAAAAAATTTGGCTCTCAAAAGAAATTTCAATCATTGTAATGTTGATATTTGGCTCTGTTGACTAATGAGTTTGCCGACCACTGGCGCAGTGTATCAACTGAAAACTGGACATTGGTTGTGGCAGCTAGTGAGCCAAAGAGAAAGAACACAGTGTCTGACCAAGCTGGGTGTCAGATAAACAGCCCTGAAGGATGACATATCCTCATGATAAGGATGAATACAAAAATAAACCTATTTTTGTATAGACAGCTAGTCAGGTGTCAAATTACCTGGGCACAGAGAGAGAACCTCAGGCCATGGAAATGAACTATGGCAACTGCAGACTAGCAGTTCCTCTAAGTGTCCAGCAAAGTCAAACATATTGTAAGTGTGGGAGTCCACTTTGCACTACAGCTTCAATTATTCATTATGGGTAATAAAGTTTAGTGGATCAACCAGAAGCACTGGCATGTCCGTGCAAGTAGGGAAAACATACCAAAAATATCAGGAGAAAATGAGGATGGTTGAAGGAACAAATCCAAAACTATCAATGTTTCCCAAAGAGAAGCACACAGTCTATTAGGAAGATTTAGGAAGGCACAGGAATAAAAACCTTATCGTAATATTTCTGTATTAATTTAATGTGGCCTAGAAAAATATCCTGTCTCAAACACATTATTAACAGAGAGTATAGCTGAAAACATTGCTAAGTAAAAAATTAAAATAAAAAAGTCAGTCACTTTATTTTTAAAAAAGACTATTAAGAGCGAATAGAATACACAACATATAGGAATATCCGAAAAATGCCTGTCACATACACTAAAGACGAAAGTTAGAAAACTCTGAGAGAAGGAAAAGCAGTAGTTCATTATGCCATCTGCACAATACAACACAGAAGAATAAGACCATAAAAACAAGTAAAACTATTATTTCTAGAGGAAATACTTATTAGAGCTGGGAGGAATGTTAGAGATCAACTAAGCCCACCCAAAATAAGGAAATGACAACCAGAGAGGATGAGATCACTCAGCCATTTAGTCCCCAATCTGGGGCTAAAACACACCCCATTTTTTATTCCAGGGACCTCTTACTGGCTGCCTCTCACTTAGCTTTACATTTGAGAGACATCCACTGTTGATGAAATTAAATTAGACATCCATTAATTAAATACAATAGGTTGTATCATTTGTTTTTCCTCTAGGACTTCTACTCTTCTTACATTTTCTCAAGTGTCTTTGCACAAATCCTAATAGCCCAGGACACAAACTCTACCCCAACTGCAACTGATAGAAGCCAGGGCAAGTAGTTCACAAATGAACAAAGCAAGTGCAAAAAACTAATACTAACCAGGCTTAAATTTAAAAGTGGATTACACTTGACCAGACGATGGCGCAGTGGATAGAACGTCAGACTGGCATGGAGAGGACCCAGGTTCAAAACCCCAAGGTCACCTGCTTGGGTATGGGCTCAGTGGCTTGAGCGCAGGCCCACCAGCTTGAGCATGGAGTCACTGGCTTGCACGTGGGATGACAGATGTAACCCCGTGGTTGCTGCCTTGAAGCCCAAGGTCACTGGCTTGAGCAAGGGGTCACTCGCTCTGCTGTAACCCACCCTCCTGGTCAAGGCACATATGAGAAAGCAATCAATGAACAACTAAGGAGCCGCAACGAAGAATTGATGCTTCTCATCTCTCCCTTCCTGTCTGTCTCTCTCTGTCTCTGTCACAAAAATAAACAAACAAACAAATAAAAGTGGATTGCAAAACCAATTAAATTTAAAATTTAGAATGCCAAAGAAAATTTTCAAAATGGCTGAGATTTAAAATACACAATTCAAAAGCAACTAAAAAAGCAAATGGTTAGAAGAATAATGCACACTTACGTAAAATCCTATGAGTGGTGAAATGTAAATGGGTCTGGGATGATAACAAAATTTCAAGAAGTTACCAAGGACCTTCCAAAGCAGTCATTTTTCTATTTGGCCATTTAAAAATATCCACTAGTCACTGGTTTGATCAATAGAGCCTGCCTTCCATTTGAACTAAATACCCACCATGTCTGGAAGTCTTCCAGACTTCCTCTGACAGAACGGTCTGTGACAAACTGCTGCTGCTGCTGCTTGTAGAGTCACACCTAACAGTTACTGATCACTTACTGTATCTGCTACCTTATTGGGTGCTTACCTGGCTTACTACATGGTTTTACTTCATCCTCACAATCCTTTAATTTCCCCATTTTTCAACTAAGAAACCGAGGGTTTAGAAAAGTTAGTTACCTGGCACTATTATACAATAGGTTGTAGAGCCTGAATCCAACCCCAAGTCTGACTTACTGCATGTTCAAGGTCCCATGGTCATTTCCAGGACAGCACACACATGAGCGTCTCTCTGGCTTGAAGGTGGAAATCACCCACAGGGTTAGGTGAGTTGGATTAAGAAATGGCCACAAAACTCGGAGAGGCATTGCAGCAGTTGCACACAGTGAGACGGCTTCGGGCACCCTACCTAACAAACATAATGACGGTTTATCCTAATCAAATTACTATTGCACAAGGTAAACAAACCTTCAAGTGATAATTAAGGTGTGCTTTTTCAGATGTGTTAATATGTGCATTTACATCAGTGCAAAAAGTTATTTGAGGAGGACTGTTTTGAAACCAAATTGAGTTGCAACAACGTTCTGCATCGTGAACTGTGCGGAAGAGGCCACGTGGAGTCTAGGGAGGCTGATGAGCCTATGGCCTGTAATGACACCAGAAGTCAATGCAGGTTAACTCAGTTCTTTCCTCCTTAACTAAATGAAAGAAGAGAACCAAAGAAAAATAGTAGAAAAATGTGGAAAATAAATATTTGAAAGTTGAACAACAAAATACCCTTCATACAGGTGAAAAAGCAGAAGAAACGTTACTCAAACCCAAATGTGGTCCAGTAGAAAACCTGCAGAGTCGGGCATGGGTTTCTGATGTTGCTGTTTCATTTTATAAAGCTCTAAACGGTGACGTGGCAGAGAAAATAATCAAGCTTGAACCTACACTTACTTAAGTAGTCCCAGTGGTGGCTGAGGGCTCATAAAAGTCAAGGCTCTTCAAGGGTGCCCAACAACAATATTTTAAGCACATGAGATGTGTAGGAGCACAAGTTGATTACATTTTAACTTAATCCTTGCAGATGAAATAACTCCACCTACCAGCTGGAGACATCTGGGCCTGGGCAACAGGTCTGAGGGCTAGCTTGCAGTGAGGAAAAAAACTATGCTTGCTTTCTGAATTACCTAAACAAAGAAAGTACTGGAATAATAAAATTGTGGTAGCAGTGTCAAGATAACATTTAGAAATGTAAAATAAAAACAGATGTAATGTTTGCAAGTTACAAAGCATTTCTGCACTATAACATCAAAACAAATATAATAAAGTCACTTCAACAGGATTTGAAATTTTAACCAGTTCAAAAGCCAATGAGCCATTACTATATCAGCAATTCAGTTAATTTTCGGCTCATAGTCAATCTTTGCCTGAGGTTATAAAGCAAAAATCTAAAGGCTATGGGACAGACCTTAACAGCACATTGCTCTGAACAGCATCCATGCAAGTATAAGTAACATGAGTATTGAAGAGCTAATCCAAGATAACGATAATGGAAAAATAGACTGAATGATACAGCCAAACAAAATAGTTTAAAGATGTTTAGCACAAGAAAGAGGTCAAAACTGTGAGTTCAGGCAGTGCAAACCAGCATTTTAATAAAGGAGAGGAGGAGGGAAGTGGAAGAAGCAGGCATAGCAGAAAAAGAAAGAGGAGGAGGTAGGAAGGAATAAGAGGAAGGGGAAGAATGGGGAGGAGGAGGGGAAGAAGAATGGGGAAGGGGAGGAGGATCAGGATGGGAAGGAGGACGGTGAAGGGGAGGAGGATGGCGAAGGGGAGGAGGAGCTTTGAAACCTCAAAATAGTACCCAAATGACATTTTGGTATTGATGTGCTTTGTCTTAGAATGAAGTTATGCCTAGTCATAAAAATATTTCTGCAAACCTATATTTTTTAATGTTTAATTTAGCTGTATGACTCTATTAGAAAGAATTTGACTCAAGAGATTACCCGCTTAATTAGACGAAAAGTATTTTTTAAGAATAGTCTTTGAGTAACAAGTAAAGAGAATTCTTGGGTGGTTGGGAGTATGGGGAGGATGTTGTGGAGGGACAATAATAGAGCTGGGAAGTGAAAACCAAAAGTTGCCCATAGAATATAAGACAGTTGTTAAATAGCTTCTTTTCAAAGGATTTTGAAATTTCTTGGGGTTGGAAAGTCGATGCCAGAAAAAACAAAAAAGGGTATTTGGAGAGAAGTGTTTCAGATCACTGCAGATGACACAATACAAATGATTTCTTCATTCTTCCTTACAAAATATCAGCAATTCCACAGCACTCATAATGACTTTGTTATGAATGGACTTGTGCAGCAAATAAAAGAGGTTTGTATTTCTGTGTTCTGCTAGGTGGAAATGAGAGGAGACTGCACTGGGAAACATAAATGTGATGTTAAGTGGAAGAGACTTCTTCATTTCAAATTGTATAGCTCAAAAATGATAGGCCAGTATAAACTCAGTGCCATCTAGAGGCAAAAAGGACAGGGAACTTGTGATATCACTGGTGATGGTGTAAGATCTTTTTTCACCAAAAACCACTTCTTCCATTACACTGGGGAACAAAATTCTTGTTACATCCACAAAAATGTGTTCTTCCCTAATTCGAGTGTGCTGATATCAAATGTGACATTAGTTTTTCTCTGTAAGTTAGAGTTTTTTTGCGACTCAAGATTTTAGGTTTTCATCTTATTATAAAATTTTCAACATTTAGTTTAACATAATGAAGTAGAATGTCTTCTTGGGCATCATCATTCTGAAAATATAATAATTTATATAATGCAGTAAAACATTAATACATTAAAGATAGGGCTGCATCAGAATTTGTCTACAATTTCTGAATAGAACATATTAAAACATTTATTTTAATCATAAATTTCCACAAAACTTAAATTCTATTCAGGCAAAAAATTGTGTTTGTAGCTCTTGCGTTTCTGTACTTGTTGAGGACAATCTCATTTGATGCTCCAGCAGTAGTCTGCTCATCATTAACAGCTCCAAGAGTTTTGGGAAACTTATCAAGGTGACTGTTCAGGAAGTGAATCTTAATGCTCATGTTACATCCAATGTCGCAAGCCAACAGCAATTTTGAAACAGAAGTTCATAGTTTTCTGCTATTTTGTTACCAAGGAAGTTCTTTGTAACTACCACGAAAGACTGCCATGCTGCTTTCTCCTCTTTATTCGTCTTCCTGGCAAATTCTTTATCAATATGAGGGTTCGAATTTGAGGTCCATTGAATACACCTGTTTTTATCTTCTTGAAAGACAAGGCAGGAAAAGCAAAAATAATATGTTGAAAGCATTCACTTTCTCTATTCAAAGCCCGAAGAAACTGCTTCAGTAAGCCAAGTTTGATGTGAAGTGGTGAAAAAATGATCTTGTCTCGATTAACTAAAGGTTCTTTCACAATATTTTGCATCCCTACTTCCAGAGCTTCACATATCGGCCACTCCTTCTGTGTCTAGTGTTTCTCCAGAACTCGGTTGTCTCACAAACACAGAAAACAAGAATACTTCATGAAACCTCTCTGTTGTCCTAGCAGGAAATTTACCATTTTAAGATCTACAAAAAATGATCCACTTATGTTCCTCATACTTCAGAAAGTTGAGGACAATTTTTATGTCATTATAATCTTCACACAGATGAGTTGAATAACCAATCGGAACCACTGCATAAACATTTCCGTTGTGTAGGAAAACACATGTCAGACTCCATTTAGAACTATCAAGAAATAGCTGCCATTCTATTGGACTATAAGTGGTAACACCTAGCTGGCTGAGAAGACTACTGATATCATGGCAGTAAACAAAGTGTTTGTCTTCAAAAAAAAAAAGTCCACAAAATTTGTTCATGCTTCCTGAAATGGGATATTTTAGCTGACCCGTGAAGTACATTCTTTTCTTGAAGCCTAAAGGCTAATAACTCAGCTGCTTTCTTTGATAGGCCCAAATCTCTTACTAAGTTATTCAATGCAGGCTGGCTAAACTGCTGAGGGCTTAATGACTGCTTGGCATCAGAAGAAGACCCTTCTGATTCTACAACCATTTCCTCATGCATCTTATCAAAATACACTTGATCACCATGTTCACCTTCTTCATCCTTAGAAGAAATCAAACCATTCAAAACTGGAACTGGGAGTGTCTCAGAGTGTGGAATAGGTTGTATTGCTGAAGGAATATTAGGATATGCGATCATATGCCATTTTTTCTTGCCGATGCCCTTTGGATGAATCAGACAGAAATAACAGTCACTGCTGTGGTCCTTAGGTTCACACCAAAGTATGGGAATACCAAAAGGCATTTCTTTGTGTTTTCCTTTTGTCCAGTCACGAAGCATTTCCTCACAATTATGACATACAATATGAGGAGCCCAATTCTTGTCTTGATCGCCAATGGTAACTTGAAAATAGGCAATATATGCACGTGTCACAAATGATGAAATATTTCACCTTTGACGTTGAAGTGTGTAACAGCCACATATATAACAGAAGGTGTCAGGACTATTCTTACATTTGTGCCTACTCAAGAGGCCATGATTCAATCTTAAAAGAAAATAAGAGGGTGTTTTTATCAGATAATAATTTTTACATTTAAAATCAACTACAATTATGTAAAAGTGATGTTTTCAAAACAATAATTGCTTTGTGATTCTGTTCAATCCAAGAGTTGTTATCCTTTAACTCCAATTTAAAAACCAATGCATGCCATTAACTGTAACAAAAAGAAATTAAAATTGCATAAAAACTAGAGCATGCACCAAAAATAATGAATTTCAGATTTAGAATCAGCGATGCAGAAATGTATAGAAAAAGTTCTAAAACCTCATGCAACAGAAAATGAAAAACAGGCGCCTGGCAGCATACTTGCCTGGTGCCCGCTCGCGAGTGTACTAAACTCTTTTTCTTTTGTCTGTAATAAACTTTTCCTTCTACTTATACTCCTGGTCTTAGAGTCTTAGTGGTGCGTCTTCGGTTAACAGTTCTTTACTATTAAGTGATGGATTTTTCTTCTGTGTCATCTTTCTATTCAATGTAAAAAAATAAAGAGAATCCTTATGACAAAAATCAGTCTGCAGCTTTAACCCTTTGAGTAGTAGGAACGTTCATGTATATCCTTGTGCCTCCTGACCATCCAGAGTACGATTGCACAAAAATTTTTATTTTAAAAATGTGTAAGGCAACATAAAAAAAAGGCAAATGTTCTTCTTGTTTCTATAAATTGGTTATCAAACAAACATGATTTTAAGTTAATAAAACTGTAACTGTAACTAATTTCATTTTTTGAAAAAAAGAAAAAACAAAACTCACTCCCGGGGGTCAGTGAGCATGAAAAAAACTCACTACTCAAAGGGTTAAAAAATATAAATCTGTGTTTATAAAATATGGGAGAACAGTTGCTAAACTAGTACAAAAAATAAAAAGTTTGTTGTAAGGTACCAAAAGCTACAAAATTAATATTAATATTTTAGGAAGCTTAAAGAACATTTTATAATTTTGGCTAGAAGTGCAGAGATTTTGTAAATGATCTTTGTACTTGTGTGATTAACATAAAAACAAGATGGCTGATAGCACTGTATTGTAAATGCAGAGGGGAAGGGGATTTGAATTCTCTGACCTCCCCCCATACCTATAGGGAGGTCAGTGAATTGCTGGCCAGGTGTAAGAAGAGAAAGATTTAATTAAACCTTTTCTTATATTGATGGGCCATTTACAGGCATTTGTTCCCATGGAAACTACCCCTCTACCTCTCCCCTCCTTAAAGCATGTAAGTTAATGTATGTATCTCTAAACAAAGGAATAGCAAATGAACACTAGAAAATATAGGAATATCTTTTAATACGTAAAATGACATTTTTACCATTGTGTTACCTTGTAAGTTTTAATGTGTAGAAACATCGTTTTATGAATCCTATAGATGAATGTTATAAACTTGTTAATGAATTGTGTCCTATTCACCCCCACCCCCTATATCCTTTTCCCAAACCTGTATAGGTGAAAACAAAGGTTATAAGCTTAGGCCGTGATGTCAGGCTTTTTCCACGCCCATGTACAATTAAGGATATATTACCAGTCCCTAGAATATTATAGACCAGGGGAGCTCAATACGTCGATCGTGATCTACTCGTCGATAGCGAAGGAAGTGTGGGTAGATCGCATGACATTAAAAAGACATTTGTCTTTTGATTGTGTTGGGCAGGTGAAATATATTATGCTCTCTTTGTTAAAGGTGGCGCTGCCCACGTGCTGCAAGTTTTAAATGTAAGCTTTACACACCCTTGACTGATTGGATGATGTAGGGTGGTACACTCTCATAAGGAATCCTCCCATTATGCCTCAGATAAGTGACTTTGTATCAGATACTTCCTTGTTTGTAGATTGGATTAAAGGTTTGGATTTCTACACTATAAAGTGGGGCAGACTGGGAGCTTGCTCTCTCTCAGTTCCTGAGGTTAGCATTAGAAAGGAGAGCAGATTAAAGCCACGTGAAGGAGAGGAGGCAGCTAAGATGGCAGAATGCAAAAAAAAAAAAAAAAAAGAAAATGAAAAACAAAAATTTGTTCCCCAGTGTATTTATTCTGCAGGAACCTACTTTAAAAATATTTTTGTCTAACTAACTATGTTTACTAAATAATACTTTTATAAAAGGCACATTAACTGATACCCGGGTTATACTGACATGATGAAATTCGAGTTGGTTATTATTTTTCTCTGCAGTCTTTTACCCCCTCAACTGTCTGATTTCTCAGAGAAAGAAAGTAGGGATTAAGATAAGATGATCTGAAAGACAGGAGGAGAGTCTGTTCACAGTAATGATTCAACTCATGTTTCTGAATTATCAATAGACAAGGGCTCCCCACACCAGCAAATATAACTGAAAAGACCACAGCAAGATGATCTGGAAATACAGAAAGAAAGAAATATAAGTAATAATACATATAATTGGGTCTCAGATTAATATACATAACTAGTGTAAGATGTCAATGATAAGGAAAATTAAGTGTGGAATACTCAAGAATTCTTTGTGCTGTCTTTCCAGTTTTTCTGTAAACCTAGAAATATTCTAATGTAAAAAGCTTATTAAAAATTTAATTATGGGAACCATATAATTCTCTAATTGAGGTCAGTGTGCTCAAGAGACACTGATGTCCAGCAGCAACATTTCAGACTCTTACTGTGAAAGAAGACAGGCCACCATGATTTTAAACAAGTCAGGAGCAATAGGAAAGGGCTCTGCATAACAGGTGTAACCTCAAGAGTAAGGAACATCATCACAGTGCCTTGAACACGGCAGATGTTTTGCTCATTTCTTCTTAATTACTTAATTAATTTAGAATTGCCTCTCTAAGCATGTGCTGAGTCAACCAAATCTCAGAAAAGGAAGTATTAGTTTTTCTCTCCAATTAACTTCAGAAACTACTCTAATCATGTATTTCACTCCTGAAAATGTCTATCCTACCTAAACTGCTTTCACTGGGAGAAGGAGATGTAAAATTGGTTCTGCCTTCTTCCTGAGAAAAGAGAAGTCATCAAATAAGGTAACTCCCAACATCTAGCCTTCCATTCCCATTCATAAATGCATTTGCCTTCGTAATCATGCTTCAATCCTTCCTGCCCATCTTAATATAGGAAGAGAAAAAAAAAAGTGTACCTTCCTCTGGTCAGGCTCTAGACATTACTAACCCTACCCCCAATGACTTGAATATACCCTATCCCATCACTTTCCATCTCCTCAAAATTCTTTCTTAGATATCATCCCGCGTCTCCTGTACCTTCAATCTCCCTTCTGGTTCTTCTTTTCCTCATAAACATATTCAATTCTTCCCTTTAAACAAATAGTCCACAATACAAACAAAATCCCCACTAATTCAATTTTGTGCTACAAACTACCCTTTGTCCTCCTCACAGCTACATTTGTCATTCTTCCCAGCTCCCTCTCCTTGCTTTTCTGTCACTAAATAGTTGTATTCCACAGGCCTCAGTTTGAGCTTTGTAGCCTTCTAACTATGCTTGCTCTCCCCTAGTTGAAATCAGCTAACCTCATAGCCGCAGCAACCATCTGTAGACCCGTGTATTGGAATCTCCTCCATCCTTGATGACTGTGCCAGGGTCCAGATACACATATGCACCTGCCTACTGGACATCTCCATTGGCAAATCTTCCACCTAGACACTCCACTATTCTCCTGACCCCTAACCCAAAACACATTTCTCTTTCTTGGATCCCAAACCTTGGGAATAGTACCAAGAAAGCAAACCAAGACTTATTTTCAAATGTTTTTCCCTTTCTCACCTTTCCCCAAATGCAGCCACCAAATTCAGTGTAACCCACCTCAAGACTCTTGAGTCCATCCTTCCGTATCTGTCACTCACCATTTCTGTCTTGGCCTGCACTGGTTTCTTGGATAATTATAAATGATCTTCTATCTTGGTCTCAACATCTACATTCTTTCCCTACACTGTTCCATTCCACAGGCTACTCTGCAAAATTATTTTCCTAATGTGCTGATTTCACTGCATTCCTCTTATGCTTAAAAATTGTTAAAGGCTTATATTTTTTTCAACTAAAGCTCAAATTCTTTTTTTTTTAAAGATCATTTTTTTATTCATTTAGAGAGGAGACACAGACTGAGAGAGAGACAGAGAGAGAAAGAGAGAAAGGGGGGAGGAGCTGGAAGCATCAACTCCCATATGTGCCTTGACCAGACCAGTGCAGGGTTTTGAATTGGCGACCTCAGTGTTCCCAGGTCGAGGCTTTATCCCTGCGCCACCACAGGTCAGGCATAAAGCTCAAATCCTTTAAGATTACCTAGAGCAGTTTACACATCTAACTTCAGTTCCTATCACCCTATCACCGCCCCCTGCTCAGCCACTCCCCGGCCCACAGCCCAGAAATTTGCCATGCTCCTTTGTGTCTTCATGCCTTCAAAGCTGCTGCTCCCGCTACTGGGGTCACAGCACCCTTCCTCTTTCTGGATCACTTTAACTTTCTCTTTAAGACTCTTCAGTAAGCCTTCTATTATTACCCCCAGGGACGATTTCCTTCTTTTGTGCCTTGGCATAACTCTTTCATTGTACTGATTATGTGATATGAAGTTTTCAGTTTATCTGTCTCTCTCACTAGGCTGTAAACAAAAGAAACAGCACATGGGAACTTATTTTACAACAATCCTGTTTAGGATGAGTTTTCTAAGAACACATGCTATCTAAACACAAAGGCAATCTATATCCAATTCAGCTAACCAAAACTTGTCACTAAGCAGATCACCTCTGAACCCCTCGGCCGAGCCAGTCATCTGGAGAGTGACAGATAAAACCTGTAACTCTGACAAATACAGGCTCATCTATTTGGCAGACCCACTTTATTAATTCTTGGTTCACGGACAGAGACATAAGTAAAATCACTTATAAAAATAAGCACGTTCACATATCTTACCACAGGAATTCCCAAGCCTTCATTTTCTCTAATGCAACAAGCAAATTCAATTACGTTATTTAAATCCAACTAAAGCATTTCAGCAAATATTAAGTATCCAAATCACTGTGAAGGAAGAATTGGATGTCTTAGTGAGATGAATAGACAGACATATTAAAGGGATAGCAGGCTCATCCAAGTGGATTTCAGCTGCTAATTTCCACAGCTTTTAATTTCTTTAAACAACTGGCCCTGAGATCTACAGTTCATCATTTGAGAAGACTTATGTTTGAAAGGGCCCAGTTAAATACAATTCTGTCCTAGTGCCTCTGTGGGAAGTCCATTCCAGTTTTAGCTAATTGATATTGAATCAGTTTTGTCATTCCCTGGATTTCTGTAACACACAAAATGCCAATTAATCAAGTTACAGAGATTAGCCCGGGGGGCAGGGGATGTGCATGCATTAAAGCTCCACACTGCAAAAGTAGACTTTATTTTCTCCTGGCTGCTTTGTCTTATTCTCTCTCCTTGACATGAAACTTGGTGTGAGTGAACTAATGGGAAGAGATTTGAAAGAGTCAATGTTCTATGGTGACAGATGCAACAAAAACACACTGGTGGTTGAAAGGCAACTTTTCTGGCTGTCGAGGATGCTATACAAGACAAAAGACTTATGTCTCAAATAGACAAGTTCCGATGGCTTCAGCAGTTCTCTCGGGGAACCCCCATGCTAGACCCTCATTTACAAAACTCAAACAGGTCCTGCTGGACGACATAGTCTTTCCAAATCTCCCCTTGCTTAAGCCTCCAAGACAGAATCCTCAAGGTGAAAATATCCGAAAGGCTACTGAGCTCCTTGCTTAGTGACAAAACCCATGTTCCCAAGAAGCCAGGATCAGGAATATACTCAGAACAGTCAGCTGGCACCCACACGACCCTCATGGCTGATTTCCTGGCAGCAATATTGGTGGAGTATCAGTGATTTCGCCTCCTCCCATGCCCCAAAGACATTGCCAAAGGCTTCTGGGGATCTCCAAAATCTGGTCACTTGTTTTGCCTACTTTTATCAACTCTTAACATACTGTGACAAGTGTATTTTTCAACATTTTTCTTCCCTTGGGTTATTCCTAGGAGTACCAATGGGAAAAAGAAGTGGGTTAATATTCTGCCAACCTCTAGTCTATACAGAAAAAACATCAGAAACTTCCAGCCATCAAAGCAAGGAAGTTACATGAAGTTGTACACAAACTACACGAGATTCAGGGTCTGGATGAGTTCAGACAAAAGGCAACAATGGCATCAATATATAATGCCCTGTCCTGGTGTGAACTCATTCTCATGACAACCACCCTTTATAGGAGAGCACATCATCCATTTCACTGTCAACTTTAAAATTGTGATTTCTTGTCATCCTCTTCCTATGCCATGATGACAGATAAAACAGAGAAAAAGAGATTGCACTGTTTCCTTCAGGTAGCAAAATAGCTCATTTAAATATTAAGCCCTTATTTGAGCTGTTGTTTGAAAATATCATCTCCCATTTAGCTGGCTGTCTGTTTTGCTGTCAGTTTCTTTTGCTGTGCAAAAACTTCTTAGTCTTATGTAGTCCAATTCATTTATCTTTGCCTTCACTTCCCTTACCTTTGAGGTCAAATTCATGAAGTGCTCTTTATACCCAAGGTTCATGAGTTTAGTACCTATGTTTTCTTCTATGTAATTTTTTGTTACAGGTCTTATATTTAGGTCTTTGATCCATTTTGAATTAATTTTAGTACAAGGGGACAAACTGTAATCGAGTTTTATTATTTTGCATGTGGCTTTCAAGTTTTCCCAGCACCATTTGTTGAAGAGACTTTCTTTTCTCCATTATGTGTTGTTGGCCCCTTTATTAAAGATTATTTGACCATATATATGTTGTTTTATTTCTGGGCTCTCTATTCTGTTCCATTAGACTCAGTGTCTATGTTTCTACCAATACTATGCTATTTTGATTATCATGGATCTATAATATAATTTGAAGTCAGGTATTGTAATACCCATAGCTTTATTCTTTATCCTTAGGATTGCTTTCGCTATTCAGGGTTTCTTATAGTTCCATATAAACCTGATAACTTTTTGTTCTATTTCTTTTAAAAATGACATTGGAGTTTTGATGGTAATTCCATTAAATCTGTATACCGCTTTGGGTAATATAGTCGCATTGACTATATTTATTCTTCTTATCCAAGAACAAGAAATGTTTTTCCATTTCTTTGTATCTTTTTCGATTTCCCTTAACAATGCTTTCTAGTTTTCATTATATATGTCCTAAATTTACATTCTTTGTTAGGTTTATTCCTAGGTATTTTATTTTTTTTATTGCAACCATAAAGGGGATTATTTTTTTCAGTTCGTTTTCTGATGTTTCATTGTTGACATATAGGAAGGCAATAGACTTTTGTATATTAATTTTGTATCCTGCAACCTTACTGTATTGGTTTATTGTTTCTACTAGTCTTTTTGTGGAGTCGTTGGGGTTTTCGATGTATAGAATCATATCATCTGCAAAAAGTGAAACCTTTACTTCCTCTTTCAAAATATGAATGCCTTCTATTTCTTTATCTTATCTCATTGCTCTGGCTAGAACTTCCAGCACTACGTTGAATGAGAGCGGAAAGAGTGGACAACCTTGTCTTGTTCCTGATTTTAGGGGAAAAGTCCTCAGTTTTATGCCATTTAATATGTTAGCTGATGGTTTATCATAAATGGGCTTTATTATGCTGAGATATTTTACTTCTATACCCATTTTGTTGAGTATTTTAAAAACAAAGTGGTGTTGTATTTTATTGAATGCCTTTTCTGCATCTATTGATAGTATCATATGGTTTTTGTTCTTTGTTTTGTTGATATGGTGTATTACGTTAACCGTTTTACATATGTTGAACCATCCTTGTGATTCTGGGATGAATCTCACTTGATCATGATGAATTATTTTTTTAATGTGTTATAGTATTTGATTTGCTAGTATTTTGTTTAGTATTTTAGCATTCGTATTCATTAGTGATATTGGTCTATAGTTTTCTTCTTTTGTGCCGTCCTTGCCAGGTTTTGGTATGAGGGTTATGTTGGCCTCATAAAATGTGTTTGGGAGTATTGCTTCTTCTTCAATTTTTTGGAAGGCTTTGCGTAAAATAGAAACCAAGTCTTTTTTGAATGCTTGATAGAATTCCCTAGTATAGCCGTCTGACCCTGGACTTTTATTTTGGGGGAGGTTTTTAATAGCTGTTTCTCTTTTCTCCCTGCTTATGTGTCTGTTTAGGCTTTCTGCCTCTTCATGACTCAGTATAGGAAGATTGTATTGTTCTAGGAATTTATCCATTTCTTCTATATTGTTAAATTTGGTGGCATTTTTTTCATAATATTCTACAACAATTCTTTGTATCTCTATGATATCTGTGGTGATTTCTCTGCTTTCATTTTGGATTTTGTTTATATGAGTCCTTTCTCTTCTTTTCCTTAGTGAGTGTTTCCAGAGGTTTGTCAATCTTGTTGATCTTTCAAAAAAACCAGCTTCGGTTTATTAATTTTTCTAAAGTATTTATGTTTTCTATTTCATTTATTTATGCTCTAATTTTTATTATGTCCTTTCTTCTGTTGGTTTTGGGGTTTCTTTGTTATACTTTTTCTAGTTCCTTAAAATGTGAATTTAAGTGGTTTACCTGGGATCTCTCTTGTTTGTTCATATTGGTCTGTAGTGATATAAACTTCCCTCTATTTTACTGCTTTTGCTGCATGCCAGAGATTCTGATAAGTCGTATTATTTTCATTTGTCTGTATGTAACTTTTGATTTCTTTTATTTTTTCTTTGATCCACTCATTTTTTAAAACTATGTTGGTTAGTTGCCACATTTTTGTGGGTTTATTTACCTCTTTTTTATAGTTGAATTCTAGTTTCAAGGCTTTATGATCAGAAAATATGCTTGGTATAATCTCAATCTTTCTGAATTTGTTGTTATATTTGTGGCCCAACATCTGGTCAATTCTTGAGAATGTTCCATGTACACTAAAGAAAAATGTATACTCTAGCACTCTGGGATGAAATGCCCTGTAGATTTCTATCAAATCCAATTGTTCTAGTGTTTTGTTTAAGGCCAGTATTTCTTTATTGATTTTCTGTTTGGATGAACAATCTAGAGCCATCAGCGGTGTATTGAGGTCTCCAAGTATGATTGTATTTTTGTTGGTTTTTCTTTTTAGGTCAGTCTGTACCTGTCTTATATATTTTATGGTTCCTTTTGTAGTGCATATATATTAAGAAGGGTTATGCCTTCTTAAGTCAATGTCCCCTTTATCATTATGAAATGAACATTTTTGTCTCTGATTACCTTTGCTGCCTTGTAGTCAGCATTGTTAGATAAGAGTATTGCTACATTTGCTTTTTTTTTTTTTATGGATGTTATTTGCTTGGAATATTATTTTCCAACCTTTCACCTTGATTTTGTTCATATTCTTGTTGCTCACGTTTTTCTTGTAGGCAAAATACAGTTGGATTTTCTTTTTTAATCCATTTTGCTACTCTGTGTCTTTTGATTGGTGAGCTCAATCCATTTACATTTAGTGTAATCATTGACACTTGAGGGTTTCCTACTGCCATTTTATATATTGATTTCTAATAGTTTTGTATCTTGTTTGATTCTTCTGTTTTCCTCTCATTTGTTTCTGTTTGGTTGTAATCCATACTTCTTTCCTCTGTTCCTTCTATTTTTAAGCCATGTGCTTCTGTGGTGGTTTTTTCAGGGGTGATTATCATTAACTAACAGAAAGAATACATATTGTGTTCATTGTAGTACATTATCTCATGAGTGCTTCTGCACTCCATCCTCCTTTGCTATAGTTAATCTTTGTCTTCTCCCTTTTTTTGTTTTTGTTGTCATAGATTAAACTTGCTTTTATTGTGATTTTGATGGAGCTTTTAATTGTACTTTTGTTTTGTTTTGTTCTTTGAATCTGGTTGGAAAACCCCTTTTAGTATTTCCTAGAGTATGGTTTTTCTGGTGATAAATTCCCTCATCCTTTCTGTATCAGTGAATGTTTTTACTTCTCTTTCGTATTTGAAGGATAGCTTTGATGGGCATAGTATTCTTGAATGGAACTTCCTCTCTTTCATAACTATAAATATTACAATCCACTCTCTTCTAGCTTGCAGAGTTTCTGCTGAGAAATTTGATGATAATTTAATGGGCCTTCCTTTATATGTTGCATTCTTCTTTTCCCTGGCTGCCTTGAGAATTTTTTCTTTTTCATTGATTTGTGTCAACTTCATTATGATGTGCCTTGGAGTACGTTTGTTACGGTTGAGGTAACTCGGTGTTCTGTCTCCTTCTTGAATTCGAGGCTTTACTTCTTTCTAAAGGCTTGGGAAGTTCTTGTCTATTATACTAGAGAACAAAATTTTTGTTGCATCTACAAAAACACGTGTTCTTACCTAATTCGAGTGTGCTGATCTCAAATCTGACATTAGTTTTTCATTGCGAGCTACAGTTTTCTTGAAATTCAAGATTGTATGTTCTCATCTTATTGTAAAATTTTCAATATTTAGTTTAACATAATGAAGTAGAATGTCTTCTTGGGCATCATCTTTGTGAAAATATACAAATTTATATAATGTAGTAAATAAAATAATACACAAAATATATGATTACATCAGAATTTATGTACAATTTCAAAATAGAACATACTAAAACACTTATTTTAATCATAAAATTTGCGCTAAACTTATTTAAATTCTATTTAGGCAAAAATTTGCATTTGTAGCTCTTGCATTTGTGTACTTGTTGAGGACAATCTCGTTTGATGCTCTAGGAGTAATCTGCTCATCACTAACAGCTCCAAGATTTTCAAGAAACTTATCAAGATAACTATTCAGGAAGTGAATCTTAAAAATCATGTTATATTCAATGTCACAGAAAGCCAACAGCATCCTTTGAACCTAAAGCTCATAGTTTTCTGCTTTATTGTTGCCAGAAAGTTCTTTGTAACTGCCATAGAAAACTGCCATGCTGCTTTCTCCTCCTTATTCATCTTCCTGACAAATTTTTTGACATGCATGAGGGTTCAAAATAGAGGTCCATCGAATACACCTGCTTTTATCTTTCCAAAAAACAAGGCAGGAAAAGCAAAAATAATATGTTGAAAGCATTCGGTTTCTCTATTCAAAGCCTGAACAAACTGCTTCATTAAGCCAAGTTTGATGTGAAGTCAAGGAAAAATGATCCTGTCTCTATTAACTACAGGGTCATTCACAATATTTTGCATCCCTACTTCCAGAGCTTCACCTTTTGGCCACTCCTGTGTCCAGTGTTTCTCCCTTAGCTCGGCTGTCCCATAAACACAGAAAGAAAGGATACTTCGTGAAACCTCTCTGTTGTCCTAGCAGGAAATTTACCATTTTAAGATCCACACAAATGATCCACTTATGCTCCTCATACTTCAGAAAGTCAAGGACTATTTTTATGTCATTATAATCTTCTCACAGATGAGTTAAATAACCAATTGGAACTGCTGTATGAACCTTACCGTTGTGTAGAACACATTTCAAACTTCGTTTAGTATTGTCAAGAAATAGCCACCATTCTGTTGGACTATAAGTGGTAACACCTAGCTGGCTGAGAAGACTATAGATAATATGACACTAAATAAAGTATTTGTCTTTGGGAAAAAAACGTCCACAAAAATTTTTTCACGCTTCCTGAAATGGGATACTTTAGCTGACCCGTGAAGTACATTCTTTTCTTGAAGCCTGAAGGCTAATAACTCAGCTGCTTTCTTTGAAAGGCCCGAATCTCTAAGTCATTCAATTCGTGTTGGCTAAACTGCTGAGGGTTAGTTAATGACTGCTTGGCATCAGAAGAAGACCCTTCAGATTCTACAACCATTTCCTTATGCATCTTATCAAAATACGCTTGATCACCATTCACTTTCTTCGTCCTTAGAAGAAAGAAAACCATTGAAAACAGGAACAGGGAGTGTCTCAGAGTGTGGGATAGGTTGTATTGCTGAAGGAATATTAGGATATGCGATCATATGCCGCTTTTTCTTGCCGATGCCCTTTGTATGGATCAGACAGAAACATAGTCACTGCTGTGGTCCTTAGGCTTACGCCAAACCATGGGAATACCAAAATGCATTACTTTGCATTTTCCTTTTGTCCAGTCACAAAGCATTTCCTCACAATTATGACACACCATATGAGGAGCCCAATTCTTGTCTTGATTGCCAAGGGGAACTTGAAAATAGGCAATATGTTCACATGTCACAATGATGAAATATTGAGCCTTTGACATTGAAGTGTGTAACAGCCACATATATAACAGAAGGTGTCAGGACTATTCTTACATTTACACCTACTTGAAGAAGTCATGATTTAATCTTAAAACAAAATAAGAGGGTGTTTTTATCAGATAATTATACTTTCCATTTAAAAACAACTACAATTATGTAAAAGTGATGTTTGAAAAACATTAATTGCCTGTGGTTCTGTTCAATGCAAGAGTCATTGCCCTTTATCTCCAATTTAAATAACCAATGCATGCCATTAACTATAACAAAGAGAAATTAAAATTGCATAAAAACTAGAGCATGCACCAAAAAACAGATTTCAGATTTAGTATCAGCGATTCAGAATTATATAGAAAAATTTCTAAAACCTCATGCATCAGAAAATAAAAAAAAAATTGTTCCCCAGTGTTATTTGTTTGAATATGTTCTGCATTCCATTTTCTCTCTCTTCTCCTTCTGATATACCCATTATTCTTATGTTGTTCTTTTTGACAGAGTCAGACAATTCCTGTAGGGCTTTCTCATTTTTTTTTATTTCATAAGTCTCTCTCTACTTCTCTCTGTAGTGCCTCTGGTTGCCTAACTTCTATGTCACTAAGTCTCTTCTCTATCTGGCCTGTTCTATTAGTTAGGCTTGTTTCCTTGTTTTTCAGTTCATGAATTGAGTTTTTTATATCTGTTTGACTCGTTTTAATAGTTTTAATTTCGTTGGTGATGTATTCTTGCTGTTCATTGAATTGTTTTTTGAGCTCCCTAAATTGCCTTTCTGTGCTTTCTTGTATATCACAGAGTATTTTTAGGACTTCAATTTTAAATTCTCTGTCATTTAACTCCAAGGTTTCCAAGCTATTAAAATTTTTTTCTATAGATTTTTTCTTATCTATCTGAGCTACATTTCTGTCTGTCTTTTGTATCCATGATATTTGATTTATTTTTCCTTAATGGCATTTGAGAGTGTTATTGTTAATAAAACTAATAAGAGTTGATAAAAAAATAAAAATAGATAAAAAATAATTTTTTGTGTGAAAATACAGTGAAAAACTGAAAATTGTATTGTTCTAAGTGGAACAAAACTACATAGAATGGAGGGCCTGAGTTGGGGGAAAATGAAAAAGAGGCATAAAATGAGATAAGAACTCACAAAATGCTACAAGGAAATGATTTAGATCAAGAATAAAATAATTTGTTTTTAAATGATTATTGAATGAGAGATTGTGTGAGAGAGAAAAGAAGAAAAAAAGAAAAAGAGAAATAAAATACAGTTAAAAATGTAAATTCTATTGTATTAAGTAGAACAAAAACTACCTAGAATGGAGAGCCAGAGTTGAGGGAAATGCTAATGATATGAAATGTGAAGTAAAAACCACACAAAATGACACAAAGAAAAAATTTGAGTCCTGAATAAAATAATTTTTTTGTGAGTATTAAATGAGAAAAAAAGTGAAAAAGAAGAAATCAAGAGAGAGAGATAAGAAAAGAAAAATAAAGGAGAGTTAAGGTTTTTGGAATGTAACCCTCATAGAGAAAAGAAAGAATGGAAAATATAACACCTATGGGTAATGAAGTTCAAAATGAAAAGAAAAAAATAAAAGAGAAAGAGGATATAAAATGACCAAGGTGGAAGAAAAAAAGATAAAACGTGAAAAAAAAATGGAAAAAGTTATAAAGACTGTGGATTTTTCCTGGTTTTGAGAGGTTATTTTCTTTCTTTTTCTTCTTTCTCTCTCTTTTTGGCCAGTGGCATTGTACCCCAGGTTCTGTCCCTGTGGCACTCTTAGGTAGAGATTTGTAGTTGATGTGTTGCTGTGGTTATGACATAAAAACTAGGCCTCAGTCCCATTGGTAGCTAGGGCTTGTTAGCATTTGCAGGCTTCAACAATGGGAAAATCCGTTTTCCCGAGTCCACTTAAATCGCATACCTGGTAAAGAATGCTCTGTCAGCCAGAACCGCCAGCATAAGCTGGCCGGGCAGTGAGCAGACTGCGGGTTAGGTTCCTTTCAGCAACCCATGGGTCTGCTCTCTAGAGGTTGTCTGCAAGCTGCCTGCGCACCCTTCCTCCCAGCCCTTTCTCAGCTCTCTTCAACTGGAATGTGCTTTGTTAGCCTGTATGGCTAGCGAAGGTGCTCCACCAGGACAGGGCTGGGCGTAGGGAAGCTGGATCTTGTGCACTTCCCCTGAGCCATTGTTCGAAGAGAGGTGATTACACAGAACCTCTGACTACAGCCCACACAGAAGGCCACTGCTGACAATCTCTGACCGGGCCCCTTTGTCCGGGAATGTGGGCGCCCATGCCCGAGGCGCCAGGTGGAACCACTCGCACACTGCCCGCACTCACCAACCAGAAGACCGGGAGTAAACAAAGCCCCAAATCGCTCTGGTATCAGTCTCCACAAGCAAGCCACTAGTCCACCTCTGCTGGGGTTTGCTGCTGGCATTAGCTCCGCATCAGCGGAGCCATGGGAACATTCTCTCCTTGGCTTTATTTAACATCTCTGCCCTAGCCCTCCTTTCCTCTCAGTTCCAAGTGAAAGCAGCCCTTCCTCAGGTCAGTGAGGGAATGATGACTATTTTTTATAAGGGGGCTGGGGGTAGGCTGGAATATGAACTTGACAAATATCTTGATGAAGCAGTATTTTAGTAATGTGTTGTGGTTAATATTAAATCAGAAGCTTACTTCACTGTATACATACCTCCACGAATCTTTTCTATAAAAACAGTCCTTTTGTTTCTGAGCAAAGAAAGGAAGGCTCATCATGAATAATCTTAATTCAAGAGGAAGAATGGCTTGCACATATGTGTAGGTTAGAGAAGGAACCTAGATAAAACTGACCCAGAGGAAGTCATCAAAGGGGAATGAAGACACTCTCAGGAAATACAGGCTGCAGCCGAGAGTAAAGGACAGACTACAGGGTGCTGCCTCCCACCCAGCCCTTCGGTGCATTGCTGGGACCCTTACACAGAGCACAGCCAGTGAAACAAGACAAGGTATCACCAGGGACAAAAGGAAAATATGGTTTCTTTGAGCATTGGCCTAGGCACACACTTTTTAATATTTTTAAATCAGATTAAATACATTATTTGTATGTGCTCCCTCTGGTAGATCTGCCAAACACATGAAATCTACTACTCTTTACAGAATACATTTTCCAATAAATGTTTTATAAAAATTTAGTTTGAAAAATTTAGTTTCGAAGTTATAGACGATGCTTCTCAAACTTTTTAGTCTCAAAAAATCCTTCTATGCTCCAAAACATAACATTGTGCATCATTTGCTAATGATGATGATGCCAGATACCATTCACCTTCCCTTTACCTCACAGGTAATCACTGTCTTGACTGGTGTTTATCATTCCCATGTAACCTTTTAACACCTACCTACATAATTTTCCAATAATAAAAGGCTGTATGTGTCGTGTGTATGTGTTTGGGTGTGTATTTGTGCGCGTATAGAGGAGGAAAGAAAGCTGAGCAAGTCCAGTGAGAGCACGTGGTGGTGAGCATATTCTGAAATACCTATAAAATGATATCATTGTTTAATATTCCTCAATGTATTTTTCTCTCAACATTGTATTAAAACTTCATCCACTGACATAGGTACTTCAAGTTTATTATGTTGCATGCCATAAAGTATACAATGTACATTGCTCTTTTTGAATATTTTTTTAAAGAATGCCAGATCAGAGAGCATACAATTTTTTAAAAAAATAGGAAATCACCAAATAAGCATACAAGATGGTGGCAACTATATACACTCCACTAGAAAGGTATAAGATTTATGGTTCTGGCTGACCAGGCAGTGGCACATCAGATTGGGACATAGAGGACCCAGGTTTAAAACCCTGAGGTCGCCTGCATGAGCGTGGGCTCATCTGGTTTGAGCAAGGCTCACCAGCTTGAGCCCAAGGTCACTGGCTTGAGCAAGGGGTCACTTGCTCTTATGTAGCCCCCCAGTCAAGGCACATATGAGAAAGCAATCAATAAAACCCCTGGCTTGCCCAGTCAAGGCACATAGGAGAAGCTGAGAAGCAAAGACAAGTTGATGCTTCCTGCTCCTCCCCCACCCCTGCCTTTCTCTTTCTCTCTCCCTCTCTCTCTCTCCTCTCTTTAAAATCAATAAATGAAATCTTTAAAAAAAATTGTTCTGGCTGTACATAAACTTGTCCTTCCTATAACTTTAAACATCGCTCTTTCAACATCTCTAAAATACCCAGTGGAAAGTTTTATTAGATTTACACTTGAATTTGAATTTGTAGATTGATGTTGGGCAAACTGACATATTTATAACATTGTTTTCCTGCCTATGAATCTACAAATATGGTTCAGCTCTCCTTTTTTCTTTTTCTTCTATGTCTTTTAACAACATCAAATAATTTTATCTATAAATGTCTTAAACATCCTCTGCAACAACTACTCTTCAAAGTTTTAGTTGATATTGTGAATGAAATTTTTATCTATTGTTTTTCTAATTGGTTTTACTTGTGATTAAGGAACATATCTATATTGTCTTTGAACCCCAAAACTCTGCTGAACTGTCTTATTAGTTCTAATAGTTGACCTAGATATTCTATTCCATTTTCTAGGTAGACTATCATATGATCTACACATGAAGCAGCTTTTTCTCATGTTTTCCATTGCTTATAACTTCTATTTCTCTTTCTGGTTTACTGCATAAGCTGGAATTTCTCACACAATGATGAAAAGACACAGTGAGGGCAAATAATCCTGAAATGTTGCTCACTTTGATAAAAATGTTTACAATGATCCACACAAATTATAATGTTTTCTATGAGTTCTTGACAAACTAATATATTATGTAAAGGAAGTTCCCTTCTATTCCCAGGTTGCTAAAAGTTTTGTCTTGAGTCATTAATGCCATCAAATGCTTTTGTAATATCATAAAATATTAAATGCTATAAAATTACTACATCTACTGAGGTGATCACATGCTTTTTCTCCTTGTATCAGTTAATATGTTATATTATACTTTATGTAAAATAATAATGTGGTAGGGCATAATACATCAAATCAGTTAAATTTCCTCAACTATTTCACTTAATAAATCTACATACCTGTGCATTTAAAAAGAATATATGTTCATAAAGATGAAGCTTCTACATTTTTAAATCTACCTTGTATATTAATTAGCATGTCTAACCTCAAAAGCTAAGCTTGACAGGTCTCTTTTTCTATGATCTGAAACAGATTGTACAAATCTGTCAAATTTGGTTAAAACTCATGCAAAAACATCTCAGATTGATGGAAGAGATGCTGTTAATCTTAGATTTAATTGGTCTTAGCTTTCTATTGTATGCATGTATGCTTTTATGCTTAATACTTCCTGCCTCCTGTTTTTGTGTTGTTTTTTAATCTTAATATACACCTCACAAAAATTAGGGGATATTTTCAAATTAATATGAAGCAATAAAATATCCCCTAATTTTTGTGAGCAATGTTGTCTTCCCCAAGAAACTGGATTATCTCATGTCTATCAGATGCCTTCTTACATTCCTGCACCCAGTGATATTCAGCATGATTCTTTTTCTTGACTAACTGACTAATCGCAATGTTTTCCTGCAGTCTTTTTCTTTAGCCCTTTACTAAGAAGTTTTCAACTAGATGCAAAAATAGAAAGGGTAATGATTCCTCATGTAGCCAACACTAAGCATCAATAATTAACAATTCGTGGCCAATCCTCTTATATTCTTCCCCAAATGCCTACTCCATATTAATTTGGAGAAAATCTCGAACTTCTACCCATTTCATTCACAGGTATTTTAATATGTATCTCTAAAAAAATGACTTTATAAAAATATAACAGCATTACTATACCTTAAAAAATTAAAATTAAAAAGGAACTCAAACTCAAATATTCAGTAGGTATTCAATTTCCAATGCTCTCGATTTTTTTTTCTTTGAAAATGTTTTCTATTGCCTGACCAGGCAGTGTCACAGTGGACAGAGTATCATTCTGGGATGTGGACAACCCAGGTTTGAAACCCCACGGTCACTGGCTTGAACATGGGCTTATCTGGCTTGAGCATGGGCTCACCAGCTTGAGCAAGGGGTCGCTAGATTGAGCGTGGGATCATAGACATGACCCTACGGTTGCTGGCTTGAACTCAAAGGTCGCTGGCTTGAGCCCAAAGTCGCTGGCCTCAGCAAGGGGTCACTCCCTTTGCTGTAGCCCCGATCAAGGCACATATGAGAAAGCAATCACTGAACAAGTAAAGAGCTGCAATGAAAAATTAATGCTTCTCATCTCTCTCCCCCTTTCTGTTTGTCTGTCTGTCCCTAACTGTCCCTCTCTCTGACTCTCTCTCTTTCTGTCAAAAAAAAAATGTTTTCTCTCAAAGGGATCAACACACAGTGATTCCATCCACACTTTTGTTTATTTACAATCTATTAGAAGAAATTGAATCATTTGTCCTGTGGAGCAGTGCTTCTCAAACTGTGTATAATGAGAGTTTTAGATTTCCAATCAGTCTAGGACTGACACATGGTCTTACTACACATAACTACTAACAGACTGAGCACATACAACTTACCAAGAGCATTTAAGAACACCTAAACCACCATATGCTATTCAACAAATGAGGTCCACTAATATTGTGCTTAAATATGCTGGCTTAAGCATTTCTAAACATTAAACATTGCTTACACATTTCTAAGTGCTTACTGTACTTTTGATTCTTTTATTTATTTCATTATGCAGATCACCTCTTGGGTACTGCTGCCACAGAACTTCCTATAGGCTGGACCTCGCCTGTCACGTCTCCCTCGTGTAGTTTATCATGTTTCCTCATCCTCTGTACTTGCTGTAAACTTGGTGGTTAGCTCTAGATTTTGATCAGATTGAATTCCAAAAATCTCAGCAAGACAGTCAGCATTGTATTCTTCCATCCAGAGACACTAAGTCTGGATGCCCTCTTTCCATGATGGCAATGGTCATCGGTAAACACTTTATTACTAGTACTTAATGTCAAAGCCTCTAGCAAATTTGTCCCAAGCCTGTTCTCTGAGAAAGTCTCAGGAAGCGCTCCTCTTCCCAGGCCTACAGTGTTCCTCTGCAACCTCACTTACGACACAATGCAGAGCTCACAGCTGTCAGCTGTGAGTCCCCACCCATTCCGATGATCTTAGTGAGCTCTTGTCACCAAACTGTCATACAGAGGTTGCCTATGGTTCTGGATTTTACTATTCCAGTTGCTGTATCTGTTTTGTAAGACTTGGGATTATTAAAAACTATACAACCCACCTACCTTGTACTTTTTTAGAACAATGGTGCTCGCTTATAAGCATCTTAAATTGAACAGGTAATTTATTGATTTTCAGAGTTTTTATAAATTTAAAAATAAATATATTTAAAACTAAATATATCGCAGGTACGTTTTTAACTACATCCCACTTGTTTTGCTTAGTTAATGCTAACTGTGATCTTATCATTTAAATGGGCCCTACCAAGTCTCTACCTAGTAAAGCTAGCTTAGACTTACGACCAAGACCCTAGTCAGGACCAGGAATTTAAGACACCACCCTTCCTTCCGACACCATTTTTGGAATTGAAGTACCATTTGGGTTATGAGCAGGTTCCACTCACAAAGCAGCTCCATGAGAAGCAACAAAATACAGTAGAACAGGCAATGAACTCAAAAAAGTCTGAGTTAATTTTTAGCTGTGTCACCAATGGGTTGGGTGACCTCAAACAAGTCATTAATGCTTCTAGAACTTCAGATTCCTTGCAGTTTATGTAGAAATAATCTATTTCACATGGTTTTTATTAAGAGAAATAAATGAACATGGAAGTGCTTTAGTAAAGTATTACTTTAGATATATACATATGTGTAAGTAGGTGTTTTTTTAAACTGTAAGGCAGAATATACAGTAACATCAGATTATATTACCATGCCTCCTACCCACGGAATCAGGCTGGGTGCAAAACAATTATGACACAAGATAAGAAGACACAAAATAAATATGACACAAGATAAGAATTAATTCCTCACCTCTCTTCCTATTTTCCACCTTCTGAGGCATTTGTGATTTTTCCTGCATTAAAATGCTGGTGTAAGTCTTGCAGCATCCAACGTCACTTTCTTGGCACACAGGCTTACAAAGCAGTGAGCAATCTCCTTTTCTGTTTCTAATAAGGTAAGCTGGGCTGAGCATGTGCCCGCTGCTGAACATCACATTACTGGCAGCATACCTCCTCTAGCACATTAATTACAATGACATTCTATCACTTGTTATATTTCTGAGATTTTGATCTGCCTTTGTTCATTTCCTAATAAATCTGTATCCTTACTAATAGTTATTATTCCTAACTCAGAAAATAGCTCTCCCTAGCAGTAAGAATGCTCATGTAAGAAACTCTGAGTTCACACTTGGATGGACTTTTGTGGACAAGTAACCTATTGTTGGATTAGCAGAGATTCAAAGAAAAACTACTTCCTGCGGCAAAAAGTTGTCTCCTACAACATTCAATGCAATGAGGCAATGGTCACCGATTAGCCTAAGGGTCCTCCTATACTAGTCCTTTTCATGTCCAGCACACATTTAGCTTGTGTGGGTAGGAGGGTGTTTTATCATAATAATTATTCCTCCTGTTTCAATGAACATGTTTCAAAGAAATGCTAATGGAGTAAAGTAAAATATTTCCTGTGCCTCATTTAATTCCACTTATTTATTTATTTATTATTTACAGGGATAGAGAGAAAGTCAGAGAGAGGGATAAACAGGGACAGACAGACAGGAACGGAGAGAGGTGAAAAGAATCAATCATTAGTTTTTCATTGCCGTTGAGACACCATAGTTGTTCATTAATTGCTCTCTCACATGTGCCTTGACCATGGGCCTTCAGCAGACCAAGCCACCCCTTGCTGGAGCCAGCTACCTTGGGTCCAAGCTGGCGAGCTCAAGCCAGATGGCTCCCGCACTCAAGCTGGCAACCTTGGGGTCTCGAACCTGGGTCTTCCGCATCCCAGACCGATGCTCTATCCACTGCGCCACCGACTGGTCAGGCTAATTCCACTTATTTCTTAATAAAAACAGAGATGGTTTAAAGTATATGAATAAAAGATAAGTGGTATTGCAGATATTTAGGAAGTAGACTCAAGCTTTTAGGGATTTTCATAATTTGCCAGAAAAACAAAGTAGGGGGAAGGGAGGGAGGGAAAAAAGGAGAAAGGGAGGAAGGGAAGGTGGCAGCGAGAAACAGAGGGATAGAGAGAGGGGGGAAGGAGGGAGGGAGAATGGGAGGAAAGGAAAGGAAGGAAAAGGAAGGGAAGGGGAAGGGAGTGGAGGGGAGGGGAGAGGAGAGGAGAGGAGGGGAGGGGAAGGAAGGTTAGGGGAAGGGGAAGGGAAAATGAAAGGGATGGGGAGGGGGAGAGGGAAGGGAAGGGAAGGGAAGGGAAGGGAAGGGAAGGAGCAGCAGATGCAAACAATACATTACTATATGAGCTAGCAGATGCAATGAGTTAGGTCTTTTGAGAATAACCAGAATATCATATTTCCCAATCAAAAAGGCTCAATACATCCAAACACAATGAAGACATCTCACAGAGAAAGAAAATCTAAAGCATCCAGAAATGTAACAGCCCATGGAGGTTAAGGAAAGAGCTTAGTAACAAGAACACACAGTACGGTCTAAACCAGTAAATCATCAGTACTTCTACTATAGGATGAGAAATCCATTACTCTCTAACAACAACAATACATAACTAACTTCTACTATTTGAAAACTGGAATAGACTTACCACAGCTTTCAGTGCTGTATCTTTGGCCACTTTGGACTGAGGGTAAATTAGAGCCACTGACTATTCTTAAGAAACCCAGGGAAAGGTCTCAGTTTTGAAAGGTTAAGGACAGGCAAGAGAAAAGAAAAGGCCTACCAATATCTGTAATTACTAATACAACGAGTCAGTCAAAAAATATTGAGGCTCGATCTTTACACTGGACGTCATCAGGGAAGGGTAACTCACAAATGCAAAGAGCAATTGCTCCGGTTTCACTGAAATAAGCGAGAGTGACCTCAACAAGAATATCCATGCCTTCAGCAATGAAAACTGCAAGACTCACCTCGTGCTTGGAGAAGAGCCGCACAGCCTCCAGCTGGTGGAAAACAGGGTAGTGTTGGGAGTCGATCTGGTCGCGCCGGTAAACGTCGCCCACCACAAGAAAGGCATCCAGCCCAGCGTGCAGTAGGTCCCACTGGTGCGCAGACGTGTGCGCACGGAGCATGTGAGTCTGATTCAGGTAATAGTTGTCTCCCTTCTTGCGGCTGGGGTGGTCAGCTGGAATGAGCAGGCTGTCAAAGTTCTGCCAGGTCGTGACCACTGGAGAAAAGTCATCATAGACCGAGAACAGTGGAGTCCCAGAGCAGCCCACATATTGCTTGTAGAAGTGCTCCTTCACCCTCTCCTTGATCAGCCAAAGTGGGTGATGTTGCTGGTTGTGCAGATTCCTGCCAACCCTGGAAAGGACTTTCTGGGAGAGATTGCTGTGGTCATCCTGAGGGTAGGACTGACCCAGAAGCTCCACCACACTGCCCGGAGGTCCTCGGGCAGCAAAGTCTGAAGCAGCAGGCCTTGAGCCCAAGCCCGGGTGCTGATGGCCTCTGGAGACACTACTGGCCGTCTTCACCAGGTAGTGCACACGGGCAATTCTCCTGAGAGCTAAACAAACCATTGTAGAAACTTCTTTCATGGATTCTGCAAAGAGCACACATGCAAAGCACAGGTTAGAATTCACTCTGAGGAAAGTCAATGTCCTGTCTCCCACAAGTTCCCCCACCATCTCCTCCATATAAATGATCTATGTAACAAAAATCTTCAGACAGCGCTTAATATTCACTGCTCTAAATCAAAAGAATCTTGAACATCACTTTTAGATCCCTAATCTCTAAATGCCCTTCCCTTGCCATTTAGATCCTTGGGTTTAAAGAACATTTCCATTATCACATCATATCACATTCTGAACCACTCATGCTGAATAAAATTTTAAATGCAAAAACTTCCTCTTTTTTTGGAAGGGAGGGAGGAGAGAGAGAGGCAGGAGACAGACACAGGAACATTGAGCTGTTCCTGTTTGTGCCTTGGCCAGGAATTGAATTGGCATCCTCCATGCCAGGAAGTCACTCCAACCAAACAAGCTATCCAGCCAGGGCTTTTTATTGATTGATTGATTTTTAGAGAGAGGGGAGGATAAAGGGAAGTATTTATTCATTGTTCCACTCAGTTGTGCACTCATTGGTTGCTTCCTGTGTGTGCCCTGACTGCGGATCACACCCACAGCCTTGTTGTTTAGGGACAACTCTTAACCGACTGAGCTAACCGGCCAGGGTCACAACTTCCTTTTTTTTTTTTTTTTTACTAGATTCTATAACCAAAAGACTTCAGATGGATCATGTAAAAGATAGAACTTAGTTGAACCTTAGCAGGGCCTTATGTTACTTAAAGAAAGAACCTGATTACACATACACCACTGAAGTATAGCAGAAGAAGTGATATTGGAAAGAGCTCTCCTGCACATTTCTGCCTTTCTCTCTCATAACTACAAATTCAGCTTACCTTCGACAGAGCATGACTTCTAGATTACTTCATTATATAATACAAAATTGCATTAAAAACATTTCTTTTGACAGTTCAAATAAAATACACTAGGGGTGGTTATTTTAATTTAATGTTTTTAAAAATAAAAGTGAAACACAAGGAAATAGTATACAAAGTGAGAGATTATAGCAATGGATAGCTGAAATTATTTTTATAAATGCAGATCCTTTCTATCCTCACATCTGGTCATGTCATTTAAACTTAATACCATGGCAGTATCCCATCAATTATATTTTTTCTTTTGTAAATGAGCACATTTCTACTCTGTACCCACAATAAACCAGGAGGAAGACAAAACTTAATTGAGAAGGAAATCAGAGAAGCTAGAAGACAGAGTATTGAACAGAGGTTAAAAAAAAAAAGTCTAGAATTTAATAAAAAGAGCACGAAATTCCACAGGTGAAAGTCACCACAGTAGTCACCTACTATAGGTCATTCATGTCACAGAGGAGGTGACAAAGACCCAGGTACAGCTGACCAAACTCTAAGGCACTGGGAAAGGTAAGGCAACGTTGAAACATTCTGGACCACTTAGCATAGCATTCTTCCCCCACTGTCACAGAAGCAAGTTTTAAGTTGACTCAGGGATCGCAATTATAAAAATCTTTAGATGTAATATCCCTATGTTCACAAATTAGTTACCATAAAGTTAAATCACCTGAATACACCTTTTACATTTTAGAATTTTTACCAATTGGGCTACTTTAAAGCCCAATTTAGTAAAGTAAACTATGTAAAAAAACTACATGGTATTCTATTTTAAGGGCCTTACAATTATACCAAGAAAATACATAACTTTATGATATTAAGCTGCATTAGGAGAGACGTATAAGGCTCCAGGTAACCATCAAAAGCATATCGAGTACGGACCCAGGCAGTATAGTTTATACAATTCAAAAAATGGAACTGAGACTATCTAGCTCCAAGTTATATTAAAGTGTGTGTGACTGCATACTAGAAGATTGAGCATAGATAGCATCTTTTTCTGACACTGCCGTCATGTGAGAAGTTTTCAAAGACACCTAGGAACTCCCTGGATTTATTCATTTATGGAACTGTTTTGTCAAAATCGTTTCAAAAATTGTTTTTGGCTCAGCTTCAGCGAGACTGTGTCTTCCCATCTACAGTGCTCAGAGGCTTGTCACTGCAGGAGATATGAGTTTTAAATATGAATGGGCTACCTTATACATTTTAGCCTAATGTCAGGCTGTTAGGTTGTCAGCTACCCCGCTCAGCACCCTTGGCAGGAAGCAAGAAAGTCTTTCTCCCTTCCAAAGGCAGATGCTGTTAGACAAAGTTGAGAGCTCTGGAAAAGGCGATTCTGATGCACATACTCATACATCATTGCCTTGCCTTGCCTCAATCCCTAGCTCCTCACATAGCCAAGCTCCCTTCCAGGTTCTTTTCCCATAGGCGGGCCCCTCCTTATGTTCCTTCTTTGTTCTCCTCACCTTACCTCTCCATGGTGAAGGAAAGTTTCATTTCTTGTCTGCTTTTTCAGACTTTTTACCTATCCACTCGGCCTGGCATACATGCCCCAACTGTCATTTCTCCCCACCCAAAACAATTGTTTTTTCCTGTTATCACCTTTTATAGAGACAGAACAATGATAGCTTTCCCACTTCCACCTGTAAAGTACATTCCTTTCTTTTTGCAGTTGCCGAGTAAAATGTTACATTGTATTTTAGTTGAAAATTTTTCTTATTTCTATGGAAAATATTCAGTCAACTTAGTTCAAATTAAGCTAATACCTATGCTGCTATATATGCAACTCATTTTATGGGGCTGCCAGGGAATCCCTTAAAAGTAAGGCAGTATTGATATCCATCATACCACTGCCTACTACATTACTAGTTATTACAAGAAGATGTAACTCAAGAAGAGTTTGACAGAAGAGATGCTTATTGCGAAGTATCTGGGAAAGGCCAAGGCACTTCCATACCCTCTGGGCACAGCACCTGCCCAGCAACTTCACAGGTTCACCAACCCTGAGGCTCTTGGAACCATGTCCTGTTAGGTTTGTAGGAAGGCTTCATTACATAGGCATGGTCGATTAAATCACTGGCCATTAGTGACTGAGTTCAAATGCCAGTTCCTCTATCCATCCCCAGAGGTTTGGCTGATTCCCCTGGCAGTGAGCCCTCATCCTCAGATTATGTAGGGGCAAAAATAAAATCATCAACATCAATTCAGTGTGGCAAAAAAGGGCTTGTTATATGAATAACCAGATATTCATTTCACCTTACCTCATGGTTCTGCAGTAAATTTCAGGAACTGGAAGCAAAATTAAATATTATAACAAAAGATGTCCCTTAGTTACAATTGCAAGGGTTATAAGTACACTTAGAACTTGTGTTAGAAACAATGGATAAAAACCAAATATATATTTCATAATATAATCACATCATCACAGGTGTTGATAATGTCACCATTATCATCACTATTCTCCTTATGTTTGTCTAAATTTAATACCATTTCAGCAATTTCCCCATCATTCAAGAAATGTATAAGAGGTACAGTGTTATCAAATTCAACATTTATTCAACTTATTTACTACTTGATGAACTTCTGACATAAGAAGAGAAGTAGGATATAATCTTTTCATTAGTAGCATGAATTCCTTCAATGTCTTCTTTGCAGGTTAACTTTTAAATATCACTGTGGTTCAAAGTCAGTGCCAAGGATTTGTTGGTATTAATTTATCAACCTCATTTCAAGCATTAGGAACTGTATAAATAACTTTTTTTTTCTTGAGTGCTGATTCCCCAACCTGCTCCACACAAAAGCAAAACATGATTCTACAAGTTGAAAAAGCACTCACAGGAAGGGAGACAGTGACAGAGAGGAAGAAACAGAAACAGTGAGACAAAGAGACCTGCAGTACGTGCAGCAGAAAGCAGAGTGAATGGGGATTGCTCCCCAAACATACAAGTAAATCTTAGTGACTGGGCAGATACAGTATTTGTCTTTCTTCGTCTGACTTATTTCACATAGCATAATACACTCTAGGTCCATCCATACGTTGCCACATATGGAAGAATTTCATTCTTTTTATTGCTGAGTAATATTGCATATGGAATATATCTATATATGGAATATAGTATATAAATCACATCTTCTTTATCCATTCATATCTCAATGGACACCTAGGTTGCTTCCATATCTTGGATATTATAATGCAATGAACATAGGGGTGCACATTATCTTTTAGAATTAGTGTTTTTGTTTTCTTTGAATAAATACCAAGAAATGGAATTGCTGGGTCATATATGAATAGCAACTTGAAGTAAGTTATTTCAGGTCTTGGGACCTGAGGTATCTATTAACTAAAGCAGTGGTTCTTAACCTGGGTTCTATCGAACCCTAGGGGTTCGATGAGTCGGTCTCAGGTTTGGAGAAGCCTCTGCCGCGGAGGCCAGAATAAAGTAATACCGTAATTTGTTGTGAGTTCATGCACTTTGTTGGTTTTGTTCTTTGAGCAAGGTGATGTTCATGCACGGCTCATTTTGTGCACCAGAAAAAAAACATATACCTATGTCTTGAATTTGGAAAAAAAATCATATTTTATTTATCACTAAAGAAGGGTTCGGTGAATGCACATATGAAACTGATGGGTTCGGTACCTCAGAAAAGGTTAAGAACCACTGAACTAAAGAAACACATAGTTTTGTTCTATTTTTTAATATGTGTATACTTGTTCTTTAGGAGATATAAAATTCCTTTGTCACCAGACTCCATTACAGATGTCAAATTGTTGGGTATGCAAATGTCAAAAACATTAATTTTAACAAGAAGTAGAAAACAAAAGAAAAATCCTACATTTCTTTTTGTCCAGCTTATCAATATTGAATTGTAGGGAAGATACACAGTAGTAAAGAACTGGTTAGAAAATATTTCTCTGGTTATCTCTGCTTTCTTATAAAAATATTAATACCTAAGTATACCGCATATACCTTTCACCCCTTGAAGTAACTTTTCCCCCACTGTCTGCCAACTTTACATGCATTATGCCTGCAAAACCAACATAGCCGAGAAGAGTCCAGCCAACGGTTAGCTTCCTTAAATCAGTTAGTGCTTTCTCATTGGTCATCCTTAATGTTTCTAGAAACCTAGTGCCAGAATAATGCTATTTTATCTCCAGTACATATCTACTATAGATTAAGGTTTTCAATGAATACTATCATAGCAAATTTATCAAAATGACTTTTAAATTAGCTTCTGGTGAACAAAGCTTTTCACCATAGGTTTTTAGATACTTTCCACCATGAAGCTGCTTAAATGTCTGCAGCCAATCTCTGAATATTTATACTTGCCTGTGACAGTTTCTATGGTACGTTCTACGTTATTCCATAACCAATAAACCACACTTCCAATTCTTCCCTACTATTGCAGTCAACATCTGCACTTCTTTGGCTATGTAATATTTTCCTATGTGTCACTAGTTCCTGGTCATCACTGTCCTTGTAAAAATTCCACAATTTGCCTGTTTCTTTATATTGTATATGGTGGGGGGTCCCATATATATAAAATACTTCACAGATATGCCACAATCAGGTTTATAATAATTCTATTATAGATTATATTAATAGCAATAGATGCTTCCAGTTTTTTTGACAGTGTCAGGGCCCAGAGTAGGCCTCTCCCAAATATCCCACAATGATATATTGATTACTTGGAACTAAAGTTACTTGGCAAGCAGCTGGATACAGAAGACACACAGATCCTCCCTTGTCTTCTTGAAGGCAAGGAGTAAACGTCCCCTGTGAAAGGTACCCCCTAGCTCCAAGGGAGAGAGACACTCATAGGTCAAGTTAAGCCATTCCAGATGAAAAGAACCTCCATTAACAAACTTTGCTGCCTCTTTGCTAAGTTACTACCGAAGCCCAAACTTTGAATTCCTGATGAATACCCAAGGTGGCTTAGAATCCTTATTAATAATGGGCAAGAACATTTTCTCTGTCTAGTCAAGTCTTCACAAATTTATTATTTCTAAGGTGACCAACTTTTTTACAATGAAAAGGAGGACAAAAATAAATTGAAGAAAACAATATTGTAAATAAAAGAAACATTTTACTCATTACAATAATACACTTTAATATGATAAATGTGTAATAAAAACATTTGTAATATTTTATATTGTAATTATGCTTACATGCCTATTAATTTTTAATAATAATTGTAAGAAAAAAGTACTCATTTAAATACAAATATGGCACATCACACACAATGAATCAACTGTGCATCGATCGAATACGGACATTTACAGATTAGTCTTCCAATATCAAAAAGGAAAAAATATAGGACACTTTTGGAAGAAGGACAAAACTTACAAAAGAAGGACTGTCCTCCCTAAAGGAGGACGAATGGTCACCTTATTATTTCTTTGATTAAAGGGTATATAAACTGGTCTGGTTCATCATTTCAGAGAGCATCACTTATGATTCTCCTGTATATACATATTAAGTTCTTTTGTCTCATGTTAATCTTATGTCAATTTTATTATTAGTCCAACTGTAAGAATTTAAGAAAGATAGAGGGAAAGAACTTTGCCCCCCTTAATAACAGTGATCCACAGGGCTGTCTCTAAATCTTTCTTTTAATATTTCCAGAGTGCAATTAAATCCAGCTGAACACAAAAACAACAAAAGAGCAGAATCAGAAGAGACTGTCGTGACCAGTACCAGCACTGACAATTCACACAAAATCAGTTCAATTCCAATTACATAGACAAATGAGTTTTGTCACCACACTTTTATTTTTCAGAGCTTTGTCAGATTTTGGAATTGCAAACAAGAAATCATAGGCCCAGATTTCACTTGGCCCTAATTCTATTATATCACCAAAACTAGCCCCCAATCAGGCCCCTTCCCTCCGCTTTCTACCTTTATCTCCAGTTCATAATATGCATTTACGGAGGCCCCTTTGACATATAGATGTGAACATGTCAGTTCTCTTTTGGAAAACCCTTAACAATCCACAATATTAAATCTAGGTTACATTACAACTCAATCACAAACTATCTATCCTGCCCCCTTCTGGCTTCTTTTCCAGAATACACACCATGTTTCAGCTCTCTGGTACTTGTGTTGGGAAATAATCCCAGGATTTTGAGTCCCTCCATAAATAGCATTTTCTTCAATTCTGATATATCAACATAGGTATGTTAACAGGGGTATTAGAATTTTAATTACATGGCAAAACAATAATGAGGTTCAATAACACTGGTTTCACCTCTCGTATCATATAGGTGACATTAAACAGAAGGGAAATGCAAATTTTTTTGTTTTTACAGAGACAGAGAGAGAGTCAGAGAGAGGGATAGGTAGGGACAGACAGACAGGAATGGAGAGAGATGAGAAGCATCAATCATTAGTTTTCCGCTACGACGCCTTAGTTGTTCATTGATTGCTTTCTCATATATGCCTTGACCATGGGGTTACAGCAGACCAAGTAACCCATTGCTCAAACCAGCGACCTTGGGTATAAGCTGATGAGCTTTTTGCTCAAACCAGATCAGTCTGTGCTCGCTGGTGACCTCGGGGTCTCGAACCTGGGTCCTCTGCACCCCAGTCCGATGCTCTATTCACTGCGCCACCGCATGGTCAGGCAGAAGGGAAATGCAATTTAACATATTGGAGAAATAACATATATCGTATTTCCTCATGTATAAGACACGTCCATGTATAAGATGCACCTTAATTTTGGGGCCCGAAATTTGAAAAAAAATATTATTACATACACTTATTGAACTCAAGTTTTATTCATCATAAAAGTCATACAACTCCTCATCACTGTCAAAACTCCAATCCATTAGCTTGTCCTCATCTATGTCTGATGACAAATCAGTCTTCAACAATGAGCACAAAAACAAGAGCAAAAAAGCGGGAAATACAAGTAAAAAAAATCTACGAACACTGTATAAGATGCACTCAGTTTTTGTTTTTTTTACAGGGACAGAGAGAGAGTCAGAGAGAGGGATAGATAGGGACAGACAGACAGGAATGGAGAGAAGTGAGAAGCATTAATCATTAGTTTTTCGTTGCCGTTGCGACACCTTAGTTGTTCATTGATTGCTTTCTCACATGTGCCTTGACCGTGGGTCTTCAGCAGACCCAGCAACCCCTTGCTGGAGCCAGTGACCTTGGGTCCAAGCTGATGAGCTTTTGCTCAAACCAGAAGGGCCCGCGCTCAAGCTGGCGACCTCGGGGTCTCAAACCTGGGTCCTCCACATCCCAGTCCAGCATTCTATCCACTGCGCCACCACCTGGTCAGGCAAAACACACCCAGTTTTAGACCCCAAATTTTTCAGAAAAGGTGGCATCTTATACATGAGGGAATACGGTATCATTGTATGTTATTAGAAGATGCCTGTTTTAAATTTAGAAAAATCTGTATCAGAACATTTGTACATTTTAGAAAAACTGGTAAGATTAGGCTACAAAAAATTTACATCACATAAACCAGGGGTCCCCAAACTGCAGCCCCCTGAGGCCATTTATCTGGCCCCTGCCACACTTCCAGAAGGGGCACCTCTTTCATTGGTGGTCAGTGAGAGGAGCACAGGATGCATCCGCTCCCATAGTTCCCATTGAAATACTGGTCAGTTTGTTGATTTAAATTTACTTGTTCTTTATTTTAAATATTGTATTTGTTCCCGTTTTGTTTTTTTTACTTTAAAATAAGATATGTGCAGTGTGCATAGGAATTTGTTCATAGTTTTTTTTTATAGTCCGGCCCTCCAATGGTCTGAGGGACAGTGAACTGGCCCCCTATATAAAAATTTGGGGGGCCCCTGACCTAAACCAAAGGAGTTAGAGAAGCCAAGAATGCAGTTGAAATTTGGTCCAATTCTTACAGATTAAAATTCACAAGCCCAGCGCCTAGTCCTGGTGCCACAGCCATAGTTCTTTCTAACTGAGAATAAGATTATAAAGAAAACCTCTACATGTAAATGAAGTCAATCATCAGAGATAAGGCCATGCATTACCTAGCTAGCTCTAACTAGGGGAGGTTATTCTGGGAAGGTTTTGTTCAATACATAAAGACTAAAATTGCTAACAGTCCAGCTTCAATATGCAGAAGAACAAAAGATACTGTTTCTATAAATTCTGGATCCAGTTAGGCATGAGGGAAACATTTCCTGCTGGCTTGTGTGAAATGAGTTTAAATAACTTATATGTTTAAAATAGAAATATCAGACTTTCACACCAAATGAACCTATAGTAATTATGTGTGAATATATGTATCTCTCCCAATAGAAAGTAACCAATATACGGTCAAATGGACACTATATTCTGAAATCATTAACTTGCAGTCACATGAAATGCCTAGGACATGATTTTAATACACAGAGAGCATCCCATACTGTTTGAGTTTTGTCCACTAAAACACCATTATTATTTTTCATGGCAGCTGGTATACCTAATTCCCAGAAATAATCATAGACCCTGATAACAACAACCTTGCTTTTCTACCTTGAGTATTTTAGCAGAGAATAAAGTGAATACATTCTATTCTCAAAGGATTCACCAAGAAGTATTTTTCTAATTTTTTCTGGAGCCTGAACATGACAAAAAGAAGGCCCCCCAGAAAGGAAGCAGCAGCTCCCACACAGAAAAGGGTTTATAGCTCAGAAATACCAGCAGCCCCTCAGCATTCAAACAAGTTCTTCTCTTGAATGGATAAATTTAAGTAATGCATATCTCAAATGACTATTTATCCATTATTGATTTCAACAATGTATTTAAGGCATGGCTTTAAGCCACCAGCAAGAAATTGACAGTGAACTTTGCCTGGGGTACATGGCTTCCATGAGTTGGCAAAGACCTAGTTGCAATATTAATGAGCACGCCATTTGTCCAGACAATTATGCAATAACTTGGCAGCTGCCATGGAGGGTAAGCCCAATGAGAGACAGTGCCAGAGAACGCAGAACAGAAACCAAAGAAATCCCTAGAGCAAACTTCTTTTGTAACAGGTACATTTTGGTTAGATAATTTCTTTTATTAAAATTAAGTCTAAAGGGGGTTAGAAAGTAGCAGAAAAAGCAATTCTAAACACAATCATTATTTGAATGAACAATGCCATGCTCCCATTCTTTTTGGAATGATGATGTCTTTTCATCACTGTAATTCAGTTGAGAAATGACTATCATAACTATTCTTTGCTAAGAAATGCAGTATTTTCGAGAATAATAGATTTCAAGAATAAAGGGAGCATTCAAGAGAAAAGTATCTTGTGATGCACACAAATTAAATGAAAAAAAATACAACATTTTAAAGGTCATTTTTTAAACGCAAATCATTATACCAAGTTCCCAAAAAAATCAGTGTGGCTGTCATAAGTTAAAAGATTAAAATCTGTAATTAAACAAATGCTTGAGGGAATGACTGTAGACCCAAGACCTTCCAAAATTAATTTGAAGATTGATTTAATAAGTGTCTAAAGATATCATATTTGAAATTATAGGTGGACTCCCAACTACACTTCCACTAAAGAAAACTATCATCAGTTAAAATTAAGTTCATATTACCAATATCCATTAGTATCAATGAATACTTTCCTAAGTATGCAAGGGAAAAACTCTTCTCGTTGCATGAAAAGGAAAACACACACACACACACACACACACACACACACACACACACACACACACAGTACCAAATCATCCTTTATGCTTTTAAGCATCTCCTCAAAGTCAAGTAAAACATCAAAACTGCTAATTTCAAGTTAGATCAATCCAGTAGTCAGGCCCTGGATGGTTGGCTCACCAGTTGGCTCAGTGGTAGAACATCAGCCTTGGCGTGTGGATGTCTCAGGTTCTATTCCCAGCCAGAGTATACAAAAGAAGAACCCATCTGCTTCTCCACCCTATGCCCTCTCCTCTCTATCTCTCTCTTCCTTTCCAGCAGCCAAGGCTCCATTGGAGCAAAGTTGGTCCAGGCGCTAAGGATGGTTCCTCCGCCTCAGGCACTAGAATGGCTCCAGTTGCAACGGAGCAATGCCTCAGATGAGCAGAGCATCGCCCCCTAGTGGTCTTGCCGGGTGGATCCCAGTCTGGCGAATGTGGGAGTCTGTCTCTCTGCCTCCCCACTTCTCACTTCAGAAAAATATTTAAAAAACACAAAACTTTCATTGTTGTGGAAAAGGAGAATTTTTTCCTGAATAAATGCTGTGGACTTAAAAATAAAATCCAGTAGTCATCATTTATTTTTGCTATTAATGAAAGGTACTTACTATAGTTCTACATATTCCATATTTGGAGACTGATAGGGTAATTATCTATACTCTAAATTCAGCATTTACAATAATTGTATAATACTCTTACTAATGTATATGTGTGGAACAGCCTTAAAAAAATGTTCAGCAAGCCTGACCAGCTGGTGGTGCAGTGCATAGAGTATCGGATTGGAACACAGAGGACCCAGGTTCGAAACCCGAGGTAGCTGGCTTAAGCGTGGGCTTATCCAGCTTGAGCGTGGGATTGCTGGCTTGAGCACAGGATCGTAGACATGACCCCATGGTCACTCGCTTGAGCCCAAGGTCGCTGGCCTCAGCAAGAGGTCACTCGCTCTGCTATAGTCCCCCTACCCCCTGGTCAAGGCACATATGAGAAATGAATCACTGAACAACCAAGGAGCTGCAATCAAGAATTGATGCTTCTCATCTTTCTTCCTTCCTGTCTATCTGTCCCTGTCTTTCTTTCCCTGTCTGTCTCTGTCACACACACAAAAAAACATTCAGCTAATGAAAGAAAAAAATAAAGCTTTCACCAAGAAATAATTTAGCAAGCTAGATGACTATGGCAAGTAAAATTAAAATTTGTTTTAAATCAAATCAGTAAACTGCATATTAAAAACTATTTTAACCAATTAGAAATATTACTTTATATAAAAGACACAGCCTCCGGGTTAAAAATTCTCTTCTCCTAAATATGCTAAATAAACTAATTTTATCTAAGATTCTCCAAATAAAGTCACTGTACATAAAATCCTGGAGTCCTGGCTAAGTGGAGGAAAGAGTGAATTACAGCACACAAAGACTGCCAAGCCTCAGCTACAGAATTATTAAGTAGACGTTAAAAGCCTTCAAACTCTCCTTACCTACAAGTGCATAATATGATATCACCCCTCTCTGAAGACTTGCTTTATTCTTTCTTTCATTTAATCTCCATGAAACCACCGCAAGAGACATAAACTAATTTGCCCAAGCGCAAGCCTACTGCCTGAAGGGGCTGAACAGCAGCAGCAGGGTTCAAGCCCAGGCCCTCTGACTTCCTCCAGGTCTTACTCTCCCCTCCGCCCCCGCCATCTCCATCGCTTACCCTACCCGGATAAATACTGGCCTACCTTGGTTTCCCAATAGAGTCATCATAAGTGCCTTGCGAATTTTTTAAACATATCATCCCATGGACTTGATTTATAATTCTTGAGATATTTTATCCCCGTGAAATCATGTCTTGTTTCCCATACTATTCTCAGAACTGCCCAAGCTCTCTTTCTTCCCAACTGTTTCCTGCACATGCATATTCATTCACACACACACACAAGACACTCACTGCACTTGTGGGCTAGGATACTAGTCCATTTACTAGATCTTAAGCTACATGAGTACAGGAACAATGATTTTGTCCTTAAAAGGAATTTTGTTCCAAGTCAGAAGGTGTGATCCCCATTACAAAAATGTATATGCTATATATGTATTTCCACATTCTTTTTTCACTGAGAAGATACCATTCATTAACTTGGTGACATTTCCACTGCAAAGTCTCTCCACACAGCAAATCTAATGATAAAATGTTTAAAAACCAGAGCATAGCACTGAAATTCATTTAGCAAGTCACTTACAAGAAAGGAAGTCAGGCCCTGGCCGGCTCGCTCAGCGGTAGAGCGTCAGCCTGGCGTGTGGAAGTCCCAGGTTCAATTCCCCATCAGGGCACACAGGAGAAACGCCCATCTGCTTCTCCACCCTTCCTCCTCTCCTTTCTCTCTCTCTTCCCCTCCCAGTCAAGGCTCCACTGGAGCAAAGTTGGCCCACACACTCAGGATGGCTCCGTGGCCTCCACCTAAGTTGCTAGAATGGCTCCAAGCCCAAAATGGAGTGACGCCCCGGGTGGGCAGAGCATCGCCCCCTGGTAGGCATGCTGGGTGGATCCCAGTCAGGCGCATGTGGAAGTCAGTCTAACTGACTCCCGGCTTCTAACTTCGGAAAAATAGAAAAATACAAAAAAGAAAATAATAATAAGGAACCCAAACAATACTCTTTAATTCTTACTTCAGAAAAGGTTGTTATGTGTGTGCTAAATCTTATATTTAACATATTGGCAAGATGGCAAAAGAGCAAAATTTAGGTCCACATATGAGGGTTCCATCAGCTTCCATGAGCCCCAATCAGTCCCAATCACATTAGAAGTCACTGTGAAAAATACAATTCTGCATTTCTCTATAAGCTTTGTTAAGTTCTAAGGATTAGTTAGAAAGTGAAAGTATTTCATTGAAATTACAAAATATACAGGAGATGAGAATGTTAATACACAGTTAATTCTCATTATTCTCATAGTTATGATTTATACCATCTCTGAGAACAATAAATTAGTGAGACTAAACCACTGCTCTAGAGGAAATACAGTTCGCTTTCCTGAGGTTCTCTGGTCACATGACACTGTTTAATATGTACTGCCAGTTCAGTAACACTGAGCTGAACCCACAGCGACAGCACAACTCCTGCCTGAACGAAGCTTATCTACCCGGGATTTTCTGCACGAGACACATCACAGCCTTCCTGCGCTTAGGAACACGAGGCAGCACGTCAGCACTACGTGTTTGCTGGGACCACTTAAACAGCAAAATAACCAACAAAAAGTACAAAAATGTAAAAACTATGGCACTAAACAGAAAAAGAATACTTGCTTATGAAATAAGAGCTGAAACAGGAAGGCAGACTGTTTAAGATTCAACCTCAGGTGAGAACATCAGGTGTAGGGAGAATCAAAATCTTTGATGCCCTGCGTATAGCCTCCAATGACCTTGAAAGCCCCACAAGTATTGATTTTGAGGTCATAAAATATTTTACCAACTAACTAAGCAAATTCACAAATATAAAGTTCATGAGTAATAAAGACTGCTTGCGTGTCAAGAAACTGGTAACACCAGTTGCCTCCCCAGAGGAGACCTAGAAAGCTGGGAGATGGGGTGGGAGAGAGTCTTATTTATTTACCTTATAACTTTTTAATCTTTATAATTTTGTAGTGTGCATGTCACTGAAATTTTCATGACCTTTGCTCAGAGGAAATAGTATTAAATTTATTAATACCTAAGAAAGAAAGTATTACTAAGCTTTGGGTTAAAATAGAAAAGAGACAATAAAATTAACAATAAAGAATGAAAGTAGAAAGTGAATTCAAAAACTATAAAAATCACATATATTTGAAGTTTCTCTACATTGAGGAAACTGAGAACAGACTCTCACAAAAGGAAACAGAACAAGAGAATTATTTAAAAGCAGAGGAAAAAAAACCCCATGACTATAAGCTCTCAATTCCTACCAAAGAAGGGGCCATGGGGAGTAAGATACAAAATAAAGATATTTTAGAAATAATTACGTAGTAAAAAATGAACTTTCCACATAAGTTAATTTTTCCAGGAAATTCAGACTTATTATTTTAAACAATATTTTGAATAATTTTGTACATTGGTTTTCAGCATGGTCTTAGGCCCAGAAAGATCAACATCAATAGAGTAGCTGTCAGAAATAGACTCTCAGGGCTCACCCTAGACCCAAGAAATAGGGATTCTCGGGTAGGGGCAGCAGTCAGTGCCCTAAGGAGCCTGGAGGGTGATTCTGATGCCAGCAACTTTGAAAACCACTGGTATAAAAATACTTTGAGATATTACTATACCATTTAATAGAGGATATAAACAAAATTTAAACTTTTCTCAATAATGACAGTCATTCTGTAGTAAAAGCTGTTATTCTGTGCCTCTTTCTTTGATTTCAGTTGGCCAGCAGGTTCCCTAGCACTGTTACCAGAGTGGAACAGAATCCTCCTCCCTAAATTGGAAGCTTCCACTCTGTTATGAACTATCAAGGAGAAAAATAATTAAGCTCATTAGATTTGAATGCTGGGTGCAGACATAAGGAATAAAGTGCCTAGTTTTAGTGCAGGAGGATTGAAATGGCCATATTTTAATTTTCAGAGACTTAATTCCCAGACCTGGGCTATGTACCAAAGAATGACATGGGTAGAAAATTAATCTCTAGAAAAGATAGAGATGTTAACATAGTGAGATTTGGAAAATATTTTATCACTTAGAATAGAATGTATGTCTGTGACTGTAGGTAGAATAATTCATTTAAACACACACACACACACACACACACACAAAGCTACAAAGAGGAAACACTCCAGAGTCTGGTTCCCCCTCCACTTTGGGCCCGGTTTTTTCAGGACATCTCCATTAGAAACAGTGGCTCTCTCACTGGCTAGTTAAGAAGTATTTACATTTCAAAACAAACTTAAAATGTAAAATCAGAGAAAACTTGCAGATGAACTAGAGCAACCACATTATTTAACAGAGGAGAAAACTTAGGACTGACACCAGGCCCACTGCAGACCAGGCCTCCCACTCACCTTAGTCGCACCAGGAGCCCTCCCACAGCCCACGGGCATTGTCCTGTGTACAGAGAAAGCACAAGCACAGACACAGTGGCAAACACAAACATGAGCAAAGTAATTGTTGCACACTTTAATCATATAGGTTTTAGAGTTTAAAAATCAATACTAATCTTCTGACAAAAGGGTTCAGTGGGGTTTTTTTAAGGCCACCTCCCTCCCAGAAATCTGTGTTACCCTCAAAGTTCACCATGGCAAGTTGTGGAACTATCATATAAATGAGAAAAAAGTTGTTTTTCAAATTTTCACTGCCAGAAATTTAGTCTGTTAGATATGGTGTCATTTTATAGAGATTGAAAAAGTATACTGCCTCTAAATGATTGATGAAAGCAAAACAAAGAATACTGGGTATTCCCATTTGGAAACAAGTTAAGTGTTCAACTCTAAGGGGTCCATGAAATAAATATGATATAATGAAGTGATAGAAGATAACAATTAAAAATGTTTTGGGACGGGTATAAATGTTTTGGGTTTTTTTTCTGAAAAATATTGAGGAAGAAGGAGCAGGCCCCCCTCTTCCCTAAGAAGGAAGAAATGAAAAGAACACAAGGAAAAGGAGCCAGCAGGGGTAACTGAGTCAGCCAGTGATGAAATAACTATATCCTATATTTCTCTAAATGGGTGTTTAGAGTCACTTACAATACTAAGCAAGAATAACAGGATCTGTATGTAACTATGACCAGTGATCTGGAAACCTCTTCCCCCTTGCTGACCCCACCAAAACTTTCCCTCCCTTCTCCTTGAGTCCTGGGAAACCTTAAACGAAGAAATCACATGCCCATTGCTTAGATACTGTAAAGGTATAAGACCTGTAAGAAAATCAACTTCAGGGAGCCCATGTTTTGGAGCTACAACCCCACGTGCTCTACTGGCTTTCATAAATCCTACTTTCTTCATCAAGTTGTCTGGGCTGTTTTGTCCTCCCTTTGATTCCTGCAATAATAATCTTGAGATGAAATTAAAAAAAGGCAGCTGAAAATTATAGAAATAAAATGATACCATCTTTATTTTGTATATGTATGTGCCTCTTATCCTAGGAAAACTACTGAAAGAACCTGTAAGAAATGGAATTCACGGCGACTTTTTGGATTATGGCATTTACTGATTCCCCCACCCTGCTTTTCTGCACTGTTTCTGTAATAGGGGAAGAGGAGAAAGGTAGTTTGTCATAAAGAATCAGTTACTCCCTGTATATTTCCTGGCAAAGTACTTCTGAAAATCTTCCATTAAACTATTATAAGAAATGTATCAGAAATAAATGTTTTTCTGGGTTTGCTAAATTTCAGGTCCACCAACCAGTAGTAGTTTCATACCAGTGTGAAGAGATACGTTCCTGTATTCTAGAAACATTAATTGCATCTCTCCCCATCTAGTTCTTTAGTTTGATCATATAGATTACTGTTCTCATAAAAGCTTACGCACGTATTTGTAAAGAAGAAAAAGTTTTCCTCAACCCTCCTAGAGCCCCTGGTTGGGTCTGAAAATAAAACAAAAAAAAAAGGCATTAAGAGGAGAAAAACACAAATTTTAATGAATGTATACATGTACATGGACCCTTCACAAGAGACTGAAGACTTGAAGAAGTGACCACAGCAAGACACTTTTATACCTTTTAGACAAAGAAACAATAAGTGTGTAAAAAATTGACAAGACAAAGGGGGTTTGGGTTAGGGATAGTAAATGTTAAAAATAACTGGAGCCTAACCTGTGGTGGCGCAGTGGATAAAGCGTCGACCTGGGAACACTGAGGTCGCCAGTTCAAAACCCTGCACGGGTTCGGTCAAGGCATATATGGGAGTTGATGCTTCCAGCTCCTCCCCCCTTTCTCTCTTTCTCTCTCTCTCTCTCTCTCTCTCTTTCTCTCTCTCTCTCTCTCTCACTGTGTCTCCTCTCTAAAATGAATTAAAAAAATAAAATAAAAAACTTTAAAACTCTTAAAAAAAATAACTGGAAAGTTAAGAATTAATTTAACAAAGTTTGTACAGAATTCTCAGATCGAAATTTCCTGTCACGGTCGTAAGAATGTATCCCTTCCTCCTGGTTCAGGGACAGTACCTTTGACAAGGAGATTTATCTCCTACTTTCTAGGAAGGATGTTTGGGGTTTGGGGAAATTCAGAGTGACCTCACTTATCATGGTGATAAGAATATATCCCTTCAATTTAAGATTTTCAATATGTCAAGGGGCCATATTTGGGGGTAGAGTGTTCTAAACCCCATCATATTCATGCAATCAGGCGTCCGTCATGTTTGCATTAAGTGCCCGGCTATAGGGGCAGTTACTTGGAACACAAAAATAAATAAATTCTGGTCCCATATACATTTCTCAGTCTGACAATGAAAGCTATGTGCAATTCACACAACACAGTGAAACAAGTATGATCTTGACATTCTCTGAAACTCCAGAATCTTCCCTGGGTAATGACCCACCATCTATATGCTCCTGAATCCAAAATACTGTATTTATATCTAGACTTGTCCTCACTTTGTATATTTTCAGAACCTAGTAGTGAATTTTGCAGAAAGTAGCAACTTAATAAAAGAGTAAATGTCAAATATATAAAGGAATATAAGACAGTCTAGTTCTCCAAAACAATTAGCTTTTAAGGTGATTTTTAAATTAAACATTTAATTTTTTTTTTTACAGGGACAGAGAGAGAGAGTAAGAGAAAGGGGTAGATAGGGACAGACAGACAGGAACAGAGAGAGGTTAGAAGCATCAATCATCAGTTTTTTGTTGCCGTTGCGACACCTAAGTTGTTCATTGATTGCTTTCTCCATGTGCCTTGATCGCGGGCCTTCAGCAGACTGAGTAACCCCTTGCTCGAGCCAGTCACCTTGGGTCCAAGCTGGTGAGTTTTTGCTCAAGCCAGATGGCCCCGCGTTCAAGCTGGCGAGCTCGGGGTCTCAAACCTGGGTCTTCCGCATCCCAGTCCAACACTCTATCCACTGCGCCACCGCCTGGTCAGGCTAAACATTTAATTTTAAGATAATTACATATTTACCATATTTTTTGCTCCATAAGATGCACCTTTTTCCGCAAAAAAAATGGAGAGGAAAATGCCCGTGAGTTTTATGATGCGAAAAATATGGTATTTTATTAAATATTTTAACACACCATTTGGTTCAGAATATATTTTTTTCTTATTTTCCTCCTTAAAACCCTAGGTGTGTCTTATGGTCAGGTGAGTCTTATGGAGCAAAAAATACAGTATATGCAGTTGTAATAAATAATAGAGAGATCCCATGAACTCTTTACGCAATTTCTCCCCAATGTAACATTTGACAAAACTATAATACAATATCCCAACCAGGATACTGACACTGATACATTCAAAACACAGAACATACAAAGAGCCCTTATGCTGCCTTTCATTGCTACACTTACCTCCCCAAACCCCATCACGTCCCTTACCCAGAGTAACCAGTAAATCTGTTCTCTACTTCAGTAATTTTAGAATTTTAAGACTGCTATATAAATGGAACCATTCAAGATTGAACCTTTTAGGATTGGCTCTTTTTACTCAGCTTAATTTTCTGGAGATTGATCCAGGTTGCTGCATACATCAATACTTTGTTCCATTATATTGCTGACTAGAATTCAAGGTACAGGTGTACTAAGGTTTGTTTAACCATTCACCCTTTAAAGAACATCTCGGTTGTTTCTGGGAATTGGCTGTTAATAAAAAATATACTACAGACATTGATGTGCAGATTTTTATGTGAATATATGTTTTCACTTCTCTGGGATAAATGCCCAAGAATACAACTGCTGGGTTGCATGGTAGATGCATGTTAAGTTTTAGAACAGTCAAACTATTCTTCAGAGTTGCTGTATCTTTTATTTTCTATCAAAAATATGTAAGAACCTAGTTTCTCTACATCCTCACCAGCAATGGGGTCGTCAGTATTTTCTGTTTTAGCCATTTTGATAAGCATGTAGTGATAATTCATTGCTGCCTAAACTTGCACTTTCCTAATGGGTAATAATAGTGAACATCTCTTCATGAGTTTGTCATCTCCAGGTTATCTTTGGTGAAATAACCATTCATGTTTTTCATCCATTTTCTAACTGAAGTATTTTGCATTTATTTGTTTAACTGTTGAGTTTGAATGTTCTGTATATATTTCAAAAGCTGATACTTAATCAAATACATACTTTACAAATGATTTCTCCCAGTCCTATAGCTTTCCTCCTCTTAACAGGGTCTAGCAGAGCAAAAGTCTGTAATTTGATAAGGTCCAATTTATCATCTTTTTACTTATAGATCATATTTTGAGAGTCAAGTATAAGGGTTATTTGCTAAGCTCTAGATCCCAAAAATTTTCTTTCTGTTCTAAAAGATTTATAGTGTTACATTTTAACATTAAGCCCATGATCCATTTTCAGTTAATTTTTATATAAGGTATGAGGAATAAACCAAAATTTATTGTTGTGCCAAAGAATGTCTAATTGCAACAGCACCTTTTCTTTTATTAAGCTACCTTCCACTACTGACTTGCTTTTTCTGGATTCTCTATCCTGTGTCTAGCCCTCCACCAATACCACACAGCCGTAATTTACTGCAGCTATAGTAGGCTTTCCTATAAAGTAGAGTGACTTCACTGACTTTATGCTACTTCAAGATTATTTTAACTATTCTAGTATATGTGCCTTTCCACATAAATTTTAGAAGAAGTTTGTGTAACCTGACCGGTGGTGGTGCAGTAGATAGAGCATCAACCTGAGATGCTGAGGTCCCAGGTTTAAAACCCCAAAAAAGGTGGAGGGGAGAACCCTTGCTAGTTCCAATGAGTACAGTAGGAAACGGGGGGGGGGGGGGGAATCACTTAACAGTGGAGAAAACTGAAAAACACTACCTCAGCCAGGTGTTCAAAGTCAACAACTACCGTAAAAGATATGTTGGTAATATGACATAATGCAATTAAAATGACCCTTTGCCAGCCTGACCTGTGGTGGCGCAGTGGATAAAGCATCGACCTGGGAACACTGAAGTCGCCAGTTCAAAACCCTGCACTGGTCTGGTCAAGGCACATATGGGAGTTGATGCTTCCAGCTCCTCCCCCCTTTCTCTCTTTCTCTCTCTCACTCTGTGTCTCCTCTCTAAAATGAATAAATAAATAAATTTAAAATGACCCTTTGCCACTGTAATTGCTCTCTTAAAATTACATCATCCTACACCAATCATAAGAAAAACACTACAGAAGTCCCAATTGAGAGATATCCTACAAGATTCCTGATATGTGTAGGGAATCACCCATCTTTGAACCCTCTATGACTTGGATTGGGGAACTTGAGTTAAAAGCCCTGAGTGAATGTGTCTTGGATGCAAACACCAAGGAACCCTGTGAGTGAGTGACCTTTGTACAGACACAAAGGAATGCATGTGAACGTGAACGGGCTTTAGAAAATTAGCCTATAGGTTCTAGATTGCCCCTTCCTTTGTGCTTGTTAATTAGCAAAAGAAAAGAATGTAGTGACTAAATAAGCCCCTTCTCAGGTCAGAAAAATGGCCATTAGTCATTCTTTCCCCTTGTCACCTGGTCTCCCTCCCTTGTAATCCTGTTACCTCTGTTATGCTTCTATCAATAAAAGCTGAGGGAGAAGGAGATTCATAAAGTCTTCTTTGCCTCACCTGGCAGGCCCCCGCCCCTCTTCCTCTTGACATCAGTTTGTATCTTGAGTAGGTTTTCTCCATGTGACACTCGTAGTTCCCAGCAGGCTGGAGTACTACAGATAGATACTCTTCAAAACTGTCAAAATTATCAAAAATCAGAAAATTCAAACTGTTATAGCACAAGACAAAATGACTAAATGTAATGTAAATTCTCAGATGAAATTCTAAAACAGAAAAAGAATATTATTATTTAAAAAATTTAAATAAAGCATGAACATATATCATGCTTTTTTAAATTAATCATTTATTAATCATTTAAATTAATCATATATCAATATTGGTTCATCTATTATAGCAAATATATTATGCTTAATGTAAGATGCTAAGCACAGGGGAATCTGGGTGTGAGATACATAGAAATTCTTTGTATTATCTGCCCCATTTTTCTGTAAATGTGAAACTGTTCTAAAATAAAAAATTTATATATACATATACAAAAGCACACACACACATACATATACACACACATATCTCTAAAAAGACGAGTAAAGATTTAAATTTAATAAGATTAACTATTGTAACTACTTCATCAAATATATTTTTAAGTGAAAACAAAAGTCTTGCTGGGATTTTCATTGCATTAAACATATATATCAATTTGGGAATAAGTGACAGCCCCACTATGATGAATCTCCGATCTGTGAACACAGTATGTTATCTCCAATTGTTTAGGTCATATTTAATTTTTTTAATCAGCATTTTATAATCTTTAGCACATTGATCCATACATGTTTTATTAAATATATTCCTAAGTATTTTATTATCTTGAGAGTTACTGTAATTGGTTTTGTGTTTGTGATTTTGGTTTCCACATGTTCATGACCAGTAAACAGAAATGCATTAAATTTTACTTGTTAACATTATATTGTGTCACCTTGCAGAACTCACTCATTAGCTTGGAAAGTATTTTGTTTGGGATATATTCTTTGGTATTTCCTGTATAGACAATCATATCACCTGCAAATATAAATATTGATACTTTTATTTCTTCCTTTCCAATCTGAATGTATTCAGTGTATTCATTCCAATACAATGTTGAGTAACTATTTTAGTTTGTTTTTCTGTTTGGTTTGGTTGTTTGTGAAAGGCAGAGAGACACACTCCCACATGCACCCTGAATAAGATCCACCTGGCAAGCCCACTAGAGAGCGACGCTCTGCCCATCCAGGGTGTTGCTCGATTGTTCAGCAACCAAACTCTTCTTAGCGCCTGAGGCAGAAGTCATGGAGCCACCCTCAGCACCTGGGGCAAACTTGCTGCAATCAACCCATGGCTGCAGGTGGGGAAGAGAGAGAGGAAGAGAAACAAGAGGGGAGGGGTAGAGAAGCACATGGGCATTTCTCCTGTGTGCCTTGACCAGGAATCAAACCTGGGACTTCCACATGCTGGGCAGATGCTCTACCACTGAGCCAATTGGCCAGGTCCTGAATAACTATGAAAAACACATTCTTGCCTTCTTCCCAATCTTAGAGAGAAAGCATTCAGTTTCTTAGCATAAGGTGATGTTAACTAGAAAATTTTTATAGATGTTCATTATCATGTTGAGGAAGTTTCCTGTATTGCTAATTTGATGAGAATTTTTTATCTTGAATAATTATTGAATTATGGTCAAATGTTTTTTTCTGTATCAATTGATATAATAACATGACTTATTTTTGCCTACTGATATGGTGGTAGATTACATTGACTGGTTCTGAAATATTGAATTAAGGTGAATTTTAAAGAATAAATAGGACTTTACAACCACAAATATAAAACCAATGTATTTATTTGCTTAATATCTATTTATCCTTACTAGACTTCCAGCTCCATAGTGGCATATATTATTTACTTTGTTCAAAACTATATACCCACCTAACCATGAGATGACGCAGTGAAGAGAATGTCAGATTGGGATGTATAGGACCCAGGTTTGAAACCCTGAGGTCTCCAGTTTAAGCGTGGGGTTACTGGCTTAAGGGTGGGATGATAGACATGACCTCATGGTCACTGGCTTGAAGCCCAAGGTCGTTGGCTTAAGTAAAGGGTCACTCACTCTGCTATAGCCCCCTGGCCATGGCATATGAGAAAGCAGTGAATGAACTAAAGGTGCTGCAATGAAGAATTGATGGTTCTCATCTCTCTCCCTTCCTGTTTATCTGTCCCTATCTGTCCCTCTCACTGTCTCTGTCAAAAATATATAAACTATATACCCAATACCAAGCCTAGCACCTAGCACACAATAAGCACTCAATGAATATTCATAGAAAGAAATGAAGAAAGAACACAACACACAAGTACACTATCATGACAAGTCCACAGGGTAATAGAAGCAGAGATTATGTTGGGAAGTGGCAGAAAGGCAGATCCCCTACCTCAGGGTATGCATAAATTAATCAGCATTCATCAAGGACTTGAACATAAAAACCAATGACCTAAACATAAAACTTTTAGAAGAAAATGTCTGAGAATATTTTTATAACTTGGAGTGGACAAAGATTTCTTGGAGTATAGGAAGAAATAACCATGAAAGAAAATACTGACAAGATAAAATTTTTTGTAAATTAAAATTTTCTGTTCTTCAAAGAGCATCTTTAAAAAATAAATAGGGAAGACAAAGACTGAGAAAAAATATTTGCAAAATATGAATATGACAGTTGTCACACATAAAGAATTCCTACAATTCAATAATAAAAAAAGAAACAGCCCAGTTAAAAAACAGATTACAACAAATACTTCAGAGAACATATACAAATGGCTAGAAAGCATATAAAAAGATTCTTGACAGCATTAGTCAGCAGGGGGATGTAAATAAAGCCCAGTAAAATACCACTATTATTATTTATTATTATTATACCAGTAGAATAACTAACATTAAACCAACTAATAAGACCAAATGTTGGCAAAGCTGTGGAACAACAGAACTCTCAAACATTTGTTGATGACAGTGTAAAATGATACAACATCCTAAAAACTGAAGTCTGGCAATAATTATAAAACTAAACATACACCTAACCCTATAAATCAGTAATTCCAATCCTAGGTATTTCACACAGAGAAACATGTCCAGAAAGACTTGTGCTAGAACATTCATTGACAGCACCAAACCAGAAACAGCCAACTGTGCTTCAACAGAATAATGGGTAAACGAACAGTGGTATATACTCATACGAGGGGATACCATGACATAAACACACACATGACTACATGAATAATAACATAAGTGTATCTTAAAAACATTATGGTGAGTGAGAGAAGGCAATCACAAAACAGTATGTGTTGTTATGATTCCTTTAATATAAGGTAATATAACAAATAATCTAATCTATAGTGGAAAGAATTTAAAATAATGCTTTTTACTCTTGGAGGTAGGAGTGAAGACTGATCTTCAGAAGGGGCACAAGAGGCTTCCTGAGGTACCAGCAATGTTTGGAATTACACACGTGTATACATTTTCAGAACTCAATAAATGGTATACTAAAAATTTTTTAAAAAGCCTGACCAGGCGGTGGCGCAGTGGATAGATCGTCGGACTAGGGTGCGGAAGACCCAGGTTCAAGATCCCAAGCTCGCCAGCTTGAGCACGGGCCCATCTGGCTTGAGCAAAAAGCTCGCCAGCTTGGACCCAAGGTCGCTGCCTCCAGCAAGGGGTGGCTCAGTCTGCTGAAGGCCGGCGGTCAAGGCACATGTGAGAAAGCAGTCAACTATGGTGTCTCAACGGCAATGAAAAACTAATGATTGATGCTTCTCACCTCTCTCCGTTCCTGTCTGTCTGTCCCTATCTATCCCTCTCTCTGACTCTCTCTCTGTCCCTGTAAAAAATAAATAAATAAATTTAAAAAATTTAAAAAAAACCCTGCCTGACCAGATGGTGGCGCAATGGATAGAGCATCAGACTGGGACACAGAGGACTGAGGTTCAAAACCCCAAGGTCGCCAGCTTGCGCAAGGGCTCATCTGGTTTGATCAAGGCTCACCAGCTTGAGCCCAATGTCAATAGCTTGAGCAAGGGGTCACTCGGTCTGCTGTAGCCCATTGCCCCAGGTCAAGGCACATATGAGAAAGCAATCAATGAACAACTAAGGTGCTGCAATGAAGAATTAATGCTTCTCATCTCTCTCCCTCCCTGTTTGTTCGTCCCTATCTGTCCCTCTCTCTGACTCTCTGTCTCTGTCACAAAAAAAAGAAAAAAAACAACTCATGGACATAACAACAGTATGGTGATTATCAGGGCAGGTAGGGGAAGTGGAGGAGGGTATAGAGGGAATAAATGGTGATGGAGGAAGACTTGACTTGGGAGTGGGGTTGAACACATGATACAGTGTACAGAGTAGTGCTGTAGAATTTGGTACTTGAAATCTATATAATTATGTTAACCAATGTTATCGCAAATAAAATTCAATTTTAAAAAATCTGTGCATTTCACTGAATGTAAATTTTACCTAATAAAAAACATGTATTTATTATATGCATTCAAGAAAAGTCTACAACCTACTTTGAAATCTACCCGTCCAAAAAAAAAAAAAAAATGAATAGAATGAAAACCAGGAACATGTTAATCATAAGAACCTGGTGGTGAATATTTGGAGATTCATTGTAAAATATTTTAAAACTGTATTGTATATTTGAAATTTTTCCTGATAACAGAAAAATTGGGAGAAAAATAAGAATGGGACTGGATCGAGAGTACAAGGTACACATAAAAGTACAGATGTTACCCCATCTTTCTCGTTGTGAAATCTAAGGGCTCCATGAAAGCGGCTCCGGAAATGCTCAGCGGTAAAAACTAGATTAGAATGTGGGGCCACAGCAGCTCCACATCTATAAACTGGCACTTCAGGCAAAATAATTTTAAGGGCTCCAATGATACAAAGAACACCAACACAACAGAATACCACTGTTATAGGTGAGAATGAATCGTATCCACATCACTGAGGCACCATGGGCCCCAGTGAATAACAAAATACCCATATCTTTCTCAGGAATGGTTGAATAAAATATGCACAGTGGGGCTATATATAGATATATATTCTCAGAGAAATAGAATACTAGAAAGGATACTAAAGACCAACTGGTTTAATATCTTAACTTTCCATGGGAGAAACATGGGTCCAGCTAAGGAAGAGATCCCCAGGTGACCAGTCATCATCTGAGTCAGGAGTCATCTCCGGAGTACAAGCACGGTGGGCTGGGCCCGAGCTCATCAGGCACTGCAGTCCAGGCTCACGGGCTCCTCCCATGGTGATCCCCAGCATCCCTGAAGAGTCTCAGAGATTTTCCCGCTATTTCGGTCACAACATAATTGAAAAATAAGGTCTGCGCTTCATATGACAAAATGCTCCAAAAACAGAAAGTCTATTTTCTTCATAGCTGTCTGTGAAGGATTACAGACCTATTTTCTGATTTTGACATTTGTTTTAAATTCAGATTCTATTGTACAACCTAATATGAGCTGTGAAGATAATTAATATACATGAGAAACACTCCAGTGAAGTGGGAGAATGGGAGAAACGAAGCATTCTTAAAGTTCAAGTCACTTTCCTGTGCCACTTCACAGCATTTAATTGTCCACTATCATCAAATACAAAATTCAAACATGAAGCTAAAATTAGTCTCCTCTATAAATCTCAATTTCCTTTTCTGAACAAAGAGCACGTGGACCTCTTTTACACATGCGTGTCTGAGAAGCTGTGGGTAAACTCTACTTAAAGAGACATGGTAGCTGAGCTTTCAGTTTAGGAGAGACACCCCTCTCAATTCACCTGGGGGAGGCATCACTGTCAGAAACACTCTGGTAGGCTACCAGTTTCACAATAAATGCAGTCCTGGGTCTCTCTAATATGTACCTTTAAAATATCAAAATAGCACCTTTACTTAAAGATTTTTTACCTTTATAGCAGAGCAAATATATATATATATATATATATATATATATATATATATATATATATATATATATACATTTATAATTATTGAAAAACTATCTTTTTAGTAACACCTCTTGTAATAGGTCTTGTGGGAGAACAGATGAATAAAAATAATAATAATGGCATTATTATTTTTTGAGTCTTCAGCAGACTACTTCACCTATATTATCTCATTTAGTTATTATCACAATTCAAGATTGATATTACTTCATAGAAAAGTAAAATGAGATTCTACAGTTACACAGCAAAAAATGTGGTCACGGTAAGGATCAGAAGCCCAGATTTAATGTCGACGCCTACACTATTCCCACTGAACTAGGAGGATAGTAGTTCAATACCAGTTATGCAGAACAAGGTCCCTCACTATCGTTGGACGGCTACCAGTGGGTATTACAAAGTATATCATTTGGTGCAGCATGTCCTTTACCACAGATGGAGGCTTCCAGGTGAGGCACTGCCTGTGTCTGCTCACTCTAACAATGCACCACCTCCCCTAACCACTGGCTTAGCTGCCAATACTTGGCTTCTTAGCCCAGCAGAGCAGGGAAGTAGAGTGTACTCAAGAAGACACCACAGGCTACTTGAGACATAGGAAGGAGACCAAGCAGGTACTCTGAACATAAAAGGAAGACTTGCTCTCGACCTCAGGGCCCTCCTTCAAGTCAGTCTGATGGGTTAAAAAAACCCTTTACTTCTTCCCTGGGCCCATGATGCCTTGTCTGTTCCTTCCTGCCTCTACCACCATACCCTACTCCTTTGCAGCTATGGAAGCAAAGAGTCTGCAGAGGAAACCAAGTCCTTGCCCACAACAACAGCCAGTCTCTCCACAGGAGGCAATCGCACAGGCCTTTCTGAATCACAAATTTAGACTTTAGATAAATTTGACCTGGAGGCCACTTGCTTTAAAGTCACAGATAGGTAAAACGGCTACTCAGCCAGCATCTTGCCCGAAGGAGGAAGAAAGACTTGCCTACTCACTAATCTGCCTCAGACCTCCATTGCAGGTGGATGTTGATAAGGGGCAATTAAGTTAGGATGCAGACAATTTTGAGGAACCATGGTGCCACTCCCAACCACAAACAGAAACAATCTTACAGCCACTTTTGCCCAAGTCCCTTTAAGAAATCCATATAACACCTGGCCCACTCCTCCCTCAGGGATGACACCCTTTGCTAGTCTCAGTCCACCTGCACCCAGACATTTTTAAAATAAACTTTACTTTTGGAACATACTAGCCTCATGTTTTTGGTTTGGCCACGGTTTCTGCCTTTCAGTCATCACACAAAATATAGTGGCCTCTGTGATGTTTATTGAAATTAAATCTAGTCACCCAATTCAGTGACCACATACCTAAAAACAGAGAGGATGATCTCTGTAAAGAAGATGTGGAAGGGCAGATCGATCACGCTAATCATGGCAAGAAGGCAGAATGTGTTTCAGGAGAGAGTAATGCTCATGCGTCCAAAAGGACCACATTTCATTTATCTGAGCTAACAAACCATTTATTACCCTAGGTAACAACTTTTTTTTTTCTGTTGCATGAGGTTTTAGAACTGTTTCTATATAATTCTACATCACTGATTCCAAATCTGAAATCGGTTTTTGGGTGTATGCTCGAGTTTTTATGCAATTTTAATATCTTTTTGTTACAGTTAATGGCATGGATTGGTTTTTAAATTGGAGTTAAAGGGCAACGACTCTTGGATTGAACATAACCACAAGGCAATTAATGTTTTACAAACATCACTTTTATATAATTGTAGTTGTTTTTAAATGTAAAAATGTATTATCTTATAAAAACACCCTCTCATTTTTTTTTAAGATTGAATCATGGCTTCTTTGAGTACACATGTGTTAGGTAGATAAAATATAATATGCTCATTTTGTTAAAGATGGCGCTGCCCACGTGCATGTCAGTTGATATTAATGTGTGTTGGGGGACAGGCTGTGGGCAGGCTGGGTCGTTATAGCAAAGGCTAGTTTTAAGAGTCAGCTTTTACCCACACCTTTAACTGACTGGATGATGTGGGGTAGTGCACTCTCATGAGAAATCCTCCCATTATGCCTCAGATAAGTGACTTTGTACCAGAGATTTCCTTGTTTGTAGATTGGATTAAAGGTTTAGATTTCTACACTAAAGTGGGGCAGACCAGGAGCTTGCTCACTCTCAGTTCCTGAGATTAGCATTAGAGAGGAGAGCAGAGAAAGGCAACATAGAGGAGGCCAGGAGAAGCAGCCAAGATGGCAAATTGCTGAGGAAGAACCCAGATTGTGCTGAGTTTGTGCAGAGAGAAGGAGATGGGGAACAGAGATGAGTAAGTCTGGTGAGCTAGAAACCTTTGGTGCTAGGAAACTCGGATAAGTCAGTAGCATTGTGAGCACTGAATGAGTGGGTTTTGGAGCCCAGTGTGTGTTTTTACTTGCCGGCTGGGTGCATTCTAAAACTAAAGCTGATGGATCACCAGTTCTTGGCTCCCTTGCTTCATTATTGACTGTCCAGATCAAATGCGAACCTGCACTGGAAAGGCAACTGTGATGGTGGCCACGACTACTGGCTTTACATTTTTAAAACTGTTTCTATATATTTCTGCACCGCTGATTCCATATCTGAAATCCATTGTTTGGTGCATGCTCTAGTTTTTACGTAATTTTAATTTCTTTTTGTTATAGTTAATGGCATGCATTGATTTTTAAATTGGAGTTAAAAGACAATGACTCGTGGATTGAACAGAACCACAAGGAAATAAATGTTTTACAAACATCATTTTTACATGATTGTAGTTGTATTTAAATATAAAAAATTATTATCTGATAAAAAGTCTCCTATTTTGTTTTAAGATTGAATCATGGATTTTTTGAGTAGGCGTAAATGTAAGAATAGTCCTGACATCTTCTGTTATATATGTGGCAGTTACACACTTCAACATCAAAGGTACAATATTTCATCATGTATGACATGTGCATTTATTGCCTATTTTCAAGTTCCCCTTGGCGATCAAGACAAGAATTGGGCTCCTCATATTGTGTGTCATAATTGTGAGAAAATGCTTCCTGACTGGAAAAAAAGGAAAACGCAAAGAAATGCTCTTTGGTATTCCCATGATTTGTGGTGAACCTAAGGAACACAGCAGTGACTATTATTTCTGTCTGATCCATACAAAGGTCACTGGAAAGAAAAAACGTAATATAATCACATATCCTAATATTCCTTTAGCAATACAACCTATCCCACACTCGGAGTCCCGGTTCCAGTTTTCAATGCTTTATTTCTTCTAAGGACAAAGAAAGTGAACACGGTGATCAAGTGTATTTTGATAAGATGCATGAGGAAATGGTTGTAGAATCTGAAAGGTCTTCTTCTGATGCTAAGCAGTCATTAACCCCTCAGCAGTTTAGCCAACCTGAACTGAATGACTTAGTAAGAGATTCGGGCCTATCAAAGAAAGCAGCTGAATTATTAGCCTCCAGGCTTCAAGAAAAGAATGCACTTCACTAGTCAGCTAAAGTATCCCATTTCAGGAAGCCTGAAGAAATTTTTGTGGACATTTTTCCTGAATACAAACACTTTGTTTACTGCCATGATATCAGTAGTCTTCTCAGCCAGCTAAGGTTTTACTACTTACACTCCAACAGAATAGCGGCTATTTCTTGACAGCTCTAAACAGAATCTGAAATGTGTTCTCCTACACAATGGTAATGTTTAAACTGGATATACAACTTATCTGTGAAAAGATGATAATGACATAAAAATTGATCTCAACTTTGTCAAGTATGAGGAGTATAAATGGATCATTTCTGTGGATCTTAAAATAGAAAATTTCCTGCTAGGACAATGGAGAAGTTTCACAAAGTATGCTTGCTTTCTGTGTTTATGGAACAGCCACGCTCGGGAGAAACATTGGACACAGAAGGAGTGACCAAAATTTGAAGCTCTGGAAGTAGGGATGCAAAATATTGTGAATGAACCTGTAGTTAATCAAGACAGGATCATTTTCCCCCACTTCACATCAAACTTGGCTTAATGAAGCAGTTTGTTCAGGCATTGAATAGATAAAGTGAATACTTTGAACATACTATTTCTGCTTTTCCTGCCTTGTCTCTTGAGAAGATAAAAGCAGGTGTATTCCATGGACCTCAAATTTGAACCCTCATACGTGATGAAGAATTTTCCAGGAAGATGAATAAGGAGGAGAAAGCTGCATGGCAGTCTTTCGTGGCAGTTACAAAGAACTTCCTTAGCAACAAAAAATTAGAAAACTATGAACTTCTGGTTCAAAGAGTGCTGTTGGCTTTCCGCAACATTGGATGAAACATGAGTGTTATAAGATTCACTTCCTGGCCTGACCTGTAGTGGTGCAGTGGATAAAGTGTCGACCTGGAAATACTGAGGTCGCCAGTTCAAAACCCTGCACTGGTCTGGTCAAGGCACATATGGGAGTTGATGCTTCCAGCTCCTCCCCCCTTTCTCTCTTTCTCTCTCTCTCTCTCTCACTCTGTGTCTCCTCTCTAAAATAAATAAAATAAAAATAAAAAAAGATTCACTTCCTGAACTGTCACCTTGATAAGTTTCCTGAAAATCTTGGAGCTGTCAGTGATGAGCACACTATTGCTGGAGCGTCAAATGAGATTGTCTTCAACAAGTACACAAACGCAAGAACTACAAATGCAAATTTTTGCCTGAATAGAATTTAAGTAAGTTTTGTGCAAATTTTATGATTAAAATAAGTATTTTAATATGTTCTAATTTGAAATTGTAGACAAATTCTGATGCAATCCTATCTTGTAGTGTATTAGTGTATTTACTGCATTATATAAGTTATTATATTTTCACAAAGATGATGCCCAAGAAGACATTCTACTTCATTATGTTAAACTAAATGTGGAAAATTTTACAATAAGATGAAAACCTAAAATTTTGAATTGCAAAAAAACTGTAGCTTACAGAGAAAAACTAATATCAGATTTGAGATCACCACACTCAAATTCGGTAAGAACAAGTGTTTTTGTGGATGCTACAAAAATTTTGTTCCCAGTATTATTATTCTTTCACAGGGACTAGGGAGATGAATTTTATGTTGAAACGCTTAAGGGGTAAACGTGACACCACAGTCTTCAGAGGAAAGGAATGAGAATCTACAGAGCCGACAACAGAGACAAAGGCCTTCCACCTCACAAAACAGCCCCCACTGGGGTCCAGGTACCACCACCTCCTTACAGAGCTTCCCCTTCCCGCAATCAGTGACCCTGCCTCCCTCCACCTGCCCTCTGCCCTCACCATCTCTCAGCTTTCTCCATGTTTCTTTTATTCCATTATTGTTTCTATTTCTCTAATTTGTCCTTCTTATTTTTAGTTTTATCATAACCTCTTACATCATTGCTATAAGCTGCCTTCAAGTGTCTGAGTTAAGAAAAAAGGTAAAAAATAAATAATAAATCCCTGTTTCCAATCTATCCCTGGTTGGGCAAAAAAAGGTACATACAATAAACTTGTTTAAATCCTACCTAAGAAAGAACGCCCATTACTGTGTAAAGATATGACTATCCCAAATAGAATCACATCATTACATGGGAAAAGAATTTTGAGGACCATATTTGATCATTCTGCACAAGAGAAAACAGACCCAGAAAATATTAAACTTAAAAGAGATCACAACACTACTTAACAGGCACTCCACCACTTTACAGCATCACTTTCATACCATCAGCACTACAACAATAAAAAGAGATATACTCAAATCACCCTTTCTGAGCCTAACCAAGATGTCCAGGCATCAGCTGATGAACACACATATCCCACTACTCCATCACAGAAGTCAATAATTCTACTCAATGCTTCTTTGTTCAATGATTCAAATACTGTGTCACATTTACATATATTAGTTTCTAAAAATGAGTGTAAATGAAAGAATATAAGTGCTGATACTGAAAATACAACTGAGACAAAGAAGAACACAATTAAGTGTATAAATGTGATGACCTATGGTCAAAAGGAAAATTACTGAAAATAAGCTGATCAACTCAGCGTGCAAAGGTAAGGGGGAAAAATAGTAAAGCTATCCCAAATATCAAGCTCACAGTTTCGAAGACTGATGAGGGGATGTGATAGAAAACTCAAGAAGATCACAAAACTACAGAATAAAAAGTTAGTAGTAAAAGAACATTCGAGTAACTCAAATACAGAAAAGGAGTTCATGGGTCTGTTCACAGGTATGTATCTTCTACAAAACCATTTATCAAGATAGGGTCGCAGCCTGACCTGTGGTGGCGCAGTGGATAAAGTGTCGACCTGGGAACACTGAGGTCGCCAGTTCAAAACCCTGCACTGGTCTGGTCAAGGCACATATGGGAGTTGAGCTTCCAGCTCCTCCCCCCTTTCTCTCTCTCTCTTTCACTCTGTGTCTCCTCTCTAAAATGAATAAAAAAAAAAAAAAAAGATAGGGTCGCTAGTTCCCTCATTAAAAACAAAGGGCTCTTCCATTCTCCTTTTCGATTGCATTTTCAGTACACTTCAAATAACTGTATCTAAATAAAAACTGCATTACAATTGTTATAGCACTGATTTTCTGTTTTTGTTCTTACAGGGACAGAGATAGAGTCAGAGAGAGGAATAGATAGAAACAGTCAGACAGGAATGGAAAGAGATGAGAAGCATCAATCGTTAGTTTTTCCTTGTGACACCTTAGTTGTTCATTGATTGCTTTCTCATATCTTCCTTGACCGCGGGCCTTCAGCAAACCGAGCAAGCCCTTCCTCAAGCCAGCGACCTTGGGTCCAAGCTGGTGAGCTTTTTAATCAAATCAGATGAGCCCACGCTCAAGCTGGCGACCTCGGGGGTCTCAAACTTGGTCTTCTGCATCCTAGTCCAAAGCTCTATCCACTGCGCCACCACCTGGTCAGGCAGCATTGATGTTTTAAAAAATGAAACAAAAAAATCAGCACTGACAATTTTGCTATTCTGAAGATGTTATGTGATACTTCCCTGATACATTTTTAGAAATTTTTTGAGTATGCTTCTGTTCAAATCATTTTTCTTGCCTGATCATGCAGTGGTGCGGTAGATAGAGCATTGGACTGGGATGCAGAGAACCAAGATTTAAAACCCCAAGGTCACCGGCTTGAGAACAGGCTCATCCAGCTTGAGCATGGGCTCACCTGCTTAAGCGCAGGGTAGCTGGCTTGAGCATGGGATAATGGACATGAGCCCAAAGGTTGCTGGCTCGAAGCCCCAGGTCATTGGCTTGAGCAAGGGGTCATTCACTCTGCTGTAGTCCCCCAGTCAAGGCACATAGGAGAAAGTAATCAATGAACAACCAAGGAACTACAACAAAGAATTTATGCTTCTCATCTCTCTCCCTTCCTGCCTGTATGTCTCTGTGTCCCTCTCCCCATCTCTCTGTCTCTCTCACACAAACACACACACACAAACACACAAAAAAATCATTTTTTCACTCTGGAAAACCTAAAACATGTAGTTCAGAATACATGTTTGAAGATATTATTAAAATCCTCCAAAAAATAAAAATGAATATTGGAATCTCAGTGAAGAAACCCAAGACAGAAATACAAATATGAAAGGTGACAGTACAAGAGTCCCATTAGGGCTATTGGAAACACAACACTAACAGACAGTCAAACTCTACCCACTGCCTCCGAGGAAGAGCACAGCTTACCTCACAATTCTCACGGGACATACAAGCTCTCTACATGTCCACTAGCAGGCAAATGAAAGTGAAACAACATGTACATATGGAATTCAGTGCATAAAAACAGTCCTCATCCATTCTGTGTCTTCTATTCCCTCTCAGGTCTCCATGCAGAAGCCAATGTCAAGTTAATTTACAGCCATGGAAATCCCCGGAGTGCTAAGTACCACAAAGAATACTATAAAGTGCCCAGGGACTCCAAAAACTAGCGTCTGGGGATCATCAGAGACAGCCCACCAAAGAGGTGAGCTTTTGAGGCAAAACATGGGGCTTGCGGGCTCAGGAAAGAGAAGGGGAAGGGAAGCTTTTTGGAGCTCATGAAAAGGCAAGCTGCTGCTTCAGAAGCTTCTAGGGAGCAGATCCTGCCAGTCCTAAATGAATTCTGTAGGGCAGCTGAAAAGCTACGCACAAGATTGCTGAGGAAAGCCTGACTGGGCGGTGGCGCAGTGGATAGAGTGTTGGACTGAAAGGCAGAGGATCCAGGTTTGAGACCCTGAGGTCGTCAGCTTCAGCGCGGGCTCATCTGGATTCAGCAAAATCTCACCAGCTTGGACCCAAGGTGGCTGGCTCGAGCAAGGAAGGGGTTACTCAGTCTGCTGAAAGCCCGTGGTCAAGGCACATGTGAGAAAGCAATCAATGAACAACTAAGGAGTTGCGACAGCAACGAAAATCTAATGATTAATGCTTCTCTCATCTCTCCGTTCCTGTCTGTCTATCCCTATCTATCCCTCTCTCTGACTTTCTCTCTGTCCCTGTAAAAAAAAAGAAAAGATTGCTGAGGAGAAAAGACAGATGACATATATCAGCATCCGGTCAAAGTAAACACAACACAGCGAGGCACACCTGGTAGGTGGCTTCAGCTTTCGGAGATTGAAGGGAGACAGTCCATGAGCCGGACAACAGCACACCAGGATGGCAAGGTAATTAATAAGAAAATTACATGCATAATTTTAAAGTAAAGATAAGTGTTGAATCTAATAAAATATAAGGTATTCTATTTTATTTCACATAAACAATATACCCATTAAAACAATTATGTATATAAGCTGAATTTTCCTCTAAGTTTCTCATTCCCAATATCACCAAGTTTCCCCCTAGAAAAGTAAAAAGAATAAAAATACACAATAATCAATTTAAAAATCTGCTTTAAATAAGTTTGCAAGCATCCACTTTTAATAAGTTTCCCCTAAAATTATAATTGTTATATAGAAAATATGAACAGATATCACTGACTCATTATCAAGGAAATGTGACAATTTCCCAAAAACATTTTTCATGGTAAAGGTAAACTTCCAGTCTGTCAGTAAGTGGCAAAATCATTTATAACATAGATACTTCACAACCAATAATTTTTTAAAAAAACGCAGGGCTCGCCTGTCCAGGCGGTGGCGCAGTGGATAGAGCATTGGACTGGGATGCGGAAGACCCAGGTTCAAGACCCCGAGCTCGCAGCTTGAGCGCGGGGCCATCTGGCTTGCGCAAAAGCTCGCCAGCTTGGACCCAAGGTCGCTGGCTCCAGCAAGGGGTTGCTCGGTCTGCTGAAGGCCTGTGGTCAAGGCACATGTGAGAAAGCAATCAATAAACAACTAAGGTGTCGCAGCGGCAACAAAAAACTAATGATTGATGCTTCTTATCTCTCCATTCCTGTCTGTCTGTCCCTATCTATCCCTCTCGCTGACTCTCTATCTGTCCCTGTAAAAATAATAAATAAATAAATAAATAAATAAATAATAAAAATGTAGGGCTTTAGCCAATGTAAGGGAGTAAGACAGCAAGTAATAGAACATGGCTGCTGGGAAGGAGGACCTGCAGCATATAGCCCCAAAATAGCTGTCTATCCAAACAGCTTAACTGAAACAACTGATGAACTGCTAGGAGAGACAGTTTTGTCAACATTATAAATTTTAACAAATTTTAAATCCATAGCATGTTTTAATAACCAATTGAAAATAAAGTTATAATGAAAACTATCCTTCATAATAACAGGCGTATGAAGGGGTCTATTTGAAGTAAATTACAAAATTTTACTAAGGACCATGAAAGAAGATCAAAATAAATAAAAAAGATATACCTTGTATGAAAAGATCGAATGGTATAAAATGCCAGCTCTACCCAAATCATTTTACTGTAATTCCACATGGAAATTTCGACAGGGGAAAGGGGAAGGTTAGAAGAACTTTACAAAGAATGCCCAAGTCCATCGGAAAAATTAAACAAGTAGCAGAAGCTAGGAAATCTCTGAGAAATAATAACAAAAAGCCACAATAATAAAAATTGGCACAAGAACTGACACCATAATTAGATTGAGATATTTTAAAACTTAATATATATTTGCATAAACCAATGCAGAAATGAAATATATAGAAATAGCACTAAATTTTTTTCTAACTATTTTGGAGAAAAATAAATTAATCTTCACTTCATGCCATGTGCCAAAACAGACTATACAGGGTTGTGTAGAGTTCTGTTATATGTTTAAAATGAAAATTAAATAAAATACACTACTCAAAAATTAGGGGATATTTTATAGCTTCATATTCATTTTAAAATATCCCCTAATTTTTGTGAGCAGTATATATTGGTAATTCTCTAAGTGATTTTGGGTTAGGAATGAATGACTGTTCTATAAAAGAAGTATATGCAATAAAGGGAAAGCTACATAAAATTGACACATGAGAATTTAAGACTATTGATATATACAAACATCAAAAAATGTGAAAGGTTAAATAAGAAACTGGGAAACCTTCTGCAGTGAACAATGAAGTTGGGGCTTATTTACTGGTTCTAAAACACACCACAGTCAAACTAACACAGGTGTGTACTTCAGGTGCATAAAGTAGGGTTCCCTGAGTCAGTTCCTAGAGCCTCTTCCAGCCTTGCAACTTCCCTTCAGTCGGATTCTCGGACTTTCCTCACAGCATGGCCCCCAAACGCTAGCCTTGGCTCCCATCTCAGAGGAAGAAACCGAGACTGCCTCCTGCCCCCAAGCCGGAGAAGAAGTCAGTCTCTCAGGACTTGACAAAAGGAGAAAAAGAACAGCAGGAAGCAACAGAACATATTGATGAAGTACAAAATGAAACAGACAGACTTAATGAACAAGCCAGTGAGGAGATTATGAAAGTAGAACAGAAATATAACAAACTCCGCCAGCCATTTTTTCAGAAGAGGTCAGAATTCCAAATTTTGGGGTAATAACATTTGTCAACCATCCGCAAGTGTCTGCACTATTTGGGGAAGAGGATAAAGAGGCGTCGCATTATTTGACAAGAGTTGAAGTGACAGAATTTGAAGATATTAAATCGGGTTACAAAATAGATTTTTATTTTCATGAAAATCCTTACTTCGAAAATAAAGTTCTCTCCAAAGAATTTCATCTGAATGAGAGTGGTGATCCATCTTCAAAATCCACTAAAATCAAATGGAAATCTGGAAAGTATTTGACAAAACGTTCAAGTCAAACGCAGAATAAAGCCAGCAGAAAGAGAAAGTATGAGGAACCAGAGAGCTTCTTTACCTGGTTTACTGACCGTTCTGATGCAGGTGCCCATCAATGAATTAGGAGAAGTCATCAAAGATGATATTTGGCCAAATTCACTACAGTACTATTTGATTCCTGACATGGATGATGAAGAAGGGGAAGAAGAAGATGATGATGATGAAGAAGAAGGGGATGAGGATGAAGGTGAAGAAGACTAATAATGGAAGACTGATGGATTCCAACCCCTTTTTTTAATTTTCTCCAGTCCCTGGGAGCAAGTTGCAGTCTTTTTTTTTTTTTTTTTTTTTTTTGCCCCTCTTGTGCTCAGTCACCCTATTTTTGAGGTCTCTTTTCTCTCCTTTACACCATGGTTCTCACCTATTGAGGACGAGGGGAAATGTAACTTAAGCGGAATACAGTGGGAAATGAATCTCTGCCACGTTCTGTTCCAAATTCATTTTTGTCCCTTACTGTCTCAACAAAAACTTCATAAAATCAACACCACCGTGCTCTGTGGGAAAAAAGAAAAACCTTCTGCTCCCTTAACTCTGCTGGAAGCTGGAGGGTGCTAGGCCTCTCTGTAGTAAGTGCATAGAATTCTAGCTTTTTTTCCTCCTTTCTCTGTATATTGGGCTCAGAGATTATACTGTGTCTCTATGTGAATATGGACAGTTAGCATTTACCAACATGTATCTGTCTACTTTCTCTTGTTTAAAAAAAGGGAAAGAAAACACAAAAAATATGGGGGGGGGGGTATAGAAGGTCAGCAAAGGATGGGTTTGAGATGTCTGGGTGGGTTAAGTGGGCATTTTGACAACATGGCTTCTCCTTTGGCATGTTTAATTGTGATGTTTAATGGACATCCTTGCAGTTTTAAGATGACACTTTTAAAATAAAATTCTCTCCTAATGATGACTTGAGCCTTGCCAGTCGATGGGAGAGTCAGCAGAACCTATAAGATCTTATTCAGAATTGACATTGCTCTATTGTAATTTTGTTCCTGTTTATTTTTAAATTTTCTTTTTCTTTCACTGGAAAGGAAAGATGATGCTCAGTTTTAAAGTTCAAAGTGTACAAGTTGCTTTGTTACAATAAAACTAAATGTGTACACAAAAGAAAAGTAGGGTTCCCTGAAAGAATATGGTTTCAAGAAAGCAACTAGAGCTCATCTGAGTAGCTCAGCTACTAGAGGCCTATCATCAATCACCAAAACCAGCCAGAGACTGGTAGAGGAGCGTCTTCCTAACATCACATAAATAAATCTTCAGGTTCCTTAACATTCTATGTTTCAATTACCCCCAAGGGCTCTGCTCATTTTTTATAACCATAGACGTCTTCTCATTGATTCCTGGCTCTTCATAACTTAATATAACGCAACACATTTCTGCAGAGCTTTTAATTAAGCTGTTCTGGAACCTCCTTAGCATTCCAATGAAGATGATATATTCTCTACCTTAAGAATAAGGTTAGAAGGGTAGTTCAATTTTTCTATGCATTTCCAGTGCCCAGCCCAGCGCTTGCTGCACAGTAGGTGCTCAGTGTCTGTAACAGGTTATCAGGGTGGCACAATCCTGGATTTAAATCCCAGCTCCAGTTCTTTCCAAATCTAACCTAAAACCTGAGCAAATCATGTTACCTCTCAGGACCTCAGTTTCTTATCTGAAAATGGGGATAAAGAATATCCATTTCACAAAGTTTCTATGAGAACAAATTGAACTAAATACAGTATTTGAAGTCATTAGCAAAGTAATGGCACATAATGACTGAAGAAACTATAGATCAGGGGTCCCCAAACTTTTTACAAAGGGGGCCAGTTCAGTGTCCCTCAGACCGTTGGAAGACCGGACTATAAGAAAAAGTATGAACAAATCCCTATGCACACTGCATATATCTTATTTTAAAGTAAAAAAACAAAACAGGAACAAATACAATATTTGAAATAAAGAATGAGTAAATTTAAATCAACAAACTGACCAGTATTTCAATGGGAACTATGGGTGCAGATGCATCCTGTGCTCCTCTCACTGACCACCAATGAAAGAGGCGCCCCTTCCGGAAGTGCGGTGGGGCCGGATAAATGGCCTCAGGGGGCCGCATGCAGCCTGCGGGCCTGTAGTTTGGGGACCCCTGCTAAAGATGATTTTCACTAAACTATGCACACATCCTCATGCAAGTTCTCTCTGAGATAATAAATTGCGCGGGTAATGTTGCACAACTGGCTAAGAGTAACACCCTCTTTAAAACCAGTGACTATTAAGGGGTGGGACTAGGTCAAAAGAAGCAGGAAATGTCCTCTGAAATATGCCTTCACCCATACCTTGTTTATGGTCCAATTCCGTCATACTTCCTCTACACATAACCCCACTATGACCCTGTAACAAATAATGAGCCCTAGGACAGCTAATTCCCAGTTCCCCTTTTATATGTCTTTCCTTGTATCTAACCTTTAATATTCCACTACTAAGCCCAATATTCCAAAGAATAATAGAAATGAATGTCAGTACTTTTAACCTTCAGGGTGCAATAAAAGAAAATGCCACCTACCAGGAGAACACTTTTTTTCAGCCCTTGTCTGTGGCCAGAAAGAATAAGAAATATAACAGGTATAACATGGAAAACTGAACACAGGAGAAGCATGACATTTAATGCTCTGGAAAGATATGAAACATGGTTCTGGTCCATCTCTCATTGTTAGTATCCAAAACCAAAAAATTTTAAAATTACAAATCATTAGTCTAGTAAATACACTTTGAAAAGGGCAATATTAAATGAAGACTACCAAGATTAATTCAACCAAGCAAAATAAGAAAGAAAATTAAACATTTATCCAAAGACCACCTACAAATAAATCTGAAAACTTTACAGTCCATAAGAAATAAAAGTCCAAAAATATTTGAAATATGATTATCAATCAACAAATATTGACTTAATGTCTCCTATAATAATATTAACATTTAAAAGTCTTTTAAAAGTTAAAGTCTATTCAAATACTTACATGTTCTTTCTACCCAAACCTAACTACTCCATCAGAATAAACGGAATAGAATAAATGAAGGTACCTCCAGGAGACCCTGGAGGTATAACCCAAAGAGGTCTATTAATGAACATGAAATTGTTTTCATGACACATTTCTGAATTTTCCTCTAATCCATAATATCCCTGTATTGGCTATAAACATACCTAAATAATAAAACATCGATGAAAAAAATAAATTGCAAAGCGATGCGGATCAGAGAGCATTCAGTTGATGAGTATATCCAGGTGTGGGGGGTGGCATGCCCTGAGAGATTCAGCCTCGCCACTTCACAATCTTCCCATATACTCCCTGCGCATCTCTTACATTCAGCTGTTGTTGAGTGGTATCCTTTATACTGTATCAATAATAGTAAGTAAATTACTTTCCTAAGTTCTATGAGCCAATTTAACAAATTACACTAAGGAACAAAATTTTTGTTGCATCCACAAAAACACTTGTTCTTACCTAATTCGAGTGTGCTGATCTAAAATCTGACATTAGTTTTTCTCCGTAAGCTACAGTTTTTTTTGCAATTCAAGATTTTAGGTTTTCATCTTATTCTAAAATTTTCCACATTTAGTTTAACATAATGAAGTAGAATGTCTTCTTGGGCATCATCTTTGTGAAAATATAGTAATTTATATAATGCAGTAAATACACTAATACACTAAAATATAAAATTGCATCAAAATTTTTCTATAATTTCAAAATAGAACATATTAAAACACTTATTTTAATCATAAAATTTGTGCAAAACTTATTTAAATTCTATTCAGGCAAATATTTGCGTTCGTAGCTCTTGCGTTTGTGTACTTGTTGAAGACAATCTCGTTTGATGCTCCAGCAGTTGTCTGCTCATCACTAACAGCTACGAGATTTTTGGGAAACTTACCAGGGTGACAGTTCAGGAAGTGAATCTTAACGCTCATGTTACATCGAACGTCGCGGAAAGACAACAGCTTCCTTTGAACCAGAAGTTCATAGTTTTCTGATTTTTGTTGCCAAGGAAATTCTTTGTAACTGCCACAAAAGACTGCCATGCTGCTTTCTCCTCCTTATTCATCTACCTGGAAAATTCTTTGTCACGTATGAGGGTCTGAATTTGAGATCCACCGAATACACCTACTTTTATCTTGTAGAAAGATAAGGCAGGAAAGTAGAAATAATACGTTGAAACCATTCATTTTCTCTGTTCAAAGCCTGAAAAAACTGCTTCATTAAGCCAAGTTTGATGGGAAGTGGGGGAAAAACGATCCTGTCTCAATTAACTACAGGTTCATTCACAATATTTTGCATCCCTACTACCAGAGCTTCAAGTTTTGGCCACTCCTTCTGTGTTCAGTGTTTCTCCAGAGCGTCGCTGTCCCACAAACACAGAAAGCCAGAATACTTCGTGAAACCTCTCTGTTGTACCAGGAGGATATTTACCATTTTAAGATCCATTATAATCTTCTCGCAGATGAGTTGAATAAACAATTGGAACCGCTGCATAAATATTACCGTTGTGTAGGAGAACACATTTCAGACTCCATTTAGAGCTCTCAAGAAATAGCCGCCATTCTATTGTAAGTGGTAACACCTAGCTAGTTGAGAAGACTACTGATATCATGACAGTAAACAAAGTGTTTGTCTTCAGGAAAAAAGTCCACAAAAATTTGTTCACACTTCCTGAAATGGGATACTTTAGCTGACCAGCAAAGTGCATTCTTTTCTTGAAGCCTGGAGGCTAATAACTCAGCTGCTGTCTTTAATAGGCCCAAATCTCTTACTAAGTCATTCAATTCAGGATGGCTAAACTGCTGAGGGGTTAATGACTGCTTAGCATCAGAAGAAGACCTTTCAGATTCTACAACCATTTCCTCATGCATCTTATCAAAATACACTTGATCACCATGTTCACTTTCTTCGTCCTTAGAAAATATAAAAGCATTGAAAACTGGAACCAGGAGTGTGGGATAGGTCGTATTGCTGAAGGAATATTAGGTTATGTGATCATATGCCGTTTTTTCTTGCCGATGCTCTTTGTATGGATCAGACAGAAATAACACTCACTGCTGTGGTCCTTAGGTTCACTCCAAACCATGGGAATACCAAAAGGCATTCCTTTGCGTTTTCCTTTTGTCCAGTCACAAAGCATTATCTCACTATTATGACACACAATATGAGGAGCCCAATTCTTGTCTTGATTGCCAAGGATAACTTGAAAATATATGCACGTGTCAGAAATGATGAAATATTGCACCTTTGATGTTGAAGTGTGTAACAGCCACATATATAATAGAAGGTGTCAGGACTAATCTTACATTTACGACTACTCGAAGAAGCCATGATTCAATCTTAAAACAAAATAAGAGGGTGTTTTCTTCAGATAATAATTTTTTACATTTAAAAATGACTACAATGATGTAAAAGTTATGTTTTGTAAAACATTAATTGCCTTGTAGTTATGTTCAACCCAAGAGTCGTTGCCTTTTAACTCCAATTTAAAATCCAATACATGCTGTTAACATTACAAAAATAAATTAAAATTGCATAAAAGCTAGAGCATGTACCAAAAAACAGATTTCAGATTTGGAATCAGCAATGCAGAAATATATAGAAAAAGTTCTAAAATCTCATGCAACAGAAAATGAAAAGAAAATTGATCCCCAGTGATTATTGAATCTGTAGAGGGAGTTATGGGTACTAAAGATTTATAGCTGCTTGGGAAGAAGGGCAGATGGCACCCATAGATGGTGACTAGTATCTGAACTCGGGAAGTGTAGTGGGAATGAGCCCTTTACCTGTACGGTCTGAGCTAACTCTGGATAGTTAGTGCAGAACTGAATTTAATTGTAGAAAAACTAGTTGTTGTCTGGGGAGTTGGAGAACTGGATAGTATTAATTTGGTATTAAAATGTTATGATTAAAACAACTGACTGGCACCCAACCATGGCAGAACAACAATTATAGTCAATTAAGAGACACTGGTGACTTTATGTAGATTTCACTCACTCATAATCTGGAAAGGCCACTGTCACATTGGGAGAAACCGAATAAGATAAAGCACATGATTAGTTTTAGAAAGCAGAATGCTACAGAAACTTAAAAATATTGTACCAGGTAGTCCAGTTCAAGTGACAAAAAAAGTCGATTCTTCCGACTTGTTGAAGTTGGCAGCCACACTTTTTTTTTTTTGAGATTTCTTTACTGTTTTAATGATTTAGTTTATATTCATTTAAACCTTAAATACATAGTAATAGTAATGATTAACAATTACACTTATCATGGCATGAGTTTATAATAAACTGCAACTCACTCTAGATGCAATCTGCTATAGTTCAAAATTCCGTAGAGCACAGATGAAGTTCATATTCTTTTAGATTATAGACATACTCATTATAACTAATTTGTACCAAGCAACTGACATATAGCCATTTCATTATTTAAGAGTTAGTATATAAAATATATTAGATATGTTTATATAAACATAATGTAAGATTTAAAGAATTTGAACATAATAAAACATAATCCTTAAACATTTTATGAAAAATAATTGAGTCTTCCTTTGCTATTTCCTGAAACACTCTAATTGCTTCAGGGTCACTCTTTCAAACACCAATTATGTATATACAGCACAGCATCTCAAATGATTTTGTGAAGATAAATAAATAGATTTTTTCTATATTCTGGGAACAACCCAATCCCATATCCTATTTTTTTAATAGAAACAATGTTCACTAGAGTGTTTGGAAATGTATCAGGCCACTATGTAACTGAATCATAGCACTAATCAAGGTTCTACCTACCCTACAATCTACCCACAATAGAATCCACCACGCACATAAAACAGGACCATTTTGGAAAGGGATTGTGGAAACTCCCTCCCTCTAACTTCTCAGATCAATGGCAAAAGTGGCTAATTTCACCATGGCTGCCTCCACTACAAATGTTGGCTACGAATGTTTATAAGATTATATCTGGAAGCAGTACAGGCGAAAGAAAAGCTCTTTAGCACAGAACTGTGCTGTGAACCTGAAGTAAGTAAACGTCCCCATTGCTGACATTCCGTAAACAAAGTTCTAGCACTTTGGGCTGCAGTGGAAAAGTTGTCCCACAAGTAGAAGGTTTAGAAGTCATTCTTACAACAAGAGGGTTCCTAAAAACTTCATATCATACCTTAAGCCAAAAGAAGTAAAATACGAGCCACCAAGACACCTTAAACACAATTTCATCAATTACACTTCAGAATTACAAAACTGACATAATAAAAAGAGGTAGATATAGTGTGATGCACCAGAGAGACTCATGTATTAAACTGAGGCAGACATTCCCCATGGCCCTATAAGAACTTGTAGGAAGAAAGTGCAGCCAGAACCTGAATCTTAATCTGTTAATTGTTTACAATTTGACATTGTCCATGAACAGACTGGCACAAAGATCCTAATGTAAAAAGGGAGTTGGGGACCACACCATCATTCTCCTCTAGACCATTATCTCAAATAACTATGCCCACAGTGAATTCGGGGTACAGGATGTGAGGAAGGGACACTGAGTAACCTGCTAAAATAAAAATATTTCCCTACATAAGTTAATAAAAACCTAATAGATAGGTAGACTCTCTCTAATTTCTTTTCTTAAATTTTGAGGGAGAAAAGCCATTAATGATGGCTTACACTGGAATCTAGTATAAATGGATGTCTGATTTAACATTAATAAAAACAAAAGGTAAACATTTAGATATTTTAAAATCTTTAAGTTCAGTTATTTTAAGATAATCTGCAAAAAGTAACATGAATTTGAAGGACTCTTTATGTGGCCAGTAGTCACGGCCATCGTGGCCATGCACATGCAGGTTCTCATTGGATATGGGCAGACGGTACATAAACAGTGGAGCCAAAAAATAGTGGGCCATCCCTTTATTAAAGTCTCGCACCAGCCGATGAGCAAACACACAGGGCCCCCAAAGCCACTGACACATTGTCCAGTTCCACAACTAGGAGAATCTTCTCCAGTTTTTCCTAGAAGCAAAGGCCCAATCAGTCTTAGTGGAGCTTACAAAGTCCCTCACCTCTGGTTCCCCATCTGCACATCCTCTCTTTCTCAGCAAACATGGATTCTCCTTTAGCACTCGGCATTCTCTCTGCTCACACTCTGAAAACAAGGCTTCTTTCTTTGCTTCTTCTCCTTCTTCTCAGCTCTTTTCAAAACTTTCTGGCTCTCAAACTTCTTCTCTGGCTAACATTAGCAAAACAATGGCCCTTCCCAAACAGAAAGGTAATTTGCAATTTCACAAACCACATATACCTGGTGCTGCCCAGCCAATGCAAACTAAAAGCAAGCAAACATAAAAATCACATTTTACAAACTTATTTTGTAGTAAAGTACCAAAAAGCTGCAAATTTAATATTGATATTCTAGGAGGAATGGTCAGGGTTTCCTGTCACGGACTTCCTTTGGGGAGGTGATGGAGAAGAATGTAGAAGTTTCTAGCTTGCAAGGACAATGGGTTATTTAGTTTTTTAAGTTATCTGAGGAACTTCTTTCCCCTTTCAATAAAAGACAGAATTGAATATGCGATGGAGTAGACAGACATACCAACTTCCAACTCCTGGAACCAAAGTAGATTATACCTTAATTTTTAAGAACCATCATCTGTATAAACCAACTTGGAACTAAACTAAGAGGACTCTACAAACGGGAAACACTGAAGAAGCCACACTGAGACTGGTAGAAAAAGCAAAAATGTGGAAAGGGCTGCCCAGCTACCCAAAGCAAAAGGCAGCCAGAGAGACTCCAGTGGAAAGAAGAGAGGCTAGCGGAAGGGTAGGGACCTGGGTCCCAGGAACAAAGACCCAGCTTGCAGCCCCAGAGCCTAGAAGAGGCTTGTGGATAGTATTTAGCTGGGAAACAGGTTAGGATATTGTTTGTGAGAAAGAGACAGTTGTCACAGACCCAGGATTTTTCTTAAAGGGACGGCGCAGAAAGCCTCTCACCTGGGGATCCGGGAGACGGGGAGAGAGTAGAGGACTGGAGCAGCGGGAAGAGAGTGTGGTCTGGAAGGCACAAGGAGGAACACTCTGAGAGACAGCCACCCTAAACCCTGGGCTGAGTCATTCCACAAATCTAAAACAATATTTCCCCTGTAACCACCAAGGGAAAGCAGGACACCAGCCAAACAAGCTCCCTCGCGGCACTTAGAGCAGAGCTGCTTAGAAGGAGGGAGCTTCCAGGAATACAGTATAGAGAGTTAGGGTCTGAGCTGCAGTGCCCCCACCCACACTGCTGAGAACTTGCTGGAGGAATGGTGGTGGCGGGACATGGAAACGCGGTTGAGTCAGCAGGGGCCGAGGCCCAGCCAGCAGGCTCTGAGCTTGAACTAGCCCAGCAGGGGAGGAGGGGACGCGTGAAAGCGATCCGGAAGCTATGGGCGTGCCTGTGACCCCACAGGACAGAAAAAAGCGACAGCCCGGGAACAGGCAGAGATTTACTGCTAGCAGGAGCACATAGGCGAGCAGCAGCACCTGGCCTCCAAGGTTTGAGACCCTGCACAAGCTGGACCAGATCGTGAGGGTGGGGCAAAAGCCCAGGACAGGCAGAGGATTGCAGCTAAGTGCACACCAGCAGCCCTGGCCTGACCGAGCCAAGGTTTGCAGCCGTGTGCCAGCCAGCCCTGATCGCGGAGGTAGGGCGGAGCCCGGGAACAGGCAGGGACCACAGCTGAGCAAAGGTAATCACCCCTGTCATTGGTGCCGAGGCTTGTGCCTTGAGTGTACTGCACAAGCCCACCTGTGGGTGCGGGGAAAAAGGCCCAGACAGAAAGAGGCGTGTGGAGCCGGGAACGAGAGCACAGCCCCTCCCGCGGAGAAGAGATGGAAACCGAAAAAGCCGCAGGAGGCCAGCACCGGCAACATCCATACTCAACCACCCTAGGCAGCGGCAGAGTGAGTGGTGGGCTGCAGACAGACCACACCTAGAGAACACAGAGGCAACAAGCATTGGACTCCAGTGGCCAAACCCTTCTTAGACACAGACAAAATGGGCAGGCAGAGGAATGCAACCCCAATGAATCAAGAGAAATCTCCAGAGAAGGACAAGATATAACGAAACTGGCAGATGCACAGTGTAAAATAATGATAGTTAGGATGATCAAAGAGCTAATAGCAACAATGAATAGTCATTACAAACACCTAAATAAAGAGATACCAAGTATAAAAAAGGAAATTGAAATAATAAAAAAGAATCACACATAAATTACAAATACAATGTCAGAATTGAAAAACACAATGGAAGGAATTAAAAGCAGAATGGATGAAGCTGAGGATCGAATCAGTGAGTGTGAAGACAAAATAAACAAAGGCACAGCAGCAGAGGAGAAAAAAGAAAAGAGACTGAAAAAGACCGAGAAAATTCTAAGGGAACTCTGTGAAAACATAAAGAGAAATAACATCCGCATCATAGGGGTTCCTGAAGAAGAAGAGAAAGAACAAGGGATAGAAACTTTGTTCAACCAAATCATAACTGAAAACTTCTCTAAATTAAGGCTGAAAAATGTCTCACACGTTCAAAAACCAGAGAGAACTCCATTAAAGAGAAACACAAAAAAATCTACACCAAGACACATCATAGCTAAAATACTAAAGCTAAGTGATAAAGAGAAAATATTAAAAGCTGCTAGAAGAAAAGAGGCTATCACCTACAAAAAAGACCCCTTAAGAATGACATCCGACTTCTCAATATAAACACTTGAGGTCAGAAGGGAATAGCAAGAAATATTGAAAGTAATGCAGAAAAGAGCCTACAACCAAGACTACTTTATCCAGCAAGGCTAACATTTAAAATTGAGAAGAAATAAAAAGATTCCCAGACAAAATAAACATCAAGGAATTCATTGAAACCAAACAAATCCTGCAAAAGATCCTAAGGGGCCTGTTGTGAACAAATCAAAGGGAGAAAAGAATATAGCCAAATAAGAATACAGCTTTAAAGAATAAAATGGCAATAAACAACTACATATCAATATAAACTTAAACAAAACGGATTAAATGATCCAATCAAAAGACACAGGGTAACTCCATGGATAAGAAAACAGGACCCATACATATGCTGTCTACAAGAGACACACCTTAAAACAAAAGATGCACATAGACTGAAGGTAAAAGGATGAAGAAAAATATTTCATGCAAATGGAAATGAAAGAAAAGGCAGGGGTAGCAATACTTATATCTGACAAAATGGACTTTAAAACAAATGCTGCAGTAAGAGATAAAGAAGGACACTACAAAATGATAAAGGGAGCAATACAACAGGAAGATATAACCATTATAAATATCCACGCGCCAAACATAGGAGCATCGAAATACAAAAAGAAGGCTTTGATGAATATAAAGTGAGAGACAAACAGAAACACTATAATAGTAGGGGATTTCAATACACCACTAACTTCACTGGATAGATCCTCAAAAGAAACTTAAGAAAGAAACAACAGACTTAAAGGATACACTAGATCAACTCGATTTAACAGATATCTTCAGAAGCTTTCACCGTAAAGCAGCAGAATATACATTCTTTTCAAGTGCTCATGGTACATTCTCTAGGATAGACCACATGTTAGGACACAGAAGTGGTTTCAACAAACTTAAAAAGACTGAAATCATATCAAGCATTTTCTCTGATCACAATGGCATGAAACTAGAAATTTACCACAAAAGATAAACTTAAAAATACTCAAACACTTGGAAACTAAATAGCATGTTATTAAATAATGAATGGATTAACAATGAGATCAAAAAAGAAATGAAAAAGTTCCTAAAAACGAATGACAATGAGCATACATCAACTCAAAATTTATGGGACATAGCAAAAGCCATACTGAGAGGGAAGTTCATAGCACTACAGGCATACCAGCAGAACCTAGAAAAAGCTCAAATAAGCAACCTGGCCCTGCATCTAAAAGAACTAGAAAAACAACAGCAAATAACGCCCAGTACTAGTAGAAGGAAGGAAATAATAAAGATCAGAGAGGAAGCCTGACCTGTGGTGGCGCAGTGGATAAAGCGTCGACCTGGGAACACTGAGGTCGCCGGTTCAAAACCCTGCACTGGTCTGGTCAAGGCACACATGGAAGTTGATGCTTCTAGCTCCTCCCCTTTCTCTCTCTATCTCTCTCTCTCTCGCTCTCTCTCTCACTCTGTGTCTCCTCTCTAAAATAAATAAATTAAAAAAAAGAAAAAAAAAAGATCAGAGAGGAAATAAATCACATAGTGGCTAAGGAAACAATACAGAAGATCAATGAAACCAGGAGCTGGTTCTTTGAAAAGGTAAATAAGATTGATGAACCTTTAACTAGATTCACCAAGAAAAAAAGAGAGAGGACTCAAATATATAAAATTAGAGAGTGGAGAAATAACAACTGACACAACAGAAAAACAAAGTATTACAAGAAAATACCATGAGGAACTCTATGCCAAAAAATTAGACAACCTAGGTGAAATGGACAAATTTGTTGAATCATATAATCTTCCAAAAATCAATCTGGAAGAATCAGACCACCTAGACAGACCAATTACAACAAAAGAGATCGAAAGAGTTATCAAAAATTTCCCAAAGAAGAAAAGTTCTGGGCCTGATGGCTTCACAAGTGAATTCTACCAAAATTTCTAAGAATTAACTGCTATCCTTCTCAAGCTATTTCAAAAATTCAAAATGAAGGAAGACTTCCAAACTCCTTTTATGAGGCGAGCATAATTCTGAACCTGAAACCAGGCAAAGACAACACAAAGAAAGAAAATTATAGTGCAATATCCCTGATAAATTTAAATGCTAAAATTCTCAACAATATATTAGCCAAACAGATAGAGCAATATATGTAAAAAATCATACACCATGATTAAGTGGGATTTAATCCGGATAAGCAAGGATGGTTCAATATTCACAAATAAATCAATGTAATTCATCACATTAACAAAAGGAAGGAGAAAAATCACATGATAATTTCAATGTATGCAGAAAAAGCATTGGATAAAATCCAGCATCCATTCATAATCAAAACTCTCAGTAAAGTGGGAATACAAGGAACATACCGTAACATGTTAAAAGCCATCTATGACAAACCCACAGCCAACATCATACTCAATGTGAAAAAATTAAAAGCAATCCCCTTAAGATCAGGAACCAGGTAGGGGTGTCCCCTTTCACCACTCTTATTCAACATAGTTCTGGAAGTCCGAGCTACAGCAAACAGAAAAGAATAAGAAATAAAAGGCATCCAAATTGGAAAAGAAGAAGTAAAACTATTATTATTTGCATATGATATGATATTGTTTATAAAAAACCCTAAAGTCTCAGTCAAAAAAACTACTGAACCTGATAAATGAATTCAGCAAGGTGTCAGGATATAAAATTAATACTCAGAAATTAGAGGCATTTTTATACACCAACAATGAACTGTCAGAAAGAGAAATTAAGGTAACAATCCCCTTCACTATTGCAACCAAAAACATAAAGTACCTAGGAATAAATTTAACCAAGGAGATTAAAGAGTTGTACTCAGAAAACTATAACACATTGATAAAAGAAATCAAGGAAGATACAAACAAGTGGAAGCATATACTGTGCACATGGTTAGGAAAAATAAACATCATTAAAATGTCTATATTACCCAAAGCAATTTATAAATTCAATGCAATACCAATTAAAATAACAAGGACATACTTCAAAGATATAGAACACATATTTCAAAAGTTTATATGGAACCAAAAAAGAACACGAATATCCTCAGCAATATTGAAAAAGAAGAAGAAAGTGGGAGGTATCACTCTTCTGATATCAAGGTTTACTACAAGGCCATTGTATTCAAGATAGTCTGGAACTAGCATAAGAACAGGCATATAGATCAATGGAACAAAACAGAGAACCAGAAATAAACCCACACCTTTATGGACAACTGATATTTGACAAAGGAGGAAAGAGCATACAATGTAGTAAAGACAGCCTCTTTAACAAATGGTGTTGAAAAAATTGACATCTACTTGCAAAAGAATGAAACTAGACCATCAACTTACACCATTCACAAAAACAAACTCAAAATGGATAAAAGACTTAAATGTAAGCCGTGAAACCATAAGAATCTAAGAAGGCCTGACCAGGCGTTGGCGCAGTGGATAGAGGGTCGGACTGGGATGCAGAAGACCCAGGTTTGAGACCCCAAGCTTGCCAGCTTGAGCGCGGGCCCATCTGGCTTGAGCAAAAGCTCATCAGCTTGGACCCAAGGTCACTGGCTCCAGTAAGGGGTTGCTCAGTCTGCTGAAGGCCCAAGGTCAAGGCACATGTGAGAAAGCAATCAATGAACAACTAAAGTTGCGACGGCAACAAAAAACTAATGAATGATGCTTCTCACCTCTCTCCATTCCTGTCTGTCTGTCCCTATCTATCCCTCTCTCTGACTCTCTCTCTGTCCTTGTAAAAAAAAAAAGAATCTAAGAAGAAAACATAGGCAGTAAGCTCTCAGACATCTCACACAGCAATATATTTGCCTATTTATCTCCACGGGCAAGTGCAATAAAAGGCAAGATAAACAAATGGGACTATATCAAACTAAAAAGCTTTTGCACAGCTAAAGACTGTAAGAAGAGAATAAAAAGACAACCTACACAATGGAAGAACATAGTTGAAAATACGTCTGATAAGAGGTTAATAACTAAAATTTATAAAGAACTTATAAAACTCAACATCAGGAAGACAAACAATCCAATCAAAAATGGGCAAAAGAAATGAATAGACACTTCTCCAAAGAGGATACAAAGATGGCCAATAGGCATATGAAAAAATGTTCAACAGCACTAATCATTAGAGAAATGCAAATTAAAACCCACAATGAAATACCACCTCACATCAGTCAGAATGGTGCTCATCAACAAAACAACACAGAACAAGTGCTGGAGAGAATATGGAGAAAAGGGAACCTTCCTGCATTGCTGGTGGGAATGCAGACTGGTGCAGCCACTGTAGAAAATAGTATGGAGATTTCTCAAAAAATTTAAAATTGAACTACCTTGTGACCCAGTTATCCCACTTTTAGGAATATACCCTAAGAACACCATAGCACTGTTCTAAAAGAAGGAATGCGCCCCCGTGTTTGTTGCAGCATTGTTCACAATAGCAAAGATCTGGAAACAGCTCAAGTGTCCTTAAGTGGATGAGTTGATTAAAAAGCTTTGGTACATATATACTATGGAATACTACTCAGCCATCATAAATGATGACATCGGAGCATTTACAACAAATGGATGGACCTTGATAACATTATACAGAGTGAAATAAGTAAATCAGAAAGAACTAAGAATAAATGATTCCATACATAGATGGGACATAAAAATGAGACTCAGAGACATGGACAAGAGTGTACTTTGTATGGGGGTAGGGGGGAAGGAGAGGGAGGGGGTATGAGGAGGGGAGGGTCACAAATAAAACCAGATAGAAGGTGAGCGAAGACAATTTGACTTTGGGTGATGGGTATGCGTTATAATCAAATGTCAAAATAACCTGCAGAGGTTTTCTCTGAACATATGTACCCTCATTTTTCAATGTCACTCCATTAAAAGTTAATAAATATATATTTTTTTTAAAAAAAAAGAAAGAAAGAAAATTCACATACCTCCCTTCCTGTAATCTTTAGAGTAACATATCTCTAGGCAAAGGAGGGAAGATGAACCCTGAAAGATTGTAAATGTCTTTGACTATGTTACCTTGAAAGTCTTAATGTTTTTGTGGATCCCCTAAACAAATGTAAGCTTGTGCCATGATGTCATGCTTCCCAGCCTGTGTGTGATCAAGGGTACATAACCAGCCTGAGACGTATTTGGTACACACGATTTGGGTCTGCATATGACCAATGTCAGCCATATGCAGCCGGCATATATAATAAATCTCCTCCTTTAATAAAACCCTTAAAAACTTATTTAGACTTGGTGTCTCTACGTAAACCCACAGAAGTGAGGTATGGTACTTTACATCAACTTGACCAACGTTACTCTACTATTTTTGATCAGATCTCTTCTATCCCATGTCTAATGTTTGAAGGGGTAAAATTTCCCAAAATGCTACTAAAAGTCAGCTGCATAAAATGGGAACCAACACAAGGTGAGAGCAGAGCAATTGTAGCTGTGCATAATACCAACTTTCTATTCCCATGCGAGGCAGGTTGTGGCCTGCCACTCCCAGGGTAAAGGGGAAGAAAGGAGAACGGGAGGAAAAGTAGCTCAGGGCAGAGGCACTCAGTGATGCAGGTGTACACTGAAGAACCTCTGTGCAGTCTCCACATGCACACAGACATGTCTTATGTGTGCTTGTCATCAACTACCGTCACACACTACACAGACTTCAGCTTAAATAATGGAAAAAGTGTGCATAGCATGATGCTTATTGGATGAAATACAGTAAAGAAATGTTAGTTTCCTTTCCTTTCTTGCTTTCTTGGTGGCGGGGCGGGGGTGGAGGGAGTAGTGAGAGTTATATGGCCTGACTCTTAGGCACAATTTCCCAAGAGAATGTTAATTGATATATCACTCTGGCATGAGGAATCAGGACAAAGGCATAGCTGCATGTGTGAGCAGCCTAAGGTGACTGACCATTAATTATCATGATTGTTTTTACAAATATACTCAGTATTTCTGTGTGTAATGCCCTTAATACTGAATTTGGCAACACAAATGGTTAGCTGTACTAATTAGCTGAATTTACAGAAGAGAATTTGGAGTAACAGAGGCTGATGTGTAAATTAATGCAAAGTGGCTATCAGCAGGTCAGTGTTGGGTAAACAATTGGTTTTTTTAGGATTGCTCTCTTGTATTGGGCCAGCTCTACGTGTGTATAGTCTATAGAAGGCTGCTGGGTGCTTGCCTTCAGGGGCACAGATTGCAAATTGCTGACTGCCTTCCTACTTGAGAGGGGCCTTTGTTTGCAATTGTTTGCTGGGGAAGGGGTGTTTTCCCCACAGCCTGCATTGCTGGAAAGTACAGAGAGAGCTGAGGGGCTTGGGAGCCCTGAGATTTCAGCCTCGCCTGTTTGGCTGGGGAGTGCTGAAGCTGGTGGGGGTCTGTGAGTCCAGGTAGTTCAGAATGCTGAGGGGCTTGGGAGCCCTACCTGTTTGTTTGTCTGTCCCTAAGAGAGTTTAATAAATGAAATGGCCCACTGTAAAGCCAGGGCCTGGAGCAACCATCATAGCCGCCTGGCCCATGCAGGTCCACATTGAATTCAGACACTCGGTAATGAAACAATGGAGCCAAGAACTAGTGGACCATCATCATCTTTAACCCTAGCTTGCACCCGGCGGGCAAGTAAAAACACACACTGGGCACCAAAACCCACTAATTCAGTGTACCCGGCGGGCAAGTAAAAACACGCACTGGGCTCCAAAACCCACTAATTCAGTGCCAATGACTTATCTGAGTTTCCTACAATCAAAGGTTTCTAGCTCACCACTTATTCACCTCTATTTCCCATCTCCTCTCTGCACAAACTCTGCACTAACAAGCTTCTCCTTCAGCACTCTGCCATCTTGGCTGCTTCTCCTAGTCTCCATGTGGCCTTACTCTGCTCTCCTCACTGCCCTCTGCCCTCCTCCTAGAATGCAATCCCTCTTCTCCTGGAACAACATGATCTCTCTTTCTTTTAAAATGTTTGGTGTGAAAGCCCTCCACCAACACACATTAATACAATTATGCCCATCACAAGCAAGAAGGGCAACTAATATTACCACTTGGACAATGGGCTTCCACGTGGGCAGCGCCATCTTTAACAAAGTGAGCATAATATATTTTATCTGCCCAACACCCACCATTTTCTGGTTCTCCAGTTCCTTTATGTTAAAATATATTATGCTCACTTTGTTAAAGATGGCGCTGCCCACGTGCAAGTTTTAACAGTAAGCTTTTCCCCACATCCTTGACTGACTGGATGATGTAGGGTGGTGCACTCTCATAAGGAATCCTCCCAGTATGTCTCAGATAAGTGACTTTGTATCAGGGCCTTCCTTGTTTGTAAATTGGATTAACGGTGTTGAATCTACACTATAAAGTGGGGCAGACTGGCAGCTTGCTCTCGCTCAATTCTTGAGGTTAGCATTAGAGAGGAGAGTAGATTAAGGCCAGGGGAGGAGAGGAGGCAGCCAAGATGGCGGAATGCTGAGGAAGAAGCCAGTTTTTGCAGAGTTTCTGCAGAGAGAAGGAGATGGGAAACAGAGGTGAATAAGTCTGGTGAGCTAGAAACCTTTTGATTCTAGGAAACTCAGATAAGTCAGTAGCTTTGTGAGCACTGAATGAGTGTGTGTTGGAGCGCAGTTGTGTGTTTTTGCTTGCCCACCAGGTGCAAGCTAAAATTAAAGCTGATGGCTCACCAGTTCTTGGCTCCATTGTTTCATTACCAACTGTCCAAATCAAATGCGAACCTGCATGAGCCAGGTGATGGTGGCCTTGGCCACTGGATTTACATTTGGCATAGTCTGTGGCAGGATTTGATACAGATCGGTATGGAGCCACCACCACTTTTGAGCGGTGGAGTAGAGGACTGGCTGCTGTTATAGTTCCCTGTGGCTGTTTTTTGGGGGACTGTTGGCTAGTTGACTTTTACAGCTATGCGTGAGGAAACTGAGAACTCTATGGAAGAGGATGCCCAGGACCTGCAAACCAAGCAGAGGAAGGAGCTGAAGGAAACATGGGAAAAACAGATGCCGACCCTGGAGCTGGAAGAGACGCTGAAGAAGGAATCACAGGTTCGTGAGTTGGAGACTGCCCTGGATGTTGTAGAGAGCTAGTAGCGGCATGAGGCTAGGCCTGAGCTGCAGCCGGGGCTGGAGCTGCAAGGCCCATGGAGCAGAAGGCAGCGGTAGCCCAAGTCTCAAACCCAGCAGCAGGAGCTGGAGTTCTCAGTTCCTCTTTGGAGGAGGAGAATTGGGCTAAAGTTGTGATTCGCAGACTCCAGAAGGTAAACGGCGGTAGCTGCGTTGGGAGGATGAACGGATATCCCAGGAGCCAGGCATGCATCACTGAGTGGCCACTGGAACGGCAGGGGGTGCCTGCTAAGCTGCTGGTGGGTTCACTGACATTTTGAGACACAGGGGTGGATGCCATCATGCTCCCCAGAGCAGAGATGGAAATGCTGACTGCCATTGCCACATGCTTCTCTTTAGGACTGTGTGAGACCTGCCATGACGGCAGGAATGAGGGGAGAGGTTAACACCCCAAGTGCATAGACTGATTTCCTGGACTATGACTGGATGGGCACAGGCTCCTTTGTTGAATGGACTTACAGATTTTGGACAATGTGAAATAACCTGATGGGAGTAGAGGGCGGCTTTGCTGGAGCCCCTTTCCCTGCCCTGGGAAGCCTTTCAAATGGTAAGAGAGAAGGCCAAGGACATTTTACACTTTTGGCAAAGTACTCAGAGACTGGTGGAGTGTATCTTTCTAATTGTTGAAATTGTATGATTTGTCATGTTGTTGTAATTTGTGTAATGTGACTAATTTCCTTATACAGGAATGCCGGTGGTGTAGACTGTGGGTAGTAAAGTGAGCATAGGGGTGGATTGTTGGGCAGATAAAATACATTATGCTCACTTTGTTAAATATGGCGCTGCCCACTTGCAAGTTTTAAGAGTAAGGTTTTCCCCACACCCTTGACTGACTGGATGATGTAGGGTGGTGCACTCTCATGAGGAATCCTCCCATTATGCCTCAGATAAGTGACTTTGTATCAGAGACTTCCTTGTTTGTAGGTTGTATTAAGGGCTTTGAATATACACTATAAAGTGGGGCAGACTGGGAGCTTGCTCTCTCGGTTCCTGAGGCTAGTATTAGAAAGGAGAGCAGATTAAGGCCACGTGGAGGAGAAGAGGCAGCCAAGATGGCGGAATGCTGAGGAAGAAGCCAGTTTGTGCAGAGTTTGTGTAGAGAGGAGATGGGAAATAGAGGTGAATAAGTCTGGTGAGCTAGAAACCTTTGATTCTAGGAAACTCAGATAAATCAATACTTTGTGAGCACTGAATGAGTGGGTTTTGGAGTCCAGTGTTTTTGCTTGACCGCCAGGTGCAAGCTAAAATTAAAGCTGATGGCTCACCAGTTCTTGGCTCCGTTGTTTCATTACCAACTGTCCGAATCAAAATGCAAACCTGCATTGGCCAGGAGGCTGCGATGGTGGCCTTCACTACTGGCTGTACACTTTACCATCGCCCAAATCCAGTGGGAACCTTAACCTGCATGGGCAAAGTGAGAGACACTGGCCTTACAGTTAGAAATACCAATGCTGCCTCTTGGGAAAAAACAATCGACTGTACAAGTGTATTGTGTGCTCCCCACACTCACTGCTCTGAGCATCAGCTGACACATGCATGTGGATACACATCGGTGATTACAGAGCACTGTGGCTGCAAGTGAGGGCACACTGGGGGCTCCCATGTTGTTGGACGCTCCATGCCCAGGTGTCTAATGGGAGTAGAGGGACAGGTGGTAAAGGACTGAAAAAAAGAGAGGGATAGGAGATAACTGTCATGGCAAAAGAAATAATAATGTATGTGTAATCTAAACTGTAAAAACATATAGGCAAACAGCCACACAAAAATATTGTACCTCTGAACGCTCCCGATAGTAGATGAAAAGTTACCTCAACACTTCCTCCCTGACATTGAGCATTATGAGTTTTTGTCAATTCTGCCAATTAATGCTTATGTTTGATTCATTTTTTATACTTTTTGTGATTCTTAAAATGTTTTCATATTTTTATTAAACCCTTGTACTTTTTTCCTTACATGCAATTCTTGACTTTACTACAAGATGTTACAAGGTGCCAAAAGCTATAGAATTAATATTAACACTTTAGGAAGTTTAAAGAACATTTTATTGGTTTGGGCTAGGTGTGCAAAGAGAGATTTTGAAAATAGTCCCTGTATTTGTGTGGTTAGCATAAGACCAAGATGGCATTGTGTTGTAAATACAGAAGGAGGAAGGAAACTTGGATTCCCTGACCTTCCCCCTATGGGAAAATGGGTCAATGGCTAGCCAGGTGTAGGAAGAAAAGAATTAAATATTTTCTTATACTGATGAACCATTTACTGGCATTTGTCCCTATGGAAACTACTCCTCCCCTCCTGAAACCATGTAGTTAATGTATGTATCTCTAAACTAAGGTGACCAGATATCCCGCTTTTGGTGGGACAGTTCCAATATTTAACAATTTGTCCCACGTCCTGCAGCGTTTTAAAAAAGTCCCAATTTTTGGAAAGAATGCACGAAAAGCTAGGGAACAGCGGGAGAATGGGAAGGGAATATACAGGTTTTCCGCGAGGAGACCCCACCTCAACCTGGAAGCACCTGCACTACCACAAGAGCTGGCTGCCCTGTGAGGGGGCCCCCAACCAAAGAACTTTGGGCAGGGCTTAACTGCTGGGGCAGTGGCTGTCAAGTCAAGCGGCACTGCCCTGCCTGCTCCTGCCCACTCCTGCAGCTCCGGCATCAGTTTCAGGACCCTGTAACCCGATCCCTCTGACTCATTCAAAATTTCCCATATAGTAATATTTTCGAAAATGATCTTTTTAATCAGGTATCATTATTAAAAAAAATAGATTGATAAGGAAAAGGTTAAATCTTGGGCATCAGCAAAAATCACAATAGAGAACAAATGGTTACTAATATTTCATCATTTTGAAACAAACCATGTTCCACACAACAATGTACTAAAAATTGTGGAATACGTGCTGTCTTTACCAGGAACTAATGCTGTGACTGAACGCGTTTTTTCTACTCTAGAAAAAGTGTGGACATCAGAAAAATCACAATTAAGTGTTGAGACTTTGAAAGCCATTTTATGTGTGAAATATAATTTAACAAATTCTTGTGAAAAATTTCATGACCTGTTAAACAACGACAGCAATCTACTAAAAAGAAATCACTCAAATGAGAAATATGCCAAAGAATAAAATAATAATATACATAGTTTTTAATGTATTATATTTGTAAATTGTACTAAGGTTGAAATTAAAAACAATATATTACAATAGAATTTTTGCATTCTATGAAAATTTTGTTTTGCTCCATATAGAACAAATTTTTAATCAAGAACCACCCTAACCCCCCGTCAATGGTGTCCCGCTTTACCAATTTTAAGGTCTGGTCACCTTACTCTAAACAAAAGGTATAAACTTATGCCATGATGTCAGGTTTTCTCCCCTCCCCTGTATTATTAGGAGTATATAAACAACCCTGAACTGTTTTAGGGGTCTGCACAATTTGGGTCTGTTGCCCTGTGTCAGTCATATGCGGCCAGCATATTTAATAAATTTCGTCCTTTAATAAAACTTTTCAAAAATTTATTTGGACTATGTGCCTCTACGAAAACCCATGAAATTGTGAAATTGGGTACTTTATAACAAAGAATGATGATTGTTTTGTAATAATTCGAGCATCTCATATATTGCATATGTCAAAATTATTTGTTCATTTGCATTTCATCCTTTCTTGTGATACTTGATTAGAAAAGTGATAGTTGGAATAAATTTATCACAAAAACTGTGACACCTTCCTAAATAGTAGACAATTTTTTCATGGCTAGACTGAAAATACATGCCAAATGTTTCTAATCCTTGTGTTTTAGGAACCTGTTGCTTGGCTATAGGAAGACTGCACACTCTACCAAAATGCAGATAGATGCTCCTGCTCTTGAGCCACTGAGCAATCCTCACATCCCTGAAGCCTGGAAGCCAGACACAGCGGAAACCAGCCCGCACACAGAGGGGCAGACAAAGCCAGGTGGTCATGCCAGTCCCTGCCTCCTTGGCATACCTGTGAGTTGCACTTAGTATTAGGGAGCAAACAGTTAATATTGTAACATTCTGGCAATTTCCTTTGCTGCAATGTTCAAGCTGGAAACAGATTTGCTTCAAGCATTATAGTAAGCAGACATCAGCAATTCCTCTTCCCCTTGACAGAAGGGAAATAAAGCAGGTTTTAAAACATCTAGGCAGCTGCCAGTATACAAAGGGATGAGCTATCCAAAAGAATATGCCATGCATCTATGGCATAAACAAGCAATGTAGAAACATTCTTTTCTAACCTGAAAAGACTAACCAAAATTAAAAGAAACATTTTCAAAAGTGAAAGCCATATTTGATAAAACCTCAAATTTCTTGAGATCTGCACCTGTGAGCTACGTAGAAAATACAAGGAACCAGATGTGTGCCAGTGCTTGCTTAACGAACTGTGTCCTGCTGCAAGATGGCATGTCTCTTGCCATCAAAATCTGAGGAACCGGGGAGGTGACAATCGAAATCTCTGATCTGTTCTCCATGGAGAGCCTGTCTGACTCTGCTTCAGCTGAACACAGTATGGCTGTACATCTTTCCACAAGAGGGATTCCATCTCAGGGCTCCAAGCCCCGCCTGGAAAGGCAGAGGAAAGGCTAGATTTGATCATTCCATCACAGTGTTAGAATAAACAGCTACTATTCTTCACACAGTTTGTACATAGTTTATTCTATACTTGTTTTGGGTCCCTGAACATGTATTCCTCATACATTTGTAAACGGAAATCATTTTGCAAAAATTGTTCAAATGCTCCTTCACCGATGTATTCAAAACACAAGAAGCAGAAGTGTGAATGCGAGAGAAGATGGTTCAGAGGTAGGAGGATCCACAGTTTCATGTAACAGAAGAAAGAAAGTGTAACAAACACCTCAGTGAAAAATGCTAGTCTCTTCCCTGCAGTTACCTTTGAAAAGGGCAATGATTAGCCTGACCTGTGGTGGCACAGTGGATAAAGCATCGACCTCGGAACACTGAGGTCGCCAGTTCAAAACCCTGCACTGGTCTGGTCAAGGCACATATGGGAGTTGATGCTTCCAGCTCCTCCCCCCTTTCTCTCTTTCTCTCTCTCTCTCTCTTACTCTGTGCCTCCTCTCTAAAATGAATAAATTAAAAAAAAAAAGAAAAGGGCAATGATTAGAAGCAGGTAAGAGATAGAAAAGTGGAATCAATTATAAATTAATTGGTAAAGAGAATAAAACCCAGAAGTAAATGCCAACCAGTTTTAAGAGGAAAAATGTATATACATTATCCTCCTTCTTTTCTGAATGATTTTACAGTCCTGTACAATAGGGGCTGCTGTCAGTGCAGAACCAGGGTTAGCTGTGGAAAGTCCTTGGTAAGACCAGCTTCCTGCCAGCTATTCCCTTAAGCCTAGCAGTGATGAGACCTTCATCAACCTGGTCATTCTTCTCTGTCCTCCCAGGTGGCTGGCAGGAAACCCTGGTGGAGATTCTATTGATAGATGACAGCTGCTTTCAATGCTAGATATTCATAACATAACAGAAACTCGTAATGAAAAGTCTATAAGAAAAGCATGACTCACTACTTGTATAATTTGGGGTGTAAGGAAAGCTGTTAGAAATCCTTTAAGCAACTCTTAAATCATGACGTGAAAATAACCCTGTCTCCCTAAGGATAAGCCTTGGTATCTCTATTGTGCAAAGCGAGATGTCATGAAAAACAGGTTGTATCCAACATTATACTGTCCATTAAAATTATGTCAGCTTAAATGACCACGTAGGTCTTTAAAATAAATGACAGACGAGATCGGGCGCGTTCAGGGTGGTATGGCCGTAGACAATTAATTAAATAAATTAAAAAAGAAAATAAAAATAAAAATAAAATAACTGACAGAACAAGGAAAAGAAATTTCGTTGAGAGGAAAAAATTATGACAGATTAGAGGAGAAACTTCTGGAATTCATACATTTTATGACAAATTACATGCTGTATTCTATCCTTGTATCATCTGTATATACCATAATAAGTACTTTTAATTTTTTCCTCAAAAATGCACAGATGCTTTAAATAGAAAACAAACAAAAAATCGCACCTACAGGCAGAAGTATCATTGTCTTAAGTTGACAAAAGTAATAACACTTAACATTCCAATGGTTTCCAAGAGAAAAGTTTTCAAATAAAACAATAATTTTCAGTATGCATTAGTGAAGATCCCTCATAAAATAGTAGAAATAATCCACAGCAATCCAGATTTGATTGAAAACACGGAGTTTAGTCAGATAACAAGGAGTACAGACATCGGAATCAAACTACCATCATTAGGTCTGAAAGCATTTCTGAAACTTCTCCTTTGGACACAAGTGTTTGCCCTCAAAAATACCAGACAAAACCAACCAAAATAAAACAAACAATGGACAGAGAAAGATGAATCCTGCTTAGGCAGACATAGAGAGGAATTAGTGTCACAGGTCACATCTCCAGGAGCCCAGTGGGATAATGGCTTTCACCAGGCCCACCCTGGTCCCACAAAGCAAGAAGAATCCTCAGTGACATTAGATTACTTCTCCATGACATCAAAACCAAAGTGAAACAATAAACACAGAAAGAACTGTTTATAGTTAGACGATGTTATACAATGAAAAAACAAATCTACTTTCCAGCTTAGAAAACAGTACTATCTAATAAGAACATGCTTTGTGCTTCAGTCTCATCACTGGAAACAGTCACTGTTCAAGGTGCTATAGAACCAACTTTCCTATGCACAGGCAAACATGCGTTTTTTAAAAATAAGATCATACTTTCATAGTCCCATTTTTAAATACCCACCGTTGCTGCAACCATTTTACAATTATTTGAAACAATTTCAAAGACTACATTACATTAAATAAAAAAAATAGCAAATTGTAATTTATTTCACCACTTTCCCATTGAACATTTAGGTCTCCCTCCCTGTAGATTTCTATTTATTTACAGGATTACTTGAAGATTTGTCTTACTCACCATATTGCAAACCATGTGTTTGTTTCTTGTCAGTACTCATTCCATAGCAGTACCAAAACCATACCAGGTGGAGTACAGCATCCAGTGAATGAAGGAGGAACCTATCCTTCGATTCTTAGCTCTAATCAGCTCATCTACAGACTATTCCTGGTCCACCTCAGCGGTACACAATGACCTCTTCTCCTGAAATTTCCCCATAATTCCATTTTTGTGATTCCCTTGAAGGGAAAAGAGAAAATATTCTATTTCTTGAGCGCCGTTATGTACCAACCACTATGCTAGTCATATTCAAGAAGAAAGTCTATGCCAAGAAGGGTTGCCCCTCAACCTAGAGGATATATATCAGAAACTGACCGTGAAATTTTCAATCAAGGGACCCTCTAGAACTCTTCTGTGTTCTCTCCAAGAAGTATGGAAAAAGCTGAAGTCCCACTCTAAATGTCATCTCGGTGCCCTACACATTGGGATGATCTGAAAGGACACTGCACACCGCAACTCAGGGGATGTGCCATGGGGCTGACCCCGGGGAGGGAGATGTGGCCAGCAGCTCAGGAGTGGGGCACTAAAGTGAGTTTAAATAGCTCTGATTTTATCAAAGAGGAGGATAAACAGATTTTTGTTATAGTATCTCCAAAGACAGGGGAAATGTAAAGGAGAAATCCAGGAGTGATAAGTCATTAATCCATTCTGGAGAAAAAAAGTAGAAAGTAGGAGCCTAAGATTTTCTTGCCTTGTGAACATACAGTAATTACTCCCTTAGGTACCTTCCCAAAATAAAGACGTCACTGTGCCACCACCCCTCAAATGGCAAGCCAGAGAGAGAGGTGTGAATTATTACTCATTCAGTCAACAAAGGCCTGCATTTTCTTTAACCTTAAGTGACACTAATAAATCTCTAAGATTTTTATTTCACATATGAAAAACAAGCCACAAGGTTTCAATACTGATGGTTATTTAAAAATATTACAAGACATTTACCTTACTGAGAGGCCATGAGAGAGGGAGAACCCAAGTATCCCAACCAACAGCTAGCACCACGACACCAGCCTTTCAGCCCAGCCTAGCAGCCATCTGAAATCCACCACGAGTAACATCCAACACTACGTGTAACAGAAGGACCAACCATAACCCCACAGACTAGTGAGAAATAACTATTTGAAAGCTTCCTGAAAAAAAAGATGTTTACTGTCTTTCACTTCATATATTTTCAGTAGCTCTATTTTTGTGCTATAATTCACATATTTAAGCAGCTGAGCAAGTACCTAATGACACTGTACGTATTATGATTCCAGGAAAATACTATAGCACTTCCTATACACATCTCTAATGACTTCCTAAGACAGCCATTGTATGAGCAGAATTTAGTGGTAAGAGACGAGAGGGAAAAGTGGTAGTTAAAGGTTCCAACATCCAATCAGATCTGTTTTAGAGATAGAATAACTTTCAAAAATTAAGCTACTTATACAATAGATTTCTATATAGGTGATAAATGATTCCAGAGTATACACAAAACACAGAAGACATCTACCTAATGTGGGTGAAGTAGATATAACAAAGCCTATCACACAATTTTGCCCTCTATGAAATGTCCTCACCTCACCAACCTTTCACTGTCCTAACTTTGGCTCCTTCAAGGTGCAGAGGTCAGAGATCCATTATAAGAGGGAAATATAAATATATACAAGAACATCAAACTTCAACACTCCCACTCCATCTCTACTCATACGGCTTCTTCCCCTCTGCGCATGTCTAGGTCCCACCTTAAAGGCAACTTCTTTACACTTCAAGGGCACATCAGGCCCAATGCATGATCCTAAATCATCTGTTAAGACCTTTTTCTTACACAGGATTTTAAAAGAGCATAAGCACCATGAAAAATACAAATCATATAGCTTACTGAAACTAACACGAATGTCAGAAAAGAATGAGGCAATGGTCTTTTTGTACAGGTGACCCAAGAGCAGGAGAAATCTATTATTTCTTCTCCCTTTGGGACCCAAGAGCAGGTCAGATACTCTCTGAAAGAACAGTTCTCACCCGTAACTCTGACATTTCCAATACAGATGAGCGATGACTCTTACAGTAGCTTTCACTAAAAGGAAAATTAACAAGCATCCTTTGATACCAAAAACTAGAACTCTTAAAAAGCACAATTTTCTCAAGTTTTAAGAAATCAAATCCCAACCTCTCCTATCCCTATCAAGAAATTTTCTCCGGGGAGGAGCAAGATGGCGACGGAGTAGGCGGACGAACCAACTTCCAACTCCCAGAACTAAAGTGGATTATAACTCAATTTTGAGAACCATCATCTGGATAAACCAACTTTGAACTAAACTAAGTGGACTCTTCAACCAAGGAACACAGAAGAAGCCACATTGAGACTGGTAGGAATAGCGAAAACGCGAAGAGGGCTGCCCAGCTCCCCGGAGCAAACGGCAGCCCGGAGAGACCCGCGTGGCAGGAGGAGAGTTGGGTGGAGAGGGAGGGACCTGGGTCCCAGGAACCAAGCCCCAGCCTGCAGTCCCAGAGCCTAGAAGAGGCGTTTGGACAGTTTTGAGCTGTGAAACAAGTGAGGGAGCTCCCAAGCCTATAGTGTGGAGTATTAGGTCTCTTCCTACTCTGCTGAGGGTTGCTGAAGGATATGGTGGTGGCAGGACGCTGAAACGCGGTTCTGTCAGCGTGGGCGGAGGCCAAGCCGGTGTGAGCTCGGTCTAGCCCAGCAGGGGCGGAGGGGACGCGCTAAAGCGGTCCGGAAGCTACAGACCCGCCTATAATCCCACCCACGGGGACAAAGAGGGAGGCCAGGAACGGGCAGAAATCTGATCTCCGACCTTGCGCAAGTCAGCCCTGACTGCAGGGACCGGGCTAGGACCAGGGACGAGCTGGGGACAGGCGGCTGAGCTCACGCTACAAGCACCACCCTGCCAGAGAAACCGCGGTTTGCCATTCTACGTGCGCGAGAGGGCTCCGAGCGTGGGGATGGGGTAGACCCCGAGACAAGTAGAAGCTCGCAGCTGAGCCCACGCTACTATCCCCGCCCGGCCGAAGAAACCGCGATTTGCCATCCTACGTGGACGAGCGGGCTCTGAACATGGGAGCGGGGTAGAGTCCAGGACGAGCGGAAGTTAGCAGCTGAACGGAAGCCAACAAACACACGCGGCCCAATAAACCGCGGTTTGCGACCCTGCGCAGAAGGGCCCTGGCCTCGGATGGGCAAAGGCTCACAGCTGAGAGAACGTCAAAAGCCCTGCCCAACCCAAAAAACTGTGGCGATAAGGCTCTGACTGCGGGTTCTGGGAAGAAATCCGGAAATAGGCTGGGTCCGCAGCTGAGCAAAGGTACTCACGTCTACCCTTGGTTCTGAGGCTTCCAGCTTGAGTGACAGCCGCTCCCGCAGAGGAGAGGCAGAAATCACAGCAAAAGCCACAGTAGGCCGGCGGCTGGCAACGCTCATACACAACCACCCTAGGCAGTGGCAGAGGGGGTGGAGGGCCTGCAGACAGCCCACACCTAGAGAACACAAAGGCAACAGCCACAGGACTCCAGTGCCCACAACTTGCTTATACACAGACAAAATGGGAAGGCATAGGAATGCAAAGCAAATGAATCAGGAGAAATCCCCAGAGAAGGACCTGAATGAACCAGATATAACCAAATTACCAGAAGCAGAATTTAGAATAATGATAGTTAGGATGTTCAAAGAAAGTAGAGCAACAATGGATAGTCATTATGAACACCTAAATAAAGAGATAACAAGAATAAAAAAATAAATTGAAATGATAAAAAAGAATCAGACAGAAATGACAAATACAGTATCAGAACTGAAGACAAAAATGGAAGGAATTAAAAGGAGGATGAATCATGCTGAGGATCGAATAAGTGAGTTAGAGGACACAATAAACAAAGGCACAGAAGCAAAGAAGAAAAAGGAGAAGAGACTCAAAAATGTAAGGAAACTCTAAGGAGGCTCTATGACAACCAGAAGAGAAACAACATTCACATCATAGGGGTACCTGAAGAAGAGGAGAGAGGACAGGAAATGGAAACTTTATTCAATCAAATCATAGCAGAAAACTTTCCTAAATTAAGGCTGGGAAACATTCCACACGTTCAAGAAGCACACAGAACTCCATTAAAGAGAAACCCAAAAAGATCTACACCAAGACACATCATAGTTAAAATACCAAAGCTAATGGACAAAGAAAAAAAATTAAAAGCTGCTAGGGAAAAAAAGGCTATCAACTATAAAGGAGCCCACATAAGGATGACATCGGACTTCTCAACAGAAACACTTGAGGCCAGAGGGAATGGCAATATATAATCAAAGTAATGCAGAACAAGAACCTACAACCAAGACTACTTTATCCAGCAAGGCTAATGTTTAAAATTGAAGGAGAAATAAAGAGCTTCCCAAAAAAAGAAAGCCTCAAGGAATTCATAAAAACCAAACCAATTCTGCAAGAGATACTAAGGGGCCTCTTGTGAACAGTTTAAAGGGAGGAAAGAATAGAGGAAAAGAAGAATACAGCTTTAAAGAATAAAATGGCAATAAACAACTACATATCAATCATAACCTTAAATATAAATGAATTAAATGATCCAATCAAAAGACATAGGGTAGCTGCATGGATAAAGAAACAGGACCCATACATATGCTGTCTACAAGAGACACACCTTAAAACAAAAGATGCACATAGACTGAAGGTAAAAGGATGGAAAAAAATATTTCATGCAAATGGAAACGAAAAAAAAGCCTGGGTAGCATTACTTATATCTGACAAAATGGACTTTAAAACAAAGGCTGTAGTAAGAGATAAAGAAGGACACTACATAATGATAAAGGGAACAATTCAACAGGAAGCTTTAACTATTATAAATATCTACGCAACAAATATAGGAGCCCCAACATACAAAAAGCAGACTTTGATGGATATAAAGGGCGAGATTAACAGCAATACAATCACAGTAGGGGATTTCAATACCCCTCTAACAACACTGGATAGATCCTTAAGAAAGAAAATTAATAAAGAAACAGCAGGTTTAAAGGAGACACTAGATTAACTTGATTTAAAAGATACCTTCAGAACTTTTCACCCTAAAACAGTAGAATATACATTCTTCTCAAGCGCTCATGGTACGTTTTCTAGGATAGACCACATGTTAGGACACAATAATGGTCTCAATAAATTTAAGAAGACTGAAATCATATCAAGCATTTTCTCTGATCACAATGCCATGAAACTAGAAATTAACCGCAAAAGAAAAACTGAAAAATACTCAAACACTTGGAAACTAAATAGCATGTTATTAAATAATGAATGGATAACAATGAGATCAAAGAAGAAATAAAATAGTTTCTAGAAACAAATGATAATGACCATACATCAACTCAAAATTTATGGGACACAGGAAAAGCAGTACTGAGAGGGAAGTTCATTGCACTACAGGCATACCATAAGAAGCTAGAAAAAGCTCAAATTAGCAACCTGAACCTGCATCTAAAAGAACTAGAAAAACAACAGCAAATAAAACCCAAGACAAGTAGAAGGAAGGAAATAATAAAGATCAGAGCAGAAATAAATGACATAGAGGCTAAGGAAACAATACAGAGGATCAATGAAACCAGAAGCTGGTTCTTTGAAAACGTAACCAAGACTGATGAACCTTTAACTAGACTCACCAAGAAAAAAAGACAGACGACTCAAATAAATAAAATTAGAAAGGATAGTGGAGAAATAACAACTGACACAACAGAAATACAAAGCATTGTAAGAAAATACTATGAAGAACTATATGCCAAAAAATTAGACAATCTTGGTGAAATGGACAAATTTCTGGAATCATATAACCTTCCAAAAATCAATCTGCAAAAATCAGAACAACTATACAGACCAATTACATCAAATAAGATCGAAACAGTTATCAAAAAACTCCCAAAAAAGAAAAGTCCTGGGGCTGATAGCTTCACAAGTGAATTTTATCAAAAATTCAAAGAAGAACTAACTCCTATCCTCCTCAAGCTATTTCAACAAATTCAAGAGGAAGGAAGACTTCCAAACGCCTTTTATGAGGCGAGCATAACTCTGATCCCAAAACCGGGCAAAGACAATATAAAGAGAGAAAATTATAGGCCAATATCCCTGATGAATTTAGATGCTAAAATTCTCAACAAAATATTAGCCAACCGGTTGCAGCAATATATAAAAAAAATCATACACCATGATCAAGTGGGATTTATTCTGGAGAGGCAAGGCTGGTTCAATATTCGCAAATCAATCAATGTGATTCATCACATAAACAAAAGGAAGGACAAAAATCACATGATAATTTCAATACATGCAGAAAAGGAATTTCATAAAATCCAGCACACATTCATGTTCAAAACTCTCCGTAAAGTCAGAATACAGGGATCATTCCTTAACATAATAAAGGCCATCTAGGACAAACCCACAGCAAACATCATAATTAATGGACAAAAATTAAAAGCAATCCCCTTAAGATCACGAACCAGACTGGGATGCCCCCTTTCACCACTCTTATTCAACATAGTTCTGGAAGTCCTAGCTACAGCAATCAGACAAGAAGAAGAAATAAAAGGCATCCAAATTGGAAAAGAAGAAGTAAAACTGTCACTATTTGCAGATGATATGATATTGTATATTGAAAACCCTAAAGTCTCAGTCAAAAAACTACTGGACCTAATAAATGAATTCAGCAAGGTGGCAGGATATAAAATTAATACTCAGAAATCAAAGGCATTTCTATACACCAACAATGAACTGTGAGCAAAAGAAATTAAGGAAACAATCGCCTTCACTATTGAAGCCAAAAAAATAAAGTACCTAGGAGTAAATTTAACCAAGGAGGTTAAGGACTTGTACTCGGAAAAGTTATAAAACATTGATAAATGAAATCAAGGAAGATACAAACAAGTGGAAGCATATACCATGCTCATGGTTAGGAAGAATAAACATCATTAAAATGTCTATATTACCCAAAGCCATTTATAAATTCAATGCAATACCAATTAAAATACCAATGACATACTTCAAAGATATAGAACACATATTCCAAATATTTATATGGAATCTAAGAAGAACACGAATAGCCTCAGCAATCTTAAAAAGAAAAAATAAAGCAGGAGGTATCATTCTTCCAGATATCAAGGTTTACTATAAGGCCATTATACTCAAGACAGCCTGGTACTGGCATAAGAACAGGCACACAGATCAATGGAACAGAACAGGGACCCAGAAATAAACCCACAGTTTTATGGACAACTGATATTTGACAAAATAGGAAACAACATACAATGGAGTAAAAACAAATGGTGTTGGGAAAATTGGACATCTACCTGCAAAAAAATGAAACTAGACCAGCAACTTACACCATTCACAAAAACAAACTCAAAATGGATAACAGACTTAAACATAAGCCGTGAAACCATAAGCATCTCAGAAGAAAACATAGGCAGCAAGCTCTCCGACTTCTGTAGCAGCAATATATTTGCCGATTTATCTCCACGGGCAAATGAAAAACAAGGCAAGATATACAAATGGGACTATATCAAACTAAAAAGTTTTTGCACAGCTAAAGACAATAAGAACAGAATAAAAAGACAAACCACACAATGGAAGAACATATTCGACAGCACATCTGATAAGAGGTTAATAACTAAAATTTATAAAGAACTTATAAAATTCAACAACAGGAAGACAAACAATCCAATCCAAAAATGGGCAAAAGAAATGAATAAACACTTCTCCAAAGAGGACATACAGATGGCCTATAGGCATATGAAAAAATGCTCAACATCACTAATCATTAGAGAAATGCAAATTCAAACCACAATGAGATATCACCTCACACCAGTCAGAATGGCACTCATCAGCAAAACAACACAGAATAAGTGCTGGCGAGGATGTGGAGAAAAGGGAACCCTTCTGCAATGCTGGTGGAAATGCAGACTGGTTCAGCCACTGTGGAAAACAGTTTGGAGATTCCTCAAAAATTTAAAAATTGAACTGCCTTTTGACCCAGCTATCCCAGTTATAGGAATATACCCTAAGAACACCATAGCACTGTTCAAAAAGAAGAAATGCGCCCCCATGTTCCTGGCAGCATTGTTCACAATAGTGAAGATCTGGAAACAGCCCAAGTGTCCGTCAGAAGACGAGTGGATTGAAAAGCTATGGTACATATATACTATGGAATACTACTCAGCCATAAGAAATGATGACATCGGATCATTTATAACAAAATGGATGGTCCTTGATAACATTATACGGAGTGAAATAAGTAAATCAGAAAAAAAAACCTGAGAACAGCATGATTTCATACATAGATGGGACATAAAAGTGAGACTATGAGACATGGACAAGAGAGTGGTGATTACGGGGTGGGAGGAGGGAGGGGAGGTTGGGATAGGGAGGAGGGGAGGGACACAGGGAAAACCAGATAGAAGGTGACAGAGGACAATTTGACTTTTGGTGACGGGAATGCAACACAATTGAATGATAAGATAACCTGGAGATGTTTTCATCATACATATGTACCCTGATTTATTGGTGTCACCCCATTAAAATTAATAATAATAGGAAAAGAAAAAGAAAGAAGAATTTTTCTCCCAATTGCTATTCCATCTATAAAAATGGCTCTTGACTTTAATATCCATGTCAGTCTCCGTACAGCTTTACGAGGTCAGGAAAATGCAAAGACGTGAGAGAAGGTAGGAGCAAATGCTTTTCTGCCGTAGCATAAAGCTGGCATTTTCAAGAGCTAAGAGCTTAAAATACCCAGTACAGAAAGAGAAGTGGGTTAAATTGAAGGTCAGTTAACTAATTGGTCAGCTGCTTTCACTGTTGGTCAACTGCTTTCACTGTCCATTTGTAGATCATCCCATCATAGCAATTCCACAGTTGCCTTCCTCCAGCCTGCCTCAAGTTGTGCTGACCTCTGTGAGAACAGCATGTCTTCAGGGAGAATAAAACCCATGAGACCAGCCTGGTAGCATCCATGCCACTTGGGGGCTGACACAGCATTTTCCAGAATATACTCTGAACTCTATTTCTCAAGATGTTCAGGTGAAAAGGCTTACCAAACCTTCTGGAAAACATCACCCTTTACCCTCCCTAAAGATTCATCATGCATATTTTTATTTTCTGAACCAAATTGACCTTGGGACCTATTTTTCACAAGGCATCTATTAATATCAGGGCATCTTATGGATTTTTTTAAAATTATTTTTATTTATTTATTCACTTTAGAGGAAAGGCAGAGAGAGAGAGAAAGAGAGAGAGAGAGAGAGAGAGAGAAGGGGGGTTGGAGCAGGAAGCTTCAACTCCCATATGTGCCTTGACGGGGCAAGCCCAGGGTTTTGAACCGGCAACCTCAGCATTGCAGGTCGACGCTTTATCCACTGTGCCACCACAGGTCAGGCCATCTTATGTTTTAAAGAACATCTGGAAATGACTTAGTCTGTGCATCTGAAGTCATCTCAATTAGTTTCTATGTTCTAGGCAACCCAGGAAAGTGGGTACAGGCCCTGGCTGGTTCGCACAGCAGTAGAGCGTCAATCCAGCGTGTGGAAGTCTCAGGTTCAGTTCCTCCTTAAGGGACACAGGAGAAGCAAACATCTGCTTCTCCACCCCCACCATCTCTCTCTATCTTCCTCACCGGCAGTTAAGGCTCCAATGGCTCGAGCAAAGTTCACCCTGGGGCACTGAGGATGGCTTTATGGCCTAGATCTCAGGCACTAAAATAACTCAGTTGCCGAGCAACGGAGCTGCAGCCCAGCGAGGCAGAGCATAGTTTGGTAGGGGCTTGCCAGGTGGATCCTGGTTGGGCCACATGCGGGAGTCTGTCTCTGCCTCCTCACCTCTCACTTAAAAAAGAGAAAGTGGGTACAACATGCTGTCTGCCTTTGCTGGCCCCAAAAAGCTGGAAACTTACTTCCTTAGCCCCCCTTTCCAGGTGAAAGGATTACTGTTTTCACCACACACACAGCTCACTGCTGAACTGCACATTTGCTATCCTTCTTAAGTCCAGATCTATGAAGGTCCACCCTGCCCTCTTCCTCCCTCAGCCAGCTAACTTCCACCCATCCACCCATTCAACCATCATTTCCTTTAGGAAGCCTCATCTTGCCTCTACTTTCCAGCAGCCCAACCTCTCTCTGATCCAGGCTGCATTAAGTGCCCATGCACTATAATTATCTGCTCCATTTAACAACTGCAAGTAAAGAGATGCTTCTTTATTACTTGCTGGTGCGAAGCAGAAAATAAATACTTGTGAAGAAATCTCCAATTAGTGCTTACTCCTTGAGAACAAGTTTTATATTTTACCTACCTTCCTAACTCTAGCACTTTGCAGGCACATAGTAGCTGCCCAATAAATACATTTCTTTGACAAATATTATACATACTGCATACCTACCCAGCTCCTAATATCCCTTGAGGAGCCCAAATATGAATTACTTGGATAAGTTAATTTGGCATCAATAAAAAGGTATAGAGCTAGAGAAAGGGGTTCTTCCACCTGAACAAGCAAATTTCAAACATATAACATATGTTCAACCAGAAATCATCACTCCACTTAGGACCTCTCTTAGCTCCTAAGTACTTTGAAAAGAGGCAGGAGAGGAGAAGGGAGATCATCCTCCTAGCTAGGACCCTCTGGTTTAGATCTGGATTAGGGTCCTCCAACATCTGTAACACCTCAGAGGCTAACCTGCATGCTACAGGCCTGAGAAGACCCCATCCCTTGGGCTAAATGGGGTTTTCCATACACCCTTAGTGCTTCCAGCACTCTGAAAATCTTCATTGTCTTTCACATTTTCAAGGTGGATTTGTACCCAGCACAGTGCCCTGCTTGTGCAAAGAAGACTTAGGGGACAATGAACAAATTAAGTCACAAGGCGCTCTGAAAAGTGGCACATTAAATGACTGGTTATCTTATCTCTCGGATGACTGAATTATCTATTTAAGAAATAGTATAACCAATCTCAAAACAAAGAGCAGACTAGAAGCACAGACCTGAGCATGGGGAGGCCACAGAGCACCGGGGTTGAGAGCACAAGCTTAGTACACACGCTCTGCCACTCACCAAGTCCATGATGTCAACAAGAGGGTTAACTTCTTTCAGCATTCACTTCCCAATCTACTAAATGGGCATTTGTGGCTAAAATAAATTGGAATGGTACCGAAAGTCTCTGGATAATAGTAAATGCTTGTAATTTATTGGTGTTAATGTTATTGATATACAATTTGCTCAGGGATGTGAGAATCCTATATTCTCTAAAACAAACATTCATTTAAACTATTCAAATTAATAATCCCCTCCCACAATCCATCATTAAAAGTAAATAAATTATTAAATGCTTACCCATTGAGATGTTTTGTTTCTTTATCTGTATAAAATCCTCTCCCTCCCCATGAAACCGGAGAAAAGAGGGAGAAGAGCAAGGGAGGAGAGATGCTCCAGGAAAACAGTCTAGCTCTCTTCTTACTTCCCAGGGTGTCGTGGACCAGCGCCACTAGTAACCGTCCAGGTCCTGAGTGAGAACGGTGTGGAATGAAGAAATAAACTCAGAGAGAAAAAGGATGGAATCAGGAGGTCTCTGCAACGCCTTTAGCTTGCAACAGCCTGTAAGAGTTTAGCAAAGCCCCCAGTCTGCTTTATTATACAGTACAGAGCCATATGCAAATAAGGAAGTCTCTGATACAAGCAAGTCTCTGATACAAAGTCACACACAACTGAGGCATAATCCTCAGAAGAGTGTACCACCTCCCCCCATGCAACAGTCAAGGGTGTGGGGAAGAACTTAGTCTTAAATTAGGCCCTAGGCTATAAGGACTTTGTCAGCTTACAGCCTTTCTCCCACACATCCTCCTTTTTTATTTTTTATTTTTAGCTCATGTGCTGAGATTTGCACTCATCTGATTTCCCAGATTCAATTCAGAAGCAGATTGGAAAAATACAGAATAAACAAAAAATTAGTATAGCAAATGTTAAAAGTTACCAAAACAAGTATCTTAATACATTAAAGGGATTAAAGCCTTTTAGATCATTAAGCAAATTCTTAGCCAAGATAGCAGGATAGTCTTTGCTGTTTTGAATGTCCTTAATATGTTCACCAGGTCCATGTTGACACATCACCATTCCACATTCCCTGCAAATGCAACCCAACTCCACTTCAGTCCCATTGAAAGCTGTGACAATGAGCAGGAGTCACACACTCTCAGGAAAAGTCCACATGGCACTGGAACCATTGCCACATTTCCACACTCTGTAGCTAGCCTCCAAGTCCCATGTTCACTGTTTCCAGCACATTAAGCTTTTATCTCAAGCTTAATATCAATTCTGGGTTTCTGGCAATGATTCAGAAGGGCCATCTGTAGGAATGTGTGGATGTGGAGCTTTTGTTTTTTTTTAACCTGGAGAAATGAAACCAGAGACTTTCCCTGGAGTTTTGCAGCCATGGTGGTGGTGAGGAGAACCTTAGGATTCACTCTGCTGGGTGCTAGAGGTAAATTTGTAACAGAAGCGGGAATATGTGGCTGGCCTAGAGTAGCAACAGGCCAATTTCGAGGATGGGAAATGAAGGGAGAGAAAGGCTCTAAATTTGGAGAGTAGGTTCTGGCCTAAAATAGGGTTGGGGCATTGAAGCAGGAAGAGAAAAGAGTACGTAAAGGAAACACCATGTATTAGACAAGTCAGTGGATCCACGACAAGTGAGGAGGAAAATAAGACCGTCAACACCCACAACAGAGATCTTTAAGGGATGAGTAAGACCCGAATATTCGGGCAAGACAGAGTAAGAGGCCCTCGTGTCTATAAGAAATGAGATTGGCTTACCTGCTACCTGGATGCTCACCCTAGGCTCTTCAATGGTGAAGTAAGATGGGGAAAATGGCCTGGGTCACCTTCAGTCTTCAGTGGCAAGTCCTGGGCAAGGTTAGGTCAGAGGTGGCTGGAGCAGGATTGGAAGAGACTGAACCTCCCTTGGAGGAGTGAAGGGGCAGTCTGCCTTCCAGTGTCCCTTTATCCCACAGTGAGGGTATGGCTTTGGCGGGGGCCGAGGACCCAGACAAATGACTTTCCTTTTCACACTTGAAGCAGGGTCCTGATGGAGTCTTAAGAAGTCCCTTAGGGGGTTGGAGTCCTTAAGGGTAGTTGTGAAAAGCCATCATTTTACCTGATCTCTTTGGGCTCTATCTGCCTTCTCCTGTTCATCTCAGTCATTACAGACCTAAAAAGCCACACTCAGGAGATCACATTGAGGGGTTTGAGGGCCCTCCTCTGCCTATTTAAGCTTTTTCCATATATTGGGGACTGATTGGAAAAAGAGAGAGGGACAGCAAAGTTTGCAGGAGGAGGTTTGGAGTGTGCTAAGAGGATTTAATAGGTGGACAGGTTTGACAGAGAGAGGGACAAGAGCAGAGTAAAATAAGCCTTATACAATTGCTCTTGTGAGGTAAGTCTTTCCTTCTGGCTTAGGGTGTCTCACCAAACATTCAGGAACCCACAAAGGAGCCTCAGCAGACATACCAAAACACAAACATATCCTCGCCCCATAAGAGAACACGGTCTGACCCTTGTCAGATTCCTGTGAGTGGGTCTGTTGGGCAGATAAAATGCTCACTTTGTTAAAGATGGCGCTGCCCACGTGCAAGTTTTAAGTTTTTCCCCACACCCTTGACTGATTGGATGATGTGGGTGGTGCACTCTCATGAGGAATCCTCCCATTATGCCTCAGATAAGTGACTTTGTTTCAGAGACTTCCTTGTTTGTAGGTTGGATTAAGGGTTTAGATTTCTACACTATAAAGTGGGGCAGACCGGGAGCTTGCTCTCTTGGTTCCTGAGGTTAGCATTAGAAAGGAGAGCACACTAAGGCCATGTGGAGTAGAGGAGAAGCAGCCAAGCTGGCAGAGTGCTGAGGAAGTAGCCAGTTTGACCAGAGTTTGTGCAGAGAGAAGGAGATGGGAACAGAAGTGAATAAGTCTGGTGAGCTAGAAACCTTTGATTCTAGGAAACTCGGATAAGTCAGTAGCTTTGTGAGCACTGAGTGGGATTTGGAGCCTGGTTTGTGTTTTTGCTTACCCGCCAGGTGCAAGATAGAATTAAAGCTAATGGCTCACCAGTTCTTGGCTCCGTTGTTTCATTACCGTCTGTCCGAATCTAATGTGAACCTGCATGGGCCAGGCGGCTGTGATGGTGGCCCTGGCTACAGGCTTTACAGATGGTAAAGGGCTGTAGTAGTCGGTGGGATTATTTGTAGGCAGAGAATTCATGGATGGCATAGCCTTCCAGCTCGAGTGCTGGTAGCCCTGAAGCCAATAGCTGGTCATTACTTTGTCATGCTTCAGGCCCATCAATGAGTCATGACTGTCCTTACACTTACAGCCCACATACTGCAATGACTCAGTCTGCCAAGGGCCCTGATAGTCAGGAAGTGGCTAGATGTAAGGTGTCAGTTTCCTTTTAGTGCCCATGTATAACCCTGGGTCCTTCAAGATTTCTTCTAAAATGCCCTTCTCACTGGGGTTAAGGATACAGAATTTCTTAAGCAGGTTTTCACTCTCTATGGACATGCAGAAAAAGCACTGGAAAAAAAAGAAACACTGTATATTCTGAATTCCTCTCTCTCAAAAGGCAAGGATCAGATGACTATCAACAAAAAAAAAAAAAAAGAGAGAAAATTCCAAGGCTCCATGACTCTGGAAAAGTTCAGGGTATGGTAAGTCAGGTACCGCCACAGAAGGTATTCAGTTTATTGACATAGGCGAATTCATTCCTTAAGCCAAGGTCGGCAATACGCACATAACAGTCAACATCAAAAAGATCTCTACTATCAAAAATTCGAAGAAGAACTAACTCCTATCCTCCTCAATCTATTTCAACAAATTCAAGAGGAAGGAAGACTTCCAAACTCCTTTTATGAGGAGAGCATAATTCTGATCCCAAAACCGGGCAAAGACAATACAAAGAAAGAAAATTATAGGTCAATATCCCTGATGAATTTAGACGCTAAAATTATCAACAAAATATTAGCCAACCGGTCCAGCAATATATGAAAAAAATCATACACCATGATCAAGTGGGATTTATTCTGGAGAGTCAAGGCTGGTTCAATATTCGCAAATCAATCAATGTGATTCATCACATAAACAAAAGGAAGGACAAAAATCACATAATAATTTCAATAGATGCAGAAAAGGCATTTCATAAAATCCAGCACCCATTCATGCTCAAAACTCTCAGTAAAGTGGGAATACAGGCATCATTCCTTAACATGATAAAGGCCATCTACGACAAACCCACAGCAAACATCATACTAAATGGGCAAAAATTAAAAGCAATCCCCTTAAGATCAGGAACCCGGCAGGGGTGCCCCCTTTCACCACTCTTATTCAACATAGTTCTGGAAGTCTTAGCTACAGCAATCAGACAAGAAGAAGAAATAAAAGGCATCCAAATTGGAAAAGAAGAAGTAAAACTGTCATTATTTGCAGATGATATGATATTGTATATAGAAAACCCTAAAGTCTCAGTCAAAAAACTACTGGACCTGATAAATGAATTCAGCACGGTGGCAGGATATAAAATTAATACTCAGAAATCAGAGGCATTTTTATCTACTGACAATGAACTGTCAGCAAAAGAAATTAAGGAAACAATCCCCTTCACTATTGCAACCAAAAAAATAAAGTACCTCAGAGTAAATTTAACCAAGGAGGTTAAGGACTTGTACTCGAAAAATTATAAAACATTGATAAAAGAAATCAAGGAAGATACAAACAAGTGGAAGCATATACTGTGCACATGGTTAGGAAGAATAAACATCATTAAAATGTCTATATTACCCAAAGCCATTTATAAATTCAATGCAATACCAATTAAAAACCAATGACATACTTTAAAGATATAGAACACATATTCCAAATATTTATATGGAACCAAAAAAGAACACGAATAGCCTCAGCAAGCTTTAAAAGAAAAAATAAAGCAGGAGGTATCATTCTTCAGGATATCAAGGTTTACTACAAGAAATTGTTTCAAGATAGCCTGGTACTGGCATAAGAACAGGCACATAGATCAATGGAACTGAGAACCCAGAAATAAGCCTACACCTTTATGGACAACTGATATTTGACAAAGGAGGTAAGGACATACAATGGAGTAAAGACAGCCTCTTTAACAAATGGTGTTGGGAAAATTGGACATGTACCTGCAAAAAATTAAACTAGACCATCAACATACTCCATTCACAAAAACAAACTCAAAATGGATAAAAGACTTAAACGTAAGCCGTGAAACCATAAGCAACTTAGAAGAAAACATAGGTAGCAAGCTCTTCGACATCTGTCGCAGAAATATATTTGCCGATTTATCTCCACGGGCAAATGAAATAAAAGGCAAGATATACAAATGGGACTATATCAAACTAAAAATTTTATGCACAGCTAAAGACAATAAGAACAGAATAAAAAGACAAGCCACACAATGGTAGAACATATTCAACAACACATCTGATAAGGGGTTAATAACCAAAATTTATAAAGAACTTACAAAACTCAACACCAGGAAGACAAACAATCCAATCAAAAAATGGGCAAAAGAAATGAATAGAAATTTCTCCAAAGAGGACATACACATGGCCAATAGGCATATGAAAAAAATGCTCAACATCACTAATCATTAGAGAAATGCAAATTCAAACCACAATGAGATATTACCTCACACGAGTCAAAATAGCGCTCATCAGCAAAACAACACAGAAAAGTGCTGGCAAGGATGTGGAGAAAAGGGAACCCTCCTGCACTGCTGGTGGGAATGCAGACTGGTGCAGCCACTGTGGAAAACAGTATGGAGATTCCTCAAAAAATTAAAAATCGAACTGCCTTTTGACCCAGCTATCCCACTTTTAGGAATATACCCTAAGAACACCATAGCACTATTCGAAAAAAAGAAATGCGCCCCCATGTTCATGGCAGCATTGTTCACAATAGCGAAGATCTGGAAACAGCCCAAGTGTCCTTCAGAGGACGAGTGGATTAAAAGGCTTTGGTACATATATACCATGGAATACTACTCAGCCATTAGAAATGATGACATCGGATCATTTACAACAAAATGGATGGACCTTGATAACATTATACGGAGTGAAATAAGTAAAACAGAAAAAAACTGAGAACAGCATGATTTCATACATAGGTGGGACATAAAAGTGAGACTATGAAACATGGACAAGAGTGTGGTGGTTACGGGGTAGGCGGAGGGAGGAGAGTGTGAGAGAGGGTGGAGAGGAGGGGCACAAAGAATACCAAATAGAAGGTGAGAGAGGACAATTTTACTTTGGGTGATGGGTATGCAACATAATTGAATGATAAAAAACCTGGAGATGTTTTCTTTGAACATATGTGCCCTGATTTATTAATGTCACCCCATTAAAATTAATAGAAAATTTTAAAAAATGGTACTAAGAACCAGAGGAGAGAATGAAGATGTAGGACTGAGCCATGGTGGAAGATGAGCACTTAAATATGTGGAGAGGAAAGGGGAGGGCACCTCAGAACTGTAAGATCTTTTTTGAGGAAAATGTACACAGGTGAAAATGAAGTACTCAAGCTGGCTGTCTCTGAAACAGGTTGTTGTCCTGGGCATATTAAGGAATAAACTTAAAAAGTAGATTAGGATCAGGTGGAGAGTCTTTTCAGTGACCCTGAATCAATTTTTGGTTAAGAAGTGGTGAGATGAGATCGGTATTTTCAGAAGACTCATCTGGCAAGAAGGGAGAATGACCAGATGCATTAAGACCAGTTGGAGGGCTGGCATGTCAATCCTGGTGAGAAGAAATAAAAGCCTGAACTACTGAATAAAAGAGCTGTGGGATAAGAATGAATGCTATGACTTGACTGGAGTGAGTTCACCTTGGGTGCTGAGGATGGCTCCATGCCCTCCATCTCAGGCACTAAGAAGAGCTTGGTTGCTGAGCAAATGAGCAACACCGCAGAAGGGCAGAGCATCGCCCCCTAGTGGGCTTGCCAGATTAAATGTTTCATAGAACGACCCAAGTTAAAGCAACTCTCATGGAATCTGGTCAGGCATAGAGAAGAGCAATGGATTACTACAAAAAAACATGCAGCTGTCCTTCTGGCCATATTGTCAGTGTTTCTGCATATTCTCCATTCCTTTCCTGATGGAGAGTTTACAATGCAGGTTTGTCCAGAATGCAAGCTAAAGGAAAACAAATAATTCTCCAAGCTGGGTGCCCCAACTTATCAATGCATGGGCTGCTGCTTGTTCAGAGCATATCACACTCCAGCAAGGTCCAAGACAATGTTGGTCCCAACGAACATCACCTCAGAAACCAAATGCTGTGTGGCCAAAGCATTCACCAAGGCCACAGTAATGGGAAATGTCAAAGTGGAGAAACACATAGAATGTCACTGCAGTACCTGTTATTATCACAAATCTTAAATATTTTCAAAGTGCTGTATTGATGACTGCTGATTTCCTGGAATGGAAAATTAATTTGCTCAGTGTTTATGGCTTTGTGAGATAAAACTCTCCTTTTCCTTACCGTACCACTTTTGACATGCTTCAAGGCTATATTGCAGCTTTATTGCTTTCCTCTATACTAATCGTGAGTTCTTTTCATTTGGAATGAAATGCGGCATTTAGCATGACTGTAAAAAAGCTGGTTTTGCTGGAAATAAAATCTTTTAAATATCAAAAAAAAAAAGGTCTCTGGTTGTGGGTCCCAGAGGACAATGCCCTCTGGTGGCAGTACCACACAGCTTACACTATCTGGTGAAGTTTGCCACAAGCCTCTTTCTTATTCATGTGGCCATGGCCCTAAAGGTAATAAAACATCTCTCCTCCACAGCATACACCATGAGCAGATAGAGTGTTTCCTGCGTCTAGGTCACCTCAAATAGTTTCACAATAATAGGGTAATTCAAAGTTTTCGTGCTTTGGACTTCAAGGAATAGTCTCTGAAAGCTAGAAAAGCTCTCCTGGCTCTTGTTAATGACCTCCACAGCCACCTCTATCACACTCATGATGTGCCAGCCAGCACCACCTTGGTGAGGCTGCCTCAGCCCTGTCCTGAGCAGCTGGAAACTGTCAGTGTGGGTTTCCTCATCAGGAGAGATGGCCCTAAGACCTAGTGGCATGGCCACCTGCTAACTACACTAATAAAACAATTCTAAAAATTATAGTATGATGTAAAAATAAAGAAAAATATAGGGGAAAAAGAAAAAATGAGTCTAAGAATAAAATCACAAAAATAACTCAAATAATAAAAAAATGAGAAAAAAAATAAAATATAAGAAAATTGAAATGATAGTATAAAAAAAATAAAAAAGGAAAGAGGACAATAAAGTAAAAGAAAAATAAAAAGAGAAAATTTTAAATAGCAAAAAATAAGAAAGCCCTGGCCAAATAGCTCAGTTGGTTTGAGTGTTGACCCACTGCACAAAGCTTACAGGTTTAATCCCCATTCATGGCACATACATGAACAGATTGATGATTTTGTGTGTGTGTGTGTATGTGTGTCTACCTTCCTCTCTCTTTAAAATCAATAAATAAAAAGTTTTTAAAAAATAAAAAATAAACAAAATAGACCAAAGCCAACTGTGGTCAAAGTTCCTTAAATCAACAAAAATCAGCTTCCTCAATAACAGAACCAAAAGCTCCAGACCCAGCCAGAGACTCATACTGGTGCTTGGAATTTCCATTCCTTATTGACTTCATAGCAAGAAATAAACCCATCAGAGCTGAGGGACAATCCACAGTGGTTTTTCACACATTTTAGTTTCGAGAACCCTTATTCTTTTTTATTCAAAAGGGAAGGGGATTATCCAGAAAGGAATTTGGTACGTGAGAACAATCTATATTTATCTTATTAACATTTAAAACATATAGGATGCTTCAATGGCCTTTTCCTTGCTAGTTTGAAAAGCTGTAATAATTTTTGGCTTTTAAAGAGCTCATAGTGTCTACACAATATAATCAATTCCTTTTCCTTTCTCAAAATGATGCTACAACTCAACTGGCTGGATAATAATATAACAAAAATGTTCTGTTGCCTAAGACACAGTAGTGTACGTTATTACCATCTATGAAGCCAAAGAAAAGATGGCTTTCATCAGTTTTAATTTCCTTTTTTCTTTTTAAGTAAGAGGAGGGGAGATCGAAAGACAGGCTCCTGCAGGCGCCCTGGGATCCACCTGGCAGCCCCCGTCTGGGACTGACACTCAAAACAATTGAGCCACTGGCTGTGAAAGGGGAAAATAGAGAGAAGGACGAGGAGAGAAGCAGATGGTCATTTCTCATGTGTGCTCTGATTGGGGATCAAACCCAGGACATCCATATGCCTGGTTAACGCTGTATCCAGTGAACCAACTTGCCAGGGCCCAATTTTCATTACTTATTTGCAGTCTTCCCCAGAGTTTTTGGAGGAGATGCCTTTCTACCATGGGCCAGAGAACTCACTATGTCCATTTCAGTTATTTTTAAATGCAGAGGTTGCTATTCCAGTTGCAGGTTGAGAAAACTACTCTTTCTTTTTTAAACCAACAAGCAAGCCATCATAACCTGTGTCTATAATGGGTGGGGAGTGGAGGCATGTGTGCTGGATGCTGGGCATGGTGCCAATACTTCAAGGGAAAAAAATCCAAAAGTCCATTTATTTCTTCTCTAACACTCTCCCCCCCCCATTTAGCAGGAGAAAAGTTTTATTCCTTTAAAGAACAAACAATTTAAACCACTTCTAAGGCCTTAACAGAAACAGACCAAAGTAGTCATCGAAAACATTAGATATTGAGGTATGAGACAGACATACAATGGGGGAAATACTTTGCCATATTAAGCTACAACAAACTTGGCTCCATCAACAGCTGAGCTCTGCTAGTGCTTGGGTATTACTGCAGAACCAAAGAACAGCTGTGCTCTTCAAGTACTGAAGTATTTCACACTTCATTGGTAGGGATATATTTTGACCATGAAAGGAAGAGGGAAAAAAAGCTAAGTCCCTTCTTACAAGGAATTAGGTGGCTTTGTAGAGAGCCATGGCAGAAAAGTGGACTTCCCCTAGGTCATGCTTATTGAATTCTCTGCAGATGTCAGCACGTCCTCTAAACTGGTGTCAAGGTTCACTGGAAAGGGCATTTGCCCATCAACTTCATAAAGGTGGCCATCCCCATTGTTGAACAGCACGAACAGAAATGAAAGTTCACTTTGTCATCTACCTGAGCCTTTGTCATCACTAGCATTCCTGAGGCAGGCTTCACTGGCTGCCTGATGGCCTCATTCTTTTCAAGCATTTTGCTCTGTCTTTAGGGGATAATTTCCCCACCTCACAAAGAAACTTTCAAGGCTAACCCATCTTCAAATTCTAGTTTGTCTTGATTACTGGCCACAGCATGTATAAGTTTGATTATGCCACAGGAATTCCGAATGGTCTGCTTCATGTAGTCTACTTCAGGACTGACTTCTTGTCCCTTCACTTCCTCCTTCTGTTTTATCCCGAACCTCTCATGCTAGATCTCCTCCTTCAGCTAAAGCATCCCCACAGAGCCACTGGCCAGCAACTTCCACCCAGGCCAGCACTTTGTTCAGCATCTGGGGTTAATCTCCATCAGTTAGAGCTTACTCTCATGAACCATGTAAGAAATCACAACCTAGAGATGAGGAAAAAGCTCTTCATTCATGTAGATCCAAGGTTCTGACTTACATCATTTCCCTTCTCCCTGAACAACTTCTTTTTACACTTCTTGCCAGGATGGTGACAAATTCCCTCATTTTTGTTGGGCTGAGAAAGTCTGTATTTCTCTTTTTACTTTTGAAGGACAATTTTGCTGACTACAAAATTCTAGATTGATTTTTCTTTTATTTTTCCTTGCTTACATAGTTTCTGAAGACAGGACTGAAAATATCCTTATCCTTGTGCCTTTATAAGTAAGGTGTTTATTTCCTTTGGCTTTCTTCCACTTCACCTTTGATTTTCTACAGTTTTTTTTTTTTTTTAAATATCCCCCGATTTTTGTGAGCAGTGTATTTTATTTATTTTATTTTTATTTTATTCATTTTTTAGAGAGGAGACACAGAGTGAGAAAGAGAAAGAGAAAGAGAGAAAGCGGGGAGGAGCTCGAAGCATCAACTCCCATATGTGCCTTGACCAGACCAGTACAGGGTTTTGAACTGGCAACCTCAGTGTTCCCAGGTCGACACTTTATCCACTGCGCCACCACAGGTCAGGCGATTTTCTACAGTTTTAATATCAGATGTGTAGATGTTGGAATTAACCTGTATAGTGTTCTTTGAGCTACCCAGATTTGATGTCTGTCATCAAACTTCTCAGCCATTACTACTTCAAACATTTCTTCTTTTGCCTGGCCTGTGGTGGTACAATAGACAAGAGCACTGACCTGGAACACTAAGGCTGCTGGTTCGAAACCCTGGGTTTGCTTAGTCAAGGCACATATGACAAGCAACAAGCAATCAATAATAACTAAAGTGAGGCAACTACACTTACACTTCTCACTCCCCACTCCTTTTCTCTCCTATTTCTGTAAAATCAGTAAGTAAAAACTTTTTTTTTTTTTAAACTTCTTTTTATTTATTTATTTTATTCATTTTCTTTTTAGAGAGGAGACAGAGTGAGTGAGAGAGAGAGAGAGAGAGAAAGGGGGGAGGAGCTGGAAGCATCAACTCCCATATGTGCCTTGACCAGACCAGTGCAGGGTTTTGAACTGGCGACCTCAGTGTTCCCAGGTCGACGCTTTATCCACTGCGCCACCACAGGTCAGGCCAAAGTAAGTAAAAACTTTAAAAGTGCATTTCTTCTCTTCCTTTCTCTGTGTCTTCCTTTGGTACTCCCATTACCGGTCTATTACGTCTTTTGTAACTGTCCTATATATAGTTCTTACTCTGTTCTGGTTTTGTTACTCCTTTTCCCCTTTGCTACTCCGTTTGGCAAGTTTCTTTGAACAAATCTGCAGGCTCAGGAGCTGTTTATGTGGCCAGTAGGTTACTGATAAACCAGAAGGCATTCTTTACTTCTGCTACAGCAGTTTCTTATTTCTAGCATTAACTTTTGATTCTTCTCAGAGTTTCCATCTCTCTGCTTTAACCCATTTGTTTTTGCATTTTGTCCACCTTTGACATTAGAGGCCACAGCATATTAATTTGTCTCTTCAATGTGTTTTGACTTTCAGCATGCCTTGTAATTTTGTTGTTGTTGTTGAAAGCCAAACATGATATATTGTATAAAAGGAACATAAATAAGCCTTTAATGTGAGGTTTTTTGTTTATCATGCTGTGAGTTGGGCTGTTTACTGTTTGCCTTAGCTGTGGGTGTCAAAAGCTAAAACTTCCTGTAGTATCCTTGTCTATGTCTTCCCTGTTGCCTCTGGCTTTCCCTTTTAATAGAGTTGAAGCCTTGCAATTCTTTCAGCTGTAATCCCCTGTCATTATCCAGGCACCTGACTGATGTGGTGGTGGTAAGGTGTTAGGGAGAAGCCCTCTACAGTGCTATGATTAGGTCTCAATCTTTTAGCCTGGGCATCTGGACCCTGGACTGTGACTTTCACAAGTGTGTCTTACTTTCTTTCTCCCTCTTAGGTGAGATCAAAAGTCTAAACTAAAGGGAGCATGAGTTGGGTACTTCTCATCCCACATCAGTTAGGATCTGACAAAGCCCAAATCTGTTAAACTTTGGTAAATTAATTTAAAAGCAGGCTTTTGTTAAGGAGAACAAAATGCTTTGGCTATATTTTGAAATGGGTACCTTTCTCCTCCAACTACCAGAAAAAGGGAGAGGTCTTTTCTGAGACCCTGGGGATTCCTAAAAGTAAAATTCATGAGAGCACAGAACCTCCCAGCCTCCCCCACAAACACTGGGCCCTGCGAGTTTTTAACTCTCAAGCCTCCAGCAATTTACCTATTACAATTTAACTGTTCCTACCAGTCCTGGTGGTATGTATGGGAGTACAGGACAGGGGTTTGCTCTGAACTTCGGCTTCTAGTAAGTAAACTGGGATCTTTGGTATCTACCTTTCTCTCCATTTCACGGCATAGCATTTTACCCTATGACCTCATTTCTCTGACATATCTAGGTAGACATGTTGATTTTCAGTTTGTGGAGCTTCTTATTGTGAAGATAGGAGTGTAAACTTCCAAGCTCATTATATGTTGTCCCATTAAGTTTTTTGATTTATTAATGTATTGTTTTGACAGTTTTATAGTACTATTTATCATATTCAAATCTTGATGTTTATTTCAAGTGTTTTGCTTAGAGCACACTGTCTGAAAGTACTATTTACACATGGGGAATACACTCAGCACATATAAGCATTTGGAAAAGTAGCTTACCAGTCCTACAGTGCCACTCACCCTAGATGAATCTTGAGCTGCGACTCTGCTATTTTAACTACAGCGACCTTTTCTTTATAAATAACTTCTAAAACCTGATGTCAGCTAACATGAATACGGCTCCATTAGTCAGTGAAGACTGCCAGTAAAGTATCTGGATAGCCACCAGCATCCCTCTCTCTAATGAAGCCCTAACAGGATGACAGAGTGATCACCCACAGTATTTGCTGCTTTACTTCTCAGGCACAGCTCCTGTGTTGATGCCATGCAAGGTGGCGGGAGGAGGGGGGAACAACTTCATTTAAATAAAGCAGTGTTCTGTATGGTTCTTTATCATGGTCATTAGTGGGAGACGGCAAGATGGCAAAGCACTTGCAGTTTAAGGTTTAGCCAAAGGTTAAGTTCTTCCCCCACACCTCCATATTGGCTATGAAGCTGAGTATTTGTGCTCCTCCAATCCCCCAACTCACCTGTTTGATTAAGTTGCTAGAGGCAATTTACATGCCCTTTGTTCTGATGTTGGTTGATTTCAGTTTTGCATGGTTGGGGGGATTCCTGTTTATGCCTCAAATGAATTCCTGTTTATGCCTCAGATCTGTGACTTTGTATCAGAGACATCCTTATTTGCATATGGCTCTGCACTATATTATAAAGCAGACTGGGGGCTTTGCTCCACTCCTGCAAGCTATCTTGGTGTTGCCAAAGATCACATCCTTTTCTTTCTGAATCTATCTCTTCATTCTGCACTGTTTTCATGCATGACCTGGACAATGACTAGCCATGCTGATCTGCGGCAGTCACTTGCCTCTGACCATGCATTTACAGCCAGCACAGCACAAATGTGTTAGGTATTCCGGTGCTCTCTGTTTTCTCTTCTTCTCCAAAATCAATCTACACTTTAAAGATAAAATAAATTCTTTTCAAAATAATATGTTGTTGACAGTAAATCTTGATATTTTGGGAAATACATGTTTTATTACTAGTATATTATTCTTCTTTGAATAGTGAGAGATATTACTTCCCTAAAAATACTTAATGTGAAAGTCTTACTATTTTTCAGATTGCGAGTTGGTTCTTTTTTTTTTTTTTTCAGGTAACATATTGAAAATTCTCTCTATCTTACCATAAATGAATTTTCCCATCTACCCTATGATTTTTGGCTTCAAAACCTACTCATTTACCTAGAAAAATCTATAGTGAATTCCATTACATATAATTTCTGATGCTAGTCTCACGTTCATGTCAAGAGACCCAAATATCATACACAGTTTTCATTTCACTATGCAGGCACAGCATGCAAGGAAAGAGATGGAACAGCTTTATACAAAAGCTGTAGTAATAGGGTGGTCAGACAGCTCATCTGTAAAAGAAGATTCTCCTGTCTGACAGTATCTAGCATTATGTGAGAGCGAGGGGTCTTAATCCTTCCTCAATATAAAAAATGTCTCTATGTACAAAATCCATATACCTCAGAATGATTATAAGGCCTTCATAAATTGGCTTGGAGGTTCCCAAATTTGGCTACACCTTGAAATCTGAGAAGCTTTACCATTCCCACACCCCAAACCATTCAAGTCACAGAAGCAAAGTATACCAGTAATTTAGGAAGTGACTGAGTAACCAGAACTAGCTGATGATGGCAGTCCCCCCGTTTTGCATAGCTAGAAAGGTTGAATCCTGCTCACAACTCTTGCATACAAGCAGCCTGGGACCTGCATAGAAGGACTCTGCGGCATACTCCAGACAAGAGATTTGTCTGGCATATTCCTCCCAGACATGAGGTGAATGAACTTGCAGCATGGGACTTAGATGATCCTTTAACAAACCATTACCTGTGAGAAGGTTTATTTTTAAGGGATTGGTTGTTTGCATTTTGCTGATAAATTTGCTTTGTACTCCCACCACTTTCAAATACACACACACACACACACACGAATGCATGCACACTCACTTACACATTCACATTCTCCAACTCAGAATCCTCAAATCTGGGTTAGAAGCCATGCCTACGCACTCTCTGGCAACTTGCACTTCCCCTCATATGGCAATAAACACAAGATCTGCCTAGTGAACTGACAGTAGACCCCATCAACACCAAGTTCTCTGGTAGCAGGGCCATGTCCTCCTAGGTGACCATAAATCCCAAAAGGAAATCCAAGCAAAAGCTCCCAAAGACAGGGGCTGAGTCTTTGCTGGTCAATACTGGTCCCCAGCACTTATAGCACTTACACATTAGGCACATGATTTTTTATTTGAGCCCAGGTTGAACTTCTTAAAATTGATAAATCAATAGTTGGCACTGTGGTCTGAGAGAAGATTCTTTAAGAAAAAACAGCCTGACCAGGTGATGATACAGTGAATGCCGAAGGCCCCAAACTTTTTACACAGGGGGCCAGTTCACTGGCCCTCAGACTGTTGGGGGGCCGCCACATACAGTACTCCATACACTGACCACCAATGAAAGTGGCACCCCTTCCGGAAGTGCAACAGGGGCCGATAAATGGCCTCAGGTGGCCACAATTTGGCCTGCAGGCCGTAGTTTGGGGACCCCTGGGATAGAGCGTCAAACTAGGATGCAGAGGACCAAGGTTCGAATCCCCAAGGTCACTGGCTTGAGCGCGGGCTCATTTGGTTTGAGCAAGGCTCACCAGCTTGAACCCAAGGTCACTGGCTTGAGCAAGGAGTTACTCAGTCTGCTGAAGAGCCCCAGACAAGGCACATATGAGAAAGCAATCAATGAACAACTAAGGAAATTAAGGAGCCACAACAAAAAAATTGATGCTACTGATCTCTCTCCCTTCCTGTCTATCTGTCGCTATCAGTCCCTCTCTCTGTCTCTGTCACACACAAAAAAAGAAAAAAAAAGAAATAACAGCCCAAAATGAGGCAAGAAGAAACAGTCCCATGCTTTATAGCACATCTTGATAATAACCCTATTTTTCAAACCCTTCTCACACTCCCAGCAGCTACAGAAATAAGTTAAATCTTTTAAGTTTTAATATTCCCTTGGTTCTTTCCAGCTGTCTTCTTCTTTCTGTACCATTGTTAACATAAATTCTAGGTTGGCAATATTGTCCTCAAATGTCAAAAAATAAGTCCTCAAATAATAAAGAAAATTCCCACTCTACTTCCTAGAGCTGTTATGAAGCATAAGTGAGAAAATATAAAGCTAAAAAGTCTTCTGAAACACAAAAAATAACTACACAAAAGTAAGCTACGAGGCTTATTATAGAACAGTATAACAAAGCCCAGTTAACAGTAAGCAAAGCCCCGAAGAAATTCTTATTGAAATTTTTATACTTTTAATTTCTAGCAATAAATGAATGCTATGAATGAAACGCCATCTTTTGAAATAACAGAACATTCAGAAGGATTACAGCTTTATTCATAATCTAAACTGCTTCCAGAATATGGTCTCAAGTTATTTGCTTGTTTCTAAATTACCCATAAGTTTCAGATATTGCACATATCTAAAAAGCTCATTAGAAGTCAAAAGAGCTTTATGTATCTAAATTTGAATCACAGATGAATATATGTGTACTACATAAAACCCATAAACACTCAGAAGATCCTATTATGCATGAAAGTTATTTAAACTAACCTTTACTCTAAAAAAATCTACAGTGGGTAAATTCATAAGGGTCGCAGAGTTTGTGACTATGAAATATGCCTCTTCAGGATACAGATTATTTAAAACTGGTTATTTTTTTTAAAAAGTCTTTTTTTTTTTTAATTTATTTTATTTTATTTTATTCATTTTAGAGAGGAGACACAGAGTGAGAGAGAGAGAAAGAGAGAGAAAGGGGGGAGGAGCTGGAAGCTCAACTCCCATATGTGCCTTGACCAGACCAGTGCAGGGTTTTGAACTGGCGACCTCAGTGTTCCCAGGTCGACGCTTTATCCACTGCGCCACCACAGGTCAGGCCAAAACTGGTTATTTTTAAGAAACAAAAGATTCAGGAAGAATGTTTAATCTTCCTCTAACTGCCTAAAAGAATTTAGAAAGGACCTGCTCTCATCTAATTTTAACATGAACTAAGTATAACAGACAAAATCTCAAGAAGTCTACTTGCAAAAATAATCTCTACTCTTTCTATATGGATCATAATGAGAGTTTTATTAGGATCACAGTAGTGGCATATATATACTCACATCACATACCATAACTAACACTGGACATTCTTCCTTTGAAATAAAAAAAAAAGTTTATATCAAACTTGCTGAAAACTTTAAGCTGTAACTTTGCATGGAGCTGAATTCTAATCCCACACTATCTCTTAGTGCAGAACAAATCCCTAGGCCTTTACTGCACTTGACTATTTCCATCAAGTTCACAATTTCTAAACATTTTTATGCAGCTACAAAAAAGGAAAAAGTGTGTGTGTGTGTGTGTATGTGTGTGTAAGTAAGTATATAAGCCATCCAAATATACATCTGTTGAGGGTTCGGGGGACAGGAGGGAGTAGTAAAACAAGTGCCTCAAATTCTCCCAACATAGCATAGTGGAAAGAACGCTAGATCAGAAACCAAGATCTGAGTTCCTGATCCTGGCCTCTATCAGTAAGACTTTGGGGCTGATACTCTTACTGGGCTCAGTTTCTGCATCTGTCAAAACAGATTATCCCACAGATGATCCAGGAGGTAATATACTGTATACAAGTCAAGGGTCGTTTCTGGCATTACTCAGCTAAAACTTTCTCTTTTTTTTCCACTGTGACACCTGCTGCCAGTTTTTACACATGAGCACAAGAACTGTGGGACCCCATACTTAGCCACATGGCTCTGGTAGAACTCCTGGGAACATGAAGATAGAGTATGACTTTTCCTCATTCATTCATTTATTCAATCAGATGACACAAAATTACCACTTACATACATGCAAAACAACGTGCTAAACACTTTCAGGAGCCAGATATCATTTAAAATGAAATTTTAAATTCATTTTAACAGGTACAGTCTCTACTATAAGAAGCTTAATGTTTACAGTCCAATGGGCAAAATAAAGAGCTGATGAAATTTTCAATGACAAAGATCTAGCATTGCTAATTAATCACAGTGCTGTTACCATGGAGCCTAGATGGTACCTCAAAATCCTTCTCAACGCAAGCAACTCATCCAGCACCTGAAAAACTCTTGTTACCAGTAAGGTTATTTTTGCTGCGGTGGTCAGGCATGCTCCTAAGCAGACAGACGCCCAGCTCTCCCATCACCCCCACCTCGCCTGTCCTAGCAATCTCCCTCTCCTCACCCCTCCACAGCACTGGGTATTGCTGAGAAGCAGGTGGCACTGAGAACCTCATCACAATGGCAAAATGCTCTCATCAATTCATATTTGCCAACTTTTAAAAAATTTCAAACTCCAGGGAAACATAAAATTACAGAACTTACTTTATTCCATTTCTGGCACACTGAAATATTAAACACCGAAATGAATGACTAATATATTGGCATTAGATACCTGGTATATTCCTATTAATGAGAATAATCCAGTGTCATTTGAGGTTTAAGTCAATACACATATAAACAGGCCAGCTCTGCATGCGCACATACACACACACACACACACACAGAGCCTCCTCCTCCCGAGGCTGCATGCCTAACCCTAGCAGGCCGTCTGAGAAACAAATGACTTTGTGATAGCCTTACAAATTGGTTCTGCTCTGGAAAGCAATCTGGCAATAAGTTTTAGAAGCCATAAAATTGTTCCTACTCTTTGACCTAGTAATGACACATCTGGGACTCTTATCATAAGACACTAATTCAATATATGGAAATAGCTACATGCACAAAGGTATGCCACCCCAGGATAATCTATGATTGTCAAAAGTTGGGAGCAATGTACATGTCAACAACAGAGCTAACTAATTAATAGTACAGTATCACAACAGAAGATTATGCAACCATTAAAGTGGTAATGATGGAGACAACATAGGAATAAGGCAAAATACAGATATAAAACAAAAGATACAACTATGTAAAAATCATGGAAGAAAAGTTTAAAATCTGGTAATCTTTGTGCTAGGATAGTGAATGGGGGTGTTTTTCTCTTCCTATTTCTTAATTTTTTGTAATACAGTTTTGATACTTCTATCATTAAAAAATAATCTTTTCTTTAAAAAATGGAATGCAAGCCTTTGATCGTGAAGATAAAAAAGGAAAGGGGGCCACATCAGACAGCAAACCTGCCGCTTACTCAGGAGCAGAATCAGCAGCATTCTGCGGCGTGTGGAGGACTAGGAGCACGGGCACGAAGCAGCTTCACAGAACAGCTGTATACTTGTCAATGACTGCCAAAAATGAGCAGTGCCCATCTGTTAACCCTAGTCAACTCTCTCTTCTATGAGCATCCTGAGGCAGAGAACTCTGGGCACACCATACATGCTGTCAACTTAGTTATCTGTTTAAGAGATTTATATGGGGTCACATGTAGCAATAAGATTACTTATTGGTAGTAAATAAGCTCAGATTTTCACATTTATAGCAATGAGAAATGTCTGTGGCAAGAACAGAGACTGGGAGAAGAAAACAGAAACCATTTTGTGCTACTGGGAAGCAGGAGTCAAAGTGAGGGCAGGGCTGGCTGTTCAGGGCTGACTTGGGGCTGATGGATACAGGAGAACAGACAGAGTATTCAGTCCTAACATAACACACATTAATCATCAAATGGAAAGTGATTTAAACTCGGGCCCCATAATCCCACAGGCTGTATCAACAAGCTAGCCAACGAGGGTACCAGCCCTACAAAGAGGAATCTTAAAGAACTCCGAGCCAGTTTTAAATAACCAGCACTGAGGAAATCCTGAGATTCTCTGGTTTGGCACTCTTGTGTTCTCCCCTTTGTCCCTGAAGCCAAGCACCTCTTTATACTGTAGTGTAAACAACCAACAACCAAGTCCTAATCTCCCTAACATGTTAATTTCTTTCTTTTTTTTTTTCTAAGTGAGAGGAGGGGAGATAGAGAGACAGACTCCCTCATGTGTCCCAACCAGGATCCACCCAGCAAGCCCTATCTGGGGCCAATGCTCAAATCAACCTAGCTATCCTCAGTGCCTGAGGCTGATGCTTGGACCAACCAAGCTATCCTCAGTGCCAGGGCCAACATCTTAATTCCTGCTCCAAGTCCCTGCCGAAGGAGGCAGCAGAACAAAAAGAAATTCAGAAACAGGTTTTGAAATCAGACAGCACTGACTTAAAATTCAAATTATGCTAACTTCCTCTCTGCTGACCTTAGGAAAATTAGTTAATCTCTTTAAACCTCAGTTTCATTCTTCATCTATAAAATCTGTACCTATGTCATGAGATCATTATAAGGTTTAACTGAAATAATGAATGTAAAACCCAGATGCTTCATAATGTTCAGTAAAAATCTATTGCTCCTCAGCTACTAGCAGCCTGCCCATCTCTTTTCTCCACTAACCCCATCCATTAAACTTGAACAGCACAACTCCACTCTCTATTGCTAAACCCCCCTGATACTGACCAGCACCTGCACTCAACTTGCCTTCTAGAACCACCCCACCACCCAAACCAAGACACGCTTATTTGTTAACCATGACCTGACTCCACCTCCCTACAAATGTAACACCTCAGACACAGAGTACACGCAGTAACCCTTTCAAAGCTCGGCTATACTGCCTGGGTTCAAGGTCCTGCTATTTCACTTGTTGGTTAATGTGACTTGGGCCAATCTACTCAACCTCTCTGTGCCTCAATCTCCATAGCTGTGAAACAGAGATAATAATAATAATGCCTCCCTCGTAAGATATTGTGAGGATCAAGTGTAGTAATGAAGCTGAGAGCTGCATCTAGCACACAGCAAGGAGGCCCTTTTATTTTGAGTCCCCAAGAAAGTACTTAGGCCAGAACTACTTCATTAGCAACCTGTCCTACCCATATTATCACAGAAGTAAACATCTTTGCTACTCTCTGACACCGGGGGAGGTTAAGCATAGGATCTCCAGAGGAAAGCTTTGATGACCCCAGCATAACCCACAGGCCAGCACTCAAACCACATGGGAGCATGGGAGCTCATCAGAAAGGCAGGTCCTCAGGCCCCACCCAGCCCCACTGAAATGGAATCTGCATATTACCACATTTGTAAGCCCAAGTGGCCTGGATTCTTGTTAGGACATAGATCTGAGGTGTGAGTGGGGGGGGGGGGGGGGGGCAGGGATGCACCTTAAACTACTCTGTCCTAGGGCCAACACAGGACAGAAGTGCCCCAATGAGAAGAACACTACAATCCAAAGAGGAAGTGTGCCATGATGTGAGAAAACTGTCACCGACATCTGGAAGTACCTAGGAGGAAGAGGGTGTGACTGATCCTTAGAGGGTGGGCCCACCTCCTATCCAGCTTTCTGTTTTCAACCTCTAGAGCAGTGATGGGCAATCTTCTGAGCTCGGTGTGTCAAAATTCGCCAAAAAACCAAGCATAACTCGGGTGGTATGTCACTTTGAGAAAAACAACCTAACTGGAAGTCCCAGAACCAGATGTTCTGTGCCGGAGTTCTGTTGTTTTGGCCTACAGACCTCCGGCACAGAGTGTCTACACTACAGCAAAGTTTTATCCTCGGCTACTGCACCTGTAAGGATGAAACGTTCTTCTCAGCATGCGGCCACGTGTCATCGAAAATGGCTATGCGTGTCAGTGCTGACACATGTGTCATAGGTTCGCCATCACGGCTCTAGAGAATGCATGACACAGAGAAGGAGCTTCTCTGCAATCATCTGACACTATTTTTACCTTTGTGTAAAAGTTATCCCCGTTTTCAATAAGAATGGAATTTTGAGTTTTACAAAAAATGCAATTGTTTTGTGGTTCTATTAGAGGCCGCCCCTCCCCATCCTACCATAATGTATTTGATTCTATGCTTCCCATGGGAAGACAACACACATGATCATTGATACAAAGGAACCGTTTCTGAGTTGTTTCTCTCAGTAATGATGTTGGCTTTGAGATACCCAGGTGGGGTGGGATGGGGTGGAGTCAGATGGTGTGCAGGCAGGAAGAGGAACTGGCAAAACGGTCCTCTACAAAATAATGGGCTATGTTTTTAAAGAGAAATCGCTGGTACCTCACTCTCTTTTTCATTTCAAACATCCATCATGTTAAAACTACAGTAAGGTGACAGAAAATTAAGTGCCCCATTTCTCTACTAACCCCTGACTTTCTCCTAGAAACTTGTGTAACTAATCAGCCCCTGGAGGTCAACACCAGGGAACAATTAGAGGGAAGAAGGGAAAACAAATGAGGGTTGAGCCCCTTAAAATCCTTCCTGAGGAGCACAGCCTTCCTTTTCTGAGACATCAGAAATGACTAGAGGCTCTTGCCTTTCATCAAAGCAATCTGTCCCTCTCATCCAACAGTGCTCTTGCTCTACCTCCCACCCCTAGACACACCTGTAATTAACCAAGGGGAGAAAATGCATAAATGTGAAAAAAAGAGCTATCTTCCCAGTCCAGTCCCCATACTATTATGAAATTATCTAAATGCGAATGCCAGATCAAACCCAAATGAGCCTGTCTATGAAAACACAAAGAGGATCAATGGCCCTAGGAGAATTCTCTGTAGCTCACTCGGAATCAGTAGCTATGTATGAATATAAGTGGGCATAACATTGATACACACACTACACATATGACCACACATACACAGGTATGTATTTCTCAGCCTATATATGAAAACATTTGGAGTTGGGAAGGAAGTCTTTGTCCTCAGCTACTAAAGTACAGAATCATTTTCTGTCCTTAAGTCTCTAAAAAGACACACAACAGGAAAGCCACCAGGATCATGCCTCCTTTCTGCAACTGCTGGCAGAGCACTCCTACATAGAACACACATATTCCCTGCTTTTTGAAAGTTCACATTAAAAAAAAGGAAATTCACAATATGCTTTGTTCCTGTGAAAGACCTTCATTAGTATCTTTTCACAAACCAACAGAAATCCAAAGAAAATAAATGTAATTGGGATGTAATGTACTGCACAAGGAATATAGTCAATTATACTATAATAGCGTTGTACGGTGACAGATGGTAACTAGATTTATCATTCCATAATGTATATAAATATGGAATAACTATGAGGTGCACCTGAATAGGTGTAAACAGCTTTCAGTGTCTGAGACGTTATGAAGGCAGTGTGTACCTGAGCAGCAAGTCAAACCTTCTAGCTCCTTCCCCAGGAACTCCACTCAGCATCTTTGCATCAGAACATGGCTCTGAACTGTAAGCATCTGTGCCCTATTTCAATTTATTTTGTGCATCCAATGGCAAAATGTGTCTTAAAAAAATCAGAAAACCCTGCCCTGGCTGGTTGGCTCAGTGGTAGAGCATCAGCCAGCATGTGGATGTCCCGAGTTTGATTCCCTGTCAGGGCACACAGGAAAATCATCTATCTGCTTCTCCCCCTTCCCCCCTCTCCTTTCTCTCTATCTCTCTTTTCCCCTCCAACAGCCAAGGCTCCATTGGAGCAAAAGTTGGCCCAGGCACTGAGGATGGCTCCATGGCCTCCACCTCAGGCTCTAGAATGGCTCCAGTTACAATGGAGCTACGCCCCAGAGGGGCCAAGCATTGCCCCCTAGGGGGCTTGCTGGGTGGATCCTGGTTGGGCGCATGCAGGAGTCTGTCTCTCTGCTTCCCCACTTCTCACTTCAGAAATATACAGAAAAAAAAATCAGAAAAGCCTGAGAGAACTCATGAAAGTGTTACACTTAGCATAAAACTGAAAATAATTAGGCATATTTGGTATGACTTGGTAGGTTATTTTTGGTTCTGGGAACACTCACAACTTTTCCATATAAATTAATGGTAATTGTTTCTTTGCTTTACACCATTTGGGCATAAGAAAGGCTTCATAGAACACCCCACTTTCAGATAAGAGGATCATGGGGGGGGGGGGCTGTTGCTACAAACAAAGACAAAGTTGTAAATTTTTACATCTAAATATTCATTTTAAAAACCAAATCAAAGGAGAACATTTGTTTACCCAAACTCCAAATCTCATCTATAAACTTTGAACTTTAAACCAAATAATCTTAAAGCCATAGTCCAACAAAGGGAGGACAAGGCCAGTCAGACAGATCATTGTCTTTTTAATAAACTCCCACAGAGCCCAGGAGGGGCTAAGACAATTCACTCCTCAAAACCTTAAGAACCCTGGATTGACAATGTGGTTTACTCAAAGACACAGCCAGCCCTGGCTGGATGGCTCACTTGGTTAGAGCACAGTCCCAAGGTTACACCAGGGTTGCAAATTGGATCTCCACTTGGGGAACATGCAGAAATCAACCAATGGATACGTGCATGGGCAGAGCAGAGAATCAATGTTTCTCTCTCTCTCTCTTTCTCAATGCCCCCTCCTTCTCACTCTCTAAAACCAATAAATAAAAATTTCTTAAGAAAAGATGGCCTGACCTGTGGTGGTGCAGTAGATAAAGCATTGACCTAGAACACTGAGGTTGCCAGTTCGAAACCCCGAACTTGCCTGGTCAATGCATATACAAGAGTTTATGCTTCCTGCTCCTCCACCCCCCCCCTCTCTCTCTCCTCTCTAAATTGAATAAATAACATTTAAAAAAAAGAAAAAAGAAAAGATATAGTCAGATGTCCTAAAGTAATCATTTGGCCAAGTGTTTAAATGATGCACAGCACGGCAAGGACTAGAGGCAGCAAGGGTATAAACAAGAAGACTTCAGGAACTGCAGAAATGGCAGCTCAGATGCCATCAGTCTTCAATTTATAAAATTAAACTGCCATTAGAACTCAGAAACTTGGCCCTGGCTGGTTGGTTCAGTGATAGAGCGTCAGCCAGGCATGTGGATGTCCCAGGTTTGATTCCTAGTCAGGACACACATCTGCTTCTCCACCCCTCTTCCTCTCTTATCTCTCTTTTTCTCTTTCTCCACCCCCCCCCCAAGCCATGGCTTGATTGGAGTGAGTTGGCCCTCGGCGCTGAGAATGGCTCCATGGCCTCCATCCACCTCAGGCGGTAAATAATGTCTCTGGTTGCAACAAAGCAAGGGCCACAGATGGGCAGAGCATCACTCCCTGATGGGGCTTGCCAGGTGGATATGTCTGTCTCTGCCTCCTCTCCTCTCACTAAAATAAAAAAATTTTAAAAATTTAAAAAGAACTCAGAAAGAAACTTATCTGGCGCTTGCACAGAAACCTGGGAGGGCAAATAGTTATCCTCCCTCTATATCTAAACTCCTCAAGGTTTGCCATTAAAACCATCAATTTAAATCTGGCTTTAGATAGTTTTGCTAGCTTTTATTTGAAACTCTGGCAGAAAGAGGTAGTAAATGTATTTAAAACGTCACAAGAATCAATATGGATTTCTTCAAAACATTTGAAAGCAAAGTTTTACCAAAAAAAATTAAATGAAAGGGAAATCAAACATATTGCATACATTTTAAAGTTATTTTAAATAACAGTTTAAAGCATAAATTTAGAGAAGCAGGATAAAATACATAAACCTATTCTAAAATTATCTTTCTATAAAAATATGGCATTTTTCAAAAGAGCAATTTTAACAACAGAAAAAAAGAAAAGGGAGGAAGGCCAACTGCTAAATCTAAGACAACATGAACTCTGAGGGCAGGCTGCCTGGGTTTGAATCCAGGCTCCGGCACTAGATTAGGTATAGTGCCCTTAACACATCTCTATGCCTCATCTTAATTGTATATTCAAAGGTTCTGGAGTCAGACTGTAGGGTTCAAATTCAGAGCTGCACATGTTAGCTAGGTTAGCTCGTTCAATTACTCTATAACTCTTCCTTCTCTGCAACATGTAAATAAGAACAGTACCTACCTCCTACCTGGAGAAACTGGAATCCTGGTGCACTGCTGGTGAAAATGTAAAATGGTACAGTCACTGTAGAAAACAGTGTAGCAGTTCCTAAATATATTACACAGAATTACCATATGATATAGCAATTCCATTTCTGGGTATATACACAAAGGAACTGAAATCAGGAACTCAAGCATATCTATACACCCCTGTTCATCTCAACAAATGTATCCCCAGTTGCCACAATGGGGACAATGTACATATAGGTAGATAAAACATGGTGTATGCATATAATGGAACTTTATTCTATCAGCTTAATAGGGAGGACAATTCAAACACATGTCACAACATGAATGAACCCTGAGGACATTATTCCAGTGAAATAAGCCAGTCTCAAAAGGAAAACTGTATGATTCTACTTACATGGGATACATTGTTGTCAGATTCAAAGAGGGAAAGTGGAAATGAGCTTGCAGGGGATGGTGGGAGAAAGAAATGAGGAATTTGTTTTAATGAATGCAGAGTTTTAGTTGGGGAAAATGAAAAAGTTCTGAAATGGATTGTGGTGATACTTTACAAAACAAAGTGAAAGTACTTAATGTCACTGCACTACCCATGTAAAAATGGTTAAGAGAATAGTTTTTGTCTTGTACATTTTCCCACAATAAAATAAAAATAAACAAAAAAGAATAGTCCCTACCTCCTATATTGCTGTAAGGACTAAATACGTAAAGTGTTTAGAGTGCCCAGCAGAATAAGCTCTCCATAGAAATTAGCTACAGTTTTATTGGCCTGCCTGTATAGCTCCCTCCTTTGTATCATCTATGCTGTGACTAGATTCTGACCCTCCCTCTCAGAGCAATATTCCTTCTGGAATGAGACAGATCCAGCCTTGGGCTTCCTTCTAATACACTGCTCACAAAAATTAGGGGAATTTTATCGCTTCATATTCATTTTGAAATATCCCCTAATTTTTGTGAGCAGTGTATTATATTATTTTGACAGTAGTATGGGAGCTGCTTAGAGCCACATGTGTTGATTGGTGACAGAGAACTGCATTTGTGCACTACTGTGGAAATCTTAGTGAGAAATGATCAAGGCCTGAACTGGCTGCAGGGGGATATGGAGCAGGAGGCACAGATCCTATAGATTTGGAATTTAGAAGTAGTAGGGCCTGGAAGCTGGTTAAATATGAAGAATGAGAAGAATGCCTTCCATTTTTCTGGATTTAATCATCAGGTGGTGGCAGCATTCACCTATATAGTAAACGTATAAAGTAGTATTAGCTTCTGGATATGCCGAGTTTAAGATGCCTAAGAAACAACCAAGTAGAGACGGGAGTTAGAAATAAGAGATATGAAAGACCATGGCATGTAAATGACAATTGAAGTCAATTATATTCGCAAATTGTTGAGACCAAAGAAGGGTATGTAGAAAAAAGAGAAGAGAACAAGGCCAAAGATGCAGCTCTGGGGTCATTGACCCATCAGGGATGATTGGAGAATGTGGGTCTTGAAGAAGATTATGTAGGATGTTCAGAGAGGTGGGAGGAAGGCCAGAAGTGAGGACCTAAAAACTGAGGGAAGGCCCTGGCTGGTTGGCTCAGTGGTAGAGCATAACCCCTGCATGTGGAAGTCTCAGGTTCAATTCCCAGCCAGGGCACACAGGAGAGGTGCCCAACTGCTTCTCCACTCCTCCCCCACTCCTCTCTCTCTGTCTCTCTCTTCCCCTCCCGTAGCCAAGGCTCCACTGGAGCAAAGTTGGCCCGGGTACTAAGGACGGCTCCATGGCATCTGCCTCAGGTGCTAAAATGGCTCTGGTTGCAGAGGAGCAACAACCCAGATGGGTGGAGCATCGCCCCCTGGTGGGCATGCCGGGTGGATCCCAGTCAGGCGCATCCCAGTCAGGCGCATGCGGTAGTCTGTCTGTCTGCCTCCCCCACTTCCCACTTCAGAAAAATACAAAACAAAAAAAAGCTGAAGGAAGACAGTTTTGAAGACAATGTGACCAATAGTGTCCAATGCTACAGAGAGGTCAAGTAAGGTAAACACTGAAAAATGGCCCGTAGATTGAGTATATTGTAAGCTGTTGGTGACACTAATGAAAATAGTTCCAGGGGAGTGGCATAGCAGAACCTAGAATTCCTTGGGTGGAGACATGAATGGATGAAAAAATGAAGACAGGAAGTGTTAAAGCCTCATTGCCATCTTGAGAAATGTGGACAGGATGTGGTAGAGGGGGCTGTAACTAGATCAGGTAGTCAAGATAGGGGGTTCTTTTTGTTTGAGTGGGAGAAGTTTCAGCAGTTTTATATACTGAAGTGAATAAGCTTTGGCTTAGGCAACAAGATAGACGCCTTTTCCATTGAAGTAGGATGCAAGCAGGAAAGAGGGATGCCAGTGCAGTGAAGGGCAAGTATGTTCTAGGAGGGAGAGATGAGAATTGGAAGGATTATTATTTGGTCATTCTATATTTCTGCATACTGAATGATAAGTCATTTAAAGCCAAAGTGAGCCATGTCATTTTTGTGGTGAAGAGACTAGATTCACTGCAAGAAACCTGTATGATTTTTAAGTCTTTAAACTGTAATGGAGAAGTTATTAGTTAATATTATCGTAGATACTTTTTTTAAAGAATCTTGGTAGAAGATGAATTAGAAACTCCATGTGTTTTCTTCTACCAGGTTTGCTCAAATTATGTTCCTATAATTGGCATTTTGGAGCTTAAGGACAACAGAAATGTTACAATGTGAAAGTTTAGAGCCAATTTTGACCACAGCAAAGTGACTGTGAAGGCTGAAGGTCAAGAGTATGATAGATTGGGTGATTAGAATTCCTTTTAAAATAAATTAGAGGCAGCAGGTTTACCAGAGAGGCAATGGTGTTGCAAGGAAACACCGTATTTTTTGCTCCACAAGACACACTCCCCCCCCCAAAGGGGAGGGGAAAATGCCCATGTGTCTTATGGAGCGAAAAATACGGTAAATCTCATCAGCATATAAAATTTCTCATATCATCAAAAAAGTATTTGATGTGTAAAATACAAATGCACATGCACAGGAATGATCTGCATAAGAATTTCTGTTTGTAATATTTTACAATGTAGCATCTAGCCTGATTTTTCTGAAAAATAATATGTAGGTCCTAGTATGCTTTTAATTTTTAAATTAAGGACTGGTACACTAAATGTCAAATTACCATTCAATTTATCCACTTTCTGTATTTGTCCTTGTATTTGAGGACTTCTAGATAATTGGATTTATGGTAGGAATTTGTTTTGGAATCCTCGTCTTAGGAGATAGAAGGGGCAAGATCAAGCAAGGATCAGTGCTTAGGAAAGGAAGGGAGGAATAAGGGACAAAGAATTACTAAGGATACATTGCGTGTGTTTGGGGGGATCTGCTGTGTGGGACAGTAGAATGAAGTGGTATTCTGTGGAGAACTAGTATTTCTCAGAAACATAATACAGTGATCCCTTGTCTATAGTGGGGGTTAGGTTCCAGAACCCCCTACAATAGGCGAAAATTCTCAAAGTAGCAACCTTATATTTATTTTATTATTTATATATGTTTTAAGGCTTTATAAACCCTCCCCACACTCTTATAAACCTTTCCCACACTGTTATTAACCTTTCACATATATATTTTGCTTATTTTACTGCAAAATTAAAATAATAAATATATAAAAATACCTATATACCACAAAATCCCGCATTATAGCAAAAAATCCATGATACAAAATTAGATATGTACAATTTAAAAATCCGTGATACAGTGAGACCATGAAAAATGAACCGCAACATGGCAATGGACAACTGTACATGTTAGACACCAAGCTATGCATTTTCATGTGTAGTATATCCTTCCAAAATCTTGTCAAGGTAAATACAGAGATTATTTGTAGTTTCAAAGGAAAAATTTGAAGGAAAGTAAGAAGGCATCAAAAAAAGAACTTCTGAAAGTAAAAAAAATCTAGTGATGATGATGATTGTTAGAGATGAGTATTACTTAAATGGTAGCTGTTGTGGTATCTTTATTCTCATTTTGGGGGGTGTGTAAGGTAGGGTCAGAAAGGTTAAAGTTGGTTATTAAGTCAGGTACATCAAGACTAGTTGAGCTTACTACTTTTGTGTGTGCTTGGAAATTTTTATGATAAAAGTTTTGTTTTTTTAAAATGACCAAGCAAAGAAGTAAAATAGTCTTGGTTGTGATAAAAAGTGAAATGTATTATAAAGAAGTTTTATAAGGTCACACTTCTGCTAGAAATTCATCAGGAAAATTTAAAATCTTCTATCTTCATAACTTATTTCCTGACTACCTAACCTACCTCATGATTCATCATCAACTACCTCCCAACACACATAGCCAGGCAGAAGCACATGTCCATGCAAACATAGCTCCCTCAGCCAAGGAAAGCATTCCCACTCTCTTTGCTTGGTTAACTCCTGCATCCTCACAATCCCCTGAGAAAACCTTCTCCGACTCAACTTGCCCATATTCAGTAACTCTATTCTGCTCCCAAAGTGCTGAGTACTTATCGGGGCTTTGATCACATAACTGGTGTGTGTATCTAACACTGATCATCCATGTTACAGTTTTTATGTTATATTTGTTCACGTGTGTCTCTCCCGCTAGAATATGTACTATTTGGAGGGGAAAATGTAACTTTTTGACAGTACATGTACAACTACCACATATTTACAAAATTAACAAATAATATTCATTAGAAAGGGTTATTTGTGAACAAATATATATACATTAAAATTCAAGAATAAAAATGATAGATAAATCTCTCACTAAATACCAGTATCAGAGAGAAGAAAAATTATGTTTCTTTTTTTTTTATTATTAAGTGAGGCAGAAACAGACTCCTGCATGCACCCCAACTGGGACCCATCTGGAAAGCCCCCTACTGAGTGATGTTCTGCCAATAAAGGGAAACTGCTCCGTTGCTCAGCAACCAAGTTATTTTAGCATCTGAGGTGAGGCTATGGAGCCATCCTCAGTGCCCAGGGCCAACTTGCTCGAACCATTGGAGCCATGGCTACGGGACAGGAAGAGAGGGGGAGTGGAGAAGCAGATGATCGCTTCTCCTGTGTGCCCTGACTGGGAATCGAACCCAGGACTTCCAAATGCTGGGCTGATGCTCTACTGGAGAACCAACTGGCCCGGGCCAAAATGTTATATGCTTCTAAATGGAGAGTTCAGAATTCATTTTCTTACGAATTATAAAAGTTAAAGGGTCAACAGTGCAGAGCCCTCCAATCAAATGGCCAAATCCTGGTTTGTGTGAGCATGATAAACTCTGCTGGCCTCACCCTGGTGACTCCCTAAGACCCTTCCCACCACCACCACAAAGGTGTGCGTGCACCAAATAGGTGGCAGCTAGACTTGGCATGCCCTGGGACATTTGCTGAATAGCCTCAGAACCAGTACTGGCACCAAGTTTGAACCTATGTACATAGATCTGGTGAACATCACTTGCCCCAACCTGGTGACTCACTGTTAACCTACCTCATGCAACTCGAGTGTGGCCAGAGTCTCTTTCAGTGACTGAGCCAACCAGGCAGCCTGTAGGCAGAGGCAGGTGGGGGTGAATCTCAGGGTTCCTTTGGACTTTTGCTGACCTGTCCCGGGCATGGTGCTGATAAAAGATAACCAGCAGCTTGATCCTTCCTGAGCACACCCAAGCCCAGGAGAAGTAGCCACAAACCATGCATCACTGTGTAGCTCAAAACAGGTCACCCAGCACCAGTCACAGGCAGCATCTGACATTTATTTGCCTGCACCAGAGTCCCTTCCAAGAGGCCCCAGAGCAAACACACCCAGGGAGCGGCTTCAGAAAACTTCAGAGCAAGATCCAAGTAGCTTCACAAGTGGCACAACCAAAGGGAGATCCACGCAGGTACCAGCCCTGCTGAGAGGAATTATGATCCATGGGGCCAGCATTTGCATAACAGCCCCACTCTGTGACTGGGCTTGATTGTCACAGTCAGCCAACTTACGGGTCAACACCACTCACAAACAGGACAACAGCAGTCAAGACTCAATTACAACAGGAGTGTCCACATCACCCACACAAGTGACATTCCAGGAGCACCCAGCTCAGGTGATCAAAGAGACTGTACCCCAGAGTGCTACAAGAAACCCACTATACAAGGCCACCCTTACTTTGAGTTATATCTACCTAACACATAGAAATTAATACAAAGAGGAAGCAAAAATGAGGAGAAAAAGAAACATGCCCCAAGTGAAAGCACAGGAGAAATCTGCAGAAAAAGAGCTAAATGAAGGAAGGCAAGCAATTTACCAGACATAGAGTTCAAAAGGATGATTATAAAAATGCTCAAGGAACTAAGTGAGAATTACACAGAATAATAAAGGATATAGAAACCACATACATACACAAAAATAGAACTGGTAAAAAAGGAATACAATATTTGAAATGGAAAATACACTAGAAAGAATAAAGAGCAGGTCAGATGAATCAAAGAATCAAATCAACTTGAAAGACAAGGTAGCAGAACATACCTCATCAGAGAAGAAAAAAGAAAAGAATTTTTTTATTTTATTTTATTCATTTTAGAGAGGAGACACAGAGTGAGAGAGAGAGAGAGAGAGAGGAGGAGGAGCTGGAAGCATCAACTCCCATATGTGCCTTGACCAGACCAGTGCAGGGTTTTGAACTGGCGACCTCAGTGTTCCCAGGTAGACGCTTTATCCACAGCGCCACCACAGGTCAGGCAAGAAAAGAATTTTAATAAAGATAGTTTAAGGGACATTTTGGATAACATGAAGTGTACTGACATTTGTATCATAAGGGTACCAAAAGTAGAAGAGAGAGAACAAGGGATCGAGAACACATTTGAAGAAATAAAGACTAAAGACTTCCCAAACCTGGTGAATGAAAATGATACACAAGTCCAGGAAGCCACAGGGTTCCAAACAGAGAGACCCAAAGAGGCCTACACTAAGATACATTATAATGAAAATGCCAAAGGTTAAAGAGAGGATCTTAAAAGCAGAAAGAGAAAGAAATTACCTACAAGGGAACAACCATAAGACTATCAGCTAATTTCTCAACAAACATTTCAGGTCAGTGGGCTTTGCGTGACATATACAAGATGATGATAAGCAAGGACCTATGACCAAGACTACTTGACCCAGCGAGACTACCATTTAAAGTTGAAAGAGAATTAAAAAGCTTCCCAGAAGAGAAAAAGCTAAAGGAGTTTGTCACCACCAGATAAGAATGACAAATATGTTAAAGGGTCTACTTTAGGAAGGAGAAAAAACAAAGGAACATGGTTAAAAAAATAAAGTGGCAATAAATACACACCTATCAACATTCACTTTGAATGTAAATGGCTCAAATGCCCCAATCCAAACACATAGGGTAGCTGCGTAAATAAGAAAACAAGATCCACATAGATGCTGCCTAAAGAGATGACCACAGAAAGACACACACAGACTAAAAGCAAAGGGATGGAAAAGGATATTTCATGCAACTGGCAATGAGAGAAAAGCTGTGATAGTAACATTTATATTTGACAAAACAGACTTAAAAATAAAGATTATTGAGCCCTGGCCAGTTGGCTCAGCAATAGAGTGTTGGCCCAGCGTGTGGAAGTCCTGGGTTTGATTCCTGGCTAGGGCACACAGGAGAAGCACCCATCCGCTTCTCCACCCTTCCCCATCTCCATTCTCTCTGTCTCTCTCTTCCCGTCCTGCAGCCAAGGCTCCATTGGAGCAAAGTTGACCCAGGCACTGAGAACGAACGGCTCCATGGCCTCTGCTTCAGGTGCTAGAATGGCTCTGGTTGCAGTGGAGCAACAACCCAGATGGACAGAGCATCGCCCCCTGGTGGGCATGCCGGATGGATCCCGGTCAGGTGCATGCGGGAGTCTGTCTCTCTGCCTCCCCACTTCTCACTTCAGAAAAATACAAAAATAAATAAATAAATATTATTGCAAGAAACAAAGACAGACACCATATAATGTTTATGGGAGCAACCCAACAACAGGATATAACCCTTGTAAACATTTATGGACCTAACATAGAAACACTTAAGTGTATAAAGCAAATCCTCATAGACATAAAGGGGGAGAGCAACAATAATACAGTCATAGTAAGGGATATTAACACCCCATTGGCATTAATGTATAGATCTTCCAGACAGAAAATCAACAAGGAAATGGCAGCCTTAAATAACACACTAGATCACATGGATATAATTTATATCTTCAAAGCATTTCATTACAAAGCAGAAGAATATACATTCTTTGCAAGTGCACATGAAAGATGTTTTCAGGATAGACAAGACCACATGTTAGGGCACAAAAAAACTCTCAATAAATTTAAAAAGACTGAGATCACATCAAGCATCTTCTCTGACCATAATGGTATGAAACTAGAAATCACAAGGAAAAAACTAAAAAACACATAAAGACATGTAGGCTAAATAATGTTACCAAACAATGAATGGAATAACAATAGATCAAGGAAGAAATCAATAGATACCTTGAAAGAAATGAAAATGAGAACACAAAAACCCAAAATCTATGGGATACAGTGAAAGCAGACCTAAGAGAAAAATTCATAGCATTACAGGCCTATCTCAAGAAATAAGAAAAATGTCAATCAAACTTTACAACCATGATAAAGAACAAAGGCCAAAGTGAGTAGAAGAGAGAAAGTAGTACAGATCAGAGCAGAAATAAACAAAACAGAGTAAAAAAAAAAAAAAGGTCAACAAAACCAAGAGCTGGTTCTCTGAAAAGATAAACAAAATTAATAAACTTGTATGCAGATTCATTAAGAAGAAGAAAAAATAGGGAATACAAATAAATAAAATCAGAAATGAAAGAGAAGTAACAACTGACACCAAAGAAATACAAATGATTATAAGTAAATAGTATGAACAACTATATACCAAGAAATTGAACAACCTGGGAAAAATGGATAAATTCCTAGAACCACACAATCTTCCAAACTGAATCAAGATAAAACAAAAAATCTGAACAGACCAATTACAACCAATAAAATTGAAGAACTTATCAAAAAATAAATAAAACCCACCCTGGATGGGTAGCTCAGTTGGTTAGACCATCGTCCCAAAGCACAAAGGTTGCTGGTTCAATCTCCAGTCAGGGCATATACAGGAGCAGATTGGTGTAACTGTCTCTTTCTTCCTTCCTCTCTCTAAAATCAATAAAATAAACATCAAAGAAACCAACCACAAAGAAAAGTCCTGGATTGGATAGCTTCACAGGTGAATTTTACCAAACATTCAAAGAAGAATTAACACCTATCTTTCTCAAACTATTCCAAAAAAGTGAAGCAATGGGAAAACACCTAGGCTCATTCTGAAAGACCAGCATTATCCTAATTCCAAAACCAGACAAAGGCACAACGATCAAAGAAAATTCTAGGTCAATATACTTGATGAACATAGATGCAAAAAGCCTAAACAAAATATTAGCAAACAGAATTCTTCACTACGGTAAAAAGATCATGATGAAATACAATTTATTCCTGGGGTGCAAGGTTGGTACAATTATCTTCAAATCATTTAACATGACACACCACATAAACAAAAGATTTTTAAAAATCATATAATATCAATAAGTGGAAATTATTTGATAAAGGCTAGTATTTATGATAAAAACTCATAGCAAAGTGGGAATAGAGGGAACATAACAATATAATAAAGGAGTATATAATAAACCCACAGCTAATGTCATACTCAAATGTGAAAAACTAAGTGTTTCCCTTAAGATCAAAAACAAGACAGGGATGTCGCTATCACCACTCTTATTCAATATCGTACTAGAAGTCTTAGCCACAGCACCCAGACAAGAAAAAATAATAATTCCAAAAATATAAATTGGAAAGGAAGATGTATAACTGCCATTACTGTCAGGTGACATGATACTGTATATAAAGAACCCTAAAGATTCTACCAAAAAACTCCTCTTGACCTTCCCCTGTCCTTCATTCCCTACATTCAAATTGTAAAGCCTGAATTCTTTCTGGCCCTCTTTTTACTCTTACCACAACCGACATAATTTAGAGACATTCGAATATCTTTCTCCAAGATAATTAAGCAGCCTTTAGCTACTCTCCACTTAAATGATTACCTTCTCTGATTTACCATGCCTGGACTTACCCTTTTATTCCCATTGATTTGAAAATAAGGAAGAGACGGAGAAGGAGAAGTAGACGGAGACAGAGACAAAGATACAGAGAGAGAGAGAAACATCAAGTCATTGTTCTACTCAGTTGTGAACCCTTTTTCTCAAACATGTCCTGACTGGGGCTTGAACTGGCAACCTTGGAACCAAGCCAGCATCCTTGGGATCTAGCTGGTGATCCCAGGATCAAGCCAACAACAATGGTGCTCCAAGACAACACTCCATCCTCTGCACCCCTGGCCAACGCCAAGAATTAACCTTTTAAAGCATTATCTTTACTAAACTTCAAAAGGTCTGAATTCCACTTTACCTATCAAAGTGCTCCCCACAGGCCCAAGCCCCTCCTGTCCCCTGTCTCCAGGACTACATCTCACACATCTGGACAGAAATGTTCCCAAGGACCAGAACTACAGCTGCTTTCCCCCACCTATAAGTCTGCATTCAGTTTTGCCCCATTTCATGCATGTTTCCCTTCCCCACATGTACCAGCTAAAATGGTTCAACGCCTTTCAGCATCCTCCACTCTACAAGCCACTTACCTCAGGAAACCTTCCCTAATGCCCATTCAGGATGTGACTGCACAACTGTGTGTATCTTTTAAGGCAGTTCTCATATGCCCACTCTGCTACTGTCTTCTGAGCACCTGTGCCAATGTTAAGTAACCCCCTGGGGCTGCACCTCCTTTTCACTCCTTAGTCTCTTGAGTTTAGTAATGTACCCACAGCAACAAAGAGCAACTTATCCGGTGAAGGTAACACTTCCCTTCAAATTCTCAAAATTGCTATTGCTCATTAAACAGCTAAAAAGCAAACTTAAATCCGTAAGTTTTTATGGACTTATTTTTGCGGGTTGCCCGGTGTTAACAATGATATTATACTGATAAGTTAGGAGGTATTAAAAATATTAAGTAACTGCTCCTGATTCTTCTTGCCTTTCTCACATGAGTAAAAAGTTTGGAATACCAAGCACATGAAAACACTCATTCAAGAAAGTCAATTTTACCACCTGTCATTTAAAAGTAATTTTCTAGAGTTATTTTTTTTTTTAATGAGAGAGATAATATTTTTCAGGGTGAGCATGTAAGGTTAGTGATGGCTAGGAGCAGTGACTTAATTGGATGGTTTCAAGTCCTTACCAAGAAGTGTCTATCATTTCCCAACATAAGGCAATTATGCAATAAGTTACATCAAGGACTTTTAAAAGAGGTGATCCCCTGTAGATAGAAATCGGTATTATACATTGGTTTGGACAATGACTATGGAACTTTATGGAATGAAAAAATTCATCATCAAATTCATATAAATAGAAAGTAGAATACTGGGAACCAAGAGCCACAGGGAATGGAGAATGCAGAGTAATTGCTCAATGGGTACTGAGTTTGAGATAATTAAAAAGTTCCAAAGAATAGATAATGATGATGGTAGTTGTACAACAATGACCACTAAACTATATGTTAAAAATGATTAAAATGGTAAATTTTATAAATATGTTTTAGAATAATTTTAAAAACCCATCATGAAGCATAACTTTTAAACATTTTCTAGAAAATGTTCTAGAAACTGATTTAGAGAATTTTGCAGTTGTCTCATTAAACCTCAAACACCAAGCGAAGCATTTATCTGACACGCAAATCTAATCCAATTGGGAATTAAGACAACAGTCCATCTATTAAATGAGGCAGTTCTTCTTCTCCCTCTAAATTACCTGCCTTTCTGTCATTTCATTTCTTGAAACACTGATTTCCAGGGGGGCAGGTACAGAAAGAGCAATTGATTTTGTTACTTCTTGGCAGAGGAAAACTGTGCTTAAGTGAGGTTTCTGAATTACTGTATATTTTAGCTAGCTATGTTCTTCCATGCCACTGTTAACATGGGTAATCGAGATATCTCCATCACAAGTTGAGAAGTTTCCATTTGAGGGCCAGCTGTCGTGATTTCTGCCAAAGGCAACAAGTCACACAGACTTCCAGCAGTAACATAACAAACTCGGTAGCTGATTCTTTTCCCAGAAAATGCAGCAGGCACCACTGTCTCTCATTCACTGCCCCATAGACAGCTCACAGGTATGAAACTGAAAACACTCCAGTCTTCAAAAGACAGGACTGAGTGGGAACTCCAGACAAAGAACTCTCTTGGATCCTCTGCAGCTCAGGACCATTGAACACCTTTGCCCAGCAACTCACCCCATGCATACATGTCTTAGCATTCTACTATCTTTTCAAACTCAAGTTGCTTCTCAATACCAGGCCTCTGGCTGTGTACATTACAACATTACAACTCAGTTTCAGGAGCTACACAAAGCAACTGCAGGAGGCACCGCAATACCTCTGGACAGAACTGAAGCAGAAGGGCCATGAGCTAATGCTGGGTTCATTTGTCCTCTCATGAAGGTATGGTCTCCTAAGGGTGATGAGAAGACATCACTTATCTTCCTCTCATACTTAGTGGTGGCCAAACTATCTAGGCAATAAAAATACGATTTTGCAAAAATAGTAAGATGAAATACTGGCCATTTTCAAGACTCCTGAAATTATTTTCAGACCTTTTATGAAAGTTTTGCAAAAGAGATCTGATAAGATATAATAAATTCAGGCCTTTGTATATGCAAAACTAGATTTTGCTTTATAGATTTGTTGGTAAGATTTGAAATAATAAATAACAAAAAAAAAAAAAACTGGTTAAATGGGATAGCCATATAAGTCTTGGTATAATGTTAACTGTCATGTATTTCAAGATTATAGATAGGATTAATTCTAAAAGCTGCTTAAGGGAGAAAAAGTTCAAGTACAGGATTTAATTTCCCTCAAGGGTAGGCTCTCCCTGTAAAAGGGGCTTCCTGAGGGAAACTTTGAACACACCTAGCACAGACATCTGAGTTGTCCCTGGGGTATACGGGTATGGGGATATTGAGGGACAATTATTCTTCCTATGGCATTTACAATCATCATACTGAAGTCAGGGCCTCCCCAAAGCGATGATGCTAAGAAATAGCAACGACACAGCACACATGAACAGGCACCTCCTGCTATTCCAGTCAGATATCTGACTTGGGTCTGATGACAATGGTCCTCTATCCTGGTGGCACATCTGAAATCGATAGAGGAGGCAGTTTAGCATGAGCAGAACAAGAACCAGGAACGACACGCCACGTATGGAATGTCATGAGGGCAGAAAGATCCGAGTGACAACAATGGGCAAAACTAGAGAAACAACTGCAGTGTGTCCGTAAAGTCATGGTGCACTTTTGACCAGTCACAGGACAAAAGTGCACCATGACTTTACGGACACACTGTATTATAAGCTAGGACCTGACATTCATGCATTTTTGACCTCCTAACCTTTCATATCATTAGTCATGTGGTTTAGACCCCTTTAAAAAGGGAACATGAAGAATAGCTTCATATGATTTTCATAAAAGTAAAAAAAAAAAAAGCTGGTTAAAAATTCAAAAGCTGGAGCTGTAGCAGAAATAGTAGTAGTATATGAAGTGCTTATTCCTAGAGAGGCAAGGACTACAACAGGATACTCCAAAGACCAGAGAACTTTTACCCTAGCCAACGCATGAATTCCGTAATCTCTCAAGTATCACTGATTGAATAAGGACTGGAGTAAGTATTCTTAGGTGCTGCTCAAACCTGGTTAGGAAGGCTTTGGGATCCCATTGCTACTATAAAATATCCATCATGACATGTTAGCATGAAGGAATAGGTGCTTTTGTCAGCCAACTGCTAGATATTTGTATAACCTGCTTCCCTTAATTAGGTTTTATTAGTTCATGTTAGTAAACAGGATGTTCTTCAAACCTCCAGATAACCTAACACCATTTTTCAAACATGCATACATAAAACCAGGCAAAAAAAACCACCTTGAGGAGGTGAAAGGAAAACAGCTGTGTGATTTATTTCATTTGGCTGAGTCAGATTTCTTTATAGAAAAAGCACCTTTAAGGACAGCATCTCAGATAGACTTTACATAGTGCTTTCTGCTCTGTAAATGATCAATATCAGTTTAGCCTCATTCCTTTGGCCAACTCAGAACACAGAGTGTGTTTAAGATTTCTTTTTTAAGTTTGCACCATTGACCAGGTAGCTCCTTCTATAGTTTGCTCATGAGTGAAAAGGTACTCTAACCTTTTGTCTTATGCAGCCCTTATAATTTTAGCTAAATTAAGAAGGGAAAATAAAGAGGACGTATATTACATCAACATTATTTTGTTTTGTTTTGTTTTTATAGGGACAGAGAGAGAGAGATAGAAAGGGACAGACAGACAGGAACGGAGAGAGGTGAGAAGCATCAATCATTAGTTTTTCGTTGCCATTGCGACACCTTAGTTGTTCATTGATTGCTTTCCCATATGTGCCTTGACCGCAGGCCTTCAGCAGACCTAGTGACCCCTTGCTGGAGCCAGCTACCTTGGGTCCAAGCTGGCGAGCTTTTGCTCAAGCCAGATGGGCCCGCACTCAAGCTGGTGACCTCGGGGTCTCGAACGTGGGTCTTCCGCATCCCAGTCCGATGCTCTATACCCTGCGCCACCACATGGTCAGGCTACATCAACTTCTGTGAAGGAATACCTCTAGAATTAATAACATGGCTGAATACCTCTGCTTGTTTTAAAAAAATGTATCCAAAGAAAGTCTTTAAATATCTGGATGGCTTTTTAAAAAGTCTTGTGCCATCTATTTCCTATTTCCTAATATCTAAGATGCCAAGATTACCTAATGTTAGAGGAAGTACATCAGGTTTAGGTTCCCTATTACGTTTTCTTGCTATACGTATGTGATGCCAGTGGCCGAGGCCAGGCAGGTTCACATGGGATTCGGGCAGACAGTAGAGGAACTGTGGAGCTGGAAAGTGTTGGGCCATACCCATTTACTGGAGGCTCACAAAGACAGGCGAGCGAATAAACAACAAAAGGGAAGGAGCTGATAAACAAAGGAAAATCTGCTGTTCAGTCAGGGCAAGGGAGCAAGGAAAACCGCACCTCACGGTGGCGGAGAGCGATCTGGGAGAATCACCGCCCAGGGAAAGCACGCACAGCCTTACACAGACCACACACACGGGGCACTGCCCTGCACCCATGCACCAGTCAGGCAAAGAGCTTGCATTTAGTGAACCTGCAAGCAAGCCTAACACAGCCGTTTTCTCCACAATGTGCACTTAGTAGTACATGAAATCCCTTTTATAATTATTATATGCCATATATTTATGCCTATTTAATAGGCCTGGGAATAGTATTTTAAATTAGTGCAGACTTTTAGGGTAGGTTTTGTCCAGTAGTTGCCTCTGGGTTGGGTAGTGAAACCCTCCCTGGCCCTGAGCTTTCTGATAACTGTTAATCTTGCTCAAACCGTACATGCCCAAATTCTTGGAACTGTCTGTCCCCAAGGCCGTTCCAGGAACTGCACGCCTCACCCGGTCGACCGTTACCATCCTCCCCCCTCTGCAGATATAAAAAACCCAAAAACCCTACCCGGGCGCGCCTTCACAGACTCACATCCGAGGGTCAGTGAACTCGCCCGGAGATCCCAATAAAGCCTGATTTTGCTTATTCGGCTGTTTGGTTCTTAATTTATTCGTTCATTGGCGGCACGTTGGGGTCTTCCATCTTTCAGGTTTGTTGTTATTTTTGCATTTATGATATATTGATGTTAGACCAGTGATTTATTTGAATATTGATTTCTAGTACAGGAATATAAGCCCTTTTTTTTTTTACAGGGAGAGAGTCAGAGAGAGGGATAGATAGGGACAGACAGACAGAAACAGAGAGAGATGAGAAGCATCAATCATTAGGTTTTTGTTGCCGTTGCGACACCATAGTTGTTTATTGATTGCTTTCTCACATGTGCCTTGACCGCAGGCCTTCAGCAGACCGAGCAACCCCTTGCTGGAGCCAGCGACCTTGGGTCCAAGCCGACAAGCTTTTGCTCAAGCCAGATGGGTCCGCGCTCAAGCTGGCGAGCTCAGGGTCTCGAACCTGGGTCTTCCGCATCCCAGTCCAATGCTCTATCCACTACACCACGGCCTGGTCAGGCTATAACCCCATATTTTAACATTGCTTTTCTATGGAAAAATATAATCAACTGTATGTTTTCCAGAAATTGTCAGTAATGAAAAACTTCAACGTAATTGTCTTGAATTTTATTTGATATATAAAATGAATCCCTTTAAATTACATTACAAAAAGGATAATCCCTCAATGTGCTCTTAACTTCCTCCTTTAAAGTCTTTTCTGTTGGCCTGACCGGTGGTAGTCCAGTGGATAAAGTGTCGAAGCGAAATATGGAGGTCACTGGTTCAAAACCCAGCAAGTTGCTGGCTGAGCGCAGGCTCATCAGCATTGGGTCACTGGTTTGAGCAGGGGAATCATCCACCTGATCCCAAAGCTCACCAGGTTAAACCCAAAGTTTGCTGGCATGGAAAGTCCAACATCGCTGGCTTGAGCAAGGGAACACTGGCACAGCCAGTGTCAAGGAGGCACACATAAGAAGCTCAATGTACAACTAAAGTGAAAGCAAATACAAGTTGATTCTTCTCACTCTCTCCCCTCCTGTCTTTCTCTCATTCTCTCTCTCAAAATAAAAAAGAACTTGTATCATCTTTGAAAAAAGGGGTTCTTTTAATTTTTTCTGTTAAATATGCAGTTATTTCCTTATTAAACAAGGATTTTGTTATTAAAAAAACAAATCTACTTGGAATTAGTTAATGAATGAATTAATATAAGGCTCTCAGATACGTAATGTAAAGCCAGAATAGAGAACCAGTGAGGTAATGAAACGAAAAGGCAATCCATCTATCAGCTAATGTGATCCTGCAAAAACTAAAGGGATACAATCTCAGGTGAAGTCATGTCTGAACTCTTAGCTTGTTGAGACAACTCAAATCCATGTCTCTCTCCTCGATATCAGCATGAGGGGATGATGACTGTGAGGCAGGGCAGAGCTGGAGCTTACAGTCAGGCAGACAAGAGTTCAAATCCCAGGTTCATGACCTAGTTGTGTATCCTTGGCTCATTTGTGCAATTCTTTCAGCCTCAGTTTCCACAGATTAAAAACGGCACTTGTAAAGCTCATGGCCGAGGCTAGGCAGGATCACAGTGGATTCGGGCTGATGGTAGAAAAACTGGAGCTGGAAAAGGTTGGGCCATTCCATTTTTTAATAAGTCTCACAATGGCGAACAAACACACAGGCAGGGGAAAACCACTTCTCAGGCAAACAAACAGCAAAAGGGCCCCTCACAGTGGTGGGCAGGCAATCCATGTACCCACGATCCCCAATCTCTCTCAAGCACAATCACCCATAGCCTTATATAGGCCGTAAACACATAGCGCAGCCACGCACCCACGAACCAATCAGGCAAAGTGCTTGCAGCTGGTAAGCCCGTGAGCAAGCCTAACACAGCTGCCCCACAGCACTCATTATATCTCATCAAGATTTTACAAAAATTAATAAGAATAAGATGTAAAACAACTAGTACAGTTTGGGTTTCGTCCCTTTTGTTAGTAGTCTGGGCTTATAGGGCACCCAGAATCAAGGTTCCAGACCCCGGCCACAAGATGAGACACCTGGAGTTTTGAGAGGTGAAACAATCAGCAAGGCACAAAGCTAATAAAGTAGCTGAGCGGGGATTTGAACTCAGATTTCCCACCTCCCAAATTTCTGATCAGTATCATTAAAATACCATATTTCCCAATGTATAAGATGCTCCCATGTATAAGACACACTTTAATTTTGTCTGAAATTTGAAAAAAAAATGCATTACATAAATTCAAGTTTTATTCATCATAAAATTCATACAATTCCTCATCACTGTCAAAATCACCATCCACTAGCTTGTCCTCATCTGTGTCTGATGATGAATCACTGTCTTCAACAATGAGCGCAAAAAAGTGGGAAATGCAAGTAAAAAATCTACAACCACTGTATAAGACACACCCGGTTTTAAGACCCCAAATTTTGGGGGGAAAAAGGTGCATCTTATACATGAGAAAATATGGTAAGTGCATGGAAGCAAACCTGTAGCAATATTTTAAATCACATCATTAAATGACCAATTGTAGTAAACTAAATGTAGCCTTGCAGATGAAGAATATGGAAATAGCCTGCTAAAGAATAAGTAAGTGGGTACATTTATCTGAGAAAATTTCAATGTGTCTTGTGCACATAAGCACACAGAAGAGAAGGACATGAAGATGTTAAGAATACTTTACATACTCTACCTCCCTATCGGTACAAAAGGAAAGGGGTTTATTTAGATGCCATGGCCTGGGAGAATGAGGGACTCCAGTCTCAAAGACTATCTCTACTTAGTTCTTTTGTGATATAATCTCTCCTATTTCATAATAGTTGATTTTTCACTGATATGTAAGGTAAATGTGTAAATTGTAGATTTAATTGTAAAGAATTCTTTTATATATCAGTTTCAGTCATTTTTTTTCATTTCTATGTCAGTGTGCAGAATACAAAGACAATCTTGTTAAAAAAGGAAATCTGTTTCTCCCTACATGATTTTTTACTTAAGTTTCAAGCAGTGACGTTTGATGTGATGCTTTACTTATTCAACTGACTAAAATAATGCATGTGATGATAATTAAAGCAGTTTAAAGGCCCTGGCCAGGCAGTTCAGTTGTTCACAGTGTCATTCCAATACACCAAGTTTGCAAGTTTGACCCCCAGTCAAGGCACATACAAGAATCAACCAAGGAATACGTTAATAAGTGCAACAAAAAATCAATGTTTCTCTATTTATCTCTCCCCCCCTCTCTCTCTTTCTAAAAATCAATCAATAAAATATTTTTAAGTAAAAAAGAAGCCTTTTAGAGATAACCTTCTTTAAAAATAAATAAATAAAACAACTAATATAGTAGGTATTCAAAAATGAGAGCTGGGTGAACTAAGTAATCTAAGTGAGCCATTGGCAATAAAGACGAAACAACCTTTAGTTCATCTCTTCAAACATGAAACATAGTACATAATTTTTCAAACTTCATATTTTTCTGAAGCCAATACCAAAGATCTCTTCATGGCCAACTAGTGGAAAAGATTACAACTTACTTAATTAGAAAAACTTCTAGTAATACCTAATTCTAAAAAAAGATAGAATTTATGAATCTGGATGTCAGAACAAAGAACAGTTTATGAGCCTCATCCATACTTCCTGAGAATAAAGAAATACTTAGCCCAGGGGCAAATAAGAAACCCAAATCCTAAACAAACATACCTCTATGGCTTTACAGTTCCATGGCCTATTCAAATTCTAGCTTCAACATTTCAGTAAATCACACATTTGTTAAACTTTAATTTATTCATCTGTTAAATGGAAATATTCCTGTGCCATCCTCAAGTTCTCATAAAAACTAAAAGTGGTAATGTAGGTAAAGTACATAGCATAGCATGGATTTTATTTCCCTTACTCTTCCTATATTTTGATTCGTAGTCATGAAGTTTCTGACAATAACCGTATGCCCCTGAAATATTTCCTCTTCATGAAGCAAACAACTCTCAAACCCAGATAGCAAACATTCACAGACACTAGAGAGAGTGACAGCAGCAGCAGAATTAAACAAAATAGAGAACAAAAAGACAATAGAAAAATTAATGACACATATAGCTGGTTCTTCGAAAAGAGTAATAATGTTGACAAAGTTCTGTCTAGACTCACTAAGGAAAAAAACAGAAAAGATTCAAGTAAACAAAATCAGAAATAAAAGAAGTTACAATAGACAGCACAGAAATACAAAGAACTATACAAGAATACTATGAAAGGTTTTATGCCACTAAATTCAGTAACTTAGAAAAAATGAACAAGTTCTTAAAAACATATAACCTTCCTAGACTGAATTATGAAGAACTGGAAAATCTAAACAGAACAATTAACAGTGAGAAATTTTAAAAAGTCGTCAAAAACTTCCCAAAAAGTGAAAGTTCATGATCAAGTGGCTTCATTAGTAAAATTTACCAAATCTTCAGAAAGATTACCTCTTTCTACAGCTTTTCTAAAATATTGAAGATACAATACTTCATTAACACATTTTATGAGGCCAACAGGTATAAGGCCTGATATCAAAACGTGGCAAAAACAACCGAAAAAAGAGAAAATTACAGACCAATACCACTGATGAATATAGATGCAAAAATCTTAAACTAAATGCTAGTTAACTGAATACACTATATTAAAATGATAATATATCATGATCAAGTGGAATTCATTCTAGGGCATAACAATAGTTCAACATAAGCAAATCAATCAAAGCAACACACCAAATTAATATCAACAAAATAAAGGATAAAAATCAGATAATCATATCTATACATTCAGAAAAAGCATTTGGCAAGATTCAACAACCACTTAGAATTAAAACACTCAATTCAATGAGTATAGAAGGAAACTATTTCACCAGTATAAAGGCCACATACGACAAAATTTCAGCTAATATCATACTCAATGGTGAAAAATGAAAGCTTTTCCTCTATGATCAGGAATAAGACAAAAATGCCCACTCTCACCACTATTTTTCAACATGGTACTAGAAGCCCTAGCCAGAGAAATCAGGTAAGAAAAAATAATAAAAAGCATCCAAATTGGGAATGAGTAAGTAAAATTGTTCTTTTTACAGAAGACAAAATTCTTTATAAAGAAAACCCGAGGGCCTGGTCTGTGGTGGTGCAATGAATGGAACGTGGACCTGGAATGCTGAGGTTGCCTGGTCAGGGCACATATGGAAGTGAATGCTTCCTACTCCTCCCCGCCTTCTCTCTGTCACAGCTCTCTAAAACGAATGAAAATATTTTTTTAAATTATACAACAAGAAAAGAAAATGCTAAAGACTCCACCAAAAAAACTATTAGAAATATTACACAAATATACTAAAGTTACAGGATACAAAATCAATGTGAAAAACTACTGCATTCCTATAAGAGGAACAAAAAAACACTTGTTCTCACCTAATTCGAGTGTGCTGGTCTCAAATCTGACATTAGTTTTTCTCAATAAGCTACAGTTTTTTTGCAATTCAAGATTTTAGGTTTTCATCATACTGTAAAATATTCAACATTTAGTCTAACATAATTAACTAGAATGTCTTCTTGGGCATCATCTTTCTGAAAATATAATAATTTATATAATGCAGTAAATACACTAATACACTAAAAAATATGATTCATCAGAATTTGTCTAAAATTTCAAAATACAACATATTAAAACATTTATTTTAATCATAAAATTTGGGCAAAACTTATTAAATTCTATTCAGGCAAAAAATTGTGTTTATATCTCTTGCGTTTGTGTACTTGTTGAGGACAATCTCATCTGATGCTCCAGCAGTAGCCTGTTCATCACTAACAGCTCCAAGATTTTCGGGAATCTTATCAAAGTGACTGTTCAGGAAATGAATCTTAACACTCAAGTTATATCCAATGTCGCGGAAAGCCAACACCATCCTTTGAACCAGAAGTTCATAGTTTTCTGCTTTTTTGTTGCCAAGGAAGTTCTTTGTAACTGCCACGAATGACTGCCATGCTGCTTTTTCCTCCTTATTCATCTTCTGGCAAATTCTTTGTCACATATGAGGGTTCAAATTTGAGGTCCATCAAATATACCTGTTTTATCTTCTCGAAAGACAAGGCAGGAAAAGCAGAAATAATATATTGAAAGCATTCACTTTCTCTCTTCAAAGCCTGAACAAACTGCTTCATTAAGCCAAATTTGATGTGAAGTGGAGGAAAATGATACTGTCTTGATTAACTACAGGTTCATTCACAATATTTTGCATCCCTACTTCCAGAGCTTCACATTTCAGCCATTCCTTCTGTGTCCAGTATTTCTCCCGAGCTTGGCTGTCCCACAAACACAGAAATGAAGGATACTTCGTGAAACCTCTCTCTTGTCCTAACAGGAAATTTACCATTTTGAGATCCACACAAATGATCCACTTATGCTCCTCATACGTCAGTAAGTCTAGGCCAATTTTTATGTCATTATAATCTTCTCGCAGATGAGATGAATAACTAATTGGAACCACTGCATAAACCTTACCGTTGTGTAGTAGAACACGTTTCAGACTCTGTTTAGAGCTGTCAAGAAATAGGCGCCATTCTGTTGGACTGTAAGTGGTAACACCTAGTTAGCTGAGAAGACTATTGATATCATGACAGTAAACAAGTGTTTGTCTTTGGAAAAGAAGTCCACAAATATTTGTTCACACTTCCTGAAATGGGATACTTTAGCTGACCGGTGAAGTACATTTTTTTCTTCAAGCCTGGAGGCTAATAACTCAGCTGCTTTCTGTGATAGGCCCAAATCTCTTACTAAGTCATTCAATTCAGGATGGCTAAACTACTGAGGGGTTAATGACTACTTGGCATCAGAAAAAGACTCTTCAGATTCTACAACTATTTCCTCATGCATCTTATCAAAATACACTTGATCACCATGTTCACTTTCTTCATCTTTAGAAGAAATAAAACCATTGTAAACTGGAACCGGGAGTGTCTCAGAGTGTGGGATAAGTCGTATTGCTGAAGGAATATTAGAATATGAGATCATATGTCGTTCTTTCTTGCCGATGCCTTTTGTATGGATCAGACAGAAATAACAGTCACTGCTGTGGTCCTTAGGTTCACACCAAAGTATGGGAATACCAAAGGCATTCCTTTGCATTTTCCTTTTGTCCAGTCACGAAGCATTTCCTCACAATTATGACACACAATATGAGGAACCCAATTCTTGTCTTGACCACCAAGGGAAACTTGAAAATAGGCAATATATGCATGTGTCACAAATGATGAAATATTGTGCCTTTGTTGTTGAAGTGTGTAACAGCACATATATAACAGAAGGTGTCAGGACTATTCTTAGATTTACACCTACTTGAAGAAGGCATGATTCAATCTTAAAACAAAATAAGAGGGTTTTTTCATCAGATAATTTTTTACATTTGTAAACAACTACAATTATGTAAAAGTGATGTTTGTAAAACATTAATTGCCTTGTGGTTATGTTCAATCCAAGAGTCAAATGCCCTATAACTCCAACTTAAAACCAATGCATGCCATTAATTTTAACAAAAAGAAATTAGAATTGCATAAAGCCTGACCCAGCGGTGGTGCAGTGGATAGAGCGTTGCATTGGGATGTGGAAGACCCAGGTTCGAGACCCTGAGGTCACCAGCTTGAGTGTGTGCTCATCTGGCTTGAGCAAAAGCTCACCAGATTGGACCCAAGGTGGCTGGCTCCAGCAAGGGGTTGCTTGGTCTGCTGAAGGCCCACGGTCAAGGCACATATGAGAAATCAATGAACAACTAAGGTGTCGCAAAAAAAAAAAGAAAGAAAGAAAACTAGAGCATGCACCAAAATTCGGATTTCAGATTTGGAATCAGCGATGCAGAAATATATAGAAAAAGTTCTAGTACCTCATGCAACTGAAAATGAAGAAAAAATTGTTTCTCAGTGTAATGATAAAATATCAGAAAAATCAATTTTAAAAATTCTATTTATATTGCAATTAAAAAAATAAAATACATAGGAATAAAGTTAACAAAGGATGGGAAGAAATCCCCATACACTGAAAACTACGAAAATACAGTATTGAAATAAATTGAAGACGACACAAAGAAATAGAAAATTATTCTTTGTTCGTGGACTGAAAGAATCAATATAGTTAAAATGAACATATTACCAAAAGCAAAATTCATATTTAATGCAATCCTCTTCAAAATCCCAATGGAAAAAAGAAATCATCAAGATTTGTATGTAACCATAAAAGACACGGAATATCTAAAGCAATCCTAAGAAAAAAGAACAAAGCCAGGGAGGTTTAAAAAAGAATACTCTGATTTTAAATTATACTACAATGCAATAATCAAGATAGTATGGTATTTGCTGAAAGACATGCCAATGGGAGAGGACTGAGAGCCCAGAAATAAACCCACATTAATATAGACAACTAATTTTCAACAAAAAAGCCAAAAACATAGAGTGGAGAAAGAAAATCATCTTCAATAAATGATGTTGGGAAAATTAAAGCCACATGCAAAAGAATGAAACTAGACTGCTATTTGACACCATACACAAAATTAACTCTAGATCTGAATATAAGATATGAAACAATAAAATACATGGGAGAAAACATTGTTATTAAACTTATGGACCTTGGTCTCAGAGAGGATTTTATGAATTTGACCCTAAAGCAAGGGAAGTAAAATAAAGAATTAATGAATGAAACAACATATCAAATTAAAGAAGCTTCTTCACAGAAAAATAAACAATCAAAAACAACAAAAACAGGCTACCAACTGAACTAGAGAAGATATTTGCTAATAATACCTCCAAGAAAAAGTTAATATCCAAAATACATAAAGAACTCATACAACTCAACAACAACAGAACAATCCAATTTAAAAAATAAGCAGATCTCAACACTTTTCCAAAGAAGACATACCAATGGTCAACAGATATATGAAAAGATGCTCAACTTCACTAACTATAAGGAAAATGAATATCAAAACCACAATGAGATACCGACTCACACCTTTTAGAACAACTATTATCAAGATGAGAAATAACAGTAGTTGGAGAGGACATGTAGAAAAAGAAACCCTCATACACTGCTGGTAAAGATTTAAATTGATATAGCCACTTTGGAAAACAGTATAGTGGTTCCTCAAAAACTTAAGACTACAGCTACAATATTACCCAGCAATCCCCCTTATGGGTATCCACCCAAAATAATTTAAAACATTAACTTGTAAGTATACCCTATGTTCACTGCAGCATTATACATGGTAGCCAAGTTGTGGAAATGATCTAAGTGTACTTTGATGAATAATTGAGTAAAGAAAATGTGGTATGTATATACAATGGAATACTACTTGACCATTTGCAAAAACATGGATAGATCTTGAGAGTATCGTGCTAAGTGAAATAAGTCAGATGGCATTGACTTATTTAAGGCCAAGAACCATATGACCTCATTCATATGTGGGATATAAAACAGAAAAGAACAAATGAACAAAGAAACAAACTCTTAGACGCAGACAACAGGAAAGTGGTCACCAGAGGGAAGCTGGGTGGGGAGGGGGTGAAAAGGGTATTTATGGTGAAAGAGAAAGACTAAACTTCGGGTGGTGAGCACACAACACAATATACAGATGATAAATACCAACTTCAAGTCCTATGCAACATTTCCAATGTCTAAACCTCAAAATTACTACTAATATATTAAGGAAAAAGAGTAAGAATGATAATGGCATAGGCTTATTTCTTACCATTTAGTGTATAATAAACTATAGTATGCTCTAAAATCTAGGGGCCGCCATTATCTGACCAGGTCCCAATGGAGGTACAGATCAATTGCTAAGCAGCAAACAAATCATGTTAAATTAATGATACTCACATAGAAAATCTGTATCAAATACTTCTCCAAATACGAAAGCTGAGATATATAATCAATTCACAAACAAACATCATTGATTAAAAGAAAAAAAAACAGCCAGTTGTCCACCTAATTTATATAACTTTTAACCTAACAACTTGTGAATGACTTCATACAATTATTATCATGACCAAAATAAGATGTATGAGAAATAGAGGTATATAAGAAAATAATATATATACATCGATGACTTGTTTTTCTTATATTTTTTACTGCCTTTTATTTATTTATTTATTTTTACTTACTTTTCTCAATAGAAACAATAAGTCTATAAAGACCCATCTATATGCTCCCATCTGAAACATCACAACCAATATCATGGAAACAATGATTGGGCCCACTTAAAGGCTTACTGATTATCCGAAGCTAAGAATTGATCATACCCTTGGAGGAAAGCATGCACTTCTACCAAATAACCAGACTGACAAAACTAAAAACTAAACTCAAGACAATGTGGCTATTAGAGTATGCTGGAGGAAGTGACTAATGCTACATGAAGGGAGAGCAGAAAAGATTTCATAGAGAGTGAATTTCAGCAGTTAGAGGTTAACAACATCACAGAACTGTGCCTCTCTTTTCAATTCTTCATTCAGTGTCTTTACATCGGTACCCTGAAACTGGGTGACAATACACCCAGAATAGCCAAACAATACAAAACAGGCATCCCTCCCATCAACATCGCTTATTAGATAGACATCTACCAGCACGCAAGTGCTCTCAATGGCAAAGTTCTATGCAGTACAGACCACATGTGCAAATGACCAGAAGTATGAAGATTTAGAAAGAGCAAGTTCACGAAGAGTGGAATGTGGAAAACAAAGGAGGGAGTAGTAATGGGTAGGAAAGAAAGGGAGGTTGAGACCCTGATTTGTCACGGTGCTATAATGTCTATAACCTACCTATGAGTCATTACCACAGTGAATTAGGGTTAAGATGAGAAAGAAAAAACAACAGTCACTATATTACAAAATACAGAGCTTTTAACATAAACTGCACTGATCTGAACATCTAAAACTATTAAGTCCTCAAACAAGGAGATAACCACAGCTGAACTAAAGCGGCTATTCTTTGGCAGAGACAAACTGCTTTGATCCAGAGATGAGTAAATACCAGGAAAAAAAATCCATAGAAAATGCTGAATGAAAACAAAATTTAAAATATAAGCAAAACAAGAAAATACTCATCAGAGAGAAACTACCATGAAAAACAAAGTGTTGAGGGAGCAAGATGGCAATGGAGTAGGCGGACGTACCAACTTCCAACTCCCAAAACTAAAGTGGATTATAATTCAAATTTAAGAACCATCATCTGGATAAACCAACTTTGAACTAAACTAAGTGGACTCTTCAACCAAGGAACACTGCAGAAGCCACATTGAGACTGGTAGGAATAGCGAAAACGCGAAGAGGGCTGCCCAGCTCCCCGGAGCAAACGGCAGCCCGGAGAGACTCGCGTGGCGGGAGGAGAGTTTGGCGGAGAGGGAGGGACCTGGGTCCCAGGATACAAGCCCCAGACTGCAGTCCCAGAGCCTAGAAGAGGCGTTTGGACAGTACTGAGCTGTGAAACAAGTGAGGATACTGTTTGTGAGAAAGAGACAGTTCTCTCAGACCCAAGATTCTTTTTAAAGGAACAGAGCAGAAAACCTCTCTCACAACCACGCACCCGGGGCACAGGGGGACGGGGACAGAGGAGAGGACTAAAGCAGCGAAAAGAGAGTGTGGACTGAAGGCACAGGGACAAAGACTCTGAGAGACAGCCACCCTAACCCCTGAGCTAAGTCACTTCCCTAAACAAAAACGAATATTTCCCCTGGAACTAGCAATATCGGCAAAGGGAGACAGGACACTAGCCAAACAAGCTCTCCAACGGCAATTAGAGAAGAGCTGCTTAAAGGGAGGGAGACCCCAGGACTACAGTATGGAGACTTAGGGCCCACCCTTCCTACTCTGCTGAGGGTTGCTAAAGGAATGGTGGCGGCAGGACGCTGAAACATGGTTCTGTTGGAGGGGCCCAGCCGGTGTGAGCTTGGTCTAGCCCAGCAGGGGCGAAGGGGACGCACTAAAGCAGTCCTGCAGCTGCGGGCCTGCCTGTATCCCCACGGGTGGGGGGAAAAGCGGGTGCCCAGGAACAGGCAGAGATCTGCTCTGCAACCCCGCGCAAGCTGGCCCTGAACGAAGGGACGGGGCTAGGACAAGGGATGGGTGGGAGCTCGCGGCTGAGCTCATGCCACAAGCCAAGCCTGGCCAGAGAAACCGCGGATTGCCATCCTGCATGCATGATTTGGTTCCGAACACGGGGGCAAGGTAGAGCCCAGGACGAGCAGAAGTTCACAGCTGAGCGCACGCAAAGAGCCACGCCTGGCACAATAAACCTTGCTTTGCGACCCTGCACAGAAGGGCCCAGACGTCAAGGGTGGGGCTAAAGCTCTGGACGGGCAAAGGCTCACAGCTGAGAGCACGTCAAAAGCCCCGACCAATCAGCGAAACTGAGGCGAGCAGGCTCTAACCGCGGGTGATGGGCGGAAGCCCGGAAACAAGCTGGGTCCACAGGTGAGCAAAGGTACTCACGTCTACCCTTGAGGCTGAGGCTATGGGTTGAGTGACAGCCCCTCCTGCAGAGGAGAAGCAGACATCACAGCAACAGCCGCAGTGGGCCGGCGCTGGCAACGCCCATACCCAACTGCCCTAGGCAGCGGCAGAGGGAGTGGTGGGCCTGCAGACAGACCACACCTAGAGAACACAAAGGCAACACCTACTAGAATCCAGTGGCGACAACTTGCTTATACACAGACAAAATGGGCAGGCAGAAGAATGCAAACCAAATGAATCAAGAGAAGTCCCCAGAGAAGGACCTGAATAAACCACATATAACCAAATTACCAGATGCAGAATTTAGAATAATGATAGTTAGGATGTTCAAAGAAATTAGAGCAACAATGGATAGTCACTATGAACACGTAAATAGAGAAATAACAAGTATAAAAAATGAAATTGAAATAATAAAAAAGAATCAGAAAGAAATGACATATACAATATCAGAACTAAAGACCACAATGAAAGGAATTAAAAGCAGGATGAATGATGGTGAGGATCGAATCAGCGAGTTAAAGGACACAATAAACAAAGGCACAGAAGCAGAGAAGAAAAAGGAAAAGAGACTTAAAAATTTGAGGAAACTCTAAGGGAGCTCTGTGCCAACATGAAGAGAAACAACATTCGCATCAGAAGGGTCCCTGAAAAAGAGGAAAGAGAACAAAAAATAGAAACATTGTTCAATCAAATCATAGCAGAAAACTTCCCTATATTAAGGCTGGAAAACACTGCACACGTTCAAGAAGCACACAGAACTCCATTAAAAAGAAACCCAAAGAAATCTACACCAAGACACATCATAGTTAATATACCAAAGCTAACTGATAAAGAGAAAATTTTAAAAGCTGCTAGAGAGAAAAAGGCTATCACCTACAAAGGAGCCCCCATAAGGATGGCATCTGACTTCTCAACAGAAACAATTGAGCACAGAAGGGAATGGAAAGATATAATCAAAGTAATGCAAAAGAAGAATCTACAACCAAGACTAATCTATCCAGCAAGGCTAACGTTTAAAATTGAAGGAAACAATAAAGAGCTTCCCAGACAGAGAAAGCCTCAAGGAATTCATTAAAACCAAACCAATTCTGCAAGAGATACTAAGGGGCCTGTTGTGAACAGTTCAAAGGGAGAAAAGAATATAGCAAAAAAAAAATACAGCTTTAAAGAATAAAATGTCAATAAACAACTACATATCAAAAATAACCTTAAATGTAAATGGATTAAATGATGCAATCAAAAGACATAGGGTAGCTGCGTGGACCCATACATATGCTGTCTACAAGAGACACACCTTAAAACAAAAGATGCACACAGACTACAGGTAAAAGGATGGAAAAAATATTTCATGCAAATGGAAATGAAAAGAAAGCCAGGGTAGCAGAGCTTATATCTGACAAAATAGATGTTAAAACAAAGGCTGTAGTAAGAGATAAAGAAGGACACTACATAATGATAAAGGGAACAACTCAACAGGAAGATATAAATAACTATTATAAATATCTACGCAACAAATATAGGAGCATCGACATACATAAAGCAGACTTTGATGGATATAAAGGGCGAGATTAACAGCAATACTATCATAGTAGGGGATTTCCATACCCCACTAACAACACTGGATAGACCCTCAAGAAAGAAAATTAATAAAGAAACAGCAGATTTAAAGGAGACACTAGATCAACTTGATTTAATGGATATCTTCAGAAATTTTCACCCTAAAGCAGTAGAATATACATTGTTATCAAGCGCTCATGGGACGGTTTCTAGGATAGACCACATGTTAGGACACAAAAATGGTCTCAATAAATTTAAGAAGACTGAAACCATATCAAGCATATTCTCTGGTGACAATGCCATGAAACTAGAAATTAACCACAAAAGAAAAACTGAAAAATACTCAAACACATGGAAACCAAATAGCATGATATTAAATAATGAATGGATTAACAATGAGATCAAAGAAGAAATAAAAAAGTTTCTAGAAACAAATGATAATGAGCATATATCAACTTGAAATTTATGAAACACAGCAAAAGCAGGTCTGAGAGGGAAGTTTATTGCATTACAGGCATATCATAAGAAGCTAGAAAAAGCTCAAATAAGCAACCTGACCCTGGATCTAAAAGAACTAGAAAAACAACAGCAAATAAAACCCAGGACCAGTAGAAGGAAGGAAATAATAAAGATCAGAGCAGAAATAAATGAAATAGAGGCTAAGGAAACAATACAGAGGATCAATGAAACCAGAAGCTGGTTCTTTGAAAAGGTAAACAAGATTGATGAACCTTTAACTAGACTCCCCAAGAAAAAAAGAGAGAGGACTCAAATAAATAAAATTAGAAAGGACAGTGGAGAAATAACAACTGACACAACAGAAATACAAAGCATTATGAGAAAATACTATGAAGAACTCTGTGCCAAAAAATTAGACAATCTAGGTGAAATGGACAAATTTCTTGAATTATATAATCTTCCAAAAAATCAATCTGGAAGAATAAGAACACCTAAACAGACCAATTACAACAAATGAGATCGAAACAGTTATCAAAAAACTCCAAAAAAAAAAACGTCCTGGGCCTGATAGCTTCACAAGTTAATTCTATCAAAAATTCAAAGAAGAACTAACTCCTATCCTCCTCAACCTATTTCAAAAAATTCAAAAGGAAGGAAGACTCCCCAACTACTTTTATGAGGCGACCACAATTCTGATCCCGAAACCGGGCAAAGACAACACAAAGAAAGAAAATTATAGGCCAATATCCCTGATGAATTTAGACACTAAAATTCTCAACAAAATATTAGCCAACTGGATCCAGCAATATATGAAAAAAATCATACACTATGATCAAGTGGGATTTATTCTGGAGAGGCAAGGCTGGTTCAATATATGTAAATCAATTAATGTGATTCATCACATAAACAAAAGGAAGGACAAAAATCACATGATAATTTCAATAGATGCAGAAAAGGCATTTGATAAAATCCAGCACCCATTCATGCTCAAAACTCTCAGTAAAGTGGGAATACAGTGAACATTCCTTAACATGATAAAGGCCATCTACGACAAACCCACAGCAAACATCATACTAAATGGACAAAAATTAAAAGCAATCCCCTTAAGATTTCGAACCAGGCAGGGATGCCCCCTTTCACCACTCTTATTCAACATAGTTCTCGAAGTCCTAGCTACAGCAATCAGACAAGAAGAAGAAATAAAAGGCATCCAAATTGGAAAAGAAGAAGTAAAACTGTCATTATTTGCAGATGATATGATATTGTATATTGAAAACCCTAAAGTCTCAGTCAAAAAACTACTGGACCTTATAAATGAATTCAGCAAGGTGGCAGTATATAAAATTAATACTCAGAAATCAGAGGCATTTCAATATATCACCAATGAACTGTCAGCAAAAGAAATTAAGGAAACAATCCCCTTCACTATTGTAGCTGAAGAAATAAAGTACCTAGGAGTAAATTTAACCAAGGAGGTTAAGGACTTTTACTCGGAAAATTATAAAACATTGGTAAAAGAAATCAAGGAAGATACAAACAAGTGGAAGCATATACCGTGCTCATGGCTAGGAAGAATAAACATCATTAAAATATCTATATTACCCAAAGCAATTTACAAATTCAATGCAATACCAATTAAAATACCAATGACATACTTCAAAGATATAGAACGCATATAACAAAAATTTATATGGAATCAAAAAAAGAACACGAATAGCCTCAGCAATCTTAAAAAGAAAAAATAAAGCAGGAGGTATCACTCTTCCAGATATCAAGGTTTACTATAAGGCCATTATACTCAAGACAGCCTGGTACTGGCATAAGAACAGGCACATAGATCAATGGAACAGAACAGAGGACCCAGAAATAAACCCACAGCTTTATGGACAACTGATATTTGACAAAGGAGGAAAGAACATACAATGGAGTAAAGACAGCCTCTTTAACAAATGGTGTTGGGAAAATTGGACATCTATCTGCAAAAAAATGAAACTAGACCATCAACTTACACCATTCACAAAAACAAACTCAAAATGGATAAAAGACTAAAATGTAAGTCGTGAAACCATAAGCATCTTAGAAGAAAACATAGGCAGCAAGCTCTGACATCTGTAGCAGCAATATATTTGCCGATTTATCTCCACGGGCAAATGAAATAAAAGGCAAGATAAACAAATGGGACTATATCAAACTAAAAAGTTTTTGCACAGCTAAAGACAATAAGAACAGAATAAAAAGACAAACCACACAATGGGAGAACATATTCGACAGCACGTCTGATAAGGGATTAATAACTAAAATTTATAAAGAACTTATAAAACTCAACAACAGGAAGACAAACAATCCAATCAAAAAATGGGCAAAAGAAATGAATAGAAATTTCTCCAAAGAGGACATACAGATGGCTAATAGGCATATGAAAAAATGCTCAACATCACTAATTATTAGAGAAATGCAAATTAAAACCACAATGAGATATCACCTCACACCAGTCAGAATGGCACTCATCAGCAAAACAAAGAATAAGTGCTGGCGGGGTTGTGGAGAAAAGGGAACCCTTCTGCACTGCTGGTGGGAATGCAGACTGGTGCAGCCACTATGGAAAACAGTTTGGAGATTCCTCAAAAAATTAAAAATCGAACTGCCTTTTGACCCAGCTATCCCAGTTATAGGAATATACCCTAAGAACACCTTAGCACTGTTCGAAAAGAAGAAATGCGCCCCCATGTTCCTGGCAGCATTGTTCACAATAGCGAAGATCTGGAAACAGCCCAAGTGTCCGTCAGAAGACGAGTGGATTAAAAAGCTATGGTACATATATACTATGGAATACTACTCAGCTATAAGAAACGATGACATCGGATCATTTATAACAAAAATGGATGTACCTAGATAACATTATACGGAGTGAAATAAGTAAATCAGAAAAAAAGAAAAACTGAGAACAGCATGGTTACATACATAGGTGGGACATAAAAGTGAGAATATGAGACATGGACAAGAGAGTGGTGGTTAATGGGTGGGGGGAGAGAGGGAAGGGTGGGATAGGGAGGAGGGGAGGGACACAGGGAAAACCAGATTGAAGGTGACAGAGGACAATTTGACTTTTGGTGAAGGGTATGCAACACAATTGAATGATAAGATAACCTGGAGATGTGTTCATTGTACATATGTACCCTGATTTATTGGTGTCACCCCATTAGAATTAATAATATATATATATATATATATATATATATATATATATATATATATATATATATATATATATATATATAAAAATATAAATGTAAACATCAACACTAATAGCCTGGTGAAATTACTTAACTTGAAAGAAAATGAACCCATCACACTGACTCTGAAAAGCAGCAGAGTGATTCAAAGTACAAAATCTGGAACCAGATTTCACACTATTAGGCGAAAAAACAAGTCACCTAAGGAGAGAAAAATGTCAGTTCGTATCAATTTTAAAGCTAGCCAAGGTATCTTTCAGTATTAAAGCAAGTATATTCTCAAACATACAAGAATAACACTGATAAACTTTAATAAAAGTTTTTCTGAAAAATCTTAATGAAAAAAAAAATCTAGTATCCACCTCACACACACACCAAAAAAGAAAGACTGGTCAAAATGAATATGCAAGAAATTAAAAAACTGTTATAAAAGAACTACTGGTGAGTACGTAAACCTTTCAAGAGTGTGGCTAAAAGACACTGGAGTCACAAGGTTAAAGATCTTGACAACATAAAATATAACAACTCAAAAGGTTGAACAGGAAGAAAAGATAGGAGGCAATATAAATGCATTTATCTTTTTCATCTTTCAGAGGAACCATCTATACCATCTAAAATCAAAAATATATAAAATAAAGTCATAATGACCCAAACAACAGTGTTCCACCATTGTTTTGAAGTTCAACAACCGCTTCAGCTCTATAATTTATTTGTTCTGTTATTTAATAAAATTAAATATATTTTTAAAAATATCATGTGTGATATGACCCAATCTTTATGAAGGACTTTTTAGTCATCTATCCATCATTCCATTGAGCTATATAAAAATTCATAGAGAGGCATTTGCAGTGATGATTATCAAATATTAACCAGTTATTTGTAGATTATAAGACTTAAGTTGCCTGACCATGTAGTGGTACAGTGGATAGAGCAGTAGACTTGGATGTGGAGGGGCCCAGGCTTGAGACCCTGAGGTCGCCAGCTTGAGCGCGGGCTCATCTGGTTTGAGCAAAAGCTCACCAGCTTGAGTCGAAGGTCGCTGCCTCGAGCAAGGGGTTACTCGGTCTGCTGAAGGCCCGCGGTCAAGGCACATATGAGAAAGCAATCAATGAACAACTAAGGTGTCAAAAAACGAAAAAAACTGATGATTGATGCTTTTCATCTCTCTCCGTTCCTGCCTGTCTGTCCCTATCTATCCCTCTCTCTGATTCTCTCTCTGTCTCTGAAAAAAAAAAAAAAGGCTTAAGTGGTTTAAATGTATCTCTCTACTTTTCTAATATATTTTGATTTTTAAATAATAAGCATGTTTTATTTTTAGAAAAGACTATGAGTTTAATAAAATGAGGCAAAATAGCCAACCCGTGGTGGTCCAGTGGATAAACTGTCGACCTGGAACGCTGAGGTCGCTGGTTCGAAACCCTGGGCTTGTCTGGTCAAGGCACATATGGGAGTTGATGCTTCCTGTTCATGCCCCCACTTCTCCACTCTCTCTTGAACTCTCCCTCTCTCTACTCTCTAAAATTAATAAATAAAATCTTTAAAAAAATAAAATGAGACAAAATAGACTAAATGACACATACCAAAATCTAGAATTTACAAAGAAAATTAGTAAAAAGTCATTCATACAAATCTAGGACTAATTATCAGTCCAAAGATTCCAAAAGAGTAAACAAAGAGTAGAAAAAGAAAAGATATTTTATGAGGATTCTTTAAAAATAAATAGCTTTCGTGCAGCCTCTGGCCTCATTACCTCTACGGACGGGGAAATGTGTCACAGCCTCCTTATCTCAGGGAGTGGGGACTTCAAGGATCACTCCCCTTAAGAAAGGGCTAATGGGTACTGAATGCAGGAGGGAGACAAGGAATGTGCATCCAACTTGTATTGGGAAACACTAGAAACCTGAAGTGGGGCTGGGAAGAGCGAGAGAGGCAGGAGGTCTGTGTTTAGGAAGCTACAGGGCCTGCCAGGGGTAGGCATATCTCATGAGTCACAAGAGGATCGGCAGGGAGAGAGCTAGCACCGAACCATTCTAAGTTTTGCCAAGCAGAGCACCTGACAGGTTAAATGACAGCAACAATGAATGTTTATTCTGTGGAAAGAACCTTAGAAGACCAGAGAACAAGGGGAGTATAGTGAACCTCAAAGGTGAATAAAAAAATCAGCTATCAGAGCAGAGCCACACACATTTTAAAATTTACATTGCTTAGCTTCAAATACAAGAATCCTGCAGCATGAAAGAAATCCAATATTGAAGGGAAATAAGAAAACCAAATGCCATTAGTAAATCATGAAACTGCGGAGCTACTAGAATATTCCATTGAATTATTGGCCAGTCATTTGGCAAATATTTATTGAAGTCTATACAAAGTACAATCAGTCAAATAATTTATTTCAGCATCTATATGCTAATAATATTGTTTGGCACATAGACAAAATTACAGTCAGATTAGAGGTGAAATAGATGGGCTTTACTGATTGCTTATATTTACATAGAGGGGTGGGAGCCAAGGATGACCTGAGCCAGAAGAATGAATGTCCATTGAGTGATAAGAGAACATGTTTCTGCCACGTGCACACAGTACAAATTTGTTGGCAGCCACGGAAGACATGGAAACATGACGGTTAACAAGGCAGAAATGTCCTGGCATTATTATGACCTAAGCAGGAGTACCCAAATTATTGTAGTCTGAGAATTAATTCTAACTTTGAAACATTATCTAATCTCCATAAGATCAGACATAGTTTTAATGTCTGCTATACAATTCAAAATTACTTAAAAGCACTATCTGAGTCACAGTAACTTTTTACCACTGCATATTTTTCCAGTCACTGCATATGTTTGAAAAATAGGACAAGCATATGACAGAAACATAGGAATTCATACACCTATTCTTTCTGTGGATCCTAGAGTTGTTTTAACACACAGACTAGAAAACACTTCTTTTTTTGAGAGAGAGAGAGACAGGTAGGGAGAGAGAAGGTGAGATGCATCAACTTATAGTTGCATCACTTTAGTTGTACATTAAGCTTCTCATACGTGCCTTGACTGGGGCTGTGCCAGTGTCCTCTTGCTCAAGCCAGCAACCTCAGGCTTTTCATGCGAGTGATTGTTTTATCTCAAGTTGGCAAGCTTTTGGATCGTGGGGACAATTCCCCCACTCAAGCCAGAGACCCCACCTGACGAGCCCACACTCCGAGCCAGCAACCTCAAGGTTTACAACCGTCAACCTCAGTATTCCAGGTCAATGCTTTATCTACTGCAAAGCCACCAGTCAGGCTGGAAACTCCTGTTCTAACCAACTGAACTAACTGACAGGACCATGAATCTTTGAAATTTCATATTCTCAGTCTTGAACTGCAGAACCTGCATTATAGCACTTCTAGGGGGAAAAAACTGATACTACGATTGAAAAAAAGGTTTGGAGAAATTTTTGCAAAATACAAAAAACAAAGCATAAGTTTTATCAAATTATGTAGCAAATATTCATTGAATACATTTTTATGCAAAGTAATGTTCATTCACTCTAATCATATTTATTTAAGCATTTACATACTAATTATACTTTTTCAAGAACAAAACCAAACAGAATGCAAAACAACCTAACCCTTGGACAACGAGGGCTTGAAAACGAACGCTTAACCCGAGGTAAATCAGAGCACACTGCAGGAGGATGCTAATTATAGAAAATAAGAATTTAGTATTAGTTATTTAATTTCTCAAGGCTGCTTTCAGGCTTCATACCACCAAATCAAATGTGGTATAATAGAATTTGGAAAATACAAACATTTTTAAAACAAACAGTCCCACTTCAAGTATCTAATCTGCCATGCGAATTGAGGCCACTTATTTAAATTCTCTAGTCCTCAGGGTTTTTCTTGGGCAAATGAGTTTGTAAAATATGATTTTTGAGTTTGCCCATTTATATTGTTAAAAATGGCGCTGGTTACATCCAAGAGTAATGTCAGAGAAATGGCGACATGAGGGGTTTTCCCGATTATCTCCCCTGGAATTTCAACAAATTCAACAACTAAAGACAGAGAAAAAATCTCAGGAGCACTTGAAATATACACAAACAAGACAAGGTCCGAATGGGCGAAAAGGTGGCTGTGAATATGTAATCCACTCTGAAGGAAATAAGACGGAGAACGGAGTATTCCGCTTTCCTCACTGATCTGAGGAAGGGCTGCTTTCGTCTGAAACTGAGAGAAGTGGAGGGTCTAGGGCAGACGGGAGAAGCTGGGTTAGGGCAGATGATCAAGCAGAAGAAAGATGACGCTAACTCTGCCTAAGATTGAGGACGCAGTGCGAGCACAAGCAGCAAGCTCTGACAAAGGCTTCTGGTACAGGGTGCCCAAGGGAACCGGCGCCAGCACCAGCAGCTTTGTGTGCTCCTAGCTCCGTGATCCCGGGCGGTGTGCCAGTGGCTCCACTGGCACTACTGGAATAGGCGCACACATGCACAAGGACTGGAGGGCATAGCCCGAGATTATCAGTGATAGACATCTGCGTGGGCTGTTTCCAGCCTCTTTGTGCATTCCCAGTTCTACCACCAGCATGGGACATGCACAAATAACTGGATCACTGGGCCTGAAACTGTCCAGGTGGGGTGCCTCCACTGGCTTACATTCCCGGCTATGACTGAGATCACAGGCACTGTCCGCCTAAGTGGGTAGGAGCAAGACTCCATGTGCACTGCTGAAGTTGTGGGGGCTGGATGTGCAAGTGGCTTGCTGCAGGCTACGAAACACGGCACAAGGGAGAAGCCTGTAAAGATTAGACCCGCAGAGCGCAGAGGTGTACTAGACATGCCCAGGGGCCCTTAGAAAGGCACCTGCAGTCAGCTCCCAGCCCGTGGCACACTGAGATGTGCTAGACCTGTCCCCCAACCTTTTGAAAGGCACTAGATCGGCAATTGGCTCCCAGCCCTGCCTAATATCGCTGGTGGCTCTGGTTGGCACAGTCTTACCCAGAACTGTGCTTTGAGTGGTACTGGAAGAAGGACCAGGCTTCTGTTAGAGCCTCTTGCTCTGTAAGCACAGGCTGGAGCAACATCACAGCTAAGTCCCCAGACTGCTAGCTCAGGAGGAAGAACCTAGGGGAGAGGCACCTGGAAAACTGATTCTCCCATTGTCAGAGCCTCTGACCAATACAACAGCAAACCTCTACACAGGAGCCCCACAGGGGCAAAAACTATAATACAGCACCACCTGCCTAAAGAAAAACAGGAATCTACCTCACAAAACCACCTCGCAAAACCAGAAAAAAAAAACATTTTTATAACTTATTATTTTCCATTTTGGTCATTTTATCTTCTTTCCTTTCCATTCTCTCCTTTTCCTTTTGAGCTTCATTATCCATAGTTGTTACATTTTTCATTCTTGTTTTTTACGAGGGTTTCATTTCAAAAACCTTAACTTTTTCCTTCTTTTTCTTTTTCTCTCATTTGACAGTCATTTATCAATAAATAATTATATTCTGGATTCATACTTTTCTTTGTGGCATTTGGCATGTTTTTTATTTCATTTTTATATATATATTTTATTATTAATTCTAATGGGGTGACACCAATAAATAAGGGTACATATGTACAATAAAAACATCTCCAGGTTATTTTATCATTCAATTGTGTTGCATACCCGTCACCAAAAGTCAAATTCTCCTCTGTCACCTTCTATCTGGTTTTCCCTGTGTCCCTCCCCTCCTCCCTATCCCACTCTTCCCTCCCTCCTCCCATCCGGTAACCACCACTCTCTTGTCCATGTCTCATATTCCCACCTATGTATGAAATCATGCTGTTCTCAGGTTTTCTTTTTTTCTGATTTACTTATTTCACTCCATATAATGTTATCAAGGTACATCCATTTTGTTATGAATGATCCGATGTCATCAATTCTTATAGCTGAGTAGTATTCCATAGTATATATGTACCATAGCTTTTTAATTCACTCGGCTTCTGACGGACACTTTGGCTGGTTCCAGACCTTAGCTATTGTGAACAATGCTGCCACGAACATGGGGGCGCATTTCTTCTTTTCGAACAGTACTATGGTGTTCTTAGGGTATATTCCTATAAGTGGTCAAAAGGCAGTTCGATTTTTAATTTTCTGAGGAATCTCGAAAATGTTTTCCACAGTGGCTGCACCAGTCTACATTCCCACCAGCAGTGCAGAAGGGTTCCCTTTTCTCCACATCCTTGCAAGCACTTATTCTGTGTTGTTTTGCTGATGAGTGCCATACTGACTGGTGTGAGGTGATATCTCATTGTGGTTTTAATTTGCATTTCGCTAATGATTAGTAATGTTGAGCATTTTTTCATATTCCTATTAGCCATCTATATGTCCTCTTTGGAGAAATTTCTATTCATTTCTTTTGCCCATTTTTGGATTGGGTTATTTGTCTTCCTGGTGTTAAGTTTTATACGTTCTTTATAAATTTTAGTTATTAACCCCTTATCAGACGTGCTTTCGAATATCTTCTCCCATTGTGTGGTTTATCTTTTTATTCTGTTCTTATTGTCTTTAGCTGTGCAAAAACTTTTTAGTTTGATATAGTCCCATTTGTTTATCTTGCCTTTTATTTCATTTACCCGGGGCGATAAATCAGCAAATATACTGCTGCTACAGATGTCGGAGAGCTTGCTGCCTAGTTTTCTTCTAAGATGCTTATGGTTTCACGGCATACATTTAAGTCTTTTATCCCTCTTGAGTTTGTTTCTGTGAATGGTGTAAGTTGATGGTCTAGTTTCATTTTTTTGCAGGTAGATGTCCAATTTTCACAACACCATTTGTTAAAGAGGCAGTCTTTACTCCATTGTATGTTCTTTCCTCCTTTGTCAAATATCAGTTGTCCATAGAGCTGTGGGTTTATTTCTGGGTCCTCTATTCTGTTCCATTGATCTATGTGCCTGTTCTTATGCCAGTACCAGGCTCTCTTGAGTATAATGGCCTTATAGTAAACCTTGATATTTGGAAGAGTGATACCTCCTGCTTTATTTTTTCTTTTTAAGATTGCTGAGGCTATTCGCGTTCTTCTTTGGTTCCATATAAATTTTTGGAATATGTGTTCTATATCTTTGAAGTATGTCATTGGTATTTTAATTGGTATTGCATTGAATTTATAAATTGCTTTGGGTAATATAGACATTTTAATGATGTTTATTCTTCCTGACCATGACCACGTATGGTCCACTTGTATATGCTTCCACTTGTTTGTCTCTTCCTTGATTTCTTTTATCAATGTTTTATAATTTTCCGAGTACAAGTCCTTAACCTCCGTGGTTAAATTTACTCCTAGGTACTTTATTTTTTTGGCTGCAATAGTGAAGGGGATTGTTTCCTTAATTTCTTTGGCTGACAATTCATTGCTGGTATATAGAAATGCCTCTGATTTCTGAGTATTAATTTTATATTCTGCCAACTTGCTGAATTCATTTATAAGGTCCAGTAGTTTTTTGACTGAGACTTTAGGGTTTTCAATATACAATATATCATCTACAAATAGTGACAGTTTTACTTCTTCTTTTCCAATTTGGATGCCTTTTATTTTTTCTTCTTGTCTGATTGCTGTAGCTAGGACTTCCAGAACTATGTTGAATAAGAGTGGAGAAAGGGGCTATCCCTGACTGGTTCCTAATCTTAAGAGGATTGCTTTTAACTTTTGTCCATTTAGTACGATGTTTGCTGTCGGTTTATCGTAGATGGCCTTTATCATGTTAAGGAATTATCCCTGTATTCCCACTTTACTGAGAGTTTTGAGCATGAATGGGTGCTGGATTTTATCAAATGCCTTTTCTGCATCTATTGAAATTATCATGTGATTTTTGTACTTCCTTTTGTTTATGTGATGAATCACATTGATTGATTTGCAAATATTGAACCAGCCTTGCCTCTCCAGAATAAATCCCACTTGATCGTGGTGTATGATTTTTTTCATATATTGCTGGATCCGGTTGGCTAATATTTTGTTGAGAATTTTAGTGTCTAAATTGATCAGGGATATAGGCCTATAATTTTCTTTCTTTGTGTTGTCTTTGCCCGGTTTTGGGATCAGAATTATGCTTGCCTCATAAAACGAGTTTGGAAGTCTTTCTTCCTCTTGAATTTTTTGAAATAGCTTGAGGAGGATAGCAGTTAGTTCTTCTATGAATTTTTGATAGAATTCACTTGTGAAGCCATCAGGCCCAGGACTTTTCTGTTTTGGGAGTTTTTTGATAACTGTTTCGATCTCATTTGCTGTAATTGGTCTGTTAAGGTGTTCTGATTCTTCCAGATTGATTTTTGGAAGGTTATATGATTCAAGAAATTTGTCCATTACACCAAGATTGTCTAATTTTTTGGCATAGAGTTCTTCATAGTATTTTCTTACAATGCTTTGTGTTTCTGTTGTGTCAGTTGTTATTTCTCCACTGTCCTTTCTAATTTTATTTATTTGAGTCCTCTCTCTTTTTTTCTTGGGGAGTCTAGTTAAAGGTTCATCAATCTTATTTACCTTTTCAAAGAACCATCTTCTGGTTTCATTGATCCTCTGTATTGTTTCCTTCGCCTCTATGTCATTTATTTCTGCTCTGATCTTTATTATTTCCTTCCTTCTACTTGTCCTGGGTTTTATTTGTTGTTGTTTTTCTAGTTCTTTTAGATGCAGGGTCAGGTTGCTTATTTGAGCTTTTTCTAGCTTCTTATGATATGCCTGTAGTGCAATAAACTTCCCTCTCAGAACTGCTTTTGCTGTGACCTAAAATTTTGAGTTGATGTATGCTCATTATCATTTGTTTCTAGGAACTTTTTTATTTCTTCTTTGATCTCATTGTTAATCCATTCATTATTTAATAACATGCTATTTAGTTTCCAAGTGTTTGAGTATTTTTCAGTGTTTCTTTTGTGGTTAATTTCTAGTTTCATGGCATTGTGATCAGAGAAAATGCTTGATATGATTTCAATCTTCTTAAATTTATTGAGACCATTTTTGTGTCCTAACATGTGGTCTATCCTAGAAAATGTACCATGAGCCCTTCAGAAGAATGTATATTCTACTGCGTTAGGGTGAATAGCTCTGAAGATATCTATAAAATCAAGTTGATCTAGTGTCTCCTTTAAGTCTGCTGTTTCTTTATTAATTTTCTTTCTTGAGGATCTATCCAGTGTTGTTAGAGGGGTATTGAAATCCCCTACTATGATAGTATTGCTGTTAATCTCGCCCTTTATATCCATCAAAGTCTGCTTTATGTATGTCAGGCCTCCTATATTTGGTGCATAGATATTTATAATAGTTATATCTTCCTGTTGAATTGTTCCCTTTATCATTATGTAGTGTCCTTCTTTATCTCTTACTACAGCCTTTGTTTTAAAGTCCATTTTGTCAGATATAAGTATTGCTACCCCTGCTTCTTTTTCATTTCCATTTGCATGAAATATTTTTTTCCATCCTTTTACCTTCAGTCTATGTGCATCTTTTGTTTAAAGGTGTGTCTCTTGTAGACAGCATATGTATTGGTCCTGTTTATTTATCCACACAGCTACCCTATGTTTTTTGATTGGATCATTTAATCCATTTACATTTAAGGTTACTATTGATATGTAGTTATTTATTGCCATTTTATTCTTTAAAGCTGTATTCTTTTGCTCTATTCTTTCCTCCCTTTAAACTGTTCACAAGAGGCCCCTTAGTATCTCTTGCAGAATTGGTTTGGTTTTAATGAATTCCTTGAGGCTTTCTTTTTCTGGGAAGCTCCTTATTTCTCCTTCAATTTTAATCGTTAGCCTTGCTGCATAAAGTAGTCTTGGTTGAAGGTTCTTGTTCTGCATTACTTTGTATATATCTTGCCATTCCCTTTTGGCCTCAAGTGTTTCTGTTGAAAAGTCCGATGTCATCCTTATGGGGACTCCTTTGTAGGTGATAGCCTTTTTTTCCCTAGCAGCTTTTAAAATTTTCTTTATCCATTAGCTTTGGTATTTTAACTATGATGTGTCTTGGTGTAGATCTTTTTGGGTTTCTCTTTAATGGAGTTAAATGTGCTTCTGAATGTGTGGAGAGTTTCCCAGCCTTAATTTAAAAAATTTTTCTGCCATGATTTGATTGAACAAAGTTTCCATTTCCTGTCCTCTCTCTTCTTCTTCAGGCACACCTATGATGCGAATGTTGTTTCTCTTCATGTTGTCACAGAGCTCCCTTAGAGTTTCCTCACATTTTTTGAGTCTCTTTTCCTTTTTCTTCTCTGCTTCTGTGCCTTTGTTTACTGTGTCCTCTAACTCGCTTATTCTATCCTCAGTGTGATTTATTCTGCTTTTAAATCCTTCAATTGTGGTCTTCAGTTCTGATACTGTATTTGTCATTTCTGTCTTATTCTTTTTTATTATTTCAATTTTGTTTTTTATATACGTTATCTCTTTATTTAGGTGTTCATAATGAGTACCATTGTTGCTCTAATTTCTTTGAACATCCTAACTATCATTATTTTAAATTCTGCTTCTGGTAATTTGGTTACATCTGGTTCATTCAGGTCCTTCTCTGAGGATTTCTCTTGATTCATTTCATTTGCAATCCTCTGCCTGCCCATTTTGCTGTGTATAAGCAAGTTGTGGCCACGGGAGTCCAGTAGGTGTTGACTTTGTGTTCTCTAGGTGTGGTCTGCCTGCAGGCCCCCCACCCTCTCTACCGCTGCCTAGGGTGTTTGGGTATGGGCGTAGCCAGCGCCGGCCCACTGTGGCTTTTGCTGTGATTTCTGCCTCTCCTCCACGGGAGGGGCTGTCACTCAAGGCACAAACTCAGCACCAATGGTAGAGGTGAGCACCTTTATTCAGCTGTGGACCCACCTTCTTTCCAGACTTCCGCCCAGAACCCGCAATCAGAGCCTGATTGCTACAGTTTCGCGGGTTGGGCGGTGCTTTTGATGTGCTCTCAGCTGTGAGCCTTTGCCCATCCGGAGCTTTAGCCCCTCCCTTGAGGCCAGGGCACTTCTGCGCAGGGTCACAAACCCAGGTTTATTGGGCATGGCATGTTTTCTGGCTTGCGCTCAGCTGCGTACTTCCACTCTTCCCGGACTCTACCCCACCCCTGTGTTTGGAGCCCGCTCGTGCAGGTAAGATGGCAATCCGCGGTTTCTCTGGCTGGGCAGGGATAGTAGTGTTGGCTTAGCTGCGAGCTTACACTTGTCTTGGGGTCTACCCCATTCCTGCGCTCAGAGCCCGCTCGCGCACGTATGACAAACCACGATTTCTCTGGCCGGGCGGGGCTGGTAGCATGAGCTCAGCCACGAGCCACCGCCCGTCCCTGGTCCTAGCCTGGTCACCGCAGTCAGGGCCGGGTTGGACAGGGTCGCAGAGCAGATTTCTGCCCATTCCTGGCCTCCCGCTTTGTCCCCATAGGTGGCATTACAGGCGGGCCTGCAGCTTCCGGAGCACTTTAGCGTGTCTCATCCGCCCCTGCTGGGCTAGACCAAGCTCACACCGGCTTGGCCTCTGCCCACACCGACAGAAACTCGTTTCAGCGTCCTGCCGCCCCAAACCCTTCAGCAACCCTCAGCAGAGTAGGAAGGGACCTAATACTCCACACTGTAGGCCTGGGAGCTCCCTCACTTGTTTCACAGCTCAAAACTGTCCAAACGCCTCTTCTAGGCTCTGGGACTGTAGGCTGGGGCTTGGTTCCTGCGACCCAGGTCCCTCCCTCTCCGCCAAACTCTCCTCCCGCCACGCGGGTCTCTCCGGGCTGCCGTTTGCTCTGGGGAGCTGGGCAGCCCTCTTCGCGTTTTCCCTATTCCTACCAGTCTCAATGTGGCTTCTGTGTTCCTTGGTTGAAGAGTCCACTTAGTTTAGTTCAAAGTTGGGTTTATCCAGATGATGGTTTTTAAAATGAGTTATAATCACTTCGATTCTGGGAGTTGGAAGTTGGTACGTCTGCCTACTCCGTCGCCATTTTGTTTCCCCGAGTTACTTCATTTTTATATCTGTTATCTCTCCTTGGTTCCTCTTCTTGTTCTCTGTAGTTTTTCTTCCACTTATCATTATACAATTCTCACTTTTTCACTGTATATTTTCAATTTTTATTTTATTTTTTTAATTATCTTCTTAGTGTTATTAAGAATAGCACTTTCAAAGGACATTACGGAACAAAAAATCAAATATCATGGATACAAAAGACAGAGATGTCGCTCAGATAAATGAAAAATCTCTAGAAAAATATTTCAATTGCTTAGAAACCTTGGATTTAAATGACAGAGAATTAAAAATTTAAGTCCTAAAAATAACTCAGAGAAATACAAAAAAGCACGGAGACAATTTAGAGAACTCAAAAAAAATTTAATGAGCAAAAGGAATACTTCACCAAGGAAATTGAAACTATAAAAAGGAACCAAACATAGATGAAAAACTCAATACATGAACTGAAAATCTAGGTAACAAGCTTAGCTAATAGAACAGACCAGATACAGGAGAGAATTAGTGATATATAAGACAGGCAACTAGAGATACTATAGAGAGAAGAGGAGAGAGACTCACGAATTAAGAAAAATGAGAAAGCCCTAAAGGAATTGTCTGACTCCATCAGAAAAAGCAACGTAAGAATAATGGGTATATCACAAGGAGAAGAGAGAGAAAATGGAATGGAGAACATATTTAAACAAATAATAAACGAGAACTTCCCAAGCCTGTGGAAAGAATTAGAGCCTTGAATCCAAGAAGGAAACAGAACACCAAGTTATCTTAATGCAAATAGACCCATTCCAAGGAACATGGTAATGAAATTATTACAAATCAATGACACAGCAAAAATCCTCAAGGCAGCCAGGGAAACAAAGAATACAACATATAAAAGAAAGCGCACTAGACTATCATCAGATTTCTCAGCAGAAACTCTGTAAGTCAGAAAAGAGGGACCCCAATATTTAAAGTACTGAAAGAGTAGAACTTCCATCCAGGAATATTATAAACATCAAAGCTATCCTTCAAATATGAAGGGGAAATAAAAACATTCACAGATATAGAAAGAACAAAACAATGTATCACCAGAAAACCCCCACTTCAGGATTTACTAAAGGGGGTTATCTGACCAGACACAAAGGAAAAAAAAAAATCACAAGTAAAACCTCCAACAAGATCAAAATAAAAACGAGATTAATCTGTGACAATATCAAAAAAGGAAAGAAAACAAAGATTAATAGTAGCAAAGGAGGATGCAGTGCAAAAGCACTCATGAAATAATGTACTACAATAAATTTCATATATATCCTTTTTATTACTTAATGGCAACCACTCCTGAAAAAAAAACACTACAGAAACATATAGCTTAAAAAAAGAAGAAACAGAGAAAAGAAGTATAGAATACAACCAAACAACCACAAATTACAGAAAAACAAGAGAAGAACCAAACAATATACAGAGCTATCAGAAAGCAATATAGGCCTGAGCAGGCGGTGGCGCAGTGGATAAGAGCATCAAACTGGGATGCAGAGGACCCAGGTTCAAGACCCCGAGGACGCCAGCTTGAGCGTGGGCTCATCTGGTTCGAGCAAAAGATCACCAGCTTGGACACAAGGTCATTGGCTCCAGCAGGGGGTTACTCAGTCTGCTGAAGGCCCATGATCAAGACACATATGAGAAAACAATCCATGAACAACTAAGATATCGCAATGGCAACAAAAAACTGAAGATTTATGCTTCTCATCTCTCCCCGTTTCTGTTTGTCTCTGTCCCTATCTATCCCTCTCTCTGACTCTGTCTCTGAAAAAAAAAGAAAGCAATATAAAAAATGGCAATAGGAAACCCTCAACTGTAAATTAATATATTAAATGTAAATGCATTGAACTCATAAATAAAAAGACAGAGAGTAGCAGCATGAATCAAAAAAGAAAATCCAACTGTATACTGTCTTCAAGAAACACATCTAAGCTACGAGGAGAAAAACAAAATTCAAAGTGAAAGGTTGGAAAACAATTTTCCAAGAAAATAATATCCAAAGAAAAATAGGTGTAGCCATACTCATATCTAAAAATGCTGACTACAAGACAGCAAAGATAATCAGAGACAAAGATGGTCATTTCATAATGATAAAGGGGGCATTGACTCAAGAAAACATAACACTTCTTAATATATATGCACCAAACCAAGGAGCACCAAAGTGTATTAGACATCTACTACCTGATCAAAAAACTAAAAACCGACAAAAATACAATCATACTTGAAGACCTCAATACACTGGTAACAGCACTAGATCGTTCATCCAAACAATAAATCAATAAAGATATATTGGCCTTAAACGAAACACTAGAACAATTGGATATGACAGACATCTACAGGACATTTCATCCCCAAACTCCAGCATATACATTTTTATCCAGTGTACATGGAACATTCTCAAGAACTGACCATATGTTGGGCCACAAAACTAACACCAACAAATTCAGAAACATTGAAATTATACCAAGCATATTCTCTAACCATAAGAATTTGAAACTAGAATTCAACTGCAAAACAGAAGTAAACAAACCCACAAAAATGTGAAAATTAAACATACTTCTAAAAAATGAGTGGACCAAAGAATAAATAAAAGCAGAGATCAAAAGATATATACAGACGAATGAAAATATCAGAATCTCTGGGATGCAGCAAAAGCAGTAATAAGAGAGAAGTTCATATAACTACAGGCCCATATGAAAAAACAAGAGAGAGCCCAAGTAAACCACGTGACATCAAATCTTAAGGAACTAAAGAAAAAACAAAGGCAACCCAAAACTAGCAGAAGAAAAAACATAATAAAAATCAGAGCAGAAATAAATGAAATAGAGAAGAGAAAAACTATTAAAAAATCAATAAAACAAGGAGCTGGTTCTTTGAAAACCAAAGTTGACAAACCCTTGGCAAGATTCACTAAGGAAAAAAAGAAAAAAAACTCATATAAACAAAGTCCAAAATGAAAGAGGAGAAATCACCTCAGATATACAAAAAATTATTATAGAATACAATGAAAAACTATATGCAACAAAATTTAACAATATAAAAGAAATGGATAAATTCCTAAAACAATACAATCTTCCTAGACTGAGTCATGAAGAAGCAGAAAGCCTAAACAGACCCATAAGCAGGGAGAAAATAGAAACAACTATTAAAAACCTCCCCCAAAATAAAAGTCCAGGGTCAGACAGCTATACTAGTGAATTCTATCAAGTATTCAAAGAAGACTTGGTTCATATTCTAATCAAAGTCTTCCAAAAAATTCAAGAAGCAGCAATATTTCCAAACACATTTTATGAGGCCAACATTATCCTCATACCAAAACCTGGCATGTACAACACACACAAAAAAAACTACAAACCAATATCTCTAATGAATTCAGATGCTAAAATACTAAACAAAATACTAGTAAATAAAATACAACAACACATTAAAAAAATAATTCATCATGATCAAGTGGGATTCATCCCAGAATCACAAGGATGGTTCAACATATGTAAAATGGTTAACATAATACACCATATCAACAAAATAAAAAGCAAACACAATATGATCCAATTAACAGAGGCAGAAAAGGCATTCAAAAAATACAACACCATTTTATGTTTAAAATACTCAACAAAATCGGTACAGAAGGAAAATATCTCAAAAAATAAAGGCCATTTATGACAATCTATCAGCAAACATAGCATTAAATAACAAAACTGATAACTTTTCCTCTAAAATGAGGAACAAGACAAGGTTGTCCACTCTCTTCACTCTTATTCAACATAGTGCTAGAAGTTCTAGCCAGAGCAATCAGACAAGAGAAAGAAATAAAAGGCATTCATATTGGGAAAGTAGAAGTCAAGGTTTCATTTTTTCCAAATGATGTGATCCTGTACAAAAAGAATATTAGAAACAACAAATCACTACAGTAAGGTCACAGGATACAAAATTAATATACAGAAGTCTATTGCCTTCTTATATGCCAACATGGAAACTTCAGAAAATGAACTCAAAAAATAATCCCTTTTACAGTTGCAACAACAAGAAAATACCTAGGAATAAACATAACAAAGAATGTAAAGGACCGATATAATGAAAACTACAAAGCATTGTCAGGGGAAATCAAAAAAGACACAATGAAATGAAAAAATATTCCTTGCTCTTGTAAAGGAAGAATATAGTTAAAATGACCATATTACCCAAAGCAATATACAAATTTAATGCAATTCCCATCAAAATTCCAATGTCATTTTTAAAAAAATGAAACAAAAAATCATCAAGTTTATATAAAACCATAAAAAACCATGATTAGCCAAAGTAATCCTAAGGGGAAAAAATGAAGCTGGGGGCATTACAATATCTGACTTAAAATTATACTAGAGCCACAATAATCAAAACAGCATGGTATTGGCAGAAAAACAGGCACTCAGACCAACTGAACAGAATAAAAATCCCAGAAATAAAACCACATATATATGGTCCAATCATCTCTGATAAAGGAGCGAAAAACACACAATGGAGAAAGGAAAGCCTCTTCAATAAATGGTGCTGGGGAAACTGGAAAGCCACGTGCAAAAGAATGAAACTTGGCTACAGTTTGTCTCCCTGTACAAAAATTCATTCAAAATGGATCAAAGACCTAAATATAAAACCTGAAACAATAAAATACATAGAAGAAAACATAGGTACTAAACTCATGGAACTTGGCCACAGAGAACATTTTATGAATTTGACTCCAAAGACAAGGGAAGTGAAGGCAAGGATAAATGAATGGGACTACAATAAGACCAAGAAGCTTTCGCACAGCAAGAGAACCTAACAACAAAATAAACAGTCAACTAAATGGGAGATAATATTTTCAACCAACAGCACAGATAAGGGCCTAATATCCAATATATACCAAGAACTCACAAAACTCAATAACAAACACGCAAACAACCCAATAAAAATAATGGGAAGAGGACATGAACAAACACTTCTTCTCCCAGGAAGAAATACAAATGGCCAACACATATATGAAAGATGCTCATCTTCACTAGCTACTATAGAATTGCAAATCAAAACTACAATGAGATACCACCTCACGCCTGTTGGATTAGTTATTATCAACAAGACAGGTAATAACAAGTGTTGGAGAGGCTGTGGAGAAAAAGGAACCCTCGTCTGACTGGTGGTGGGAATGTAAAGTAGTACAACCATTATGGAAGAAAGTACGGTGGTTCCTTAAAAAATTAAGAATAGAACTACCATATGACCAAGCAATCAATCTACTGGGAATATACCCCCATAACTCAAAAACATTGGTACATAAAGACACATGCAGCCCCATGTTCATTGCAGCATTGTTCACAGTGGTCAAGACATGAAAACAACCAAAGCCCTTCAATAGATGATTGGATAAAGAAGATGTGGTACATATATTGTTGGACAGATAAAATATATTATGCTCAGTGTGTTAAAGATGGCGCTGACTGCATGCAAGTCCGCTGATATTAATGTGTATGGGGGGACAGGTTGTGGGCAGGCTGGGTTGTTATAGCCTACCCCTTAGTTTTAAGAGTAAGCTTTCTCCACACCCTTGACTGATTGGATGATGTAGGGTGGTGCACTCTCATGAGGAATCCCATTGTGCCTCAGATGAGTGACTTTGTATCAGAGACCTTCTTGTTTGTAGATTGGATTAAGGGTTCGGATTTCTACAGTATAAAGTGGGGCAGGCCAGGAGCTTGCTCTCTCTGGATTTCTGAAGTTGGTATTAGAGAGAAGTGCAGATTAAGGCCACGTGGAGGAGGCCAGGAGAAGCAGCCAAGAAGGCAGAGTGCTGAGGAAGAAGGCAGTTTGAGCAGTTTGTGCAGGAGGAGATGGGGAACAAAGGTGAATAAGTCTGGTGAGCTAGAAACCTTTGATTCTAGGAAACTCGGATAAGTCAGTAGCTTTGTGAGCACTGAGTGAGTGGGTTTGGAGCCCAGTGTGTGTTTTTGCTTGCCTGCCGGATGCAAGCTAGAATTAAAGCTGATGGCTCACCAGTTCTTGGCTCCGTTGTTTCATTACAGACTGTCCGAATCTAATGTGAACCTGCACTGGCCAGGAGGCCGTGATGGTGGCCTCGACTACTGGCTTTACATATATACATGGAATACTACTCGGCCATAACAAATGATGACAGAGGATCATTTACGACAACATGGATGGACCTTGATAACATTATACTGACTGAAATAGGTAAATCAGAAAAAACTAAGAACTGTATGATTACATACATCGGTGGAGTGTGGCAAATAAAATATATTATGCTCACTTTGTTAAATATGGTGCTGCCCATATGGAAGCCCATCACCCAGGTGATATTAGTTGCCCTTATGCTTGGGATGGGCGTAATTATATTATTGGGTGTGGGGGACAGGCTGTAAGCAGTCCAGGTCGTTACAGCCTAAGGCTTAGTTTTAAAAGTAAGCTTTTCCCCACACCCTTGACTGATTGGATGATGTAGAGTGGTGCACTCTCTTGAGGAATCCTATTATGCCTCAGATAAGTGACTTTGTATCAGAGACTTCCTTGTTTGTAGATTGCATTAAAGGTTTGGATTTCTACACTATAAAGCGGGACAGGCCAGGAGCTTGCTCTCTCTTGGTTCCTGAGGTTAGTATTAGAGAGGAGAGCAGATTAAGGCCATGAGGAAGAGAGGAGAAGCAGCCAAGATGGCGGAATGCTGAAAGAGAAGCCAGTTTGTGCAGTTTATGCAGAAAGAAGGAAGGAGATGGGGAACAGAGGTGAATAAGTCTGGTGAGTTAGAAGTCTTTGATTCTAGGAAACTCGGGTGAGTCAGTAGGTTTGTGAGCACTGAATGAGTGGGTTTTGGAACCCAGTGTATGTTTTTGCTTGCCCGCCGGGTGCAAGCTAGAATTAAAGCTGATGGCTCACCAGTTTTTCCCTCCATTGTTTCATTACCGACTGTCCGAATCTAATGAGAACCTGCATTGGCCAGGCGACTTTGATGGTGGCCTCGACTACTGGCTTTACAGGTGGGACACAAAATTGAGACTCATGGACATAGATAAGAGTGCAGTAGTTACCAGGGGGAGGGGGAGGGAGGAGAGAGAAGAGTTGGAGGAAAGGGAGGGGCATAAAAAATTCAAATAAAAGGTGACGAGGGCAATTTGACTTTGGGTGATGGGTATATAACATAATCAAATGTCAAAATGATCCGGAGATGTTTTCTCTGAATCTATGTACTCTAATTGATCAATGTCACCCCATTAAAATTGCCTAAATAAAATTTTTAAAAATGGCGCTGGTCTGTGAAATTGCTAATTACCTTCCTGCTTGGGAAGGGCCATTATTACGCTATTGTCTGCTGGGGGAGGGGTTTTCACGCCAAAAAGCTTTAAAAAGAAAGAAGAAGAAAACCTAGATGGTAGAGCGCCGAAGGAGAAACCACTTTCTGCAGACAGGAGAAGGAAGAAGCAAGAAGGTGTGCAGATGGGGAGCCAGAGGTGACCGAGACTGGTGGGGGCCTTTGATTCTAGGGAAAACTGGAAAAGATTCTCCTGCTTGTGCAACCAGAGAATGTTTGAGTGGGTTTTGAAGTCCTGTGTGTTTTCTCATTGGCCAGTGCGAGTCTTAAATAAAGGAATGACCCACCATTTTCTGGCTCCACTGTTTCTTTACCATCTGCCCAAATCCAATGGAAACCTGCATGTGCATGGCCACCACGGCAGCAGTCCCTGGCCCTACAGTTTTGTTTAGTTTTCTTTTTGGTAAAATTGAGATAAAATGCCTGCTTCATGTAATTAATATGAGAACCAAGTAAGAAGTATGTCAGATATCTTTGCAATACCCAACAACAGACAAGAAAATGTTTGGAAAGTAAGAGGACTCTAAGCATTGTCTGTCTGTGACTCTCAGGACAATCTGATCTGAGACTCGTGACCACATAACACTGACATGTTCATTCATCCTTTTCATGAGGGCAGACTGAGTTAACACACTGTTACTGTCTTAACCCGGGTAAGGCAAGGCTGCGGCCCTGCTCAAGAATAGGCTGCAGAGCTGCAAGAGGAAAGACTAATAGGAAACTGCAAATCTCCTGCTCTGAAATTCAATTGTTTTATGTCCCTATACACAGAAGCTTTCTTTTAGAAGCCCAAATACAAATTAAGATTGTTATTAGATATAACTAAGTGCCCACAGCTTCTCTATTTGTGAAACAATAAAAGTAGAACCCTTCCCTTCGTCCCACACCAATTAGTGATGCACAGAGATTTTACTCTAAAGCACGAAGAACCGTTTTGATGCGTCACATCTACATCCCAAGGCCCAATCTCCTATTGCAGATGAAGCCACAGCAGATTGGGGATCTAGATCACTCCAGCTTATTAAAGAATCCAAACTCTGGGCATCTATGTCTTTAAAAACAAAACAATCTATGGCCTTGTCATAAGAGGAAAGCCTCCCAAATTTTGCAAGATCCTAAGATACAAGGGTATACATATTAACATCACCATCACAAACTATTGTACCAAAAAGGATAACCATACATCTCGGTTTCCACCAGACAGTTCAGGTATGCCTGTTTTCCAGCATTTTGTTTAACAGCAGCCACTAACAATGATCTCAAAATGTCCCGATTTATGAAATATATTATATGATAACCAAAATGTTAAATGACTTCCCTAAAATCATACAGAAAAGCTATGAGACCACTAAGAAATGTAACCAAAATGAAACATCCTAGTAAATTTTTCTACCTTACTATCACATATATATAGCATTTACAACACTGGGGAACATATTTATTTTTCATTTTCTGTTACATGAGGTTTTAGAATTTTTCTATACATTTCTGCATCGCTGATTCCAAATCTGAAATCCATTTTTAGGTGCATGCTCTAGTTTTTATGCAATTTTAATTTATTTTAGTTACATTTAATGGCATGGATTGGTTTTTAAATTGGAGTTAAAGAGCAACGACTCTTGGATTGAACATAACCACATGGCAATTAATGTTTTACAAACATTACTTTTACATAATTGTAGTTGTTTTTAAATGTAAAAACTTATTATCTGATAAAAACACCCTCTTATTTTGTTTTAAGATTGCATAATGGCTTCTTCGAGTAGGCGTAAATGTAAGAATAGTCCTGACACCCTCTGTTATATATGTGGCTGTTACACACTTCAACGTAAAAGGTGCAATATTTCATCATTGTGACACGTGCATATATATTGCCTATTTTCAAGTTCCCCTTGGCGATCAAGACAAGAATTGGGCTCCTCATATTGTGTGTGTGTCATAATTGTGAGGAAATGCTTCGGGACTGGACAAAAGGAAAACGCAAAGGAATGCTTTTTGGTATTCCCATGCTTTGGCGTGAACCTAAGGACCACAGCAGAAACTGTTATTTCTGTCTGACTCATACAAAGGGCATTGGCAAGAAAAAACGGCATATGATCACATATTCTAATATTCTTTCAGCAATATGACCTATCCCACACTCTGAGACACTCCCTGTTCCTGTTTTCAATGGTTTTCTTTCTTCTAAGGATGAATAAAGTGAATGGTGATCAAGCGTATTTTGTTAAGATGCATAAGGAAATGGTTGTAGAATCTGAAGGGTCTTCTTCTGATGCCAAGCAGTCATTAACCCCTCAGCAGTTTAGCCAAACCGAATTGAATGACTTAGTAAGAGATTTTGGCTTATCACAGAAAGCAGCTGAGTTAGCCTCTAGGCTTCAAGAAAAGAATGTACTTCACTGGTCAGCTAGAGTATCTATTTCAGGAAGCGTGAACAAATTTTTGTGGACTTTTTTCCCAAAGATAAACACTTTGTTTACTATCATGATATCACTAGTCTTCTCAGCCTCCTAGGTGTTACCACTTACAGTTCAACACAATGGCGGCTATTTCTTGACAACTCTAAACGGAGTTTGAAATGTGTTCGCCTACACAGTGGTAATGTTTATGCAGGGGTTCTAACTGGTTATTCAATTCATCTGCTAGAAGATTGTAATGACATAAAAATTGTCCTAGACTTTCTGAAGTATGAGAAGCATAACTGGATCATTTGTGTGGATCTGAAAATGGTAAATTTCCTGTTAGGACAAGAGAGAGGTTTCACAAAGTATCCTTGATTTCTGTGTTTGTGGGACAGCCGAGCACAGGAGAAACACTGGACACAGAGGGGTGGCCGAAACGTGAAGTCCTGGAAGTAGGGATGCAAAATATTGTGAATGAACCTGTAGTTAATCAAGACAGGATCATTTTTCCCCCACTTCACATCAAACTTGGCTTAATGAAGCAGTTTGTTCAGGCTTTAAATAGAGAAAGTGAATGCTTTCAACATATTATTTCTGCTTTTCCTGCCTTGTCTTTCGAGGAGTTAAAAGCAGGTGTATTTGATGGACCTCAAATTCGAACCGTGATACTTGACAAAGAATTGGCCAGTAGATGAATAAGGAGGAGAAAGCAGCATGGCAGTCTTTTCTTGCAGTTACAAAGAACTTCCTTGGCAACAAAAAAGCAGAAAAGTATGAACTTCTGGTTCAAAGGATGGTGTTGGCTTTCCGCAACACTGGATATAACATGAGTGGTAAGATTCACTTCCTGAACAGTCACCTTGATAAGTTTCCTGAAAATATTGGAGCTCTTAGTGATAAGCTGGAGCATCAAATGAAATTGTCCTCAACAAGTACATAAACGCAAGAGCTACAAACACAAATTTTTTCCTGAATAGAATTTAAATAAGTTTTGCGCAAATTTTATGATTAAAATAAGTGTTTTAATATGTTCTATTTTGAAATTGTAGACAAATTCTGATGTAATCATATCTTTTAGTGTATTAGTGTATTTACTGCATTATATGTTATTATATTTTCACAAAGATGATTCCCAAGAAGACATTCTACTTCATTATGTTAAACTAAATGTTGAAAATTTTACAGTAAGATGAAAATCTTAAATCTTGAATTGCACAAAAACTGTAGCTTACAGAGAAAAACTAATGTCAGATTTGAGATCAGCACACTCAAATTAGGTAAGAAAAGTATTTTTGTGGATGCAACAAAAACTTTCTTTCCCATTGCAATCATTTCAAAATAATTCACAGTAAATCTCCTTAGAAACAGTAAAATTTTTACCCCAACTAGGACGACAGCCTGCTGAAACTAAATAATTTTATTTAAAAGCAGCCCCACAGTATATCAATAACTTGTGTCAAAAAGTCATTCGGCCTCTCCTGAGACTATTTTTTTAGAAAGAAAATAGATTCTAAATGCAATTTTAAACAACATGCTTAGTAACAAAGCACAATAACAACCTTCTAAAATAAGAATCATTTCCATACTTCCAGGGTTATCCAAAATACAAAATAAAAATGTTCACTAACAGAGGCTCTTCACATGAAATTAGAAAAATAGTACCAATAAAGCTAGTTTTAAGATAATGCAAAATTCTATCAAAATAAATCCTAACACAAGAAAAAATGTATCCAAAATACTTATCACTTTTCTAAAGAAAGTTCCAAGCTGCTTGCTCAGTGAGTATGCTAAAGACCACACTATTCCTATTGTAAAGTCTAAACCTAAACCATAACCAGCAGGGAATAGAGCCTTCTGAACAAATGAAACATACTCTGCTGTGGCTGAATAGCTCATATTAAATCTAAAATTGGTGGTAGTGGTAGGACAGGAAGATGGAAGATGCAGAAATCTAAGGATTTTAGTCTTACTTCTTTCATTCAGTCAATCAAGAAATGCCTCCTGAGTACCCTGCAGTGATGAACACAACAGACATGGTCCCTGCCCGCTTCTGTTGAGAAATCAACATGAAACCACTAATGTACAATTGCTCAGGTATATAATTTTAAATGATAAAATATTAAGGTAAGCCCGACCATGAAGTGGTGCAGTGGACAGAGTATCGGCCTGGGACTCTGAAGATCCAGGTTCGAAATTCTAAACGCCAGCTGGAGCACAGACTCACCAGCTTGAGCATGGGATCGCCAGCTTAAATGCAGATTCGTGAACATGACCCCATAATTGCTGGCTTGAGCCCAAAGGTTGCTGGCTTGAAACCCAACTTCACTGACTAGAGCCCAAGGTTGCTGGCTTGAGCAAGAGGTCACTGGCTTGGCTAGAACCTCCCAGTTAAGGCATATATGAGTTGCAATGAACAGCTAAGGTGCCACAACTTTGATTTGATGCTTCTCATCTCTCTTCCTTCCTGTCCATCTGTCCCTATCTATATGTCTCTCTTGCTTGCTATAAAAAATAAAGTTAAGGTAAAAAATAAAATGCTATAAGAAAATACAATAAGTAAGATTTAATTTAAACTGCAGCTACGGAACTCCTTAGCAAAGATGGGAGAGTAGAGCTGAGTAGTGACTAGTGAAATGAAGAGTACAGGAAAAGTGACGATAGCAGAGAATGATCTTCATGTACAGAAATGGAAAATAGCTACGCTGCATGCACATTCAACAGATTCCTATAAAGAAAATACATGAGCCTGACCATGTAGTCACACAGTGGACAGAGTATCAGCCTGGGACACAGAGGACACAGACTGGAAACCCTCAAGTTGCCAGTTTGAGTGCAGGCTCACCAGCTTGAGTGCAGGATTACTGGCTTGAGCATGGGATCATAAACATGACCCCATGATCGCTGGTTTGAGCTCAAGGTCACTGACTTGAGCAAGGGGTCAATGGCTCAGCTGAAACACCCAAGGCCCCCGCCCCCATCAAGGCACTTATGAGAACGCAATCAATGAACAACTAAAGTGCTGCAACTATGAGTTGATGCTTCTCATCTCTCTCTTCCTATCTGTCTGTCCCTGTCTGTCCTTCTTTGTCTCTGTCTCGCTAAAAACAAAAACAAAAGCATGAAAATATCCTGCTTGTGTCAAGGCACTCAGAGATTTGAAATGGATAATGATGCCCGTACCTCAGAACATCAAGAAGGGAAGTACTCTGCCTGATAAGCTTTCGTCTATATCAGTGGTCCTTAACCTTTTTTGAGGTACCGAACCCACCAGTTTCATATGCGCATTCACCGAACCCTTCTTTAGTGATAAATAAAATATGATTTTTTTTCCAAATTCAAGAAGACATAGGTATGTTTTTTTACTGGTGCACAAAATGAGCCGTGCATGAATATCACCTTGCTCAAAGAACAAAACCAACAAAGTGCATGAACTCACAACAAATTACGGTATTAGTTTATTCTGGCCTCCGCGGCAGAGGTTTCTCCGAACCCCTGAGACCGACTCATCGAACCCCTAGGGTTCGATAGAACCCAGGTTAAGAACCACTGTTCTATATCATGACTTCTCCATTCCACCTGCCCCTGCACTCCAGAATTCCAGGAGCTGCTATAAAGATAATCCTCCCAATAAGCGGAGCTTCATTAATTGAAGCTAACGCTGTCTGCCAGTATTACTGTAATTCATTTCACACAAGCTAGGTTTATATTAGTCTTAAATATTATTAGTTAACTCAAGCTCATTACACATACAGGACAAAGATTTGCCAAGCTGAATTGCTTCAGTTGTGCTCAGTAAATAAATTTTTATATTTAAAAGTTTAAAATGTCAAATCATATAAAAGTACTCACTATAATGAAGAAATCATGAATTCTGTTTGGCTTCTGTACTAACATTGTCTAGTACTACAATGGACTAAATACTTATGTTCCCCCCAAATTCATGTTAAAATCCTAAGTTAAAAACAAATGGTATGAGGAAATAGGGGCTTTAGGAGGTGATGAGATCATGAGGCCTCCTAAGGAATGGAGTTAGCATCCTTATAATAGAGACCCAGGAGAGATCCCTCACCCCTTCCACCACATGAGGACCCTAAGAAAAGTAGACCCTCTATGAGCCAGACACTGAGCCTCCTAACTGGACCCTGCACTTCCCAGGCTGCAGAACTGTGAAAAATCAATTTCTGTCATTTATAACCTACGCAGTGTATTGTTCTTGACTATATATAGTAGACCGAACAATGACAAGTTATCAAAATTGTGAGATAACAGAAAATTATACATACACGGCACAGAGGTCCTCAAACCTTTGTCATTTCCTAAGTGATAAGAACACGAGGAGGATCTCTTATTCTAATACTGTCTTTGACCTCATCCCTGACACAAGCCTCCTAAAACTCTTGTACATTCCTAAGTGGTGGGAACACTAGGAGCATCTTGTGTTCTAATGAGGTGACTCTTGAGTGGGCTCCTAGATGGGGGCTAGTCACTAGAAAGATCAAGCCATGATTAGAAGCTTGGAATTTTTAACCCAGTTCTCCTCCCTCCCCATCCCCTCCCGCTTCTTTAGAGATGGAAGAAGGGGATGGAAATAAAGTCAATAATTTTTTGAGATATTTTAATTTAATTTACCAGAGTGACATTGGTCAATAAAATTATAAAGGTTTCAGGTGTACAACTCTATAACACATCATCTGTATATTGTATTGTATGTCCACCACCCCAAGTATTAACAACTGATGATGCTCACATGAGGACACCATAAAATCCCAATAGTAGAGGGTTCAGAGTTTCTAGCTTGGTGAACATCCACACCAGGCAGGTGATGCACCCCAACTCCAAAGGAAAAAAAGCCTGTGCCTCCCAGACTGCTTCCTATGCATCTCTTCATCGGGCTGTTCATGTGCATCCTTTATCACATCCTTTAGAGACCGCTCAGGGTGTTTCCCAAGTTATGTGAGCCACTCTGACAGGTTTATCAAGCCTGAGAAGGGGGTCCATGGGAAGCTCCAATTTGTAGCCAAATCAGACAAGGATCTCCTACTTGCAAATTGGCATCTGAACAGGGAGTAGGGGCAGTCTGGTAAAATCTGATAATGCCAGAATTGAGATGAATTTTAATTTTAGGATACCTAACAGGGACTCCAGTGAATTCTTTGGTGTGAGGGGAAAATAAACAACAAACATTTGGTGACCAGAAGTGAAATGTTCAAGAGGCACAGGAAAGGAGCACACAGTAAGGAATAGCTGCAGGTTTTCCCTTTACAAAGACAGTGTTTTTCCAAGAGATGAGGTAACTTCACAAAACTCAGTATCATGTATCTTGAGATAGTGACAAAATGTTTTGTACATGATTAGCAAAACACAAGCCTTTTCTTTCCTAAACAAAGAATCCACATTGAGAAACCTCCATTTTTCTATAAACAACCAACAGAACTAGAACTAAATGAACAAGAGATGGCAGCTATTACTCCCCATCAAAGGAGTCAGGCAGTATTTCAAATTTGTCTTTAAAAGAATCACTGAAATAAGATGTTTCTGAAGTGCCCGGCAAAGCTCCTAGACGAGAAAATTAACTCTAACTATATAATAGTTATTGTTATCACCAAATGTACCTAGTCTGATTAACAAATCATTCTAAAATATCCAGACAACATAAAAACATTCCTGAAGTTTATCCCTCATTACTAGTAAGAAAAATATGAAGGTAATTCGAACCACATACTACATTGTAAAAGAATTCCCATGTTAGAGAGAATTTGTACTAAGAAAAGATGGTTTCTTTCCTTTAGAATTCACATTAGAAAAAAAATATCCTCTAGAAGTGACATTTGATACACTTTACAAAAAAATCAATTGTCAATCTTATTGTTTCTGCCCATAAGTAAGGGAATCCTTAGCCTCCAATCAATGAAGCTTTCTAAACCTTCTCAGAGAAGAGATTTTCTTAAATTTGAAAAGAGCTTGCACAGAAATGTGTCTCAGAAAATTCCCCAAGAGGAAATGTTTCTCTCACACACACAAACACAGAACCTAAAAAAGGGCACTAAGTCTTTTCAAAGAAATCTTAATAGGAAAAAAATGTAAATTTATCTTAAAAGACTAAAAAGCTAGCATAAAAATCAGCATTTGAGATTCTCTGAATATTTATAATAGTTCCTATACAAACCAGTTAGCTTTACAAATAAGTGAGGATCCAACAATTTTTTTTCCTTCCTTTTCCAAGTGAGAGGAGGGGAGATAAAGAGACAGGCTCCCACATGTGCCTGCACCAGAAACCACTCGGCAACCTGTCTGAAGCTGATGCTCTGCCTATCTAGGGTCATGCTCAACAACTGAGCTATTTTATTTTAGTACCTGAGGTGGATGGAGGCTCCACAGAGCCATCACGCTCGAACCAACTGAGCCATGGCTGTGGGAGGAAAAGAGAGAGAGAGAAAGAGAAGAGGTAGGTGGAAGGGTGGAGAAGCAGATGGGTGCTTCTCCTGTGTGTCCTGACTGGGAATCAAGCCCGGGACATCCACATGCCAGGCCAACGCTCCGCCACTGAGTAAACCAGCCAGATTAGATCCAACTAAATTAAATTAGTTGGATTAATTAAATTAAAATTCAAATATAACTAAGAAAAATTAATAAACTTCAGATTCCTGAAGTTGGCACTGAAGACCTTCTGTGAAAGTGGAGCATCATAGCTGGAAAGACCACCTCCTGGGCCCATGCCCACCCCCACTGCTTCCTAGCTGTATACCTCTAGCTAAATTACCTAATCCAGTGGTCGGCAAACTGCAGCTCGCCAGACACGTGCGGCTCTTTTGCCAGTTTAGGAGTACCCTAATTAAGTTAATAACAATGTACCTACCTATATAGTTCCAAAGTAAAACATTTGGCTCTGAAAAGAAATTTCAGTCGTTGTGCTGCTGATATTGGGCTCTGCTGACTGACGAGTCTGCCGACCACTGGTAGCTTCCATTCCCTTAAGTGAAGGTAGCAGATTTCCCATTGGGTCTCCAAAGGGTTAACTAAGACCTTATACGGACTCCACACATCTGTCTACCAGCTGTTACCTCTCGTACTCACCCTCATGTGCTCTCCTGCTCTAGGTAAGGCCCTCCCATGTTCCCTAGGCCAAGATTTTTCGCTAGACCTCATTCAAGCCCTCTTCTTCACCCTATCCAAGGATGAGTCTTCCTGCAATAGCCATCTTACCACCACATCTACACATCTAAATCCTCCCCTTCAGGGCCTAGCTCAAGTATAAACCCTTTCAAGCCCAATGTCAACACTACCTCTTCCATACAGTCCCTTAACTCCCACAGATCAATTATTTCTGTACACTGGCTTCATTAAATCCTCTGGGGAATAAAAAATGAAAGTTCCTGAAACCTGGGCCTCAGCCATGCTTTGTTGGTGCGAGGTATAGTCCAGGAATCAGCTATAGAAGTGACCTCTTCATGCTCTTAGACCCCCATAGCAGTTCAGAAGTACTACCTTTGCAGGATTTTGTACTGTCTATCCCATATTTTAATTAAATATGAATTGTATTTAAACTATAAACTCTTGGAAAAGAGGATCAGTATTTATGTCCTCAAGTATCCACAAGAACAGTGCCGTGAACTGTCAGGTTGGCCACTATCTATTGAAGGTGGAGGTAAAGAAAGAATTTTAGTACTCCTTAAATACATGATTCAAAAATATAATTTGAAAAAGCCTAACAACACCAGAAAAACTAATCTATATTTCAAAAGCTGAGATGTTAACTTCAGCTTGACTTATGTGAACTAGCCAATGTATAAGAAATGACAAATCCCCAAAGCATAGGAAATATTATTAAAATAAAGCAGGTACACGGTGAATCATGGCTACGGTCTCTCCACAGGTCCCACTGCTTCAAATTCCCTAAATGGATAATACTCCCTTATGATTCCATGCTTTAAATGTACACTACAATCTAATGTATCACATTCTTCATCTGGGTCTTACCATTCACTGTAAAATTACCTTCTATGATGGAAAGCATTACTTTAGGTCAAAGTCCTAATTTAATGTCCCTCCCTCTGTACTTTCCTAACACTTGGTAACATGATCCCTATCACAGCACCTGTCAAAAATTAATTATTACTCTGCTTATCTAGGTCCCTATTGGTTTCTGGGAGGAGAGAGCGATTCCCATCATTGTAACTCCATCATCTTATATAATGTATAACACTCAGGAAGTGTTCAATAAATGTTGAATGAGTGAATGAGAAAAGGACTTTAATTTGTTCATCTGTAAAAATGAATCAGTTGATTTCCAAGGTCTCTTCCAGCTTCATACTCTACTGGAATGAAGAATCAATAAAATCAAATGATGGTTATGTATAACTAAGAGCTGGACTCATGTTTGGAGTAGAATAATTTCTAAATCATATCACAAGTTGCAAATTTATAGAAGATTTTCTTTATATATCACTTTAATATTTAAGCGTAAAGACAGTAAATTGCTGTTATATTTATATTACTTATTACGGTTGGAGAAATTTCTCTTCAAAAAGCATTAAGTGCTCATAAGCAATCCTGATTTAATACAAGGTAGTTTTATCTAGGTAGGTAAAGAACTATAGATATTTCATAACTATGGACAGGTGAATATTAAGAAGATATTTACACTGAGGCCTAACCAGTAGTAAATGGGTCATTATCCACGACAATACTCAACTCAGAATAAATTCATATTAAAATATATATCAATAAGTTTCATCCAGCTTCAGGCCCAATTCCACTTTCAACCTCAGAGCTATTATTGAAAATAGTTATCTCTGCAATGAAAATATTAAAAATTAGAGATTTGGCTTTGGAATTTGATTATTTTTATTAGTTTTTCAAGGCAATAATATATAACATTTGGTAAATTACTTCAAATGAAAGTACTTTTGTAAAAACTTAGCTAACAAACAACTGGGAAGTTTTCATATTCCTAATCTTGTACCAACATACCAACAGGTAATTAAGCTATCCATACAAACTAAACTTTATATATATTTATTTGGAAAGTTTTATTTGATTACAACAAAGTTAAAGTCATTAGGATATATTAATTGTACATATTAATAATTAAATTGGTTGATAATATAAACAATTGCATGAAATAATTATTCCAACTTTATTTTCTAGACAAAAGCAAAATATAAAATAATGAAATCCCCACTATTTATTTATTTATTTTACAGGGACAGAGAGAGTCAGAGAGGGACAGACAGGAACAGACAGTAATGGAGAGAGATGAGAAGCATCAGTCATTAGTTTTTTGTTGTGACACCTTATTTGTTCATTGATTGCTTTCTCACACATGACTTGACCGCGGGCCTTCAGCAGACTGAGCAATGGCTTGCTCGAGCCAGCGACCTTGGCTCCAATTTAGCTCAAACCAGATGAACCCACACTCAAGCTGGTGACCTCAGGGTCTCGAACCTGGGTCTTCCGCATCCCAGTCCGATGCTCTATGCACTGCACCACCACCTGGTCAAGCTATACTCCATTTTGAAAGTTTGGAAGAGGATAATCAGAGAAATGGTTTTAATTCCATTTTTGTTCAAGAGCTTCTTATAAAAACGTTCCATCTTTCCAGGAGTTAAACTGGGTTCATCCTTAGTAAATAAACAGACATCTGCTAAATCTGACTGAATACTGTGAGGCAAAGACCATCTGACCACTCAGTTCTTTACTTGGAATTTTCTGTAATACCACCATTAAAAAGAAATTTTCATTCTCATTCAAAAGCACTCCTTTCGTGTTTTTCCTGGACCTGGAATGTGTCAACAAGGCTTCCACTGCTTTTCTGATCTGCCCTTTATCCAACTGTTTCAGTGATGCAGGGGTTGCTGAGGTTGAGGCTGTGGAGGGTTGAAGCCGAGTCCCCCATTTCTCTCTAATCCCCACTATTTTTAAACAAGGTAAAATAATTTTCATTTTCTTTTCCTCTAACTCTGATAGCTTTGCTTTTTGCATTTTTAACTTACACTGTAGTTTTCCAAGGTGTTGCACAGCATTTTACATCATCAGCACTCAACAGTGTGTCAGATTAAGAGAAAACTGCTCTGGATCTTATTCTATAATTATGTGCAATTCACTTGGTCTTAAGCCCTTTAAGTGATGCCAAAGGATAAACTCCAAATATTAACAGCCTTTTCAACAAAACCCAAGGAAGGACTTGCCCAATGACTTGATCAACCTATAAGAGTGACAAAAGTTCAGCGACTCTATAAAAAAACCTTTTGAAACTTACTGGTGTATGAGTGTCTCAGTAGAGCCCAAGCTCTGTTGATCAGGCCACCCTGAGTCGACTTCCCTGTGCAGTGGGACACTCCTGCTTATCAGCAGGAATGGCAGCCTCTTCAAGACTACTCTTGAGGCGACTATGAGGATATTACTGTTAAGTGCCACCATAGGAAAGATATGACCGACATACAAATTAATTTCAATAATCACACAGGCAATTTATTACTCACAGATCCTTTTGGCGTGCCTGGGTACAGCTTAAGGGGGCCCTGTCAGCGTGCTCCTCTCGGCTGGCTTTAGTCAGAGCTCAGTGCGGCATGGAGACAGTCCACATCAACCTTGGAATCTGGGCAACTACTGCAGCAGGGGGGCCCCTCAGCTTTAGTACCTTTTCTGGCCAAAGCCTTCTAACAGGTGTCAATCTACAGGATTATCACTTCAGACCACCTTTTTTAGAGAATCTCCTCTATATCAATCTCCTGAAATGCTTACATCAAACCACTTTTTAAGATGTTCTTATTTTCATCAGTTTACGTAATTAACACCAAGCTACTTCTTCTCTAGGTACAACTTCACACACGTTCTAACAGGGCACTTTTTAAAAGTCAGAGTCTGTTTATCACATTACAGAGTTATGGCACTAAAACACTATACTAATTCTCATCCAAATGGCATAACTTTAATAATTTCTTTTAATATCCTTTTAATTAATTTTATATATCTTCCATATCTTTATATTTCTATATATTTAATTACTATAGCCTTATATTACAACAATGAGACCTTTAAAAATAAATCAAATAGGAAGCTTAAAAGGATTTCAATAAAAGTATTTTCTCCTCCATGCCTTTTTAAAAATATCATTGTATTCAAATATATATGGTAAGTGTGGTAAGGTCAGAGAAGTGTTTCCTGCCCTTAAAGTTCCTGAAAATACGAGGTTGCTATGACATAAAGCAAATATTTCGAAACCAGATAAACTTAGAAAGATGAAACAAAATCATAATTCAGCAGTTGGATTAAGATGGCTGTTAATGCAAACTTGTTTTTACGTGCAGTTACCCCTTTGTGTATTCTGTATATGAGAACTGAGGCTTTTTCCTGACGTTGACTACACAAAATTCCAGAGACATGTGCTTTGCAAACATAGGAACAAGAACTAGATCAGGCTTCCCCGCGCCCAGTCCTACGTTTAAGGACCACAGCGACCAACTTTATCCACAACTGTAACACAGTAGTTCAGAAAAGTTGACGTCTTCAGAAAAAAAGGACACGGGAGAAAACTCAGTCAATGAAAAACTTCGAGAGAAAACTTGCCAAGCAATAGAGTGCTTAGATCCCTAAAGTTTCCTCAATTAATCACCCATGCCTCCATCCCAGACTACCCCCCAGGTTTTGTACACTTTTACTTAGATGACAAAACTCTAAAAAGGACTTGTAACTCAAATGCAAAACCCGCAAAATTCAATAAATACCCCATGAGTCCATGGCCAAATTAACTCCCTACCACGTCAACCGCCCACGTCACACCCATACTTCAGCGAGACAAGCACTCACCCACCGCTCGCCTAGGAGATACAGACCCGGAGTATTTAAAATCTGGAGCGCAGTAGGCTCGCTTACTTCTCAGGAAGGGTTCTTATGGCCACATCAATGCCCCCTTCGGATCATGCTGGGCGCTGCCATTTTCACAAGAAAACGGACCTTGCCCCGGAGGCCCCATAGCCGGTAGCCCTAAGCGGAGCCACAGCGTTTGGGAACCCTGGACCCGTCGACTCCGCGCCCCCCATACCTTTGTCCCTGCATTCAGCAAGGTGCCCGCATTCGGGGCCCACCGACAGAGAGGGACCGTACCAAAGACCTGAGCAAATTAACTGGGTAATTCCCGCACCGCACATCAGGCAGGGACGAGGGCGGCCTCAGCCTAGGGGCGGGGCGTCTGCGAGGCATGCGCTCGGTTACCCTGACAACTCCGCCTCGCGACCCGCGGAGTGGAAGCTGGCCCAGCCTACGTTGGGGGTCTCAGTGTCCTCGCCCTGACCCCAGGAGCTTCGAGAAGGCATTCTCTGGCCAGCTATACGTCCTCAGTACTCGAGCCTCCGACCTGCGTCTCCCCACAGCACGGCTTGGTGCACTAGCGGGCCCCAGATCCCAGGGCCTACCTGCGTCCACTCGGCGCCCCCCGCCCTCTCCCGGCACTGCTACACGCGGAGCCTCCTCGGCAGGGTGGCGAGCGGGAGCGCCTTCCCCCTTCCCCGCGGGCACCTCCCCTTAGCTGCCCTGAGCTTGCCTGCGCGCGCCTCCGAAACCGCAAGCCAGGCCTGGCGCCGTCCGCAGGTGCCCGAGGCGGCCGGCCGCTCACCCAGGCTGAGGCCCGGGCCGCTAGCGAGCCCAAACGGCGCTGCATTTTATTTCGTTCGTGGTTTTGCATAGGCTTAACTTTTGTGGTTGGGTTAAAGTCGGGACCTCCACGAAGAGGGTGTTTTGTTTTGTTTTTTTCTTTCCAACATGGCAGCCTCCAGCCGCGCGAAAGTATTAGACCTGTACCGGGTGATGCTGAGAGAGAGCAAGCATTTCAGCGCCTACAATTACAGGTGACCCGACGGGCGGCGGGGCCGGGAAGTGCGGGAGAGACGGGAATGTCGCGGGGTGCGGGGAGTTTCTGTCCCGCGCCGGGGGGCCTCGGAACAGTGGCGGGTAAGTGTACACCTGCCGACCGACCAGTGTGGCCGCTGGAACCTCGCGGGGCCGAAAGGGGGCCTCCCCCTCTTTGTCAGAGAAGAGAAATCTGGTGGTTTTCCCCCAGTTCGGATACCGTAGTTTGTGTCCTGGGAGCATGGTTAGTGGTGTGCTTCTGCCCATAGCACGGATGGACATGCAGGTTGCTAGGACTTAAGTTAAGACCAGTTTCTTGCACATGTAGAACTTCCCGCAAAACTGGAACAGTTTATGAAAGTGAACAGTAAGTAGCACGTGTCCACAAGCTGAAGGCTCACTCTACCTACTCTTCTTTCTCATTTCCTAGGTGTCTTAACTGGCTTTCTTTAATCGCGAAAATCAAATCCATTCTACTTGGGATAATTGGTGGCAGCTGGAGTGAGGGGCTTGGAAGGAGGAGATACAAGTAAAGAAATAAAGGTTTCACAAAAAAGTGCAGGAGCTGAATGAAACGTTTGTCGCTGCCTCATCAGTTGTGAATTCAGCTTTTATGATCTTAGCAGCAGAATGAGAATCTAAAACTTACATCCATACTGTAGCGCCCAATTTTTTCCATGCCAGCCCTGTTCTCCTATTTCAGTGGTTCTTAACCTTTTTTGAGGTACCAAGCCCACCAGTTTCATATGTGCATTCACCGAACCCTTCTTTAGGGATAAATAAAATATGATTTTTTTTTTCCAAATTCAAGACATAGGTATATGTTTTTTTTACTGGTGCACAAAATGAGCCGTGCATGAACATCACCTTGCTCAAAGAACAAAACCAACAAAGTGCATGAACTCACAACAAATTACGGTATTACTTTATTCTGGTCTCTGCGACAGAGGCTTCTCGGAACCCCTGAGACCGACTCATCAAACCCCTAGGGTTCGATAGAACCCAGGTTAAGAACCACTCTCCTATATGCTTTTGATCCCCTTATTCTTATTCTTTACTCTCTTTATCTTTTATGCACTTACGAGCTTCAGCTTTATATCGTGCTTCCTTATAACTTCTGACAGATTACTGCAGTATGTATCTTAAGGACTTTTCTCTTTGCATCCTTTTAATACACGTTTGATGTCTTCTAGTAATTACCTGATCCTCTCTGCATTTGAAATATATTCCCAAAGCAAGACTCTGATAAGACCAGCTCATTATATACACCAGGTCTCAATTTTGGTTCTTAGCCAGACTGTGGATTTGATTTCCTAAGAGCAAAACCTGCCCCTAGGACAGACCTGGTTAGGTTGTGCCCCCAACCCCCTTCTGTTTGAGCTGGCTGGCCCTGTGATAGGTAGACCAGTACAACCTTGGCTATCCAATGGACCACTAAACCTCTCAAACAATGACTGATTTTTAAATACCTGCATGGAAAAGGAACTAACTCATCCTGTAAATTTTAAAACAATATCTAAGTCACACTGATAAGGTTATATTCACCTGATTAAGTAGTTAAAAGAAACATTTCTTGGGAGTACATTGTTTTGGCTTTAGAAAGTAGTGTTTGTAAAATAGTAGTAAAATTAACCAAATCTGTCGAAGGAATCCACAAAATATACAAGTGAATGAGTGGAAATCAATCTTTTTCACCTGTTTGAAAGAAGATACTGTGTCATTTAAATTTACTTAGAATCGACCAGAACTGGGAATCAGCACACAGGTCACACTGAAGAGACAGCAGCAGGGCAGATCGGGAAGCACATGATAGAAAAGTCAAGTGGGAGCTCTCAGAGTATAGACCTTTGGACAAGTCTCACTCAACCTAAGTATTTCAATTCTCTTGCTTGTAAAATTAGCGTGTTGAACTAGGTAATTTCTAAGGACCCTTCCATTTGTAAAATTCCATTTGGAAATGACTTATGAGCCAGATGGTGAAATTTACATATAAGGCAAAGTTTTTTCAAGTGAATAAATGCCAAGTCAATGGGTGAATTGCAGAAAGTCACTCAACTCTGTATCTGGTACACAGAAAATTTAAAATGAGTTTCAGTATGAGCTACTGTAAGGTAATACATGTTTAGAAAAAATTGTTCAAGTAATGCTATCTGGTAATCATTTTATACTGTTTTCCTGAAATCATTGACATAAAACCTGAGAGTCCTACTAGTATTATCTCCTAAGACAGTAGTTGGCAAACTGCAGCTCACGAGCCACTTGTGGCTCTTTGGCCCCTTGAGTGTGGCTCTTCCACAAAATACCATGTGCAGGGACTACCTCTATAAGGAATGTACCTATCTATATAGTTTAAGTTAAAAAAATTTGGCTCTCAAAAGAAATTTTAGTCATTGTACTGTTGATATTTGGCACTGTTGACTAATGAGTTTGCCGACCACTGTCCTAAGATAATATGCCTACTTGCTATAATACATGTTCTTCTTTTGTATTAATGCTCTGTGTTTTGTGGTTTTTGAAGACTCCCTCCCTCCCAGTACTCTTCTCTGTTTGGAATGTCTTTTAAACACCATTGTCTTTAGTTTCTCCTCTTCCTTTGAGATTTAGTTCAGTCATGATCTTGGGACAAAGATTTTCCTAATTCTTCTCATTCCACAGCCCCGAACCCAATCTAAATTAGTTCTGTTCCTATGTATTCTTTTTGCTTTAATTCTTCCAAAACACTCACCTGAAGACTACTTTGACCAGTGCCATACCAGAACCTAGAGATAGAAAGATAAGAGTGTTGGACTCAGCCATGGACCTCCCATTAATGGCTTCTTTAGCAATCTCTGGGACACTTTTATAGAAATCATTTTCACAAACTGGTAAGTGCTCTAACAGGCATGCACAGGGTGTAGAATCAAAAACGCTTCCATGAAGATGACAGTGGATCAAAGGCATGAATTAGCATAGTATGCTCAAATAATAACAAAAAGTAGAATACTACTAAAGAGTACAGTGTGACTCAAGAGGTGATAGAAGACAATACCGAGATTGGAAAGGGTCATGTAGTCGAGGGCTGGGGGCCATGCTAGGGGACCTGGATTTATTGTTAGTTATCACAGTCAAGAAAGAGCTTTAGACTGTAAAGTGATGTGGCCAAATTTGTACTTTTGGTAGGTCACTCCAGCAGGAGTATAGAGGATTGTTAGATACGAAGATACCAAATGGGGCTTGGTTACAATAGTGCCAAGGAAAGATTAGAGACCTAATGAGGTCAAGAATATTGGAAGATAGAGAAAACAAATATGTTTAATTAATTAGAAAGTAAAATTGTTAGCACTGGATTGATTGGATTCAGGAATAAAGAGAATCAAAGCAGAACTTAGAATGACGTTTAGATTACCAGTTAAGCTGGGGCACAGAGGGGTTGATTGTAAAAGTCGTGCCATTAACTGACTTAAGAAATACAGAAATAGCTGATCTTGTGGAGAAGAGACTTTTAATTTTATTTTTGGGGTGTCTTGAGTGAAATGTCACCTGCGATGCCCAGCAGAGGTAGTTAGTTATGCACAGGAGTCTAGAGCTCAGGGAATCAGGGCTGGAGTTATCATCAAACTGACTTACTTTATGACCCTGGGCGAGTCACTACACTTCTCTAATTTGCAGTTTCATAATCTGTAAAGGAGAGGTATTTATCTCTTCAAGTGGTGAGACTTAAATAAGTTAGTTTGTGACAGATGAAAAAAGTGGAATTTTATAAGTAGACTTCAAATCTTGTTAGGTACAATTTCCAGGAAGAGTATTTAGGGCAGTGATTCTCAACCAGGGCAATTTTATTTGACATTGTATGGAGGCATTTTTGATTGTCACATCTTTCGTAAAAGAATACTTCTGTCATCTACTTGTTAGTGGCCTGGGAGGCTCATAAGCACAGGACAGTCCTAAGAACAAAGAATTACACTGGGAAACAGTTTTATTTTTCATTTTTTATTCCATGAGGTATTAGAACTTTTTCTATATATTTTTGCATTGCTGATTCCAAATCTGAAATCCATTTTTTGGTGCATGCTCTACTTTTTATGCAATTTTTATTTCTTTTTGTTACACTTAATACCATGCATTGATTTTTAAATTGGAGTTAAAGGGCAACGACTCTTGAATTGAACGGAACCACAAGGCAATTCATGTTTCACAAACATCACTTTTACATCATTGTAGTTGCTTTTAAATGTAAAAAATTAATATCTCATACAAACACCCTCTTATTTTGTTTTAAGATTAAATCATGGCTTCTTTGAGTAGGTATAAATGTAAGAATAGTCCTGACACCTTCTGTTATATAAGTGGCTGCTACACACTTCAACGTCAAAGGCACAATATTTCATCATTTGTGACACGTGCATATATTGCCTATTTTCAAGTTTCTCTTAGCGATCCATACAAAAATTGGGCGCCACATATTGTGTGTCATAATTGTGGGGAAAAGCTTCATGACTGGACAAAAGGAAAATGCAAAGGAATGTCTTTTGGTATTCCCAGGCTTTGGCGTGAACTTAAGGACCACAGCAGTGACTGTTATTTCTGTCTGATCCATACAAAGGGCATTGGCAAGAAAAAATGGCATATGATCACATATCCTAATATTCCTTCAGCAATATGACCTATCCCACACTCTGAAACACTCCCGGTTCCAGTGTTCAATAGTTTTATCTCTTCTAAGGACGAAGAAAGGGAACATGGTAATCAAGTGTATTTTGATAAGATGCAAGCGGAAATAATTGTAGAATCTAAAGGGTCTTCTGATGCCAAGCAGTCATTAACCCCTCAGTAGGTTAGCCAACCCTAGTTGAATGACTTAGTAAGATATTTGGACCTATCAGAGAAAAGAGCTGAGTTACTAACCTCCAGGCTTCAAGAAAAGAATGTACTTCACCAGTCAGCTAAAGTATCCCGTTTCAGGAAGCGTGAACAAATTTTTGTGAACTTTTTTTCCGAAGACAAACACTTCGTTTACTGTCATGATATCAGTAGCCTTCTCAGCCAGCTAGGTGTTACCACTTAAACTCCAACAGAATGGTGGCTATTTCTTGACAGCTCTAATCGGACTCTGAAATGTGTTCTCCTATACAACGGTAAGATTTATGCAGCAGTTCCAATTGGTTATTCACCTCATCTGTGAGAAGATTATAATGGCATAAAAATTGTCCTCAACGTTTTTAAGTATGAGGAGCATAAGTGGATCATTTGTGTGGATCTGAAAATGGTAAATTTCCTGATAGGACAAGAGAGAGGTTTCGCAAAGTATCCTTGCTTTCTGTGTTTGTGGGACAGCCAAGATCGGGAAAAACACTGGACACAAAAGGAGTGGCCAAAACGTGAAGCTCTGGAAATAGGGATGCAAAATGAATGAACCTGTAGTTAATCGAGATGGGTAATTTTCCCCCCACTTCACATCAAACTTGGCTTAATGAAGCAGTTTGTTAAGGCTTTGAATACAGAAAGTGAATGCTTTCAACATATTATTTCTGCTTTTCCTGCCTCGTCTTTTGACAAGATAAAAGCAGGTGTATTTGATGGACCTCAAATTTGAACCCTCATGTGACAAAAAATGGGCCAGGAAGGTAAATATAGAGGAGAAAGCAACCTGGCAGACTTTTGTGGCGAACAGCATCCTTTGAACCGGAAGTTCATAGTTTTCTGCTTTCTTGCCAAAAAAAGAACAGAAAACTATGAACTTCCGGTTCAAAGGATGCTGTTTGCTCTCTGCCACATTGGATGTAACATGAATGTTAAGATTCACTTTCTGATCCATTGCCTTGATAAGTTTCCTGAAAACGTTGGAGCTGTTAGTGATGAGCAGGGAGAACGTTTTAATCAAGTTCTGAAGACGGACGACGGCAAGATGGCGATGGAGTAGGCAGACATTTCAACTTCCAACTCCCAGAAGCAAAGTGGATTATAACTTAATTTTAAGGACCATCATCTGGATAAACCAACTTTGAACTAAACTAAGTTGACTTTTCAACCAAGGGACACTGAAGAGGCCACATTAAGACTGGTGGGAAAAGCGAAAACGCAGAGAGGGCTGCCCAGCTCCCTGGAGCGAACGGCAGCCCAGAAAGACTTGCGTGGTGGGAGTAGAGTTTGGCGGAGAGGGAGGGACCTGGGTCCCAGGAACAAAGCCCCAGCCTGCAGCCCCAGAGCCTAGAAGAGGCATTTGGACATTATTGAGCTGTGAAATAAGTGAGGATACAGTTTTTGAGAAAGAGACAGTTTTCTCACACCCAGGATTCTTCTTAAAGGGACAGCGCAGAAATCCTCTCTCCCAACCACTCACCCGGAGCTCCGGGGAACGGAGATGGAGGAGAGGACAAGAGTAGCGGGAAGAGAGTGTGGACTGGACTGGAAGGCACAGGGAGAAACACTCTGAGGGACAGCCACCCTAACCCCTGCGCTGAGTCACTTCCCAAATTGAAAACGAATATTTCCCCTGGAACTAGCAATACCTGCAAAATGAGAAAGGACACCAGCCAAACAAGCTCTCCCGAGGCACTTAGAGCATAGCTGCTTAGCTGGAGGGAGCTTCCAGGACTACAGTATGGAGTGTTAGGGTCTGAGCTGCAGTGCCCCTACCCACATTGCTGAGGGCTTTCTGGAAGGACGGTATTGGCGGAAAAGTGAAACGCGGTTCTTTCGGCAGGGGCGGAGGCCCAGCCAGTGTGAGCTCGGTCTAGCACAGCAGGGGTGCAGGGGACGCACAAAAGCGGTCCAGCAGCTGCAGGCCCACCTGCAGGGGAAAGGCAGGAGGCCAGAAAAGGGTAGAGATCTACTCTGCGACCCTGTATGAGCCGGCCCTGACCTTGAGAGCAGTGCTAAAGCCAGGAACAGGCAGAGGCTCGCAGCTGAGTGCATGCCAGCAGCCACACACTACCAGAGAACCCGCGGTTTGGTCTCCTGCATGGGTGAGTTGGCTATGACAGTGCGGGCGGGGCTAAAGCTCCAGACAGGCAGAGGCTCGCACCTGAGCGCACACCAACAGCCCCGCCCGGCCTGAGAAACCGTGGTTTGCGATCCTACACGAGCCAGCCGTGACTTCGGGGGCAGGGCTAAAGCCCAGGAACAGAATGGGTTCGCAACTGAGCAAAGGTGCTCACCGCTATCCTTGGTCCTGAGGCTTGTGGATTCAGTGTACTGAGAAACACCACCTGTGGGGGTGAGGCGAAGGCTCAGACAGGCTAAGGCTTCTAGAGCTGGGCACCAGAACACAGCCCCTCCCATGAAGGAGAGGCTGAAATCACAGCAACAGCCACAGTGAGCCGGCACTGGCAACGCCCGTATCGAACTGCCCTAGGCAGCGGCAGAGGATTGGAGGACCTGCAGACAGACCACACCTAGGGAACACAAAGGCAATACCCATTGGACTCCAGTGTCCACACCCTTCTTATACACAGACAAAATGGGCAGGCAGAGAAATGCAACCCAAATGAATCAAGAGAAATCTCCAGAGAAGGACCTGAGTGAACCAGATATAATCAAATTACCAGATGCATAGTTTAAAATGATAGTTAGGATGTTCAAAGAGATTAGAGCATCAATGGTTAGTCATTACAAAAAACTAAAGAAAGAGATAACAAGTTTAAAAAAGGAAATTGAAATAATAAAAAAGAATCCGATACAAATGACAAATACAGTATCAAAACAGAAGACCACAATGGAAGGAATTAAAAGCAGGATGGATAAAGCTGAGGATTGAATCAGCGAGTTAGAGGACACAATAAGCAAAGGCACTGAAGCAACAGGAAAAAGGAAAAGAGACTCAAAAAATGTGAGGAAACTCTAAGGGAGCTCTGTGACAACATGAAGAGAAATAACATCCACATCATAGGGGTTCCTGAAGAAGAGGACAAAGAACAAGAAGTAGAAACTTGGTTCACTCAAATCATAGCTGAAAACTTCCTAACTAAAGGCTGGAAACCGTTTCACACATTAGGAAGCACAGAGAACTCCATTAAAGAGAAACCCAAAGAAATCTACACCAAGACACATCATAGTTAAAATATCAAAGCTAAGGGATAAAGAGAAAATTTTAAAACCTGCTAGAGAAAAAACGGCTATCACTTACAAAGGAGCCCCCATAAGGATGACATCCGACTTCTCAACAGAAACACTTGAGGCCAGAAGGGAATGGCAAGATATATACAAAGTAATGCAGAACAAGAACCTACAACCAAGACTACTCATCCAGCACGGCTGACGTTTAAAATTGAAGGATACATCAATAGCTTCCCAAACAAAGAAAACCTGAGGGAATTCATTAAAACCAAACCACTTCTACAAGAGAAGCTAAGGGGCCTGTTGTGAATACTTCAAAGAGGGAAAAGAATATAGCAAAAGAAAAATACAGCTTTAAAGAATAAAATTGTAATAAACAACAATATATCAATAATAACCTTAAATGTAAATGGATTAAATGATCCAATCAAAAGACATAGGGTAGCTGCGTGGATAAAGAAACAGGACCCATACATATGCTGTCTACAAGAGACACACCTTAAAACAAAAGATGCACATAGACTAAAGGTAAAAGGATGGAAAAAAATATTTCACGCAAATGGAAATGAAAAAAAGGCGGGTTAGAAATAATATCTGACAAAATGGACTTTAAAACAAAGGCTATATAGTAAGAGCTAAAGAAGAACACTACATAATGATAAAGAGAACCATTCAACAGGAAGATATAACTATTATAAATATTTACGCACCAAACATAGGAGCCCCGACATTCATAAAGCAGACTTTGATGTATATAAAGGGCGAGATTAACAGCAATACTATAATAGTAGGGGATTTCAATACCCACTAACATCACTGGATAGATCCTCAAGAAAGAAAATTAATAAAGAAACAGCAGACTTAAAGGATACACTAGATCATCTCGATTTAATAGATATCTTCAGAACTTTTCACCCTAAAGCAGTAGAATATACATTACTTTCGAGCGCTCATGGTACATTCTCTAGGATAGACCACATGTTAGGACACAACAGTGGTCTCAACAAATTTAAGAAGATTGAAATCATATCAAGAATTTTCTCTGATCACAATGCCATGAAACTAGAAATTAACCACAAAAGAAAAACTGAAAAATACTCAAACACTTGGAAACTAAATAGCATGTTATTCATGAATGGATTAACAATGAGATCAAAGAAGAAATAAAAAAGTTTCTAGAAACCAATGATAATGAGCATACATCACCTCAAAATTTATGGGACACAGCAAAAGTAGTACTGAGAGAAAAGTTCATTCCCCTACCGTCATACCATAAGAAGCTAGAAAAAGCTCAAATAAGCAACCTGATTCTGCATATAAAGAACAGAAAAAACAACAGCAAATAAAGCCCAGGACTACTAGAAGAAAGGAAGTAATAAAGATCAGAGCGGAAATAAATGACAAAGAGGCTAATGAAACAATACAGGGGATCAATGAAACCAGGAGCTGTTTCTTTGAGAAGGTAAACAAGATCAATAAATCTTTAACTAGACTCACCAAGAAAAAAAAGAGAGGACTCAAATAAAATTAGAAATGAGTTAGGAGAAATAACAACTGACACAACAGAAATACAAAGTATTATAAGAAAATACTATGAAGAACTAACTCTATGCCAAAAAATTAGCCACTAGGTGAAATGGACAAATTTCTTGAATCATGTAATCTTCCAAAAATCAATCTGCAAGAATCAGAACACCTAAACAGACCAATTACAACAAATGAGATCGAAACAGTTATCAAAAAACTCCCAAAAAAGAAAAGTCCTCGGCCTAATGGCTTCACAAGTGAATTTTACCAAAAATTCAAAGAAGAACTAACTCCTATTCTTCTCAAGCTATTTCAAAAAATTCAAGAGGAAGGAAGACTTCCAAAGTCCTTTTATGAGGTGAGCATAATTCTGATCCCGAACCCAGGCAAAGACAACACAAAGAAAGAAAATTTTAGACCAATATCTCTGGTGAATTTAGATGCTAAAATTTGAACAAAATATTACCCCATCAGATCCAGCAATATATAAAATAATCATACACCATGATCAAGTGGGATTTACTCTGGAGAGGCAAGGCTGGTTCAATATTCACAAATCAATGTGATTCATCACATAAACAAAAGGAAGGACTAAAATGACATGATAATTTCAATAGATGCAGAAAAAGAATTTGATAAAAACCAGCACCCATTCATTCTCAAAACTCTCAGGGAAGTGGGAATACAGGGAACATACCCTAACATGATAAAGGACATCTATGACAAACCCACAGCAAACATCATTCTAAATAGGCAAAAATTAAAAGCAATCCCCTTAAGATCAGGAACCAGGAAGGGGTGCCTCCTTTCACCACTCTTATTCAACATAGTTCTGGAAGTCCTAGCTACAGCAATCAGATAAGAAGAAGAAATAAAAGGCATCCAAATTGGAAAAATAGAAGTAAAATTGTCATTATTTGCAGATGATATGATATTGTAAATAGAAAACCCTTAAGTCTCAGTCAAAAAACTACTGGACCTGATAAATGAATTCAGCAAGGTGGCTGGATATAAAATTAACCCAGAAATCAAAGGCATTTTTATATACCAACATTGAACTCTTAGCAAAAGAAATTAATGAAACAAATCCCTTCACTATTGCAACCAAAAAAAGTATCTAGGAGTAAATTTAACCAAGGAGGTTAAGGACTTGTACTCAGAAAATTATAAAACATTGATAAAAGAAATCAAGGAAGATACAAACAAGTTGAAACATATACTATGCTCATGGTTAGGATGAATAAACATCACTAAAATGTCTATATTACTAGAAGCAATTTATAAATTCAATGCAATACCAATTAAAATACCAATGACATATGGAACCAAAAAAGAACACGAATAGCCTCAGCAATCTTGAAAAGAAAAAATAAAGCAGGAGGTATCACTCTTCCCGATATCAAGGTATACTTTAAGGCCATTGTACTCAAAACAGCCTGGTACTGGCATAAGATCAGGCACATAGATCAATGGAACAGAACAGAGAACGCAGAAATAAACCCACAGCTTTATGGACAACTGATATTTGACAAAGCAGGAAAGAGCATAAAATGAAGACAGCCTCTTTAACAAATGGTGTTGGGAAAATTGGACATCTACTTGCAAAAAAATGAAACTAGACCATCAACTTACACCATTCAAAAAAAACAAAAAAATTGATAAAAGACTTAAATGTAAGTCGTGAAACCATAAGCATCTTAGAGGAAAACATAGGTAGCAAGCTCTCCGAAATCTGTAGCAGCAATATATTTGCCGATTTATCTCCACGGGTAAATGAAATAAAAGGCAAGATAAACAAATGGGACTATATCAAACTAAAAAGCTTTTGCACAGCTAAGGACAATTAAGAACAGAATAAAAAGACAAACCACACAATGGTAGAACATATTCAACAACACGTCTGATAAGGGGTTAATAACCAAAATTTATAAAGAACTTACAAAACTCAACACCAGGAAGACAAACAATCCAGTCAAAAAATGGGATAAAGATATTAAAATAAATTTCTCAAAGTGGACATACAGATGGGCAATAGGTATATGAAAAAATGCTCAACATCACTACTCATTAGAGCAATGCAAATTAAAACCACAATGAGATATCACCTCACATCAGTCAGAGTGGCGCTCATCAGCAAAACAACACAGAATAAGTGCTGGCAAGGATGTGGAGAAAAGGGAACCCTCCTGCACTGCTGGTCAGAATGCAGACTGGTGCAGCCACTGTGGAAAACAGTATGGAGATTCCTCAAAAAATTAAAATTCGAACTGCCTTCTGACCCAGCTATCTCACTTTTAGATATATACCCTAAGAACACCATAGCACTGTTCGAAAAGAAGAAATGTGCCCCCATGTTTATGGCAGCGTTGTTTACAATAGCGAAGATCTGTAAACAGCCCAATTGTTCGTCAGAGGACGAGTGGATTAAAAAGCTTTGGTACATATATACTATTGAATGCTACTCAGCTATAAGAAATGATGACATCGGATAATTTACCACAAAATGTGTGGACCTTGATAACATTATACGGAGTGAAATAAGTAAAACAGAAAACTGAGAACAGCCTGATTTCATACTTAGGTGGGTCATAAAAGCCAGCCTATGAGACATGGACAAGAGTGTGGTGGTTATGGGGTGGGGGAAGGCAAGAGTGGTAGGGAGACGGGGGAGGGGAGGGGCACAAAGAAAACCAGATAGAAGGGGACAGAGGACAATTTGGTTTTGGGTGATGGGTATCCAACATAATTGAATGATAAGATAACCTGGAGATGTTTTCTTTGAACATATGTACCCTGATTTATTAATGTCACCACATTAAAATCAATAAAAATTTTTAAAAAAATGATCTGAAGACGATGGAAGAGCGATGGGACAGAAATATGATGGCAAACTACGCTGGAGCATCAGACGAGATTGTCCTCAACAAGTACATGAATGCAAGAGCTACAAACTCAAATTTTTGCCTGAATAAAATTTAAATGTTTTGCGCAGATTTTATGATTAAAATAAGTGTGTTAATATGCTCTATTTTGAAAATGTAGACATTCTAATGATATATCTTTTAGTGTATTAGTGTACTTACTGCATTGTATAAATTATTATATTTTCACAAAGATGATGCTGAAGAAGGCGTTCTACTTCATTATGTTAAACTAGTTGTTGAAAATTTTACAATAAGATGAAAACCAATAATCTTCAATTGCAAAAAAAACTGTAGCTTACAGAGAAAAACTAATGTCAGATTTGTGATCAGCACACTCGAATTAGGTAAGAACAAGTGTTTTTGTGGATGCAACAAAGGTTTTGTTCCCCAGTGTTACTTGACCAAAAATGTCCATGTTGCAAGATGGAGAAATTCTAGTTTATGGTGAGAAGATGAGCGAATTTAGGATGCTCTTCTAGGGAACATCAAATTTTAAGGTGTTGACCGAAGAAAAGCCCCTAATGGAGACCAAGGAGACACAGTCTTTAGAATGTGGTCCTCAGAATTATTGATCTTGGTACCAGCAATGTCAGCTCTTGGCTCTTGATTTTGTCAAACAAAAAACTTGGATTCAAGAACTCTAGCACAAAACGAAATTAATTTAGCATGCAAACCAAAAGTACACCTAAAGAGAAGATTCAAGCGGGCTGCTCAGAGAGTTGCCTTGGCGTTTTAGAAAGGAAGTTACTGATGCAGAAAAAGTGAGCCAGCTGGGCTGTGTGAACTAAGGAAACAGGTTACAGAGGCAAAAGAAAAGCCTGTGGAAACAGATTCAAGGGTTTAGCTTTGGATGAGCTACTGCTGCCTCCTGCTCCCCTGGTTACAAGTCTCACGGGGACTCTTAGATCTTAAGAGAAAGAAAGCAAAGAGAAGTGCCTCAAGAAAAGGCATGGGCATGCTCTAGAGCGGTGTTTTCAACTGCCAGTTAGCCATAAATGACATGCCATTCCACAAAAGAGTTAACCACCTGATGTTGGGTCCACAAAAGAGTTATAATGATCAGGGTGGTTAACTCTTTCATGGACAGGCACAAAATTTCTGGTGGACCAGCACCAGCCTGTGGACTGGCAGTGAAAGACACTGCTCTGAAGAGGGAGCAGTCATTTTTAAGTGATTTTATCTGTTTTCTAAATGCAGCAATTTTAGGGGAGATTTCAGGAAGATTTCAATATAATATTCATCAGTTCTCCAGCAATGTCCTTTAATATGCTGATTCATCAAAGTGAGCATATCCGGTCAGGGTCCTTGTCTCTACTGATTGGTTGGCACTAGGATAGGGATCATGGGTCATCGCATCTGGTGCTGATGTCAGCCACAGCATCTCTTCTGGTTTTGCTGCTTATTTTGGCCCCAGAGCTGAAACACAACTGAGACCTCAATGTTATCTGTAGTTTGGCCAAAACTCTGTATCTGCAGTCAACAGACCAGAGGCTTTATTCCTAAGATTTTTTGATGCTGGTTAGACCCTCATTGTCCTGAGGGCTTAATGATTAAGAGAGTGGTCCTATAAGGAGAAAGAGGCAGGTGAATCAGCATGCTGGGCGAGGCCAGATTAAATCAGCAATCTGTCTCAGCTTCTTCATTCCACTTACCAAGGGATTTTCCTAGGTTCTTACTATCCTGCCTCAGTCTCAAAATCCTTTTACATTGTTAAATGTTACTGGATGCCCCAAAAAGTTTATGTAAGGCATAATTATCAGTACTTATCATATTAGAAATTAAAACTAAAATATTTTAAAACACCTATTTTTAAATGAGTAAACTCATTATATATTAACATAAATAACTTTTATGAAGAATAATCAATTTTCTTCCCCCTTAACAAACATCATACAAGGGTGACATTGACATAATTGCAAATGGTGTTAAAAAGAGGTCATGCCAATGTTTTCTCAGTCATATTTATACAGATACCCTTAAAATAACACTATCAATTTTCTAACTCAAATTTCCACTTTAGTTTTAATTTTATATATTCTCATTTAGAATCCTAAAATACTTAAATATATTCTTTTTTTATTATTGATTTTTTTTTTTTTTACTGAGACAGAGGAAGGGGGAGAGAAGGAAGAGGTGAGGGAAGCATTCATTTGTTGTTCCACTTAGTCGTGTACTTATTGGTTCCTTCCTGTGTGTGTCATAATTTAGGGTCAAACCCAGAATTTGTCATTTTGGGATGACACACTAACCTGCTGAGCTAACCAGCCAGAGTCTTAAATTAATATTCTTCATTTTAATAAATGGAACTCCAACCTCTCCACTGGTAAAGTCTTCATTCTCAAACTAAAACCTGTATTTAACCAGAAGTTGTAGATATGTAGAAAATTTTCATCCTTTTGTTCTTTTTCATCTTTTAGCCCTTGACTCAATTTAGAGCTACACTGACATATCACCTGGTACAGCTATCCAACAAATGAGCATAAAATATTGCATTTTACTTCACAGTATTGTAAACAAGATTATTTGTCTTTTTTTTTTCTCAGTAAATTATTTTCCCTTTTGTTATCTCTTGAAATGCATGCATACAGTATGAGGAATTGAAGGAACTATAAAATTGTGTTATAAGCAGCCAAATATGAGTTTAGTTCACCATAAAATGTTGAACAGATTATACCTCTTTGTGAAAACCACTTTAATTTTTTATTATAGGATATGCAAGAACACAAAGAAAGAGGAGGGAACAAAATAAAGGAAAAGAATACTGTTAATTTTCTAACTTCTTCTCAAATTGTGTATTAAAATTCTCCAGAATTTATTCTATTGAGCTAATATATAGCCTGTGGCACTTTTTTAGCACTGTGGCTACCTGATCTTTTTCTTCTATAAAGCCCCACAACTAAAAGCAATTTATTTGTATTAAAGGAAAACAGGTTCTTAGACTTTAATGATTCATTATCATTAAATATGCATAAATGTCAAAAAAATTCTCTTTGGGTTACTAACTTCCGTCATTTTCATTGGTAATGATTTTGTTTTGTTTGCATTTGTCTACAATTTTTAATAGAACATATTCAGTGGTAATGTTTTTGAAAAATGAGATAAAATTGTATAGTTAGAGGAGAAAACATTTAATACATTCAGCATATCTTAATTTGTGGAGAATAACAGTTTTTACTCTTGACAATAGAGCAAAGTGTTAAAAATTATCAAATCTGTGTGTCATTGCTGATTTATTAAGTTTAGTTTCTATGGGTTTTCAAATTATTACTTATTTTATTTATACTTAACCCTGGCTCCTAAAGCATTTTAAAAACTTATAAGAATACATACAATAAAATGAAGTAATTGTAACATATTAAAATATAATAAATGAGAGAATCAGGGTAAAGAGAAAATACTGAGTAAGTATAAGAAAGTGGAGGCCCTGGTGGGTGGCTCAGTGGATAGAGTTTCCGCCCAGCATATAGACGTCCCAGGATCAATTCCTGGTTCCAAAGGAGGACACAATTGGTGCTTCAGGTTCATGAAGCATAATGGACCAAGCATGCATATATACACCAGATTTGCCCAAAAGATACCTGAAAGCTATGAGCAGAAGGTCCTTGAATTTTATTGTTTTCTCATCAGTTTTACTTGGGATATGGACAAATTCCCCCTTCAATTTGATGTCCCAAATAACAGCACTGTTGATAAGAAGGGGGTGAAAACTGTATCTGTGAAAACAAGTGGACATGAAAAGAACTGTTACACAGTTGTTCTAGCTTGTCGTGCCGATGGAGCCAAGCTGCCTCCTATGCTGATTTTCAAACGCAAAACAATGCCAAAAGAAGACATTCCTCGAGGAATGATTGTCCATGTTCATGACAAGGGTTGGATGGATCAGGATGGGATGCTGATCTGCTTTGAGAAAGTCTGGGGAAGGAGACCAGCTGGGCTCTTACGCAAACCTGCCCTATTGGTGCTTGATCAGTTCAGGACAAACATAACAAAAAACACAAAAAAAGACTACTGCAGAGCAGAAAGCAAAACTTGCCGTCATACCTGGAGGCTTGACATCCCAGCTCCAACCGCTTGATGTCAGCATTAACAAACCCTTCAAAGCTGCCATGAGAGATGAAGGGAACTAATGGATGAAGTCTTCTGGGGACAATTTGACACCAGCAGGAAGAGTAAAGAAACCAACTACAGAAGTTTGTACCTGGGTGAAAAGATCCTGGGATAATATCAAGATCAAGATCGTTGTCAAGTCATTTTAAGAAGTGTGGCATTTCAAATGATGGAACTGAGGACGAGGCAATATATAATGACAAGGATTTGTCATCAGACACAGATGAGGACAAGCTAATGGATGGGAGTTTTGAAAGTGATGAAGAGTTGTATGAATTTTATGATGAATAAAACTTGAGTTCAATAACTTTATGTAAAATTTTTTTTCAAATTTCGGGCCCCAAACTTAAGGTGCTTCTTATACATGGGGAAATACGGTAATAAAGGCCATATATAACAAACTGACAGGCAATATCATACTCAATAGCAAAAACTACAAGTATTTTCTAGAGAGCCACTGCATCTGAATGCATCTGGCCTATCTATGTTCAGCTGAAAGCAGAGGCAAGACCCTGCTCGTTCGAGGGTGACCTGGCAATGCAGGGTCACAAAAACAACTTAGAGTCTGTTCATGGAATTGATGCCAGAGAAGGGCAGCATACACAATGCAACCACAGACTCAGGATGTTCGTATATGCTTGTAGGATAGAGCGTTGCCTAGTTATATCTGAGGTTATTACCTCCACCTCACAGCACAATACCCTTTTGTTTAAATATATAAAATAGATGGGTTTTCCAGGCTCAAGCCCATTGTGTCTCCACCTAAGCACAGTGTTCCACCTGGCCCAAACTCTCTCTATGTCTTTGTGTTTTCATTAGTCCTCATTGCCCCCACTCAGGTCTTCACTTCCCCATGCAGGCCACAGCAGTATTTCCGTTAAGATCAGGAACTAAATGGATGTCCGCTATCACCACTCTCATTTAACGTTATACTAGGAGTCTTAGCCACAGCACCCAGACAACAAGAAGAAATAAAAGGCATTCATATTGGACAGGAAGAAATAAAACATTATTTACCTAAAGATCCCACCAAAATGTACTAGAACTAATAAATGAATTCAGTAAAGTAGCAGGATACAGAATATTCAGAAATCAGTTGCATTTTTATACACCAATAATTATCAGAAAGGGAAACCAAGAAAACAATGCCACTCACAATTGCTTCAAAAAGAATAAAATTCCTAGGAATAAATTTAGCCAAGGAGTTGAAAGACTTGTACACAGAATATTATAAGACACTGTAAAAAGAAGCTGAAGAAGATATAAACAAATGCATGGATTGGAAGAAGTAACAATTAAAATGTCCATATTACTCAACGCAAACTATAGATTTAATGCAATTCCTATCAGGTGGTGTATTTTGCAGAACTAAACAAATCCAGTAATTTATACGGAACCATGAAAGTCCCCCAATAGCCACAGCAATCTTGAGAAAAAATAACGAAGGTAGGGGGCCTAAATGGACAAGGATTGACATGGGTGGAGTGAACACATGCGGTGTAAAGATGCTTTGTGGAAGAGGCATCTGCAATCTGCCTACTTATATTAACTAGTGTCACCCTAATAAATTCAATTTTTTAAAAATTGATTTAATCATCATCATAGAAAATTACCTCTTAATGACTCACATCAATAGCCATACGCATACTTTGTTGTGGATAAGTGATATCCTATGTCCTCTGTGATCCTTTTCTTGAAACCAACTCCTGTCTGTCAAAAGGGTGTCACCTAGTAGGTTTTTTCTTATCATTTATTTTCTTAATTCACTGATGCCTAGCTGAGTTAGAAAAATAATAACCTTTAGAAACCAAATTAAGTAATAAAACTAGAGAAGGTAACCAGGCTATGAATTTCTAGGTTTAACAAAATTAAGCTAAATTAAGATGGGTTCTCCTGGCTTTTGCCTGGATTAGTAATATGAATACCTTGAACAGGGTATCTTCTGCTGGTCTCTACCACCCCTGTTGTAAGAAGCAGATTTAAAATGGCCAGTTGTGATGTAATAATATATCTCCATGATACCTTGATTACTCTAGGGAACAAAATTTTTGTTGCATCCACAAAAACAATTGTTCTTATCTAATTCAAGTGTGCTGATCTCAAATCTGACATTAGTTTTTCTCTGTAAGCTACAGTTTTTTTTACAATTCAAGATTTTAGGTTTTCATCTAATAGTAAAATTTTCAACATTTAGTTTAACATAATGTAGAGTGTCTTCTTTGGCATCATCTTTGTGAAACTAATATATATAATGCAGTAAATACACTAATACACTTAAAATATGATTACATCAGAATATGTCTACAAGTTCTAAATAGAACATATTAAAACATTTATTTTAATCAAAAAATTTGTGCAAAACTTATTTAAATTCTATTCAGGCAAAAATTAGTATTTGTAGCTCTTGCATTTGTGTTCATTGAGGACAATCTCGTTTGATGCTCCAGCAGTAGTCTGCCATCATATTTCTGTCCCATTGCCCCTGATAAAGCTCTTCCATTGTTTTCAGATCTTTTTTTTTTTTTTTTTTTTACAGGGAGAGAGAGAGGGATAGATAGGTACAGACAGAAGACAGACAGAAACGGAGAGAGGTGAGAAGCATCAATCATAAGTTTCTCATTTCCATTGTGACACCATAGTTGTTCATTGATTGCTTTCTCACATGTGCCTTGACCGCGGGCCTTTAGCAGACTGGGCAACCCCTTGCTGGAGCCAGCGACCTTTAGTCCAAACTGGTGAGCTTTTGCTCAAGCCAGATGGAGCCGCACTCAAGTTGGCGACCTCGGAGTCTAGAACCTGGGTCTTTCGCATCCAAGTCCGACGCACTACCCACTGCGCCACCACCTGGTCAGGCCAGAAAGTGAATCTTAACGCTCATGTTACATCTAATGTCACGGAAAGCCAACAGTATCCTTTGAACCAGAAGTTCATAGTTTTCTGCTTTTTTGTTTCCAAGGAAGTTCTTTGTAACTGCCACAAAAGACTTCACTGTCATACTGCTTTCTCCTTCTTATTCATCTTCCTGGCCGATTCTTTGTTACTTATGAAGGTTCGAATTAGAGGTCTATCAAATACACCTGCTTTTATCTTCTCAAAAAACAAGGCAGGAAAAGCAGAAATAATGTGTTGAAACCATTCACTTTCTCTATTCAAAGCCTAAACAAACTGCTTCATTAAGCCAAATTTGATGTGAAGTGGGGGGAAAATAACTGTCTCGATTACTGGAGGCTCATTCACAATATTTTGCATTCCTACTTCCAAAGCTTCACATTTCGGCCACCACTTCTGTGTCCAGTGTTTCTCTCGAGCTCGGCTGTCCCACAAACACAGAAATCAAGGATACTCGTGAAACCTCTCTCTTGTCCTATCAGGAAATTTACCATTTTCAGATCCACACAAATGATCCAGTTATGCTCCTCATACTTCAGAAAGTGGAGGATAATTTTTATGTCATTATAATCTTCTCGCAGATGAGGTGAATAACCAATTGGAACTGCTGCATAAACATTTCCTTTGTGTAGGAGAACACATTTTAGACTCCGTTTAGAGCTGTCAAGAAATAGCCGCCATTCTGTTGAACTGTAAGTGGTAATACCTAGCTGGTTGAGAAGAATACTGATATGACAGTAAACAAAGTGTTTGTCTTCCGAAAGTCCACAAAAATTTGTTCACGCTTCCTGAAATGGGATACTTTAGCTGACTGGTGAAGTACATTCTTTTCTTGAAACCTAGAGGCTAATAACTCAGCTCCTTTCTCTCATAGGCCCAAATCTCTTACTAAGTCATTCAATTCGGGTTGGCTAAACTTCCGAGGGGTTAATGACTACTTGGCATCAGAAGAACACCCTTCAGATTCTACAGCTATTTCCTTATGCATCTTATCAAAATACACTTGATCACCATGTTAACTTTTTTCATCTCTAGAATAAAACTATTGAAAACTGGAACCTGGAGTGTCTCAGAGTGTGGGATAGGTCATATTGCTGAAGGAATATTAGGATATGCGATCATGCCATTTTTTCTTGCCAATGCCCTTTGTATGGATCAGACAGAAATAACAGTCACTGATGTGGTCCTTAGGTTCATGCCAAAGCATAGGATTACCAAAAGGCATTCCTTTGCGTTTTCCTTTTGTCTAGTCATGAAGCATTTTCTCACAATTATGATACACAATATGAGTAGCCCAATTCTTTTCTTGATCGCCAAGGGGAACTTAAATATAGGCAATATATGCACATTTCACAAATGATGAAATATTGCGCCTTTGACGTTGAAGTGTGTAACAGCCACATATATAACAGAAGGTGTCAGGACTATTCTTACATTTATACCTACTCGAAGAAGCCATGATTCAACCTTAAAACAAAATAAGAGCGTGTTTTTATCAGTTAATAATTTTTACATTTAAAAACAACTACAATTGCCTGACCTGGCGGTGGCACCGTGAATAGAGCTTCAGACTGGAATGTGGAAGACCCACGTTCTAGACCCCGAGGTCACCAGCTTGGACCCAAGATCGCTGGCTCCAGCAAGGGGTTGCTCGATCTGCTGAAAGCCCGCGGTCAAGGCACATGCGAGAAAGCAATCAATGAACAACTATGGTGTCACAGCAGCAACGAAAAACTAATATTGATGCTTCTCATTTCTCTCTGTTCCTGTCTGTCTGTCCATACCTGTCCCTCTCTGTGACTGTCTCTGTCCCTATATAAAGAAAAAAGAACTAAAAACAACTATAATGATATAAAAGTTATGTTTGTAAAACATTAATTGCCATGTGGTTCAATCCAAGAGTCGTTGCCCTTTAACTCCAATTTAAAAAGCAATGCATGCCATTAACAGTAACAAAAAGAAATTAAAATTGCATAAAAACTAGAGCATGCACCAGAAAACGGATTTCAGATTTGGAATCAGCAATGCAAACATTTATAGAAACAGTTCTAAAACCTCATTCAACTGAAAATGAAAAAGCAATATTTTCCCAGTGTTATTTTTTAATGCGTTGTTGTATTCGATTTGCTAGTTTTTTGTTTAGTATGTTAGCATCTGTATTCATTAGAGATATTGATCTGTAGTTTTCTTTCCTTGTGTTGTCCTTGCCAGGTTTTGTTATGAGGGTTTTGTTTTCCTCATAAAATATGTTTGAAGAATTGCTGCTGCTTCAATTTTTTGGAAAACTGAGTCGAATAGGAACCAAGTCTTTGAATGTTTGATACAATTCACTAGTATAGCCATTTGGCCCTAGACTTTTATTTTGGGGGATGTTTTTGATAGTTGTTTCTATTTGCTCCCTGCTTATGGGTCTGTTCAGGCCTTCTGCTTCATCATGATTCAGTCTAGGAAGATTGTACTGTTCTAGAAATTTATCCATTTCTTCTAGATTGTTAAATTTGGTGGCATATAGTTTTTCATAGTATTCTACAATAATTCTTTGTATATCTATGATATCTGTGGTGATTTCTGCTCTTTCATTTTGGATTTTGTTTACTTGAGTCCTTTCTCTTTTTTCCATAGTGAATCTTGCCAAGGGTATGTCAATTTTGTTGATCTTTTCAAATAACCAGCTCTTTGTTTTATTAAATTTTTTTATTGTTTTTCTGTTTCTACTTCATTTCTGGTCTGATTTTTATTATTTGCTTTCTTCTGCTCATTTTGGGTTGCCTTTTTTCTTCTTTTTCTAATTATTTAAGGTGTGAAGTTAAATGGTTTACTTGGGCTCTCTTATTTGTTCTTATAGGGCTGTAGTGATATGAACTTCCCTCTTATTACTGCTTTTGCTGCATCTCAGAGATTCTGATATGTCATATTCTTATTTTTGTTTTTCTTTATGTAACTTTGATCTCTGCTTTAATTTCTTCTTTGACCCACTCATTTTTTTAAAGTATGTTGGTTAGTTTTCACCTTTTTGTGGGCTTGTTTACCTCTTTTTTGCAGTTGAATTCTAGTTTCAAGGCTTTATGATCAGAGAATATACTTGGTATAATCTCAGTCTTTATGAATTTTTTGATGTTACTTTTGTGGCCCAACATATGGTCAGTTCTTGAGAATGTTCTATGTACACTACAGAAAAATGTGTAATCTGGCACTTTCTGATGAAATGTCCTGTAGATGTTTATCATATCCAATTGTTCTAGTGTTTCGTTTAAGGCCAATATTTCTTTTTCGATTTTCTGTTTGGATGAATGATCTAGAGCTGTCAGCGGTGTATTGAGGTCTCCATGTATGATTGTATTTTTGTCGGTTTTTGTATTTAGGTTAGTCAGTAGCTGTCTTATATATTTTGGTGCTACTTGGTTTGGTGTATATATATTAAAAAGTGTTATGTCTTCTTGATTCAATGTCCCCTTTATCATTATGAAATGACCATTTTTGTCTCTGATTACTTTTGCTGTCTTATAGTCAGCATTGTTAGATATGAGTATTGCTACACCTGCTTTTTTTTATTTTTGGATGTTATTTGCTTGGAGTAGTGTTTTCCAGCCTTTCACTTTGAATTTGTTTTCATCCTTGTAGGTTTGATGTGTTTTTTATAGACAGCATAAAAGTTGGATTTTCTTTTTTAATCCATTCTGCTACTCTATGTCTTTTTATTGGTGAATTCGATCCATTTACATTTAGTGTAATTATTGATACTTGAGGGTTTCCTATTGCAGTTTTATGTATTACTTTCTGTTAGTTTTGTATCTTGTTTGATTCTTTTGTTTTTCTATCATTTGTTTTTGTGTGGTTGTAATCCATACTTTTTTCCTCTGTTACTTCTTTTTTCAAGTAATGTGTTTCTGTGGTGGTTTTTTCTGGGGTGGTTACCATTAAGTAATGGAAAGGGTACCTATCATGTTCATTGTAGTATACTATCTCATGAATGCTTCTGCATTTCATTCTCCTTTTGCTACTGTTAATCTTTCTCCTCTCTCCTTTTTTGTTTTTGTTGTCACATTAAATTTTATCTTATTTTGTTCTTGATGGAGCCTTTATTTGTGGTTTTGTTTTGTTTTGTTCTTTGTATCTGTTCAGAAAACCCCCTTTAGTATTTCCTGAAGTGGGGGTTTTCTGTTGATAAATTCCCTCATTCTTTCTGTATCAGTGAATGTTTTTATTTCTCCTTTGTATTTGAAGGACAGCTTTGATGGGTATAGTATCCTTGGCTGGCAGATCCTCTCTTTCAGAACTTTAAATATTGGTGTCCATTCTCTTCTAGCTTGTAGAGTTTCTGCTGAGAAATCTGATGATCATCTAATGGGCCTTTCTTTATATGTTGTATTCTTCTTTTCTCTGGCTGCCTTGAGAATTTTTGCTTTTTCATTGGTTTATGCCAATTTCTTTATGATGTGCCTTGGAGTAGGATTTTTAGGGTTAAGGTAACTCGGTGTTCTGTTTGCTTCTTGAATTCAAGGCTTTAGTTCTTTCCACAGACTTGGAAAGTTTTCGTCTATTATATGTTTGAATATGTTCTCCATTCCATTTTCTTGCTCTTCTCCTTCTTATTTACCTCTTATTCTTACGTTGCTATTTTTGATGGAGTCAGACAATTTTTGTAGGGCTTTTTTCTTTTTAATTTGTGAGTCTCTCTCTTCTTTTCTCTATTGTTCCTCTAGTTGCCTGTCTTCTATGTTACTAATTCTCTCCTCTATCTCGCCTGTTCTATCAGCTAAGCTTGTTATCTCATTTTTCTACTCATGAATTGAGTTTTTTCATTTCTGTTTGATGCGTTTTCATAGTTTCAATATCCTTGGTGACATATTCTTTCTGTTCATTGAATTGTTTTTTGAGCTTTCTAAATTGCCTTTCTGTGCTTTCTTGTACATCCCTAAGTATTTTTATTCTATTTCTGTTTCCCTAATGGCATTTGAGGGTGGTTTTGTTAATAACACTAATAAGAATTGATAAAGAATGAAATAAAAAAATAATTTGAATAAAATATTTTTTTAAATACAGTGAAAAACTAAAAATTATATTGTGCTAAATAGAACAAAAGCTACATAGAACGGAGGGCCTGAGTTTGGGAGAAGTGCCAAAGAGGCAAAAATACAAGGTAAGGACCCACAAAATGCTACTAGGAAAAATTTGGATTAAGAATAACATAATTTGTTTGTAAATGATGGTCGAATGACAGATATAGTGAAAGAGAAAAGATGAAAAAAATAAAAAAAATAAAAGAATAAATGAAAATTCTATTGTATTAAGTGGAACAAAAACTACATAGAATGGAGCGCCGGTGTTGGGGAATGCTAATGAGATAAAAAGCATAGTAAAAATCACACAAAATAGTATAAAGAAAAAAATTTGAATCCAAAATAAAATAATTTGTTTGTGAGTGAGGATCGGATGAGAGGAAAAGTGAAAGAGAATAAAAGAAATTAAAAGAGAGGGAGAAAAATAAAAGAGAAAAGAATAAAAAAGGAGTGAGTTAAGGTTTTTGAAATGTATCCCTTATAAGAAAAAAAAAGAATGGGAAATGTAACACCTATGGGTAATGAAGTTCAAAATGAAAAGAAAACAATAAACTGGAAAGAGGATAAAAGTACCAAGGTGGAAGAAAAAAAGATAAAAAATGAAAGAAATAAATAAAAATGGAAAAAGTTATAAAGGCTGTGGATTTTTCTTGATTTTGAGAGATTATCTTCTTCCTGTTTCTTTCTCTTTTTGGCCGGTGGCACTGTACCCCAGGTTCTGCCCCTGTTGCACTCTTAGGTAGAGATTTTCAGTTGAGGTGTTGCTATGGCAATGACATAAACTAGACCTCAGTCCCGTTGATAAGAGTTGCTTGTTAGCATTGCAGGCTTCAACAATGGGAGAGTTCGTTTCCCAGAGCCTCTCCCCGACTCTCTCCTTCCTGAACCAGTAGCCCTTGGACCCAGCTGTAAAGTTGCCCCAGCCACTGCCTGGAGAGCAAGAGGCTCTAAGAGCTGCCAAATCCCCCCTCTGTCTCCACTCAATGCAGGGTTCTGGGTAAGTCCTTGCCAGCCCGAGCCACCAGTGTAACCAGGCAGGGCTGGGAGCCACTTGCTCCTCAGGTGTCTTTTTATGAGACTCCAGGTATGTCTAATATGCCTCAGTGTGCCGCAGGACCACTCTCCCTAGACTTTTTGCACTTTGAAACTTAAATTGGCTGGTAGGAACATTCCCCAGTCACTGCCTGCAGAACAGGAGGTCTTAAAAGCTGCCAACTTCCTCTTCCAGGACCTTTTAAAGCACAGCCCTAGGTAAGAAAGCTCTGCCAACCAGAGCCACCAGCTTAAGCAGGCAGGGGGGCAAGCTGACTTATGGTCTGGCTCCTTTCTAAGGTTCCCCGGGTATGTCTGGTTAAATTTGCCTTAGCGGTCCACAGGTTTGCTCTTCACAGGCTTCTCCCTTGTTAGGAAGCCTATACCCCAGTCACCCAACTTCTGCAGTGTTCTTTGAGGTCTGTTCTATAGGAATGTGTTTTTTAACCTGTATCGGCTGCCAGGAAGTTGCCCAAGCCACTGCCTGCAGAGCAAGAGGCCCTAAAAACTTATCAAGTCTGTCCTCCGGGTTCTCTTAAATCGCAGACCTGGGCAAAAAGACCTTGTCAGCCAGAGCCGTTGCCAGCATGAGCCAGCTGAGCAGTGAGCAGACTGCGGGTTAGGCTACTTTTAGGGATCCGCAGGTCTGCTCTTTAGAGGCTGTCTGCAAGCTGCCTGTGCACCCTTCCTCTCAGCACTTCCATATTTTTCTTTCCTGGGAATGTGCTTTGTTAGCCTGTATGGCTGGCAGAGGTGCCCTGCCCAGAGAGGTCGGGAATAGGAAAGCCGGCTTTCATGCACTCCCCCGCTGCTGTTTGGGAAGCAGGGGTTATACAAAGACTCTGCCTACAGCCCATACAGAAGGCCACTGCTGACAGTCTCCAACCCAGCCCCTCTGTCCGGGATCGCGAGTACCCACACCCAGTGCACCAGGAGGAGCCACTCATACACTGCCCACGCTCGATGATCCGACAGGGTGTAAACAAAGCCCACTCCGCAGGCAAGCCACTCGCCCACTTATGCTGTGGTTTGCTGTTGGTGTTAGCTCCACGTGGGCTGAGCCACGGGATCACTGTCTCCTCGGCTTGAACATCTCTGCTCTAGGTAGCTTATTGTCCCTGCCCTAGCCCACCCTTCCTCTCAGTTCCAAGTGAAAGCAGACCTTTCTCAGGTCAGTGAGGGAAGCGGAATACTCCGTTCTCTGTCCTTTTTTTTTTTTTCAGATTGGTTTATATATTCAGCCACCTTTTTGCCCAATTGTACCTTTGTTTGGTGTATGCATATTTCAGATGCCCCTGGGATTGTTTTTCTGTCTCTAATTGTTGGATTTGTTGAAATTTCAGGGAGAGGTATCGGGACTCCTCCTCACGGTGCCATTTCTCTGACGTCATCACAAATCGATTACTTTTTAAAAATGCCCATAGAACCTTGCCAAAATTCTGTAGTTATATAAACTATTTTTAGGCCCTAGTGCTTTGGATATATTTTTTATTTTATTTTTATTTAGTGAGAGGAGGGGAGGCAAAGAGACACACTCTCACATGCTCCCTGACCGGGATCCACCCAACAAGCCTCCTGGGATCCCAGATGCTCAGCAACCGAGCCATTTTTAGCACCTGAGGCAGAGGCCATGGAGCCATCATCAGCACCCGGAGCCAACACTTGAATCAGTTGAGCCATGGCTGTTGTGGAGGAAGAGAGAGAAAAGGGAGGGGACAGATGGAAAAGCAGGTGGTCAATTCTCTTGTGTGCCCTGACCAGTAATTGAACTTGGGACATCCATATTCCGAACCAAGACTCTATCACTGAGCCAATCAGCTAGGGCCTACTTTTATTTGTACATGAGTTTCATATGTATTATTTTAATAGATATAGTCCATTAATTTACCATCATTTCTTAGGTTGTTTATTTTTGGACATTTAGATTAGGACTTGAATCCCACAAAGGGGAATTGAGTGGGGGAATACCTTGGATTCTAAGAACTGGGACTTTTCAGGAGTTCCTTACCTTGGGGAGAGAAATTCCTGGCAACATCAGCTTTGAGCTCTGAAAGTGTTTTCTCTCTTCTTGCCCTATGTTTTACTCATTTGTCAAGACTACCACAGTGAGTTTATTCAGACATCTGTCTTTTTCATAACTCTACCCAATCAAACACAGCTGGAGAAAGACCACCCAGTTTGGCAAATTGGTCTTACCATTCTGGGTTGCCAAAGTCAACTGGCTCTTTTCAAACTCAGTAGGGTCTGGAGTCTGCTCATGTTCTCAGTTTCTGAAATGTTTGTTTTAAACCCCTCTTCCCAAACCTGCAATCTTCCTCACACTGTTTTCTTCATCATTTTGTTTTCTGATAAATACCCCAGAAGTTGTAACGTGAAAGAACAAACTCGGTTGTTTTAGCTGATTCCACTTTCTTTTCATTTTTAATTTTTGTCACTTTTTAAAATATCTTGTTTCCTATATTCTCTTGGGCTGCTATTTTGCCATTCTCAAATGTTAAGGAGTATTCTTAATTTATTAAACTCTGCTTTCATTCATTATTAATAAAGCTGTACAAGCCACTGGTTTTCATCTAAGTATGACTTTGACTACATTCTAAAGATCTTATGTGTTACCTTTGTCATTATTTTAAAAATATTTTACTATGTAGTGAACTTTTTTCCTAGGACCAATGATTATTTGAGTTTATTTTCAAATATTAAGGGTTTTTTTTTCATACATTTACTATTCCATAGTCAATAAGTATATGCTAATGTTGTCCTTGTTAAAGCTCCTAATGTCACCTAACTGCTAAATTTACTGGGATTCTTTTCAGCTTCTCTATTATCATTTCTAGGATGTGTACAATCTTATCTACTCTGCCTTTTTGTCCCCTGCCTCTCCAGCCTCTCCTCTGATGCCTCTGCCTGATCGTGAATATTGGTGTTATTTCTCCAGGGCTCTGAGTTGGGCTGACTTCTCTTTTCATTTTCCTGCTCTCCTTGAAACAAACTCATCTGTCCCCACCACTTTGCTTCACTCTTCCTTGTCAATGATTTTTTTAAGTTTACTGCAACCCTGCACTTTTTCACTTGAGATTCAAAACGGTATTTCTGGTGGCCCACTAGACATACCTACTTTGTTATCCTATTGTTGCCTCAAAACAACCTGTCTGAAATAAACTTTTAGAGCCTATTGTTTTATCTACTAAAAAGTTCTTGAGCCTTTTTCTCTTTCTTATGACTCTGCTTTAGTCTAATTCTCTATCATGTATCTCACCTGGCTATATGTATTTATTTCAGTATATTTCCTTTTGTAATCTCTTCTCACACAAATTGAACCTTTTCTATTGCTGATTTTTCTTTATTGCAGTATATTACTGATTTTATTACATCACTAGAACTTAACAATTACTAAGAAGTAATGATTATTGTAATAATTTCGAAAGCATAATCCCTAGTAAACAAAAGGAATTAATAACATGCCATTATATTTTCTTCTAGTTTTTCTATACGTATATTTTTCATAATTAAGATCATACTGAATATAAAGGCACATCCTTCATTTCAAAAACTTAACGTGTTTACCTGAAACCTATGCACGGTTATTGATCAATGTCTTCCCATTAAATTTCATTTTCTAAATAAAATTTTTTAAAAAAAGCATTAGTGTGTAAACTTTGGTCATATTCAACACCTTTTACTAAAATAAATTCCAGAAAGATCATAAAGTACACATAAAAAGATCCTCACAGTACAGAAATTTTTTGTATATACAATGTATAACCCAGAAGCCATAACTTAAGAAATAATACACTTGACTACATAAAAACTGAACATTTCTACGTGACAAAAATACACCAATACTGTAAACAAAACCAAATGACAAATATTGCAACTCCCCTCAAAGGGCTAACTTCTTAAACACTTTACTTAGATCTTACAAATAAGTCAACAAATTACTGAATTAAGAAAAGGTAAAGGATACAAACAAAAATGCAAATAGCTTTAAACTTCTAAAAAAGTGGTCAGTAGCACTCAGTAATAAAAATGTAATGAAAAGTTAAAAGAGAGGCCCTGGCCCATAGTCTCAGTGGATAGAGCATCAGCCCAGCATGCAGACATCCAGGGTTCAATCTCCAGTCAGGGCACACATGAGAAGCGACCATCTGCTTCTCTTCCCCTTCTTCTTCTCCTTCTCTCTCTTCCCCTCTCATAGCCAGTGGTTCAATTGGTTCCAGCATCAGCCCCAGACGATTTGCCAGGTGAATCTCAGTCAGGGCATGTGTGAGAGCCTGACTTTCTGTCTCCCCTCCTCTCACTTAAAAAAAAAAAATGTTAAAAGAGATACTGTTTTTTACCTGTTAGATAAGCAAAGATCAGAAAGTTTGATAACACTTTTGGCAAAGGTGTTAGGAAATGGGCACACTCATAAATTGCAAGTCGGAACATAAATTGGTGCCTCTACAGAGAATTTTGGCAATATTTTATTAAAACTGTAAATACATATATCCTGTAGTCTACCAATTCCATTTCTAGGAATTGACTCCACAGACACAATTACATGTGATGCTATTGCGAAGAAGGATATTGATTCAGCATCGTTTGCAGTAGCAAAATTGAAAACAACCTAAACATTAATGAAGGACTGGCCAAATAATCCATCCATACAATGGAACACTGTATAACCATTTATTAGATCCGTCTGTATTGATAAGAAATGATTCCTAAGATATATTTTAATTTAAAAATTTCATATTCTCAGTATGTTTAGAATGCTACCACTTGTGAATTTAAAATATATACATAGAGGTTTTAATGTGAATCTAATACCCGTATAAGAAACTGCTAGCTGACTGTCTAGAGCTAAGGAGCAGAAAGGTGTTGTCTGAGGCACAAGAAAGGGAGGGAGACTGCTGTTTTATCCTTACACCTCTCTGTACCTTTCGCTTTGAAACCTATGACTTCTTCAAATTTTTTTTTTGTTAACTTTAATGTGGTGACACCAATAAATCAGGGTACATATGTACAATGAAAACATCTCCAGATTATCTTATCACTCAATTGTGTTGCATACCCATCACCCAAAGTCAAATTGTCCTCTGTCACCTTCTATCTGCTTTTCCTTGTGCCCCTACACTTCTTCCTTTCCCACCTTCCCCTCCCTCCCCCCACCCTGTAACCACCACACTCTTGTCCATGACTCATACTCTCACTTTTATGTCCCACCTATGTATGAATTCATGCTGTTCTCAGTTTTTTATTTCTGATTTACTTATTTCACTTCGTATAATGTTATCAAGGTACCACCATTTTGTTGTAAATGATCCGATGTCATCATTTCTTATGGCCCAGGACTATTCCATAGTATATATGTACCAAAGCTTTTTAATCCACTCGTCTTCTGATGGACACTTGGGCTGTTTCCAGATCTTCGCTATTGTGAACAATGCTGCCACAAACATGGGGGCGCATTTCTTCTTTTCGAACAGTGTTATGGTGTTCTTAGGGTATAATCCTAAAAGTGGGGTAGCCGGGTCAAAAGGCAGTTCGATTTTTAATTTTTTGAGGAATCTCCATACTGTTTTCCACAGTGGCTGCACCAGTCTGAATTCCCACCAGCAGTGCATAAGGGTTCCCATTTCTCCGCATCCTCGCCAGCACTTATTCTGTGTTGTTTTGCTGATAAGTGCCATTCTGACTGGTGTGAGGTGATACCTCATTGTGGTTTTAATTTGCATTTCTCTAATAATTAGTGATGTTGAGCATTTTTTCATATGTGTTTTGGCCATCAGTATGTCTTCTTTGGAGAAATTTCTATTCATTTCTTTTGCCCATTTTTTGATTGGATTGTTTGTCTTCCTGGTGTTGAGTTTTATAAGTTCTTTATAAATTTTGGTTATTAACCCCTTATCCAACGTGCTGTCGAATATGTTCTCCCATTGTGTGGTTTGTCTTTTTATTCTGTTCTTATTGTCTTTAGCTGTGCAAAAACTTTTTAGTTTGATATAGTCCCATTTGTTTATCTTGCCTTTTATTTCATTTGCCGGTGGAGATGAATCAGCAAATATATTGTTGCTACAGATGTCGGAAAGCTTACTGCCTATGTTTTCTTCTAAGATGCTTATAGTTTCACGGCTTATGTTTAAGTCTTTTATCCATTTTGAATTTGTTTTTTTGAATGGTGTAAGTTGATGGTCTAGTTTCATTTTTTTGCAGGTAGATGTCCAATTTTCCCAGAACCATTTGTTAAAGAGGCTGTCTTTACTCCATTGTATGTTCATTCCTCCTTTGTCAAATATCAGTTGTCCATAAAGCGGCGGGTTTATTTCTGGGTTCTCTGTTCTGTTCCATTGATCAATGTGTCTGTTCTTATGCCAGTACCAAGCTGTCTTGCGTATAATGGCCTTGTAGTAGACCTTGATATCCGGAAGAGTGATACCTCCTGCTTTATTTTTTCTTTTTAGGATTGCTGAGGCTATTCGTGTTCTTTTTTGGTTCCATATAAATTTTTGGAATATGTTTTCTATATCTTTGAAGTATGTCATTGGTATTTTAATTGGTATTGCATTGAATTTATAAATTGCTTTGGGTAATATAGACATTTTAATGATGTTTATTCTTCCTAGCCATGAGCACGGTATATGCTTCCACTTGTTTGTATCTTCCTTGATTTCTTTTATCAATCTTTTATAATTTTCTGATTACAAGTCCTTAACCTCCTTGGTTAAATTTACTCCTAGGTATTTTATTTTTTTGGCTGCAATAGTGAAGGGGATTGTTTCCTTAAATACTTTTGCTGACAGTTCATTGTCTGTATACAGAAATGCCCCTGATTTCTGCGTATTAATTTTATATCCTGCCACGTTGCTCAATTCATTTATAATGTCCATTAGTTTTTTGACTGAGACTTTAGGGTTTTCTATATACAATATCATATCATCTGCAAATAGTGACAGTTTTACTTATTTTTTTCCAATTTGGATGCCTTTTATTTCTTCTTCTTGTCTGATTGCTATAGCTAGGACTTCCAGAACTATGTTGAATAACAGTGGTGAAATTGGACAACCCTGCCTGGTTCCTGATCTTAAGGAGATTGCTTTTAATTTTTGTCCATTTAGTATGATGTTTGCTGTGGGTTTGTCGTAGATGGCCTTTATCATGTTAAGGAATGTTCCTTATATTCCCACTTTACTGAGAGTTTCAAGCATGAATGGGTGCTGGATTTTATCAAATGCCTTTTCTGCATCTATTGAAATTATCATGTGATTTTTGTCCTTCCTTTTGTTTATGTGATGAATCACATTGATTGATTTGCAAATATTAAACCAGCCTTGCCTCTCCAGAATAAATCCCACTTGATCGTGGTGTATGATTTTTTTCATATATTGCTGGATCCGGTTGGCTAATATTTTGTTGAAAATTTTAGCGTCTAAATTGATCAGGGATATAGGCCTATAATTTTCTTTCTTTGTGTTGTCTTTGCCTGGTTTTGGGATCAGAATTATGCTTGCCTCATAAAACAAGTTTGGAAGTCTTCCTTCCTCTTGAATTTTATGAAATAGCTTGAGGAGAATAGGAGTTAGTTCTTATTTGAATTTTTGATAGAATTCACTTGTGAAGCCATCAGGCCCAGGACTTTTCTTTTTTGGGAGTTTTTTGATAACTGTTTCAATCTCTTTTGTTGTAATTGATCTGTTTAGGTGTTCTGATTCTTCCAGATTGATTTTTGGAAGTTTATATGATTCAAGAAATTTGTCCATTTCCTCTAGATTGTCTAATTTTTTGGCATATACTTCTTCATAGTATTTTCTTACAATGCTTTGTATTTCTGTTGTATCAGTTGTTATTTCTCCACTGTCCTTTTTAATTTTACTTATTTGAAACCTCTCTCTTTTTTTCTTGGTGAGTCTATTAAAGCTTCATCAGTCTTGTTTACCTTTTCAAAGAACCAGCTTCTGGTTTCGTTGATTCTCTGTATTGTTTCCTTAGCCTCTATGTCATTTATTTCTGCTCTGATCTTTATTATTTCCTTCCTTCTACTTGTCCTGGGTTTTATTTGTTGTTGTTTTTCTAGTTCTTTTAACTGCAGAGTCAGGTTGCTTATTTGAGCTTTTTCTAGCTTCCTATGATATGCCTGTAGTGCAATGAACTTCCCTCTCAGTACTGCTTTTGCTGTGTCCCATATATTTTGAGTTGATGTATGCTCATTATCATTTGTTTCTAGAAACATTTTTATTTCTTCTTTGATCTCATTGTTAATCCATTCATTATTTAATATCATGCTATTTAGTTTCGAAGTGCTTGAGTATTTTTCAGTTTTTCTTTTGTGGTTAATTTCTAGTTTCATGGCATTGTGATCACAGAAAATGCTTGATATGATTTCAATCTTCTTAAATTTATTGAGACCATTTTTGTGTCCTAACATGTGGTCTATCCTAGAAAACGTACCACGAGCGCTTGAGAAGAATGTATATTCTACTGCTTTAGGGTGAAAAGTTCTGAAGATATCTATTAAATCAAGTTGATCTAGTGTCTCCTTTAAGTCTGCTGTTTCTTTATTAATTTTCTTTCTTGAGGATCTATCCAGTGTTGTTAGTGGGGTATTGAAATCCCCTACTATTATAGTATTGCTGTTAATCTCGCCGTTTATATCCATCTAAGTCTGCTTTATGTATGTCGGGGCTCCTATATTTGGTGCGTAGATATTTATAATAGTTATATCTTCCTGTTGAATTGTTCCCTTTATCATTATGTAGTGTCCTTCTTTATCTCTTACTACAGCCTTTGTTTTAAAGTCCATTTTGTCAGCTATAAGTACTGCTACCCCGGCTTTTTTTCATTTCCATTTGCATGAAATATTTTTTTCCATCCTTTTACTTTCAGTCTATGTGTATCTTTTGTTTTAAGGTGTGTCTCTTGTAGACAGCATATGTATGGGTCCTGTTTATTTATCCACGCAGCTACCCTATGTCTTTTGATTGGATCATTTAATCCATTTACATTTAAGGTTATTATTGATATGTAGTTGTTTATTGCCATTTTATTCTTTAAAGCTGTATTCTTCTTTTGCTATATTCTTTTCTCCCTTTGAACTGTTCACAACAGGCCCCTTAGTATCTCTTGCAGAATTGGTTTGGTTTTAATGAATTCCTTGAGGCTTTCTTTGTCTGGAAAGCTCTTTATTTCTCCTTCGATTTTAAATGTTAGCCTTGCTGGATAGAGCAGTATTGGTTGTAGGTTCTTGTTCTGCATTACTTTGAGTATATCTTGCCATTCCCTTCTGGCCTCAAGTGTTTCTGTTGAGAAGTCCGATGTCATCCTTATGGGGGCTCCTTTGTAGGTGATAGCCTTTTTTTCTCTAGCAGCTTTTAAGATTTTTTCTTTATCCATTATCTTTTGTATTTTAACTATGATGTGTCTTGGTGTAGATCTTTTTGGGTTTCTCTTTAATGGAGTTCTGTGTGCTTCTTGAATGTGTGGAGTGTTTCCCAGCCTTAATTTAGGAAAGTTTTCTGCTTTTATTTCATTGAACAAAGTTTCCATTTCTTGTCCTCTCTCCTCTTCTTCAGGCACCCCTATAATGCGAATGTTGTTTCTCTTCATGTTGTCACAGAGCTCCCTTAGAGTTTCCTCACATTTTTTGAGTCTCTTTTCCTTTTTCTTCTCTGCTTCTGTGCCTTTGTTTATTGTGTCTTCTAACTCGCTGATTTTATCCTCAGCGTGATTCATCCTGCTTTTAATGCCTTCCATTGTGGTCTTCAGTTCTGATACTCTGTCATTTCTGTCTGATTCTTTTTTATTATTTCAATTTCGTTCTTTATACTTGTTATCTCTTTATTTAGGTGTTCATAGTGACTATCCATTGTTGCTCTGATTTCTTTGCACATCCTAACTATCATTATTCTAAATTCTGCTTCTGATAGTTTAGTTATATCTGGTTCTTTCAGGTCCTTCTCTGGGGATTTATCTTGATTCATTTGGTTTGCATTCCTCTGCCTGCCCATTTTATCTGTGTGTAGGCTAGTTGTGGGCACCCTAGTCCAGTAGGTGTTGCCTTTGTGTTCTCTAGGTGTGGTCTGTCTGCAGCCCTGCCACCCTCTCTGCTGCTGCCTAGGGTGGTTGGGTATGGGCGTTGCCAGCGACAGCCTACTGCGACTGTTGCTGTGATTTCCACCTCTCCTCCGTGGGAGGGGCTGTCACTCAAGCCACAATCCTTAGCACCAAGGGCAGAGGTGAGCACCTTTGCTCAGCTGTGGAACCAGTCCGTTTTCGGAAGGCTTACACCCAGCCCCCGCAGTCAGAGCCTGCTCGCCACACTTTTGTGGGTTGCGCGGAGCTTTTGACGTGCTCTCAGCTGTGAGCCTTTGCTCATCCAGAATTTAGCGCCCCCTCGAGGCCAGGGCCCTCCTGTGTAGGGTCGCAAACTGCGGTTTATTGGGCCGGGCGTGTTTGCTAGCGTTAGCTCAGCTGCTAGCTTCCAATCGATCCGGACTCTACCCCGCCCCCACGTTCGGCTCCAGCTCGCGTACATAGGGTGGCCAACTGCCGGGATTTCTCTGGCCACACGAGGCTAGTAGCGTGAGCTCAGCCCCGAGCCCCTCACCCTTCCCCGGTCCTAGCCCCGTCTCCATCGTCAGGGCCGGCTTGCGCAGGTTCACAGAGCCAATCTCTGCCCGTATTTTTCCCCACAAGTGGGGTCACAGGCGGCCCGCAGCTGCCGGACCGATTTCGCGCATCCCCTCCGCCCCTGCTGGGCTAGACTGAGCTCACATCAGTTGTGCCTCTCCCCACGCCGACAGGACTGCTTTTCAGTGTCCTGCCACCAACATCCCTTCAGCAACCCTCAGAGAGATAGCAGTGTCTTAAGTCTCCACACTGTAGGCTTGGGAGCTCCCTCCCTCCAAGCAGCTCTGCTCTAATTGCTGCGGGAGAGCTTGTTTAGCTAGTGTCCTGTCTCCCTTTGCTGGTATTGCTAGTTCCAGGGGAAATATTCGTTTTCGATTAGGGAAATGACTTAGCCCAGGGGTCAGGATGGCTGTCCCTCAGAGTGTCCCCGTGCCTTCAGCCCACTCTCTGTTCCCGCTGCTCTGTTCCTCTCCTCTGTCCCCGTTCTCCGGAGCCCCGGGTGCTTGGTTGTGAGAGAGGGTTTCTGCGCTGTCCCTTTGAAAAGATTCTTGGGTCTGAGAAAACTCTCTCTTTTTCACAAACAGTATCCTCACTAGCTTCACAGCTCAGTACTGTCCATACGCCTCTTCTAGGCTCTGGGACTGCAGTCTGGGGCTTGGTTCTTGGGACCCAGGTCCCTCCCTCTCCGCCAAACTCTCCTGCCGCCACGCGGGTCTCTCCGGGGTGCCATTTGCTCCGGGGAGCTGGGCAGCCCTCTTCGCATCTTCGCTATTCCTACCAGTCTCAATGTGGCTTCTGCAGTGTTCCTTGGTTGAAGAGTCCACTTAGTTTAGTTCAAAGTTGGTTTATCCAGATGATGGTTCTTAAAATTGAGTTATAATCTACTTTGGTTCTGGGAGTTGGAAGTTGGTACGTCCGCCTACTCCATTGCCATCTTCCGTCTCCCCCTGACTTATTCAATATTTTTTTTGCAACATCTATTTTAGAAGCTACTTAATGTCATAATTTATTTATGTAGCCACCTCTCCGTTGAACATTTAGGTTTCTATTTTTAATGGTTATAAATAATTCTAAAATTACTATTTTCTGTATGTATCTCTACATATTTGAGATTATTTCTATAAGATCACCAAAAGTAGAATTGCTGGACAAAAGATTAGGTTTGCTAATATGCATTATTATGCTATTTTCCCAAAATAAGTGCCAGTTCATACTCCTACCAACAGGATGTACATGCCCTTTAAAAATTTATATATCAGCCATTTTGGACAGAAAATTATACCCTGTTTTAATTTTCATTTCTTTGATTATGACTAAGACTGATCCCTTCTATTTTTCTATCTTCATTTACCCATCTGTCTCTCTATCTCTCTAAATTTAGTCATTTTTTTAAATTTAATCACTATGCTGATTTGTGCATTATTGTTTCTGTCTCTTACCCATTTATTGACTCTGTTCCTAATATCTTTTTACTAGATTTACGTATGCTATTTGTATGCTAAGGATATTAATCTTTTGCCATATTTGCTTCTAACTGGATTAAGCCCTTTTTTTATTATTAAGAGAATGATAGAGGGGGACAGACAAACAGGAAGGGAGAGAGATGAGAGCATCATCTCATAGTTGTGGCACCCCAGTTATTCCTCGATTGCATTCTCATATGTGCCTTGACTGCAGGCTCCAGCCAAGCCAGTGATCCCTTGCTCAAGCCAGTGACCTTTGGGCTTGAAGCCAGCGAACTTTGAGCTCAAGCCAGCAGCTATGAAGTCATGTCTATGATCCCACACTCAAGCCAGTGACCTCAGGGTTTCCAACCTGGGTTCTCAGCATCCCGGGCTGACACTATCCACTGTACCACCATCTGGTCAGGCTGAATTAGATCTCTAAGGACACATAGGAGTTAGCCAAGAAATCAAACTGGAGATGAACTTTTTATAGAGAGAGAGAGACCTAAAGCTGAAAGAACTGAGAAAACTCCAAATCTTCCCATGTGACTGGAGTTGATTCATATGGAAGTGGGGCCTGATGGAGTGGGATGGAAAACAGGAGTGTACAATTCATTTGACCTTCATCCTGAAAATCATGGAAAACCGTTAGAGAATTTTAAACAGGGAAGATGTAATAGGTTTTATTTACAGATGCCCCAAAACTGAGAGGCTTTGGTCTCCAAAGTGGGTTTTTTGATAGTAACTTCACCTCCTCACTACACAACCCTTGAGTCACGTAACTTACGCTTACTACTTATGTCAATAGCTTGTTCTTTTGTGAAGCTCTCAGCTGCTTGTCTTTCTTAATACATGCTTGGCTCTTGAAGTATTTATAGAAACACTTGAAGCCGTGTTAAGAGATACGATGATTTTTTTAAACTTTGTGATACCAGAGACAATTTTTTAAATGCCTTTTTAAATATATAACAATTGGCTTATACCAAGTACTTATCAAAAATTGGAAAGAGTTTATCAACTTGTGAAGGAGGCATAGGTTGGAGTTTTTCAAAAGACTTGGTGGTCAGCTGAGTTCAGAACATAATTCTACCACTTACTGAACATGTGATCTTCACCTAAATATTTTAAATAACTCTGGGTGATAATTTGTGAGGATTAAATGAAATACACACACACATACACACACAGTACTTAGCACAATACCCTATACATTGCTACCTGTGCCGTAAATGATAGATATTATTTTGTTATCCCCTTGGACCCTCAAAGCAGCACTATACGTGGTTGGAAAGCAGTCCTTTCATTCATGAATTTTGAAAATAGAAATCTGAGAATATACTTAGCCATATTTCATTCAGTACTATCTGCTTGAAGTTCTTATTTATTCACTTTTTTTAAGATTTTTAAAATTGATTTTAGAGAGAGACAGCGAAGGGGGGTGTAGGAGCAACTACTTGTAGTAGTTGCTTCTCGTATGTGTCCTGACCAGACCACTCTGAGCTTTCAAACCAGCGACCTCAGCATTCCAGGTCAACACTATATCCACTGCACCACCACAGGTCAGGCTGCTTAAAGTTCTTTCTCCTCTTTTTCTTTTTCTTTTTATTGAAATTATTGGGTAACATTGGTTTAAAAAATTATATAGGTTTCAGGTGCACAATTCTGCAATACAAACATCATTTGTATATTGCATTGTGTGCTCACCACCCCAAGTCAAGTCTCCCTCCATCACTATCCCCCCACCCTTAACTACCTCCCTCATTCTCCTTTCCCTCCTGCAATTCTCACACTGTTGTTGTGTGTGTGTATAATTTTATTTTTATTTGCTTAATCCCTTTACCTTTTCACTTAGCTGTCCTTTCTTAAGGTACTTTTTCTGTGACCCTGGAGTTCAGGGTTTTATAAGTAAATATATTGGGATTATCCTCTCTAAATCTCAGTGAGTCTTCTCAATTTTTTATAATCACTTCTGGGTTTTCTTCCAATATAACTTTAATTGCTTCAGTTTGTTCACATCTATTTTTCATAGGTTATTTACCTTCGCTTGTTCTGAAAGTAAATTTTTCAACGTATTATCATTTTATTTAATTTTTTTGTATTTTATGGTTTTTTGGTGTTTGTTTTTTTTTTTTTTTACTGAGACAGAGCAAGAGAGAGAGGGATAGATAGGGACAGATAGACAGGAATGGAGAGAGGTGAGAAGCATCAGTCATTAGTTTTTTGTTGTGGCACTTTAGTTGTTCATTGATTGCTTTCTCATATGTGCCTTGACCGTGGGGCTGCAGCAGACCCAGTAACCCCTTGCTCAAGCCAGCAACCTTGGGTCCAAGCTGGTGAGCTTTGCTCAAGCCAGATGGGCCCGCGCTCAAGCTGGTGACCTCGTGGTCTCAAACCTAGGTCCTCTGCATCCCAGTCTGATGCTCTATCCACTGCGCCAGCGCCTGGTCAGGCTGTCTTTTATGTTTTATTTTCTACTTTGTGCTTCATTCTGTAAAACTGTGTGAATTTTTACTTCCTTCAGCTATGTACATAATTATCCTCTAATAGTGCAGTCTTTGTGTTTTCTTTCTCCTCTTTTGCATTTTCTGTAAGTGGGCAGATATAACTCCTACACTATGTATTTTTAATTTCCTATTGAGTAATAATTTGCATACAAGTAAATATGTACCTTTTAAGTGTACAGTTTAATGTTCTGACCAATATATAGGAGTGAAAACACCGCCTCAATCTATATAAGAACTGTTACATTACTCCTAAAAAGTCTCATTAGCCCCTTCTGTCCACTTTGACCTCTATTTCCAGTTTTATCTCTCTGTACATGGACTTCATACCTCACTGGTCCCTGCAGCCAATAACCTTATTGGTCTCCATTGTATTCCTAGCACCTCCCATAATGCTTACATAAAAGGCATTCAATACCTATTTTTGCAAAGAATTATCATGGCAAATTTTGTAATCATTGCCTTTCAGAGGTTATTTTAGTCTTTGTGCTACAAACAACTTTCTTTTTTTTTTCTCTAGTTTCTTTGTTGTGTTTTTTTTATTGGTTACTTGGTATTTTTCTTGAGATCTTGTTTATATTGCCTATGATATTTTGATAAGTTCATTTATTCAGTAAGTATTTATTGAGCACCATCTCTGAACCAGGCACTTTAAATCCAGTGGTAAACAAGAAGGATAAAAGTTCCTACTGTGTGGATCTTACATTCTAGCAGGAACTCTCATAAGGAGGAAGATTTCTGCTCTCTTCTTCACTGTTATCTACCCAGACTATCTTTGACCTTCAGAGCCCTTTGAGCTTTCTCTCCATTGATATTACTATCCATTTTAATATGCACCACACACATACCATAATCCCAAGGCTGCTGTCTGAGAAATAAGAGCCAGGACCAGGATATGGACTGAGGATTGGGAGAAGTAGAAGGTGACTCAGAAGGGATGTAGAAGATTGGATGAATATAAGGAATTAAGGGGAAGGAGGAATTTAGGATGAAACCCCAAGTATCTGACTTGGACAGTTGGTTGTACAAAGGCACTCCTACCTAGAAAAGGAATATTGGCCAGTGGTGGCAAGGGGAAAGGAAAATGGTGACTTTGGTTTTGAAAGTGTTTAGTGGGAGAATCTGTAGTGGGTATAGTTGATACCTTTTGTTGGCAAGTCCAAAAGGCAGTTAAGTCATATGTGTGTGGAACTCAGAAAAGAGGCATGGGCGTGAGAAAGATTTGGTATCCAATAGTATACAATATATATGCTATCTAGCATATATGATAGTTGGGCACAGATGCAATAACGAGGAGATTTTAGTAAAAAGAAAAGAGCTGCATTACAGAGCCCCAAAGAATACAACATATAAGAGGCATGAGAATAAGTTTAGCCCACAAAGAAGACTAAGAAGAAGTAGCTGGTAGATCTAAAGACCAAGAGGAAAAACCAACTAGCTATGGAACTCTCCATTCAGTGAAGCAAATATCGATAGCCTCAGTAAAACATTGCAAACTGTCATCTAACACATAAAAATTATTCACTTTAAAATATATTATTAGTATTAAAAATTATGATAATTTAAATTACCAAAAATTGTTGGCTTATGTATGCACTGAGTGCCCTCTAGATATTAAGGCTTGATGAATCTTGAGAGTTGACCTCAATAAGTGAGCAGACAACAGCATCATCGAGACATACAACATGCTTGCATTAGGTAACACAGCCCCAAAGATGTGGAGGGGTGAACAGGTGATCCAGAAGCCACCCACAGTAGGATCCAAAACATTGGTACTGTCATCTCAGCTGTGTGGAATCTAGAGGCATGGCAGAATTAAGCAGTTTTATCTTCATGGCTGTGAACGAAGTACTGTCTTCAGGGACAAGACACGTGTGAGTTAAGGCAAGTATGTGGAGGCTGTCTCCTTTCAAGCAATTGAAGTAGTTTGACCAATAGAAAGAGCTGAGTTGTTTTGTTACTGGGATACTTGACTTGAGGTTGGAGGAAGGAGGAGAAAGCGCAGATGTTTTTCCAGGATAGATAAACAAGCAAGCATTGAGGTGATGATGAAAGATGACAGAAATGAGGGGTGTTACCACAACTTGTTTTCAGATTGCACCTTTTGGATGTGGAAGCCAATGTGAGCTTCCACGTGCCAGGGAGGCTGTGAGTATTATCACCTGCAATTTGGCTGACAGTTCTGGGAGAAAATGAAGTAGGGCCTGAGAGACTGCAGAGCTCTCATCCCCACCTGCTATGTTGCTTTGCTGCTGGAAAATTGGAACGGTGAAAGAATCTCATAAAGGAGTTTAATCCTTGCAATGGTGAAAGGATAGCCAGTAGAAGAACCTGTGGACACTTGGAGGTTTGATGGCAGGCAGACAGGCAAAGAAGGGTCGGGGGGGAAGGCCAAATGGGAATTTCCTGCACTAAGAAGTGCTAAGAAATTCTGCAAAGCTTAGGAGAATAGAGGGAGAACAATGATTTGTGTGAGAAGCACAGCTTTGCCATGTCTGGATGCTGTCCGCTTTCTCATGGCTGGTAGCTGTTACTATTCCGTTACCCTTTCGGTGTTCATTTTTCATGCCTTATTTGAAAGAGCATCTGACTCCTTTTAAGATCAACCCTAATGCAAGGCATTGTGTAGCAGCTGACTGCCATTTTCATTGCAGTATCTGCACATTGTTTTTTAATGTTGTTGCTCAGAGTCAAGAGGCTGATAGCCAGAATATGTTCAAGGATGAATGGTTTATTTTAGTAGCAGTGAAAAAAATTGCAAATGATAAAAATCAGGGCAAGGGCAAAATTGAAATAATTGGTGGTTGGACCTCTCCTACAAAATTAAAAAATCCAGCCAGCTGTGTGACTACCTTTACAAAATTATGATCATTTGAAATAATAATCTGGGCAACTGAAGAGTTGTTCATGCAGTAGTCGTTAGTTTTATCATTCTGAGCCAAATGCATTGTCTACTCTTATGGCAAAAGAAACACTTTGGGTTTTAGACACTGCAGAAGGAGGAACAGCAGGAGAGGAGGCTACTATTCCATCATTCATGTCAAAGGTGTATCCAGAATCTGAACAGCACCTTTTGATTGCTGTAGACACATTAATTTTAAGCTCTTCATTCCTTTAGATATGGACTTTGGGGGTTTGGGTAGACAACAAGGATGCACGGCAAAATATTTAGAATGCTGGACCTTGAGCTCAAGTGATATAAACTGTTCAGAATTGTAAGCAATTTTTTTAAGTCCATATCTCAATCTACTTTAAATTTGTGTGTAGGGGCGGGGGGTAAAATGTTTATTTTATTGACTTGAGAGAGAGAGAAAAAGACGAACATCAATCTGTTCCTGTATGGGACCTGACCAGCAACCTCTGTGTTTCAGGATGATGCTCTAACCAACTGAGCTATCAGGCCAGGGCTATGTTTTTCTTATGAGTGAGGCTAAATACATTTTCATGTTTATAAGCTATTTGATCACCATTTCCTGAGAATTGTCATTTTATATATCCTTTGCTCACTTTCCTATTGGATTATTGATAGTTTTCTTATAATTTTTTAGAGCTTTTTAAATGTTAAGAGAATTACACATTTATGGTATGATAACTTACAAAAGCAATCCCCCAATTAGTCTATTTCCCACCTGGCACTGTACATAGTTATTATATATTATTGACTATATTCTCTATGCTGTACTTTACATCCCCGTGACAATTTCGTATCTGCTAATTTGTACATCTTAATCCCTTCACCTTTTTCACCCAGCCGCCTAAACCCCCTCTTATCTGGCAGCCATCAGTCTGTTCTCTGTATCTTTGAGTTTATGTTTTTATTATTCATTTAATTTGTTATTTAGATTCCACATATGAGTGAAATCATTTGGTATTTGTCTTTCTCTGGCTTATTTCACTTAGTGTAATACCCTGTAGGTCCATCTGTGTTGTTGCAAATGGTAAGATTCCATTCTTTTTGTGGCTGAGTAATATTCCATTGTGTATATGTAGCATGTCTTCTTTACCCATTCATCTGTTGATGGACAGTTAGGTTGGTTCCATATCTTGGACATTACATATTAAGTGTCCTTTTTTGTCTCTCATTATAGACTTTGTTTTAAAGTATTTTGTCTGCTGTGACTATTACTACCCCAGCTTTTTGTTTGTTTGTTTTCATTTGCATGAAATATCTTTTTCTATCCTTTTACTTTTAGTCTGTGTGTGTCTTTTATTAGATCTGAAGTGGGTCTTTTTTTTTTTTTTACAGGGACAGAGAGAGAGATAGATAGGGACAGACAGACAGAAACAGAGAGAGGTGAGAGGCATCAATCATTTAGTTTTTCATTGCCATTACGACACCTTAGTTGTTCATTGATTGCTTTCTCACATGTGCCTTGACCGCGGGCCTTCAGCAAACTGAGCAACCCCTTGCTGGAACCAGTGACCTTGAGTTCAAGCTGGTGAGCTTTTGCTCAAGCAAGATGGGCCCGTGCTCAAGCTGGTGAGCTTGGGGTCTCGAACCGGCGTCTTGCGCATCGCAGTCTGACGCTCTATCCACTGCGCCACCACCTGGTCAGGCTGAAGTGGCTCTCTTGTAGCCATCATATGTATGGGTCTTAATTTTTATTCCTTCAGTCTTCCTATATCTTTTGATTGGAACATTTAATTCATTTAGATTTAAAGTAATTATTGATAGATATGTAATTATTGCCATTTTGTTATTCATATTATTTTATGTTTCTTCCTTCTCCTCCTCTTCCTCCTCCTTCTTCCTGTCCCTTTAACATTTTTTTTCTTTCCAAGGACAGAGAGAGAGAGAGTCAGAGAGAGGTATAGATAGGGACAGACAGACAGGAACGGAGAGAGGTGAGAGGCATCAATCACTAGTTTCTCGTTGCTCTTGCGACACCATAGTTGTTCATTGATTGCTTTCTCACATGTGCCTTGACCGCGGGCCTTCAGCAGACTGAGCAGCCCCTTGCTGGAGCCAGTGACCTTGGGTCCAAGCTGACGAGCTTTTGCTCAAGCCAGACGGGCCCGCACTCAAGCTGGCGAGCTCGGGGTCTCGAACCTGGGTCTTCCGCATCCCAGTCCGATGCTTTATCCACTGCGCCACTGCCTGGTCAGGCCCCTTTAACATTTCTTATAACACTGGCATGGTGGTTGTGAACTCTTTCCTATGCTATTTTCTAATTTCCTTAAACTTTGGAAGAACTTAGGTTTTTATATTGTAAGCCATACTCCCTTTTCCTTAGCTATTCTTACCTAGTCACTAGCTTTTAGAAAAATGAATTTAGTAATGGCTGTTGTTCATTTTATTTTTTCCAAACAGCCCATGCAGCATCCTGAATTATGAATCAAAACAATGGATGATTCCCCGAGGTTAATTTCTATTATAAAATCAATCTGCATATTAAACAAAATATTAGATTTAAGTTAGTTTGTCCCCTTTCTGTTCCCAAATGTTTTGGAGGAGTGTGTGGGTGTGGGGAAGAATGATTCTGTGTCATAAATAACCGTTACGCTGCACAAGAAAGTACACTGGAAATTGCTTTTAGCTCATCTATCTGCTAAATAAAATCTTGTTAAATTAGCTTCCATACATGAAGAAAATTTATATGTAAATAAGTCTATTAGTAAAGTCCTCCCATATTCCTTCATAAGTGAATGACCCCAATTGTTACAAAGTATCTGCTGGTACAAGGATTCCATTTCCAGTTAGTGTCACCCCAAGAGAAGCTCCTCCACAAATACCCCCGTTGGTTCAGTTGGTTCACGTAGGATGAAGATGAAAGCCTTGGCAGTGGCTTACATCATAAAAATGCGAGTTCCTAAATTGTCTCCCTTTTTTCTTTATGGTTCTTAGCATTACAGGGTTTCATTTCATTCTTACTTTTAAATGCAAATAGACCTGATATTTGAATTTTTCATTTATAGTTTCTTTTTACTTCAGAAATTTACCAAAAACAAATTAGTCCTCTTTAAAATAAGGTTCCCCAGTAAATTGTGTTCATTTCCCAATATGCACCCACCCCAGCTCCCAAGGAAATAATATTCCCCGTCCTCATTTCTTTGCCTGTGTCTGTCTCCATTCTTCTGTCTCTAAACATTACTGGTAGTTTCGCCTGGACTCTTCGGCTGGTGCTCAAAGTTAGCAATGGAGCAGTCTGAGGCAGTCCAGAGACTAGAGAAAACTGTGTCTGATATGCTTGACCTAGGCTGCTGCTTCTTATGCCCTGTCTTTACTCTGGTGTAGATGGGTGGGCCTGGGGGTCAAGGCCATGATTCTCTGAGTGTGGCAGTTTATCAGGTTAAGGACTCTTGACACTTCTGTTATGCTAGATTCCCAGACCAACTTCCCTCTCTGCCCACACTGTGGTATGACAGTGCGGTAGTACTGATGTGAGGAAAGGCAGGTGCTAACTGCAGTAAGGAATAGCAAGAAGAGTTTCTATTGATTGGGTCTGTTTTCTTTTTTGGGACCAAGTTCTATGCCAGATTCCAGATGCTCTTTGTAAAGTTTAACCCTCCCACTAGTCCTGAGTGGTAGAAAGGATGATGCCTCTGACAGATGGGAAACAGTGGGAGCTAGAGCAAAAGTTCAAACCCAAACCTGTATAACTTGAAAGCCTTGTTCTTGAACCACTATCCTGTACTGCATGTACTTTATATGGGGGGAAGGCTGATGTTGGACTTGTGCACATATGGGCATATGTGCATACTTGGAAGCATTGTGGTGTATCTCTACTCTGGACTGACATAGGATGCTCATGTGCATTTAACATGTCATGTTTTGCAAGAGGAAGAAACTGCCAAAATAGGGGACAAGACTGGAGAGCTGCCCCACGTGCAGCTTAGATCACTGTCTAGGGTGCATGTACATGTGGTATATCATTGCCCCTCTTAGTTCTTGCTTTGTCTCTGGACATTAAAGGTTCGGTTTTCCATGGAAATGGAGGGAAGCCATATGTGAATAACTTTATCAAGAGCCAGTAATCTAAAGAGCATTTCAGTAGCAGTTTGTCATTTATATATGACTTGTTTGGGGTAGATTTATATCCCTAAATGTGTTTGCTTAGTCATCCCAGAATTGCAATGATGGACCTGTCCCAAGAGCAAATATCAAGGTGAATTATCTATAGGACAGTATCAGACAGTTCATTCCTAAGGAAAAGCTTTTAGATTCATTTAAAAGCACAGCTTCAGAGATGCTGATACCTCTTCTTTCCTTTCCCCTGAATTTATTCAGAACTTACGCTATCAGGAGGATAAGAGATGCCTTCAGAGAAAATAAGAACGTAAAAGATCCTGTAGAAATTCAGAATCTTATGAATAAAGCCAAGAGAGACCTGGAAGTGATCCGCCGACAGGTAAGAGAATTCATTGATGGATTATTTTTCATTAAGAACTTAAAGCTTTGATACCTACCCCTTGTTTGGACATCACTGCTTTTGATGTTCGTGATTTACACAGAAGCATGAAACTCTGTTCCTTTTACTTGTGTGGACATACAAAGATGACCTATTATATACTATTGAATTCAAGGAAAATATCAACTTTCTCGAATTTTCAGGGACTGCATCCTTTGGGAAGCTGACCCTTTAAGTATGGGAAACTTCAAAAAAAAAGTGTTGTCTCTTTGTAAGATATATCACACATTTATACATGAGCATATGTCAAAGAGTATAAATGTATTCTACTCTTCTTAGTATTTTAAAATCATAGTTCAAGGTAAGATTGCCCTCTTCCTGAAGACATGGTCATTGGTGAAGCTAGTTTTGTTGCCATATGGAAGGTGTATCTGTAAGTGCAGTGGTTGTAAGCAGCTGCTTTGGGATTGACTCCATAAGCAACCCAGGGAGGTGTTTTTGTTTTCATTTTGTAGATTAGTGCTTGCCTTTCTCTTTCTCTCAAGGTAGAATGAAACATCTGCCACAGCGTGGTCTTTTGGGTCATGTGATATGTCCATCTTTCTGCCAAAGTCTTTAAAAAGCCAAAGGTTAAATCCGTTTTCTCACTCTCTAAAAAAATTATACTCTCACTATTTTCTTTGGATTTAGCACCAATCACACCATAAGCTTCATTTCTGCTTTTATTTGTTTTTCTCTCTCACCTGCAGTAAATTTGTTTACAATGTATAGAAAGGAAGCCCCTTACAGTTTCCTAATTTCTGCTTGTGTTTTGGGAAGAACTTTTCTAGCATCATCAGAAGATGCCAGCTTGACTGATGTTATATCATATCATAATATATTAACATATGTTCTTCATGTTTGACTCTAAACAAATTCAAAAAAGAAGCAGTATTAAAAACCATAGTTTAGTTTATATCAAAATTAAAAAGTCTTGTTCTAATGCCTCCATAATTAAACAATCCCTTCTAGAATAACATTTTAGATTCTGATGACCCTCCTTGAGTTCTGTAGTTACCTAGCAACAGACTAACTTTGCCACATTCACACAAGCCTAGGAAGTGATCTTTAACTAAAAGAAATGATAAAGTAATAGGATAGTCATAAAAAGAAATTAATCTGCATATTTGCATATCCTTTGATTGTAGCAGCTAAATGAGTTGCATTTTGAAAACTAGAACGATGGCATTTTTCAGCCATCAGTGGTTGAATTTTATGGGGTCCTTTAGCACTGGAACTTAGAAAACCAAGCAACCTAAATATTTATTTTGCATAAACTCAGAAAGATTTAATTCTTTAGCATTTTCCCATGTAAAAGTTGTCAAGCATCTCCAAAACAGGCTGGTTTTATCTTTCGTTATAAGGTTGCTCAGAATAGAAAATGCTTAGAAAAGGGTACCCTGGTAGAAATCTGTTTCACCATTTTGCCTTTGTCTTTATTTTGAAGTGCTAAAACTATCCTCTAAAAAAAAAAAAAAAGGATTAGATGGGCTGTCATCAGATATCCCCAGTGAGTCCACTTAAAGCAGACTAAAAACACAGGCACTTCTGAAGATATGCCAAGGCCGGTACCCTCCCCAGGGCAGCCTGGCAAGTGCCCAGGGCTTCCATATGAACTAGTAGAGCAGCAGGTGATTGATGATGTGGTCCCTGAAGACCCAGCTCAGACAGGCCCTGACAAATGAAAGCATTCTCATTCCATCAGAGAACTAGTTAGCCAGTTATATGTCAGCAACTTGGAGGCTTTCTTTTCCTTCCCCTTCACATCAAGATACTTCCTGAGTTCAAGAATAACATTTGCCATAGTTAACTTATGAGATGTAGTGGAGTCCTGGAGCCTCCTCCCTCTATCAGCTGATCTTGTGAGAAGGCCTCACACGAAGTAGCCTCTGTATTTTCTGCTCACTGCGACTGCAGTGGCCTCTGACGTGCCTTCCTGACTACATGCCCCAAATGCTCCATTCTTCACACAATGCCAGACGGTCTTTTTGGAAGGAACATCAAAGCAGCTTACACCCCTGGTCAAAACCGTCCAGGGACTTTGTAGTACCCTGACAATGGAATCTAGGTCCTCATAAAGTCCTCAAAGGTCCTCCATTGCTCCTGTCTCCTTCGTTCTATGTCAGTACCTTCTTCATGTCTCTGGTTCGTCCTCAACTTGTTTCCTTCTCAGAGTCTGCCCAGAAGAACCTCTTGCCAGACCTCCCAATGGCCCAATTCTCTCTGTCACTCAGACTCCACAATCACTGAGGCCTTCCCTGGCCACAGCATCTATAGTAGCTTCCTTCCTTCTGTCACCTTGTCACTTTACCCTGCTTTAGTTTTCATTAGAGAACTTATCAAACCAGAAATGACATGACTGTTGACCTTGTCTGTTTTCTCATTCTCTATAAGCACAGAGATCTCACCGTCATGGTCACTGCTACCTGGTATGCAAGAGCATGGGCTGTGGCACCAGCCTGCCTGTGTTCAGATCCTGACTCAACTTACTATGGCCTTGAGCCAAATATCTAACCTCTAGGTGCCTAATGTAAAGTGTAGATGACAACAGACCCAACATCATAGGTTATAGTGAGGATCAAATAAGCTAACATATGTAAAGCCTTGGAAAGATGCTAGCACATAGTAAATGCTTACTGTTGTTATTGAGAAGATCTAGAACAGCCCCACGTGCAGCTGGCTCTTAATAATTATTTGTGGACTAAATGAATATACAAAGCATTTGGTCCTGAGATTATATGCCACAGTCAAGGAGTCTGTGCCACCCAAATCCTAGTACTGTATCTTGCTAGCTGCCCAAAACCTCTCTTCAGAGAGTGAACCCTGAAAGGAAAGTGGACGTCTAATGAGGATCTTGAGATAGTACCATTGTGAGCGGTACTGTCCCTCATATCAAGTCCCTCTTTCAATTTAGTACTTGGACCCAGAGACCGTCCACCAGGATGCACCTCGATACCAGTATGACTGTTCTACAGATGAGAAAGCCCACAGCTGCCAGCTGTGCACATCTGGAAGGCCACACTCAAAGTGAAGTCCTCCACCAGACTTTCTTGGCTCTCAACACTGTACCCTACCTCCTGCATTCTAGTCAGTCTTTAAAGTGGATCTTTTTGCTAATTCTTCAGTCACTTCAGTCAGCTGTGATGTTAATGATACAGCTTTGTACATGGTGAGAATTTTCAGTTCTTAAAAAGTCTCTCTGCAAAGATTTTCTTCTTTCAGGGGAGGAGGAAACCAAGGTGCAAGAAAGCTGGATGCCTTGTCCATATCCACATGACCAGATCTGAACTCGCGTCTTCTAATTCCTTAAACCAAACTCAAAAGTTCAAGGATGTGAGTGCCTGAGTCAGTAGAAACTGAAGGATTAAGTTAGTCTTAAATCAGCACCCAATTTTTTTCCTAAGATATTTAAGGACCACATCAACCTTGTTCTGCCTCTCATCCAAGTCATTCTCCCTTTATACCCTGAATGCACAAAGATATTTAGTCTTCATTGTGGCAACCTTGGAGGGCTCTAGAACAGTGGTTTTCAATCCAATAATGATAAACTATAATTTTCATTCATCTTCAGGGTGGTTAATGCTTCCATGGACCGGCAGCTGAAAACCATTGTTGTAGAGAGCATCAGCATTTCTTATTGGCCTTTTACACTGTTCCTAAGGATTACTCTGATTTGAAGAAGTAAAACAGCAGATTGTTTTTCCTCTATTATGGGCGAGTCAGACTCCTTTGGCTCCTCCATGGTTGTGGTCCACTGAATACCTGACATACCTGTGTTCTTTCTTTGACATTTTTGAACCTACTCTCTCCCTGAAAAGTACCATTCAGTATGGCAATCTCAATTTATTTTCAGCTGCATTAATCATCTTTAACATCATAACTAGCAGAGACATTCTTCCACCTTTTTGTAAACCTCCATTTGTTTCCATATAAAATGGTTCTGAAAAGACAGATTTACCCTGGCAGCTTGTATGAGTTCTTCCTCTCTCCTGAAAGCAAGTTCTGGACTAACCTCCACTAAGCTGAGCTTTACTGTCTGCTTTCCAAGTAGGATGAGAAAATTTGGAGAAGCCTTTTGTCCAATGGTGCCAGAAATGATACCCAGAGTGGGGTTGTGCAGGGTTGGGCAAACAGTTCTTCCACAGTCCGGGTGGCAGAGCAGCCCCTGAGGACTTGCTACCTCAAATAATAAGCAGGCTCCTAGGGTATTTCATATTAGAAAGAGAAACAAGAAAGTAAACCAGTCTTTGCTCTTTTTTTTTCATCTTGCCATTCTAAAGATATTTTTTTTATTCCTATTTATAAGATGTTAATTAGAGCAACTTTCAGTTAATCACTCTTACTTATTATAGCTCTGCAGTTTGTCAGTCCCTTTGTTTTTTTATCGACAGTTAACTTTATTGACTTTATTGGGGTGACTTAATAAAATCATGTAGATTTCAGAGGTATAATTCTATAATACATCATCTGTATATTGTATTCTGTGTTCACCACCCCAAATCAAGTGTCCTGCCATCACCATTTATCCCCGTTCTAATCTCCTTTTCCTCCCGACCCCTTTCCCACTTTGTTACACCCTTTGCATGGTAAGTAGTCATATCATGCCTTGTTTTGTACCGGTGCTTCCCAGTCTGCCAGCCTGAAGTACAGGCCCACAGTGTCAGCATCCCTCCATGTGTCATTCACAGAGCTTTGAGTTCATCAAAGAGAACACATCGTCCAAGCATCTTGAAATAGAGCTGTAATCTTTGTTACACACCTAGTGTAACAGCCACATATCCAAAAGAGAAGAAACAGAAGAGACCACTGGAAATGGCAGACTAGAGAGCTCTGGCAATGGGTTGTTACTAGACCTATATTTCTGTACTGTGGTGAGAGTTCATTAAGTGTGTGAACTGATATTTGAGAGTGTAACTAAAGGAATATTCAGCTGATTCCAAAATGTATAGTTGTCAATTTCCATTATTGTGCCTTCCGTGAACGTGAAAGTAATACCCTTTTGTTCTCATAATAGAGCAAATCCAGGTAACAGGAGGGTGTGTGTTTGTGTGTGTGTCTAAAGTTGTTTTTTGATCCCCTTTCCTAGGTAGTTAGCCAGGTAAAAACCTTGATCTCTAGGAAAGGAACAGCTGTTCCACATTTGAGAGGTTCCCAACCACTGACTAATGTATGCTGGTGAATTTAGTTTGGTTACCCTACCAGTAATGGGCTACACACATGTATCCAGATAAGGACTGAATCCAGCAAAACAAGGTTTATCTGTAATTTAAGTGTTTGGATGGAGAAGTATAATGTGTACTGTAGGATGTAATTATACAGTGAATAAACAATGTTTTCTAATTCTGGATAATGACAAGGTTTTAGAGTCATACCAGTGTTGCCAGAAGCTTTTCAATGATGACTATTTTATACTACATTGGCTGTTCTTAAGCTAGTGTTAGTTTGTTTTTGTTTTCCTATGTTTTGTTTTTAGTAAAGCAATTTCAATAATATATGTATCAGCCCAGAATCATAAACCTGCAGTTGTAAGCAATTAGAACAGGTATTATGTATGGCCATTAAAGATAATAAGCAAGGGGTTGACATTACAGGTGGCACGCATTTTTGTTAACGTAAGTGTGTATGTATGTGACGTGAAGTATTTTCAGTATTTCTTGGATTATACGTATTGCCATTCTTGTAGATCACTGAAAGCAAAGTACTGTGCCTAATTTATTTGAATTTTTGATAGTGTTAGATGAGACTCTGAAACCATATTTTTTACTTTTATTTGCTATTTTACTATTTAGTCTTTAAATGACCATTGAATAGAAATGTCCACCAGTAACTTTTTTGATGTGCCTGTTGAGACATGAGAAGCTGGTGAACAATGACTGTCTTTTCCCACATCAGTCACTGCAGTATCCGCTCCGGTAGCCTAAGTACTGAATAAAGCTTGAGTTAGAACTGATATCTTGCTCACAGTTCTCATTTTTTTACAAAAAGTAAAAGCATTTTAAGTCCTTTCGTGGGAAAGTTATAATAGACTCTGTATCTCTCCTCTTATACAGTTTAGCTTAAGTACCATTTTGATCATTTGAGGAATCTCTAAAGTATACTTGGCAGTTGTTTTGATGGAGTATAGGAGTGTCAGTCGTTACATTAGAGGCATTAAAATAGATGAAAAGGATTATACACCATTCACACTAGCCAAGAGGTAAAAAAGCCAAATTTCCACTGATGGATGTGAGATATGCATACAATGGAATATTATTCAGCCTTAAAAAGGAAGGAAATTCTGACACATGCTACATGAACCTTGATGACATTGTGCTAAGTATAATAAGCTACTTATATGAGGTCCCTAGAATAGTCAAATTCACAGAGACATACAGTAGTGTGATTGTTGTCAGAAGCTGGAGGAAGTGGGGAAAGCAGAGTTGTTTAATGGGTAGAGTTTCAGTTTTGAAGGTTGAAAAAGTTCAGATTTGTTTTAAAACAATGTGAATAAACTTAATACTGAACTGCAGATTTAAAAATGATTAAGATAGTATGTTTTTTTTATCACACTAAAAATAAATTCCCCTCCCAGAATTATATAGCTAGTCTTCAGTTTGTTTTTTTCTTAACTGGGAAAAATGAAATGAAATGCTTCAGACACTGGTATTTGAAGGTGGGAGGCTTAAGTCATTTGAAGCTTGAACAAGGAGATCTATCTCTGTGAGTCTTCAGTTTCTTATCAGTAAAATGTAAGAATTATACTATGATTTCTAAGGCTACTCCCAGTCCTAAATTTCTGTGGTTCAACATTACACATAAATATCTGCCTCATTTCTTTACTTGCAGAAACTTACTGATACATTTTAGAGTGAATTATTTTAGGCTTAGCTTTATTTGACCATTTTTCACCAAGTTCTTAGCTCTAGTTTAGGCTATAAATGAGCAAAACTATAGCCAGTTATGTACAGGATGGGGCAAAAGTAGGCTTACAGTTGTGTGTACATGTAACACAGAGTTCATTCTTTTACTATTATCAATTATTGTATTATTTTCCATATGAACAACTATAAACCTACTTTGCCCAACTCTGTATTTTGAACACCATGAATTCTGAAACAATTTCTTGTCCCTAACCTTTTCTGCTACAAGGAAAGTAAAAGAATTGATTTTATTCATGTTGCTAGCACCTCTGCGGTTCACTTTCTTCCTTTCTGGTAAGTTATATACATCACTAATACTGGAACCTATCTCTAAGCAAAACATTTTCTTTCAAAGAAGATGAAATAGCATTTAAAAAGCAATAATGTGCTAAGAAAGATTAAAATGCTTCCTCAAACCCCACCTTAATGTTAATGCTAGCTGCTTCTTAATTTGACTTCTTCCTGCTCTCTGACTGGCTTCTTCACTATATTAAACACAATCTGCTCAATAAATCAAATGCACTGTGTATATTGCAGTTCTGTGCCCACAGTCGTATCCTAAATATTTATTGAACACTCACTCAATCCCATATAATTATGAATTGACCTTATAAGGTTTTTAGAGGCAAAATTGGGGTGGATTTTTGAGGTCCATCCGATTCTTATAGACTTCTTCTTCACTCTCTTTGGAGACAAAATCCTTGTCTCCATCCTAGAGCTCATCTATTATTCACTCATATAGTAAAACAGAAATATATAGAGTTTAAAAGTATATCCCAGTAGTACTTTCACCTATACCTATGTAGATCAACTACAATTAGATCAAAGCATCAATCAATATATTAAAAATTAGTAAGGCAGACACAAAGGAGATTATGTACTATATCTTAGACTTTAATAAAAATCCTCAGAAAAATCAACATTTTGAATTTATATACAGTGACCAGATTGCCCCCTAAGTAAACCTTATATCCTTTGATATATAAATTCTTACAATAGGAATGAAAAATTTCTCAGCCCCCTGTCAAAGCATAACAAAGCAGGGCAATCAGAGGGGTTGTTTAGTTTTATAGCTTGGCCTATGTGTGACATTCATTTTGTCAGTCTGTTCAGTATATGGTTTCTTAGCAGCTATAAAAACTTCCTCGTACAAGAATTTAAACGAATGTCCTTCCTCTCTGTTTTTTCTAGAAATTTCAGTAAATCCTCAAGTCTGAGGAAATAATATTTCCAAAATTGGTGTTCTTGTCGAAGAAACACCTCTCTGTTGAAGATTTCCCATTAAATGTACTTGATCCCTCCAAGGTTGACATGCACAAGACAAGAGTTCATTTTCTTTCTATACGAAGCCTTTCTCGTCTCTGCAGTCTTCCTATCTGAGAAGAGGTCTGCATATTTCCATATTTAGAAGTGCTCATGAAGAAGGCACTGGTAATGCTATTCATAGAAAGCTTTTACATGAGTTTTGTTTGGGAATTTTTATTATCTTCCCATTTATTGTACTATAGCTGTTCACTCTTGAATTCCTTGAATTATTTGGTTGCTGAAGCATCTAAAATGGAAGTAGACACTGATACCTTCAACTCTGGAGCAGAAAGTACATTCATCTCATAGACAAGAGGTGGAAGTTTTAATCTCAGCTCTGATAGTCATTTACTGCATGATCGTGGGCAAGTTGCTTATTTGCCTTACCACTTCTGTAAAGAAATGATTTTATTGATGAAGGTAGCGGTGGTGGTGGTGGTAATGAAGTGTGCTTGTGTTCAGTGTGGGCTAATTGTGCCCTCTCTATGCTCCAACACTATGAAATAAACATTTTGAATGTGTTTTTTCAGTTTCTCCTAACAGCAGCTTTGTATGAAACATGCTACTATCCCTAGATGACAAAATGTAGACTTGGCATGTTTGCATAGTTTTCCCAAAGATACATGATTAGAAGACTGGTGGGTCCACATCTATTCTTCTTAATCAGTTCTTAGAAGAGGGATCACATTGTAGATGGCCTTAACTTGATAAAAGGTAAACAAGACTTTGGAGATGAGAGAAGAAGGCAAGATTTCTGTTTCTTTTATTTTCTAATTATTCATTTAGAACAGTGGTTCTTAACCTTTTTTGAGGTACCAAACCCTCCAGTTTCATATGCGCATTCACCAAACCCTTCTTTAATGATAAATAAAATATGATTTTTTTTTCCAGACATAGGTATATGTTTTTTTACTGGTGCACAAAATGAGCCATGCATGAACATCACCTTGCTCAAAGAACAAAACCAGCAAAGTGCATGAACTCACAACAAATTACAGTATTACTTTATTCTGGCCTCCACGGCAGAGGCTTCTCGGAACCCCTGAGACCGACTCATTGAACCCCTAGGGTTCGATAGAACCCAGGTTAAGAACCACTGATTTAGAACTCTTATTAGAAGCTAACAGTTTACCTTCTATATAGTATTATGAATAGTTTATCGCAGGGTCTGGTCTCTTATCATTTCTCAAAAATACACTTTCACTCTCTCTGCCTTCAAAAGAAAAAATAATACAAAAAGCATAGTCTGAAAATGTTAAAGTTCAGCCACCTTATTAAAGAAGAATTTGCTCAGAATTTCCACGTAGATCTGAAGGCTGCAGCTCCAATTGTGCTTTTCCGACAAGCCATCACTGAGGTGCCCTTCAAGTGCAAACCTTTTGATGCCTTGCTGCTTGGTTTATTCTTTCAAGCAATCAGAGTTAATTCAAGTCTTGCTTATGCTGAAGATCTTCTCCCAAGATGACAAAGGAACAATGTCACATCTTCTGAGAAGGGCAATAAAAGGGGCTCACCATGTTCATTTGTGTTTTCTGCACCACATCCTCTGAAGAGCAGGGAAATATTAATCCCCCTCCTCCATGTCTAATGTGTATACGAGAACATGTACTCATTTCCTGAGCATCTGATGTCTGTGGTTGGATATTTTTTTAATTTGATGGTTTTTATCTGTGAATATATATATATGAAGGATAGTTTTATTGGTTCAATTGGAAAGATTTCTCCTAATGTAATGGTTCTCAAAGTGTGTGCCAGGGCACAGTGCTGTGCCCTAAAAGATCTCTAGGTACGCCCTATGGTATTCCAGAAAAATAGGTGCTTTTTGGGGACCAAAAACTAAAAAGGTTTTTGGAGTTTAAATTTTAGGGAACAGAGGTGTGGGGAATTGGCTGTAAGCTGACAGTCCGCCCAACCCACCACCTCACTTGTCTGATTAGGTTGCAAAAGGCTGCTAAGCTGTGGTGCTGGATTGTTTACACTACCCTCCATGTTCCCCGGAAAGACTGGAGGCAAGTTTCTTCTATCCTTTGGTGTAAAGTTAAGATGAAATGTATGGTGGGGGTTTTTGGCACTTGGTAAAAATTCTTGGGTTGCCTTGGAAACATGATCAGAGACCGTAGATTTGCTAATGGCCTCACTTTGCCCTATAAAAATAAAGCAAGATTCGGTTTTTTGGCGCACTTTGTTCTTGCCAGCAGTAATTACAGGGCCCTCCCAACCCCGTATTTTCTTAATTCTGCACTGTTCCCACTCGGAACCTGGAATTACTAGCTGTGCTAGTTTGCGGCATGTGCCCAGATATAAAAATAAATATAGTTACTCTATTATACCATTTCATTACAGAAATACCGCTCTTTTTGTTAACACATCATTATTATATTTATTTTTAACACATCGTTATATTATTTTTAGATAAATACACCAAATAAAATGGATAGATTTCTCAAAATGAAGCGTGATATTGAAGAATCTAATTCTGGAAGTGAGCAAAAGTTAAGTGTAAATAAAATAGGACTTAAAGGCTGACGGGCAGAATTTAATTTATAGCATTTTCCATCACTTAACACTGAGCAATACGATTGGATTAGAAATCCATTCATGGAAGCTTCAAGTGATTTTGGTTTAACATTAACAGAAGAAGAACTGGCAGCTATATCCACTGATCGTGGATTGTTGATTAAACATAAGGAATTGTCTCTTGAAGCCTTTTGGACTTCTATAAAAGAAGAATATGTGGCAATATCTAAAAAAGCTTTGAACATTTTACTACAATTTTCAACATCCTATTTATGTGAATTAGGATTTTCTACCCTCAACACAATTAAGAGTAAAAAGTGAGGAATTCCTCAATGTATTGATGAGAAAATGAGAGTTTGCCTTCCAAATATATGCCCAAACATGGAAGAAATCACTAGGACGCATTAGGCTCATGTTTCTCATAAACACAAGAATGAAAAAACTTAACACATTCACACCAGGACCTGCCAAATTTACTAAATCTTACTAAGAATGTATCTATATATATATATATAAAGATAACATTTTTGTCAATTTTTTTTATTTTTTAACCCCTCTTTTTTATGAATTCTAAAATGCATAACTCAAAAAATGTAACATAAAAATGTTTTTTAATGTCAGAATAAATTTAATGTCATATTTATTTTGTTTAATTACCATAAAAGCATGCTTGGACTTTATATTTTTTCTTTAATATTTGACTTAATTATTATAGCATATTTCTCAGAAATTTGTATATAGTGTGCCTACAATTATTTGTAGGATTTTAAACGTGCCCCGACTTCAAAAAGTTTGAGAACCACTGTCCTAATGACACATGTATCAACCTAAAAAACTGTTATTTTCTCCTGAGATAATAAGAGTAGTTGGTAAGAGAAGAGGTTTTGAGTAAGTTACACCTACATTTAAATTCTCACACAAGGATAGTAACTCTCTACTCTTGATCATGATATTTAATCTCTCTTAAAACAGTATCATTTAATTTTCTTACTAAAGACAAAGGAATACCATTTTTACATTAATGTTAGTTCTGTATTTGCTATTTTTCTGAAATAATAGAGCCAAGTGGTATGTGTCAGAAATTTTACTTCTTCCTCTTTCTAGTAATTAAGGTTGTCATTTTATGGATTGGTCAATTATACATACAGCTAGCGCTCGACTTATGACCACGATTGGTTCCAACAGACCAGTCCTAACATGATTTGGTTGTAAGTTGAGTAGGCTATAAGTACAGTACTGTGAAATCATGTTATAAAAATATTTAAGTCATATTTTATTATAATTTTCTTTCATTATTGTTAGATATTATAATTTTCTTTGTTTCGTTTTATGCCATTTGTATCATCTCTACACCATTTTGTTTCTTATTTTTACATTCGTCAGGTTTAAGTAAAACACTGCATTACCAGTACAACTACTTTAATACTTGCAAAACATACAAAATTACAGGTGCATACAAAAACTGCTCCAGACGCAGAGCAGTCGTGGCTAGCGATTGTGGTCGTAAAGTCAAATGGTTGTAAGTTGCATAGGTCGTAAGTCGATCAATACCTGTAATCAAGAAAAAAACCTAAAAATTCTCTAAAATATGATACTATAATAATCTCAGTTTTCTTAAACTATGCTAGTGTACAATTAAACCAGTATTTTAAATATTTTCCTTCTCTTCATTTTCATTTCATACAGCACTTCTCTTCTCCTCACCCATCTCACCTCCTTTATGTAGTAAAAATAGCACCAACCCCAAGGCCACATGGATTCCTCTTCAGAGTCTATCACTTCCAGAATTAGGGAGTGTATCACCAGAAAGTCCATGACCCTTTAAACCTAACATTGGTTCCAAGATCTCTAATAGTACAAGATTTTTTTTAAGGAATCTGCTATATTTAACAAACCCGAGTTTAACTGCCTTGTTAAGATTAAACTGGGTGTATCTTTCATCGGGTTACTCCTGAATTTCACTAATAACCGTATTCCATAATTGCCTGCGAACTGGTAGATTTGCCATCAGAGCCAAGTGAGGACTCATTCACTGAATGCTGGCTGACCCAGGAGCCAGCAGAGGCTGGCACTGGCACAGCAGCTGGCAGGCCATCCTCATATTCCAGGTTCCTCCCGTAGACGAGGAAAGGGCTGTGCCCTCTCTCTCTAAGATCTCTTTTATGCCGGACATTTTCTTATTCTGAAAATAATTGAAAATGACCATTAGGTCCCAGAAACGTATCTGTGAAGGTTGGCTTTTGACCAAGGGTGAGTTATGTCACTGATCTTCACTGTTTACTAAACTAACTTTCAAAAGACAATGTGATTGCCCAGACCTTATGAATACTATGTTTTGTTGAGAGTGGGGAGTAACCGGGTTATATAATGCTGAGTTAGGTAATGTTTGCTCTTCGTAGCCTGAGCAGGGGAACCAGCTGGAGAAGAGCTTTTGGCAGATACTTCTTAAAGCTTTTAACACCAACAATGGCAGAAATGTTACATGGGTCATGGTGAGGAACAGAAGCTGCCCTTTCATACAGGTGACCGGCAGTGGATACCTTATTTTCAAAAGAGATTTTCTTCACGAGGACTCAATAAACCTGAGACAGAGCGGGATGGGGAAGGGGAGACAGTAGAAAGAAAAAAATCAGATTCTTCTCTTGCTTTGAATTGGGTTCTGTCTTAACAGTGCCAAACTTAGTATTTTGCTTTTCTCAGTAATTTTCAGCTATTATTTAGTTAGCAGCTGTTTTCAGCTCTCTTTATAGCTGTATTTTTATAACATTAAAATATTACTGGCAATATTTCTTTAAACTGAGCTCATTTTCTCCTACAAAACAGTGACCACTCTTTTGTTCTCTTCTAGCAGTTTAGGGAACCACTAGGAACAAGCTTGCTCTTGCCTGTGTCTGTCCCGTGCAAAGCCTATCCTATCAACCCTCCCGCCTTTGTGGCATTGAGTTGCTTCATGACTGCCTGAGACTCCAGTGCCCTCTGTCTCCCTCAGTGAGAGTTATGAGGACTTCTCTTCCCAACACTGGATCCCTAGACTGGGGTCCTGGTGTGGGGCAGGTACCCCTTGCTCCTCTAGAGGGACTTTCGCAGCCAAGATATCACTCCTGATTTTTAGCTGCCATGTGGAACCAGTCCATTCTATAATACATCTCCACCCCTCCTACCAATGGCTCCTTTATATCCTTACTTGTAGGACTTACATTCAGCTAGATTTCAGAGGGTTGTGAATGGTGGTGCTCTAGTTTAGTTGTTTTTATTTTTTTGTTTTTTAATTTAGTTGTATTTTTGATGTGGCTGTGTGAAGATGCAAATACTACATTTTCCAGCCATATTCTAAGATACTACCCTAAAACCTGCCATTTTCTTTAGATTCTGACTTGCTGTATTCCCTTCACTTATATAATCAGGTCAAAGCCACTCAGACACTTGGGTCACCCTTTAGCCAAGTCAGTGTGTCATGTTCCTCTACTCCTCTTGAATACTTTTCCTTGTTTATCTATCATGAGTCACTAGTAAGCATTGTTTTTTCTGTAGGAATTTGTTTGCGATTCTGTTAGATATTCCTGTTGACCAGATACTCATTTGTTTAAATAATCTTACTTTAATGTGAAAGCACCCTTTGTTTCCTGGCAGCCTAATTTCCCTTGATGTTTATAAAGGTTAGATGTGTATTGATGAGCATTACTCCCTAAATGCCTGAGTCAATGCACTGTGGGAGGTTCATCAATCTTGTGCTTTTTTAATTCACATCAGTAATGTGCTTGCATTTATCAATATTTCCTAATTGCTAAGTTATAACACAGGGACTTGTATAATAAATCATGCCCACAGGTATCTTCAGACATTAGGACATAAGTTTTCTATCAATATTTTTATGTATTATAAATTGTTATTTTGAAGATTTTTCTCCAATGAGAAAGGGGGAAATATGCAACAAGAGACAAAGAATTGAGTCAGTGTCACCTTATAAAATTAAGTTATAGGGTGAAATCATTCTGGTGGACATAGAAGAAAGCCATCAGGACACATTTCCATAAAGTTCAGCATCATCGTCCAAATGAATATTAATGTGTCTCCCCTGAGAGTGAGGAAAAAATGTGGATGCAAGGACAGTAAGAACTCCTATGAAGCCTGAACAGGCGGTGGCGCAGTGGATAGACCGTCAGACTGGGATGCGGAAGACCCAGGTTCGAGACCCCGAGCTCACCAGCTTGAGCGCAGGCCCATCTAGCTTGAGCTAAAGCTCACCAGCTTGGACCCAAGGTCGCTGGCTCCAGCAAGGGGGTGCTCGGTCTGCTGAAGGCCCGCAGTCAAGGCACATGTGAGAAAGCAGTCAATGAACAACTAAGGTGTCCCAACGGCAACAAAAAACTAATGATTGATGCTTCTCACCTCTCTTCGTTTCTGTCTGTCTGTCCCTATCTATCCCTCTCTCTGACTCTCTCTCTGTGTCCCTGTAAAAAGAAAAAAAAAAAAGAACTCCTTTGAAGAAGGAAGAAGAGGAAACTGAGGTTTGGTGAGCTGGGCTGCCTGCCCAGAGTCAAACAGTGACTTTACAAGGCTGGGACTCAAACCCAGGGCTTTGGGAGTCCATAGCTAGACTCTACCTTTCAGGGACAGACTTGACTAAACCCAAACAAGAGGGAGACCCAGGTCTCTGGGGGCTGAATCCACATCATCTGTTAAGTAACTGAAGGCTTTAAAATGGTTTATTTAAAAAAGAGATGAATGTGAAAAGCCCAGGAGGCTTGTGCCTGTAAGGCCATCACATGAAGGAGGGTTAGATGTTGTCATCTGTGTGTGTCCAGACTGCAGAAGTGGGACCCGTCCTGTGGCCCAGTGAGAGGCAGTGTTGCAGAGTAGATAAGAGTGCTCCCAGAAGCCATACTGTTTTGGGCAAATTTCATCCCAGCCACTCACCATTCTGCAGATTCAGACACTAGCTTTAATTCTTGTAAGGACATGGCTGGCCCTGGCCAGTGTCAGAGCACTGCGATAGAGCAAGCCACATGAGTGCTTTAACTCCATACACATACACATTTTTGCTTACACCATACTACAGCCTATAAAGTGTGCAACAGCAGCACTCATAAAAATGACACACCTTAATTTAAAAATACTTGATGGATAAAAGATGCTAATTACCATCTGAGCTTTCATCATGTGTCAGTCTTTTATGGTGGTGGGTCTGCCTTGGCTCTGCTGAAACCGCAGTAGCTTCAGGGCACAGCAACGTGGAGGCTGCGGTCTGCCTGCACTTGTGAGACTGAGAAGCTTTTTCCAGTATTGGTTGATAAGAAATAATTATGATAGCATCTCAGGTTTTCATTTCTCAATTGTTGGGATATTTTATATTCACAATCAGTTCCTGCAGTCCTCGGTACACAGCTCCTGCTTCACGACTCACGCGCTTGTGCTCCACAGCTAAAATGATAGTAAGTGTAGTGTTATGGAAATCTTTAGAATGTCACTTGGGGTTTGAATTTTTCCTAACCAGAGTTACATCAATTCAGTTGTTCTATTTTAAATTAGGGAAACTGACTTGAAAGTTTTACACTGACCAAGCCATAGCACTGATGTGTCATTCCCATTTCAGATCCTAGACCTTGACTCTTGGGACTCTAACCCAAAAACATCCCCATAGTGAGAATTGCAACCCAGACATTTTTTAATCTTTATTTTTGCTGAGATGGAACATAATGCCACTGAATTGTCAGTGAGAAAAAGGTTGGGCTTGTGAGCTCACTTAAATCAATAGCTGACCTTTCCACCTTGCCTTTAAAACATTGGAATTTTAATTTACACTGCCTGATTCATTTTCTCCAAGTACTCATTTTTGGACAGCTGAGACATGGCACAGAGATTTCTAACTGCATTATATCTCAGGAACATGTGACCCAAGATGCTTCCAAAGATGTCAGAAGATGATGACTGGTTTAAAATGATGTTTTCTAAAATTAGATGTTTTAGTCACATGAGAGATGACCCAGTTTTCATACTGTGCATGTGTGGATGTGTGTGTTTGCATGTGTATATTGGGGGGGGGGGGTGATTTTAATTAAATAAATAACATTCTATTAAATTTTTAATGTCAGAGCCTATTAGAACTATCACATTCAGAATTGACTCTCCCTTAATATAGTTCAGAAATTGTTCTACTACAAAATAAGAAATCAATCTTCTTCTAAGTAAATTATTCCTAAGCAGAGTTACATTGTGCTAAAAAACATTTAGAAGTCATAACTATTAAAAATGTTGAGCATTCTCAGTTTGAGCCAAACTTTAAAAAAAAAAAAAAAAAAAAACTAGGAAATCAATTACTTTGAATCTGTTAAAGAATTTACTGTGACTCCAGTAATATCTGCTCTAGGTGCTCAGTATAATACTTTATAATTCCAAAATGAACACAAAACTAATTCCAGGAAACCCGTGAAGACATTGAAGTGAGGAGGAGTGTGATCCCTCTGTGTGAAATGTGAGAGGTAGATTAGAAAGCGGAAGACTGAACTCATTTCTGCTTCTGTCATTAAATCTCTGAAGGACCTTAGAAAAATTATGTAAATGTTCTGTGTTTCTACCTACTAGATGAAGATGCAATATTTGTCTTCTTTTCTAGCCCAGATATAACATTATTTGGGTCACGTCGACTTTTCTTACTTAAAGAATTATTAAGCACAGCAGTACTCTAATGAAAATGTCTAGATTTGGAAGCAACAGTGATTAGATTCCTAGATTAAATAAAATGTGTATTGATTTCAAAGACAGGTAGTTTAGCCACCTTTATGAGTTGTTTCTTTTTTGTACCTTTTGAACTATTATCACTAACTATGGTAGACAAATTTAAAATCTTCTTAAGGAAAGTTTGTGATCTTCAACAGAATTGAGTTATAAATAGCTCTGTGCTTAAAGTACCATGGGGAGTAATATAGAGTTTCATGGTCCCTAATGCCTGGGATTTTACAGTTGACATGAATTCATGTCAGAATATAGAAGCTGGTGGGCTTGTTTCTCTGCAGACTGCTGTGATGGAGAAGGAGAAACTTGAAATCAGAAGATCAGGGGTTTGGCTTGTGATCTTAGGCTAACCACTTAATTTCTCTGAAAGTTGGTCAAAATGGGGCTGTTGTCAATTTAGATAGGATAATAATGTTCTATAATCTAAAAAAGCAAGAATGAAGTGATAATTGTATGTAATAGTGCATTTGGAACACTGCAGTGTGAGAGTTCTACTAATGATAATAGATCACATCTTCTGAGCACTTACTTTGTACCACACTCTAAGCACTTTTTCATGTAATCTTTGAACCAGTACTATACGTGAGGAAACTAAAGGTTAGAATGGTTAATCAACAAATGCACTGTCATCTAGTAAGTAAGGGAGCCAGATCTCACACTCAGCCTGAAAGCTCAAGCTCTAAGCACTGCTTGATATAATTATCATTACCACATGTTAAAAGAAAGAGGAACAGATAACACAATCAATAATGCCCCTGTGAGTTACAAATTGGGTAGATTACTTTTTTAAAATTTACATTTATTGAAGTTTCTTAATCAAAATACTACATTCAGATAAAAAACAAATTTAAAGGCGAAAAGAAAGTCCTTCTCACCCTCTTCTCCTTACTCTACTATCTCCCATCCCACATGAAGATTCTCACATATGCTTCCAGAGATTTCCTGTGCATTTAGAGATTGTGTATGTGTGTGTGTTCACTCTTGTTTAGCACAGATGCCATTACACTGTAAATTCTCTTATAGCTTCCCCCATCTAACACAATCTGTCTTGTACGTTTTCACATATCAGAACGTACAACCTTTTTCTTTTTAATACCTAAATAGTAATCCACAGTTTGAATATTCTGTAATTTAATTAACAGGTCCCTTAATAAGAGACATTTACATTGCTCTCAGCTTTTTGTCATTATGAGCAGTACAGTAGTGGACATTCTGCTACCCATGTTGTTGTGTGGGATAAGGCCTAGAGGCAGAAGAACTTAGTCAAGGGCATGGCACTGAAAACGTAGACCAGCATTAACACACGCCCAGCAGTTTACCAACCTGGCGGTCCGCTCCTAACCCACACTCTCCAGCCCTGAGAGTATCAAATGGTTTCATCTTTTATCAGTCCAGTTTGTAACATGTGGTATCTATCTCTCTAGTGATGGTTCAAGTTAAAGGTAGTTTATGTATATTAGCCTTGTGTTTCTTTTCTATATTTATTTTCTGTCTCATTGTTTCTTGTTGTATTTATCACAAATAAATTCTTCCCCAGTTGTCATTTATTTTTTGCCTTGTTTGCTGTATTTTTTTCATATGGAAGATTTTTATTTTTTTGTAATTAAAATTTACTTTATTGAATTCTGCATCCTGATAAATGCCCATTCTAAGATAACAAAATTTCTCTTTTGTTTTCTCTTCTGGTGCTTTCATAAATACTTTTTTAGGTTTAATTTTTGTTATATTTCGAATTTATTTGATGTAAGAATGGAGGTAGGGATTCAGTTTAACTTCTAAAATGACAACCTCTTGTTCCAGTACTATTCATTAAATGAGCATTTTGTCTTAATCAAACTTACCAGGTCAGAAAACCTTCATTTTCTTCCATTCATAAAGAAGCTACCATCATTTTTACCAGTTACTGGTCCTGCTGTGCTTTCACCTACCTCCTGTGGAGCTGCTGAGCCTGCTCCTTTAGTCATCTGCTGTGCTTCCCCTTCCCCCTCCTTCACCCCAGATAGCCTCCCCTCCCCATCTTTCCCCTCCCTGGCCCCACTGCATGTTCCTTACAGCACATTCCCATCTCCCACAGCCAGAAATGCCTCTGCTTCTCTGCTGCCAGATCCAGCCCACCTAGCTCTTTCCTCTAACAGCTGTGGGTCGCTTGCACCCCTGAGCTCCTCTTCCATGCCAGCTGCATCAAAGCCCACTGACCACTGAAACAGCTCTGGCAAAAGTAACCAGGTCCCTGATTGCCACAAACAGCGTGTGTGTCCTTGTCCAATTAGACATCTCAGCAGCGTCTGAATGCTCTGCCTGACCCACTCCTGGTGGTCCGCTCCCGCCCCCCTCCTGCCAGCCCTGGCCCCCTCCTCTGTCCCTCCAGAATTTAGGAATGCCTCCAAGTTCCATCAGCAGCCACACTCTCTGAGATTATATCTACCACCATGACATGTCTGTTCCCTTGAGGACAGCTCTCAAATCTGTCCCCAATCATTACCTCTCACCTGAGCAGCACAGACGTGGAACAGATAACCCTTTTGTCTAATTAGATCTCAGCCCTGTGATCAACCAGCCATGTGATCCTTAGGAAGCTTCCATGTGAATCTATTTCTCCTACTGGACTGGGGATTTCTCATGGGCAGAAACTAGACAGTATTATTTTGTATTATATTTTTTATTAGATTAGATTCTGCCTTACCAGGGTCCTGCTTATGTCAGGTATTATACTGTCAACTTTATGTGGTTCATCTCTGACAAAGTAGGTGTGCATTTGAATTCACTTTCTGCCAGAGATATTTGAAGCCAAAACCCATCCCTTCCCGATATCTGTTGGCATGTCTCCAGAAGCTTAGACTCTATCAGAAAGGCAGGCTGCGGTTGCCTGGGTAATCCCCATTGCAGCCATTGTAAAGGCCTGTTCTTTCCCTCCACCTGCACCTCCGGCTCAGTCAGCTTCCATCCCTGCCGACCCCAGGCCTAAGGCCAGCACTCAGTCCTTGTCAATGTCTCCTACACACAGCTCAGCTTCCCTCATTCCTTCACTCATTCATTCACAAACATGTATCCTTCCTGCCACATTTTCACTCAACATTAGGGACTCAGTGGTGTTAAGACACAGACTCAGCCCTTAGGGCTAGAGGCAAAGAGGAAGGGGCAGTTTGCTGCAAGGCTGTCTGAAGCTCTTGCCAAGAAGCAAGCAGGAGTTAGCCAGGTGAGAGCAGGGCACTAGTGATGAGCGGTAGTGTTTGTAGAGATAAGCGTCAGAGATAATCAGGGGCCAGAGACCGGTGGGACCTTGCTGCACCCAACATGTGGGCTTTATCCTGAGGGAGGCGCCCTTCAGGGTTTCATTGGAAGTACAACTTTCCTACTTTCAGCTCCTTGTTTCTCTGCTCATTTCTGCATAGATCATATTTACTTGTTGCCTGCTGGTAGTGCCTTGAGAACAAAGTCTGTTTCTTTAACACTAGAACCTAGAGTGGTACCTGGCCCTCGGAAGGCACTCATCATGAGTTGATGGGAAAATGAACAAGTGAACTTTAGAGTGCAGAGTATATGGTCAAAAGGTACTCCTTTTTTGCTTTCTATTTTTTAAGGCACAAATAAAAAAATACCCCATGAACTCAAGAGTTATTTAGATTTTTATTTTTTTTTGGAAACCAGATACATTTCCTAAATACCAGATGGCTTAAATAAGTTCATTAAAGTGTAAATAAGGTTGGTCTTTATTAAGTATAAGCAATTCCTTTTTGTTTTCATAGGATTTTTAACAGCAACTCCACAGAATAATATCAAGCCTTAATAGAAGTGTGAACACCCAAGTCAGTTAATATCTCTTGCCTTTTAAAAAGGAAAAAGAAAAAGTAAAACTTTTTTTTTAAAGAGATAGCTCTTTTGAAGAAGGAGGGCAGAGTATCCAATTATAACTTTAAATCTATATATAGTGAAATTCCTTGCCACTCACCATTTGTATCATGTTTTAGATTTTTGTAATTTACTTTAATACACAGTGCCTTCAATTTGGACATTTAATAATATATATTAAAACCTTTTGTCTTCAATACGGGCAAGTCTGAAGACAAGAAAATGGACAGGTTATCCTTAATCTCTTCCATAAAAGCTTTTGATACACGTGAAAAGACTTTTGATTTATCAAAATAAGACTTTTGATTCTTATTATTCTTAACAACTCAAGCAAAGCATTAAGATCCAGGCTTTCTTATTGTCAGATTCCTTTCTGCCTATTTTGTGTATTGCTGGTTACACAGCCAAAAAAGATGAGAAATTACCACTTCTTTACCATGTACTTGATTTAATAGATCTGAAGAGGGAGGAGAGGGGTATACAAGTAGAGAGAAATGATGTCTGATGTGAAACTCAGAATAGGAGATTGTATAGGCTAAGCAGTATTTCTCAGGAGTAGACTCATTTTCCAGAAATTTTTAACAACTGGAATCTCTTAGAATTATATTAGCACATACTGACCAGGCGGTGGCACAGTGGATAGAGCGTCAGACTGGGATGCGGAAGACCCAGGTTCGAGACCCTGAGGTCGCCAGCTTGAGCACGAGCCCATCTGGCTTGAGCAAAAGCTCACCAGCTTGAGGCCAAGGTTGCTGGCTCCAGCAAGGGGTTGCTCGGTCTGCTGAAGGCCTGTGGTCAAGGCACATGTAAGAAAGCAATCAATGAACAACTAAGGTGTCGCAATGAAAAACTGATGATTGATGCTTCTCACCTCTCTCTGTTCCTGCCTGTCTGTCCCTATCTATCCCTCTCTCTGACTCTCTCTCTGTCTCTGCAAAAAATAAAAATAAAAAATAATGTTTAAAAAAAAGCTTTATATTAGCACATACTGTTGATCCCTTTGAATGGAAGACCTTTGCCTCACTAAATAATAATTCCAAATATAATAATAATAATAATTCCAAATATAATAATAATAACAAATAGGCTACTATTTATTGTTTCTTATAATGCCAGACACTATATAATCTATTTTCACTGAATAAGATTAACAAGGAATGATGCCTGCCACTCAAAGCTGCAAACCCCACAGTTGAGTATTAAAAATTACTACCCCAGCAGCAGAGAAAAAAATGCCATACAGGGTGGAAAGTACAGGGAACCTTTCCTTCATACAAAATGGGGAAGGGGGTAAATTGCAGAGCAGCATGTTTTATTTTCTCTTTTTCCTGTAGCCATTACCCATTAGCTCTGGGTTAGCTAGCAAGAGACCGAACTCCAAATGTCTTTCTGGATAAATGCACATTAGCTGCAGGTTAGCACTCCTACACATAGAGACTAAACTAGAGGAAAGGCAGAGAGAAAGTGAAGCCTTTGATAATGAAATAGTGTTGCACTTAAAACCTAAGATTTATGCTTTCATTATAGTCTCCACAACTATATCTGGCAACTGCTAGATTATAAAAGCAAAGCATACATGCAAGCTCAGTTGTTTTACAATAAAAATCTGTTACATACAATATTTCCTACTCTTAGGTTATGGCCTCCTTGAAAATTGGTGCATTTCAGCTAAAGAATATAGAAGGTCCATTGATATCAAGCAAATGTGGTTCAAGTAGTGATTTAAGTGTTACGTGGCCACACTGGTTAAAAGAATCTAAACAGTGGTTCTTGAATAGGTAACATCTCAGAAATACCTCTTTAAATTACATATAGTCAAACTTATAGTTCTGAGAACCAGGGCTTCCTAAATAAAGCATGACTCTAAACCAATGAGTAGAGACATGTGTGGCATACCTCTAAAGTCTCTGTTGGCTTTTAATAGCGAGGGGGCTTATGGCCATGGATAAGTTTATTCTCAATGATCTATTTATTAATTTTATATATCCAGTAATTAAAACTTTAAAATGTATATTTGCAAACTCTTAAGCTTTGAATAAAAGCTAAACTATATTTCCTTAACCAATTTAAAAACCAGTTGCTAATCTAGTATAGCTGCTTCCTTTAAAATCTTCAAACACGTTAAAAAGTAGCTAAAAATTGCAAAAGCAGTCTTTACAAAACCAATAACTATATTTATACTTCAGCCTAAAATATCAACTCTCTTGGTTTAATTCATGTATTCATTATGTTACACAGCATCCTAGGGTTTCAGAAATGTCACATCCATTAATACCTGACTCAGTTGTAATAGTAAAGAAAAAATACCCGAGTTCATCAGGACCTGGAGCAGATGCTACCTGATTCCCGGTCAGCTCCGTGAGTCACTAATCTGAGCTGGATCTTTATGAGTCAGGTTCAAGTGTCATCAGTGCAACTGTGTGTGTATGTGTGTGTGTGTGTGTGCGCGCACGTGTGTGTGTGTATGTGTTGCTTTGATCAATGGGAATGCCATTGGCAACAGAGAACAAAGAGGACCCATGTGAAGAAAGGATATGTTCTCTTGAACATATATCAACAAACCCTAAGCAAAATGAGTGGTTCAGAACTGTCATTTAAATCATTAAAGAAGTGCATTCCTGTGTACAACGCTGCCCCTGTGAGAGATCATGTGATAGGCAGCTTGGGAAAATAGGAGGCTTCAGAAGTAATACCTCTGTCTCCATGCCAATATGGATAAAATTCTATTCTCCCGCTTCCGGGAATCTGACATTCACCAAAACTTTAAGCCACCGTGAAATAGATAATCGACTGACGTTATTCTTGTTTTCAGTGTTAAGATGGAAACTTCATTTTCAAAGGCAAATCTGTCAGATCATAACATTAGCAAACTTCTTTTGGTGCTTTAGCCCTCAGGCACAGAACAGCCAAGAATGAATGGTCTATAAACACACTACCCATCAGAGTGAGAACTGTGGAAAGCTCTTTCCCATTGGCTCCTGAAAAGCTGAGGAAAGCTGAGGAACAGACTGCAGACTGTTGAAAATTCAACTTGAACATTTCAGAGGAGACTTACAACCCAGCAGAACCTAATAGACAGTAGCATGTGTAGCACAAAAGAGATCATTTCAGATATAAGAAAATATATGGTGTTCTCCAGGCCCTGTTCCAACGATCTATCACTGCCATCAAAACTGAGCAGTGCAAAACAACTACCATTTTAATTCTACTCACAGATGGATCAGGAATTCTGATGGTGTGCCATGGGAGTCGCTTATCTCTTATCCATGAGGTTAGTCTCAATTGGGAACATTCACGAGCTGGGGATAGCTAACCTGGCTGGGAGCTGGAACCACCTGGGGGTTTCGCCACACAGGTCTGGTGCCTTGGCTGGGACCAGCATTGACTGTGGAACAGAACATCTCCATGTGAGCTCTCCATGGGGCTTGGACTTTCTGACATTGGTGCAGCTTCAGACTTCTTACATCGTGGTTGGAACTACAGAATAAAGTGTACCAGAGTATAAGAGACATCACCACATGGCCTTTTATGACCTAACCTGAAAGTCACACGGCAACACTTCTGCCATAGTCTATTGGTGAAAGCAGTCACAGGCTCAGATTCTAGGCATGGAGACATAGGACTTCACCTTCCCCCAATTCTCAATGGTAGGAGTGTCACAAAATTTGTGGCCATATTTTAAAACAACCACAGCATAAGGCAACATTTTTCAACCACTGGTCTGTAGATTGGTCTGCCGGAAATTTCATTCAGGTCTGCAAAAGAGTTAACCACCCTGATGTTGTATGAAGGTTATAGACCCAATTATCTTAGATTTGCTTATGCTCGGAGATTTCTGCCTCAGCAGTTCCCAAAATAATTCTATTTTCACCAGTCCCCAAGTGTAAAAAAGATTGAAAACCACTGGCATAGGGAATATAGTCAATAATAATTATAATAACTATGTGTGGTGTCAGATAGGTACTAGACTTGGATGGGGGTTGGGGGGTTTATCACTTTCTAAGTTATATAAATAATTATTCTGTTGCACACCTGAAACTAATATAATAGTATGTCAACTGTAATTGAGAAAATTTAAATTAAAAATAATTTTAACTCACCAGTCCTTTCTCCTTAGTATTGCAACAGTCCTTTGTCCTGGAATCCTCAGAAGAATTATGATTATGTTAATATACTACTTACAAAAATTAGGGGATATTTCAAAATGAATATGAAGCAATAAAATATCCCTAATTTTTGTGAGCAGTATATATTCTAACTATATTGTCTTTTACATTTTTTCCCCCAACAGTTGTTGAAGAAGGTCCTAGGAGTTCTCCCTGCGTCCCAGTACTTCTTGAATCACTAGGTCAGGCAGGAAAGAGAAGGGTGGACAAACATCTCAAGTGGAAGGAGCTGTGGCTTACTGCAAAGCCTGTGGACATTTTAACACAGTTGTTCATTCCAACTGCAAGTAGGAATGAAGTTCTTGTATTTCTAGAACTTTCTGACAGCGCCTAAGTTTTGACTCCTGTGTCCCACAGAGGCATCTGGGTTTATGCTGTTATATATGAACTTTCTCAGAATCCCTCTCCAAAGGGCCAAAACTGATAAAAACAAGGCAGTAGTTAAGATTGCACATTTACATATAGCCACAGTAATCTCTACTGTGGCTCTAAAATAATCTCTTATATCTGGAATGCTTCTAGCCCAGAATCTAGGGTCTCAGTAAGTGTGGAAGGCAGTCTTCCTCTATGTGTAATTAGTACATGAATGGTAGCCTTTTAGTGCATTAATTATGTGTATGATGTCTTCAAGCCGAATTGGCTAAGCAGAGCTCTAATGAGTAGCTGTAAAAAATTGAAAAATTGGCTTGTATTTTATATTCTTAACTCATCTCAATTTTTTTTTAGAATTAAACTTGTCCTAAAGCATGATACTTATTTAAAAGATAGGGAGAAAATTTCACCTCAATTTAATATTTGAGACAATTACCAACTATAACTCTGAAGATAAAATAAAAATGATAGGAAAATAAAAAGACCAATAAAGTATTTAAGAAAGCTAAAGTTTTATTTTCCTTCCTCCTCTCTTTGAACTAATCATTAACCGAGATTATAAGTAACCCCCTCCTTCTGTGAAGAAATGCCCAAATGACACTAACCAGGATGAAGCACACTGAGTGATATTGATTTTTATTTTTGTAACTTGGGTCTTTGTGAAAATTTCCCTGTGCAAGATATGTCCCCTGGGTTCTATTCATTACAACTTCTGGGCAAAGCCAGTAATGGGAAGAGGTGGATATATTCCTCATTTTAACCACAATCATTGATTTTAAAGGTGACGCTCTCCTTAGTACTATGGCTGGCACCCTGAAGGGATGAAATTACTGGCTTTTCTATTAATGGAAATAAAATTTTCATGACTTTTTAATATCATATAGAGCTCTCCATCATTGCTCCCTGTGCAGATGCATTGTACAGTCTAACCAGTGGCAGCTGCTAGTGGGAAATTCTATTTCTCCTTTACTCTAACTTACAAAAAGAAAGAAAAGAAGAAGAAGCCAGGAATATTTCCAAAGAAGCCACTGTGGAAAACATCAGGCCTGACCTTAGAGAACTGAAGAGAGGATTCAGCCTCTCCAACTTGTATATTGGGTCACAGCTCTCACAAAACCTTGAGCTTGGGGCCAGAGGTGGTGCTACTGGTCCCCAGGACCTGCCTCCTTGGACCCCAGTTTCCTGCAGGCCTCAGAATAGGCCCGTCATCTGTGGCTTTCAGTATCCCTCACAGGTCTCCTCATCCCACAGCAGCCAGTGCTGCCAAGGATCTGCCGCTGTCTCCAGAACTTCCTATTGAAAGCAATTCGAAAAGCTGGATACTATATTTTGAAAGGTGGTACATTGCTATTATCAAATTAATTTCCTTTTTTTGTGTATGTGTTTAAACAGGAGCCCTACATTCAGTAAAAATGACCATGCAAAGTGACTAGCCCATAATTGATACTCAGTAAATAGTAAATTTTTAAATTAAAAAAGGGGTTAAAATAGACATCATGTATTATGATCACTCTTATATCCATTAATTGCTCTCTTTAACAACAGAATTTAGTGGAATTTCAAGCATGTTAACATATTGTTAATTTGATAGGAAAAAATTGCAGTTTTGGACATTATAGTATGGCATCGTCAACGCTGCTAGTTGTTTTTCTAGGACTGACTCGGACCTCGTGATTCACTAACCCTACACGTCTTGGAAACATGCCTGAAAGTACTGCTACCCAGGTTAAAACCTTGGCTCAGCGCAAGGGGTAGCTTTGGAAAAACTTGCAAGCAGAAGGTTCCAGTTTCTTAAGCAATGCCCAGAGCATAGCTCCAAATACAGTGTGTGTGACAATGTTGGTATGTTTGGTTGCTGTGCTTGATATTTACAAATGTGTAATGGCACAAAGCACAAAAATGTCATTACATCTCGAGCAAATTCATATTGAAAGAAAGCCAGATGGATGGTTAAAAGCAGCTATAAGATACCCTGTTACATGTCAGCAGAAATCATTAGACAGCAGTTAAAGAGGTGTTATTAATGGACCATACTCACCTGGGGGTCGTGTTTCTAGAATGCACATTAAAGCGAAGGTACTTCTGGTATTTTAATGCAATCAGGGCTGAAGACAAACATGTCTCTCTCTGTAATTAGAAAATAGATTGACAGTAGGAAGCTGCTCTGTAGCCTGGCTCAGTATCATTGGAAGAGTTATTGTTTCTGTCTTCCGTCACCAAGGAAATAAATACAACTGTTGGGTATGAGCCCTGTAGGTCACTGAAATAATACATTATTGTTTTATTGATATATTCTGGGGAGATGGAGAAGGGGTAAAATTATTATTTCTGAAAATCGTCAAAAGCCCATTTTTAAAAAGTCATGGACAACTAGTCAATTTGTGAACTATGAATGAATAACTTTAATTTCCCAAGTGCTTTAACATGTCCTTTTAGAATTAATGTAAACATCAGCATTTTGACTTAGTGATCATAAGAATTATTTTGGTGTATGTTTTATGTCGATGTGACAAACAGCGTGTCTTAGAGTGATGGAGAGCCCTTCAGGGCAAGTGCTGTGACTTGGTGTGGTCCCTGCTCTGCAGAGTGGAACTTTCAGCTGCTTTGTCCAAACCATTGGAATCAGTTTCTCCCTAGGACCTCTCCCATGGCAAAACAGGATCAGGAGCTGCCGAGTGAATTTGGCATCGAAGCAAAAGGAATGAAGGTGTTCATGAAATTGGGATCATTGTCCTTGGATAGGCCAGGGCTTCCTCTCACTCTGGGTGTTTGGAAATGTTCTTTTTCCCATTCCCAAAGCAGCTCTTTTCTCTGTGCTTTCTATAAATTGCTGCTCTTCAGGTGGGGTGATCCACACAGGAGCAGCCCATGTTTCAGGATGCTTTCCTGGATGTCAGAGTGTGTGGGTCTGCAGCACGTTCTCATGTGTTACCTTTTAGACTAGCATCCAACCCATGGCCCCCAGGTATTCTGTAATCATGTAGTTAGTGTGTTGCCAGAGTCCATTTTTGACACGGGCAAGCATCTCTTTACACAGCCCACAATGCTAATTTTGTGTGGACTTAGAAGTGCCTTTTCTAACATGCGCGACCTAGAGCTACATACAAACACAGACTGCAACCCTGGTGACGTCCCCATGGCTGTTTGGGTGCCACTGTAGGTTTATGGACCCTACTCCAATAGAGTGGAGATTTACAGCATGCTGTACTAGAAACTGGTTACTTCTGAGTAGATTTACCCCCATTCACAACTCTTCTCTATCCCTTCAACCTAAAAATAGTAAGAATGAATAATTTAAACATGCTGTATATATAAATCTGCCATGTTTGATCAAAGCAGAGGGGACATCTCAGCAACTGCCAGGATAGTGGCACAAAATCCCCATGATCTTCTGAGTTCCCAGCACAAAACAAGGTGTTTTATCATCACTTTGAGCTCTTAAAAAGTTTGTGTAGTGGTTAACAAGCATCAGCTATTGATTTTTATATTATGGCTGTAGAGTGTTTAAACTTATGGATTTAGTCCTAATTGTAAAATAAGCCTTGGCTCTCCTTTAGCATTCAGTCGCCCCCTCCTATCATCCATTTTTGACGTTGGCATGTCTTTCTCAGGCAACAGGGATAAACTTTGAACTGGAATAAGTCTTTCAAGTGCTAAATGCTTAATGGCTTCAGTGGTGCCTTCTTGTAAATGTGGGAGCTGAGGGGATGGCGGGCTCTTGTGAGGCGCTTGACAAGGACAGTGAGCAGGAGCTAGCGATAAATATAATGTTGGTGACTAATTAGGAGTTTTGTTGGCATTAAGAGGGTTGGTTCAAAGTAAGTATTGCTTTTTTTATTACATGTATAATCTATAGGTATAATATTTGAGGAGAGAAAGAAAAATTGTTCATAATTCTTCTATCATGAAATACTGTTATTTTCATGTATAGCCTTCCAGAATGTTACTTCTACAAATAGATACATATGAATGGATGTTTTTCATTCATTGGAATCCTGCTAATTATTTATTACTTAACTTCCTGATCTTCTAGTTAAAATTAACATTTTTCAAGGCAGTGAAAATATGTGTGCATATCATTTACAAGTGGACCCGGGGGTGCCGCTGAGTGCGTCATCATCATTGCTTTGCCAGCCCTGCATTGGACCTGTAGCTCTTTTGCCATGTTTGCTGCTCTAAACAGTGCTCTGGTGAGAATTCTTTGTTCATTTATCTAACTATTTGTTTAGGATAGGTTACTGGAAATAAACTTGATAGGTCAAAATTTATACCCAACCTAAGAAGATTTTATACATGCTCAAGTAGGAAGACTGAGGTGTGTTCACTTTTAATATTCGATTATTGTGTTAATTAGCCCTGTGCTATGAGATTAGATGAAATCTTGTTCTTTGTGTGGCCCTATTTAAAAGGAATAAAATGAGAAAAGCTGTTTTATAATTAGTTACTTTTGGGGTGACAGACCCTTTGTGAAACTAAGCTTTGGGCCATGTATGTGTATATACAATGCCAAGGAATTCATCAGCTCTTAAACCTGATCAGTGGCCTCCAGTGAAGGCTTTGACTTAGAGCTACTGCCTACGCTTTTGTTTTAGTTTTTATTTTTGTTTTTATGATTATCACTTTCACACCAGTTAAGAATGAAGTTATTTTCTATTCAGGTCTAGTAAATATTTTTATACCCCTTCATATGTAGACTCCAGAAAGACTGCCACCACTACTTTGGGCTTATATTTGGCAGTGAATTACCAGAGATTTATTTCCACCATTTGGATGAGACCACATTTTAAATATATAGGATATGATGTTCAAATGCTACACTTTACCCCATCTGTTAATACATTTTTCCTGCTTGCAAGATTTATCTGGTTGATTGTCTTACTGACCCATTTGGTGTGACTAGAGCCAAACTTACAATTTTTCTCTCAAAACATGCTCCACCTCCTTGTATCCAAATCCCTGTTAATTGTACACCTTCTCTCCCTGTCACTCATGGTTGGAAATTTAGGTTCCAGTTGAGCTTCCTTACCCGATATATTAATCAGGACTCCGCACAGAAACAGAACCAGTAGGAGAGGGAGGAGGAGAGAGAAAGACAGATTTGTTATAAGAACTGGCTCACACAATAATGAGGGCTGGCAAGTCCCAAGTTCTGTCAGTGGTTTACTTGTTGTAGTCCAAGTCTGAAGGCCTGAAAACCAAAAGAGTCAATGATTTAATTCCAGCCCAAAGACCAGCAGGCTGATCCAGGAAGAGTCTGTGTCAGTTTCAGTCCAAAAGTGGGGGGGGGCTGATGTTCCTCTTTTTGTTGTTGTTGTTTTGTTTAATTGATTTTTAGAGAGAGAAAGTAGATGAGAGAGAAAGAAACATAGATTTGTTATTTATGCATTCATTGGTTGATTCTTTTATGTGCCCTGACCAGGGATCAAACCTGCAACCTTGGCATATCTGGATGATGCTCTAACCAACTGACCTACCCAACCAGGGCTGATGTTCCTTTTAAGGTCATCAGGCAGGACGAATTCTCTCTTACTCAGGAGGGTAAGGCTTTTTGTTCAATTCAGGCCTTTGACTGATGCGGCCCACTCACATTATGAAACACAATCTGCTTTACTTAGTCTACCAGTTTAAATAATACCACCCAAAGTCACCCTCACAGGAGCACCCAAAATAATGTTGGGCCTAATATATGGACACCTTATGGCCCAATCAGTAGAAACATAAAATTAACCATCATACTCAGCATGTCTACTTACTAATTGGTCCCTGTCTCATATTCATTCTTCCTGTCTGGTATCTCTTTATTTCTCTCTTATTCTTTCCATCTCTAGCTCTGCCTGCTTAGTCAGAATCTTCTAAACCCAAGACTATTACAGTAACCTCCCAACTGACATTCTTGCCTTTCTCAAATGGTTCTCAAGCTTCTTGCCACCAGTACCCATTTCACTATTTTTTCCTATAAATCCTAGGTTCTGAAAGAGTCTTGTCAGCCAAGCTAGCTGTTTTGCCTTTTTAGTTTTGAGAAAACAATTATTAAAACTAGGGACAGTGTAACAAGGAAGGGCTTAGGATAGAAGAAGCTACAGGACATAGCCTAGGCCAGGCTGTGCTGGCTCACTGAGAAGTCAAAGGAAAGGGGGCCTTAGAGACATGTTCAGGGGTTAGCTCAGGATGAGCTGCTGCTGCCCACTGTGCCCCTGGGTACAAGTCTTGTGAGGAAGGACCCTTACAGTTTAGGAGATGTATGCCAGTGGGGGAAGAAAGAGGGAGGGGAAGGAACGGCAAGACACAGGTATGCTCTTAGGAGGAAGAGCACTCTGATTTGCCATTTTTAGTAATCACAAAAACATTTATAGTTGTCAGTGATAGTAAGTAGCATTTATTGAGTGTTTACCTTACCAGGCACTGTCTGGCCTTTCTATAATTTACATTATTTATATAAATTGCCACTCAATAAGGCAGAGATACAGTGCCATTCCTAGTTTATTTCGCGGAAACCTAAGCCTAGGGGCTGTTTGAATAGCCCGGTATTCATAGCTAGTTGTGTGGTGGGCAGGGTCCCAGTCCTGGAGCTGTGACTCCAGAGCCCCTGGCCTTTACCCCACAGCCACACTGACTTCAGTGCAGTGCTGTGACCTTGAAGCCATTTGTGCGTCGTCCCTGCAAGTCTGTAGAGTGCCAGCTAACACCAGAAGGGCTGATGGTTGAATTCAGTTGTTTGCTTTATCATGGATCAGTATATTATTTACATTAGGCTTTCTGGAGAAACAATGAAAACTCTTGCTTTCAGATGAAGAGAATGTGATGTTGGCTTTTGCCTTGCCTCTTTCTGAGGTCCAGACTTTGTGGCATTCAGGTTCTGGGTTGGAATCATGTAATCTCTTCTTCCTTAAACCTGCACTGCACATCACAACCAAATGCACCTTCTAAGATTCTGCTTCATGACCACTGTTGACCCTTAAAGTTCAGCTCCTACAGTCTGCCCAGTTGTTGGTTGCCACTCCTCCCAGTCCATTGTCCCTAAATGTATTTGCTGGCCATTCCTTAAAAACTTCTCTCTTTCAAAGCTAGAAGGTATTCTTGGTCTTCAAACTTTCTCACTGGGGTCATCTCTCCCTCCTACAAACCTTGAAGTCGCACCATAAATGCAGAGGACAGGTCACATGATGAAAGAGAACTGGTCTGTTTCCTCTGGGGCTTACAGAATAGTGAAACAGTTGGTAAAAAGGCAAGCAAATAAATTGGCATACAATTATAAATTGTGAGTTGCAACACTAGATACAGGAATTAGTTTCAATGTTGAAAAAAAATGTTAATTGACAAGGAAAGTATGTCTGATGTGTAGGTATGAAAATAGGTATATATTTCATATGCAGTTGATCCTCACTATCAACTCCGTATTTGCAGACTCCGTATTTGTGACTTATCTATCCTAGCACTTTCATCTGATATAATTATCTGTTTAGTTCCACTTATTTAATTATACTGTTCACTGGACCAGTGACATCCCAGTATAATTTTCTATTTTTAAAAGGGACACCTGCTAGACGATACTCTCATGTGCCCTGACAAGTTTTGCTCATAACTCATTATATACTTTTGGGGTAGGAGGTCAGGAGGGGTCCTTATATTATTAAAAATTTACCTATTTTATCTCTCCTTTGAATCCCAGAGTGATCAGATCTGACTGCTATCATATAAGTGAAAAGATTTAGCATTCAAGTAAGAGAGAGCCAAAAATACAAAATAAAACTGAAAAAACAACATAGTAATAACCCATATGCCCTTCACCCTGATTGACAGTTAATATTGACCACACTTGCTCCCTTTCACTCATATGCAACCCTCTTGCTCTCCTCCTCTCTTTCTTTATCACTATCACTATATATTTTTTCCTGAACCTTGAATGTAAGTTGCACACATGCTGACATTTTACCCCTAAATTTTTCAACATGTATCTCTTAAGAACAAGCACATTGTCTTACATAGCCACAGTACCAATATTACATCCACTACATTTATCAATGATGCAGTAATATTATCCACTTGTGTAAAATACAATCCCATTCAAACTGATCCATACTCCCCTTCATAGTCCTCCCCTTCTCTCTCTCCCCTCCCCCTCCCATCCAGGCTGCAATAGAGTCAACCCACTGACTGTCACTTTCTTTTATCTCCTTGAATCTGGACCACCACTACCTCTGCCACCATCACCCTTTAATATTTTGTGACATTTCAGTTTTGTAGAGTCCAAGCCAATTGTCTTGGGTAATGTCCTGCCATCGGCCTTTGTCTCATTGTCCTCGTGCTTAGATTCAGGTAAAACATTTTTGACAAGAATACTACTTGAGTGATGTCAGGACATGTACTGTAAGTTTGTCCCCTTATTGGGCGTGCTCACCTTGTTCATTTGTGTGAGCTCTCCTTCCTTGTAATTGGTAAGTGACGTTTGAGACCTAGGAAATATCCTGTTCTTCAGCACCTTTTATCCAGGTTTTAGCATTTATTGTGGATGACCCTTATCCCGAGTCATTATTCCATGAGTAGTTACAGAAGGTGACTTATAACTGACTGGCACTCTATAAAGAAGCACTTTTCCTTTTCTCCTCCCTCCCTCACTCCTCCCCCTATTTGGGGGGGGGGGTATCATTATAGACTCATAGATTCCTTTTTATTCAAAGTGTTGTCATCCATTACCATCATTATTCCTTTTGGTGCTTACATTGTCCCACTAACCCTTTCTACCCATGTTCTATGTCCCTTTGACATGGTGCATTAGTCTTTGAGCACTTCCTTGCTTTCTGACCTAGTGTTTTCTTTCTAATATGATAGAAGGTACAGTTATTTTCAATCCATAACTATATTTTATCAGGAGAACCAATAATTTTTTTAAAAGCAAACAGAAAGATTTAATCTATCTCATTCACAGCTAAAAGAAAAATGTAATGTATAGTATTTCTCTGATTTCTGGATCAGATCCCAGCAACTAATAACCCAAATAAACAGGTTCTTCTCCTCACTGAAGAGCAGGCCGTTAAGAAATATCTAACTTGGCATTGCCTGTGTGCAAAAGGCTCTTGGAAGACAGCAGGAACAGGAGGAAGATGAATTTACTTATAATTTAGAGTGTAAAAACATTATTAGATAGGTGTTTTTATAGCCTGCATGTGTGCCCAGCACCATGCTAAATGCTACTGTAGATATGAAGAGAAATTGTCTTAGAAAAGAGGCACAACTAGTTGAAAAACAGGAACGATCAATAAGCGTACTTATTAACGTTACAGGAATTAATAGGGGGACGGAACCCGTCTGTGAGGGAGCTCACAGCAGAGAGAACTTTGAATTGATGGCTATGTTTCTATGAATTTTTGTCGGCATAGAACAGGATATTTTTTTTTCATGTTATATCTTTCTGCGTGTATATTATTCTTACAATAAAAAGACAAAATTAAGATTTTTTTCATTAAAAATGTTTGACTTGGCCTGACCAGGTGGTGGTGCAGTGGATAGAGCATCAGACTGGGATGTGGAAGACCCCAGTTCGAGACCCCAAGCTCGCCAGCTTGAGTGCGGGCCCATCTGGCTTGAGCAAAAGCTCGCCAGCTTGGACCCAAGGTCGCTGGCTCCAGCAAGGGGTTACTTCGTCTGCTGAAGGCCCGCGGTCAGGGCACATGTGAGAAAGCAATCAATGAACAACTATGGTGTCGCAATGGCAATGAAAAACTAATGATTGATGCTTCTCACCTCTCTCCATTCCTGTCTGTCTGTCCCTATCTATCCCTCTTGCTGACTCTCTCTCTGTCCCTGTAAAAAAAAAAAAAATGTTTGACTTGGTAGGTAAAGGGGCTCTATGCCAACTGCATACAACACCTCAAGCCCCTGACATAGATTAGGTTGGGTAGGAAGATTAGCATTAGAATTGATTTTTTTAATTTTTTAAAATTGATTTGAGAGAGAGAGACAGGAACATCCATCCATCCATCCATTCCTCTATGTACCCTGACCGGGGATCAAACCCACAATCTCTGGGCTTCGGGATGATGCTCTAACCAACTGACCTGTGTGACTGACCAGGGCAGAACTGGTTTTGAGATGAAGGAGGACTGCTGGGAGGTGGTGGCAAAAGTAGACGTGCTTTAGGAAACTTAAGGTATTGGGAAAGAAATTGGCACACATACCAAAAGTTTCTTGCCTTTATCTAGGAGTCACTTTATGGCTTTTAAAATCAAGACTCATTCCTTCTAGGTCATTTAAAATACACTTTGATATGTATTTGTCAAGTAGAGTCATTGGGATGTCTTTGAGTAAGTTAAGCTATACCTGTATATATTATGGACTCTGAAGTATTTGTTTTACCATTTCTGAAATTGCACTCATCAAAGTCTGGCTTCTGTGGCTTCACTCCAACCATTTTTTTTTTAAGTTACCACAAAGGTTTACATGCCAGTGATTATATATCTAGATATGGTAGATATGAAGTAATCACCCAGGGTAAACACTTTTTGTTCAATTCTAATTGTAGCATGTGGGGACAGGATGCTAAAGTAAGGTGATTTTTGCAGTTAATCAGTTTTGTACTTCTATACTGAGTTGCTTTCAACCATGGATTCCCCTTATTCCTCAGACTACACTATCATTAATGCCCAAGTAAGCATGTAGGGGTACCTATCTGTAGGAGACATGGCCTCCCCCTTCTCCACTGTAAGGCTGTGTTTCTAACCACAGAGTTCTTTGAATTACTTTGATTTGGTTTGGATGGTTTTGGGGGAGGTTTTTTTATTTTTTTAAGCTTTTTATTATTTATTTTATAAAGGAGAGAGAGAGAGAAGGGGGAGGAACAGTGTTAACCGAAGACGCACCACTAAGACTCTAGAACCAGGAGTACAAGTAAAAGGAAAAGTTTATTACAGACAAAAGAAAAAGAGTTTAGTACACTCGCGAGCGGGCACTAGGCAAGTATGCTGCCAGGCGCGCTGTAAAGCCTGTGGCCGAGGCCACTATCACAGCCACCCGACCCGTGCAGGTTCGCATTAGATTCGAACAGTCGGTAATGAAACACAGGAGCCATGAACTGGTGAGCCATCAGCTTTAATTCTAGCTTGCACCCGGCGGGCAAGCAAAAACACACACTGGGCTCCAAAACCCACACATTCAGTGCTCACAAAGCTACTGACTTATCCGAGTTTCCTAGAATCAAAGGTTTCTAGCTCACCAGACTTATTCACCTCTGTTTCCCATCTCCTCCTGCACAAACTCTTAACAAACTCGCTTCTTCCTCAGCACTCTGCCATCTCAGCTGCTGCTTCTGGCCTTCACGTGGCCTTACTCTGCTCTCCTCTCTAATACTAATCTCAGGAACCCAGGAACCGAGAGAGAGAGCTAGCTAGCGGTCTGCCCACTTTATAGCATAGATAATCCAAACCTTTAATCCAATTATACACACAAGAAAGTCTCTGATACAAAGCCACCCATCTGAGGCTTAATGGGATTCCTCAAGAGAGTGCACCACCCCACATCATCCAATCAGTCAAGGGTGTGGAGAAGAGCTTACTCTTAAACTAAGCCTTAGGCTATAATGACCCGGCCTGCCCACAGCCTGTTCCAGAACACACATTAATATCAACGAACTTCCATGTGGGCAGTGCCATTTTCAACAAAGTGAGCATAATATATTTTATCTGCCCAACATGCGCCATATAGCGTTTTCTCAGCATTTTTATACTTTACTTTTTAGGGAAGGGCGGGGGGCAGGGCATTTAGGTATTTGCCTTGAGCAAGCGGTGTCCCGTAAGGTGAGTTTGAGCAAAGTCCTTATCTGTTTACAGCAGGATGCAGTTTATCTAGTTCCTGTCTGTTTACAGCAGGGTGCAGTTTATCTAGTTCCTGTCTCACAAGCCCTAAAGGTCATATGGAATTTTTCCTAGTTCTTGTTTTTCCCTTACATTTCCCCCTCTTGTTCTGTATATCTCTAATCCTAGAGATTAGTGTTTTCAACTAGTCTCTCATAATGCTGTCGTACTATCATTAATTTTACTGCTCCTATCTGCCCTTGCAAGAAAGTGGTTAGCCTATTCAGGACACAGGGTCCGACAGTGACAACTAGAAGTAATACTATAAGGGGCCCTGCCAAGGTGGAGATGAGGGTTGTTAACCAGGGTGATTTAGAATACCACCCTTCAAACCATCCTTGCTGATCTGGTAGCCTTTTCTCCCTTGCTTTCAGCCTTTCTTTCAGCTTACTCATAGAACCTCGTACTACTCCGGTGTGATCAGCATAGAAGCAGCATTCCTCCTTTAGGGCAGCACATAGTCCACCTTCTTTCAGAAATAACAAGTCTAGGCCTCGCCTATTCTGTAATACTACCTCAGATAGGGAAGTTAGTGACTTCTCTAAAACCTCTATAGATTGCTCTATAGCTTTTAAGTCCTGTGTAATGGCAGATTCAAATAGTGCCATCTGTCGAGGTCCTTCAACTAGGGCCGCAGCCCCTGTTCCTACTCCTGCTAATACTCCTGCTCCTAACAGGGCTGGTAGAGTGAGGGTAACAGGCTCTCTTCTATATCTAGTTCGCCCCTCGATTGCTTCTTCAAAGTCTTCATTCCCATGGTAGGTCAGGCGGGGAAAAACCCTGACCATTACACAAAAATCCTGAGAGTTATTAAAGGCTTGGGTGGACACACAGGGGGTTAAACCTGTTCTGCATGCCCACCGTGTTCCTTCTTCTGGGATCAAATAAGAATTATTGGGGGAGACTGAAATGGTCTGGAGACATCGTGCCTTGTCTAAGGCAGATGGAGTTCCTAGGCATATTCCTTGTCCTGTTACCTCTGGAAGGGTGAGCATATGGCGCTGTTCGGCAGATAAAATATAATATGCTCACATTGTTAAAGATAGTGCTGCCCACATGGAAGCCTGTCACCCAGGTGATATTATTTGCCCTTATGCTTGTGATGGCTGTGGGGGGAAAGTTGTAATGTAAGCAGGCCGGGTCGTTATAGCTTAAGGCTTTGTTTTAAGAGTAAGCTCTTCTCCACACCCTTGACTGATTGGATGATGTAGGGTGGTGATGTAGGGAGGAATCCCATTATGCCTCAGATGGGTGGCTTTGTATCAGAGACTTTCTTTATGTATAATTGGATTAAAGGTTTGGATTTTCTATGCTATAAACTGGGGCAGTCCGGGAGCTTGCTCTCTCTCTCGGTTCCTGGGTTCCTGAGATTAGTATCGGAGAGGAGAGCAGAGTAAGGCCACATGGAGAGGAGAAGCAGTCAAGATGGCTGAATGCTGAGTGAGAAGCCAGTTTGTTAAGAGTTTGTGCTGGAGGAGATGGGAAACAGAGGTGAATAAGTCTGGTGAGCTAGAAACCTTTGATTCTAGGAAACTCGGATAAGTCAGTAGCTTTGTGAGCACTGAATGTGTGGGTTTTGGAGCCCAGTGTGTGTTTTTGCTTGCCCGCCGGGTGCAAGCTAGAATTAAAGCGGATGGCTCACCAGTTTTTGGCTCCTGTGTTTCATTGCCATCTGTCCGAATCCAATGAGAACCTGCATGGGTCAGGCTGCTGTGATAGTGACCTCGACTACTGGCTTTACAGGCGCTTATTCCAATTACATTGGGAAGAACTACTATTCTCATGATAACTCCTATTAACTGCGATTCCTTCATAGTAGGAGGGTTCTGCCTGCAAGCAGATCCAGCAGGAGTCAGTTAGGTTGGGGTAGGTATGATTTAGAGCCTTGTAACTCCCGTCTACTAAATCTAGCAACCGCTGTCCCGTAGTCTCTAATTCTAACGGGTCTGTAGGCAGGGGTATACCACTGGCTGAGTTGGAGGCTGTATTTGTTGGCAATGGGGTGACTCGTGCAGGGATTGGACGAGCTTTTCCAGGTTTGGGGGCTCCCTGATTGGCAAGTACTCTATTAGGTTCTATTGGACTTCCCTTGGTAGTACTTAGCTGAAGTCTGATTTTAAATGTTATACCAATGTCTAGACCTGTCACATACATCCTTAACCCCCATTTTCTACCTTTTATCCAGGTATCGTCCTGTCTTTTTCCGTGCTGAGTGAAGGTAATATTTAACGGGTTGCAGGTAAAGTTAGTGCATGCCCCAGTTCCAGTCCAAATTCCTGGCCTTTGGTTAGAGATACCCGAAACCTCATTCCCAGAACAATAAGAGTTAGAAATCCCTTTTTCTGATTGGGGGACTCGGGCTACTGTAATCCAATCCCACAAGGACTTAGGTTTCCAATAGGTAGTCCCTGTGGTTTCACATCCCCATGCCTTACAATAAAAGACCTCTAGTCCCCCACACTTGTAGGCCACTTGCCTGTTACGGCCATCCCTGGGACAAACATAAAAGTCAGAAGTCCTAAGTCCTGCTTGAAGCTGTGGATGAGCACACCCTTTTCCCCAGCCTCCTATTCCTGTGGTGGGGCAAGCACAAGCCCCAGATTTACATATTGGAGGTTTGGCCGGATCCGGATCTGTAGTCGGGATGTCCCAGGTCTCTAACCCTGCCGCTAACTGACAGAGGTCTGAGTGCAGGGATGGCCACCAAGTCCAAGGGGGATGATTATCAGAAGTTATATCCCATACTATGTCACTAGTCCCTGATATCACTTGCCATGTCTGCCGGGTTGTTGATGAGGATTCGTTGCGGCGGCGGACACGCAGCTTGAGGGGGCTGTCCGTTTTCTCCACTGTCCATTGGTCATCAGGAGCAGGAGCAGGCTTGAGGTGCGAAGCATGGATCCAAGCAGCGATGCCATCGACCTTTACAGCAGTGGGTGTGATGAGGAGGACCTGGTAGGGTCCCTTCCAGCAAGGTTCGAGTGTACGGTGCTGGTGTCTCCGGACGTAGACGTAGTCCCCAACCTGGTGACGATGCGGGGTTCCATCTCCTGCCGGCTGGTAAAGGTCAGATAACTGCTTCCACAGGCAATGTTGCACTTTGGCTAGGGCCTGTAACCTAACAGACAAGGGTGTATTCGGGATATTCATGTCAGAGGGGGATAAATCCTGAATGGGCGGTGGGGTTCCAAAGAGTATTTCAAAGGGAGTCAGGTTAGTTTTGGCGGAAGGGGTATTCCGTGCCCAGAAAGGAAAAGAGCGTATGGTAGGAGCATTACCCAATCTCTATGGCCAGTCTCTATGACTAATTTAGTTAGGGTCTCTTTAATCGTCCTATTCATTCTCTCTACCTGTCCTGAACTTTGGTGTCTATAAGCACAATGAAGTTTCCAATTAATCCCCAATATTTTGGCTACCCCCTGGCTTACCTGGGCCACAAACGCCAGTCCATTGTCAGACCCTATTACCTTTGGAAGGCCAAACCTGGGAAAGATTTCTTCCATGATCTTCTTAATTACTACTGCCGCCGTCTCATGTTTGGTAGGAAAGGCTTCTACCCATCCTGAAAAGGTGTCTACAAAAACTATGAGATACCTTAATCCATACTTGGCAGGTTTTACCTCAGTGAAGTCTACTTCCCAATATTGGCCCGGTCTGGTGCCTCGGAGACGGGTTCCACTGGTTCCTTTGGCTGGGTAGGCATTTACTATCTGGTAGGCCTTGCAGGCTTCTATTACCTCCTTAGCTATTTGCCTCTTTTCAGAGGAGGTTAATGTCTTATCATCCTGGAGCAGTTGTACCAGTTTGTCAGTCCCAAGGTGGGTGAGACGGTGGGCCATCTGGAGGAACGTCCGAATGTCCTCAGGTTCCTTTAGGTGGGTCGAGGTGGAGGACGGCTCTGCTTCTACGGCGAGGATGTTGGAGGCAGTCCTCATGGCTATCGCTCGTGCCTCTTCATCCGCCCTCCTGTTGCCTTTTGCTACTGGGTCCTGCCCTTTCTGGTGCCCAGGGCAATGGACAATGGCCAGTTCCTGTGGGAGCATGACAACATCTAAGAGGGCTAGGATTTCTTGTTTATGTTTAATATCTTTACCTGCTGATGTGAGCAGGCCCCTTTCTTTGTAAATTGCCCCATGCACATGTGCAGTAGCAAACGCGTACCTGCTGTCCGTGTAGACGGTGGCCCGTTTACCACTGGCCAGTTCTAGGGCCTTTGTTAGAGCTATTAGCTCTGCTTTTTGGGCTGAGGTTCCTGGGGCAAGTCTCTCTGACCAGATTACTTTTTCCTTGTCTACTACTGCAGCCCCAGCTCTGCGTTCTCCTTCGTACAGAAAACTGCTCCCATCAGTGTACCAAATTAAGTCAGATTGTGGCAATGGTATGTCCCATAAGTCCTTTCGAATCCCAGTCTCCTCGGCTAGGATATCCCTGCACTGATGGTAGACAGTTTCCCCCTTTTCCCTGGGTAGCAGGGTGGCTGGGTTCAAAACAGTTGGAGAGCCGAAGGTGATCCTGTCTTTATCTAACAGGAGGCTTTGGTAATGAATAATGCGGGCATTAGTTAGCCAGCGGTCCGGAGGTTGTCTGATTATGCTCTCCAGAGCATGGGGGGCGACAATAGTCAATTTCTGGCCCAGAGTCAGTTTGTCAGCATCTTTTACCAGTAGGGCTACAGCAGCGATCACCCATAGACATCCTGGCCACCCTTTTGCGACTGCGTCTAACCTTTTAGAGAGGTCGCTTCCAGGGTCCCAGAGACTGAGTCAATACTCCTTTAGCTATCCCTTCTTTTTCATCTACATAGAGAGTGAATGGCTTCTCTATGTTGGGGAGTACCAAGGCCGGGGCTGATAACAGCGCTCTTTTGATTTGGTCAAAGGCCTTTTGCTGTTCATTTCCCCAGGTATACTCAGTTCCATCCTTTAACAGGGGTACAGAGGGGCAGCTAGTGCGGCAAAGGCCGGTATCCACAATCTGCAGAAACCTGCTGTGCCCAAGAATTCCCTGAGGCACTTCCGGTTCTTTGGGGGCGGGATTTGAGTAACAGTCTTTTTCCTGGCCTCAGTTAGCCATCTCTTACCGTCTCGGAGAGAGTAGCCCAGGAAGGTGACCTCGGGTTGACAGATCTGGGCCTTCTTGGCAGATGCTCGGTATCCCAGTTTGGCCAGTTCAACCAGCAGCTTCTCAGTTCCCTGTTTGCATTGCTCTATGGTGGCGGCTGCAAGTAACAGATCATCAACATACTGTAACAGAGTTACCTCAGGGGTGGAGGCCCGGTAGGCACTCAAGTCCTGATGCAGCACTTTGTCAAAGATGGTGGGAGAGTTCTTGAAGCCCTGGGGTAGCCGTGTCCATGTTAGCTGTCCGCTGAGTCCATTCTCAGGGTCAGTCCATTCGTAAGCAAACAGGGATTGGCTGTCCTCATGCAGGCGCAAGCAGAAGAAGGCATCCTTCAGGTCCAGCACTGTATACCATTTCCTGTCAGGACTGAGGGTACTGAGGAGGTTGTAAGGATTTGGGACCGTTGGATGTATGTCTATTACCCTACTGTTAACCTCTCTTAAATCCTGGACTGGTCTATAATCCCCCGTCCCTGGTTTCTTCACTGGCAGTAGGGGGGTGTTCCATTCTGATTGGCAATGCCTTAGGATCCCTTTTCCTAGCAGCCTCTGGATATGAGGCCTAATGCCTTCCCGGGCTTCCTTACTCATGTAGTATTGTCTCACCCTTACGGGAGTGGCGGAGGGCTTTAAATATACTACTACCGGAGGCCTTTGTACTGCTAACCCTGGCCCTGCCGTTTCTGCCCAGGCCTCTGGGAAGCTTCGGAGCCATCTGTCTGTTGTCGAGTGGGGTCCGGGGGTAGGGGCTTCATATAGTTTATATTCATCTTCAGCAGACAAGGTCAGCATGGTCACAACAGGCTGACTGACAAGAGGGTTACTGAATCTTACTTCTGGCCCCTGAGGTTTGAAGTCAATACTTGCCCCTAACTTGGTAAGCAGATCTCTTCCCAGTAGCGGGGCGGTGCATCCTGGTATGACCAGAAAGGAGTGCTGTACTTTTCCTTTCCCCAGGTCCATTGTCCTTTTAGTTGTCCATGACCTATGCTGGCATCCATTTGCCCCCTGGACTAAGGATTTTTTATTTGAAAGGGGTCCCAGCGGGCTCTGCAAGGCGGAGTAAACTGCTCCTGCATCTACCTCAAAGTCGATTGGTGTCCCCTCCACGTTGAATGTTACCCTGAGTTCGGGGAGGGGGTCCGAACCCAGGTGCCCCTAATCTCCTAGGGCAAGAACCTCTTCAGCTTTCTTCTTTTTCTTGGGGCAGTCTTTTACCCAGTGCCCTTCTTCTTTACAGTAGGCACATTGGTTAGGCCCCAGTCTTGGCCTTTGGCGCGAACCCGAGGTACTACTCTTTCCTTTTCTGTCCTGTTTTCCCACTACGGTAGCCAAAATTTTAGTTAACTCTTTATTCCTTCGTTTATCTCTCTTATTCTCTAATTCTTCACGCTCTTTCTCTAATATTTGTTCCTTCTCTTCTGCTGTCTTCCTTTTGTAATAAACTTTGTCAGCTTCCTTAACTAAGTCCCTCAGAGCCATATCTTGTAACCCGTCCATCCTCTGGAGCTTCCTCCGAATGTCAGTGGCTGACTGTCCTATAAAAGCCATAGCCAGTGCCCCTTTCTATTCTTCAGACTCAGGGTCGAAAGGGGTGTACCTCCTATAGGCTTCTATTAGTCTCTCTAAGAATCTGGATGGGGATTCCTCTGGTCCTTGAGTTACTTCTCTTACCTTAGCCAAATTAGTGGGGCGTCTCGCCGCCGCTCGGAGACCCATCATCAGAGTCTGGCGATAGAGTAAGAGTCGCTGCCTACCTTCAGGCGTATTAGGGTCCCAGTTAGGCCGCCTCAGGGGAAAAGCCTCATCTATAAGGTTGGGGAGGTGAGTAGGGCGACCATCAGGTCCAGGAACTAATTTTCTGGCCTCAAGGAGAATCCGGTCCCTTTCTTCTGAGGTGAAGAGGATACCTAAAAGTTGTTGGCAGTCATCCCAAGTGGGCTGATGGGAAAACATAAGAGGTTTGAGAAGGTCAGTAAGTTTGACAGGGTCCTCTGAAAAAGGCGGATTATTGTTTTTCCAATTGTATAGGTCTGAGGAAGAGAAGGGCCAATACTGAAGCGCCGGCATATTACCCCCTTGTCCATCAGGGACAGGGGGTCCGAAAGATCGGAGGGGCAGGGTGATGGCCACATTATCTGGAGTCTGTGCTCTCTGGCTCTGGGTACCCTGAGCCGGACCTTCTACTGATGGTCTCTGATCACCCTGATGCGGGGCCCCAGACTGGGGACTAGCAGCGCTGGTGGGGACATCCCTAGGATAGGAAGGCGGGAGCTCTGAATCAAAAACAATAAGGTCAGTTTGAGATTCAGGGAAAACGGGGGGGGGGGGGGGGGAGGATATAAAGATGGTGCAGTGCAGGTGCCGCTGGTACTGGGGGTTTGAGCGGGAGCATAGAGCAGCTGTTCGGATGAGTTGGAGCAGGTCTAGAGGGGCCTGGGGTGCTGGAGAGAGTTATTGGAAGGGAGGGCGTAGGGGGAGGAAGGAAAGGTTGGACCCAAGGAGGAGGGTCATCCGCCAGGTCTTCCCAAACCCAAATATAAGGCTGTTGATCCGGATGACCATGAGGTCCTGGATTGAAGACAATTGCTTTGACCGCTCGTATGGTGTCCTTATGAAAAGTTCCGGTGGTTGGCCAACCTTCTCCGAGGGTGGGCCATTCGGAAGTACAGAAAGTCTGCCACTTGCGCTTCTTAACTAGGAGAGACAAGTTATGGGCTCTGGTATTAACTTCAGACCAATGAGACAAAGTTAGGGACAGTGGGGTTGATGTCCCTTGCCCCATGTTAGTTTCAAAGAAATGGAGAGACAAAAAGAAAGCAATAAAGAAGACAGTAACAGAGACAGACAGACAAAGCCGGCTGCGCCGCGAACGGCAAAATAAAAATAAGTCTATTGGTCCGGACCTATGAGCTCGGTTAGAAACTGGCAACGAAATTACAGATTCTGTCTGAGACAGCAGATGGACTTCCAAGCGTCCTTGGTCGTCTGCACACTCCGAGGCGTCCCCCGGAGTTGTGGCCTGCGACCCCCTGACACGTCTATCGGTCGCAGCCAGGAGGGACCTACGTCCTTGCCTGACAGCCACCGCCAGTTTCACTTACCAGAAGTGGGCATCCGTCCGATGACCTCCGAAGAGATTGAATCTCGGTGGAACCTCCAAATGTTAACCGAAGACGCACCACTAAGACTCTAGATCCAGGAGTACAAGTAAAAGGAAAAGTTTATTACAGACAAAAGAAAAAGAGTTTAGTACACTGGCGAGCGGGCACTAGGCAAGTATGCTGCCAGGCGCACCATACAGCGTTTTCTCAGCATTTTTATACTTTACTTTTTAGTGAAGGGCGGGGGTGGGGGGGTTGGGGGGGGCAGGGGATTTAGGTATTTGCCTTGAGCAAGCGGTGTCCCGTAAGGTGGGTTTGAGCAATGTCCTTATCTGTTTACAGCAGGATGCAGTTTATCTAGTTCCTGTCTGTTTACAGCAGGGTGCAGTTTATCTAGTTCCTGTCTCACAAGCCCTAAAGGTCATATGGAATTTTTCCTAGTTCTTGTTTTTCCCTTACAACAGGAAGCATCAACTCCCATATGTGCCTTGTCCAGGCAAGCCCAGGGTTTCAAACCAGTGACTTCAGCGTTCCAGGTCGACGCTTTATCCACTGTACCACCACAGGTCAGGCAGGTTTTTGTTTTTTGAGGGATTTTTTGATTGTTTGTTTTTGCCTTCCTAGAATATTACAAATTATACCCAAGAAAAATTATTCTCAAGATAAATTCAACCTTTATTCATTCAAATACAGATGGTCGCAATTGTGAATAATTTATTCATCCAAGTGAGCTTTTTTAAATGATTATTTTATTCCTCCTTATTCTAAGCCATTTCTCTGTCACATTTCCTTCTCTGTCCAGATATAAGTTTATGAAACTCAGACCAGTATTTTGCTGTACCTGCACTTAAGTCTCATGTAGAGTTTTTGTTATTTTTGCTAAAACTTGAATTATAATTATAATTTTATAATTTTTTTAAAAACTAAAGTTGTCCATTATTTTAGTGTTGTTAAGCAATCTCATCTTTTTCTATAGTTTCTAGTTTCATTTTAAATTTTCATTTAGTGAATTAGAAATGTGAGGCTAAATCTCAGTAGCCTGTTTCTTAGAAATAGACTGGACGGAAATATCCTAGCATTTGTTGCAAGTTTTGGGAAAATTCTGTTTTATATCTAAAAATGAGTCAGTCTCCTGGAATTCTGTAATTGCATCCACTGATTAGTTTAGTATTGACGGAAAACTAGAGAAAAACAAACTATAAACAGCTGGATGCTAGCATAACTAATATGCAGAAAGATGGCTAACAGGTCCCTTAAAGATGCTCTTTATTTTTCATGATATTGCATTTCTTTGAAAAATAAACACAAGCATACACACATACACTTGTGTTTCTGCTAAAGCTATTGTTAAATCATTATAATGGGTAGGAGTAATAGTGATGGTAATGGAAAATTAAGACAAACTTATTGAAACTGGAAGTGTCTCTTTAGTATTATTTCTCCATTTTATCATGAAATAAAGTAAAGAAAATGTTTCTAATTAGATGCTTACAGAATTCAGCATGCTCAGTTTAAAGATATAATACCCAATAGTACTGTATTTAGACTTTTAAACTAATTACCAATTTTGAAAGCTGCTGTATACAATTTCCCTCTTTTATATTTTAGTATTGTTTTTAATTTCTTTTAGATTATTGATCATATAAATTCTCCATTGGGAGGAGGGGCAACCTGGGAGAAACTGATCAAAAGTGAATCTGTTTTTCACAATTATTAAATGATTATCTACAATGGTTTTTTTTAATTAACAACTTCAAGTGTAGCAACTGAAAGTGGAATGCATGTTTATTTTCTATTAATAAAAATGAATTTTGACAATAAAATGGATCCATTTTTAAATGAAAAACCCAATTATATATTCCTTTAAAAATACTTTTAAATATATGTATAAACAGTGCAATATCATAAGAATACAAACAAATGTGTTTTTATAAACTGAAAACATCATGTATTCAGAACCTACATCAACCAGGAGAACTTCATCAGCATTCCCAGATCCCCTTGGGCTTCATTGCAGTCACTGTATCCCACCAGGGGTCACCACTACTCTGACATCTCACATAGATTGGTGTTCCTTACTTTGAACTTTCTATAGATGAAAACTGGCTGCTCTCACTCAGTATTGTTTGAGATGTGTCCATATAATCACATGTTGGTGTGGATGTCTCAGGGCTATATATTTTTTCATTGTGTGAATATACCATAAAATTTATTTATCCTTTCTGATACTGATGAACATTTGGATAGTTTCCATATTTTCAACTGTGCCAGTATGAACATTCTGGTTCTTGTCTTTCAGTAAATGGTCACTCTAGGAATGAAACTGTTAGGTTGAACTTTACAAAATACTACCAAGCAGTTTTCCAAAGTAGATGATGCATCAAATTGTGTTCCCGTCAACAGTATATATTGCAGTTGTCCCACATCCTGTCCAATACTTGATATTTTCTTTTTTCATTTTAAGCATTATAGTACATGTGGTGAATTTAATTTTAATTTTTTCTAATGACTCATACAAATCAGTACCTTTTCATATATTGTTCATGAAAGGATAGATATTTCATGTGTGTAGATTGGAGTACAATATTATAAAATTGTCAGCATACTCCATGTTAATGTATAGATAAAATGCATTCCCAGTCAAATTATTAGCAATTTTTTTTGACAGAACTGAGAAACTCATTAAGCTATTCACATGGAAATACAAAGGACCAAGAATAGCCAAGGCATTCTTAAAGAAAAGAAGACTAAAATACTTAAACTGCCATCTATAAAACCTACCCTAAAGCTCTGGCAGTTAAGATGGTGGCATTCCTGCAAGGCTAGGCTCAGTGATCAGGGAACAGAATAGAGTTAGAAAGAGACTCCCTTGCTTACAGTCACCTGATTTATGATAAAGGTGACACTGCAGTGGGAAAGGGACAGCCTTTTCAGTAATAGTGTTAAGTCAGTTACTCTTTGGAAGGAAAAGTATCTTGACCACTTCCCCTTTTCATACATAAAAATAGATTATAAATTTAAATGGAAAGATTTTTAAAAATTGAGTTTTAGAGGAAAACATCTTTATTACATTGGAGTAGGCAAAGATTTTGTAAACAGGATGCACAATATGAATCAAAATATGAAAAAATTGATGCATTTAATATAATATTAATACTATATTAAAATTATGCTGTCAAGAGCATCATGACTAAAAGGATGAAAAAGCAAAGTGGGAGAAATATCTGAAAAAAAAATCACATCCAGAATATATAAAGAACTTCTACATGGCCTGACCTGTGGTGGCACAGTGGATAAAGTGTTGAACTGGAACGCTGAGGTCACCAGTTCAAAACTCTGGGCTTGCCTGGTCAAGGCGCATATGGGAGTTGATGCTTCCTGTTCTATCCCCTTCTCTCTCTATCTCTCTCCTCTAAAATGAATAAAGTCTTAAAAAAAATTTTTTTAACTCCTACAAAAGAATGCAACCAACTTTTAAAAATGGGTAAAATAAAATTTACATTTCACAAAAAGTAATATTCAGATGGCCAGAGAATAGGTATGTCATTCACATTCAACTATACTATTGACACTCTAACACAACATGCTTATGGAACATCCATGGACGGTATGATTACAATAAAGCACAATGTTCTTTATGTTGATTTCAGCCTCCTGATCTGTTGATGCCATGACATATAAACAGGCAGAATCTAAAGTGTGCAACAGCAGGAACCACCAGATGGTTTCACACATACTTATAACCCTAAAAATATTAGTTTTTCTATTACTGGGAAATGCAGATAAACAGATCTCCCGCTGCCTGCTCAAGCTGCCTCTCTTCCTCCCCCACACACGCATGCAACGCACACGCAGTCTGATCTGTGAGCTGAGACTATCTCACCCCTGACCCAGAACCACATCAGGCTCACTATTGCTAGTCACTAGTGTCATCTTTAGGGAAATAGCAAAGGGGTCACGTAGTGGCAGAGATAGTTGAAGTAAGGAGGCGTGTTGTATATGCTCTGCTTGGTAATGTTTTTAAGCTTAAGATTTAATGGTTTGATTTTTAGGGAAATGCAACAGGTGTGAACTTGGCACAGACCAAGTCAAAATTATTTACTCTAATACATACTCATTAATTAGAATCTTCTGTGGAGCACTAAAAACTTGCTAATACCTGGTATCTGGGGTGCAGCCTGGACCCTCGGAGGCTGAAAAGCTCCCGGGGTAACGATGTGCAGATATGGTGGAAACTCTTGCTGGCACTTGAGTCAGGCGCAGTTAAAATGGAAATGCCTTGATTGCTCTGAAGAGTAACCCATTTGACTGCATATTTGTGTTTTGGCTTGATAATGTGGAGGGCTACTTGTTCTTTTTACAATTACTTCAGGGATTATGAGTCCCAGGAATAACTAATGGGAAGTGATGAAACTGTCTTTTCAAGAATATACTCAGAGATTTTCTAAGGAGAAAGATTTTCTTCCCTTCCTAATTACCCCTTGAGCGCCTCACTGAAGATAATGTACATGAAATGTTAGCTGAGCAAAGGCTGTCGTTGCCAACAAGGAAGGCCTGTATTGTCAGCACATTTGGCTGGCCTCCCCCTTTCCTTCCCATCAGCCCAGTACACTGATGAGTGTAACTCAAGTATGGCAATTCTGTGAAAGCACAAAGCTCTGCCAGCGTCTTCCAATGAGAACCATGGCTGCTTTAGTTTTTACTTTTTAAATGCTGTTGTGAATACAGATAAACTATAATGAAAATACATCACTAATTTGTACATAACGTGGTCATTTGTACTTGCTTTTTTCAGATTAATCTCTTACTTTCAGTAACCAAAAATAATTGATGCACTATATTTTAATATTTCCATTATGCTGCTTTAATTGATTTTAAAAGTTATTCCAAATGCTGACCACTAAGGTTGTTTTGTACTCATCTAATCTATTTAACATTGTGATATGTTAGGAGCGGTAGGAAGCAGAAGGTTATACAACTAACTGTTTGAAGACAATTCAATGAGAAAGTCTAAATAAAAGCTAAATAAAGGAAAAAATTTTAAATACTAATTTATCACTTAGCTACCCTCACCAAGGTCAGCAATGACCTTTTTGTTGTAAATATAATGAATAAATTATACTAAAATAATACATATTTTCCATTTCTTTTCTTGCATGAACTCTCTGTTATGACAATATGTTGACCTATTTCTCTTAAACACTCTTTTGCCCTGTTTTTTTAAATACCCTCACTTTTCCTGGCTTCCCTTTCACCATTACTCAGTTCCCTGTGTTTCTTTGCTCATCCTCATCACAACATTACCATAGTCTCGCCCTCCTCACCCTCACCCCAACTCATACCTTCATCCTTTTCAGATCTGACCTGAGTGGCAACAACACCCAAATACAGGTCTCCAGGCCACACTTCTCTCCTGATCACACACTCCTCTGCCTTCCTATTCAGTGCTTTCCCTGGATGAGTGTGGCAACGGCTGTCAGCCTTGCCCTTTCCAACCTGGCCGCTGCCCAGACACAAACCTGGTTCTGCCCCCTACTCCCTGTTGGAAAGTCTTCCATGACTCGCCCATGCAGTGGCATTAAAACTTCTCAGCTCTCCACTTCCTGATGCGTCCCAGCCGGGTGTCACATTCTGAACTTACTTACACAATAAGGGTACCAAGGTCTTCTTCCCATCAGCATTTCACTAATATTATGGACCTTTAAAAATCTCCTGCTCAAGCCGATGGGTATGTTTCCACTGGAAATCTTTGTTTCTTCCAGCTTTGACCCTCAGTTAACCTAGCAAAGGCAATGTCAGTGATCATTTAGACTTCTGTTTGATGAGTATGTTCTCAGTCAAGAGCTGCAGGCCAGAGTAAAGAACCCTTCATATAGCCAATTTATCTCACTCTGTGGCAGGTTCTTTGGAAAAGAATATTGTTATTAATGCTGGCTTGTGGATTATGTTTAGGGTAAATTTTCATTGCCAGAAGTACCTGCCAAAGGTTTTTCTGTCCATATTTGCTTATGCTTCTTGAAGTAATTTGAAATATTGATTAGTTATTCTAATATCTGTATAAATATGCATATGTGGGTGTATATGTATGTACATACACAATTCATACACATACACATTTATATACAGATGGTCCCCAACATCTGATGACTTACTTGACTTATGATTTCTTCAACTTTATGATGGTGCAAAAGTGATACACATTGAACAAAAACCATACAGCATATCCTCAAATAATGTCATTTCATTCAAAGTCATTTCGTTATAATGTGTGTAAGAAAAAAAAAGATAACAATCGATTCCCATCCGGGGCTGTTGTCTGTGTGGAGGGTGTACGATCTCCCTCTCCATGTCTGCATGGATTTTCTCCAGGGACTCTGGTTACCTCCCACATTCTAAACATGTGCACCTGAGAGTAGGAGTCTCAGATGTCCCCATCTGGGTGCGTGTGTGTGTGCATACACGTGTGCACTCACATATGCTCTCTGCCATTGTCCTGTTCAAGGTGGGTCTCACCTTGTGCCTTGAGCTACAAGAACAGGCTCTGGCCACCCTTGACTCTGAAGTGGAATAAGTGGGGAAGAAAAGAGTTACTTGTTCTTATTCATCTTAACTGTACATATAGCTCACCTTATTAAAGTGTTTAATGTCAGAAGTTTTTGGGTTCTTGATCTACAACTTTGATGATTTTCTCATGACCAGAAATATGCCATTGAAACTTAGTTCTTTTTTACACCAATTAACTTATGGTAAAATTGGTTTTGGTATATGTCATTTCCTTTCAAGTCACAGTTTCCCGGAACTGTTGATGACGTTAAGTGAGGACTCACTGTACTTTAAATTTTGAATTTTGATCTTTTCCTAAGCTAGCAAAATGTGCTACAGTTCTCTTTCATGGTGGAGCCATGGCTCCTAGTCAGCCACATAATCATGAGGGTAAAAAAAAGTTAATACTCTTTAGTGTATTCATAGTGTTAGATGATTTTGCCCAACTGTTGGGCAGATAAAATATATTATGCTCAACTTTGTTAAAGATGACGCTGCCCACTTGGAAACCTGTCACTCAGGTGATAATATTAGTTGCCCCTCTTGCTTGGGATGGGCATGATTATGTTCATATGTGTTGGGAGGGGGCTTTCACGCCAAAAGGTTTTAAAAGGAAGAGAGATCACATTGTTCCGGAGGAAGAGTGATTATGTTCTAGGAGGAGCCCATGCTGGAGGAGAGCAGAGAAAGGCCACGTGGAGGAGAGGAGAAGCAGCCAAGATGGTGGAGTGCTGAAGGAGAAGCCAGTTTGTGCAGAGTTTATGTAGAGAGATGGAGATGAGAAACAGATGTGAATAAGTCTGGTGAGCTAGAAACCTTTGATTCTAGGAAACTCAGATAAATCAATACTTTGTGAGCACTGAATGAGTGGGTTTTGGAGCCCAGTGTGTGTTTTTACTTGCCTGCCAGGTGCAAACTAGGATTAAAGATAATGATCCACCAGTTCTTGTCTCCATTGTTTCACTACTGACTGTCCGAATCTAATGCGAACCTTCACAGGCCAGGCGGCTGTCGACTAATGTAAGTGTTTTGATCACATTTAAGGTAGACAAGGTATGATGTTCAAAAGGTCATGTGTATTAAATGCATTTTTAAAAATTTTATTTAGAAAATTAATAAATGCATATTTGACTTAACACTATTTCAACCTAAAATGAGTTTATCAAGATGTAAGCCCATCATGATTCGAGGAACATCTGTACATGCAAAATGAACATGAATGCACACATATATACATAAACACTCACCCATAAATACAAGCACACTCACATATAAACATAAATATATATATAAAATTAGGGGAGACTATTTTTTCTTTTCTCTCTCTCTCTCTTTCTCTGATTCTTTCCCGTAAGTAGACAGTGAGGTATGCTTTGTGTTGTCGCTGCCTTGCAGTTTAGTGCTGTGACCCACTTTTCAGAAACCAGTGTCCTAACTTCACCAAACCTCAGGGGTGGCAGCAGGGCCTGCCAACTGTGTTGGAGCCACCTGGCTGCCACTGGGGTGCTCCCACTGCAGCCTCTGCCCACACAGGCTTGGTTTAAATCCAACTTGTGTTGCCCTGCTCTGGCTTGTGCACTGTTAAAATTGAGAGCTACATTCAATTTTAAGCAGGAGCAAACTAAACCTGTCTTCTAAAGAAAGCAGAAACAGCCTACTCTGGTATTTCTTTAAACGGATTAATATGTTGATCTTGGAGAAATCAGGAACCATTCTTCATGTTTTCCTTATTAAGCCAGGTGAATTGAAAACCAAACCTCACTGCGGAATGCCACCTCTGGAACTTTTGCTATATGGTTTCTATTTTAAAGTAACCCGAGGGACTTCTTTTTTAGTTAAAACATACTGTTGCCTGACCAGGTGGTGGTGCAGTGGATAGAGCACTGGACTGGGATGTGGAAGACCCAGGTTTGAGACCCTGAGGTCGCCAGTTTGAGCATGGGCCCATCTGGTTTGAGCAAAAGCTCACCAGCTTGGACCCAAGGTCACTGGCTCGAGCAAGGGGTTACTCGGTCTGCTGAAGGCCCACGGTCAAGGCACATGTGAGAAAGCAATCAATGAACAACAAAGGTGTCGCAACGAAATACTGATGATTGATGCTTCTCATCTCTCTCCATTCCTGTCTGTCTGTCCCTATCTATCCCTCTCTCTGACTCTCTCTCTCAAAAAAAAAAAAACAAAAAAACAACTATACTGTTGTAAACATAAATTTGCAGTATTTTTTTTAACGTTAGACACTATTCAGTTGCTTCCTGTTTGCAGAGCTCATACCAAGAACATTTTATAATGCTAACCGGCTATGAATATCTAATCATAAGAAATCATTGCTATGGATCTGTCTTCACATATTAATGAAATTGCAGCCCGAGCCTGGCAATAAAGTACTGATTATCAGAGTGATGCATCAGAGTCCTTAGCAGATACCTAAGTTCTTACTCAACTATTTTTTAATGTAATTATCAGTAATAAAATGTAGGCATAAAGTGGTAACTTTCGCCATACTAGGTTATTACTGATTCTTTAGGGGAAATACTTTCCCATATTGCAGGCTTTCACTCAATAGCTATCTAAATGAACAAATATCTGTGATTTTTAGAGTGAAAGATCTTTTCTCTGTTTTATGCGGGTCACACACTCTGGTCGTTCAGTTCTGTGCTGTTTATCTGACTTTAAAGGAAGAAGTCTGGACGGTGAATTTAGCATTACTTGACTCTTATTCACAAGACAGGATTCAAAATGCTGGAACGGTGCTTTTTATTTTCCTTTCAAAAAGACGGCATTAGGCTGGAGTGAGAAGTTATAGGAAAGTTATCTGACACTACTGTGACATCTGCTGTAATTCGAAACCCTTAATGGTCTGCATGCAGCTGCGGAACTGTTTCTAGGAAGTCAGGATTTCTCTGCCTCAGGGGACACAGAATGTCTTCTTTTTGCATGAAACAGATAATAAGAAGCTCAGGAGTTTGGGTTGCATGGAACAGATCTAGGATGGGGTTTGTTCTAACAGCACCTGGAGAAATGAGGCAACCCAGCAAAGAATGCCAACAATGCACCTGCGCTGCCTTGCCAAGACAGGAAGTCCTTCAGGGTATGGTGGCAGCTGCTGAAGTTCACCTTGGCTGCCATATTTGCTTGCCCCCCCCACCCCCCGCCGCTCATTCTGCTACCATTGGGCCAGCTAACCCAATATCAAATCATTGCTTCCATTTTCCCGGTTTGGAACACCTCTGACCCAATAGGTGGCGTTCCTGCACTTGGCCCCTAGAGACCTGGCCATTAGCAGGTACTTATAATCAAAGCATCTTAACCTACCTGGTTGGCTCAGTGGTAGAGCATCAGCCCAGTGTGTGGATGTCCCAGGTTCGATTCCCAGTCAGGGCACACAGGAGAAGCGCCCATCTGCTTCTCCACCCCTCCCTCTCTCCCTTCTCTCTCTAGCTCTCTCTTCTCCTCCCAGCCATGGTTTGGTTGGAGTAAGTTGGCCCCAGGTGCTGATAGCTTCATGGCCTCTGCTCAGGTGCTAAAGTAGCTCAGTTGCCGAGCAATGGAGAAGCAACCCAAGATGGGCAGAGCATCACCCCATAGGGGGCTTGCTGGGTGGATCCTGGTCAGGGCACATGCAGGATTCTGTCTCTGTCTCCCAGCTTCTCACTTAAGAAAAATTAAAAATAATAATAATCAAAGCATCTCTCCCAGGGCATTCAACTGCCCTGGGCATTGTGTACCACTCTGCAGAGAAGGGCCGAGAGCACTGGCCTCTCATCTTGAGTGTAGGCTGCCTCTATGGGGCACAATCTTCCTCTTCAGAACTAGCAGTGTAACTTTGTTGTCTTGGATTTGATATGTGTTTTTCAACATCTACCTCTGCCTCCTGTTTTGACAAATACTCCTGAATATAGGTGTTATGGTCCTACCAAAGAATTCATGGTAAAATTCAGTAAGAATTCACAATGAATGACCAGGATTCTAAATCTACATACCCTGGAGAACTCCGTGTGAAGTAAAGACATCTGACTTGTCCAGCATGCCTCCAAAGATCACTCAGGATTTTTCTCTTCACTTTCCTTAGCTATAGAAATCAACTGATACTTATTTCACAGGAAGCATGTGGGATACATAGTGGCATACACAATCTGAGAGCTATAACGTACCAAAGATCTTTGCTGTACTTCACTTCATGCTTTACTTGCCTAAGTGCTCTCCTGTACATTATCATTTTAACCTTCAGATTAGCTAGGAAAGGCTGTTATCTACCTTTTGCTGCTAAGAAAACAAGCTTAACACTACACAAGGTAATGGCAGACTAGTATTAGAGCCCCAGTTTTCTAATCGCTTTCACGACGTCTTGATATAAGTGTTCTGATCACTAAGTGATATGTGTATGCATGGCTTTCTCCTCCCAAACACACATATGCATAGCCATTAAGATTCAGTTATTGAAAAACGATAGAATTTACCAGCATCAGTAACTTTCATTCTTTATATGTGGTCTTGGTAGTATTAGCCTGGTAAAGATGAAGTCTGAAAACCTGTCCTGTGTGTCTGTGATCTTGTTAGCAATCAGTCTAGCAGCAGGCAGTGAGGGTATGCAATGATTCTGTGCAGAATAAAGCTGATTTTGCACATCGGTCTTCTTCAAAGATCCATTCCACCAGCCATCCTGTTAGAGGAATGCTGTAGGTAAGAAGCCCCAGACCTGGGATGAAGGGACCTGAATTCTGATGCCCTCATCTGACATTAAGGATATAATCGAGTTAATTCACTACATACTGGAGAATCTGATGTTTTTTAACTGTAAAGTGAGGTATTGGAGTTTTGTTTTCTCCTGTTTCATCTGTGTGCACATGCTCTTAGGTCCTACACTCTATTCTCTGTCTCCTAAATCATCCCCTTCCATCACTTCCCTCCCCACTCATACCAGGGCTTGCGGACTGGGGCAGAGGTGTCACTGAGATAATAAAAAATCTCCCTTATTTAGACCCAGTTTGCAGATGTTATATGAAATTCTTGCTGCTGTTTAATTTCTCTGAATTACATTTTTATGTTAACTTAATAAGCTAGGTAATACTTATGAACTTACAATATTGACTGTATAGAACGAAAACAATATTTTTTATAATAATTTGATGGAAGTGGGAAGGTTCAGTAGAAAGTCATTTAAAATTCCAGACTGATATTGATTAAAATTAGTGGCTTAAAAGTTTAGAATATCTTATTTATAAGGTTTTTTGTTTATTATACAACTTAGGTAACAATTATAACCCCAGTATTTATAATAACAGTTTGCAGCTACTGGGTAACAATTACTGGATTTAGGAAAGAACCAGTAATTTAGAATCAGCATTCTGTGTATCCCTGTATAGTGTGCTCTCGGGTTTTATTGTGCTAAAATTTAGCATTTTTATCTGAATGTTCTCTTTCTACAGGATAAGCTCTCTGCCTTCTCTTTTGGAATAATTAGTACATTCCTTTTGTATCTTTCTATATTCATGGACTATGTGGTCAGTTCATTCAAGTATTCATGAATGGCTCTGGCAATGTCATTAATTCCTTATATTTGTTGAGTAATATGGTTCCCAACTCTGACTACTAATCAGAATGTATTTTTTTTTAAGACTACAGAAACAATTTTTTGGTGAGCATCCTATTGAAAGCCACAAGTTTACAAGAGTGGCAGGTTATATTTCACATGGTTTTATGTCACTCATTGTGAGGAAGGAAACACAAGTATTGATGAAACCCTCTTTCACGTAGAAGAAACTGAGGCTCTACAGTTAAATGAATTGCCCAAGATCACACCTTGTTGTAACACTTCATCTACTTATATCCCTAATGCCAGCTTCTCCACCAAATTTCGCCATCAACATTCTGTGTTGTGACCTAGAATCTTAGTCATGTTTCCGGATATCAAAGGTTCAACAGAAACTAAACTGACATAGTATGTTGTGACAATGGAGGGGCCACAGGAGGCAGAGTTAGGCAAACATTTCCCTCACTGAAATAACCTGAAATCCTGCAGGTCTTAAGTATCTCATTAAGGACATACCACATGTAGTTGTTACATATATCATCTAGAGATAAATAAAATACTAAGTTATTATATTATATTATATTATTATATTATATTATATTATAAGTTCTTAATGCCTTTCTCCACCCACCAGCAAGTTCACCATTATAGGGCAGTGGGTAGAGCGGTGGCCCGGCCATGTTGCATTAGACTTCTGACCTACCCAGCAATGAATGGCGTGGACCGAAAGAGGAGGGCTTTCTCCAGAAGAACACAAGTAAGACCTCATTCCCTGGGAACAATGCCCATTAGGAAGTTGGTTTTAACTGGGTTATAAGATTCGGTAGTCATCAACTCTGGCAGAGAGGAAACAGGACCATCTTAAGGGTAGGCTGAGGGAGGAAGGGTGCAGACAAGAGGGGCAGCATGGCACCGCGAGCAGAAGGCAGGACCCTCTCCAAGCCTTCACGCACTGCCTCCAGCCACGCTTTCTGAGCGGGCGTTTCTACCAGAGGCAGGCAGAACCCTCTCCAAGCCTTCACGCACTGCCTCCAGCCACGCTTTCTGAGCGGGCGTTTCTACCAGAGGCAGGCAGAACCCTCTCCAAGCCTTCACGCACTGCCTCCAGCCACGCTTTCTGAGCGGGCGTTTCTACCAGAGGCAGGCAGAACCCTCTCCAAGCCTTCACGCACTGCCTCCAGCCACGCTTTCTGAGCAGGCGTTTCTAACAGAGGAGGCATAGTGGGATATACTGGTTCTAGATTAGAAGGATGAACAATAATTAAAAGCCAGTTCTGGTTCCTTGTTTAATCTAGTATGTCATGAAGGCACTGAAATACTACCGACATTTTGTCACATTACAAATTGCTTATTTCCTGTGGAAGTTTCCTCGAGTGGCATGAGTTATATGGGTGGTAACATTTTCCTAAGAAAGGCTGTCGGCCCCACACCTGCCTGCAGTGTCCCATTGAGCCCTGAAGCAGCATGGTGGAGTGGGAAATCACTGAGCTGAGGGAGGGTTTGCCACTGCTCATTCGCACCAACCATAGGCAGTCATTTCCCATCTGTGGGTTCCACGGTTTCCTCATCTGTAGAAGGGGACTGTGAGTAGTTTTGTGTCTGAGGTCCTTTCAGTTCTCCTTATCAGTGATCCTAGTTGCCAAGGGTAGTATCACCGTACCTCCCTGCATTTATTAAGTGTGTGTGTCACCTTCTGTGGCTAGTGGGCTGTGCTGACGCCGTGGCAGTGCAGCAGTGAATCCCACAAGGAACTGCCTTCTGGGGCCTCCCGTCCAGCCAGGGAGGCGGAATATTCACACACAAGAAGTCCCAGAAAGCGCAGGTGGTATGTATCAGGTGACAAGGCCATGGACAAATATACTTATTTCTTAAGCCTCAATGCATTCCTCATGTCCTCTACTTGATACTTTATGTACACTTAATTTGATTATCACAATATCCCTGTGAGGTCGTTGTCACTACCATCCTATTTTGTAGATAAGGGAACAAGCATTTAGAGAACAAGTCATCTTCCCCTACAGCTATTATATTGGACCAGGATTTAGAAATAAGCATTTCTGATTTTAGAGCCCATGTTTTTTTCTGATAGATCGTGTTGCCTCCTAATAAAATACTAAGGGAATTGATCACAAGATGATACATTCTATATGGGGCAGGATAAGCACTTTCTGTTGGAAGAGCCATTGCTCAAAAACTTAGACATGGGTGGGATTGGCTTGTGTGAGATAGGGAAGCTGTTTCCAGCAAGGACCTGGGAGGTGGGGAAGCGGGCAGGTCAGAACTGCAAAATATGCCCCGCCCACAAGTGACACCTGTGCTGAAGCAGCTGCGCGCTGGTTACAAAGGTGGGGGACCAGGTGGGGACTAGAAAGTTATTGAAAAGGTGTTTCAGAACTACACAAAGTTTGGGTAGGAAGTTAAATAAAGATAGGACCCATGCCTGACCAGACGGTGGCGCAGTGGATAGAGCATCGGACTGGGACGCAGAGGACCCAAGTTCGAATCCCCAATGTCGCCAGCTTGAGCGTGGGATCATAGACATGACCCCATGATCACTGGCTTAAGCAAGGGGTCGCTCACTTTGCTGTAGCCCGCTGGTCAAGGCACATAGGAGAAAGTAGTCAATAAACAACTAAAGTGCTACAACGAAGAATTGATGCTTCTCATCTCTCTCCCTTCCTGTCTGTCTGTCCCTATCTGTCCCTCTCTCTGTCTCTCTTTCTTTCTCTGTCACCAAAAAAAAAAAAAAAAAAAAGGCAGGTCCCATCTAGCCATGTCTTATGAAGATCCATGTGCACAGGGATAGGAAAGGAGTCGGCTAGCCTGGTTGGGGAGTGACTGCTGGAATGCAGTAATGAGCTGATCAGGGTGTAAATTTAAGATAAAAAATTGGGAAGGGGAGAAAGAGACCCTGGAGAGGATGCAGAGGCACTATCGTAAAGGCGGTGTCAGCGACATGCCAAAACCAAGAACATAAGTGGACTCGAGAGATGATGAGGGCTCCCATTTTAGTGAGATGCACGTGATTTCTTCAGCTATAGTTCTAGAACTTGAGAGAGCTGTCATCCTGAACTGGTAGGAGTCATGCTTTTGTAGGGGGAGCCGGGAACTGGGAGCTGAGGTGAACTAGTAGATATCTTGTACAAAGCACATAGGCATTTGGTACCTCATGCTTTTTGCTATGGCGAGAGAAAAGACCACAGAGAAGTATAGTTATGCTTTTAACTAACTGTTATTACGTGCTTGCTGCGTACCAGGGACTGCACTGGGTTTTACATACCTCAGTTCTTACAGTCCTGTGAGGTGAGGTGGGTCATCATCTCCATTTTACACAGGAAGGAGCCAAAGCAAAGTTATATAACTTAGCAACCTAGTAAATGGCTTGAGCCCAGTCCAATAACCTTTACATCCCCAGTACTGCTTAACAGAGAAGGGGAAGAAGTATTGCCATCTGATAAAATTGGACTTCAGAAAGAACAGCAAGGAATGCAGAAATAGTTGCTTCCTGTATTTACTACTATTTATTTATTACTTGCCATTAGTTTGCAAGGCACAAGCTGGTTCGCCACCATTGACAAAGTCTCCCACAAAGCCTGCATTTTGGGCTTTTTGCTGGGATTGTCCATACTCAGAATGGAACAGATGGGATGGGGCATGTTATTGCCTCTCAGTCCCCTATACCCTGTGGCCTGGAGAAAGTCAGCAAGGACTCATGGAGGCCACGGGCATGCGCTGTGCTCGTCTGCTTTTGTGTTTGACAGTTAACATTTGTCCTTTACTGCATTGATCCTACAGCTCTATTTATTTTTTTAATAAAAAAGCATTATTTTTAAGTGATGAATGTTTTATGTATAGGAAATCATCGGTAAGACTGACAAACTTAGTACAGTGAACGTACACACATGATTTTTAATGTAATCGTGTGTCTGGTTTTTTACATTTTAAATATTTATATTTAATTTTAGGGGAATATTGGCTCCAAACTTTTCATTACCTTATAGTTTTATTATTTCAATCATAGCTGTGGGTAAGGCTTATTTGAAACTGACTACTCACGCAGCTTGCTTTAATATATAAGAAGCCCTGTGATATCCCAGTCCTCACAGCATTTAAAAACTGCAGGGCTACATTTTTCATAAAACCTACCAAGATTTTTAGATTATTTCCCCACCAACCTTAATGTATCTCATAATCCTGGAGTATTTAATAGCCAAATAGATAAGGTAAATGGCTGCTGATGGTTACTTCAGAGTTTCTGGTTCTGTTCTCCCCCATCCTCCCAGACAACACTTGGAAAATGTCTGGAGAGATAGTAAGGATGAACCAGTGACTTAATCCTATGGAACCCAGGATCTAAGAAAGTTGCTGTGACATGCTCTGATGATGGTTAAACCACCTACTGTCTCCCTAGTCTTCATGACAGTGTCTGAGATAATGAGCCAGACACCAGTCCCTGATACCTATGTCCCCAGCACCTGGGAGAATTAGTGAGTTTGTGCTGTAAGATACTCTGAGAGGCTTGGAGTGAAGGACTGCCCACAGGGGGATTATGGTCGCACCTGCCTCTGTCAGCAGTCTTTCCCATAGCTGTTTTCCTTCAGGTCCTCACTGTATTATTCTCATTTTATATATACCTGAAATACTGCTTAATATCACCACATTGATACCTATTTTACTTCTTTGTAAATCTGAATATATCACAGATTATTAAGTTTTCCCTGAATTACTAATGAGCACTCAGGACTGTACATCCAGCAGAAAGCCAAACTATCTTAACCTGACCCACTCATTTATCTGAAATATGGTGTCATCCTACAACCCTAAAAATGTAATAATTAATATAAAATTTCAGTTTAAAGTCAGTTTTGTTATATCAAACAAGTATTGGGTCAAAATGAAATTTTGTTAAAGGTGCTATAACAGGTAATTTAGAAATGAAACTTGAGTTCTGAAAAAAAAAAAAAACTTTAATTTTATACTCGGAAGTACATTATAAGTTAGGTGGTATATGTATACTTATAGGTTTAATTAGCGATTATTTCATTATATATCTCCCATGTAAATGGAAAATGATTTCGAATAAGAGGATGTAGTTTTCAATAATTATTGTTGTTATAGTTTTTGGAGAGTTTTCTTACTTGCCTTAAAGTGTGTGTGTATGCACACGCATGTGTGTATACTTCCTCACTTGGTAAAGGTTATTACCTGTTCAGTAATTTGAAAGTTTTTCTTATATTAAAAATTACCTTTTCCATAACGAATTAGTTTTCTCATTTTTTTATCTCTGTTTTGTACTTGAGAACATGTAGTCACAGTGACTTGTTCAAGGTCACAGTTCAAGTGTACGCACAGATCAGGACTAAGGTTGGAGTTCTAACTCTCAGGGCCCATTTCAGCACCATGAAGTCACCCCCCTGTTAAACTGCAAGTATCTGATAGCCTTGGGCTTTTAAAGGCCTGCAGCTTCTCCTTTGTTGTTTCATATTTTCAATAAATGCCTGCTCAGTATAGTGCAAGGCATGAAGTGAATGACAACAGGTGTGGTCCCTACCCCCAGGACCTTGCTCTCTGGGAGAACAGACATTAAACAGATAAGCACCCAGATGGATATATACATTAAGCAGAATTAAGGAGTTCTATTTAGGAGTGCTGCCTGAGAAAATGACCAGGGACACCAGTCAAGAATCATCTCTGAGCAAGTGACATTTAATCTGGGACCAGGCAATGAGTAGAGGTGAATTCAGGGGAAGGGTGGAGAAGGTCATGTATTCTGAGGGAGATATACTATGCAGAGACCTTGAGTGCTAAAGAGCTTGGCACATTCCAGGACCTAGACGAAGACAGAGATTGTTTTCTTGCATTTAGTCCAAGGGCCACTAAAAAGTCCCTCTTCCTGGCTTCCACACTCCAAGCCCCTCTGTCCACATGGGAAGGAAAGCTCTACAACCTCAGCTGTAGAGATTGAATGTTTAACATTCTTTCATAAATCATTTCAACCTCAGTTGAAATGATTTATGAAAGAAAAGACACTCATCTCTTATCAGTGCAGCTCATTAATAAGACCTGGAGCTTCCAGAAGAATTTGGTATAACAAAGTGGCATTCTGCTGTTTCTTTGGGAAAATAAAAGAGCAAGGAGAGCTGAGACAGAAGGGCATAACTTATCCCCCAGATCAGTGGTTCCTGAGGCCGCTTGCGAGCATGGAGAATTACATATTGGGAAGAGGTGAACAAGCCTTACTTCTCTGCACTGAAATATTTTATGAATGTGAACCTTTGTACCTCTGTCTCCTCTTTCTTCAAATGAAGATTAAAAGCAATCTATTTATGGCCCTGGCCAATTGGCTCAGTGGTAGAGTATCAGTCCGGCATGTAGAAATCCCAGGTTCCCGGTCAGGGCACACAGGAGAAGCGACCAACTGCTTCTCCACCCCTCCCTCTTCTGTCTCTCTCTGTTCTGCTCCCACAACCATTGGTTTGAGCGAGTTGGCCTCAAGCACTGAGGATGGCTCAGTGGCCTCTGCCTCAGGCACTAAAAAAAATGGTTTCATTGATGAGCATCAGCCCCTATTGGGCATGCCGGGTGCATCCCAGTCAGGGGGGGTGGGGTTCAGGAGTCTGTCTCTCTGCCTCCCCTCCTCTCACTAAAAGTTTTTAAAGAAGAACACTCTATTTATAAAACAGTCATATGAGCATATGTAAAATATCACTAAGCAAATCCAAGGACTTTTTTTTGCTCAACCTAGGAAGTATGTTTTGTGGATACTGCTAACCCACACTTTAAACCATAACTTTGTATTGTTCCCCAGACACTCTTACATTTGTGCACACTGGCATTCTGGGTGAAGTCCTGAAGTGATTGTTCATCGGTAGCTTAATCAAGTAGTCGGGCCCAAGTTCAGGTTAAAATGTTTAACATCATCAGAAATAAGAAAAAGAAAAATGTTTAACATCAGTTAGACTCTTGACTACCCATGTTTATTTCCTGGAAGATGTTTAACTGATTAAAAAAAACGAAATCTCACACAGGTCCTTGTTTGGTTAAGGTAATAAAAGAAGTTCACATAGAACATGAATATATGTTTACATTGCTAAAACAAACTTCATCATAGCAAAGCTTACCTGTCACTGCATCATTAAAGTGTAAACCTCAAATCTACCTAGGAATAACCATGATTACACTTTTTTGAAAGCCATTGGGGTTCATCTGCTGACCAGGTGAAGCCCCTGCCTCTTGGAGGAGAAATAGTGGCAAGATCATCCCATCACTCTTCACGCTGTCTTCCCACATGCCGTTCCATTTTTCGGTAATTGATCCAGAATGACCATCACAGTTGGTTCCTTTCTTCCTGCAGGTCCCTGACATGAGAATATGTTGCGACAACTTGATATAACAAGTCCAGGGTTGGTTAATCAGTGGCCCAGAGACCTCCTGGCTCCAATTTGGCAACGTCCAACCATAAAAAAAAAAAATTTTAAATAAAAAAAGGCAAGCCCCTGACTCATGTTATTTTTTAAGAGTGAGAAAACCTTTTCCAAACGTTCCAGCCATCCTCCCTGCTAGTCATATTGTCCAGAGCTGTGTTATATGACTGTGCCTACACCGTTCAGTAAGCAGATAGACTGTAGCCTTCACTGTTGTCATCAGTGAAGACTGACACCAGGGGGCTGGAGAGAGACTGGCCTCCCCTAAGGCTTACAGGATGCTGAAGCACTTGGGGCTTTGATTTGAGGGAAGGAGACAAAGAAGGGGCAGCTGGGAATGGGTGACCACTGGTCTCAGCCACAGTGGGTTTAGTATGTGGATCCTGGGACTTGTGTTTAACAAGTTCCCCACATGTTGCTTGGTGGTACTGCTGAACTGCACTTGGGTTTGAATCCTGGCTCTCGTTTACCAGCTCTGTGACCTTAGATAAATTACCATGTTTAACTTTTCCACATTTCTAATGGAGAAAGAGTGAGGTTAAAAATACCTACTTCAAGATAACATGAGGTGTTAGATAATATATAAGCCTGTCCTTCAATCCAAATAAGATCAAATCTTCATAAGGACAGGATGTTAATAAGGGGCCTCTCAGCACTTTGCACAGTTTGTTTACTTCACAGTCTACTAGAGCTGATGGGGGGAAGTCTCCTAAACTGCCCCTGAGCTTACGGGCCAGCAGCAGAGGGACACCCCCGTGCTAGAGCAGCCACAGTCTAATGAGGCAGCAGGTACAAGCACGCCATATGCAGTGAAAGCAGACTCAGATGTTTTAGGGGGTGAAACTATAGTGTCAAGCATCTGGGCTAAAGGGATTGCAGTAATGAAAAGAATTGTAGAGTTTGATAATGGAGCCATATGTGCAGGTAGAATATCTAATCCAACAAGAGATGATTTGAGAGCCACAGGAAGGGCATGACATTGGGCATGGGAAAGGACATGGTACTCTGCTGTGTAGAAAGCACATATGCACATGTTGCCTTGTGCTTTTTGCTATGGCCAAAGGAGAGAGCACAGAGAAAGAGTAGCTATGCTTATAGCTAACAATTGCTATGTGCTTGCTGTGTGCCAGGGACTGCTCTGGAGATAATTTAAAGGTTGAATATGCTGGTTTGGGGGCTCAAGAGATATGTCAGGTCTAGAGGTACAGATTTAACAGTCTGTCTCGGTGTGAGTATTATTGAGAGCACAGGCAGTATTTATTAAGAATGCATCGGTGGCCTTGCTGGTGTTTTGTACTGTTCATATTAGTATGCATGAGGAATGAAGACATGTAACATTTATTCTTTCTTCTTCCTTGGCAGCCATCTCTTCTGTGACTTTTTCTATTTTCTTATAAAGACTGGGGTCATTCTGCTTTCCTTTCAAATGAAGCTTTTTTTTTTTTTACTTTGTGGGCAGAAGGGCCTTAGCCATTGCAGAGAAAGGTCATGCCCCACACATGGCCCTCACCATCGCAGTGATGGGAAGCGTGGACTTTGGTGTCAGACTCGGGTTTGGGTTCTGGCTCCTTTCGGTCTTGGCTTTATCGTGTATCAGCTGTGCAAAATTGAGCACGTTTCTTAACCTCTAAACCTAGTTTTCTTCAAGATGAAAATAGTATTTTCACTTATTATAACTGCATTTTTCTTTCCTTGTTCAATTGGAGAGACAAAAGGGGAGGCAAGTATGAGAAAGAGCAGGGAAAAGCATGCCTCGGATTCCAACTAATGTGATGTTTCAGTGACTAAAACTGGAACACCGGCGTATTGTGTGCTTGAAGTGCCGCCAGGCGTTCCCCCCAGGACTAACTGTCTGTGGTCCTTTCCGTAGGAACCCCATGCCTGAGGCTGCCACTCTGCCTCCCAGACACATTCCCAATGTGGGGTATTTCCCTCTCTGGGGGCCACCCCCTTGAGCCGGATCACACCGTGGGTTTATGCTAGCAGTGTGGCTCATAGATCGTCACTACGCGTCAGACCTTAGAGGCCTCGGAAGTCACAGGGCACAGCCTTGCTGGGGGCGTGCAGGAAGAACCGCACCAGGACCGCAGAGGCCTGGCTAGAAGTCGTCAGTCAGCAGTGGGAGCAAGCCCCGCCCCCTGTCGCTTGTGGCTCCTTCTAGCTCCCTCTGGGATGCTGAAGGGACTTACGACCTGGGCTCTCTGGAAAAGACGGGTAAAAAAGCCATGATTAAAACCCCTGTTTGAGAATTTCCTTTTTAATCTAGTTGACTTTTTTTACAAATAAGCCGTTCCTTTTACTTTTGTCCAAGCCGAGGCTAGTCCCCCACCCGACCTCACAGTGGAGACTGAGTGCAGGAGTGCTGAACAGAGTAGGAGGTAGGGGAGGTCCAGGGAATGCAGTGGGAGCTCAGGGAAGCCCTGCGCAGCTTTGCCTGCAGGACTCCAGCTGACAGACGTGTGTTTTCCCTAACACATGTGTGTAAGCCACTTCCGTGATGTGGTCACATCAGATCTCTCTCGCCCTCTCTAAGCATTTCTTTTTCTGGGATCTGAAGCAGCTATTCTGGGAGGAAAGCAATTTGATGTAAGGGGCTCCTTTGAGCTTTGGGAATTGGGACTGAGAAGCTTGGAATTGGAGCTCAGCTGCTAATGGAAAATACACTGTGAATGTTTTATTCAGTAATGCATATATAACATCGAACAGAATCCAAATACATACATAAATCACTTATTCAAAGAGGCTACCTACCTTCCAGCCTTTCAGAGCCCGGCTGCGGCAATTGCTCCCAAAGTCCTCTGTTGCCATCTGCTGGTAGAACATTTTATTATGCTGTTAAATCCCATTGTATAATATTCTTAGTTCCCTTTTACCTCTTCGTAGTCCTTTGGCACACAGGTTTCTCTAGCGTAAGATTTGCCCCCACCAAAACTGAAATGCCTGTGTTTTTGAGGATTTCCCAGGAACTATACTACTCTTTAAAACTCGGTCAAGACAAAGAGAACAGGATAGAGGTGATAAAGCCAGTTTCTTCATCTTGGCTTTTAACCAAGTCTTTGTGGATATATAGGTGCTCTGAAGTCAGGCCCCAGGTTGGCCTGCATCTCAAGGCCAAGGACTCAGTCCTCAGTTGGTCTTTACAATGGGTCCTATAGTCCCGGCTCTCTAGCTCCCAATGCCTGTATATCACAGTTAAGTAGGAATTACTAGTACCAACATTAAAACCTGCCCATAAATCAGCATGAGGTCACATGAATTACAATAGAGAAACCTTACCCTGGGGGTTGCCATGAGAGTCACCAGAGACAAATGGTAAATTCATCCACCTGGAGGACACATAGTTAGATAATTATTGGGTCACTTTTTGACATCAGTTCAAAATGGCCATTATATCCTGAATGACAGTGGTTTGCTAACAAGGCACCAACCAGACTTTAATACAAACTGAAGATATTCCATATGGCCATGAGTCTCGGAGCACTAAAATGTCACCTTCTTAAGTGAGTTGTCAGCATCACCCATGGGTCATTCCACCTGAAGTGGCATCACTGCAGTCTCACCAGCTCTGAAACAATACATGGGACATCTCAGCTCCTTGAAATTTCATGAAAGGTTGGATAGAGAATACCCACTTGGTGACTCACAGAGGAGTGCTGACAGGACACAGTGCCTGCCACGCAGCCACAATACGGATGTTCTGTGAAACGTCATGACAGGCAGGCAGAGAGGGCCACAATTGGAGATGACAGTGCTCTTTTTAGACAAAAGGGCTCCAAAAAAACAAAATTAATAGCAGAAATGCTAAAGCATTCTGGGCTCTTCACATCTGGGCATGGCGGTAAGCCCCAAAAAGATGTTGTCTCCCAAGACAGGTGAAGTCATGGGTGGGGGTCATATGTGAGATTTAGAGGGGAAATTTTAAAAAACAGTCCTTTCACTAAAACAGTCCTACAGAAGAGAATGTGGAATGATAGAAGATTAGACGTGAAAACCAAAGTTAGTAAGGACTATTAACCTAAGGACTTTACGTCTTATTTATTTATTGCTACACAATCAATCACCTCCTAAATAGTGACTTAAAACAACAATCTTCACTTACTACAACTCCCATCTTCTGTGGGTCAGTAGTTCAGACCAAGCATGTCTCGTAGAGAGTGCTGCCCAGTGACCAGGCCTCAGCCTAAAGCATCGAAAGCCTGGGATGGAATCACCCCACCCACTCGCCTGGCTGGCCCTTGCTGTTGGCTGTCAGCAAGGGCTGATCAACCACAGCGTGCACTCACGGCACCATAGAGCCTGGTTTTCTTCAGAACATGGTGTCTTGGCTCTAAGGACAACAGTCCCAAAAGAGAGAGACGAGCAGAAATCATATTGCCTTTATTACTTAACTTTAGAAGCCATGCCTGTCACTTCCACGGTCAAGATGTATTGATCAAGATAGTTCAGAGTCTCCCTTGGTTTAAGCAGAGGGAACTTAAATTCCTTCTCTAAATGGAGAAGTCTCTGGAAAATACCATCTGCCGTCCCTGTCTTATTCATTGTCTGTAAGCCCACCCTCACACGTGTACAGCAACAGAATGTAGCATGATGTGTGCCCTCGGTGAACATTATACAGGTTTGTGATAGATAAATGGGAGGTTCAGTGGGCTGGGTCTAGTTCTTATTCTCTCTTCAACTTACAGTTGGACCTGATCTTAGATTCTCTGGAGCAGTTTCCTCTCCAGGAAAACAAAAAGAGCTCTAAATCAGTGATTATTTGTTTATGTTTTTTTAAATACCCTGATTTACATGCTTCAGCCGTCATGGGGTTTGCTACAGCAGTAATTCTGAATGAGATGGGAATGGTAAAAGTCTTGAAAAACGCCCCTCAAAAATTCTAATTTTCCTGTCCACCTTTGAGAATCCTCCATTAGCCATCTCTAAAATTCCTTCAGCTCTGATCTCTGTGTGCATCAAGACTTAGACACATCCCTTGGACCTTTTAGGTTTTAGTTTCCTGCTCTAAAATAAAAGGTCTGTGAAATGATCAGTTAAACCTTTCTTAGCTTTCAGGTGTTTGGTTTTGGTATTCATTGGGACATGATGAGGTTCCTGCCTGCACACCAATTCTGCTTTGCTCTATGGATACATGAGACTACAGAAGTCCTGTGTTAACAAGTTCCTGCCCCCCTTATGGTTATCTGAGATGGTTTCCTTTCTGTGGTATGATAAATCGTACAGTGGCTTTTGTAGGAATCACCGGACCCTCCATTTAACAGAGAGAGGCCAGGTGATTCACCCAAGATCAGAGGGCATATTGGTCAGGGTTCTCCAGAGGAACAGACTAATGGATGTAAAGGGTTTTATTACGAGGAATTGGCTGAGAAATCCCACAGTCTACAAGCTGCAGACCCTAGAAAGCCAGTGGTGCAATTCTGTCTAAGTCCAAAGGCCTGAGGAGCAGGGGAGCTAGTGTTACAAATCCCAGTCCAAGGATAGGAGAAGAGTAGGTAAGATGTCCCAGCTCAAGCAATCAGGGGAAAGGGGCTGCATTCTTCCTTCCTCCACCTTTTTTCTCTTCAGGCGCTCAACACTGGGAAGGCAAGCCCATGATTGAGTTTGCCCATTAAAATGTTGCTCTCTGCCTAACCTGTGGTGGCGCAGTGGATAAAGCGTCGACCTGGGAACACTGAGGTCGCCAGTTCAAAACCCTGCACTGGCCTGGTCAAGGCACATATGGGAGTTGATGCTTCTAGCTCCTCCCCCCTTTCTCTCTCTCTCTCTCTCTCTCTCTCTCTCACTCTGTGTCTCATCTCTAAAATGAATAAATAAAATAAATAAATAAAATGTTGCTCTCACCTGGATATACCATCACAGATACCCAGAAACTGGTTTTAGTCTGGGTATCCCTTGACCCACTCAAACTGACAAAACTAACCACAATGGCAGAGTTAAGTGGCAAATCAGACATTATTACCTGAGGCAACGTACTTTACTGTTTGTGTGAGATCATCCTTTTCATAGAAAAGATGTAAACATGAGACCTTAGATCATATCACCACTCCACCTCTACCATCTGCATTGTTCAAGGATTGGCCTGTACCCTAGACAGTGCCATCTGCTTTTTTGTTCCACAAATATGACAAATGTTAGTTATCCTTATGAGGATAAACTTTTCAGACATGGAAATTATAACCAAAGGTAATCATTATTATACATGGAGGTTCTTGGTATGATACCTGGAAAGCAACAGTTTTTGAATACATGTAGAGCTAGTTATTTTAAATACAAGTTAACAGGCTTTTTAATCTACCAGGTTAGTTAGGAGGTGGAAGGCAACAGAAAGAAAACTGGACTACTACATTTTGGTGTAGGAAAAGAGAAAGGGTCCAGATTTTATTTCAAATTTCTCTTTTTTTAGTTGTGTTAAGATACACATAACAACATTTACCATCCTAACCATTTTTAGGCATATGTGTTATATTTTGAATAGACTCTTAAATGAGTAATAATACGAAAAATGACAAGCAAGGAAATGCTAGGTATCCCATGCTCACAAGCAAATCAAGCTGAGGCACAGGTAACCTTTCTCAGCCCAACTACAAGCTCCATGTAGGTCCTCAACCACATATTGAAAATGCTTGTGAAACCCCAGGAAGTACGTTTGCTAGCACATCGAAGTTTGTCTCCACCTATATGCTGATCTCCTTCAATGCTAAAGCCCCAGAAAGTTTGGATGTACTCATCACATACTTACAAATTCCTCTTTCTCTAAATTTTAGTTAAGCTTTATTTGTTTTAAACAGTATCTTGTATGCCTGACCAGTGGTGACGTAGTAGATAAAGTGTCGACCTGGAACGCTGAGGTTGCTGGTTCGAACCCCTGGTGTTACCCTGTCAAGGCACATATAGGAAGCAACTACTACAAATAAATGCTTCCTGCTTCTCCCCCCTCTTTCTCACTCTTCCTCTCTTTCTCTCTCTCTCTTTCCCCCCTGTAGGGCAGCTGTGTTAGGCTTGCTCGCTGTTTACTGGTTGCAAGCCCTTTGCCTGATTAGTGCGTGAGCACATTGCAGAGACACATGTGCACAGCCTGTATAAGGCTATGGGTGCTTGTACTCTAGAGAAATGGGGAAATCACAGAGGCGTGGATTGCCAGCCTGCTGCTATGAGGGGCCATCTTGTTGTTTGTTTGCCTGAGAAGTGGTTTTCCCTGCCTGTGTGCTTGTCCGCCATTGTGAGACTTTATTAAATGAAATGGCCCTAATGCTTTCTGGCTCTGCAGTTTCTCTACCATCTTCCCGAATTCCATGTGGATCTGCCTGGCCTTGACCACCAGCATTACATCTGGCGTAGTGGGCAGGATTCAGAACAGATGGGTGTGGAGCCACCAACACCCTTGAAGGATAGGGTAGAGGAGTGGTCACTGTTCTCCAGCATATGGTTCCCCATGGCTGTCCTTATGCGGACCATGGGCTGGCTGTTTTTTACAGCATTACTAGAGGAAACCAAGAGCTCTGCAAGAGGCTACCCGAGGTTGAGAGCTCCAGGGTGAGTTGCAGACCCAGTAGCAGCAACAGCTTGAATTGGAGCAAGCACTGGAGAAGGAGGCCGAAGGGGCCCATGAGTTGCAGTTTGCCCTGAAGGTTGAACATTGACAGCGGCAGTTGTTGGAGGAACAACTGTGGGTTCAACTTTAGGCCGAGAGCTGGCAGCCATAGGAGCCAAAGATGGAGCTGTGCTGGCAGAGTGGCTCTGAGTCGGCAGGAACAGGCGTTTCCAACTCCTCTTCTGAGGATGAGGAGGCTTGGGCTGAAACTGCCATCCACATACTCAGAGTCTGGCCGGTGGTAGCCAAGAATGTAAAGACCCAGCAGCCAGAGTCCCTCAGGGGCAACCACAGCCTCCTCCCCAGGTAGTGGAGCACTCTGTAGTCCGGCCCTACACCCAGACAGGGCTAATGGAATTGGGGATGCAATTCTGGCAGAAAGCCACTGAGCCTCCTGCTTGGTGCAGCTGCAGGACATAGGGGTGGATGGCATCATGCTCTCCTGAACAGAGATGGACAGTAAGGCTGTGAGGATAGCACACTGCTGCCCATGCTGCCCTTCTGACTAGCAAGAGAAATGGGCCTGTGAAAGTTACCCGAACACAGATGTGGGTAGATTTGATTGCGGCCAGGGCAGATTGGGAGAAATTGGATGGCAGGCCTAATAAAGTTTTGTTGGATCTTTGCCGGCAGCTTGAGTCAGAACAGAGGTTCCAGCTGCTGAAAAAGTTGGGAAAGCAGGTGGCCATGGCATCTATCAGGAAAATGGCTGGCATTCAGGTTACAGAACCCTTAAGACCCGCTATTCCAGTTTGAATAGGGAGAAGGGTGAGGGACCCATCCAACAGGGATGGGCAGGTACCAGTGGTCCCATGTGAAATTGGCAATCCACTGATCCTCTTCTAATGTATAGGAGGTGTTGGCATTAGAAGGTAATAGGTGCTTTTTTCACAGCATCAGCAGCTAAGAGAACTGTTAAGGTGACACAGGCCTTGAATGTGTTTGACCCCGCCAAGACCTGTGAGCTTGTTGAGGGGTTTGGATGGGGTTTGTGGCAATGGACAGTACACTATGGAAAGGTGCTGAGGTCCGTTAATAAACAGCTGTATGGCTAGTTGCCTATAATGGACCTTTACCTTGGTGATTTGCACAGACAGCTGGGCTGTCTATTGTGGATTGACTCTTAGACTGCGACCAGAGGGGGGCACCAGCTCCCTTGATGGATGGACACATCACTCATGGACAGTACTATGAGAGACTCTGATGGAGGGGCAGCTCTGGTTGATGCCCTGCTGCACTAGGAAGCTGCTCTCATCCAGTTGGGCAAATGCACAAAGGACATTTTAAGGTTCAGTGGACATGGCCCTGGACTGTATAGGCCCCCCACCCAAGATGGGTGACCTTGTTGGCACTGTGGTTTGGGGATTATATGTGGGCCTTCAGTTAACTCCCTGGGCAGAGCGCTCAGGGAGATATTGTGAAGGACACCTTTGTACAATAATTCTCATTTTGGGAATGTATGTAATGTACCTATTGTGAAGTGAGCAACCCTAAAGGGGTGGAATGTGGGGCAGCTTTGTTAGGTTTACTCGCTGTTTACTGGCTGCAAGCCCTTTGCCTGATTAGTGCATGAGCACATGGCAGAGACACGTGTGCAGAGCCTAGGTAAGGCTATGGGTGTTTGTTCTCGAGAGAGATGAAAGATGGGGGATCACAGATGCATGGACGGCCTGCCCACTGCTGTGAGGGGCCATTTTTCTGTCTGTTTGCCTGAGAGGCAGTTTCCCCTGCCTGTGTGCTTGTCCAACATTGGGAGACTTTATTAAATGGAATGGCCCAATGCTTTCCAGCTCCGCAGTTTCTCTACTGTCTGCCGATTCCAATGTGGACCTGCCTGGCCTCGGCCACTGGCATTACACTCCCTCTCTCTAAAAATCAAACTTAAACACCTATTGTTATGTAATTCTCCTCAGTCTCCTAACTCCAGTTTGTATTTTGGTGAGCACAGTGTGACACGTCATGAATTGAACTTGCTATTCTGTTGCCTAACTCTGGGGTGTATTATTGATCAAAGCCCTAGTGATGATGCGTTAGCCATGTTTGTGGAGTCGCGGTGATGAACAGTTTGAGCTTTGCTCCATTTCCCTCGGGTGTGGGGCTGGCAGCACGACCCAGGGCTCTGCAGTTCACCAGCTGCTGTCGTTTGGAACAGGCTGCTGGCCTCTCCTGTCTTCCCATCACTATAGCAGGGATTGTCATATCCATTTTCTGAGAATGTCAACAAGAATGTCACCCAGTTACGTGCCCGCAATAGGTGCCTGAAACTTAGTAAGCATTCAGTGAATGGTATTGTTCATCTTTGGGGACCGAACTCTCTCAGACTTTATCTGTAACGACCAACTTCGAGGTCCTTCTCCAGCTGTCAAAATACTCTTTCTTTCAGACTTGAAAGTGTTAACATGATCATAGAGAGCAAAATTTCTGTGTCACTTCTATTTAAAACCCCAAAGAACTTTTCCTTTCTATTAACTGTCTTTTACTTTTCTCTTGTTTACCCCCAGACTAAGCCCAGAGTCACGTGTATCACCTGGTTTGTCTTCTGTTGCATCTTGGTGTTTCCTTGAGTTTTGAGTGGAGTTATGTTCAGATGCCTTATGCAGTATACAAATGTCATAAATAGGTTTTTTTGTAATGTGGTCAGCAAATCTCTCATAAAAACCCTCATTATTATTCTTATAGCTACTGATTTACATTTCTGAGAAAGATCATTTTTTCTGTATATAAAATTTTTGGCAAAAATTTTTCCTTTCAGCATCATAACATTTATTTCTATGAGATCCTTTCTGAACCCTTTCTCCACCATCAGTCTTTTTGGAATTCTTTTTTAATTCCTGACCTAGCACAATTGTTTCTCTATGTGTAGCTTGTGGGGCCACCACCATGCCCAAGGCAAAATTTAAGTCTGCACACCTTAAGTGTATGAGTAAAACAGTTGGGAGAGGTCAGATATCAGACAGAAAATACGACATTTTTCTTCAGCTGACATGAATGCAGAGCCTCCTGTGTAATTTATTGCTGGAAGGAGAAAAAGGTGAGATCTACAAGAGCAATGCTTCACATCCTCCCTCAAAAAATTATTCTGATGACATAATTTGGTTGCTGGTTCCCAAGGCCACTTGCAAGGACAAAGCCTATCAACTTTTTTCCCCCATTAATGTGAGAGAAAAAGGGAGAGGAGTGGGAGAAGGGAGGTGGGAAGGAAGAGAGAGAGAAAAGCATCAACTCACTGCTTCACTTAGTTGCTCCATCTAGTTGTGCACTCATTGATCGCCCCTTGTACATGCCCTGACCAGGGGTCAAATCCGTGACCTGTGGCATGCCACGTTGACGCTTTATCTACTGAGCCACACCAGCCAGGGCAAAGCCTATTCACTTTTACTCCAGTTTCTGACTAGAGTGGATATATTTAAAGAACAGCAGGAGTTTTTTCTCTTTTGAGAAGAGGTCAGTCAACAAACAAGTACTTTTAATTATAAGAAGAGTAACAGGACACTAGATGTAAAATATTTAACCATCTTCTAGGGAAAATTATTTAAAATACAGTTAGACATACAAGGGAATACCACCAGCCAGGTAGCAAAGACTATATTCAAAGGACACTAGATTTCTCAAAAGCAGGAACTTAAAGAAGATGCTAAGTGTCCACAAAGCGAGATTATAAACTATACACTGGGACAGCTTTTTAAGGCTCACTGAGTGGAGTCAACCCCAGGAGTTTTGTTTCTGCCAGTCTGGTACTCTCCTGACAGATCCTGGAAGCAACAGTTCTATATTGGGCTTAAAAAGAAGAAGCAATATAATCTAGTAATTCTACTTCTACGTATATACCCGAGATAATGAAAACACATGTCCACACCAAAAGATGTACAAAAATGTTCACAGCACACTATTTGCAATAGCCAGAAGGTGGAAGCAACCCTATACAGATCAATGAGTAGATAAACAGAAATGGGTACCTCCATACAGTATTATTCAGCCATAAAAAAGTGAAGTACTGCTACATTGTACAATGTGGATGACACATGAGAACATTATACTAAGTGAAAGAACCCAGACAAAAGGGCGTATATTGTATGATGTTGTTTTTATGAATTAACCCAGATAGGGAAACCCATAGAGACAGCAAGAGGTTATAGTTGCCAGGGGCTAGGGAAGAGGGGAGATGAGGTGTCGGAGACAACTAATGGGTACAGATTTTCTTTTGGGGGGGTAATGATAAGAAGTGTTTAGAGACAATGAAAATTGATTATGATGATAGGCAACTGTGAGTATACTAAAAACCATTCACTCAAACATTTGAAATGAGAAGATTTTATGGCAGTGATGGGCAATCTTTTGAGCTTGGTATGTCAAAATTTGCCAAAAAACCGAGCATAGCTAGGGTGGTGTGTCACTTCAAGAAAAATGGCCTAACTGGAAGTCCCAGAACTAGATGCTCTGTGCCGGAGTTCTATTGTTTTGGCCTACAGACCTCCGGCACAGAGTGTCTACACTACAGCAAATGTTTTATCCTCGGCTACTGTACCTGGCTGTGCGGGAGCCGAGGATGAAACGTCCTTCTCGGCACGCAGCCCCATACTTCTCTGCTGTGCGGCCGCATGCGGCTGCGTGTCATCAAAAATGGCTACCTGTGTCAGTACTGACACGCGTGTCATAGTTTCATCATCACGGTTTTATGGTATATGGATTACATCTCCATAATTATGCCCCAGGAAGAGACAGAGTTCTTTCTATGCATAGCTTTTTACAGCAAGAAATTAAGAAAGTCTAATCAGTCTTCCTACAGGTGTCATTGCCTCAGGCAGTTTACGAGGGCTGTGCTTAGAGCCTGTGGGACTCGCCTTAATGTAGGTACCACCTTTCTAGCCAACACCAAGAGTCCTTAAACAGAAGTAAGCAATCTAGCTCATAGGAGCCATTCATGGAATGCTGTGCATCAGGCATTGTTTCACACATTATCAGCACTATCTAATCTATGTAAGGGTGGCATTATTCCCTGCTCTAGGCAAGGAAATTGAGGCTGCAAGTTTAGGTAACATGCCCAGGGTCTTAGAGCTCATGAGCAGCAGAGCACGTCAACCACATTTGTCTCAGGACAAAGCCCAGGGTCTTAACTGTAAATTGTCTTGCCTTCCCACAGTTCCACCTCCACCCAGCCTGTTCTAAAGAACAGGAGGAAACTGTGGACAAGTTGTTATTTAGAATATTGATTTGGTTTTTAAAGTAATGCATAAAAATACCACATGATCTAGCAATTCTACTTCCAGGTGTATGCCCAAACAAATTGAAATCAGGGACTCACACATATTTGTACACCAGTGTTCTTGGCATTATTCACAATTGCCAAATGGTGGAAGCAACTCAAGTGTTCATTGACAGATGTAAAGGTAAACAAAATATAGCGTATACAATGTGATATTATCCAGCCTTCAAAAAGAAGGAAACTCTGACATGTGTTACAACATGGATAAGTGATAGAAGCCGGACACAAAAGGGCAAATGCTGTATGATTCCACTTACATGAGGTAACTAGAGTAGTCAACTTCATGGACAGAAAGTAAAATGGTTGTTACCAAGGGCTGGAGGGAACAATGGTGAGTTGGTATTTAATGGGTACAGAGTTTGGGAAGATGAAAAAGTTAAGATGGATGGTAGTGGTGGTTACAAAATAATGTGAATGTACTTAATACCACAGAACTGTATACTTAAAAGTTGTTGCCTGACCTCTAGTGGCGCAGTGGATAAAGCGTCGACCTGGGAACACTGAGGTCGCCAGTTCAAAACCCTGCACTGGTCTGATCAAGGCACATATGGGAGTTGATGCTTCCAGCTCCTCCCCCCCCCCTTTCTCTCTTTCTCTCGCTCTCTCACTCTGTGTCTCCTCTCTATAATGAATAAAAGAAAAAAAAAGATTTTAAAAAGTGATAATAAAAAAATTGAAAAGCTGAAACCGCTTTCAAAAAAAAAAGTTGTTAAAATGGCAAAAATTGCATTGTGTGTATTTTAACACAATAAAAAAATTATTGATGCCCTGGCTGGGTAGCTCAGTTGTTGGTTAGAGTATCATCCCTATATACCAAGGGTGCAGGTTTGATCCCCAGTCAGGGAACATACAAGAAACAACCAATGAATGCATAAGTGGAACAAAAAAATGTTTTTCACCCTCTCTCTCTCTATTCTTCTTCTCCCTCTCTAAAATCAATTTTAAAAATTATTGGGTTCATTTCAAATTCTAGATCTAGAAAGTTTTTTTGAATGGGTTCAGTGGGGAAACTTAAAATCCTTGTCCTTGAAAGATGCAAGCCTGAGGCATCCAGAGTGAGCTCCACCTAGGAAGCTGGTCCCGTTACCTTAGAAGCTGCACTTGGAGTGAAGCTGCACTTTGCTCCCAGTCCTGACGAATTCAGTTGGCTAAGGAGAAGGACAGTAAGTAGGGATAAGGTTTCTTAAATAAGAGATATTTGGTTATATTCTTCCCTCTATGTTAGTGTGCAATGCCTGGGACCTTTTGTTTGTTTTTAACTCTTTCCTCCTAGCTTTATTGAGTTTTGATTGACAAATAAGAAATGTATATATTTAAATGCAGTGTGATATTTTGATATACATATATTGTGTAACTATTACCATAACCAAGCTAATTAAAATATCCACCATCTTAGTTATCTTTTGTGTGTGTGTGACATATTATCATTAACTACAAGATGGGGCAAAAGTAGGTTTACAGTTGTTTTGCATAGTCACAACTGTGAACCTACTTTTGCCCACCCTGCACATTAGGTGTCTAGATATAATTCACCTTATAAGTCAAAGTGTGTACCCTTTGTTCAGTATCCCTCTCCATCCCCAGCATTCTGCTCTCTGTTACTAGGAGCTAAACTTTTTTTTTTCTACCCTATATATGTGGCATTATGCAGCATTTTTCTTTTGTGTCTGGCTTATTTTACTTAGCATAATGTCTTCCAGGTTCATCCATGTTTTCACAAATGGCAGAATTTCCTTCTTTTTTAGTGGTCTAATAAGGTGTTTTTGTGTGTGTGTGTGTGTGTGTGTGTGTGTGTGTGTGTGTGTGTGTGTAACATTTCCTTCACTCATCTGTTGACAGACACTTAGGTTGTTTTCTATCTTGGCTATTATGAATAATACTGCAGTGTGTGTGGGAGTGCAGATATCTTTCAAGATACTGATTTCCTGGGTTCTGGATCACATGGTAGTTCTAGTTTTAATTTTTTGAGGAATCTCCACCTTGTTTTCCATAATGGCTATACCAATTTGTTTTTTTAACTTTTTATTATGGAAAAGTATGAACATATACAAAAGTAGACATAATAGTATAATAAGTTTCATATATTCATCCACTTTTTATAATTATATACTTATTGCCAAAGGTATTTTATATATATGCCCTCCCATATTATTTTGAGAAAAACTATATTTATATGAAACTATTTTAATATATTTTTGAAAAGGGTAGATTCTTTTATTTTTAAGGTTTTTGTTTTGTTTTGTTTTACAGGGACAGAGATAGAGAGTCAGAGAGAGGGACAGACAGACAGGAACAGAGAGAGACGAGAAGCATCAAGCATTAGTTTTTCGTTGCCGTTGCGACACCATAGTTGTTCATTGATTGCTTTCTGACGTGTGCCTTGACTGCAGGCCTTCAGCAGACCGAGCCACCGCTTGGGTCCAAGCTGGTGAGCTTTTGCTCAAGCCAGATGGGCCCGCGCTCAAGCTGGTGACCTCAGGGTCTCGAACCAGGGTCTTCTGCATTTCAGTCCGACGCTCTATCCACTGTGCCACTGCCTGGTCAGGCTGAAAAAGGTAGATTCTTTTTTAAAACATAATTATAATAACATTATCATGCTCAACAAAATATTTTCTTAATATCATCAAATATACAGTGTTAAAATTTCAAATTATATTTTTAACTGTGTATCTATGTATGTGAATTAGGATTCAAATACATAAGTCCAGGATGACATGCCTCTTAAATTTCTTTTCATCTCTAGGTTTTCCCATATTTCTTTTTTCTCACTCTTGTTTTTTCTTGTAATTCAGTTACTAAAGAAGTAAGTTCTTATGTTTGTATTTTGCTGATTTTATTTTTGTTTCATCACTTGATAAATACTGATAGTTGGATTGTAACCAACTGGGCCCTTAACCTTGACCAGATGTCAGACTGCCTGAGAACTGTAAAAACCCTGACATGCAGTTTCTGAATAAGTTAAACATAAAAGTGCCATGTGACCTAGGAATTCCACTCCAAAAGAATTGAAACAGTTGTTTAAACAAAAACTTGTACACAAAATTGCGTAGCAGCAATATTCACAACAACTAAAAAATATCAACAAGCCAAATGTCCTTCAACTGAAGAGTGAATAAACAAAATACACTGTATCCCTGTGATGGAATTCAGCCTTCAAATTAAGGTAGTTCTGATGCAGCTACAGCCTGGCTGAACCTTGAAAACATTGTGGTAAGGGAAAGAAGTCTGACCCCAAGAATATGCATTGTATGGTTCTATTTATATGAGATATAGAGACTAGGGAAATCCTGAGACAGAAAGCGATGAGGAGTTCCCAAAGACTGGAGGGATAAACCATGACAAGAGACTGCCTGATGAGTATAACATTTCCTTTTAGGGTGATGAAAAATCTTTGGAGCTAGATAGTGGTGATGGTTATACAACATTGTGAATGTCATTATTGCCACTGGATTGTACACTTTGAAGTGGTTTAGTGGTAAGCTTCATTACATATTTTACCACAAAGTTTTACCAATTCTAAAATGTAGCCCACTAAACCAAGTAAATCATAATATCTTAGGTGTGGTTCAAGCACCAAAATATTCTAAAGCTCTTCACAGGATGCCAATATACAGCCCAGCCTGGATTTCAAGCCTTCTTTGTGGGTGGCAGTAGTGGTGGTATGAAACATTTAAATTTGTGAGGGTCTGTTCACTTTTTCTAGGGAATAGCCTTGTCTCTCTGCTCTTATCAAACAGCAGATGCTGTCAGAAAATGGCTGCCTAGAGTCATGCAAAATGTTATCCCTTCCTTCAGAAAATAAAATTTCAGAAAAGCTGTGAAGAAAAAGACCATCTTGCAATGACCTGATTTTTTTTCTGTTAATATGAGAAAAAGGGCCTCTATTTCTAACTGCTGTCCAGATGTGTAAATGGTGGCGTAGCCCACGAGATGGTAGCGTGGTGATGAGTGGCACCTTGGGCTGCCCAGCACAGGAGCGTGTGCGTGCACCTACTGCCAAGGCAGGCTCGGGTTCCGCCCTGGCCATCTCCCAAGAAAGCCTAAGGGAAGAGGCCAGATAAGCATTACTGACTCCTCAGGGAAGGCCATGAGCTTTCTTGTGTAATGTTTCTGAGCCAGGGATGGCTGGCGCTGCCATGAGTCCTGTGGAACTTCAGCAGTGCTTGCCCCCTGTTGCAGGAAGGAACAGGCCATTCTTCAGCAAGGGTTGTTTCTCATGAGCGTGGATCAGAGAGCACAGCCATGGCTCTGCAGCGGCTTTGGCAGAGTTGCAAATAGGTTAGATGTGGAGGGGCATTCTACATCTTTGTTTCAGCCAACTTCCTTTTCTGGCAAAATCTGAATAAACTCAAAAACACTGGGCAAGTGGCTCCCTGCTCCCCGCGGCGCAGAGCTCAGTTCTGTCTGTGATCCAGGAGGTGGGCGGCTTGTGGGTTTCTCTGCTCATTGCTCTGCAGTTCTCACCCTACAGTTCCATTTTGGAAAATATGTGCTCCTGAAGTGGAACTGCACATTCAACTTGGAAACCACACTTCATCTTTCTTAGTCTTCTGTAGCCCAGACGAAGTGGCCAAAAGACTCTGCTGTTCGAATAACATGGGATTCCATTTTAAATGTTAATTAGAAAGACCACTAGACACTTTTTCAGAGGAAGTGCATTGTAGTAAAAAAGATCATACATTTTATTCTGACCCAAATTCCCTCACCAACCCTCTTTGTAGATTTATCTCCAACCCAGGAGCTGACACTGACCTTTGATATGCTTGTTCAACTCTAATAAAGTAATAATGCTTAGTTGTGGAGGTGTGTATGTGTGTGTGTGTTTATATATATATATATATATCTTTTTTTTTGAAGGATTTTGGAATCAGAAGACTTGAAATGGAATATATCTGCTCCAGAATTCATTTACCAGTTGTAAAAATGTAGACAGATTACTAGATTTCTCTGATTCTATTTACTCATCCATAGATGTATGTGAATATTAAGTATTACACAGAATGTTTGTACAAGTACAGTGAGGAACTAAAAGCACCTAGGCCTGGCACATGCCCAGTAAATGCTACTTTCGCAAATATGTGTTGCTAAATTCATAAAGCAAGTGATCCTCAAACTGAATCCTAGAACGGGGAATAGAGTGCAAACATGCCTTCTCTTCACTGTGGGGATGCCCTAGAAGCTACAAGAGTTGGGTACAATCATGGAAAATTGCTTGGGGTTAAAACAGATTTAAGTTAGGATCTAATGATAAATCTTGATCTGTCAGCTGGGGGTCCATGCCTGCTTGAAGATAAAGGTGTAAGTTAGGGATAAAGTTATGGAACCAAGGCGCATAGTGATTGCCTCTCAGTCATGAATCATATCCTGCTTTTATTTCCAATTTAACTTTTATTTTACAGGTAATTAAGTATTTTTCTACAATTTCATTTTTAATAATTACATATTAAGAATATGCTATAACCAAAAGTTATGGGCAGCTGTGAGGCAGCTATTTCGAAAATCTAATATAAAGTAAATTAACCTGAGAAATGGAAAACTTTTCAATATTTTCTTTGGCCAAATCCTTGATCAATTTTTTAATGCTTATTGTTTATAAATACTTTATGGACCAATTTTTAAAAAAACATTTATTGGCCTGACCTGTGGTGGCGCAGTGGATAAAGTATCAACTCGGAATGCTGAGGTCGCCAGTTCAAAACCCTGGGCTTGCCCAGTCAACACATACAAAAAATACATATATATCTTTTCTTTGAGGATGTATGTGTATTTAGCTTGCTTATCACATTATGCAAATTCTTTTTAAATATACTACTTTTATTCGGTTTTGAAAAAGGAATATCAAAGTTTCCCAATATAATTTTATTTTTAGCAGTTTCTCCTTTCATTTCAAATACTTTAAGCTTTATATACTTAGCTACTGTCTTACAAATTTCATGCTTACAAGTTTATGACTGCGGAATCTTTTTTCTAAATGTTGTTTATTATTCAGTTTAGGGCTGTTAGACTTAACTCTGCCTTGTCTAATGTCAGTATAAACTGGTATTTTTCCCCAAATGTGCTTAGTATCTTATCTCTTGATTTTCAGTCTTCATCACTCATGTTAGAGTTGTTTGTTAGTCCATTTACATTTCATATAAGAGCTGATAGGGTTTATACCTTCCATCTCATTCTGTTATTATAGTTTATTTTCTCTTCTTCATTTATTCTTAGTGGTTTTATCAAATAGCTACTCATCCCTTTTTTCCCTCTTTTATTAGTTTGGGAATTCTATTTTTCTGTGCCCCTGATGATTGTCTTCTGTAACCTAATGCTTATCATTAGAAGCATACTTTATTTTTACTATTATTTGAAAAAGGATACCTGTTTTTCCCATTAAGACATTCTGTTTCCCTACGTATGTAAATTTCATAAATGTGTTGGTCGCTTAGTTGTTTCCCCCAGCATCTCTGTCAGTGCTCTTGCTGTGCCCTCCTTTTGTCCACCTCTCCTGACAACTTTAAGGAACCTCTTGGGTCAGCAGTCTCTCTGGCTCCTAGATTCCCTTAGGTTCATTGTTATTTTTGTCATCTCACTGGGGTTCAAGTCTCTGGTTGTTAAAGGGCTGCAGTTTGACAAGTGATGAAGGGAAGTGTTCCTTCCTCCTGGGAACCAGTGGGATAGCAGTGAGGCAGCAGCTCTCTGTCTTCCTGCGTCCAGTTTCCCTTGGGCAATCCCAGCCTCAGGAATAGGCAGCATCGCCTTGCTCTTCAGCCCCTCCTTTACTGATAAAGCCCACTTATGAGAAGCCAGTGTTAGCCAGATTCCCAGGGTCCACAGACCTCCAGTCACACTCATCCCAGAATCCCCAGTGCTGGTCTGCAGACCCTGCATGGTCCCCAGAAAGCTCTCATAAACTCTTCCCGCCACGCCCTGCTCCCCAGCCCAAGACCTGCCTCACTGCCAGCTGCTCTGCCTGCCTCAACAGCTGCCTGCCTCTCTCAGAGAGGTAGAGGGGATGGATTTGCTAGTCAGGGGAAAGCATAGCATATCCCGCTCTCCAAGTTCCCAGAGTCCCTCTCTCTAGTATTCTTAATAGATTTCAGATTTACTTACTTTTTATAATGAGAACCAATCAATGTTTAGAACATAATATATAAGAGAAGCAAATTCCAAGTATTTAACCAACTTAGAAATCAAGACTTTTTTGGGCATAACCTCCCTCTCCCTCCCCCTCCACCCCTATCGGTATCTTCTCGGTGCTTGATCTTGTCACCTTCACCTTCACCTTGGGTTACCTTGTGCCACTTCTCCCACCCAAGTACTGACCAGGCCCGAACCTGCTTGGCTTCCAAGATCAGATGAGATCAGGCGTGTTCAGAGTGGTATGGCCGTAGAAGTGCTGTCACTTCTCTTAGTGCAGTGTGGCTGGTAAAGTAAGGTGCCCCTAGAGCTGTGTTTTCACATCTCCTACAGTAAGATATAGTAAAGTTTTAAGAATTTTGTTTTCAACGAAAACTATAAAATAAGGTATGGTAGGCTGAATAATGACCCCCAAAGATGTTCACGTGCTAATCCCTAGAACCTGTAACTGTTACCTTTTATGGCTATGGGGACTTTGCAGATATAATTGAGTACGTATGTAAGATGGGAGATTAGCCAGGATTTTCCAGGTGAGCCCTCATTGTAATCAGTGTCCCTATAAGAGGAAGGTAGAGAGAGAGTTGACTACAGAAAAGGAGATGTTATGACAGCAGAGGTTGGAGTAATGTATTTTGAAGATGGAGAAAGCAGCCGCAAACCTGGAAATACAGGCAGTCAGTAGAAGCTGGGAAAGGCAAGGAAATGGGTTCTCCCCTAGCACCTCCAGAAGGACCCTGTCCTGCTGATGCTTTGACTTCAGCCCCATGGAACTGAGTTTGAACTCTCCTGGCCTCCACAGCAGTAAGAGAATGTGTGTTGTGTTAAGCCACCCAGTTTGAGGTAATTTGGTACAGCAGCAATCAGTACACAAGGTAATTCTTGTGCTCATGGAGAGCCATGTGCCACTCAGTGCCACTATCTCCTGCATCCCTTGTCCCCAGGAAGGAGTGGCATGGATACACACCACACAGCTATGCAGTGGCCTTTGATATTCTGGGAGCGCAGCTGCAGGGTGGGCAGGGTTGAGACTGCTTGTTGCCTCTAAGCCCTTAAAGAGGGAGCTGATGTGGAGGTCATCTCCACTTAGGACCCAGATACATCCTTTGTGAGGAAGGAGCAGGTGTGTATGTGAGCCACACATTAAAGGTTGTGGGAAGCTAAGCCCACAAAGGAGCACGAGCTGTCAGATAACTCCAGGCCCCATCCGTGAGGGAGCACCTACTTCACCTTGTCACGCCGGTGAGATGGGGCCTCACTCAGCCACATAAGTAAGAGCAAGATTGATGGACTTGGTCACCCCACATAGCAGTTCACTTTCAACATTGCGTAAAACTGTCCAAAAGTGTGGGCAAAGAGAGGAAAATGAAAGACAACAGTAAAGGCCATAAGACAAGTGCACAAGATGGTGTGAGAGGGGGAGAGCATGATCTCCAAATCCACTAATTTGTGGCAGTTCATTAAAAATGGGCCCTGAGATCTTCAGATAGGGTTCCTTTTCCTGAAGAGGAACAGATAGAGGTGCCTCCTTTTCATCTGCTGCTGGTCAGCCAGGCAGCCCCGTAAGTTTGACTTTCACCAACAAAGTGTGTTCAGCACTACCAAGTCTGACAGCTTAGTTTAGCCGGTTATGGTTGGTGAGCTAAAGAAGAGACTTCTGTCCACAAGGTCATGGGTGCCCATATTTTGCAACTCAGTGACTGTGTAGTTGTCCCCCACCATCACCACTTTCAGCAAGGAGCAGGTGGAGGCCAAGGGGAGGGAGCAGCTAGTAGCTCCCAGCTCTCGTAAGTGGACATGATAGCCACAGTACTCTTCTTGGAAACCCAGGCTGTGTTTCTTCTTATAGAACATCTCAATTTGGACTGACATGTTCCAAGTGCTAAATAGCTACTTGGCTAACAGAACAGTGTAAGTGCAGACAGGATTGAGGCTATAAACACAAATCTTTAATTTTAGTCTTCTTTTAACATCTTTGGACCTATTTAGATTTACATACCTTACAATTCACCCATTTAATGTGTATAATTCAGTGATTTTAGTATATTCAGATGTAAACAACCATCATCATAATCAACTTTAGAACATTTTCAGCACCCCAAAAAGAAACCCAAAACCCACTGAGAGTCACTCCACATTCTCTTCTACTCACCCTCCCCCCCCCACTCCCAGCCCTCAGCAGCCACTCATCTATTTTCTGTGTCTATTAAGGATTTCCCTATTCTGGATATTCCATATACTGTATGAAATCTTACAGTATTTGGCCTTATGTGTCTGACTTATTGCACTTAGCAAAGTATTTTTAAGGGTCATCCATGCTGTAGAATGTGTCAGTTCTTCATTCCTTTCTACAGCTGAGTACTATTCCATTGTGTGGGCCCATTGTATGAATAGACCACCTTTTACATATTCATTCATCAGTTAATGAGTTGTTTCCACCCTGTTGCTATTGTAAGTACTGCTGCTGTGAATATTCTTGAATACCTTTTCCTGGGGACATATGTTCTCATTTCTCTTGAGGGCATACCTGGGAGTGGAATTGCTGCATAGACTCATTGTTGCACTGTGCTTTACTTAATTTTTTTATGCATTTTCTTTGGCCCTGTGTGCCTGTTGTTTGCATACTTGAAATAACTAATCATTTTTAGATAGCAGCTGTGCTGCTCACCTCCCTGTGGTCTTAGAGGATTTGTCTCTGTTCTCCTGAGCACTGAGTTGGTGCTAGTGGCCCTGCTTTGTCCAGGTCACCACCAAAGGGACATAAAGAGCTTCTGTCACTTCCACATGTTCTCTCAAAGCGCAGGGTGATCCCTTCACTATGCATTAAAAGAGTTGGGAATGTTTCTATCAAAAATAAATAATAAGTATCCTTGCCATGGCGATGGAGGAAGAGGCAGTGGCAGTATCCAGAGCAGGAGGGTTTGGTGCTGCTCCAGCGTCACACAGGCCAGCTATGCAGTCAAATCTGTTTGATTTTGACAGTTTGGGTATTTTTCTATCCCAAGTTTTCCATGGTCATATCTTCCTTGGATGAAGCTTACTTATCTTTAGTAGACTTCTCTAGAGAAAGTGACAAAGCTGTGACTCCACTTAAGCAAGCTAAAGAACAGTGACATTTAACCAGAAGGCACACCTGAAAGAAAACCTACCAAAGAGAGAGTACGACAACTCTCCTGAAGCAGGTTGTTGTAAAACATTGAGATTTACCTCTAAAGAATTACTCTACACTGTCTGTATAAAATCATGTAAAATATCTTTAACTTAAATGTAGTAGAATGTTTTCCGTGGTCATGTAATAATATTGTTTATGAACATGCATGTCAATAAAAGTATAAGGAATCAGGTGGAACTAAAAAAGTAATAAAATAAAGGCTCAAATCTATGATAAACTCTCCAGTTTTTAATAACAGATTTACAAAGCTAAGTGATAATAGCACACCACTCTCAGTTGTCTGTGTGGAAAGGAAGGAAGAAACGAGTGGCCTTCTCAGCAAGCTGCAGTTCTCTAATGGAGGGCCCTGTCCCTTGTCGTCAGACTAGAGTCTAGACTACTGGTTCTTTTGTGTGAGTTAGAAGTGAATCATCTATACTTTGTTTGAACTGAAAAGCAAATCAGAAATTGGCCCAAAGGGAAGGTTCGTCAGCATGAAGCACTGGGGATGGCTTACAGAGGTGTTTGCTCAGAGCCTGGTGCACAGCTCAGACCCCTGCTGCTTGGATGCAAGGTTCCACCAAGATTCCACATTGAGACAACAGGCACAGTTGATTGGCTACTTAGTTGCTTTCTAGGGAGAGGGCTTAGCTGCCAGATACAGAGATTCAGCATGAGTGAGTCAAGAAACCAAGGAGGTTTCTATGCCAAGAACCTGCATGTGATCCGTGAGGAGCACAATGAGGTGGCACAAGAGTCCTTTGTCCTTGCCATGATTACGCCAACCACATTACAAGGCATAAAAGGTAGCCCATAGGTCTCATCTAATGAGGACTGGTTTCCAGACTCACAGGAGGAAACTAAATCCACACTACTAGGTGCTAGGGTCATGAAACAGACATAGCCCCTGACTTCAGGAGCTCACAGCTTCATGTTGGAGACAAACGCATGAACTATATAAAATACAAAGGCTGGTGCTCTGACAGACAGCACACAGAACATGATTCCACAGAGCCGTTTCCCCAAGCGTGAATTTATGCCTTTTGCCAGATCTGCTAACTCATAATCTCTGGGGATTGGCAAAGAGCCCTCTGGTAAATCTCAACACACATCAAAATCCGAGGCACCAGCAGAGTGGGGGGCTGTATGCCCACGTTGGAGGGGGCCAGGCTGGGACATGGGTCCTGGAAGACTTCCTAGATGGAGAGACAGCCAATCTCAAGACCAAGTCAACCAGGCTATTTATTCCACATTAATTGGCCCCTTTCATACACTGTTGCAATTACTTAAAGTGCACCCTCATTTTTCTGAATTAAAATAATTATCTTTTGGAGATCCCATCTCTGAAGGATGTATATTTCTAAAATAATACTTTTAGCCCAGTCGGATATGTAAGTAAGGAGGAAAGAGATAAGAGTCGAAAATAAAGGGAAAGAGGCAAAAGAAACAAACTCATTAATGTATTTTCTAGGAAAATAATCTTCAAAATTTTTAGAACGGTGGAGGGGATGGAAATAAACAAACCTTATCTTACAATTGACAGCTTTCAGCTGAGCTACTTTAAATGATACCAAGAGCAGATCTGTTGAAATATACTTTAACATCTAGAATTGTGAAAACTAATTAGAAACTTAGGGAATTCTAGATTAGTAATAGCAAGTCGTAAAGGTCCATGATTGTTTGTAAAGAGTGACTTTTAGCTTTTCATTTATAAACTTGACAAAGTCAGTATGCAAAAATAAAAAAGTAGATTTGGGGAGGTCGGATTATGGTTGTTTTTTAGAAAAAATAATACTGTTTTTAGAAATCCACACTGTATTCACAGAATTAACTGAGATTTACAGGATTAGAATTTAGAGAGCTGCTTCAAGTCAGAGTAAGTAGTGTTAACCCAGTAACGCTAGAGGAACTGACATTACCTCTGAGACCATATCTCTTTAAGTGTAAAATACACTGCTCACAAAAATTAGGGGATCAGAGAACGTGCAGATACTCCAGTACTTTCAGCCTTTTATATAGTGCATTTTTACCAATGAAATAAAAGTTGGTTTTGCATAATCGAACAACCTTCTTTGACTTGCTGTTTGCTTTTCTGAAATTCTTAATAAAAAAACATCAAATGCTTTCTTTTATCACTTCATATTCATTTTGAAATATCCCCTAATTTTTGTGAGCAGTTATAGGTAATGATGCCTGCTCTGCATACCTTATATGGATCAGATTAGCCAATAAGGTATATGAATATTTTGTAAACTTTCAAGTAGTAGTCCATTATTAATTATTGCTGTAATTATTACACACAAGTATGAGGTTGTCATAATCTTACTAAAATAGCTTTAGCATGGTTTCACTGAGGCAAATAAAAGTGAAGTATAGGCCCATCTTGCCAGATTGCACTTGCCCTGACAGAACAGAGTGTCTCAGGATCTTTTTAAACTCAGCCATGGCAAACCGTTGGAGGCAGAGAGATGAATTTCCTTGTACTAAAAATGACCACATTTAAAGAAGCAGCCCCATCCAGAGAGAAAGGCCATTATTTGTACATCGCATCTTCCACTGTGTCCATTTCCTAGGGGCTGTGCGGCTGCAGGACCTCCTTCCTGGGGAAGCCAGCAGCCCACCACAATGGGGCAGAGGGTGATGCTCTGCACCAGGCTTGGTCTGGCCCCCAACACTCAGGTAGTCTGGCCTGTGCCCTGGTGCCTGCTGCTGCGTGCCCTGCTTTTCAGCAAGTGAAAGCAGGGTCTGGGCAGGAGAGCCAGAGTCCCCTGATTACTGCTACTTGCTGGCATGGCCGGGCATCCACAACTTGTGATTCAGAGGCCTGATTTCTTCCCCTGGCAGGGAGTCCATCTGGCAGTTGGCTTCTTGAATGCCAATTCTCTCAGCAGGGTATTCGGACACTTTTTTCATCTGCCCAGTGGGGCAGCACCCCACTTGTGGCAGGCCTCAAGTCTGTCTGTCCGTTCTGTGATGGAGGACGGTAGTGAGCACATCGACTGCATAACAGAAGAGGTACTGACACTGATCTTGGTCCTCTTGTTTGGGGGCAGGAGAGCCTCCTGGTATTGGTTCTTTGCTTCCTGGATGTTGTGTTGGAAGGTATGTTCCAGAACTGGGCTTCATGGCCAGTGCTAAGGCTGTGTAAACTGTAACAGATTCTTCACCTCCTACAAGAGTCCAGTGACTAGGGAAGTGGGATTGGTAAGAGAGAAAGTTCTGCAGCCCTGTCCCTGACCCTGTGAGCACTGAGGAATACCAAGGAGCCGCCACACTGGGCTGGCACCAAAGAGAAGGCACTGTGCTCAGTGCAGAAGCCTGACTCATGATGGCACAGCTGGCAGTTTGCCTGAGTTCTTGTTGTGACCATCCCAGAAAAGTGAAGGTTTCATTCTGACGTTATATTTGGGTCCTGAGTTCTGCCCAGTTCTGAGAAGGACTTGGTGACTGAGTTGCAGTGTCGCTACCATCCAACATGTTGTGCTTGTGCACCTGGGCACCTCCTCTCAGAGCCTTGATTATACAATGTTTCACAACCAGCCCCAGGGGACTGGCCAGCTCTGTGCCCGTCCCCTGGGTGGGGACGGACAGCCAACACCTGTCTCCTGTTTTATAACTGTCTGCCCTCCCTGAGCAGTGGTTTGGACCAGGAGATAGAAATCATTCACAATGCCCAGTACCTGAAGAACAGGTGATATAGAGGGTCGGAAGATGTGATCCCTGGTCTACTGGCACTGTGGCATCTTAGAACAGCACTATAAAGTATGAGGACACCCCCCCCGCTCTGGTCTTGTAGATGCACCTAAAGTGCACCGGTGGGTAAATATCTACTTCGGTTTTTTTGAAAAATATTCACCCATTGCAAAAGGAAAAATACTGATAATAATTTTAAAATAATAATAATAATAAAGGCTCATCCCGAATCCTCTTAGATGAAGTGCTCTTCCTCACAAGCAAGGGAGTGAGGACACCCATGGCACCACTTCCTCACCTCCTTGATGGGAAACTCCCTAGGTGGGGCCAGGGCCACATGCATCCTAGAAAGCTGACCCTGTGGTTCTAGGGCCCAGCCCTTGTTAGGAACCACCACCTTACATGTGTTATCTCTTCAAAAAGGAAGTATGCTTCAGCCCTGGCCAGTTGGCTCAGCGATAGAGCGTCGGCCCAGTGTATGGAAGTCCCAGCTTTGATTTCCAGTCAGGGTACACAGGAGAAGCGCCCATCTGCTTCTCCAACCTTCCCCCTCTTGCTTCTCTCTCTCCTTCTTCATCTCTATCTTTCTCTCTTCCTCTCTCTTCTCTCTTTCCTCTCCTCCTGCAGCCATGGCTTGATTGGAGCAAATTGGCCCCAGCACTGAGGATGGCTCCATGGCCTCCACCTCAGGCACTAAAAAATGGCTCCTGTTGCAACAGTATGCCCCAGAATCAAGCAGAGCACTGCCCCCTAGTAGGCTTGCCAGGTGGGACCCTATCAGGGTTCATGCAGAAGTCTGTCTCTGCCTCCCCTCCTCTCACTAAAAAAAAAAAAAAAAAAAAAAGGAAATATGCTTCTTGGAATGGGAACCCTTGCCCGCTGCCCACGACTTTAGGTTCCTTTGTGGTCACAGTTCTCTGTGACCCATTAAAATGGTTTGATTTGCTTTACTCTAATGGCCTGGAATACAAAAGACAGAGGCCATCGCATGGTGGACTTTTGTTTATTTGTTTTTTAACTGAACATCAGACATGCAGAAAACAATGAGTGGCCCAGAAGTCTGACAACAGTGGGTAAGAGTTAGGCAACCCAAAAACTGATCCCCCACACCAGGACCACTGAAAGTGAAGAAGGCTCTCACACCTGTGGGTGTGATTTGGTGCACTGACTATTTCTGTATGTTAAGATCTGGCTTCTGACTCTTTGTGTCTGTTCATTTCTCTCTTCTTTGGCCAGTGCCACACAGTTTTAATTGTATCTCAAAAATGCTTTAATATCTTCCTTTTTAAAGTATTCTTTCTCATTCTCTGCTTTGTATTCATTCAACGAAAATGTTAGTCATTTCTCAACTACCATATTTCCCCATATATAAGATGCTCCCATGTATAAGAGGCATCTTTATTTTGGGGCCCGAAATTTGAAAAAAAAAATGCATTACATAAAGTTACTGAACTCGAGTTTTATTCATCATAAAATTTATACAACTCCTCATCACTGTGATAATTTCCATCTATTAGCTTGTCCTCATCTCTGTCTGATGACGAATCATTGTCTTCTTATATTGCCTCATCCTCAGTTTCATCTATGGCATTTGAAGTGCCACAACTGCTGTATAAGATACACCCAGTTTTTAGACCCCAGATTTTTTGAAACTGGGTGCGTCTTATACATGGTGAAATACGGTGCCTGAAAAAAAAATCTCATTGGGATTTTATTATCATTGTGTTGGGTTAAACATAAATTAATTTGGCAAAGATTGACATTTTTATGTGACTCGGTCTCTCTATTAACATTGCATTTTCTCATTTTATTCAAACTATCCTCTCACCTATCTTATATTTCTAAGTTTTATAGTTTTCTTTCTAAATATTACCCACATTTCTCATTAAGGTTGTATCTTGGTGTGTTGCTGTGACTGCTCTTGCTGTCTCTCCTCCTATCCCAGTGGGACCCCTGCGATGATGCCTCTCATTTGTGAGGAGGTAGAGGAAGCCAGTCTGAGCAGTTACACCCTCCAAATGTAAACCAGATGGAGTCTGCCTGTAAAAACCTGTACATTGTTGATGATAATGGTATCTTCCTATAAAGTTATTGTGAGATTAAAAGAATTAAATACATTTAATTCATTGACTTAATGAGTTACATGCTTAGAACAGTGCCTGCCATACAGTGAGTACTCATTAAATGTTCGTTGCTTTCATTATCATTATCATATTACTATTTTTTAGTGGTTATAGTATAATCATTACAATGTCAAGGGTAAATGAGGTGTCATCCCTGCCTGGTGGTTTTCCCATCCTTAGAAAAGGAGGAGAACAGGGACAGTGTCCCCTTAGTTTCACAAGCACAGCCAGATGCCAATATTTGTCCCTCACAAACAGCATCTCCTTCTCACACAAAACTGCTCTGACCAGCTGAAAACATTGTGGGCCTTTCTTGGGTAGGAAGCTATGCCCTTAGACTCTAACAGGTAGAGGGTGATGAACCTTGGAGATCCTTGAGGTCAGGATCCGAGATCCTGTGGTATTCAGCTTGACAGCAGATGGGCCATGCACATAAGTAACATTTACATTTAATGAGCCCTTACTGGTAGTGTTTTATTTAATACTCCCAACAGCGTGAAGATATTAAATTTATCTGGATCCCAGGAAGTACATGGGGCAATTGGTCCATTTGCTTCAAGTCTAGTCAGTAATTTGATTCTCATAACAGCCCAGTGAAATAGGCAGACAATAGCAGAAGCCCCACTTCAGCGTCCCCACTGCCCCCACCCCAGGCCTCTGAGCCCAGCTCCTCTGAGCCTAGATCAGATTGAGGTGTGTTGACCAGGAGACACACATTGCTTCGGATGCCTAAGCGGTGAAGACCTGAAACATATACGACATTTATTTTCTCGGATCCTCCCCTGTCCCCTAGTAGGTCATTTGTCTGATGAGTCTCAGTGCTCATGAAGTGTTTCTGGGCCATCTACTTGCAACTGAATAATCTGTGTATTCTCTTAATGGACTCCAATGTCAGCTCCTGAAGTTTGTAGAGTAGACGCATGATCAGCTTTAATGGCCAGTTTACTCATGGCAATAGTCTGACTGGCTAAGTCATTTTAGGATTCTGAAGGGACTGTAAATTGCTGCTGTTAATTGCCCTTCCTTACTCCTGTTGACCAATCAGCTCCTCTCACCTGCAGCTCAGAGGTGACATGCTCTGTCATTGGCACTGCAGTGGCCATCCCCAGCTGGCCCCCGATGTGTGACAACACATTTTATGGCCCAAATAAAGGCAACAGAACCGTTACACAAACATTTATTGACTCATGTCTATCGTTTTTGTTGAGGTAACACTTTAATATTTCCTCCCTTTGTGAACTGAATGTTTTTCCCTTGCCTCTTCTGTAATTGCTCTGATTAACCCCATATAGCCTTGGGTTATAACTGTCAACCTTCTCCTGGGCCAAATTTAAATCATTTGATTCTGCTTAACAGTGAGTGAGTAGGTGAACATTCTTGTTACAGTGAATGGTTCTGTCACTGTTTTTTATTGACTTACCTTAGCATTTTCTATAGGAGCTCACCTCCAAAGCTCTTCATAATCACTTGGAGATCTAGGATTTAGAACTAGAGGACACAGAGCCTTATAACCAGGGATACAAGACACTGGTGTGTTTAGTCATCAACTCCTCACTGAGCACTTTCTCATGTCTGGCACAGCCCTAAGGCATGTCAGAGGCAGCCGAGGCTTTCTCCTGCTCTGTCTGTCACTGAGACTCAGAGGAACTGAGACAGGCCAAGTGGTGACAGTACAGGGCCAAGGCAGTGTCACATGGCTAGCGCAGATATGTGTAGTGAGTGTTTCCGAGAGAGGGGGAGACCCAGGGAAGCTTCTACCACTGGCCCAAGGGTGGGAGGTTTTTGCTTGGTGAACATTGAGTCTTTCCTGGCGGAACAAAGATACAGAATCTGTATGCCCCACAGTGACAAGTTTATGGCACAAAGGAGGGCGGCAGCTGTCCAGCTATAAATCCCAGACTATAGGGCCTAGACAGGTGAAAAGAATCTTTATGCCCCCTTGAAATCATTAACATTAAGATCTTATTACTTCATTCTTCCCTCTCTCCTTCAATCAGCCATAAAAGTGTTCTATCTGAATGGAATTTTAAAATTTTATTGCATACTCTGTCAAACTGGACAGTAAATTTAAAGGTTTGTTTTACATTTTCCAAAAGTTGAGTTTTGCATCATTCTTGTTCTTCATTCTGCATCTTTCTTTGGGGCCTTTCACATGGAGCTGACTGGGACTAGGGTATCCATATCACAGCTGCATTTCCTGTAAGTGATCATCTGTCCCCCAAAGGTTTCATCCTTACACTGATGGACTGTGAGAAACAAATGCTTTGTTACAACTATGTTAGAGGGGACTTCTGTCAGGACCACAGCAGAAGGGCCACAGAGCAGGAGAGCCCTGTGTTCTCGATGTTGCCTGCCTATTCAAGAGGTGGCCATCGGCACACATGGCATGCACACCATGCCTGTGTAGAAGGAGCTGTGTTCTTTCTGTGCCAAACGTGTGGGCCAGCCTTCACATGGTCCACCGAATGGATGTCAGATGGACAACTGAATTAACCTTTTTGAAAAGTTTTGCGAGATCTATTAGGAACATAGACATAAACATATTCATTCAGACCTGTTTACCCAATAATTCCACTTCTAGAAACCTTTTATAAGAAAAAGATCAGAGATGTGATAAAAGATTAATACTTTTATAAATGATATAAATGAGAAAATTGTGGTACAACTTTACAATGGAATGTTATGCAGTTATTAAAAATATTCTTTCCAAGAACAGTTAATGACGTAAGGAATATAATAAAAAGTTAAGTAGTAAAAATTATTAAAATAGTGTGTGTGTGTGCACAGTCACACATTTTAAAAGAGATGGATATTGAGTAGGCCCCAATATACATGTGTGGTTACCTCAAATTCTAATAGATATGCTATTGCACCCTTTATTAGAGTTTTTGTGATTACTACAACGGAGTTACCATGACATGAAGGTAATGTTGTACAGAAGTCGGCATTGGTCAGGGAGCAGGCAGAGGAGCAGCATTTTGGAGAAAACACTAGGCAGAGGTCAAAAGCACTGGCCAAATTCATATCTCTTCTCTTCTGCGGGTTGACTTCTCTGAGCCTTCTTTCTTTGCTGAAAAATGTGGGCAGTGATTCTTATGTCTACACCAGTCAGACTCGGTCTTACTGTTGTTTGATTCCCCATTTTGTTTGTCAACCAAGCAATTTTCTGACCTGCTCCTCTCTGTACTCCTGTCACCTGCTTAGTTCAAGCCAAAATTGTGTCTCACCTGCACTCTTGCTGAGATCTTGCTTCACACCAAGATAAAGTGATCTTTAACCACAAGTCTAAGCCCATCTTCCGTTTTTAACATTTTAAAGTTTTTCCTTAGGATAAGTCAGCATCCATGATTTGGCCCCAGCCTACCCTTTACTCTCTGTCTTCTCTGCCTATCCCCCTCCACACTCACTACCCACAATGTCTTTGACATTCCTCCATAAGCCCAAATGTATCATGTGCCTTCCTACCCTCAGCCTCTGTGGGGGCCATGCCCTCTGCCTGGGAGGTGCTTCTCACACTCCCCTGGCTCCAGCTTCTCAGCCTGCTATATTCCTGAGGCCTTGCTAAGATCTGCCTCTTCAGAGAAGTCTTCCTGCTCAGTTCTGAAGGCAGGAACCATGTCTTCACATCTCGGAGGACACAACATCTCCTCACTGCCTGTCTGCCCAAAGATAAAGGGCTATTGGCTGCCCTTCCAAGCCTCCTAGAGTATTTGATGGACCTTTCACCCAACAAGTGTCCAGGGCCTTTCCTTTGAAAGAAAGAATCCTGCCCTGTCTCTAGCTTCACTGCACAGCCATTGGCTCACTGGTACCTCCGGGTCACCTCCAATGTGCAAGGCATTATTAGCAAAAGCAAAGCAGGTGACTGCACTTTGCCAACAGTGCAGTTTCCAGCAGGGAACAACCCTGTGTTGGCAGACCACATCTAAATGTTAGAAGTGCTCTTTCTAAAGTGACCATCTGCTTCTCTCTCCCTCCCACTCCCCTGCTCCCTCTTCCCCTCCCACTGCCAGTGGCTCAGTTGGTTCGAGTATCAGCCCCAGGCGCTAAGGATAGCTTGGTTGGTCTGAGCATCGGCCTCGGGCACTGAGGATGTTCAGATGATTTGAGCATTGGCTCCAGACAGGGGTTGCAGGTGGATCCCAGTCGGGGAACATGCAGGAGTCCATCTTACTTTCTCCCCTTAAAAAAAAGAAAGAGAGAGAAATGTTCTTTCTGACCTTTCACAGCTAATGGAATCCCATGGTTCTTGATTTGTGTCTTTTCTTTGCCTTCAGGTCCACATTGGCCAACTATATTCAACTGACAAACTTATCATTGAGAGTCAAGAGAAGCCCAAGACCTAAAGACCACACCCAGCAGCCACCAGCAGCAACCGTGGACCACCTTCAGCATCCATTCTGCACTTGGGATGGGGCTCCTCTTGCATAAACTTAAAGTAATAATAACCCCTGCTCAACCTGCCCTGTAGGAATTGATAAATTAAGTGAGGTTTCCCTTCTTCTGCAGCCTTAGTGGAAAAAGAAGGCTGTATCTCTTGGATCAAACATTCAAATGAAGAGCTGGTGCTCACTTAGAATAATGCTGCATATTATTGTGTTTCCTCTCCACCCCCCTCTTTAGTAGCTCATAACCACTTGTACTGAGCATCTCCAGACTTTGTTTCTTAGTCCTCAGCAATAAACAGAATTGTCTCCTGAGCTTGCTACACCAATCCACTCATCCTGAATGCACTTGCGCTTCCCGTTGCTGCAGGCCCTGCAGAGGGTACCGGAGGGACCAAAAGGGAGGCCCAAACCCTGAGCCAAGTCCTCCCTTTGCAAAAGCAAGTCCAGGCACCAGAGGAGATTTGGGGGACAGAATGGAAGAGGGCAGGGCTGAAGGGACAACCACAAGAAAGGCACGTGGGTGAATACACACCTAGGGACAGGGCACTCCATACTTGGCTGCTCAGAGAGATCTGAGGGTTGGCACCACCTAGGAGCAGAGCCCCAGCTTATTCCAAAGCTTTTGAGTGAGAATGGCCCATCTCACAGTGGTAGTAGCACCCTGCACGGGAAATTGGCAAAGTACTGCATAGGTAATGCTTCCCAAAGCTGGTTCCCAAGGTCCCTCACTGAATCAGACTCTCCTGGAGATCCAGAGAGTTTTTAAAAAATGCACCCCTGCTCTTAGATTCTGACTCAGTAAGAGGTGAAGTGCAATAATTTATGTGTACATTTTTAAGCTCTCCTAGTATTTTTAATGTTTAGCCAGCTCATGAAACTGCTTTTTGGATATACTACAGGTTAAAAGAAAAAGACATTTGTATGGATTTATCCTTGGACACAAACTTGTTCAAAACGTGAGGAGAAGGTATTCAGTCAGCTACTTGACTTCTGGAGAGTTTATGAAGAACACAGACACTGAGTGACTTTTTTGTTTCCCTTTATAAACAGTACTAAGTGAATTTATTTCTGAATGTGTATAGGTTTGGGACAGACTCACATAAATATTTACAGGTTCTAAAATAGTGGTGACCGTGTCACTGACATGCCACTGCACTGCTCCTCCCCCATCTTTTAATTCACATAAGTCAAACATGTGTAGTCTGGGGCCATGTCCTCATGCTCATGTTGAAAGATAATGTCTGCCCATCTCATCTATGGATAGTAGGTGTTGTAACTGCACTGAAGATGGATTCTATTTTTCAATACTGCTTGTGACTTCAGAATGCTTTTGCCCATGGCAAACGTCTTATGCACCTGTAAGATGAAGCAGTTCTTAGTAGATCCTGGATCTGTGACCCCTTGAAATAGTTCACACAGAGACTCAGGGCTACAGTGTGAGAATAAACATTGAACAGATGGCCAATGTCAGTAATGTGGGAGATGCTGTCTCCCCCTGCCCCTGACTCAGTGTGGTTGGTCTCCCCGCCCCTGGTGCGTGGCTCTGGGTCACTTCCCACTCAGCATCAGTAAGGTTTATGGCTGTTCAGCAACAACTTTATCCAACAATGGTGCTAGCTAATGGACATCACCTCTGATTTGTTCTTAGTTAATTAAGCAGCTGCTACTTGTTTTGTCTACATACAAACCTCTTTCCTACAAGTCTCCAATTTCTAGCAGGCTGACAACTCCGTAGGAGACTTTTTCTCCAGATTTTAGTCACAGAGACATTGGACCCAGCAAACTTGACTTGTTCTGCAGGCCTTTAACCACAGGTTGCTTATATGTTAACTAAAGCACAGTAATGGGCTTAAACATGCCTGAAGCCTTAATAAGCGGAGCTAATTTTTAAAACTCAGATTAAAATTATCCGTGCATTTAGAATCTGTGGGAGAAAGTGAATGAGAATTCAGTGACATAAAAGCCATGAACAGAGGTCTTAATCTTCCCTCCAATTTCAGGTGCAGGTATAGCAAGCGGAGTCTTGTTCTGAGTGTCTTCCAATTCAGAGGACCCCAAGCTGTTTGTAGAGCTTTGAATAAAGTGACATTCCCATGGGACACTCACTTGTGTTTTTATAGCAAAGCATTCCACTTGCTTGATTGACTAGGCCCCCCCCCCCCACTGAGGCACTGGGGTGAGAGGACTTGTGTTCAGCCTCACAGAACTCTGGTACGTGTGATTGTCCTGAAAGTAGTATTGGGGCTGCAGTCTAGAGATTACTGTACAGTGTCAACATTTAGAAAGTAAGAAAAATCCGCTGTAAGTTGACTTCTCCTGTGACAAAAACCAGTAGGGAAGCATGGCTATTTCATAGACCTTCAGAGTCAACATTTCATTGGTCTAGCATAACGCTTTGCTACCTGGGAAACCCTAAATGGCCAAGTGCATGACTTTTTCTGGTGCCTGTTGTTCTCTGGACTGTAGAACTGAAAGGTCATCATGGAATTGACAGTTTGCTTTACATCTACTCTGCCCTGCCACCAAGTAGCCGATATGTCTAATTCCTTCACCATAGCTACCAGGCATCTCTAGTCCCTGAATACAATAAAAATACCGCCTGGCATCTAGGAGCACAGTGGGTAGACTGGGATGAAGTCTACAAAGATGACAAAATGTCAGAGCTAACATATTAAAGTTCACCTAGTCTAACCCCTTAGTCTGAAGATGTGAAAACTAAGATCCTAAGCATCTCCAGATCATTTGCAAATCCAGGCTCTTTCCCCAGCACCCCTTTCCCTCATCCTTTAATTCATTCAGTGTTGATCGAGCCAGCTGGTGCCAGGTGCCAGGGAGAAACCAGTGAATAAGACACAGCCTCTGCCTTCACAGAAATTGCAGTCTAGCAGGAGGGTTAAATGAAAAAATGACAAGCCTAACGAGTCTTACAAAGGGTGAAATACAGGAACCTAGGAACTGATGATGAGGCCCTAGCAGGCTGGCTACCCAGCATATGGATGTCCCGGGTTCAATTCTCAGTCAGGGCACACAGGAGAAGCGACCATCTTCTCCCTCCTCTCTCTCACCCTTCTCTGTCTCTTCCGCTCCCACAGCCAGTGGCTCAGTTGATTCGAGCATCAGCCCCATAGCAAACCAAAGAATATGTAGGCCAACAGCCAAAACTGGTCTCCTGTGTAGAGCCATTTCCACAAGTATCTGCACAGTACAAGCACAGAGTGCAAGTGTCATGTGTCTTATGGACAAAGGGCTGCTAACTACTGGACCCTATTAGGATGAACATCTAGAACAAAACAGGACCAAAAAGAGAAAGGAAAGTAGAGTCAGCAGGACTTGGTGATTGATTGGATGTGAATTGTGCAGTGGATGTGAAGGGAGTCCAGGTTTGGGGCCTGAGCAGACTCTGAGCCACCAGCTAAGACAAGGCAGGAGTGGACACTGTCTATAGTTTTCTCCTCTGGCCAAGTTCAAACTTCAAGTTCAAGCAGAAAGGCTAGTGTCTACAAATTAATCTGTTACTTCCAAAGGTTGAAAATATTATTTGTTTATTCATTTTACCAAAAAATTCCACTGGAATAATGCAATTTGAAAACCCCTCAGAAAGAGGTTTTTCCCATACCTCTATAGAACCGATCTCCCCTTCTATAGGGAAAGCCTATAGATATGAACCATCAATGGGGACAGGGACAATAGTGGAAATTTTCCTATATTGAGCAAAAGGTGATCTGAAACTTTGAAAATAACCCTGAGCAAGGTGGGTTTACATACTCTAAGTTTCTAAGAGTGAAACTAAAATGCACAGTAAGATATCAATAAGGGTATAGAAAGTACACAGTCACATGTCATAGCACAACAAGCTGCTTTCTTTGCTAAGTATCTAATGCAAATGATCATTTGCTTTATAGATTAAAGGTCATCTCAGGTACTGAGGCTGAGCCTACACACAGCAGAAGTGAAGAAATGGTAAGCACTCAAAAAGCAGGAGGTGAATGTGCTTCCAAACCAAGGACAACGTTCTCTTTGATTAGGAACTCTTCTGGATTTACCCACAGTCATAGGTGAGAAATTCCTTGATGAATATTCTCTGAACCCAGATGACCAAGTCTTTTTTCTTTTTTAATTTTTATTAACTTTATTTTATTGTGTAAGATGACCAAGTCTTGACTGAACATACCCAGATAGACTGCTTGAAGAACATTTTAAAGATTCAAACTGTTGGCCCTGGCCGGCTGGCTCAATGGCTAGAGCGTCAAGTAATTGGACGTCTCAGGTTTGATTCTTGGTCAGGGCACACATGAGAAGCAACCATCTGCTTCTTTTCCCTTCACTCTCCTCCTTCTCACTCTCTTCCCGTCCCACAGCCAGTGGCTTGACTGGTTCAAGCATTGGCCCTGGGCAATGAGGATGACTCATTGGTCCCAGCATTAGCCTCAGGTGCTAAAAATAGCTCAGTTGATTTGAGAATCAGCCCAAGACAGGGGTTTCCAGGTAGATCCTGGTTGGGGCACATGTGGGAGTCTGCCTCACTATCTCCTCTCCTCTCACTTAAAAAAATTACAATTGTTAAACTATGCTGTTGGCTTCATGACCAGTAGCCCATTGTGTGATTCAGAAGTCACAGGAAACAGTCACATTGTCTGTGTCATTCATATGGACACATGTGTTGAGGTCACACGGACTAAGGCAATGAAGACCATGAGGATGTTCATTATACAAACAAATGGGACAACCAGCAAGAACCTGACACCATACATAACCATGTGGGCAGATGCCTCGTCACTCATCTAGTATTTGCCAGTTATCACAACACAATCTGGACAAAAGCTGGAGCTTGTCAGAGAAAACAGTGATTTATGAGCCAGCAGGCTTTTCTCTGATGGTCACCCAGCAGCTCCACGGGCAGTAGCTCATCTTACCTCTGAGGACAGTAACAACTTCATGTTCCTACCTTCCCATGTCCCTAATTAGTACTTTAGGGACCCTTCATGATATTGAAGTTTCTTTGGGGAGTAGAACAGAAGCTCTTGCCTTTGCCCAACAGCTAAGTTTTAAGTCTAATGACCCTGAAGAGAGAACCCCTGAGAACTCTCCTAAGTGAATGGACTGTGTTATTACCTGAGGGACCATTGATACTGCAATTGTGACAGCAAGCAAAGTTGGTGTCTTGTCTGGAAATTAGATCACAAGCAACTGTTGACATCAACTGAGCTAGAATCACACTTGTCCTCAGACTCCACATACCTGCTGACCAGTGTGACCGTGCCAGGAAGCGTTTTGGCTACACCTTCCCGAGAACCCCAACCTCCAGGGGTCTTTCAGCAGGGAAGCAAGGTAAACAGCTTCCTATAAACAGCCTCCTGCAAGCTTTCCTACTAACGTGACGAACTTCCTCAGAAAGATCAGTAGTGCTAGAAACCATTTTCTCTCATTAGCCAGAAAATTATTTTGAGAGCATCACTTAAATGTCTGTCAGTTAAACATTGTTAAAACATTTCAGCAGCACTTCCTTACTAAGTGAATGTATGTGATTTCATCTATCTTGGATACAGATGGTTTAACAACAATATAACTGATTCTAGGTTTGAAAGGAATATTTCATGTAGGTGCAATATGTGTTCTACACAGCACATGTAAGATAGTGACCAAGGACCAAAATGTCACATAACGCTAAGTATCTTGTGAAGATTTGCCAGATATACCCTTCTACTCATGCTTCAAACATGCAATATTTAGAATAATTTGCCAAAATTTAGCATGTGTTTACCGCAAAAACACAGCCTTACACTTCCTTATAAGATATAAATAGAAGCTTGTTCAGAGGGGGAACAAGATATTGGTAACTGAGATTACAAGAAAAGAAAGCATTCTTTTTAAAAGTTGGGAGAGGCCCAGGGCTGTTGGCGCAGTGGTAGAGTGTTGGTCCAGCATGTGCAAGTTCCAGGTTCGATTCCTGGTCAGGGCTCACAGGCAATGTGTCCATCTGCTTCTCCACCCCTCTTCCTCTCACTTCTCTCTCTCTCTCTCTCTCTCTCTCTCTCTCTCTCTCTCTCTCTCTCTCTCTCTCTCTCTCTTCACCCTCCTGCAGCCATGGCTCAATTGGAGCTAGTTGGCCCTGGGTATTGAACCCAGGGGCGGATGGCTTCATGGCCTCCACCTCAGGCACTAATAACTTAGTTGCTGAGCAATGGAGCAACGCCCCAGATGGGCAGCGCATCGCCCCCTAGTGGGCTTGCTGGGTGATCCTGGTCAGGGCATATGAGAGAATCTGCCTCCGCCTCTCCTCCTCTCACTGAATAAAAATAAAAAGGTTGGGAGACAGGAATATGGTGTCATGAGAGGAATGCGGTTAGTGGGAACAAACCAGCATGGGACAGCCTGAGACCTGGGGATGCCATCATGTATGCTCCAGCTGAGCCACTAATTGCTGTCATCTAAGTCCCATCAACCTTTGCTCCTTCTGGGCAGATCCCAGGATCCATAATGACCTTTCTAGCTCTAAAAGCCAGAAGTTTCAATTAAGCCAAAAGAAAAGAAACCATTCTTGAGACCCTCTGAATGTTAGTTTTTGGACTAGTTAGCAGGATATATTCAGGACCAGCCCCAGCATTGGGTCTTGTCTTGTGTGGAGGTTTGGTGCTATTTTAGGTGGACCAGAGCTATCAGCCCAGCCTGAGGTTTATGAGAGCCCACAATCTGGGACTAAACTGCCGCTAAGCCAGCTGGCCCCTGAGCCTTGGAGGGGGTCCTTGCCCCTTTAGAATCCTCACTTGCCTCTGGTCCAGGGTCTGACCCAACAAGTGTGCTTCTAATTTTTTCTGAGCTGAAAACTTTTTTCTTCCCGGTTCTGCTGGCTTCTGAAATTCCTAAAGCAGAGTTGGACTCACCTGAAAAAGAAAGGGGACGTCTATCTCTTGCCTACCAGCAACAACTTTTCCCTTGCATGTCTTTCCTACAGGCACATGGTTAAGAGTTCTGAATGTACTCAGGGAAGAGAAAACAGTCTGGGGTGGAGGCAAATTGTGGGACAGCATGAGACAGGGATCCCTGTCCCTGAGAATCTAGTTTCATTATTGGAAGACCAGCTAGACATATGTTAAACAACTAGAAAATGAGCCTGACCAGGCGGTGGCACAGTGAATGGAGCATCAGACTGGGATGTAGAGGACCAAGGTTCGAGACCCCGAGGTCGCCAGCTTGAGTGCGGGCTCATCTGGTTTGAGCAAAAGCTCACCAGCTTGAGCCCAAGATCGCTGGCTCGAGCAAGGGGTCTCTTGGTCTGCTGTAGCCCCCCGGTCAAGGCACATATGAGAAAGCAATCAATAAACAACTAAGGAGCTGCAATAAAGAGTTGATGTTTCTCATCTTTCTCCCTTCCTGTCTGTCTGTTCCTATCTGTCCCTCTCTGACTCTCCCTGTCTCTGCAAAAAAAAAAACAAAACTAGAAAATGATCAAATGCTGAACCCTCCAAGAGAGCCTGAGAATAGCAGGGCTGCAGAGAAACTCACAAAGATCCTTGGGTCTGAGTAAGCTTCTGAGGCGAAGTCAAGTGTTAGGTAAGGAGACAGACAGCTTACCTGTGCTAGGCATGCACCAAAGCGGGGGGTAAACTTTAGTTCCCTAGAGCTTCCTGTTGAGAAAAGAAGGACAGGTCCATTGGTAGCCCAAGCTGTAGGCAGCCTCAAAAGCCTTCATCTTCCAGCTCTGCTTACCTGATAGTGAGATCCTGGCTAAGTTGCTTCTCTAAACTTCTGTTTCCTCATTTATGAAAAGGTGGGCTGTTATACCTGCCTTACAGGGTAGCCATAGGATTGTAAATGCATAACGCCACACAAAGATCTTCTACCATATTTGATATAGAGCAAGCAAGCCATAACCATTAGTTCCCTTATCATTCACTTAGAAACTGTGTCAGACTCTTTAGGGATGGAAAAGTGCAGGTGTAAATTCTTTTCTTAATTACAGTACATTTAACACTATTTGAAGACACAAATATAAACAGCTTTAGCCTGACCAGGCGGTGGCACAGTGGATAGTGTCGGACTGGGATGCGGGAGGACCCAGGTTTGAGACCCCGAGGTCGCCAGCTTGAGCGTGGGCTCATCTGGTCTGAGCAAAAGCTCACCAGCTTGGACTCAAGGTCGCTGGCTCCAGCAAGAGGGTGCTCAGTCTGCTGACGGCCCGCAGTCAAGGCATATATGAGAAAGAAATCAATGAACAACTAAGATGTTGCAACGGCAATGAAAAACTGATGATTGATGCTTCTCACCTCTCTCCGTTCCTGTCTGTCGCTATCTATTCCTCTCTCTGACTCTCTCTCTGTCTCTGTTTAAGGGGAGACGTTATCTAGAGGCACAGGTAAAGTAGGGTTAGAAGGGGCAGGAGTAACGTACAGAAGGAGGAGAAATTACTTCTGTCTGAGCTATAAACTCTCCATTTTATTGGTGGGAAAGAAGGCTGTTAAGCAAGGGACAGGTGGTATGCAATAGACTGACTGGGTAGTGACACAAAAAATGCCCATGAGTGGAGAGCCCACCAGAAAACTGTTGGGGTAACTTAGATGCAAGAGAGCCAAGGCCATGCAAATTGGATGTAGACAAAAGACAATCCAAATGAGATTTGAGAGATAGGGTATACAGAAGAAAGAATGGCAGAAAAGCAAAGGTGACAGGAATACTTTGATCCTGAAAGACTGGCAGAATAGGATTGCCCCTTGCTAAAATAAGAAGATGTAGGCCAACATCACATTTCCGTTAATGCAAACAAATACTCATCTACATACACTGCATTACTGTGTCTGCATTTTGGGCACGCATGTGTTTGTGTGTGTGTGTGGAGGGCGGTTGTAGTAGAGATGCTGAGGTACCTGCCTATCTTAAGAGCCCCTTTTTCTCCCTCAGGCCTCAGGAGCTCTTGACCACCATTTTGCATTATACTCTTTTCCCCACTTCCAGCCACAGGTAATGGAACAGAGATGGACACCCAACCCAAACAGAGTCAAATTTTTTTCTTCTAGGAATGTAGAACTGGGAGTGAGAGTTCTAGTTCTGTCTGCTCATTCTTTCCTGAGTACACTGAGAACTAGTTCTATCTGGGCTGTTTCTGGAACTCACGTGACATGGAATGGGGTGGTGCACAACAGCCATCTACCATCTGTCACGTAGACAACGAAGAGGAGAGATCCCGTCTGCAGGGAGAGAAAATTGCAGCAGAACAGAGCAGACGAGAGGCAGAGAGTCCCTCCCAGTTCCAATAGTATCACAATTCTTGGCTTCCAGGCCCCAGAGAGGCCCAGCTGCCCTTAGAACCCACACCTTCCCCAGTATCCATCAAACCAACTCACCTGTTTGCTCAAGTTAGTTTGAGTTAGTTTCTATAACTTACAGTTTGGAACGTTGAATAGTGCTGTGTTTTATGAAAATAGGGAGCCATGCTGAAGCCTGCAGAAAGTTAGTTCACATTGTTTGGTATGTAAGTTCCTCAGTGAAAAGGGGACCTAGTCCCACTGTCAGTCCTCAGAGGAAGTAGATAACTAGAACTTTGATTAAAGGACCTAGGTAGGGGGAGAGAGATTGAGCTCTTACCAGATACTAAGAGGTCTAGATGTCTTGAACCCTCATGAGAGACCAAGGAGGAAAGGAGGAACCCAGCAAAACCTCCTTTCTTTCCTGTGGATAAACTGCAGACCCACTGTCTTCTGTGTGCTTGTATTGGTTGTAACTGCATATAGTTAAAAGCAATGGATCTGGGATCGACTGTTCAGGGTTCGAATCCAAGCTCAGTCTCTTTCTCTCTGGGCACATTACTCAACCTCTCTGAAACTCAAATTTCTTCAGCCAGAAAGCAAATCAACACCTAATCTCACAGCATTTTGTAGGAGCCTGTAAGGGAGGACATTAAATAGCACCAAACTCTTCCCAACCCAAGTACTGTACAGTTTAGGAAATAAGAAAAATGAGGGCACCTAACCAGGCGGTGGCACAGTGGGAAGCACGTCAGACTGGAACACAGAGGATCCAGGTTCAAAACCCCAAGGTCACCAGCTTGAGTGCGAGCTCATCCAGCTTGAGTGTGGGACCTCTGGCTTGAGCGTGGGATCATAGACATGGCTCCATGGTCACTGGGTTGAGCCCAAAGGTCACTGGCTTGAGCCCAAGGTCGCTGGTTTGTGCAAGATGTGACTTGCTCTGATGTAGCTGCCCGGTAAAGGCATATATGAGAAAGCAATCAACGAACAACTAAGGTGCCACAATGAAGAATTGATGCTTCTCATCTCTTTCCCATTCTATCTGTCTTTGTCTCTCTCTCTCTTTGTCTCTGTCACAAAAAAGAAAAATAAGGGTCAGTAGAGACAGATATCATCTTTATAATCAGTGTAGGCTACTCACAACATTGTCACTTGTGAGTATCAAATGGGTTAAAGTCCATACTTGGTGGAAACCCTCCACACCAGGGTAGTATGAGTCTGCAGTGTGTACACAGTGCCCAGGCAGTGACCTCAAACTAGTGTGAGAGGAGAACCCCCCTCAGAACCTGTGAGAGATGAACTCCCCCGCCAAGGACTGCCCTCCCAGATCACTGTGGGCAGCTGTGAGGAGTAGGGCAAGATTGCACAAGTGTGGGAGAAACCTCTCCGAGCAGTTAGGAGTAGGGACAAAGTGCCTCCCACCCCGTCCCCCAGTGATAGTTGTTCAAATTGAATGAAGTAATCCAGGCACATGGCATGCCATGCTGAGTGTTGAGTCAAATAAAAATCAGTCATTCTTCTTAGCAACAGAGGGACATAATTGACAAGTTAGGATACAAGTGTTCTGCCCACCATGGCGCCCAGTGGGTGCCTCACTCAGGGAGATGGGAGTGGGACACATGGCTCTGTAGCTTGCTCTCCACCATCCACCCTGCCCCAGAGGGGATGGGAAGATCTCCATGTGTGGGCTGGGACTGCTGAATGCGTTGTTTTCAGTCTTTGACTATCACACACCATGCTGCTATAAACATTCTCGTATGTATGTGTCTATGGATACCCATAAGCACACACTTCTGTGCAAATGTGGAATTTCTGATCAGGGTGCTATGTGTATAGTCATCTTCAGTAGAAACTGCCAAACAGGTTTGCAACCTGACAGTCCCACTCCTTGAAAATCTTTAGACATACTGTGTGTAAGAACAGGATTGGTGTAAAGGGCTAGGTGGCCCAGGCTTGAGCCTGAGAAGCAGCTCTCTGCCATGTGAGGCAGCAGCCTTTGTCCAAAGACAGCTCTCCACCTCCACCATGAGGGAGGCCCACCAAGGGAAACAGAGGCAGAGCCACAGAGCCTACTGGCACTATCCTAGCAGAGACTGTCTGAGTACCAATCCCAAGGATTCTGAGGGTCAGATTGAATGAGGAAAATGGCATTTTCTACATGTGTGGAGCTGGGTGAGGTTTGGAGAAGAAAGAAAGGTGGAGGGCTGAGTACAAAGAATGTGCCCATGAAGGTAGATTTGGAGTTGTCCACATAGAGTAGGGGTCGGGAACTTTTTTTGGCTGAGAGAGCCATGAACGCCACATTAGCTAGCTGACTAATTGATTCAAAGGAGGGACATTTACTTCCTGACCTCACAATGACCCGTGTACATTAGGCATTATCCAATAAAAATTTGGTGTTGTCCTGGAGGACAGCTGTGATTGGCTCCAGCCACCCACAACCATGAACATGAGCGGTAGGAAATGAATGGATTGTAATACATGAGAATGTTTTATATTTTTAACGTTATATTTTTTTATTAAAGATTTTTCTGTGAGCCAGATGCAGCTATCAAAAGAGCCATATCTGGCTCATAAACCATAGGTTCCTGACCCCTGACATAGAGGTTTGACTGTACCAAATGCAAGCTCCATGAGAGTCATGGCCCTGGCACATCTTAACCCCCACAGATTCCAATGCCGTGGCTGTGCCTACCGCACAGAAGAAGCTCCAGGCCACTTGCTGGGCAAATGAATAGATTTCCAACAAACTGACTGAGGAAACGCTGGCCACTGCAAAGGATGTAAAAAGAATCGAACATGGTTTTATAAAAGAGCAGAGAGTTAAAGGTTTTTGGAGTACAGGATAATTGGCAGGAAAATCAGCCTTAAGAAAGACTGACAAGGAGCAGCTTGTAGGGGAGGTCAGTCAGGAAAGGGCAGCCACATTCACGAAAATGTATGTTCTATGATACCAAACAGTAGTCAACAAACAGGAAGCCCTCCAATAGTTTCTTAAGATAGGGTGGATAGTTTTTGCAGAAGCTATTTCAAGGAAATGTAACAGATGAAAGTCATATAAATATATACATGCTATACACCTTATGTCCTAACAACATGTATATGAAACACACTTCCCATCATAGGAACAACAAGGAATAAGTAGCATGTCTGCTGTCCAGTTAACAACAATTTGTCTGGTTGGTACACTGGGGCCAGTGTAATTTTTTTCCCCCAAAATTGGAAGATTTGTTTATTCTTCATACATTTTAATGAAATCAGACACCATTTATCCTCAGATCAGAATCAGTAGAAACCAGCTGGCAGAGGCCAGAGGGAAAAGAGAAAGAGAACTAAGGACGCCGACACTTCTCAGCTAAATTCTCTTTGCGTTTACAGTGATCTAGTTGGGCAGACTTACTGTCCCCAAATGTGAAGGCACATACTTGCTGGGCAAGGGGGCTTGGCTGAAAGCACACAGGTGCCGGGGCTGAGCGTATATCAATGGCCGGCCTGGCCCCTACGTGCGCACCCCATCATGCCGTCTGCCTGGCAGCCTCTTCGCCAGCACAGCACCAACAATGCTTTAGGCTCTTCTCAACACTAGGTTTTCTTTAAAAAAAAAAATGTTTAATTTAATTTTATGATTAATACATTTTATTTTGAGATGGTTTGCAACTCACAAGAAATTGTAGAAATAGCACATAACATTTTCATGTATCCTTCCCACAGTCTTACCCAATGATGATATCTTTCCATAACCTTAGGAAATCGTCAAAGCCAGGAAATCCATGTTGATACAAGACTGTTAACTCAGGGTTTTCAACCTCATCACTGAGGGTGTTTTTGTTTTGTTTTGTTTAGAGCAGTGGTTCTTAACCTGGGTTCTATAGAGCCCTAGGGGTTCAATGAGTAGGTCTCTGGGGTTTGGAGAAGCCTCTGCCGCGGAGGTAAAGACACACTTGTGTAAAGTTGTGATGACTCGCCCCGCTTGGCCATCACTTGCTACAGAGGATCATGTTACATTGCTTGGCCAACCAGTGCTGCGGGGAATTTAGTCCGCGCAGTAGTCAACGGCTGTGGTAGTTGTACGTCGTGTGGTTTCTTTCTTAATATTTTAATCCATACTAAATATGTTGAGCAAAAAAAGAAAGTGGTCAGATGAATATGTACAAGATGGATTCACATGTATCACGGAACGGGATGGGAGTCAGCGTCCTATCTGCATGATATGCAATGCCAAGTTGAGCAACTCTAGTCTCGCACCGGCAAAATTAAATTTGGAAAAAAAAAATCATATTTTATTTATCACTAAAGAAGGGTTCGGTGAATGCACATATAAAACTGGTGGGTTCGGTACCTCAAAAAAGGTTAAGAACCACACTGGTTTAGAGAGAGAGAGAAGATCAGATAGGAATAAACAGGAACGGAGAGAGATGAGAAGCATCAACTCATAATTGCATCAGCTTAGTTGCTCATTTATTGCTTTCTCATATGTGCCTTGACCTGGGCGGGGGATGGGGGGCGGTCCAGCTGAGCCAGTGACCATGGTGTCGTTTCTATGATTCCGTGCTCAAGCCAGATGAGCCTGCACTCAAGCCGGGGACCTCGGGGTTTCCAACGTGGGTCCTCAGCATCCCAGGCCAATACTCTATCCACTGCACCACCACTTGGTCAGACAGCACTGAGGTTTTAGGCCAGACAATTCTCTGCCCTGGGGGCTGTCCTGTGTACTGTAAGATTTTAGCAACATCCAATGGATACCACTGGTGTGACCACCAAAGATATTTCCAGATCAGTGATCTCTTTTAAATGACAAAATTGCAATCATCAACATTTTTTGAGATATAAATAAATTACTAGTGCTCCTATCTTAACACTTTAAAAACCATGTCTCCTACCACCTCTTCACATACTCTTCCTCCTCTTCTGTTACATTTTCATTCTCTAGCACGTATTATTACACACAAAGTGAATCCTGAGGGTATTGTCTTAAAAGTTAAAGAAAGCTTTCTACTTTTTCCCTGAGTTTTAGAAAAAAGACATCATGCTTTTTATTTTTTGAAGAGTTCACTCACACATAGGTCTGTGAACCTGCTCCCAGAAATGGATTCATTTATGTGAAAACATATTTCTTAGATTAGATTGTGTCAACATAGACCCTGGAGATACAGCAAAGCCTCACACAGGAAGCACTAATACTGGCCTCTGTGGAGCTCTGGATCACGGTGATGTCTTGTCTTCCCCTGCATTTTTGGTTTCCCAGAGAGATCATCATGAGACTGCTCCCCCTTGACTCCTCTGTGTCCTTCATAACCCCCCTACCCATTCTTACTGCATGTGCCTCTGAACCAATTCACCTTCACTGGGTCAAGGACCTTAATTTGTTTTTGTCACTAGAGTCCATTTAGAATTTGGAAAGAGAGCCACATGAAAAATTCATGGAAACCAGAAACAAGACATGGTGGATTTAAGGTCTGGTATTTCGGCCCTGGCTGGTTTGCTCAGTGGATAGAGCATCAGCCCGACGTATAGATGTCCCAGGTTCGCATCCTGGTCAGGAAGAGAAGCAATCATCTGCTTCTCTCCCTCCCTCTCTCCCTTCTCACCCTCTTCCCCTCTCACAGTCAATGGCTCAATTGGTTTGAGTGTCAGTTGCTGAGGACAGCTCGGTTGATTCCAGTATCGGCCCCAGACAGGGTTGTTGGGTGGATGCTGGTCAGGGCATATGCAGTAGTCTGTATCACTATCTCCCCTCCTCTCACTTAAAAAAATAAAATATTTAAAATTTTTTTTTAATTATAAAAAATATGAGTTTGGTATCTCTGTTATATTTTCTAGAATTAAATGAAAAAAAGATTTTGACCAAATATAAAAATGAGTATGCTGATCTTTAGTTTTTCTTTTTTTCTCATCATGTGGTTACTTGAAAGAAAAAGAAAGAAAGAAAGAAAGAAAGAAAGAGAGGAGGGGGAGGGGGGAGGGAGAGGGGAGGGAAGCCTGGAAAAATAAAGTACCGAATTGCTTTATATCCTTTATTCAAATTAGAATGTCAGAACGTTGGGTTCAGCTTATTTTTGTTTGTTTGTTTAACATGTATAGAAAAATGCCATACAACAGAGCAGCAGACAGAAAGGTATCTTTTTAATCAGAATTGAAAAGACATTTGCAAACCACAAAGATATAACTATCCTTTGGGGTTTTGATACAGTGATTTTTAGATTAAATAAACACTTCCAAAGCTCACATTCATAGGAATGTATTACTCATCGCAAACTTCCCACTGGGCACATTTCTCAAGCAAATCTTAAAACAGAGGTTAACGAGTTTATTTCCTCACATTATTAGAAGGAACTGTGTAAATATGGTCACATAAAATGTACTTGCTGCTGCAGCCCGGCTGATCAAGGAGCCCTTGACACCCTGGTCTCACTAAAGAGGCAGACACCGTGCGATAATAGCTGATGGTCATCTCCCCTCCAGCTCTGACAACCAACCCCACCCCAGTCAGGGCTGGGGGCCTCATCAGCTTCCTTGGCAAGTCAGAACCCTCCATAGCAGTGTCCCTGGAAAGCTCGGGGACTCAGGACACACACCTGGTCAGGCTCCGTTTTATAGTCAGACCCAGGAGAAATGATTTAGGCACTGCAGTGATCTTACAGCGGCAGCAGATCTTCACAACATTGGGCTGTGGGCCAACACAAACTCCATCATCACTCACAAGGAGCTACTGCCCATAAGATGGGTCTCCCTGCCCTACAATGCCAAACCTCTGCTGTCACATAATGCATCACTTACCACACCTGTCCATCACTGCCTCTTATACCTGTGCCTATAGAGACTGTTACTAAGTCATTTGAGAAACTCTTGGCTGCAACGCATTTATCTGGATAGTGAAGATTCCATTTGTAAGATCTGAACCAACTAGATGTTGTCTTCAACCTCACCACAGCCATTAACGCACTTCTGCCCAGGCCTGAGTCTGCAGGGGTTGGAGGACACATCACTGGAAGCAGGTGTTTCATGCAGGGTGATGCCTTTACTACCCATTTTGAAGATGTTTTCTCTGCCAAAAAAAAAAAAAAGTCTTTCAGGGCACATTGCACCAATACATAAATTTATTTTTTATTTTTAATAACTTTCTGGCAAACATCCAAGTCCAAAATAACTCAGGATCTAGAAATAGAAGCAGTTTTCAGTGGATAGTAGGCAAAGGTGGGGGATTCACAGACCTTTCTAAATATATACTGTTTTTGTTTGGGTTTTTTTTTTTTTTGCAAAAGAACACATTATGTATTTCATTGTTAAGAACTTGTGTGTAATTTAATATCCATTTATAGCTTCAATTATGCACTTAATATAAATTTACAGATATCCCAGAGATCTTCAAACTCAATTAGATTTATAAACTCACAAGTTTAATGCAACAAATAGACCTCACTAATCTTGCAAGCCTGCATGTTATTGTGACATGGGTGACATGACACATAGGCTTTGGGTTGTTCTGGCTAAAAAAGGCAATATCAAAAGAAACATTCCTGAAGTCTATGCATAAAAACACAACTTCCCCTTAACCAAACTGAAAGGAACATACAGATAGAATGCTGTGGACTAAAGAGATTCTGAACATAAACTCACGTTTTTTTAATCGTGTAAAAGTTAAGAAAAAAATCTCTCTTTGAAAAATAGTAACCTCTTTCACCTACTTAGGGTATTCAAAGATGCCGCTTCAACTGCATCACAACAGCCTCTTAAGACAAGGGTTCTTGACTCAGAGATGACAAAACCCGAGGTGCTGGAACCACAGTCCAGGGAATACTACAAGGCAGCCAGCCCCTTTAAAGACTGTTAGTTTCCCGTGGCCATAAACTTCTAATCTGCTGGAATGCATTCCTGAACACAACATAAGCATTGCTATTTGCAGGAAACTCTTCTGCCAGATGTGTTCATTAATTTTTCAACTTGAAGATGCAATGTTTTGAGCTTAGTTCCCAAAATCCACCTGCTTTCGATTATTCAATTCAGATTTTCAGATGGAATTTCCCGTTTCAAGACACATTAGGATGCTGTTGACTCTCCTGAGGAAATGACTTCAAAGAACCAGTTTCAAAGGACCTGAGCAATGCCAACAATATGAATGGGATGAGTAGATATAATCATGGAGAAAATATGCGGGTCTAATTTCTTTAAATATCTGTAAGTTATTTTAAAGTCTATTTGCTTTCCAGAGATGTTGGTAGCTTTCCCAGTTGAACTGTCTCTGAACTCCTGACTTTAAATAGATTTCTATTCTTCTGTTGGATTCTGAAGGGAAATCTCACCAGCACATCTGAAAAGTAAGCCCTTGATCTTTGCCATCTCAAAAAAAATCTACATTCAGCTGAAATGCGACTCTGTTCTTTTCTTGCCAAAATTTGTCTGCTCACAGACAGCTGAGGGCAAAGAACCAAACTCCACAAAATGCAAATGCAAAGTCTACCAAAAAGATTCAAAGGAGTTCAAATTTTAATAACCTAATGAATAGTATTTAGCAGCCCAACAACCAGCACTTGGAGAATTAAAGAAGCATTTACGGCTATATTGTGATAGTCTCCCCAATCAGTGAAAGGTAGTCTGTAGAAAAACAAGATAGCATTGCAGGTCACCTAGCAGAATGTGTCTATTATGTAGTCCAGAAGAGAAACCTGGATCGGCCTCTCACTGTGGGCTTCCAGGCACAGGCCCGCTTATCTACAAGATGGCCATTTATCATGTCTGTAAGAGGAAAGGTGAATCATTGGGCTGAGCCTAGGTTGTCAGATTCCACCCTGCTCCCAACCCCTTGACCTTGTGCTTACAAAGTGCACATCCCTGACCCCTGGAGATTATCTAGGTCCTGGCATCATGGTAATTGGCTGGGCAAAAGCTGGTCTGCAGAAAGCTCACTGTCAAGGTTGCTTGTAGTACATTTACACAAAGGGATACTACACAGCTATAAAAAAGGGAAATCTTACCTTTTGTGACAGCATGGATGAATGTGGAGACCATTTTGCTAAGTGAAATAAGTCAGTCAGAGAAAGACAAGCACCATATGATTTCACTCATATGAACTAACAAGCAAAATAGAAACAGACTCATACATAGAGAGCAGGCTGACAGCTGTCAGTTGGGGGGGTGGGATTCGGAAAGGGAGGTGGAGGGATAGAGCAATAAAGGACCAAGGAAAAAAACTTCACGGACACAGACAATGGTGTGGAGATTGCTGGAGTGGGCTTGGTGGAGTGGCAGAGAATATAGGGGTGATAAATGACAATGGACAGAAACTTGACCTGGGGTGGTGGTGCTGAACACTGAATACAGTGTACAGAGATGTGTTATAGAATTTTGGCATCTGAAACCTATATAATTAGATTAACCAGTGTCACCTCCAATAAATTCAATTAAAAAATAATAAAGGAGGAAAACAAAAACAAAATGAGCAGGCGTCTGCTTTGCTGTGTGCTAACATGTGTGTATGCGGTCAAAAACCACAGTATCGCCTTACCAGGCGGTGGCACAGTGGATAGAGCGTCGGACTGGGATGTGAAGGACCCCGGTTTGAGACCCTGAGCTCGTCAGCTTGAGCGCGAGCCCATCTGGCTTGAGCGAAGGCTTGCCAGCTTGGACCCAAGGTCGCTGGCTTCAGCAAGGGGTTGCTTTGGTCGGCTGAAGGCCCGGGGTCAAGGCACATGTGAGAAAGCAATCATTGGACAAGGTGTCGCAATGGCAACGAAAAACTAATGATTGATGCTTCTCACCTCTCTTCATTCCTGTCTGTCTGTCCCTATCTGTACCTCTCTCTGACTTTCTCTCTGTCCCTGTTAAAAAAATAAAAAAATTTCAAAAAACCCCACAGTATCCAGGCAAGCCCCACCCTGATCCAGGCTGATGTGTGGGCAGAGCAAGTTGGATGTGCTCAGGGAAAAACCCACTGCCTGACAGGAGGAAGTTCCCCTGCCCCTAGGGCCAATCTTGTCCCACTCCCAGGGCTACAGAAAGGCTGCCTAGGCCCTGCTGCTAGTGGACAGAGATGCCTCAGTGTCCCCAGAGCTGGGTGGGCTCCCAGTCTCCTTCTCCCACTCCCTACGGTAGGATCATGGCCTCCCTAGTTGGATCTTGGAACCAGCTAGCAACCATGATTCATAAGCCTGTGCTGTGAGGGAACACTTTGTTCCATATGTCACCCAGCTGAAGAGAGCTCTCACACTCAATGCACAGCAGAACCAAACACCAACCGCTGTGTTTGCAGTAGAGAAATTAAAGCAGTTTATTGGTAGGGCCCCAAACCAGGAGAACAGGGAACTAGCACTCAAAATCCAAATTCTCAAGATGATTTTTAATCAAGGGTTTTTAAAGGCAGAGATTGGGGGTTAGGGGGTTAGAGGTTGAGGATAAAGCTGATTGGTTAGTTCTTGTGTAAGCCTCAGTGGTTTTCCTCAGTCTGATTGGTTCAGTTCCTGAGGTCTTCTTGTCTGCTGCCTTCCTCACAGTGGTCAGGTGGTCTAACTGGTCCAAGAACCAAGATTCAGCGAAGTATCTCATGATTGTGCATTATTAACATTATCTCTAGAGGAAAAGACAGAAACTAAATGTCTTGTGACCATTTTTATTGTTTAAGCTATCATTGTTTTGAGCTTAAATATCTACATTTTTCTATTATATCAAGCAAAGTGTACTTTTAAACATTTCTCCTGGAACTTGCTTTACAGGCAGGCCTTCAAAATACAACTAACACATTTTCTTCATCTTTGACTATGAGCCATGTGACAAACAAAGCATTAGAAAGCCTAGCTCAGTTGGTTAGAGCATCATCCTGATACACCAAGGTTGTGGGTTTAATCCCCCATCAGGGCACATACAAGAATCAAGCAATGAATGCATAAATGAGTGGAACAACAAATTGCTGTTTCTTCCTCTCTCTCTTTTCCTCTCTCTCTCTCTAAAACAATAAATTTTAAAAAAAAATTTTAAAGCTTAGACCTACATCTCTGGACTCTTATGATCTAACACCTAAACATGTTTACTCTTAATGGTATCACATACAGACTGCTCATTCCCAGCCACTGCTTCAGAAACTCTTCAGACAGGTGTCACACATCCCATTTAACACCCCAGATCCAGTGAGCCATGGACTCACTTGCCCAACTGGAATCTCTTTGGTGGAGGTCAGGGTCACTAAATGAGCTGAAAACTTGGTTTTTGATCCCTGGAACTGGGCAAGACATATAAGCTATTATATTTACAAGCAGAACAGCCCTCCTTTATTCAAGTTGAGGTAAATATTACTGAAAACAAAACAAAACAGTATAAGTCCCCTCATTGTGGAAATTTTGCTTTTGTGGCGAGTACGTGTGTTTTCATTCCATTCAGAAAATACTCTTAGATATTTCCTTACTCTGGTCAGTATGGATCCTTTCTTTAAAACTAACTTTTCAAAAACAAATAAAGCCTACTTTAACTTCCTTACATTTTGTTACTAAATGTTTGCTACTAGTTTGTAATGAAAGTTGGCACTTGATAAAATAAATTGACATTTAGAAAATTACCAATTCTAATTCTTTGAAAGGTGGTAACCAGGTGCAGAAAGACTGGGCTGTTCAAAATATTTTACACAATTCTAAATCCCACACAGGTGGAATATGAAACTAAGACTCATGAACATAGATAAAAGTGAAATGGTTACCTAGGGGGAAAGAGAAAAGGGGGAGGGGAGTGAAGAAGGACAAATATATGGTGATGGTGAGGGAAAATGATTTGACTTTGGGTGACGGACACACACAACGCTATCAGCAGCTCAGGTGCTATAGAGATGTCCACATGAAACCTATGTATTCTTAGTTAACAATGTCAGCCCACTAAATTTAATTTCAAAATAAAAAATAAAAAGACATAAATATAAACTTAAATAAATGATAAATTTAGAGAATTTTTATGTTAAAAAAAAAAACAACTGTACTTGCCCTGGCTGGATAGCTGGGTTGATTAGAGCATTGTCCCCATATGTGAAGGTTGAGGGTTCGATTCCTGGTCAAGGCACATGCAGAAACAGATCGATGTTTCTGTCCTCTCTAAAACTCAATTAAAGCCTGACCTGTGGTGGCGCAGTGGATAAAACGTCGACCTGGGAACACTGAGGTCGCCAGTTCAAAACCCTGCACTGGCCTGGTCAAGGCACATATGGGAGTTGATGCTTCCAGCTCCTCCCCCCTTTCTCTCTTTCTCTCTCTCTCTCTTTCACTCTGTGTCACCTCTCTAAAATGAATAAAATAAAAAGAAATTAAAAAAAGAAAATAAAAGGGGGGAAATAAAACTCAATTAAAAAAATAAATAAAAGCTGTTCTCCAAGATTTGGGGGAGACCAAAGCTGGATCTCCTTTCCTAACAGCCATGTTTCATTATATTAGGAAGGAAGTTCATTTAAAATGAATGGTTTGAATTCCAAAATATACTTTTGAAAATCAGTAGCTTTTTATGAGAATAGGAATGTTGCGAAACATGCCTCCTAAAAACCTATTTCATATCTATTTTATTCTATATTTAATGAGTAACATTTTTAAAAATACCAGACAAGAAAATCTTTATTTTGACAATTATATTGGGAGCCTAATTTCATTCTAATTTAATTTTAAGTAATCCAAAACAATTCAAAATAATGCATTATTATATTACCATATAAAAGAGCATTTCAATATGAATTATAGGCTATATACACTATCAATACTTTTTAATGAAAATGTATTCATAAATACAGAAGAAAAACAAAATGTATCTAAGTGTTGTTACTATGCAAAAAAACACTATGCAAAAAGAAATGGCCTGCCTGACCTGTGGTGGCGCAGTGGATAAAGCGTCAACCTGGGAACACTGAGGTCGCCAGTTCAAGACCCTGTGCTGGTCTGGTCAAGGCACATATGGGAGTTGATGCTTCCAGCTCCTCCCCCCTTTCTCTCTTTCTCTCTCTCTCTCTCACTCTGTGTCTCCTCCCTAAAATGAAAAAATAAAAAGAAAATTAAAAAAAAAAAAAAAAAAGAAATGGCCTGACCAGGTGGTAGCGCAGTGGATAGAGCGTTGGACTGGGATGCGGAAGACCCAGGTTCAAGACCCGAGGTCACCAGCTTGAGCGTGGGCCCATCTGGCTTGAGCAAAAAGCTCACCAGCTTGGGCCCAAGGTCGCTGGCTCCAGCAAGGGGTTGCTCGGTCTGCTGAAGGCCCGTGGTCAAGGCACATGTGAAAAAGCAATCAATGAACAACTAAGATGTCACAACGCAACAAAAAACTAATGATTGATGCTTCTCACCTCTCTGTTCCTGTCTGTCTGTCCCTATCTATCCCTCTCTCTCTCTATCCCTGTAAAAAAAAGAAATGGTATACCAGACCCAATACCAAAACTTGCATGAAAAGATTTGACTATTTTTGTATTTACTAATAAAATATAAGATAATTTTGATAATTGTTTATTTTAATTGGTATGGTTTTTATAAATGTTAATTAAGAATTATTTCATCTATGTGACCATTTTATAATGTTTTACCCCAAGAATAAATCATAATTAATATCAGGTATCTTTCCATTAATAAGTTACTGTTGGACAGATAAAATATATTATGCTCACTTTGTTAAAGATGGCGCTGCCCACATGGAAGCCCATCACCCAGGTGATATTAGTTGCCCTTATGCTTGGAATGGGAGTAATAATATTATTGGGTGTGGGGGACAGGCTGTAAGCAGGCAGAGTCCTTATAGCCCAAGGCTTAGTTTTAAGAGTAAACTTTTCCCCACACCCTTGACTGGATGATGTGGGGTGGTGCACTCTCCTGAGGAATCCCATTATGCCTCAGATGGGTGACTTTGTATCAGAGACTTTCTTGTTTGTAGATTGGATTAAAGGTTTGGATATCTACACTATAAAGTGGGACAGACATGGAGCTTGCTCTCTCAGGTCCTGAGGTTAGCATTAGAGAGGAGGGCAGATTAAGGCCACATGGAGGAGAGAAGCAGCAGCCAAGATGGCGGAGCACTAAGGAAGAAGCCAGTTTGAGCAGAGTTTGTTCAGAGAGAAGGAGATGGGAAACAGAGGTAAATAAGACTGGTGAGCTAGAAGCCTTTGATGCTAGGAAACTCGGATAAGTCAGTAGCTTTGTGAGCACTGAATGAGTGGGTTTTGGAGCCCAGTGTGTGTTTTTACTTGCCCACCGGGTGCAAGCTAGAATTAAAGCTGATGGCTCACCAGTTCTTGGCTCCGTTGTTTCATTACCAACTGTCCGAATCTAATGTGAACCTGCATGAGCCAGGCGGCTCTGATGGTGGCCTTGGGCACTGGCCCTACAGTTACTACTTTGAAATTCTCCATGATCTATTACCACTTTAGCAAACATTGCTTCAGTCAAAAGAGATGTCTCTAACCAGAGTTCAAACAAAAGAATTCTATGGCTTAAGACTTCCATTTTAAGGCATAAAAATATATTAGTTTTTGTAGCTTGACGTTAATTCAAATGGGTGCTACATTTCAGATTGATTTATTATTTCTTAAATGTGTCAAAAATAATAATAAATGGAGCTACCTTTCACTTGTGCTTTTTTTTTATTATTCATTTTAGAGAGGAGACACAGAGTGAGAGAGAGAGAGAGAGAAAGAGAGAAAGCGGGGAGGAGCTAGAAGCATCAACTCCCATATGTGCCTTGACCAGACCAGTGCAGGGTTTTGAACTGGCGACCTCAGTGTTCCCAGGTCGATGCTTTATCCACTGCGCCACCACAGGTCAGGCTGGAGCTATTTTTAAGTGAGGCCAAAGCTGCCATGCCAAAAGAAAAAAAAAACATACTGCGAGTGTTATACCTCAAACATGAAATATTAAAACAAGGCAAAATAACCTTTGGACTTGGCGTAAAGCAACATTATGTCCCAAAGAGTTCTTTGCAAAGATAACAAGAAAGCAGATAATATGACTATTGGACTGATGACTACCAGACTGAAAACTAAAAACATTGTTTAGAATTAGTATGGCTATGTTAGCTTGTTTGCACCCACAGAAATGCCTTCCTTCTATTGATGTAATTGTTTCTCTCCCTTTCTTATAAATACCTTGCCTTTGTCTCCTAATTGGAACTAATCAGGCTCTTGCCTGAATCAGTGCATCCCAAATAGCTATTCATTGATTTCAAATAAATGCTTGTTGCCATTCACTTTGAAAGGCCTTTTTAGTTTTAGGTTAACAAATGAAAGAAAGCAGCATGTTTATTCCCTTCCCAGTGCAGTGATAATTGTACATTGGTGTCATAGTACACATTCTCACCAAGATTACTAAGAACATTGTAAATAGTCCTACCTTTACCCAAAGGAGGTATAATTCAAGTGGCAAATTTTACTAAAAGTTCAACTGCTTTATTAGGTATAACTCAGCATGTAGTGTTTAAAATAGAGCAGAAATGGGCAAAACTTTCTATAAAGATCCAAATAGTAAATAGTTTAGACTTTGCCATATGGTCTCTGTTGCATCTACTCAACTCTGCTCTTGTAGCAGAAAAGCAGTGGTAGATACATGAAAATGAATGTTCGTGCTGCGTTCCAATAAAACTTTATTTATGGACACTGATATTTGAATCTCATAATTTTCATGTATCACAAAATAGTAGTCTTGAATTTTTCCAATTGTTTAAAAATGTAAAAATTAATATATATATAATAAAATAAAAGTATTAATTCTATTTTAGCTCTCAGTCCCTACAAGAACAGGTTAGAGACTGAATTTTGGCCCATGGACTGAACATGCCTACCCTTATTCAGTAGTGAAACCATCGCTCCCATTACAAAGCAAATTCACTGTACTAGTCATGTGCAGGCAAACATGAAAACTAAAGAAAAATTAAAGACTACTTTGCCCAACATGGGAAATTTGGGCCTTTACAGTAGACAGAACGGACCAAAGAAAGGAAATGTGTAAATACCATTGTTTAACTACTGTTAAACTGCACACATCAGCTGAGGAAGTTCGCCTGTCTGCCAGGACCTCCCACCCCCACCCCCCAGGGGCTGAAATACAAAATGCAGCGTGAAAGTGTGTGCAAGCAGCCTTTACTTTTTCAAAGGACATTTGTACAAAGGCACAAGTAAATAACGTCAAATCTGGGCAAACATCTCCTTGAGTCCCGTTAAGAGAAAAGGACAGTGGGCCAAAGCCCGACCCACTTTTCTCTGAGAAACAGCGCCCCAGGGAATACTCCCGCGTGCATCCAAGTCCAGCGCTTCCTTTGGGGCGATGTGGCGGGATGCTTCGTCATTTCCTTAAGACCTGTGGGGTCTCCAGCAAGCTGCAAAGGTTAAACACGATGTCTACAGTTAAAAACACATCCCAAGGTCTTACAGCCTCGCTCAGGAGTCAGGAGCCTTTTTCTTGGAGAAAACTACTAGTCAAAGTCTTCAGGATTTCTTCCCATTCAGACGCTGGGGTAGAATTCAACCGGACAGCTAGTAAGGCCTGAGACGAGAAAATGGACCGGGAGGGTGGGTGCCCGGGCTCACCATGCTTTGCTCATGAGATTAGTCTGGGTGCGACTTTGCAACTGAGTGGCTCCCTCCTTTCCTTTCACGCTCCCCTCACACCAAATAGACAATGCTCAGCAAAACTCCGGGGCAAGTCCCCCAGCGTGGCTCCCTTCCCACGATCCCTCCGAGAGTCATAGGGCGTCTGCGGTACGCACGTAGCGCAGCGTATAGTTGGCTCCCGTGTTATTGTCCCAGTACTCGCCTTGGGAGCAGCGGTAGCAGACCGCGAAGTGGATGGCGACGTCTGGCGCGTTTATCTCCCCCTCCTTGGGCTGCAGACCCAGGGGTAGGTACAGAGAAAAGTGGAAGCGCTCAGTACTCTCCTCCTCCGCATGCCCTGGCCCAGGTTCCCCCGACGGCGCCTCCTGCCGCTGGAGCGCCACTGGCTCAGGCTGCAGTTCCGCGGCCACATCCAGAAAGGAGCGCCATTCGGTGAATGTGTAGCGCACTGCCACGGCCCTAGGCCCGGGGCAGCCCAGCACCCGGCCGGAGCCTGTTACCTCCGCGCCCCAGGGCGCCGAGCAGTGTACGCGCTCCAGGCACACGCGCTGCCGCCGCAGTCGCTCATCCGCTGCGCCCGGCCGGGGAAGCTCGAAGAGAGGACGGAGCCGCGGAAGAGGCGCAGCGAGGGGCGCGGAGGCCGCCGCCAGCAGGCTCGGAAGCTGCTGCAGGTCCCCGGCGCTCATGGGAAAGCTGCGGAAGCGGGAGAGCACGGCTGAAGGCACCTGCGGCTCTTCGGCCTCGCTGAAGTGCTTAATGCTAGCCAGGCTCAGTCCTAGCGAGTCCGCGAACTGCACCCGCTTCTTGCACTTGGCGCAGCAGCTATTCGCGCTGTGCGGCGCGTCCTCGGCCCTCTCGTCGCCCTCCGCGCCCAGCCCCTGGGCAACCTGCTGTCGCTGCTGCAGGAACTTGGCGGCCTGCAAGATTGGGTCGGCAGGCAGCGAGAAGGAACGCGTGTAGCGGCGACGGCAGCATTCCAGTAGCTCCTTCTGCTCCTGGAGGGCAGCCTCGTCCTCCGGGGACCAGGGCACGGCGTCGGGGCCTCGGAACTCCGCTCTGCCACCCTCCATACAGAGGACCCCCGCGGTGGGCAGCTCCTCGGCTGGCGAGGGTTCTCCAAAAGGCGCTGGTCCCTGAGCCCCCAAAGTTAGTAGTTGCATCCCCTGGGGTTCCATGAAGCCGTCTGGCTTCGGAACCTATCTGGGTCGCGAACCCCCAACTCAAAACACTTTTGGAGATTTAACACCTTGGCTCAACGTTGACAGCGTGCTGCGCGCACCCTCCCCCCCCCCCCCCCCCCCGGCTCCAAAGTAGAATGCAGTTCCACGTGGGTGCCTCGGGGTGTTAGCAGCAGTGGGAGGAGGTTGTGGGGCAGGCTCTGTGTCAGGCCGCCTTGGGATTGAACCTGCGGGTGACGGGGAAGGGCCTGCGGCTGGAAGGCGTGGCTGTGGAACACCTGGAAGCGAGGCGGAGAGGGGCTGGAGCGCGTGGGCGGGTTTCCGAATACTCCTGCGGAAAGTAGGAGACGGCTTCTGTCTGCCAGCGGCTTCTCTTTCCCTCCCTCCCTCCCTCCTTCCCTCCCACCCGGCGGGTCCCGCGGTGGCCCTTCCTCTGGAGCTTCTGGATGAAATCGCGCTCAGCTTTCGTTGACACTGGCGTGAGCAGTCTTCTTCTGTCCCGTATTGTTAGCCCACAGGTCCTGATCGGTACGCCCACGGAGGGTCGCAGAGCGGGCTCCTCCCAGCTGTTGCACCGGCCCAGGAAGTCTGCGGGGCAGGGGCGCAGCTGAGGAAACCCCGTCTCGGGAAAGGGCAGCCCGGCCGCGCGCTCCGAAGCCTAGAGCGCCTTCCTTTCGTCCTCTTCTTTCCTTCCAAAAAAAACCCTCAGGGCTCTCTGGGCTGCAATCCCAGCTGGAGGCCTGACCTGGCTCGCTTGCCTCTCGGCGATTCCGAAAGCCGCGCGGCGTGGGGCCTGGGCTGAGTCTGGGCGGGGACCGCAGAGGAGTGGACAGAACAGCTAGCCGAGAGCTGCCGGAGGCCATTCGCTCTGGGCCTGGGAACACGTCCTAATCCTCCCCTCGTCCCGCCCGCCGACGCTCGGAGCTCCGCGCGCACCGCCCCCACCGCGGAAGGACAGCCGCGCCACAGTCCGCGGCTCCCCAGCGCCCCCTCCTCGCCCGCCGGGCCTGGGGGCCTGACGCGCGCTAGGACTGCGGGAATGAGAAATCTGGGGATTTAAGAGACTTCAAAAGTGTCTTTTTGTTGTTTTTAAGGTTACTTTGATCTAAGTTATTCTCAAAATGTAGCACGCATCAGCATCACCCGGAGCGGTTGTGAAAACATTGCTGGGCCACCCTGGAGTTCTGATTTGGTAGGTCTGACGTGGTGCCCCCTAGTATTTCTAATAAGGGCATAGTGGTGCGGGGATCTATACACGAATTTTGGAAACTACTAAAACACCTAGGTGGGTAAAGTGCAGTTACTTGTTTAAAATGTTGGAGATTCTAGAAACAGATCTATCTAAAAACAAAACGAAACAAAAAACACAAAGACCACTTACCCACGTCATTACAAAGGCATAATAACTAAAATATAATCTTGCTACCTTTGGCTGCTCTTATTTCTATGCCTATTCTCCCTCTTCTGGTAGTGGCTCTGGGGCTCATCCTTTCATTTCTCATGGCACTCTCAGTCATCTAGCATGACCCTCCTCCAAACCACTGGAGAAATTTTACTGGATTGTTGCTTTGACACCAACTATGTACATCTACCAACTATGTTTTAAACACCTATATTTAGGAAGTCATTTTCTGCAAAAAAACCCTATAAGCCCCATGGGCAGATGTGAGCTATAACAGCAGGGCCTCACTCAGGCCCCCTGCTCCAAATCTAGCTGAGAAACTGAATTTTTATCTGTTTGACACATTGGGATTTCCCAACATTTCATTTAAACAACTCCACAGCAAAACAACATCATTGTCATCACTATCATTATCACCATCATCACCATTGTTAATGTGAGAAAGATCCAAACCTGTAGAGACATTGTGTAAGAGTTATTTGAGCCAAACTGACAACATGCTGAGGAGCAAGATTTCAAATGCTCTGGAGAATGACAGTTCTGCAGTGGTTTTTGACACATTTGAAATTTAGGGAATTAAGATTAGATGAAGGTAGGAGAAAACAATGACAGTTAACAAGATTATGTGTTCCCTTTGGGGTGGTTACACCTCCCTCTGCAAAAGGGACTACTCTGGCATTTCAAAGTTGTGTTAATCTAGATCAGAGGTCAGGAACCTATGACTCGTGAGCCAGATATGGCTCTTTTGATGGATGCATCTAGCTCTCAGACAAATCTTTAATAAAAATAATAATAACATTAAAAATATAAAACAGGGGTCCCCAAACTACAGCACGCAGGCCACATGCAGCCCCCTGAAGCAATTTATCTGGCCCCGGCCGCACTTCCGGAAGGGGCACCTCTTTCATTGGTGGTCAGTGAGAGGAGAACAAGATGTACCCGCCAAAAGCAGGCCCATAGTTCCCATTGAAATACTGGTCAGTTTGTTGATTTAAATTTACTTGTTCTTTATTTTAATATTGTATTTGTTCCCTTTTTTTTTTTTTTTACTTTAAAATAAGATATGTGCAGTGTGCATAGGGATTTGTTATAGTTTTTTTTATAGTCCGGCCCTCCAACGGTCTGAGGGACAGTGAACTGGCCCCCTGTGTAAAAAGTTTGGGGAATCCTGATATAAAACATTCTTATGTATTACAATCAATTCATTTCCTACTGCCCATGTTCATGGTTGCGGATGGCTGGAGCCAATCACAGCTGTCCTCCGGACAACAACAAATTTTAATTGGATAACGTGTAATGTACACGGGTCGTTGTGAGGTCAGGAAGTAAACTTCCCTCCTTTTAATCAAGTAGTCAGCTAGCTAATTACAGAAACCCTTTTGACGAAGAAGATGGCTAAAAAAAAAAAAGATGAGGAATATAGTATTTTTCAGCAGGAATGGACAGAGGAATTCACCTTTGTGGAGAGAGCAGGTTCTGCAGTGTGTCTAATATGCAATGATAATATTGCATCGATGAAATGGTCAAATATAAAGCAGCACTTTGACACATGCCATACTACATTTGCATTGAAATATCCAGCGGGGAACAGCAGGAAAAAAGCATGTCAAGAGCTACTGTGCAGAGTGCAAGCTAGTCAGCAGCAACTTCGAGTTTGGACCCAACAAGGTGACTGGAATTTGGCTACCTTTGCTGGTGCTTTAGCAATTTTGAGAAACGGAAAGCCATTCACAGATGGGGAGTATGCCAAAATATTCATGCTTGATGTTGCCAATGTACTTTTTAATGACTTTTCAGATAAAGACAAGATAATCAAATGAATAAAAGGCATGCTTCTGTTGACAAAAACTGTCACAGTCGTACCATCATGTTGGCAAATCAAAGTGAGGCAACACAAGTGAAGGACATAAATGCAGCACCATTCTTTTCTCTCACTTTGGATAAGTCAACAGACATAAGCCATTTATCCCAGTTCATTGTGATTGCAAGGTATGCTGTTGGTGACACATTATGTGAGGAAAGTCTTGCTGTTTTGCATATGAAAGAGACAACAAGAAGAAAGGATTTATTCAAGTCTTTCACTGAGTTCGCTAAAGAAAAAAATCTACTTTCAGTGTGTACTGATGGTGCTCCCTGCGTGGTGGGGAAAAACAGGATCCTTAGTGCTTCTTCGTGAACATGAAAAGAGACCTATCCGAAGTTTTCACTACATCCTACATCAGGAGGCGCTTTGTGCTCCAATGTGTGATGAGCAGTTTGGTGATGTCACCGGTCATTTGAGTGGTCAACTTTACTGTTGCCTGAGCTTTAAATGATTGCCAGTTTAAAACACTGCTGGGTGAAGTTGGGAATAATTATCCTGGTCTGCTTCTGCACAGCAATGTGTGTTGGTTGTCAAGAGGGAAGGTGCCTAGCTGCTTTGCGGCTTGTCTGAGAGAAATCCGGACTTTTCTTTTTTTATTAATTTTAATTTTAATGGGGTGACATTGATAAATCAGGGTACATACGTTCAGAGAAAACATCTGCAGATTATTTTGACATTTGATTATAATGCATACCCATCACCCAAAGTCAAATTGTCTTCTGTCACCTTCTATCTGGTTTTATTTGTGACCCTCCCCTCACCCTACTCCCTCCCTCTCTTCGCCCTTCCCCCCCTCCCCCATAGCCACCACACTCTTGTCTATGTCTCTGAGTCTCATTTTTATGTCCTATCTATGTATGGAATCATATATTCTTAGTTTTTTCTGATTTACTTATTTCACTCAGTATAATGTTATCAAGGTCCATTCATGTTGTTGTAAATGATCCGATGTCATCATTTCTTATGGCTGAGTAGTATACCATAGTATATATGTACCAAAGCTTTTTAATCCACTCGTCCACTGAAGGACACTCTGGCTGTTTCCAGATCTACACTATTGTGAACAATGTTACCACAAACATGGGAGCGCATTTCTTCTTTTCAAAAAGTACTATGGTGTTCTTAGGGTATATTCCTAAAAGTGGGATAGCTGGGTCATAAGGCAGTTCAATTTTTAATTTTTTGAGAAATTTCCATACTGTTTTCCACAGTGGCTGCACCAGTCTGCACTCCCACCAGCAAAGCAGGAGGGTTACCTTACCTCGACATCCTCGCCAGCACTTATTCTGTGTTGTTTTATTGATGAGCGCCATTCTGACTGGTTTGAGGTGATATCTCATTGTGGTTTTAATTTGCATTTCTCTAATGATTACTGATGTTGAGCATTTTTCCATATGCCTATTGGCTATCCGTATGACCTCTTTGGAGAAGTGTCTATATATTTCTTTTGCCCATTTTTTGATTAGATTGTTTATCTTTTGGTGTTGAGTTTTACAAGTTCTTTATAAATTTTGGTTATTAACCCCTTATCAGACTCATTGTCAATTATGTTCTCCCATTGTGTAGTTTGTCTTTTTATTCTGTTCTTATTGTCTTTAGCTGTGCAAAAGCTTTTTAGTTTGATATAGTCCCATTAGTTTATCCTGTCTTTTATATCACTTCCTCGTGGAGATAAATCGGCAAATATATTCCTGTGAGAGATATCAGAGAGCTTATTGCCTGTGTTTTCTTCTAAGATGCTTATAGTTTCACGGCTTACATTTAAGTCTTTTATCCATGTTGAGTTTGTTTTTGTGAATGGTGTAAGTTGATGGTCTAGTTTCATTTTTTGCAAGTAGATGTCCAATTTTCCCAACACTGTTTGTTAAAGAGGCTGTCTTTACTCCATTGTATGCTCTTACCTCCTTCGTCAAATATCAGTAGTCCATAAAGGTGTGGGTTTATATCTGGGTTCTCTGTTCTGTTCCATTAATCTATGTGCCTGTTCTTATGCCAGTGGCAGACTGTCTTGAGTACAATAGCCTTGTTGTATAACTTGATATCAGGAAAAGTGATACCTCTCGCTTTATTCTTCTTTTTCAATATTGCTGAGGCTATTCGTGTTCTTTTTTGGTTCCATATAAATTTTTGGAATATGTGTTCTATATCTTTGAAGTATGTCATTGGTATTTTAATTGGTATTGCTTTTGGTAATATACACATTTTAATGATATTTATTCTTCCTAACCATGAGCACGGTATATGCTTCCACTTGTTTGTATCTTCCTTGATTTCTTTTATCAATGTTTTATAATTTTCTGAGTACAAGTCTTTAATCTCCTTGGTTAAATTTACTCCTAGGTACTTTATTTCTTTGGTTGCAATAGTGAAGGGGATTGTTTCCTAAATTTCTCTTTCTGACAGTTCATTGTTGGTATATAAAAGTGTCTCTGATTTCTGAGTATTAATTTTATATCCTGCCACCTTGCTGAATTCATTTATAAGGTTCAGTAGTTTTTTGACTGAGTCTTTTGGTTTTCTATATACATTATCATATCATCTGCAAATAATAATAGCTTTACTTCTTCTTTTCCAATTTGGATGCCTTTTATTTCTTCTTCTTGTCTGATTGCTGTGGCTAGGTGAAAGGGGGCACCCCTGCCTTGTTCCTGATATTAAGGGGATTGCTTTTAATTTTTGCCCATTGAGTATGATGTTGGCTGTGGGTTTGTCATAGATGGCCTTTATCATATTAAGATATGTTCCCTGTATTCCCACTTTGCTGAGAGTTTTGATCATGAATGGATGCTGAATTTTATCAAATGCTTTTTCTGCATCTATTGAAATTATCATGTGGTTTTTGTCCGTCCTTTTGTTTATGTGATGAATCACATTGATTTGCGAATATTGAACCAGCCTTGCCTCTCCAGAATAAATCCCACTTGATCATGGTGTATGATGTTTTTCATATATTGCTGGATCCGGTTGGCTAATATTTTGTTGAGGATTTTAGCATCTAAATTTATCAGGGATATAGGTCTATAATTTTCTTTCTTTGTGTTTTCTTTGCCTGGTTATGGAATCAGAATTATGCTCGCCTCATAAAAGGAGCTAGGAAGTCTTCCTTCCTCTTGAATTTTTTGAAATAGCTTGATAAGGATAGGAGTTAGTTCTTCTTTAAATTTTTGAAGCCATCAGGGCCAGGACTTTTCTTTTTGGGGAGTTTTTTGATAATTGTTTCAATCTCATTTGGTGTAACTTGGTGTAATTTGTCTGTTTAGGGCTTTTGATTCTTCCAGATTGATTTTTGGAAGATTGTATGTTTCAAGGAATTTGTCCATTTCATATAGGTTGTCTAGTTTTTTGGCATACAATTCTTCATAGTATTTTCTTACAATGCTTTGTATTTCTGTTGTGTCAGTTGTTATTTCTCCACTCTCATTTCTAATTTTATTTATTTGTGTCCTCTCTCTTTTTTTCTTGTTGAGTCTAGTTAAAGGTTCACTGATCTTGTTTACCTTTTCAAAGAACCAGCTCCTGGTTTCATTGATCCTCTTTATTGTTTCTTTATTCTCTATGTCATTTATTTCTGCTCTGATCTTTATTATTTCCTTCCTTCTACTAGTCATGGGCTTTCCTTGCTGTTGTTTTTCTAATTCTTTTAGATGCAGGGTCAAGTTGCTTATTTGAGCTTTTTCTAGCTTCTTATGGTTTCCCTGTAGTGCAATGAACTTCCCTCTCAGAACTGCTTTTGCTGTGTCCCATAAATTTTGAGTTGATATATGGTCATTTTTTCTAGGAACTTTTTTTATTTCTTCTTTGATCTCATTGTTAATCCATTCATTATTTAATGACATGCTATTTAGTTTCCAAGTGTTTGAGTATTTTACAGTTTTTCTTTGTGGTTAATATCTAGTTTCATGCCATAGTGATCAGATAAAATGCTTGATATGATTTCAATCTTCTTAAATTTGTTGAGACCGCTTTTGTGTCCTAACGTGGTCTATCCTAGAGAATGTACCATGAACACTTGAAAAGAATGTATATTCTGCTGCTTTAGGGTGAAATGTTCTGAAGATGCCTATTTAATCGAGTTGATCTAGTGTATCCTTTAAGTCTAGTTTCTTTGTTAATTTTCTTTCTTGAGGATCTATCCAGTGAAGTTAGTGGGGTATTAAAATCCCCTACTATTTTAGTATTGCTGTTGATCTTGCCCTTTATATCCATCAATGTCTGGTTTATGTATTTCGGTGCTCCTATGTTCGGTGTATAGATATTTATAATGGTTATATCTTCCTGTTGGATTGCTCCCTTTATCATTTTGTAGTGTCCTTTCTTATCTCTTACTACAGCCTTTGTTTTAAAGTCTATTTTGTCAGATATAAGTATTGCTACCCCGACTTTTTTTCATTTCCATTTGCATGAAATATTTTTCTGCATCCTTTTACCTTCAGTCTATGTGCATCTTTTGTTTTAAGGTGTATCTCTTGTAGACAGCATATGTATGGGTCCTGTTTTCTTATCCATGCAGCTACCCTATGTCTTTTGATTGGATCCATTTATATTTAAGGTTATTATTGATATATAGTTGTTTATTGCCATTTTATGCTTTAAAGCTGTATTCCTCTTTTGCTGTATTCTTTTCTCCCTTTGATCTGTTCACAATAGGCCCCTTAGCATCTCTTGCAGCATTGGTTTGGTTTTAATTAATTCCTTGAATTTTTTTGTTTTGTTTTTTTTTTTTTGTCTGGGAAGCTTTTTACTTCTCCTTCAATTTTAAATGTTAGCCTTGCTGGATAAAGTATTCTTGGTTGTAGGTTCTTGTTCTGCATTTCTTTGAATATGTCTTGCCATTCGCTTCTGGCCTCAAGTGTTTCTGTTGAGAAGTTTGATGTCATCCTTATGGGGAGCTCCTTTGTAGGTAATAGCCTTTTTTTCTCTAGCAGCTTTCAATAGTTTCTCTTTATCACTTAGCTTTGGTATTTTAACTATGATGTGTCTTGGTGTACATTTCTTTGGGTTTCTTTTTCATGGAGTTCTCTGTGCTTTTTGAACATGTGAGTCATTTTCCAGCCTTAATTTAGGGAAGTTTTTAGCTATGATTTGGTTGAACAATGTTTCTATCCCTTGTTCTTTCTCTTATTCTTCTGAAACCCCTATGATGCAGATGTTATTTCTCTTCATGTTGTCACAGAGTTCCCTTAGAATTTCCTCAGTCTTTTTGAGTCTCTTTTCTTTTTTCTGCTCTGCTTCTGTGCCTTCGCTTATTTTGTCCTCTAACTTGCTGATTTGATCCTCAGCTTCATCCATCCTGCTTTTAATTCCTTCCATTGTGTTCTTCAATTCTGATATTATATTTGTCATTTCTGTCTGATTCTTTTTTATTATTTCTATTTCCTTTTTTATACTTGCTATCTTTTTATTTAGGTGCTCGTAATGACTATCCGTTGTTGCTCTAAGCTCTTTGAACATCCTAGCTTTTATTATTTTAAACTTTGCATCTGGTAATTTGGTTATATCTGGTTCATTCAGATGCTTCTCTGGGGATTTCTCTTGATTTATTTGGGTTGCATTTCTCTGACTGCCCATTTTGTCTGTTTATAAGAATGGTGTGGCTACTGGAGTCCAGTGGATGTTGCCTCTGTGTTTTCTAGGTACGGTCTGTCAGCAGGCTCGACCCCCCTCTGCCGCTGCCTAGGGCAGTTAGGTATGAGTGTTGCCGGCCCTGGCCCGCTGTCGCTATTGCTGCGGTTTCTGCCTCTCCTCTGCAGGAGGGGCTGTGTTCTCGTGCCCCGCTCTAAAAGTCTCAGCCTGTCTCGGCCTTCACCCCAGGCCCTACGGGTGGGGTTTTGCACTGCACTCGAGTCACAAGCTTTGGCACCAAGGGCAGGGTTTAGTACCTTTGCTCAACTTCGGTCCCCACCAGTTCCTGGGCTTCCACTCAGCCCCCATGGTCAAAGCCAGCTCACGCAGGGCTGAAAACCTTGCCTCCTCTAGCCATGCAGGGCTGCTGGCGCACGCTCAGCTGCAGGGCTCAGCCTGTCCTGTGCTTTCGCCCTGTCCCGGTGGTCAGTGCTGGCTTGGGTAGAATCGCAGGTCTCGGAGTCTAAGGTGATGCTGCGCACCCGCTCGCCCCTGCTCAGCGGCAGATCTCTGCCCATTCCTGGGCTCCCGCTCCCCCCCCCTCGCAGCTTCCAGGCTGCTCTCGTGGGTCCCCTCTGCCCCTACTGGGCTAGACCAAGTTTCCGCGTCCCTCCACCACTGTCCCTCCAGCAAGCCCTCAGCAGTGTGGGTGAGGGCACTGCAGCTCAGACCCTAACACTCCATACTGTAGTCCTGAAAGCTCCCTCCTTTTAAGTGGCTGTGCTCCAAGTGCCGAGGGAGAGCTTCTTTGGCTGGTGTCCTGCCTCCCTTTGCTGATATTTCTGGTTCCAGAGGAAATATTCGTTTCAGATTTGGGAAGTGACTCAGCCCAGGGTTTAGGGTGGCTGTCCCTCAGAGTGTTTCTCCCTGTGCCTTCCAGACCACACTCTCTTCCTGCTGCTCTGGTTCTCTCATTTCTCCCCATCCTCTGGAACCCTACGTGAATGGTTATGAGAGAGGTTTTCTGTGCCGTCCCTTTAAGAAGAATGCTGGGTCTGAGAAAACTCTCTTTCTCACAAACAGTATCCTAACCTGTTTCATAGCTAAATACTGTCCATATGCCTCTTCTAGGCACTGGGGCTGCAGGCTGAGGCTTCGTTCTTGGGACCCAGGTCCCTCCCTCTCAGCTAAATTCTCTTCCCACCACTCGAGTCTTTCTGGGCTGCCATTCGCTCTGGGGAGCTAGGCAGCCCTTTCTATGTTTTCACTTTTCCTACCAGTCTCAATGTTGCTTCTTCAGTGTTCCCTGGTTGAAGAGTCCTCTCAGTCCAATTCAACGTTGGTTTATCCAAATGACGGTTCTTAAAATTAAGTTATAATCTACTTTGGTTCCAGGAATTGGAAGTTGGTACGTCTGCCTTCTCCATCACCATCTTGCCGTCCGGTCTTAATGTTATATCTTGAATACCATTTTCTTCCCAAGTGTTTTTCATTCCACTGTCTCCTGACATCCCCTGTTGGGCTTCTCGCGTTGGTTCCCCGAGGGTGACCATGGGGCCACTGGTGGCGTGCACCCGGACTTTTCTTGAAATGAAAAACATTGAGCATCCTGAGTTAGCTAACACTGAGTGGCTCCTGAAGTTCTACTATCTCGTGGACATGACTGAACATCTGAACCAACTCAATGTGAAAATACAAGGCATTGGAAATATAGTCTTATCCCTTCAACAAGCAGTGTTTGCATTTGAAAACAAGCTGGAACTCTTCATCGCCGACATTGAAACAGGTCATTTACTACACTTTGAAAAACTGGGAGAGTTTAAAGATGCATGCACAGCAAGTGACCCTGCTCAACATCTTGATCTCCAGCAGCTAGCGGGCTTCACATCTAGTCTCCTGCAGTCATTCAAAGTATGCTTTGGAGAATTTCGTGAGCACACTCGTCTTTTTAAGTTCATCACCCATCCACACGAGTGTGCAGTGGACTGTGCCGACTTAAGTTACATCCCCAGTGTCTCCGTCAGAGATTTTGAGCTACACAATGCTGACCTGAAGGCCTCAGACATGTGGGTGAATAAGTTCAGACATGTGGGTAAATGAAGATTTGGAAAGACTTGTACGGCAGCAAGCAGAGTTGGAGAGCAAAAACAAGTGGGTAGAAATGAGAAAACTTCAAACTGCGGACTAGCTGATTGTCAAAACTTGGAATGCGCTTCCTATCATATAGCACACACTGCAGCATGTGAATATTGCTGTATGGACAATGTTTGGCTCTACGTATGCATTTGAGCTGTCTTTCTCACATCTCAAGAACATTAAGACCAACCTACGATCACGTTTAATGGATGGAAGTATCAACGCCTGCATGCAGCTTAACCTCACCACAAATCAGCTAGACTACAAAGCCATCAGCAAAACCATGCAGCACCAGAAGTCACATTAATGGTAAGAAGCAGTTTATTCATTATTGGTTAGCAAGAGCATAACAATGTTATTAAAAAGAATTGAGAGACTTATTGTACTTTAAAAGTGTTGGTCTTACATAAAGTGCACACATTTACTTGTATTTAGTGTTAAACATATTATATGGCTCCCACAGAATTACATTTAAAATATGTGGCATTCATGGCTCTCTCAGCCAAAAAGTTTCCCGACCCCTGATCTAGAGGCACAAGAACCTAGACAGGGCTTGCTTAAGACAAAGATAAACCTTTTTATAAACCTCAGGGGTGTGACTACCCACCGTGACCTGCCCAGTTAGGTATTTATTATATATTATAGCATCCCTTTTTCTTTTCTTTTTTTACAGGGACAGAGAGAGCGTCAGAGAGAGGGATAGATAGGGACAGAAAGGAACGGAGAGAGGTGAGAAGCATCATTAGTTTTTCGTTGCTGTTGAGACATCATACTTGTTCATTGATTGCTTTCTCACACGTGCCTTGACCGCGGGCCTTCAGCAGATCAAGCCACCCCTTGCCTGAGCCAGCAACCTTGGGTCCAAGCTGGCAAGCTTTTTGCTCAAGCCAGATGGGCCCGCACTCAAGCTGGCAAGCTCAGGGACTCGAACCTGGGTCTTCTGCATCCCAGCCCGACGCTCTATCCACTGCGCCACCGCCTGGTCAGGCTAGCATCCCTTTTTCTTCCATATTTTCTTTTAGTCATAAGTCAGTCTGAAGAATGAATTGATGACCAACCTTTCAGGCAGGTAGTGTAGTTTTACTGCACTAGGAAGGCTCATTCCTAGCAATTCTCAGAATCAACATTGTCTTGTTGAAATAGTGGGTCATTGGGCATGGGCAATATGTGGATAACTATGGTGTGTGTGTGGAGGCCAATTCTTCACAAGATGGAAAGGCAAATAAATGAAGGCAGTCAATGCTATGGCCTTCATTGGGAATAAACACTCTGGGTCATTTCTATCCTGTGAATTATCATAATCCTAATTTTGCCATTAGTTTCATTTTTCTATATTTTACATCTAGTATAACATTTATATAAGCCATTAAAAGTATTAAAAGGGCCCTGGCCAGTTGGCTCAGCGGTAGAGCGTCGGGCTCAGTGTGTGGAAGTCCCAGGTTTGATTTCTGGCCAGGGCACACAGGAGAAGCACCCATCTGCTTCTCCACCCTTCCCCCTCTCCTTTCTGTCTCTCTCTTCCCTTGCAGCAGCCAAGGCTCCTTTGGAATAAAGTTGGCTTAGGCGCTGAGGTTGGCTCCACGGCCTCTGCCTCAGGCAGTAAAATGACTCCGATTGCAGCAGAGCAACACCCCAGAGGGGCTGAGCATTGCCCCCTGGTGGGCATACTAGGTGGATCTCAATCAGGCACATGCAGGAGTCTGTTTGCCTCCCCTCCTCCCCCTACCCCCCCCCCCAGCTTCTCACTTTGGAAAAATACAAATAAATAAAAGTAAATTTAAAAAAAAGAAAAAAGATTGTGTCAAAAATTTTTTTAAAAGGTATTAAAAGTATCTTATATATGTTCGATAATCATAAGCAGTGGACTAGACAGAAAAACCCAAGGAACAAGAACAACTTATTATGATTAACATCATTAGGAAACAGTTAAAGAAAATCAAACAAATGGCTTCTGAGTTCAATATCAATCTGTGGGTATACAGGTCTGTCAGGATCTTGGGGTAGCTGACTACCTCTTGTGTCAGTGGCTTCTCATCCTTGAGGAGTATTGGTGTCCATTGTAGGTGGAGATGAGTGTCAGAGACAGATGTAGATGTCCATTTGTATTTGGGTGCCTGATAAAGTCCCTTTCAATGAGTTTGGAGATTTACTTTATATGATGCCCTTTCCAATAAAAGAAGTATCTTGATGACAATGACCTTTAAAGTCTTTGTCTCTTGGGTACTCACTGTGAAAGGAAGTGGTTACCAATTTGGCATTTTCTTGAAGTGACTTGATCAAATCTTGACAATAGTTTAAGATGTCTCCTTTCAATAATGTCAGCTCCTAAGTCCCTTCATTTAACTTAAATCCAGTTAAAAGCACTATAATGAATGAACGCAAAACCTAAAACAGGTTTGCCAGGGAGCCTTTAAGAGAACTAAGTGGCCATCTTGGGTTTCCCTGTTTAGCCATCCAATATAAATTAGGAGTTTTCTTTATCACTTATTTTATACTGCTTCTCATGCTATTTAACATAAAAACAAATCTTTTGAGAAGTTCCATGGGCTTTTCTGGAACACAGCAGTTATTTCTACATAAATTGAGATATTTAATCCTTAAAACTTTGATTTCTAACAAAAAGTAAGAAGTAAGTAATTAGCATTCTTTAGCTTGGCAGATTTATAAAGATATTTATAACCTCTAGAAACATAAGCTCTTGTACTATTAAATACATTTTATACAAAGAACAGAACATTTTATAAACAGACGCAAATTTATCTTTTACTTTCATTGTAATAAGCTAAAGTAAATCTATGTCCAACAATTAATAACTTTTTTTTTGTAAACTTAGGTAAAATAAAGATATGTTTGTTTTGCCTGACCAGTAGTGGCGCAGTGGATAGAGCAGTTGTTCTTAACCTGGATTCTATCAAACCCTAGGGGTTCGATGAGTCGGTCTCAAGGGTTCGGAGAAGCCTCTGCTGTGGAGGCCAGAATAAAGTAATACCATAATTTGTTGTGAGTTTATGCACTTTGTTGGTTTTGTTCTTTGAGCAAGGTGATGTTCATGCACGGCTCATTTTGTGAACCAGTAAAAAAACATATACCTATGTCTTGAATTTGGAAAAAAAATTGTATTTTATTTATCACTAAAGAAGGGTTCGGTGAATGCGCATATGAAACTGGTGGGTTCGGTACCTCAAAAAAGGTTAAGAACCACTGGGATAGAGCATTGACCTAAGAAGCAGATGTCCTAGGTTCAAAATTGCTAGATCACCAGCTTGAGCATGGGCTCACCAGATTGAGTTTGGGGTTGCTGGCTTGAGCATGGGTTCATCAACATGATTCCATGGTCACTGTCTTGAGTCCAGAGGTTGCTGGCTTGAAGCCCAAAGTCACTGGCTTGAGCAAGGGGTCACTGGCTCAGCTGGATCTCACTGGTCATGGCATGTATGAGAAGTGATCGGTGACATAAGGTGATGCAATTATGAGTTGATGTTTCACATTTCTCTCCCTTCCAGTCTGTCTCTCCCTCTCTATCTCTCTCTCTGACTCTTGCTTACATCACACACACACACACACACACACACACACACACGTTTCTTTTACTTAAACCAACAAATTTAAACTAGTTTTTATTTACTAAAGATTAATTTTAGATAGATCGTGTGATCATGAAAAGGTTTTGAGTTTCTAATTTCTGAGAATTTTTAGAATATTCAATATTTATAAGGGCTTACCTTTGAATCAATTGATTTTTATTTACTAATTTTAACAATAGCATCTGGAGATAGAAAATGACCTCACACTTATAATATACATGTATAGACACACACACACACACACACACACACACACACACACACACACACTCACACTCACACAGAGCTTTTAACCATGAGAAAAACACTAGTTTATAAACAAAACAGTTGGATTCAAATTTGATTTTGGCAGTTGGTATAAGAAGACACTTATAATTTGTATCTGTCTCTGACAAGTCAAGTTCCAAATTACCTCCCCCTTTAAAAATAAAGCCAGGTGTTTGTTTTTAAATGTGTAATGCACCCTGGCTGAATAGCTCAGTTGATTAGAGCATCATCCCCATACGCCAAGGTTGCCTTTTGATCCTTGGTCAGGGCACATGCAAGAATAAATCAATGAATGCATAAATAAATGGAACAACAAATTGATGTTTCTCTCTCAAATCAGTAAACAAAATTTTTTAATTTAAAAAATATGGAACACTTTACAAATTTGCATGTCATCTTTGTGCAGGGGCCAGCTAATTTCTGTATTGCTTTAATTTTAGTATATGTGCTGCCAAAGCCAGCACAGGTCAGCAGTCTTTACTATTTCAAAGAATTGGGTTGCCATCTTATCTTCATCATTGACGATCCATTGAAGCTTCAAGAGACCAATTAAATATGCTTTGCATTCATTCTGCCTAAATTTATAATTAACTTTTTCTAATTGTGCATGTAAAAGATTCCTTTAGAAGTATCAAAGGACTCTCATCTCAGTCATCTTTTTGTTGTAGTATCAGTGGAAGGCTGTCATGGGCTTGTTAGCCTTGGAGGCATGATTTTTCATGATAATTTTAGTTTTCCTTTGCAGTCTATAGAGTCTGAAAAAACTTCTAGGAACAACCAGACTTTACCTGTAAGTCTCTGGATAAGCTACATGCCATGAATCTCCATAGAGGACCATTTTCTGCCCTAGAGGAAATTTTTCCTCAGGAAACCCCACAATATTCTTAGCTACTTAAGAATACCCAAGCAAGAGCCAGGACCCACAGTGCTTTCAAAGGCACAAACCCCTCTCTTTAGGCCAGCACACTTCAGGGTGCCCTGCCCTTCATAAAGAACTCATTTAGCTTGCATTACCACACTGACACCTCCCAGCACCCATCTCCAGCACTCCCAAGTATCTACAACTGTGATAAGGTGCCAAGGAATTGCAAAAATTGTTAATGTTAGTGTTTTAAAAGGAAGAGTCAGGCCCCCTTGCCTCTCCTTTCTGAAGAGAAAAAAACCTAGAGAAAGAGATTAAAGGGGAAAAAGTTAGTAACTAATCATAGTTTACCTATAGTTCTCTGAAAGGACTGAGGCTACTTGCTAGACAGCAAAGGAGGTAAAACTTATCTGAAAGCTTCCTATTCCCCTTCCTTAAGAGCCTTTAGGAGACAATGTTTACATATCTTATTTATTTATTTATATTTATAGAGAGTAGAGAGAGAAAGAGGGAGAGAGAATGGGGGAGGAGAAGGAAACATCAACTCCTGTTGTAAGGGACCAAAAGCTACAAAATTAATATTAATATTTTAGGAAGCTTAAAGAACATTTTATTAATTTGGGCTATTCATGCAGACAGATTTTGTAAATGATCTTTGTACTTGTGTGATTAGCATAAAACCAAGATGACCGATGGCATTGTGCTGTAAATGCAAAGGGGAAGGAGATTTGGATTCTCTAACCTTTCCCCACACCTATAAGGAAGCGAGTGAATAGCTAGCCAGGTGTACGGAGAGAAAAATTAAAATAAACATTTTCTTATATTAATGGGCCATTTATAGGCATTTGTCCCCATGGAAACTACCCCTCCCCTCCTAAAAGCATGTAGTTAATGTACAGCTAGTGCTTGACTTACGACCACGATTGGTTCTGACAGACTGGTTGTAACACGATTTGGTCGTAAGTTGAGTAGGCTACAGACAAAGACAATTTCCTCTTGGTAGACATCTTGGGAGGGGTTTGATGAAAAATATCCAAGACACAAAACACAAATTGCTGTACAGTTGAAATGGTGCACGTGGAGATGGTAGTGCTGCCAGAAGCTGGTCCACACTGTGTACACCCAGCTGGGCAACACTTGCACTGCCAGACACAGAGCTGTAGTGGCTAGCGATGGTGGTCGTAAAGTCAAATGGTCATAAGTTGCATAGGTCGTAAGTCGATCAATACCTGTATAGCTGAAAACAAATGTTATAAGCTTATGCCGTGATGTCAGGCTTTTTCCCCGCACATGCATAATTAAGGGTATATAACCAGCCCCTAGACTATTATAGACGCACACGATTTGGGACTGCCCCATGTAAGCTATATGCGGCCGGCATATTTAATTAATTTACCCTTTAATAAAACTCTTCAAAACTTATCTGGACTGGGTGTCTCTACGTGAACTTGATGAAATGAGGTACAGTGCCTTTCAGAATCTGGAGTGCAGTACTTTATATGTGCCTTGACCAGGCAAGCTCAAGGTTTCTAACTGGAGACCTCAGTGTTCCAGGTTGACACTTTACCCACTGCGCCACCACAGGTCAGGCTACATATCTTAATTAAAGATTCCTACACTGGCCTGACCAGGCAGTGGCACAGTGGATAGAGCATCAGACTGGGATGCAGAGGACCCAGGTTCGAGACCCCGAGGCCACCAGCTTGAGTGCGGGCCCATCTGGCTTGAGCAAAAGCTCGTCAGCTTGAACCCAAGGTCGCTGGCTCAAGCGAGCAGTTGCTCGGTCTGCTGAAGGCCCGCGGTCAAGGCACATGTGAAAAAGCAATCAATGAACAACTAAGGCATTGGTTCTTAACCTTTTTTGAGATACCGAACCCACCAGTTTCATATGCGCATTCACTGAACCCTTCTTTAGTGATAAATAATATATGATTTTTTCCCCCAAATTCAAGACATAGGTATATGTTTTTTTACTGGTGCACAAAATGAGCCATGCATGAACATCACCTTGCTCAAAGAACAAAACCAACAAAGTGCATGAACTCACAACAAATCATGGTTATACTTTATTTGGGCCTCCACGGCAGAGGCTTCTCCGAACCCCTGAGACCGACTCATCGAACCCCTAGGGTTCGATAGAACCCAGGTTAAGAACCACTGAACTAAGGTGTCAAAAAATGAAAAACTGATTGATGCTTCTCATCTCCCTCCGTTTCTGTCTGTCTGTCCCTATCTATCCCTCTCTCTGACTCTGTCACTGTAAAAAAAAAAAAAAAATTCTACACTGATTCTAACTCTTCCTCCCCTTCTGGAGTCCTGAGAGTGACGTATATCTCTAGACAAGGGGATCATGAGTTCACTCTCCTTGCTTGACAAACTTGCATTCTGTAACATTTTATATGCTTTCTAATAATCATCCCTTTTGAAATTCTTTATATGTATAAAACTTGTAAACTGAGCAAGCGGGGACTAGCTTATTAGGTTTCCTAATGAGCTAGCCCCAACACTTTTAGCAAAGGCAGTTTCATTTAGCTTCTCTCCTTATCCTAAGCTAACCATTTCATTGTGGCGACAGGGATGGGGGTAGACACTAGAAGATTTTTTTTTTTTTTTTTACAGGGACAGAGACAGAGTCAGAGAGAGGTATCGATAGGGACAGACAGACAGGAACAGAGAGAGATGAGAAGCATCAATCATTAGTTTTTCATTGCTGTTGCGACACCATAGTTGTTCATTGATTGCTTTCTCACATATGTCTTGACCACGGGCCTTCAGCAGACCGAGCAACCCCTTGCTGGAGCCAGCGACCTTGGGTCCAAGCTGGTGAGCTTTTGCTCAAGCCAGATGGGCCCGCGCTCAAGCTGGCGAGCTCTGGGTCTTGAACCTGGGTCTTCTGCATCCCAGTCTGACGCTCTATCCACTGCGCCACCGCCTGGTCAGGCGACAATAGAAGATTTGGGAATGTCTTTGCCGGGTATGTAAAACAATTATCACTACTGTGTTATGTCGTGGTCTTGATGTGTGACAATGGTTTTTCCTTTCAATAGATCCTATAGATAAATGTTGTAAGCTTGTTAGTAAATGACTTTTGTATCATGCTATCCCTCCTCCTCCCCCTAAGCAGTATGTGATCATGTCTATATAACCAACCTCAGGATTATAATCAAGGCTGCACAATTTGGGTTAGCTATACCCTGTGTAAGTCATATGTAGCCGGCTTATTAATAAATTTTCTCCTAAAATTTCTCCTGTATCCTGCCTTGGTGTCTCTATGTAACCCGCGGATTAAAGTACAGTACTTTATAACAGAACTATCATCGTCCCAGTGGCTATTTAAGTTGGGAAATAAGTGTTCTTCCTCTTTTGGAACTAAAGAGAGTTCAGTGTCTTGTTTAACCAGCAATGATTTTGTTCAAACTTTCAGTATGCAACCTAATAAAAAAACAAAATAAAAAGCAGCCATCCATTTTTCTTCTCCTTTCCCTAGGTTATCTCAACCTTTATATACCTTGAAGATTTTCTAAAAACAGCTCAAAGTCACCATCATCATCATCGTCATCACTACCACCATCATCATCATCACCATCATCATCATCGTCATCACCATCATCATCATCACCACCATCATCATCATCACCATCATCACCATCATCATCATCATCACCATCACCATCATATCTTAAAACCAGTGCCCTAGAGAAACTCTTCCAAAATTTCTTCCCTTGGAAGCTCTTGTTCTGTTCTTATTGCCTGGAATGTACTTCCCCCACCTTCATTGATTGAAATTACCTAGTCTTAAGGCAGTTTCCAAACTTACCTTCTTTGTGTTGTCTTTCTGGATCAACCTAGTTAGTAATGACAACTTCTGCTCAGAGGCAGATTTATGGTGAAACTACTGAAGCTTAAGTGCTCTTTGACTAAGGTGTCCGCTTTTGGCGGGACAGTCCTGATTTTTAACAATTTGTCCTGCGTCCCACAGCGTTTTTAAAAAGTCCCGATTTTTGGAAAGAATGCACAAAAAGCTAGGGAACAGTGGGAGAATGGGAAAGGAATATACAGTTTTCGGCGGGGAGACCCCGCCTCGATCTGGAAGCGCCCGCACTGATGCAAGAACTGGCTGCCCCGAGTGGGGCCTTGAAACAAAGAACTTCCGGTAGGACATACCTGCTGGGGCGGCAGCTGTCAAGTCCCCTAACTACCCATAGGCCTGCGTCCTGGATGCCGGCATGCGGCTCCAGGCTCCACGAGGCACAAGCCACTTGGTCTCCAGCGGGTGGCGGGGCTGGATGTGGGCACGACCGTGTAACCCAATCCCTCTGACTCACTCAAAATTTCCCATATAGTAATATTTCTGAAAATGATCTTTTTAATAAGGTATCATTATGAAATATATATATTGATAAGGAAAAGGTTAAATCTTGGGCATCAGCAAAAATCACAATAGAAAAATGGTTAGAAATATTTCATCATTTTGAAACAAACCATGTTCCATACAATAATGCACTAAAAATTGTGGAATACACGCTGTCTTTACCAGGAACTAATGCTGCGACTGAATGCGTTTTTTCTACGCTAAATAAAGTATGGACATCAGAAAAATCACAAGTGTTGAGGCTTTGAAAGCCATTTTATGTGTGAAATATAATTTAACAAATTTTTGTGAAAAATTTCATAACCTTTTAAACAACGACAGCAATCTACTAGAACAAATTCACTCAAATGAGAAATATGCCAAAGAATAAAATAATACTATACATAATTTTTTAAATGTGTTTGTTTTATTTGTAAACTGTACTTAAGTTGAAATTTAAAAAAATATATTACAATACTATGTTTGCATTCTATGAAAATTTTTTTTGCTCCATATAGACCAAATTTTTAATCAAGAATCGACCCAGACCCCCCACCCCCTCCCTTCCCCCCTCCCCTGCCGTCAATGGTGTCCCACTTTACCAATTTTAAAATCTGGTCACCTTATCTTTGACCCCATTCTAATGTAAAATTTACAAAAGTGAGGCAAAAAACACTTGTTAAGACCACTCATGTGAGGTGATGTTGGAATGGAACTTTTGGAATTTAGGTGAGGAGCAGGTGAGTTGGGACACTGTTGTTGTTGTTAGTTTAATGGGGTATGTTTAGGTGGTTTGCAGTAATTTGCATTTCTACCTGTGGTGATAGATACTTAGTGTCAAAATGGCTTTCAGGATGTTCCTGTGGCCCACGCCACCCACTTAGCCAGAGGCATGACAAAAATGTAAATGAAGATGTCCTATGGCACTGTGACTGACAGCTCCCAAGTGACTCTAGCCATCTCCCCAACTGTCCCGCAGTAGAGAAAGAAAAACACTTTTCCTCTGTCCTCCTAGTAACTGTCAGTAGATGGCAATGGGAGAAAACAGTTTATTTACATATGCAGCACAGCATCCACACAGAGAAACTCAGGGATAAGTAACTCAAAGGGATAATTAAAATTTGGGTTTTTATATCATCTTTACAAAGAAGAATACATTGGTAAAGAAGTAACAAGATAAAGGAAATGAGGTTTATATTTAAGAGTGGAAAACGAGGGAGGTAAACATACAGGGGTAACTAATGGAAGAAAAGGGATTTTCTTACTCCAGTTTTTCATGTAGATTTGTTCAGAGTTGTCTCAGAGCTGGTGAGAGTTCAGGGTCCTCTCTACTGATTAAGAGTCTAATACTTTTCCTACTCCTCCTGGTAGGGGGAAGAGAAGCCTTTACCAGTGGAATTCTATGTTCTGTGATTAGCCAGATGGGGGAAGGCAGAGAGCTTTTCCCTCTATACAATTCAAAATAATCCTCATGCCAAGGAAGTGTATTCTAGGGTAGTGTGTTCTGATCCCCTCCAATGTTCTGTGTGAGTCTGGGCAGGGCCCTCCTACTGAATAGTGACAGAATGTTTCTTCTGTGATTAGGATCCTACTGAAACCCTGAATAAGTCAGTTCTCATGTTGTGAGATGCTCTACAAAGGCTTATGTGAAATGAAACACTTTTTTTTAATGGTAATAATGTGAAGTACAATTGATCAGATTCCTGTGTTTATAGGCACAAACTATAATACATCTTTTACAGCATATATATAAAATATAATTGATAGGGCATTTCAATTTTTTTCTACAAAAATATATGGAAAAGGTATTATAGAAGCATTTTAGGTAATTAATCAAAAATTATGTTTACTGGATCGGGGGGGGGGGCGATGGAGTATGCAGATGTACCAACTTCCAACTCCCAGAACCAAAGTGGATTATAACTTGATTTTAATAACCATCATCTGGATAAACCAATGCTGAACTGGCCTGACCTGTGGTGGCGCAGTGGATAAAGCATTGACCTGGGAACACTGAGGTCGCCAGTTCAAAACCCTGCACTGGTCTGGTCAAGGCACATATGGGAGTTGATGCTTCCAGCTCCTCCCCCCTTTCTATCTTTTTCTCTCTCTCTCTCTCACTATGTGTCTCCTCTCTAAAATGAATAAAATAAATTCTTTTAAAAAAAACAATGCTGAACTGGACTCAGAGGACTCTTCAACTGGGGAACACTGAAGAAGCAACATTGAGACTGGTAGGAAAAGTGAAAACACGGAAAAGGCTGCCCAGCTTCCTGGAGCGAAAGGCAGCCCGGAGAGACTCATGTGGTGGGAAGAGAGGCCAGTGGAAAGGTAGGGACCAGGGTCCCAGGAACAAAGCCCCAGCCTACAGCCCCAGAGCCTAGAAGAGGCGTAGGGACAGTATTTAGCTGGGAAACAGGTTAGGATACTGTTTGTGAGAAAGAGACAGCTCTCTCAGACCCAGGATTCTTCTTAAAGGGATGGCGCAGAAAACCTCTCTCACAACCACTCACCCGGGACTCCGGGAGACAGGAAGAGAGGACAGAACTGGAGCAGCAGGTAGAGAGTGCGGTCTGGAAGGCACAGGGAGAAATGCTTTGAGGGACAGTTACCCTAATCCCTGGGCTGAATCACTCCACAAATCTGAAACATTATTTCCCCTGGAACCAGCAACGGGAAGCAGGACACCAGCCAAACAGGCTCCCCTGTGGCAATTAGAGCACAGTCACTTAGAAGGAGGGAGCTTTTAGGACTACAGTATGAAGTGTTAAAGTCTGAGCTGCAGTGCCCACACCCACACTGCTGAGGGCTTGCTGGAGGGCCGGCAGCCACAGGACACAGAAGCGCGGTTTTGTTGGCAGGGGCAGAGGCTGAGCTGGCTGGCATAAGCTCGGTCTAGCCCGGCCGGTGCAAAACGGATGCGCAAAAGTGGTCTGGCGGCTGCAGGCCTGCCTGTGATCCCACTGGTGGGGGAAAAGCGGGAGCCCGAAATGGGCGGAGGTCCGCTGCTGGGCAGGGGCAAGTAGGCGCGTGGCTGCACCCAGCCTCTGGCCCTTGAAGCCCTGCCCAAGTCAGCTTTGCTCACGGGAGTGGGGCAGAAGCCCAGAGCATGGCTGAGCGCATAGCAGCAGCCCATTTCAGCCGAGGAGCCAATGTTGGCCGGGGCAGGGTGGAAGCCCAGCAGCGGCTGAGCACATAGCAACAGCCCCGTCAAACCCAGGAGCTGAGGTTGGCGGGGGCGGGGCTTCTGGCCCAGTCTAGCAGCTGAGTGCACAATAAAAGCTCCTCCCAGCTGAAGGAACAAGCTAAGAGGGACCCAAAGCTAAGCAAAAGTGCTCACCCTTGCCCTTGGCGCCCAGGCTTGTGGCCCGAGTGTGGTGCACGATCCCACACGTGGGAGAGGGGCAAAGCCCAAGACCAGCTAACGCTTGTAGAGCCAGGCACGAGAACACAGTCCCTCCTGCGGAGGCAAGGCGGAGACCTCAGCAGCCTAAGCTGGCTCCGGCAATAGCCACACCCATCTTCCCTAGGCAGTAACAGAGGGGGTGGCATGCCTGCAGACAGAACACACCTAGGGAACACAGAGGCAACACCCATTGAACTCCAGTAGCCAAACTCTTCTTACACACAGACAAAATGGGCAGGTAGAGAAATGCAACCCAAATGAATCAAGAGAAATCTCCAGAGAAGAACCTGAATGAATCAGATATAACCAAACTACCTGATGCAGAGTTTAAAATAATGATAATTAGGATGTTCAAAGAGTTTAGAGCAACAATGGATAGTCATTATGAACACATAAATAAAGAGATAGCAAGTATAAAAAAAGGAAATAGAAATAAAAAAGAATGAGACAGAAATGACAAATACAGTATCAGAACTGAAGACCACAATGGAAGGAATAAAAAGCAGGATGGATGGAGCTGAGGATCGAATCAGCGAGTTAGAGGACAAAATAAACAAAGGAACAGAAGCAGAGCAAAAAAAGGAAAAGAGACTCAAAAAATCTGAGGAAAATCTAAGGCAGCTCTGTGACAACTTGAGAGAAATAACATCCACATCATAGGAGATACCAAAGAAGAGGAGAAAGATCAAGGGCTAGAAACTTTGTGCAATAAAATCATAGCTGAAAACTTTCCTAAATTAAGACTGGAAAACATGTCAAATGTGCAAGAAGCACAGAGAACTCCATTAAAGATAAACCCAAAGAAACCTACACCAAGACACATCATAATTAAAATACCAAAGATAAGTGGTAAAGAGACAATTTTAAAAGATTCTAGAGAAAAATAGACTATGACCTGCAAAGGAACCCACATAAAAATGACATCTGACTTCTCAACAGAAACACTTGAGGCCAGAAGGGAATGGCAAGGTATATTCAAAGTAATGCAGATCAAGAACCTACAACCAAGACTACTCTATCCAGCAAGGCTAACGTTTAAAATTGAAGGAGAAGTAAAGAGCTTCTCAGACAAAGAACACCTCAGGAAATCTGTAAAAACCAAGCAAATTCTGAAGGAGATGCTAAGGGACCTGCTGTGAACACTTCAAAGAAGGGAAAGAATATAGCAAAAGAAGAATACAGCTTTAAAGAATAAAATGGCAATAAACAACTACATATCAATAATAAGTGTAAATGGCTTAAATGATCCAATAAAAAGACATAGGAAGCTGCATGGATAAAGAAACAGAACCAATACTAATGCTGTCTACAAGAGACACACCTTTAAACAAAGGATACACATAGACCAATGGTAAAAGGATGAAAAAAATATGTTATACAAATGGAAATGAAAGAAAAGCCTGGGAAGCAATAGTTATATCTGACAAAATGGACTTTAAAACAAAGGCTGTAGTAAGAGATAAAGAAGGACACTACCTAATGATAAAGGGAACAATTGAACAGGAAGATATAACCATTACAAATATCTATGCGCTGAACATAGGAGACCCAACATACATAAAGCAGACTATGATGGATATAAAGGGCGAGATTAACAGCTATACTATAATAGTACAGCATTTCAATACCCCACTAACATCACTGGATAGATCCTCAAGAAAGAAAATTATCAAAGAAACAGCAGACTTAAAGGATACACTAGATCAACTCGATTTAATAGATATCTTCAGAACTTTTCACCCTAAAGCAATAGAATATACATTCTTCTCAAGCACTCATGGTACATTCTCTAGGATAGACCACATGTTAGGACACAGAAGTGGTCTCAACAAATTTAAGAAGATTGAAATCATATCAAGCATTTTCTCTGATCACAATGCCATGAAACTAGAAATTAACCACAAAAGAAAAACTGAAAAATACTCAAACACTTAAAAACTAAATAGCATGTTATTAAATAATGAATGGATTAACAATGAGATTAAAGAAGAAATAAAAAAGTTTCTAAAAACTAATGATAATGAGCATATGTCAACTCAAAATTTATGGGACACATCAAAAGCAGTACTGAGAGGGAAGTTTATAGCACTACAGGCATATCATACAAAGCTAGAAAAAGCTCAAATAAGCAACTGGACCCTGCATCTAAAAGAACTAGAAAAACAACAGCAAATAAAGCCCAGGGCTAATAGAAGGAAAAAAATAATAAAGATCAGAGCGGAAATAAATGACATAGATGCTAAGGAAACAATACATAGGATCAATGAAACCAGGAGCTGGTTCTTTGAAAAGGTAAACAAGATTGATGAACCTTTAACTAGACTCACCAAGAAAAAAAGAGAGAAGTCTCAAGTCAATAAAATTAGAAAGGACAGTGGAGAAATAACAACTGACACACCAGAAATACAAAGTATTGTAAGAAAATACTATGAAGAACTCTATGCCAAAAAATTAGGTAACCTAGGTGAAATGAACAAATTTCTTGAATCATATAAACTTCCAAAAATTAATCTGGAAGAATCAGAACAAATGAGATGGAAAGAGTTATCAAAAAACTTCCAACAAAGAAAAGTCCTGGGCTGATGGCTTCACAAGTGAATTCTACCAAAAATTCAAAGGAGAACTAACTCCTATCCTCCTCAAGCTATTTCAAAAAATTCAAGAGGAAGGAAGACTTCCAAACTCCTTTTATGAGGTGAGCATAATTCTGATCCCGAAACCAGGAAAGACAACACAAAGAGAGAAAATTATAGGCCAATATCCCTGATGAATTTGGATGCTAAAATTCTCAACAAAATATTAGCCAACCGGATCCAGCAATATATGAAAAAAATCATAATTAAGTGGGATTAATTCTGGAGAAGCAAAGCTGAGTCAATATTCACAAATCAATCAATGTGATTCATCACATAACAAAAGGAAGGACAAAAATCACATGATAATTTCAATAGATGGAGAAAAATCATTTGATAAAATCCAGCACCCATTCATGATCAAAACTCTCAGTAAAGTGAAAATACAGGGAACATTCCTTAACATGATAAAGGCCATCTATGAAAAAACCCACAGCAAACACCATACTAAATGGGCAAAAATTAAAAGCAATCCCCTTAAAATCAGGAACCAGGCAGGGGTGCCCCCTATCACCACTCTTATTCAACATAGTTCTGGAAGTCCTAGCTACAGCAATAAGACAAGAAGAAGAAATAATAAAAGGCATCCAAATTGGAAAAGAAGAAGTAAAACTGTCACTATTTGCAGATGATATGATATTGTATATAGAAAACCTTAAAGTCTCAGTAAAAAAACTACTGAACCTGATAAATGTATTCAGCAACGTGGCAGGTTATAAAATTAATACTCAGAAATCAGAGGCATTTCTATATACCAACAATAAACTGTCAGCAAAAGAAATTAAGAAAACAATCCCCTTCACTATTACAACGAAAAAAATAAAGTACTTAGGAGTAAATTTAACCAAGAAGGTTAAGGACTTGTACTCGGAAAATTATAAAACATTGATAAAAGAAATCAAGAAAGATACAAACAAGTCAAAGCATATACCGTGCTCATGGTTAGGAAGAATAAACATCGTTAAAATGTCTATATTACCCAAAGCAATTTATAAATTCAATGCAATACCAATTAAAATACCAAGGACATACTTCAAAGATATAGAACACATATTCCAAAAATTTATATGGAACCAAAAAAGAACACGAATAGCCTCAGCAATCTTAAAAAGAAAAAGTAAAGCAGGAAGTATCACTCTTCCGGATATCAAGGTATACTATAAGGCCGTTGTACTCAAGACAGCCTGGTATGGCATAAGAACAGGCACATTGATCAATGGAACAGAACAGAGAACCTAGAAATAAACCCACACCTTTATGGACAACTGATATTTGACAAAGGAGGAAAGAACATACAATGGAGTAAAGACAGCCTCTTTAACAAATGGTATTGGGAAAATTGGACATCTACCTGCAAAAAAATGAAACTAAACCATCAACTTACACCATTCACAAAAACAAACTCAAAATGGATAAAAGACTTAAATGTATGCCATGAAACCATAAGCATCTTAGAAGACAACATAGGCAGTAAGCTCTCCGACATCTGTCGCAGTAATATATTTGCCAATTGATCTCCACGGGCAAATGAAATAAAAGGCAGGATAAACAAATGGTTCTAGATGAAAGTAAAATGTTTTTGAACAGCTAAAAACTATAAGAACAGAAGAAAACGACAAACCACACAATGGGAGAACATATTCGACAACATGTCTGATAAGGGGTTAATAACCAAAATTTATAAAGAACTTATAAAACTCAACACCAGGAAGACAAACAATCCAGTCAAAAAATGGGCAAAAGAAATGAATAGAAATTTCTCCAAAGAGGACATACAGATGGCCAATAGGCATATGAAAAAATGCTCAACATCGCTAATCATTAGAGAAATGCAAATTAAAACCACAATGAGATATCACCTCACACCAGTCAGAGTGGCGCTCATCAGCAAAACAACACAGAATAAGTGCTGGCGAGGATGTGAAGAAAAGGGAACCGACCTGCACTGCTGGTGGGAATGCAGACTGGCGCAGCCACTGTGGAAAACAGTTTGGAGATTCCTCAAAAAATTAAAAATCGAACTGCCCTTTGACCCAGCTGTCCCACTTATAGGAATATACCCTACGAACATCATAGCACTGTTCGAAAAGAAGAAATGCGCCCCTATGTTCGTGGCAGCATTGTTCACAATAGTGAAGATCTGGAAACAGCCCAAGTGTCCATCAGAGGACGAGTGGATTAAAAAGCTTTGGTACATATATACTATGGAATACTACTCAGCCATAAGAAATGATGACATCGGATCATTTACAGCAAAATGGATGGACCTTGTGTTGGGCAGATAAAATATAATATGCTCACTTTGTTAAAGATGGTGCTGCCCACATGGAAGCCCATCACCCAGGTGATATTATTTGCCCTTATGCTTGGGATGGGTGTCGGGGAAAGGCTGTAATGTGGGCAGGCTGGGTCGTTATAGCCTAAGGCTTGGTTTTAAGAGTAAGCTTTTCCCCACACCCTGACTGATTGGATGATGTAGGGTGGTGCACTCCTGAGGAATCCCATTATGCCTCAGATGGGTGACTTTGTATCAGAGACTTCCTCATCTGTAGATTGGATTAAAGGTTTTGATTCTACGGTATAAAGTGGGAGAGACCAGTAGCTTGATCTCTCTCTCGGTTCCTGGGTTCCTCAGAATAGTATCAGAGAGGAGAGCTGATTAAGGCCACATGGAGGCCAGGAGAAGCAGCCAGCATGGCCGAGTGCTGAGGGAGAAGCGAGTTTGTTAAGAGTTTGTGCAGGAAGAGATGGGAAACAGTTGTGAATAAGTCTGTTGAGCTAGAAACCTTTGATTCTAGGAAACTCGGATAAGTCAGTAGCTTTGTGAGCACTGAATGAGTGGGTTTAGGAGCCCAGTGTGTGTTTTTGCTTGCCCGCTAGGTGCAAGCTAGAATTAAAGCTGATGCTCACCATTTTTTACCTCCATTGTTTCATTACCGACTGTTCGAATCTAATGCGAACCTGCACGGGTCAGGCGGCTGTGATAGTGGCCTTGACTATTAGCTTTACACCTTGATAACATTATATGGAGTGAAATAAGTAAAACAGAGAAAAACTGAGAACTGCATGTCCTACATAGGTGGGACATAAAAACGAGACTATGAGACATGGACAAGAGTTTGGTGGTTACGGGATGGGTGAGGGAGGAGAGGGAAGGAGAGGCAGAGGGGAGGGGCACAAAGAAAACCAGATAGAAGGTGACAGAGGACAATTTGACTTTGGGTGATGGGTATGCAACATAATTGAATGATAAGATTACCTGGAGATGTTTTCTTCGAACATATGTACCCTGATTTATTAATGTCACCCCATTAAAATTAATGAAAAAGTATGTTTTCTGGATGTTTGTGGTATTTGGCATAGGTTAGGTTTTAAATATTTATACTTTCTTCTTATGTATGTTTTATTCTAAATAAATATTTGTTTTCTTACCTAATTTTGACTTGAAATTTTATAACTCTTTTTATTAACTTTAATGGAGTGACACCAATAAATCAGGGTACATATGTACAATGAAAACATCTCCAGATTATCTTATCATTCAATTGTGCTGCATACCAATTACCCAAAGTCAAATTGTCTTCTGTCACCTTCTATCTGGTTTTCCCTGTACCCCTCCCCTTCTCCCTATCTCACCCTCCCCGCCCTCCCCCTATCCCGTAACCACCACACTCTTGTCCATGTTTCATAGTCTCACTTTTATGTCCCACCTATGTATGAATTCATGCTGTTCTCAGGTTTTTTTTTCTGATTCACTTATTACACTCCGTATAATGTTATCAAGGTACATCCATTTTGTTGTAAATGATCCGATGTCATCATTTCTTATGGCTGAATATTGTTCCATAGTATATATGTACCAAAGCTTTTTAAGCCATTCGTCTTCTGAAGGACACTAGGGCTGTTTCCAGATCTTAGTTATTGTGAACAATGCTGCCACGAACATGGGGCGCATTTCTTCTTTTCGAACAGTGTTATGGTGTTCTTAGGGTATATTCCTAAAAGTGGGATAGCCGGGTCAAAAGGCAGTTCGACTTTTAATTTTTTGAGGAATCTCCAAACTGTTTTCCACAGTGGCTGCACCAGTCTGCATTCCCACCAGCAGTGCAGGTCGGTTCCCTTTTCTCCACATCCTCGCCAGCATTTATTCTGTGTTGTTTTGCTGATGAGTGCCACTCTGACTGGTGTGAGGTGATATCTCATTGTGGTTTTGATTTGCATTTCTCTAATGATTAGTGATGTTGAGCATTTTTTCATATGTGTTTTGGCCATCTGTATGTCCTCTTTGGAGAAATTTCTTTTGCCCATTTTTTGATTGGATTGTTTGTTTTCCTGGTGTTGAGTTTTATAAGTTCTTTATAAATTTTGGTTATTAACCCCTTATCAGACGTGCTGTCGAATATGTTCTCCCATTGTGTGGTTTGTCTTTTTATTCTGTTCTTATTGTCTTTAGCTGTGCAAAAACTTTTTAGTTTGATATAGTCCCATTTGTTTGTCTTCCTTTTATTTCATTTGCCCGTGGAGATAAATCAGCAAATATATTGCTGCTACAGATGTTGGAAAGCTTGCTGCCTATGTTTTCTTATAAGATGCTTATAGTTTCACGGCTTATGTTTAAGTCCTTTGTCCATTTTGAATTTGTTTTTGTGCATGGTGTAAGTTGATGGTCTAGTTTCATTTTTTTGCAGGTAGATGTCCAAATTTCCCAATACCATTTGTTAAAGAGGCTGTCTTTACTCCATTGTATGTTCTTTCCTCCTTTGTCAAATATCAGTTGTCCATAAAGCTGTGGGTTTATTTCTGGGTTCTCTGTTGTGTTCCATTGATCAATGTGCCTGTTCTTATGCCAGTACCAGGCTGTCTTGAATATAATGGCCTTGTAGTAAACCTTGATATCCGGAAGAGTGATACCTCCTGCTTTATTTTTTTCTTATTAAGATTGCTGAGGCTATTCGTGTTCTTTTTTGGTTTCATATAAATTTTGGAATATGTTTTCCATATCTTTGAAGTATGTCCATGGTATTTTAATTGGTATTGCATTGAATTTATAAATTGCTTTGGGTAATATAGACATTTTAATGATGTTTATTCTTCCTAGCCATGAGCACGGTATATGCTTCCACTTGTTTGTATCTTCCTTGATTTCTTTTATCAATGTTTTATCATTTTCCAAGTACAAGTCCTTAACCTCCTTGGTTAAATTTACTCCTAGGTATTTTATTTTTTTGGTTGTAATAGTGAAGGGCATTGTTTCCTTAATTTCTTTTGCTGACAGTTCATTGTTTGTATATAGAAATGCCTCTGATTTCTGAGTATTAATTTTATATCCTGCCACCTTGCTGAATTTATTTATAAGGTCCAGTAGTTTTTTGACTGAGACTTTAAGGTTTTCTATACAATATCATATCATCTGCAAATAGTGACAGTTTTACTTCTTCTTTTCCAATTTGGATGCCTTTTATTTCTTCTTCTTGTCTGATTGCTGTAGCTAAGACTTCCTGAACTATGTGGAATAAGAGTGTTGAAAGGGGGCACCCCTGCCTGGTTCTTGATCTTAAGGGGATTGCTTTTAATTTTTGTCCATTTAGTATGGTGTTTGCTGTGGGTTTGTCATAGATGGCCTTTATTATGTTAAGGAATGTTCCGTGTATTCCCACTTTACTGAGAGTTTTGAGCATGAATGGGTGCTGGATTTTTATCAAATGCCTTTTCTGCATCTATTGAAATTATCATGTGATTTTTGTCCTTCCTTTTGTTTATATGATGAATCACATTGATTGATTTGCAAATATTGAACCAGCCTTGCCTCTCCAGAATAAATTCCACTTGATCATGGTGTATGATTTTTTTCATATATTGCTGGATCCGGTTGGCTAATATTTTGTTGAGAATTTTAGCGTCTAAATACATTAGAAATATAGGCCTATAATTTTCTTTCTTTGTGTTGTCTTTGCCCATTTTTGGGATCAGAATTATGCTTGCCTCATAAAAGGAGTTTGGAAGTCTTTCTTCCTCTTGTATTTTTTTAAATAGCTTGAGTAGGATAGGAGTTAGTTTTTCTTAAATTTTTGATAAAATTCACTTTTGAAGCCATCAGGCCCTGGACTTTTCTTTTTGGGGAGTTTTTTCATAACTGTTTTGATCTCATCTGTTGTAATTGGTCTGTTTAGGTTTTCTGATTCTTCCAGATTGATTTTTGGAAGTTTATATGATTCAAGAAATTTGTCCATTTCACCTAGGTTGTCTAATTTTTTGGCATAGAGTTCTTCATAGTATTTTCTTACAATGCTTTGTATTTCTGTTGTGTCAGTTGTTATTTCTCCACTGTCCTTTCTAATTTTATTTACTTGAGACCTCTCTCTTTTTTTCTTGGTGAGTCTAGTTAAAGGTTTATCAATCTTGTTTACCTTTTCAAAGAACCAGCTTCTGGTTTCATTGATCCTATGTATTGTTGTTTCCTTAGCCTCTATGTCATTTATTTCTGCTCTGATCTTTATTATTTCCTTCCTTCTACTTGTCCTGGGTTTTATTTGTTGTTGTTTTTCTAGTTCTTTTAGCTGCAGAGTCAGGTTGCTTATTTGAGCTTTTTCTAGCTTCTTATGATATGCCTGTAGTGCTTTGAACTTCCCTCTCAGTACTGCTTTTGCTGTGTCCCATAAAATTTGAGTTGACGTATGCTCATTATCATTTGTTTCTAGAAACATTTTTATTTCTTCTTTGATCTCAATGTTAATCCATTCATCATTTAATATCATGCTATTTAGTTTCCAATTGTTTGAGTATTTTTCAGTTTTTCTTTTGTGGTTAATTTCTAGTTTCATGGCATTGTGATCAGAGAAAATGCTTGATATGATTTCAATCTTCTTAAATTTATTGAGACCATTTTTGTGTCCTAACATGTGGTCTATACTAGAAAACGTACCATGAGCGCATGAGAAGAATGTATATTCTACTGCTTTAGGGTGAAAAGTTCTGAAGATATCTATTAAATCAAGTTGATCTAGTGTATCCTTTAAGTCTGCTGTTTCTTTATTGATTTTCTTTCGTGAGGATCTTTCCAGTGTTGTTAGTGGGGTATTGAAATCCCCTACTATGATAGTATTACTGTTAATCTCGCCCTTTATATCCATCAAAGTCAGCTTTATGAATGTCGGGGCTCCTATATTTGGTGCGTAGACATTTATAATAGTTATATCTTCCTGCTGAATATCATTATGTAGTGTCCTTCTTTATCTTTTACTACAGCCTTTGTTTTAAAGTCCATTTTGTCAGATATAAGTACTGCTACCTCGGTTTTTTTTTCATTTCCATTTTCATGAAATATTTTTTTCCACCCTTTTACCTTCAGTTTATGTGCATCTTTTGTTTTAAGGTGTGTCTCTTGTAGACAGCATATGTATGGCTCTTGTTTCTTTATCCACCCAGCTACTCTATGTCTTTTGATTGGATCATTTAATCCATTTACATTTAAGTTTATTATTGATATGTAGTTGTTTATTGCCATTTTGTTCTTTAAAGCTGTATTTTTTTTTTTTTTTGCTATATTCTTTCCTCCCTTTGAACTGTTCACAACAGGCCCCTTAGTATCTCTTGCAGAATTGGTTTGGTTTTAATGAATTCCTTGAAGTTTTCTTTGACTGGAAAGCTCTTTATTTCTCCTTCAATTTTAAACGTTACCCTTGCTGGATAGAGTAGTCTTGGCTGTAGGTTCTTGTTTTGCATTACTTTGATTATATCTTGCCATTCCCTTCTGGCCTCAAGTGTTTCTCTTGAGAAGTTCGATGTCATCCTAATGGGGGCTCCTTTGTAGGTGATAGTCTTTTATTATCTGGGAGCTTTTAAGATTTTTTCTTTATCTATTAGCTTTGGTATTTTAACTGTGATGTGTCTTGGTGTAGATCTTTTTGGGTTTCTTTTTAATGGAGTTCTGTGTGCGTCTTGAACGTGTGGTATGTTTCCCAGCCTTAATTTAGGGAAGTTTTCTGCTATGATTTGATTGAACAAAGTTTCCATTTCCTGTCCTCTTTCCTCTTCTTCAGGCAACTCTATGATGCAAATTTTGTTTCTCTTCATGTTGTCACAGAGCTCCCTTAGAGATTCCTCACATTTTTTGAGTCTCTTTTCCTTTTTCTTCTCTGCTTCTGTAACTTTGTTTATCGTGTCTTCTAACTCGCTGATTTTATCCTCAGCGTCATTCATCCTTCTTTTAATTCCTTCCATTGTGGTCTTCAGTTCTGATACTGTATTTGTCATTTCTGTTTGATTCTTTTTTATTTTTTCAATTTTTTTTTATACTTGTTATCTCTTTATTTAGGTGATCTCAGTGACTATACATTGTTGCTTTAATTTCTTTGAACATCCTAACTATCACTATTCTAAATTCTGCATCTGGTAGTTTGGTTATATCTGGTTCATTCAGGTCCTTCTCTGGGGATTTCTCTTGATTCATTTGAATTGCATTCCTCTGCCTGCCCATTTTATCTGTGTATAAGCAAGTTGTGGCCACTGGAGTCCAGTAGTTTTTGCATTTGTGTTCTCTAGGTTTGGTCTGTCTGCAAGCCCACCACCCCCTCTGCTGCTGCCTAGGGCGGTTGGGTATGGGTGTTGCCAGCGCCGGCTCACTGCAGCTTTTGCTGTGATTTCTGCCTCTTCTCCGTGGGAGGGGCTGTCACTCAAGCCACTAGCCTCATCACCCAGGGCAGTGGTGAGCAACTTTGCTCAGCTGCAGAGCCAGCCTGTTTCCGGGAGGCTTACGCCTTGCCCCTGCAGTCTGAGCCTGCTTGCCACAGTTTCGCGGGTTTGGCGGGGCTTTTGACGTGCTCTCAGCTGTGAGCCTTTGCCCGTCCAGAATTTAGCCCCGCCCTCGAGGCCAGGGCCCTCCTGCGCAGGGTCAGAAACCCGGAAACTGCGGTTTATTGGGCTGGGCGTGTTTGCTGGCGTGAGCTCAGCTGCTAGCTTCCGATCGTTCTGGATCCTAGCCCGCCCCCACGTTCGGAGCCAGCTCGGGCACTAGGATGGTAATTCACGGTTTCTCCTGCTGGGCAGGGCTAGCAGCGTGAGCTCAGCCGCAAACTTCTGCTGGTCTCGGTGCCTCCCTCGCCCCCGCGTTAGGAGCCTCCCCCTCGCACACACAAAATGGCACACCGCGGTTTCTCCGGCCGGTGGGGTTGGCAGGGTGAGCTCAGCCATGAGCCCCTGGCCCATCTCTGGTCTTAGCCCCTTCCCCGCGGTCAGGGCCGGCTTGCGCAGGGTCGCAGAGCTGATCTCTGCCCGTTATTTTCCCTGCAGGTGGGATTGCAAGTGGCCCGCAGCTAAAGGACCACTTTTGCGCGTCCCCTCCGCCCCTGCTGGGCTAGACCGAGCTCACACTGGTTGCGTCTCCGCCCACGCCACAGGACCGCATTTCAGCGTCCTGCTGCAACCACACCCTTCAGCAACCCTCAGGGAGATAGAAGTGCCCTAAGTCTCCACACTGTAGGCCTGGGAGCTCCCTCCCTCAAAGCAGCTCTGCTCTAATTGCCGCGGGAGAGCTTGTTTGGCTAGTGTCCTGCCTCCCTTTGCTGGTATTGCTAGTTCCAGGGGAAATATTCGTTTTCGATTAGGGAAATGACTTAGCCCACGGGGTCGGGATGGCTGCCCCTCAGAGTGTCTCCGTGCCTTCAGTCCACTCTTTGTTCCCGCTGCACTGTTCCTCTCCTCTGTCCCAGTTCCCCGGAGCCCCGGGTGCATGGTTGTGAGAGAGGTTTTCTGTGCTGTCCCTTTAAAAAGATTTTTGGGTCTGAGAAAACTATCTCTTTTTCACAAACAGTATCCTCACTTGCTTCACAGCTCAATACTGTCCATACGCCTCTTCTAGGCTCTGGGACTGTAGGCTGGGGCTTGGTTCCTGGGACCCAGGTCCCTCCCTCTCCGCCAAACTCTCCTCCTGCCACGCGGGTCTCTCTGGGCTGCCGTTTGCTCCGGGGAGCTGGGCAGCCCTCTTCGTGTTTTCGCTATTCCTACCAGTCTCAATTTTGGCTTCTGCAGTGTTCCTTGGTTGAAGAGTCCACTGAGTTTAGTTCAAGGTTGGTTTATCCAGATGATGGTTCTTAAGATTGAGTTATAATCCACTTTGGTTCTGGGAGTTGGAAGTTGGTACTTCCGCCTACTCCATCGCCATCTTTCCTCCCTCTATAACCTTTTTTTAAGTAAGAGGAGGGGAGATAGTGGGACAGACTCCCACATGAGCTCTGACTGGAATTCCGCCAGCAATCTCCATCTGGGGCTGATGCTTGAATCAACTGAGCTATCCTTAGTGCCTGTGGTCAATGTTCAGACCAACCAAGCTATCCTTGGCACCTTGGCCTGTTGTAAATTACCGTACCCCAGATGCTGAAAAGTACAGTCTCACTTCTGCAGGTTTACGTAGAGACATCAAGTCCAGATAAATTTTGAAGGGTTTTATTAAAGGAGCAGATTTATTAAATATGCCGGCTGCATATGGATGACACAAGGCATTTGCAGACCCAAATCATGTGTCCCAAATACATCTCAGGGGCTGGTTATATTATATACCCTTGATCACACAGGCTGGATGGGAAGCATGACATCATGACACAAGCTTATACCATTTGTTTAGGGGATCCACAGAAACATTAAGACTTTCAAGGTAACACAATCAAAGATACTTAACAATTTTTTAAGGTTTATCTTCCCTCCTTTGCCTAGAGGTATGTTACTCTCAAGATTCCAGGAAGGGAAGTATATAAATTCTGTCTCTTATTGAAAGGTAAAAGAAGTTTCTCATTAATTTTTATTTTATAGTTAGAACTAAGTAACCCATTGTCCTTGCAAGCCAGAAACTTCTACATTCTTCTCCTTCCCCTCTTCAAAGGAATGACGGGACAGGAAAGCTGGACCTTTCCTCCTATAATATCAATATTAATTTTGCAGCTTTTGGTACCTTACTACAGGCCAATGCTCAGAACAATTGAGCCACTGGCTGCAGAAGGAGAAGAAAAAGAAAAGGGAGAGAGGGAGGGAGCGAAAAGCAAGTGGTCGCTTTTCTTGTGTGCCCTGACCAGGAATTGAACCCAGGACATCCATACACCAGGCCCACACTCTTTTTACTGAGCCAACCAGCCAGGGCCCTATAACTTTTTTCCTTAAAGAAGACTCTCACCCTCCACTATTACATAAATTGCAGCCTTTTCTACCTTTTCTTTTTAATGGTTCTGTTTTTATTTAAAATGTTGATGTTTTCTTTCTCCTGATTTCCTTACATACATTTGATTTTTTAAAATATTATTTATTTTGATTGCCGATTTTTTGGTGTCCCCTTATTTTGATGCCTGAAGCAAGTGTCTAACTTGCCCCACCTAAGGCCTGGCCCTGCTTTTCGGAGGTTGCTGGAAAGGAATCTGAAATATGGTTCCTTCCTCAGTCAGCCTTTCCTGATTCCTTGGGTTAAGGTTTAATTTAATGTAGTTTAAGAAAAATTTTAAATATAAAAAAATATTTGCTGATATACACATAGAGTATCATCAAAAAGTTACTCCCCCTCAAAAAAACTTTGGGGGAGGCAATTTGGAATGACAACGAAAAGCCTTGCCTGAAAGATTTGCCTTGGAAAATTATTTTTAAATGTTTCCCTTAGGAAAATTTCTTAAGATTAATATATATTTTTCCTTATTACAAAAGCAATACTTGTTCATATGGGAAAATTAGAAAATACAGGTGATGTAGGAAACGGAAAATATACATATTCTTATTATTCAACAATAATCCTGTAAATTAATATCTTAGTGTTTATCCTTTTCCATCTGCCTCATTTTCATTTCTGCAAACTCATCAAGTTGATGGCTTCTCTGCGGTGGTTTTCACCCTTGGTTCTGACTTGGTTGGCTCTCCCTTATTTCCAAATCTTATCCATGGCTATTCTTGAAGAACAGAGACTGTGTCTAACTGGTCATTGTAGCTTTCCTGGTGTGTGAGGTAGGAGGCTTAGTCTGAACTAAAGACTTGGGAGAGAGAAACGCTGAGTTTAAACCCAGGTGCCATCATTTCTGCAAGTTACATGGCCTCTCTGAGCTGCAGCTTCCTCGTCTGTTAAATGGGATAATGTTAACGCCTACCTTAAGAGGAAAACCCTTGCACAGGGCCCAGCATGTATGCATGTGCAGTACAGGCAATTGTTTTCTAATGTTACCTATCAGCATAGGGCTTTAATAATTAATCCAACACATATTTATTGCATGCATAGTTCGCATCAGACCCTCTTCTAAATGCTGGGGACACAGCAGTTGACAAAAGAGACACAAATTCTTGCTTCAGGGAGCTCATATTCTAGTGTCTGGCAGTGGAAGACAAACATACACAACAACAACAATGAAAACAAAACCATAAAATACAAGCATACCTGGTGACAATACACACTATGGGAGCTATAAAGCTTTGCACATGGAAAGCATTCAGACATGTTGATTGAGTAGTTTTCATTCTCCTAGCCTCCCTTTGCCCCCATGTTCTCTCTGTTCCAAGTCCCCTTTCCATTGTGATTACATAATGTCTGTGGCACCTGAGTCCTCAGGTTGGGCTGTGGTTCCCGGTGTACAATGGCAAAGGGCAGCAGCATGGAAGAACCAAGCCCAGAGGTCATGCAACATTTGTTCCTATGACATGGGAAATACCAGAGGTGTTTTGACGTGAGCTTTTTTCAGGATGATCACACTGCTGTACTCTAAAGTTTGCACTCATTTGTGATCAATATCTCTGCTCTGTGAAGTCAGGACAGTAAACAGAGGCTCTTGGGTGCTGGGTGGAGGAGGAGGAGGGAGGCACTGATCTGGCTGCACCGGTGACCCCTGTGTGCTTGTGTGCGTGCCTGCAGGCGGTGTCTCCTGTCCTAGACCTATGTTTATCTTTCCTTTGCTAACCTCCTGGACACTCTGACGTGGTATCTCAAAACCCACTACAGCCTCCACTTGGACCACCGGCAGTGTGTGTTCCAACAGACACTATTGTAAGGCAAACATCTGGTTGTAAATAATCCGAAGACCAATGCCAGCCGTCAAATGTATGAGCCCAAGTTTAGCATAAATCTGAGAGTGGGGAACTGGGAATGAAAAATAAAAGAAAGAAAAATGTAGTATAACTTAGAGTATATCCTTGATCTCATTGTTTACCCATTTGTTATTTAATAATATGCTGTTTAATTTCCAAGTGTTTGAGTGTATTTCAGTTTTTCTATTGTAGTTGATTTCTAGTTTCATGTCATTGTGGTCAGAGAAGATGCTTGATATAGTTTCAATCTTGTTAAATTTGTTGAGATTCATTTTGTGCCCTAACATGTGGTCTATCCTAGAGAATGTACCATGCGAGCTTGAAAAGAATGTATATTCTGCTGCATTAGGGTGAAAGGTTCTGAAGATATCTATTAAATCCAGTTGATCTAGTGTGTCCCTTAATTCTGCTGTTTCTTTGTTTATTTTCTCTCTTGAGGACCTATCCATTGATGTTAGTGGGGTATTGAAATCCCCTACTATTATTGTATTGCTGTATATCTCGCCCTTTATGTCCATCAAAATCTGCTTTATATATTTAGGTTCTCCTATATTAGGTGCGTAGATATTTATAATGGTTATATCTTCCTGTTGAATTGCTCCCTTTATCATTATGTAGTGACCTTCTTTATCTCTTACTATAGCCTTGGTTTCTTTTTTCACATTTTTTTATTAATTTTTATGGGGTGACATTAATAACTCAGGGTACATATGTTCAAAGAAAACATCTCCAGGTTATCTTGTCATTCAATTATGTTGCATACCCATCACCCAAAGTCAAATTGTCCTCTATCACCTTCTATCTGGTTTTCTTTGTGCCCCTCCCCTTCCCCCTCTCTCATTCTCTCCTCCCTCCCCCCACTCCGTAAACCACCACACTCTTGTCCATGTCTCATAGTCTCGTTCTTATGTCCCACCTATGTATGAGATCATGCAGTTCTCAGTTTTATTCTGTTTTACTTATTTCACTCTGTATAATGTTATCAAGGTCCATCCATTTTTGTAAATGATCCAATGTCATCATTTCTTATGGCTGAGTAGTATTCCATAGTATATATGTACCAAAGCTTTTTAATCCACTCGTCCTCTGATGGACACTTGGGCTGTTTCCAGATCTTTGCTATTCTGAACAATGCTGCCACGAACATGGGGGCGCATTTCTTCCTTTCGAATGGTGCTTTGGTGTTCTTATGGTATATTCCTATAAGTGGGATAGCTGGGTCATAAGGCAGATGAATTTTTAATTTTTTGAGGAATCTTATATTGTTTTACACAGTGGCTGCACCAGTCAGCATTCCCAGCAGCAGTGCAGGAGGGTTCCCTTTTCTCCACATCCTCGCCAGCAGTTATTCTGTTATTTTGCTGATGAGCACCATTCTGACTGGTGTGAGGTGGTATCTCATTGTGGTTTTAATCTGCATTTCTCTAATAATTAGTGATGTTGAGCATTTTTTTATATGCCTATTGGCCATCTCTATGTCCTCTTTGGAGAAATTTCTTTTGCCCATTTTTTGATTGGATTGTTTGTTTTCCTGGTGTTGAGTTTTATAAGTTCTTTATAAATTTTGGTTATTAACCCCTTATCAGACATGTTGTCGAATATGTTCTCCCATTGTGTGGTTTGTCTTTTTATTCTGTTCTTATTGTCTTTAGCTGTGCAAAAACTTTTTTAGTTTAATATAGTTTCATTTGTTTATCTTGCCTTTTATTTCACTTGTCCGTGGAGATAAATTGGCAAATATATTACTGCGACAGATGTCGGAGAGCTTACTGCCTATGTTTTCTTCTAAGATGCTTATGGTTTCACGGCTTACATTTAAGTGTTTTATCCATTTTGAGTTTGTTTTTGTGAATGGTATAAGTTGATAGTCTAGTTTCATTTTTTTGCAGGTAGATGTCCAATTTTCTGAACACCATTTGTTAAAGAGGCTGTCTTTATTCCATTATATGCTCTTTCCTCCTTTGTCAAATATCAGTTGTCCATAAATGCGTGGGTTTATTTCTGGGTTCTCTGCTCTCTTCCATTGATCTATGTGCCTATTCTAATGCCAGTACCAGGCTGTCTTGAATACAATGGCCTTGTAGTAAACCTTGATATCCGGAAGAGTGATACCTCCTGCTTTATTATTTCTTCTTAAGATTGCTGAGGCTATTCGTGTTCATTTTTGGTTCCGTATAAATTTTTGAAATGTGTGTTCTATATCTTTGAAGTATGTCATTGGTATTTTCATTGGTATTGCATTGAATTTATAAAATTTTTTTGGTAATATACACATTAAAAAAATTTTTTTTTATTAACTTTAAAGGGGTGACACCAATAAATCAGGATACATATGTTCAATGAAAATATCTCCAGATTATCTTATCATTCAATTGTGCTGCATACCCATTACCCAAAGTCAAATTGTCCTCTGTCACCTTCTATCTGGTTTTCCCTGTACCCCTCCCCTTCTCCCTATTCCACCCTCCCTTCCCTCCCTGCATCCCGTAACTACCACACTCTTGTCCATGTCTCATAGTCTCACTTTTATGTCCCACTTATGTATGAAATCATGCTGTTCTCAGATATTTTTTTCTGATTCACTTATTTCACTCCGTATAATGTTATCAAGGTACAACCATTTTGTTATAAATGATCCGATGTCATCGTTTCTTATGGCTGAGTAGTATTCCATAGTATATGTGTACCAAAGCTTTTTAATCCACTCGTCTTCTGACGGACACTTGGGCTGTTTCCAGATCTTCGCTATTGTGAACAATGCTGCCAAGAACATGAGGGCGCATTTCTTCTTTTCGAACAGTGTTATGGTGTTCTTAGGGTATATTCCTAAAAGTGGGATAGCCGGGTCAAAAGGCAGTTCGACTTTTAATTTTTTGAGGAATCTCCAAACTTTTTCCACAGTGTCTGCACCAGTCTGCATCCTCACCAGCAGTGCAGAAGGGTTCCCTTTTCTCCACATCCTCGCCAGCACTTGTTCTGGGTTGTTTTGCTGATGAGTGCCACTCTGACTGGTGTGAGGTGATATCTCATTGTGGTTTTGATTTGCATTTCTCTAATGATTAGTGATGTTGAGCATTTTTTCATATGTCTTTTGGCCATCTGTATGTCCTCTTTGGAGAAATTTCTATTCATTTCTTTTGCCCATTTTTTGATTGGATTGTTTGTCTTCCTGGTGTTGAGTTTTATAAATTCTTTATAAATTTTGGTTATGAACCCCTTATCAGACGTGTTGTCGAATATGTTCTCCCATTGTGTGGTTTGTCTTTTTATTCTGTTCTTATTGTCTTTAGCTGTGCAAAAACTTTTTAGTTTGATATAGTCCCATATTTTTATCTTGCCTTTTATTTCACTTGCCCGTGGAGATAAATCGGCAAATATATTGCTGCGACAGATGTCGGAGAGCTTGCTGCCTATGTTTTCTTCTAAGATGCTTATAGTTTCACGGCTTATGTTTAAGTCTTTTATCCATTTTGAATTTGTTTTTGTGCATGGTGTAAGTTGATGGTCTAGTTTCATTTTTTTGCAGGTAGATATCCAATTTTACCAGAACCATTTGTTAAAGAGGCTGTCTATACTCCATTGTATGTTCTTTCCTCCTTTGTCAAATATCAGTTGCCCATAAAGCTGTGAGTTTATTTCTGGGTTCTCTGTTGTGTTCCATTGATCAATGTGCCTGCTCTTATGCCAGTACCAGGCTGTCTTGAGTATAATGGCCATGTAGTAAACCTTGATATCCGGAAGAGTGATACCTCCTGCTTTATTTTTTCTTTATAAGATTGCTGAGGCTATTCATGTTCTTTCTTGGTTCCATATAAATTTTTGGAATATGTGTTCTATATCTTTGAAGTATGTCCTTGGTATTTCAATTGGTATTGCATTGAATTTATAAATTGCTTTGGGTAATATAGACATTTTAATGATGTTTATTCTTCCTAGCCATGAGAACGGTATATGCTTCCACTTGTTTGTATCTTCCTTGATTTCTTTTATCAATGTTTTATCATTTTCCAAGTACAAGTCCTTAACCTCCTTGGTTAAATTTACTCCTAGGTATTTTATTTTTTTGGCTGCAATAGTGAAGGAGATTGTTTCCTTAATTTTCTTTGCTGACAGTTCATTGTTGGTATATAGAAATGCCTCTGATTTCTGAGTATTAATTTTATATCCTGCCACCTTGCTGAATTCATTTATAAGGTCCAGTAGTTTTTTACTGAGACTTTAGGGTTTTCTATATACAATATCATATCATCTGCAAATAATGACAGTTTTACTTCTTCTTTTCCAATTTGGATGCCTTTTATTTCTTCTTCTTGTCTGATTGCTGTAGATAGGACTTCCAGAACGATGTTGAATAAAAGCGGTGAAAGTGGGCACCCCTGCCTGGTTCCTGATCTTAAGGGGATTGCTTTTAATTTTTGTCCATTTAGTATAATGTTTGCTGTGGGTTTGTCGTAGATGGACTTTATCATGTTAAGGAATGTTCCTTGTATTCCCACTTTACTGAGAGTTATAATCATAAATGGGTGCTGGATTTTATCAAATGCCTTTTCTGCATCTATTGAAATTATCATGTGATTTTTGTCCTTCCTTTTGTTTATGTGATGAATCACATTGATTGATTTGCAAATATTGAACCAGCCTTGCCTCTCCAGAATAAATTCCACTTGATCATGGTGTATGATTTTTTTCATATATTGCTGGATCCGGTTGGCTAATATTTTGTTGAAAATTTTAGCGTCTAAATTCATTAGGGATATATGCCTATAATTTTTTTTGTGTGTGTTGTCTTTGCCCGGTTTTGGGATCAGAATTATCCTCGCCTCATAAAAGAAGTTTGGAAGTCTTCCTTCCTCTTGAATTTTTTGAAATAGCTTGAGGAGGATAGGAGTTAGTTCTTCTTTGAATTTTTGATAAAATTCACTTGTGAAGCCATCAGGCCCAGGACTTTTTTTGGGGGGAGTTTTTTTTATAACTGTTTCGATCTCATTTGTTGTAATTGGTCTGTTTAGGTGCTCTGATTTTTCCAGATTGATTTTTGGAAGTTTATATGATTTAATAAATTTGTCCATTTCATCTAGATTGTCTATTTTTTTGTCATAGATTTCTTCATACTATTTTCTTACAATGCTTTGTATCTCTGTTGTATCACTTGTAATTTCTTCACTGTCCTTTCTAATTTTATTTATTTGAGACCTCTCTCTTTTTTTCTTGGTGAGTCTATTTAAGGGTTCATCAATCTTTTTTCTTTTTCAAAGAACCAGCTCTTGGTTTCATTGATCCTATGTATTGTTTCCTTAGGCTCTATGTCATTTATTTCTGCTCTGATCTTTATTATTTTTTTCCTTCTACTTGTCTTGGGTTTTATTTGTTGTTGTTTTTCTAGTTCTTTTAGATGCAGGGTCAGGTTGTTTATTTGAGCTTTTTCTAGCTTCTTATGATATGCCTGTAGTGCAATGAACTTCCCTCTCAGTACTGCTTTTGCTGTGTCCCATAGATTTTGAGTTGACGTATGCTCATTATCATTTGTTTCTAGAAACTTTTTTATTTCTTCTTTGATCTCAATTAATCCATTCATTATTTAATATCATGCTATTTAGTTTCCAAGTGTTTGAGTATTTTTCAGTTTTTCTTTTGTGGTTAATTTCTAGTTTCATGGCATTGTGATCAGTGAAAATGCTTGATATGATTTCAATCTTCTTAAATTTATTGAGACCATTTTTGTGTCCTAACATGTGGTCTATCCTAGAAAACATACCACGAGCGCATGAGAAGAATGTATATTCTACTGCTTTAGGGTGAAAGTTTCTGAAGATATCTATTAAATCTAGTTGATCTACTGTCTCCTTTAAGTCTGCTGTTTCTTTATTGATTTTCTTTCTTGAGGATCTATCCAGTGTTGTTAGTGGGGTATTGAAATCCCCTACTATGATAGTATTGCTGTTAATCTCGCTCTTTATATTCATCAAAGTCTGCTTTATGAATGTTGGGGCTCCTATATTTGGTGCGTAGATATTTATAATAGTTATATCTTCCTGTTGAATTGTTCCCTTTATCATTATGTAGTGTCCTTCTTTATCTCTTACTACAGCCTTTGTTTTAAAGTCCATTTTGTCAGATATAAGTACTGCTACCCCGGCTTTTTTTTCATTTCCATTTGCATGAAATATTTTTTTCCACCCTTTTACCTTCAGTTTATGTGCATCTTTTGTTTTAAGGTGTGTCTCTTGTAGACAGCATATATATGGGTCCTGTTTTTTTATCCACGCAGCTACCCTATGTCTTTTGATTGGATCATTTAATCCATTTACATTTAAGGTTATTATTGATATGTAGTTGTTTATTGCCATTTTATTCTTTAAAGCTGTATTCTTCTTTTCCTCTATTCTTTCCTCCCTTTAAACTGTTCACAAGAGGCCCCTTAGTATCTCTTGCAGAATTGGTTTGGTTTTTATGAATTCCTTGAGGCTTTCTTTTTTTGGGAAGCTCTTTATTTCTCCTTCAATTTAAACATTAGCCTTGCTGGATAAAGTAGTCTTGGTTGTAGGTTCTTGTTCTGCATTACTTTGATTATATCTTGCCATTCCCTTCTGGCCTCAAGTGTTTCTGTTGAGAAGTCCGATGTCATCCTTATGTGGGCTCCTTTATAGTTGATAGCCATTTTTTCCCTAGCAGCTTTTAATTTTTTTTCTTTGTCCATTAGCTTTGGTATTTTAACTATGATGTGTCTTGGTGTAGATCTTTTTGGGTTTCTTTTTAATGGAGTTCTGTGTGCTTCTTGAACATGTGGAATGTTTCCCAGCCTTAATTTAGGGAAGTTTTCTGCTATGATTTGATTGAACAAAGTTTCCATTTCCTGTCCTCTTTCCTCTTCTTCAGGCACCCCTATGATGTGAATGTTGTTTCTCTTCATGTTGTCACAGAGCTCCCTTAGAGTTTCCTTACATTTTTTGAATCTCTTTTTTTTTTTCTTCTCTGCTTCTGTAACTTTGTTTATTGTGTCCTCTAACTCGCTGATTCGATCCTCAGCATGATTCATCCTGCTTTTAATTCCTTCCATTGTGGTCTTCAGTTCTGATACTGTATTTGTCATTTCTGTCTGGTTCTTTTTTATTATTTCAATTTCATTTTTTATACTTGTTATCTCTTTATTTAGGTGCTCATTGTGACTATCCATTGTTGCTCTAATTTCTTTGAACATCCTAACTATCATTATTCTAAATTCTGCTTCTGGTAGTTTGGTTATATCTGGTTCATTCAGGTCCTTCTCTGCGGATTTCTCTTGGTTCATTTGGTTTGCATTCCTCTGCCTGCAGATTTTATCTGAGTATAAGCAAGTTGTGGCCACGGGAGTCCAGTATGTGTTTGTGTTGCCTTTGTGTTCTCTAGCGGTTGTCTGTCTGCAGGCTTGCCACCCCCTCTTCCGTTGCCTAGGGCGGTTGGGTGTGGGCGTTGCCAGCGCCGGCTCACTGCAGCTATTGCTGTTATTTCTGCCTCTCCTTTGCGGAAGGGGCTGTTACTCAAGTTACTAACCTTAGCACCCAGGACAGAGGTCCTTTGCTCAGCTGCGGACCAAGCCCGTTTCTGGAAGCTTACGCCCAGCCCCCTCAGTCAGAGCCTGCTTGCCACCTTTTTGCGGGTAGGGCGGGGCTTTTGACGTGCTCTCAGCTGTGAGCCTTTGCCCGTCCAGAATTTAACCCCACCCTCGAGGCCAGGGCCCTCCTGCTCAGGGGATTATTGGGCTGGGCGTGTTTGCTGGCATGAGCTCAGCTGCTAGCTTCCGGTCGTTCCGGATCCAACCCCTCCCCCACGCTCGGAGCCAGCTCGGGCACGTGGGGTGGTAATGCGCAGTTTTTCCAGCCTGGCGGGGCTAGCAGCGTGACTCAGCTGCGAACTTCTGCTGGTCTCAGTGTCTTTCTTGCCCCCGCGTTAGGAGCCCGCTCGCGCACACAGATGGCACACCGCGGTTTCTCCATCTGGGCAGGGTTGGCAGCGTGAGCTCAGCCGTGAGCCCCTCGCCCGTCCCTGGTCTTAGCCCCATCCCCGCGGTCAGGGCCGGCTTGCGCAGGGTCGTAGAGCTGATCTCTGCCCGTATTTTTCCCCACAAGTGGGGTCACAGGTGGGCCTGCAGGTAAAGGACCGCTTTTGCGCATCCCCTCCGCCCCTGCTGGGCTAGACTGAGCTCACACTGGTTGTACCTCCGCCCACACCAACAGGACCGCGTTTCAGCGTCCTGCCGCAAGCATAGCCTTCAGCAACCCTCAGGGGGCTAGAAGTGCCCTAAGTCTCCACACTGTAGGCCTAGGAGCTCCCTCCCTCTAAGCAGCACTGCTCTAATTGCCGCAGGAGAGCTTGTTTGGCTAGTGTCCTGTCTCCCTTTGCTGGTATTGCTAGTTCCAGGGGAAATATTCATTTTTGATTAGGGAAGTGACTTAGCCCATGGGTCGGGGTGGCTGTCCCTCAGAGTGTCTCCGTGCGTTCATTTCACTCTTTGTTCCCGCTGCTCTGTTCCTCTCCTCTGTCCCAGTTCCCTGAACCCTGGGTGCGTGGTTGTGAGAGAGGCTTTCTGAGCTGTCCCTTTAAAAAGATTTTTGGGTCTGAGAAAACCCTCTCTTTTTCACAAATAGTATCCTCACTTGCTTCACAACTCAATACTGTCCAAACGCCTCTTCTAGGCTCTGGGACTGCAGTCTGGGGCTTGGTTCTTGGGATCCACGTCCCTCCCTCTCCGCCAAACTCTCCTCCCGCCACGCTGGTCTCTCCGGGCTGCCGTTTGCTCTGGGGAGCTGGGCAGCCCTCTTCGCATTTTCTCTATTTCTACCAGTCTCAATGTGGCTTCTGCAGTGTTCCTTGGTTGAAGAGTCCACTTAGTTTTGTTCAAAATTGGTTTATCCAGATGATGGTTCTTAAAATTGAGTTATAATCCACTTTGGTTCTGGGAGTTAGAAGTTGGTACTTCTGCCTACTTCATCGCCATATTCCCTCCTCCGGTAATATAGACATTTTAATGATGTTTATTATTCCTAAACATGAGCACAGTATATGCTTCCACTTGTTTGTATCTTCCTTGATTTCTTTTATCAATGTTTTATCATTTTCCGAGTACAAGTCCTTAACCTCCTTGGTTAAATTTACTCCTAGGTACTTTATTTTTTTGGTTGTAATAGTGAAGGGGATTGTTTCCCTAATTTCTTTTGCTGACAGTTCATTGTTGGTATATAGAAATGCCTCTGATTTCTTAGTATTAATTTTATATTTTGCCACGTTGCTGAATTCATTTATAAGGTCCAGTAGTTTTTTACTGAGACTTTAGGGTTTTCTATATACAATATCATATCATCTGCAAATAATGACAGTTTTACTTCTTCTTTTCCAATTTGGATGCCTTTTATTTCTTCTTCTTGTCTGATTGCTGTAGCAAGGACTTCCAGAACTATGTTGAATAAGAGTGGTGATAGGGGGCACCCCTGCCTGGTTCCTGATCTTAAGGGGATTGCTTTTAATTTTTGCCCATTTAGTATGATGTTTGCTGTGGGTTTGTCGTAGATGGCCCCTATCATGTTAAGGAATGTTCCCTGTATTCCCACTCTACTGAGAGTTTTGATCATGAATGGGTGCTGGATTTTATCAAATGCTTTGTCTGCATCTATTGAAATTATCATGTGATTTTTGTCCTTCCTTTTGTTCATGTGATGAATCACATTGATTGATTTGTGAATATTGAACCAGCCTTGCTTCTCCAGAATAAATCCCACTTGATCATGGTGTATGATTTTAGCCTTTGTTTTAAAGTCTATTTTGTCAGATATAAGTACTGATACCCTAGCTTTTTTTTTTTTCACTTCCATTGCATGAAATATTTTTTTACATCCTTTTACTTACAGTCTATGTGTGTCTTTTGTTTTGAGGTGGGTCTCCTGTAGACAGCATATGTACAAGTCCTGTTTTCTTATCCATTCAGCTACCCTATGTCTTTTGATTGGAGCATTTAATCCATTTACATTTAAGGTTATTATTGATATGTAGTTGTTTATTGCCATTTTTTAAAAATTTATATTTCTCTTTTAATATATATATATATATATTCTCCCTCCTTTTGTTCTCTCTACAACAGGCCCCTTAACATTTCTTACAGCATTGATTTGGTTGTGATGAATTCCTTGATTTTTTTTTTGTCTGGGAAGCTTTTTATTTCTCCTTTAATTTTAAACAATAGTCTTGCTGGATAAAGAAGTCTTGGTTGTAGATTTTTGTTCTGCATTACTTTCAATATTTCTTGCCATTTTCTTCTGGCCTCAAGCATTTCTCTTGAGAAGTCGGATGTCATCCTTATGGGTGTTCCTTTGTAGGTGACTGACTGTTTTTCTCTTACAGCTTTTAGTATTCTTTCTTTATCTCTTAGCTTTGGTATTTTGATTATGATGTGTCTTGGTGTGGGTCTCTTTGGGTTCTTTTTTAATGCGGTTCTCTCTGCTTCTTGAACCTGTGTGACTCTTTCCTGCATCATTTTAGGGCAATTTTCAGCTATAATTTCTTCAAAGAGATCCTCTAGTCCTTGTTCTTTCTCTTCTTCTTCAGAAACCCCTATTATGTGGATATTCTTTCTCTTTATGTTGTCACAGAGCTCTCTTAGAGTTTTCTCAGACTTTTTTATCCTCTTTTCTTTTTGTTGATCTGCTTTCGTGCTTTTGCTTATCTTGTACTCTAAGTTGCTGATTTGATCCTCTGCTTCATCCAGCCTGCTCTTAATTCCTTCAAGTGTAGCCTTCATTTCTGATATTGTGTTTGTCATTTCTGTTTAGTTCTTCTTTATGATATCCATGTTCTTTTTGATGCTTACAATTTCTTTATTGAAGTGTTCATTAAGTCCATCTTTCATAACTTTGAGATCCTTAAGCATCCTAACAATCATTATTTTATACTCTGCATCTGGTAATTTGATTACTTCTGATTTATCCAGGACTTTTTTCTGAGGATTTATCCTGTTGAAGCATATGACTTATGCTTCTCTGCCTTCCCATTTTTCTCTCTGTATGACTTATAGGCTTCTTTCAGTTTTGGTCTCTTTACCTAGTAGAGCCACTTTGAAGTCTTGATTTGTTTGTTTTCTTCTTTGTTAACTCAGTGGTTATCTTGTTTACTGATCTCAGCAGGTGGCTTATTTGAAACTCTATTCAGAAATGTGGTGGGTGTAACCTCTGAGACTCTGAAGGCAGTGATCTGCCAGCTACTCTCTGGGGGCGGGGTGCTTTCTCAGTTTCAGTATGGGGAGGTGTATCTCAGATCTCCATGGAGACCTGAGTTACTGCCCCTCCTCCCCACTTCCTGTTTTCAGTTGTGTCTTTTAGCACTGATTGGAGCTGGAGAGCTTTCTGGAGGTGGGTCACCCGGAACCACTTTAGGCTTGTGCTGTGTGGAGAGATCAACCTGTCCCCCAGCTATGGACACCTCCGTACTAGATGAGTGAGCTTCTCAGGTCATCCCATGCATTCCTCTGCCTGTCACCATCTGTCTCTCTCTCTCCACTTCCCTTTTGGAAGACAAGCCAGTCCTCTCAGCCCACCTCATTCCCAGGTCCCCTGGCAAATGGCTGTGAGCAATGTTTTCTGATCTTTTCCTTGTAATGAGGGCCCTTCTGGGCTCTCAGCCCCACCCCCCCTTCACTCCTGGAAGCAGGGGATCCCCCACTGTGCCTCCACACTCTCTACCAGGCTCAGTGTGGCTTCTTTGCTCCTTGGATTTTGAGACCTTTTCTTTTAGTCCAAAGTTGGTTTTTCACGCTGATTGTTCCTAAATTAATTTGTAATCTAGTTTGGTGGTCTGAGCTGGGAGTCTGTGCGTCTGCCTACTTCACTGCCATCTTCAATATCTAGAGTATATCCAGCACTATGATCAATGTAGGATGTTTTTATGAGAAGATTTTAAATGTGTGAATGTTAATTTATTATTTCAATAGTCCTATATCCAAGTATTATGTATTTATTAGTTTACACAAATTTTAAACCTTCATAATATATATTCATATTTCATAATTTTATTATTCCATTATTATGAGAGTTAAAACTCCTAAATACAAAAACACAAAGAAATGAAAAAAAAGGAAAACAACAACAAAAAAAGAAAATAAAAACTTCCTCAATATAGATTGTTTGCTACAAACTGGCATTGGATTTGTTTTAATATTGCTTACTTTGTGTGTATTAGTTATCCTTGAGTTGACTAAAATTTAAAGTTTTTCCTTTTCCCAAATATAAAATTTCTACAAGAACCATAATACAAATCCACCAATTTTTCTGTAGGGTAGTCAACTTCCAAAACAGCCCCAGTGACTAGCCTGCTATTCCTGCTCTTCCCATAACCTATGTAACTAACAAGACTGTAAAAGTGACTATGAGGGATTTCTGTGGTTAGGTCACACAGGATACACTGAGGGTTCCTTTTCTCTTTCCTAAGTCACTTGCTTTGGGGAAGCCAGGCCCCTGATTGTGAGAACACTTGGGCAGCCCTGCCGAAGGTGCAGTATCAGTTTGCTGATGGTGTGGGCTAGCCTTCTTGGAAGTGAATCTAAGCCTTCAGATGACTATGAGCTTCTTCACTCCAACCTCATGAGAAACTGAGTAGAAACCCCCAACTAAGCTGCTCTCAAATTCCTAGCACTCAGAAACTATAAAATATTAAATGTTTATAATTGTTTTATGCTACTAAATTTGAGATAATTATTACTCAGCAATAGATAGTTAATGCATTCTATGTACATAAATGGCTATAAATGTACAAAAAATATCAAGAAAGATGCACATGGGAAATGTGGTAAACTTGGAGGAGTTGGAGTAATAACAAGGAAATGAATACTGTTATATTTTTATATAATTAAAAGTAATTCGCCTGACCTGTGGTGGCGCAGTGGATAAGGCATCCACCTGGAAGGCTGATGTCGCTTGGTGGAAGCCTCAGGCTTGCCTGGTCAAGGCACATATGGGAAGCAACTATGAGTTGATGCTTCTCTCTCTCTCTCTCTCTGTTCTTTCTAAAAATAAATAAATAAAAATCTTTACAAAAAAATTAAGTAAATAAAAACAGTTTTCCTCCAATAAATACATGGCTTTTACTGCATCTTTAAAATATCACAAAGAAGTCTGAGGAATCAGCCAGCATCATGCTGTTTCTAGAACTGGACAACTTAGAGCTTACTCATCAGCCTGCTGACCTGTTCCTTTTTCAGAAACATAGATATCAGCCAAAAGTTTTCTGATATCCTTGTTTTTAACTGTTGTGGCTTGCTGAATCAAAACAGTTTCATCTGATACAAGTTCAGTGTCATTACTTTCCAGATTTACTCATCTTTCTGGGTTTGAGACACTGAATGAGCAACACCCGACCTTATATGAATCCTGCAGGTGTATTTTTCACCCAAGAAATCTCTGATTTCAACAAGAAAACCATTCTCCTAAATGACAACATCCAGGGAGAAGTGAGCACACATAGACCTCGTCTTGTAGTGGAAACCCAGTGTTTGGTACACTGCAGGTAGTGTGAATGGTGGCTGGTTCCTTTCTACTTCCCCACCATTTCTTAACTCAGAGCCTTGTTTTTTTCTTTCCAAGGAGACTGAGTTCTAAACTGATATGCAGTGTGCCTCTGGGCTCTTCACAGTAATTGTGCATCCCTTCAGAATGATGTCCACATTTTCTGGAATGTCCATAGTCTGATTGTTGAGAATTATCATTATCCTATAGTAGATGTGGCAACTAACTAATTAAAAATAAATTTAAAGGAAAAATTTGAAATCAACCAAGATGTCCTACAATAAATGAGGGGATAAATTGTGGTATATTCACACAATGAACAATTATTTTTAAAAAGAAATTAAGTCTGATCCAGGTGGCGCAGTGGATCAGGCATCGACCTGGAATGCTGAGGTCGCCGGTTCGGAACTCTGGGCTTGCCCGGTCAAGGCACATATGGGAGTTGATGCTTCCTGCTCCTCCCCCCCCCCTTTCTCTCTCTCTCTCTCTCACACACACTCTCTCTGCCTCTCTTTTCTAAAATGAATAAATAAATAATTAAAAAGAAATTAAAAAATGAACTATCAAGCCACAAAAAGACATGAAGAAACCTTAAATGCATATTGCTAAGTGAAAGAAGCCAACTTGAAAAGGCCACATACTATGATTTCAACTGTGTGACATTCTGGAAAAGGTGAAACTATGGAGACAGTAAGAGATCAGTGGTTGCCAAGGATTGTGGAAGTGGGGGTTGAGTAGGCAGAGCACAGAAGGTGTTTAGGGCAGTGAAACTATTCTGGGTAATTCTATGATGGTGGATACATGTCATTATATATTGTCAGAGTTCATAGAATGTACAACACAAAGAATGAACCCTAACTTAAACCATGGCCTTTAGCTAATAATAATATGTGAGTGTTGGCTTGTCAGTTGTAACAAATGTGTCACATTAATACAGGATGTTAATAATAGGGAAAATGGCAGGGAGAGGGGATCAGGAAACTTTTTTATTAAATTTTTCTGTAAACTTAAAACAGCTCTAAAAAATAAATTCTATTTAATATTTGTAAAATAAAATAAATTTTAAAAGACAAGTAAATTTTTAATATTTAAACACAGATATCATGTCTAATTTGCCAGGGAACCAAGTCAGGGCGAGCTGGAATAGCAACTTCTCTGAGCAAGGTAAGAAGGTTGACTTGTCATCATTATTTCTACTGATATTATTTTCCAGCCAGCACACAAGAATGGAATGAAGAAAGTTCTAAAATTTGGGTCCCTTAGAGGCATGTATTGTTAAACACCACCCCCCCAAAAAAAGTCAATGATTGAGAATGAACTACTATAATGTTCCAGGAGGCTCCAGGTTGGAAAAAGTCCACCAGATCTGAAAGAATGTGGGCACTGGCTTCACAGCATAGCTTCAGATCATCAGAGAAGCATCTCCCACTGGGCCACTGCCTGGCAGGTCAAGTTTCTTCTCTGAGAATCTGGACATGACACTTCCTGTCCAGATTACCAACATGCTGACATGAACAGAGAAATGAAGAAGACTGTTCCTAGTCGGAACAAAGTGGAGCAGCCAGATGGCACAGCCTTTCCATCATCAGAAGAGTACCAGTGGTGATGTCATCTAGAGAGCTTGGGCATTGATGAAGGGATCTGCCTAGGCATGGAATATGGCTCCCCCATCGTGGTCTACCATGGTTCCCACTGTGGAGAAATCTGGCAGGAGAAAATGGCATGCCATTAATTATTCTGTGAATGTTGTTAACATACCGCCATTTGCCTGGCACAGAGCTGGTGCTGGGGTACAGAGGTGAGCCAGGCCCAGTTCCCAGGAATGTTGAGTTTATATTCTGATAGGGTTCAGATCATGTCAAGACACACATGTGGGCCATGTAATGTCCTCCAAGGATGATAAATGCTATGAGAAATATAAAGTAATAAAAGAAGTGGGGAACATAAGTCAAGGGGAGGGAGCCATAATGGAAAGAGGGTCAGGGAAGTTTGGTGGGCTAAAAACAGAAGATGGATTAATGTGTTTTGTGGGGACTCCAATCTCTCCAGAAAAGCACTTTGTTCTCCCTAGGGAGTATAGCAGATCTGTGAAGCCCAGCCTTTGCCATCTCCCACTGTACTAAGATATCTCATGGGATCAGGACTTATGGGCTTCATGGGTCTCCCTCTCTCTTTAGATGATGCCATTCTACATGCCATCCAGGGAAAATCTCAGCTTACCCCATTTCAAAAATTCTGCTCAGCATCACTCTCTATTGAAGAGAAAGTACCTACAGAGATTCCGCCTGTACTATTGAGAAGGAAGACAGAAAGACAGTAATGATATCATTGGAGGCTGGTTTATGGGCAAGCAGTTCCAGAGTCCTGGTGGTGGACTGGCCATGCCCTCCTCCTCCATGGTTCTCTTGACTATGGGACCTCAACCCCACATAGGTCCTACCAGGGTCCCATCAGGTGTGGCTTTCTCCTTCTCCTCTTCTACTGTATGCAGCAGGCTTTGTTTTGCCCCAAATCCAGAAGTTATACTCATTAGAGATCACAGATTCTAAAATGTGACACTTCTGCCAGGATGCTACAATTTAGAAATCAACTGATGGAGCGAGGAATCCTGTGCCGTTTGCACAGACTCAGCTGGGACTCAGGAGATGGCAAGTGAGGTGTTTTTGTTTTGTGTTTTGACTGTGTGTGTGTGTGTGTGTGTGTGTGTGTGTGTGTGTGTGTGTGTGTTTAGAACCATCCTTACAAAGGATGAACTTTCAAAAGAAGACAAGATGAGGTGCAGTTGGGCAGCTCAATGGCGGCATGGTCAGCAAAACTTCCATCTCTCCTGTTGTGGTACCTTGTTGATACCTCTGGCCACACTTATCTCAGGTCCTTCTTCAAAAGAAATGGTAAATTAAATAAAACAGTGATGGAGGGAGAAAAACACAAAGAGGTCATGAAATTAAGAAGAAAGAATAATTAAGATATTAAAATAATAGTATTTTAAACCAAGAGAATAAAGAAAAAAAGAAAATTATCAGTATTAAACATCCTACTTTTATACAAAAGTACCAGAGTTAATTATACAAAAGTTGAGCAAGACACATACATATACAAGAGAATTCAATTTCCAGCGAATTACAAATATTATAACATCTGCAATTATGGTATAAATACCTAGTTTCTGGGTGTTAATTCTCTCAGAGTGTTCATTTCCCCAATAGGTTTGTAATTCTTTGTGCTTTGTGGGAGTTCTGTGAACCCTGGCTGGTAAGAATGTTGCTACATTACAATACAGAAGAGTATAAGGTCCATGTTTGTGTAGGGGTGGTGGGGATTTTTACAATTATATTTTCTTTATGTTAAAGAATGCCCTAGTTTCTAAGAAATAGTCACTCAAGTATTCAAAGGTGAGGATTATCATAACAACTATTATCAAATGACTTAGAAAAAAACTTTTTGTACTATATTTGCAACTTTTTTATCTTTGACCTTGTTTCAAAAATTTAAAAATAATAAACTAAAAGTTTTCAGCTGATGTATTTGGACTTTCTAGTGCATCAATTTAATCATTTTCTGATGCAAGTAACACAAACAGAACTTGAGGCTAGCATACACAAAAAGAGACATTTATTATAAGGATTTAAGAATGAAGCAAGAACGAGCATCTCAGGAATGAACTGGAACCAGGCACTGAATGTGACCATGTCTTCACTTATTCTCAGCATATCCTCCTTTAAAAAATTAAAAAAAAATTTCTTTCACCTGACCTGTGGTGGCGCAGTGGATAAAGCGTCGACCTGGGAACACTGAGGTCGCCAGTTCAAAACCCTGCACTGGTCTGGTCAAGGCACATATGGGAGTTGATGCTTCCAGCTCCTTCCCCCTTTCTCTCTCTCTCTCTCTCTCTCTCTCTCTCTCTCACTCTGTGTCTCCTCTCTAAAATGAATAAATAAAAATTAAAAATAATCAGACAAATTTTGAGAAAAAAAAAGAATGAGGAAAAGGTTGGTATTACCACATCAAGTATATTTTAAAGACGCTTCCTTAATAGATGGGTACTGACATGTGAATAAGCAGACAGATCAATAGAACCAACTAGAGAGCCTAGAAATACATGCAAATAGCTATGGGACCTATGTGATGAGGGTGACGTTTAAAGTCAGCAGAGAAAATGAATTGCTTAGTAAATACTACAGGTAAAACCAGTTGGCCATCTGGAAAAAAAAATTAAATTCTTCCTCAATCCTAATTCTCAAAATAAATTACAGAGAAATTATAAACCTTAATGTAAAAACTGAAACCAAAAGGGAATAGAAGGAAGCATAGAAGAGTTAAAAAATCTTAGTCTAGAAAATACCTCAGGTAAGCAAGAACAGGTATCAAAAGCTTTATATGAATTTACCCACAGAGCATTAATAATCACTCTACCTGCATGAAAATCCACCATTTCTTCCTGTCAAAAACAACTGTTATAGCCTGACCAGGTGGTAGCGCAGTAGATAGAGCGGTGGACTGGGATGTGGAGGACCCAGGTTCAAGACCCCGAGGTCACCAGCTTGAGCGTGGGCTCATCTGGTTTGAACAAGGCTCACCAGCTTGAAGCCAAGCTTGCTGCCTCAAGCAAGGAGTCACTTGGTCTGCTGAAGCCCACCTGTCAAGGCATATATGAGAAAGCAATCAATGAACAACTAAGAAACCACAAAGAAGAATTGATGTTTCTCATCTCTCTCTCTTCCTGTCTGTCAGTCCCTCTCTTTGACTCTGTCTCTGACACACACACACACACACACACACACACACACACACACACAGAGAGAGAGAGAGAGAGAGAGAGAGAGAGAGAGAAACTGTTATAAACCCAAAAGGAAACACAGAGGGAATGATACTTTTAGCACATATGACAGAGAGCATTGTCTTTGGAGGGCAATGTGACAGTACCTGTCAACATTCTCAAAACAAATAGTGTTGACCTAACAATTCTACTTGTAGAATGTAATCCCACACTCTCAGGTATATGCGCATATTTCACTGAGGTACTGTTTGTGATAGGAAAGGATCAGGAATAACTGGCAATCTATGGAAAAGAACAGATTCAATACATTACTTACTTCCATAAATCATGTTATTTGTGCGGCTCTCACAAATATTGGGGTAGCTCTTTGAGTGCTGACATAAAACAATCTCTAAGATACAAGGCTCAGAAGAAAACAAAAAGGTCCAGAATTGCATGCACAGGAAGCTTCTTTTGGTTCCATAAAAGGGTAGGCATATACTTGTTGTATGCACAGATTATTTCTAGAAGAAAACAGAGATGCTGTTAACATTGTTGCCTCCTGAGACAGGGATTAGGAAACCAGAGGTCTTGCTTGCTTTTCATTGTATTCCCTTTATTATTTTCCATTTTCATTAGATGATTTGTTAGTTTTCCAATTTAAAAAATTAATAAAAACTTAAGGACAATACCAGATGATTTTACCTTATACATAAAGAAAATTAAAGTAGAAAGATAAAATGAAAAACAACAAACATAAAAAAATTGATATACTAGAAGAGTGGAGATACAGAGCTGTAAAATCAAATATGACATTGATAAAACAGGAAAAACAACAGGGAACTCAGGAAAAGGTAGGCAAAAGATAACAGCCAGCTGCAGACAGAGATATGAGTCGCCTGTGGAGTCCATAGGTTGGACATGGGATTCCCACTGAGTCCCCACAAAGATGCCTGAAGTTGAGTGACACACAGTCCAGGTGACGCCCAGAAGTCAAAAGGACACTGAGGACAGAGGGAGTCTAGGTTGTGGTAGGACCAGCTGTAGCAGGAGTGGGAACTCCTCCAGGCCAACTGAACCCGAAATCAGAGATTAATAGCTAAGTATTGGGGGTGTTAATTACAGACTGTGTCCTTAAAGCACCCTGTTTCCATGGAGAGTGTGGGCTTAGACTGGTTATTCAGGGTGTGGGTGTGGGTGTGGGTGTGGGTGTGGGGAGAGAGCTGGCAGCATCAGGGAGCAGCCTCTGTCACACTGTGCAGGACCTGTTTTTAACAGTGACTCTATGTGTCATAGAGCAGTGGCTCCCTCTTCTCTCTCCAAACACACAGAGCCCCATTTGGACCTTTCATATGGGTGGATCCCTTAAGAAGGAGACTCTGAATCTTGAGTAATTGTAACAATAAAGGAGATGTACTACTGTATTTGAAACTTAATGTAGATGAGTGAGTCATGTAATAGCTTAATGAACAAAAGTGAAGGTATCCTCCAGAGAGAGAGAACTTTAAGCTTTAAAGTTAGGGCCTCTTTGGGTCTTCCAGATTGGCCCTTTTGGTTCCTAGGTCAGGATGGAGGGTAAACATGGGAGAAGGGGGAAGGCTGGGGAAGAAATCTGGAAAGCCTGGAGCTTCCCCTTTAGGTTAAAGCACACAGCACTTTTTAGCAATTATTGCAGGGTAGGACAGCAGTGCACTATGTTCGAAACTATTTTCATAACGATTTTAAGACATTATTTACCTTTTCACTTTGTGGACATTTGCACAACCTTTGAGTACATGGCTATTAATATTCTATGTTACAAATGGAAAGTATCCGAAAGCACTTCTAATACCCAAGTATGGTGCTGCCCTGAGGAAAAGCACTGGGGTGATTGTTGAGTTGTGAGTTCAATTTGCTGCTCTTTCTATGAAACACCACTTTTAAAAGAATGACTGATAAACTATGAACATTCACACTTGGGCATTTAGTAGGTGTTTTCTTGCAAATCATTGAAGTGAGTCTCTGACTTCAAATAAAACAATGTTATTAATTTTTAAATCCGAACTTTGAAGGAAAAAATGGTAATTTAGAAATATTTAACATCTTCCCAATGCTTAAAGACTGTTCAGATGAGGTCAGCAGTGAACCAAACATAATTTTTGATAATGGATAATAAAAGATATGAACATTTGAAAGATCTGTATATCTCAGTGAACTCACATTTTCCAAACAACCAATGTAATGTATGGTGTTAAAAAATCACCTGTAGGGAAAAGATCCATGCCAAGTGCAAAATAAGCCAGTTATAATGTAACAATCTGAAAAGTTCACTGGTGAGGTTTCAGGTTCCACACTGTAACTACCTGAAAGAAACTATATCTAGTTGAGCTTCAGTGTAGTATCAATAAGAAAGTCTACAGTCATCTGAAAAGGCCATTAAAAACACTCCTCCCTTTTCCAATTGTATATCTATGTGAGGCTGGATTTTCTCCATAACCTTCAGCACATGTCACAGCTGACTGAATGTAGAAGTAGATATGCGAATCAGCTGTTCTCCTTTAAGCCAGTCATTAAAAGATATGCAAACTATGTAAATCATTGCTACCTTTCTGACCAATTGTTTTTGCTTTGGAAAAAAACTACAGGGTTCTTCCATAAAAGAAATTTTCTCTGTGTGTGTGTGTGTGTGTGTGTGTGTGTGTGTGTGTGTGTGTGTGTTTTAATATTAACCTGTAATTGTTTCTTAAAATCAATGAATAATTGAATAAATTTATGAGTGGTACCTTGAGATACGAGTTTAATTCATTCTGTAACCAAGCTCGTAAGTTAGTCAACTCGTATATCAAACAAATTTCTCCCATTTAAAATAACTGAAATAGATTTAATTTGTTCCAGCCCTGTGAAACATCCCCAAACCATCCTAAATTATGAAAAAATACATGTTTTTAATTAAGAAACACCAATGCATAACAAAATATATGAAATAAAAGGAAAAAGTGTTATTTAGTACTGTATTCTTACCTTGGAGACAGACAAGTGCGGCTAACGGAGGTACATGGCGGAGGAGGGGGGAGAGAGGAAGGGATGCAGGCACCATAGACACGTAAACTAAAACTGCACTTTCTTAACACTAAATGATAGTACACAAAAAATAAGTTAGTAAAAAATGCAAAAATGATGCAAGAACAAGTACAGTGCATGAGATTCAACTTGATTCTGTGGGTAACACATGAGAAAAAATGAGATGCTGGTGTTGTGCTGCCAATACTGGACCTGTGCGCTAATGCGCCAACTAAAAGCAGCTTTCCGAATCACAACTCTTACCTCGGAATATCTCTTAGATCTCGAACAAAAATACAGACCAAGTCGCAGCTCGTATCTTAAAAAAAAAAAAAAAAAAAGTTGGTCTGCTCGTATCTCAAGGTACCACTGTATTTTGGATGTCTCTTTTAATTTCTATTATGGTAAATGTCAATAGATATAGCCCATATGAACAAAAGCTCCTTGGGTGTAGGAGGTGATCTTCAAAAACAACAACAATAATAATTGTTATAACAAAGAGATCCTAGGACCAAAAACTTTAAGAACCACTGGTCTGAGAGTAATGTCAGTAGGTTCATCTAGCAGGATGTACATGTCTTTCTGGGTTACCTTTGAGTAGGTCTCCTTTCACTTTGCCCTCCTTCAAGTTCCCTGAATTGCTGAATTGCCACAGCCTGAAATGCTGAATAGATTCTGGCATGGTGGCCAGAGACTTACTTAGCTTAGGATACTTCCTACCCACTTACAAGATTTCTGCTTGGGTAAGATGAGGCGGAGGGAGGCATGGTGGACTTTATGCAGTCCTGAGATAGCAGTTTCCCCATCTGGGAAGTGGATATAGTAACATCAACCTCTCAGAGTTGCTGAAACAATTGCTCACAAACCCATGTTCAGGCATGAGGCACAGGACAAGGCACTCCCGCAATGAGTCTAGATTTCTGTCCTTGCTTTCCCACTTTCTCCTTCCCTCCTGCAGAGACACTCAGACTAGGATTTCAGTCAGACCACATGCCTTCTAAGAGGACAGAGTCTTCATGGCTTTTGTTCCTGGGTAAAGAATGTAAGAAGTTAACTAGCCTTGAAAACACAATGTATGTGCAATCTGTAAGTAGCCATTTCAATTATTTTCTGTTAGTGGTAAGTTAGTGAGCACACAGGCATTGCGATAAAGTTTGAGGTAGGATAACCAGGACAAATAAGCCCCGGTTAAGGCATATTCTGACAAGCAGGGCTCTACCCTTGGGACTTCATGAAAAAAACAAAGGGACTTGTTGAAAATGGCCTGAATTGCTTCAAATAGAACAAGATTGTCAATGTCTGTACATTTACCATAATTCCCCATGTATAAGACGCTCCCATGTATAAGATGCACCTTAATTTAGGAGCCCAAATTTAAATAAAAAGTATTACAAAAGTTATTAAATTCAAGTTTTATTCATCATAAAATTCATACAACTCCTCCTCACTGTCAAAAGTCCCATCCACTAGCTTGTCCTCATCTGTATCTGATGACGAATCACTGTCTTCAACAATGAGCACAAAAACAAGCATGAAAAAGCAGAAAATGTAAGTAAAAAAATCTACAACCATTGTAGACACACCCAGTTTTTAGACCCCAAATTTTTTGAAAAAGGATGCGTTTTACAAATGGAAAATACAGTATGCCCCACCTAGTGTCCTCTCTGGCCTCTTTTTCTGTCTTCTCACCCCTTCTCTTCTCCTACTTCTCCTCCTTCCCTCTAGCTGTCCCTCCTAATACCTCCCCTTTGCATTATTGGCTCTGAGGCAAAGGCCAGAATCTTGACCCTTTTGTAAGCCATTTCTATTTCCTTAGTTCTGTGCTCTGTGGAACTATTAGTGAACTGCGTGGAGGAAAGGATTTGTCTAGCTAACTCTGGTGGGAAAAAAAACTTTCTGTTTGGGGAAGGAACTGAAAATGGAAACCCATCCCATCAGAAACGAGGTCACCATGACATTCCTGTTTAATACCAATAAAACTCCCCCTCACCCCCACCCTCTGCCACCTCATCCTCTGCAGAGACTCCAAGGGGATGACAGCTTAACCATTTCATGTTTGAAATGGTGAGTATAATAAGCAGGCACCAAAGTAAGTAGAAATGCCTTGCCTGTAGTACACATATACTCATAATATGACTTTCAGTTCTCATGGCTTTTAAGGTCAAGAAGCAGCAGCTGGTAGTATGGTCTCTTCAAAAATGACCAAAAGAGAGATAGGAATAAAAAACATTGCTTTTTCTTAAAAGGAAGCATCTCGTGAGAGTAAATATTCTCCTCTGCAGAAGTGAAGTAGACAAGAGCGAGGACAGAGAGGAGGCAGGAAAAGAGTCTCCTTGGAAAACACAAGATGCCTCTTTCTTTTTTTATTTAAAAATATTTATTTTCTTAAAAATTGTGGTAAAATACATGTAACATAAAATTTGCCATTTTAACTATTTAAATGTATAGGCCAATGACACTAAGCACATTCACATTATTGTGCAGCCATCACAATCTTCCATCCCCGAATATCTTTCTTCTTACAAAACTGAACATCCTAAATTTATAACAGTTTGATTTTACTTTATACCACCTTAATTCCAATAGCATATAAAAATCATCCTTCTATAAACTCCCTTACCACCTCCTGTTAGTTATATCACAAAATTTCACATTTATGCATATGATAAAAAACATGGACTAATAATTGTTTTTTACTCATTAGTTTCTTAAACTATGTAGAAAAGAAATAGTGGAATTATAAACCAAAGTTACAGCAATTCTATTTTATGATTGTCCAAATATTTACATTTACCTTTTCCAGATATCTTTATTTCTTCATTTAGATGTGTCACTTGTGGAGGTAGTTAATGATGCTTCTGTATGGTCTAAAGATGGTAACTAGGTATGCTGGTTCTAGGACCTCTTGAGAGGGGCTCTGATGTAGGCCAAAGTCAACTATTGTTTTTGCCTTGCCTGGAGCTACTTTGTATAAATTACAAAGTGACCTGCAGATGGCTGCCACTTATGCTGAGCTGTGAGGTGTCTGGGACAAGCTAAGGTGTGAACTGAAGGCAGTTTCTATGAGTGCCAGGCTTGGGGCTGCTTAGCAAGAGGTACAGGGCCCACTGAGTCCAAATGATACATATTTGGGGTTTATGAACCTTTGAGAGATTTTAGAAAAGTTTGCACCATGAACCAAGACAAGCCATTTCAATGGAAGTGGCTTAGATCCACCTGTAATTTGGGTGGGGTGAGATCTCATGGAATCACCAGAACAGGGTAAATGGTGTTAGCTAGATTGATGGGGACTCAGACATGGTTCTGCCTGTTTATATAGGTTGGGTTGGGGGAGCTCAACAAAGAAATAATGGCTTCTGTCAGCACTTTGAGAGAAAGCTGCCCCACCAACCCTCAACTTAAAGACAGACACTACATTTTCTGCCCACATGTCCCTGGTGCCTTTCACGGTGCTGCCCCAATGCTGGATTTCAGAGTGAATGAGTCTAGTCTGTCAGTGAGCAAGTCCATGCATGGATCCTTTAAAAGGGATGTCTGGGACTCCATCAACCTTCCATTCCACTTGGTTACAACCTCTTCTGGTTTTGACAGCCAGAAATTATGAGGACTTTTCTTCCCAGGCCTGGAACCCAGGACTGGAGAGTCCAGTGTGGGACTAAGAGTCCTCCCACCTCTGAGGGGACTTCTGCAGCTGAGACTGTTCTGCATCTTTTCCCCTCCTACCAGACTTGTCATGGCTTCTTCTGTATAACCTTAATTATAGGACTTTTACTGATCTAAACTTCAGGTGTTTCTCAATGATAGCTATTCTGTAGTTTAGTTCTAATTTTGATGTGGTCATGGGAGGAGGAAAGCACACTGTTTACCTACTCTGCCATCTTGACTATAAACCTCTAACTGAGGTTTTTACCTTTATATATATTTTTATCACTAGTTACCACCTTTTTATTGTAAGACCAATTTAACAGTAATGAATTCTTTTGGTTTTTGCTTGTCTGGAAAACTATCTTCTTCAATTCTGAATGATAGCCTTGCCAAGTATTCTTGGTTAAAACTCTTTTCCTTTCAGGATTTTAACTATAATTATGCTACTCACTTCTGGCCTGCAAAATTTCTGCTTAAAAATCAGCTGATAGTGTTATATACAGGTTCCCCTATACTTAACAAGATGTTTTTCTCTTGCTGTCTTAAGGTATTCTCTTTATTTTTAACTTCTGACATTTTAATTATAATGTGTCTTGGTGTGGATCTCTTTAGATTCATCTTATTTGAAAATCTTTGTGATTCCTGGACCTGGATGTCTATTTTCTTTTTTACCAGGTTAATAATGTTTGCAGTCATTGTTTCTTCAAGTAAGTTTTCTATCCCTTTCTCTCTGTCTTCTTTTTCTGGAATTTCTATAATGTGAATGTTATTCTACTTGATGTTGTCCCTTAGCTCTCTTAATCTATCTTCAATTTTTTAAAAATATTTTATTATTATTAATTTTAATGGGGTGACACCAATAAATCAGGGTACATATGTATAACGAAAACATCTCCAGGTTATCTTATCATTCAATTGTGTTGCATACCCATCACCCAAAGTCAAATTGTCCTCTGTCACCTTCTATCTGGTTTTCCCTGTGTCCCTCCCCTCCTCCCTATTCCACCCTTCCTTCCCTCCCCCCACCGTTGGGAAAATTGGACATCTACCTGCAAAAAAATGAAACTAGACCATCAACTTACACCATTCACAAAAACAAACTCAAAATGGATAAAAGACTTAAATGTAAGCCGTGAAACCATAAGCATCTTAGAAGAAAACATAGGCAGCAAGCTCTCCGACATCTGTAGCAGCAATATATTTGCTAATTTATCTCCACGGGCAAATAAAATAAAAGGCGGGATAAACAAATGGGACTATATCAAACTAAAAAGTTTTTGCACAGCTAAAGACAATAAGAACAGAATAAAAAGACAAACCACACAATGGGAGAACATATTCAATTTTTTTAAGTCTTTTTATTTTTGCTGATCTGTTTGGGTGATTTCCACTGCCCTGTCTTCCAGATTGCTGATTCATTTTCTACTTCATCTAATCTGCTGTTGAACCCCTCTAGTGTATTGTTCAGTTCAGCTATTGTATATTTCATCTCTATAACTTATGTTTTGTACTTTCTTATATTTTTATCTCTTTGTTGAATTTCTCATTATGTTCATTCATTCTTATTCTGGGTTCAGTGAGCATTTTTATGACCATTACTTTGATCAGGCAGATTATTGAGGTTTTTATCCTATTCTTTTATTTGGAACATATTTCCTGGCATCTTTAGATAGCAATATACAACTAACATATTGAGTCATGACTAAAGCATACCACTAAAATAGTGCAAGGACAATGAACATTGAAGGAGAAAAATGCATTGTCTGTGTCAGTGCATGGGTTCAGCTTTAGTGATTATTGGCTGACTTAATGTTACTAGGATTTCTGCTTTGGAAGTGAAAACTCTTACATTCTGGTTGCCCAGGAGAGAGAATAAAGCATGTGGCAGAGTAGCAATGGTTTATAAATTAAATTCATAATTATGTGTTAATAAACAGGAAAGACTACTTTGTGTTTGTATTCAGATTGGGCAGACTGCAAAAATGTTTCTTCTACCAACACAATACTAGAACCAAGTTTGGAAAATCAGAAGTAATTGGCTCAAGTCAGAATTGCAGAGTTAAGAACCAAAAATTATTAATCGATCTTGGATTTAAAACCAAACAAGATAAGCTAAATTCTCACTCTTGTTGAAGCTAATTAGGAATGAGGAAGAAAAGGAACAAGTCCAAAAAACAAAAGTCAAATCTAGGTACTAGGGTGCACTTAAGGATCCTGAAGTGAGGTTGGTAAGCCGCACACTTTTGAAGTTGGGTCCGGCATTGGTAGTGGTATGAAAGATGTTCTAGCTCTTTCAAAAATAATTATATTAATAGGGAAGTTGAAGTATACCTAGGGCAACAGATCATTACATGGTGGCTATTGAAAAGATAGTTTATTATTCACAGTTCCCAAGAGGAAGGAATATGTGCCATGCCATGGGAAGCCGCATGGGAAAGTGCTGAGGCTGGTCAGGAAGGAAAGGAGGAACTGTCCAGAGGCGCTTTTCTTGTGGTTTCTGTGGGAATGAATAGAAAAGACAGGTCCAGGATAAGTGACACCAATCCAGTGACACCTCCACATTTCTCAGATTTTTAGGGGTTGGAGATGTCTTCTCATTGGCTCTGGTTCTGCTAGCATGAGTTATTCAGTGGACAAAGGTCCCTGAAAAGGAAATGAAATAAAATAAAATAATAAGTGTAACTTTCTGTCATCTTGCTAGACACAGAGACCCTGGAGGGGGAAGGAATTAATTCCTTAAGATAAAAGTATCTTTGCTCCCTGGTTTGCAAAGAGAAACATTGTTGAAACTCCCTAGGGAGTGTCTTCAGAGATCTTGGGAGGAATCTGGTCAATTAGAAGGAGAAAAGTCAAAAGTAGGGTTAGGGCTGAGGTAAAATACCTCTGGGGGGTACAATAATTTTTTTTTTCTTGGAAGAAACCCACAAAGATTAAATAAAGGAAGAATGTAAAATGGTATGCATATGCCTTTGAACCTTTCTTTCTCCCCTCTCTTTCTGCCACCTTCCACTTTCTTGTAAGATTACTTTTGGGTTCTTGGGATATAACTTGTTCTGAGAAAATAGAATCCAGAAAGGATAAAGGGATAAATATTGTAAAGAGATAGCAAGAAAAAGAGGAAGGAGAGATGTAGAGGAGCCATGTGATCTGGGCATCAGATGGTTGAGGGTGTCAGAAGTAAGGTCCCTGAAAGCTGTAGAGGGTGAGGGGAGAGAGAAAGATGAAGACATATAACCTTTTATAGATGTTTTACTGTGGCTTAAGAAAAAAAAAGTTTTCTCTTTAAAGTTCCCTAAAAAGCCTACTTTTATGTCAGACTGTTATTTCTTGGAAGGTGACACCATGCCAGGATTGGATGATATTGGATTCCAGGTTTATATGTGTTATATTGTATTGAGTTGCATGTTTTTATAAACTATAGTCAGTGATGACTTCACTGCTCTCAACTTTTTATATAAAAGCATAACATTTTTGGCTTTTATGTTTTAGTACAGAAAAAAAGTCTAGGTATCACTCCTAAAGCTGTGGGGGTGGGGGTGGGGCTCTGATTTCATCCTTTTTTCCCAGTGTGCAAGTGCAGACCATCCTATTCAGGTATGGAGCGCAGAGGGAAACAGTGGCTTTCCCTCCCCTCCCCCAGGAAACAGCTACACAATGCTGAACAAATTAGAGGAAAAGTAAACAGCGAACAACAGTTGTTTGGTCTGAGGACTGCACAATGACCAAAAGGGATGGTTTGGCCCATTCTCTCTGCTTTATTTCTTGGTTTTCTTGTCTTAATTGAGTGACTGTTTCAGGTTTAGAGCGGAGTACAGAGTCTTAGCGACTTTTCTCAATCAGAGAGATTTGGGCTTCTTTGTTTTGAATAGCAGTATTGTCGTGCCAGATGGAACTTACTTCTGGCAAATGAGACGGCTAATAGATGAATTCAGGATGGGAGGCCTTGTGCAGGAGACAGTGCAAATGAGAAGGAAAGTGTGCTACTTGTATAAATAGTTAAGCCTGCAGGGAAGTGCTTTCTGGCACCTCTGATGGAAAACTTCTGTTGAGAAAGAGACAACCCCACCGACTGCAGCAGTTTAAACTCAAAAGAGTAACTGCGTGCTGCTTTTTATGTTTAACTCTGAAGGGATCAATTAGAGCCTTCAGATCTCATCCCTCAAGGTCCTGGTCCAAACCTGCTGACTCAAGAGAGCCAGGCAGCACTCCCTCCTGGGACAGAAACACTTCTTAATTGGTTTGAAAATTTGCAGTTGGATCCCAAAAGCTCTCAGGCTGGGTAGGGAGCCAGAAGGAGGGAAGAAGAAGCTGACAGACAGCTCAGCCTCTCGCTTTCCAATTAGTGTGGGTTATGATTACTCTCACGCATCACCTTGGCTTTCCTTCCCCCCTTAAATTTGTTCCTGGGACACCCCCACCGCCAGCTTTTTTAAAACCTGGTCACAGGACATAACCTCTTCTCATGATTTTTGAAAACATTTCTGGGGACAGCAGTTCCCCCTGAGCCTGCCTGTCCTGGCAAGTCATTAGTGAGAGGATTCCTCTTCCTGCTGCTCAACCCCCAGGCCTCACTGGTAACCCTCTTCTATTTTTCTTTTCTTTTCTTTTCTTTTTTTTTTTTTGTGACAGAGACAGAGTCAGAGAGAGGAACAGACAGACAGGAAGGGAGAGAGAAGAGAAGCATCAATTCTTCGTTGTGGCACCTTAGTTGTTCATTGATTGCTTTCTCATATGTGCCTTGACCGGGGGGCTCCAGCAGAGTGAGTGACCCCCTTGTTCCAGCCAGCAACCTTGGGCTCAAGCCAGTGACCTTGGGTCCAAGCTGGTGAGCCTTGCTCAAACCAGATGAGCCTGCGCTCAAGCTGGTAACCTCAGAGTCTCAAACCTGGGTCCTTCGCTTCCCAATTCTACTCTCTATCTACTGTGCCACTGCCTGGTCAGGCAGCCCTCTTCTATTTTTACCTGTGATTTAATGCTTGCCATCTTGTTTTCTCTTTAGTGTGTGTCCTCTGTTCTTTAGCTGCTTCTCTTTATCGCTCAGGAGTTCCTGAAGTACACTGACTGCAAGCCCGACTCTCCAGACATCTTGGGAAAGCATGGCGAATGAGACACTTGTGGGTGGAAGCAACTTCCTGACCTTTCTTTTAAAAAATATTTTACTTATTGATTTTAAAGAGAGAGGAGGTCACGGGTTGAGAAGTATCAACTCATAGTTGCTTCACTTTAGTTGTTCATTGGTCGCTTCTGGTATGTGCCTTGACCTTCCAAACCCAGGGTTTCTAACTGGGACCTCAGCACTCCAGGTTCACCCTTATGTACTGTGCCACCACAGGCCTTGTTCAACTTCCTGACTTTTGGCTTGGAGAAGTAAGAGGTTGGCTTGCATTTCATCATCTATAAATGAAGAGGGTTGGATTAAATTAATTTGTTCTCAAATATTTCTTTATTTTAAATAAAAATTTTATTCAGATAAAAATGAACAGAGAAGACATCCTACTGATCCCTGCCACTTAGCTCATGCCTCTATTCCCAGCAGACACCTGTCCCCAGACCGTAGCACAGACATCACCAGATTGGCTGCTCCCCCAGGTCCCTTCAAGCTCCAATGGTCTGGATCTTATGACTTGCTGTTTTTATATGGAGAGGAAAGAATCTGCAGCAGGGCGTCCTTGTCCCTCCAGGTTGTACCCTGGACAGATGGCTGGGGACAAGAAAGAAGCTAACATTATTAACACCAATGGCAACTGCTCATGCATGGTGGCTCTGTAGCCTCACTTTACCTAAAAGCAAGTTGAGGAAAACAAAAGATCATTTTCAATCATCTCTGGCTCACCCTGGGAGACAAAGATAAAGAGATAAGCTACGTTGTAGTTTTTGCATTTTTTTCAGCATGATGGCATATTATTGAAAGATTTTAAATACAGTCTCAGCGTGATCTGATGGACCCAGTTAGTTATGCTTATATGTTTAAAAGACTCTAGTATTGGGTTGGACAGTGGATTGAGAGGATAAGCCTGGAGGCAGGGAAAACTACCAAGTTTATTCACTAGTCTTATTGAGAAATAAAATATCCTAGAGAATTGAAATCTGATGTCTACACAAACACATACAAGAATATGCATAGCAGCATGAAGGAAAATAGCCAAAAAGTGGAAACAACTGTAATATCTATCAACTAATGAATGGATAAAGAAAAAATAAGATATTCATGCAATGGAATATGATTCAGCCATAGAAAGGAATAAAGTATTGATATTGACATGTGCTACAAGGTAGATAAACCTTGGAAACATTATGCTGAGTGAAAAAAGCCAGTCACTTCACTTAAAACTAATGTAAAATAATATTACATGTCAATTGTAATTGAAAAAAATTTATGTATGTATATTTAAAAAAGAAGCCAGGCAAGAAATATCACAGATTGTATGATTCTATTATCTGAAACGCCCAGAACAAGTACACCGATAGAGACAAAGTAAATTGATGGCCCTTAGGGCATTGGGAGGTGACTGCTAATGGTGTGGTTGAAAAAGGGACTCTGTAATAAGTCTAACCACATGTAACCTCATAGGGCGATTAGATCATAAATTCGTAACTGGGCAGGTCATTGTGGGTAGTCACCTCTCAGACCAATAACTTCCCTAGTAGAAGGCTATCTTTGTCTTAAGCAAGCCCTGTCCATCGTTCTTGCCCATCTAGGTAAACACACCTTTAAAATGCCTATTTTTCAGGATCCTTGGAAGTGTAACCACCCTCAAGAGAGCACATAATCTTGTTAGCTATCCTTAACCTGTAGACGCTTTTCTGCCTTGCTTTTTCTCAGTTCATGTTATCTCCCTTATGTTTCCTCCTTAATTCTGAATGTATAAAAGCAACCAAAAACTGTCCTTGCTGCAGAATGTAGACAAGTGAGTCATGAGTCCTGAAGGGCCTGGGCAGTGCCATGAGTAGACGAGACTTGTCAATAACCCCAAATGTTTAACTGCCATGTAAACAGCCCCTACTGCACCTCTACGTCTGCCTGGGTGATGTGTGAGGAGGACATCCAAACATCTGCCCAATGACTTGGAAATGTCAATTTGGAACATAGACTTACTGCCATTTATGAGCCTGTGTCCCTGGTGCACATAAAAGTGAGCCCACTCATGCACAGAAATCTGTTGTAGGGTGATTCTCAAGTGGGGGGTATTTTGTCCTCTAGGAAACATTGGCAGCATCTCTGGAGATACTTTCTGCTTATCCCAAATTAAGGTAGGGTGTGCTATTAGCTCTAACTGGGTGGAGGCCAAGGATGCTGCTAGACAACCTACAATGGACAGGACAGCTCCTGCAACAAAGAATTGTCCAAATGCCTCAAATCACTGCTTTACTGTAATGTTTCCTCTATAAATGCGAAGCTTTGTCACTGTGTATTCCTGGATTCCTGAAGCAGAAGTAAAGTTTGAATAAATAAAATGGCTTATCTTCAGGACAATTTCATCATTGGGTCTCTCTATTAAGTAGGGGGGAGGGAGCCAAGAATTGTTATAGTTCCATGCTATTTATATTATATACAATTTTATCTGGGTTGGGCAGAGCCCAAATAACATCAAACTAGTAAGTGAAAAGAGAGATCAGTCACAAAAATTTTACTATATTGATAAATCAAAATAATCTTACATAAAAAATATAGTTTGTCTCTTTATTCATTGATAGTTGTAGCTTTCTTTTCCTATTGGAAAAAATATATAGGTGCATTAATCTGTATCTATTTTCAAATGGGCTATAATTTGTCATCCTAACTTGACAATAAAATGCTATTATTTATAAATATAGTTAGCTAATGTTTACCTGACTGTATATATCAAATATTTAATATTTTATTCAAGAGTTTTATATGCATTAATAAACCATGAGCAGTCTTGCAAGATAATGTTATTCCTATGTCATAGGGAGAGAACGAAGACAGAATGAGGCAGGCATAAGTGGTTTTCTCAAAGCTATAAGAAAGATCAAGTTCCAAATATTTAAGTATTTCTATCCCCTAGGTCTTTGTATACAAAATGACTTAAAAAATACTTACTTTTTGTTTAAACAGATAAACTTTTTGTTTGTTCTGTTTTAAAATTAAGTTTTATTGAGGTTTATTGAGGTATGATTTACATATTTTAAAATATACAATTTTTATGAGTGTTAAAAAAATTCAACTGAATAAATTTAAAGATATTATTGGCTTTGTTCAACAGTTCATGTAACAGGCAGCACTCAATCTAGGGAACAGAAAGTAGCTTGGAGGAGCGGTACAGATGAGAGACTTATAGGCAGAGGGAGTGGGAATAAGGAGGTTATACAGGCAGAAAACCTGGTTGATCATCACCAAGTTCTATCAGGTAGATTACCTAAAAAGTGCTGATTAGGAGATTCCCAATTAACTGGTTTAAGATTACATTTCTGGGAGAGGCAGAACTGTAATTAAGTCTCAGTTTGGTGATGTGGAGCTTAGCATAAGTGAATCCAGTGGAGTCTATTGTCTTGTTTTTAACATGAGTTTTGACTCTCATTGCTTTCAAACATTTGGAGCATGATTTGTTAAATGTACACTATACTGTAAATAGATCTAAGAAGCACACTTTTGTTGACTATTTAGCACCTTAGTATGTGAAAAAAGTTAACAGGTGTTCTGATATGTTAATAAAAATCTCACTAATTTTGTCAAATTGTCTTATAGGAAAATGTCATATGTGACTTAATAGAAACACTTTCAAATTTAGAATATTTGTTAAACAAATGTATTTTATTACTCCTTAGGAATTAGGTTAGCTTGTTATGAGATACAGCATAGCCTCAGCAACTCACTTAACACCTCTTTGAATCTCAATCAAGATGGATAAGAGGATTAAATTAAAAGCTCTCTTTGGTTCCTTCCAGCTCAGAAGTCCTATGACTTTCAGTTATGCTTTCAGAACACTAAGTGAATACCCCTGGGAACTCTCCTTCCCTCCTTCCATTATTCCACACTTCCCTGGTTTTCCTCCTTTTCTTGTATTATTATTATTATTATCTGTATTTTTCTGAAGTGAGAAGCTGGGAGGCAGAGAGACAGACTTCCGCATGTGCACTACCAGGATCCACCCAGCATGCCCACCAGGGGGTGATGCTCTGCCCATCTGGGGCATTGCTCCGTTGCAACTGGAGCCATTCTAGCACCTGAAGCAAAGGCCATGGAGCTGTTCTCAGTGCCCGGGTCAACTTTGCTCCCATGGAACCTTGGCTTCAGGAGGGGAAGAGAGAGACAGAGAGGAAGGAGAGGGGGAAGAGGTGGAGAAGCAGATGGGCGCTTCTCCTGTGTGCCCTGATCGGGAGTCGAACCCAGGACATCCACATACTGGGTTGACGCTCTACCAGTTAGCCAACTTGCCAAAGCCTTCCTCTTGCTTTTCTTAAAATCTTTTTTTCCCAAGCCTCTTCTTAAATGTTGCAATTCTTCAGGCTTTGTCTTTGGACCTCTGATGCTGGAACTACCCACTCTTCATTGCTATAGCAGCTACCTGCCAGCTAATAACTTCCACATCTGCGTCCTCACCCCAACTTTTCTGCTCCTGGTCCTCTGGGGCACATCATAGGGATACTGAACACTGTGCATGGATGTCCACAGGCACTTCCACCTTACCTGTCCATCAGGACTCCTCTCCTTCTCCCTCCAACCCCCACTGCTGCTTTTCCCCCTATTTTTCTTAAGTTAAAAGAAGCAGCATTTAATTAAATCTCAAAGTAACTTTGAGAGGTGTTGTTTTCCCATTATACAGAATCTCTATCCAAGAAATGGAAAAATGGAAGCTTAGAGAAGGCAGGGAATGTGGCTAAGTCTACACAGCTATTGAGCAATGAGCTTGGACTTGAACTCAAGTGTCTCTGACTCCTAGGCTAGCGTCCTCACCCACTGCCCTTCACAGTCCCATGCCAGAAACCTGGGAGCAGAAGTCATTTCCTTCCTCACCGCTCAGGCCCCACCCAGCACCAGGACCTGGACTCAAACGGCACTCAGCTCAGCTCCTCTTCACACCTCTGCCCCTGGCTCACTTCGTTCCCCTCACCCTCATCTGGGTACAGACAGCCCTAGTCATGCCCAGATCTTCCCTTCTGCAAACCATGCTTTACATGCCGTAAAAGTCATTTTCTACAACGCAGATCATGTCATCGCGTCGCTGTCTTGTTAAACCCTTCAGTGGCAACGCACGGCATCAGGACGTGGGGCAGCTGTTTCACTTAGCAATAAGCCTCCATTGGCTTCGCCAGCATTATAGGTGATATTCATTATTCACAGGTTCCATGTTGGCCAGTTGTTTATTTTCTAAAATGTATTTATAACCCAAGGTCAATATTCTTGGTGCTTTCGTAGCCATTCCCCGCTGTGCAGAGGGGCTTTGGCTCACGCACGCGCACATTCCTAGCTGAGGTTAAGGCGCTGCTTCCCATTTCAGCTTACGCAATAAACACGTGTCCTTTCCATGGTCTACTTAGTGCCACATTTTCCACACTTTTGTGCTTTTTGTGGATGATTTCCCTGTTTAAAATGGCCTTGAAACATAGAGCTGACGTGCTGTCTGGCTAGTGTTCTAAGTGCAGGAAGGCTGTGATGTGTCGAGTGCAGAAAATCCCTGTTGAATGAGCTTTGCTCAGACGGGAGTTGTAGTGCTGTCGGCTGTGGGTTCCGTATTAATGAATGAACAGTACAGTACATCTGGGAAAAGGAAGAGTAAATTCACAAATCTATAGATAAAAGGACACCAGGAAGTGCTAGAATGACATCTACAGTAGTGCCCCCTTATCTGAGGTTCCACATTCTGCTGTTTCCGCCAATTCTACTGCAACCACGGTCTGAAAATACTACATTTAAATCTGTAGATATAAATAATTCAATAAGCAATTTATATAAGTTTCAAAACTCGTGCTGTTCTGAGCAGTGTGATGAAATCACATGGGGTCCTGCTCTACCCCTCCCAGGATGGGACTCATCCTTTCCGTCCAGCTCATCCAGGCTGTGGACACTCCCTGCTTGGTGATCACTAGTAGCCACCTTGCTTATCAGATTGTCACGTTATCACAGTGTTTGTATTCAAGCAACCTTTATTTTGTATGCTTAATAATGGCCCCAAAGTGCAAGAGTAGTGATGCTGGCAGAAGCTGTAAAGTGCTTCCTTTAGGTGAAATGGTGAAAGTTTTAATAACAAAAGGAAAAAAGTCATGTGCTGAGGTTGCTATGATCTACAGCAGTGGTTCTTAACCTTTTTTGAGGTACCGAACCCACCAGTTTCATATGTGCATTCACTGGACCCTTCTTTAGTGATAAATAAAATATGATTTTTTTCCCCAAATTCAAGACATAGGTATATGTTTTTTTACTGGTGCACAAAATGAGCCGTGCATGAACATCACCTTGCTCAAAGAACAAAACCAACAAAGTTCATGAACTCACAACAAATTACGGTATTACTTTATTCTGGCCTCCGCCACAGAGGCTTCTCCGAACCCCTGAGACCGACTCATCGAACCTCTAGGGTTCGATAGAACCCAGGTTAAGAACCACTGATCTACAGTAAGAACTAATCCTTTATCTGTGAAAATGTAAAGAAGGAAAAATAAATTCATGGTAATTTTCCTGTTGCACTTCAAACTGCAAAAGTTACAACCACATTGCTTAATTAAGATTCAGGCATTAAATTTGTGGGTGTTCTCATTGATAGCAATGTGTTGCGCCAGGAAGCGGTGAGCTTATAATGAAGACTTTAGCAAAGAATCCCAAGCGAACATATTCACATAACTTTTAATACCGCATATTGTTATAATTCTTCTTTTATTATTAGCTATTGATCTTAATATTTTACTGTGACCAATTATAAGTTAAAGACCATAGCTGTGTATGTATAAGAAAAAACAGTATAAGTAGTGTAAAGCCAATAGCCAGGGCCACCATCACAGCCGCCTGGCCAGTACAGGTTCGCATTGGATTCGGACAGATGGCAATGAAACACCGGAGCCAAGAACTGGTGAGCCATCAGCTTTAATTCTAGCTTGCACTCAGCGGGCAAGCAAAAACACACACTGGGCTCCAAAACCCACACATTCAGTGCTCACAAAGCTACTGACTTATCCGAGTTTCCTAGAATCAAAGGTTTCTAGCTCACCAGACTTATTCACCTCTGTTCCCCATCTCCTCCAGCACAAAGTCTGCACAAACTGGCTTCTCCCTCAGCACTCTGCCATCTTGGCTGCTTCTCCTGGCCTTCACGTGGCCTTAATCTGCTCTCCTCTCTAATACTAACCTCAGGAACTCAGGAACCAAAAGAGAGAGATCAAGCTACTGGTCTCTCCCACTTTATACCATAGAATCAAAACCTTTAATCCAATTATACAAACAAGGAAGTCTCTGTATAATGGGATTCCTCAGGAGAGTGCACCACCCTACATCATCCAATCAGTCAAGGGTGTGGAGAAGAGCTTACTCTTAAACTAAGCCTTAGGCTATAACAACCCGGCCTGCCCACAGCCTGTTCCAGAACACACATTAATATCAACAAACTTCCATGTGGGCAGCACCATCTTTAACAAAGTGAGCATAATATATTTTATCTGCCCAACAAGTAGGGTTTGATACTGTCTGCTATTACAGGTATCCACCAGGTGTGTTAGAATGTATTCCCCATGTATATAGTGCATGACAAAGCTATGAAAAAGGTGGAAAAATAGTTAAATTTGTGGATTCATGAGATGACACCTGATTTAATAAAGCATAATGTGCAATGTTTTGAGGAAAGCCAAAGAAATTTATGGCCAGGAAAATGTTAAACCCTTGTCAGCTAGTGCTGTATGACTCACTTTAAAAGGTGATATGGTGTGGAAAGCATTAAACTTGCAGGTGAGGCCAGTTTTGCAGATCAAGAGGCTGTGGCAGAACTTTTAAAACACCTGCTAAGTCAAACAAAGAAAGAAAACAAAAACAAAACACCTGCTAAGTAAAACAAACAAAAAAAAAAGAAAACAAAAACAAAAAGCCTGCTAAGTGTACAGGAAAAGGGTGATATGGAAGAGCAGGTATATAATTGTGTCAGGACTTGCTTTGTTTACAAGGACCCTTGGCAGATGAACCTATATAACAAAATGAGGTTTGGGTTATACATACATACAGGGGTGGCAAAAAACCAACACTTCAAAATATATATTTCTTATGTTGCACTTTTATTTTTTAAATTAACATATAGTCATATCTGATTGATTCAGTGTTTCTATGTTCTGGTACTTAGCACAGAGCCAGCTCATAGATAGGAACAGTAAATATTTATTGGAAAAAAAAACCCATAAAGGTTATTGATATCTAGGAGGATTCTAAGATGGCTACCGAGTAGGTGGACGTTGCAACTGCCACCTCCTGGAATCAAATTGGATTACAACTTAATTTAAGAACAATCATCTTGAAAAACAAACTTTGGACTAAATGAAGAGGAGTCTATAACCAAGGATCACAGAAGAAGCCACACTGAGACTGGTATGAAGGGTGGAGATGAAGAAAGGGCTACCCAGCTCCCAGAAGTGAGTGGCAGCTGAGGGTCTGGAAGGACTCTCACTGCAGGGAGGGTTGCCCTGAGAGGTGTGGGTCCTAAGCCCCAGAGACTAGAAGAGGTGCCCACACAGCATTTGGCAGTGAAAAGAGCTGGGGTTTCTGTCTGTGAGAAAGAGACGGAGCTCTCGGAGATGCAGGCTCCATCTTAAAAGGCCAGCACAGAAAATCTTGTTCATAGCCACTTACCTTCTGGTGGCTCTGGTGGAGGAAGAGCTGAGAGGACTAGAGTTGCATATGAAGAGTGTAAAGTTGGAGGCCCAGGGGGTGACACTGTAGGGGATAGCCACCAGAACCCCTGTGCTGAGTCATTCTCCAATACTGCAGTCCCCATCTTTCTGGGGTGGAGCAATCCCCTCTGAGTGGCATCACTCAGCCTGGGAAAAAACAACTGTTCCACCCTTGGGAGTCTCTTTTGCCCCAATCATGGAGACTGGGTTGTTCTGAGAAGTCAGCTAGGAAGCAGGAGGTACATTAGTGACTCAGTGTTCTGGGGTTGAGGCCTGAGCTCCCCCCACCCCACTCCTGAATCTAAGACTGGTGATTTCATGAGAGAGTCAGTTGAAATTGTCTGTACTGTGAGCAGACCATACCTCTGGGTCTCAGAGGCCACACCTTACTGAGGTCTGTGAAAAGAGTCTGGACAGAAGGGGTTGGAGAGGAAGAGACAAAAAGTAGTCTGTCCGTCCCTCCCCCCTCCTTTTTCTCACTGATCTCACCTCCTCTTCCAAGTTAGGAAGACTCATTGATGTGTTTAGGTTGTAGGAAGGCTTTTTCTTTTCTGTATTTTTTTTTTCAATACCCAGAAAAGAAAAAACAACCCTCAGATCTGATTTCTCTCTGCTCAATCTTGTCCTTGGATCTTACTGTGTTTGTGAATTTTAATGTGAGAAGAGGAATGAAACAAAACCCGCTGGATACATCTATCCCTGTGGGTGGTTTTAATTTTTCTTTTTTTCCCCTAATTTTTTAAGAAAAACAACCACTCTTCACAATGAACAAACTATATATTGGAAACAGCGAGAACATCATGCTCTCGACCTGGAAACTATCTTCAAGGACGCCAAGATCCCAGTGTCTGGACCCTTTCTGGTGACGACCAGCTACACGTTTGTGGACTCTCTGGCCAAGAGCTGGGCCCTCAAGACCATTGAGGCGCTTTCAAGAACTGACGCTGTATAATACAGAGCTGTATAATATGGTGCAAGGCGATGTAGCAACGTGCTAAAGCTGAGGAGGAGATAATGAAGAAAATCAGGGAGTCTTATGAAAATGATAATCGCTTCTATGAATCTCCAAGCACATTTAATTCCTGGATTAAATCTGAATGCTGTGGGTCTGTTCCCACCCACGTGAGGGATGCCACCCTCCACCTGAGGGCCCCCTTCAGCTGTGACTCCCTCTTACCTACAGTTTGATCCATCAGAAAGGAGACTGTTCATTTGTTTGTTCCAGCCTTATCTGTCAGTGCCATTATCAGCAAGGAGGGCAGCACACCAAACAGCTTTCTCGCTTTGTAGGAGCTTCTATTAAGATCACTCCACCTGAAGCCCCAGATGCTGAAGTGAGGATGGTGATTATCACCAGGCCACCAGCAGCCCAGTTCAAGGCTCAGGGAAGAATTTATGGAAAAATTAAAGAAGAAAACTTTGTTAGTCTTAAAGAAGAGGTGAAACTTGAAGCTCATATCAGAGTACTATCCTTTGCTGATGGAAGAGTTATTGGAAAACAAGGCAAAATGGTGAATGAACTCCAGAACTTGTCTAGTGCAGAAGTTGTTGTCCCTCATGACCAGACACCCGAGAGCCATCAAGTGGTGGTCATAATAACTGGTCACTTCTATGCTTGCCAGGTTGCCCAGAGAAAAATTCAGGAAATTCTGACTCAGGTAAAGCAGCACCAACAGCAGAAAGCTCTGCAAGTGGACCACTTCAGTCAAGATAGAAGTAAAGGTTCAGGAAACAGCCCACCACAGAGGCAGATGCCAAACCAAAGACAGATTGCTTAACCAACAGATGGGCAGCTGAACCCCTATCCAGAATCACATGCACAACGTTTTACTTAGCCAGCTGTTTCTGAGCACCAGGCAACTTTCAAAATGCTGTCTCATCTCTGTGAGAATGTATACTTTATGCTCTCTGAAATGTATGACACCCAGCTTTAACAAAAATGGAGGGAGGGAAGAAACACTAACATTAATAACCTAAGGGAAATGCTGAGTGGTGTTGGCAGGGGTATTAAATGTGCATTTTTACTCAACAACCTCAAGTATTCAGTAATGCAATGAAAGCAAACTTTGTGTTTCTTTTCTTGAAAAATTTTTATACTTTACAAAGTCCAACTGTTTTTATTTTAAATGAAATATAATTAGCTAACAGGCAAATAAAAAAATGACTTCTGGCTAGTGACAATAAAGCTGAAAAATTAATTTCAGATTGTTTGAGGCTGACAGTTATTAGTTAAAATATCCATAAATGTTCACTGACATGGAGCACTGCCTATATTTGGAGAGCAGCAATACCATTTATTTTTTCTTTTATGCCAGGGAAAGTTATGATGGTACTAACAGAGCAAATGGTTGCAGGAGGTTTCGGAATGGCTAAATGGCTTTAGGAGACTTCACTTGTTTTGTTTGGCTATGTGACTGAATGCATAATGCTTTGTGTTTTTAACTATCACTACCTAAAGAAAGTGCATCAATGAAGAGATGTATTTCCTGTGGACTTGAAACTGATTGGCAATGCTCAGTTTGCCAATTCACCTATGACCTGTGGCTTACCCTTTGAGCAGACGCTAAAAGAATTGCTTGGTGAAGACCAATGATCAGGTGGTGCGACAGTGTTTAAAGGCAATAAAAGGCTATATCTGCATGTGCCAGGCACTGTCATGAGCCTCACTGAGTTGTTTTGAAGATTTTTAAACAATGATAAATCAAGAAAAATGAAAAGCAACCTAAAATATTACATAAAATGCAACAGGATTTCAGCATCCTCTGCAAACAGTTATTGTAAGACTTACAAAAATTTGAATGACTTACAAATATTTGATAAATATTTTTTACCTTTGATACTAAACTCATTTTCCCATTCTGTAACTTAGTGGCAGTGCCCAGTATGTAAAATTATGTGGGTGTGCATGGGCTCCAAGGCCACGCCACTCTCAGAATTGGGCTGCTTTTGTTCATAAAATGATTACAGTCATATTACACAGATCTGAAGGATATATAATAACCCCTCAAAATAATTTTGCCTCATTTGTATTTTAAGATGAATTTCTACAGACTAGATAAGTTCTTCTGATGATCAATCTATCAGATATTTTGAAAATGACTTGCAATATTTTCAAAAAGACAGTTTATTTTGTAGTGTTAGCCAAAAAATGCCCATTTTGTTACTAAATTCATCTAGCATTCATAATTTTGCCCCAGTAAACTGCTTTAAAATATCATGGACTGGTTTTCTGGTTGATTTTTAGATGAGATGTGCTTATGGCCAGAGCTCTTTCTCAGTATTTGATTTATTTAGTACTTATTAGATTTTTTTAATACTGACAGGTGCTGAATTTATATCTGCTGGTTTGAATTCTGTCATATTTCACTTCTAGCATTTTAGTGTGGCAAATCATGTTTACTTATAATTAAGCATTAGTAACAGAGTATCCGGTAATAACTAGAAAATAATTCTGTACCTGAGTTTGTACTCACAGCACATGAATCATTCCTCATTTGTAAAGTGCCCCAAAGGCAGCTTCATTTTCTAGATACCTTGATGCAGAATAAAGTTTCATCATTAGGTGCAAAAACAAAACAAAAAATGTCTGGACAGACTGACACGTGGGGCCAAGTAGAGGAGCCACACCTACCAACCTTCCTAATCCCTAAATTGCCGCAGGCTCTAAGCCAAGCATGGCCTGAGTTTATGCGGCCCACGATTAAATTTTTAATATTCTCCACTACTTTAAAATCTCAGCTACTCAGAAGTGGAAGCGTCTTTGATTATTGGAAATCAAGGTATTTAAGAAAATAATGATACGCAGAAAAGAATTCTGCGTGTGACCTATCTAGGGTTAACTTTCCAATAATTGGTTGAATGGATTCGTGATACTTCTTTATTTTTAAAAAAATTGTATTATAAAGATTTACAACTTTTGTACTCGTCTGCTCTCGATATAAACTGTTTGACATTTAGCAGCGATGTAAAACCCATATTTCTTTTAGGTGGAGTTTGCCAGTGCGCATCCAAGGTCAAGCAACTCATTATTTTTGTGGTCTAGTGTGCTGAATCAAGTGACATTGTAGATAATAGCTGCAGTTGATAACTGAAAACGTGTCCAGGCTGTTTGAAAAATGAAATAATTGTTTTATTTGTGATATAATCCCTTCAAGCTCATTCTATTAATTAAATATTGTTTCAGCTGATTGTAATACAGTTTGAATATTTATACATTATGTAATTATATTTTTATTAAAATATATTTTAATTAAAATAATATTGTATATTAAATTTTTTACTCAGATTTATTCATAAACAAATTACATAATAAAAATTTATTTACTTAAATAAATCATTTTTGTATTTAACATTTTTTAATTTTAATATTTTGTTCAGCCCATGAAAAAAGTTTTCTTTCTAATCTGGCCCGGGGCCAAAAACTGTTGGTCATGCTTGCTCTAGACTCTGCCATAGGTTTTTTCAGTGGCTGAGCCCAACAAGTATCCAGCAAATAGAGGCTGCAGGAGGTGGGACTCAGGAAACCTTGGCCTTTTTTTTTTTTTTTTTTGTATTTTTCCAAAGCAAGAAGCGGGGCATGGCAGACAGACAGACTCCTGCATGCACCTTGACTGGGATCCAACCCACATGCACACCAGGGGGTGATGCTCTGCCCATCTTGGGCATTGTTCCACTGCAACCAGAGCCATTCTAGCACCTGAGGTGGAGGCCATGGAGCCATCCTCAGCACCTGGGCCAACCTTGCTCCCATGGAGCCTTGGCTGCAAGAAGGGAAGAGAGAGATAGAGAGAAAGGAGAAGGGGAGGAGTGGAGAAGCATATGGGCACTTCTTCTATGTGCCCTGGCTGGGAATTGAACCCTGGACTTCCACATGCCAGGCCGATGTTCTACTGCTAAGCCAACAGGCCAGGGCCAGGAACCTTGGCCTTTTAAGTTGACCTTCCCCCAGGCCCAGTGGGTAAAAGCCAGCCTAGATGTGCAGCTTGGTATTTCCATGAGCACATGGACCCAGCAGAGGCAGCCACAAACTATGGATTGCTTATAGCTCCAAGAAGGTTGCTGAGCGCCAGTCATGGGCAGTGTGTCCCACTGGTCTGCACCAGGTTCCCACCAGGGAGGCCCAGAGATGGCACATTTAGTGGCCAACTGTGGAGAGCATTCGTACAGGACCTAATAACCCTTGCTAGAGTGGTATCCTAAGGAAGGGGTCCTCAGACCTGGCCCAACAGAGGCGAGTTCTGCTCTCTGTGATCAGCATCTATCTGCACAGTGGTCCATGTACATTGGATAGGGTGGAGCTTCAAAGTCAGCTGGCCTGGGTGCTGAATATTGGGCCCTGCTGGGCTAGATTCTATAGAAGGAAGGAAGAGAGGCTTGTAGCATGTTTAAGTGTGGGTCTCTATGAGCTTTTTGTTGGATCTGGTAGAGGCATTTAGCCACTTTCTGGGGGGTGGGCAAAGTCAGCCCCAGGAGAGGATTCTCTTAGTCTTCCTCCCTAAGACCAGGGTAACATCAGCTGTAAGAACTTCTTCAGAGGGGACTATTGGCACCACTTGATCTGAACCTGCTGCTTACCTTGTTGGGAAGAAATAAAATTTGAGTATCCAGCAGTGGCTGAGGGATTAGGCTCTGGAGTAGGGGCCACATTCCCCATCCTGAAATACTGACCAAGAGACCCCTGGAGTAGGGGATCCCACTTACGTTTTATTCCCAACCTCAGGTGCCCTAAACCAACAAGCTTGCAACCTGTAGAGGGGTTGGTTGGATGAGGCCAGTCTGAGCCCACACTAAAGTCTTTCTACAGAAGACTCTGTGGGAAGACCAGGCAGTTGCAAGAGGAGGTGGAGCAGCTAAAAAGTGGAGACAAGTCTTATGAAGCTTGAGGCTTTTATGGAGCTGCTGTCATCTTTAAGCAGGAAGAAGGTGATTCTTATACACAGGATGGTACCTCCCATACTACCCAGGCACAGAAAACACAGACACAAAAAGCGAAAAGAGCAGTAACTGCAGACAGGTAACCCACAGTGGTGCCAAAGCAACAGCTGATGCCAAACCAAGATGATCTATAACCAACACAATTGGTAGTGGGTGGCAGACAGCACCAACCCTAGACTCAGCTAGCTACACAAGCAGCACACCCAAAGTAGAAATCTAGCCAGCACCAGACACTGTGGAGAATAAATACTCCCAACAGGACAAACATTGAGGTTGACCCTTATAGGCAGCCAGCCTGAAGGAATAACTGTACCCATGAAAGCACCAACTGCATTCAATACTCACATACAATAGGAGGAAAAATAGTACCCTCAAGAAGCATTCCTAGAACAAGGAAAACAGGTGGCTTAGAGGTCAGTATTACCAAGCCTATTTTTCTCATAAAGATACCACAAAAAATTTCAAAATCAGACAGCGCTACCTAATACACAGACAAAATGGGCAGACAAAGAAATGGACCCAAAAGAATCAACAAGAGAAATCCCTAGAAAAGTAACTAAATGAATAAAAGTAACCAAACTACCAGATACAGAGTTTAAAATAATTATTTTTAGGATGCTCAAGGATCTTAGAACAACAATGGATGGTCATAGTGAGCACCTAAATAGAGATAGCAAGCATCAAAAAGAACATTAAAATCATTTTTAAAAAATCAGAAATGACAAACACAATATCAGAAATGAAGACTGCACTACAAAAAACCAACAGCAGGCTGGATGAAGCAGAGAATTGAATTAACGTACTAGAAGACAAGATAAACATAAGCACAGGAGAGCAGCAAAACAAAAAGAGGCGCAAAAAGACTAAGGAAACTTTAAGAAACCTCTATGACAACGTGAAGAGAAACAATATTCGCATCATAGGGATTCCTGAAGGAGAGGAGAACAAACAAGGAAAAGAGAAACTGTTTAAAGAAATCATAGCTGAAATTTTTCCTAAATTGATAAAGGAAAAAGTCACACAAGTTCAAGCAGCACAGAGGGTCCCATTAAAGAGGAACCCAAGGAGGTCTACACCAAGACACATCATAATTAAAATGCCAAAGTTAAGAGACAAACAAAGAATACTAAAAGCTGCAAGAGAAAAGCAGTTAATTACCTACAGAGGAACTACCATAAGGATGACATTAACTTCTCAACAGAAACACTTGAGGCCAGAGGTATTGGCAAGAAATATTTAAAGTGTTACAAAACAAGAACCTACAGTAATACTACTTTATCCAGCAAGGCTATCATTTAAAATAGAAGAAGGAATAAAAAGCTTCCCAGACAAAAATAAAAACTCAAGAAATTTATTACAACCAAACGAGTACTGCCAGAAATGTTAAGGGGTCTTCTGTAAAAAGAGCAAAGGAAAAAAAGAAATTAAGAAAAAGAAGATTATAGATTTAAAGAATAAAATGGCAATAAATAATTCCATATCAATAATAACCTTAAATGTAAATGGATTAAGTGCTCCAATCAAAAGACATAGGGTAGCTGCATGGATAAGAAAACAGGACCCAAACATATGCTGCCTACAAGAGACCCACCTCAGAACAAAAGGTACACATAGACTGAAAGTGAAAGAATGGAAAAAAGTATTTTATGCAAATAAAAATTTTAAAAAGCTGGGGTAGTAATACTTATACCTGACAAAATAGCCTTTAAAACAAAGACTATAGCCTGACCAGGCAGTGGCGTAGTGGATAGAGTGTCGGACTTGGATGTGGAAGACCCAGGTTCAAGTCCCCGAGCTCGCCAGCTTGAGCGTGGGCCCATCTGGCTTGAGCAAAATGCTCGCCCGCTTGGACCCAAGGTCACTGGCTCCAGCAAGGGGTGGCTTGGACTGCTGAAGGCCCCCGGTCAAGGGACGTGTGAGAAAGCAATCAATGAACAACTAAGGTGTTGCAACGATAATGAAAAACTAATGATTGATGCTTCTCATCTCTCTCTGTTCCTGTCTGTCCGTCCCTATCTATCCCTCTCTCTGACTCTCTCACTGTCCCTGTGGAAAAAAAAAAACAGCCAAAGGCTGTAAGGGATAAAGAAGGTCACTACATAATGATAAAAGGAGTAATCTAACAGTAGGATATAACCATTGTAAATATTTATGTACCTTACATAGGAGCACCTAAATATATAAAGCAGATTTTGAAAGACATAAAGGGCAAGATCAACAGAAATACTATAATAGTAGGGGATTTTAATACCCCAATAACATCAATGGATAGATCCTTCAGACAGAAAATTAACAAAGAAACAGCAGCCTTAAATGACACACTAGATCAACTAGGTTTAATTAATATCTTCAGAACCATTCACCCCAAAGCAGCAGAATATATATTCTTTTCAAGTGCTCATGGTACATTCTGTAGGATAGAACACATGTTAGGACACAAAACAAGTCTCAATAAATTTAAGAAGATTGAAATCATATCAAACATATTTCCGATCACAATGACATAAAATAGAAATCAACTACAATAGGAAAACTGAAAAACATTCAAACACTTGGAGGCTAAATAGCATGCTATTAAATAATGAATGGATTAACAAGGATATCAAGGAAGAAATAAAAAATTTTTTTAAAACAAATGAAAATAAACATACAACAACTCAAAATTTATAGGACACAGCAAAAGCAGTCCTGAGAAAGAAGTTTATAGCATTACAGGCATACCTTAAGAAGCAAGAAAAACTAAAATAAACAACTTAACCCTGCATCTAAAACAGTGGTTCTTAACCTGGGTTCTATCGAACCCTAGAGGTTCGCTGAGTCAGTCTCAGGGGTTTGAAGAAGCCTCTGCTGTGGAGGCCAGAATAAAGTAATACCGTAATTTGTTGTGAGTTCATGCACTTTGTTGGTTTTGTTCTTTGAGCAAGGTGATGTTCATGCACGGCTCATTTTGTGCACCAGTAAAAAAACATATACCTATGTCTTGAATTTGGGGAAAAAATCATATTTTATTTATCACTAAAGAAGGGTTCGGTGAATGCGCATATGAAACTGGTGGGTTCGGTACCTCAAAAAGATTAAGAACCACTGATCTAAAAGAACTAGAAAAAGAACAACAAATAAAGCCCAGAGGAAGTAAAAGAACGGATATGATAAAGACCAGACTAGAAATAATTGACATAGAGGCTAAAAAACAAAAATACAAAAGATCAAAGAAACCAAGAGCTGGTTCTTTGAAAAGTTAAACAAGATCAATGAACCTTTAATTAGATTCATCAAGAAAAAAGAGATGACTCAAATAAATAAAATAAAAAATGAGAATGGAGAAGTAACAACTGACATCGCAAAAATACAAAGGTTTGCAAAAAAATACTATGAAGTGCTATATGCCAAAAAATTGGACAACCGAAGGAAAATGGATAAATCCCTGGAAACATACAATCTTTCAAAACTCAATCTGGAAGAATCAGAAAACCTAAACAGATCAATTACAATAAATGAAATTGAAACCAGCAAACAAAAGTCCTGGACCAGATGGCTTCACAGGCGAATTTTACCAAACATTCAAAGAAGAACTAACACCTATCCTTCTCAAGCTATTTTAAAAAATTCAAGAGGAAAGACTTCCAAGCTCTTCTTATGAGGCAAGCTTTATCCTCATTCCAAAGACACTACAAAGAAAGAAAACTATAGACCAATATCCATAATGAATATAGATGCTAAAATTCTCAACAAAATATTAGCAAACCAGATCCAGCAATACATCAAAAAGATCATACATACATCATGATCAAGTGGGATCATTCTGGTTGGCAAGGCTGGTAACATATTTGCAAATCACTGAATGCAATTCATCACAAACAAAGGAAGGATAAAAATTACATGATCATATTAATAGATGCAGATAAAATATTTGATAAAAATCCAGAACCCAAGCCCTGGCCAGTTGGCTCAGTGGTAGAGCATTGTCCTGGCATGTGGATGCCCCAAGTTTGATTCCCAGTCAGGGCACACAAGAGAAGCACCTATCTACTTCTCCACCCCTCCCTCTTTTGTTTCTCTCTCTCTTCTCCTCCCCTCCTGCAGCCAGTGCTCGATTAGAGCAAGTTGGCCCCAGGCGATGAGATGACTCCATGGCCTCTGCTTCAGGCAGTAAAAAAAAAATGGCTCCAGATGCAACTGAGCAAGGGCCCCAAATAGGTAGAGTTTCACCCCCTAGTGGGTTTGCTGGGTGTATTCCTGTCAGGGAGCATGTGGGAGTCTCTCTCTGCCCATCCTCCTCTCACTAAAAAAATAATAAAATTTTTTAAAAATTCAGCCCGCCTGACCTGGCGGTGGCACAGTGGATAGAGCGTCGGACTGGGATGCGGAAGACCCAGGTTTGAGACCCTGAGCTCACCAGCTTGAGCACGGGCCCATCTGGCTTGAGCAAAAAGCTCGCCAGCTTGAACCCAAGGTCTCTGGCTCCAGCAAGGGGGTGCTCAGTCTGCTGAAGGCCCGCGGTCAAGGCACATGTGAGAAAGCAATCAATGAACAAGTAAGGTGTTGTGACGGCAACGAGAGGCTAATGATTGATGCTTCTCACCTCTCTCCGCTCCTGTCTATCTGTCCCTATCTATTCCTCTCTCTGACTCTCTCTCTCTGTCTCTGAGAAAAAAGAAATTCAGCCCCTTTTTTATGAGCAAAACTCTCAGCAAAGTGAGAATACAGGGAACATACCTCAACATAATAAAGGTCATCTCTGACAAACCCACAGCCAACATTATAATCAATGGGCAAAAATTAAAAGCAATTCCCTTAAAATCAGAAACAAGGCAGGGGTGCCCCCTTTAACCACTCTTATTCAACATAGTTCTGGAAATCCTAGCCACAGCAATCAGTCCAAAAGAAGAAATAAAAGGAATCCAAACTGGAAAAGATGAAGTAAAACTATCATTTGCTGATGACATGATACTGTACACAAAAATACACTAAAGTCTCAGTCAAAAATTACTAGTTCTGATAAATGAATTCAGCAAAGTGGCAGGATATAAAATTAATATTCAGAAATCAGTGGCATTTTTGTACACCAACAATAAACTGTCTGAAAGAGAAATTAAAAGAGAAATTAAAAAAACAATCCCCTTTACTACTGCAACAACAAAAAAATAAAGTACCTAGGAGTAAATTTAACAAAGGGGGTTAAAGACTTGTACTTGGAAAATTATAAGATGTTAAAAAAAGAAATCAAGAAAGATACAAACAAGTGGAAGCATATACCATGTTCATGGACAGGAATAACACACATTATTAAAATGTCTATATTAGCCTGACCAGTGGATAGAGCGTTGAACTAGGGTGCACAGGACCCAGGTTCGAGATCCTGAGGTCACCAGCTTGAGCGTGGGCTCATCGGGTTTAAGGAAGGCTCACCAGCTTCAGCCCAAGGTCACTGGCTCAAGCAAAGGGTCACTTGGTCTGCTGTAGCCCCCCAGTCATGGCACATATGAGAAATCAATTGATGAACAACCAAGGAACCGCAATGAAGAATTGATGTTTCTCATCTCTCTCCCTTCCTGTCTGTCTGTCCCTCTCTCTGACTCTCTCTATCTCTGCCACACAAAAAAAGAAAGTCTATATTACCCAAAGCAACCTATAGATTCACTGCAATTCCTATTAAAATACCAATGGCATACTTCAAAGATATAGAACAAATATTCCAAAAATTTATATGGAACCAAAAAAGAACACGAATAGCCTCAGCAATCTTGAAAATGAAGAATAAAGTGGGAGGTATTATACTTCCTGATATCAAGTTATAATAGAAGCCCACTGTAATCAAAACAGCTCAGTACTGGCGTAAGAACAGGTGTATAGATCAATGAAACAAAACTGAGAACCCAGAAATAAACCCATGCCTTTATGGTTAATTGATATTTGACAAAAGAAGTAAGAGCATACAATGGAATAAAGACAATCTTTTTAATAAATGGTGTTGGTAAAATTGGACAAGTACATGTATAAACATGAAACTAGACCACCAACTTAAACCATTCACAAAAATAAACTCAAAATGAGTAAAAGACTTAAATGTAAGTCACGAAACCATAAACATCTTGGAAGAAAACATACGTGGTAAACTCTCCAATATCCCTTGCAGCAATATTTCTGCCGATTTATCTCCATGGGCAAGTAAAATAAAATACAAAATAAACAAATGGGGCTATATCAAACTTAAAAGCTTTTGCACAGCTAAAGACACCATTAACAAAAAAAGACAACCCACACAATGGCAGAACATATTAGCCAATACATCTGAAAAAGAATTAACAACCAAAATTTATAAAGAACTTCTAAAACTCAACACAAGGAAGGTAAACAATCCAATTAAAAAATGGGCAAAGGAATTGAATAGACACTTCTCTAAAGAGGACATACAGATGGCCAATAGTAAGGTGACCAGATTTTAAAATTGGTAAAGCAGGACACTATTGACGGGGGTGGGGGGTGGGGTGTGTGTGTCTTGATTAAAAATTTGATCTAAATGGAGCAAAAATAATTTCATAGAATGCAAAAATAGTATTGTAATATATATTTTTAAAATTTCAACATAAGTACAATTTACAAATATATTTACAAATATATTAATTCACAAACTTCAATTGCTGTGTGTCCCCATTGTAGAAAGGGATACTTGGGCCCGTGGGTGGAAAGCCTCTAGAGCAGTGGTTCTTAACCTTTTTTGAGGTACCAAACCCACCAGTTTCATATGTGCATTCACTGAACCCTTCTTTAGTGATAAATAAAATATGATATTTTTTTCCAAATTCAAGACATAGGTATGTTTTTTTACTGGTGCACAAAATGAGCCGTGCATGAACATCACCTTGCTCAAAAAACAAAACCAACGAAGTGCATGAACTCACAACAAATTACGGTATTACTTTATTCTGGCCTCCGCAGCAGAGGCTTCTCCAAACCCCTGAGACTGACTCATCGAACTCCTATGGTTTGATAGAACCCAGGTTAAGAACCACTTGCTCTAGAGCCTTTAAATGGGAAGCGAGGCAGCTCTCGGCCCGGCCCATAAGAGAGCAACTCCAAGTAGGATTCTATTAGACCTTACTCTTAACTCAAAATAATGACTTTCTGACCCTGCGAGTAGAAGGCCACCCTATTCTTGGGCTCATAGACACAGGTGCTGATGTTTCTGTAATTAGGAAAGAGGATAAAAAGGAAGGCTGGGCCACGCGGCCCGGACCTTTTGTACAGGGAGTTAGCGGAGTGCGACCAGCTCAACAAGCTGTGTGGCCACTCCACTGGACAGATCCTGATGGGCCAACTGGAGTTTTCAGTCCTTTATTTATGACTGAATTGCCACATACACTTTGGGGACAGGATGTGCTGTCTTTACTCTGTGTCTCTGTTACCAGCCAGCCCCCCCCCCAATTCTAAAGGCCACTGCTCAACTAAAACCCCCGGAACCCATCAAACTTACATGGGATACCGACCAACCAATCTGGGTCAAGCAGTGGTCATTAACAGGCTCTAAATTAAAAAATTACACAAACTAGTTCAGCAACAATTAGAAGCCAAATATATTGAGCCCTCCACCAGTCCTCATAATTTGCCTATTTTTGTAATTCAGAAAAAGGCATCCGGAAAATGGAGATTCCTTCATGATTTAACAAGCACATGGCAAAGATGGACAATTTACAATCAGGCTTGCCACATCCCTCTGCAATAATGCAGGCGGCCCATATCAAAATTATAGACATCAAAGATTGTTTTTTCTCATTCCCCCTTCATCTGGAAGACAAGCCTTATTTTGCTTTTACTGTGCCCTCCACTAATCATGCCCTTCCGGTTCAAAGGTATCAGTGGACAGTATCCTTCCGCAAGATATGAAAAATAGCCCCACCACCTGCCAGCGGTATGTAGGCACCACAACGCAACCCTTGTGGGAGCAATACCTCATATACCATTATATGAATGACATATTAATAGCTCATGTCAATCCTACGGTATTAGAGGAGTGTTACCAGCAGCTCTTAGCTAATCTGAATGCTGTTGGACTTTCTGTAGCACCAGAGAAAGTACAAATCCTGCCGCCTTTTACTTTCTTAGGATACTGTATAGAGGAAGAAATAACGCCTATTTCCCCTATGCTCGCAGTTCCTCAGCAATGCTCTTGACATGAATTACAAGAGCTATGCGGTCAACTAAACTGGATACATGGATACCTATGTATATCTACTGCTGAATTAGACCCTTTGTTCTCCCTCCTTGAGGGCAACACAGAGCCCACTAGCATCCGCTGTCTCACTACAGCAGCAAAGTGGGTTATAACAGACATTAGCACTGCTATTTGCTCTGTGTCGATGGCCAGGCTAGACCCTACTCAGCCAATCTCAGCCATTGTCCTGGCCACAAAAGGCACTCCTACTGGAGTCCTGTTTCAGAACAAACCTCTTTATTGGGTACACCTAGCGTACAGTCAGCTGTCTAAAATCACCCCCAGCAAGACCACAATCTGCATTCTTGACCAGAAGCTATGATGCACTTGTGTCACCCTGTATGGTCGAGAGCCTGATGTACTCATCCTACCAATCCCTCTTGACCATAAACAGTTCCTCCTTCACAATGACCTAGAAGTACAATCACTTGTAGCTAACTTTCCTGGTCAAATAGACAATCACTTACCCAATGATAAACTCCTGCAAACTCTGCAGAGAGTCCCCTTGCAAATAACCCCTCATTCCTATCCAGCCTCTACTCCTATCCCACATAGCATGCTCGCATTCACTGACGCTAGCTGCTCTCGTTGTGGGATAGTATTCAAATCACCAAAAGAAAGCACGAAGGTCCATAAATACAGTTATGCGGGGTCCATACAAGTAGGCGAGCTCCTAGCCATCTATTATGCCCTATGTCTCTGGCAACAGGCTCCCCTCAATATCTTCTTGGATAGTGCCTATGTTGTACACACAGTTAAAGGTCTTGCACATTCCACCTTCCGACCCAAGCAGATGTTATTTGATAAGGCCCTCAGCCAGCTTGAAGAACTATTAGAGGAGCGTCAGCACCCTTGGTATATTCAACATCTTCACTCTCACTCAGGCTTACCTGGTCCTCTTACGGCAGGCAATGCACAAGCGGATCGCCTAGTTGTTTTTGTTTTTGTTTTTTTTTTTAAGTTTGAAAGCACTAGCTTTTCTATTTATTTTTTTATTTTATTTTATTTTTACAGGGACAGAGAGAGAGAGTCAGAGAGAGGGATAGATAGGTACAGACAGACAGGAACAGAGAGAGGTGAGAAGCATCAGTCATTAGTTTTTCATTGCCGTTGCGACACCTTAGTTGTTCATTGATTGCTTGCTCACATATGCCTTGACCACGGGCCTTCAGCAGACCGAGCAACCCCTTGCTGGAACCAACGACCTTGGGTCCAACCTGACGAGCTTCCGCTCAAGCCAGATGGGCCCACACTCAAGCTGGCGAGCTCAGGGTCTCGAACCTGGGTCTTCCGCATCCCAGTCTGACGCTCTATCCACTGTGCCACGCCTGGTCAGGCGGATCGCCTAGTTTTAACAGTTTCTCTTACTGAGCAAGCTAGGCAGCTGCTTGCCCGATTTCATATGTCTGCCCATTCTCTCAAATCTCTCTTTCCCAATCTCACTCACACAGCCTGCAAACACCTTGTACATTTGTGTAAACAATGTGGGCCTTTACTATCCTTAGGCCCCTACAACCACAGGTGTCAACCCTAGGGGCCTACAGCCTAATGCTGTATGGCAAGTACATGTCACTCATGTTCCCCAATTTGGCAAACTTCACTATGAGCAAGTTGCAGTAGACACCTTCTCTGGAGCCATTTCAGCCACAGCCCTGGCTGGAGAGAGAACTAAACATGCAATTCATACCCTTCGACAGGCCGTGCTTTGTCTTGGTGTTCCTTGGGAAATTAAAACTGACAATGGGCCCTGTTATACCAGCAGCCAATTTAAAGCCTTTTGTTCCCAATGGCAAATCACACACTGCCTTAGCATTCCTTATAATCCCCAAGGACAAGCCATTGTAGAAGGTGACACAGAGACATCAAGCTTCAAATTCAAAAAGAATGGGGGAATATGCCCCAGGCCTCACCTGGAGAAGTACTCCTCAGTGCTTCTCAATTCACTCTCAATTATTTAACTTGTGATTCTGAAGGAGTAACTCCCACTTATAAACATTGGGGAGGCCTTTGTAGCCAACTGACCCCGTTGCCATTAGTACACTGGAAGGACCCAGCCACAGCTCAGTGGCACGGACTGCACCCCCTTCTAATGCAAGGAAGAGGTTATGCTTGTGTTTTTCCGGAAAATAGCCCACATCCAATTTAGATCCCAGGAAGAAACATACGGTCACTCCCGGGGACCCAAGATGACCCCACCAACGACGCCTAATACCTGTGAATCCTTCAGTTCAGGAGAGGGCCAGCCTCAGCCTTGATGAACAGCCGCCTGGAGGAGGTCCTCAGTGCTCCAGGAGGAGACCTTGTAACCAACATGTTCATAACATAACTTGGGGAGATATGAAGGTGCTAGCTGAACAGGCTCAAAGATTAGCCCCTGATGCACCCCCAGGTCCAGGCACTCTGTTCCTCCTCATGTGTGCCATTATCACAGCAAACTCCCAGGAGCGAGGAGATCCTCATGTCTGGGCGGCTGTTCCCCACCCTGGCATACTTATGCCCGTTGAAGTTAATATCCCACAGTTTCCAGGAGTATATTCCAGTAACTACTCCCTTAGTCTCCTTTGTGACAATAGTGGCCAGGAGTCCCAACAGTGGAACAGCACTATATGGGGTAACCTCAGTGACCTGATGCTACTTAAGTTTACTAATACCATTCCCTTGGAGGGGTGGGTCCTCCTTTGAAATCATACTACAGGGTACTTTGCTGAAAATGGTACTACCAACCAAGGCTCAGTACTTGGAATACAAGCCCTCCTCCCCCTAGCTACTAACAACTGGGCCCGCCCTGCTAACCTTGCCTTCCCAGGGTCACCTCTTTGCCCATTCCTGTATGACGAACATCTAAGAACACTCCCGAAAGAAGGAATTCCCTGGAGAGACTACCGCATTGCCTCTGGCCTGGATGCGCAGACCATCAACATCGCAGTTTAGCATCGAAAGCTGAGAGATGGAATGCAACTATATGCAGTATGCAGCCCGTGGCAAGCCATCAGTTCTGTGTTTGGACACTGGGACCTTTGTGGGAAGGGGGCGTGCATGGACCTAAGTCCATTTTTTACAATAAAAAACGGAACTGTATTTTACAGCACCTGGAAGGCCTCTGTAACACAATGGGAGGGAAATGACATCCCCACCCCTAGGAGGAATCCCCTGTTTAAGGCCCCCATTCTATTACCTAACTAGTAATCTTGCCTTATTGTTTAATACAGCTAATAATAGGTATAATAGTTGTTTTAGTTCTACTAGAGTTCCGTTGCATAATGCATAGTATTCAGAAGCTACAACAGCAACAAGCAGTCATCAAGCAAGTTCAACTGGCCTTAATTAAAAGAGAAGGGGAGATGTAGGTAGAGCGCAGAGCATTTACCTAGTAGCTGTGGCTGATGCAATGCTGTGAGAATATTCCAGCTCCCAAATCCCTCCTGGGAAAACCCAGGAAGGGAGCTCACCCACTATACTGAAGTGACTCAGTGCCAACCAGGCAGCCTTCTGACCTTTTTTGACCATTTGCCCTGCTCTGACATTCTATTGGCTGAACCCATGTATATAAGCTAGCTTACTTCCGTAATAAAGTGGATTTGTGTCACTGAACCTTGTTCCCGGAGTCGGGTCTTGTGCGTCTTCATCATCCTCACTCCTGGGTGGGCTTTGTCCATAAGAACGCTCCTGCACTCCTGGTGGGAATGCAGACTGGTGCAGCCACTGTGGAAAACAGTACGGCGTTACCTCAAAAATTAAAAATGGAACTGCATTTTGACCCAGCTATCCCACTTTTATGGATATATCCTAAGAACACCAAATCACTGATTCAAAAGAAGATATGCACCCCATGTTTATTGCAGCATTGTTTACAATAGCCGAGATCTGGAAACAGCCCAGGTGTCCATTAGTGAACAAGTGGACTAAAAAGCTGTGGTACATATACACAATGGAATACTATGTGGTTGTGAAAAAGAAAGAAGTCTTTCCTTTTGCAATAGCATGGATGGACCTGGAAACTATTATGCTAAGTGAATTAAGCCAGGCAGAGAAAGAAAATAATCATATGATCTCACTTGTATATGGAATCCAATGAACAAAGTGAACTGAGTAATGGAATAGAGGCAGAGGCGGGGTCACAGGGAGCAGAGGGGTATCTGACAGAGTGAAGGGGAATAAAGGGATGGGATCAGAGAAGGTGAAGGGATTAGTGAAATTATAAATACATGACACAGAGATACAGATAACAAGACAGCAAATCCCAGAGGGAAGGGGGGAGGGAGTTAAGGTAGAAGGGGGGAAATGGGGTGTAATGGGGGACTCAGAGGTGGGGGATGATGGTGTTTTATTGAGTGTGACACTTGAATCCATGTTAACACAATTAATTAAAATTAATAAAAATAATTTTTTAAACTAAATATTTGAACATACTTGCTTCTAGGGAGTTGAGTAAGGATAAAGAAGTATATGTGAGGAGTCAGGAGAAGGGCTCAGTTTTCATTATAAGCCTTATAGAACAATTTGACTTTATGTGTGTGATAATTAAAATAATATTTAATATCTTAGTAACAAGAAATGAGAGTAGTTTGAGAATAATGAGCTAGGCATAGATGTTTAAATATTTTATTTAAGATATTCTAGAAAAGGCCTGAAGAAGAAAATTTTACTAGACTAAAATTTTGTGAAGAAAAGGTATATAGGTGACTTTATTCTTCTGGTAAAAGTATAAGGTTTTGTTTAAAATTACACTTTATTCTTCTTCTAAAACTGTAAGTGTTCATTTAAAAGTATAATACTCAAGTGATATCAGAGAAATGGTGCCGTGAGGAGCGCTTTCGATACTTCTTCCCAAAAATTCAACAAGTTCTACAACCAGAGAAACAAAAATTGATCCCTGGAGCATCTGTGGGTCCCACACACTGAACAAAAAGCCAAGACAGGATACAAAACGCAAAAAGCCTAAGGAGAGTGGTCCCACAGAGTGCTGAGACATACTGGACACACCTGGAGGCTCATAGAAAGTCACCTTGAGAGTAATTGGCTCCCAGCCCTGCCTGATTATACTGACAGCTATGACTAACAGAGCCTTACCAGCTCCGCACTGAGTGAGGATAGAGTGGAGATTTGCCAGCTCTTTGAGCCTCTTACTCTCCAGGCAGTGGCAGCGGCAACCTCATAGCTGGATCACCAGGCTGCTAATTCAGGAAGGAGAGAGGCTCCAAGAAAATGGACTCTCCGATTGTTGGAGCTTGCAAATGCTAACAAGACCCAACTACCAATGAAACTGAGGCCTAGTATATGACATCACCATAGCGACACATCAACTGCAAATCTCTACCTAAGCGTGCCACAGGGCCAGAGCCTGGGGTACAATGCCACTGACCAGGAAGAGGGAGAGGAAGGAAAAAGGAAGAAGATAACCTCTCAATATCAAGAAAAATCCACAAACTTTATAACTTTTTCCACATTTTTTTTATTTCTTTCATTTTCTTATGTTTATTTATTTTTTCTCTTTCACCTTGGTCCTTTTATCCTCTGCTCATTTTACTCTTTTCTCTTCATCTTGAACTATATTACCCATAAGTGTTACATTTCTCATTCTTTTTCTTTCTCTCTATGAGGCTTACATTCCAAAACTCTTAACTCTCTTATTTTTTCTTTTCTTTTTCTCCTTTTTCTTTTCTTTCCCTCTCTCTTATTTTCTTCATTTCTCTTTTACTTTTCCTCTCATGAACAAGCTATTTTATTTTGAATTCAAATTTTTTCTTTGTGGCATTTTGTGTGCTTCTTACCTCACTTTTTAATTCATTAGCATTCCCCCTAAACTCCAGCTCTCCATTTTATGTAGTTTTTGATCCACTTAATACAATAGTTTTTTTTTCTGTTTCTTTTGTTTTTGTTTTTGTTTTGTTTTCTTTTTCTTGTTTCCTTCTTATCCCTTTTACTACATCTCTCCTTTGACCATCATTTGGAAGCAAATTATATTATTCTTGATCCAAATTTTTTCCTTTTTTGCATTTTGTGGGTCCCTATCTCCTTTTTTGTCCCTTTATCACTTCTCCCCAACTCAGGGCCCCTGTTATAGGTAGTTTTTGTTCCATTTAGCACAGTATAATTCTCAGTTTTGCATGACATTTTCTCAAAGAGGGAAGGAGAGGAAAAAAGGGGAAAATAATAATTTATTAAAATTTTTTTATTGATTGTCTTTTTTGTTGTCTATTCTTTTTTACTTTTTTTTATTAATTCACATTAGTGTTATTAACAAAATTATCCTCAGATGCCATTAAGAAAAAGGAAATCGAATATCGTGGATACAAAAGACAGAGAGATAGCACAGATAGATGAGGAAAAATCTGTAGAAAAAAATTTTAATAGATTGGAAACCTTAGAGTTAAATGACAGAATTTAAAGTAGAAATACTAAAAATAATCAGAGATATTACAAGAAAACACAGAAAGGCAATTGAGGGAGCTCAGAAAACAACTCAACGAACACAAAGAATATATTACCAAGGAAATTGAAACTATAAAAACAAATCAAACAGAGATGAAAAACTCAATTCATGAACTGAAAAATGAGGTAACAACCATAGCTAATGGAACAGGCCAGATAGAAGAGAGGATTAGTGACATAGAAGATAGGCAACTTGAGGCACAACAGAGAGAAGAAGAGAGAGAGAGAGAGACTCAAGAATTAAAAAAATGAGAAAGCCCTACAGGAATTGTCTGACTCCACCAAAAAGAGTAACATAAGAATAATAGGTATATCAGAAGGAGAAGAGAGAGAAAATGGAATGGAGAACATATTTAAACAAATAATAGATGAGAACTTCCCAAGCCTGTGGAAAGAACTAAAGCCTCAAATTCAAGAAGCAAATAGAACACCGAGTTATCTTAACCCCAACAAACCCACTCCAAGGCACATCATAATGAAATTGGCACAAACCAACGAAAAAGAAAAAATTCTCAAGCCAGCCAGGGAAAAGAATACAACATATAAAGGAAGGCCTGTTAGATTATCATCGGATTTCTCAAGCTAGAAGAGAGTGGACCCCAATATTTAAAGTTCTGAAAAAGAAGAACTTCCAACCAAGAATACTATACTCATCAAAACTATCCTTCAAATACGAAGGAGAAATAAAAACATTCACAGATACAGAAAAGATGAGGGAATTTATCATCAGAAAACCCTCACTTCAGGATATACTAAAGGGGGTTTTCCAACTAGACACAAAGAAGAAAACCAAACAAAACCACAAGTAAAAGCTCCACCAGGGACACACACACACACACACAAGTTTAACTGTGACAACAAAAACAATAAGGGGAGAGTACAAAGATTAACAGTAGCAAAGGATGGTGGACTGCAGAAGCACTCATGAGATAATGTACTACAATAAACATGATAGGTACCCTTTTCATTACTTAATGGTAACCACCCCTGATAAAACCACCACAGAAGCACATGACTTGAAAAAGGAAGTAACAGAGGAAAGAAGTATGGATTACAACCAATCAAAAACAAATGACAGAAAAACAAAAGAGAAGTATCAAACAAGATACAAAACTAACAAAAAGCAATATATAAAATGGCAATAGGAAACCCTCAAGTGTCAATAATTACACTAAATGTAAATGGATTGAACTCACCAATAAAAAGACACAGAATAGCAGACTGGATTAAAAAAGAAAATCCAACTTTATGCTGTCTATAAAAAACACATATAAGCAACAAGGATAAAAACAAATTCAAAGTGGAAGGCTGGAAAACAATACTCCGAGCAAATAACATTCAAAAAAAAAAATAACAGGTGTAGCAATACTCATATCCAACAATGCTGACTATAAGAAAGCAAAAGTAATCAGAGACAAAAATAGTCATTTCATAATGATCAAGGGGACACTGAATTAAGAAGACATAACACTTCTTAATATATATGCACCAAACCAAGGAGCACCAAAATATATAAGACAGCTACTGACTGACCTAAAAGCAAAAACTGACAAAAATACAATCATACTTGGAGACCTCAGTACACTGCTGATGACTCTAGATTGTTCATTCAAACAGAAAATTAATAAAGAAATATTGGCCTTAAATGAAACACTGGAGCAACTGGATATGATAGACATCTACAGGACATTTCATCCCAAAGTGACAGGGTACACATTTTTCTCTAGTGTACATGGAACATTCTCAAGAATCGATCATATGTTGGGCCACAAAAATAACATCAGCAAATTCAGAAAAATTGAAATTGTACCAAGCATGTTTTCTGATCATAAAGCCTTGAAACTAGAATTCAACTGCAAAAGAGAGGCAAACAAACCCACACAAATGTGGAAACTAAAAAACATACTTCTAAAAAATGAGTGGGTCAATGAAGAAATAAGCGCAGAGATCAAAAGATACAAACAAAAAAATGAAAATGACAATATGACATATCAGAATCTCTGGGACGCAGCAAAAGCAGTAATACGAGGGAACTTTATATCAATTCAGGCCTATATGAACAAACGAGAGAGAGCCCAAGTAAACCACTTAATTTCACACCTTAATGAATTACAAAAAGAAGAACAACCCAAAACCAGCTGAAGAAAGGAAATAATAAAAATCAGAGCAGAAATAAATGTAATAGAGAACAGCAGAACTATAGAAAAAATTAAAACAAGAGCTGGTTCTTTGAAAAGATCAAGAAAATTGACAAACCCTTGGCAAGACTCACCAAGGAAAAAAGAGAAAGGACTTATATAAACAAAATCCAGAATGAAAAAGGAGAAATCACCACAGATATCATAGATATACAAGGAATTATTGTAGAATACTATGAAAAACTATATGCCACCAAATTCAACAATCTAGAAGAAATGGATAAATTCCTAAAACAATACAACCTTCCTAGACTGAGTCGTGAAGAAGCAGAAAGCCTCAACAGACCAATAAGCAGGGAGGAAATAGAAAACACTATTAAAAATCTCCCCCAAAATAAAAGTCCAGGCCCAGACAGCTATACTAGTGAATTCAGTCAAACATTCAAAGAAGAGTTGGTTCCTATTCTATTCAAAGTCTTCCAAAAAATTGAAGAAGAAGCAATACTTCCAAACACATTTTATGAGGCCAACATAACCCTCATACCAAAACCTGGCAAGGACGGCACAAAAAAAGAAAACTATAGACCAATATCTTTAATGAATACAGATGCTAAAATACTAAACAAAATACTAGCAAATCAAATACCACAACATATTTAAAAAATAATACACCAGGATCAAGTGGGATTCATCCCAGAATCTCAAGGATGGTTCAACATACGTAAAACAGTTAACGTAATACACCATATCAAAAAGCAAAGAACAAAAACCACATGAGCTTATCAATTAATGCAGAAAAGGCATTTGATAAAATACAACATAATGTTATGTTTAAAACACTCAACAAAATGGGTATACAAGGGAAATATCTCAACATAATAAAGGCCATTTATGATAAACCATCAGCTAACATCATATTAAATGGCATAAAACTGAGGACTTTCCCCCTTAAGTCAGGAACATGACAGGGATGTCCACTCTCTCCCCTCTTATTTAACGTGGTGCAATCAGACAAGACAAAGAAATAAAAGGCATCCATATTGGAAAAGAAGAAGTAAAGGTTTCACTTTTTGCAGATGATATAATCCTATACATCGAAAACCCCAAAGTCTCCACAAAAAGATTACTAGAAACAATGAACCAGTATAGTAAGGTCGCAGGATACAAAATTAATATACAAAAGTCCATAGCATTTCTATATGCCAACAACAAAACATTAGAAAATGAACTAAAAAAAAATAATCCCCTTCACGGTTGTAACAACAACAAAAATACCTAGGAATAAACATAACAAAGAATGTTAAGGACCTATATAATGAAAACTACAAAGCATTGTTAAGGATAATTGAAAAAGATACAATGAAATGGAAAAATATTCCTTGTTCTTGGATAGAAAGAATAAATATAATCAAAATGACCATATTACCCAAAGCAATATACAAGTTTAATGCAATTCTCATCAAAATTCCAATGACATTTTTTAAAGAAATGGAACAAAAAATCATCAGATTTATATGAAACTATAAAAAAAAAAACCCAAATAGCCAAAGCAATCCTAAGGAAAAAGAACGAAGCTGGGGGCATTACAATACCTGACTTCAAATTATATTATAGAGCCACGACAATCAAAACAGCATGGTATTGGCAGAAAAATAGACACTCAGACCAATGGAACTGAGTAGAAAGTCCAGAAATAAAACCACATATATATGGTCAAATAATTTTTGATAAAGGAGCCAACAACACACAATGGAGAAAAGAAAGCCTCTTCAACAAATGGTGCTGGGAAAGCCACATGCAAAAGACTGAAAGTTGATTATAGTTTGTCTCCTTGTACTAAAATTAATTCAAAATGGATCAAAGACCTAAATATAAGACCTGAAACAATAAATTACATAGAAGAAAACATAGGTACTAAACTCATGGACCTTGGTTATAAAGAGCACTTTATGAATTTGACTCCAAAGGCAAGGGAAGTGAAGGCAAAGATAAATTAATGGGACTACATCAGACTAAGAAGTTTTTGCATAGCAAGAGAAACTGACAACAAAATAAACAGACAACCAACTAAATGGGAGATGATATTTTCAAACAACTCAGATAAGGGGCTAATATCCAGAATATATAAAGAACTCATAAAACTCAACAACAAACAAACAAACAATCCAATAAAAAAATGGGAAGAGGACAGGAACAGACACTTCTTCCAGGAAGAAATACAAATGGCCAACAGATATATGAAAAGATGCTTATCTTCACTAGCTACTATAGAATCGCAAATCAAAACTACAATGAGATACCACCTCACGCCTGTTAGATTAGCTATTATCAAGAAGACAGGTAATAACAAGTGTTGGAGAGGCTGTGGAGAAAAAGGAACCCTCATCCACTGGTGTTGGAGATGTAAAGTAGTACAATCATTATGGAAGAAACTATAGTGGTTCCTCAAAAAACTAAAAATAGAACTACCATATGACCCAGCAATCCCTCTACTGGGTATATACCCCCAAAACTAAAAAACATTGGTACATAAAGACACATGCAGCCCCATGTTCATTGCAGCATTGTTCACAGTGGCCAAGACATGGAAACAACCCAAAAGCCCTTCAATAGATGACTGGATAAAGAAGATGTGGTACATATATACCATGGAATACTACTCAGCCATAAGAAATGATGACATCGGATCATTTACAACAAAATGGATGGATCTTGATAACATTATATGGAGTGAAATAAGTAAATCAGAAAAAACTAAGAACTGCATGATTCCATACATAGGTAGGACATAAAAAGGAGACTAAGAGACATGAACATGAGTGTGGTGGTTATCGGGGTTGCGGGGGAGGAGAAAGAGGGAGGAGCGGAGGGGAGGGGCACAAGGTAAACCAGATAGAAGGTGACAGAGGACAATTTGACTTTGGGTGATGGATATGCAACATAAGTGAATGAGAAAATAACCTGGAGATGTTTTCTTTGAACATATGTACCCTGATTTATTAATGTCACCCCATTCAAATTAATAAAATAAATTTTTTAAAAAAGTATAATACTCAAGGCCCTGGTCAGGTAGCTCAATTGCTTAAGACATCATTCCAATATAACAACGTTGCAGGTTTTATCCCTGGTCAGGGTCCATACAAGAATCAACAATGAATGCATACATAACTGAAACAATAAATTAATGTTTCTCTCTCTCTCAAAAAAAAAGGTTAATGATATTAGCCATTCCACCTAACTGAAGTTCCTTGGATCATATATTTTCAATAAATAGATAAAATAGTTTTAAATTAATATTTTAAATTAATAGCTTGTTTACTGAAATATTTTTAAAATCTTTTTAGAGTGAAGGTTTGTTAATTTATTTTAAATTTATTGTGGTGACATTAGTTAATAGGATCATATAGGCTTCAAGTGCACATTTCTGTGATACATGATCTGTATGTTGAATTGTGTGCCCAGCACCCAAAGTCAAATGATCTTCCATCATTATATATTTGGCCCCTTTTACTATCCCTACTCCCTTTCCATATGAAATTATATGGTTCTTGTCCGGTAGCACCCTCCGGGCAGGGGCCGGAAAGTCCCTCATATCTTTGGCATTTCTGCAATTACTAACCTTTAGCACACACACCCTGTCCAAAAACACAATAGAAATTCCTCAACCATTAACGTCCCTGGTTGCACAAGACACCTGCAGGCCTAAACTGCAGTGGAAATCCCCCAGCTATCCTGAAGGGATATAAAAATCTCAAACCCCACCAGTTATGCGCGGCTTCTCGGGCTCCCATTCTGAGTCTGCGAACCCACCCGGAGTCCTCCCAATAAAGCCTGACTTTTGCTCATCTGGCTGTTTCGGCTCTTCGTTCGTTCATCGGCGGCACCCGGCAATCTTTCATTTGGTGCCGAAACCTGGGAGAGAGGCTTTGTGACCCGCCCCGGCCCCCACAGGCCGGAGTGAGAGTCCCCCTTCTCTCTCCTCCTGCCTCGTGCCGCCTGTCGCTTTGAATTCGGAGTTCCCTGCGGGAGTGACTTTCAACCATGAGTAATTCGATTCTCTCTCTGTGTCCCACTGGACCCCTGTGTCTCCGCCGGATTCTCTCGTTCTAGACTTGGCCGAGCGAGCGAAGAGGCCCTCTCCACGCCGACTCCTGGAGTCTTAATAGGGGGAACGATTGAAAGGGACGCCTTTCACTCGCTCCTCTATTCCTGTCCGGAGACGGATATTTGGAAGGGACTCCTCCCTCATATCCTTTCTCCTCCGACACGTAGGGGTCCAAAGGACTACTGTTGGGCAGATAAAATATATTATGCTCACTTTGTTAAGGATGGCGCTGCCCACATGGAAGTTCGTTGATATTAATGTGTAATGGGGAACAGGCTGTGGGCAGGCCAGGTCATTATAGCCTAAGGCTTGGTTTTAGGAGTAAGCTTTTCCCCACACCCTTGACTGATTGGATGATGTAGGGTGGTGCACTCCTGAGGAATCCCATTATGCCTCAGATGGGTGACTTTGTATCTGAGACTTCCTTGTCTGTAGATTGGATTAAGGGTTTGGATTTCTACAGTTTAAAGTGGGGCAGGCCAGGAGCTAGATCTCTCTTGGTTCCTGAGGTTAGTATTAGAAGAGAGGAGAGCAGATTAAGGCCACGTGGAGGAGAGGAGGCAGCCAAGATGGTGGAATGCTGAGGAAGAAGCCAGTTTGTGCAGAGTTTGTATAGAGAGGAGATGGGAAACAGAGATGAATAAGTCTGGTGAGCTAGAAATCTTTTGATTCTAGGGAACTCAGATAAGTCAGTAGCTTTGTGAGCACTGAATGTGTGGGTTTTGGAGCCCAGTGTGTGTTTTTGCTTGCGCGCTGGGTGCAAGCTAGAATTAAAGCTGATGGTTCACCAGTTCTTGGCTCCATTGTTCCATTACCGACTGTTCAAAGCTAATGTGAACCTGCACTGGTAAGGCGACTACTGGCTTTACAACTACTAAATTATGGGGAACTCCACATCCAAAATAGACCGAGAAAACTTGTTCGGCAGATAAAATATATTATGCTCACTTTGTTAAAGATGGCGCTGCCCACATGGAAGTTCGTTGATATTAATGTGTGTTCTGGAACAGGCTGTGGGCAGGCTGGGTCATTATAGCCTAAGGCTTAGTTTAAGAGTAAGCTCTTTTCCACACCCTTAACTGATTGGATGATGTAGGGTGGTGATGTAGGGAGGAATCCCATTATGCCTCAGATGGGTGACTTTGTATCAGAGACTCCCTTGTTTGTATAATTGGATTAAAGGTTTTGAGTCTGCTATAAAGTGGGAGAGAACAGTAGCTTGATCTCTCTCTTGGTGCTTGGTTCCTGAGGTATTAGAGAGGAGAGCAGATTAAGGCCATGTGGAGAGGAGAAGCAGCCAAGATGGTGGAGTGCTGAGGAAGAAGCCAGTTTGTTAAGAGTTTGTGCAGGAGGAGATGGGAAACAGAGGTGAATAAGTCTGGTGAGCTAGAAGCCTTTGATTCTAGGAAACTCGGATAAGTCAGTAGCTTTGTGAGCACTGAATGTGTGGGTTTTGGAGCCCAGTGTGTGTTTTTGCTTGCCCGCTGGGTGCAAGCTAGAATTAAAGCTTATGGCTCACCAGTTCTTGGCTCCGGTGTTTCATTGCCATCTGTTCGAATCTAATGAGAACCTGCGTGGGTCGGGCTGCTGTGATGGTGGCCTCGGCTACTGGCTTTACAAAACTCCTCTAGGGTGTCTCCTTAAAAATTTTAACAAATTGGGATATACTCAGACACTTCGCAGGAAGAAACTCGACTTCCTGTCATAGGTCACCTGGCCTCAATACACTCTAGATAACCTGTCTCACTGGCCGCCTATGGGTACTTTTGACTTTAAAGTCCTCCGGGACCTAGACAATTTTTTGACGGTGCACTGGAAAAGGCTCTGAGGCCCCATATATTCAGGCTTTCTGGGATCTCCGTTCCCGCCCCGATCTCTGCTCCTACTGTTCCACTCTCCAAATTCTTCTAGTCCAGACCTCCCCTCCTCTCAAGGCTTCATCCCAAGACCCCCCTCCTTACTCTCAACCCGATGACCTTCCCGACCACTGTTGGGCAGATAAAATATATTATGCTCACTGTGTTAAAGATGGAGCTGCCCACATGGAAGCCCGTCACCCAGGTGATGTTGTTTGACCTTATGCTTGGAATGGGTGCGGGGGAAAGGCTGTAATATAAGCAGGTCGGGTCTTTATAGCATAAGGCTTAGTTTAAGAGTAAGCTCTTCCCCACACCCTTGACTGATTGGATGATGTAGGGTGGTGCACTCTCCTGAGGAATCCCATTATACAGAGACTTCCTTGTTTGTATAATTGGATTAAAGGTTTTGAGTCTATGCTATAAAGTGGGAGAAACCAGTAGCTTGATCTCTCTCTCGGTTCCTGGGTTCCTGAGATTAGTATTAGAGAGGAGAGCAGATTAAGGCCACCTGAAGGCCAGGAGAAGCAGCCGAGATGGCAGAGTGCTGAGGAAGAAACCAGTTTGTTAAGAGTTTGTGCAGGAGATGGGAAACAGAGGTGAATAAGTCTGGTGAGCTAGAAACCTTTGATTCTAGGAAACTCGGATAAGTCAGTAGCTTTGTGAGCACTGAATGTGTGGGTTTTGGAGCCCAGTGTGTGTTTTTGCTTGCCTGCCGGGTGCAAGCTAGAATTAAAGCTGATGGCTCACCAGTGCTTGGCTCCATTGTTTCATTACCGACTGTTCGAATCTAATGCGAACCTGCACGGGTCAGGCTGCTGTGATGGCGGCCTCGACTACTGGCTTTACAACCACCTATCTCTTCCTCAGGCTCTACCCCGTGAGAACCCCCCAGACCCGGGCCAAGCTCCAGCTCCTTCCGCCCCTCCGGCTCCTTCCGCCCCTCTGGTTCCTTCTGCCCCACCTCCCGCCAACCCTCTCCCCTCTCCCGTCGCAGCTCATACCAGGTCGCACAGCCCCCAATCATCATCCATTGTCCTCGCCCCTCTCCGCGAAGTAGCTGGGCCAGAGGGCCTAGTTCGGGTACATGTCCCCTTTCACCTCCAAGACCTTTCACAGATTGAGAAACGGCTAGGATCTTTCTCGGCCGACCCCTCAACCTACATTAAGGAATTCCGGTACTTGACTCAGACATATGACCTGACCTGGCATGACATTAAGGTAATTTGTACCTCCACTCTTACCCCTGAGGAACATGAATGCATCCTCACTGCCGCCAGACAGCAGGCAGACAGGGACCATCTAGTGGATGACCAAATCCCCCTTGGCACAGAGGCAGTCCCCAGGGAAGACCCCAATTGGAGTTATCAACCTGGCCAAGGGTCCAACATCCCTAGTCAAAACCTTATGCTCCGATACTTAATCAGAGGTATGGATGCAGTTTCTAACAAGGTTGTAAATTATGATAAACTGAGGGAAATTACCCAACTCCCTGAAGAAAACCCAGCCCTTTTTTTAAACCGCCTTCAAGAGGCCCTTGTTTGTTATACCCACCTAGACCCAGGGTCCCGCAATAGGGCCACAGTCTTAGCCTCTCACTTTATCTCTCAGTCAGCCCCAGATATTAGAAAAAAACTAAAAAAGGCTGAAGAGGGCCCCAGTACCCCCATCCAAGACCTGGTGAAAATGGCTTTTAAAGTTTTTAAAGCCTGAGAGGAAATGGCTGAAGCAGCCTGGAAGGCACGGTTACAGCAGAAGATTAGCCTCCAGACCCAAGCTCTGATAGCGGCCCTCCAGCCAGTAGGGGAACCGGCAAAAAAGCCAACCTCCAAGGGAGGGTAGTGCACACCGCCGGGCGCTTGTTTTAAATGCGGCAAAGAGGGCCACTGGATCAAGGCCTGCCCGCAACCAAGGCCCCCCACCAAGCCTTGCCCACAGTGCAAACTAATGCGCCACTGGAAGTCGGACTGCTCGACCCTGGCTCAGCCTCCGGCACCTCAATGCTGGGGAGCTGAGAACCAGGCATTTCCGGCCCCAGAACTGCTGGGCTTGATGGACGACTGAGAGGGCCCTGGCTCTTCGACTCCAGTTACCCTCACCGAGCCCAGGGCTATGCTCCAGGTAGCGGGTAAGTCTGTTTCCTTTTTAATAGACACGGGGGCTACCTACTCTGTCCTTCCCTCTCATTCCGGCCTTACAGTTCCTTCCCAGGTCTTGGTCATGGGAATCGACGGATCGCCCTTGACCCCACGGCGGACAACCCTCCTTAATAACCTATTTGAGGGTCACCCATTTTCTCACTCCTTCCTAGTCATACCCTCCTGCCTGGTTCCCCTCCTGGGGAGAGACATTCTGTCCAAACTCCAGGCAAGGATTTCATTCTCCCCTCGGCAAGCCTTCCTATTAGTACTGGTGCCAGATCCCGACCCCAGGCCTGACTCGGACCCCAGAGTCCAGCTTCTACCTGGAGTCGACCCTAAGGTCTGGGATACGGATACCCCCACTGTAGCCTCCCTACAGAGACAAATAACTTCTCTCGCCCAAGTCTCGTTACAGAACCGGCGAGCCCTGGACCTGCTTACGGCCAAGCACGGGGGCACCTGTGTCTTCCTGCGGGAAGAATGTTGCTACTACATCAACGAATTTGGCCTTTTAGAGACCAGGGTAGAAGCCCTCCACAAACTCAGCTCTGATCTCCAGAAGCAAAAATTCTCAGCAGAAGCCTCATCTTGGTGGAACTCCTCCATGTATTCTTTACTAGCTCAACTCATAGGACCCATTTTCATAATTGGACTAATCTTACTGATTACCCCTTGTCTTTTTCGCTTCCTGAAGACCCGATTTCAGGAGATCACCAGGATAGCAGTCAACCAAATGATGCTGCAACAATACCAACCCCTGCCCACCATAGTGGATACGGAATGCTCTGGCCCTTTCCTACCCCTCCCCAGCTCCGCCCCCAAACAGCAGGAAGTAGCCAGATAAGACCGCGTCGCCCCACTCCCTATACCAAAGAGCCAGGAATGTCCGGCACCCTCCGGGCAGGGGCCGGAAAGTCCCTCATATCTTTGGTATTTCTGCAATTACTAACCTTTAGCACACACACCCTGTCCGAAAACACAATAGAAATTCCTCAGCCGTTAAGGTTCCTGGTTGCGCAAGATACCTGCAGGCCTAAACCGCAGTGGAAATCCCCCAGCTATCCTGAAGGGATATAAAAATCTCAAACCCCACCAGTTATGCGCAGCTTCTCGGGCTCCCTTTCCGAGTCTGCGAACCCGCCGAAGTTTCCAATAAAGCCGGACTTTTAATTATTTGGTACCTTGTCTCATTTCATGCGGGTCGGATAATGTCCGGCACCCTCCGGGCAGGGGTCGGAAAGTTCTTAGCTCTTTCTAACTTATATAATTTAGCATAATATTCTCAGGGTCCACCCATCATGTTGCAAATGGCAGTATTTCATTTTTTGATACAGCTGAGTAGCACTTCATTCTATCTATGTACCACAGCTTCTTTACCCAATACTCTATTGAAGGACACTTAGGTTCCCCCCATGTCTTGGGCACTGTGAATAATGCTGCAGTAAACAAAGGGGTGCATATATGTTTGTGAACAAATGTTTTCAAGCTTTTTAGGTAGATAACCAGAAGAGGGATTGCTGGGTCATATGGTAACTCTATTCTTAATTTTTTTTTAAACTACCCAACTATTTTTTCATAATGGCTGTACCAGTTTACATTCCCACCAGCAGTGAGGTTTTTTTCTTCACAACCACTCTATCTCATATCCCTGGAACACTGAATAAGTAAGACTAGAACATTGTTTATTTTCCTTAATCTAAATAAATGAGTTGCTACTTTAAAAATAACTATGTAACACTGCAGGGAAACTGGAAGGAAGCTTACCAGAAATTGCTGTTATTTTAATAGAAGCTATTTGTAAAGCCAGTAGTCGCGGCCAGGATCACAGCCGCCTGGCCGTGCAGTCGGTAATGAAACACAGGAGCCAAAAACTGGTGAGCCATCAGCTTTAATTCTAGCTTGCACCCGGCGCGCAAGCAAAAATACACACTGGGCTCCAAAACCCACACATTCAGTGCTCACAAAGCTACTGACTTATCCGAGTTTCCTAGAATCAAAGGCTTCTAGCTCACCAGACTTATTCACCTCTGTTCCCCATCTCCTCCAGCACAAACTCTTAACAAACTGGCTTCTCCCTTAGCACTGTGCCATCTTGGCTGCTTCTCCTGGCCTCCACGTGGCCTTAATCTGCTCTCCTTTCTCATACTAACCTCCGGAACCAAGAGAGAGATCAAGCAACTGGTCTCTCCCACTTTATAGCATAGACTCAAAACCTTTAATCCAATTATACAAACAAGGAAGTCTCTGTATAATGGGATTCCTCAGGAGAGTGCACCACCCTACATCATCCAATCAGTCAAGGGTGTGGGGAAGAGCTTACTCTTAAACTAAGCCTTAGGCTATAATGACCCAGCCTGCCCACAGCCTGTTCCAGAACACACATTAATATCAACCAACTTCCATGTGGGCAGCACCATCTTTAACAAAGTGAGCATAATATATTTTATCTGCCCAACACTATTAATATATGTTTTAGAAGTATGAAGCAAGGCAATATGAAAACTAATATTTATTCAATTGGTGCTTATTGAGGACCCAGTCATTGTACTAAGCCCTTGAAATATGGCAGTGAACATGACCGACATGTTCCCTGCTCTCATGGAACTTCAATAGTTTATACATATTTACTTGATCTGTGTTTTCTCTTTTTAGACCAATAAAGAGTAGGGAAAAGAGTGCAGTCAGGGTGAAAAGTAAGTTCTATAACCCTGCACCAAAGGTTTGCAATTCAGTATTAATGAGAAACCCTAAGCAACCACATTCGCACTGGGACATTGAAAATGACAATTTAACTCCAACCCTAAGCAAACTGTGAGAATAATGCCTTGATATTTTTAATAATTATCATTAATTCTTTTTCCTTTTCCTTCATTCTTATTCTCATTTCCTCTGACTAATAGGGGGGAAAAGACCTCAACAAATAATTAGCAGTAGGTATCTTAATTATCGGGCTGATTTTAGACTTTCATAAACCTAGTGATGTATGATGAAATCTCAGGCCCTACAGCCCTAACCATTACCAATTTCCATCACAAAAGACTCATTATTGCCTCAGCCAGTGTCCACCTGAGTTCTCTAGCCCCTGTTCTACTTCCAGCTTTAATTTACTTTTTCTTTGGCAGGTTCATCACTGCTCACAAAGCTGTTCCTTCAGAAGAGTTCCATTAAAACCCCCAATGCCCATAAATGGGGCACTCTTTCCTACTGTTACCTTCAGCAGACCTGGTGGCAGTGGTGGGACCAAAGAAGACATCTGGCAGCGTTGGCGACAAAACAGACACACAAGATGCCCATGAAGCTTTGAGTTCTTTGTCTTTCTTGCTCTTTCTGAGGGCCACTGGTAAGTCTCTTAGCTCTGAACTTCACTTTGCATTGAGCTTGCAATCTAGCTGGCTTTCTAGTCCCGGGCTTAGCAGGTAGATGGTTCCATCTGGAACACATATCTCTAGCCTTGGTTCAGTTTGTAGTTTCTTATGGGTTTAGAAATTTTTCCATGTTCCACATTGGGAACTTCTGGTAATAGATATCATTCACCCTTGTTTGGAATCTGCTTGAGCTCTACTGGGACATGTGGTTACTTTTCAGAGTTGGACTGGATCCAGTTTAAAAACTGGATTGGATCAGGGATTGGGGTGAGTGGGTTGGATTTGAGCTGGCCATGGTCGGGTGAGAGGACTCAGGTAAATAAACTTTGTATTAATAAAGACTAGTTGTTAACAGGAATCTTGGAAATTAAAAAATAAAAAAGCATAGTGTAAAGCCAGTAGCCAAGGCCACTATCATGGCAGCCTGGCCAATGCAGGTTCACATTAGATTAGGACAGTTGGTAATGAAACAATGGAGCCAAGAACTGGTGAGCCATCAGCTTTAATTCTAGCTTGCACCCGGCGGGCAAGCAGAAACACACACTGGGCTCCAAAACCCACTCATTCAGTGCTCACAAAGCTACTGACTTATCCGAGTTTCCTAGAATCAAAGGTTTCTAGCTCACCAGACTTATTCACCTCTGTTCCCCATCTCCTTCTCCAGCACAAACTCTGCACAAACTGGCCTCTCCTTCAGCACTCCGCCATCTTGGCTGCTTCTCCTGGCCTCCACGTGGCCTTAATCTGCTCTCCTCTCTAATACTAACCACAGGAACCAAGAGAGAGCAAGCTGCTGGTCTGTTGCACTTTATAGTGTAGAAATCCAAACCCTTAATCCAATCTACAAACAAGAAAGTCTCAGATACAAAGTCACCCATCTGAGGCATAATGGGATTCCTCAGGAGAGGGCACCACCCCACATCATCCAATCAACCAAGGGTGTGGGGAAAAGCTTACTCTTAAAACTAAGCCTTAGGCTATAACGACCCTGCCTGCTTACATTACAGCCTTTCCCCCCCAACCCCCCACACCTATCCCAAGCATAAGGGCAAATAATATCACCTGGGTGACGGGCTTCCATGTGGGCAGCGCCATCTTTAACAAAGTGAGCATATTATATTTTATCTGCCCAACACATAGGTATTTGTTTGGCTCTGAGAAACCCCAGGGCCCAGCTAAAAGAAATAGGTTTCTTCATATGTGGTGGTGCAGTGGATAGAGCGTCTGACTGGGATGCAGAGGACCCAGGTTTGAGACACCGAGGTCGCCAGCTTGAGTGCGGGCTCATCTGGTTTGAGCAAAGCTCACCAGCTTGGACCCAAGGTCGCTGGCTCCAGCAAGGGGTTACTCAGTCTGCTGAAGGCCCACGGTCAAGGCACATGTGAGAAAGCAATCAATGAACAACTAAGGTGTCGTAACAAAAAACTGATGATTGATGCTTCTCATCTCTCTACATTCCTGTGTGCCTGTCCCTATCTATCCCTCTCTCTGTCTCTCTCCTCCCCTATAAAAGAAAAAGAGTTGAGCATACCACCTTCCACATGCCTGTTTATCTTGTGTTTAAGAACAGTCTAAACTCCAGAAGCTACAAATGTCTAGAAAGATGGCTAAATTCTATTAAAAATAACCTAAAATTATAATGGCCATTAAGCGAATATTCTAAATAAATAATACCACTTAAGAAGTACACTTAAAAGCAAGGGGTCCCAAGTGGAACTAATAAAATGAGATTTTAATTGGTATGCAGAAGCTGCTAAACATGTTTAAGATTCCAACACAGCAATAAAAGACTCATTATAGGAGGCTAATGAAAAATGGAAGGCACAGAAAGTACCTAAAGATGAGAAGATAGAAGCAACTCCAGTCTGGCCTGTGGGGGTGCAGTGGATGAAGCGTTGACCTGGAGCACCGAGGTTGCCGGTTTGAAACTACAGGCATGCCCGGTCAAGGCACAGATGAGAAGCAGCTATGAGTTGATGCTTCTGCTCCCCACCTCCCACCTTTCTCTCTCTTCTGTTTCCTCTCTTTAAAATCAACAAACAAAATCTTAAAAAAAAATGACTCCACATTGCTCCTCCCGCAGGGGCCCATCATCAAAATGCTGGTCCATCTGACTTGTGGTGGTGCAGTGGATAAAACCTCGACTTGGAACACTGAAGTCGCCGGTTCAAAACCCTGGGCTTACCCAGTCAAGGCACATATGGGAGTTGATGCTTCCTGCTCCCCCCTTGTGTCTCCCCTCTCTCTCTCCTCTCTCAAATGAATAAATAAAATCTTTTTAAAAAAATGCTGGTCCAAAGATTGGGACACTGGATGAAAGATTGTCTTCAAAGGTCTTAGGCAAATTCTTTCTGAGTGCCCTCATATCTATCTTTGAAGAAGGACCCCTAAATGAGCCCCTCCCACAGTAATTCCTCTAACAGATATTGGGAAACTATAATTAATATTAATGGAAATGCCTTGGCCAGTAGCTCAGTCAGTTAAGAGTGTCATCCCCAAACGATAAGGTTGTGGGTTTGATCCCCAATCAGGGCACACACGGGTAGCAGACAATAAATGAATGACTGAGTGGAACAACAGAAGAATGCTTCCATCCCCCCTCCCCTCTCTCTCTTTTCCTCTCTCTGTCCCTCTAAAAATCAACCAATAAAAATTTTTAAAAATTATGCCTGACCAGGCGATGGCGCAGTGGATGGAGCCTCGGACTGGGATGCAGAGGACCCAGGTTCGAGACCCCGAGGTCACCAGCTTGAGCACGGGCCCATCTGGCTTGAGTAAGAGCTCGTCAGCTTGGACCCAAGGTCACTGGCTCCAGCAGGGGGTTGCTCGGTCTGCTGAAGGCCCATGGTCAAGGCACATGTGAGAAAGCAATCAATGAACAACTATGGTGTTGCAAGGGCAACGAGAAACTAATGATTGATGCTTCTCGCCTCTCTCCGTTCCTGTCTGTCTGTCCCTATCTGTCCCTCTCTCTGACTCTCTCTCTCTGTCCTTGGAAAAGAAAAAAATTAAGCCCTGGCTGGATGCTCAGTTGGTTGGAATGTAGGCTAGAGCACTGAGGTTGCTGGTTCAATTCCCTGGTCAGGGCACTAACAGGAGCAGCTCAATATTCCTGTGTCTCTCTCCCCGCTGCTCAAAAAAAAATTTTTTTTAATGGAAACCTTGCCTAATTCTAGTCAATACTGGTGTTGCATGTTCTACTTAAAACCCCACCCTCCTTGCACAAATCCCTTGGAGTAAAGAAAAAAGTTTTTATATTGGAAATATCTAATAAAGTTCAGAGAGAATTTTTATATCAACCAGTACAAATGACTCTGGGGCCTTTTGCTAAAAAACATCCTTTTGTGCTGTGAGATACAACTCCAATCTATTAGATAGAGGTCTCCTTTCTGAATTAGAAGGCTAATACGTTCTGCCTCTGATGGAAATCTCGCCTCAGAATTTCTGATCAGCCTGAACTTGATCGCTTATGTTCCTTACAGTATGTCCTTAACATAGAAGAGGAAGAATTCCAACAAAAGTCCCACCCTGGCTGGTTGGCTCCGTGGTAGAGTGTCGGTCAGCATGTGGAAATTCTAAATTTGATTCCCAGCCAGGGCATACAGGAGAAGCGCTCATCTGCTTCTCCCCCTTCCCCTGTCTCTTTAATGGAAACCTTTTTCATTAAAGGAAAAGGATGAACAACAGATGTGGAACAACAGATGAATGCTTCCATCCCCCTCCCCTCTCTCTCTCCTTTCCTCTCTCTGTCCCTCTAAAAATCAATCAATAGAAATTTTTAAAAACTATGCCTGACCAGGCAATGGCGCAGAGGATGGAGCGTCGGACTGGGATGCGGAGGACCCGTGTTTGAGACCCCGAGGTCACCAGCGGGCCTTTTCTTTCTGTCTCTCTCTTCCCCTCCTGCAGCCAAGGCTCCATTGGAGTGAAGTTGGCCCGGGCACTGAGGACGGCTCCATGGCCTTCGCCTCATGTGCTAGAATGACTGCAGTTGCAACAGAGCAACACCCCAGATAGGCAGAGCATCATCCCCTGGTGGTCTTACCAGGTGGATCCCCATCCGGCACATACGGGAGTCTGTCTCTCTTTCTCCCCGCTTCTCACTTCAGAAAAATACAAAAAAGAAAAAGAAAAGTAAAAGTCCCCTATTTTAATCCAGCTGTCCAAAAATCTGTGGGCTACTTCTAATTCTGACACTGGAAGAATAAGAAGTACAGAATCTATAAAGATCCAGGTATAACTAAACCTCTCCCCAAATCACCTCAATATCCATTCAAGCCTGCAGCCATGCAAAGTTTCATATTCGGAGTAAAAAACCTATTTGCCCAGGTGCTAATCACCCTTTACTAGTCCCTGCAACATGCCGGGGTAGCCAATTGGGAAAGCTAAGGAATGAGAATGGCAATATATTCAGGACTTGAGAGCTGTTAATTAAATAGTTGTTCCAAACCTGAACACCCTTTACCACAAGTTCCACCAGACTCAAAATCGTTCACTGTTGTCAACTTTGTTCAGCCTTTCTCAGCACTCCTATAGACCCAAATGGCCAATATCTATTTGCTCCATATCCTTACCCAGGCATGCCAGTTATCAAAAGAGCAAACTGTTAATATTTATACTGATAGCTGGTATGCCTTTGGGGGATGGATGGTCCATGATTTGGGTACACTATGAAGACAATGGTGTTTTCTTACATCCTCTGGGACCCCAACCAAAAATTGGCAACAAGTAAATAATTTTCTTATTGCTATTCTTTTACCTTCTGAAATATCTGTCATCAAAATGGAGGGTCACACCAAAAGGACTAAACCTGAGTATGGAGAAAATGCCCTAGCTGACTTCCATGCAAAGACAATAGCAACAGAATCTATGAAGGTTGTAGCACATGTGGCTGAAGTCTGTTCTGCTTCTGTAAAGAACAGCCCCTCATTGCCAGACTTTGCCACCCTGATGTCCTGGTAACATGGCAACAGTCTGCCTCTGAATCAGAGGAATTAAGATGAGTTAAAAAGGACTGCAAATTAAACAAACACTTGAGGCCAGTGGTGCGATTCAAAAATTTTAACAACCAGTTTTTTGCCCTAATAACTGTTTTAAGTACAAAAAGAAATCATATACCAAAAAGTAGTTTATTATTTCATGCATTTGATACTTAAACAAGAACAATAAAAGAGGCACACGAAACTATATTGTTATGAGTTTTTAAATATTAATGAACAAATATTAAATAATACCTGACATAAAACAATAAAATTGTTATTTAAGATATTTCTGTATTGTGTCTTGATTGGTGTCCTCACTTGCAATTCCTTCAATTCCTTTCATCTATGGACAGAACGAGCATTACTGCGGGCAGATAATTAATAGTTGTTGAAGTTGGCTGACAAGTCTGTTATGCCGTTTTGTTATTTTGTATCTGCTTAAATATTTCTGTAATAAAATGTTTTTAAGAAAAGGTAAAATTGATCAATAGTGTTAGCCATTAAGACATCAACTACCTGTGTGGAAGAAGGAGGGAGAAGGTGTTTGTTGAGTCCCGAGCAAAGCAGGTTCTAGCCATTGGTTACACAAGCTATATTATTCACTCTGTAATAGCACTGGGGAACAAAATTTTTGTTGCATCCACAAAAACACTTGTTCTTACCTAACTCAAGTGTGCTAATCTCAAATCTGACATTAGTTTTTCTCTGTAAGCTACAGTTTTGTCACAATTCAAGATTTTATGTTTTTATCCTATTGTAAAATTTTCAACATTTAATTTAACATAATGAAGTAGAATGTCTTCTTGGCATCATCTTGAAAATATAATAATTTATATAATGCAGTAAATACACTAATACACTAAAAGATAAGATTGCATCAGAATTTGTCTACAATTTCAAAATAGAACATATTAAAACACTTTAATCATAAAATTTGCACAAAACTTATTTAAATTCTATTCAGGCAAAAATTTGCTTTTGTAGCTCTTGCATTTGTGTACTTGTAGAGGACAATCTTGTTTGATGCTCCAGCAGTAGTCTGTTCATCACTAACAGCTCCAAGATTTTCAGGAAACTTATCAAGGTGACTGTTCAGAAAGTGAATCTTAACAATCATGTTACATCCAATGTCACAGAAAGCCAATAGCATCCTTAGAACCAGAAGTTCATAGTTTTCTGCTTTTTTGTTGCCAAGAAAGTTCTTTGTAACTGCCACAAAAGACTGCCATGCTGTTTTCTCCTCCTTATTCATCTTCCTGGCAAATTCTTCATCACGTATGAGGGTTCAAATTTCAGGTCCATCAAATACACCTGCTTTTATCTTTTCAAAAGACAAGGCAGGAAAAGTAGAAATAATATGTTGAAAGCATTCACTTTCTCTATTTAAAGCCTGAACAAACTGCTTCATTAAGCCAAGTTTGATGTGAAGTGGGGGAAAAATGATCCTGTCTTGATTAACTATAGGTTCATTCACAATATTTTGCATCCCTACTTCCAGAGCTTCACGTTTTGGCCACTCCTTCTGTGTCCAGTGTTTCTCCCAAGCTCGGCTGTCCCACAAACACAGAAAGCAAGGATACTTTGTGAAACCTCTCTCTTGTCATAGCAGGAAATTTACCATTTTAAGATCCACACAAATTATCCCCTTATGCTCCTCATACTTCAGAAAGTCGAGGACAATTTTTATGTCATTATAATGTTCTCACAGATGAGTTGAATAACCAGTTGGAATCGCTGCATAAATATTACCGTTGTGTAGGAGAACACATTTTAGACTCTGTTTAGAGCTGTCAAGAAATAGCCGCCATTCTGTTGGACTCTAAGTGGTAATACCTAGCTGGCTGAGAAGACTACTGATATCATGACAGTAAACAAAGTGTTTGTCTTTGGAAAAAAAGTCCACAAAAATTTGTTCACGCTTCCTGAAATAGGATACTTTAGCTGACCGGTGAAGTACATTATTTTCTTGAAGCCTGGAGGCTTTCTTTGATAGGCTCGAATCTCTTACTAAGTCACTTCATGACTGCTTGGCATCAGAAGAAGACCCTTCAGATTCTACAACCATTTCCTCATGCATCTTATCAAAAGACACTTGATCACCATGTTCACTTTCTTTGTCCTTAGAAGAAATAAAACCATGGAAAATTGGAACCGGGAGTGGTCAGAGTGTGGGATAGGTTGTATTGCTGAAGAAATATTAGGATATGCCCTTTTTTCTTGCCAAAACCCTTTTTTCTTGCCAAAGCCCTTTGTATGGATCAGACAGAAATAACAGTCACTGCTGTGGTCCTTAGGTTCACGCCAAACCATGGGAATACCAAAAGGCATTTCTTTGCATTTTCCTTTTTTCAGTCATGAAGCATTTCCTCACAATTATGACACACAATATGAGGAGCCCAGTTCTTGTCTTGATCGCCAAGGGGAACTTGAAAATAGGCAATATGTGCACGTGTCACAAATGAGGAAATATTGCGCCTTTGACATTGAAGTGTGTAACAGCCACATATATAACAGAAAGTGTCAAGACTATTCTTACATTTACACCTACTTGAAGAAGCCATGATTCAATCTTAAAACAAAATAAGAGGGTATTTTTGATCAGATAATAATTTTTTACATTTTAAAACAACTACAATTATGTAAAAGTGATGTTTGTAAAACATTAATTGCCTTGTGGTTCTGTTCAATCCAAGAGTCTTTATCCTTTAACTGCAATTTAAAAACCAATGCATGCCATTAACTGTAACAAAAAGAAATGAAAATTGCATAAAAACTAGAGCATGCACCAAAAAGCAAATTTCAGATTTGGGATCAGCAATGTAGAAGTATATAGAAAAAGTTATAAAACCTCATGCAACATAAAGTGGGGAAAGAATTGTGGTGAATTCATTAACTTTATATGAGTGATTTCTGCATATATTTTATCACACACATTGTACATCAATACATATTGAAGTATTGGTATCTGCACAAAAGTCCTAACTCAATATCTCAGAATAACAACAGCGTGTTTTGTTTTAAAGTGGCATCATTATATCTTTGAACTTTAATATTCCAAAGTATTTATTAATGGCCTAACCCTAGGGTGACCCCTAGGGTGACCCCTAGGGTCTTTCAATTTTTGCCTCAATTTGGTATAAGAATGGTTTCAATTTCTATTGATGCTATTTTTTTTTCCAGAAAAGTCCTCCTCCCCTCTCCCACACAGATGCTCACCAAAGTCATAAGATCTAGCACAGTGCCTTTAGTAGTGTATGTACTCAGTCCTGTGAAACTGGATTGAGTCAGGCCAAACAGGTAGTAGAGTTTGTTTGTGCAAAAGCTAGTAAGTAGGGAATGAAGGTAAGATGGAAAAGTTACAACTCAGCATCAAATGTCTTTACATTGACTTGACCATTTGCAACTAGTTCACCAAAAGATGTTGGTTGAAAGCAATTGTTCTCAGTCTCACCACTCACGAGAGCAATAAAGACACTGTTGCTCTGGTTCTACTCCAGAGATTTGGATTTAATTGGTCTGTTGCAACTTGGCTTTGAGGAATTTAAACAGCCCTCACCCCAGGTGATTCTAAGGTGCAGCCAGGTGTAAAAACCCCGGATTCAGGGCCAGAGATTCATTAGCTGCAAGTGATGTCCTTGTGTGCTATATGTGTGTGTTGGGGGGGGGGGGGGGAGGGAAGGTTGGTCTTAGAAAACTGCTCTGCTCTGTTAAAATCAAAGGACTACTTCAAGATCACTTAGAATTTGGCTAAATTGCAGCAGGAGGAAATGTCTTCCAGCTGATCTATCTGTATGCTATTTGCTTTCAGACTAAAAAGTTGTTTCAGGCACAATAGTTTGATTTAGCCTGTGTTGAAAATCATAAATAGCCAACAAATACCAAAAAAGGGATGAAAAGAATTGCAACCCTGTTGAGTGTGTTTTACATGTTTTCAAATTTCTCCTGTGATTAGAAATAAAAACTATATTGCTGGGGTCTTGATTTCTGAAACTCAGCTCTCAGCTTTTTCCTAAATTATTCCAAGTCTTTCCAAGACACTCCAGTAGTCTTCTCGAAGAGATTATTCCCAGTGATGAAGGGTACTAGATGAACTGAAATCTCAAAGGAATCCTGCTTTTATTTCAGAAGCATGTCCCCCCAGAACCTCACATGACTAAGGAAATGGCAGGAGGAGAGTGGGGGTGGTGAGGGTGGTATTGGGGCTTGAACTCAGGAGAAGTTGACACAGAGTTCCACCTCAACCACGTTGCAGCTGTGGCGCTTCAGGCAAGTTTCTTGGCTTGCAAAAGTAAACCTTGTCTGCAAGAAAAGGTGTCATGATTGCAAAGATCAGCCATTCTTCCCTGTATTCATGCCCTTTGCAGCATGATGTTACAGCCACTCCCAATGAGAGGCACAGCCTTGTGTCAGGGCTGGCCTCATTTGCTTTGGCCAAATAGAATGCAGGGGGTATGACATGTGTCAGTATTGGATTAACTTAAAATGTCTTAATTGGGATGGGGTTTTTTTGTTTGTTTTTTTGTTTGTTTGTTTTGTTTTAGTGAAAGGAAGGGAGGCAGAGAGAAAGACTCCTGCATGCACCTGGACTGGGATCCACCCAGCAAATCCACCAGGGGGCGATGCTCTGTCCATCTGGACCCCTTGCTCTGTTGCAACTAGAGCCATTTTTGGCTCCTGAGGTGGAGGCCATGGAGTGGTCCTCAGAGCCCAGGGCCAACTTGCTCTTATCGAGCCATGGCTGCAAAAGGGAAGGAGAAGAGAAAGAGAGAGAGAGAAGCGAGAGGAGGAGGGCTGGAGAAGCAGATGGAGAAGCTTCTCCTGTGTGTGTCCTGACCAGGAATCTACCCTGGGACATCCACATGCCCTGGTAACACTCTACCACTGAGATAACTAGCCAGGCCCTTGTCTTGACTGCTTTTGATGCTCTCACTTTTTTTTTTTTTGAGAACCCAGCCATCTCCATGAGAACAAGTTAAAGTCAGCCTGCTAGAGGATGAGATACCACAGAAAATAGAACTATGGCACCTGGTCAACAGCCAGTTCAGCCCCAGAAGCAAAAGCTCCTAGTCATCCAGCAGCTAAACACATGCATGAAGGAACCCAGCTGAGAGTAAAAGAATGGCCCAGTTGAGCCCAGCTAAAACTGTTCACCAGTTCAGTCATGAGCTAGATCCATGATGGTGAACCTATGACACGCATGTCAGCACTGACACGCATAGCCATTTTTGATGACATGCGGCCACATACCAGAAATGTATGGGGCCGCATGCCAAGAAGGACGTTTCATCCTCGGCTCCTACACGGCCAGGTGCAGTAGCCAAGGATAGAACATGTGCTGCAGTGTAGACACTGTGCCAGAGGTCTGTAGGCCCAAACAACAGAACTCTAGCACAGAGCGTCTAGTTCTGGGACTTTCAGCTAGGCCGTTTTTCTCAAAGTGACACACCACCCGAGTTATGCTCGGTTTTTTGGTGAATTTTGACACACCAAGCTCAAAAGATTGCCCATCACTGAGCTAGATGAATACTGGGGTGGTTTGTTATGCAGCGATAGCTCATACATATACCCACTGCAGACAGGATGCCAGGTTTCAATGATAATAATAAGTGGTTTGGCAAAAGTAAGTCCCTTATAGATGCTGATTTTATTTTCTCCTCATTTAAAGTTGAATCTCTTGAGTTATATAGAAATACACACAGACATGTATGCATGTGATTGGTGCTTAAACTCACACAGGAGGAACAGACAATCTTTGGGACCTAAACTCAGATTGCAGGATAAGAAGTTTGTCTTTAATCTATTCCCTTCAAATCTAAACTCTGGAGGTCAAGATTGTGGACAGATCTGAAGACACAGGGTTCCCTCCTTTTGGGGCCTCATCCTCCTTCCTTTGCTGTCTTATCTCCGGAAAAGGGGAGTGAATCCACTCCAGGAAGCAGTGGTCTACCTTTAGAAACTCCCCATATATACTAATCTGTTCCCTCTCAGGGCACTGTCTCTCCCTACCTTGGGTCTAAAGAGAGATGTTGGTAGGTGGGCGTGTTTCCTAGCCCCTGACAGAGATGGGGGGAGGTTGTGTGTCAGGCAATTCACCTCTCTGAAGTCAGAGCCCTTAGACCTGCACTGACAGCTATTTGCTACATGTTGGTACTGAGCATTTAAAATATGGTTCATTTGAATTATGAGGTACTAGAAGTATAAAACAGAGTGAATTTCAAAATTCTCTATGCACACACACACACAAATACAAAATATTTTATTATTAATTTTATATTGATTACACATTAAAATTATGACATTTTGGATATATTGGGTTAAATTACATCATTACAAAAAATTTCACCTATTTGTATTTTTAAAAAATTTTATTTAGAAAGTTAAATTTAATGGGGCGACATTGATCACTAAGAGTACCTAGGTTTCAGGTAAACATTTCTATTTCTGTTCATTGTGTTGTGTGCCCATCGCCCACAGTCAAATCATTTTCTGTCACTGTATATTGGTCCTTTTTTACTCCACTTCCTCCTAATCCCTCTCCCTAGTAACCACTTCACTTTTGTCTATGTTTATGAGTCTCAGTTTTATATCCCACCTGTGCGTGAAATCATATAGTTCTTAGCTTTTTCTGATTTATTTATTTTGCTCAGTATAATGTTATCAAGGCCCATCCATGTTGTTGTAAATGATCCAATGTCATCACTTTTTATGGCTGAGTAGTATTCTATAGTATATGTGTACCGCATCTTCTTTACTCAGTCATCTATAGAAGGGCTTTTTGGTTGTTTCCATGTTTTGCCCACTGTGAACAATGCTGCAATGAACATAGGGGCTGCATGTGTCTTTATGTACCAGTGTTTTTTAGTTTTATGAGTAGATAACCAGTGGAAAGATTGCTGGGTCATATGGTAGTTCTATTGTTAATCACCATATTTTCTTCCACAGTGGCTGTACCAGTTTACATTGCCACCAGCAGTGAGTGAAGGTTCCTTTTTTCTCCACAGCCTCTACAACACTTATTACCTATCTTGTTGATAATAGCTAATCTAACAAGAGTGAGGTGGTATCTCATTGTAGTTTTGATTTGCATTTCTCTAATAGCTAGTGAAGATGAACATTTTTTCATATATCTGTTGGCCATTTGTATTTCTTCCTGGAAGAAGTGTCTCACCAGTTTTTAAGTGGATTGTTTGCTTGTTTGATGTTAAGTTGTATGAGTTCTTCATAAATTTTGGATATTGACCCCTTATCAGATGTATTGTTGGCAAATAACTTCTTCCATTAACTAGATTGTCTTTTTGTTTTGTTGATGGTTTCCTTTGCTATGCAGAAACTTTTTAGTTTGATGTAGTCTTAATTTTTCTTTTGTTTTCTATATGTCAGAAAAAAATATTGCTATGAGAAATGTCAGAGATTTTACTGCCTATGCTATTTTCTATGAGTTTTTGATTTTGAGTCTTACAATTAAGTCTTCAATCCATTTTGAGTTTATTCTTGTGTACAGTGTAGGAAGGTAGCTTTTTTATGTTGAGGTATGTTACCTCTATTCCCACTCTGGTGAAAGTTTTTATCATAAATGGGTGCTGGATTTTGTCAAATACTTTCTCTATATTCTTCATTTTATTTGTGTGATGTATCATGTTAATTGATTTGAAGATATTGTGCCAATCTTGCATCCTAGCAATAAATCCCACTTGATCATTGTGTATGATCTTTTTAATGTATTGTTGAATTCAGTTAGCTAATATTTTGTTGAAGATTTTAGCATCTATGTTCATCAGGGATATTGACCTAGAATTTTCTTTCTTTATAGTCTGTTTGGTTTTAGAATTAGGATAACACTGGCTTTGTTAAATGAGCTTGGGAGTTTTTCTTCTGCTTGAATTTTTTTGAACAGTTTGTGAAGGATAGGTGTCAGTTCTTTTTTGAATGTTCGGTAAAATTCACCTGTGAAGTTATCCAATCCAAGACTTTTATTTACTGGAAGTTTTTAAATTACTGCTTTGATTTTGTTGGTTGTAATCAGTTTGTTCAGATTTTATTTCTTCCTGATTCAATCTTGAAAAATTGAATGTTTCTAGAAAATGTTACTCATTTTTTTCAAGATTATCCAATTTATCAGCATATGGTTGTTTGTAATATTTTATTTTATTTGTAAATCTGAAAATTTTTATTTTATTTTATTTTTTGCTGATATACTACGAGGCAAAGCAAAATTGACACCATACAAAATAACTTTATAAAATATCATTTATATCATATTTTATCGTTTACAGCATTCTGTGCACATTAAGGATTATTAAGGAGGTAAATGCCAAACTTTTAGTATTAGTTTATATTCACATAGTAAGAAACAAAACAACTGTTAGGTTTTCCATAAATTTATTGCAAAAATAGTGCAAACTACTTAACCTAGTAAGCTATAAAACAAACTCAAAAGGACCCAGCTAAGCTTAAACACAACAATGGATATTCAGTGTCTCAATCTTTAGCTTTCTTCACCAGTTTATCTTTTGTCACTGAAGACAACTCCCCATTTTTCAGTTTAGGGTGAGTACTGGGAATGCAGAAATGTGAGGACTGCCTTTCCCAAGAGACTAGACTGATCTGCTGTGGTCACGCTACTTATAAAATGGCAACTGTATGAGATGTGTTGAAAACATCTAGGATGCCACAATGTTTAAGTCTGACCTTAGAAATGAGTTACCCAACCTCCTGATGGGATAAAGAAAAAATTCATGAAAGCAGCATGGACAGAAAGAATTGGGAACATTATTGTCTCCTGATACAAATAGTATCCTTTTTCTCAGGGTTAAGTATTCTACTGGAGACAACCTTCATATTTTCTTACAATCCTTAGTGTTTCTGTGGTGTTATTTTTTACCTCTCTTTCATTTCTGACTTTATGTATTTGAGTCCTCTCTCTCTCTCTCTCTCCTTTCTTGATGAGTCTTGTTAAAGGTTCATCAATCTTGTTTATTATTTCAAAGAGCCAGCTCTTGGTTTCATTGAACTTTTGTATTTTTTTGTCTCTATTTCCACTCTAATCTTTATTATTTCCTTCTTTTTACTCAAAGATTTTTTTTTTTTTTTTTTTTTTTTACAGGGACAGAGAGCGAGTCAGAGAGAGGGACAGACAGGGACAGACAGACAGGGATGGAGAGAGATGAGAAGCATCAATCATTAGTTTTTCATTGCCGTTGCGACACCATAGTTGTTCACTGATTACTTTCTCACATGTGCCTTGACCGCGGGCCTTCAGCAGACCGAGCAACCCCTTGTTTGAGCCAGCAAGCTTGGGTCCAAGCTGACGAGCTTTTTGCTCAAGCCAGATGAGCCCACGCTCAAGCTGGCAACCTCGGGGTCTCGAACCTGGGTCCTCTGCATCCCAGTCCAACGCTCTATCCACTGCGCCACCGCCTGGTCAGGCTCACTTTAAGATTTATTCGTTGTAAAAAAAAAAAAAAAAAAAAAAAAAAAAGTCACCCCATTAGAATTAATAATAATAAAATATATATTAAAAAAAAAAAAAAAAAAAGATTTATTCGTTGTCCTTTTTCTAGTTCCTTTAGTTTTAAGGTTAGATTGTTTACTTGAGATTTATCTTGTTTCTTGAGGTACATCTGTATTACTATGAATTGACCTCTTACAACTGCTTTTAGGTTGTTGTGTCTTTATTTTTATTTGTCCCAGGGTATCTTTTGATTTTTTCCTTAATATCATTGTTAACCCATTCATTCACCTCTAGAGATATTGAAAGTAGTTTAAGATTCTTTAGATCAGAGTTTCAATATTATAAATGTAACATTATATACAATATTATTATTCATTTATTAGTAATTATATATACACTGCTCACAAAAATTAGGGAATCAGGAAACGTACAGATATTCCAGTGCATTTTCACCAATGAAATAAGTTGGTTTTCTATCTCATTTGCATAATCTAACAACTTTGACTTGTCATTTGCTTTTCTGATATTGTTTAATAAAAAATAAGTACTTTTTTTAATTGCTTCATATTCATTTTGAAATATCCCCTAATTTTTGTGTGCTGTATAATATACTGATTGCTCTTTTCTCTGTGAATGTATATTATTTTATCAACTGTATTATAGATAGTTTTTAAACTGTAGTGAAATTGGAGTCATGCAGAAATGCCTCATTTTAGATATTTGAAGTTTCTGAATGACTAAGGTTTTTAAGCTTTTATACAACAATTTATTTCTAAACATATTTTCAATTTTAAACAAACTAATAAAATGAGCTTTATAAAAAAAATTCAACCATTTCCAATTACCTTCTAAACTTGTTGTGAACATATGTGACAGAGCTTTAATCACTCTGTGACTCTTATGTTCTGCTTTTTCTCTCAGATTTATTGAGATACAGTTGACATATAATGCTGAATAGTGTTCTACTTTTAAAATACTTCCTCATTTGTACACTTCCAGTTCTGACTTAGCTTATATAGTTGCAATTTGTAATGTTTGTGTGTGTACTTTACCAGTTTCCAGACAGTCAGAGGGAGAACTGCTGAGTAGACAGACAATGTGGTCTGACCCTGAACCCTTCTCAGAACTTCTGAGATTCAAGTCTTCCCATGGGGTGAATCACATGTTCTTGTTCTGTGCCATTTGTTTTATTTCACTGTGGCTGCTGGGTCCAGTTTCCATCCACTCTGCCTGCCATCAGAGGGCAGCTTTGCTCTTGTACACCAACTTGGGTCCATTTGTGGTGGCTGCCTGGAGCCCTGCATAGAAAGGGCTGTGAGGTCAATTTCAGGCTTGACAGAAAGGAGCCTCTGATTTATTACTGGCATTCACAATGGTCACAGTTCCCAGCAGAGTCATCACTGCTGCTCCCACTTATAATGAGATGATGTTAAATGACTCCAGGGAGATGCTGGGCACCAATAAGCATCTCCTGGTCACTCCAGGAGCTTCTGAGTTGGTGAGCTCTCTCCTTCCATCACCACTGCATATATGACAGAGTGATATATATTTGCATGTATATTTATAGGCATCATAATTGTGCTTTGGATTTACACCCTGACCCAGGCATTAATATATTTAAAACAAAAAAACAAAAACAAAACACTTTAACATTTGCAAGGAGTAGAGCATCTTTAAATTCTGTTTATTTCTAGTTTTATTGCATTGTAGCCCCAAATGTGATATGTAAAAGTTTTGCCCTTTTAGGTTCACTAAGTGTATTTTTGTGGTTTTCTCTCTCTCTCTCTCTCTTTCTTTCTTACTTTTTAGAATACAGTCAAAGGTATTTTTATTTCTTTGCAATTCTTTTGGCTTGGGTTTTTTTAAAATTCATTTTGTTACTATATTCTTTTGGGTATAGATATACTGATATGTTTTGTTTCCTTATGCACTTGCAACATCCCTTCCTCCCCTCACCACCATTTTAGCCTTTTATTTTCTGGCCCTTCATTCTCTTGCTCTCTCTCTTTCTCATGTCCCAGCTTTCTTTCTTTAAGATCAAAATTATAAGTGATGTGGGGATTAAAGTCAAGAACATCACTGAACTTCATCTTCCCTCCAACCCATTCCCCAAACACCCCACTTCCATGCCCTTTGTGTTCCCAATTCCATAGTGAAAGAACTTCATCCCAAAGCCCAATGACAATTCCCAGCATTCTTCCTCTAGCTCTGCCTTTTTCCAGCAAGGGCAGGCATCACAGCTGGAATGCATGGGCGAGCCCAGAGTGATGAGAGACAGAGGAAAAGCCTTTATCCTCAGGAAAAGGGACCGAGGAGTACAGTGTAGTGCAGTGAGAGCCCACACACCCCAGGGTACAAAAGTGGGACCCTGGTGCCAGAGGAAATGATACTGGTCCCCTGGGAAAGGAGGCCCGGAAGCCTCAAAATCCTCTTGTTGAGAATAGTCACTGCTCTTCTGTTGATGGTTGCAGAACCACACTCAGACCACATTCCTCTCCAGCCCAAGCTGCTGGGTGGTGAGGTTGCTCTGCTGCAGGAGGGCTTTGGGCTCTGCAGCAATGTGTCTTTCAGGCTGCCCGCACTCAGTTCTCCTTACTTGTTCGCTCCTTTTGGGCCTACACAATGGTCTCTGCTCTGGTATCTCCTGTAGATTCTGGTTGTTGTCCTTTACTCTGCCCACTCCCACAGCAGGGGCCAGTGCTCACGTGTACTTCAAACCAAGCTGCATGGACATATATATTCAGGAAGATCCTCTTCTGCTTCAGAAGCATGGCACATTGCTCTGGGTCTTTCTACAGAGCTTTCATGTTCTCACTCGCCCCCTCCTTGGGGTTTGGCTCCAGCTTCTTATTGTCTAGATTCATGGCCCCAGACAGGCAACGCAGGGATGGGGGAGGCCCTCTGGGAGTTGCTCTCCACCCGGGTCCCACCTCGGCCTTAGGGTCTTTAGGCCGCCTTGGCGCACTAGTGATTCTCCAGCCTGAGGTCCACAGTAGACCATGACCCCCAGAGCTCAGACGGCCGGGTACACAAGGGAACCCCCAATACCTCTGCACTGAGACCAAGCTTTGGTTCAATTTCCAACCTCCTAGGAGGGTCCCGTAAGCTCAGTCAGGTCCAAGGGTCAACCTAGCCTGGCTCCAGCCATTCTGGCTGAGAAGGCAAACTCAGAATCCATGTGTCCCTCCACGGAGAGGAAGGAGCCCTAAGCCAGAGGTCTGGTAAAAGAAGGGCTCTCCAAAGCACTGCTCAACACCTCTCTTTCCTCCCCAACTGTATGGCCAGTAGGCTCAGCCAACATCACAGCCACCTGGTCCATGCAGGTTCAAATTTGATTCCGACACATGGTAATGAAACAACAGAGCCAAGAACTGGTGGGCCATTACCTTGAATCCTAGCTCACATCCAATGGGCAAGAAAATACACACAGTGGGAAAACACTTCCCTTTCCATTCAGGGCTCCCAAAGCCACTGACTCGTCCAAGTACTCCTAGAATCAAAGGCCCCACCAGCCTTATTCACCTCTGTTCCCCATCTCCTTCTCTTTGTACAAACTGGCTTCTCCTTCTGCACTCCGGCATCTTGGCTGTCTCTCATCAGCAATGCTGATGGCAGGATATGAGCAAGAGTGCTCCCAATCTGCCTTATTTTATAGTGCAGAAATTAAAGCCTTTAAACCAATATACAAATAAGGAAGTCTCTGATACAAAACCACTCATCTGAGGCATAAATGGGATTCCTCATAAGAGTACACCACTCCACATCATGCAACGGTCAAGGGTGTGGGGAACAGCTTAGTTTTGAGAAGATCTTAGTATTAAAATGGTGGAAAAGGCTTAATCTTAAAACCAAGCCTTAGGTTATAAGGATCCTGCTTGCTTAAAACCTGTCCCCCATACCCAATGCAAAGTATAAGCGAGCAAGCATATATATATGTTATGTATATATCATATTTACAAACTTATTTGACTAACACCAACCCCCTTCATTATCTATGCAGTATGCTCTAGATTCTAAGATCTAATACTGGTCAGTTAAGGTGCCTTTCAGTTCTAGAAACCAGAAATTCAGATGCACAAGAGTATGAACAAGCAAGGGTGGGCTATGATAGGAGAGGAGGCTGCAGAGGTAGGACCAGATCATCTGAGTGTTTATTCTACTTCAGTGAAAAGCCAATAGCAAGTTTAAGCAGGGGGTGGTTTTTCATATTTTCAAGAGATCACTCTGGATGCTGAGTGGACAGTGGGCAGTAGGAGAGTGAGACAGGAAGCAGGAAGATGCTCAGGAGGCTGTGTCTGCAAACAGACCAGAAAGAGGACAGTGCTGAAAATGGTTGTAGAAATGGAGAGAGGGAGAAGAGGCTGCAACCAGGATGCATGTTGCAAGCAGAACCAACAAGTGATTGCAAGGAGTGAGGAGGGAAGAGTCAATCATGATTCCTGGGTGCCCCCCACCCTGCCCCAGGGAAGAGAACCAGGCATTTTTCAGCAGATAGATCTACTGAAAGCTGTGAGACTGTGTGGGATCTTACAGGAAAGAGAAGGGGGTTACAGATCTGTTGGAGGAGAAGCAGGAGGAGGTTGGAGAAAATACAGGAGAAAGGGGGTCTCAAAAATCCAGGAAAAGTGTTTTGTTGTACCCAGAGATTTGCTCTAATTAGGTATGGTAAGACATGCACACACTGAAATGACAGTCATAAAGGAAAAGGTTTTTACTCACAGTTGCCTAGAAACAGGTGGCATGGCAGCCCACATAGAGCCATCTGGAAAGCATAAGTAGTTAGGAGGCAGATGGAGTGAGGGGAAAACATTGGCCAGAGCCTTTACTCTAGTCTAGGAAGAAATGGGAGAGGTGGGGTAAACAGACTAAGCAGGTTTGGGATTAGCTAGTTTGAATAATTTCAGTGTGCTCTGGCATACAAGGACTGTCCCCAGTTGTGTGGTACCTGGCTGTTAGTCAAATAAGTTTGTAAATATGATATATATATTTGCTCGCTTATAGTTTGCATTGGGTGTGGGACACAAGCTGTAGGGTGGCAAGGTCCTTATAAACTAAGGCAGTGATGGGCAATCTTTAGAGCCTGGTGTGTCAAAATTCACCAAAAAAACGAGCATAACCCAGGTGGTGTGTCACTTCGAGAAAAATGGCCTAACCGGAAGTCCCAGAACTAGACGCTCTGTGCCGGAGTTCTGTTGTTTCTGCCTACAGACCTCCGGAACAGAGTGTCTACACTACAGCAAATGTTTTATCCTCAGCTGCTGCACCTGGCCATGTAGGAGCCGAGGATGAAATGTCCTTCTCAGCAGCGGCCCCATACTTCTCTGGTATGTGGCCGCGTGTCATCGAAAATGGCTACGCGTGTCAGTGCTGACACATGTGTCATAGGTTCGCCATCACGGGCCTAACGTTTGGTTTTAAAACTAAGCCTTTCCCACCATTTTAATACTAAGATCTTCTCAAAACTAAGCTGTTCCCCACACCCTTGACTGTTGCATGATGTGGGGTGGTGAACTCTTATGAGGAATCCCATCTATGCCTCAGATGAGTGGCTTTGTATCAGAGACTTCCTTATTTGTATATTGGCTTAAAGGCTTTAATTTCTGCACTATAAAATAAGGCAGACTGGGAGCATTCTTGCTCATATCCTGCCATCAGCATTGCAGAGGAGAGGCAGCCAAGATGCCGGAGTGCTGAAAAAGAAGCCAGTTTGTGCAGAGAGAAGAAGATGGGGAGCAGGTGAATAAGGCTGATGGGCCTTTGATTCTAGGAAACTCAGATGAGTCAGTGGCTTTGGGAGTCCTGAATGGAAAGGGAAGTGTTTTCCCACTGTGTGTATTTTCTCGCCCATTGGATGTGAGCTAGGATTCAAGGTAATGGCCCACCAGTTCTTGATTCCATTGTTTCATTACCGTATGTCTGAATCAAATGCGAACCTGCACAGGCCAGGTGGCTGTGATAGTGGCCACGGCTACTGGCTTTACACTGGCTCTGGGGTAATTAAGGCAAGAGGATATTATACTGATGTATAACAGCATTCAGAAGAGGTATGGCAGACTGTGGTGCCCAGAACCAGTGTGACTCGTAATTGTGCAGGTCTTGAGCGGGAATAGTGCGGGATTAGAAAATAAACACAGAAAAAGGATGGGATTGGGAGGTCACCTGGCAGGCTGATGGTGGGCCAGAGCAAAAGCACCTCCAAAAAAGTTTTATTTTATAGGCAGAGAGAAGAGCTATTTTGCAAAACTAAAAAAAAAACAAACAGTATACCTCAGATACAAAGTCACATTTCTGAGGTAAACTAAAAGTTCTCCCAAGAGCCCAGAAATCCCTCCAGCATACTGTTGGGCAGATAAAATATATTATGCTCACTTTGTTAAAAATGGAGCTGCCCACATGGAAGCCCGTCACCCAGGTGATATTATTTGCCCTTATGCTTGGGATGGGTGTGGGGAAAGGCTGTAATGTAAGCAGGCCAGGTCATTATAGCTTAAGGCTTTGTTTTAAGAGTAAGCTTTTCCCCACACCCTTGACTGATAGGATGATGTAGGGTGGTGCACTCTCTTGAGGAATCCCATTGTGCCTTGGATGGTTGGCTTTGTATTGGAGACTTCCTTGTTTGTATAATTGGATTAAAGGTTTTGATTCTACATTATACAGTGGGAGAGACCAGTAGCTTGCTCCCTCTCTGGGGTTCCTGAGGTATCAGAGAGGAGAGCGGATTAAGGCCATGTGAAGGCCAGGAAAAGCAGCCAAGATGACAGAGTGTTGAGGGAGAAACCAGTTTGTGCAGAGTTTGTGCTGGAGGAGATGGGAAACAGTGGTGAATAAGTCTGGTGAGCTAGAAACCTTTGATTCTAGGAAACTCGGATAAGTCAGTAGCTTTGTGAGCACTGAATGTGTGAGTTTTGGAGCCCATTGTGTGTTTTTGCTTGCCAGCCGGGTGTAAGCTAGAATTAAAGCTGATGGCTCACCAGTTCTTGGCTTCGTTGTTTCATTACCGACTGTAGGAATCCAATGCGAACCTTCGTGGGTCAGGCGGCTGTGATCCTGACCCTGGCTACTGGCTTTACACATGCATAGCATCTTAACTTTACAAAACAAAGGGTAAGAGGGAGATTGCCTTTAAAGTGAGGAACATGGGGGATGGGACAAATAGAAACCATCAGCATCACAGCTAACAGGGAGGTATGGGAAGGGCATGTAAATTTCCTTTACCAACTTAAACAATCAGAGGCTATGGGGAAGAGCTTAGCTTTTGGCTTAACCCAGTGGTTCTCAAAGTGTGTGCCAGAGTGCACTGGTGCGCCCTAGAAAATTTCCAGGTGCTCCCTATGGTTTTCCAGAGAAATATGTGCCTGTTGGGGACCAAAACACCAACAGGGTTTTTGGAGTTTAGATTTTTGGGGGACAGAGGTATGGGGAATTGGCTGTAAGGTGACAGTCTGCCCAACCCCCCAGCTCACTTACCATATTAGGTTGCAAAAGGCTGTTAAGCTGTGGTCCTGGATTGTTTACTCTACCCCCCATGTTCCCCAGAAAGACTGGAGGCAAATTTCTTCTATCCTTTGTTTGGTGTAAAGTTAAGATGATATGTATGGTGGGGGTTTTCTGCACTCAACACAATTAAGAGTAAAAAGAGAGGAAATCTTCAATATATTAACAAGGAAATGAGAGTTTGCTTTTCAAATATACGCCCAAACATTGAAGAAATCACTCGGACACATCAGGCTTATTCTAAAGCCAGTGGCCAAAGCCACCATCACATCAGCCACTTGGCTCATGCAGGTTCGCATTAGATTCGGACAGTCGGTAATGAAACAACGGAGCCAAAAACTGGTGAGCCATCAGCTTTAATTATAGCTTGCACCCAGTGAGCAAGCAAAAACACACACTGGGCTCCAAAACCCACTCATTCAGTGCTCACAAAGCTACTGACTTATCCAAGTTTCCTAGAATCAAAGGTTTCTAGCTCACCAGACTTATTCACCTCTGTTCCCCATCTCCTTCTCCAGCACAAACTCTGCACAAACTGGCTTCTCCCTCAGCACTCCACCATCTTGGCTGCTTCTCCTCTCCTCCACATGGCCTTTTTCTGCTCTCCTCTCTAATACTAACCTCAGGAACCAAGAGCAAGCTCCCTATCCACCCCACCTTATAGTGTAGAAATCCAAACCCTTAATCCAATCTACAAACAAGGAAGTCTCTGATACAAAGTCACTTATCTGAGGCATAATGGGAGGATTCCTCATGAGAGTGCACCACCCCACATCATCCAATCAGTCAAGGGCATGGGGAAAAGCTTACTCTCAAAACTTGCACGTGGGCAGTGCCATCCCCCAAAAAGTGAGCATAATATATTTCATCTGCCCAACACTCATGTTTCTCATAAACACAAGAATGAAAAAACTTAACACATTCGTGCTGGGACCTGCCAAATTTACTAAATCTTACTAAGAATGTATCTATATGCAGTGTGTCCCTAAAGTCATGGTGCACTGCTTTCCCGTGACTGGTCAAAAGTGCACCATGACTTTACTGACAAACTGTATAAAAAAGATAACTTTTTTGTCATTTTTATATTTTTAACCCCTCTTTTTTACAAATTCTAAAAAGCATAACTCAAAAAATGTAACATAAAAATGTTTTTTAATGTCAGAATAAATTTAATTTTTTCATATTTGTTTTGTTTAATTACCATAAAAGCACTCTTGGACTTTATATTTTTTCTTTAATATTTGACTTAATTATTATAACATTTCTCATAAATTTGTATATAGTGCACCTACAATTATTTGTAGGATTTTAAATGTGCCCTGGCTACAAAAAGTTTGAGAACCACTGGGTTAACCCTTAAACTGCAAGGCTCTTTGTCTGCTCACTTTCTCCCACAGCTGATAGCAACTTAATCAAGCAAATGAGGTGGGGGGAAGGGAGGCAAGGACTTTATCAGTTTACTGCCAGTTTCCAAAGGGTGGGTTTTGGATTAATTTGCAAATGAAAGACATGCTCACAACAATATTTGCTTTCTCTGAGAATTATCTAACCTTGGAAGGTCCCTTCCTGGTCATCTAGGTTCTGGATGCCAGAGCACCAAAAAATCAGAAAATGCAGGTAATGCAAGGAAGAAATGTCCAAGTGTATCATTTGTGTTGAATGCAACTAAGACTGAAATAACAACAGAAATTTGGCTTTGAATTTGGTCAGTGTAAAGCCAGTAGTCGAGGCCACCATCGCAGCAGCCTGACCTGTGCAAGTTCGCATTAGATTAGAACAGTCGGTAATGAAACACCAGAGCCAAGAACTGATGAGCCATCAGCTTTAATTCTAGCTTGCACCCGGCGGGCAAGCAAAAATACACAATGGGCTGCAAAACCTACACATTCAGTGCTCACAAAGCTACTGACTTATCCGAGTTTCCTAGAATCAAAGGTTTCTAGTTCACCAGACTTATTCACCTCTGTTCCCCATCTCCTCCAGCACAAACTCTTAACAAACTGGTTTCTCCCTCAGCATTCTGCCATCTTGACTGCTTCTCCTGGCCTCCATGTGGCCTTACTCTGCTCTCTTTTCTAATACCTCAGAAACCAAGAGAGCAAGCTCCCGGACTGCCCCAGTTTATAGCACAGAAAATCCAAACCTTTAATTCAATTATACATAAAGAAAGTCTCTGATACAAAGCCACCCATCTGAGGCATAATGGGATTCCTCAAGAGAGTGCACCACCCTACATCATCCAATCAGTCAAGTGTGTGGGGAAAAGCTTACTCTTAAACCAAGCCTTAGGGCATAACGACCTGGCCTGTTTACATTACAAACTTTTCCCCACACCCATCCCAAGCATAAGGGCAAATAATATCACCTGGTTGATGGGCTTCCATGTGGGCAGCACCATCATTAACAAAGTGAGCATAATATATTTTATCTGCCCAACAGTCAGTGCTACTACTTATTAGTGTTGAGGAAAGCTAGGATGGAATGGGTTCAGGAGAGAATGTGAGGACTGGTAGCTCTAATGTGTAGTAAGGTACCTGTAAAGCCAGTAGTCGATGCCACCATCACAGCAGCCTGACCTGTGCAGATTCGTGTTGGGCAGATAAAATGTATTATGCTCACTTTGTTAAAGATGGCGCTGCCCAAAAGGAAGTTCGTTGATATTAATGTGTGTTCTGGAACAGGCTGTGGGCAGGCCGGGTCGTTATAGCCTAAGGTTTAGTTTTAAGAGTAAGCTCTTCTCCACACCCTTGACTGATTGGATGATGTAGGGTGGTGCACTCTCCTGAGGAATACCATTATGCCCCAAATGGATGGCTTTGTATCAGAGACTTTCTTGTTTGTGTAAATTGGATTAAGGGTTTGGATTTTTATAATATAAAGTTGGGCAGGCCAGGAGCTTGCTCTCTCTCGGTTCCTGAAGTATTAGAAAGGGGAGCAGAGTAAGGCCACGTGGAGGAGAGGAGGCAGCCAAGATGACAGAGTGCTGAGGAAGAAGCCAGTTTGTGCAGAGTTTGTGTAGAGAGAAATAGATGGGAAACAGAGGTGAATAAGTCTGTTGAGCTAGAAACCTTTGATTCTAGGAAACTCGGATAAGTCAGTAGCTTTGTGAGCACTGAAGGTGTGGATTTTGGAGCCCAGTGTGTGTTTTTGCTTGCCCGCCGGGTGCAAGCTAGAATTAAAGCTGATGGCTCACCAGTTTTTGGCTCCGTTGTTTCATTACCGACTGTTCGAATCTAACATGAACCTGCACTGGCCAAGATGCCTGTGATTGTGGCTGCGACTACTGGCTTTACAGTTCGCATTACATTCGAACAGTTGGTAATGAAACACCGGAGCCAATAACTGGTGAGCAATCAGCTTTAATTCTAGCTTGCACCCGGCGGGCAAGGAAAAACACACACTGGGCTCTAAAACCCACTCATTCAGTGCTCACAAAGCTACTGACTTATCTGAGTTTCCTAGAATCAAGGTTTCTAGCTAACCAGACTTATACATCTCTGTTCCCCATCTCCTCCTGCACAAACTCTGCACAAACTGGCTTCTCCCTCAGCACTCTGCCATCTTGGCCGTGTTAACCGAAGACGCACCACTAAGACTCTAGAACCAGGAGTACAAGTAAAAGGAAAATTTTATTACAAACAAAAGAAAAAGAGTTTAGTACACTCGCGAGCGGGGAGCTAGGCAAGTAGGCTGCCAAGCGCCCTATACAGCGTTTTCTCAGCATTTTTATACTTTACTTTTTAGGGAAGGGCGGGGGCAGGGGATTTAGGTATTTGCCTTGAGCAAGTGGTTTCCCGTAAGGTGGGTTTGAGCAACATCCTTATCTGTTTACAGCAGGGTGCAGTTTATCTAGTTCCTGTCACACAAGCCTTAAAGGTCATATGGAATTTTCCTAGTTCTTGTTTTTCTCTTACATTTCCCCCTCTTGTTCTGTATATCTCTAATCCTAGAGATTAGTGTTTTCAACTAGTCTTTCATAATGCTGTCGTACTATCATTAATTTTACTGCTCCTATCTGCCTTTGCAAGAAAGTGGTGAGCCTATTCAGGACACATGGTCCGACAGTGACAACTAGAAGTAGTACTATAAGGGGCCCTGCCAAGGTGGAGATGAGGGTTGTTAACCAGGGTGATTTAGAATACCACCCTTCAAACCATCCTTGCTGATCTTGTAGCCTTTTCTCCCTTGCTTTCAGCCTTTCTTTCAGCTTACTCATAGAATCTCGTACTACTCCGGTGTGATCAGCATAGAAGCAGCATTCCTCCTTTAGGGCAGCACATAGTCCAACTTCCTTTAGAAATAATAAGTCTAGGATGGCGATGGAGTAGGCGGACGTACCAACTTCCAACTACCAGAACCAAAGTGGATTATAACTCAATTTTAAGAACCATCATCTGGATAAACCAACTTTGAGCTAAACTAAGTGGACTCTTCAACCAAGGAACACTGCAGAAGCCACATTGAGACTGGTAGGAATAGCGAAAACGCGAAGAGGGCTGCCCAGCTCCCCGGAGCAAACGGCAGCCCGGAGGGACCCGCGTGGCGGAAGGAGAGTTTGGCGGAGAGGGAGGACCTGGGTCCCAGGAAACAAGCCCCAGACTGCAGTCCCAGAGCCTAGAAGAGGCGTTTGGACAGTATCGAGCTGTGAAGCAAGTGAGGATACTATTTGTGAAAAAGAGAGAGTTTTCTCAGACCCAAAAATCTTTTTAAAGGGACAGATCAGAAAGCCTCTCTCACATCCACGCACCCGGGGCTCCGGGGAACTGGGACAGAGGAGAGGAACAGTGCAGTGGGAACAAAGAGTGGACTGAAGGCACGGAGACACTCTGAGGGACAGCCACCCCGACCCATGGGCTAAGTCACTTCCCTAATCGAAAACAAATATTTCCCCTGGAACTAGCAATACCAGCAAAGGGAGACAGGACACTAGCCAAACAAGCTCTCCCGCGGCACTTAGAGCAGAGCTGCTTAGAGGGAGGGAGCTCCCAGGCCTACAGTGTGGAGACTTAGGGCACTTCTAGCCCCCTAAGGTTGCTGAAGCCTATGGTTGGGACAGGACGCTGAAACGCGGTCCTGTCGGTGTGGGCGGAATGGTGTGAGCTCAGGCTAGCCTAGCAGGGGCGGAGGGGACGCGCAAAAGCTGTCCGGCAGCTGCGGGGCCGCCTGCGACCCCACTTCTGGGGAAAAATACGGGCAAATATCAGCTCTGCGACCCTGCACTAGCCGGCCCTGACCACGGGCACGTGGCTAAGACTAGGGACGGGCGAGGGGCCACGGCTGAGCTCACGCTGCCAACCCCGCCCAGACGGAGAAACTGCAGTGTGCCATCTGTGTGCATGAGCGGGCTCCTAAGGCGGGGGCGAGGGAGACACTGAGACCAGCGGAAGTTTGTGGCTGAGCTCACGCTTCTCGCCCCACCCGGCCGGAGAAACTGCGGAGTACCACCCTACATGCCCGAGCTTGCTCCGAGCGTGGGGGCAGGGTAGGATGCGGAACGACCGGAAGCTAGCAGCAGAGCTCACGCCAGCAAACACACCCAGCCAAATAATCCCCTACACAGGAGGACCCTGGCCTCGAGGGTGGGGCTAAATTCTGGACGGGCAAAGGCTCACAGCTGAGAGCACGTCAAAAGCCCCGCCAAACCCACGAAAATGTGGCGAGCAGGCTCTGACTGAGGGGGCTAGGCGTAAGCCTTCTGGAAAAAGGCTGGTTTGCAGCCGAGCAAAGGTGCTCACCTCTGCCCTGGGTGCTAAGGCTAGTGACTTGAGTGACAGCCCCTCCCACAAAGGAGAGGCAGAAATCACAGCAATAGCTGCAGTGAGCCAGCGCTGGCAACGCCCACACCAAACCGCCTTAGGCAGCAACAGAGGGGGTGGCAAGCCTGCAGACAAACCACACCTAGAGAACACAAAGGCAACACATACTGGACTCCAGTGGCCACAACTTGCTTACACTCGGATAAAATGGGCAGGCAGAGGAATGCAAACCAAATGAACCAAGAGAAATCCCCAGAGAAGGACCTGAATGAACCAGAAATAACCAAACTACCAAAAGCAGATTTTCGAATAATGATAGTTAGGATGTTCAAAGAAATTAGAGCAACAATGGATAGTCACTATGAGCACCTAAATAAAGAGATAACAAGTATAAAAAATGAAATTGAAATAATAAAAAAGAACCAGACAGAAATGACAAAAACAGTATCAGAAGTGAAGACCACAATGGAAGGAATTAAAAGCAGGATGAATCACACTGAGGATCGAATAAGTAAGTTAGAGGACACAATAAAGTTACAGAAGCAGAGAAAAAAAAGGAAAAGAGATTCAAAAAATGTGAGGAAACTCTAAGGGAGCTCTTGAAAACATGAAGAGAGACAATATTTGCATCATAGGGGTGCCTGAAGAAGAGGAAAGAGGACAGGAAATGGAAACTATGTTCAATCAAATCATAGCAGAAAACTTCCCTAAATTAAAGCTGGGAAACATTCCAACATTCAAGAAACACACAGAACTCCATTAAAGAGAAACCCAAAAAGATCTACACCAAGACACATCATAGTTAAAATACCAAAGCTAATAGATGAAGAAAAAATCTTAAAAGCTGCTAGAGAAAAAAAGACTCTCACCTACAAAGGAGCCCCCATTAGGATGACATCAGACTTCTCAACAGAAACACTTGAGGCCAGAAGGGAATGGCAAGATATAATCAAAGTAATGCAGAACAAGAACCTACAACCAAGACTACTCTATCCATCAAGGCTAACGTTTAAAATGGAAGGAGAAATAAAGAGCTTTCCAGACAAAGAAAACCTCAAGGAATTCATTAAAACCAAACAAATCCTGCAAGAGATTCTAAGGGGCCTAGTGTGAACAGTTCAAAGGGAGGAAAGAATATAGCAAAAAAAAAAAAAAAAAATACAGCTTTAAAGAATAAAATGGCAATAAACAACTACATATCAATAATAACCTTAAATGTAAATGGTTAAATGATCCAATCAAAAGACATAGGATAGCAGTGTGGATAAAGAAACAGGACCCATACATATGCTGTCTACAAGAAACACACCTTAAAACAAAAGATGCACATAAACTGAAGGTAAAAGGGTGAAAAAAAATATTTCATGCAAATGGAAATGAAAAAAAAGCCGGGGTAGCAGTACTTATATCTGACAAAATGGAATTTAAGACAAAGACTGTAGTAAGATATAAAGAAGGACACTACATAATGATTAAGGGAACAATTCAACAGGAAGATATAACTATTATAAATATCTACGCACCAAATATAGGAGCCCCGACATTCATAAAGCAGACATTGATGGATATAAAGGGTGATATTAACAGTAATACTATCATAGTAGGGGATTTCAATACCCCACTAACAACACTGGATAGATCCTCAAGAAAGAAAATCATAAAGAAACAGCAGACTTAAAGGATACACTAGATCAACTTGATTTAATAGATATATTCAGAACTTTTCACCCTAACGCAGTAGAATATATATTCTTCTCAAGCACTCATGGTACGTTTTCTAGGATAGACCACATGTTAGGACACAAAAAAGGCCTCAACAAATTTAAGAAGATTGAAATTATATCAAGCATTTTCTCTGATCACAATGCCATTAAACTAGAAATTAACCACAAAAGAAAAACTGAAAAATACTCAAATACTTGGAAACTAAATAGCATGATATTAAATAATGAATGGATTAACATTGAGATCAAAGAAGAAATAAAAAAGTTTCTAGAAACAAATGAAATGAGCATACATCAACTCAAAATCTATGGGACACAGCAAAAGCAGTTCTGAGAGGGAAGTTTATTGCACTACAGGCATATCATAAGAAGCTAGAAAAAGCTCAAATAAGCAACTTAACCCTGCAGCTAAAAGAACTTGAAAAACAACAACAAATAAAACCCAAGACAAGTAGAAAGAAGGAAATAATAAAGATAAGAGCAGAAATAAATGACATAGAGGCTAAGGAAACAATACAGAGGATCAATGAATCCAGAAGCTGGTTCTTTGAAAAGGTAAACAAGATTGATGAACCCTTAACTAGACTCACCAAGCAAAAAAGAGAGAAGTCTCAAATAGATAAAATTAGAAAGGACAGTGGAGAAATTATAACTAATACAACAGAGATACAAGGCATTGTAAGAAAATACTATGAAGAACTCTATGCCAAAAAATTAGACAATCTAGATGAAATGGACAAATTTCTTAAATCATATAAACTTCCAAAAATCAATCTGGAAGAATCAGAACACCTAAACAGACCTATTACAACAGATGAGATTGAAACAGTTATCAAAAAACTCCCAAAAAAGAAAAGTCCTGGGCCTGATGGCTTCACAAGTGAATTCTATCAAAAATTCAAAGAAGAACTAACTCCTATCCTCCTCAAGCTATTTCAAAAAATTCAAGAGGAAGGAAGACTTCCAAACTCCTTTTATGAGGTGAGCATAAATCTGATCCCAAAACCGGGCAAAGACAAGACAAAGAAAGAAAATTATAGGCCTATATCCCTGATGAATTTAGACGCTAAAATTCTCAACAAAATATTAGCCAACCGGATTCAGCAATATATGAAAAAAATCATACACCATGATCAAGTGGGATTTATTCTCAAGAGGCAAGGCTGGTTCAATATTCGCAAATCAATCAATGTGATTCATCACATCAACAAAAGGAAGGACAAAAATCACATGATAATTTCAATAGATGCAGAAAAGGCATTTGATAAAATCCAGCACCCATTCATGCTTAAAACTCTCAGTAAAGTGGGAATACAAGGAACATTTCTTAACATGATAAAGGCCATCTACGACAAACCCACAGCAAACATCATACTAAATGGACAAAAATTAAAAGCAATCCCCTTATGATCTGGAACCAGGCAGGGTTGCCCACTTTCACCACTTTTATTCACCACAGTTCTGGAAGTCCTAGCTACAGCAATCAGACAAAAAGAAGAAATAAAAGGCATCCAAATTGGAAAAGAAGAAGTAAAACTGTCACTATTTGCAGATGATATGATATTGTACATAGAAAACCCTAAAGTCTCAGTTAAAAAACTACTGGACCTTATAAATGAATTCAGCAAGGTGGCAGGATATAAAATTAATACCCAGAAATCAGAGGCATTTCTATATACAAACAATGAACTGTCAGCAAAAGAAATTAAGGAATCAATCCCCTTCACTATTGCAGCCACAAAAATAAAATACCTAGGAGTAAATTTAACCAAGGAGGTTAAGGACTTGTACTTGGAAAATTATAAAACATTGATAAAAGAAATCAAGGAAGATACAAACAAGTGGAAGCATATACCGTGCTCATGTCTAGGAAGAATAAACATCATTAAAATGTCTATATTACCCAAAGCAATTTATAAATTTAATGCAATACCAATTAAAATACCAATGACATACTTCAAAGATATAGAACACATATTTCAAAAATTTATATGGAACCAAAAAATAACACGAATAGCCTCAGCAATCTTAAAAAGAAAAAATAAAGCAGGAGGCATCACTCTTCCGGATATTAAGGTTTACTACAAGGCCATTATACTCAAGACTGCCTGGTACTGGCATAAGAACAGGCACAGTGATCAATGGAACAGAACAGAAAACCCAGAAATAAACCCACAGCTTTATGGACAACTGATATTTGACAAAGGAAGAAAGAACATACAATGGAGTAAAGACAGCCTCTTTAACAAATGGTGCTGGGAAAATTGGACATCTACCTGCAAAAAAATGAAACTAGACCATCAACTTACACCATGCACAAAAACAAATTCAAAACGGATAAAAGACTTAAACATAAGCCGTGAAACTATAAGCATCTTAGAAGAAAACATAGGCAGCAAGCTCTCCGACATCTGCAGCAGCAATTTATTTGCCAATTTATCTCCATGGGCAAATGAAATAAAAGGCAAGATAAACAAATGGGACTATATCAAACTAAAAAGCTTTTGCACAGCTAAAGACAATAAGAACAGAATAAAAAGACAAACTACACAATGGGAGAACATATTTGACAGCACGTCTGATAATGGGTTAATAACCAAAATTTATAAAGAACTTATAAAACTCAACACCAGGAAGACTAACAATCCAATCCAAAAATGGGCAAAAGAAATGAATAGAAATTTCTCCAAAGAAGACATACAGATGGCCAAAAGACATATGAAAAAATGCTCAACATCACTAATCATTAGAGAAATGCAAATTAAAACCACAATGAGATATCACTTCACACCAGTCAGAATGGCGCTCATCAGCAAAACAACACAGAACAAGTGCTGGCGAGGATGTGGAGAAAAGGGAACCCTTCTGCACTGCTGGTGGGAATGCAGACTGGTACAGACACTGTGGGAAACTGTTTGGAGATTCCTCAAAAAATTAAAAGTCGAACTGCCTTTTGACCCGGCTATCCCACTTTTAGGAATATACCCTAAGAACACCATAACACTGTTCGAAAAGAAGAAATGCGCCCCATGTTCGTGGCAGCATTGTTCACAATAGCGAAGATCTGGAAACAGCCCAAGTGTCCGTCAGAAGACGAGTGGATTAAAAAGCTTTGATATATATATACTATGGAACAATATTCAGCCATAAGAAACGATGACATCGGATCATTTACAACAAAATGGATGTACCTTGATAACATTTTACGGAGTGAAATAAGTGAATCAGAAAAAAAAATCTGAGAACATCATGATTTCATACATAGGTGGACATTAAAATGAGACTATGAGACATGGACAAGAGTGTGGTGGTCACGGGATGGGGGGAGGGTAGGGAAGGTGGAATAGGGAGAAGGGGAGGGGTACAGGGAAAACCAGATAGAAGGTGACAGTGTTCAATTTGACTTTGGGTAATGGGTATGCAGCACAATTGAATGATAAGATAATCTGGAGATGTTTTCATTGTACATATGTACCCTGATTTATTGGTGTCACCCCATTAAAGTTAATTAAAAAAAATATTCATCCAGCTATACACTTAACATTAGTTCATTTTTACTTGCTTTACTGTACATATACTTCAGTAAAAAAGAGAAAAGAAAAAAAAACGCAAAAAGAATATAGAACTCACCCTCAGTTTTAACACCACTAAAAGACAAATTCTTTTTCTTGAAATGTTTCCATTCTAACACTCTCAGCACTATTAAAGAGACTCCATTTTGTAAAGTGAGCATCTGCGGTTCTCCCCGCACTCAGAGTTGGTGCTCAGATATCTTGGTTTTCTAGACTTGAGCAACATATGACTGTAAGGGAAGTGGGAGCCCTGTGTCACTGGCTCAGGAAGAGGCGCAGGTTTACATCAACATTGCAACAGAATCTTTTTTTTTTCTTTCTTCCTTTTATTATTTTTCATCGTTGTGCCCCTCTGCCTATTCCTCTTTGATTGATTTTTTACCCTCCCCTTGCATGGCGTACCTTTTAGGGAGGGGAGCCTTCAAGTTTTCTTCATCTCTCCTCAGTAGCCTACTTTCCCTTCTTTTCTAATGTGACACTTTTCTTCAGGAGTCTTTTCTAGGGTCTCACATCCTGTCCCATGCCCAAGGAGCCTTCCGGTAGCTTTCACAGCTGCATTCTCAGACTTCTATTGACCAGTTTCCGAAACAGCGCCTGTGACATTACCACATGTTAGGGTATGCCCCCCCCCAAAAAAGAAATAATAAGTATAGGCCTCGCCTATTCTGTAATACTACCTCAGATAGGGAAGTTAGTGATTTCTCTAAAGCCTCTATAGATTGCTCTATAGCTTTTAAGTCCTGTGTAATGGCAGATTCAAGTAGTGCCATCTGTCGAGGTCCTTCAACTAGGGCCACAGCCCCTGTTCCTACTCCTGCTAGTACTCCTGCTCCTAACAGGACTGCTAAAGTGAGGGTAACAGGCTCTCTTCTATATCTAGCTCGCCCCTCGATTGCTTCTTCAAAGTCTTCATTCCCATGGTAGGTCAGGCGGGGAAAAACCCTGACCATTACACAGAAATCCTGAGAGTGATTAAAGGCTTGGGTGGACACACAGGGGGTGAAACCTGTTCTGCATGCCCACCGTGTTCCTTCTTCTGGAATCAGATAAGAATTATTGGGGGAGATTGAAATGTTCTGTAGACAGGGTTGCCCGGGTTTGTGGTTGGGATGTCCCAGGTTTTTAACCCTGCTGCTAACTGACAGAGGTCTGGGTGCAGGGATGGCCACCAAGTCCAAAGGGGATGATTATCAGAAGTTATTTCCCATACTATGTGTTCGGCAGATAAAATATAATATGCTCACTTTGTTAAAGATGGCGCTGCCCACATGGAAGCCCGTCATCCAGGTGATATTATTTGCCCTTATGCTTGAGATGGCTGTGGGGGAAAAGCTGTAATGTAGGCAGGCCAGGTCATTATAGCCTAAGATTTAGTTTAAGAGTAAGCTCGCCTGACCTGTGGTGGCACAGTGGATAAAGAGTCGACCTGGGAACACTGAGGTCGCCAGTTCAAAACCCTGCACTGGTCTGGTCAAGGCACATATGGGAGTTGATGCTTCTAGCTCCTCCCCCCTTTCTCTCTCTCTCTCCCTCTCTCTCTCTCTCTCTCTCTCTCTCTCTGTGTCTCCTCTCTAAAATAAATAAATAAAAAGAAATTAAAAAAAAAAAAGAGTGAGCTCTTCCCCACACCCTTGACTGATTGGATGATGTAGGGTGGTGCACTCTCTTGAGGAATCCCATTATGCCTCAGATGGGTGGCTTTGTATCAGAGACTTTCTTGTATGTATAATTGGATTAAGGGTTTGGATTATCTATGCTATAAACTGGGGTAGTCCGGGAGCTTGATCTCTCTCTCTCGGTTCCTGGGTTCCTGAGATTAGTATTAGAGAGGAGAGCAGAGTAAGGCCACGTGAAGGCCAGGAGGCAGCCAAGATGGCGGAGTGCTGAGGAAGAAGCCAGTTTGTTAAGAGTTTGTGCAGGAGGAGATGGGAAACAGAGGTGAATAAGTCTGGTGAGCTAGAAACCTTTGATTCTAGGAAACTCGGATAAGTCAGTAGCTTCGTGAGCACTGAATGTGTGGGTTTTGGAGCCCAGTGTGTGTTTTTGCTTGCCCGCCGGGTGCAAGCTGGAATTAAAGCTGATGGCTCACCAGTTCTTGGCTCCGTTGTTTCATTGCCATCTGTCCGAATCTAATGTGAACCTGCGTGGGTCAGGCTGCTGTGATAGTGACCTCGACTACTGGCTTTACACTATGTCACTAGTCCCTGATATCACCTGCCATGTCTGCCGGGTTGGTTGATGAGGATTCGTTGCTACGGCGGACACACAGCTTGAGGGGGTTGTCCGTTTTCTCCACTGTCCATTGGTCATCAGGAGCAGGAGCAGGCTTGAGGTGCGAAGCATGGATCCAAGCAGCGATGCCATCGACCTTTACAGCAGTGGGTGTGATGAGGAGGACCTGGTGGGGTCCTTTCCAGCGAGGTTCGAGTGTACCGTGCTGATGTCTCTGGACGTAGACGTAGTCCCCAACTTGGTAGCGATGCGGGGTTCCATCTCCTGCCGGCTGGTAAAGGTCAGATAACTGCTTCCACAGGCAATGTTGCACTTTGGCTAGGGCCTGTAACCTAACAGACAAGGGTGTATTCGGGATATTCATGTCAGAGGGAGATAAATCCTGAATGGGCGGTGGGGTTCCAAAGAGTATTTCAAAGGGAGTTATAAAGCCAGTAGTTGAGGCCGCCATCACAGCAGCCTGACTCATGCAGGTTCGCATTAGATTCGGACAGTCGGTAATGAAACAAAGGAGCCAAGAACTGGTGAGCCATCAGCTTTAATTCTACCTTGCACCCAGCAGGCAAGCAAAAACACACACTGGGCTCCAAAACCCACTCATTCAGTGCTCACAAGGCTACTGACTTATCCGAGTTTCCTAGAATCAAAAGGTTTCTAGCTCACCAGACTTATTTACCTCTGTTTTCCATCTCCTTCTCTCTGCACAAACTCTGCACAAACTGGCTTCTTCCTCAGCATTCCACCATCTTGGCTGCTTCTCCTCCACATGGCCTTAATCTGCTTTCCTCTTAATACCTCAGGAACCAAGAACCAAGAGAGAGATCAAGCTACTGTTCTCTCCCACTTTATAGCAGACTCAAAACCTTTAATCCAATTAGTCAAGGGTGTGGAGAAGAGCTTACTCTTAAAACAAAGCCTTAAGCTATAACCACCCGGCCTGCTTACATTACAACTTCTCCCCCACAGCCATCACAAGCATAAGGGCAAATAATATCACCTGTGTACGGGCTTCCATGTGGGCAGCACCATCTTTAACAAAGTGAGCATATTATATTTTATCTGCCGAACAGGAGTCAGGTTAGTTTTGGCGGAAGGGGTATTCCATGCCCGGAAAAGAGCGTATGGTAGGAGCATTACTCAATCTCTATGGCCAGTCTCTATGACTAATTTAGTTAGGGTCTCTTTAATCATCCTATTCATTCTCTCTACCTGTCCTGAACTTTGGTGTCTATAAGCACAATGAAGTTTCCAATTAATCCCCAATATTTTGGCTACCCCCTGGCTTACCTGGGCCACAAACGCCGGTCCATTGTCAGATCCTATTACCTTTGGAAGGCCAAACCTGGGAAAGATTTCTTCCATGATCTTCTTAATTACTACTGCCGCCGTCTCATGTTTGGTAGGGAAGGCTTCTACCTATCCTGAAAAGGTGTCTACAAAAACTAAGAGATACCTTAGTCCATACTTGGCAGGTCTTACCTCGGTGAAGTCTACTTCCCAATATTGGCCCGGTCTGGTGCCTCGGAGACGGGTTCCACTGGTTCCTTTGGCTGGGTAGGCATTTACTATCTGGCAGGCCTTGCAGGCTTCTATTACTTCCTTTGCCATTTCCCTCTTTTCAGAGGAGGTCAATGTCTTATCATCCTGGAGCAGTTGTACTAGTTTATCAGTCCCAAGGTGGGTGAGACAGAGGGCCATCTGGAGGAACGTCCAAATGTCCTCAGGTTCCTTTAGGTGGGTCGAGGTGGAGGATGGCTCTGCTTCTACGGCGAGGATGTTGGAGGCAGTCCTCATGGCTATCGCTCGTGCCTCTTCATCCGCCCTCCTGTTGCCTTTTGCTACTGGGTCCTGCCCTTTCTGGTGCCCAGGGCAATGGACAATAGCCAGTTCCTGTGGGAGCATGACAGCATATAAGAGGGCTAGGATTTCTTGTTTATGTTTAATATCTTTACCTGCTGATGTGAGCAGGCCCCTTTCTTTGTAAATTGCCCCATGCACATGTGCAGTAGCAAACGCGTACCTGCTGTCCGTGTAGACGGTGGCCCGTTTACCACTGGCCAGTTCTAGGGCCTTTGTTAGAGCTATTAGCTCTGCTTTTGGGGCTGAGGTTCCTGGGGCAAGTCTCTCTGACCAGATTACTTTTTCCTTGTCTACTACTGCAGCCCCAGCTCTGCGTTCTCCTCCGTACAGAAAACTGCTCCCATCAGTGTACCAAATTAAGTCAGATTGTGGCAATGGTGTGTCCCATAAGTCCTTTCGAATCCCAGTCTCCTCGGCTAGGATATCCCTGCATTGATGGTGGACAGTATCCCCCTCTTCCCTGGGTAGCAGGGTGGCTGGGTTCAAAACAGTTGGAGAGCCGAAGGTGATCCTGTCTTTATCTAACAGGAGGCTTTGGTAATGAGTGATGCAGGCATTAGTTAGCCAGCGGTCCGGAGGTTGTCTGATTATGCTCTCCAGAGCATGGGGGGCGACAATAGTCAATTTCTGGCCCAGAGTCAGTTTGTCAGCATCTTTTACCAGTAGGGCTACAGCAGCGATCACCCGTAGACACCCTGGCCACCCTTTTGCGACTGCGTCTAACCTTTTAGAGAGGTAGGCTACTGGTCGCTTCCAGGGTCCCAGAGACTGAGTCAATACTCCTTTAGCTATCCCTTCTTTTTCATCTACATAGAGAGTGAATGGCTTCTCTATGTTGGGGAGTGCTAAGGCCGGGGCTGATAACAGTGCTCTTTTGATTTGGTCAAAGGCCTTTTGCTGTTCATTTCCCCAGGTATACTCAGTTCCATCCTTTAACAGGGGGTACAGAGGGGCAGCTAGTGCGGCAAAGCCGGGTATCCACAGTCTGCAGAAACCTGCTGTGCCCAAGTATTCCCTGAGGCCCTTCCGGTTCTTTGGGGGCGGGATTTGAGTAACAGTCTTTTTCCTGGCCTCAGTTAGCCATCTCTTACCGTCTCGGAGAGAGTAGCCCAGGAAGGTGACCTCGGGTTGACAGATCTGGGCCTTCTTGGCAGATGCTTGGTATCCCAGTTTGGTCAGTTCAACCAGCAGCTTTTCAGTTCCCTGTTTGCATTGCTCTATGGTGGCGGCTGCAAGTAACAGATCATCAACATACTGTAACAGAGTTACCTCAGGGGTGGAGGCCCGGTAGGCACTCAAGTCCTGATGCAGCGCTTCGTCAAAGATGGTGGGAGAGTTCTTTAAGCCCTGGGGTAGCCGTGTCCATGTTAGCTGTCCGCTGAGTCCATTCTCAGGGTCAGTCCATTCGAAAGCAAACAGGGATTGGCTGTCCATATGCAGGCGCAAGCAGAAGGCATCTTTCAGGTTCAGCACTGTATACCATTTCCTGTCAGGACTGAGGGTACTGAGGAGATTGTAAGGATTCGGGACCGTTGGATGTATGTCTATTACCCTACTGTTAACCTCTCTTAAATCCTGGACTGGTCTATAGTCCCCCGTCCCTGGTTTCTTCACTGGCAGCAGGGGGGCGTTCCACTCCGATTGGCAATGCCTTAGAATTCCTTGTCCTAACAGCCTCTGGATATGACCTAATGCCTTCCCGGGCCTCCTTACTCATGTAGTATTGTCTGACCCTTATGGGGGTGGCGGAGGGCTTTAAATATACTACTACCGGAGGCCTTTGTACTGCTAACCCTGGCCCTGCCGTTTCTGCCCAGGCTTCTGGGAAGCTCTGGAGCCATCTGTCTGTTGTCGAATGGGGTCCGGAGGTAGGGGCTTCATATAGTTTATATTCATCTTCAGCAGACAAGGTCAGCATGGTCACAACAGGCTGACTGACAAGAGGGTTACTGAATCTTACTTCTGGCCCCTGAGGTTTGAAGTCAATACTTGCCCCTAACTTGGTAAGCAGATCTCTCCCCAGCAGCGGGGCGGGGCATTCTGGTATGACCAGAAAGGAATGCTGTACTTTTCCTTTCCCCAGGTCCATTGTCCTTTTAGTTGTCCATGACCTATGCTGGCATCCATTTGCCCCCTGGACTAAGGATTTTTTATTTGAAAGGGGTCCCAGCAGACTCTGCAAGGCAGAGTCAACTGCTCCTGTATCTACCTCAAAGTCGATTGGTGTCCCCTCCACGTTGAATCTTACCCTGAGTTCGGGGAGGGGGTACGAACCCAGACGCCCCTAATCTCCTAGAACAAGAACCTCTTTAGCTTTCTCCTTTTTCTTGGGGCAGTTTTTTTACCCAGTGCCCTTCTTCTTTACAGTAGGCACATTGGTTAGGCCCCAGTTTTGGCTTTTGGCACGGGCCCAAGGTACTATTCTTTCCTTTTTTGTCCTGTCCTCCAACTACGGTAGCCAAAATTTTAGTTAACTCTTTATTCCTTCATTTATCTCTCTTATTCTCTAATTCTTCACATTCTTTCTCTAATCTCTGTTCCTTCTCTTCTGCTGTCTTCCTTTTGTAATAAACTTTGTCAGCTTCCTTAACTAAGTCCCTCAGAGCCATATCTTGTAACCCGTCCATCCTCTGGAGCTTCCTCCGAATGTCAGTAGCTGACTGTCCTATAAAAGCCATAGCCAGTGCCCCTTTCTGTTCTTCAGACTCAGGGTCGAAAGGGGTGTACCTCCTATAGGCTTCTATTAGTCTCTCTAAGAATCTGGATGGGGATTCCTCTGGTCCTTGAGTTACTTCTCTTACCTTAGCCAAATTAGTGGGGCGTCTCACCGCCACTTGGAGACCCCTCATCAGAGTCTGGCAATAGAGTAAGAGTCGCTGCCTACCTTCAGGTGTATTAGGGTCCCAGTTAGGCCGCCTCAGGGGAAAAGCCTCATCTATAAGGTTGGGGAGTTGAGTAGGGTGACCATCAGGTCCAGGAACTAATTTTCTGGCCTCAAGGAGAATCCGGTCCCTTTCTTCTGAGGTGAAGAGGATACCTAAAAGCTGTTGGCAGTCATCCCAAGTGGGCTGGTGAGAAAATATAAGAGACTCGAGAAGATCAGTAAGCTTGACAGGGTCCTCTGAAAAAGGCGGATTATTGTTTTTCCAATTGTATAGGTCTGAGGAAGAGAAGGGCCAATATTGAAGCGCCGGCATAGTCCCCCCTTGTCCATCAGGGACAGGGGGTCGGAAAGATCGGAGGGGCAGGGTGATGGCCACGTCATCTGTAGTCTGTGCTCTCCAGCTCCGGGTACCCTGGGCCGGACCTTCTACTGATGGTCTCTGATCGCCCTGATCCGGAGCCCCAGACTGGGGACTAGCAGCGCCGGTGGGGACATTCCTAGGATAGGAAGGCGGGAGCTCTGAATCAAAAACAATAAGGTCAGTTTGAGATTCAGGGAGAACGGGAGGGGGGGGGAGGAGGATATAAAGATAGAGCAGGTGCCGCTGGTACTGGGGGTTTGAGCGGGAGCATAGAGCAGCTGTTCGGATGAGTTGGAGCAGGTCTAGAGGGGCCTGGGGTGCTGGAGAGAGTTATTGGAAGGGAGGGCATAGGGGGAGGAAGGAAAGGTTGGACCCAAGGAGGAGGGTCGTTCGCCAGGTCTTCCCAAACCCAAATATAAGGCTGTTGATCCGGATGACCATGAGGTCCTGGATTGAAGACAATTGCTTTGACCGCTCGTATGGTGTCCTTATGAAAAGTTCCGGTGGTTGGCCAACCTACTCCAAGGGTGGGCCATTCAGAGGTACAGAAAGTCTGCCACTTGCGCTTCTTAACTAGGAGAGACAAGTTATGGGCTCGGGCATTAACTTCAGACTAATGAGACAAAGTCTGGGACAGTGGGGTCGATGACCTTTGTCCCATGTTAGTCTCAAAGAAATAGAGAGACAAAAAGAAAGCAATAAAGAGGACAGTAACGGAGACAGACAGACAAAGCCGGCTGCGCCGCGAACGGCAAAATAAAAATAAAAATAAGTCTATTGGTCGGGACCTATGAGCTCGGTTAGAAACTGGCAACGAAATTACAGATTCTGTCTGAAACAGCAGATGGACTTCCAAGCGTCCTTGGTCGTCTGCACACTCCGAGGCGTCCCCCGGAGTTGTGGCCTGCGACCCCCTGACACGTCTGTCGGTCGCAGTCAGGAGGGACTCATGTCCTTGCCTGACAGCCACCGCCAGTTTCACTTACCAGAAGTGGGCGTCCATCCGATGATCTCCGAAGAGATTGGATCTCGGTGGAACCTCCAAATGTTAACCGAAGATGCACCACTAATACTCTAGAACCAGGAGTACAAGTAAAAGGAAAAGTTTATTACAAACAAAAGAAAAAGAGTTTAGTACACTCGCAAGCGGGCGCTAGGCAAGTAGGCTGCCAGGTGCACTATACAGCGTTTTCTCAGCATTTTTATACTTTACTTTTTAGGGAAGGGTGGGGGCAGGGGATTTAGGTATTTGCCTTGAGCAAGCGGTTTCCCGTAAGGTGGGTTTGAGCAACGTCCTTATCTGTTTACAGCAGGGTGCAGTTTATCTAGTTTCTGTCACACAAGCCCTAAAGGTCATATGGAATTTTCCCTAGTTCTTGTTTTTCTCTTACAGGCTGCTTCTCCTGGCCTCCATGTGGCCTTACTCTGCTCTACTCTCTAATTACTAATCCCAGGAATTGAGGAACCGAGAGAGAGATCAAGCTACTGGTCTCTCCCACTTTATACTGTAGAATCAAAACCTTTAATCCAATTATACAAACAAGGAAGTCTCTGTATAATGGATTCCTCAGGAGAGTGCACCACCCTACATCATCCAATCAGTCAAGGGTGTGGAGAAGAACTTACTCTTAAAACCAAGCTTTAGGCCATAACGACCCGGCCTGCTTACATTACAGCTTTTTCCCTCACAGCCATCCCTGGGTGATGGGCTTCCATGTGGGCAGCGTCATCTTTAACAAAGTGAACACATTATATTTTATCTGCCCAACAGTACCAAAAGCTGTAAGATTATATTGATATTCTAGGAGGAAAGGGTCAGGTTTCCTGTCTTTTCTTTGGAAAATGGAGGAAAAGGAATGTAGAAGTCTCCTGACTTACAAGGACAACTGGGGTCATTTGGTTTTAAATTCTCTGAAAGGATTAATGTTATTCGAGGAACTCTCTTTCACTTTCAATAAGAGGCAAAATTTACATACCACCCTACACTGATCCTAACTCCCTCCCTTCCTGGAACCCAGAGAATAACGTGTACCTCTAGGCAAAGGAGGAGAGATAGATACTAAAAGGATTTGTGAATGTCTTACCTTGAAAGTTTTAATGTTTTCTGTAAATCCCTTAGACAAATGTTAATCTTGTTAATGTAACATAAATCTTGTTAAATATTAATCTTGTTAATGATTTGTGTCATGCTGTCATGCCCCCCAACCTATATGAAGTCAAAGGGTATATAACCAGCCTCTGTAATGTACTCAGCGTGCATCATTTGGTCTGCAAATGCCCTGTGTCAGCCATATGCAGCTGGCATATTTAATAAATCTCCTCCTTACACATTCATCTGGACTTGGTGTCTCTATGTAAACCCGCTGAAGTGAGGTACAGTGCCTTTCAGAATCTGGGTTACAGTACTTTACAACATGTGGGGGCTCGACTGGGATCTGGTGTTTTGTGTCTGTTGGGCAGATAAAATAGATTATGCTCACTTTGTTAAAGATGGTGCTGCTCACATGTAAGTTCATTGATATTAATGTGTCTTGAGGGACAGGCTCTGGGCAGGCTGGGTTGTTGTAGCCTAGGGCTTAGTAAGAGTAAGTTTTGCATTACTTGGTGGTGTCACAGTGGATAGTGCATCAGACTGGAATGCGGAAGACCCAGGTTCGAGACCCCGAGCTCACCAGCTTGAGCGCGGGCCCATTTAGCTTGAGCAAAAGCTTGCCAGCTTGGACTCAAGGTCACTGGCTCCAGCAAGGGGTGGATCAGCCTGCTGAAGGCCCATGGTCAAGGCACATATGAGAAAGCAATCAATGAACAACTATGGTGTCACAATGGCAACGAAAAGCTAATGATTGATGCTTCTCATCTCTCTGTTCCTGTCTGTCTGTCCCTATCCATCCCTCTCTCTGACTTTCTCTCTGTCCCTGTAAAAAAAAAAAAAAAAAGAGTAAGTTTTTCCCCACACCCTTGACTGATTGGATGATGTGGGGTTGTGCACTCTCATGAGGAATCCTCCCATTATGCCTAAGACAAGAGACTTCCTTGTTTGTATAATTGGATTAAAGGTTTTGATTCTACACTATACAGTGGGGCAGGCCAGGAGCTTGCTCTCCCTTGGTTCCTGAGGTTAGTATTAGAAAGGAGAGCAGAAAAATGCCACGTGGAGGAGGCCAGGAGAGGCAGCCAAGATGGTGGATGTTGGGCAGATAAAATATATTATGCTCACTTTGTTAAAGATGGAGCTGCCCACATGGAAGCCCATCACCCAGGTGATATTATTTGCCCTTATGCTTGGGATGGGTGTGGGGGAAAGTCTAATGTAAGCAGGCCAGGTCGTTATGGCCTAAGGCTTGGTTTTAAGAGTAAGCTTTTCCCCACACCTTTGACTGATTGGATGATGTAGGGTGGTGCGCACTCCTGAGGAATCCCATTATGCCTCAGATGGGTGACTTTGTATCAGAGACTTCCTTGTTTATAAATTGGATTAAGGGTTTAGATTTTTACAATATAAAGTGGGACGGACCAGAAGCTTGCTCTCTCTTGGTTCCTGAGGTATTAGAGAGGAGAGCAGATTAAGGCCACGTGAAGGCCAGGAGAAGCAGCCAAGATGGCAGAGTGCTGAGGGAGAAGCCAGTTTGTTAAGAGTTTGTGCTGGAGGAGATGGGGAACAAAGGTGAATAAGTCTGGTGAGCTAGAAACCTTTGATTCTAGGAAACTCGGATAAGTCAGTAGCTTTGTGAGCACTGAATGAGTGGGTTTTGGAGCCCAGTGTGTGTTTTTGCTTGCCTGCCGGGTGCAAGCTAGAATTAAAGCTGATGGCTCACCAGTTTTTGGCTCCGTTGTTTCATTGCCATCTGTCCGAATCCAGTGCGAACCTGCACAGGTCGGGCGGCTCTGATAGTGGCCGTGACTACTGGCTTTACAGTGGAGTGCTGAGGGAGAAGCCAGTTTGTTCAGAGTTTGTGCAGAGAGTAAGAGATGGGAAAGAGAGGTGAATAAATCTGGTGAGCTAGAAGGCTTTGATTCTAGGAAACTCAGATAAGTCAGTAACTTTGTGAGCACTGAATGAGTGGGTTTTGGAGCCCCGTGTGTGTTTTTACTTGACTGCCAGGTGCAAGCTATAATTAAAGCTGATGGCTCACCAGTTCTTGGCTCCGTTGTTTCATAACCGTCTGTCCGAATCAAATGGGAACCTGCACTGGCAAGGGGGCTGTAATGGTGGCCACGACTACTGGCTTTACACTTGCTTTTGCTTTTCTGTTTATGACTGGTACTGGTCTGGGACTAGGTGTAGGTAAAATAGACTTATGACTTTATTAATTTGTAACTCCAATGTGTAGTAAGGAAGATCTCCTGTTTTGCTGATTTGAAGCTCTTGTAGCTTTTAGGTAAGGTCAATGTAGCATTGTGGCCAATCTAGATTTGTGGCTCTGCTAATTTGTAACTCCAGAAATGTAGGTGAGGTAAATCTTTTGTTTTGCTGATTTGATACTCAGGAGGTGTAGGTAAAGCAATCTGTTTTGCTTTACTAATTTGAAACTTGTAAAGCCAGTAGTCAAGATCAGGACCACAGCTGCCTGGCCCATGCAGATTTGCATTAGATTCGAACAGACGGTAATGAGACAATGGAGCCAAGAACTGGTGAGCCATCAGCTTTAATTCTAGCTTGCACCCGGCTAGCAAGCAAAAACACACACTGGGCTCCAAAACCCACTCATTCAGTGCTCACAAAGTATTGACTTATCTGAGTTTCCTAGAATCAAGGTTTCTAGCTCACCAGACTTATTCACCTCTGTTTCCCATCTCCTCTCTACACAAACTCTGCACAAAGTGGCTTCTTCCTCAGCATTCCACCATCTTGGCTCCCTCCACTCCTCCATGTGGCCTTAATCTGCTCTCCTTTCTAATACTAACCTCAGAAACCAAGAGAGCAAGTTCCCAGTCTGTCTCACTTTATAGCTTAGATTTATAGCTTAGATTCCAAACCTTTAATCCAATCTACAAACAAGGAAGTCTCTAATACAAAGTCACTTATCTGAGACATACTGGGAGGATTCCTCATGAGAGTACACCACCCCACATCACCCAATCAGTCAAGGGCGTGGGGAAAAGCTTACTTTTAAAACTTGCACATGGGCAGCACCATCATTAACAAAGTGAGCACAATATATTTTATCTGCCCAACAAAACTCCAGAGGTGAAAGTGAAAAAGATTTTTTGCTTTGCTGATTTGAAACTCTGGTGTGTAAGTAGAACCAACTGCTTTGCTGTTTGAAATTAGTCCCCAGATTTTTCTAGCTTTCCTTTGAATTCTTGCTTTTGCTTTCCTGTTTAGGACTGGTACTGGTCTGGGACTAGGTGTAGGTAAGATAGATTTGTGGCTTTGCTAATTTGTAACTCCAGAGGTGTAGGTAAGGTGTTGGGCAGATAAAATATATTATGCTCACTTTGTTAATGATGGCACTGCCCACATGCAAGTCCACTGATATTGATGTGTTTTGGGGGACCAGCTGTGGGCAGGTCGGGTCATTATAGCCTGCGCCTTAGTTTTCAGAGTAAGCATTTCCCCACACCCTTGACTGATTGGATGATGTAGGGTGGTGCACTCTCATGAGGAATCAGAGAGTGCACCATCCTACATCATCCAAGCAGTCAAGGGTATTAGTATCAGAAAGAACAACAGATTAAGGCCACATGGAGGCCTAGAGAAGCAGCCAAGATGGCAGAATGCTGAGGAAGAAGCCAGTTTGTGCAGAGTTTGTGCAGAGAGAAGGAGATGGGAAACAGAGGTGAATAAGTCTAGTGAGCTAGAAACCTTTGATTCTAGGAAACTCGGATAAGTCAGTAGCTTTGTGAGCACTGAATGAGTGGGTTTTGGAGCCCAGTGTGTGTTTTTGCTTGCCCACCGGGCGCAAGGTAGAATTAAAGCTGATGGCTCACCAGTTCTTGGCTCCGTTGTTTCATTACCGACTGTTTGAATCTAATGGGAAACTGCACGGGTCAGGCAGCTGTGATGGTGGCCTTGGCCACTGGCTTTGCATTTGGCATAGTCTGTGTCAGGATTTGATACAGATCAGTATGGAACCACCACCACCTTTGAGCGGTGGAGTAGAGAACTGGCTGCTGTTATGGTTCCCTATGGCTGTTTTTTGGGGGGTGTTGGGCAGATAAAATATATTATGCTCACTTTGTTAAAGATGGCGCTGCCCACATGGAAGTTTGTTGATATTAATGTGTGTTCTGGAACAGGCTGTGGGCAGGCTGGGTCGTCATAGCCTAAGGCTTAGTTTAAGAGTAAGCACTTCCCCACACCCTTGACTGATTGGATAATGTAGGGTGGTGCACTCTCCTGAAGAATCCCATTATACAGAGGCTTCCTTGTTTGTATAATTGGATTAAAGGCTTGGATTTTCTAGGCTATAAACTGGGGCAGTCTGGGAGCTTGATCTCTCTCTCTCTTGGTTCCTAAGTTCCTGAGGTTAGTATTAGAGAGGAGAGCAGATTAAGGCCACGTGGAGGAGAGAAGCAGCCAAGATGGCAGAGTGCTGATGAAGAAGCCGGTTTGTTAAGAGTTTGTGCTGGAGGAGATGGGAAACAGAGGTGAATAAGTCTGGTGAGCTAGAAACCTTTGATTCTAGGAAACTCGGATAAGTCAGTAGCTTTGTGAGCACTGAATGTGTGGGTTTTGGAGCCCAGTGTGTGTTTTTGCTTGCCTGCCGGGTGCAAGCTAGAATTAAAGCTGATGGCTCACCAGTTCTTGGCTCTTGTGTTTCATTGCCATCTGTTCGAATCCAATGTGAACCTGCGTGGGTCAGGCTGCTGTGATAGTGGCCTCGACTACTGGCTTTACAGGGGTACTGTTGGCTGGCTGACTTTTACAGCCATGTGTGAGGAAACCAAGAGCTCGGTGGAAGAGGCTGCCCAGAACCTTCAGGCCATCCAGCCGAAGGAGCTGGAGCAAACGTGGGAGAAACAGATGCTGACCCTGGAGCTGGAGGAGGCCCTGGAGGAGGGGGCTGATCAGGTTTGCGAGATTCGCCTGGAAATGGAGCAGACGCTGGAGAAGGAATCACTGGTTCGTGAGTTGCAGCTTTCCCTGGATGTTGTGTAGAGCAAGCAGCGGCAGGAGTCTGGGGCTGAAGCCGAGGTTGGGGCTGAGGCTGAGGCGGGGGCTTTAAGGCCCATGGAGCAGAAGGCAGCAGTGACCCGGGGCTCTAGCCCAGTGGCAGTAGCTGATGTTTCTTGTTCCACTTTGGAGTATGAGGAGAATTGGTCTAGAGTTGCAATCTGCAGCCTCCAGAAGGTGGGAGCCCAGCAGCAAGTAGTAGCTATGCTCCTAGTAGGTCTGTGATTTTGGGACATAGGGGTGGATGCCATCATGCTCCCCAGAGCAGAGATGGAAATGCTGACTGCAATTGACACATGCTTCTCTTTAGGACAGTGTGTGACCTGCCAGGATGGAAGGAATGAGGGGAGAAGCTGAGATCCCATGTATGTGAACTGATTTCCTGGACTATGACCGGATGGGCACAGGCTCCTTTGTTGAATGGACTTATGGATTTTGGACAATGTGAAATACCCTGATGGTGGTGGGGGGTGGCTTTGCTGGTGGCCCTCGCCCTTCCCCGGGAAGCCTTTCAAATGGCAAGAGAGAAGGCCAAGGACATTTTGCACTTTTGGCAAAGTGCTCAGAGACTGGTGAAATGTATCTTTGTAATTGTTGAAATTGTATGATTTGTCATGTTGCTATAATTTGTGTAATGTGCCTAATTTCCTGGTACAGGAATGCCAGTGGTGTAGATTGTGGGTACTAAAGTGAGCATAGGGGTGGATTGTTGGGCAGATAAAATATATTATGATCACTTTGTTAAAGATCGCGCTGCCCACATGCAAGTCCGTTGACATTAATGTGTTTTGGGGGACAGGCTGTGGGCAGGCCAGGTCATTATAGCCTACGCCTTAGTTTTAAGAGTAAGCTCTTCTCCACACCCTTGACTGATTGGATAATGTGGGGTGGTGCCCTCTCCTGAGGAATCCCATTATGCCTCAGATAGGTGACTTTGTATCAGACTTTCTTGTTTGTTGATTGGATTAAGGGTTTGGAATTCTACACTATAAAGTGGGACAGACCAGTAGCTTGCGCTCTCTCGGTTCCAGAGGTTAATATTAGTGAGAAGAGCCAATTAAGGCCACATGGAGGCTAGTAGAAGTAGCCAAGGTGGCAGAGTGCTGAGGGAGAAGCCAGTTTGTGCAGAGTTTGTGCAGAGAGAAGGAGATGGGAAACAGAGGTAAGTCTGGTGAGCTAGAAACCTTTTGATTCTAGGAAACTCGGATAAGTCAGTAGCTTTGTGAGCACTGAATGAGTGGGTTTTGGAGCCCAGTGTGTGTTTTTGCTTGCCTGCCGGGCGCAAGGTAGAATTAAAGCTGATGGCTCACCAGTTCTTGGCTCCGTTGTTTCATTACCGACTGTTTGAATCTAATGGGAACCTGCACGGGTCAGGCAGCTGTGATGGTGGTCTTGGCCACTGGCTTTACAGTGAGGTAAATCTTTGTTTTGCTGATTTGAAACTTTTGAGGTTTAGGTAATGTTGTAAGGTACCAAAAAGCTGAAAATTATTATGAATATTCTGGGAGAAAGGGCCAGGCTTTCCTGTCCTTTCCTTGGAAAATGGAGAAAAAGAAATATAGAAGTCTCCTGACTTACAAGGATGACCTGGGTCATTTGGTTTTAAATTCTCTGAAAGGATTAAGGTTATCTGAAGAACTCCCTTTCACTTTCAATAAGAGACAAAATTAACATGCCACCCTACACTGATCTTAACTCTCCCTCCCTTCTTGGAATCCTGAGATTAACGTGTACCTCTAGGCAAAGGAGGAGAGATAGATACTAAAAGGATTTGTGAATATCTTTGTATTACCTTGAAAGTTTTAACATTTCTTGTAAATGCCCTAGACAAATGTTAATCTTGTTAATGTAATGTAAATCTTGTCAAATGTTATAATCTTGTTAATAATTGTGTCATGTCCCCTGTAAAGCCAGTAGTCGTGGTCAGGATCACAGCCTCCTGACCCACGCAGGTTCACATTAGATTCGGACAGTCGGTAATGAAACAACAGAGCCAAGAACTGGTGAGTCATCAGCTTTAATTCTAGCTTGCATCCGGCGGGCAAGCAAAAACACACACTAGGCTACTAAACCCACACATTCAGTGCTCACAAAGCTACTGACTTATCTGAGTTTCCTAGAATCAAAGGTTTCTAGCTCACCAGACTTATTCACCTCTGGTTCCCATCTCCTTCTCCAGCACAAACTCTACACAAACTGGCCTCTTCCTCAGTATTCTACCATCCCGGCTGCTTCTCCTGGCCTCCATGTACTTCTCCTGGCCCCAATGTGGCCCTACTCTGCTCTCCTCTCTATACCAATCCCAGGAACCGAGAGAAAGCAAGCTCCCGGCCTGCCCCACTTTATAGTGTAGAATCAAAACCTTAATTCAATCTACAGACAAGGAAGTCTCTGATACAAAGTCACTCATCTGAGGCATAATGGGATTCCTCAGGAGAGTGCACCACCCTACATCATCCAATCAGTCAAGGATGTGGGGGAAAGCTTACTCTTAAAACCAAGCCTTAGGCCATAATGACCTGGCCTGCTTACATTAGTCTTTCCCCCACACCCATCCCAAGCATAAGGGTAAATAATATCACCTGGGTGACGGGCTTCCATGTGGGCAGCGCCATCTTTAACAAAGTGAGCATAATATATTTTATCTGCCCAACATCCCCCAACCTGTATGTTGTCAAATGGTATATAACCAGCCCCTGAAATATACTCAGTGTGCACGATTTGGGTCTGCTATGCCCTGTGCCAGCCATATGTGGCCGGCATATTTAACAAATTTCCTCCTTCAATAAAACTTTTCAAAATTCATCTGGACTGGGTATCTGTAAAGCCAGTAGCCGCAGTCACCATCACTGCCGCGTAACCCGTGCAGGTTCCCATTTGATTCGGACAGATGGCAATGAAACACCGGAACCAAGAACTGGTGAGCCATCAGCTTTAATTCTAGCTTGCACCCGGCAGGCAAGCAAAAACACACACTGGGCTCCAAAACCCACACATTCAGTGCTCACAAAGCTACTGACTTATCCGAGTTTCCTAGAATCAAAGGTTTCTAGCTCACCAGACCTATTCACCTCTGTTTCCCATCTCCTCCTGCACAAACTCTTAACAAACTGGCTTCTTCCTCAGCACTCTGCCATCTTGGCTACTTCTCCTCCACATGGCCTTAATCTGCTCTACTCTCTAATACATCAGGAACCCAGGAACCGAGAGAGAGAGAGAGATCAAGCTACTGGTCTCTCCCACTTTATAGCGTAGACTCAAAACCTTTAATCCAATTATACAAACAAGGAAGTCTCTGTATAATGGGATTCTTCAGGAGAGTGCACCACCCTACATAATCCAATCAGTCAAGGGTGTGGAGAAGAACTTACTCTTAAACTAAGCCTTAGGCTATAACGACCCAGCCTGCCCACAGCCTGTTCCAGACACACATTAATATCAACGAACTTCCATGTGGGCAGCGCCATCTTTAACAAAGTGAGCATAATATATTTTATCTGCCCAACAGTATCTCTACGTGAACTCAATTAAATGAGGTACAGTGCCTTTCAGAGTCTGGGGTACTGTACTTTATAACATATGGGGGCTCATCCGGGATCCGGTGTTTCACATCACCCGATAGAGACACTCCAAATCGGCTGGTCTCTCTAGGGAGCTGCCCGACCCTGCTTGAATCTTGAGGAGAGGCGCCACCTGACATGTTCCAGGGCTTCCAGTCTTCCTGTGGGTCCAGACGGTTCTGCGGTAGACACCCCCATCCTCACCTCCTGGTTCCTAAATTATACAATTCGGCAGAGAAATCGAGGAGGTAGGTAAAGCATCTCTTTTTTGCTTTACTGAATTTTCTGGCTTTCCTCTGAACTCTTGCTTTTGCTTTTCTGTTTGGGACTAGAAGTAGGTAGAGTGGATTTGGGGGCTTTGCTGAGTTGTGACTTTGGGGATGTGGAACTCCGGTGGAGTAGGTAGGGCCTTCAAAACTGCTTTGCTGTTTGTAACTAGTCTATAGTCTTTATGTTTGGGGGTGCGGTAAAATAAATCAGACGTGGTCATATGTCCACGCAGGCTCTCCAAGACCAAGACGTTGGTGGGGAGTTTCTAGGTCCTGCCTCGGACTCTAGGGGATATCTACTCATGCTCTGGAGGGACATTAGTGAGAACTGAGTGGACCACGTCCCCCAGTTCTGCCTCAGGCCCTCAGAGATGTTGCTGTAAAGCCAGGAGACAGGGCCACCATCACAGCAGCCTGGCCTGTGCAGGTTCGCATTAGATTCGTACAGTCGGTAATGAAACAATGGAGCCAAGAACTGGTGAGCCATCAGCTTTAATTCTAACTTGCACCCAGCAGGCAAGCAAAAACACACAATGGGCTCCAAAACCCACACATTCAGTGCTCACAAAGCTACTGACTTATCCGAGTTTCCTAGAATCAAAGGTTTCTAGCTCACCAGACTTATTCACCTCTGTTCCCCATCTCCTTCTGCACAAACTTTACACAAACTGGCTTCTCCCTCAGCACTCTGCCATCTCGGCTGCTTCTCCTGGCCTCCATGTGGCCTTTCTCTGCTCTCCTCTCTAATACCTCAACCAAGAGAGCAAGCTCCTGGCCTGCTCCGCTTTATAGTGTAAAATCCAAACCCTTAATCCAATCTACAGACAAGGAAGTCTCTGATACAAAGTCACCCATCTGAGGCATAATGGAATTCCTCAGGAGAGTGTACCACCCCACATCATCCAATCAGTCAAGGGTGTGGGGAAAAGCTTACTCTTAAAACCAAGCCTTAGGCCATAATGACCTGGCCTGCTTATGTTGCATTTGCTCCAAGAACAGACATCGGAGACTTTCAGGGCTTAAGATGTTACTTTATTGGCCAAGTTTAACCTGCGCAGGGGCGAACTCTCTAGGTGTTTGGGAACACCTTACCCCCAGCGGGGCTGCAAATGAGAGTCGTGCCTCCCGCTTACAGACTAAAGGTTTATATAGAGGCAGCAAGCAAACAGTTTACAGAAGCTGACGTGGCAGTTAGCAGTTAGGCAAGGCTGAACAAGTTTCACAAACAAGTAACGGGGAGGAGATAGCGGTTATCTCTGTCAGCCACAGCAGGGTGGGTTCGGATTCAAATGATTATCTTTGAAAAATTCAATGCACAAACAGTTCACAGTTCCTCTTATGTTAGGTTCATTGTTAGTTAGGACACTATGAACTTTGTTTTACTTTAGGCTATCTTCCTGGCAACATTCCTATGGCTCTACATTCTCCCATTTCTTTTGGTCATAAATCAAACCCTCGATTCTTCGTCAGTGGGAAGAATGGTATAGGGTTGGGACAATACTATCAGTTTCACTGTTTTTACTCTTTCCTTTATGAAAGCAAGGAGCTTGTTCAAGAGGATTGGTCCAAGAGATAGGACTAACAACAATAATAACAAGGGGACAGCAACAGCTGAGACTAAGGTGGTTAACTATAGAGACTAATTAAAAAGAATTTTTTATACTAATTATTTCCTTCTCTGCTTTCTTTTTCTCATTCTTATAATCTTTTTCTAAGGACCTGGATGCTTTCCCTTATGACTCTGGAATGATTAACATAAAAGCAGTAATCTTCTCCCAAGGCTGCACATAGCCCACCTTGTTGGAAGAAAAGCAAGTCTAATCCTCTTCTGTTCTGCAGTGCTACTTCTGCCAGGGAGTCTACCTGTCGTTCTACGTATGCTACCTGATCTTGGAGGAGCAATATGTCCTTAGAGAATGTCTGGGAGAGCTGCCGAAGATGGAGTTCTCCTTGGACGAGAGATGCTGTTCCTATCCCTATGGACCCTACTACCCCTACAGTAGCTAAAATGGGGATAAGGAGCGGGGCGGCTCACCTTTCCCTTCTTGTGGAAGTAACGAGGAATTTAGGGTCTCCACCATACAGATATACTTGTGGGGTCACATAAGCACTTACACAAAGTTCAGAATGGGAGGGGGTTCTGGACATGCATAGTAGGGGGTATACCACAAGGCTCTGTTCTTGACATGTGGAGAGCACTTCTTGCCTACAGTATATGAACTAGGCTAGTCATCCTGAAGGGGGCTCCGCGCTGAGTCGGAGTGGCGCCACGCAACCGGGGAGTCACAAAATTTGTCATCGAAGAATTTTGAAAAATCAGTTTTTAACACTACAGGGGCATTTCCCCATGATGTGTTGGTAGAAATAACAGTTCTATCTGCTGTTCTTATTAATACCTATTCATGTTGTTCCAATCTATTAACATACACATAACGTAATATTAAAACTAGGTGGCAGAAAACATGAGCTTTAATGGCTTCTCAGGAGTTTGTCTTACCCGCCATTTTTGAGGCTCTTTGTATGGTGGGTCAGCTAATTTTACATGAGATAGATGGATCCAATAAGGTTTTTCTGTAATCTTAATGGCTGTTGGTGTGCTTAACAGTACCTGGAATGGTCCGTTTCATCGGGGTTCAAGGTTTCCCCTTCTATGGTTAAGAATCTATACCCACTGTCCGGGATCAGGTGACTCTAGTTGATGGGAGTGATTCTCTGGTGCCACCTGGGCTGACCTCTGGAGGGCCTGTACTTCATTTCTGAAGTTCTGCAGAGCCTGCAAGGACTTAAGGAAGTTATGGTTAGAAGCCTCTAGTTCTTCCTTAGTTAATTGAGGCACAAGGGGTATGGGTTGACCATAAAGGATCTTATAGGGAGCCCATTTCTTCAGGTACAGGTTTCATCTTACTTTAAAGAGGGCAAAAGGGAGTAACTCAACCCAGTTCTCACCAGTCTCCTCTCTTAGCTTTATTATGGTTTCTTTCAGAGTCCTATTCATCCTTTTTACCTGCCCTGAACTTTGGGGTCTATAGATGCAATGTAACTTCTAATTAATTCCCAATTTGGTAGCCAATTCCTGGGATATTCTGGACACAAAAGCGGGTCCATTGTCAGACCCTAAGGCTAGAGGGATGCCATACCTTGGTTTGATTTCTCTCAATAAAATTTTGCAAACTGTGGAGGCAGCTTCTCCTCGCATGGGGAATGCTTCTACCCAGCCTGAGAAGGTATCTACTAAAACTAAAAGGTACTTATATCCTAATTTTCCAGAGGTCATCTCTGTAAAATCTACCTCCTATAATTCTCCTGGGCTTTTCCCTGATACCTCACAAAGAGTGCTTCCTGTTTTGCACATTCACCCTGGCACAAGTACTGCATCTAGAAACAGTAGAATGAACAATTTCCCTAATTATTCCTTGAGGGAGGTAGAGCCTAGAATCAGGGAGCTCTATCTATCCTTGTTGACTTTTCTTTCCTTGCAATTGTTCTCCTATTCGTTCCTCCTCAGGGGTGTATCTAGGATCCAGAGGCAGGGCTGGCTTAGGCAGTAATGGCAATAGATTCTCTTGCGGTCCAACAGCTGCTTCTCTTGCTGCTGAGTCTGCCAAATTTTTTCCCTGTACGACAGGAGAATCTCCTTTTTGGTGTCCTTTGCAATGAATGATAGCAACTTTGGTGGGTAGCCAAATAGCCTCTAAGAGAGCAAGAATTTCCTTACAATTCTTAATGTCTTTTCCTTCTGCTGTTAGGAGGCCTCTTTCCTTGTATATGGCACCATGGACATGGGCTGTTGTAAATGCGTAACGGCTATCAGTATAGATGTTAACCACTTTGTCCTTAGCTATCTGAAAGGCTCTAGTCAGTCCAATTAGCTCTGCCCTTTGTGCAGAGGTTCCTGTGGGTAATGCTTTCTGCCACAGGACCTTATTTCTAGTGGTCACTGCTGCTCCTGCATACCGCTGCCCATCCTTGATAAAACTGCTCCCGTCAGTAAAGAGGGTTAAGTCCACCTTCTCATAAGCTACATCCCTCAGGTCTGGGTGTGATCCAGTCATGATGTCAAGGATCTGCTGACAGTCATGCACCACGGTTGAATCTGGTATGGGCAGCAGGGTAGCAGGGTTCAAGGCCGCTGTCTTAAGGAACCGAACAGCCGGTGGGTTCAACAACTGAGCTTGATACTGCATCAGCCATGCATTGGACAGCCATCTGTCAGGAGGTGCCCGTAACATTTGCTCCACATAATGTTCTCCAATTATCTGGAGATCCTGTCCCAAAGTTAGTTTACTAGCTTCTCTGGCTAGTATTGAGGTTGCTGCAAGAGCCCTGAGGCATGTTGGCTACCCTGACGCTACAGGGTCAAGTCTTTTGGAAAGATAAGCAATGGGCCTTTTCTATGGCCCTAGTTCTTGGCTCAGTACTCCCAGCACTATTCCCCTCTTTTCTGCTACAAATAGCTGAAAAGGCTTAGTCAGATCTGGCAGGGCTAGCGCGAGGGCCATCACCAAGGCTTCCTTAAGCGCTTGGAATGCTTGTTTCTCCTTGTCTGTCCACACAAACTGTTCTTCTTTGCCTCTAGTCAGTTCATGCAGGAGTCTGGCCAACTCCACAAATCCTAATATTCACAACCGACAGTACCCCACAGCACCAAAGAACTCCCGGACTTGCCTCTTACTGGTTGGCTCAGGAATCTGCAAAACCATCTGAATTCGCTGGTTAGACAATGTCCTTTGTCCTCCCTGTAAGTTATAACCCAAGTAACTCACAGTTTACGTCACAATCTGGGCCTTCTTGGCAGAGACTCGATATCCCATTTTCCCAAGGTTCCATAGCAAGTCCAGAGTAGCTTCTGCACACTCCTGTTCATTCTGCCCCGCTAAGAGGATATCATCTACATACTGGAGCAGTACAACTGACGGGTGCGAGGTGTGGAAGGCCTGCAAATCTTTACCAAGAGCTTCATTAAAAATGGTGGGGGAGTTTTTAAATCCCTGTGACAGTCGTGTCCATGTGAAATGCCCTACCAGTCCATTCTCAGGGTCATTCCACTCAAACGCAAATCTCTTCTGGCTCTGAGGTGCCAGGGGAATACAAAAGAAGGCATCTTTCAAGTCCAAGACTGAGTAATAGGTATGGGTCGGGGGCTTCTGCACAGCAATTAGAATCTTAGCCACCTCCTTTGCCTTTCTAATCTCTGGATCGTCCCTATTAATGAAAACTTTCTGGGCTATCTCTAATAATTTACTACTATTTTCCCCTTCAAACCCTACTATCTTTTGAAGTTTTCTCCTTATATCTGAAGCTGCCTGGGTTACAAAAGCTATATTCACTAGCCTCCTGTTCTCTTCCGCCTCTGGATCTAATGGGGTGTATACCCTATAGGCTTCTATAAGCCTCTAAGAAGGCTGACGGGGATTCTTCTCTCCCCTGGATAACCTCACTTACCTTACTAAAGTTGGTTGGCTTCCTAGCTGCTGCCTTGAGTCCCCTTAACAGAGCCCGGTGATACTGGAGGAACGTGTCCCTTCCCCCAGTGGTGTTAGGGTCCCAGGTAGGTGGTTGAGATGGGAAAATGTCGTCTATTTCCCTTCTTCCCTCCTGAGTTTCCCTCTTCTCTTAATACCGCCTTAGCAGCTTCTCTTATTATTCGGTCCCTTTCCTCAGAGGTGAAGAGGGTTTGCAAAATCTGCTGACAATTAATCCTACATAGGCTGGTGGGTCCTAAAAATGGTCTCAAGGAGAGATATTAGTCCCTGAGGTTTCTTGGAAAATGGGGGATTCTGATGTTTCCAAATATATAAGTCACTGGTGGAAAAAGGCACATAGATGAGGTGGGGAGGCGCCCATGGGCCAGCATCTGGTGCTGGCGGTGCAAAATGGCGGCGCCTCCCGCCAAAGGAGGCGAAATTATGGCCCAACAGCCCCTCCAGCGGTTCCTCCTTTCAAACGTGAAGAAGGCTGCTAAGTCTGGCAGTGCAGCACGACAGTGTCACCCCACACTGTCCCAAACTGCTCACGGAGTAAAAAGACACGCAGCATTTGTCAGAAAACACACTTCTCCAGGGCGTCTCTACAACACTCACAGCCTTCATCATCAGAAAAGTCAGAGGCTAAAAACCAGTTACGCTAATTTCCTAAGAATTGGAAGCAACTTCCCTAGATGCCGTTTTCTATTGGTCTATTTTAAAATTCACTTCCCATCGTAAAATTTTTCCCTTACGTAAAGCCAGTAGTCGCGGCCACCATCACAGCCGCCTGACCCATGCAGGTTCCCATTAGATTCGAACAGTCGGTAATAAAACAATGGAGCCAAGAATAAAGATGGTGAGCCATCAGCTTTAATTCTAGCTTGCACCCGGCAGGCAAGCAAAAACACACACTGGGCTCCAAAGCCCACACATTCAGTGCTCACAAAGATACTGACTTATCTCAGTTTCCTAGAATCAAAGGTTTCTAGCTCACCAGACTTATTCACCTCTGTTCCCCATTTCCTCCAGCACAAACTCTTAACAAATTGGCTTCTCCCTCAGCATTCTGCCATCTTGACTGCTTCTCCTGGCCTCCATGTGGCCTTAATCTGCTCTCCTCTCTTCTACCTCAGGAACCAAGCGAGAGAGATCAAGCTACTGGTCTCCCCACTTTATACGGTAGAATCAAAACCTTTAATCCAATTATACAAACAAGGAAGTCTCTGTATAATGGGATTCCTCAGGAGAGTGCACCACCCTACATCATCCAATCAGTCAAGGGTGTGGAGAAGAGCTTACTCTTAAACTAAGCCTTAGGCTATAATGACCCGGCCTGCCCACAGCCTGTTCCAGAACACACAGTAATATCAACGAACTTCCATGTGGGCAGCGCCATCTTTAACAAGGTGAGCATAATATGTTTTATCTGCCCAACACCTTACAAAATGGGAGGGGGAGTGGCAGTAGCCCCTGCTGTGACTGCCGCCCACTCGTGGGAACATCCCTGCACCCCCCCTGCCCCCAGCCGCCCCTCAGGTGTGGGGTGGGCTCGAGAGCCCATCTACATCCTGCCGCGAGGAGTCTGGTTCCTCCTGCCGCGGGTAGGGTGGAGGGGAAATCACCGGGTCTAAGTGGTCCTCCAGAGGTCCAGGCAAAACAGGTAAATTCTGGGTGGTCCACTAGGCCATGTCGTGGGTCAGCTTTCTCCCTTTTCCTTTTCTTTGTCCCTTTCTGTTTTCCTATTCCCCGTAGCGAGACAAACTGCCCGTTTGCCCCACTGGCTGTTCTTTAGACACTTTCTGACGTACCCAGGCCGCCCGGTAGCTATATTTACCTACACATCTATGTACTCACATTGGTCTGGGTGTGGAACTTTGTAAACAGTAGTTCTGACAGCAAACAAAATAGGGAGTTCAAAGGTGCTCTCTGAGGGCCATCCCACATCAAAAGAGGGCTATTCTAACTGGCTCAGCATTCGGAGGGTGTCGGGGTCAGGTGCTGGGCCCCCATATCCCTGAGCCCTTTTCTGGAAACCAGAGAAGTTCTTCTTTTAACAGACAAAATAATCCACAGTACAGTCTCACGCACACTCAAGACAGACATACAGGACACAGCACAGCGCGGTTTCCCTAAGCAATTGCCAGGTTTTTTTTGTTGTTGTTTTTTTGCTTTTGTTTTTTTTTTTACTAATACCAGAAACCAAATTTTGGAGAGTTGCATCCCACTTCCGAAAAACTTGGGTCGCCTACCAGTGGCATCCCACCTACTACCTCAGGGTTACTTTGCTCCAGAGTCCAAACTCAAATTCAAAAGAAGGATCCTTAGCAATACTTACTCAGCTCGAGCCGTCCTTCCATTCTCCGAACCAAAACTCCACAAAGGGAGATCCCGGACAAGCCCCCAAATGTTGCATTCGCTGGGCCAAGAACAGATGTCGGAGACTTTCAGGGCTTAAGATGTTACTTTATTGGCCAAGTTTAACCTGAGCAGGGGCGAACTCTCTAGGTGTTTGGGAACACCTTACCCCCAGCGGGGCTGCAAATGAGAGTCGTGCCTCCCGCTTACAGACTAAAGGTTTATATAGAGGCAGCAAGCAAGCAGTTTACAGAAGCTGACGTGGCAGTTAGCAGTTAAGCAAGGCTGAACAAGTTTCACAAACAAGTAACGGGGAGGAGATAGCGGTTATCTCTGTCAGCCACAGCAGGGCGGGTTCGGATTCAAATGGTTATCTTTAAAAAATTCAATGCACAAACAGTTCACAGTTCCTCTTATGTTAGGTTCATTGTTAGTTAGGACACTATGAACTTTGTTTTACTTTAGGCTATCTTCCTGGCAACATTCCTATGGCTCTACACTTACATTACAGTCTTTCCCCCATACCCATCCCAAGCATAAGGGAAAATAATATCCCCTGGGTGATGGGCTTCCATGTGGGCAGCGCCATCTTTAACAAAGTGATCATAATATATTTTATCTGCCCAACAACCCACCCCTATGCTCACTTTACTACCCACAACCTACACCACTGGCATTCCTATACAAGGAAATTAAGTACATTACACAAATTACAGCAATAACACAAATCATACAGTTTCATCAATTACAAAGGTACCTTTACCAGTCTCTAAGCACATTTCCAAAAGTGAAAAATGTCCTCAGCCTTCTCTCTAGCCATGGGAAAAGCTTCCCGGGGCATGAGGGCCTCCAGCAAAGCCACACCCACCCCCATCACGGTATTTCACATTGTCTAAAATCCATAAGTCCATTCAACAAAGGAACCTGTGCTTACTCCGGTCATAGTCCAGGAAATCAGTCCACGCACATGGGGTGTTAGCCTCCCCACTCATTCCTGCCATCATTGCAGGTCACACACTGTCCTAAAGAGAACCATGTGTCAATGGCAGTCAGCATTTCCATCTCTGCTCTGGGGAGCATGATGGCATCCACCCCTATGTCCCAAAATCGCAGACCTACCAGGAGCATAGCTAATCCTTACTGCTGGGCTCTCATCTTCTGGAGGCTGCAGATTGCAACTCCACACCAATTCTCCTCATCCACCAAAGAGGAACTGAAAACACTAGCTCCTGCTGCTGGGCTTGAGCCCCGGGCCACCGCTGCCTTCTTCTCAGAAGGCTTTGCAGCTACAGCCCCGGCCTCAACCTCGGCCCTGGCCTCAGGCCCAGCCTCATGCCACTGCTGGCTCTCCAAAAGGTCCAGGGCAATCTCCAACTCACAAACCTGTGATTCCTTCTCCAGCGTCTGCTCCATTTCCAGGCAAATCTCGCAAACCTGGTTGGCCTCCTCCTCCAGCGCTTCCTCCAGCTCCAGGGTTCGCATCTCTTTCTCCCATGTTTCTTTCAGCTCCTTCCGCTGCTCAGTTTGCAGGTCCCAGGCAGCCTCTTCCATAGAGCTCTTGGTTTCCTCACACATGGCTGTAAAAGTAAGCCAGCCTACAGTTCTCCAAAAAAGAGCTATGGGTAACTGTTGGGCAGATAAAATATAATATGCTCACTTTGTTAAAGATGGCGCTGCCCACATGGAAGCCCGTCACCCAGGTAATATTATTTGCCCTTGTGCTTGGGATGGGTGTGGGGGAAAGGCTGTAATGTAAGCAGGCCAGGTTGTTATGACCTAAGGCTTGGCTTTAAGAGTAAGCTCTTCCCCACACCCTTGACTGATTGGATAATGTAGGGTGGTGCACTCTCCTGAGAAATCCCATTATACAGAGATTTCCTTGTTTGTATAATTGGATTAAAGGTTTGGATTATCTATGCTATAAAATGGGAGAGACCAGTAGCTTGAGCTCTCTCGGTTCCTGCTATCCCCATTGCAGGGGCCTCCCTGATCCCTTGACCTCCATGGGAAAAGCTGGTTTTCTGCTTCTCCCTTGTCTTCTCTTGTGGCTTGCCTGTATTGGTGAGACACCAATAAACAGTATGGCCTCCCATCCTCCGACTCTGCCATTTCTTCACCGTCAGCCCGAATCCAATGGGAACCTGCATGTGAATGGCCACGATGGCGGCTCCTGGCCTTACAGTAACCATAACAGTAAGCCAGCGTACAGTTCTCCAAAAAACAGCTATGGGAAACCATAACAGCAACCAGTCCTCTACTCCACCGCTCAAAGGTGGTGGTGGCTCCATGCCAATCTGTACCAAATCCTGCCACAGCCTACGCCAAATGTAAAGCCAATAGCCAGGGCCACCATCACAGCAGCCTGACCCATGCAGGTTCGCATTAGATTCAAACAGTCAGTAATGAAACAATGGAGCCAAGAACTGGTGAGCCATCAGCTTTAATTCTAGCTTGCACCCGGTGGGCAAGCAAAAACACACACTGGGCTCCAAAACTCACTCATTCAGTGTTCACAAAGCTACTGACTTATCCGAGTTTCCTAGAATCAAGGTTTCTAGTTCACCAGACTTATTCACCTCTGTTCCCCATCTCCTTCTGCACAAACTCTACACAAACTGGCTTCTCCCACAGCACTCTGCCATCTCGGCTGCTTCTCCTGGCCTCCATGTGGCCTTCATCTGCTCTTCTTTCTCATACTCATCCCAGGTTCGAGAGAGCAAGCTACTGGCCTGCCCCATTTTATAGTGTAAAATCCAAACTCTTAATTCAATCTACAGACAAGGAGGTCTCTGATACAAAGTCACCCATCTGAGGCATAGTAGAATTCCTCAGTAGAGTGTACCGCCCCACATCATCCAATCAGTCAAGGGTGTGGGGAAAAGCTTACTCTTAAAACCAAGCCTTAGGCCATAATGACCTGGCCTGCTTACATTACACTCTTTCCCGCACACCCATTCCAAGCATAGGGGCAAATAATATCACCTGGGTGACGGGCTTCCATGTGGGCAGCTCCATCTTTAACAAAGTGAGCATAATATATTTTATCTGCCCAACCATCGTGTTCCATAAATAGAAGTGGGGACAATGTCTTTATCTCTAGGAAGGCTAATGGAGGTTAAATCCATTCAGAATTAATCAGTCTCGCATCGCTCTGAATCAGTGGAGACTGAGCTAACCTGGATTGATTAATCTCGACCCAAGACTTCCAGAGACGTCTCTGTATTTGTCGAGATCTCATTTGTTTTTTTTGTTTTTTTTATATATATATTTTATTATTATTAATTCTAATGGGGTGACACCAATAAATCAGGGTACATATGTACAATGAAAACATCTCCAGGTTATCTTATCATTCAATTGTGTTGCATACCCATCACCAAAAGTCAAATTGTCCTCTGTCACCTTCAATCTGGTTTTCCCTGTGTCCCTCCCATCCTCCCTATCCCACTCTTCCCTCCCTCCCCCCATCCCATAACCACCAACTCTTGTCCATGTCTCATAGTCTCACTTTTATGTCCCACCTATGTATGAAATCATGCTGTTCTAAGTTTTTCTTTTTTTCTGATTTACTTATTTCACTCCGTATAATGTTATCAAGGTACATCCATTTTGTTATAAATGATCCGATGTCATCGTTTCTTATGGCTGAGTAGTATTCCATAGTATATATGTACCATTGCTTTTTAATCCACTCGTCTTCTGACAGACACTAGGGCTTGTTTCAATCTTCGCTATTGTGAACAATGCTGCCAGGAACATGGGGGCGCATTTCTTCTTTTCGAACAGTGCTATGGTGTTCTTAGGGTATATTCCTATAAGTGGGATAGCTGGGTCAAAAGGCAGTTCGATTTTTAATTTTCTGAGGAATCTCCAAACTGTTTTCCACAGTGACTGCACCAGTCTGCATTCCCACAAGCAGTGCAGAAGGGTTCCCTTTTCTCCACATCCTCGCCAGCACTTATTCTGTGTTGTTTTGCTGATGAGTGCCATTCTGACTGGTGTGAGGTGATATCTCATTGTGGATTTAATTTGCATTTCTCTAATGATTAGTGATATTGAGCATTTTTTCATATGCCTATTGGCCATCTGTATGTCCTCTATGGAGAAATTTCTATTTATTTCTTTTGCCCATTTTTTGATTGGGTTGTTTGTCTTCCTGGTGTTGAGTTTTATAAGTTCTTTATAAATTTTAGTTATTAACCCCTTATCAGATGTGCTGTCAAATATGTTCTCCCATTGTGTGGTTTGTCTTTTTATTCTGTTCCTATTGTCTTTAGCTGTGCAAAAACTTTTTAGTTTGATATAGTATGATTTGTTTATCTTGCCTTTTATTTCATTTGCCCGTGGAGATAAATCGGCAAATATACTGCTGCTAAAGATGTCGGAGAGCTTGCTGCCTATGTTTTCTTCTAAGATGCTTATGGTTTCACAGCTTACATTTAAGTCTTTTATCCATTTTTAATTTGTTTTTTGAATGGTGTAAGTTAATGGTCTAGTTTCATTTTTTTGCAGGTAGATGTCCAATTTTCCCAACACCATTTGTTAAAGAGGCTGTCTTTACTCCATTGTATGTTCTTTCCTCCTTTGTCAAATATCAGTTGTCCATAAAGCTGTGGGTTTATTTCTGGGTCCTCTGTTCTGTTCCATTGATATATGTGCCTGTTCTTATTCCAGTACCAGGCTGTCTTGAGTATAATGGTCTTATAGTAAACCTTGAGATCTGGAAGAATGATACCTCCTGCTTTACTTTTTCTTTTTAAGATTGCTGAGGCTATTTGTGTTCGTTTTTGGTTCCATATAAATTTTTGAAATATGTGTTCTATATCTTTGAAGTATGTCATTGGTAATTTAATTGGTATTGCATTGAATTTATATATTGCTTTGGGTAATATAGACATTTTAATGATGTTTATTCTTCCTAGCCACGAGCACAGTATATGCTTCCACTTGTTTGTATCTTCCTTGATTTCTTTTATCAATGTTTTATAATTTTCCAAGTACAAATATTTAACCTCCTTGGTTAAATTTACTCCTAGGTACTTTATTGTTTTGGCTGCAATAGTGAAGAGAATTGTTTCTTTAATTTCTTTTGCTGACAGTTCATTGTTGGTATATAGAAATGCCTCTGATTTCTGAGTATTAATTTTATATCCTGCCACCTTGCTGAATTCATTTATAAGGTCCAGTAGTTTTTTTGACTGAGACTTTAGGGTTTTCAATATACAATATCATATCATCTGCAAATAGTGACAGTTTTACTTCTTCTTTTCCAATTAGGATGCCTTTTATTTCTTCTTTTTGTCTGATTGCTGTAGCAAGGACTTCCAGAACTATGTTGAATAAGAGTGTTGAAAGGGGGTATCCCTGCCTGGTTCCTGATCGTAAGGGGATTGCTTTTAATTTTTGTCCATTTAGTATGATCTTTGCTGTCGGTTTATCGTAGATGGCCTTTACCATGTTAAGGAATGATCCCTGTTTTCCCACTTTACTGAGAGTTTTGAGCATGAATGGGTGCTGGATTTTATCAAATGCCTTTTCTGCATCTATTGAAATTATCATGTGATTTTTGTCCTTCCTTTTGTTGATGTGATGAATCACATTGATTGATTTGCAAATATTGAACCAGCCTTGCCTCTCCAGAATAAATCCCACTTGATCGTGGTGTATGATTTTTTTCATATATTGCTGGATCCGGTTGGCTAATATTTTGTTGAGAATTTTAGTGTCTAAATTCATCAGGGATATAGGCCTATAATTTTCGTTCTTTGTGTTGTCTTTGCCCGGTTTTGGGATCAGAATTATGCTCGCCTCATAAAAGGAGTTTGGACGTCTTCCTTCCTCTTGAATTTTTTGAAATAGCTTGAGAAGGATAGGAGTTAGTTCTTCTTTGAATTTTTGATAGAATTCACTTGTGAAGCCATCAGGCCCAGGACTTTTCTTTTTTGGGAGTATTTTGATAACTGTTTCGATTTCATTTGTTGTAATTGGTCTGTTTAAGTGTTTTGATTCTTCCAGATTGATTTTGGAAGGTTATATGATTCAAGAAATTTGTCCATTTAACCAAGATTGTCTAATTTTTTGGCATATAGTTATTCATAGTATTTTCTTACAATTCTTTGTATCTCTGTTGTATTAGTTGTAATTTCTCCACTGTCCTTTCTAAGTTCACCTATTTGATACCTCTCTCTTTTTTTCTTGGTGAGTCTAGTTAAGGGTTCATCAATCTTGTTTACCTTTTCAAAGAACCAGCTTCTGGATTCATTGATCCTCTGTATTGTTTCCTTAGCCTCTATGTTATTTATTTCTGCTCTGATCTTTATTATTTCCTTCCTTCTACTTGTCTTGGGTTTTATTTGTTGTTGTTTTTCTAGTTCTTTTAGATGCAGGGTCAGGTTGCTTATTTGAGCTTTATCTAGCTTCTGATGATATGCATGCAGTGCAATAAACTTCCCTCTCAGAACTGCTTTTGCTGTGTCCCATAAATTTTGAGTTGATGTATGCTCATTATCATTTGTTTCTAGAAACTTTTTTATTTCTTCTTTGATCTCATTGTTAATCCATTCCTTATTTAATAACATGCTATTTAGTTTCCAAGTGTTTGAGTATTTTTCAGTTTTTCTTTTGTGGTTAATTTCTAGTTTCATGGCATTGTGATCAGAGAAAATGCTTGATATGATTTCAATCTTCTTAAATTTATTGAGACCACTTTTGTGTCCTAACATGTGGTCTATCCTAGAAAACGTACCATGAGTGCTTGAGAAGAATGTATATTCTACTGCTTTAGGGTGAAAAGTTCTGAAGATATCTATTAAATCAAGTTGATCTAGTGTCTCCTTTAAGTCTGCTGTTTCTTTATTAATTTTCTTTCTTGAGGATCTATCTAGTGTTGTTAGAGGGGTATTGAAATCCCCTACTATGATAGTATTGCTTTAATCTCGCCCTTTATATCCATCAAAGTTTGCTTTATGTATGTCGGGGATCCTATATTTGGTGCATAGATATTTAAAATACTTATATCTTCCTGTTGAATTGTTCCCTTTATCATTATGTAGTGTCCTTCTTTATCTCTTATTACAGCCTTTGTTTTAAAGTCCATTTTGTCTGATATACGTATTGCTACCCCTGCTTTTTTTTCATTTCCATTTGCATGAAATATTTTTTTCCATCCTTTTACCTTTATTCTATGTGCATCTTTTGTTTTAAGGTGTGTCTCTTGTAGACAGTATATGTATCGGTCCTGTTTCTTTATCCATTCAGCTACCCTATGTCTTTTGATTGGATCATATAATCCATTTATATTTAAGGTTATTATTGATATGTAGTTGTTTGTTGCCATTTTATTCATTAAAGCTGTATTCTTTTTTGCTCTATTCATTCCTCCCTTTAAACTGTTCACAAGAGGCCCCTTAGTATCTCTTGCAGAATTGGTTTGGTTTTTATGAATTTCTTCAGGCTTTCTTTTTCTGGGAAGCTCTTTATTTCTCCTTCAATTTTAAACGTTAGCCTTGATGGATAGAGTAGTCTTGGTTGTTGGTTCTTGTTCTGCATTACTTTGATTATATCTTGCCATTCCCTTCTGGCCTCAAGTGTTTCAGTTGAGAAGTCAGATGTCATCCTTATGGGGTCTCCTTTGTAGGTGATAGCCTTTTTTTCTCTAGCAGCTTTTAAAATATTTTCTTTATCCACTAGCTTTGGTATTTTAACTATGATGTGTCTTGGTGTAGATCTTTTTGGGTTTCTCTTTAATGGAGTTCTGTGTGCTTCTTGAACGTGTGGAGTGTTTCCCAGCCTTAATTTAGGAAAGTTTTCTGCTTTGATTTGATTGAACAATGTTTCCATATCCTGTCCTCTCTCCTCTTCTTCAGGCACCCCTATGATGCGAATGTTGTTTCTCTTCATGTTGTCACAAAGCTCCCTTAGAGTTTCCTTATTTTTTTTTTATTCTCTTTTCCTTTTCCTTCTTTGCTTCTGTGCCTTTGTTTATTGTGTCCTCTAACTCACTTATTCGATCCTCAGCGTGATTCTTCCTGCTTTTAATTCCTTCCATTGTGGTCTTCAGTTCTGATCTGTATTTGTCATTTCTGTCTGATTCTATTTTATTATTTCAATTTCGTTTTTTATACTTGTTATCTCTTTATTTAGGTGTTCATAGTGACTATCCATTGTGCTCTAATTTCTTTGAACATCCTAACTATCATTATTCTAAATTCTGCTTCTGGTAATTTGGTTATATCTGGTTCATTCAGGTCCTTCTCTGGGGATTTCTCTTGATTCATTTGGTTTGCATTTCTCTGCCTGCCCATTTTTTCTGTGTATAAGGAAGTTGTGGCCACTGGAGTCCAGTAGGTGTTGCCTTTGTGTTCTCTAGGTGTGGTCTGTGTGCAGGCCCCCCACCCTCTCTTCTGCTGCCTAGGGTGGTTGGGTATGAGCATTGCCAGCGCCGGCCCACTGTGGCTTTTGCTGTGATTTCTGCCTCTCCTCTGCGGGAGGGCCTGTCACTGAATCCACAAGCCTTAGCACCAAGGGTAGAGGTGTGCACCTTTGCTCTGCTGCGGACCCAGCCTATTTCCGGACTTCCGCCCAGAACCCGCAGTCAGAGCCTGCTCGCCACAGTTTCGCGGGTTGGGCGGGGCTTTTGACGTCCTCTCATTTGTGAGCCTTTGCCCGTCTGGAGATTTAGCCCCGCCCTCATGGCCAGGGCCCTTCTGCGCAGGGTCGCAAACCCCGGTTTATTGGGCCAGGCGTGTTTGCTGGCTTCCGCTCAGCTGCAAACTTCCGCTCATCCGGGACTCTACCCCGCCCCCGCATTCGGAGCCTGCTCTTGCACGTATGAATGCAATCCGCGTTTTCTCCGGCCAGGCGGGGATAGTAGCATGAGCTCAGCTGCGAGCTTCCACTTGTCTCGGGGTCTACCCTGTTCCCGCATTCGGAGCCCGCTCACGCACGTATACTGGCAAACTGCGGTTTCTCCCACCCGGGGGGGTGGGGCTGGTAGCGTGAGCTCAGCCGCGAGCCCCTGCCCGTTTCTGGTCCTAGCCCTGTCCCCACGGTCAGGGCTGGCTTGCACAGGGTCGCAGAGCATATTTCTGTCCGTTCCTGGCCTCCCGCTTTGTCCTCGAAACTGGGATTAAAGGCGGGCCCGCAATTCCAGACCGCTTTCGCGCGTCCCCTCCGACCCTGCTGGGATAGACCGAGCTCCCACCGGCTTGGCCTCCGCCCACGCCGACAGAACCGCGTTTCAGCGTCCTGCTGCCCACCATGGCCTTCCGCAACCCTCAGCAGAGTAGGAAGGGACCTAATACTCCACACTGTAGGCCTGGGAGCTCCCTCACTTGTTTCACAGCGCAAAACTGTCCAAACGCCTCTTCTAGGCTCTGGGACTGCTGGCTGGGGCTTGGTTCCTGGGACCCAGGTCCCTCCCTCTCCGCTAAACTTTCCTCCCGCCCCGCGGGTCTCTCCGGGCTGCTGTTTGCTCCGGGGAGCTGGGCAGCCCTCTTCGCGTTTTCGCTATTCCTACCAGTCTCAATGTGGCTTCTTCTGTGTTCCTTGGTTGAAGAGTCCACTTAGTTTAGTTCATAGTTGGTTTATCCAGATGATGGTTCTTTAAATTGAGTTATAATCCACTTTGGTTCTGGGAGTTGGAAGTTGGTACGTCCGCCTACTCCGTCGCCATCTTGCTTCCTCGAGATCTCTTTTGTTTTTATTGTTTCTGTCTAAACCACCTGAATGATTGGTGTGTAAATGGGGATCTCTGGTGCCGGAGTCGAAGTTCCGGGAACACGGGTAAAAGAACACCTGAGAGGTCCCTGAAAGTGTGTAAAGCCAGTAGCCGGGGCCAGAATCACAGCCGCCTGACCCGTGCAGGTTCACATTAGATTCGAACAGTCGGTAATGAAACACAGGAGCCAAGGACTGGTGAGCCATCAGCTTTAATTCTAGCTTGCACCTGGTGGGCAAGCAGAAACACACTCTGGGCTCCAAAACCCATACATTCAGTGCTCACAAAGCTACTGACTTATCCGAGTTTCCTAGAATCAAAGGTTTCTAGCTCACCAGACTTATTCACCTCTGTTTCCCATCTCCTGCACAAACTCTTAACAAACTGGCTTCTTCCTCAGCACTCTGCCATCTTGGCTGCTTCTCTCCTCCACGTGGCCTTACTCTGCTCTCCTCTCTAATACCAACCTCAGGAACCCAGGAACCAAGAGAGAGAGAGCAAGCTCCCGGACTGCCCCAGTTTATAGCATAGAAAATCCAAACCCTTAATCCAATCTACAGACAAGGAAGTCTCTGATACAAAGCCACTCATCTGAGGCATAATGGGATTCCTAAGGAGAGTGCACCACCCTACATCATCCAGTCAAGGGTGTGGAGAAGAGCTTACTCTTAAACTAAGCCTTAGGCTATAACCACCTGACCTGCTTATATTACAGCCTTTTCCCCCACAGCCATCACAAGCATAAGGGCAAATAATATCACCTGGGTGACGGGCTTCCATGTGGGCAGCGCCATATTTAACAAAGTGAGCATAATATATTTTATCTGCCCAACAATCCACCCTTATGCTCACTTTACTACCCACAATCTACACCACCGGCATTCTTATACAAGAAAATTAAGTACATTATACAAATTACAGCAATAGCACAAATCATACAATTTCAACAATTACAAAGATACATTTCACCAGTCTCTGAGCACTTTGTCAAAAGCGCAAAATGTCCTTGGCCTTTTCTCTAGCCATGGGAAAAGCTTCCCGGGGCAGGAGGGCCTCCAGCAAAGCCACCCCCACCCCCATCAGGGTATTTCACATTGTCCAAAATCCATAAGTCCATTCAACAAAGGAGCCTGTGCCCATCGGTCATAGTCCAGGAAATCAGTCCACACACTTGGGGTGTTAGCCTCTACCCTCATCTCTGCCATCATGGCAGGTTTCACACTGTCCTAAAAAGAAGCATGTGGCAATGGCAGTCAGCATTTCCATCTCTGCTCTGGGGAGCATGAATGCATCCACCCTTATGTCCCCAAATCGCAGACCTACCAGCAGCGTAGCTACTCCTTGCTGCTGGGCTCTCACCTTCTGGGGACTGCGGATTGCAACTCCAGCCAGATTGTCCTCATCCTCCAAAGAGGAACTGAAAACACCAGCTCCTGCTGCTGGGCTTGATCTCTGGACCACCGCTGCCTTCTGCTCAGCAGGCCTTTCAGCTCCAACCCCGGCCTCAGCCCCGGTCCTGGCCTCAGCTCCGGCCCCAACCGCAGGCCCAGCCTCATGCCGCTGCTGGCTCTCCACAACATCCAGGGCAATCTCCAACTCACGCACCTGTGATTCCTTCTCCAACATCAGCTCCATTTCCAGGTGAATCTCGCAAACCTGGTCAGCCTCCTCCTCCAGCAGTTCCTTCAGCTCCAGGGTCAGCACCTGTTTCTCCCACGTTTCCTCCAGCTCCTTCCGCTGCTCGGCCTGCAGGTCCCGGGCAGCCTCTTCCATAGAGCTCTCGGTTTTCTCAGGCATGGCTGTAAAAGTCAGCCAGCCTACAGTCCCCCAAAAAACAGCTATGGGAAACCAAAATAGCAACCAGTCCTCTACTCCACCACTCAAAGGTGGTGGTGGCTCCATGCCGAACTGTATCGAATCCTGCCACAGACTACGCCAAATGTAAAGCCAGTAGCCGGGGCCAGGATCACAGCCGCCTGACCCGTGCAGGTTCACATTAGATTCGAACAGTCGGTAATGAAACACAGGAGCCAAGGACTGGTGAGCCATCAGCTTTAATTCTAGCTTGCACCTGGTGGGCAAGCAGAAACACACTCTGGGCTCCAAAACCCATACATTCAGTGCTCACAAAGCTACTGACTACTCCGAGTTTCCTAGAATCAAAGGTTTCTAGCTCACCAGACTTATTCACCTCTGTTTCCCATCTCCTCCTGCACAAACTCTTAACAAACTGGCTTCTTCCTCAGCACTCTGCCATCTTGGCTGCTTCTCTCCTCCACATGGCCTTACTCTGCTCTCCTCTCTAATACCAACCTCAGGAACCCAGGAACCAAGAGAGAGAGAGCAAGCTCCCGGACTGCCCCAGTTTATAGCATAGAAAATCCAAACCCTTAATCCAATCTACAGACAAGGAAGTCTCTGATACAAAGCCACTCATCTGAGGCATAATGGGATTCCTAAGGAGAGTGCACCACCCTACATCATCCAATCAGTCAAGGGTGTGGAGAAGAGTTTACTCTTAAACTAAGCCTTAGGCTATAACCACCTGACCTGCTTATATTACAGCCTTTTCCCCCACAGCCATTACAAGCATAAGGGCAAATAATATTACCTGGGTGACGGGCTTCCATGTGGGCAGTGCCATCTTTAACAAAGTGAGCATAATATATTTTATCTGCCTAACAAAGTGGAACCCCTTCCTTTGTCTACTGAGCTGTGTGAGTGAGTAATCTGTTTTGTCTCCTTGTTTGTCAGAAAATATCTCTTGTATAATTTTAATTGGAATAAGTAAAACACACTCATTTAAATTTCTTGATTTATAATTTGAGTATGTGAAGTCTTTGTTTAATGTGTAACTGTGTCTGTTTCTAAGGCCTGAATTAAATTTTTGCATGCAAAATTAGAAATTTCTGGGCAAAAGCTAAAAGGAAATTTGTAAAACAAACCCGAAAAATATAAAATCTCTTTTCTTGAATTCAAAGACCTCTAGCTTCAGGGCACTCTACCTGACTTCTCCCCTGAAGAAATTATTCTCTTCTGTTGCTTCCTACTTCCTGTCTTGTGTCCTCTATAGTCAAACACCCTCTTATTTCGGGTGCTAGTTATTGTCTGTCTTATCTTCCTTGCTGTGCTAATTCCTGTCTTCTCTCTGGACAGTTTGAAGTGTTTCCCCAGCCTCTGGGGTGAACGGCTGACAAGTAAGCAGCATGGGCAAGAGAAAAGCAGTGCTGGGACATGCTGTGGGTGGAGCAGTGGGGGAAGGGCGCTAGTGTGATTTGGCAGAGACAACTAAGGGTGAAGTGACTAGAGAAAGGATAGAATAGAAACTAGTTTCATATATCCACCTATTGACCAAAAGAAGTTTTACCCATTTGGAAAATACAGAAATAGTATTAAAATTGAAACTTTGCTTTAGAATAATCTTAGAAAAAGAACAAGACCAGGTAAAAAGGATTTAGAAAGTTACAAACCACGGGTGCAGACCTTTCTGGTTCTCAGTTCTTTGAAATGAATTGTAATTCCAGAAGGAGTACTGGGATCATGAGTAATAGGATTATCAGGACAGTCCAGAAGGGAGTACTGGGATCATGAGTAACAGGATTATAGGGAATGGGATTATCAGAGACAGGCCTTCCAGCTGCCTCTCCTTTTCCCCTCCCTAGGACATAGGGGTCGAGTGAACCCTCCATGGGTTGGGATTAATAGTTTATTGCCCTCCACTGATGTATAGGAAATTATAGAAGGTAAAATAAGTGTAAAGTGAACAAGACTAGCACTGGGAGAAGGGTTCTGACTCTCTCTCATGGGACCAAAGTGGGTGTAGGGTCCCCTCTAAGTTTCCCCTATCCTTCCCAGTTCCTTCATATGGCATGGTTGTTATCTGATGTGGGAGGCATGAAATTCAAGGGAGAGACCCATCTGTCTGAATCAAATGCAAACCTGCACAGGCCAGGCAGCTCTGATGATGGCCCTGGCTACTGGCCTTATAATCCTCGAAGGACATTTTAAAGAGGATCTTAAAAATGATACTAAAGGTATCTGTAAGGCCAGTAGCCATGGCCACCATCACAGCCACCTGGCCCGTGCAGGCTCGCATTTGATTCGGAGAGATGGTAATTGTTGGACAGTGTTGGGCAAATAAAATATAATATGCTCACTTTGTTAAAGATGGCGCTGCCCACATGGAAGCCCGTCACCCAGGTGATATTATTTGCCCTTATGCTTGGGATGGCTGTGGGAGAAAAGCTGTAATGTAAGCAGACCGGGTCGTTATAGCTTAAGGCTTTGTTTTAAGAGTAAATTTTTCCCCACACCCTTGACTGATTGGATGATGTAGGGTGGTGCACTCTCCTGAGGAATCCCATTATGCCTCAGATGGGTGGCTTTGTATCAGAGACTTTCTTGTTTGTATAATTGGATTAAAGGTTTGGATTTTCTTTCCTATAAACTGGGGCAGCCCGGGAGCTTGCTCTCTCTTGGTTCCTGAGTTCCTGAGGTTAGTATTAGAAGAGAGGAGAGCAGAGTAAGGCCACATGGAGGCCAGGAGAAGCAGTCAAGATGGCAGAGTGCTGAGGGAGAAACCAGTTTGTGCAGAGTTTGAGCTGGAGGAGATGGGGAACAGAAGTGAATAAGTCTGGTGAGCTAGAAACCTTTGATTTTAGGAAACTCGGATAAGTCAGTAGCTTTGTGAGCTCTGAATGTGTGGGTTTTGGAGCTCAGTGTGTGTTTTTGCTTGCCCGCCAGGTGCAAGCTAGAATTAAAGGTGATGGCTCACCAGTTTTTGGCTCCTGTGTTTCATTACCGAATGTTCGAATCCAATGCGAACCTGCACTGGCCAGCCTGCTGTGATGGTGGCCTTGACTACTGGCTTTACATTTGGCGTAGTCTGTGGCAGGATTTGATACAGATTGATATGGAGCCTCCACCACCTTTGAGCGGTGGAGTAGAGGACTGATTGCTGTTATGGTTCCCTATGGCTGTTTTTTGGGGGACTGTTAGCTGGTTGACATTTATAGCTATACGTGAGGAAACCAAGAGCTCTATGGAAGAGGCTCTCCAGAACCTGCAAACTGAGCAGTGGAAGGAGCTGGAGGAAACGTGGGAGAAAGAGATGCTGACCCTGGAGCTGGAGGAAGCGCTGGCGGAGAAGGCTTACCAGGTTCGTGAGATTCGCCTGGAAATGGAGCCAGAGAAGGAATCACAGGTTCGTGAGTTGCAGATTGCCCTGGACATTGTGGAGAGCCAGCAGCGGCAGGAGGCTGAGGCTGAGGCAGGGGCTGGAGCTGCAACACCTGCTGACCAAAAGGCAGCAGTGGCCCGGGGCTCAAGCCCAGCAGCAGGAGCTGGTGTTTTCAGTTCCTCTTTGGAGGATGAGGAGAATTGGTCTGGAGTTGAAATCCGCAGCCTCCAGAAGGTGAGAGCCCAGCAGCAAGGAGCTTCTACTACAATGCTGGTAGGTCTGCGATTTTGGGACATAGGGGTGGATGCCATCATGCTCCCCAGAGCAGAGATGAAAATGCTGACTGCCATTGACACATGGTTCTCTTTAGGACAGTGTGTGACCTTCAATGATGGCAGGAATGAGGGCGGAGGCTAAAGCTCTATGTGTGTGGACTGATTTCCTGGACTATGATTGGATGGGCACAGTCTCCTTTGTTGAATGGACTTATGGATTTTGGACAATTTGAAATACCCTGATGGGGGTTGAGGTGGCTTTGATGGATGCCCTTCCCCAGCCCCGGGAAGCCTTTCCAACGACAAGAAAGCAGGCTGAGGACATTTTGCGCTTTTGGCAAAGTGCTCAGAGACTGGTGAAATGTGTGTACCTTTGTAATTGTTGAAATTGTATGATTTTTCATGTTGTTGTAATTTGTGTAATGTGCCTAATTTCCTTGTACAGGGATGCCGGTGGTGTTGATTGTGGGTAGTAAAGTGAGCATAGGGGTGGATTTTTGGGCAGATAAAATATAGTATGCTCACTTTGTTAAAGATGTCGCTGCCCACATGGAAGCCCATCACCCAGGTGATGTTATTTGCCCTTATGCTTGGGATGGGTATGAGGGAAAGGTTGTAATGTAAGCAGTTCAGGTCATTATGGCCTAAGGCTTGGTTTTAAGAGTAAGCTTTTCCCCACACCCTTGACTGATTTAATGATGTGGGGTGATGCACTCTCCTGAGGAATCCCATTATGCCTCAGATGGGTGACTTTGTATCAGAGACTTCCTTGTGTGTAGATTGGATTAAGGGTTTGAATTTCTACAGTATAAAGTGGGAGACCAGTAGCTTGCTCTCTTGGTTCCTGAGGTATTAGAGAGGAGAGCAGATTAAGGCCACGTGACGGCCAGAAGAATCAGCCAAGATGGCACAGTGCTGAGGGAGAAGCCAGTTTGTTAAGAGTTTGTGCTGGAGGAGATGGGGAACAGAGGTGAATAAGTCTGGTGAGCTAGAAACCTTTGATTTTAGGAAACTCGGATAAGTCAGTAGCTTTGTGAGCACTGAATGTGTGGGTTTTGGAGTTCAGTGTGTGTTTTAGCTTGCCCGCCGGATACAAGCTAGAATTTAAAGCTTATGGCTCACTAGTTCTTGGCTCCGTTGTTTCATTACCGACTGTACGAATCTAATGCGAACCTGCATGGGTCAGGCGGCTGTGATCCTGACCCCGGCTACTGGTTTTACAGTAATGAAACAACGAAGCCAAGAACTGATGGGTCATTCGCTTTAATCCTAGCTTGCACCCGGCAGGCAAGAAATACACACAGTGGGAAAACACTTTTCTTTCCATTCAGAGTTCCCAAAGCCACCGACTCATCTTAATTTCCTAGATTCAAAGGTTTCTACCTCACCAGCCTTATTCACCTCTGTTCCCCATCTCCTTCTCTCCGCACAAACTCTACACAAACTGGCTTCTCCTTCAGCACTCCACCATCTTGGCTGCTTCTCCTTTGCAATACTAATTTCAGGAACTGAGAGAGAGAGAGCCCCAATCCTACCTTCTTATAGCCTGTCCCCACACCCAATGCAAACTATAAGCGAGCAAACATATACATCATATTCGCAAACTTATTTGACCTACAGCATCTCACTGTATGGGTGAAAACAGAAATTGTGTATGACCTTCCTAAACAAGTTTTCTTAATATTTTGGTAAGACCCAAGGGGGCGGGTGTTGCACTCAGAGGGACGACTTACGGAAAGCGACAGCAGTTGGGAGGAATGGAGGGCATGGCCAGAAAAGTGGCTTTAAAAAGGCAAGTTCCTTACAGGCTCCTAGGTACCAGGTATTTAAGGTTTAGGCACCAAATGTAAAGTGTCCGGTATGCATTAATAAGCTTCTGCCGCGCCTCCTAGGTGGGCCTGCCCCGCTACCCTCACCCGCAGATGGGAGGTGCCTCCACGCGCGAGGCGGGCGAAAAGGCGGGCCCAGGGCGGGCCGGAGGCGGCAAGCTTCCGGAGTTCCTGGTGAGGGAGAATATGGCCACCCTATGCGGGCTGCGAGAGCTACCCCGGCACTTGCTGGTCTGCGAGAAATCCAACTTCGGCCACGACAAGTCACGCCACAGACATCTTGTGGAGACGCACTATCACAATTACAGGGTGAGTTGGCCGCCTGGGCTCGCGAGGCCGGAGAGGCTTGGGAGACCCGCGCTCTGGCGTTGCTGGGGGTGGGGGTGGGCGTCCCCTCACGGGGTATGTTGGAAGATGTAGTTTCCTAAGAGCTTCGAGCTGCGGGACTACAACTCCCAGTATGCGCCGGGCGCGGGTCAAGGTACCCCTGACCTAGTCCCAAAGCTGCTAGCCGTTGGCTCTAGTCCTGTCCACGGCCCAAGTTTAGTGCACTCTGAGGAGGGACTCGAAGGACAAGGCCAAGACTGGGGAGTTCAGAGGGCATGACAGCTGCGAAGGGCAGCCGCCGGCTGGCCTCATACAACTTGCTTCTGCCCCAAATCGAAGCCAGCTGTCGCCTCCTCCCCAGCACTCAATTCCTTCTCCCGTCTGCGGAGCTCCGTGCCGAGTGCAGGTCCCGGGCACTGCTGGCTTCTCTACACCGCTGTGGGGCCTTCCTGCCGGGCGTGCTGCCCTCTGTTCTCCGGGCACGGCGCGCTCCCCGCTTGGAGAAATCCGCTGCGGTGGCTCTGCTAGCAAGCAGGGCCTCAGCGGGTTGGTAACTTTGTTGCTTCTTGAAAATGTCACCCTCGTGGAATGACTTTGCAGATGTGAAAAGTCGAGGCGTCAATGAGGTTAATTATTGGTTTATCCAGGATTCTCTGAAAGGAGGGAAGAACAACCCAAATTCCCGGTCCCATTGAATAAGGCCTTTTTCACCAACCCTTTGAAGTGGCCAAGTCTCCAAAAAAACAGTGGCTTAAGTCAGTAGCGCTTTAGGTTGATCAAACTAATCTTGACTCAGGCCTGATTGGCCGGTTTCTCAACAAGTGGTGACCTTGATCCTTGGGGTTCAAGCTTTGGGAGAGCGATTTTCAAGGTGTGCAGTACCTGGGCAACACGGGAAACCGTTAGGTTTGACATCTCCGCTTCGGATGGCAAGCTTACTGCTGACAGCAGGCGGGTATGTGTACCTTAACTCGCCAGGTCCATCCGCAGGATTTTCCTGTCTATGAAATAGAGATCCAGGGCACTTCTGCTTCCATGTGACCAATTACTAAATTGATTCTGAAAGAGTACGTTCCTTATGAGCTTGGTACAAGGATAAACAAATATAGGAATATTTAATTGTCCTATATTCCCCAAAAATGTAATTGGAGTAGCAAATGAAACAGGACATAGAACATATTTTTATTTATAAAAGATATTAACAAGACCTTTCCATGAAAGTGTTTTTTCTCTTTTTCTTTCTTTCTTTCTTTCTTTTTTTTTTGCTTATTCTCTGTATGCTTGAATACAAAAATGAAAAACTTGAATTGTCAGATTTTTTGTAGAAATCTATGGAGAAGTAGCAGCCTTTGTGATAGATAGTGTATCATTCCTAAAAACCTGAGTGTTGATCTACATGAAAATAAGACTTGTTCATGTTACACATTCTAATAGGTTTCATTTCTGATTCCTGAATGTGGGATACTATCAAAAGAACTGAAAAACCTGGTCATGGCAACTGGACCCTATTACTTTGTGAAGAATTTACCTCTTTATGAGTTAATTACACATGAATTCATCAATACCTTTGTAAAGAAAGGTAAGGAAAACTGTGTAGTGGCTATGAATGTGGCAAGATGAGGAAGTGTGGTCAGATCACATCACAATGCGAGGGCTCTTGTTTTACAGAGGACCTGTGGAGACAGCTGTTGGGTCTGTGGCTGCAAGAGCGCTGTGCCCCCAGTTTCCCCACAACAGCTGTCTCAGAAGGTTGCTTTCCAGAGGCCCGCACAGCAGCTGTCCACCGAGCCCTGTTCTCACTGTGATTTGATGCCTTCTGCTCAGATTTTATGACCCTCGCCCTCTTCTGCTCATTCCTATCCCTATCAAATGGGTTGATTAGTTTATTCCAATAGTTTCCTAGGAGCCACTTGTTTGAAATTTCAGAAAGTCTTTGGGGATCCCACCCTCACTATGTAAGTTACTATACTCATAAGTAAGCAACTTATCTTATTGTAGGACTCTTGTCCGTTCTCTCCAGTGGAGCTCTAAAGAATCCTAGTTACTTGGAGCTCCTCTCATTCTGCTGTTGCTGGGTTGCTTATGAAGCTGGATGTCTTGTCCTTGGTCTCATTGACATTATTCCTTTCATCTGTTTTGAAGCTTGATACTACTTTGTTAATAGTGTGGACGCAAGCTATATTAGGCATTGTTACATATCTCATCTCATCCAATTTAAACCCTTGAAACAAATCTATGAAATAGGCTTATCCCCATTTTACTGGTGAGGAAATTGAGGCAGGGAGAGATTAGAGCTTTATTAACTTCATACAAGTTCCTGGTACATTTTGAATCTCAGCCTGGAACTCTGCCTTTCAGGTGTGTACACTTACCTAGTTGTGCCTCTCTGCCAGCATCTGCTAAGACACACACCCCATCTATAGTCCTTTTTCTGCTTGATGGTAGTCACCTTGCACAAACAGGTCTTGGGCAGGGGATTAAACTGTGCTTGGCCTTTCCTGTACTTCAGATTAGCATTGGCAGGTTTTAGGTTTACTGAGTGAGCTGAAGCAGTAATCTCAAAGATTTATTGTCATGTAAAAATAATCCACTAACTTTTTGCAGGTGTGATTTTTTTTTTTTCCTTAATTTCTCCTTTGGGCTTCCCATACAGGTTCGTGCTCTGCACTGTCATACAATACAAATATTGATGAAGATAATACTGCTGCTCTGCTGCCAAATGGTAACAACACTTTTATTTTTTCTTTAATTAAAAAATAAATACATACTGTAAAATATGTCTAATCATACAAATGTAGATAGGGTGAAGGCTCCCCTTTCATCCTCCTTCTTCCAAACTTACTTCACTTCTTAGAAGGAACTGCTGTTCAGGTGTGTTTATTCTCCTGGACATTTTCTATGGATTTATAAACACATGTAGACGTGCTTTTTTTAAAAAAAACAAATTACATTCTGTTATATTGTTTCTCAATTTGCTTTTTCCCAAGCTGTATATCTAGACATCTTTCCATATCAGAGCATGTAATTCTAACATACTATTTTTAATGTCTTGATGATTTTTCAGAGAAGAGGGATATAATAACCTGTTTATTCCTTCTTCGGTAGAAATTTAGATAATTTTCTAGATTAACTATTATAAACAATATCCTTGTATGTGTAATGTGTAAACAATGCCCTTGTATTATAAATAACATGTCTGTATGTCTAATATCCTTGTATTATAAATAAAATCCTTGTATGCAATTTATTGCACTGATATCTAACTGCTCAATTTGCCTTGCTTTCTTTTAGTCATAGAACATAAGTCATATTTTGACATCTTTTATGGAAATTATTTTATTTATAGGGAAATTAATTTTATCACTGGATAAAGACACTTATGAAGAGACTGGACTTCAAGGTCATCCATCTCATTATTCTGGCAGAAGAGTAATGAAATTTGGTAAGTATTGTGCTTCTCTGTCAGTTTCTAACAAGGTAGTCATCTTTTCATGGCAGTTTAAATTTAAATGTTTGAATTGCCTCTGTTCTCTTTGTTCAGAAGAAATATGGGGTTTTCTTGTCCTTAAAGTTTCTGACTCAAAGGGCTCTCAGTTGGGCCTCAGGGAGGATAAGATAATGCTGTTTGTCCTCAGCTACAGGCTGCACCCTATAAAGATCATAGAACTGCTATGGTCCATTAGGTATTTATGTTTTGGGCCAAAAATTCAAATTAATGAACCTAAGGTAAGAGTCAACACCTTTTTTTTTTTTTTACAGGGACAGAGAGAGAGAGAGTCAGAGACAGTGATAGATAGGGACAGACAGACAGGAACGGAGAGAGATGAGAAGCATCAATCATTAGTTTTTCATTGCCGTTGCGACACCTTAGTTGTTCATTGATTGCTTTCTCACATGTGCCTTCACCGCGGGCCTTCAGCAGACCGAGCCACCCCTTGCTGGAGCCAGTGACCTTGGGTCCAAGCTGGTGAGCTTTTGCTCAAGTCAGATGGGCCTGCACTCAAGCTGGCGAGCTCAGGGTCTCGAACCTGGGTCTTCCACATCCCAGTCCGACGCTCTATCCACTGTGCCACCACCTGGTCAGGCGACAACTTCTTAATAATGAGCTTCCTTTGGCCTGCCTGCCTTAGTGGTGCCGAGCAGAAATGCGCTCACAAGTGAGGAGGTGGTGTTCTCTTGGCACTATCTGGCGTGAGCAGTAGTAGCAAAGTTTGCCACATCCATAGGTTGATGGGAGTTGACTCTGCCCTTGGTCTTTGACCTGGGAAATGTATGAATTTTAAAACATCTGTTATTAGTTCCCAATGCTAGAAATGCCCATTAAAGGCAGAATTTTGATTTGTAAAACAAAGAGTGTAAGAACAAAATAATTTTTGCTATTCATATTCATAAAGTTTCTAAAATTTGTGCGTTTTTTTAATCTAATAGTTTTCCCACCCAAGCTCTTTATATATGAATGAAATATTTATTTCTGTTTCCATTTTTTAAAGTTATTTCCATTGATTTGATGGACTTATCCTTTAAGCCGGATTCTAAGAAGTATGAAAGAATATCTTGGTCCTTCAAAGAAAAGAAGCCATTGAAGTTTGATTTTCTTTTGGCTTGGCACCATCCAGGTAGAAAGAATAAATTATGAAATAATACTATGATTTTTTAAATCTAATTGTTAATTGAAGGGGGGAATAATGGATGATTGGTGATTCATCCCCGTGGTCAGGGATATTCTGTACACATACATGGAGACATTATTAAGGAAGCTGCTTTGGCGCCTCTCACATCCCTAAGAACCGTTATTCAGAGTAGTCTATGGTGGAGCCCCTGCCCCCCTCTCCTGGGATTGTATGTAGATCCAGAGACCCTAAGAGTGGCCCCTGAGCAGCTAACCTCTTTATTCTCATCTTCCCTCCTCCAGCTTATCTCAAATAGCCTTGGCTATAGTGTTTTCAAATAATACCAGTTATAGTTATATAAATAATGCTTATTCATTATTGCATGGTGATAGGCATGCCTTTAAAGATTAGATTAAATTTGTTGCACTTTTTAATTGATTAGAACAATCAATTCAGAGTTTGAGGTCACTAAACATGTTAATCTTCTGAGAATTGCCATGTGCCTTGCGCCTTTTAGAGGTGTATTTTTGGCCCATTACAGGATTATAATGAATCAGATCATTACAGTTCTGATGTGTAGGACTCTGTTTTGGAAAACAGGAAAGCACATGGGTCCAGTTTAGAAACATGCCTATATCTCTGCCCTTGTGGGCAGTTTCAGGTTGCTGGGTGCCCCAGGTTGCTTACGTGAGCCTTAGGTCTGTAATACTCAGTGCTTCTCCTTCTACTTATGGTAGAGATACAAGAGGGCAGAGAGACAGACATACATTTCAGCCACCTGAAGTCTTCATTGAGGACCGTCTATGCATTGGTTTCTGGAGGGTTCTCTGTTCCCAAGTCCCAGTTATTTCAAGGAATTGTCAGGGACTGTGGATGGTCTGTAATTTTGCCCTATTTGCAAGCTAAGAAGGTAGCCTGCACGGTCTCATGGTTGCTGGCAAAAGACATGAGTCAGACACAAAGGACTCAGTTTTTCACTGCTGTATCAGTGACCAGAGTATCAACATTTGCACCAGTCCACCAAGTCCTACTTCCTACAGGGCAATACACAGTCAGCCAAGTCCCAGCCCAGTGATGCTGGCACACCCATGTTGCAGGAAAGGAGACTGGAGCTTAAGGAATTCAAGTCTTTTGTCCTGGGCAGTAAGCCTGCTGACCTGTGCCCTGGAGGGAGGGAGGAAGACATTTTTTCCATTAGACTGAGCAGTAAACAAGTCTGCCATTAGCTCTAGAGGGGCCACTATTCCTGTCTTCAAGGCTGTTGGAGAATCCTGAGGATATGCTAGCTTATTGGGTTCAAAGACAAGGTTCAATTTGATTCTGTCATCATTTGGTTCCTCTTCTCTTTCTTTAATACAGATTGTGTAATCAAAAGAAAAATGTTATGAACAGCTCAGCCATAGATCATCAACCTGGCATGTAAAAGTCCCAGGTTAGATTCCCGGTCAGGGAACACAGGAGAAGCAACCATCTGCTTCTCCACCCTTCCCCCTCCTCTTGCTCTCTCTCTTCTCCGGTAGCCATGGCTCAAATGGTTCGAGCAAGTTGGCCCTGGGCGCTGAGGATGGCTCCATGGCCTTCCCTCAGTCACTAAAATAGGTCAGTTGCTGAGCAACAGCAGTGGCCCCAGATGGGCAGAGCATCGCCCTATAGGGATCTTGCCAGGTGGATCCCAGTCAGGGTGCATGCGGGAGTCTGTCTGTCTTCCTCCCTGCCTCTCACTTAATAAAAAAAAAATGTTATGAGAGATTGTACAAATATGCTCCTTTTCTGTAGAATTCACTAATTTTATTTGTGCATAAAGTAATGCTTTTGGTCTTATTTAAGTTGAAATTTTCTTATTACAGCAAATGATGAAACTCATTGGGGGTGAATCAAAGTATGCTTTTCTGGGGAAAGTTTGAAAGATGAATGTTTACAGAACTTTGGCACAAGGAACTAAATACAACTTAAATAATTTTAATTTGAATACAGCTTTGCCCATCTTCCTTCCATTTTATTTAATCCTACCTGCTTTGTAACTTTCAGATGGGATGGGGCAGTTTTAGGGATTGAAGAACTTGTGCACAATATTCAAATGGCCTTATGTGGTTTGTTTTAAGGTGTAGAAGAATCTACAATGATGTCACACTTTTCCAGTTACGGAATCCAGGAGCATCAGCCAAAAATAGCAGCGAGCACTGTGTGGGACCTGCAGTGTCCCGTGCTGCAGAGCAGCGAGCTCAGGGGCTGGCCAGAGGCGTCCTGCAGCGCCGACGAGCTCCTCAACTGGCTGGGCATCATCTTCAGTCGTGCTGAGCTGTGCGTGTAACAGCGCCTGTGTCTTGAAGGGCTCAATAGGAGCTGAATACTTTGAAAGTGATCATGCGGTGGATATAAATGTGTTTTCTCTCTTTTTTTGTGACAGAAATAATGAGCCTAATAATTTCATATCAACTTATTGCTGTCCTCAGCCGAGCACAGTTGTGGCGAAAGCTTATTTGTGTACAGTCACCGGTTTCATACTTCCAGAGAAGATATGCCTCCTGTTGGAGCAGCTGTGGTATGGGCATGTTTTGCCTTTTTCATCTTATTTGTTTGTGCCAGTGTGACATTTTAGGAGCAGTGCTACTGTTCCAAATGTCAGCACCCTGTCACATTTCTCTTTTTCTCCCTTGCGTGGGCCCACAGTATAGTAACATCATCTTAAACAACATAATTATACTCCATAGTAGGAAACTTTTATCCCCACATACTTGTCCTTATGGAAGGACAAATAGCAGAGCTTACCTGTGCTTTTTGAAAACATCTGCTCATTTTTCTTGTTCTGCTCCCCACCCCTACCCCCGATCATTTGATGCAGTTGAAGTTATAATGTCACTTAGGAAAATAGCAATACTGTACGAAAGACATCTGTTTTAAAAATTAGAGTTCTGCAAAATGTCTTACTTTTGAATGGGGTACATAACAGGAGTTAACCATCTCTGAGTCCAATTCATGTCTAAGATCAGTTCCAGCTCTAACATCCTGCAAGTCACAGCATCCGTAATAGCCAAGGATTTTATAAAGGAGGGGTCCCCAAACTATGGCCCGCGGGCTGCATGCGGCCTCCTGAGGCCATTTATTCGCCCCCGCTGCACTTCCAGTAGGGGCACCTCTTTCATTGGTGGTCAGTGAGAGGAGCACAGGATGCATCCACACCCATAGTTCCCATTGAAATACTGGTCAAGCCTGACCAGGCAGGCGGTGGCACAGTGGATAGAGCGTTGGACTGGGATGCGGAAGACCCAGGTTCGAGACCCCGAGCTCGCCAGCTTTAGCGCGGGCCCATCTGGCTTGAGCAAAGCTCACCAGCTTGGACCCAAGGTCGCTGGCTCCAGCAAGGGATTGCTCGGTCTGCTGAAGGCCCGCGGTCAAGGCACATGTGAGAGAGCAATCAGTGAACAACTAAGGTGTGGCTATGGAAACAAAAAACTAATGATTGATGCTTCTCACCTCTCTCTGTTTCTGCCTGTCTGTCTCTATCTATCCCTCTCTCTGACTCTCTCTGTCCCTGTAAAAAAAAAAAAAAGAAATACTGGTCAGTTTGTTGAGTTAAATTTACTCCTTCTTTATTTAAAATATTGTATTTGTTCCCATTTTGTTTTTTTACTTTAAGATATGTGCAGTGTGTATAGGGATTTGTTCATAGTTTTTTTTATAGTCTGGCCCTCCAACGGTCTGAGGGACAGTGAACTGACCCCCTGTGTAAAAAGTTTGGGGACCCCTGGTATAAAGTAACACTAGTTTTCTCATTTTGGGAGATATTATATAAATGAGTACTACATTATATCTATTGTCAGGAAACTCAAATCTCATACTGAAAGGTCTACAAAGTAAGCAAAATGTCTTCTTGTTCTTCACTTTGAAAATGTCTTGAGATTGAAGTTTTGAGAGTTTTTGTTATTTAAACCCAGCATTATTTTTGTTTGTTTGTTTTTTACAGGGACAGAGAGAGAGTCAGAGAGAGGGATGACACGGACAGACAGACAGGAATAGAGAGAGATGAGAAGCATCAATCATTAGTTTTTCATTGCCATCACAACACCTTAGTTGTTCATTGATTGCTTTCTCACATGTGCCTTAACTGCGGGCCTTCAGCAGATGGAGCAACCCCTTGCTGGAGCCAGCGACCCTGGGTCCAAGCTGGTGAGCTTTTGCTCAAACCAGATGGGCCCACACTCAAGCTGGCAAGCTCGGGGTCTTGAACCTGGGTCTTCTGCATCCCAGTCCCAGACTCCATCCACTGCGCCACCGCCTGGTCAGGCAAACCCAGCATTCTTTTGGACATTCATTAGTTTAGTACTTGATTTTCTTCGATAATAAGACTTAATTTTTAGAATCTAATAAATTATCCTGTGGAATCTCATTTAACAGAGACTGGAAACAGCACTGTTAAGACAGAGACTTTTCTTAAACATTTTGGGAGGGATTTTTGTTCTTTGAATCTTCCACAATGGAGGTAGCAAAAGATGAAGTTTGTTTTATGCATTTTACTTTGGTTTACCTTTACTGACTTTGTAATACACTGTCAGGCATTTAATTTGCATCTCCTAATTTTTATAAATAATAAAGGGTAAGTAAGCTTCATTGGAACATCAGAAATATCACTTAACCTAAATAAGTTAAAAAGAAAAAGGTGAACATTCCTAATTCTTCCTGTTTGTTAAGAGTTATCTTTCTTTTTCAGTCACTACTTTGATGAACCAAAGTTAGCTCCTTGGGTCACGTTGACAGTTCAAGGCTTCTCAGACAGCCCTGTTTCGTGGAGAGAAAATGAACATGGTTTTCACAAAGGAGGAGAACATTTATACAACTTTGTGATTTTTAATAATCAGGACTATTGGCTTCAGATGGCTGTTGGAGCAAATGATGACTGTCCACCATAAAAATACAAAATTTATAATCATGTTTGTCTGTTTATGCTTCTGAGATTTTTTAATGGTGAAAGGATTGTATGTTCACTCAGGCTTATGTGATGGGACATTCTCAGATAAGCACCCGTCAGCTGTCTGCTCTGATGAATTGCTGGGGCCTGTCATCAGTGACTAGACCACAGCTGATGTCTCCCTGTTGACATAAGCACAGCAGTATAATTACTCCATGGTAGAGTGAGCCACGACAAGGGGTTACGGGAGCATCAGGTTAAGATGTGTACTCTCACTCAGGAACATTGTAATGCTGGTGGTTGAGGCCAGGCAGGTTCTCACTGGATTTGGGCAGACAGTAGAGAAACTGCGAAGCCAGAAAGCGTCGGGCCATTTCTGTTTACTGGAGGCTCACCAAGACAGGCAAGTGATAAATAAAAGAAAGTATGCTAGTCACAGTAAGGGCAAAGGAGCAAGGAAAACCACACCTCACGCTGGCGGGAGAGTGATCTGGGAGAATCGCCCACAGAAAGCACCCGTAGCTTTACACAGACCACGCACATGGGGCGCTGCCATCCAGCCACGCACCAATCAGGCAAAGAGCTTGCAGCTGGTAAACCCGCAAGCAAGCCTAACAGCTGCTTTCTACCCATCCCACATCTTTAAGGTTGCTTGCCTCACAATCTATGCAACAGGTTTCTTCAATGATGGTCACTGTGTGAGGAGTGAGGTACATTACATGAGCAGAAACAGTACAGACTACAGAATTATAAAAACAAGCTGTGGGTGAAATGAGAGAGTGGTCAGCGGCACCAAGAAAGGCAAATCTTTCTGGCAGAATTCAGGCCAGATTTCTGTCCACAGACAGCTGAGTAGCAGGTACTAGAAGCTGCCCTGGGCGAGCATTCCAAACCTTACTGTCCTGCTCACCAGGATCTGCTGGTTCTGTGTGCAGCAGAATGGGATAACTCATTATGGGCCATAAAGGAACTACAACAGTGCCCTTCATAATGCTGTCTCGAGCACTCAAGGGATAATACACTCCTACCTTAGGTGGCCAGGTGCTGGTTGCCCAGGGAGTTAACTGGAGGTCTACCTCTAGCCCCCTATCCCATGGTGCTAACAAGGCCAGCCATTGTAGGTGGGGCCTGTTCAGTCCAGGGCCATGTCCATTGAAGCCATTGGCCTTTAAGGCAGGCTGTTGGGGCAGGCAGGAGCACATTGCCCTGCTGTCCAAAGCCTAGCTTGAGCAAAGCATTTTTGGTGCGTATCTGCAATTGGATGGGAGCAGCTGCCCGGTGCAGAAGGGCATCCATTGGAGCTGCCCTCACCCAATAAAGGTCTCTTCATTCAAAATCCGGAGTACTGTCCAAAAGTGGCATGTCCATCCAGTAAGGGAACTAGAGCCCCCTTCCTGTCACAGTCCCTGCTTTAAGAGTCCATTTACTGCTCAAGGATACCAGCAACCTGTGGGTAGTAGGGGATATGGTAATTCTAGTCCACCCCTAGGTCTTGAGCCCATTGCCTCATCACAAAAACTGTGAAATGGGTACCTTTGTCACTTTCAAGGACCAGCAGCTGCCTGTACACAGCACTCAGGCAGTCCAGAGCCTGTATGACTGCCCTCTGGTCAGGGTTATGGGCAGGGTAAGCAGCAAGCAGACGAGTGGCAGTATCTACATATGTGACTGCATACTGGTACCTGTCTGACTTTGGTAAGGGTCTAGTGATGTCTGTCCTCCATTGTCAGTGGAATGTGACCCCTCTGGATCTGTCCAGGCGATGTCAATGGTCTCCATGGGTGCTCCTTGAAACACACTGCACGTTGATCACAGGCTACGAGTACCTCTGCATAGGACACAGACAAGTTCCATGCCTTCACAGTAGCCCACGTAGTTTTTTGTCCCTCATGGGGTAGATGCTGGTGGAGCCACTGTACCATGTCTCCTGTGGGTGCAGTCTCCAACCATCACATGATTCCCAGGATGGGCTTAGAGGGACATGTGCTGTCACATGATACTCTGTCACCTGCTTCTGGTGTCCTATTTCCCGTAAGTCCTGTCACATGGCCTGACCCCATAGTGGACGGTGCATTACCATCCACTGCTTAATGTGCCAAGTAGCAATCAAAAGGGTCAGTCCACATTAGACAGCCCAGCTGTCAGTACAAATCACCGGAGGTGAAGGTTTATTATGGGTAACTAGCCATATGGCTCTTAATTCCGCCCATTGGCTGCTTTGACCTGTACCTATGTCCATCCAAATAGTCTCAGTGGCCGGATGGAAGGCTATGGCTGTCCACTTGGCTGGTTGGCCCCTGCTGGAACCATCAGTATACCAGGCATCCTCAGGGATGGGCATTCACCTCTCCTGGTAGCGACTGACTTCAGGTTCTGCCTCCTGAACCCCAGCTGCACCTGACTCTAAGGTCATATAGATGACTGGACCCAAGACTTCCTGCAGTTCTGCCCTCAATGGGCTGGTGCTAACAGCACAGCGTTGTTGAAGGTAGGCACCCCACTTGGCCAGGGTGGAGGTTTAGGCCATACCACTATGAGGTTTAGTTGCCCAATCTCTCCCCCATCCTGCAATAAATAGGATATGTGGTCTTGACCGTACTGGAGTTGTGATCGTAATACTCAGTGGCTAGGAGGGCAGCATACACAGCTGCCAACTATTTCTCCACTAATGACTAATGGACTTCAGCACCTTTTCACAATTGGGGCCAAAATTCAATAGGTTGCCACAAGCCCCATCCGAACCCCTCACACATGACATGGACATCAAGCTCACAAGGCCTAGCAGGATCAAACACATTCAAGGCCTGTGCCACCTTGACAACTCTCTTAGCTGCTGCAAATGCACCTTGCGCCTGCTAAGTTCAATCCCAACGAACCCCCTTCCGAATAAGGTGACATAAGGGACACAGTAACTGAGCTAAACAGAGTATAAATGCTCACCATTACCCCAACAGACCTAGGAATTCCTATAACTGCTTTACCATAGTGGGCACGAGGTAAACTATGCAACAAGAGTACATTTTGTCTTACCCAACTGCCAGGTCCTTGTAATTTGCCCTTGTTGACCACCCAGCCACGTGCTTTTATGTGAGATAGCAGGGTAGGGACTACTAGCTCCAATTCTGGAAGTCACTAGTTAGCATAATGTCATTGATATAATGATACATATTAACTGCCTCTGGTTGTTTCCATTTAGCCAGGTCAGCAGCCATCAGCCCATGACACAAGGTGGGGCTATGCAAATAGCTCTGGGGTAATACTGTAAAGGTCCATTGTCTCCCTTCTCACGTGAAGGCAAATTGTCTTGACTCTCTGCAGCTGTATCAATAGAGAAAAAAGCACTGGCCAAATCTGCCACAAAGTGGTATGTCCCCAACTCATGGCTTAGCCAATTCATCAGGTTAGCTATCAAGGGAACAGCAGCATGCAAAGGGGAAACAACTTTATTAAGTTCTTTGTAACACACTGTCATTCACCATGTTCTGCCTGATTTGCACACAGGCCACACTGGAGAATTGTTAAGTGTGCTATGGTGCTATGTGCTGGCTGGATGATCCCCACCTTTCTAGTTTGAGGATTGTCCCAGTGATTTCTTCATAGCCACCTGGCAGGCAGTATTGCTTCATTCTAGTCACACACTGGGGAACGGGTAATTGCAAGGGGGAATGTGATGCATGACCCCACAACACTGCCTTCACCACCCGGACTCACAGGCTGTACTCCCGGCTGTAGTTTCCAACCACAGTCCTTGTAAGACATCTATCCCCAATATATATTCAGGAATAGGAGATACACATACCTTATATGGCTTAGAAGGCAGTCTTCCTATCCCCAATGGAATAGCTATTGGCCTCTCTTGAACAGTTTGGCCCCTGTAACTGTCAATGGCCACTGGGGTCCCAGCAAGCCATTCTGAGTTTCCATAGAGGAGGGAACATTCTGCACTTGTATCCACCAAGGCCAATACCCACTGTACATTAGAAGGGGACCAGTGGATAGCCAGTTCCATGTGTGGCCTCTGGTCTCCACCCATCCCTGTTAGACGGGCCCCTTGGCCTTCCTCTTATTTAAACTGGAACAGCGGGTCTTGGAGGTCCTCCTTTTCTTCAGCAGTCTCCATCATATAATCTTATACTGCATCCATGCACCATCCATTTTATAGGTAGCTTCTGGGCCATTTGTTGCAGCAGTTGGAACCTCTGTCCTGGTTTAAGCTGCTGCCAAAGCTCCAAAAGAACTTTATTAGGTTTGCCATTTAATTTCTCCCTATTTTCCTCAGCTGCACTCAAATCTACCCACATCTGTGTTCAAGTAACCTTTACAGACCCATTTCTCTTGTTAGGTGGGGGAGTGGGCAGCATGGGCAGCAATCTTCACAGTTTTGCGATTCCATGCTATCTCCAGCTCCCCCAAATCTGCTACCATCTGTATAACCACATTGATGGGCTGCCCCACATAGGGGCACAGAATATCACCTAGTGATTCAAAAAAGGCTGATGAGGCACTTCAGAGGATAAAACTTCTCATCCTGGTCATAAATACTTTCTCGTCTGGAACCATGTGACCTCAGATTGAAAGCAGCATTCTTCATATCTAGGTCCCAAAAGACCCAGGGCAGTTCACTATAGTACTGCCAGTGACTCATTCCCCCCAGCAAGTCCCCAGCATTCTTCAAGACCGTAAAAATACCAGCCATCACTCATTCTAATAGTGTATGGTTTTCTGTGTTGTCATGGCAGTTCTGAAGACTCTGCCTCAAGGAGGAGTGTGTGGTAATGGTGGACAATTTCTTCATCTCTGTTCTGGAGAGCATGATGCCATCAACCCCTATGTCCCACAACCTCAGTAACCAGGCTGCCAGGGGCTCAGTGGGTTTTTGCCTAAATTGTGCCCCCAAACCTATCAGCTCTGCCTGGGCGTAGGGCTGGATCACAGAGTGCTTCACTACCTGGGTAGGGGGTTGTGCCTGTCCCTGAGGGACTCTTGGCTGCTGGGTTTTTACCTTCTTGGTGACCACTGGCTGGGCTCTGAGTCTGCGGACAGTGGTTGCAGCCCGAGCCTCCCTCTCAGAAGAGAAGTTGGAAACTCCTGCTCCCACCAACACAGAGCCACTCCACTGGCATAAATGCAGCTCTGTCTTCTGCGCTCACTTTGGCTCTCTGTCTTCTGCGCTCACTTTGGCTCACAGAATCTGAGATTCAAACTCTTGAATTTGCAGTTGTTTCTCCAATAGCTGTTGCTGCCAACGTTCAGTTTCCCAGGGAAACTGCAACTCATGAACCCGTAATTTTTTCACCAGAGACTGTTCTAGTTCCAGGCACTGTTGGTGCTCAGCCTGCATCTCATACTATAGCTCTCCTCAGCCCGCAGCCTGATCTTCAGTTCTCATATCTGCAATTCTTTCTCCAGTGACTGTTCAAGCTCATGGTATTGTTGCTACTCAGTCTGCAGCTCACCTTGGAGCTCTCAATTTCAGGCAATCTCTCACACAGAGCTATTGGTTTCCGCTCACAAGGCTGTAAAAAACACCCAGCCCACAACCCCCAAAAGGACAGCCACAGGGAGCCATATGCTGGAGAATAGTGACCACTCCTCTATCCCACCCTTCAAGGGTGTCAGCAGCTCCATACTGATCTGCTCCGAATCCTGCCCATTATTCCAGATGTAATGCTGGTGGTTGAGGCCAGGCAGGTTCTCATTGAATTCAGGTAGACAGTAGAGAAACTGTGGAGCTGGAAAGTGTTGGACCATATCCGTTTATTGGAGGTTTGCAAAGACAGGTGAGTGAATAAACAACAAAAGGAAAAGAGCTAATAAATAAAGAAAACTCTGCTTTTCACAGTAAGATCAAGGGAGCAGGGAAAACCGCACCTCACAGTGACAGGAGAGTGATCTGGGAGAAATGGCACCCAGGGAAAGCACCCACAGCCTTACATAGACCACATACATGTGGCGCTGCTATGTACCCACACACCCATCAGGCAGGCATAGTGCTTGCAGCTGGTAAACCTGTCAGCAAGCTTAACACAGCTGTTTTCCCCACAGACATGATTGTAACTTTTTAACATAACAGTAAGAAGATACCCTTATATCATACCAGACCCAAACCCTGCTTCAAGTGTTGTCCATGTGTTACCTCTAGTGCTGTGAGAACACGGGTGCAGGATATAAACAAGTTACTGAGGTCACACTGCTTGTGGACCTGTGACTTGATCTCATGCCAACTGCTTCCTAACCGTGTGTCCTCACTCTTCTGCATCTGGGTCAGGATAGAAATTTGAATACTGTATATTGTTAAAGAACAAATTAAAAAAATATTTTTTTCAGCTGTGTGGCTGAGAAGGACCAGCAGAAAACAACTACAACTTTTGGAATGCATATCAATGTATCAATGAGCAACAAACAGTCCTCAAAAACCAAGTACATTTTAAAAATTTAAAGGAAATAGAAACCCAGAGATGGAAGTAGGGTACAGATGCCATGTTTTATCCTTATTACATTTTCCAGATGTTAAACTGACCTTTGCTTTTCACAGCCTGTGGTGAGGCAGGGACAATAGAATAGTAGGCAAAGCTGAGGCCTGATGAAGGTGGGTGTGCTAATAGGAGCTCTCAGACCCCAAAAGGATAGATTTATAATAAGGATGAACCATGAATAATCTTTCCTGCCTACCCCACCCCTCACTGTCCAGGTCAGCAAGGAAGATTATGTATCTCAGAGAAAACTTTTCCCTGGAGTTTGTATATAAACACAAGCAACCCTTAGTGGGTTTATTCATACAACCTGGGTAGTCTAAAAAAGTCTCAGGCTGGAAATTTATTTTTATTTATTTTTCCACTAGGAAATAATTTCTTTTTAATGATAGCTTTTTAAATTTTTTATTGGTTTTTCTTAGAGAGAGAGAGAGAGAGAGACAGGGAGGAGAGAGATAAGAAACATCAACTCATAGTTGCTCCACTTTAGTTGTTCATTAATTGCTTCTCATATGTGCCTTGACTGGGAGGCTCAAACCAAGCAGTGACCCCTTACTCAAGTCAGCAACCCTGGGCTTCAAATCAGTGACCTCTGGGGAATGAATGTGAGCTTCCATAAAATTTGCCCCACCCTAGTGATTCTCTGAGTACCCACCCTATCCAATGCACACACCAGCCTCAATCTCTTTCAGAAGCTGTTCTTAACCTGCCTGGGCCCATGCTGCAGTTTTTTCTAAAATCTCACAAAGGTCCACAAACACCAAACAAGCAGCACCTTGGTGTGCCCTGTGCCCCCTGCTAAGCTTCCCCAGGCATGGTACTATTGACAGTAGGCTTCAGTTGACAGCATAGCCACTCCCAGTTGCCTCCAAGTTTAGCACAGGAAGCTATCAATCACATCACTTTGTAGCTCCTACCAGGTGGCCCTGGGCTGGTCACAGGCAGCTTACCTGGGCTACACCAGAGTCCCTCTCAAGAGGCCCCAGAACCAATACATTTTATGACTGACTCAGACCACACTAGTGTACCACTCAATTATCTCCACAAATAAAACACCCAAAGGGTGGACTTGGCAGACACCAGAAATTCACTACTGTGAACCCCACTCCTTGTGATCAGCCCCCCCACTATAGCTCATTTGCTGTAGTCATGGCCAATCCTCACATCCAGTCTTCCCAAGAGTCAAATCTTCCACTTCCAAGCCAACAGCAATCAAGCCTCAACTATAATAAGAGGGCATACAAAACTTAAACCAGAGACACCCCTGGAACACTCTGGTCTTCTGAGCACTGGGCTCCATAAGACATCTACTATATAAGGTCACTCTGATAACTCTAGGTGACATGGTAGATCTACTGAATACTTAGAAACAAACACAGGGAGATAGCTAAAATGAGAAGACAAATTTTAAAAAATGTCCCAAATGAAAGAACAGAACAAAAATAACTAAACAAAATAGAGGCAAACAATCTACCAGACAAGATACACTTGTTACAAGGATGATCAGTAAACTGAGGGGAAGAATAGATGAAATCATCAAGAACTTACACAGAATCTATAAAAAAGAACCAATTAGAAATGAAGAATATGATCACTAAAATGAAGAATATATTGGGGTGAATCAATATTAGATTAAATGAAACAGAGAATTGAACCAACAATTTAGAAGACAAAGTAGTGGAAAATACCCAATTGAAAAAGAAAATAAAGAATATTTTAAAATGAGTATGATTTAGGGTTTTTTTGGACAACTTCAAGTTTAGCAATATTTGCATCATAGGGTGCCAGAAGGTGAAGAAAGAGAGCAAGGATTGAAAACCTATTTGAAGAAATAATGACTGAAACCTTTCTATATCTGGTGAAGGAAATATACACACAAGTCCGGCAAGCACAGAGTCCCCAAACTAGATAAACTCAAAGAAGCCCACACCAAGGCACATAATAATTAATATGCAAAAGCTTAAAGTAAAGAGAGAATCTTAAAAGTAGCAAGAAAAAAAGCAGTTAGTTATGTACAAGGGAGTTTTCATAAGACAGTCAATTGAGCCTGACCAGGCAGTGGTGCAGTGGATAGAGCGCCGAACTGGGATGCGGAGGACCCAGGTTCGGGACCCCAAGGTTGCCAGCTTGAGCATGGGCTCATCTGGCTTGAGCAAAAAGCTCACCAGCTTGGACCCAAGGTCCCTGGCTCCAGCAAGGGGTTATTCGGTCTGCTGAAGGCCCATGGTCAAGGCACATATGACAAAGCAATCAATGAACAACTAAGGTGTCACAACAAAAAACTGATGGTTGATGCTTCTCATCTCTCTCCATTCCTGTCTGTCTGTCCCTATCTATCCCTCTCTCTGACTCTCTCTCTGTCCCTGTAAAAAAAAAAAAAAAAAGACTGTCAGTTGATTTCTCAACAGAAACTTTGCAGGCACAAAATATTCAAAGTGATGAAAAGCATCAGCCTAACACCTAGATTATTCTACTTAGCAAGGCTATTATCTAGAGTTGAAGGACAGATAAAGAGCTTCCCACACACAAAAAAAGTTAAAGGAGTTCATCACTACCAAGCCAGTATTACGAGAAATAACAATAAATCTTTAAGAAGAAGAAAAATAATATTAAAAATATGAATAACAAGGGAAAACCAGATTGAAGGTGACAGAGGACAATTTGACTTTGTGTGACGGGTATGCAACACAATTGAATGATAAGATAACCTGGAGATGTTTTCATTGTACATATGTACCCTGATTTATTGGTGTCACCCCATTAGAATTAATAATATTAAAATATATATATACAAAAAAAAAACAAACAAAAATATGAATAACAAGGCTCTGGCCAGTTGGCTGAGCAGTAGAGTGTTGGCCTGGCGTGTGGAAGTCCCGGGTTCAATTCCCAACCAGGGCACACAGGAGAAGTGCCCATCTGCTTCTCCACCTTTCTCCCTCTCCTTCTTCTCTATCTCATTCTTCCCCTCCCACAGCCAAGGCTCCATTGGAGCAAAGTTGGCCCGGGCGTTGAGGATGGCTTCATGGCCTCTGCCTCAAGTTCTAGAATGGCTCCGGCGGCAATGGAGCAATGACCCAGATGAGCAGAGCATCACCCCCTGGTGGGCATAAGAGTGGATCCTGGCTGGGCGCATGCAGGAGTCTGTCTATCTGCCATGCCCTGCTTCTAACTTTGGGGAAAAAATACAAAAACAAAATGAATAACAAAATGTCAATAACTACATACCTATCAATAATCACTTTAAATATAAATGGATTAATCTCCAGTCAACAGACACAGGGTAGCTGAATGAAGAAGAAAATAAGACCCATACATATGCTGCCTACAAGAGACCCACTTCAGATAGAATGACACACAGACTGAAAGTAAAGGGATGGGAAAAGATACTTCATGGATATTTCATTTAAACAAAAATATTTCAAAAACTTGGGGTAGTGCCTGACCTGTGGTGGCGCAGTGGATGAGGTGTTGACCTAGGAACACTGAGGTCGCCAGTTCAAAACCCTGCACTGGTCTGGTCAAGGCACATATGGGAGTTGATGCTTCCAGCTCCTCCCCCATTTCTCTCTCTCTCTCTCTCTCTCTCTCTCTGTCTCCTCTCTAAAAAAAAAAACAAAAAAAACTTGGGGTAGTAATACCTATATCAAACAAAATAGACTTTAAAATAAAGGTTATAACAAAGAACAAAAAATAACACTTTAGCCTGACCAGGCGGTGGCGCAGTGGATAGAGCGTCAAACTGGGATGCGGAAGAACCCAGGTTTGAGACCCTGAGGTCGCCAGCTTGAGCGTGGGCCCATCTGGTTTGAGCAAAAGCTCACCAGCTTGAGCCCAAGGTCACTGGCTTGAGCGAGGAGTTACTCGGTCTGCTGAAGGCCCGTGGTCAAGGCACATATGAGAAAGCAATCAATGAACAACTAAGATGTCGCAATGGCAACAAAAAACTGATGATTGATGCTTCTCATCTCTCTCTGTTCCTGTCTGTCCCTATTTCTCTCTCTGACTTTCTCTCTGTCCCTGTAAAAAAAAAAAAGAACATTTTATATACAATATCCAAGATAAGGAAACAACCTAAGTGTCCATTATAGATAAGTGGATAATGAAGAGGTAGTCCTTATATACAATGGAATATAAATAAAGAAAGAATAAATTCTTATCATCTGCAACTGTGAATGGACCTAGAAGGTATTGTACTGAGTGAAATAAGTCAGACAAAGAAAGACAAATACCATATGATTTCATTTACATATATTGTAAAGTGCCAAAAGCTACAAAATTAATATTAATATTTTAGGAAATTTAAAGAACATTTTATTAATTTGCATTAGGCGTGCAGGAAGATTTTGTAAGTGTGATTTCTATGCCTGTGTGATTAGCATCAAACTAAGATGGCCGATGGCATTGTGTTGTGAATGCAGAAGAGGAAGGAGACTTGGATTCTCTTACCTTCCCACATACCTATAGGGGAAAGGTGAATAGCTAGCCAGGTACAGGAAGAAAAAGATTAAATTAAAATCTTTTCTTATACTAATGAACCATTTATAGGCATCTGTCTCTATGGAAACTGCCCCTCCCCTCCTGAAAGCGTGTAGTTAATGTATGTATCTCTAAACAAAAGTTATAAACTTATGCTGTGATGTCAGGTTTTCTCCCCTCCCATGTATAATTAGGAGTATATAAACAGCCCTTGAACTGTTTTGGGGTCTGCACAATTGGGTCTGTGGCCCTGTGTCAGCCATATGCGGCCGGCATATTTAATAAATTTCCTCCTTTAATAAAACTTTTCAAAAACTTATTTAGACTACGTGCCTCTACGAACACCCGTGGATTTGGATACTTTAAAACACATGTGGAATCTAAAAATCAAATTAAATAATCAATTAAAACAGAAACAAACTCATAGATACAGAGAACAAACTGATGGTTGCCCAATGGGAGAGTAGGTGAGGTGAAAATGGTGAAGGGATTAAGAAGTATAAATTGGCAGTTACCAAATAGTCATGGGGTTGTAAGGTACAGCATAGAGAATACAGTCAGTAATATTGTAATATCTCTGTATAGTGCCAGGTGGTGCTAGACTTATAGAGAGGACCAGTTCCTAAGTTATGTGAATGTCTAACCATGATACTGTATACATGAAACTATTATTGAAAGTTGACTGTAATTGAAAAAATAACTCTCCTTTTTAAAGGTAGTTACAACCACTTTAGGATGCAATAGACAGGGATAAAGAGAAGGTGAGTGGTTTCGCTCAGTTACAGAAGTCTTAGTACGGAACAGAATATCCAGCTAATTCAGCAAATGTTTCTTGTGTGCCTGATCTTCGTCTACCTCTACACCCAAGGTGTTCTCATATATGAAATTATAGATGGGCTACATGTCTCCACAAAACATTAGCATCATTATTAGTGTATAAAGACTTGGTGTTTAGTGCTGATGGAATGAGAGAATGGATTGATATGGGTTTTTTTTTTTGCAGATTTATTATTATTATTATTAATTTTAATGGGGTAACACCAATAAATCAAGGTATATATGTACAATGAAAACATCTCCAGATTATTTTATCATTCAATTGTGTGGCATACCCGTCATCCAGAGTCAAATTGTCCTCTGTCACCTTCTATCTGGTTTTCCCTGTGTCCCTCCCATCCTCCATATTCCATCCTCCCCTCCCTCCCCCCACCCCGTAACCACCACACTCTTGTCCATGTCTCATAGTCTCACTTTTATGTCCCACCTATGTATGAAATCATGCTGTTCTCATTTTTTTTTTCTGATTTACTTATTTCATTCCGTATAATGTTATCAAGGTCCATCAATTTTGTTGTAAAGGATCCAATGTCATCATTTCTTATGGCTTAGTAGTAATCCATAGTATATATGTACCAAAGCTTTTTAATCCACTCTTCCTCTGACGGACACTTGGGCTGTTTCCAGATCTTCGCTATTGTGAACAATGCAGCCACGAACATAGGGGCGCATTTCTTCTTTTCGAACAGTGCTATGGTGTTCTTAGGGTATACTTCTATAAGTGGGATAGCCGGGTCAAAAGGCAATTCGATTTTTAATTTTTTGAGGAATCTCCAAACTGTTTTCCACAGTGGCTGCACCAGTCTGCATTCCCACCAGCAGTGCAGGTCGGTTTCCTTTTCTTCACATCCTCGCCAGCACTTATTCTGTGTTGTTTTGCTGATGAGTGCCATTCTGACTGGTGTGAGGTGATATCTCATTGTGGTTTTAATTTGCATTTCTCTAATGATTAGCGATGTTGAGCATTTTTTCATATGCCTATTGGCCATCTGTATGTCCTCTTTGGAGAAATTTCTATTCATTTCTTTTGCCCATTTTTTGACTGGATTGTTTGTCTTCCTGGTGTAGAGTTTTATAAGTTCTTTATAAATTTTGGTTATTAACCCTATCAGACATGCTGTTGAATATGTTCTCCCATTGTGTGGTTTGTCTTTTATTCTGTTCTTATTGTCTTTAGCTGTGCAAAAACTTTTTAGTTTGATATAGTCCCATTTGTTTATCTTGCCTTTTATTTCATTTGCCCGTGGAGATAAATCGGCAAATATATTGCTGCTACAGATGTCAGAGAGCTTACTGCCTATGTTTTCTTCTAAGATGCTTATGGTTTCCCGGCTTACGTTTAAGTCTTTTATCCATTTTGAGTTTGTTTTTGTGAATGGTGTAAGTTCATGGTCTAGTTTCATTTTTTTGCAGGTAGATGTCCAATTTTCCCAACATGGTTTGTTAAAGAGACTGTCTTTACTCCATTGTATGTTCTTTCCTGCTTTGTCAAATATCAGTTGTCCATAAAGCTGTGCGTCTATCTCTGAGTTCTCTGTTCTGTTCCATTGATCTATGTGCCTGTTCTTCTGCCAGTACCAGGCTGTCTTGAGTATAATGGCCTTGTAGTAAACCTCAATATCTGGAAGAGTGATATCTCCTGCTTTACTTACTCTTTTTAAGATTGCTGAGGCTATTCGTGTTCTTCTTTGGTTCCATATAAATTTTTGGAATATGTGTTCTATATCTTTGAAGTATGTCATTGGTAATTTAATTGGTATTGCATTGACGTTATAAATTGCTTTGGGTAATATAGACATTTTAATGATGTTTATTCTTCCTAGCCATGAGCACGGTATATGCTTCCACTTGTTTGTATCTTCCTTGATTTCTTTTATCAATGTTTTATAATTTTCCGAGTACAAGTCCTTAACCTCCTTGGTTAAATTTACTCCTAGGTACTTTATTTTTGTGGCTGCAATAGTGAAGGGGATTGTTTCCTTAATTTCTTTTGCTGACAGTTTATTATTGGTATATAGAAATGCCTCCGATTTCTGAGTATTAATTTTATATCCTGCCACCTTGCTGAATTCATTCATAAGGTCCAGTAGTTTTTTTATGGAGACTTTAGGGTTTTCTATATACAATATCATATCATCTGCAAATAATGACAGTTTTACTTCTTCTTTTCCAATTTGGATGCCTTTTATTTCTTCTTCTTGTCTGATTGCTATAGCTAGATCTTCAAGAACTATGTTGAAAAAAAGTGGAGAAAAAAGGCACCCCTGCCTGGTTCCTGATCTTAAGAGGATTGCTTTTAATTTTTGTCCATTTAGTATGATGTTTGCTGTGGGTTTGTCGTAGATGGCCTTTATCATGCTAAGGAATGTTCCCTGTATTCCCACTTTACTGAGAGTTTTGAGCATGAATGCTGGATTTTATCAAATGCCTTTTCTGCATCTATTGAAATTATCATGTGACTTTTGTCCTTCCTTTTGTTTATATGATGAATCACATTGATTGATTTGTGAAAATTGTACCAGCATTGCCTCTCCAGAATAAATCTCACTTGATCATGGTGTATGATTTTTTTCATATATTGCTGGATCCGGTTGGCTAATATTTTGTTGAGAATTTTAGCGTCTAAATTCATCAGGTATATAAGCTTATAATTTTCTTTCTTTGTGTTGTCTTTGCCCGGTTTTGGGATCAGAATTATGCCCGTCTCATGAAAGGAGTTTGGAAGTCTTCCTTCCTATTGAATTTTTTGAAATAGCTTGAGGAGGATAGGAGTTAGTTCTTCTTTGAATTTTTGATAGAATTCACTTGTGAAGCCATCAGGCCCAGGACTTTTCTTTGTTTGGAGTTTTTTGATAACTGTTTCGATTTCATTTGTTGTAATTGGTCTGTTTAGGTGTTCTGATTCTTCCAGATTGATTTTTGGAAGATTATATGATTCAAGAAATTTGTCCATTTCACCTAGGTTGCCTAATTTTTGGCATAAAGTTCTTCATAGTATTTTCTTACAATGCTTTGTATTTCTGTTTTGTCAGCTGTTATTTCTCCACTCTCATTTCTAATTTTATTTATTTGGGTCCTCTCTCTTTTTTTCTTGGTGAGTCTAGTTAAAGGTTTATCAATCTTGTTTACCTTTTCAAAGAACTAGCTTCTGGTTTTATTGATCTTCTGTATTGTTTTCTTTAGCCCCTTTGTCATTTATTTCTGCTCTGATCTTTATTATTTCCTTCCTTCTACTGGCCCTGGGCTTTATTTGCTGTTGTTTTTCTAGTTCTTTTAGATGCACGGTCAGGTTGCTTATTTGAGCTTTTTCTAGCTTCTTATGATATGCCTGTAGTGCAATGAACTTCCCTCACAGTACTGCTTTCGCTTTGTCCCATAAATTTTGTGTTGATGTATGCTCAATATCATTGGTTTTTAGAAACTTTTTTATTTCTTCTTTGGTCTCATTGTTAATCCATTCATTATTTAATAACATGTTATTTAGTTTCCAAGTGTTTGAGTATTTTTCAGTTTTTCTTTTGTGGTTAATTTCTAGTTTCATGGCATTGTGATCAGAGAAAATGCTTGATATGATTTCATTCTGCTTAAATTTATTGAGGCCATTTTTGTGTCCTAACATATGGTCTATCCTAGAAAACATACCATGAGCGCTTGAGAAGAATGTATATTCTACTGCTTTAGGGTGAAAAGTTCTGAAGATATCTATTAAATCAAGTTGATCTAGTGTCTCCTTTAAGTCTGCTGTTTCTTTATTAATTTTCTTTCTTGAGGATCTATCCAGTGTTGTTAGTGGGGTATTGAAATCCCCTACTATTATGGTATTGAGTTAATCTCGCCCTTTATATCCATCAAAGTCTGCTTTATGTATGTCAGGGCTCCTATATTTGGAGTGTAGATATTTATAATAGTTATATCTTTCTGTTGAATTGTTCCCTTTATCATTATGTAGTGTCCTTCTTTATCTCTTACTAAAGCCTTTGTTTTAAAGTCCTTTTTGTCTGATATAAGTACTGCTACCTCGGCTTTTTTTTTCATTTCCATTTGCATGAAATATATTTTTCCATCCTTTTACCTCCAGACTATATGCATCTTTTGCTTTAAGGTGTGTTTCTTGTAGACAGCATATGTATGGGTCCTGTTTCTTTATTCATGCAGCTACCCTATGTTTTTTGATTGGATCATTTAATCCATTTACATTTAAGGTTATTATTGCTATGTAGTTGTTTATTGCCATTTTATTCTTAAAAGCTGTATTCTTCTTTTGCTATATTCTTTCCTCCCTTTGAACTGTTCACAGCAGGCCTCTTAGTATCTCTTGCAAAATTGGTTTGGTTTTAATGAATTTTTGAGGCTTTCTTTGTCTGGGAAGCTCTTTATTTCTCCTTCAATTTTAAACGTTAGCCTTGCTGGATAGAGTAGTCTTGGTTGTAGGTTCTTGTTCTGCATTACTTTGAATATATCTTGCCATTCCCTTCTGGCCTCAAGTGTTTCTGGTGAGAAGTCAGATGTCATCCTTATGGGGGCTCCTTTGTAGATGATAGCCTTTTTCTCTCTAGCAGCTTTTAAAATTTTCTCTTTATCACTTAGCTTTGGTATTTTAACTATGATGTGTCATGGTGTAGACTTTTTTGGGTTTTATTTTTAATGGAGTTCCGTGTGTTTCTTGAATGTTGGAATGTTTCCCAGCTTTAATTTAGGGAAGTTTCCTGCTATGATTTGATTGAACAAAGTTTCTATTTTCTGTTCTCTCTCCTCTTCTTCAGGGACCCCTCTGATGCGAATGTTGTTTCTCTTCATGTTGTCACAGAACTCCCTTAGAGTTTCCTCACATTTTTGAGTCTCTTTTCCTTTTTCTTCTCTGCTTCTCTGCCTATGTTTATTGTGTCCTCTAACTCGCTGATTCGATCTTCAGCATCATTCATCCTGCTTTTAATTCCTTTTTTGTGGTCTTCAGTTTTGATACTGTATTTGTCATTTCTGTCTGATTCTTTTTTATTATTTCAAATTTGTTTTTTAAACTTGTTATCTCTCTTTAGGTGTTTATAGTGACTATCCATTGTTGCTCTAATTTCTTTAAGCATCCTAACTATCATTATTCTTAATTCTGCTTTTGGAAATTTGGTTATATCTGGTTCATTCTGGTCCTTCTGTGGGGACTTCTCTTGATTCATTTGGTTTGCATTTCTCTGCCTGCCCATTTTGTCTGTGTATAAGCAAGTTGTGGGCACTGGAGTCCAGTAGGTGTTGCCTTTGTGTTCTCTAGGTGTGGTCTGTCTGCATGCCCACTACCCCCTCTGATGCTGCCTCGGGCGGTTGGGTATGGGCGTTGCCAGCGCCGGCCCACTGTGGCTGTTGCTGTGATTTCTGCCTCTCCTCTGCCGGAGGGGCTGTCACTCAACCCACAAGCCTCAGCCTCAAGGGTAGAGGTGAGCACCTTTGTTCAGCTGCGGACCCAGCCTGTTTCCTGGCTTCCGCCCAGCACCCGTGTTAGAGCCTGTTCACCACAGTTTCGCGGGTTGGACGGGGCTTCTGAAGTGCTCTGAACTGTGAGCTTTTGCCCGTCCGGAGCTTTAGCCCTGCCCTTGAGGCCATGACCCTCCTGCGCAAGGTCGCAAACTGCGGTTGATTGAGCCCGGTGTGGCTGCTGGCGTGCGCTCAGCTACAAACTTTTGCTCAACCTGGGCTCTACCCTGCCCCCGTGTTCAGAGCCAACTCATGCTCGCAGGATGGCAAACAGCGGTTTCTCCGGCTGAGTGGGGCTGCTGGTGTGAGCTCAGTCTCGAGCCCCCGCTGACCCTGGTCCTAGCCCCGTCTCCTAGGTCAGGGCGGGCCTGCACAGGGTCGCAGAGCAGATCTCTGCCTGTTCCTGGCCTCCCGCTTTCCCCCTGCTGGTGGGCTTACAGGCTGGCCCACAGCTGCCGGACCACTTTTGGGCATCCCCTCTGCCCCTGCTGGGCTAGACTGAGCTCACACCAGCTGGGCCTCCGCCCCCGCCGACAGAACCGCGCTTCAGCGTCCTGCCACCACCATCCCTCCAGCAGCCCTCAGCAGAGTAGGAAGGGCCCTAATACTCCATACTGTAGACTTGGGAGCTCCCTCCCTCTAAGCAGCTCTGCTCTAATTGCCGGGAGAGCTTGTTTGCCTGGTGTCCTGTCTCCCTTTGCTGGTATTGCTAGTTCCAGGGGAAATATTCATTTTTGATTAGGGAAGTGACTTAGCCCTGGGGTTAAGGTGACTGTCCGTCAGATTGTTTCTCTTTGTGGCTTCCAGTTTACTCTCTCTTCCTGCTGCTCTGGTTCTCTCCTCTGACCCCATTCCCCAGAGCCCCGGGTGAGTGGCTGTGAGAGAGGTTTTCTGTGCTGTCCCTTTAAGAATCTTGGGTCTGAGAAAACTGTCTCTTTCTCACAAACAGTATCCTCACTTGTTTCACAGCTCAATACTGTCAAAACGCCTCTTCTAGGCTCTGGGGCTTCAAGCTGGGGCTTTGTTCCTGGGACCCAGGTCCCTCCATCTCCGCCAAACTCTCCTCCTGCCACGCAGGTCTCTCCGGGCTGCCGTTCGCTCCGGGGAGCTGGGCAACCCTCTTTGCGTTTTTGCTATTCCTACCAGTCTCAATGTGGCTTCTTCTGTGTTCCTTGGTTGAAGAGTCCACTTAGTTTAGTTCAAAGTTGATTTATCCAGATGATGGTTCTTAAAATTGAGTTATAATCCACTTTGGTTCTGGGAATTGGAAGTTGGTACATCCGTCTATTCCATCGCCATGTTGCTCCATCCAAATTCAATACGGGTTTAATGTAAGATATCTTAGCTTAAGAGGCAGGCAGAGGGAGTGCAAATTCTCCCTTCTCTGGCTTTTTTAATTCTATTCACAACCTCAATAGATTGGATGAGGCCCACCCACATTGAGGAAGGCAATGCACTTTGCTCAGTGCACCAATTCAAATGCTAATCCCATCCAGAAACTTTCTCCTAGTACAGTGGTTCTTAACCTTTTTTGAGGTACCAAACCCACCAGTTTCATATGCGCATTCATCGAATCCTTCTTTAGTGATAAATAAAATATGATTTTTTTTCCAAATTCAAGACATAGGTATGTTTTTTTACTGGTGCACACAATGAGCCGTGCATGAACTCACAACAAATTATGGTATTACTTTATTCTGACCTCATCGGCAGAGGCTTCTCTGAACCCTTGAGACCAACTCATCGAACCCCTAAGGTTCGATAGAACCCAAATTAAGAACCACTGTCCTAGTACTAGATACATCCAGAAATAATGGTTAGCCAAATATCTGATACAGCATGATCCAGTCCCGTTGATACATAAAATTAGCCATAGCACTGCCTCATGAGTTACTTTAGTCTGTCATAATGTTTATTGCGCATCTGTTTTACACTCCATAGTTATTTGTTGGGGCAGAGAGGACAGAACAAACTGATGACACAACTTTTCTTTTTGAGTAAAAGACATTTCAGAAGGACCCTGACCCCATTAGCTTTTGGCTTAAGCTGACCCAGTACACTATTATAGCCCAGGGAGCTGAATGAACACACTGGAAGGGATGGCATCTTGTCTTGGGTGAGCTGACTCTTCCCCTGGGGAGAAAGGCCACTCAGGAACTTCCTGGTCTGGGAGCTATTACCTTTGAGCCTCACTCCATCACCCATGGGCCCCAACTTAGCCATTTGGGAAGGTGTTGCTCAACAAATCAGCAACTGTTTTTGCCTCGCACATGACAAAAACCATTTCCCTCTCATGACGATTGAAAAGTTTTCTAGGAAGCTGCAGTACAGCTGACCCTTGACAACACAGATTTGAACTGCAGGAGTCCATTTATATGCTGGCTGTTTTCAATAAATATAGTGGAAAAGTTTTTGGTGATTGCAACAATTTGAGAAAACTTGCAGATGAATTGTGTAGCCTAGCAATATCAAAAAAATTTTAAGAAAATGCTAGTTATGTCAGGCGTGCATATGTACCAGTCTATTTTGCCACTTACCATCATAAAATATACACAAATATATTCTAAAAGTTTTTAATTTATTAAAATGCAGACCACACATGGTGCCATTTGTAAGGTTGGTGGACAATGGGGGATGGTCACGTGAGGAACTCAGACCCAGGACCTTTGGCTAGGGCTGCCCACAACCAAGCGCGCCAAAAAGAAACTTCCCAGAGGTCCTTGGGAAAAGAATGACTGTCAGCCAGTGAGATTTCATTACGTCATATTAGCTCACCCACCCTAGATGGACCTTTTAAATACCTCTCACACGGTTTAATTCATGTGACTTCCCTAGCCTCTGTCCCCAGGGCTAGGGAACCTCATTGTAGGGGATAAAGTCTGAACTCAATAAAGTCTTTACTATTCCACCCTTTGTGGCTCTGGCCACCTTCCTTCTTTCTCAGCGGGGAAAAATACCTTACATTTGGTGCCGAAAACCCTGGAGGAGTTAAAAGCCTGCTGGGACTGCTCCTCTCCCCATCCCCTTTAAGAAAGAATCAGGATCTTCTACCTTCTACCCACTTTGGTGCATGATGCAGTAAGTCCCTGCCTCTAGCCTCCCTCAGTTCTTTCCACCGAGGCTCCCTGTCCAAAACCGCAGCTGCGTCAGGGAAGTCTTTTCATCCGAGTGTGTGTGTGCCCGTGGAGATGTCCTGAACACATCCACTTTCCCTATCCTTCCATGGCCAGAGCTTGAGTTATGGGATGCCAATTCTCATCTCTGACCACTCCGAGGACTGAAGGAAGCCGTGGGGTCACAGGAATCTAAACCTAATCCAAAAATACTTTCAGAGTTGCCTTATCTGAAATCTCTCCCTCCCTAAAGAAGAGAAAACTGTTCTTCTACTCTGTGGCCAGGCCACAGAACCCATTGGATAATCAAAACAGGTAGCCTCCTGAAGGGACTTTCGGTTTTAACACCTTCACCAATTTAACTATGACCAAAAAAGCTGGGAGCTGATTGGAGATCCCTTACATTCAGGGCTTCTAGTTATTTGCACTCCCGTCCTAATCTCTGTGCTGCCTGTTCTACACACAGGCCTTTGTTGGCCAGAGAAACCTCACCTAAAACCCTCTGTTTGTAATCTTTCCTTCTCCGAGGACTCCCAACTCTCTCAACCTCTTGCCTGACCCCTGGGGGCGCCCTTCTCTTGACCCCTCTCTGGTCCCTCTGCAGACCTCTTTCACTCTGGTCTCTTCTGTCCAAGAACCCCCTCCCCTCCCTTCGCTAAATCCTGTTTCTCATTCACCTGCAAATACCAGTCTCTCTTTCTCCTCCCCTGCTGGCCAGGGGTCCCTCCCTTCTCCACTGTGTTCTTAAGTCCCTCCATCAGGCCATTCTCTGCCTATCATTGGTTCTTACATCGGTTTGCAGGACACCCAACCCCAATCTGCTTGCTGGAAGTTCTGACCCTGTTCTGCCGCTGGCTCCAGCATTTCCAGCTGGATCTGGGTGCTGGGCTCCCTAGGAGCCCTCCTCCTTTTATTCTCAAACCCCAAACCCCTATCTGGATCCTGTAATCATGGCATTTAAAGTTCTCAATGGTCATGGCTAGTAGGAAATGGTCGAGGCTGTTCACCAGGCCCACATGCAGCAGAAGGTAACGCTCCAAACCCAGGCTCTTGTGGCAGCCCCAAGGCCAGCAGAGCAACAGGGGCAAGGCACAGGAGGTGCCCAACCTAAGTCTGGGCCACAAAGAAAATCCCCATCAGGAGCTTGCTTTAAGTGTGGCAAGCAGGACCACTGTGCCCGACAGTATCCCTCCCTGCAGCTGCCCACTGAGCCCTGCCCTGACTGCAAGCAGTCTGGTCACTGGTGGAACAATTGCCACTTTGGGCAACAGGCTTTTTCCTCAACGCCTCTATGTGGAGGATGAGCCAGCCACGTGGGCGCATTGCTCAAACTCCTAGGACACAGCCTGGACTCAGAGACCCCAGAGTAATGCTGCAAAAACGGGTAAGTCCATCTCATTTCTTGTGGACACGGGAGCTGCCTTCTCTGTTTTTCTACCTCAATCTGGACCTCTAATTCCCTCACAGGTTTCGGTTATGGGAGTGGATGGGACCCCTTCTTTTCTCCTTCACACTCCACCCCTGACATGCGGTTTAAACAAAAATCCCCTTTTTTCACTTGTTCTTAGTTATGCCATCGTGACCTGTACCCCTTCTGGGTCGAGACATTCTTCAAAGTCTCAGAGCCACTATCCAGCTGACAGCATCTTCCCACTTACTCCTATCATTCCTCACTACCAAGAGCTCCCCCATAATCAATGTTACCCTCATTTCTAACCATGTCTCTCACCTCAAGCTTGCTCCCATGCAGGACTGCTGGCAGTCAGAACCACTGGGTCCTACTCGTCTGCGGCTCACCAAAAGGTTGGGCTCTGCAGACCCTCCTCCTGAATCCTGTCCCTCCCACCAGGAACCTGCCACCAGAGTAAGCTGAAGCAGGGAGCAATGCTGTTCAATAAGACTGGCCTGATGAAAGAAGCTTCAATCTCCTCAACCGTCTGCGAGAAAAATTAAGCAAGAATCTCTCCTTTTACAACCTGCTAAACTCCTGATGGCAGCCACTCATTTTTACCTGGGCTGCTCCTATCCTAAATCTTCTAATTATCAGCGTATAACTCATATTTGCTTTTCTTTTTTAAATTCTTATAGAACCACATCTGCGAAGTTTCTCAACTCACAGCCAAACAGATGTTCCTCCTGACTCCCCTCAAAGTCACCGCTTTATGACCTCCCCTCCTCATGACTCCCCTAACCAGCAGGAAGTAGCCAGATGAATAAACAGTGCCCCTATTCTATTTAACAAAAAAGGTCAGAATGTAAGATCGGTGGATAATGGGGAAGGTCACGTGAGGAACTCAGACCCAGGACTTTGGCTAGGGCCGCCCACAACCAAGTGCGCCAAAAGAAACTTCCCAGAGGTCCTTGGGAAAAGAGTGACTGTCTGTCAGCCAGTGAGATTTCACCATGTCATAACTGCTCACCCACCCTAGAGATCCCCTTTAAATACCTCTCACTCAGTTTAATTTGGGCGACTCACCTAGCCTCTTTCCCTGGGGCTGGGGAACCTCGTCATATGGGATGCGTGGTAGTTAATAAAGCCTTTACTATTCCACACTTCGTGGCTCCAGCCCTCTTCCTTCTTCCTCGCAGGGGAAAAATACCTTACACCTTTCACAATTGAAAAAATGTAACCAAAAGTAAAGATACAATATTAAATTATAACTGAAAATCAACTAGCGTGCATACTGTGCTGCTGGAATAATTTTATAGCCTCCTCCTTCTGCTGTCGCAGTGAGCTGGAGTGTGAGCATCCACTTAAGACCCTGTGAGATGCTAATCATCTCCAAGTGAACAACAGTTCATCTCTCCTGGAAATTTTGTATTGCAGTAAAGGAATCTATCATAGTTCCTGCATGTTTTTCACTGTGTTCAATGCAATGTCGTAAACCTTGAATAACACTATGGGACCCATAGAAGTGCCACGAGTGATGCTGGAAGTGCTTGCAAAAAGCAGAAAAAAGTCATAATATTATAAGAAAGAGTTGAATTACTTGATATGTACTGCAGGTCGAGGTCTGCAGCTGCAATTGCTCACCATTTCAAGATAAATAAATTCAGCATAGGGACCACTGTTAAAAGAGAAAAGGAAATTCATGAGCTGTTGTTTCAGCTACACTGGCAGGTGTGAAAACCTTGCATTTTCTGTGAAAAAAATTTTTTAATCTTGTATTGAAAATGCAGCTGCTATGTGGGTGCAGGATTGCTATGAGAAAGGCATACCTACAGGCTCTTGTATAATTCAAGAAAAAGTGAAGTCATTAAATGACAACTTGAAGCGACAGGAAGATGAATGATCTAAAGCCAGAGAATTCAATGCCAGCAAAGAATGGTTTGACAATTCCAGCAGGAGGTTTGACTTAAAAATGTGAAGATAACAGGAGAAGCAGCTTCTGCCAACTAAGAGGCAGGAAATAAATTTCTAAATGCTGTTAAGAAAATCAATGGACAGAAAGGTATCTACCTGAACATGTTTTTAATGCAGACAAAAATGCCCTATTTTGGAAAAAAATATCACAAAATTCATTTCTCAGTAAGGGAGAGAGCAAGCATCAGTATTTAAGACAGGAAGAAATAGGCAAAGCCTACTGTTTGGTTCAAGTGCGCTGAGGACCACCCTTACCTGTAAAGCTCCCAGCCACTGAGCTGTGGACGGGAAAAGCAAACACCAGCTACCAGTCTCAGTTGTACAGCAAGAAGGCCTAAACGAGAGCACTTTTTCTGGATTGATTCCATAGATGCTTTGTCCCTGAAGTCAGGAAGTACCTTGCCTTTGAAAATTCTCTTGATATTGGACAATGCCCCTGACCACTCAGAACCCCATGAGTTCAACACTGACAGTGTCAAAGTGGTCTCCTTGCCCCAAACCCCACCCGACATCTCTAACTCAGCCCTTAGATCAGGGGTCAAAAGGACCTTTAAGACTTACAGTTCTCTATGGAAATGATTGTCCATGCTATGAAAGAGAATACTAATAGAATACATGGAAATCCAGAAGGATTACACCAGTGAAGATGCCATTATTGTTACAGAAAAATTCATTTAAGCCATCAAGCCTGAAACAATAAATTCCCGCTGGGGAAAACTGTTCAGATGTTGTACATGACCTCATAGGATTTACAATTGAGCCAATCAAGAAAACCATGAAATAGATTGTGGATATGACCAAACACAGTGGGGAGGGGTGAAGGGTTTCAAGAGATGGATCTTGCAGAAATTCAAGAGCTAATAGACACTACAACTGAGGAATAACAGAAGACAACTTGATGGAGAAGAGTTCTTCCAAACCAGTGCTAGACAACAGGTGGAAGATGTAGGAAAAGCAGAGTCAGAAAACAGATTGATATTAGACCCTCTCTGCCTCAGCACCTCTGAAACAGCAAGCCAACTTCTTCTCTGCTGCCTATGCTCTATAATGACAGCAAGGATGAAGACTCTTGTAATGATACACTTTCACTTAATGAGTAGTAAATACTCATCTGCTTTACAGTTAATAAATATCTGTTGTGTGTGAGTGACTTCAGGTGAGAATCTAATAAGTGTACAGTAAGAACTGTATGAGACATTTTTGTGTCACCATTATTGTCACCTAAGTATTTATCGTGTACTCCTGATGTAGAATATTCATCATGTAGAACATTGTGCTCTTTTATAGAAGACTTTTATAGAAGTGGATAGCCTATCCTTATGTAGGCTTAAATTGAGTGATACTTGGTGTAAAAAATGAGTTCGTTTTCTTACTGTTTTATAACTTTGCATTCAAAGAATTATATTATCGTATATAATGCTTCTCTCCCTCTCTCTTGCTCTCTATTTTTGCCTCATAATTGGAGATACTAAATATCAACATATCATCACAGGTAAGCATTTTTTTAAAAAAAGTAACAGTGTTTTCAATATGTATTATAAATACTGTATGCCATAAAAATTTTTATAATGACTTATTCATTAGTATATAGGCTAGATTACCTGAAAGTAACTTGATTCTCATTATTAGTGCATAAATTGTTATACCGGCAATAAATACAATTTTTTTTTTTACATTGTCCTTTCATTTTTTATGTCTTCCATGTTTTGTATCATGTAAGGTGATATTGATGTAGGTAATGACACAGAACTCACCTTGTACACATATCCTATAACTTATGGTATCTATAAATACAGTACAGTTCTATAAATGTCTTTTCTCTTAATGTTTTCTTTTCTCTAGCTTACTTTATTACAAAGATACAACATGTAAAACATATAACATACAAACTATGTCTTAATCGAATATTTATGTTATAATAAGGCTTCCAGTGAACAATGGGCTATTAGTAGTTAAGTTTTGGGGGAGTCAAAAGTTAAATGTGATTTCTAGTTGCACAGGGGTTGGCATCTCTAACCCCCTCGTGTTGTTAAGGGGTTCAGTGTACTTTATAGAAATAATAATTTTCTTAATTATAGCCCTGTGCCCAATTTATGGAATAGCAATTCATGCATTGCTCTTATAGAGTTGGTATATTTATGTTAGGACAGGGGAGACTTACAAGAAAAGGTGGTTGGACTTGAGATAGGACAGAGTATTTTTTCTTTCTCCCCTTTTTTGTAAACTGAAAATAATTATTTTTAAATTTTTCTTAAATTAATTTTAATGGGGTGAAATTAATAAATCAGAGTACATATGTTCAAAGAAAACATCTCCAGGTTATCTTATCATTCTACTATGTTGCATACCCATTCCCAAAGTCAAATTGTCCTCTGTCACCTTCTATCTGGTTTTCCCTGTGCCCCTCCCCTCCTCCCTATCACACCCTCTCTCCCCTCCCCCCCACCCCATAACCACCACACACTTGTCCATGTCTCATAGTGTCACTTTTATGTCCCACCTATGTATAAAATCATGCTGTTCACAGTTTTTTTCTGATTTACTTATTTCACTCAGTATAATGTTGTCAAAGTCCATCCATTCTGTTGTAAATGATCCGATGTCATCATTTCTTATGGCTGAGTAGTATTCCATAGTATATATGTACCAAAGCTTTTTATTTTTTTTCAAAGTTTTTATAAATTTTATTTTATTCATTTTAGAGAGGAGACATAGAGTGAGAGAGAGTGAGAGAGAGAGAGAGAAACAGAGAGAGAGAGAGAGAGAGAGAGAGAGAGAAAGGGGGGAGGAGCTGGAAGCATCAACTCCCATATGTGCCTTGCTCAGACCAGTGCAGGGTTTTGAACTGGCAATCTCAGTGTTCCCAGGTCGACACTTTATCCACTGCGCCACCACAGAACAGGCTGTACCAAAGCTTTTTAATCCACTCTTCCTCTGACGGACACTTGGGCTATTTCCAGATCGTCGCTGTTGTGAACAATGCTGCCACGAACATAGGGGCGCATTTCTTCTTTTCGTAACAATGCTATGGTGTTCTCAGGGTACATTCCTATAAGTGGAATAGCCGGGTCAAAAGGCAGTTCGATTTTTTATTTTTTTAATTCATTTTAGAGAGGAGACACAGAGTGAGAGAGAGAGAGAGAGAAAGGGGGGAGGAGCTGGAAGCATCAACTCCCATATGTGCCTTGACCAGACCAGTGCAGGGTTTTGAACTGGCGACCTCAGTGTTCCCAGGTCAACGCTTTATCCACTGCGCCACCACAGGTCAGGCAAGGCAGTTCGATTTTTAATTTTTTGAGGAATCTCCAAACTGTTTTCCACAGTGGCTGCACCAGTCTGCATTCCCACCAGCAGTGCAGGTCGGTTTCCTTTTCTTCACATCCTCGCCAGCACTTATTCTGTGTTGTTTTGCTGATGAGTGCCATTCTGACTGGTGTGAGGTGATATCTCATTGTGGTTTTAATTTGCATTTCTCTAATGATTAGCGATGTTGAGCATTTTTTCATATGCCTATTGGCCATCTGTATGTCCTCTTTGGAGAAATTTCTATTCATTTCTTTTGCCCATTTTTTGACTGGATTGTTTGTCTTCCTGGTGTTGAGTTTTATAAGTTCTTTATAAATTTTAGTTATTAACCCCTTATCAGACGTGCTGTTGAATATGTTCTCCCATTGAGTGGTTTGTCTTTTATTCTGTTCTTATTGTCTTTAGCTGTGCAAAAACTTTTTAGTTTGATATAGTCCCATTTGTTTATCTTGCCTTTTATTTCATTTGCCAGTGGAGATAAATCGGCAAATATATTGCTGCTACAGATGTCAGAGAGCTTACTGCCTATGTTTTCTTCTAAGATGCTTATGGTTTCCCGGCTTACGTTTAAGTCTTTTATCCATTTTGAGTTTGTTTTTGTGAATGGTGTAAGTTCATGGTCTAGTTTTATTTTTTTGCAGGTAGATGTCTAATTTTCCCAACACGGTTTGTTAAAGAGACTGTCTTTACTCCATTGTATGTTCTTTCCTGCTTTGTCAAATATCAGTTGTCCATAAAGCTGTGGGTCTATCTCTGAGTTCTCTGTTCTGTTCCATTGATCTATATGCCTGTTCTTCTGCCAGTACCAGGCTGTCTTGAGTATAATGGCCTTGTAGTAAACCTCGATATCCAGAAGAGTGATATCTCCTGCTTTACTTACTCTTTTTAAGATTGCTGAGGCTATTCGTGTTCTTCTTTGGTTCCATATAAATTTTTGGAATATGTGTTCTATATCTTTGAAGTATGTCATTGGTATTTTAATTGGTATTGCATTGACGTTATAAATTGCTTTGGGTAATATAGACATTTTAATGATGTTTATTCTTCCTAGCCATGAGCACGGTATATGCTTCCACTTGTTTGCATCTTCCTTGATTTCTTTTATCAATGTTTTATAATTTTCCGATTATAAGTCTTTAACCTCCTTGGTTAAATTTACTCCTAGGTACTTTATTTTTGTGGCTGCAATAGTGAAGGGGATTGTTTCCTTAATTTCTTTTGCTGACAGTTCATTGTTGGTATATAGAAATGCTTCTGATTTTTGAGTATTAATTTTATATCCTGCCACCTTGATGAATACATTTATCAGGTCCAGTAGTTTTTTGATGGAGACTTTAGGGTTTTCTATATACAATATCATATCATCTGCAAATAATGACAGTTTTACTTCTTCTTTTCCAATTTGGATGCCTTTTATTTCTTCTTCTTGTCTGATTGCTGTAGCTAGGACTTCCAAAACTATGTTGAATAAGAGTGTCGAAAGGGGGCATCCCTGCCTGGTTCCTGATCTTAAGGGGATTGCTTTTAATTTTTGTCCATTTAGTATGATGTTTGCTGTGGGTTTGTCATAGAGGGCCTTTATCATGTTAAGGAATGTTCCCTGTATTCACACTTTACTGAGAGTTTTGAGCATGAATGCTGGATTTTATCAAATGCCTTTTCTGCCTCTATTGAAATTATCATGTGATTTTTGTCCTTCCTTTTGTTTATGTGATGAATCACATTGATTGATTTGTGAATATTGAACCAGCCTTGCCTCTCCAGAATAAATCCCACTTGATCATGGTGTATGATTTTTTTCATATATTGCTGGATCCCATTTGGCTAATATTTTGTTGAGAATTTTAGCGTCTAAATTCATCAGGGATATAGGCCTATAATTTTCTTTCTTTGTGTTGTCTTTGTCCAGTTTTGGGATCAGAATTATGCCCGCCTCATAAAAGGAGTTTGGAAGTCTTCCTTCCTATTGAATTTTTTGAAATAGCTTGAGGAGGATAGGAGTTAGTTCTTCTTTGAATTTTTGATAGAATTCACTTGTGAAGCCATCAGGCCCAGGTCTTTTCTTTGTTGGGAGTATTTTCATAACTGTTTTGATCTCATTTGTTGTAATTGGTCTGTTTAGGTGTTCTGATTCTTCCAGATTGATTTTTTGAAGATTATATGATTCAAGAAAATTGTCCATTTCATCTAGATTGTCTAATTTTTTGGCATAGAGTTCTTCATAGTATTTTCTTACAATGCTTTGTATTTCTGTTTTGTCAGTTGTTATTTCTCCACTCTCATTTCTAATTTTATTTATTTGGGCCCTCTCTCTTTTTTTCTTGGTGAGTCTAGTTAAAGGTTCATCGATCTTGTTTACCTTTTCAAAAAATCAGCTCCTGGTTTCATTGATCCTCTGTATTGTTTCCTTAGCCTCTATGTCATTTATTTCTGCTCTGATCTTTATTATTTCCTTCTTTCTACTGGTCCTGGGCTTTATTTGCTGTTGTTTTTCTAGTTCTTTTAGATGCAGGGTCAGGTTGCTTATTTGAGCTTTTTCTAGCTTCTTATGATATGCCTGTAGTGCAAGGAACTTCTCTCTCAGTACTGCTTTTGCTGTGTCCCATAAATTTTGAGTTGATGTATGCTCATTATCATTCTTTTCTAGGAACGTTTTTATTTCTTCTTTGATCTCATTGTTGATCCATTCCTTATTTAATAACATGCTATTTAGTTTCCAACCGTTTGAGTATTTTTCAGTTTTTATTTTGTGGTTAATTTCTAGTTTCATGGCATTGTGATAAGAGAAAATGCTTGATATGATTTCAGTCTTCTTAAATTTATTGAGACCATTTTTGTGTCTAACATGTGGTCTACCCTAGAAAATGTACCATGAGCACTTAAGAAGAATGTATATTCTATTGCTTTAGGGTGAAAAGTTCTGAAGATATCTATTAAATCGAGTTGATCTACTGTATCCTTTAAGTCTGCTGTTTCTTTATTAATTTTCTTTTTTCAGGGTCTATCAGTGTTCTTAGTGGGATATTGAAATCCCCTACTATTAATGTATTGCTGTTAATCTCGCCCTTTATATCCATCAAAGTCTGCTTTTTGTATGTTGGGGCTCCTATGTTTGGTGCATAGATATTTATAATTGTTATATCTTCCTGTTGAATTGTTCCCTTTATCATTATGTAGTGTCCTTCTTTATCTCTTATTACAGCCTTTGTTTTAAAGTCCATTTTTTCAGATATAAGTATTTCTACCCCGGCTTTTCTTTCATTTCCATTTTCATGAAATATTTTTTTCCATCCTTTTACCTTCAGTCTATGTGCATCTTTTGTTTTAAGGTGTGTCTCTTGTAGACAGCATATGTATGGGTCCTGTTTCTTTATTCACGCAGCTACCCTATGTCTTTTGTTGGATCATTTAGTCCATTTACATTTAAGGTTATTATTGATATGTAGTTGTTTATTGCCATTTTATTCTTAAAAGCTGTATTCTTCTTTTGCTATATTCTTTCCTCCCTTTGAACTGTTCACAGCAGTCCCCTTAGTATCTCTTGCAGAATTGGTTTGGTTTTAATGAATTTCTTGAGGTTTTCTTTGCCTGGGAAGCTCTTTATTTCTCCTTCAATTTTAAACGTTGGACTTGCTGGGTAGAGTAGTCTTGGTTGTAGGCTCTTGTTCTGCATTACTTTGAATATATCTTGCCATTCCCTTCTGGCCTCAAGTGTTTCTGTTGAGAAGTCAGATGTCATCCTTATAAGGGCTCCTTTGTAGGTGATAGCCTTTTTTTCTCTTGCAGCTTTTAAAATTTTCTCTTTATCTCTTAGCTTTGGTATTTTAACTATGATGTGTCTTGGTGTAGATTTCTTTGGTTTTCTCTTTAATGGAGTTCTGTGTGCTTCTTTAATGTGTGAAATGTTTTCCAGCCTTAATTTAGGGAAATTTTCTGCTATGATTTGATTGAAAAAGTTTCTATTTCTTGTTCTCTCTCCTCTTCTTCAGGAACCCCTCAGATGCAAATGTTGTTTCTCTTCATTTTGTCACAGAGCTCCCTTAGAGTTTCCCTTCATTTTTTGAGTCTCTTTTCTTTTTTCTGCTCTGCTTCTGGCTGTGCCTTTGTTTATTGTGTCCTCTAACTCACTGATTTGATTCTCAGCGTCATTCATCCTGCTTTTAATTCCTTCCATTGTGGTCTTCAGTTTTGATACTGTATTTGTCATTTCTGTCTGATTCTTTTTTATTATTTTAATTTTGTTTTTTATACTTGTTATCTTTTTTTTTAGGTGTTCATAGTGACTATCCATTTTTGCTCTAATTTCTTTAAACATCCTAACTATCATTATTCTAAATTCTGCTTCTGGAAATTTGGTTATATCTGGTTCATTCAGGTCCTTCTGTGGGGATTTCTCTTGATTCATTTGGTTTGCATTTCTCTGCCTGTCCATTTTGTCTGTGTTTAAGAAGGTTGTGGCCACTGGAGTCCAGTAGGTGTTGCCTTTGTATTCTCTAGGTGTGGTCTGTCTGCAGGCCCACCACCCCCTCTCCCGCCCACTGTGGCTGTTGCTGTGATTTCAGCCTCTCTTCCCTGGGAGGGGCTGTCACACAAGCCACAAGCTTCAGCTCCAAGGGTAGAGGTGAGCACCTTTGGTCAGCTGTGGACCCAGCCTGTTTCTGGGCTTCTGCCCAGCCCCCGCAGTCAGAGTTTCTCTGGTCGGACAGGGCTGCTGACGTGCTCTCAGCTGTGAGGCATTTCCCGTCCGGAGCTTTAACTCTGCTCTCGAGGCCAGGGCCCTCCTGCGCAGGATCGCAAACTGCGGTTTATTGGGTCGGGCGTGGCTGCTGGCATGTGCTCAGCTGCAAACTTCCACTCGTCCCGGGTTCTAGCCCCGCCCCCATGTTAAGAGCCAACCCATGCACTCAGGATTTCAAACCACCGTTTCTCGGGCTGTTGGGGCTGTTAGCATGAGCTCAGTGCGAGCCTCCGCCGGTCCCTGGTCCTAGCCCTGTTTCCGTGGGAAGGGCCGGCTTGCGCAGGGTCGCAGAGCAGATCTCTGCCCATTCCTGCCCTCCCGCTTTTCCCCTGCAGGTGGGGCTACAGGCAGGCCCACAGCTTCTGGACCGCTTTTGCACGTACCCTCTACCCTTGCTGGGCTAGACTGATCTCACACCGGCTGGGCCTCTGCCTCTGCCGACAGAACTGCGTTTCAGCATCCCGCCGCCACCGTCCATCCAGCAACCATCAGCAGAATGGGAAGGGGCCCCGCAGTTCAGACCCTAACACTCCATACTCTAGACCTGGAAGCTCCCTCCATCTAAGCAGCTCTGCTCTAAGTGCCACAGGAGAGCTTGTTTGGCTGATGTCCTGTCTCCCTTTGCTGGTATTGCTAGTTCCAGGGGAAATATTCATTTTTGATTAGGGAAGTGACTTAGCCAAGGGTTAGGGTGACTGTCCATCAGAATGTTTCTCTCTGTGGCTTCCAGTTTACTCTCTATTCCTGCTGCTCTGGTCCTCTCCTCTGACCCCGTTCCCCGGAACCCCGGGTGAGTGGCTGTGAGAGAGGTTTTCTGTGCTGTCCCTTTAAGAATCTTGGGTCTGAGAAAACTGTCTCTTTCTCACAAACAGTATCCTCACTTGTTTCACAGCTCAATACTGTCAAAACGCCTCTTCTAGGCTCTGGGGCTTCAAGCTGGGGCTTTGTTCCTGGGACCCAGGTCCCTCCATCTCCGCCAAACTCTCCTCCTGCCACGCAGGTCTCTCCGGGCTGCCGTTCGCTCCGGGGAGCTGGGCAGCCCTCTTCGCTTTTTTGCTATTTCTATGAGTCTCAGTGTGGCTTCTTCTGTGTTCCTTGGTTGAAGAGTCTACTTAGTTAATTCAAAGTTGATTTATCCAGATGATGGTTCTTAAAATTGAGTTATAATCCACTTTGGTTCTGGGAGTTGGAAGTTGGTACATCCGCCTACTCCATTGCCATCTTGCTCCTTCTCCTATTTTTAATTTTTTTTCTGAAGTTAGAAGCAGGGAGGTAGAGTGATAGATGCCGTTATGTGCCCCGTCCAGGAACTACCTGGCAAGCCCCTATGGTGTGATGCTTTGCCCATCTTGGGCCACTGTGAGTCAAACAAGGTATCTTATGCCTGAGGCGAGGCTATGGAGCCATCCTTAGCGCCCAGGGCCAACTTGCTCTAACTGAGCTATGGCTGCAGGAGATGAAGAGAAAAATAGAGAGAAGGGAGAGGGAGAAAGGTGGAGAAGCAGATGGTTGCTTCTCCTGTGTGCCCTGACTGGGAATCAAACTGAAGACATCCATACATCGGACCGATGCTCTAGTGCTGAGCCAACCAGCCAGAACCTTTCCTTCTTTTTTAATATCCACATTAGGTGGGATGAACATTCCTCCTCTTATCCTACCCTCAGTGACAGCAGCTCTCTGAGTGTGAAATTTGTCACAATCACTGAGCCATCAGCAGGGAAAGCCTCAGAGAGAATGTTGGCTCTTTGAAGTTCAGGGCCGGGACATGTGGGCTGTCACTTTATCAGCATCTGTAAGCTCGTCCAGAGGAAGAAGCAGGCACAGAGCAAAGGTAGATTCCTGAAGACTTCCTTTGTTTCCCGCAACAAATGAGGTAAGTTGGAGCCCTTTCATTTTTGAAGAGCTCACAAATGATTGACAGCCTCAAGACAGTGAATTCAGCAAAGTCTTAGTAACGTTCTTGGCTCTTAGACTACGCTGCCTGATAGTCTACTGAGCGAGAAGCCCGGATAGGATTTGGAGATCTTGAGCGTGCTGGGTGAGGCATGGGTCCCGCAGCAGCAAGCCTTTGCCAGGTTCTCTTAGGCCTCTCACAGGCCTCAATCTCTTTGTTACTGAGGGCAAGTTGTAGGCATAAAATGCCTTCTGAACTTCCAAAGCCTGTCTCTGTTTCTCAACCAATAAACTTTGCCTCCGTTTTATTTTTAATCCAAAGTTCTCAGTTAAAAGTACCAGCCATCATATTTGACTTTATAATAACAGCTGACATTTACTGAGAGCTTGCTCTGCATTCTGGCTAAGCATTTTGTACATGTTTCCTCAGCAAGTGCTCACTAAAGAGACTTGAAGCAGGTGTTACATTCTACAGGAAACGTTAGAGAAATTGAGTTATCTTCCCAAGACTACGTGGCTAAGTCAGCAGTGACTTGAAAATTGCAAATTGTTTGATTCCATAGCTGGACTTTAAACATAAAAGTGTACCTATCTCTCTCAAATTCCCTTATTTATGTTTGACTATCAAAGTGAGGTTGCGAAGTTAAAAAAAAATTATTTCAGTGATCTGTTATTAGGTAATAAATCACTCCCAATACTTATAGGCTTAACGATTTATTGTTTAAATAACAGTTGATTACTTGTCATGACACTGCCATTGACACTGAGGTCTTCTGTTTCACCTGATGATGGGTTGTTCAAAATGGCCTCACTTCCACAGCTTGGCAGCCCATGCTGGTTATTGACTTGAATGGAGTACAACAGGGCTGTTGGCCCAGGACTTCAGTTCTCTCTTACATGGGTCTATCTATGTAGCTGCTTAGTCCTCTTCACAGCATGTTGACAGGGCTCAGGAAGGAAAAGTGTTCATCAAGCCTTCAATTTTAGGATACTTGCTAATGGCCAGGTTAGTCTCATGATTAAGACCTGTGTCAGTGTGGGAAAATACACTACATATGAATCTTGGGAGATGTAGGGAATTGGGAGCCACCAAAGTATCAGTAACAGACATTTTGTGATAATAGTTGTTTGTCTGAGAAGTATCCTCCTGTTTCCCTTGGGCTGATAACAAAGCTCATCAATTAACATTTCTTTCTTTTCTTTTTTCTTTTAGTGACAAGAAGGGACAGAATCCTGCATGCACTCTGACTGGAATCCACCCAGAAACCCCTGTCTGAGGCCAATGATGCCCGAAACAACTGAGCTATCCTCAGCACCCAGGGCTGACACTCAATCCAATTGAGCCACTGACTGTGAGAGGGGAAGAGAGAGAGAAGGGGGCGATGGTGGGGAAGAGAAGCAGATAGCTGCTTCTTATGCTTGCCCTGACCAGGGGTCAAACCTAGGATGTCTGCAGACCGAACTGATGCTCTATCCACTAAGTAATTTGGCCAGGTCCTTATTGAGTGTTTTAAACATATATGGATGCTGTATCTTATCCAATGCCTTTTCTCCATCTATTGATAAAATCATATGATTTTTGTCCTTTGTTTGTTGATGTGGTGTATTATGTTGGTCAATTTATGTATGTTGAACCATCCTTGTGCTCCTGGAATGAATCCCACTTGATCATGATGTATAATTTTTTTCAATGTGTTGTTGTATTTGATTTGCTAGTATTTTGTTTGGGGTTTTTGTAACTGTATTAATGAGAGTTATTGGTCTGTAGTTTTCATTTTTCTGTTGTCCTTGTCAGGTTTTGTATCAGGGCTATATTGGCTTCATCATATGTGTTAGGGAGTATTGCTTCTTCTATTTTTTGGAAGACTTTGAGAAGCATAGGTACCACATATTCTTTGAATGTTTGATAGAATTCACTAGTGTAACCATCTGGTCCTGAACTTTTATTTTGGGGAAATTTTTTGACAGTTGTTTTTCTTTCCTCCCTGTTTATGGGTCTATTTAGGTTTTCCACTTCTTTGTGACTCAGTCTAGGAAGGTTGTATAGTTCTAGGAACTTATCCATTTCTTCTAGATTGTTAAATCTGGTGGTACATAAATATTTATAGTATTCTAATATGATCCTCTGTATATCTATGATGTGTGTGGTAATTTCTCCTCTTTCATTTTGGATTTTGTTTACATGAGTCATTTATCTTTTTTCCTTAGTGAGTTTAGCCAGAACTTTGTCAAATTATTGATCTTTTCAAAGAACCAGCTCTTCGTTGTATTATTAATCTTTTCTCTAGTTCTTTTTGTTGTTGTTGTTGTTCTCTGTTTCACTTATTTCCGCTGTAGTTTTTACTATTTCTTGTCTTCTGCTGACTTTGGGTTGTCTTTGTTCTTCTTTTTCTAGTTCTTTCAGATGTAATTTTAGGTTGTTTACTTGGGATCTCTCCTTTTTTATATAAGCATTTAATGATATAAACTTCCCTCTTATTACTGCTTTCACTGCATTCCAGTTTTGAATGTCATGTTGTCATTCTTGTTTGTCTGCATATATCTTTTAATTTATGATTTTATTTATTCTTTGACCCAGTCATTTTTTAGAATTATGTTGTTTAATTTTTAAATTTTTGTGGATTTCCTTTCTTCCTTTTTGCAGTTGAATTATCATTTCAAAGCCTTATAGTCAGAGAATATGCTTAGTATTATTTCAATCTTTTTGAATTTGTTGAGGTTAATGTCGTGGCCCTACATATGGTTTATCCTTGACAGTATTCCATGCACAGTGAAAAAATGTATAATTTTATGTTCTGGGATGAAATGTTCTATAAATGTCTATTATGACCATTTTGTCTAGTGTATGATTTAAGGCCAATTTTTCTTTATTGAATTTACATTTGGATGATCTATTAAAAATTATCAATGATGTGTTGAGATCTTCAAGTATGATTGTGTTTTTGTCTGCTTCTACTTTTAGATCAGTTAGTAGATGTCTTATATATTTTGTACTCCCTGATTCAGTGTATATAAATTAAGAAGTGTTATGTATTTTGATACAGTGTTTTCTTTATCATTATGAAATGTCCATCTTTGTCTCTTGTTACCTTTGTTGTCTTGAAGTCAGCACTCTCAGATATTAGTATGACTACACCTGCTTTTCTTTGGGTATTGTTTTTTTGGAGAATTATTTTTCAACCTTTCATTTTGAGTCTACTTTTGTTCTTGCAATTTAGATATGTCTCTTGAAGGCAGTATACAATTGGTTTCTGTTTTTGTTTTGATTTGTTTTTCTAAAGTGAAAAGTGGGTAGGCAGAGAGACAGACTCCCACATGCGCCCAACCAGGATCCACTGGCAAACCCACTAGGTGGTGATGCTCTGCCCCCCTGGGTCATTGCTCCATTGCAACCAGAGCCATTCTAGCACCTGAGGCAGAGGCCATAAAGACATCCTCAGTGCCTGGGCTTAGTTTGCTCCAATGGAGCCTTAGCTGTGGGAGGAGAAGAGAGAGAGAGAGAGAGAGAGAAAGAGAGAGAGAGAGAGAGAAAGAAAGGAGAGGGGAAAGGGTGGAGAAGCAGATGGGTGCTTCTCCTGTGTGCCCTGGCTGGGAATCAAACCTGGGACTTCCACACACCAGGCTGACGCTCTACCACTGAACAAACCAGCTAGGGCTGGGTTTTGTTTTTTGATTCAATCTGCTACTCTGTGCCTCTTTATTGGTGAATTCAATTCATTTCTATTTAGGGTAATTATTGACACTTGAGGATATCCTATAGCAATTTTATGTTTTGTTTTCTGATAGCTCTGTGTCTCCTTTAGTATTTCTCCTTTTTGTTTCTGTCAGTTATTTTTGTTTGGTGGTATTCCATACTTCTTTCTCCTGTTTCTTCTTTTCTAAGCTGTGTGATTTAGTATTGTTTTTTTTTTTTTATGGTGGTTACCATTAGGCTATATTTGTTTTGTTTGGTTTTGTTTCTTTTGACAGAGAGAGAGTGTCAGAGACAGGGACAGATAGGGACAGACAGACAGGAAGGAAGAGAGATGAGAAGCATCAATTCTTTGTTGTGGCATCTTAGTTGTTCATTGACTGCTTTCTCATATGTGCCTTGATCTGGAGGCTACAGCCTGAGCCAGTGACCCCTTGCTCAAAATGCCAACCTTGGAGTTTTGAACCTGGGTCCTTCGTGTCCCCGTCTGGTCCTCTATCCACTGCACCACTGCCTGGTTAGGCCCATTAGGATATTAATAGAAACATTTTTATATGGACAATAGTCCTTTGTCTTGGCCTGACCTGTGGTGGCACAGTGGAAAAAGCACCGACCTGGAATGCTGAGGTTGCCAGTTTGAAACTCAGGGATTGCCTGGTCAAGGCACATATGAGAGTTGATGTTGCCTGCTCCTCCCCCCTTCTCTCTCTCTCTTCTTAAAAATGAATAAATAAAAAAAGCTAAAATAATAAAACTAAAAAAAGAGTCCTTTGTCATAAGCTTGCTTCTGTACTCCATCCTTTTTTGCTACTGCAGATCTTTCTCCTTTTTTTTTGTAACAGACACAGAGAGAGAAAGTCAGAGAGAGAGACAAATAGGGACAGACAGGCAGGAAGGGAGAAAGATGAGAATCATCAATTCTTCATTGCAGCTCCTTAGTTGTTCATTGATTGTTTTCTCATATGCACCTTGACTGGGGTGGGGCTACATTAGAGCGAGTGACCCCTTGCTCAAGCCAGCAACCTTGGGCTTAAGCCAATGACCTTGGGCTTCAAGTTGCATTCTTTGGGCTCAAGCCAGCAACCATAGGGTCATGTCTATGACCCCACACTCAAGCCAACGACCCAACACTCAAGCCAGATAAGCCTGCACTTAAGCCGATAACCTCAAGGTTTTGAACCTGAATCCTCTGTGTCCACGTTTGATGCTCTATTCACTACACCACTGCCTGGTCAGGCTGCTACGGCAGATCTTTATCCTCTCCCCTGTTATGTTTTTGTTGTCACAGATTATTCTTGTTTATATTATAACCTTGTTAGAGCTTTTACTTACAGTTTTACTTTGTTTGGTTCTTTGTATCTGTTCTAATAACTCCCTTGAGTATTTCCTGCAGTGGAGGTTTTCTGATGATGAATTTCCACAGCTTCTGTATGTCTGAAAAGGTTTTTTTATATCTTTCATATTTGAAGGATAACTTTGATGGATATAGTAGTCTTGGCTTGTAATTCCTCTCTTTCAGTACTTTGAATGTTTGGGTTCACTCTCTTCTGGGTTGTAGGGTTTCTGCTGAGAAGTCTAATGATAACCTAATGGGCATTCCTTTATATGTTATGTTCTTCTTTTCCTTAGCTTTCTTTTTTTATTTTTCCTTAGCTTTCTTGAGGATTCTTTCTTTGTCATTTTTTTTTTGACAGAGACAGAGAGAGTCAGAGAGAAAGACAGATAGGAATAGACAGCCAGGAAGGGAGAGATATGAGAAGCATCAATTCTTTGTTGCAGCACCTTAGTTGTTCATTGACTGCTTTCTTATATGTGTCTTGACTGAGGGTTTACAGCAGAGCAAGTGACCCCATGCTCAAGCCAGTGACCTCATGCTCAAGCTGGATGAGTACACACTCAAACCTGTGACCTCTAGGTTTTGAACGTAGGTCCTTCACATCCTAGTCTGACACTCTATCCACTGCATCACCCCCTGGTCAGGCTCTTAGTTAATGATTTTTGACATTTTTATTATGTGCCTTGGAGAAAGCCTGTCTGGGTTCAGGTAACTTGCATTCTGTTTGCTTCTTGGATTTGAGTATCCAACACTTTCCATAGGCTTGGAAAGTTCTCATCAATTATTTATTTGAATAGGCTCTCCATTCTCTTCTTCCTGTCTTTTTTCTTCTGATACACCATTATTTGTTATAGTAATTTTATTATTATTATTATTATTATTATTATTATTATTATTAAGTGAGGGGCAGGAAGGCAAGGAGGCAGAGAAACAGACTCCCACATGTGCCCAGACCAAGGTCCACCTGGCAAGCTCACTAGTGGGTGATGCTTCGTCCATCTGGGGCCGTTTCTTTGTTGGTCAGAACTGAGCCATTTCAGCACCTGAGGTGAGGCCAGGGAGCCATCCTTAGTGCTCAGGCCCAAATTGCTTGAACCATTCAAGACATGGCTATGGGAGGGAAGGGGAGGTGAGAGAGAGAGAAAGGGGAGGGGTGTAGAAGAAAATGGTCGTTTCTCCTATGTGCCCTGATCAGGAATCAAACCCAGGACTTCTACATGTTCAGCCAGTGCTCTACTTCTGAGCCAACCAGCCAGGGCTTTACATTACTTTTTCTGATGGGGTCAAACTATTCTTGTAGAGCTCTATTATTTCTTTTTTTAATTCTTGAGTCTCTCTCTTCTCTCTGTAGCAACTCTAGTTGCCTGCTGTTGATGTCACTGATTCTCTCCTCTATCTGGTTTATTCTATTACCTAACTTTTTAGCTTATTTTTCATTTCATGTATTGAATTCTTCATCTCTGTTTGGTTCTTTTTTAAAATTTTGATCTCCTTTGTGTAACACTCATTTTGTTCATTAATTTGTTTTTTGAGCTCATTAAGTTGCCTACCAGTGTTTTGTCATATGTCATTGAGTATTTTCAAAACTTCAATTTTGATTTTTCTACTGTTTAACACCAGGATTTCCATGTGATTGAGATTGCTTTTAGAAAATTTTTAAATTTTTTTCTGAACTACATCTCCTTCTTGTGTAGCCATGCTAATAATTTTCTTCTTCTTTGATAGCATTTGAGAGTGGTATGGTTAAGAAATCTAACAACAGCAAAAAGACAAACAACTTAAAAAATAAAAAAGTAAAAATAAAGAATAAAAGAGAATAAATTTAAAAATAATAAAAATTAAAAGAAGAACACCACAAAAAACAGAGTGAACCAAAAAATAATTTTAAAAAAACAAACAAAATACTCAACAAAATAAAATAAAATTTAAAAGAAAAAAGAGAAGAAATTTAAGTTTCGAGAGGTTTTTCTGTTTTCTTCCAGTAGGTAGTGCTGTATTACAAATTTTAGCTCTGTGAAATTCCTTGGCTGGCCTCTGCTGAGATGTTTCTGTTGCAATGATTGAGGTGGGGTTGCAATGATGGGATGAGGTGTGTTGTGATGGTTTTCTGGCTTTAGCAATGGCAATTGCAGGCCTCTGGGCACTCCTCCCGTTATCTCAACAGACAAGGGAACCCAACACAGAGAACCTCTGTTCTTCATGGGATCTGTGTCTGTCACTCTCTGTACCCCATGAAGGAGAGTGAGGGAGAATCTAGGAGGCTGGGAGGCCATGCTTTGTTTTTTCTGTTTCTGTCGTGAGTGAGGGCTGCAGCCAGACAGCAAGAACACTGGTCATGATCCCTTATTCTGCTACCACTTTGGTGTAGTATCTCCCCCTCTGCCCCTCAATCTCACTGCTCCTCCTGGTAGGAAATCCAATCACTCTGGATTTCTCTCCTCTCTGAAGTCCTGGTGGACAAAAACCCAGGCAGTCTGGGCTTTCCTCCTCTCTGGAGCTGAATGTGAGTGCATTTTATCTTCTGCCTTCTTCTCAATCCTACCCTCCTTTAGTCGATTCCATGTGTGGATCTTCTCAGACAAGTTTGCCACCTCAGCTGGGATTCTTTCACTGTATTATAGCTGTTCAATTTGTTGAAATTTCAAGGGGAGATATCAAGAGTATCATTCACACTGCGTTTACTCTAACAGCATGTCCTTAACCAGTAAATATATAGTTCAGCAATTTAACTATATTCACATTGCTATGTAACAGGGTGCCAGAGTTTGTTCATCTTGCAAAAATAAAACTACACTCATTAAACAAGAGCTCTTGTTTCCAACCTCCCCCAGACCTTTGGATTTTATTTATTTTATTTTTAAATTAAAATTGGCATATAATATTATGTTAATTTCAGGTGTACAACATAGTTATTAGACATTTACATAACTTATGAAGTGATCCCCCCAATAAGTCTAGAACCCATCTGGCACCACACATATCTAATACAATATCATTGACTATATTCCCTGAGCTGAACTTTACATTTCATGACTAAATTTTAAAGGAAGAACCTGTTGACCCCAGGATACACCCAGCCTGGAAAAGTTTGGCTTCAGGATGCTGGACATCTTCCACTTTTCTTCTGTATGCTGTGCACATCGACGTGATATCTAAAGACTGAATCTTACAAATGCTGCAGCACAAGATTAAAATAACAATAGATCACTCATGCCAGGCACTGGTATGCATTACTAGTCATTGTCCCAATGACCCCCTGATCCCAAGAGGTAGAGCATAATGTTCCATTTCAGCAAGTCTATGCATCAAGCTTCTCTTTAGCTTTTATTTCCATGGTCATAAGTTTCAGTGATGCTTCATCACTGTGACAGATGGCAGGCACACATCAAGGGTTGTATTCATTGATTCCATGACATTGCCCTGAGAAACCTGACTCAGTGTGTCCAAAGTGTGTGTGAGCTGTGCCAAGACAGAACATTGACTGTGGACATGAGCTGAGAGTTAACATGCAGACTATTCACCTGACGCTCCTGTTGAAAAGTGTAAGTAAAGGGGACACTCGCTTTGTGCATTCCTAGAAATATATGAAGCAGAGAATAAATACCCATAGGAAAACTTGACTTCTGCTAGACTGCATAATGGGTAGGAAGATAGAGGAAAAGAAATGTGTTGTATCAGACCTCCTGGATTAGAACCCCTCAGGGGGCAGAAGGCTGAGCTTAGCTTGAGAGGGGCTACAGCCCTCAGCAGGGCAATAGAAGAGCAGTCTGGATGATTGGAGAAACAGTAGCACCCTGCTCCTTCCTGGATCCTATCTCTGGAGAAAAATGTCCAGTGGTGGGTTTCAGCCAGTTCACACAGGTTTGGCAGAACTGATACCTAATTTTCTGTTGAGTTCTGTGAACTCATTGTTAAACTGGTACCTATCATCACGGTGCTCTCTAAGGTGGGTTCTGGGCAGCAATTCAATGTGGAAATCACAAGTTTACATTCCTTACTCTTTTTTTTTTATTAACTTTAATAGGGTGACACCAATAAATCAGGGTACATATGTACAATAAAAACATCTCCAGATTATCTTATCTTTCAATTGTGTTGCATACCCATCACCCAAAGTCAAATTGTCCTCAGTCACCTTCTATCTGGTTTTCCCTGTGCCCCTCCCCTTCTCCCTATCCCAACTCCCCACCCTTACCCCACCCTGTAACCACCACACTCTTGTCCATGTCTCATAGTCTCATTTTTATGTCCCACCTATGTATGAAATCATGCTGTTCTCATTTTTTTTTCTGATTTACTTATTTCACTCTGTATAATGTTATCAAGGTACATCCATTTTGTTGTAAATGATCCGATGTCATCATTTCTTACGGCTGAGTAGTATTCCATAGTATATATGTACAAAAGGTTTTTAATCAACTCGTCTTCTGACGGACACTTGGGCTGTTTCCAGATCTTCTCTATTGTGAACAATGCTGCCACGAACATGGGGGCACATTTCTTCTTTTCGAACAGTGCCATGGTGTTCTTAGGGTATATTACTAAAAGTGGGATAGCCAGGTCAAAAAGCAGTTCGACTTTTAATTTTTTGAGGAATCTCCAAACTGTTTTCCACAGTGGCTGCACCAATCTGCATTCCCACCAGCAGTGCAGAAGGGTTCCCTTTTCTCCGCATCCTCGCCAGCACTTATTCTGTGTTGTTTTGCTGATGAGTGCCATTCTGACTGGTGTGAGGTGATATCTCATTGTGGTTTTAATTTGCATTTCTCTAATGATTAGTGATGTTGAGCATTTTTTCATATGCCTTTTGGCCATCTGTATGTCCTCTTTGGAGAAATTTCTATTCATTTCTTTTGCCCATTTTTTAAAATTTATTTTATTCATTTTAGAGAGGAGACATAGAGTGAGAGAGAGAAAGAGAGAGAGAGAAAGGGGGGAGGAGCTAGAAGCATCAACTCCCATGTGTGCCTCGACCACACCAGTGCAGGGTTTTGAACTGGCAACCTCAGTGTTCCCAGGTCGACGCTTTACCACTGCGCCACCACAGGTCAGGCCTTGCCCATTTTTTGATTGGATTGTTTGTCTTCCTGGTGTTGAGTTTTATAAGTTCTTTATAAATTTTGGTTATTAACCCCTTATCAGACGTGCTGTCGAATATGTTCTCCCATTGTGTGGTTTGTCTTTTTATTCTGTTCTTATTGTCTTTAGCTGTGCAAAAACATTTTAGTTTGATATAGTCCCATTTGTTTATCTTGCCTTTTATTTCATTTGCCCGTAGAGATAAATCAGCAAATATATTGCTGCTACAAATGTCAGAGAGCTTGCTGCCTATGTTTTCTTCTAAGATGCTTATAGTTTCATGGCTTACGTTTAAGTCTTTTATCCATTTTGAATTTGTTTTTGTGAATGGTGTAAGTTGATGGTCTAGTTTTATTTTTTTGCAGGTAGATGTCCAATTTTCCCAGCACTATTTGTTAAAGAGGCTGTCTTTACTCCATTTTATGTTCTCTCCTCCTTTGTCAAATATCAGTTGTCCATAAAGCTGTGGGTTTATTTCTGGGTTCTCTGTTCTGTTCCATTGATCAATGTGCCTGTTCTTCTGCCAGTACCAGGCTGTCTTGAGTATAATGGCCTTGTAGTAAACCTTGATATCCGGAAGAGTAATACCTCCTGCTTTATTTTTTCTTTTTAAGATTGCTGAGGCTATTCGTGTTCTTTTTTGGTTCCATATAAATTTTTGGAATATGTGTTCTATATCTTTGAAGTATGTCATTGGTATTTTAATTGGTATTGCATTGAATTTATAAATTGCTTTGGGTAGTATAGACATTTTAATGATGTTTATTCTTCCTAGCCATGAGCACGGTATATGCTTCCACTTGTTTGTATCTTCCTTGATTTCCTTTATCAATGTTTTATAATTTTCTGAGTACAAGTCCTTAACCTCCTTGGTTAAATTTACTCCTAGGTACTTTATTTTTTTGGCTGCAGTAGTGAAGGGGATTGTTTCCTTAATTTCTTTTGCTGACAGTTCATTGTTTGTATATAGAAATGCCTCTGATTTCTGAGTATTAATTTTTCCTTACTCTTTTTTTTAAAATTAATTAATTTATTTTAATTTATTGTATTTACATGGATTCAAGTGTCCTACCGAGTACATTCCCACCACCACCATGCTCTCCTTAATCTCTCCCTTGGCACCTTCCCCTCATACCCTCCCCCCTTCCCTCCAGGATTTGCTGTCCTGCTCTCTATAACGCTCTGTTATGTGTATAAAATTTCACCAATCTCTTTTCCTTCTCTGATCCCATCCTCTCATCTTCTTTCCCTCTGTCCACTTTCCCTCTGGTTCCATTGATCCCGCTTTTGTCTCTATTCTGCTCCTTAGTTCACATTGTTCATTTGATTCCTCAAATGAGTGAGGTCATATGATATTTTTCTTTCTCTGCCTGGCTTATTTCACTTAACAAAATAGTTTCCAGGTCCATCCATGTTGTTGCAAAAGGTAAGATTTTCTTCTTTTCCATGGCCGCATAGTATTTTGTTATGTATATGTACCACAGCATTTTAATCCACTCGTCCACTGATGGGCACTTGAGCTGTTTCCATATCTTTGCTATTGTAAACAATGCTGCAGTAAACATGGGTGTGCATATCTTCTTTTGAATCAATGATTTGGTGTTCTTAGAATATATTCCTAAAAGTGGAATGGCTGAGTAAAAAGGCAGTTCCATTTTTAATTTTTTGAGGAATCTCCATACTGTTTCCCACAGTGGCTGCACCAGTTTGCATTCCCACCAGCAGTGTAGGAGGGTTCCCTTTTCTCCACATACTCATCAGCACTTATTCTGTGTTGTTTTGTTAATAAGCACCATTCTGACAGGTGTGAGGTGGTATCTCATTGTGGTTTTAATTGGCATTTCTCTAATGATTAGTGATGTTGAGAAATTTTTCATATGCCTATTGGCCATCTGTTGTCCTCTTTGAAAAAGTGTCTATTCATTTCTTCTGCCCATTTTTAATTAATTATCTTCCTGGTGTTGAATTTTACAAGTTCTTTTATAAATTTTGGTCATTAACTTCTTATTAGACGTATTGTCGAATATGGTCTCCAATTGTGTGGTTTGTCTTTTTATTTTGTTCATATTGTCTTTAGCTGTGCAAAATTTTTTAGTTTGATATAGTCCCATTTGTTCATCCTGTCCTTTATTTCACTTGTCCGTGGAGATAAATTAACAAATATATTGCTGCGAGAGATGTCAAAGAGCTTACTGCCTATGTTTTCTTCTATGATGCTTATGGTTTTCAGACTTACCTCTAAGTCTTTTATCCATTTTGAGTTTATTTTTGGGAATGGTGTAAGTTGGTGGTCTAGTTTCTTTTTTTTTTTTTTTTTGCAGGTAGCTGTCCAATTTTCTCAACACTATTTGTTAAAGAGACTGTCGTTACTCCATTGTATGCTATTACCACCTTTGTCAAATATCAATTATCCATAAAGGTGCAGGTTTATTTCTGGGTTCTCTGTTCAGTTCTATTAATCTATATGTCTGTTTTTATGCCAGTACCAAGCTGTTGTGAGTACAATGGACTTGTAGTGTAACTTGATGTCAGGAAGTGTGATACCACCCATTTTATTCTTCTTTTTCAAGATTGCTGATGTTATTCGTGTTCTTTTTTGGTTCCATATAAATTTTTGGTATATTTGTTCTATATCTTTGAAGTATGTCATTGGTATTTTAATAGGAATTGCATTGAATTTATAAATTGCTTTGGGTAATATAGGCATTTTAATGAAGTTTATTCTTCCTATCCATGAACATGGTTTATGCTTTCACTTGTTGGTATCTTTCTTTATATTTTTATCAGTGTTTTATAATTTTCTGAGTACAAGTCTTTATCCTCCTTGGTTAAATTTACTCTTAGGTACTTTATTTATTTTTGTTATAATAGTAAAGGGGATTGTTTTTTTAAATTCTTTTTTACAGAGTTTATTGTTGTTGTATAAAAATGCCTCTGATTTCTAAATATTAATTTTATATCCTGCCACCTTGATGAATACATTTATCAGGTTCAGTAGCTTTTTGACTGAGACTTTAGGGTTTTCTATGTACAGTATCATATTATCAGCAAATAATGATAGTTTTACTTCTTTTTTTCCAATTTGGATGCCTTTTATTTCTTCTTCTTGTCTGATTGCCATGGCTAAGACTTCCAGAACTATGTTGAATAAGAGTGGTGAAAGTGGGTATCCCTGCTGTGTTCCTGATCTTAAGAAAATTGCTTTTAAATTTTGTCTATTAATTATTATGTTGGCTGTGGGTCTGTCATAAATGGCCTTTATTATGCTGAGCTATGTTTCCTGTATTCCCACTTTACTGAGAGTTTTGATCACAAAAAGGTGCTGGATTTTATCAAATGCTTTTTCTGCTTCTATTGATATTATCTTGTGATTTTTCTCTTTCCTTTTGTTTATATGATGAATTACATTGATTGATTTGTGAATATTGTACTAGTCTTGATTTCCTAGAATAAGTTCTACTTAATTTTTTTTTTTACAGGGACAGAGAAAGAATAAGAGAGAGGGATAGACAGGGACAGACAGACAGGAATAGAGAGAGATGAGAAGCATCAATCATCAGTTTTTTGTTGCGACACCTTAGTTGTTCATTGATTGCTTTCTCATATGTACCTTGACCTCAGGCCTTCAGCAGACTGAGCAACCCCCCGCTGGAGCCAGCGACTTTGGGTCCAAGCTGATGAGCTTTTGCTCAAGCCAGTTGGGCCCACACTCAAGCTGGCGAGCTCGGGGTCTCGAATCTGGGTCTTGCGCATCCCAGTTCGATACTCTATCCATTGCGCCACCGCCTGGTCAGGCGAGTCCTGTTTTCTTATTCATTCAGCTACCCTATGTCTTTTTATTGGATCATTAATTAAACCATTTACATTTAAGGTCATCATTGATATGTAGTTGTTTTGCCATTTTATTCTTTAAATCTACATTCCTCTTTTACTAGATTATTTTTCTCCCTTTGTTCTGTTTACAACAGGCCTCTTAATATTTTTTGCAGCATTGGATTGGTTATAATGAATTCCTTGAGGTTTTTTTTTTTGTCTGGGAAGCTTTTTATTTCTCCTTCAAGTTTAAATGATAGCCTTGCTGGATAGAGTAGTCTTGGTTGTAGGCTCTTGTTCTTCATTACTTTGAATATTTCTTGCCATTCCCTTCTGACCTCAAGTATTTCTGTTGAAAAGTCGGATGTCAGCCTTATGGGGGCTCCTTTGTAGGTCATAGCCTTTTTTTCTTTAGCAGCTTTTAATATTTTCTTTTTATCACTTAGCTTTGGTATTTAATTATGATGTGTCTTGTTGTAGGTTTTTTTTTGGTTTCTCTTTAATGGAGTTCCCTGTGTTTCTTGAACTTGTAAGAGCCTTCCCTGAATCAATTTGGGGAAGTTTTCAGCTATGATTTGATTGAATAAAGTTTCTATCCCTTGTTCTTTCTCTTCATCTTCAGGAATCCCTATGATGCGGATGTTATTTCTCTTCATGTTGTGACAGAGCTCTCTTAGACTTTCCTCAGACTTTTTGAGTCTCTTTTTTTTTTCTGCACTGCCTCCATGCCTTCGTTCATCTTGCCCTCCAACTCGCTAATTTGATCCTCAACTTCATCCATCCTGCTTTTAATTCCTTTTATTGTGTTCTTCATTTTTGAAATTGTATTTTTCATCTCCGAATGATTCTTTTTTAATATTTTAATGTCCTTTTTTATACTTGCTATCTCTTTATTTAGGTGTTTGTAACGACCATTCATTGTTGTTCTAAGCTCCGTAAGCATCCTAACAGTCATTATTTTAAACTCTTCATTCAGTAGTTTGGTTATTTCTATATTGCTGAGTTCATTTTCTTGAGGTTTCTCTTGTGGTTTCATTTGGATTGCACTTCTCTGTCTTCTCATTATTTCTGTGTGTTTAGGTGTGTTGTTTGTAGAGTGGGTTGAGTCTAGGCTTGGTGTTGTCTGCCTCCAATTTTTAGTTGTGTTATTTCTAGGTCTTCTTGGATTGGCATCAGGTGTTGTTTGGAATCCACTGTCGGATTTGGATTTTCTAGTAGAGCCACTTTGAAGTCTTGATTTGTTTGTTTTCTTAACTCGGTGGTAGTCTTGTTTTCTGATCTCACCAGGGGCTTATTTGAAACTGTATCCAGGAATTCGGTGGGTGTAACCTGCAACTTCGAAGGCCTGATCTGCCAGTTACTATCTTCAGGGATGCGGAGTGCTTTCTCTGCTTCAGTTGGGGGAGATGCATCTCAGATCTCCATGGAGACCTGAGTTACTGACTCTCCTCCCCACTTCTTGTTTTCAGCTGTGTCTTGTTACGCTGATTAGAGTTGGAGAGATATCTTGAGATGGGTGACCCAGAAACTCTTTAGTCTTGTGTTATGTGGAAGGATCAGCCCCTCCTCCAGCTATGGTCACCTTCAGCACTGGATGAGTCAGCTTCTCAGGTCATCCCATGCATTCCTCTGCCATCATCGTCTGTCTCTCTCTCTCTCCCTCCTTTCTTTTTGGAAGACAAGCCAACTCTTTCAACACACCTTGTTCCCAGGTCCCCAGGCAAGTGGCTATGGCAACATTTTCTACTCTTTTCCTTGGAATGAGAACCCTTCTGGGCTCTCAGCCTCACCCCCCGTACATTCTTGTAAGCAGGGGAGACCCACCACTCCTTGGCACTCCCCACCAGGCTTGGTGTGGCTTCTTCTTTGTCCCTTGGTTTTTGAGAACAGTTCTTGTAGTCCAGAGTTGGTTTTTCATGCTGATTGTTCCTAAATTACTTTGTAATTCAGTTTGGTGGTGTGAGCTGGGAATCATTGCATCTGCCTACTCCACTGCCATCTTCAGGGCTTCCCCTTTCTTGATTTCTTTTGTCAGTGTTTTATAATTGTCCTAGTACAAGTCTTTAACTTTCTTGGTTAAATTTACTCTGAGGTACTTTGTTTTTTCTGTTGCAATAGTGAAGAAAATTGTTTTCTTAATTTTTCTTTCAGACAGATCATTGTTGGTGTATAAAAATGACTCTGATTTCTGAGTATTAATTTTATATTCTGTCACCTTGCTGAATTCATTTATCAGGTCAACTAGTTTTTTGACTGACTTTAGGATTTTCTATATACAGTATCATATCATCAGCAAATAATGATAGTTTTACTTCTTCTTTTTCAATTTGGATGTCTTTTATTTCTTCTTCATGTCTGATTGCTGTGGATAGGACTTCCAGAACTATGTTGAATAAGAGTGGTGAAAATGGGCACCACTGCCTTGTTCCTGATCTTAAGGGAATTGCTTTTAATTTTTGCCCATTGAGTCTGATGTTGTCTGTAAGTCTGTAATAGATGGCCTTTATCATGTTGAGGTATGTTCTCTGCATTCCCACTTTGCAGAGAGCTTTTATCATAAATGTGTGCTGGGTTTTATCAAATGCTTTTTCTGCATCTATTGAAATTAACGTGTGGTTTTTCTCCTTTTTGTTATGTGGTGAATCAAATTGATTGATTTGTGAATGTTGTACCAGCATTGCCTCCCCAGAATAAATCCCGCTTGATCATGATGTATGATTTTTTTATGTACTGCTCTGTCCAGTTTGCTGATACTTCGTTGATAATTTTAGCATCTAAATTCATCAGGGATATTGTCCTATAACTTTCTTTTTTTGTGTTGTCTGTGCCTGGTTTTGGAATCAGAATTATGCTTGCCTCATAAAAAGAGCTTGGAAGTTATTTTTCCTCTTAAATTTTTTGAAATACCTTGAGAAAAGTAAGAGTTACTTTTTTGAATATTTGGTAGAATTTGCCAGTGAAGCCATCCGGCCCAGGGCTTTTGTTTGTTGGGAGGTTTTTGATAATTGTTTCTATCTCATTTGTTGTGATTGGTCTATTTAGGTTTTCTGATTTTTCCAGAAAAAATTTTTCAGGGGTTGGGAACCTATGGCTTGCAAGCCAGATGTGGCTCTTTTGATAGCTTCATCTGGCTTACGGACAAATAATTAATAAAAAAGAATAATAACATCAAAAATATAAAACATTCTCATGTATTACAACCTTTTTTATTTCCAACTGCTCATGTTCATGTTTGCAGGTGGCTGCAGCCAATCACAGCTGTCCTCTGGGATAACATCAAATTTTAATTGGATAATGCATAACATACATATGTCGTTGTGAGGTCAAGAAGTAAACTTCCCTCCTTTTAATCAAGTAGTCAGCTAGCTAATTGCAGAAACCCTTTTTGACAAAGAAGATGGCTAAAAAAAAAATGAGAAGGAGTATCATACTTTTCAGCAGGAATGGACAGAGGAGTTTGCCTTTGTGGAGAGAGCAGGTTCTGCAGTGTGTCTAATATACAATGATAAAATTGCATCGATGAAACAGTCCAATATAAAGCGGCACTTCGACATATGCCATACTACATTTGCATTGAAATATCCAGCGGGGGACAGCAGGAAGAAAGCATGTCAAGAGCTACTGTGCAGACTGCAAGCTAGTCAGCAGCAACTCCGAGTTTGGACACAGCAAGGTGACTGGAATTTGGCTAGCTTTGCTGGTGCTTTAGCAATTGTGAGAAATGGAAAGCCATTCACAGATGGGGAGTATGCCAAAATATTCATGCTTGATATTGCCAATAAACTTTTTGATGACTTTTCAAATAAAGACAAGATAATCAAACGAATAAAAGACATGCCTCTGTCGGCAAGAACTGTTCACGATCGTACCATCATGATGGCAAATCAAACTGAGGCAACACAACTGAAGGACATATGCAGCATCATTATTTTTTCTCGCTTTGGATGAGTCATCAGACATAAGCCATCTATCCCAGTTCAGCCTGATTGCAAGGTATGCTGTCAGTGACACACTACACAAAGAAAGTCTTGCTGTTTTGCCTATAAAAGAGACAACCAGAGGGGAGGATTTATTCAAGTCTTGCACTGAGTTCGGTAAAGAAAAAAATCTACCGACGGATAAACTTATTTAGGTGTGTACTGATGGTGCTCTATGCATGGTGTGGAAAAACAAGATTTGTAGCGCTTCTTTGTGAACATGAAAAGAGAGCCATCCTAAGTTTTCACTACAGCCTATATCAGGAGGCGCTTTGTGCTCAGATGTGTGGCCAGCAGCTTGGTGAGGTGATGTCGCTGGTCATTCGGGTAGTCAACTTTATTGTTGCCCGAGCTTTAAATGATCGATCGCCAGTTTAAAACACTGCTTGATGAAGTTGGGAATAATTATCCTGGTCTGCTTCTGCACGGCAATGTGCATTGCTTGTCAAGAGTGAAGGTGCTCAGCCATTTCACGGCTTATCTGAACAAAATCCAGACTGTTCTTGAAATAAAATACGTTGAGCGTCCTGAGTTAGCTAACACTGTGTGGCTCTTGATGTTCTACTATCTCATGGACATGACTGAACATCTGAACCTGCTCAATGTAAAAATGCAAGGCATTGGAAATACAGTCTTATCCCTTCAAGAAGCAGTGTTTGCATTTGAAAACAAGCTGGAACTCTTTGTCGCCAACATTGAAACAGGTCATTTACTACACTTTGAAAAACTGGGAGAGTTTAAAGATGCATGCACAGCAAGTGACCCTGCTCAACATCTTGATCTCCAGCAGCTAGCAGCTTCACATCTAATCTCCTGCAGTCATTCAAAGTACAATTTGGAGAATTTAGTGAGCGCACCCAAGTGTGCAGTGGTCAGCGCCGACCTGAGTTACTTCTCTGTCAAGCTGCTGACCTGAAGGCCTCAGACATGTGGGTGAATAAGTTCAAGTCACTGAATGAAGATTTGGAAAGACTTGCACGATAGCAAGCAGAGTTGGCGAGCAAACACAAGTGGGGGAAATGAAAATACTTCAACCCACAAACCAGCTGATTGTCAAAACTTGGAATGTGCTTCCCATCAGATACCACACACTGCAGCATGTGAATATTGTTGTACTGGCAATGTTTGACTCTACGTATGCATGTGAGCAGTCTTTCTCACATCTAAAGAACGTTAAGACCAACGTACCATCACGTGTAACAACAGATGGAAGTCTCAATGTCTGCATGAAGCTTATCCTCACCACGTATCAACCAGACTACAAAGCCATCAGCAAAACCATGCAGCACCAGAAGTCGCATTAATGGTAAGAAGTACTTTATTCATCATTGGTTAGCAACAACATAACAATGTTATTAAAAAGAATCGAGTGACTTATTGTACTTTAAAAGTGTTGATCTTGATCTTGGGTTCCGACATAGTTTGCGGCGACATGGCTAAACGCACCAAGAAGGTCAGAATCGTCGGTAAATACGGCACCCGTTATGGCGCCTCCCTCCGGAAGATGGTGAAGAAGATTGAAATCAGCCAGCATGCCAAGTACACTTGCTCCTTCTGTGGCAAAACCAAGATGAAGAGGCGGGCTGTGGGGATCTGGCACTGTGGGTCCTGCATGAAAACCGTCGCCAGCGGCACCTGGACCTACAACACCACCTCTGGGGTCACAGTCAAGTCTGCCATCAGAAGACTGAAGGAATTGAAAGACCAATAAGAAGGAGCTCCACGATTGGAAATACTGCTTGCCTAAAACAAAATAAATGGGTTAATTTATGTAACAAAGTTTAAAAAAAAGTGTTGATCTTACATAAAATTCACATATTTACTTGTATTTAGCGTTAAACATATTGTATGGCTCTCACAGAATTTTAAAATATGTGGCGTTAATGGCTTTCTCAGCCAAAAATGTTCCCGAACTGTGACCTAGGTTGTCTAATTCTTTGGCATACAGTTCTTCATAGTATTTTCTTACAATCCTTTGTATTTCTGTTGTGTCAGTTGTTACTTCTCCTCTCTCATTTCTAATTTTATTTATTTGAGTCCTCTCTCTTTTTTTCTTCTTGGTGAATCTGGCTAAGGGTTTATGGATCTAGTTTACTTTTTCAAAGAATCACCTCTTGGTTTCTTTGATCATCTGTATTGTTTTTTAGCCTCTGTCTCATTTATTTTTGCTCTGATCTTTATTATTTCCTTCCTTTTACTTGCTCTGGGCTTTACTTGCTGTTCTTTTTCTTTTTTTTTTTTTTTTTTTTTTAGTTGTAGGGTAAAAGTTGGTTATTTGAGCTTTTTTTTTAGCTTCTTAAGCCTGTAGTGCTATGATCTTCCCTCTCAGGACTGCTTTTGCTGTGTCCCATGGATTTTGAGTTGTTGTATGCTCATTTTGATTTGTTTCAGGAAAATATTTTATTTCTTGCTTTATTTTGTTGTTGACCCATTTGTTATTTAATAACATGCTGTTTAGTTTCCAAGTGTTTGAGTGCTTTTTAGTTTTTCTATTGTAGTTGATTTCTAATTCCATGCTATTGTGGTCATAAAAGATGCTTGATATGATTTCAATCTTTTTTAAATTTGTTGAGTCGTTTTATGCCCTAATATATAGTCTATCCTAGAGAGTGTACCATGAGCATTTGCAAGGGATGTATATTCTGCTGCTTTAGGGTGAAAGGTTCTGAAAATATCTATTAAATTCAGTTGATCTAATGTGTCCCTTAATTCTAGTGTTTCTTTGTTAATTTTCTTTCTTGTGGATCTATCCATTGATGTTAGTGGGGTATTGAAATCCCTTACTATTATAGTATTGCTGTTGATCTCACCCTTTATGTCCATCAAAGTCTGCTTTATATATTTAAGTCCTCCTATATTAGGTGCATATATATTTATAATGGTTATCTCTTCATGTTGGATTGTTGCATTTATCATTATGTAGTGACCTTCTTTATCTCTTACTGTAGTCTTTGTTTTAAAATCTATTTTGTCAGATATAAGTATTGCTACCCCAGCTTTTTTTTTTTCATTTCCATTTGCATGAAATATTTTTTCCATCCTTTTAGTCTATATATATCTTGTGTTTTGAGGTGGGTCTCTTGTAGACGGCATATGTACAGGTCCTGTTTTCTTATTCATTCATCTACCTTATGTCTTTTGATTGGATCATTTAATCCATTTACTTTTAAGGTTATTATTGATATGTAGTTTATTGCCATTTTATTCTTTAAATCTACATTCCCCTTTTACTAGATTATTTTTCTTTCTTTGTTCTGTTTACAGCAGGCGCCTTAACATTTCTTGCAGCATTGGTTTGATTGTGATGAATGCCTTGAGTTATGTGTGTGTGTGTGTGTGTGTGTGTGTGTGTGTGTGTGTGTGTGTGTGAAGCTTTTTATTTCTTCTTCAATCTTAAATGATAGCCTTGCTGGATAAGAAAGTCTTGGTTATAGGCTCTAGTTCTGCATTACTTTGAATATTTCTTGCCATTTCCTTCTGGCCTCAAGAGTTTCTGTTGAGAAGTCGGATGTCATCCTTATGGGGGTTCCTTTGTAGGTGATGTACTGATTTTCTCTTGCAGCTTTTAGTATTCTTTCCTTATCTGTTAGCTTTGGTATTTTGATTATAATGTGTCTTGGTGTGGGTCTCTTTGGGTTCTTTTTTAAAATTTTTTACAGGGACAGAGAGAGAGTCAGAGAGAGGGATAGACAGGGACAGACAGACAGGAATGGAGAGAGATGAGAAGCAGCAATCATTAGTTTTTCATTGCCGTCGCAACACCTTAGTTGTTCATTGATTGCTTTCTCACATGTGCCTTGACCCCGGGCCTTCAGCAGACCAAACAACCCCTTGCTGGAGCCAGCAACTTGGGTCCAAGCTGACAAGCTTTTTCTCAAGCCAGATGGGCCCACACTCAAGCTGGCGACCTCGGGGACTTGAACCTGGGTCTTCTGCATCCCAGTTTGACACTCTATCCACTGTGCCACCGCCTGGTCAGGCTCTTTGGGTTCTTTTTTAATGGGGTTTTCTCTGCTTCTTGAACCTGTGTGACTTTTTCTTTCATCAATTTAGGGAAGTTTTCAGCTATGATTTCTTCAATCAGGTTCTCTAATTCTTGTTCTTTCTCTTCTCCTTCAGGAACCCCTATTATGCGAATATTGTTTCTCTTCATGTTGTAACAGAGCTTTCTTAGAGTTTCCTCAGACTTTTTGATCCATCCTTTATTTATTATTTTTGCTGTTCTGCTTCTGTGCTTTTACTTATCTTGTCCTCTAAGTTGCCAATTTTATCCTCTGCTTCTTCCAGACTGCTTTTAATTCCTTCTAGTGTAGTCTTTATTTCTAATATTGTGTTTGTCATTCTGTCTGGTTCTTTTTTATGGTTTCAATGTCCTTTTTGATGCTTGTTATCTTTTTATTTAGGTGTTCATTATGTCCATCCATTGTTGCTCTAAGATCTTTGAGCACCCTAACAATTATTATTTTATTTAATTTATTTATTTCCAGTGACAGAGTCAGAGAGAGGGATAGATAGGGACAGACAGACAGGAACGGAGAGAGGTGAGAAGTATCAATCATTAGTTTCTCATTGCTGTTGCGACACCATAGGTGTTCATTGATTGCTCTCTCACATGTGCCTTGACTGCGGGCCTTCAGCAGACCGAACCACGCCTTGATGGAACCAGCGACCTAGGGTCCAAGCTGATGAACTTTTTGCTTAAGCCAGATGGGCCCGTGCTCAACCTGGTGAGCTCAGGGTCTTGAACCCGGGTCTTCTGCATCCCAGTCCAATGCTCTATCCACTGCGCCATCGCCTGGTCAGGCACAATCATTATTTTAAAGTCTGCGTTCAGTAGTTATTTTATATCCATCTTACTCAGTTCTTTTTCTGGGGATTTCTCTTGTTAATTCATTTGGATTGCATTTCTTTGTCTTCCTATTTTGTCTGTGTAAACACTTCCTTGGGGTGTGTTGTTTATGTAGCTAGCTGATTGTCTGCCTTCAATTTTCAGTTTTGTTGTTTCTAGGTCTTCTTGGGTTTGCATCAGCTGTTTTTTGTAATCTGCTGTGGACTACTTATCTGCTATCACTATTCTTTTTGTTATTTGTGTCAGCATTTTCTATGTCTTAGCTGGGTCAGATGTGAGAAGCCCTTCCTTAAGCTACCTCTCTAACAAAGGTTGTTAGATCCTGAACTGATGCTCTTTGAAACTGGCCACTAGATGTGCCTGCCCTGGACTTCCCTGGCCAGAGCCTGGCATAGATGAGTGGGGCTCATTGCCTATGACTGGCTCTTATCAACCTTTATGGAGCCACAGCTAATCCATTTGTTGTGGATGCCTCTGCTGGGCCCAGGTGCCATTGTAAATATCAGCTGCACTCCTAGGCTAGCTTTCATCTACTCATTTCCTGGAGGAACTTTCTTTAAAAGTTCAAGTTCCCTTGAGATCTGCTTTCTCTGCCTCTTATTGCTGGCTACTTGTTGGGCTCAGTACTGTAATTCAGTGATTAGGTATGGTATTAGATGTGGCTTGCCCCTTAGCCTCAGATGTCTTTCTACCCAGATTCTTTATTAATTTAATTTAATTTTGGTTTTCTTTTTCAATTTTTTAGCATCAGAAGGGTGTGGTCTCAAAGGTCCATTGGGTCTTGTAGTCTGTATGACAACCCCCCCACCACTACTGTTGTCACCTCAGACGTTTGGGCTCAGGTGCTGCTGGTGCCAACCTGCCTCTGCAGCCGCGGTGGCTTGCATTGCCCCTGGTGGGCCCACGTGTGCCCACTTGGACCACTCCTGAGGTCTCTCAGGCCCCAGCTGTATCTAAGGGCTAATTGCCTGGGAGCTTGAACCTCACCAGCGGCCTTCCACAGTTTCCACCTCTGTGGGTGGCCTGCGTGTGCCCATTTGGACCACTTTTGCTGTCATCTGGGCCTCAACTGCCACCAAGGTCAGGTCCATGCTGTAGTGTGATTGCGTGTGAGCTCGGACCTCTGCAGCAGCTGCCGCAGTTTCCACTTCCATTGGCAGGTCTGCGCACAGCCTCTCAGATCTCCTCCGCTGTAGTCTGGGCCCCCTCCACCTCCAAGTGCGGCTCGCACTGTGGGCAGGGTTGCACATGAGCTCAGACCTCCTCAGCGGCTGCTGCGGCTTCCAGCTCTGCTCTCACCTTCCTGGGTGGGCCCACGCATGCCCAGTGGGACTGCCTCCACTGTCACCCAGACTCACACCCCAGGCAGGCCTGCATGCTCGCTCCAACCTCCACAGCGGCCACTGCAGCTTCCACCTTCGCAGGCGGGCCTCAGCACACTTGCTCGAACTACCCTGGCTCCTGCAGCCGCGTCTTGCCATGGCCAGCGCACCTGCCCCTGGCGAGCACTCAGTAGCATAGGGGGACGCTGTAGCTCAGACCCCAGCACTCACTATCTGTGTCCTTAATGAGCTACCTGCCTCTATACCCCTCTTTGTTCTGACTGGTGCAGGAGAGCGTCCAGTTGGCGGGGTAATTTCTTCCCTTTGCTGGTGTTGCTGCTCCCAGGAAAAATGTTCACTTTAGATTTGGTGTGTGTTTCAGCCCACAGCTTAGGGTGTCCATTTCTCAAAGTGTCACCCCCTGTGCCTCTGAGACCATATTCTCTCCCGACAACTCTAGTCCCCTCAAAACTTCCCGCTCCTGGAGCCCCAGGCAGATGGCTGTGAGCGAGGCTCTTCATGCAGTCCCTGGGTTCGAGAGTTTTGTCTCCTTGTGTCAAACAGTATCTAGGCTCCTTTCTCAGACAAATACAGTTTGTTTGCCCCTTCCAGGTTCCAGGGCTCTAGGCTGGGACTCCAGTTCTGCGGCTGAGGACCCACAACCTACAACTCGCTCGTCAATTTACCTCTCCGCAAGAGTCCCTCCAAGCCGTCGCTCACTCCCAAGAGCAGGGCAACCCTTTTCGCGTCTCCAACTTTCCTACCAGTCTCAGTGTGGGTTTTTTGGTGGTCCTTGGCTGTAGAATCTTCTTAGTTTAGTCCAAAGTTGATCTTTCCAAATGACTGTTCTCAAAATTAAGTTGTAATCCACTTTGGTTCTGAGATGTGGGAGTTGGAACATCTGCCTACTCCGTGGCCATCTTCTCCAACCTTCCTCATACTTAGTTTTAACATCCCTCTTTCAACAACTGATAGATTAGCTTGTGCTCCTGCCTCCTTTCAACTCCTCTTTCAGACATTCCTCTTTCAAACCCTCCTCTTGGGCCTGCCTGCCTCTTCTGCCAATACTGTGCTTTTTAATAAGTAGGAGCTATTTATTTATTTATTTATTTATTGTATTTTTCTGATATGAGAAGGGGGGAGACAGAGAGACAGACTCCCGCATGCACCTGACTGGGATCCACCTGGCATGCCGACCAGGGAGTGATGCTCTGCCCATCTGGGGTGTTGCTCCATTCTAGCGCCTGAGGCAGAGACCATGGAGCTGTCCTCAGTGCTCTGGGCCAACTTTGCTCCAATGGAACTTTGGCTGGGGGAGGGGAAGAGAGAATTTCCTTTATAAATAGGAGAGGGGGAAGGGTGGAGAAGCAGACAGGTGTTTCCCTTGTATGCTCTGACCAGGAATTGAATCCAGGGCTTCCACACACCGGGTTGATGCTCTACCACTGAGCCAACTGGCCAGGACCTGTAGGGGCTTTTTAAAATAAACTTTTTAAAAAATGGAAGTGTAATATACACACAGAAAAACCACCAATTCCACATACAGCTTGATGAGGTATCACAAAGTGAACATACCTGGTTCACCAGACCCGGATCAGGAGGTAGAATATTACCAGAGGCACCATCCCCCAAGCAGCCGCTTCCAAGCACAAAGGTGATCATTCCCACTTCTAACACCTAGGCTAGTTTGCCTGGTTCTGAATGTCATAGAAATGGAATGATGCACTACATATCCTTTGCATCTGGCTCCTTTTGCTTTACAAGATGCTAGTGAGATTCACCAGCTATGCAGAGCTGTTGCTGGTTCATTTTTATTACTGTAAGAATTTCCTTTATAAATGTATTACGATGTATTGATCCACCATTCTTCTTCTGCTGGACATTTGGGGCTATAATGAATAGCGCTGCTATAAACATTCTAGTACACATCATTGGTGATGATAATTACGTATTTCTGTTGAGTCTAGGCATGAGAAGGGGAATTTCTGGGTAATAGTGCTCAGCTTTAGAGGACACTGCTAATGAGTTTTCTGAAGGGGCTGTGCTATTTTGCATTCCACCAGAAATGGATAAGTATTTCCACTACTTTGTATTCTCCCCAAAACTGGTCATTAATCATCTGTAATTTCAGCCATTCTGGTTGGTATGTATTGGCTTCTCACTGTGGTTTAAATTTGTCTGATGGCAAATGAGATTGAGCATTTTTATATGCTTTCTGGCCATTTTGATATCCTTTCTTTTATTCGTATTTGGTGAAATGCCTGCTAATCTTTAATTAATTAATTCAACTATTTTTAGTGCAATAACATATACATAACATAAAGGTACCATGCTTAATTATAGAATTCATGGCATCAGTGTATTCAAATTGTTGTGTAGTCGTTGCCATCAACTCTTTCCAGCTGTTCCTCTCTATGCCTTTTTTTCAATTGGGATATCAGTCTTTTTCATATTAATTTGTAGAAATAGCTTACATATTTTGGACATTTGTCCTTTGTTTATTATATACAACAAATCAATTTCTCTATCTGTGACTGACCTTTTAACTCTCCTAGTGATAAAAGAATTCTTAATTAAAAGCTTCTGCACAGTGATAGAAATGATCAACAAAATAAAAAGGCAGCCTACAAAATGAAGAAAAATATTTGCAAACCATATATCTGATAAGAGATTAATATCTAAAATATATATGGAACTTATACCATTCTACAGAGAGAGAGAGAGAAAGAAAGAAAGAAAGAAAGAAAGAAAGAAAGAAAGAAAAAAGGAAATAATCCAATTAAAAATTGGGAAAGGACCTGAACAGACATTTTTCAAAAAGACATTCAAATGGCCAAAAGGTACATGGAAAGGTGCTCAACATTACTAGCCACCAGGAAATGAAAATGAAAATCACAATGAACCCTGGCTGGATAGCTTGGCTGGTTAGAGCATCATCCTAAAGCATAGAAGCTGCTGGTGAGACTGCTGGTTCATCCTCAGTCTGGATACATGTGGAACAAATCTACTGTATATCCCTGTGTGTGTGTCTCTCTCTCACTTTCTCTCTTGCTAAAATTAATAAATAAAAATTTAAAAACATAAAAAAAACCACAATAAAATATCACCTCATACTTGTTAGGATGGCATTACCAAAAAAAAAAAAAAAAAAAAAAAGCAGAGATAACAAGTGCCAGTGAGAATGCAGAGAAAAGGGAACTCTGCACATTTACATTGGGGATGTAAATTGGTGTGGCCTCTATGGAAAACAGTATGACTGCTTTTCACAAAATTAAAATTAGAACTACCATATGATAGAGCAATTACACTTCTAGGTATGTATCTGAAGGAAACAAAATCACTATCTTGAAGAGTTATCTGTAGTCCCATGTTCATTGCAGCATTGTCTACAATAGCCACGACATGGAAACAACCTGTCTACTGATAGATGAATGGACAAAGAAGATATAATATATATACACAATGGAATATTATTCATCTACAAAAAGAGAATGCTTCCATTTATGACATTGAGATAAGGCAGAAAACAATGATTTCTCTTGTATGTGGGATCTTAAAATAAAATACAACAAAAACTCATAGAAACAAAGAACAGATTGTGGCTACCAGAGGGGGTGGTGTGAAGGGTGAGAGAAATGGATGAATGTGGTCAAAAAGTATAAACTTCCAGTTATAAAACTGGAACTGACTTAAGTTCTGGGGATGTAAGGTATAGCATGTGATTATATTAATAATACTGTATTGTATATTTGAAAGTCTCTAAGACAGTAGATCTTAAAAGTTATCACAAAAGAAACATAATCTGCGACTATGTGAGGTGATAAATGTTAACTAAACTTACTGTGGTAGTCATTTTGCAATATATATATGTCAAATCATTATGTTGTACACCTTGAATTTATTTAATGTTATATTTCAATTATAGTTCATAAAACTGGGGGGGGGAAGAAATTCTTAATTTTATTATTATTCCATATATTGATCTTTCCTTTTAGGTGAGTCTTTTTTGTGTGTGTGTCCTGTTGAAGAAATCTTTACCTGTCACCTCAGGGTCTGTTAAAATCTATTAAGTCCTAATAGGACATGCCTATTAAGTCCTACTTTTATGATTTCTATTTTGTGCCAGAAATGAACTAAGTACTTTCACAGATGTTATTACCTATATTGTGCAAAAACGCTACCTTCATCATCATTTGCCCAAACTAGGATTTGATATATATGCTGGACACTTTCCATGGCTACCCATCTGAATATCTTTCTGAATTAAAAGAGTATGGGCCTGTGCCTGACCAGGTGATGGTGCAGTGGATAGAACATCAGCTTTGGATGCTGAGGACCCAAGTTCGAAACCCCAAGGTCCCTAGCATGGGTTCACCAACTTGAGTGCAGGGTTGCCTGCTTGAGTATGGGATCATAGATATGGTCACTGGCTTGAGCCCAAAGGTCGCTGGCTTGAGCAAGGGGTCACTGGCTCAGCTCGAGCCATCCAGTCAAGGCATGTATGAGAAACAATCAATGAATAACTAAAGTGCTGCAAAAAGAATTGATGCTTCCCATCTCTCTCCCTTCCTGTTTGTCCCAGTCTGTCTGTCTGTCTTTTTCTCTCGCTTAAAAAGAAAAGCCTGGATGCAGCATTGAGGAGCCAGGTGGCCACCCAACCACCCCACCTGTCTCCCATAGGTGCGGGGTTCCCGTGAAGAAGATGTGATGTCCTTGGGGCAGAGACACAATTTTGCAAGCAGACTGCAGACAGGGGAGCATTCATTTACAGTATCATGGGCTCTGAAGGCTGCATGGGCTGGGTATGGAGCTGGTGGGGAGAGACCCAGTATGATAAGGAGCAGAACAGGAAGGGGGAAGCTGCAAGAAAGGAAAGAGAAGGGGAGTGGCCCTTGTTTAGCAGCTGGGCGGCATAGGAATGAGGGGTGAGGCTTCAGCTGCCTGCTTCAAACGTCCTCTTGTTGGCTGTTGTGGTTTTGAAGCCAGCGCTGGCTGAGAGTCCACACCAGGGGTCCCCAAACATTTTATACAGTTGGCCAGTTCACTGTCCCTCAGACCGTTGGAGTGCCAGACTATAAAAAAAAACTATGAATAAATCCCTATGCACACTGCACATATCTTATTTTAAAGTAAAAAAACAAAACGGGAACAAATACAATATTTAAAATAAAGAACGTGTAAATTTTTTTAAATTTCTTTTTATTTGTTTATTTTAGAGAGGAGACACAGAGTGAGAGAGAGAGAGAGAGAGAGAGAGAGAGAGAAAGGGGGGAGGAGCTAGAAGCATCAACTCCCATATGTGCCTTGACCAGACCAGTGCAGGGTTTTGAACTGGCGACCTCAGTGTTCCCAGGTCGACACTTTATCCACTGCGCCACCACAGGTCAGGCAAGAATGAGTAAGTTTAACTCAACAAACTGACCAGTATTTCAATGGGAACTATGGGAGGATGCATCCTGTGCTCCTCTAACTGACCACCAATGAAAGAGGTGCCCCTTCTGGAGGTGCAGCGGGGTCAGATAAATGGCTTCAGGGGGCCACATGTGGCCCGAGGGCCATAGTTTGGGAACCCCTGGTCCACACTGTAAGGAGTCCACCAGAGCAGACAGTGAGGACTGCTTCCCAGCTGGAAGAGGCTGGTCACGGCTGTTCTGTGGGCAGGGGCTCCAGCGTCATAAGCAAAGCTGGGGCTACAGATAGGTCAAGACTCCCAGGACTGGCCCCATACCAGCTTTTCAGCTGTTTCTGACTCTCTCTGGGAATTGAGAACAACTCAAAGCCTGAGACCTCAGGGTTTCAAACCTGGGTCCTCAACATCCCAGGTCAATGCTCCAACCACTGCGCCACCACCTTTATATGTAAATATCTACTATCTATGTACTTTATATGTAAATATAAATATCTATCTTTATATGTAAATATCTATCTACTATCTATATACTTGTGAAATACAAAAGGGATTGGTGAGACTGATCATCCTAAGTGTATTAATTATCTACTGTTACCTAACAAATTACAGGGGGTCCTTGGGTTATGACAGTCTCAACATATGACGTTTTGAGTTTATGACACTCACTCCCAAAAAAACTTTAAAAAATTGAGATGTACTGTTTTAGCTTACACCATTAGCGTCACACTTATGAATTGCGTGGGCGAACTAGCTTGGTTGCGCACAGTGGAAAAATACACAGTATGGCAGCGAATGAGCGAGGGAGGTATGTCCCTGTATGCTTGCCTATGCCATTTTGGACTATTAAAAACGCAAGTGTTTTGTTTGTGTTGCTTTGGCGACTTTTTGGCCCTTATTATAGCTCCTAAACAAATGTCAGCATCTTCAGATGGTAGTGCTTCTAAGAAAAGAAAAGCCATCACGTTGCATGTCACAGATCTACTGGCATCACATGGAGAGGAGCTGTCTGCTGAGGACCTCATTCAGCTGGAGAAACAGCTGATTAAAGAGGAAGAGATGAAAACCCCAGAACCCAAGAGATTTGGCAGGAGATTTTTCTATGGTAGAGGATGGGTTGGCAAAATTTCAGGCTGAGCCTGACCAGGTGGTGGCGCAGTGGATAGAGCGTCGGACTGGGATGAGAAAGACCCAGGTTCGAGACCCCGAGCTCGCCAGCTTGAGTGCGGGCCCATCTGGCTTGAGCAAAAGCTTGCCAGCTTGGACCCAAAGTCGCTGGCTCCAGCAAGGGGTGGCTCAGTCTGCTGAAGGCTCGCAGTCAAGGCACATGTGAGAAAGCAGTCAATGAACAACTATGGTGTCACAACGGCAACGAAAAACTAATGGTTGATGCTTCTCATCTCTCTCCGTTTCTGTCTGTCTGTTCCTATCTATCCCTCTCTCTAACTCTCTCTCTGTCTCTTTTAAAAAAAGAAATTTCAGGCTGAGGACCCAGCGATGATAGATTCAGTAAGGTTTACAGAGCTGTTATGGATACCTTGCAATGCTATAGGCAGATTTAGGAAGAGAAGTCATCAACCTTCCAAACTATCCCAGAACAGTTCTTGAAGAAGGTAGAGAGACCTGCAACAGATCCTGTCCACTCTACATTGCTGCTTCTTGAGATGAAACACCTGTAGTACAGGGAGAATCATCTCCAGCATCTCTTTCATGTTCCTTAGACAATCCTGAGTCACCTGACCCAGTATCTCCAGCACCTTTTGCAGGTTCTCCTGCCTCTCCAGCTTCCTCCTCCCAGTAGGTCACTCTCTCCGACCTTTCAATGCCCTTCCAGTATGCAAGCCAACCACAGGAATGAAGGTAAGGAATTTATTTTACATTCATTTTTTCTACTACTACAGTACAGTGTACAGTACAGTATACTTACGTCCTTTTCTTTCTTCTGTGGCTTAGTTGTGTTTTTATGTTCTAGATTATGATTTTACAACTGTGTTAGGATAGGTTGGTGACTTGGCCAGGGTGTGTTTTGACTTACACTGAAATTTGGGTTACATCACTGTCATAGGAATGGAGCTGTTTTGGAACTCAAGGACCCCCTGTACTCCAAACTTAGTGTCTTAACAAGCTCTCATGTATTTCATAAATTCTAGAATACAAACCCAGGCATAGCTTAGCTGGGTCCTCTGGCTAAGAGTCTCTCTGGATGTAGTTAAGGTGTTGACCAAACTGCAATATTTGCACAGCTCTACTGGAAAATAGAGATGTTCCCCAAACTCACTCATATGGGCTCTGGCAGGATTTAGCTTCTCCTGGGCTCTTGGCCTGAAGGTCTCAGTTCTTTCTTTACTGGCTTTGGTGGAACTTGCCCCCAGCTCCTTGGCTCATGGGTGTCTCTTTAAGAGCCTTACAACAGGGTGCTGGCTTGCCCAGAGTGAGCAAGAACAGGCATGAAGAGACCAAGTGTTATAAAGTCCTGTACTTTAATCCATGGGTTACATAGAGACACCAAGGCAGGATACAGGAGAAATTTTAGGAGGAGATTTATTAATAAGCCATATACATATGACTTACACAGGGTATAGCTAACCCAAATTGTGCAGCCTTGATTATAATCCTGAGGTTGTTTATATAGACATGATCACATACTGCTTGGGGGGAGGAGGAGGGGTAGCATGATACAAAAGTCATTTACTAACAAGCTACAACATTTATCTATAGCAGTGGTTCTTAACCTTTTTTGAGGTACCGAACCCACCAGTTTCATATGCGCATTCACCGAACCCTTCTTTAGTGAAAAATAAAATATGATTTTTTTTCCAAATTTAGTTTTGCCGGTGCGAGACTAGAGTTGCTCAACTTGGCATTGCATATCATGCAGATAGGACGCTGACTCCCATCCCGTTCCGTGATACATGTGAATCCATGTTGTGCATATTCGTCTGACCACTTTCTTTTATTGCTCGACATATTTAGTATGGATTAAAATATTAAGAAAGAAACCACACGACGTATAACTACGACAGCTGTTGACTACTTTGCGCACTAAATTCCCCGCAGCACTGGTTGGCCAAACAATGTAAGGTGATCCTCTGCAGCAAGTGATGGCCAAGCGGGGCGTGTCATCACGACTTTACACAAGTGTGTCTTTACCTCCGCGGCAGAGGCTTCTCCGAACCCCTGAGACTGATTCATTGAACCCCTAGGGTTCGATAGAACCCGGGTTAAGAACCACTGATCTATAGGATCTGTTAAAAGAAAAAACATTCCTACACATCAAGACTAAAAGATAACACAGTAGTGATAAATGTTTTACATACCCGTAAATGTTGTTTTACATTTCAACACAGTGGCCATAAATGTCCTTTTACATATCAAAGACATTCCCAGATTTTCCATGGTTTACACTTATCCTTGTTGCCACAACAGTGGAAAATGAAATGTTTTAGCTTAGGATAAGGAGAGAAGCTAAATGAAATTACCTTTGCTAAAAGTGTTGGGGCGGGGAGAGGAAGGGGGGGTGGGGAGGGGCACAAAGAAAACCAGACAGAAGGTGACTGAAGACAATTTGACTTTGAGTGATGGCTATGTGTAAAGCCAGTGGCCAAGGCGACCATCACAGCCGCCTGGCCAGTGCAGGTTCACATTGGATTTGGACAGTCAGTAATGAAACAACGGAGCCAAGAACTGGTGAGCCATCAGCTTTAATTCTAGCTTGCACCCGGCGGGCAAGCAAAAACACACACTGGGCTCCAAAACCCACTCGTTCAGTGCTCACTAAGCTACTGACTTATCGGAGTTTCCTAGAATCAAAGGTTTCTAGCTCACCAGCCTTATTCACCTCTGTTTCCCATCTCCTTCTCTCTGCACAAACTGCACAAACTGGCTTTACACCATCCCAAGCAAGAAGGGCAACTAATATTATCACCTGGGCTTCCACGTGGGCAGTGCCATCTTTAACAAAGTGAGCATAATATATTTTATCTGCCCAACAGTATGCAACATAATCAAATGTCAAAATAACCTGGAGATGTTTTCTCTGAACTTATGTACCCTGATTGATCTATGTCAACCCATTAAAATTAATAAAAAAAGGGGGGAAAAAGTGTTGGGGCTAACTCATTAGGAAGCCTAATAAGCTAGTCCTAGCTTGCTCAGTTTACAAGTTTAATACATATGAAGAATTTCAAGAGGAATGATTATTAGAAAGCATATAAAATGTTACAGAATGCCGGTTTTTCAAGCAAGGAGAGTGAGATCGTGATCCCTTTGGAGGTATAGTCACTCTTATGACTCCAGGAGGGAGAGGTAGAGTTATAGGAATTTTTAATTAAGATATGTAAACATTGTCTCCTAATGGCTCCTAAGGAAGGGAAAGATAAGTTCTACCTTCTTTGCTCTATCTAGCAAGTAGTGGCCTCAGTCCTTCCAGACAACTATAGTTAAATTGTGATTAACTACTAACTAACTTTTGCCCCTTTAATCTTTCTCTTGGGTTTTTTTCTCCTCAGAAGAGAGTGGTAAGGGGGGGGGCTGGCTCTTCTTTTTGAAATACCAGTATCAACAGTTTTGCAGTTCCTTGACACCCTATCACACAAGTACAAGATGAAAGTCACAGGACTTTATAGCCTGATTTCAGAAATGACAGCCCATCACTTTGTTATATTCTTTTTGTTAAAAACAAGTCACTTGGTCCATCCCCTGCTGAAGGGGAGTGATTACAGGATAGCTTGAAAACAAGCAGGTGAAGATGATTGAGAGCCAAGTTAGAAGTTTTCTACTGCCTAACCAGGCAATGGTGCAGTAGATAGAGCATCGACCTGGGATGCTGAGGACCTAGGTTTGTAACCCCAAGGTTGCCAGCTTGAGCATGGGCTCATCTGGCTTGGAATTGTAGACATGATCTCATGGTTGCTGGCTTGAACCCAAGGTCACCAGCTTGAGCAAGAAGTCACTGGCTTGGTTGGATCTCCTTGGTCAAGGCACATATTTGAAAGCAATCAGTGAACAACTAAGGTGCCACAACCACCAGTTGATGCTTCTTGTCTCTCCCTTCCTGTCTGTCCCTGTCTGTCTGTCTCTATCTCTCTCTGTCTCTGTCACAAAAAAAATAAAGAAGAATAAGAAGAAGAAGAAGAAGAAGAAGAAGAAGAAGAAGAAGAAGAAGAAGAAGCTGCCTACCATACTAATTCTTGGGAGCTTGCAAAAATAAAACAACTCAAAGGCAGTTGCCTGACTGTTAAATCCCTGCATCCTCCCTGAAGGTGTGAAAGGGTTCAATTTTATTAATTACTGAATTGTGCCAAAACCTTCCATGATGATTTTGCACTTTTTTATTTTCTGTAATAGAGCTGTCAATTTTTGCTTTATCTATTTTGAGGATAAGTGACCATGAATTTAGCATTGTAAAATTCAATCTTCTGTCGTTATGAAGTAACACATTTTCTCTACCATGCTTTTTACTTTAGAAGATATTTTGTTATTAACCTGGCTATGCCAACTTTTTTTGTTAGTATTTGCACAGTATGTATTTTCTACATTTTTACTTTCAAATTTATGTTTTTGTAAACAGCATATATGTGTTTCTACATCTTTTCACGCATTTAGTCCATTTTCATTTAATGTTTTTATTAATATTTTGAGCTAAAATTTACTATATTGACTCTGTGTTTATTTATTTATTTATTTTTAATTTTTAAATTTTATTTAGAAAATTAACTTTAACAGAAAAAGAAAAAGAAAATGAACTTTAACAGGGCGACATTGATCAGTAAGAGTACACAAGTTTCAGGTGAACATTTCTACAGCATTTGAACTGTTATGCTGTATACTCTTCACTCAAAGTCTAATCATTTTCTGTCACCTTATATTTGTCCCTCTTTACTTCCTTCTCCCCACCCCTTTCCTATTCTTCCAGATCCCCTTCCCTCTCTCCCATGTTCCCTTCCTCTGGTAACCACTTCATTTTTAATCTATGTCCATAAGTCTCATTTTTACATCACACTTATGTGTGAAATCATACAGTTCCTTGCTTTTTCTGATTTACTTATTTCACTCAGTATAATGTTCTCAAGGTCCATCCATGTTGTCATAAATGATGACATAAATGTATGACATCATTTCTATGGCTGAGTAGTATTCCATTGTATATATGTACCACATCTTTATCCAATCCTCTATCAAGGGACACTTTGGTTGTTTCCATGTCTTGGCCACTGTGAACAATGCTGCAGTGAACATGGGGCTGCATGTGTCTTTACATACCAATGTTTTTGAGTTTGGGGGGTATATACCCAGTAGAGGGATTGCTGGGTCATATGGTAGCTCTATTCTTAATTTTTTGAGGAACCAACATACTTTCTTCCATAATGGTTATACTACTTTACATTCCCACTAGCAGTGAATAAGGGTTCCTTTTTCTCCATAGCCTCGTCAGCACTTATTATTACTTGTCTTGTTGATAATAGCCAATCTGATAGGGATGAGGTGGTGTCTCATTGTAGTTTTGATTTGCATTTCTCAAATAGATAATGAAGATGAGCATCTCTTCATATATCTCTTGGGAGAAGTGTCTGTTAAGGTCCTCTCCTGACTTTTTAATTGGATTGTTTGCTTCTTTGTTGCCGAGCTTTGTGAGTTCTTTATATATTTTGGATATTAACCCGGTATCTGAGCTGTTGTTTGCAAGTATTATCTCCCATTTTAACTATGTTGATTCTTCCAATCCATGAACATAGAATACTTTTCCATTTCATTGTGTCTTTTTCAGTTTCTTTCAATAATGTTTTGTAATTTTCAGTATATAGATCCATCACATCCTTTGTTAAGTTTATTTCTAGGTTTTTAATTTTATTTAGTTTGGGTTGTAATTGTAAACGGGATTTTTTTTTTTAGTTCATTTTCTAAAGTTTTATCATTGGCATATAGAAAAGCAATAGACTTTTGTATGTTGATTTTGTACTCTGTGACTTTACTGTATTGGTTTGTTGCTTCTAATAGTTTTTTGGTGGAGTCTTTGGGATTTTCTATATACAGGATCATTTCATCTGCAAAAAGTGATACCTTCTTTCCCACTATGAATGTCCTTTATTTCTATCTCTTGCTATGGTTATGTTATCATTTTCACTTGTTTGTATATATCTTTTGATCTCTGCTTTAATTTCTTCTTTGACCCAGTCATTTTTTAGAAGTATGTATGTTGTTTAATTTTCACATGATTGTGGGTTTCTTTACTTCCTTTTCCCAGTTGAATTTTAATTTCAAAGCCTTATGATCAGAAAATATGCTTGGTATATTTTAATCTTCCTGAATTTATTGATGTTAGTTTTGTGGCTCAACATATGGTCTATCCTTGAGAATGTTTTATACACACTGAAGTAGAATGTATAATCTGACATTTTGGGATAAAATGTCCTATAAATGATTATCATGTCCATTTGGTCCAGAGTATTGTTTTAGGCCAATATCTTTTTTATTGATTTTCTGGTTGGATGATTTATCTAAAGCTGTCAATGGTGCGTTGAAATCTCCAAGTATGATTTTGTTTTTGTTTTCTTCTATTTTTAAATCAGTTAGTAGATGTCTTATATATTTTGGTGCTCCCATTGAGGTCAGCATTGTCAGAATGAGTATGGCTACACCTGCTTTTCTTTAGCTATTATTTGCTTGGAGAATTGTTTCCCAACCTTTCACTTTGAATCTACTTTTGTCCTTGGAGTTTAATGTGTCTCTTGAAGACAGCATATGGTTGGGTTTTGCTTTTTGATCCAATTTGCTACTCTGTACCTCTTTATTGGTGAATTCAGTCCATTTACATTTAGGGTAACTATTGACACTTGAGGATTTCCTATAGCCATTTTGTGTTTTGTTTTCTGGTAGCTTTGTGTCTTGTTTCTTCTATTTTTTATTTATGTTTGGTGGTAGTCCATAGTTCTCTCCCCGGCTTCTTTTTTTTTTTTTAATATGTGTGTTTTAGTAGTGGCTTTTTCGTGGGTGGTTACCATTAGGTTATGAAAAAAATGTTCATACGTACGAGAGTCCTTTGTCTTATGAGTGCTTCTGCACTCCATCCTCCTTTGTTACTACAGGTCTTTATCCTCTCCCCTTTTATGTTATTGTTGTCACAGATTATCCTTGTTTTAATTGTGACCTTGTTGGAGCTTTCACTTGTAGTTTTGATTTGTTCTGTCTTTTGTATCTGGTCAAATAACCCCCTTGAATATTTCCTGCAGTGGGGAGGGGGTTCTGGTGATAAGTTGTCTCAGCTTCTGTATGTCTGTAAAACTTTTTATTTCTCCTTCATATTTGAAGAATAACTTTGATAGATATAGTATTCTTGCCTGGTAATTTCTCTCTTCCAGCACTTTAAATGTTTTGGTCCACTCTCTTTTGGCTTGTAAACTTTTACCTGAGAAGTCTGATGGTAACCTAATGGGCTTTCCTTAATATGTTTTGTTCTTCTTTTCCCTAGCTGCCTCGAGGATTTCTTGTCATTGATTTTTTACAATTTCATTATGATGTGCCTTGGAGTAGGTCAGTTTGGGTTGTGGTAACTCAGCATTCTGTTTGCTTCTTGAATTTGAGGGTCTAACTCTTTCCATCAGCTTGCGAAATTCTCATCAATTATTTGTTTGAATAGGTTCTTCGTTACCTTTTTCCTCTCTTCTTCTGATATACCCATTCTTCTTCTTCTTTTTTTTATAGGGACAGAGAGAGAGTCAGAAAGAAAAATAGATAGGGACAGACAGACAGGAATGGAGAGAGATGAGAAGCATTAATCATCAGTGTTTTGTTGCAACACCTTAGTTGTTCATTGATTGCTTTCTCACATGTGCCTTGACTTGGGGGCTATAGCACACCAAGTAACCCCTTGCTCAAGCCAGCGACCTTGGGTCCAATCTGGTGAGATTTTTGTTCAAGCCAGATGAGCCTGCACTCAAGCTGGCGATCTTGGATCTCGAACCTGGGTCTTCCGCATCCCATTTCAACGTTCTTTTCACTGTGCCACCGCCTGGTCAGGCCCATTATTCTTATATTACTTTTTCTGATGGAATCAGACTATTCTTATAGAGCTCTCTCAGTTTTTTTAATTTGAGAGTCTCTGCCCTCTTCTCTTCATAGCATCTCTAATTGCCTGTCTTTGATGTCACTGATTCTTTTCTGTATCAGGCTTGCTCTGTTAGCTAAACTTTCTATATCAGTCTTCAATTAATATATTGCAGGGGTCAGAAACCTTTTTGGCTGAGAGAGCCATGAATGCCACATATTTTAAAATGTAATTCCGTGAGAGCTATACAATATGATTAACACTAAATACAAGTAAATGTGTGCATTTTATGTAAAACCAACACTTTTAAAGTACAATAAATCTCTGAATTCCTTTAATAACGTTGTTATGCTGTTGCTAACCAATGATGAATAAAGTACTTCTTACCATTAATGCGACTTCTGGTAATGCATGGTTTTGCTGATGGCTTTGTAGTCTGGTTGATATGTGGTGAAGTTAAGCATCATGCAGGCATTGAGACTTCCATCTGTTACATGTGATGGTACGTTGGTCTTAACGTTCTTTAGATGTGAGAAAGACTGCTCACATGCGTATGCAGAGCCAAACATTATTAGTACAGCAATACTAACACGCTGCAGTGTGTGGAATGTGACGGGAAGCGCGTTCCGAGTTTTGACAATCAGCTGGTTTGTGGGTTGAAGTATTTTCATTTCTCCCACTTGTGTTTGCTTGCCAACTCTGCTTGCAGTCATGCAAGTCTTTCCAAATCTTCATTCAGTGACTTGAACTTATTCACCCACATGTCTGAGGCCTTCAGGTCAGCAGCTTGAAGCTCAAAACCTCTGATGGAGATAGCGGGGATGTAACACAGGTCGGCACTGTCCACTGCACACTCATGTGGATGGGTGATGAACTTAAAAAGACAAGTGCGCTCACGAAATTCTCAAAATCGTGCTTTGAATGACTGCAGGAGATTAGATGTGAAACCCACTAGCTGCTGGAGATCAAGATGTTGAGCAGGCTCACTTGCTGTGCATGCATCTTTAAACTCTTCCAGTTTTTCAAAGTATAGTAAACGACCTGTTTCAATGTTAGCGACGAAGAGTTCCAGCTTGTTTTCAAATGCAAACACTGCTTGTTGAAGGGATAAGACTGTATTTCCAACGCCTTGCATTTTCACATTGAGCAGGTTCAGATGTTCAGTCATGTCCATGAGATAATAGAACTTCAGGAGCCACTCAGTGTTAGCTAACTCAGGATGCTCAACTTTTTATTATTATTATTATTATTATTAATTTTAATGGGGTGACACCAATAAATCAGGGTACATATGTACAATGAAAACATCTCCAGATTATCTTATCATTCAATTGTGTTGCATACCCATCACCCAAAGTCAAATTGTCCTTTGTCACCTTCTATCTGGTTTTCCCTGTGCCCCTCCCCTCCTCCCTATTTCACCCTCCCTTTCCTCCCCAAACCCCGTAATCACCACTCTCTCTTGTCCATGTCTCATAGTCTCACTTTTATGTCCTACCTATGTATGAAATCATGCTGTTCTCAGTTTTGTTTTTTTTTCTGATTTACTTATTTCAATCCATATAATGTTATCAAGGTCCATTCATTTTGTTGTAAATGATCCGATGTCATCATTTCTTTTTAATTTCTTTTTTGTCTTTTTTTAATTTATTCATTTTAGAGAGGAGACACAGAGTGAGAGAGGAGGGGGCAGGAGCTGGAATAATCAACTCCCATATGTGCCTTGACCAGGCCAGTGCTGGGTTTTGAACTGGCGAACTCAGTGTACCCTGGTCGATGCTTTATCCACTATGCCACCACAGGTCAGGCCCCGATGTCAAGATTTCTTATGGCTGAGTAATATTCCATAGTATATATGTACCAAAGCTTTTTAATTCACTCGTCCTCTGACGGACACTTGGGCTGTTTCCAGATCTTCGCTATTGTGAACAATTCTGCCACGAACATGGGGGCGCATTTCTTCTTTTCGAACAGTGCCATGGTGTTCTTAGGGTATATTCCTATAAGTGGGATACCTGGGTCAAAAGGCAGTTCGACTTTTAAATTTTTGAGGAATCTCCAAACTGTTTTCCACAGTGGCTGCACCAGTCTGCATTCCCACCAGCAGTGCAGAAGGGTTCCCTTTTCTCAACATCCTCACCAGCACTTATTCTGTGTTGTTATGCTGATGAGTGCCATTCTGACTGGTGTGAGGTGATATCTCATTGTGGTTTTAATTTGCATTTCTCTAATGATTAGTGATGTTGAGAATTTTTTCATATGCCTATTGGCCATCTGTATGTCCTCTTTGGAGAAATTTCTATTCATTTCTTTTGCCCATTTTTTGATTGGATTGTTTGTCTTCCTGGTGTTGAGTTTTATAAGTTCATTATAAATTTTGGTTATTAACACCTTATCAGACGTGCTGTCGAATATGTTCTCCCATTGTGTGGTTTGTCTTTTTATTCTGTTCTATTGTCTTTGGCTGTGCAAAAACTTTTAGTTTGATATAGTCTCATTTGTTTATCTTGTCTTTTATTTCATTTGCCCGTGGAGATATATCGGCAAATATATTGCTGCTACAGATGTCGGAGAGCTTGATGCGTATGTTTTCTTCTAAGATACTTATGGTTTCACGGCTTACATTTAAGTCTTTTATCCATTTTGAGTTTGTTTTTGTGAATGGTGTAAGTTGATGGTCTAGTTTTATTTTTTTGCAGGTATATGTCCAATTTTCCCAACACCATTTGTTAAAGAGGCTGTCTTTACTGCATTGTATGTTCTTTCCTCCTTTGTCAAATATCAGTTGTCCATAAAGCTGTGGGTTTATTTCTGGGTTCTCTGTTCTGTTCCATTGATCTATGTGCCTGTTCTTATGCCACTACCAGGCTGTCTTGAGTATAATGGCCTTGTAGTAAACCTTGATATCTGGAAGAGTGATACCTCCTGCTTTATTTTTTCTTTTTAAGATTGCTGAGGCTATTCATGTTCTTCTTTGGTTCCATATAAATTTTTGGAATATGTGTTCTATATCTTTGAAGTATGTCATTGGTATTTTAATTGGTATTGCATTGAATTTTTAATTTGCTTTGGGTAATATAGACATTTTAATGATGTTTATTCTTCCTAGCCATGAGCACGGTATATTCTTCCACTTGTTTGTATCTTCCTTGATTTCTTTTATCAATGTTCTATAATTTTCCGAGTACAAGTCCTTAACCCCCTTGGTTAAATTTACTCCTAGGTATTTTATTTTTGTGGCTGCAATAGTGAAGGGGATTGTTTCCTTAATTTCTTTTGCTGACAGTTCATTGTTGGTATATAGAAATGCTTCTGATTTCTGAGTATTAATTTTATATCCTGCCACCTTGATGAATACATTTATCAGGTCCAGTAGTTTTTTGATGGAGACTTTAGGGTTTTCTATATACAATATCATATCATCTGCAAATAATGACAGTTTTACTTCTTCTTTTCCAATTTGAATGCCTTTTATTTCTTCTTCTTGTCTGATTTCTATAGCTAGGACTTCCAGAACTATGTTGAATAAGAGGGGTGAAAGGGGACACCCTTGCCTGGTTCCTGATTTTAAGGGGATTGCTTTTAATTTTTGCCCATTTAGTATGATGTTTGCTGTGGGTTTGTCATAGATGGCCTTTATCATGTTAAGGAATGTTCCCTGTATTCCCACTTTACTGAGAGTTTTGAGCATGAATGGGTGCTGGATTTTATCAAATGCCTTTTCTGCATCTATTGAAATTATCATGTGATTTTTTTTTTATTTTTAAAGAATGTTGACTCTTTATTTATTTATTTATTTATTTTAGAGAGGAGACACAGATTGAGAGAGAGAGAGAGACAGAGAGAAAGTGGGGAGGAGCTAGAAGCATCAACTCCCATATGTGCCTTGAGCAACCTGTGCAGGGTTTTGAACTGGCGACCTCAGTGTTCCCAGGTCGACGCTTTATCCACTGTGCCACCACAGGTCAGGCAAAATTATCATGTGATTTTTGTCCTTCCTTTTGTTTATGTGATGAATCACATTGATTGATTTGCGAATATTGAATCAGCCTTGCCTCTCCAGAATAAATCCACTTGATCATGGTGTATGATTTTTTTCATATAGTGCTGGATCCGGTTGGCTAATATTTTGTTGAGAATTTTAGCGTCTAAAATCATCAGGGATATAGGCCTATAATTTTCTTTCTTTGTGTTGTCTTTGCCCGGTTTTGGGATCAAAATTATGCTCGCCTCATAAAAGGAGTTTGGAAGTCTTCCTTCCTCTTGAATTTTTTGAAATAGCTTGAGGAGGATAGGAGTTAGTTCTTCTTTGAATTTTTGATAGAATTCACTTGTGAAGCCATCAGGCCCAGGACTTTTCTTTTTTGGGAGTTTTTTGATAACTGTTTCGATCTCATTTGTTGTAATTGGTCTGTTTAGGTGTTCTGATTCTTCCAGATTGATTTTTGGAAGGTTATATGATTCAAGAAATTTGTCCATTTCACCTAGGTTGTCTAATATTTTGGCATATAGTTCTTCATAGTATTTTCTTACAATGCTTTGTATTTCTGTTGTGTCAGATGTTATTTCTCCACTGTCCTTTCTAATTTTATTAATTTGAGTCCTCTCTCTTTTTTCCTTGGTGAGTCTAGTTAAAAGTTCATCAATCTTGTTTACCTTTTCAAAGAACCAGCTTCTGGTTTCATTGATCCTCTGTATTATTTCCTTAGCCTCTATGTCATTTATTTCTGCTCTGATCTTTATTATTTTCTTCCTTCTACTTGTCCTGGGTTTTATTTGCTCTTGTTTTTCTAGTTCTTTTAGATGCAGGAACAGGTTGCTTATTTGAGCTTTTTCTAGCTTCTTATGATATGCCTGTAGTGCTATGAACTTCCCTCTCAGTATTGCTTTTGCTGTGTCCCATAAATTTTGAGTTGATGTATGCTCATTATCATTTGTTTCTAGAAACATTTTTACTTCTTCTTTGATCTCATTGTTAATCCATTCATTATTTAATATCATGCTATTTAGTTTTTAAGTGTTTGAGTATTTTTCAGTTTTTCTTTTGTGGTTAATTTCTAGTTTCATGGCATTTTAATCAGAGAAATTGCTTGATATGATTTCAATTTTCTTAAATTTATTGAGACCATTTTTGTGTCCTAACATGTGGTCTATCCTAGAAAACGTACCATGAGCACTTGAGAAGAATGTATATTCTACTGCATTAGGGTGAAAAGTTCTGAAGATATCTTTTAAATCAAGTTGATCTAGTGTCTCCTTTAAGTCTGCTGTTTCTTTATTAATTTTCTTTCTTGAGGATCTATCCAGTGTTGTTAGTGGGGTGTTGAATTCCCCTACTATTATAGTATTGCTTTTGGTCTCACCCTTTATATCCATCAAAGTCTGCTTTATGTATGTCGGGGCTCCTATATTTGGTGCATAGATATTTATAATAGTTATATCTTCCTGTTGAATTGTTCCCTTTATCATTATGTAGTGTCCTTCTTTATCTCTTACTACAGCCTTTGTTTTAAAGTCCATTTTGTCAGGTATAAGTACTGCTACCCCGGCTTTTTTTTCATTTCCATTTGCATGAAATATTTTTTTTCATTCTTTTACCTTCAGTCTATGTGCATCTTTTGTTTTAAGGTGTGTCTCTTGTAGACAGCATATGTATGGGTCCTGTTTCTTTATCCATGCAGCTACCCTATGTCTTTTGATTGGATCATTTAATCCATTTACATTTAAGGTTATTATTGATATGTAGTTGTTTATTTCCATTTATTCTTTAAAGCTGTATTCTCCTTTTGCTATATTCTTTCCTCCCTTTAAACAGTTCACAACAAGCCCCTTAGTATCTTTTTGCAGAATTGGTTTGGTTTTAATGAATTCCTTGAGGCTTTCTTTGTCTGGGAAGCTCTTTGTTTCTCTTTCAATTTTAAACGTTAGCCTTGCTGGATAGAGCAGTCTTGGTTGTAGGTTCTTGTTCTGCATTAATTTGATTATATCTTGCCATTCCATTCTGGCCCCAAGTGTTTCTGTTGAGAAGTCCGATGTCATCCCTATGGAGACTCCTTTGTAGGTGATAGCCTTTCTTTTTCCTAGCAGCTTTTAAAATTTTTTCTTTATCCATTAGCTTTGGTATTTTAACTATGATGTGGTCTTGGTGTAGATCTTTTTGGGTTTCTCTTTAATGGAGTTCTGTGTGCTTCTTGAACGTGTGGAATGTTTCCCAGCCTTAATTTAGGGAAGTTTTCTGCTATGATTTGATTGAACAAAGTGTCCATTTCCTGTCCTCTCTCCTCTTCTTCAGGCACCCCTATGATGCGAATGTTGTTTCTCTTCATGTTGTCACAGAGCTCCCTTAGAGTTTCCTCACATTTTTTGTGTCTCTTTTTCTTTTTCTTCTCTGCTTCTGTGCCTTTGTTCATTGTGTCCTCTAACTCGCTGATTCGATCCTCAGCGTGATTCATCCTGCTTTTAATTCCTTCCATTGTGGTCTTCAGTTCTGATACTGTATTTGTCATTTCTGTCCGATTTTTTTTTATTATTTCAATTTCGTTTTTTATACTTGTTATTTCTTTATTTAGGTGTTCATAATGACTATCCATTGTTGCTCTAATTTCTTTGAACATCCTAACTATCATTATTCTAAATTCTGCTTCTGGTAATTTGGTTATATCTGGTTCATTCAGGTCCTTCTGTCGGGTTTTCTCTTGATTCATTTGGTTTGCATTCCTCTGCCTGTCCATTTTGTCTGTGTATAAGCATGTTGTAGCCACTGGAGTCCAGTAGGTGTTGCCTTTGTGTTCTCTAGGTGTGGTCTGTCTGCAGGCCCGCCACCCCCTCTGCTGCTGCCTAGGGCAGTTGGGTATTGGCATTGCTAGCGCCGGCCCACAGTGGCTGTTGCTGTGATTTCCCCCTCTCCTCCACTGGAGGGGCTGTCACTCAAGCCACAAGCCTCAGCACCAAGGGTAGATAGAGGTGAGCCCCTTTGCTCAGCTGCGAACCCAGCCTGTTTCCGGGCTTCCGACCAGCACCTGCAGTCAGAGCCTGCTCGCCAGTTTCACGGGCTGGGCGGGGCTTTTGACCTGCTCTCAGCTGTGAGCCTTTGCCCTTCTGGAGCTTTAGTCCCGCCCTTGAGTCCAGGGCCCCCCTGCAGGGTCGCAAACCGCGGTTTATTGGGCCGGGCGTGTTTGCTGGCTTTCGCTCAGCCACGAGCTTCCACTTGTGCTGGACTCTACCCCACCCCCGCGTTAGGAGCCAGCTCGCACACACAAGATGGAGTTTTTCCGGCTGGGCTGGGCTGGTAACGTGAGCTCAGCCGCGGTCATGGCCAGCTTGCGCAGGGTCGCAGAGCAGATCTCTGCCCGTTCCTGGCCTCTGGCTTTTTCCTCACAGGTGGGATTACAGGTGGGCCCGCAACTGCCAGACCGCTTTCGAGCTTCCCGTTTGCCCCTGCTGGGCTAGACTGAGCTCACACCGGCTTGGCCTCCGCCCACGCCGACAGAACCGCCTTTCAGGGTCCTGCCGCCACAATGCCCTTCAGCAACTCTCAGCAGAGTAGGAAGTGCCCTAAGTCTCCATACTATAAGCCTAGGAGCTCCCTCCGTCTAAGCAGCTCTGCTTTAAGTGCCACGGGAGAACTTGTTTGGCTAGTGTCCTGTCTCCCTTTGCTGGTATTGCTAGTTCCAGGGGAAGTATTCGTTTTCGATTAGGGAAATGACTTAGCCCAGGGGTTAGGGTGGCTGTCCCTCAGAGTGTTTGTCCCTGTGCCTTCAGTCCACACTCTCTTCCCGCTGCTCTGGTCCTCTCCTCTGTCCCCGTTCCCCGGAGCCCTAGGTGCGTGGTTGTGAGAGAGGTTTTCTGTGCTGTCCCTTTAAAAAGAATCTTGGGTCTGAGAAAACTGTCTCTTTCTCACAAACAGTATCCTCACCTGTTTCACAGCTCAATACTGTCCAAACGCCTCTTCTAGGCTCTGGGACTGTAGGCTGGGGCTTGGTTCCTGGGAACCAGTTCCCTCCCTCTCTGCCAAACTCTCCTCCCGTTACGCGGGTCTCTCTGGGCTGCCATTTGCTCCGGGGAGCTGGGAAGCCCTCTTAGCGTTTTTGCTATTCCTACCAGTCTCAATGTGGCTTCTTCTGTGTTCCTTGGTTGAAAAGTTCACTTAGTTTAGTTCAAATTTGGTTTATCCAGATGATGGTTCTTAAAATTGAGTTATAATCCACTTTGGTTCTGGGAGTTGGAAGTTGGTACGTCCGCCTACTCCGTCGCCATCTTGCTCCTCCTCAATGTTTTTTATTTCAAGAAATGTCCGGATTTCTCTCAGACAAGCTGTGAAATGGCTGAGCACCTTCCTTCTTGACAACCAACGCACATTGCTGTGCAGAAACAAACCAGGATAATTATTCCCAACTTCATCCAGCAGTGTTTTAAATTGGCAATCATTTAAAGCTCAGGCAACAATAAAGTTGACCACCCGAATGACCAGCGACATCACCTCACCAAGCTGCCCGCCACACATCTAAGCACAAAGTACCTCTTGATGTAGGATGCAGTGAAAACAGGATGGGTCTCTTTTCATGTTCACGAAGAAGTGCTACGAATCCTGTTTTTCCTCACCATGCACGGAGCACCATCAGTACACACCGAAATAAGTTTATCCATCGGTAGATTTTATTCTTTAGCGAACTCAGTGAAAGACTTGAATAAATCTTCCCCTCTTGTTATCTCTTTCATAGGCAAAACAGCAAGACTTTCCTCACATAATGTGTAACCGACAGCATACCTTTCAATCACGCTGAACTGGGATAAATGACTTACGTCTGTTGACTCATCCAAAGCGAGAGAAAAGAATGATGCTGCATTTATGTCCTTCAGTTGTGTTGCCTCAATTTGATTTGCCATCATGATGGTACGATCGTGAACAGTTCTTGCTGACAGAGGCATGTCTTTTATTCGTTTGATTATCTTGTCTTTCTCCGAAAAGTCATCAAAAAGTTTATTGACAACATCAAGCATGAATGTTTTGGTATACTTCCCATCTGTGAAGGGCTTTCCGTTTCTCACAATTGCTAAAGCACCAGCAAAGCTATGAAATTCCAGTCACCTTGTTGGGTCCAAACACAGAGTTCCTGCTGACTAGCTTGCAGTCTGCGCAGTAGCTCTTGACATGCTTTCTTCCTGCTGTCCCCGCTGGATATTTCGACGCAAATATAGTATGGCATATGTTGAAGTGTGGCTTTATATTTGACCGTTTCATCCATGCAATTTTATCATTGCATATTAGACACACTGCAGAACCTGCTCTCTCCACAAAGGCGAATTCCTCTGTCCATTCCTGCTGAAAAGTACGATACTCCTCATCCTTTTTTCTTTTAGCCATCTTCTTCGTCAAAAGAGTTTCTGCAATTAGCTAGCTGATTACTTGATTTAAAGGAGGGAAGTTTACTTCCTGACCTCACAACGACCTGTGTACGTTATCCTTTACCCAATAAATATTTGGTTTTGTCCCGGAGGAAAGCTGTGATTGGCTCCAGCCACCTGCAACCATGAACATGAGCAGTAGGTAATGAATGGATTGTAATACATGAGAATATTTTATATTTTTAACCTTATTATTTTTTTTTATTAAGAATTTGTCTGTGAGCCAGATGCACCCATCAAAAGAGCCAATCTGGCTCGTGAACCATAGGTTCCTGACCCCTGGTTTATAGTATTATGAAATGATCATCACAATAAGTCTAATTTGAATCCATCACTACACAGTTACAAATTTTTTTCTTGTGATGAGAACTTTTAAGATCTACTTTCAGCAACTTTCAAATATACAATATACTATTGCTTACTAACTCTAGTCAACATGCTGTACATTCCATCCCTATAATTTATTTTATAGCTGGAAGTTTGTATTTCTTGGCACCCTTTACTCATGTTGTTTCCTTCCTGGAATCCCACCCCTCCAACCCACCTCCATTCTGCCCCTGACAACTACCAATTTATTCTCTGTATGTATGATCTTGGTGTTTTGTTTTGTCTTTTTTTTTTTTTTTTTTTTTTTTTTACAAGGACAGAGAGAGGGATAAATAGGGACAGACAGACAGGAACGGAGAAGCATCAATCATTAGTTTTTCATTGCCGTCACAACACCTTAGTTGTTCATTGATTGCTTTCTCACATGTGCCTTGACCGCGGGCCTTCAGCGGACCAAAGCAACCCCTTGCTGGAGCCAGTGACCTTGGGTCCAAGCTGGTGAGCCTTTGCTCAAGTCAGATGGGTCTGCGCTCAAGCTGGCGAGCTCGGGGTCTCGAACCCGGGTCTTCCGCATCCCAGTCCGACGCTCTATCCACTGCGCCACTGCCTGGTCAGGCTTGTTTTGTCTTTTAATTCCACATACAAGTGAGACAATTTACCTTTCTCCTCTGACTTAACTTGGCGTAATGCCCTCAAGGTTCATCCATGGGGCAAGTGGCAAGATTTCATTAAATTTTTTATGACTGATTAATATTCCATTTTTCATATTTTTTTCTTTTTCAATTGCCCTGGCTATATAACCTTTAATACAATGTTGAATAGAGTGGCAAGAACAAACATCTTTATCTTGTTTTTGATTTTAGGGGTAAAGCTTTCAATCATATCATTAAGTATGATGTTAGTTGTGGTTTTTTATAGATGTCCTTTATCAAACTGAGTAAATAAATGCCTTTCTATTCCTAGTTTGTTAAGTGTGTGGATGCTGGATTTTCAAATGCAATTTTTCCCCTGCACTTTATTGAGATAAACATGTGGTTTAATCCTTTATCAATATGGTGTGTGTATTACATCAATTTTTGTATGTTGAACCAGATTTTCATTCCTGGGATAAATCCCACTTGGTTGTGGTGTGTAATTTTTAGATGGTGCCAAATTATTTTGTTGAGGATTTCTCTGTTTATATTAATAAGGAATACTGACTTACAGTTTTCTTGTGATGTCTTTGTGTGATTTTGGTAATAGGGTAATACTGGCCTTGTAGAATAGGTTAAAGTGTTACTTCCTCTTCTTTTTTGGGAAGCATTTGTGAAGAATTGGTGTTGATTTTTTTCTAAGAATTTGATAGAATTCACGTGTGAAGCCATCTGGTCCTGAGCTTTTCTTTGCAGTAAGTTGATTACTGATTCAATCTCTTTACTTGTAGGTACATTCAGGGTTTTTACTTCTTATTGAGTCAGTTTCAGTAGTTTGTGTCTATCAAAGAATGATTTCATCTCATGTAATTTATCTATTTGGCATACAATTGCTCATAATATTCTTTTTATTTCTGTAAGGTTACTAGTTAGTTGTCATCTCTCCTTTTACTCGATTTTAGTAATTTGAGTATCCTTTTCCCCCTGTTCAGTCTAGCAAATCTTTTCAAAGAACTTTTGATTTATGTGGTTTATTTCTGGTCTGATCTTTCCTTCCTTCCTTCTGCTTGCTGTGGGTTTAGTTTGCTCTCCTTTTCCTGGTTTCTTAAGCTAAAAGGCTAGCTTATTAACTTATCTTTTTACTTTTATTTTATTTTTTTATTTTATTCATTTTAGAGAGGAGACACAGAGAGAGAAAGAGAGAAAGGGGGGAGGAGCTGGAAGCATCAACTCCCATATGTGCCTTGACCAGACCAGTGCAGGGTTTTGAACTGGCGACCTCAGTGTTCCCAGGTCGATGCTTTATCCACTGCGCCACCACAGGTCAGGCTTACTTTTCTCCTTTTTAAAGATAGGTGTATTGTTATATTATTTTTTTCATTTTCATTCATTTCTAAATATTTTCTAAACTATTGTAAAGTTTTCTTCTTTACTGTTTAGAAATGTGTTTAATTTCCACATATTTTTAAGTTATCAATTTCTTTTCCTTATAGTTGAAGGACATACTTTGCATTTCAATCCTTTTGAATTCACTGAAAGTTGTATTATTGCCTAACATATGGTGTATATTGGGAAATGTTCATGCGCACTTGAGAGTATATTCTGCTTTTGGGTGGAGGGTTCCATAGCTGTGAATTAATTAGGTCTTCCTGGTTTATAATGTTCAAGTGTTCTATTTCCTTGCAGATCTGGTATCTAGTGGTTTTTCCCAGAATGTTCCATACAATATTTTTATCTCTGTTATAAAATACAATGTATAATGTAGGAAAATAGAATTGTTATTCATTAGCCTTTAGCTTTTATTTCTTACAAATGCCTGTATTAAACAATTTACTAGTCACCTAAAGACAATATAGCTCTAAAATAAAGTTAGTTTTGAAATACTGATTTTTTTTTTACCCCACTGAAAAAGTAACTTTTAAACCAATGTTCAAATTATCCAATGCTATTTTCACTAAAGCAGACGTTTGTGTCTTTAGAGACACTTAGGATATTCCCCACAGAACAGAAGAGTTTCCTGGAATATTATTAGCCCCTTCCCCTGGGCCAAACAGTGAGGGTGTTTATTTCTAAAGAGTGGACTAGTCCGGCTCTTATAAATGCAGAAATAGTTGTAGATTGTCCCTCCTGTTAAGTTTAACCTCCACTTAAAAAATGTCCTAAATCTTGAGCTGCCGCCTGACCAGGCAGTGGTGCAGTGGATAGAGCGTCGGACTGGGATGCGGAGGACCCAGGTTCGAGACCCCGAGCTTGCCAGCTTGAGCGTGGGCCCATCTGGCTTGAGCAAAAGTTTGCCAGCTTGAACCCAAGGTCGCTGCCTTGAGCAAGGGGGTTGCTCAAGGCACATATGAGAAAGCAATCAATGAACTAAGGTGTCGCAATGAAAAAAAACTGATGATTGATGCTTTTCATCTCTCCGTTTCTGTCTGTCCTTGTCTATCCCTCTCTCTCTGTCCCTGTAAAAAAAAAAAATCTTGAGCTGCCAAGAAGGCTCAAACCACTCACTTTGCCCAACTGCTGGACTTCCACTCACAGAACCACAGGCCCATGGGAAACTAGAATAGACTGGACTTCCATGCCACCCTCCTGCCCATCCCCAGCCTTGGGCACAGACAAGTCAAGCTACTTGCCCTGGCCAAATACCCTGGATACTTGGGTATTTGATTTCATTGGTATCGTGTGCAGTCCCAAGGGTTTTCAAAGCAATCCAGGTGACTCTAACGTTCACTGTTTGACGACACAGTTTTTGCCTCAGTCTGATTTTGGTAACTGGAGCCATTGAGAAAGGCAGGCACACATAGCATAAAGCTGTATGATGGGAAAGTCACCTGGGGCCCCTCTGGTTGTTTCCTCATATATAAACAGGTGTGTGTAATGTCACAGATCCTCTCCCACGCATCTGGGCTTTCCTACAGGGCCTATGATCCCCCTGAGGACTGTTTCCACCTACCCCAAGTTTCTCCTTTTGTAGAGGGGAGGGCTCCTCCAGCATAGTCTGGAGGACATTAGTGTGCCCTGTAGGACAGGAGGGGCCATGGGCTGGGGAATGCTGGTTACAAGATAGGTCAGTGAAGTCACCTGATAGGCTAGCTGGCCTGGGATTTGGGGAAGCAGATGAGACTGAGCTTCCCAAGGGCTGTGACAGTTGACAGTTGTGTCCTGGCTGTCCTTCTTGTCACTATTTGGTTAAGTACCAATTCAACTGCAACATACATGTTTTCCTTCCTTTGGAAGTTTAACAATTTTGTTCATACTAGTAAACAGGCCATGTACAGATGGGTTGGAGCCTGTGATGTGGCCAAAGGAGAGCTGGCCAAGAAGGCTGGCCCTGGACCTTCTGGGCCCCTTTACCTGGAGACTTTGAGTAAATAAACCCAAGGTGAATTGCTCACTTTTGACCAAGTAACGGGCCAAGAGGAGCCATGTGAGCAGCCCCAAGCCAGGTGCTCTTGCAGTCTATTCACACTGTGGGCACGGAGTTCTCTCAAACATCTGCAGTTTGGGTTCTTTTGATTTCTTTAGTCTTTAGTAGTTTTCTTGCCAGGGATGTCAGAAACTAAGGCAGACTACCAAAAGACTTGACAACTTTCATTTTGTAGAGTGATTATATATTAAAATATATATATAGCACAACACATATTCTCTGAAAATTGAGTATCCTCAAAAAAATTAATCACATGAGTGAACAGTCTAGAATAGCACCTGGTGGTAACTGGCATGTGACTGCTAGCCACTGTTGCTATCACAGCTGAAGAGTCAAGGCCAAGGCAATGGCCTGGCTGAAGCCCTCGGTGGGCAGTGGTGCTGATCTCTATCAACCTTCAAGGGCTGAGCAGTGTTTCAACCCAGGGGCTGGGAAGCACTAAGGGAGGGGACTTGATAAACAGAACTCAGTCTTTTTGTACATATCCTCGTAACCTTTTAAAAGCAGACAACGGATGTTTTTGACATACTGTTCCATAACATGCCTCTTTCACCCAAGGTTTTAGAAATATTTCATTCCGTTTCCACAGCAGTGTGGTCGTGGTATAATTATTTAACACCAATCCTGTTGGTGAACATGTATGCTATTTCCAACTTTCCACTATTATGAACGATCCTGGGATGAATTGTATATGTATCTTTAGTCTCATTATTTCCTGCAAGAATTCATTCATTAAGATGAGTAAGTATGTCCCTGGGCCCAGTGTATCATACCTCAGGCTCTTATCTATGAAACATGCATGAAAATATCTCTGTTGTAGGTTTGGGTAGAGAAAGCACAGTAAGTTACAACTCTCTGTTCACAGATTAAAAATGCTCTTAAATTCTCTTGATACTGATTCAAAGATATAAATCACAGCAAGCTTGTATGTGATACTATATAATTCAAAATAGGCAGAACTAGGTAATACATTAGAAATATGCTTCTTTGAGAGAGAAGTAACAGGACAAGTGACACAAAACTCAGAAAATGAAATCAGTAACCTGGAAAGGGTGAGGGAGACGTGACTTGAGAGGACACTGGTCATAGGCTAGTTCCTCCCTAGGGTTAGTTTACACAGTGGTTCATTATTCTTTCTACTGTACCAGTGTTTTATGTCCACATGAGAATTTCACATAAAAAATTATACATTCCATAAAAATTTCACAAGTGAAGATGAGAAACATTTCAAATGTGTTAAGAAATATTAGTTTTATTTAACCAGTTTTCACAGCTGAATATTTATTCTATAAAAACTTTACAGATTGTACAGTTTATATATATTTCAAACTACTGAATGAAATAGGTCCCACAGATGCAAAAATATTGCACCAACCAATCCAAGGGAAAGGCAGGTTTACACACTGCACAGCTCTCCACGCAACCAGGAGGTGGTCAGTTCTAAGTATAAACTTCAAAACTGTACAAAAATAAGGGTTTGATTTTATTTCACTCTTCATACATTCAATATGACCGCAAGCTCAGAAGCCTAACTAATAATAGGCATCTGTAATCAAGAATCAGTCCCCACTCCTGAAAGGAATGCAAATGTCTATGTACACAGGCCACCCTTCGACACCAAGCTGTTCTCAGCACATTGTGTAGACGTGAAAGCAGAGACCAGGAACATTACACATTGAATATAAGGTAGTTCTTTTTTTTTTTTTAAAAGGAGTTTCTGCATTTAATAGTGTGCCAAAAGAATTTTAACTTATTAAATAAAATATATTCTAAGTGAACCTAAAAAATACTTTATAAACATAAAAATACGTTTTTTGGTGTAATATATCAATCATCTGCAAATAGAAAACCAAAATTGTGTATAAAGTAGTATTTCTCACCCACTAACAAGAAGCATTGTAGTTATTTTTTCAAAGGATTGAAGAAACTATTTAAAGCCCACTAAGACTAACTTATAACTTAAATATTCATACTTAAGCTATTCAGTGATTCACTGATACTGCAGAACAAACTTTCTTCTAGAGAGACAGTGGTTTCTTCATGTTAACTGGGTAAGAGCAGACACAAAAAAGGAAAAAGCAACTGATTATTTTTTCAGCATAAATCCTAAGTGTACTTATTTGGGGACATGCTCATCTGTGGATCTGTCATCAGAAATTTCCAAAAAGATAAGTCTTACTTTTAATTTAGATTTTCATCTGAGATGTCTGTACCTTCTTGGAGACAAAAGCACATCTCAGATCTTTCTGTATCTCTATTTGGGCAGGGGTGGTGAGGCCTTTTAGTACCTCTTTAAAATCTGTTCTATAAAGAAAAGAAACATTCCAGACTTTTTTGCCACCCTAAACCAGCAGAACACACTTTTCTTCTTTTTTATACAGTATAAGCCAAAGATAACAAAAATGAGAGCTTCAAAGAGCAGCCTAGAGGCTCCCCATACAGAAGTACTTTCATACTTCTGTGTATGTTAAGTATAAAATAATGTTTGGACAAAGGAGTTTTGTAGTTATTTATTTTAAAGTTACAGTACTTAAAAACTCTTTGATAATAAGTAGCGTGGATGTTTCAAGTCCTGCTTCCAAGTGTGAGCTGTGAGGATAGATTAGGGGCACCTTGGAGCCCCACAGATGTCCTGCTCTACAATTCCAGTGTCATTAGCAGGCAGCCTGCCAATCAAAACTCATCAATCTTCCTCTGCAGGTATTTCAACATGGAGTCCATCCCTTGGGCGGAACCCCAGATTTTCTTCAGCACCTCGCACTCCCTCTCATTGGCCTGCTCCAGCTCCGTCTTCATGTTACAGCGTACCAGGGCTTTGGACTCCTCGAGCACCTGGACCAAACGACATGCGGGCAGTCAGCAGGGTGTGTGCCTGGAAGATCTGGCTCCCGTTCATCCCCACGTTATTGAAGGCCATTATCAAACTTGAGTAATGACCTATTAAAAAAACTACCAGACATTTTCCACAATATATATCAGGTCTAATATACAGTGTGTCCGTAAAGTCATGGTGCACTTTTGACTGTGTGACTGGTCAAAAGCGCACCATGACTTTACGGACACACTGTATGTATAAAGTATATTTCACACTAGACATTAAATTCTTAACTTCAAAATGGTTGTAAAACTATTTGGAAGAAGCGCTGGACTATCCACACGGTGACCCCAACCCAACATCAAAAGCAGCTATGGCCCCACGCTGCTGTGCTGCTCAATGAACTCTGAAAATGCCTACTGAGAGAGTTTTCTAACCAAAATTCAATGTTTTAAAAATGATTAAGATTACTTTCTCTTTAAATTTATTTATTGCTTTTAGAGGGGGGAGGAAAGGAGAGACAGACAGAAACATCAATCTGTTCCTGTATGTGCTCTGACTGGGGATCGTACCCACAACCTTGGTGTATTGGGATGATGCTTTAAACAACTGAGCTATCTGGCCAGGGCTAATACTTAATTTTAATAATGAGGGTTGCTCATATGTTTGGGATAGCTTAAAGCAGCAATTGTCAACCTTTTCTTAAAAAAAATCTCATAGCACACATAAATTCATTACTAAAATTCTGTGGCACACTAAAAAATGTATCTTTTGCCAATCTGACAAGAAAGAAATAGGTATAATTTTGATTCTGTCATACTGGATGGCTACTGTATTGGCTGTTGTCATTTTTTTATTTGATAATCTAATGGAAAAGAGGTCAGTTCCCCAGACTAAATAGTCAGGTATTTTATATTTTTAAAATTCTTGCAGCACATTTGTTGAAAATTGCTGCTTTAGAGGGGAGTTTGGTCAGTTAATATATCAAATAACATTTAATTTTATAATTTGTCAAGAGCCACTCCATTAAATATTATTCAGCACATTTATTAAACAAAACTTAGGTCCACCACAGGGGAAAAAAACCCATGATTTTCTGAAAGGGCTTTGAGAACAACTGCATAAATGTTTTCTGCAGACTTTTATAGGATCATTTTTAAGTTACTAAACTTGAGATTGAAAACATTTCCCTTTAATTCTTAAGCATTTGCAGAGGAAGGCCAATGCATGCAGATTTGAAGTAGCTCCATCCATCTTCTTCCCACCAATGTTTCCCAGGAAGGCGGCTGTGCAGGGGCAAATGAAGAGGAGCCGTGAAACACTGTGAAATCTGTGGGCTCTCCACAGGAAAAGGCCATGGGAAATAAAAACAAAGAGAAACAATTGACATACAACTGGATTGCACGAGGCCAGCTCCTTAATGCGGACCATGACTTCTTGGGTGAAGGTCCCAGGCCAGAACACCTGCGAGACCAGGCCCTTGCCGCACGCCTCCTGCGCTGTCAGCTTCCGGCCGCTGAGCAACATTTCGTTTGCCTGAAAGGAAGAAGGGGTGATACCCATGTAAAATTTAAAGAGGAGGTGCCCAGAGAAAGAAGACCTAACCCAAAATTCATCCCTTTAAATTCAAACCAAAGATAAGCACTGGAATATGTCAGTCTGTGGGGACTCCCTGCACAACCCCCAGGGCTGCACCCACAGTGCACCACTCTAGCTGAGAATGAACCCGGCAACATGCAATCAACTACATGAATGAATGAAAGTAACATACCTACCAGTAATTGCAAAGAGAATGTAAAAGGCTTGTTTCATGATGTAATAAAGGATGAGACTGACTTAACCAAGAAATCTAAATTAGAGAAGATCTACTTGTTGTTAATTTGAAGTTACTGGCATGTCCCTCTCCACCTGCCACCTCCTCCCAATATGTAAACTCATTTAATACATAAAACAGTTTCCTGGCAAACTGAAGCAGAAGCAAAGCTAGAAAACTTCCAACTTTAGGGATCTGAACCAGTCACAGAACGAGTACACAGTGTAAATGTAGAAACAATGTTCTAAGGGCGGTGCTGCCTTGCTAGAGTAGAACTTAGGAGGCCACATTTGATTGCTTGGACACAGGTCTCCACACAGCGTGCATGGATTCTCTATCAATCTAATGATAGGATTACAGATGCTGAAATAAGAAAAAAGGGGGAGAATATCAATCTGACAAAGAAACCTTGCACTCTTCTAACATGACAATTTCCTGTCTTGCATAGGTAACCTTTCTGAGGTTTTCTGGTGGTCATGAAGAAGCTTCTGCACTGAGTAAAACACACTTTTGGTAGGTGACTTTCTTTTCCAAAAGCGAAAATCACTGTTATAAAGAGGCCTTGATGTATTAAGTATATCTCTCAGTTGACAGTATGTGTACTTTCTGCAAATGCATCTAGACAGCTGCACGTGAAATGCACGGCTTAGCCCACGCACAAGGGCTGGCAAAGCAAACATCTAGATGACTCACCACCCTTTCAATACAGACATGACAGAAAACAGGGCTGAAGGACAGGGTCTTCAGAAGGACTATAAGTTCTCAACACTTACAGCTCACTTTAATTCCAAAGTGGAGCCTGATATTTGAGTAAATCTTGGACAAACCCATGAGTGTCAGAAGAGTTTGGAGATGTTCTACAACACCTTGAACAGTCTCTTCTCAGTGAAAAAGTCTAAATAAACAACGGACAATGGATTTAAAAATGTGACTTAACCTTACTGTTATGACAATTCTTCTTTTACTATTTTATTTTTTTTTTACAGGGACAGAGAGAGGGATAGGTAGGGACAGACAGACAGAAACAAAGAGAGGTGAGAAGCATCAATCATTAGTTTTTCGTTGCCATTGCAACACCTTAGTTGTTCATTGATTGCTTACTCACATGTACCTTGACTGCGGGCCTTCAGCAGACTGAGTAACCCCTTGCTGGAGCCAGCGACCTTGGGTCCAAGCTGGCGAGCTTTTTGCTCAAGCCAAATGGGCCCGCGCTCAAGTTGGGAGCTCGGGGTCTCGAACCTGGGTCTTCCACATCCCAGTCCGATGCTCTATCCACTGTGCCACCGCCTGGTCAGGCTTCTTTTACTATTTTTTAAAATTTATTTTTAATTTATTGGTATGACATGGTTGGACAGGTTTCAAGTATACAACTCAAGATAACACCATTTATGCATTGCATCATACATGCCACCATTGTCTGTACCAAGCAGAGTCTCTTTCAACCCCATTCCCCAACTTGCCCTCCCTTCCTCCTCCCCCAAATGGCCCCTTTCCTTGGGCTATTGCAATCCCCTGTATATGATTTTTGGCTAACCTCTTTACCTTCGTTTCTCCAGTGCCCTCTCACCTGCCGTCCCCTCTGACAGCTGTCCACCTGTCCCATGTGTCCATGTCTCTGTTTTGCTTATCAGCTGACTGTTCATTAGATTCCACAAATAAGTGAAATTAGGGTATTTGTCTTTCTCTGCCTGTCTTACTTCACTTAGCACAATACTCTCCTGGAGATTATGCTAAGGCAGTTCTTCTAAAGGCAGATCCAAACGCAATGGGAAAGGTAACAGGAATTCCTGATAACAAAAACGACTTGGTGGGCAGGACTCTATGCTGACAGAATTTCCACTTCCTTGTTGTATACATTTCTTTTACTCTCAATATACAGTAAAGACAACACTACAACTAAATCAAATCATTTAGATTAAGTGTAAAGTATGTTCTCAAGATCAGCCTTAACTACAGGGTCTTAGCTTGGGTAGTGAACGAGTCCGCCGCCCCAAGTGCACGCTGGGATCAGGAAGTGAAGAACAAGTCTCCCTCAAGTTTCCTCTCCAGCACCTCCACGGACCTCTCTGCTCTCCCAGTCACTCTTCCACTGTTATTTTTTTGCCATCCGGAGGTCAGCCCGACCACTACTAAATTCTCTCCTGTCTTTTACTTCCTTTTCTTGATTCTCCCAGGCCTGGTGCCAGTCAGCTGCGCCGAAAGCAGGTCAGGACAATCCTCTCCTCCAGTCAGTGAGCTGTCCTTGCCACCCATCTGCCTTTCAGAACTGGACTGACTCTATATTGGCTGTCACTGGAGATTCTTCCCTGCTCAGTTTTCTTTTTCCCAGATGGTTAGATGTGCAGGACATTCTGAATTTACCCAAAAGTATGAACAGTGGGACTAACTCAATGTTGTTAAAGCTTTCTCAGGTAAATATGGGCAGTGAATTGGTTTAAAATAGTTATCACGTAAAACCATTAGGAAAAATTTCCTTGCTAGTAAGATCAGTAGGATTAAATATACTCAAGTTGAATGGGTATGTTCTCATACACTTAATTTCCAGTAGTTTTAAAATGAGAAGTTTCTAACTTCTACTCAAATAACAGATTTGCAAAGATAAGGTCATTGGAAAATTTATTCACTATCATTTTCTGTCAGGATGGCCAACTGAATAAGGGACTAAAGGGACCACCCACAAAAATACCCTATGTGGTCAAAACTGTCCAACTGTTTTATAAAAGTTACAGTGTAACTTAACTATGCAGGAGTGAAGAAGCGTATAGGGGGGAGATAAATGGTGATGAACAGAGACTTGACATAGAGTGGTGAACACATAATACAGTGTACAGAGATATGGAGTAGAACTGTGTAGCTGGAATCTGTATAATTTTGTTAAGTGTCACCCAATACCTTTAAAAAAGAAAATTATAAATTACCAAAAATGGTACCAGAATAGATAAAAATATCAAATTTTAGAAGTTAAAATTTGATCAACCAATGATCTTATAAAAAAACCCTACGAAGACAAATGATAAATACAGAAGGGGTGTTCAGTCAAAAAGATCACAGTAACTGTTAGTAAACAACCTATTTTACAGTAATAACTCAAACTTAAAGTAATTTTCCTGAGAATGACTCTTTACTACCAGACTCAGGTACTGTTAGGTGGATGCAGTGCTGTAGAAATGACAAGACAGATAACCTGGACGTATCCACACTTCACCTGAAAAAAATGGAGATACTGGGGTGAACAGACATGCCACCCACACCCCAGCCCAAGTCATACTTGCTGCCCAGCCCCCAGGCAGCCTCACTCACAAGGCAGGAAGGCAGGCCCTTCTGGGCACCGCGGCACCCAGTGGCTGAGTGCGGGACAGGCACGGAAAATGTGCTGTCACAGATGCCCCAGAGCCCCTCCCTCACCCTGTATGACTCAGCTAACCCTTTTGTCAGCATTGTGCCACAGCTCGCCTCGCCCAATCCTGCTTCCTCTCGGCCCTGCCACAGAGAATGATACCTAATCCACATCCTGTGTGTTGTATCCCCCCAGACCTCTGCTTCTCTAGACATCAACTTGTGCCAGGCGGGAGTGGAAGCAGTAGTGAAAGGCTCTACTGAGCACTAGCTTGCTGGCAGAGTCCTTTCTGGACTTAGAGAAACACCCATAGAACCCACACAGATGGCGGTCCAAGAGCTATAATTCTCACAGGTGATGGGATAGTAACTGGCTAGATAAGTGCTGATGACACAAGCAGGACTACCACGTAGCAAGACAGCAGAGGAAAATGAGACCCAGGCCCAGGACTTATTAGGTAGGTCAAGCTCCAGCAAGAGTGACCACTCACACAGAAGCTCTGTTTGGCCATGAGGGAAGGGGAGAGAGAGAGGATAAACTTGGTATGGGGACTTCTGGCTGGATGCCCCCAAACTCCTCTGATCCTTCATAAATGGCCCACTTTTCCCATTTAAGGACAAGTGTTGCCCCAACTGCTTGAAGACAATGCAGAAATCTCTCCACAAGACAGCATTACTTCCCTAACACCTTGCCCATCTCCTCTCTTGTCTATTAGGCCTGTAACTCACTGCCTGTCCCAGAAGAGCTGCCTGACACAGCTGGAAAGTGCTGGTGGAGCTGCGGAAAGACAAGGGATTGAATTCTAAGGGCTCTTGACCAGGCGGCAATCCAAGTTTGGACAGGTCAGTTCACCGATCTGGCGTGCTCCTGAACTACAAGACTTAGCATGCTGGCAAGTTCCCCCCACCCCTGATATGCTGTGGTCTTGCCACTGAGACAGTTTATGAAAGCACGGAGACTGGGACGATGATCCAGGCTGAGTGAATCTGTAGTGCCAGAACTGCCATGTCAGCAGGGCAGAAGGTGGGACAAGATACCACGAAGAGCTTATGGCAAATGTCAGATAGAGGATCAGTCAGGTCCCTAGGGCTCGGAGCAAGGTTGTGCCTTCTAGCAGATATGTGCATGCCTTTTAAAGATACAATTCCAGTGTGCTCTCCGGGCCCTGGGAGACAGAACACCTGGCTGTGTGACACCAAGTGAAACGTCCATCACAAGCTGTGTTCTACTAAGCCGATCATAAGAGTCAGGCAGGGCCAGTGGCAGAAGCACAGCTGGGATCAAGCACAAACACCAGAGCACAGGTGAGATGCCTAAGCAGGTGGCCCAGACCCACAAGTCACCCACACTGCTGCCCAGGGCCCTGCCTCAGTTAACACCAATGGCTGAACGGGAAACTTCCTGTGAACCAACTTGGCTCAAAAGGACATGGGAGAGAAATGCTCTGAAATGGGACTGTGCCTGGTCATCTACCTGGTATAGGAGATGTCGATCAGGGTTAGACTCCACAGTGACCAGGGCAGTACAATGGTCTGGCTAGCTGGTCAGGGGTTTGGGAAATTGGGGACACAGGGATCTGGTGAAGAGGCATATGGATGCATGACTGAGAAAGTGTGTAGACTGCTGTGTCATGTCAATGTCCCCCACAGAGGATCTGCCACACACACAAAAAGACAAAAATAACCCCACTAAATACAAAAGGCAACACAGGCCCAGTCTTGGCTGTTGGCCGACCCGGTGCTAGAGCTGCACAGTGCAGCTGCACACTAAGCCTTGCAACAGTGGACACCAGTGCCAAGCTACTCGCTAGGCACCATTCCTGAGGAGACCCACCTGTCGAGCATAGGCTGTCTTCACAGGAGCAGACACTAAATACTCTGGGTTTGGGTTTGCTTTCCTGCCTGCCAGTCCTCAGGCAGCCTCATCCTAAGGCTGATGGGAGTGTCTGGACCACTGGCATGGGATGCCACAGGGCACAGTACCAGACTAGCAGGTCCCCCTCATAGCAAAGGCAGAACGGGAGTGGGTCTATGACTGCAGGTCCTCTGGAAAGTCCCATTCAACCTCCAGGAGCTGTGAGCCTGACAGATCACTGTCTTCCTGTTCATAATACAGAGTGTGCAAAGGCCCTGACACTGTTCTATGTCTGCAACAGGAAGGTCACCCAGGCCTGGGAGGGAAGGAGTGGAAGCTGGAGTGGCCAAACCTACGATCCCTTCCAATAATCTGTGGAGGGATCCTCTCTTTACATCTCTGGCTCTGCTGCTCCCAGAGGGGGCACACTTAGCCAGCAGACACAATAAGGGTCCTAGTGAAGTTAAAGTTATGATCACTGCCTGAGCACTTGCTGTCTGAGCCCAGGGCCAGCAGGCAAGGAGGGGGTGTATGGAACCCTGGGACCCACTAGGAATCTCTCAATCCTCTCTTGCCAACTCAGGCTGAGCAGGGCTCAATGACCAAGCCTCAGGGCTCCTAAGGACCAGGATCCTACCACTAGGCCATTCACTGGGGCCAGCACAGTTGGTGAGGGGGGTGGTCTAAAACAGGAAGGGAGAAGCTGAAGGTGAAGGAGGGCTGAGACGCAAGCAGGACTACCAGGTAGCAAGACAGCAGAGGAAGATGAGACCCAGGCCCAGTGACTTATTTTAAACTTTCTGTTCTGGGAGTAAATTTAGAGTTACTGAAGATTACAAAAGCAGTACAAAGAGTTCCTGTCAACCCATTACCCAGCTCTCCCTGAACGTTAACATCTTACATGACATTTTAGTGATAAAAACCATGAAATGCCCATTGATATACTACTCTTGACGAAACTACAAACTCTGCAAAGATGCTGCCAATTTTCCCATTGCTGTCCTTTCTCTGACCCAGGGTCCTGGGAGGTCCCCCTGCACTGAGCTTTTGGGTTCCCCAGTCTTTGGCGAGTTCTCTGTGGTACTGTAGAAGGACCATGCGCAGTCTCTGTAGACTGTGCCCCACCCCAGGCCTGTGTGGCACTCCCTGAGGAAGGTGCTGCACGTCTGGCAGGACTCCAGCAGAGACACTGTGTCATTCTCAGGGCAGCATATGAGGCAGACCATGGCCAACAGGTGTTATTTCTGGTGAATTTTAATTGCTCAGTAAAGGGGTGCCTGTCAAGCTTCTCCAGTTGAAAATTACTATTTTTTCCATCATAAGTCATGACAGGATGCAAATATCATTTTTCTCATCGTACTTTCACCCACCAATTTTAACATCCAGGTGGTTCTTTCCTGCAACAGTTACCACCATCTCATCCTCCTCCTTAAGTCTCCCCGAGGAAATGAGGTCTTTGGAACCTGAAGGAGCTGCCCCTGAACTGTAAAAAAATGCAGATCTGAAGAGATCATAAGGGGTGGACTGTTGTGGACACAGGAATGTGCCATTCAGATCCACCACTGGGGAGGTCTTGCTGCCCAGGTGCTAGTAGTGCCACCAGCAGAGAGCACCTGTGCATGGGCAAAGGAATAACACTGGGGAACATTTTTTTTGCATTTTCTGTTGCATGAGGTTTTAGAACTTTTTCTATATACTTCTGCATCGCTGATTCCAAATATGAAATCCATTTTTGGGTGCATGCTCTAGTTTTTATGCAATTTTAATTTCTCAATGGCACACATTGGTTTTTAAATTGGAGTTAAAGGGCAACAACTCTTGGATTGAACAGAACCACAAGGCAACTAATGTTTTACAAACATCACTTTTACATAATAGTAGTTGTTTTTAAATATAAAAAATTATCTGATAAAAACACCCTCTTATTTTGTTTTAAGGTTGAATCATGGCTTCTTCGAGAAGGCGTAAATGTAAGGATAGTCCTGACACCTTCTGTTATATATGTGGCTGTTACACACTTCAACGTCAAAGGTGCAATATTTCATCATTTGTGACACATGCCTATATTGCCTATTTTCAAGTTCCCCTTGGCGATCAAGACAAGAATTGGGCTCCTCATACTGTGTGTCATAATTGTGAGAAAATGCTTCATGACTGGACAAAAGGAAAACGCAAAGAAATGCCTTTCGGTATTCCTATGGTTTGGGGTGAACATAAGGACCACAGCAGTGACTGTTATTTCTGTCTGATCCATACAAAGGGCTTTGGCAAGAAAAAGCAGCAAATGATAGCATGTCCTAATATTCTTTTGGAAATACAACCTATCCCACAATCTGAGACACTCCAGGTTCCAGTTTTCAATGGTTTGATTTCTTCTAAGGACGAAGAAAGTGAACATGGTGATCAAGTGTATTTTGATAAGATGCACGAGAAAATGGTTGCAGAATCTGAAGGGTCTTCTCCTGATGCCAAGCAGTCATTAACCCCTCAGCAGTTTAGCCAACCTGAACTGAATGACTTAGTAAGAGATTCGGGCCTATCAAAGAAAGCAGCTGAATTATTAGCCTCCAGGCTTCAAGAAAAGAATGCACTTCACCGGTCAGCTAAAGTATCCCATATTTCAGGAAGTGTGAACAAATTTTTGTGGACTTTTTTACCCAAAGACAAACACTTTGTTTACTGTCATATTAGTAGTCTTCTCAGCCAGCTAAGTGTTACTACTTACAGTTCAACAGAATGGCAGCTATTTCTTGACAGCTCTAAACAGAGTCTAAAATGTGTTCTACACAATGGTAATGTTTATGTAGTGGTTCCAATTGGTTATTCAACTCATCTGTGAGAAGATTATAATGACATAAAAATTGTCCTCGAATCTGAAGTATGAGGAACATAACTGGGTCATTTGTGTGGGTCTTAAAATGGTAAATTTCCTGCTAGGACAATAGAGAGGTTTCACAAAGTATCCTTGCTTTCTGTGTTTGTGGGACAGCCGAGCTCGGGAGAAACACTGGACACAGAAGGAGTGGCCAAAACGTGAAGATCCGGAAGTAGTGATGCAAAATATTGTGAATGAACTTATAGTGAATTGAGACAGTATCATTTTCCCCTACTTCACATCAAACTTGGCTTAATGAAGCAATTTGTTCAGGCTTTGAATAGAGAAAGTGAATACTTTCAACATATTATTTCTGCTTTTCCTGCCTTGTCTTTCGAGAAGATAAAAGCAGGTGTATTCGATGGACCTCAAATTTGAGCCCTCATACAAGACGAAGAATTGGCCAGGAAGATGAATAAGGAGGAGAAAGCAGCATGGCAGTCTTTTGTGGCAGTTATAAAGAACTTCCGGGTCAAAAGATGCTGTTGGCTTTCGGTGACATTGGATAGAACATGAGCGTTAAGATTCGCTTCGTAAACAGTCACCTTGATAAGTTTACTGAAAATCTTGGAGCTGTTAGTGATGAGCAGACTACTGCTGGAGCATCAAACAAGATTGTCCTCAACAAGTACACAAACGCAAGAGCTACAAACGCAAACTTTATGATTAAAAGAAGTGTTTTAGTATGTTTTATTCTGAAATTGTAGACAAAATCTCATGTGATCATATTTTAGTGTATTAGTGTATTTACTGCATTATGTTATTATATTTTCACAAAGATAATGCCCAAGAAGACATTCTACTTCATTGTGTTAAACTAAATGTTAAAAATTTTACAATAAGATAAAAACTTAAAATCTTGAATTGCAACAAAACTATAGCTTACAGATAAAAACTAATGTCAGATTTGAGATTAGCACACTCGAATTAGGTAAGAACAAGTATTTTTGTGGATACAACAAAATTTTGTTCCCCAGTGCAGTGGACAGAAAGGGTTCAGCCTTTTCAGTCTATTGTCGACAGCTATAGCCAGGCCACATATGCCCCAGAGCTCCCATGGGTGGCCAAAGCTTTGCTGGGCCCGCCTCACAGCTTGACTTCTCCCCCTATCCAGCTCTATTTCCTCCCTGACCCTTCTAACTGGTATTGGCTACCTAAGTTTTCCTACATACCAAACTCCATCTTAGTACCTGCTTTTAGAGATACTACAGAAATACCTCAGATTTGTTGCTGGTTTGGTTCCAGACCATAGCAATAAAGTGAATATTGCAATAAAGTGATTCATATGAATTTTTTGGTTTCCCAGTGCACGTAAGTTATGTTTACACCATATTGTAGTCGGTTCTGTGTGCAATATCATCTATCTAACAAATATATATATCTTAATATAAAAACACTTTATTACTAAAAAAAAAGCTACCATCTGAGCCTTCAGTAAGTCAGTGTTTGCTGGTCGAGGGTCTTGCCTCAGTGTTGATGGCTGCTCACTAAACAGGGCAGACTGATAAAAGGCTGGGTGATGGCGGCCATGTCTTAAAATAAGACAATAATGACATTTGCCACATTGACTTTTCAGCCACGGTTTTTCAGCCTGCAAGCTACTTATAAGATGACCAAGTCAAAATGATCTACCTACAATAAAAATGCTAAACATAAATTTATTTCTTCTATATTATCATTATTTAAGTTACTATTATTACTATTTAATATTGTGTATTCTTCTTTCAACTTTCTCCTTCTCAGCTCTCTTTTCGGAGGAAAGTCAACGTCATAGTTTTTATGAACAGTCCAAAAAAGCCGCTCCACATTTCCCTTCTTTGGAATAGCAATGGCACACAGACAGATGAGGCAAACGCACTTAGAATATGACATAGTGAAAAAAATCCCCTCCCATTCTGTATGAAAGTGGTAGGTTTTAGGCTTCTTACTCGGACCAGCTACGGCACTCATTTTTATAGCCTTTGTTGTATTTAGTTTAAATAAATTGAAGGCTAACTACACAGCAATGTAACTGAACAAGTTAGCGCGGTTTAACGCGCATGAGTAGGGAGTCAAAAGTTCAGGCGTCAGATCGGCTACCCTGTATGCCAATCAAAAGACAAATGTCTTTTTAATGTCATGTGATCTACCCATACTTCCTTTGCGATCGACCAGTAGATCGCGATCAACGTATTGAGCACCCCTGCTCTAGAGCATGTGATGTTATTTGATAGCATTTTACCCATAGTAGATCCTCTTAAAAAACTGGAGTTAGTGCTCTCAAACCCTGCCACTGCTTTATCATCTAAGTTCCTGTGATATTAAATCCTTTGTTGTCATTTCAACAACCTTCACAGCATCTTCACCAGCACTGGGTTTTATCTCAAGAAACCACTTCCTTTGCTCATCCATGAGAAGCAGCTCTTCGTCTGTTAGTTTCATCCTGAGATTGCAGCAAGTCAGTCACGACTTCAGGCTCCACTTCTAATTCTGTGTGGCTGCTGCCACCACAACTGCAGTCACTTCTTCCACTAAAGTCTTGAGCCTTCAAAGTCATCCATGAGGGTCAGAATCAACTCCTGTTAACGTTGATATTTTCACCCCTTCCCATGAATCATGATTGATCATAATGGCATCTAGAATAATGAACCCTTTTCAGAAGGCTTTCAATTTAATTTTGTATGGCAGCTACAGCCTTATAGAATGTATTTCTTAAATAATAAGATTTGAAAACCAAAATTATACCTTGGTCCATGGCTGCAGAGAGGGACTGTTGTCTTAGCATGTAAAACAACATTAATCTCATGGTATATCTTCATCAGAGCTCTTGGCTGACCAGGTACATTGTCAATAAGCAGTAATATTTTGAAAGTAATCTTATTTTTCTGAGCAGTATGTCTCAACACTGGGCTTGAAAATTGAGCACTGGCTTCATCTTAAAGTAACCAACTACATTAGCACTAACATGAGAGTGAGCCTGTTCTTTGAAGCCAGGCATTGACTTGTATCTAGCAGGAGAGTCCTAGATGGCATCTTCCTCCGAGATCAGGTTGTGTCATCTACAGTGAACACTGTGGTATAATGCAGCCACCTTCTTAGTTACCTTAACCAGATCTTAATAACTTGCTGTAGCTCTGCATCAACACTTGCTGCTTCACCTTTTATTACCTTGTATGTTGTGAAGACAGCTTCTTTCCTTAAACCTTGTGAACCAACCTCTTTAAACTTGTTTTTCTGCAGCTTTCTCACCTCTCTCAGCCTTCACACACTGAGAGGAGTTAGGGCCTTGCGCTGGATTAGGCTTACAGGAATGTTATGGCTGGTTTGATCTTTTATCCAGACCACTACATATTGCTTATATATCAGCAATAAGGCTCTTTTGCTTTATTTATTATTCATATGTTCATTGAAGTGGCACTTGTAATTTCTTCCTAGAACTGTTCCTTTGCATTTATAACTTGGCTAACTGGCACAAGAGGCCTAGCTTTTGGCCTGTCTCATCATTCAACATGCCTTCCTTACTAAGCTTAATCATTTCTAGCTCTGACTTAAAGTGAGACCTGTGTGAGTATGACTCTTCCTTTTTCTTAGAAGTATAGCTTTTAGGTTACTAGGTAAAAAAGATGTTCCGACTGCCGTCTTGATTGCATGGGCCACAAACTGGGTTTTTACTAACAGTGGATACCAGTTAATTATGCAGAGATACAGACTCCTCACTGAATGAGGTCCTTCTCTAGGAAGTGAAATAAAACAGTGTCAATACATGTGCTATGAGCCGGTATGAAAATCTTCTATGATTTCATTAATTAATACAAGTTAATGAACAAGAACTGATTTATAAATGTATCTGATGAAAAGTTCCCATAGAATGACACCCTGTATATATTTAGGAAACCCAACAACCAAACTAGATTTCTTCATGAAGTTTTCTAGAATTATTTTTTAAAAAGAGGTACTCACAGATGCTCCTCCCATAATCTTGGGAAACATAACGGTGGAACAGCCATCTGGACTCTGTCCGAAGGTAGTATAGGGTGTTTGAAACCAAGCCTTTTCATTGGCCCAAACCACATCACAAAGAGGCAATATGGATGCTCCTAATCCAATGGCTGGGCCATTTACTGCTACAATAATAGGCTTCTTAAACTGAATGAAAGTATTCACGAAGTTTCTAAAATGAAAAATAAATGGGGAATTACTCAAAATATCATGTATTTGAGCAACAAAATAATCTACTATTATGGACTTCCATTTGCCAAGACATAAACTCTGTGGAAATGATTATGAGTTGAGATTTGTTCAAAGCCTTCTCTCAGAAGTTGTAAACCATGGATATTTATTGTGTGTTACCAAGGTTTAATGATACCCTGGTTGCCACACTGGAAGTGGCTGTTGCCACAGGACTTAGGTGAAGATTACAGGAAGTATACAGCCATGTTGTTCTTATATTTGCAATGACTCATGGGCTCTGCGACCAGTATGTCTTTTCCCCCGGCCTTCCTTCAACATATAAAGGGTCCCACTAAACATCACGAACTTTAGATGACCAACCTAGAAGCTCTCTGAGAGAAAACCTGGCACAGGGCACACTATAAACATTGCCCTGTGTTAAGCAAAGACTAGAGGACTGAGTCAGGGACCACAGGGTCAGGATCCAGACTTGATATGATATTTCAGACACCTTACTGATTATTTGGCAATAAAAGATATTTCCTGAATTTATAAAAAAGTAGAATAAATGCGTTGAGGGATATAGAGACAAGAAGTTTACAGGCTGGTTTAAAATACAAGCTCCAAACAAGAAAAACAGAAACCGCAGACACTGTGTGCTGTAGAATACAATTGCAGAATTTCAAAGAGAGAGACTGGGATGTGGATTTTTTCAAAACTTTGCCAAGGCTATTTTTAGATTTGATTTAGGATCAGGCTGGAAGAGTAGGCTGTTTTTCAATTCAGGGTAGGCTGGCCTGACACCATGCTGGGAATGTGGGTCTTCTATCCACCGACTCTCATTTTATGCTCAGAGATTGATTGATCTAAACACAGTGAAGAAAAATGAGAAAATACATATAAATACCAGATAATTCCTTTAAGGCAGCCTGAGTTCTACATCAGAATCACAGAACTCTAAATTCTAAATCTGACCTCTATATATTTGGTACTAAAAATAACAATCTGGGTGTTCTTTACTATTCAGCAATTTAAAAGCTAGAGCAACCTGTTCAGATTATCTCTAAAAATCATGACTAGGCATCTTAAATAGTGCCCCTCCCCTCAACTGCCATATATACTATTTTGGAGGATGGCAGGTTGGGAGAGGTGTGTGTGTGTGTAAGTAACAGAGGAAAGGAGGTAATGCAGAACTTGGAAGCTTGCAAGCCTAACTCCAGGAACAGTCCTCAAAGGTGCCCCAGTCACAGTGCTCAGCCTGGCCCTCAAGATCCCCAAGGTTTTCTAAATCTGTATACTGAGTGAAAATAAACTCACTGGAATGAAAGGGTTGCACTAAGAGAGAGCCTGAGGCACTGGCAGAAAGATCACAATGGGTCTTAATGCTATGACAAGAGCCAGACAACTTTTAAATAGGTCCTTGAAATAACTACACACAAGCTACACAAGGATATTTCAGTTACACCAGCTTTGGAGGATTTGGGGTCAGTACACATGATGGAAATATATTTTCTATGCTTAGTTACTGATGACTCTTGACAAGGTAATGTCTGAATTTATATCTATGATACAAGGCAGACATTTTCAAAGCATGTCTCTCCACTTTCATCTGCTTCTTATGAACAACTGGAAACTATGAATGGGATGGCAGATTAACACAATAAAAAGAAAATGACCAAAATGGTGCAACAATAGACCCATGCAGCAATGGTAAAAGGAGTGAGCCACTCCATGCACATGACTTAGCCAGCACCCTTTGGGGCTAAGACCATCCTCCCTTTCAGAGGACACCGGCCGTGCTGCAGTGTGAGCTCTAAGAGCCAGGGGTGAGCATAGCCCACAGACACTGGCTTTGTTTTAAAACACACACACACAACTTTATAAAAATGCTTCTCTGTCTAGTATACGTCCCCCAGAGTCACAAAAGCTCAGTTAGGGGCACATCAAGCAGCCCCACTCCCGGAGGTGGTGGCTGCCTTCAGGCCTGGGGATGAAGTTCACAGGAGCTTGGCAATCGAGGAGAACATGTCCTCCCCCTTGCTTTCGCAAGTTACTCTAAAAGTTAAGATTAAAACACATGTATGTTCAAATGTGCTCAATGAATACTGAATTTAAAATTCAGTTTCCTTTGAATTATCTTAAAATTCAGTTAGGCTGCTGTGCCAGGTATGGCAGGGAAGGAAAGAGATTGTATCTGCCACAAATAAAGTTTTAAAAGACTTATAATTAAATAAAATTAAAATTCTATATATTTGTTTGAAGAATATTTATTACTTCACAGACATCACCAAAAGTTAGAAAATCATATTAAAGCAATACCCTACCAATTGTTTGAGACAAATGAGGCAACTAGAATATGAAGTTTTAATAGCTCACTGTCCTGTCTTGGCTGAGCTCTCCCTTCATTTTGATCGTTTGGACTAGGACTAAGTGAGGAGAGGTGAGGTGAGGTTCTAGGGGCATGTTTACTTGCTAGCCTTGTTCTTTCTCAGCTCCCCTTGTTGTCTCACTCTATGGCGTTAGAAAACGCCTCCCTCTTCTGGGGAGAGAAGGCTCCTGGTCCTTCAGTTCCCTAAGACTTCAAAAGCCTAACATTATATAAACTGATTCTTAATAATTTGGTCATTAATGTGCTGAACATTTTTATTACAATTTATTTGCAAACTGGTTATCACCAATTCTGATAACTGAATTAGTGGCAAAAGATTCCCAACAAAGCTTATGTTTAAATCTAATCTAATTTCTTACTTTTCTTTTGTAAGCTTGAGACAATGACATCTTTTGCCCCAGTTTAAAAAAATCAAGACAAGATACTACAGAAACAAAAAAATATACACAGCAATAGCTTTGTCAATCTTACACATATGAAACAATTTAAATGCAAATGAGCAAGAGTGAAAAGTAAATCTGATGTAACTATTTTTAGGATCCTGCCAGAGTACATTAATAAAAATATATTCATTTAAAGAAGAACCAAGTTTTGCTAAAGCAGGATTTGGCTTTTTCTTACTAATTCAGTTTTTGTGGAGAGTGGGGAAAGTTAGGAGAAAATAATGGGAGTGGGCAGCTAATGAAAATAAACATTTAAAATTACCTAGAAATTCAACAAATAAGATCTCTCTTCATCTATCTTTCCTCTGCTCTTTCTAATTCCAGCAATAAAAGCTGTAGTTACTATTGAGGGCAATTCACCGCTGGAGGATAGGACTAGGGCAAGGCACCAATAAGATTTAGAAGTGGCACTCTGGGAAACACCTACAGGGTGAAGTGAGCCAGGACTGCAAAGGCACTGGCTAACAAAATCCACTTTCTCATCATAGCAGGTCTCTTCAAATCAATCCGTGTACTGTGTAAAGTCAGTGAACTCTTACAGAAAATATACTGCAGCCATCTGAAGCATAATGTTTTGTACCAGACAAATAAAAACTAAATTTACGTAGCTCATCCTGAAAAAATGGAATGGACTTAATAATTAGGAATATCTCAGAGGTACTGACAATCTGTCAAGTTTCATGTGCATGGTCAAGCAGTTTAATTTCAAACTGAACAACAAGATGGTCTCATCAAGCATTCTACAAGTTTGAAATTATTTTGGAGACTAGAAATAATACTTAAAATGAAATTATAAAATTTCCAACTATTATTGGAATAAACCACCAAAATCAAAACTATGATATGGTTGACAATATATGTATATACAGTATGAGAAAACATTGTTTTTAAAAATCATTAAAAATGTTATAAAAAACCAAAGCAATGACCAAGGAGTGGAGATTCCTCAGATAGATGTTACTACCCCCAAGTTCAGACCCACCAAAACAGAAAAAAGCACCTTCACCAATCCTGGGGATGAAGCTCACAGGCATGTCTGAACAGTTTAGGGGACCACCAGGCTGTGTCCCCAAGGTTATTTCCTTAGGGTCTCAGCCACCTAGAGTCCAATAATTACCAAAGAGGTTCAACTTCAACTCCCCAAATACCTAAAGATTTTGGATAAGATCTAACAAACTTTATTGCCATTTTGCAAAGCCTGTGACTAAAAGTTTTCATCTTTCTATAAACTACAGAGGGTCCTTAAGGGTCACTTATAAATATCTTAGGGGGGTGTACAGGGAAGTACAATGGTCTTTCTGGTTGGTGACTGGGTTTCACTCATTTTAAATAAAATTAATCTCTGAAAAATTAGAGGCTTTACGTTATATATATATAGTGATTAGCATGAGAAGTGAGGGATATAAACAAATATGTATTTGGAAATGCTTAAAGCAGAATTAAGTGTTTCTAAGAAGTTTTTTCAACTGTTAAGGTATAGTAGTGGAAAAACCCCGAAACAGAGAAAATGGAAAGAAGTCATATTGTTAAATGAAAAAAAGTGAGTTGCAAAACAACAGAATATAATTCCATTTATTTAACAGAACTAAAAATAAAGCTTTATTAGTTTTGTGTGTGCATGGAATACATATTTGAAAATGTGTAGAAAAAGGTTGGGGAAGACATATCAATGAACTGTGGTAGGGGGTAAAAAGAGGAGATTTATTTTATTCTGTGTTATATAGTTGCATCTCAAGTTGAAACTCATGATGAATTTGAACAAGAATGTGTACTGCTTATACTAAAAAAATCTTTTCATGTGATGTTATGAAACTGACTCATCTTAATACCTAGCCAATTTATTTTACAGTCAAGCAAATGGTAAATTATTATGTGAAAGAGAATGCATCTTTATTTAAGGGGTGAAGACAGAACACATTCATACTACAAATGATGTGGCTAATATGCTACTGTATACTCTAATCATTAAACTTTCCCTGAGCACTTCACTGGGTTGGACTCAGCCTTGAAATCAGTTCATTGCTCAAAGCAAATAGTAATTCATGCGAGGCTCACAGGAAAGACAGATGAGTTAATTAATTTTACTACTTGTGTTTCTCAAAGGAAGGAGATGTACATTTCATTCATAAAGCATGATAAAGCTTATTCCATCAGTCACTGGTGCACTTAAAGCAAAATACTCAAACCAATGTTTTAAAAATGCCATTTGTGCATACCTGATAGCTTCTGCCATTTTAGTGCTTTCTCTTTTTCTGTCATCTGTTAAACGCCGTATAAAATAAATAAAGTCGAGACCGCAGCAGAAGACGCTGCCCACTGCACTGAGCAGCACGAGTTTGCTGTCGTCGGCAGCAGCCGTGCTCAGGGCGCTCTGGACTTCTTTCATTACCTGAAAGTCACCAAGGTTAAAGTGGCAAAGAGTATTTTTGATAAAGAATCCTAACAGCATTTCATTATGGAATAATCTGAATCTGCAGAAAGTGCATGTATAGCCTAATACTGGTTCCCTGTATCTACCCACAACTTAAAATAATTCACAAATTTCTTATTTCTGTAACCAGAGAATGGGAATGCTGAGCAGAGTATAATTACTAATTATGATAGAGTATAATTAGAAAGATATGTGAATCTAAGTTACCTTAATATTTTAATCATTGTGGCTCTCAGTAGATAGTTAATTATTTATCCACGTGGTTTTCTATACTTTGGACAGCAGGTGGCACATTCAACCAGTTGAAAGAAACTAGTTCAGTTCCCTGGGGTTTTGTTGTTGAACACCACCAGCCTGTCACATTTGAGACAGAAATTCCAACAGATTGGTGCATAAGTGCATTATGTGCAAGTATATGAGCATGGAGAGCACAAACCATCTGAAACGACCTCTCTGAAGCATTTACAAATAAACAACGAAGGGCTCTGCAATCTAAACATGGATTGGAGCTAGCCCCAAACTGCTCTGTCAGTGACCAGGGCCAGTATGCAAATGATGTAGTTTGGTTCTCTTGTTAGGGAAAAAAAAATTGACCTAGCTGCTTGAAAGTGGAAAACAATCAGACTAGAACTTAAAATTTTAAGTACAGTGCAGGTTCAAATACTATTGATTTTAGATGCATCAAAGAATTAGTTTTTGAACCTTTGCAAGCACTAGTTTCCCTTGATCCTTGAGTGCTAACTTGACCATGTACTACTAGCGATGAACATGTGTTGGAATTACTGTAGCTGTAAGTTCCACTATTACGCTAAGACTGACTGGGAATGATGGTAAAATATTCTGAAAGGGCTGGACCCAGGGTATATTAATCTTGTCCAAACAAAGAGCCTTTCGAGAATTTGATGATAGCTGAAGAAAAGCTTGTGCACACAACACATTCTGCATGTAACTTCAGGGAGGCCAGAATCCCCCAGAGGCCATATGTGCCCCCACGTTAGAGCTCACCACCTGGAGGCACAATCACCATCTCCATTCAGGAGGAACTCTTATTCCTGTTACAGCCCAAACCCCTGAGAATGAAGACAGACACTACACTCACATTCTGTCCCAACTTCACTTCAGGCATAAGCATTATGAGGACCAAGACTGCCACACTTCACCTCTACTTCCTACCTCCCAGTGGTTACCATGAAGCGGCCCATAAGGAGAGTTAGAAAAAGCACAAAGAGCACCAATTTGGCAGAACAGGCCTGGAAAACACTGCTGGGAGAACAGGATGCACGCATCAGCCCAAGGACATTTCTCACCTCTGGATTTAGTGAGTTATTTTCTGATGATTTTGTTGATAACAAGATGTGGGTGAAGCCATCCTGCTTCCTGACGACAATATCTCTGTATCTGTAGGCACTTTCTGTTTGCCTCACACTGAAACGCAACCGCTTGTCAAAAGGCTGGTCTCTTCTGTCATCAAGAAATTTCCTTTTCCCAGCTGTCACTCCTGTAACAGATGTCTGTATGCTGGTTGTTCCATTGGCTGTTAATGCGTCCATAAATGGAGATGTACCTGCCAAGAGTTTGAAATCACAGCGGTCTGTGATGTCTTGCTACCAATTTTACTCCCCAGTGTCCTTTGAATTAGGTAAAAAATGTACCCTACAAACTCAGAAATTAATGTTCTAATGCAAGAACGTCAAAAATAAGGAGCTTTGGAAAATCTACTTTACTTTTAAAGGCATTTGTTTTCCATCAAGGTCTGACAAGGAAATAACCTGCTTGCTTATTCTGCCTAAAAAATAAAGATGGAAAGGTACTTGCTGAAAAGAAGCTACAAAACTTGAGAATTTTGAAGAATGCAATTACAAGAAAATGAGTCTTATAAAGAGTATGTATTCTAGGCCTGAGAAGTTGAAAGAAAAAAGAATATATCTGACTATTAAAGCTCAGGTTATCTGCCATTTCCTTTTCTGAATGCAAGACCAACTAGTCCAGACACACGATGCAACCATACATTTCTGAGGGGACAACCCTACCAAGTGGTGCCATGCCCACCACTGCAGACCACCAGCCCCTAGAGGCGTATTTGGAATACTCAGGAGTTTCTTCTTCTGATGCCCTGGGATGTGACGACTTATGATGTCTGTCCATTTTCAAATGCTTTTTAAATAGCTTAAAACAGCTCTTTCCTGCCACAAAATAATGTCCTGTTAATGTTCCCTCCTGTGTCAGCTCAACATCAAACCTGGTTGCTGTTTTTCAATCTGTCTTAAAAGATATAGTCTCCTGAATTTAATACTTATTATGATAAAGTTAAGAGTGGTTTTTTTTTTGTACTTTTCTGAAGTTAGAAGCGGGGAGGCAGTCAGACTCCCACATGCGCCTGACTGGGATCCACCTGGCATGCCCACCAGGGGGTGATGCTCTGCTCATCTGGGGCATTGCTCCATTTCTGCCGGAGCCATTCTAACACCTGAGGCAGAGGCCATGGAGCCATCCTCAGTGCCTGGGCCAACTCTGCTCCAATGGAGCCTTGGCTGTGGGAGGGGAAGAGAGAGATAAAGGAAAGGAGGAAAGGTGGAGAAGCAGACGGGCGCTTCTCCTGTGTGCCCTGACTGGGAATCGAACCTGGGACTTCCACACGCTGGGCCGATGTTCTACTGCTGAGCCAAACAGCCAGGGCAAGAGTTTTATTTAATACTTTCCTGTGTTACTAAGAAATGTCAGGGTAAGAACTAAAGTATTAGGTAAATAATTATCCTCCTATTTATATGAATTGTCTACATATTATCTAACCTGGTAACAAGTATACAAAGCATAGAGAAAGAAAAGGAAAGAAACATAAGAAAACCTGATCAAGTTTATTAATAAAATTAGCAATGTAGAAGTTCTCTGAACGTAAGACCACATTAAATATAAGTTGGAAACATTTCTTCCAAAGTGAAAGAAAATAAGCCAAAGCGACCAGGGAAAACTCACAAAGGGATATTTAGAGAAGTCAAATATTCTAACTTTCGTTCAATTGACAAGAAATTGTTTGGAGTTTTTAAAAACCAACTCAATTATTTTGAAAAATTGGAAGAGATTATAATCCATGTATATGGTTCAATAATCTAAAAATATAGAAAAATATTTAGTGAAAGGCCTCCTAACCTCTTCCCTCTCCCTGAGGGCGCCATCTGTCCAGGACCCTCTACCTTCCAGTTAGCCACTGTATCTGGTTTGCCAGTAGACTTTGAGTGTATTCATGTATTGTGGACCCCAAGAAAAAAATATTTGATGTGAACCATGAGAAGGAATTTATCTGCTGTGATGAACTCCCCATGGTCAACTGAGGATCCAAGCTTTATAAATAATGAGTCTAGCAGCCATTTGCTAACAGGGGCTCCTCATGTACCTACGCTGTATCTAACTGAGACAATCCTCAGCCTAAACTCTCGGCTTCCACAATATGCCCTGCTTGTATAGGCTATCTGAGTCAACCACTGCAGGGAAGCCCTGGTTTCTCCTTTCTATGCAATAGACTGAGATCTTCCCTGTCCAATGAGAACTGAAGAGTTCTATCTTCATTTACATTTATAACAACCAGTCAGAACTGTATGAATTTGGGAACCTCGTTTGCTTAAAATTGGACCCATTGGGAACCTGGGTAGAAACTTTCTAGATAAAAGGCGGCCTCCTGTCTCTCTCAGCGAAGTGCACTTTTAGTTTGTGCTGGCTGTAGTTCCCCAGTCTGCCCTTGTTTCACCTAAGAAAAGGTCTTCCTTCTTCTAAACCTCTTGGGGAATTTTGGCTTTCAGTGTATATAAACAAATAAGAATATAAATATTTCTTTCACTCCCCAATCTATTTATTTATTTTTATTTTTCTGAAGTGAGAAGCAGGGAGGCAGAGAGACAGACTCCTGCATGTGCCCAACCAGGATCCAACTGGCAAGCCCATCAGGGGTAATGCTCTGCCCATCTGGGATGTTGCTCTGTTGCAACCAGATCCATTCTAATGCCTGAGGCAGAGGCCATGGAGCTGTCCTCAGCGCCCAGGCAACCTCTGCTCCAATGCCTTAGCTGTGGGAGTGAAGAGGAAGAAAGAAAGAAGGGGGGAAAAGCAGATGGGTGCTTTTCCTGTGTACCCTGTCCAGGAATCAAACCTGGAACTTCTACACATTGGCCAATGCTCTACCACTGAGCCAACCGGCCAGGGCCTCACCCCCTCCCTTTAAAAAACACAAAGGCAGTGTACCAGACATAGTATTTTGTTATATCTTGATTTTATTCATTTAATGTATTTTAGAAGTTGCTTTCTATTAGGTCCTAGTTTCCTTATCCTTTTCTAAAGCTGCACAGCAAGCAGTCCACTGAATAAATGTTCTAGAATTCAAATGATGAATCCACATGACAATAAGCACTAATATTCAATAATTTTTTATATTAAACAATGCTGTGATACATAACCTTGGCTTATGTCATTCCAATGCTGACAAATCTATAGCATGTGTTCTAGTTTTGGATTACCTCCCTCACTCCACCTGCGATCTGCCTTTCTTCTCAGCACTACCCTCAATTCTCATTCATGATCCATTTCTCTGTACTCAAGAAGTCATTTGGTCCTGTCAAGTCTACCTCCAACTTGGAGCAGGTTAAGGAATGATGGACAGAGGGGAAAGCAGAGACAGCAAGTAGTATAGTCCAGGTCAGACTGAGAAGAAGGGCAGATTGCTCAGGGGTAAAATCCACAAGGCTCAGCAGAAAACAATTACCTATAAACTGAATAACTGCCAGAGTTCGCAAAGCCTGGAAGCCCTCACCAACACAAGGTGTAAAGACTTCACTGAATTCCCAAAGCACTGGATAGAGACCCCAGAACAGGTACTAGCTAGATTATAAAGGACACTCTAGCATGACCAGTAACTGCACAGTGGATAGAGCATCGATCTAGGATGCTGAGGACACAGGTTCAAAACCCTGAGGGTGCTGACTCGAGCAAGTAGTCACTGGCTCACCTGAAGCCCTTCAGGTCAAGGCAGCACATATGAGAAGAAATCAATACAAAACTAAAGTGCCACAGCTATGAGTTAATGCTTCTCACCTCTCTCCCTTCCTGTATGACTCTCTCTCTCTCAAAAAATAAAATAAAAATACAATACCCCCCCCCCCCCCCACACACACACACGGCAAAAACCTAAAAATGAGATTAAGGGATTAACAGAAAATGACATTTCCACAACTGACTATAAATGACCTTAACGTGCTCAAGGATTTAAAGGACAACATGAACATATAAAGAACTGAAGCTTAGAAATGAATATTGAGAGGCATGGTAGCACGAGAAATCTCCTTGGTCTCTCCCCTTGAAATTTCAACAATTTGAATGGCTGTAACTGAAGGAACCCCAGCTCGGTGCATAGGCATGTCTAAGAGATCCATGCATTGAAGCAACTAAAGGTGGACAACCCCACAAGAGTGAACAACAATAGTGGATGAGTGCAGGAACCTAGGCAGGGGATACAGCACTGGAACACTGCCACGGTTGTCCCAATGTCAGCATTCCAGGCAGGTAGCCAGTCCCCCAACCTTCCAGAACTTGCCTCCCTTCACCCTTGGAGGCAGAGTGCAGTGTATCAGCCATATATCTGAGAACTGACACCACAGAAACAGTTTCCCCTGAGTAATGGTCCCCTACTGGAGTACACAGGGGAGAACACACAGAAACCAGAGGTGCCATTACTAGGAGGAAAAACAAAGCCAGATTCCCTAAGCTAATGCCACACCCAGCATCATCGCAGGTCAGCATGTGGATTTCAGAGCTAAAACTTGTGATTCAGCGCCACGTACTGAAAAACATTAGAAACACCTGTTGGTAGTAATCTGCTAGAAGGAAGCCACTCATACAGATGCCCTAGACGAAGGAGTCCATCAAATACCATGAATAACCAAGATAGAGACAGTTCAGAAAAATAAAAAATTTCCAGAAGACAAATTTAAACACATGAAAAATTGGGGTATAAAGTGACAGAGAATTCAAGATTGCAGTTCTGAAAATACTCAACAAGATGGAAGAAAACACAAGACAGGTAATTTAATGCACTCAGAAAACAAATTAAAGAACAAAACAAGTATTTAAAAAATGGACTGAAATTTTAAAAAGAACAATCAAAAGAGATCAAGAATGAACTAGCAGCCCGAGCAGGCAGTAGTGCAGTTGGACTGCAACGCAGAGGACCCAGGTTCAAAACCCAAGGTCGCTGGCTTGAGCAAGGGGTCACTGGCTCAGCTGCAGCCCCCTGGTCAAGCCACATAAGAGAAAGCAATCAATGAACAACTAAGGTGCCGCAACAAAGAATTGATGCTTTGCATCTCTCTGACTATAAAACAGAAGAGATTGGAACCAACTATTCAAATTACTGAAAGAGAGAAATTACCATCTGAGAATATATCCAGCAAAGTTATCCATTAAGTAAGCTGAAGGAATTTATCACCAGAAGACCCACATTGCAGGAAATAACGCCATGGAGTTACTTCACCCAAAACAAAAAAGAAAGGTCACAAACCTACAAGTAAGATCTCCAACAAACTTACCGCATAAACCAGAATAATTTGTGACAACAAACATAAAAGGGGAGGAGAATTAGAAAGCAGGACAGCAAAAGACAAAGGATTACTGTATATACAAAACTTTCTCAATAACCTAATGTTAACTATCCACAAAAAACAAAACAGAAAATAGCTTAAAAAGTAAGGAAAGTATGGAATATCACCAAACAAAGACAATAGTCAGAAACAAAGATAAACAACCAAAGGAGGCACAGAGCTATCAGAAAACAAAAGATTAAAACGACTCTAGGAAATCCTCATGCATCAATAATTATCCTAAATGGCCTGACCAGGTGGTAGCGCAGTGGATAGAGTGTTGGACTGGGATGTGGAGGACCCAGGTTCGAGACCCCGAGGTAGCCAGCTTGAGCTCAAGGTCGCTGGCTCAAGCAAGGGGTCACTCAGTCTGCTGTAGCCCCCTGGTCAAGGCACATATGAGAAAGCAGTCAATGAACAACTAAGGAGGCGCAACAAAAAACTGATGCTTCTCATCTCTCTCCCTTATTGTTTGTCTGTCCCTATCTGTCCTTTTCTCTGCCTCCCCAAAAAAAAAAGTTATCCTAAATGTAAATGGACTGAATCACCAATAAAGAGGCACAGCGTATATCAAATCAAAGAACAAAAACCCAACCACATACTGCCTCCTTAAGACACACCGAAGCTGCAAAGACAAACTTAAGACTAAAAGTAAAAGGGTGGAAAAGAATTCTGTAAGCAAATAACATCCACAGAAAAGCAGGTGTAGCCATACTTATATTGGACAAAACAGATTTCAAACAGAAGTGACAAGAGACATAGATGGACATTTTATGATAGAGGACACGACAAGAAAACAAAACACTTTCTTAATACATATGAACCCAGATTACAAAATGGCGACGGAGTAGGCAGATGTTCCAACTACCACCTCCCAGGACCAAATTGGAGTTACAACTAAGTTTAAAAACAATCACCTTGAAAAACCAACTTTGAACTAAATGAAGAGGAGTCCATAACCAAGGAGTCACAGAAGAAACCACACTGAGATCACTAGGAAGGGCCGAGATGTGAAAAGGGATGGCCCACACCCAGGAGAGAGCAGCAGCTGAGGGTTCAGAGGGACTCTCAAAGCAGGGAGGTTTGCACTGAGAGGTGAGGGTCCTAAGCCCCAGGCCAGGTACCCCAGCTTAAAGCCCCATGGCCTAGAAGAGGTGCCCACATAGCATTTGCTGGTGAAAAGAACCTAGGTTTCTGTCAGCAAGAAAGAGATGGGAACTCCCAGAGACGCAGGTTGCGTCTTCAAGGACCCATGCAGAAAATCTCATTCATAGTCACTCACCAGGGGCTCCAGAGGGAGGGCTGAGAGGACTAGAGTCATGTGAGGAGAGTGCGAAGCTGGTGGCCCAGGGAGAGACACCATGGAAAAGAGCCACCAGAACCACTGTGCTGAGTCATTCTCCAGTACTGCAGTCACCATCTTTCTAGGTGGAGCAGCCCCTCTGTGCAGCATCAGCCTGGGGAAAGCAACAGCCCTTACCTCAGGACTGCCCTGGCCCACCCTATGGAGACAGGGCTGTTCTGAGAAGTAAGCCAGGAACTTTACCCCACACTTTCCCAAGAATATGACTGGTGCTCTCTCAGGAGATTCAGTAGAAACTGTCTGGACTATGGGCAGACCACATCTTTGGGTTTCAGAGGCCCCAACCCACTGAGGTTTGTGGAAAAAGAGTCAGGACAGATTGACAACTCAAGCCATGGGGTAGGAGCCACACCCACCACCCTTCCTAATCCCTGAATTACCCCGGGCCCTAGATTCTATCAGAGGTTAATCTAGGGCCTGGGGTAGTTCAGGGATTTCCTCATCTAGAAACCACAACAAATTTGAAAAAAGGAGCTTACCAATATTCAGACAAAACAGGCAAAGAAATATGACCCAAATGAATCAAAGAGAAATCCCAAAAGAAAGAACTAAATAAAATGGAAGTAACTGAATTACCAGATGCAGTTTAAAATAATGAATGCTCAAGGATCTTAGAGTAAGAATAAATGATCACGAGAACTTAAACATTAAAAAGAACATTGAAATCATAAAAAAGAAGCAGTCAGAAATGATAAATACAACATCTGAAATGTAAGACTGCACTAGAAGGAATCAAAAGCGGGCTGGATGAAGCAGAAAACTGAATCAGCAATTTAGAGGACAAGATAAATGTTAAGTTGACCAGTGAATAAAAAAGCTGTGGTACATATTCACAATGGAATACTATGTAGCTGCGAAAAAGGGAAATCTTACCTTTTGCGACAGCATGGATGGACCTGGAGATTATCAGGCTAAGAAATAAGCCAGGAAGAGAAAGATAAATATCATATGATCTCACTTATATGTGGAATCTAATGAACACAAACTGAGGAACAAAACAGAAACAGAGGCAGGGTCACAAGAAACAGATGTACACCTGTCAGCAGGAAGAGGAATGAGGGGATGGGATCAAAGAAGTTGAAAGGACCAGCCAAATTATAGATATGTAACACATAGATTCAGATAAGAGAGTAGCAAGTCCCAAAGGGAAAGGGTGGACAGTGGTAGCAGGAAAGGATGCAAAGAGGGTACAATGGGAATGGAAAGAGACTGCATAGGAGGGCATGATGCAGAGGGTTGGGTGTGTAATACTGCCCACTTGACACCATGTTAACACAATAAAAGTAAATAAATAAAATACATACGCACCCAATCAGGAAGCACCAAAAAATACATAAAGCAACTATGAACAGAACTAAAGAGAGAACCATTGACAAAAACAGAGTCATAGCTGGGCACCTTAATACTCCATTGAAAACTTTAGAAAGAGCAACAAAACAGAAAATCAATAAAGAAATAACCTTAAAAGACACATTAGACCAAATTGCCATAATTGATAAATACAAAGCCTTTTATCCCAGAACATCAGATTATACATTCTTCTTCAGTACACATGGAACATTCTCAAGAATAGACCATATGCTTGGCCACAAAAATATCTTCAACAAATTCAAGATTGAAATTAAATGAAGCATATTATCTGACCATTATGCTTTAATATTAGAAATAAACTGAAAAACAAAAGTTAAGAAACCAACAAAAATGTGAAAATTAAAAACACATTTCTAGGATGGCAAAATGGCAATGGAGTAGGCAGACATACAAACTTCCAACTCCCAGAACCAAAGCGGATTATAACTTAATTCTAAGAACCATCATCTGAATAAACCAATGTTGAACTAAACTAAGAGGACTCTTTAACTAAGGAACACTGAAGAAGCCACATTGAGACTGGTAGGAAAAGCTCAAATGCGGAAAGGGCTACCTAGCTCGCTGGAATGAAAGGCAGCCCAGAGAGAAGCGCGTGGTTGGAAGAGAGTTTAGCGGAAGGGTAGGGACCTAGGTCCCAGGAACAAAGCCCCAGCCTGCACCCCCAGAGCCTAGAAGAGGCATATGGACAGTATTTAGCTGTGAAACAAGTTAGGATAAAGTTTGTGAGAAAGAGACAGTTTTCTCAGACCCAGAATTCTTCTAAAAGGGACTACACAGAAAACCTCTCTCACAACCACTCATCTAGGGCTCTGGGGGACAGGGAGAGAGAAGAGGACTGGAGCAGCGGGAAGAGAGTGTGGTCTGGAAGGCACAGGGAGAAACACTCTGAGGGACAGCCACCCTAAACCCTGGGCTGAGTCACTCCACAAATCTGAAACAATATTTCCCCTGAAATCAGCAAAGGGAAGCAGGACACCAGCCAAACAAGCTCTCCAGCGGCACTTAGAGCACAGCCACTTAGAAGGAGAGATCTTTCAGGACTACAGTATGGAGCAGGGGGTCCCCAAACTACAGCCCACGAGCTGCATGCGGCCACCTGAGGCCGTTTATCTGCCCCCTGCTGCACTTCCGGAAGGGGCAACTCTTTCATTGGTGGTCAGTGAGAGGAGCACAGGATGCATCCACCAAAACCAGGCCCATATTTCCCAATAAAACACGGGTCAGTTTGTTGATTTAAATTTACTTGTTCTTTATTTTAAATATTGTATTTGTTCCCGTTTTGTTTTTTTACTTTAAAATAAGATATGTGCAGTGTGCATAGGGATTTGTTCAGAGTTATTTTTATAGTCCAGCCCTCCAATGGTGCCAGTAAACTGGCCCCCTGTGAAAGAAGTTTGGGGACCCCAGGTATGGAGTGCGAGGATCTGAGCTGCAGTGCCTCCACACCCACTGCTCAGGGCTGGCTGGAGGGCGGGAGGGTGGCAGTGGGATGCGGAAGCGCGGTTTTGTTGGCAGAGGTGGAGCCAGACAGCGAGAGCTCGGTCTAGCCCAGCAGCATGGAAGGGGATGTGCGAAAGTGGTCTGGTGGCTGTGGACCCGCCTGCAATCCCACCTGTGGGAGAAAAGCAAGAGCCTGGAACGGGAAGAGATCCACCGCTGGGCAGGGGCGAGCGAACGTGAAGCCTCACCTGGCCTCCGAGGCTTGCGACCTGCATGAACGAGCCTTGCCCGCAAGGAAAAGCCCAGGAAAAAGGAGAGGTCTATAGGTACGTGCATGCCAGCAGCCCTGCCCGGCCAAGTAGCCAAGGCTTGCGGCCCTGCGTCAGCCAGCTCTCACCTGAGCGTACGCCCGCAGCCCAGCCAAGCCCAGCCCAGCCCAGGTGGAGGAGCCCGCTGACGAAAGCCGAGACTGGCTGAGGCTTGTAGAGCCGGGAATGAGAACACAGGCCCTCCCGCGGAGGAGATGGAAACCACAGAAATAGCCACAGCAGCGACTCCGGCAACGCCCATACCAAACTGCCCTAAGCAGCGGCAGAGAGGGTGGTGGGCCTGCAAACAGACCATACCTAAAATACACAGAGGCAACACTCATTGGACTCCAGTGGTCAAACCCTTCTTGTACACAGACAAAATGGGCAGGCAGAGAAATGCAACCCAAATAAATGAAGAGAAATCCCCAGAGAAGGATCTGAATGAATCAAATAAAACCAAATTACCTGTTGCAGAATTTAAAGTAATGATTGTTAGGATGTTCAAAGAGCTTAGAGCAACAATGGATGGTCGTTACAAACACGTGAATAAAGAGATAGCACGTATAAAAAAGGAAATTGAAATAATAAAGAATCTGACAGAAGTGACAAATACAATATCAGAACTGAAGAAAACAATGGAAGGAATTAAAAGCAGAATAGATGAAGCTGAGGATCAAATCAGCGAGTTAGAGGACAAAATAAACGCACAGAAGCAGAGAAGAAATAAAATAGACTCAAAAAGTCTGAGGAACTCTAAGGGAGCTAGCTCTGTGACAACATGAAGAGAAATAACATCCGCATCATAGGGGTTCCTGAAGAAGAAGAAAAAGAACAAGGGATAGAAACTTTGTTCAGTCAAATCATAGCAGAAAACTTTCCTAAATTAAGGCTGAAAAACAACTCACATGTTCAAAAAGCACAGAGAACTCCATTAAAGAGAAACTCAAAGAAATCTATACCAAGACACATCATAGTTAAAATACCAAAGATAAGTGATAAAGAGAAAATATTTAAAGTTGCTAGAGAAAAAAAGGCTATCACCTACAAAGGGTCCTGCATAAAGATGACATGGGACTTCTCAACAGAAAACTTAGGATAGAAGAAATTGGCAACATATATTCAAAGTAGTGCAGAAAAAGAACCTACAACAAAGAATACCTTTTCCAGCAAGGTTAAGGTTTAAAATTGAAGGAGAAATAAGGAGCTTCCAAGAAAAAAATACCTTAAGGAATTCATTAAAACCAAACCAATTCTGCAAGAGATGCTAAGGGGCCTGTTGTGAACAGATCAAAGGAGGAAAAGAATACAAAAAGTGGAATACAGCTTTAAAGAATAAAGTGGCAATAAATAACTACATATTAATAATAACTTTGAATGTAAATGGTTTAAAGATCCAATCAAAAGACAGAGGATAGCTGTGTGCATAAGAAACCAGGACCCATACAAATGCTGTCTACAAGAGACACACCTTAAAACAAAAGATGCATACAGACTGAAGGTATAAGGATGGAAAACAATATTTCATGCAAATGGAAATGAAAAAAATAAGCCGGGATAGCAATACTTATATCTGACAAAATGGACTTTAAAATAAAGGCTCTAGTAAGAGATAAAGAAGGACACTACATATAATAATAAAGGGAGTAATTCAACAGGAAGATATAACCATTATAAATATCTATGCGCTGAATATAGGAGCACTGAAATACATAAAGGAGACTTTGAGAGATATAAAGGGCGTGATCAACAGCAATACTATAATAGTAGGTGATTTCAATACCCTACAAACTTCACTGGATAGATCCTCAAGAAAGAAAATTAACAAAGAAACAGGAGACTTAAGGGATACACTAGATCAACTTGATTTAATAGATATCTTCAGAACATTTCACCCAAAGCAGCAAAATATACTTTCTTTTGAAGTGTTCATGGTACATTCTCTAGGATAGACCACATGTTAGGACACAAAAGTGGTTTCAACAAATTTAAGGAGATTGAAATCATATCAAGCATTTTCTCTGATCATAATGGCATGAAACTAGAAATAAACCACAAAAGAAAAACTGAAAAATACTTAAATACTTGAAAACTAAATAGCATGTTATTAAATAATGAATGGATTAACAATGAGATCAAAGAAGAAATAAAAAAGTTCCTAGAAACGAATGATAATGAGCATACATCAACTCAAAATTTATGAGACACAGCAAAAGCAGTTCTGAGAGGGAAGTTCATTGCACTATAGGCATATCATGAGAAGCTAGAAAATGCTCAAATAAGCAACTTGACCCTGCATCTAAAAGAACTTGAAAAACACAGCAAGTAAAGCTCAGGGGTAGTAGAAAGAAGGAATAATAAAGATCACAGTGTAAATAAATTACATAGAGAATAAAGAAACAATACAGAGGATCAATGAAACCAGGAGCTGGTTCTTCGAAAAGGTAAACAAGATCGATGAATCTTTAACTAGACTCACCAAGAATAAAAGAGAGAGGACTCAAATAAATAAAATTAGAAAGGAGAGTGGAGAAATAACAACTGACACAAGAGAAATAAAGAGTATTGTAAGAAAATACTATGAAGAATTGTATGCCAAAAAACTAGACAGCCTATATGAAATGCACAAATTCCTTGGAAGATACAAATTTCCAAAAATTAATCTGGAAGAATCAAAAACCTTAAACAAACCGATTACCACAAATGAGATCAAAACAGTTATCAAAAAACTCCCAACAAAGAAAAGTTCTGGGCCTGATGGCTTCAAAAATTTAAAGAAGAAATAACTCCTATCCTCAAGATATTTCAAAAATTTCAAGAGGAAGGAAGACTTCCAGGAACCTTTTATGAGGCGAGCATAATTCCGATTCTGAAACCTGGCAAAGACAACACAAAGAAAGAAAATTATATGTCAATATCCCTGATGAATTTAGACGCCAAAATCCTCAACAAAATATTTGCAAACCGGATCCAGCAATATATGAAAAAAATCAAACATCATGATCAAGTGAAATTTATTCTGGGGAGGCAAGGCTGGTTCAATGTTCGCAAATCAATCAATGTTAATCATCACATAAACAAAAGGAAGGACAAAAACCACATGATAATTTCAATAGATGCAGAAAAGGCATTTGATAAAATCCAGCACCCATTCATAATCAAAACTCTCAGCAAACTGTGAAAACAAAGAACATATCTCAACATGATAAAGGCCATCTATGACAAACCCACAGCCAACATCATACTCAATTGGCAAAAATTAAAAGGAATCCTATTAGGATCAGGAACAAGGCAAGGGTCTCCCCTTTCACCACTCTTATTTTACATAGTTCTGGAAGTCCTAGCCACAGCAATTAGACAAGAAGAAGAAATAAAAGGCATCCAAATTGGAAAAGAAGTAAAACTATCATTACTTGCAGATGATATGATATTGTATATAGAAAACTCTAAAGTCTTAGTCAAAAAACTAGTGAACCTGATAAATGAATTCAGCAAGGTGGCAGGATATAAAATTAATACTCAGAAATCTGAGGCATTTTTTTTACACCAACAATGAACTGTCAGAAAGAGAAATTAAGGAAGCAATCCCCTTCACTATTGCTACCAAAATAATAAAGTACCTATGAGTAAATTTAACTAAGGAGGATAAGGACTTGTACTCAGAAAATTATAAAACATTGATAAAAGAAATCAAGGAAGATACAAACAAGTGGAAGCATATACCGTGCTCATGGTTAGAAAGAATAAACATCATTAAAATGTTTATATTACCCAAAGCAATTTATAAGTTCACTGCAATACCAATTAAAATACCAATGACATACTTGAAAGATATAGAACATATATTCCAAATATTTATATGGAACCAAAACAGAACACGAATAGCCTCAGCAATCTTGAAAAGGAAGAATAAAGCGGGAGGTATCACTCTTCCTGATATGAAGTTATACTAAAAGGCCATTGTACTCAAGATAGCCTGGTATTGGCATAAGAACAGGCACATAGATCAATGGAAGAAATAGAGAACCCAGATATAAACCCACATGTTTATGGATATCTGATATTTGAAAAAGGAGGAAAGAACATACAATGGAGTAAAGACAGCCTCTTTAACAAATAGTGTTGGGAAAATTGGACATCTACCGGCAAAACAATGAAACTAGACCATCAACTTACACCATTCTCAAAAACAAACTCAAAATGGATAAAAGACTTAAATGTAAGCCGTGAAACCATACGCATCTTAGAAGAAAACATAGGCAGTAAGCTTTCCGTCATCTTTTGCAGCAATGTATTTGCAGATTTATCTCCACGGGCAAGTGTAATAAAAGACAGAATAAACAAATGGGACTATATCAAACTAAAAAGCTTTTGCACAGCTAAAGACAATAAGAACAGAATAAAAGGACAAACCACACAATGTGAGAACATATTTGACAATACATCTGATATGGGGTTAATAACCAAAATTTATAAAGAACTTATAAAACTGAGCACCAGGAAGACAAACAATGCAATCAAAAAATTGGCAAAAGAAATGAATAGACACTTCTCCAAAGAGGACATACTGATGACCAATAGGCATATGAAAAAATGCTCAACATCACTAATCATTAGAGAAACGCAAATTAAAACCACAATGAGATATCACCTCACCCCAGTCAGAATGGTGTTCATCAACAAAATAACTCTGATTAAGGGCTGGCGAGAATGTGGATAACAGGGAACCCTCCTGCACTGCTGGTGGGAATGCAGACTGGTGCAGCCACTGTGGAAAAAGTATGGATTATTCAAAAAATTAAAAATCGAACTGCCTTTTGACCCAGCTATCCCACTTTTAGGAATATATCCTAAGAACACCATAGCACTGTTTAAAAAGAAGAAATGCGCCCCCATGTTCGTGGCAGCATTGTTCACAATAGGGAAGATCTGGAAACAGCCCATGTGTCTGTCACTGGATGGGTGGATTAATAAGCTTTGGTACATATATACTATGGAATACTACTCAGCCATAAGAAATGATGACATCGGATCATTTGTAACATCATGGATGGACCTTGATAACATTATACTGAGTGAAGTAAGTAAATCAGAAAAACTAAGGACTATATGATTCCATACATAGATGGGACATAAAAATGAGACTCAGAGACATGGACACGAGTGTGCTGGCTACCTCGGGTTGGGTGGATGTTGGGTAGGGAGAGAGCAGGGCCACACATAAAACTAGATAGAAGGTAACGGAGGACAATTTGACTTTTGGTGATGGGTAAGCAATATAATCAAATATTAAAATAACCTGGAGATGTTTTCTCTAAACATATGTACCCTGATTTATCGATGTCACCCATTAAAATTAATAAAAAACAAATTTCTAAAAATAGACTAGATCAAAGAAGATATAAAAGGAGAGATCAAATGATATATAGAGCCCGACAAAGTGGTGGCACAGTGGATCAATCTGGGATGCTGAACCCAAGTTTGAAGTCCCAAGGTAGCCAGCTTAAGCATGGGCTCATCCCACTTGAGTGCAGGATCATATATACATGACCCCATGCTGGCTGGTGTGAGCCCAAGGGTCACTGGCATATCTGGAGCCCCACGATCAAGGCACATATAAGAAAGCAACCAATGGACAACTAAAGTGCTCCAACTTGATGAATTTTCTCACCTCTCTTCCCTTCCTTCCTGTGTCTTTCTCTCTCTCTCTCTCTCTCTCTCTCTCTCACACACACACACACACACACACACACACACACACACACACGTGAGAATGACAATACAACATATCAAAACTTCTGGAATGTAGCAAAAGCAGTAGTAAAAGGGAAGTTTGTATCATTACAGGCCTATCTCAAGAAACAAGAGAATTCTCAATTAAACAACCTAACATTATATCATAAAGAACCACAAAAAGAAGAACAAAAGCAACCAAAGTCAGCAGGAAAAAAATGATAAAGATTGAAGCAGAACTAAATAAAATGAAGAACAAAAAAGACTATATAAAACATTAATGCAATTAAGAGCTACCCCTGGCTAGACTCAATAAGGAAAAGAGAGAAGACTCATAAATAAAATCAGAAATGAACTGACATTACCACAGATATCACAGATATAAAAAGGATCATATGAGAATACTAAGAGCATATGCAACTGAGTTCTGTAATTTAGAAGAAATGGGCAAGTTCTTAGAAACATATAACCTTCCTAGACTGAATCATGAAAAACAGGAATCTAAATAGACATATCAACAGTGAGGAAATTGAAACAACCATCAAAACTCTCTCAAAAAATACATAAAAGTATAGGACCAGAGAGCTTTATTAGTGAATTCTACCAGTCAAAGCAGAATTCATACCAATCCTCCCAAAAAAACTGAAGGAGACACAATACTTACTAAACATTTTATATGACCAAACTGCAATACCAAAACTAGGGAAAATTAAGCAAAAAAAGAAAACTGCAAATCAATATCACTAACGAACATTAATGTAAAAATCATAAACAAATACGAGCAAATTAAATACAATACATTAAAAAAATACACAAGGATGGTTCAACACACACAAATTGTACCTTGTAATGCACCACATCAAAAAAAACAAAAGACAGCCTGACCTATGATGGCACAGTGGATAAAGTATAGACCTGGAATGCTGAGTTCATTGGTTAGAAACCCTGGGATTGCCTGATCAAGGCACATATGAGAAGCAAGTATGAGTGTATGCTTCCGTTTCCTCCCTAGCTTCTCTCTCTCTCGAAAATCAAGAAAATCTTAATATAAGAACCCCCCTAAAAAACCCAAAGGCCAAAAATCATATGACCCTATCAGTAGATGCACAGAGGGCATTTGATAAGACACAACATCTATCTATGATTAAAACACTTAAAATAGGTAGACAGACAGTACTTCAACATAATAAAAGGCCATATATGAAGAATACCCTCAGACAATATCATGCTCAATGGTGAAACACTGAAAGCTTTCCCTCTAAAATCAAGAAGACAAGGATGCCAACTCTTACTCAACAAAATTCTTGAAGTCCTAGTTAAAGCAATAAGACGAGAAATAAATAAGTAAAAAAGAAGTGTCAAATTTTGCAGAAAACATGATTTTTTTAAATGTAGGAAACCCCAAAGACTCCACCGAAAAACTATTAGAAACAATAAACAAATACAGATAAGTGGCAGGATATAAAATTAATATAAAAACAATTGAAAATTGGAGGCAGACAACACCAACCCAAGACTCAACCAGCTCTACAAACAACACACCCAAACACACAGACATAATGAGAAGACAGAAAAGTACAATCTAAATGAATCCACAAGCCTGACCAGGCGGTGGCGCAGTGGATGGGGCATCGAACTGGGATGCGGAAGACCCAGGTTCGAGACCCCGAGCTCGCCAGCTTGAGTGCGGGCCCATCTGGCTTGAGCAAAAGCTCAGCAGCTTGGACCCAAGGTCGCTGGCTCCAGCAAGGGGTTGCTCGGTCTATTGAAGGCCCATGGTCGGGGCACATGTGAGAAAGCAATCAATGAACAATTAAGGTGTCGCAAGGACAACAGAAAAACTAATAATTGATGCTTCTCAACTCTCACTGTTCCTGTCTGTCCGTCCCTATCTATCCCTAGCTCTCTGTCCCTGTAAAAATAATAAAAATAAATAAATAAATAAACCCACAAGAGAAACCTCCAGAAAATGAACTGATATGGAAATAATCAAACTACCAGATGCAAAGTTTAAAATAATGATAATTAGAATGCTGAAAGATCTTAGAGCAACAATGTATGGACACAATGAGCACATAAATAAAGAGATTACAACATCAAAAAGGACACTGAAATAATAAAGAACCAGTCAGAAATGACAAATACAATATCAGAAATGAAGACTACACTAGAAGCAATTAATAGCAGACTGGATAAAGGAGAGGACTGAATCAGCGATTTAGAAGACAAGATAAATAAAAACACAGAGGTGAAGCAGCAAAAAGAAAAGAGGCTGAAAAAATCTGAGGAAACTCTTAAGAGAGCTTTGTGACAACCTAAAGATAAACAACATCTGCATCATAGGGGTTCCTGAAGAAGAGAAAGAAAAAGGAATAGAAACTTTATTCAATCAAATCATAGCTGAACTTCCCTAAATTGATGTAGGACAAAGTAACACAAGTTCAAGAAGCACAGAGAACACATTAAAAAGAAAACCAAAGAAATCTACACCAAGACACATCATAGTTAAAATACCAAAGTTAAGAGATGAAGAGAAAAATTTAAAAGCTGCTAGAGAAAAAAAGGTTATCCCCTAACAAAGGAGCCCCCATAAGGATGACATCTGACTTCTCAACAGAAACACTTGAGGCCAGAGGGAATGGTAAGAAATACTCAAAGTAATGCAAAACAAGAGCCTACAACCAAGACTTTTTTATCCAGCAAGGTTATCGTTTAAAACTGAAGGAGAAATAAAAAGCTTGCCAGACCCCCCCCCCCAAAAAAATCAAGGAATTCATTACAACCAAAATAATGTTGCAAGAAATGTTAAGGAGCCTGTTTTAAACAGAACAAAAAAGAGAAAAGAATATAGTAAAAGAGAAATAAAGTTTTAAAGCAGGGGTCAGGAACCGTTTTGGCTGAGAGAGCCATGAATGTCACATATTTTAAAATGTAATTCGGCGAGAGCCATACAATATGTTTAAGAATAAATTCAAGTAAATGTGTGCAGTTTATGTTAGACCAACACTTTTTAAAAATTTTTTTCTTTTTAAAAAATTTTTATTTTATTCATTTTAGAGAGGAGACACAGAGTGAGAGAGAGAGAGAAAGAGAGAAAGGGGGGAGGAGCTGGAAGCTCAACTCCCATATGTGCCTTGACCAGACCAGTGCAGGGTTTTGAACTGGCGACCTCAGTGTTCCCAGGTCGACGCTTTATCCACTGCGCCACCACAGGTCAGGTCTAGACCAACACTTTTAAAGTACAATAAGTCTCTAAATTATTTTTAATAACGTTGTTACGCTGTTGCTAACCAATGATGAGTAAAGTACCTCTTACCATTAATATGACTTCTGGTGCTGCATGTTTTTGCTGATGGCTTTGTAGTCTGGTTGATAGGAGGTGAAGTTAAGCTTCATGCAGGCATTGAGACTTCCATTTGTTACACGTGATCCTAGGTTGGTCTTAATGTTCTTTAGATGTGAGAAAGACAGCTCACATGCATACGTAGAGCCAAACATTGTCAGTACAGGATTATTCACACACTGCAGTGTGTGGTATGTGACGAGAAGCACGTACCAAGTTATGACAATCAGTTGATCCGCAGGTTGAAGTTTTTCATTTCTCCCCACTTGTGTTTGCTCTCCAACTCTCCTTGCTGTCGTGCAAGTCTTTCTAAATCTTCACTCAGTGAATTGAACTTATTCACCCACATGTCTGAGGCCTGCAGGTCAGCAGCTTGTAGCTCAAAATCTCTGACAGAGATACCAAGGATGTAACTCCAGTCAGCACTATCCACTGCAAAACTGTGTGGATGGGTGATGAACTTAAAAAGACGAGTGTGCTCACGAAATTCTCCAAAGTGTACTTTGAATGACTGCAGGAGATTAGATGTGAAGCCCGCTAGCTGTTGGAGATCAAGATGTTGAGCAGGCTCACTTGCTGTGCATGCATCTTTAAACTCTCCCAGTTTTTCAAAGTGTAGTAAATGACCTGTTTCAATGTCGGCAATGAAGAGTTCGAGCTTGTTTTCAAATGCAAACACTGCTTGTTGAAGGAATAAGACTGTATTTCCAACGCCTTGCATTTTCACATTGAGCAGGTTCAGATGTTCAGTCATGTTCACGAGATAGGAGAACTTCAGCAGTCACTCAGGGTTAGCTAACTCAGGATGCTCCACGTTTTTCATTTAAAGAAAAGTCCAGATTTCACTCAAACAAGCCACAAACGGCTGAGCATCTTCCCTTTTGACAACCAACACACATTGCTATGAAGAAGCGGACCAGGATAATTATTCCCAACTTAATCTAGCAGTGTTTTAAACTGGTGATCATTGAAAGCTTGGGAAACAATAAAGTTGACCACCCAAATGGCCAGATACATCACCTCACCAAGCTGCTCGCCAGACATCTGAGCACAAATCACCCTTGATGTAGGATGTGGTAATAACTTAGAATGGGTCTCTTTTCATGTTCACAAAAAAGCGCTACAAATCTTGTTTTTCCACACCATGCACGGAGCACCATCAGTACACACTGAAATAACTATCCATTGGTAGATTTTTTTCGTCAGCAAACTCAGTTAAAGACTTGAATAAATCTTCCCTTCTTGTTGTCTCTTTTATAGGCAAAACAGCAAAACTTTCCTCACGTAGTGTGTCACCGACAGCATACCTTACAATCAGGCTGAACTGGGATAAATGGCTTAACGTCTGTTGATATATCCAAAGCTAGAGAAAAGAAATGGTGCGCAATTATGTCCTTCAGTTGTGTTGCCTCAATTTGATTTGCCATCATGACGATATGATCGCGAACAGTTCTTGCCCAAAGAGGCATATCTTTTATTCGTTTATCTTGTCTTTATCCAAAAAGTTGTCTAAAAGTTCATTGGCAACATCAAGCATGAATGTTTTGGCATACTACACATCTGTGAATGGCTTTCCGTTTCTCAAAATTGCTAAAGCACCAGCAAAGCTAGCCGAATTCCAGTCACCTTGTTGAGTTCAAACATGGAGATGCTGCTGACTAGCTACCACTCTGCACAGTAGCTTTTTTTTTTTTTTTTTTTTTTTTTTTTACATGGACAGAGACAGTCAGAGAGAGGGATAGATGGGGGCAGACAGACAGGAACGGAAAGAGGTGAGGAGAATCAATCATTCGTTTTTCGTTGCCTTTGCAACACCATAGTTGTTCATTGATTGCTTTCTCACATGTGCCTTGATCGCGGGCCTTCAGCAGACTGAGCCACCCCTTGCTGGAGCAAGAGACCTTGGGTTCAAGCTGGCAAGCTCGGGGTCTCGAACCTGGGTCTTCCATATCCCAGTCTGATGCTATATCAACTGCACCACCGCCTAGTCAGGCTGCACAGTAGCTCTTGACATGCTTTCTTCCTGTTGTCCCCTGCTGGTTATTTCGATGCAAATGTAGTATGGCATGTGTCGAAGAGCAACTTTATATTTGACCGTTTCATCGATACAATTTTATCATTGCATATTAGACACACTGCAGAACCTGCTCTTTCCACAAAGGTGAATTCCTCTGTCCATTCCTGCTGAAAAGTACGATACTCCTCATCTTTTTTTCTTTTAGCTAGCTGAGTAGATAAAAAGAGGGAACTTTACTTCCTGACCTCACAATGACCCGTGTACGTTACGCATTATCCCATAAAAATTTGTTGTTTGCCCGAAGGACAATCCTAATTGGCTCCAGCCACCCGTAACCATCAACATGAACAGTAGGAAATGAATGGATTGTAATACATGGGAATGTTTTATATTTTGAATGTTTTTATTTATTTTTATTAAAGATTTGTCTGTGAGCCAGATGCAGCCATCAAAAGAGCCACAGGTTCCCGAGCCTTGCTTTAAAGAATAAAATGGCAATAAACAACTACATATCAATGATAACCTTAAATGTAAATTGGTTAAATGATCCAATCAAAAGACATAAAGTAGATTCATGGATAAGAAAACAGGACCCATATATATGCTGTCTACATGAGACATATCTCAAAAGATACAAACAGATGTAAAAAGGATGGAAAAAATATTTCATGTAAATGGAAATGAAAAAATAAAGCTGGGGTAGCAATACTTATATTGGACAAAATGAACTTTAAAACCAAGGCTATAGTAAGAGACAAAGAAAGTCACTACATAACGATAAAGGAGCAACCCAACAGAAAGATATAGCCATTATAAATATGTACGCACCTAATATAGGATCACCTAAATATATAAAGCTGACTTTGATGGATATAAAAGGCGAGATAAACAGTAATAGTATAATAGTAAGAGATTTCAATACCCCACTAATATCACTAGATAAATCCTCAAGAAAGAAAATAAGGAGACAGACTTAAAGGACACACTAGATCAATGCGATTTAATAGATATCTTCAGAACCTTTCACACTAAAGCAGCAGAAAATAAATTCTTTTCAAGTGGTCATGATACATTCTCTAGTATAGAAAACATGTTAGGGCACAAAAGTGGTCTCAAGAAATTTAAGAAGATTGAAATTATATCAAGCATCTTCTCTGATCACAATGGCATGCAATTAGAAAGTAACCACAATAGAAAAACTGAAAAATTCTCAAACACATAAAAACTAAATAGTATGTTATTAAACACTGAAAAACAAAATTTTAGTTGCATCCACAAAATCACTTGTTCTTACCTAATTCGAGTGTGCAGATCTCAAATCTGACATCAGCTTTTCTCTGTATGCTACAGATTTTTGGCAATTCAAGATTATAGGTTTTCATCTTAATGTAAAAATTTCAACATATAGTTTAACATAATAAAGTAGAATGTCTTCTTGGGCATCATCTTTGTAAAAATATAGTAATTTAAATAATGCAGTAAATACACTAATACACAAAAAGATATGACTGCATCAGAATTTGTCTACAATTTCGAAATAGAACATATTAAAACACTTATTTTAATCATAAAATTTGTGCAAAACTTATTTAAATAATATTCAGGCAGAAATTTGTGTTTGTAGCTCTTGAGTTTGTGTACTTCTTGAGGACTATCTTGTTTGATGCTCCAGCAGTAGTCTGTTCATCACAAACAGCTCCAAGATTTTCGGGAAACTTATCAAGGTGACTGTTCAGGAAGTGAATCTTAATGCTCATGTTCCATCCAATGTCACCGAAAGCCAACAACATCATTTGACCCAGAAGTTCATAGTTTTCTGCTTTTTTGTTGCCAAGGAAGTTCTTTGTAACTGCCACAGAAGACTGCCATGCTGCTTTCTCCTCCTTATTCATCTTCCTGGCAAATTCTTCGTCACATATGAGGGTTCGAATTTGAAGTCCATCGAATACACCTGTTTTTATCTTCTCGAAAGACAAGGTAGGAAAAGCACAAATAGTATGTTGAAAGCATTCACTTTCTCTATTCAAAGCATGAACAAACTGCTTTATTAAGCCAAGTTTGATGTGAAGTGGCTTAATGAAGCAGTTTGTTTACTGTCATGATATCAGTAGTGGGGGAAAAATGATCCTGTCTCGATTAACTACAGGTTCATTCACAATATTTTGCATCCGTAATTCCAGAGCTTCATGTTTTGGCCATTCTTTCTGTGTCTTGTGTTTTCCCGAGCGTGGATATCACACAAACACAGAAAGCAAGGATACTTCATGAAACGTCTCTCTTGTCCTAGTAGGAAATTTACCATTTTAAGATGCACACAAGTATGATCCACTTATGCTCCTCATACTTCAGAAAGTCAAGGACAATTTTTATGTCGTCATAATCTACTCGCAGATGAGTTGAAAAACCAATTAGAACCGCTGCATAAGCATTAGTATTATGTAGGAAAACACATTTCAGATTCCATTTAGAGCTATCAAGAAATAGCTTCCATTCTGTTGGACTGTAAGTGGTAACACCTAGATAGCTGAGAAGACTCCTGATATCATGACAGTAAACAAAGTGTTTTGTCTTTGGATAAAATGTCACAAAAACTTGTTCACGCTTTCTGAAACAGGATACCTTTCTTGAAGCCTGGAGGCTAATAACTCAGCTGCTTTCTTTGATAGGCCAAAATCTCTTACTAAAAGTCATTCAATTCGGGTTTGCTGAAATCCTTCGGGCTTAATGACTGCTGCTATCAGAAAAGGCTCTTCAGATTCTATAACCATTTCCACATGCATCTTATCAAAATACACTTCATCACCATGTTCACCTTCTTTGTCCTTAGAAGAAATAAAACCATAGAAAAGTGGAACCAAGAGTGTCTCAGAGTGTGAGATAGGTCGTATTGCTGAAAGAATATTAGGATATGCGATCATATGCCGTTTTTTCTTGCTGATGCCCTTTGTATGGATCAGACAGAAATAACAGTCACTGCTTGCTGTGGTCCTTAGGTTTACGCCAAACCATAGGAATACCCAAAGGCATCCCTTTGCATTTTCTTTTTGTCCAGTCACTAAGCATTTCCTCATAATTATGACACATAATATAAAGAACCCATTTCTTGTCTTGATTGCCAAGGGGAACATGAAAATAGGCAATATATGCACGTGTCACAAATGATTAAATATTGCGCCTTTGATGTTCAAGTGTGTAACAGCCACATATATAACAGAAGGTGTCAGGACTATTCTTACATTTATGCCTACTCGAAGAAGCCATGATTCAATCTTAAAACAAAATAAAAGGGTGTTTTTATCAGATAATTTTTTACATTTAAAAGCAACTACAATTATGTAAAAGTGATGTTTGTAAAACATTAATTGCCTTGTGGTTCTGTTCAATCCAAGAGTCGTTGCCCTATAACTCCAATATTAAAACCAATGCATGCCATTAACTGAAACAACAAAAAAATTAAAATTATGCATAAAAACTAGAGCATGCACCAAAATATGGATTTCAGATTTGGAATCAGCGACGCAGAGATATATAGAAAAAGTTCTGAAACCTCATAAAACAGAAAATGAAAAAAAATTATACCCCTAATGAATAGATTAACAATGAGATCAAAGAAGAAATAAATAATTCTTAGAAATGAATTATAATGAGCATACAAGAACTCAAAATTTATGGAACACAGAAAAAGCAGTTCTGATAAGAAAGTTCATAGCACTACAGGCACATTTTAAGAAGCTATAAAAATCTCAAATAAAGAAACTTAATCCTGCATCTAAAAGAACTAGAAAAAGAACAGCAAGTAGAGGTCACAGGTAGTAGAAGAAAGGAAATAGTAAAGATCATAGCGGAAATAAATGACATAGAGGCTAAAGAAACAATACAGAGGATCAACGAAACCAAGAGCTGGTTCTTGGAAAAGGTAAACAAGATCAATAAAACCTTAACCAGACAAACCAACAAATACAGAGAAAAAACTCAAATAAATAAAATTGATAATGGGAGTAGAGAAATAACAACCAACACAACAGAAATACAAAGTATTGTAAGAAAATACTATGAAGAACTGTATGCCAAAAAATTAGACCATCTAGGGGAAATGGACAAATTCCTTGAAACATATAATTTTTCAAAAATCAGTCTGGAAGAATCAGAAAACATAAACAGACCAATTACAACAAATGAGATCGAAACAGTTATCAAAAAACTCCCATCAAACAAAAGCCATGGGCTGGATGGCTTCACCGGGGAATTCTACCAAATATTCAAAGAACTAAATTCTATTCTCAAGCTATTTCAAAAAATTCAAGAGGAAGGAAGACTTCCATGCTCCTTTTATGAGGGGAGCATCATTCTGATGCCAAAACCAAGCAAAGACAACACAAAGAAAAAATACTACAGGCCAATATCCCTGATGAACTTAGATGCTAAAATCCTCAACAAAATATTAGCAAGCCAGATCCAGCGATACATGAAAAAAATCATACATCATGATCAAGTGGGATTCATTCTGGGGAGGTAAGGATGGTTAAACATTTGTAAATCAATCAATGTGATTCATCTAGTAAACAAAAGGAAGGAGAAAAACCACATGATAGTTTAAATAGAGGCAGAAAAAGCATTTGAAAAAATCAAGCACCCATTTATGATCAAAATTCTAAACAAAGTGGGAATACAGGGAACATACCTCAACATGATAAAGGCAATCTATGACAAAAACCCACAGCCAACATAATACTCAATGGACAAAAGTTAAAAGCAATCCCGTTAAGATGAGGAACGAGGCAGTGATGCCCCCCTTCACCACTCTTATTCAACATAGTTCTGGAAGTCGATAGGTACAGCGAACAGACAAGAAGAAATAAAAGGTATCCAAATTGAAAAAGAATAAGTAAAACTGTCATTATCTGCATATGATATGATACTGTATATAGAAAACCCTAGAGTCTTAGTCATAAAACTACTCAACCTGATAAATGAATTCATCAAGGTGGCAGGTTATAAAATTAATACACAGAAATCAGAGGCATTTTTATACATCAACAATGAACTGTCAGAAAGAGAAATTAAGGAAACAATACCCTTCCCTACTGCAACAAAAAAGATAAAGTACCTAGGAGTAAATTTAACCAAGTAGGTTAAACATTTGTAGTTTGAAAATTATAAAACATTGATAAAAGAAATCAAGGAAGATACAAACAAGTGGAAGCATATACCGTGTTCATGGTTAGGAAGAATAAACATCATTAAAATGTCTAGATTACCCAAAGCAATTTATAAATTCAATGTAATACCAATTAAAATACCAATGACATACTTCAAAGATATAGAACACATATTCCAAAAATTTATATGAAACAAAAAAAGAATACGAATAGCCTCAGCAATCTTGAAAAAGAAGAATAAAGTGGGAAGTATCACACTTCCTTATATCAAGTTATACTACAAGGCCACTGGACTCAAAACAGCTTGGTACTTGCATAAGAACAGGCATATAGATCAATGGAACAGAACAGAAAACCCAGAAATAAACCCACACCTTTATGGACAATTGATACTTGACAAAGGAGGTAAAAGCACACAATGGAGTAAATACAGCCTCTTTAACAAATGAAAAAGAGAAAACCAGCTACCAGCAAAAAAATGAAACTTGACCACCAACTTACACCATTCACAAAAATAAACTCAAAATGGATTAAAGACTTAAATATAAGTTGTGAAACCATAAGCATCCTAGAAGAAAATATAGGCAGTCAGCTCTCCGACATCTCTTTCAGCAATTTATTTGCTCATTTATATCCACGGGCAAGTGAAATAAAAGACAGGATGAACAAATGGGACTATATCAAACTAAAAAGCTTTTGTACAGTTAAAGACAAACCACGGGCAAAAGGAATGAATAGACACTTCTCCGAAGTGGACATACAGATGGCTAATAGACAGACAAAGAAATGTACAACATCACTCATAATTAGAGCAGTGGTTCTTAACCTTTTTTGAGGTACCGAACCCACCAGTTTCATATGCGCATTCACCGAGCTCATCTTCAGTGATAAATAAAATGATTTTATTTTCCAAATTCAAGACATAGGTAAATGTTTTTTTACTGATGCACAAAATGAGCCATGCATGAACATCACCCTGCTCAAAGAACAAAACCAACAAAGTGCATGAACTCATAAGAAATTAGGGTATTACTTTATTCTGGCCTCCGTGGCATAGGCTTCTCCGAACCTGAGACTAACTCATCGAAGCCCTAGGGTTCGATAGAACCCAGGTTAAGAACCACTGCATTAGAGAAATACAAATTAATACCACAATAAGATATCACCTCATACCAGTCAGAATGGCACTCATCAACAAAACAACACAGGATAGGTGCTGATGAGGATGTGGAGAAAGGGGAACCCTCCTGCACTGCTGGTTGGAATGCAGTCTGGTGCAGCCACTGTGGGAAACAGTATGGAGATTCCTCAAAAAATTAGAAATGGAACTGCCCTTAGACCCAGCCATCCCACTTTTAGGAATATATCCCAAGGACACCATATCACTGACTGAAAAAAAACCGCACCCCCATGTTTATGGCAGCATTGTTCACAATAGTGAAGATCTGCAAACAGCCCAACTGTCCGTCAGTGGACGAGTGGATTAAAATACAATGGAATACTATGGGGCTATGAAAAAGAAGAAAATATTACCTTTTGCAACAATATGGATGGACCTGGAAACTATTATGTTAAGTCAAATAAGCCAGGCAGAAAAAGAAAAATATCATATGACCTCACTCATTTGAGAAATCGGAGTAACAATGAGAACTGAGGAATGGAATTGATACAGAGGAGGGATCAAAGGGAACAGAGGAAAAGAGGACAGAGGGAAAGGGGATGATAGGATGGGATAAATCTGAAGGGAAGGGGGGAGGGCGCTGTTGTGAGGGGGGCAAGGGAGATGTTGAAGGTAATACAGGTGAGTGGGGATGCATTCGGGGCAATACTAGAATCTATGTAAACACAATTAAATTAAAAAAAATTAAGTTAAATGAGGTGACATTGCTCAATAAGAGTACATAGGTTTCAAATAAACATTCTATAGCATTTGAACTGTTGATTATGTAGTGTACCCATCACCTGAAGTCAACTCATTTTCTGTCACTGTATATTTTATTTGTCCCTCTTTTCTTTTACAGGGTAAGAGAGTGAGTCAGAGAGAGGGATAGACAGATAGGAACAGAGAGAGGTGAGAAGCATCAATTATTAGTTTTCTGTTGCTGTCGCAACTCCTTAGTTGATCATTGACTGCTTTCTCACTGTGCCTTGACCGCAGGCCTTCAGGAGACCGAGCAACCCTTTGCTGGAGCCACCAACCTTGGGTCCAAGCTGGAGAGCTTTTAGCTCAAGCCAGATGGGCCCACGCTCATGCTGGTGAGCTTGCCGTCTCGAACCTGGGTCTTCCGCATTCCAGTCTGAGGCTCTATCCAATGGGCCACCACCTGGTCAGGCTATATTCGTCCCTCTTTACTCTCCTCTCTCCACCTCCTTTTTCCCAAACTTCTCCCACCGGTAACCATTTCACTTTTATCTATGTCCATGAGTCTCAGTTTTATATCCCACCTATGTGTGAAATAATATAATTCTTAGCTTTCTGTGATTTACTTATTTCACTCAGTAGAATGTTCCATAGCCACTGTGCAAAACAGAGAAAACCAGATTGGGCAAATGTTCTACAGGATACCTGGCCAGTACTCTTTTAAAATAAATAAATAAAATTAATATACAAAAATTCTCCTTTCCTATATAGTAAAAACAAAACTTCAGAAACAGAAATGAAAATTCTTTTTACAATTCCAATAAAAGGAATATAATACCTAGGAATAAACTTAACAGAGGAAGTAAAGAACTTGGATACTGAAAACTACAAAGCATTATTAAAAGAGATGGAAAAAGACACAATGAGATGTAAAGATATTCCATGGTCATGGATTGTAAGAATCAACAGTTAAAATGACCGTATTATTAAAAGCAATATACAGATTTTAAACAATCCCTATTTAAATCCCCATTGCATTTTTTAAAGAAATAAAAAAAGCCCTAGCCAGTGGCACAGTGGGTAGAATATCGTCCTGGAGCCACTGCCTTGACCCTGGGGTAGATAGATGGTTTGAGTCCCAGTCAGGGCATGTATGAGAAACAATCAATGGGGTGCACAATTAAGTGAAACAATGAGTTGATGATTCTCCCCACTGTACACTTCCCTCTCTCCCTTCCACTTTCTCTCTTTCTCAAAAAAATAAATAAATAAATAAATAAATCAGATTTGTATAAAACACCAAAAGACCCAAATAGCAGTCCTGAGAAAAAAGAACAAAGCCAGATGTTATCACACTATATGATTTTAAATTACACTACAATAAATAAAAGAGCACTTGTATTGTTAGATAAACTAATGAAACAGAACTCAGAACCCAATAATAAAATTACATGTATATGGGCAAATACACTGCTCATAAAAGTTAGAGGATATTTCAAAATAAATATGAAGCATTGAAATATCCACTAATTTCTGTGAGCAGTATAATTTTTGATTAAGGAGCCAAAAACATACAATGGAGAAAAGAAAAACTCTTCAATAAATGGTGCTGGGAAAACTGAAATACCACACATAAAAGAATGAAATTAGACTAGTTTGTCCTCATGTACAAAAATTAATTCAATATGAACTGAAAACCTAAAAATAAGACCTGAAACAAGTTATACAGAAGAAAACATAGGCACTAAACTTATGCACCTTGATCATGGAGAACATTTTATAAATTTGAACCAAAGGCAAAAATAAATGAATGGGATTACATCAAACTGAGAAGTTTCCGCACAGAAAACAATACAAAACAAAAAAACCTGACAAAAAACAAAAAGGCAAACAACTTAATGGGAGAAGATATTTGCAAACAATAGTTCTATCAAAAGGTTAGTATGCAAAATGCTATATAAAGAACTCATAGAACACCAAACAATCCAATTAAAAATGGGCAGAAGCACCTGAACAGACAGCTTTCCCAAGAAAAACAAATAGCCAACAGATACAGAAAAAGAGGTTTCATTTCACTATCTAGTAGGGACATGCAAATTAAAACTACAATAAGATACGACCTCACACCTGTTAGATTGACAGGTAAACTTAATGGAGAGGTTGTGGAAAAAAAGAAAGCCCCATTTACTGCTTCTGAAAATGTAAACTGATACAGCCACTGTGGAAAACAGTATGGCAGTTTCTCAAAAATTAAGAATAGGGGGAGGAGGAAGATGGTGATGGAGTAGGCGGATGTACCAACTTCCAACTCCCAGAACCAAAGTGGATTATAATTCAATTTTAAGAACCATCATCTGGATAAACCAACTTTGAACTAAAAGAAGTGGACTCTTCAAACAACGAAAACAGAAGAAGAAACCACATTGAGACTGGTAGGAATAGCAAAAACGTGAAGAGGGCTGCCCAGCTCGCCGGAGCGAATGGCAGCCTGGAGAGACCCGCGTAGCGGGAGGAGAGTTTGGCGGAGATGGAGGGACCTGGGTCCCAGGAACACAGCCCCAGCCTGCAGTCCCAGAGCCTAGAAGAGGCGTTTGGAAAGTACTGAGCTGTGAAACGAGTGAGGATACTGTTTGTGAGAAAGAGACAGTTTTCTCAGACCCAAGATTCTTAAAGAGACAGCACAGAAAATCTTTCTCACAGTCACTCACCCGGGGCTCCGGGGAATGGGGACAGAGGAGAGGAACAGAGCAGCGGGAAGAGAGTATAAACTGGAAGCGACAGGGAGAAACACTCTGAGGGACAACCACCCTAACCCCTGGGCTAAGTCACTTCCCTAATCAAAAACGAGTATTTCCCCTGGAACTAGCAATACCAGCAAAGGGAGACAGGACACCAGCCAAACAAGCTCTCCCACAGCACTTAAAGCAGAGCTGCTTAGACGGAGGGAGCTTCCAAGACTACAGTATGGAGTGTTAGGGCCTGAACTGCGGGGTCCCTTCCCAAACTGCTGAGGGTTGCTGGAAGGACGGTGGAGCCAGGACGCTAAAATGCGGTTCTGTCGGCAGGAGCGGAGGCCCAGCTGGGGTGAGCTCACTCTACCCCAGCAGGGGTGGATGAGACTTGTGAAAGCGGTCCGGCAGCTGCGGGCCCATCTGCAGGCCTACCTGCGGTGGAAAAGCGTAAGGCCAGGAACGAGCAGAGATCTGCTCTGTGACCCTGCGCAAGCCGGCCCTGAAGGCAGGGACGAATATAGGCATAGGGACGGGCGTAGGCTCACGGCTGAGCTCATGCCAGCAGCCCCGCCCGGCCAAAGAAACCGCGGTTTGCCATCCTGCGTGCATGAGTTGGCTCTGAACGCGGGGGCGTGCTAGAGCCCGGTACGAGTGGAAGCTCTCAGCTGAGCACACGCCAGCAGCCACGCCCAGCCAAATAAACCTGCGCTGGAGGGCCCTGGCCTCGAGGGCGGGGCTAAAGCTCCAGACAGGTGGAGGCTCACAGCTGAGAGCACTTCAGCAGCCACGTCTAACCCGAAAAACTGTGGTAAGCAGGCTCTGACCAAGAGGGCTGGGTGGAAGCCCAGGAACAGGATAGGTCTGCAGCTGGGCAAAGGTGCTCACCTCTACACTTGGTGCTGGGGTTTGTGGCTTGAGTGCAGTGCGCAACCTAACCTGTGGGGTGAGGCGAAGGCCCAAGCAGGCTAAGGCTTGCAGAGCAGGGCACCAGAACACAGCCTCTCCCACGGAGGAGAGGCGGAAATCACAGCAACAGCTGCAGTGGGCCGGCACTGGCAACGCCCATACCAAACCGCAATATGCAGCGGCAAAGGGGGTGGCGGGCCTGCAGACAGACCAAACCTAGAGAACACGAAGGCAACCCCCACTAACCTCCAGTGGCCACAACATGCTTATACACAGACAAAATGGGCAGGGAGAGAAATGCAAACCAAATGAATCAAGAAAAATTCACACAGAAGCACCTGAATGAACCAGATATAACCAAATTACCAGATGCAGAATTAAGAATAATGATAGCTAGGATGTTAAAAGAAATTAGAGCAACAATGGATAGTCACTATGAACACCTAAATAAAAAGATAACAAGTATACAAAATGAAATTGAAATAATAAAAAAAATCAAACAGAAATGAATAATACAGTTTAACAACTGAAGAACACAATGGAAGGAATTAAAAGCAGGATGAATCACGCTGTGGGTCGAATAAGCGAGTCAGAGGACATAATAAACAAAGGCACAGACAGAAGCAGAGCAGAAAAAGGAAAAGAGACTCAAAAAATGTGAGGAAACTCTAAGGGAGTTCTGTGACAACATGAAGAGAAACAACATTCGCATCATAAGGGTTCCTGAAGAAAGAGGAGAGAGAACAAGAAATAGAAACTTTGTTCAATCAAATCATAGCAGAAAACTTCCCTAAATTAAGGTTGGGAAACATTCCACACATTAAGAAGCACACAGAACTCCATTAAAGAGAAACCAAAGAAATCTACACCAAGAACATCACAGTTAAAATACCAAAGCTAAGGGATAAAGAGAAAATTTTAAAAGCTTCTAGAGAAAAGAAGGCTATCACCTACAAAGGAACCCCCATAAGGATGACATTGGACTTCTCAACAGAAACACATGAGGCCAGAAGGGAATAGCAAGATATATTCAAAGTAATGCAGAACAAGAACCTACAACCAAGACTACTCTATCCAGCAAGGCTAACGTTTAAAATTGAAGGAGAAATAGAGTTTCCCTGACAAAGAAAGCCTCAAGGAATTCATTAAAACCAAACCAATTCTGCAAGAGATACTAAGAGGACTGTTGTGAGAAGTTCAAATAGAGGAAGAAATATAGCAAAAGAAGAATACAGCTTTAAAGAATAAAATGGCAATAAACAACTACATATCAATAATAACCTTAAATGTAAATGGATTAAATGATCCAATCAAAAGAGATAGGGTAGCTGCGTGAATAAAGAAACAGGACCCATAAATATGCTGTCTACAAGAGACACACCTTAAAACAAAAGATGCACATAGACTGAAGGTAAAAGGATGGAAGAAAACATTTCATCCAAATGGAAATGAAAAAAAAGCCGGGGTAGCAGTACTTATATCTGACAAAATGGACTTTAAAACAAAGGCTGTAGTAAGAAATAAAGAAGGACACAACATAATGATAAAGGGAACAATTCAGTAGGAATATAACTATTATAAATATCTACGCCCCAAACATAGGATCCCCGACATACATAAAGCAGACTTTGATATAGGGCGAGATTAACAGCAATACCATAATAGTAGGGGATTTCAATACCCCAATAACAACACTGGATAGATCCTCAAGAAAGAAAATTAATAAAGAAACAGCAGACTTAAAGGATACACTAGAGCAACTCCATTTAATAGATATCTTCATAACTTTTCACCCTAAAACATTAGAATATATATTCTTGTCAAGCGCTCATGGTACATTTTCTAGGAGAGACCACATGTTAGGACACAAAAATGGTCTCAATAAATTTAAGAAGATTGAAATCATATCAAGCATTTCCTCTGGTCACAATGCCATGAAACTAGATATTAACCACAAAAGAAAAACTGAGACCAAGTTCCCAAGTGACACAGATGCTAATGGTCTTGGGATAACACTTGGAGAATCTCTATTGTAGAATTTTCAGAATTAAGCCTCCATAACCCCCCGAAGGAGGACACCTTTTGAAGAGCTTTGGAGTTGGTGAACACAGATGTGGAAGTGCGCAGATAGTGGCGCTGTGAGCACGTGGCCGCCCGTGCACTCAACGTCTCCTCTGCCTGGCTGTTCCTGAGTTACATCTTTTATAACACACCCGTGACCTAGAGCAAGATGGCGACCGAGTAGGCGGACGTACCAACTTCCAACTCCCAGAACCAAAGTGGATTATAACTCAATTTTAAGAACCATCATCTGGATAAACCAACTTTAAACTAAACTAAGTGGACTCTTCAACCAAGGAACACAGAAGAAGCCACACTGAGACTGGTAGGAATAGGAAAACCGAGAAGAGGGCTGCCCAGCTCCCCGGAGCAAACGGCAGCCCAGAGAGACCCGCGTGATAGGAGTACAGTTTGGCGGAGAGGGAGAAACCTGGGTCCCAGGAACAAAGCCGCAGCCTGCAGTCCCAGAGCCTAGAAGAGGCGTTTGGACAGATTTGAGCTGTGAAACCAGTGAGGGAGCTCCCAAGCCTACAGTGTAGAGTATTAGGTCCCTTCCTACTCTGCCAAGGGTTGCTGAAGGGTTTGTTGGCGGCAGGATGCTGAAACGCGGTTCTGTCGGCGTGAGCAGAGGTCAAGGAGGAGTGAACTCGGTCTAGCCCAGCAGGGGCGGAGGAAATGCGGGAAAGCGCTCTGGAAGCTGCGGGCCCGCCTGTAATGCCACCTACGAGGACAAAGTAGGAGGCCAGGAATGGGCAGAAATCTACTCTGCGACTCTGCGCAAGCCGTCCCTGACGTCGGGGACCGGGCTAGGACCAGGGATAGGCAGGGGCTCGCGGCTGAGCGAACTCGGTCTAGCCCAGCAGGGGCGAAGGAAATGCGCAAAAGCGCTCCGGAAGCTGCGAGCCCGCCTGTAATGCCACCTACGAGGACAAAGTGGGAGGCCAGGAACGGGCAGAAATCTGCTCTGCGACTCTGCGCAAGCCGTCCCTGACGTCGGGGACCGGGCTAGGACCAGGGATAGGCGGGCCTGCAGACAGACCACACCTAGAGAACACAAAGGGAACACCTACTGGACTCCAGTGACCACAACTTGCTTATACGCAGACAAAATGGGCAGGCAGAGGAATGAAAACCAAAGAAATCAAGAGAAATCCCCAGAGAAGGACCTGAATGAACCAGATATAACCAAATTACCAGAAGCAGAATTTAGAATAATGATATTTAGGATGTTCAAAGAAATTAGAGCACAATGGATAGTCACTATGAACACCTAAATAAAGAGATAACAAGTATAAAAAATGAAATTGAAATAATAAAAAAGAACCAGACAGAAATGACAAATACAGTATCAGAACTGAAGACCACAATGGAAGGATTTAAAAGCAGGATGAATCACACTGAGGATCGAATAAGCGAGTTAGAGGACACAATAAACAAAGGCACAGAAGTAGAGAAGAAAAAGGAAAAGAGACTCAAAAAATGTGAGGAAACTCTAAGGGAGTTCTGTGACAACATGAAGAGAAACAACATTCGCATCATAGGGGTGCCTGAAGAAGAGGAGAGAGGACAGGAAATGGACACTTTGTTCGATCAAATCATAGCAGAAAACTTTCCTAAATTAAGGCTGGGAAACACTCCACATTTTCAAGAAGCACACAGAACTCCATTAAAGAGAAACCCAAAAAGAACTACACCAAGACACATCATAGTTAAAATACCAAAGTAAATGGATAAAGAAAATATCTTAAAAGCTGCTAGGGAAAAAAAGGCTATCATGTACAAAGGAGCCCCCATAGGATGACATTGGACTTCTCAACAGAAACACTTGAGGCCAGAAGGGAATGGCAAGATATACTCAAAGTAATGCAGAACAAGAACCTACAACCAATACTGCTCTATCCAGCAAGGCTAACGTTTAAAATTGAAGGAGAAATAAAGAGCTTCCCAGAAAAATAAAGCCGGAAGGAATTCATAAAAACCAAATCAATTCTGCAAGAGATACTAAGGGGCCTGTTGTGAACAGTTTAAAGGGAGGAAAGAATAGAGCAAAAGAAGAATACAGCTTTAAAGAATAAAATGGCAATAAACTACATATCAATAATAACCTTAAATGTAAATGGATTAAATGATCCAATCAAAAGACATAGGGTAGCTGCATGGATAAAGAAACGGGACCCATACATATGCTGTCTACAAGAGACACACCTTAAAAAAAAGATGCACATAGACTGAGGGTAAAAGGATGGAAAAAAATATTTCATGCAAATGGAAATGAAAAAAAAGCGGGGGTAGCAATCATTATATCTGACAAAATGGACTTTAAAACAAAGGCTGTAGTAAGAGATAAAGAAGGACACTACATAATGATAAAGGGAACAATTCAACAAGAAGATATAACTATTATAAATATCTATGCACCAAATATAGGAGCCCCGACATACATAAAGCAGACTTTGATGGATATAAAGGGCAAGATTAACAGCAATATTATCATAGTAGGGGATTTCAATACCCCTCTAACAATACTGGATAGATCCTCAAGAGAGAAAATTAATAAAGAAACAGCAGACTTAAAGGAGACACTAGATCAGCTTGATTTAATAGATATATTCAGAACTTTTCACCCTAAAGCAGTAGAATATACATTCTTCTCAAGCGCTCATGGTACGTTTTCTAGGACAGACCACATGTTAGGAAACAAAAATGGTCTCAATAAATTTAAGAAGATTGAAATCATATCAAGCATTTTCTCTGATCACAATGCCATGAAACTAGAAATTAACCAGAAAAGAAAACCTAAAAAATAATCAACCACTTGGAAAATCAATAGCATGATATTAAATAATGAATGGATTAACAATGAGATCAAAGAAGAAATAAAAACGTTTCTAGAAACAAATGATAATGAGCATACCTCAACTCAAAATTTATGGGACACAGCAAAAGCAGTACTTAGAGGGAAGTTCATTGCACTACAGGCATATCATAGGAAGCTAGAAAAAGCTCAAATAAGCAACCTGACCCTGCAGCTAAAAGAACTAGAAAAACAACAACAAATAAAACCCAGGAAAAGTAGAAGGAAAGAAATAATAAAGATCAGAGCAGAAATAAATGACATAGAGGCGAAGGAAACAATACAGAGGATCAATGAAACCAGAAGCTGGTTCTTTGAAAAGATAAACAAGATTGATGAAGCTTTACCTAGACTCACCAAGAAAAAAAGAGAGAGGTTTCAAATAAATAAAATTAAAAAGGACAGTGGAGAAATAACAACTGATACAACAGAAATACAAAGCATTGTAAGAAAATACTATGAAGAACTCTTTGCCAAAAAATTAGACAATCTAGATGAAATGGACAAATTTCTTGAATCATATAATCTTCCAAAAATCAATCTGGAAGAATCAGAACACCTAAACAGACCAATTACAACAAATGAGATCGAAACAGTTATCAAAAAACTCCCAAAAAAGAAAAGTCCTGGGCCTGATGGCTTCACAAGTGAATTCTATCAAAAATTCAAAGAAGAACTAACTCCTATCCTCCTCAAGCTATTTCAAAAAATTCAAGAGGAAGGAAGACTTCCAAAGTCCTTTTATGAGGCGAGCATAATTCTGATCCCAAAACCGGCAAAGACAACACAAAGAAAGAAAATTATAGGCCTATATCCCTGATAAATTTAGATGCTATAATTTTCAACAAAATATTAGCTAACCGGATCCAGCAATATATGAAAAAAATCATACACCATGACCAAGTGGGATTTATTCTGGAGAGGCAAGGCTGGTTTAATATTCGCAAATCAATCAATGTGATTCATCACATAAACAAAAGGAAGAACAAAAATCACATGATAATTTCAATAGATGCAGAAAAGGCATTTGATAAAATCTAGCACCCATTCATGCTTAAAACTCTCAGTAAAGTGGAAATACAAGGAACATTCCTTAACACGATAAAGGCTATCTACGACAAACCCACAGCAAACATCATACTAAATGGACAAAAATTAAAAGCAATCCCCTTAAGATCAGGAACCAGGCAGGGTTGCCCACATTCACCACTCTTATTCAACATAGTTCTGGAAATCCTAGCTATAGCAATCAGACAAGAAGAAGAAATCAAAGGCATCCAAATTGGAAAAGAAGAAGTAAAACTGTCACTATTTGCAGATGATATGATATTCTATAGAAAACCCTAAAGTCTTAGTCAAAAAACTACTGGACCTTATAAATGAATTCAGCAAGGTGGCAGGATATAAAATTAATACGCAGAAATCAGAGGCATTTCTGTATACAAACAATGAATTATCAGCAGAAGAACTTAAGGAAACAATCCCCTTCACTATTGTAGTCAAAAAAATAAAATACCTAGGAGTAAATTTAACTAAGGAGGTTAAGGACTTGTACTCAGAAAATTATAAAACATTGATAAAGTAAATCACGGAAGATACAAACAAGTAGAAGCATATACCGTGCTCATGGCTAGGAAGAATAAACATCATTAAAATGTCTATATTACCCAAAGCAATTTATAAATTCAATGCAATACCAATTAAAATACCAATGACATACTTCAAAAATATAGAAAACATATTCCAAAAATTTATATAGAACCTAAAAAGAACATGAATAGCCTCAGCATTCTTAAAAAGAAAAAATAAAGCAGGAGGTATCACTCTTCCAGATATCAAGGTTTACTATAAGACCGTTATACTCAAGACAGCCTGGTACTGGCATAAGAATAGGCACATTGATCAATGGAACAGAACAGAGGACCCAGAAATAAACCCACAGCTTTATGGACAACTGATATTTGACAAAGGAGGAAAGAACATACAATGGAGTAAAGACAGCCTCTTTAACAAATAGTGTTGGGAAAATTGGACATCTACCTGCAAAAAAATGAAACTAGACCATCAACTTACACCATTCACAAAAACAAACTCAAAAAGACTTAAATGTAAGCCGTGAAACCATAAGCATCTTAGAAGAAAACATAGGCAGCAAGCTCTCCGACATCTGTAGCAGCAGTATATTTGCCGATTTATCTCCATGGGCAAATGCAATAAAAGGCAAGATAAATAAATGGCAGTACATCAAACTATAACGTTTTTGCACATCTAAGGACAATAAGAACAGAATAAAAAGACAAACCACACAATGGGAGAACATATTCGACAGCACATCTGATAAGGGGTTAATAACTAAAATTTATAAAGAACTTAGAAAACTCAACACCAGGAAGACAAACAACCCAATCAAAAAATGGGCAAAAGAAATGAATAGACATTTCTCCAAAGAGGACATACAGATGGCCAATAGGCATATGAAAAAATGCTCAACATCACTAATCATTAAGAAATGCAAATTAAAACCACAATGAGATATCACCTCATACCAGCCAGAATGGCACTCATCAGCAAAACAACACAGAATAAGTGCTGGCGAGGATGTGGAGAAAAGGGAACCCTTCTGCACTGCTGGTGGGAATGCAGACTGGTGCAGCCACTGTGGAAAACAGTTTGGAGATTCCTCAGAAAATTAAAAATCGAACTGCCTTTTGACCCAGCTATCCCACTTATAGGAATATACCCTAAGAACACCATAGCACTGTTCGAAAAGAAGAAATGTGCCCCCATGTTCGTGGCAGCATTGTTCACAATAGCGAAGATCTGGAACCAGCCCAAGTGTCCGCCAGTAGATGAGTGGATTAAAAAGCTATGGTACATATATACTATGGAATACTACTCAGCCATAAGAAACGATGACACCGGATCATTTATAACAAAATGGATGTACCTTGATAACATTATACGGAGTGAAATAAGTAAGTCAGAAAAAAAGAAAAACTGAGAAAAGCATGATTTCATACATAGGTGGGACATAAAAGTGAGAATATGAGACATGGACAAGAGTGTGGTGGTTACGGGGTGGGGGGAGGGAGGAGAGGGTGGGATAAGGATGAGGGGAGGGACACAGGGCAAACCAGAGGGAAGGTGACAGAGGACAATTTGACTTTTGGTGACGGGTATGCAACATGGTTGAATGATAAGATAACCTGGAGATGTTTTCATTGTACATATGTACCCTGATTTATTGGTGTCACCCCATTAGAATTAATAAAAAAAAAATATATATATATAAAAAAAGCTATCGTACATATATACTATGGAATACTACTCAGCCATAAGAAATGATGACATCGGATCATTTGTAACAAAATAGATGTACCTTGACAACATTATACAGAATGAAATAAGTAAATCAGAAAAACTGAGAACAGCATGATTTCATACATAGGTGGGACATAAAAGTGAGAATATGAGACACGGACAAGACAGTAGTGGTTACGGGATGGGGGGATGGAGGAAAGAGTGGGATAGGGAGGAGGGTATGGACACAGGGAAAACCAGATAGAAGGTGATTGAGGACAATTTGACTTTTTGTGACGGGTGTGCAACATAATTGAATGATAACATAACCTGGAGATGTTTTCATTGTACATATGTACCCTCATTTATCGGTGTCACCCCATTAGAATTAATAATAATAAAATATATATTTAAAGAAGAAAAAAAAAACAAAACAAAAACAAACTCAAAATGGATAAAAGACTTAAACGTAAGCCATGAAACCATAAGCATATTAGAAGAAAATATATGCAGCAAGCATCTGACATCTGTAGCAGCAATATATATGCTGATTTATCTCCACGGGCAAATGAAATAAAAGGTAAGATAAATAAATGGGACCATATAAAACTAAAAAATTTTTGCACAGCTAAAGATAATAAGAACAGAATAAAAAGACAAATCACACAATGCGAGAACATATTCGATAACACGTCTGATAAGGGGTTAATAACCAAAATTTATAAAGAATTTACAAAACTCAACACCAGGAAGACAAACAATCCAATCAAAAAGTGGGCAAAAGAAATGAATAGACATTTCTCCAAAGAGGACATACAGATGGCCAATAGGCATATGAAAAAATGCTCAACATCACTAATCATTAAGAAATGCAAATTAAAACCACAATGAGATATCACCTCACACCGGTCAGAATGGCACTCTCAGCAAAACAACACAGAACAAGTGCTGGCGAGGATGTGGAGAAAAGGGAACCCTCCTGCACTGCTGGTGGGAATGCAGACTGGTGCAGCCACTGTGGAAAACAGTTTGGAGATTCCTCAAAAAATTAAAAATCAAACTGCCTTTTGACTCAGCTATCCCACTTATAGGAATATACCCTAAGAACACCATAGCACTGTTTGAAAAGAAGAAATGCGCCCCCATGTTCGTGGCAGCATTGTGCACAATAGCGAAGATCTGGAAACAGCCCAAGTGTCTGTCAGAGGACGAGTGGATTAAAAAGCTTTGGTACATATATACTATGGAATACTACTCAGCCATAAGAAATGATGACATCGGATCATTTACAACAAAATGGATGTACCTTGATAACATTATACAGAGTGAAATATTAAATCAGAAAAAAAAAAACTGAGAACATGATTTCATACATAGGTGGGACATAAAAATGAGACTATGAGACATGGACAAGAGTGTGGTGGTTATGGGATGGGGGGAGGAGGGAAGAGTGGGATAGGGAGGAGGGGAGGGACACCGGGAAAACCAGATAGAAGGTGACAGAGGACAATTTGACTTTGGGTGATGGGTATGCAACACAATTGAAAGATAAGATAATCTGGAGATGTTTTCATTGTACATATGTACCCTGATTTATTGGTGTCACCCCATTAAAATTAATTAAAATAAAAAATAAAAAAATTAAGAATAGTTACAATCATATCCAGAAATTTCTCTACCAGGTATCTACCCCAAAAAACTAAAGAACATTTGATTTCTTTGTAGAGATATGTTGCACTCCTTTGTTCACTGCTGAATTACTCCTGTTGGCCAAGTGTCCCTTGATAAAGGATTAGATAAAGATGTGGTACAGCCTGACCAGGTGGTTGCGCAGTAGACAGAGCATCAGACAGGGATGTAGAGAAACCAGGTTCAAAAGCCAAGGTCACTGGCTTGAGCACAGGCTCATCTGGTTTAAGCACAGCTCACCAGCTTGAACCCAAGGTTGCTGGCTTGCGCAAGGGGTTACTCGGTCTGCTGTAGCCCCCAGTCAAGGTACATATACAAGTAAGCACTCAATGAACAACTAAGGTGCTGCAACTCTAAGTTGATGCTTCTCATCTCTCTCCCTTCCTGTCTATCCCCATCTGTCCCTCTGTTCTGTCACAAAAGGAAAAATAAATAAATAAAAAAGATGTGGTACATACATTGCATGGAATACACTGCTCACAAATATTAGGAGATATTTCATTTTGAAGTATTTCCTAATTCTTGTGAGCAGTATACTACTCAGCCAAAAGAAAAGATGAGCCTGACCAGGCGGTGGCGCAGCGGATAAAGTGTCGGACTGGGATGTGGAGGACCCAGGTTCGAGACCCCGAGGTTGCCAGCTTGAGCACGGGCTCATCTGGTTTGAGCAAAACAGCTTGCCAGCTTGGACCCAAGGTCACTTGGCTTGAGCAAGGGGTTGCTCGGTCTGCTGAAGGCCCGTGGTCAAGGTACATATGAGGAAACAATCAATGAACAACTAAAGTGCCACAACGAAGAATTGATGCTTCTCATTTGTCTCCGTTCCTGTTTGTCTGTCCCTCAGACTCTGTCAAAAAAAAAAAGAGATGAAATTCTGTCATTTGTGGCAATATGGATAGACCTTGAGAATAGTATTAGAAATAAGTCAGAGAAAGCTAAGAATGGTATGATTTTGATCAAATGTGAGATATGAAACTGAGACTCACAGGCATACACAACAGTATGGTGGTTATCAGAGGGAAGAGGGTATGGGAGTAGTGAGGGATAAAGGGGCCAAATATAGCTACAGGAGTTGGCTTGACTTTGGGTGCTGGGCACACAATATAACATACAGATCGTGTATCACAGAAATGTGCACTTGAAACTTATACGGTCCTATTAACCAGTATAACCTCAATAAATTTAATTAAAAAAAATAAAAACTTCATTGGCTATGCTTAACAGGTTGCATATGACAGAAGAAAAGATTATAGAACTTGAAGACATCTATAGATTCTATTCCAAATGAAGCACAGAGTGAGAACAGGAAAACAGAACATACAATGAGTCAAGTCCAAGTGCTCTGTGGGATAATACCATGCAGCCTAGCATATGTCTCATTTGAGTCTGAGAAAAGGTGTGAGTCTCTGTGTACCTTTTCATAATGTCTGAAAGTTTCCCATATTTGCTGAAAACCAGAAGCCCACATACACACGAAACTTAACAAATACCAATCAAAACAGACACATTCACACAAAAGAAAATATGGCACATCACAATCTGTTGACAGCTAGTGATTAAAAGAAAATCTTCAAAGAAAAGAGAAAAAGGACAAAGATACAACATAAGAACTGTACAAGTTATCTTCGAAAGTATATATAACAGAAGAAAAAGCGCACCTTTAAAGCGCATGAAGGAAGTCAACTTAGACATATAGTCTAAATTAATATCCTTCAAAAACAAAAGTAAAAACTTTTCCAGACAGAAGCTTTCTCTCTCTCTCTCTCTCACACACACAAACACTTTCCCCTGCTTTCATACCAACCTAACAAAAATGAATAAAACCTATTTTGTATACACTATGCAAATATAGGTATTGATCGACTTATGACCTGTGCAACTCATGACCATTCGACTTTACGACCACAATCGCTAGCCAGGACAGTTCCACGTCTGGCAGGCCAAGCGTTGCCCAGTTGAGTGTACGACAGTGCGGACCAACTTACAGCAGCACTACCATCTCCACGTGCACCATTTCAACTGTACAGCAATTTGTGTTTTGTGTCTTGGATATTTTTCATCAAACCCCTCCCAAGATGTCTACCAAGAGGAAATTGTCTTTGTAGCCTACTCAACTTAAAACCAAATCGTGTAACGTCCGGTCTGTCAGAACCAATCATGGTCGTAAGTCGAGCACTAGCTATACATTAAAATATCTTCAAGAAATTGACTACTTTTTTGAAAAACATAAATTCTTAAGACTGATCTTTGACACAGCAGAAACAAAAGAGAAAAATTAGCATGGGAAGATAAAATGAGTTATGAGAGAATTACCTCTGAAACCACTTTAGGAGTCTCAGGCAAGGTAAGGAAAAGCTGATGATGAAATCACCATCTGCACTGAGGAAAGAAGGAATCTACCAAATTCTTTTATACTCTGATGTCAGAAGTTGACATAAAAACAAATCCACACAACATTTCTACTTATTACCCATGCCATCACAATCCTATTTTATTAATACCAAATATTGTGAAGCTACCCTTCTCAAATTTAATTCTAATTCACTTCTAATCACCATCTCAGTGGTTAAGATTTGGTTGGAAGGCAAGCTAAGAAATTTTTTCCACCAAGACTGTTAAAAAAAATAAACCAACACAGTAAAGTCACAGGATACAAAATCAATATACAAAAGTCCATTGCTTTTCTATATGCCAACAATGAAATTTCAAAAATTGAACTAAAAAAAACCCCACACCAAACCAATTCCTTTTACAATTGCAACAACAACAACAACAAAAATAAATAAAATACCTAGGAATAAACTTAAAGGACGCAAAAGACCTATATACTGAAAACTACAAAACATTAGGGAAAGAAATAGAAAAATATTCCATGTTTATGAACTGGAATAATAAACACAGTTAAAATGGCCACATTACCCAAAGCAATATACAAATTTAATGCAATTCTCACCAAAATCCCAGTCATTTTTTAAAGAAATAGAACAAAAAATTACCAGGTTTCTATGGAAACATAAAAAAACCTCAACTAGTCAAAGCAATCCTGAAGAAAAAGAATGAAGCCAGAGGTATCAGACTACCTGACTTCAAACTATACTATTGAGTCATGATAAAACAGCATGGTATTGGCAGAAAAAAAGACACATAGACCAACGTAACAGAATCGAAAGCTCAGAAATAAAACCACATACAAATGGACAGATCATCTTCAACTAGGGAGCCAAAACCACATAATGGAGAAAAGAAAGCCTCTTCAATAAATGGTGCTGGAAAAATTGGAAAGCCACATGCAAAAGAATGAAACTTAACTACAGTTTGTCTCCCTGCACAAAATTTAATTCAAAATGGATCAAAGACCTAAATATAAGATCTGAAACTATAAATTACATAGAAGAAAACATAGGTACTAAACTCATGGACCTTGGCTGTAGAGAACAATTTATGAACTTGACCCCAAAGGCATGGAAAGTAAAGGCAAAAATAAGTGAATGGGACTGCATCAAATTAAAAACTTCAGCACAGCAAAGAAACTCACAACAAAACAAACAGGCAGCCAACTAAATGGGAGATGATATTTACAAACAGCTCCAATAAGGGCTAATACTGTATCCAAAATATACAAAGAACTCACAAACCTCAGCAACAAACAAGCAAACAGTCCAGTTACAGAAACTTCTCCCAAGAACACATACATATGGCCAACATATATATGAAAAGATGCTCATCTTCACTAGCTATTTGAAAAATGCAAATCAAAACTACAATGAAATACTACCTCACCTGTAAGATTGGCTATTATCAACAAGACAGGTAATAACAAGTGTTGGAGAGGCTGTTGAGAAAAAAGAACCTTCATCCACTGTTGGTGGGAATGCAAATTAGTACAACCATTATTGAAGAAAGTATTGTGGTTCCTCAAAAAATTAAGAATAGAACTACCATATGGCCCAGCAATCCCTCAACTGGGAATATACCCCCCAAACTAAAAAATATTGGTATGTAAAGACACATGCAACACCATGTTCATCACACCATTACTCATAGTGGCCAAGACATGGAAACAACCAAAGTGTCCCTCGATAAAAGATTGAATAAAGCAGCTGTGGTACATATATACAATGGAAAAGTACTCAGCCATAAGAAATGATGACATAGTATTATTTATGTCAATATGGATAGACCTTGAGAACATTATACTGAGTGAAATAAGTAAATCAGAAAAAGCTAAGAACTGTATAATTTCACACATAACTGTGTCTAGACTCATGGACACAGATAAAAGTGAAGTGGCTACCAGGGGAAATGAGATTGAAGAGAGGTAGGGGGAAGGGTATAAAGAGGGACATATATAACATGACAAAATGATTTGATGTTGGGTGATGGGTATACAACAGGGATAGTCAACCTTTTTATACCTACTGCCCACTTTTGTATCTCTGTTAGTAGTAAAATTTTCTAACCACCCATTGGTACCACATTAATGGTGATTTATAAAGTAGGGAAGTAACTTTATTTTATAAAATTTATAAAGCAGAGTTACAGCAAGTTAAAGCATATAATAATAATTACTTACCAAGTACTTGATGTTGGATTTTCACTAAGTTTGGCAGAATAAATCTTATTTATTTATTTATTTATTTACAGGGACAGAGAGAGAGTCAGAGAGAGGGATAGATAGGGACAGACAGACAGGAACAAAGAGAGGTGAGAAGCATCAATCATTAGTTTTTCGTTGCCAATGCAACACCATAGTTGTTCATTGACTGCTTTCTCACACTTGCCTTGACCACGGGTCTTCAGCAAACCGAACCACCCCTTGCTGGAGCCAGTGACCTTGGGTTCAAGCTGGCGAGCTTTTGCTCAAGCCAGATGGACCCGTGCTCAAGCTGGCAACCTTGGGGTCTCGAACCTGTATCTTCCGCATCCCAGTCCGATGCTCTATCCACTGCACCACTGCCTCGTCAGGCGGCAGAATAAATATTTATAAAACAACTTAATATACCATTTGGTTGCTCCGCTACTGCCCACCATGAAAGCTGGAACGCCCATTAGTGGGCAATAGGGAACAGGTTGACTACCACTGGTATATAACATAATCAACAGTACAAATGCTATAGAAATGTTTACCTGAAACCTATGTACCTTTTAAAATTTTTTAAAATTTATTCATTTTAGAGAGAGAGAGAGAAGGGGAAGGAGCAGGAAGCATCAACTCCCATATGTGCCTTGACAAGACAAGTGTAGGCTTTCGAGCCAGCAACCTCAGCATTCCAGGTCAAAGCTTTATCCATTGCGCCACCACAGGTCAGGCAGAAACCTATGTTTTCTTATTGATCAACGTCACCCTGTCAAATTTAATTTTCTAATTAAAAAAATTATTTTTGAAAAGAATAGTAAGTGAAATATATCTTACTAGGTTTCTTCGCCCCTTACTAGTTATATACGTATTATAAAGCTACATTAAGGGCACAGTTCTAGTACAGGGAAAATGAACAAATAGACTTAAAATACAGTTCCTATGATGATAATATATGCTTTACAAAACAACAAAAGTCGCCTCTTCATGAAGATGGCGCCGAAAGCGAAGAAGGAAGCCCCAGCCCCTCCCAAAGCTGAAGCCAAAGCAAAGGCTTTGAAGGCGAAGAAAGCAGTGCTGAAAGGAGTCCAAAGCCACAAAAAAAAGAAGATTCGCACGTCACCCACCTTCCGACGGCCGAAGACACTGCTGCTCCGAAGGCAGCCTAAATACCCTCGGAAGAGTGCTCCCAGGAGAAACAAGCTTGACCACTATGCGATCATCAAGTTCCCCCTGACGACTGAGTCAGCCATGAAAAAGATAGAAGACAACAATACACTTGTGTTCATTGTGGATGTCAAGGCCAACAAACACCAGATCAAACAGGCTGTGAAGAAGCTCTATGACATTGACGTGGCCAAGGTCAACACCCTGATCAGGCCTGATGGAGAGAAGAAGGCATATGTTCGACTGGCTCCTGACTACGATGCTTTGGATGTTGCTAACAAAATTGGGATCATCTAAACTGAGTCCAGCTGGCTAATTCTAAATATAAAGATTTTACACTAAAAACAAACAAACAAACAAACAAAAAAACACAAAAGTCAGTATGGACCAATCATTCAGTAAGTGTAATGAAAACTTGGTAGTTAATATTCTTAAAAAAAAAAAATCTATTGAAGTCTTTACTTAATACCTCATACCAAAATAAAACACAGTGACAAACACACAAAGGATGTGCACAGAAAAACCCGTACCATGAAATTTATACCGAAAGAGGAAAAACTGATCTCACAAGTAAAAATGAAACAATGCTTTCTACCTTTAGATTAGGAAAGCTTTAAATATGGCAATTAAGTCTGGGCTGGTAAAGAACACATAAAGTGGTATATTTCTATGGAGAAATTTTATAAGATATGTCAATCAACTTCTGCCCTTGTAATGCCACTTTCAAAATTCTCTAACAAGAGGAAATCATGTGAGCCCATTTTCACATACAAAAGGTATTAAAATTAACTTATTAAAAAGGGAAAATTGTAAAAAGCCCTAAATTTAATAAGGATATGGTTAAACAACTAATGATGTATATTCAACACACACATATTAAGCTGCCATTATTGTGATGTTTATGGACCTTTTAAAAATCCAGGTCAGCAATTGTATTATACAGCTACCATTTACATCATATGTCACAGAGACCCAGCTCCCCACACAGCACATCTGAAATGTGCGCAGTATAAATCTTATTCCCAAACTTGTGTTTCCTGGGAAATATTTTTAAACAGGATTCATCGGTATTCTCTAAGTATGTTTCAGTTTAGGTTGTTTAATCAAAAGTTGGTAAATTTAGTTAAGCTGTCAAGGCAGTATGAGTCTCAACTTCAAAAAAGAGTTCAAAACTGGTTGGTAACCATCTTAGATATTCAAGGGCATTTACTTTCTTCAGCTTAAAGTTAGGGAGCAACCGCTGCAATTTCTACAGAACTATTAAACCTCCTTTATAAAGTCTGACATTTAAAAATATTGTCATCCATATCTGTTGAATCTAATCCCATTTATACAAAGCCCACCATTTTATTCAGATTATATAATCTGCAAATTGAATGCATTAAAAATTTCAAATGAACAAGTAAAAGTGGGCTTTGAACATCAGTATCCCATTTCCACATGTTAAACAAAGTCTTTATAAATAATTATAAGTCTCTTAGCTCCAACTCCTTAAATTACACTGGGGAACAATTTTATTTTCATTTTCTGTTGCATGAGGTTTTAGAACTGTTTCTATATATTTCTGCATTGCTGATTCCAAATCTGAAATTCATTTTTTGGTGCATGCTCTAGCTTTTATGCAATTTTAATTTCTTTCTGTTACAATTAATGGCATACATTGGTTTTTAAATTGCAGTTAAAGGACAACTCTTGTTTTGAACAGAACCACAAGGCAATTAATGTTTTACAAACATCGCTTTTACATACTTGTAGTTGTTTTTAAATGTAAAAAATTATTATCTGATAAAAACATGCTCTTATTTTAAGATTGAATCATAGCTTCTTCCAGTAGAGGTAAATGTAAGAATAGTTCTGACATCTTCTGTTATATATATGTGGCTGTTACACACTGAAATGTCAAAGGCGCAATATTGCATCATTTGTGACACGTGCATATATTGCCTATTTTCAAGTTCCCCTTGGTGATCAAGATAAGAATTGGGCTCCTCATATTGTGTGTCATAATTGTAAGGAAATGCTTTGTGAATGGACAGGAGGAAAACGCAAAGAAATTCCTTTCAGTATCCCCATGGTTTGGTGTGAACCTAAGGACCACAGCAGTGACTGTTATTTCTGTCTGATCCATACAAAGGGCAGTGGCAAGAAAAAACAGCGTATGACCGCATATCTTAATATTCCTTCAGCAATATCCCACACTCTGACCACTCCCGGTTCCAGTTTTCAATGGTTTGATTTATTCTAAGGACGAAGAAAGTGAACATGGTGATCAAGTGTATTTTGATAAGATGCATGAGGAAATGACTGTAGAACCTGAAGAGTTGCCAAGCAATCATTAAGCCCTCAGTAGTTTAGCCAAACCGAATTGAATGACTTAGTAAGAGATTTGGGCCTATCAAAGAAAGCAGCTGACTTCAGGCTTCAAGAAAACAATGTACTTCACCAGTCAGCTAAAGTATCCCATTTCAGAAAGCATGAACAAATTTTTGTGGACTTTTTCCCCAAAGACAAACACTTCATTTACTGCCATGATATCAGTAGTCTTAGGTGTTACCACTTACAGTTCAACGGAATGGCGGCTATTTCTTGATAGCTCTAAACGAAGTCTGAAATGTGTTCTCCAACACAACAGTAATGTTTATGTGCAGTTCCAATTGGTTATTCAACTCATCTGCAAGATGATTATAATGACATAAAAATTGTCCTCAACTTTCTGAAGTATGAGGAGCATAACTGGATCATTTGTGAGGATCTTAAAATGGTATCCTGCTATGACAAGAGAGGTTTCACGAAGTATCCTTGCTTTCTGTGTTTGTGGGACAGTAGAACTCAGGAGAAACACTGGACACAGAAAGAGTGGCCGAAACAAAGCTCTGGAAATGGGGATGCAAAATACTGTGAATGAACCTGTAGTTAATCGAGACAGGATCATTTTCTCCCCTCTTCACATCAAACTTGGCTTAATGAAGCAGTTTGTTCAGGCTTTGAATAGAGAAAGTGAATACTTTCAACATATTATTTCTACTTTTCCTGCCTTGTCTTTTGAGAAAATAAAAGCAGGTGTATTCGATGGACGTCAAATTCGAACCCTCATACGTGATGAAGAATTTGCTAGGAAGATGAATAAGGAGGAGAAAGCAGCATGGCAGTCTTTTGTGGCAGTTACAAAGAACGTCCTTGGCAACGAAAAGCAGAAAACTATGAACTTCTGGTTCAAAGAATGCTGTTGGCTTTCCGTGACATTGGATGTAACATGAACGTTAAGATTGAGAATGCTTTCATCAAGATCTATAGACAATTGAAGAGCGTTATCAGGTGCAATGGGATAGAAATATGATGGCAGACTACTGCTAAAGCATCAAACGAGATTGTTCTCAACAAAGAGACAAACACAAGAGCTACAAATGCAAATTTTTGCCTGAATAGAATTTAAATAAGTTTTGCGCAAATTTTATGATTAAAATAAGTGTTTTAATATGTTCTATTTTGAAATTGTAGACAAATTCTGATGCAATCATATCTTTTAGTGTATTAGTGTATTTACTGCATTATATAAATTATATTTTCACAAAGATGATGCCCAAGAAGACATTCTACTTTATTATGTTAAACTAAATGTTGAAAATTTTACAATAAGATGAAAACGTAAAATCTTGAACTGCAACAAACTGTAGCTTACTGAGAATAACTAATGTCAGATTTGAGATCAGCACACTCGAATTATGTTAAGAACAAGTTTTTTTTGGATGCAACAAAAATTTTGTTCCCCAGTGTTAGTTTCCTGTTCATAGGAATTTCTGGATTCAAGGTCATGTATGTTCATTCTTAGCTGTCTTCAAAGATATTAAAATATTGTCGGTGCTGCTACAACGTTGTTTCAACAGGTTTGATATACTAGGAACAATGTGAGCACACTGCAAATTTCACCTGAGTTTATGCCTGACTTCGGAGAAGCTGGTGAGAAGATGGATCTAGCTGGGCAAGAATACACAAAACCCTCACCTCCAACAGCTGCCACATCCACATCAAGTGCAAAGCTTTCCATCTGACTTCAGGTTACACTTCCATCACATTTTGAAATAACCCAAGAGCAGAGACCTTCCAATACCCACCTTTTCCAGCAAACTGTAGGACTTCTTCAAGATAAAGTGCCACATTTATTAGATTTTTAATATTTTTCTTAGCCATTTAGCATGCCACATTATGTTACCATTTTTACTAGGGTCCTATCTTATTTTTAAATGTGCCAATAAGAAAATTTTTTAATGTTGGGCCCCTTGCCCATTTCCCCCATAAGCTCTGCTGGTTTTTAGAGCATGATTTTGCATCGTGTGATGACTTTTAGAAATGTGTGTGCTGCACTGTAGCAGAAATGGGTGCAAGTTTTCTTTTTGTTGCTCAAGTCATTCTTTCTCCAATTCAAGAAAGGATTTATTCACAGTCACATTTTAGAACTGGCCCTAAAATTAAAACCATCTAAATACATATACCAGCCAGCAACTGCTCAATGGGAAATGATGGAAATGTTACAAGCAAGCTCCATATCCACAAAGCACTTTGTTTTTAATCAGCCAAGTCCTTCCAGGAGGAACTTCCTCATGTCACCCACACCACAATGAAAAATTCCTGAAAATGCTGTCCCACCTCCAACTGTGGAGGTAAGAAACCAGGAATAAAGTGGGCTTCCAAAGCAAAGAACCCCAAGGCTTCTTGAAATTGAATGAAGATTCTTCAAAAGGAAAAGAGCCAAGCAAATACGTTTGTGCTTCAAGGTGTTTAAGTGGGTTCTCTTTGCTTGTTCTGGCAGCCATAACAGTTGTCCAATGTCAGTCTAGGTCTTTTTCTTCTAGTCATTTCGGTATGGCTACCTTACACCTAGTATAATCATGAACTCTTTGTCTAGAGGTGGGTGAGTGCTGTGTTATTTCTCTCTATTCTACACATGCGTACTTTTCAAGCTTTGGGATACAAAAATCAATTTTGGGAATAACAATCATTATTAAAAGAGAACAGGAGAAACTAGAGACCATTGCATATCAGCATCCTTGTCCATTAGATAAAATGCATCTCTTACTGTCGGTTTGCACTGGAGAAGTCTGAAAACACAGCTTTAGGCCACTGAACACCTGTACATGCAGTACCCATCATGTCAAGCTTGAGCTTTGCTTCTGGGCATGACCCACAGATGGGGCTTCCATGGTAGCTCCAACCTGGACTCCGTATTCCCCTGCTGAACCCTCTAAGCATTCATCACTTAAGCTGTAAAGAGCTGACTCCCCTGAGGAAAAGGCACCTGCGTGCCTTGACCCCAGCACAGCATCTTGGTCATAGTCCTCTGGGAATCACAGCTTCCCCTCACTTAGCAACAGTGAGAAGAAACAGATGCAGTAGGTGCATTATTGCTGTCAGGCAGATATATCCAATTGACTCTGCCTTAGTCCTGTTTCTGCATTGTTCTAGCAATTTGCCTGATTTTCACAGTAACTTTTCTACATCTTGACTGCTTAATCATCCTCCCTGTTTCTCTAGTGCTAGTTTTGCAACTGCACACTGACCATGGCCACTCTATGGCCACAATAGCTTTTCTCACATCTTTTATTCAAGTACTTTACCTATAAAACTAGAACCCCCAAACCCAACTTAAGCCAAAACTTACCAGGTTAATAGTTAATATTTTCCCCACACTGGGTCTCTTTTGTGTTTGAGACCATTTCCTAAGAATTAACAAGGCACTCTGCTTCAGGTTGCAGCCATGACCATTTGCATCCCAGCTACCTAACATGAGCTAAAGCTACATCAAGTCTGGGTGTGGGGCTCTTGGCACGGTATTAGCACTTGGAAAAATATACTCCAACTACTCATGCTTTAAAGAGAAAAAAGAACACCAAGGAATGGAGGATGCATAAAAGCTATTTTGTCCATGAAGCATACAAATAATTTGTTGAAACAACTAAGTAACTGATGAATGCTAGAAACATACCAAAGGCAGAAGAATGTAAAACTGTGAAATGAATTAGTTTAAAATGTGAGAGCACACAGAATTAAAAAAGCATTTTTCAAAAGAAAAAAAGAACATAAATTGCAGTTTATTCAATTAAAATTATTCTGTTTAATAATTAACTTTTCAGAGAACCAATGTAAAAATATTAAGTAGAAAAGAGAAATAATATTTCATTTTTTTTAAACTTTAGGTTAAAAGAGAAGCAAGTAATGAGACTATGTAACTTTAAATAAACTTCAGATAATTATAATTTCCTAAAATATATGTAAGACCAACTTTAGCCAGAGATTTATAAACCAAGAGCTACAAAGTAATGTAATGTTTGATATGTTAAGTACAATGTTGAGTGACTAAATGCTATCTATGGCAGGGGTTCTCAACTTGACTGCACAATAAAATCATTAGGCAGCTTTGTAAAAAATGCTTCTTGGGCCACATTCCCAGCTACCTGGGAATTCTGGGAGTGTAGCACAAGCTCCTTTCCTATGATTCTGATGCACACCAAAAGCTGAAAACTACTGCTCTAGGGTAAACAGGTTTGGTATTTTTCACTGATGCAGCATACTTGTTTCAAACAGGATATTCAGAGTAATTCAAAGAAAAAAAGCTTAAATCAGAAAACTGAGATTAGATTAGATTAGCAGTAACATTTCCTCCACATCAGAGGGTCATTTTAGTCCAAGTATATAATTAAAACAGCTAAATAAGTCTGACCTGTGGTGGTGCAGGGAATAAAGCCTCAGCCTAGAATGCTGAGGGTTGCCAGTCTGAAACGCCTGGCTGGCCTGGTAGAGGCACATACAGGAAGCAACAATGAACTGATGCTTCCTACTCTCCCCCCCCCGCCCCTTTCTCTCTCTCCTCTCTCTAAAATGAACAAATAAAATCTTTAGAAAATTTTTAAACAGCTAAATAAGGAAATGAAAAAAGAAAGGTGATACTTATAAAGAGAACACTGGAAAAAATACAGGAAGATTCTAAATCAGATGAAGAAGATTATTAGAAATATAAAGAAACTTGAAATACTCAGATATTCTACATAATGGCTTTTCTTAAATAACAAATTTAGAAGTGAATCAAAGGAGACAGAGAAACTCAGGACCTGGGAACCAGCAGTGAGTGTTGGTCATACTACTTTTTTCTTTATAAAACAGCACTCAAGGAAACACATACACAATTTCAGTTAAACAGCCTCAAAATATTGCCTGACCAGGTGGTGGCGCAGTGGATACAGTGTTGATCTGGCACGCTGAGGTCCCAGGTTCAAATTCCTGAGGTTGCGGGCTTAAGTGTGGGATCATAGACATGACCCCATAGTCACGGGCTTTAGCAGGGGGTTACTGACTTGGCTGGAGACTCCCCACCCCAAGTCAAGGCACGTGTAAGGGGCAATCAATGAACAACTAAGAGTGCCAAAACTACAAGTTGATGCTTTTCATCTCTCTTCCTTCCTGTCTCTCGCTTAAAAAAAGGGCCTCAAAATGTGTTTAGTTCTTGTATTACTTCTATTTACAATTTTTCACAGTTAATACCATTCAGGACGGTAAAAATTTCCACATTCTGATTAATTCTCTTCCTTCAGAACAAACTTCCCATTCATTGACACTTTTCCTTTTTTATTAGTTCTCTAAATGCCAAGAGAGGAAATATAAGTGATCAAAGATACAAAGGCAAAATGGGTGGCCTGCCATTATTGATTCATTGGCATTCATAGGGCACGGTCTGAATCTCAAGAAATCTCCATTTTACACCATAACAACTCAAGGTCCATCCAAAGAGCCTAACGGCCTCGCCTGCGGTTACTAAGTGGTGAGGGGCACATGCTCAGATCACAACCAGGTCCACCAGATGCACAAATGCTCTATCACATACAGTTGCTTGCTGCAGTAATAAAGACACAGACACATGAAATGCTAAACAGTGGCCGGACCTGTGGTGGCGCAGTGGATAAAGTATTGATCTAGAACCCTGAGGTTGTCGGTTCAAAACTCTAGGCTTGCCAGTCAAGGTACATATAGGAGTTGATGTTTCCTGCTCCTCCCTACCTCCTCTCTAAAATGAATAGTCTTAAAAAAATAAATAAATAAAGAGCAAAAGCGTAAATGATGTCAAAATGTGATTAGTGATAACAAATGTCTTCAAGAAGGTTAGGACATTTCCAGGTAATGTTTAAGGTTTCAAAGAATTATATTTTAACAGGCTTAAAAATTTAAGTATTCATGCATGTAGTACGTGCTCAATAAGTGTGAAGATAATTGGTTAAAAACAGAGTAGGCATAATAAGGCTCTATGCCATTAGCAAAAATATGGAGATGGCTATATATATATATTCAGGGAACCCTAATGAAGATTTATTATCTTAAAAGTACAAGATGGCCTGACCGGGTGGTGGAGCATCAGACTAGGATGCGGAGGACCCAGGTCTGAAACCCCTAGCTCGCGGGCTTGGGTGCAGGCTCATCTGGCTTAATCACAGGCTCACCAGCTTGAGCACGTGGTCGCTGGTTTGATCCCAAAGGTCGCTAGCTTAAAGCCCAAAGTTGCTGGCTCGAGCAAGGTGTCACTTGGTCTGCTGTAACCCCCTAGTCAAGGCACATATGAGAAAGCAATCAATGAGCACCTAAGGTGCTGAAACAAAGAACTGATGATTCTTATCTCTATCCCTTTGTGTCTGTCTGTTCTTATCTGTCCTTCTCTCTCTTTCTGTCAAAAAAAAGAAAAAAGAAATAATACAGGATGGAAAAGAACCATCCGAAGGCAGCCTTTTTTAAGGGTTATACTAAGTTAAAAATAAATTGTTAAAAAGAAGTATGGACTTAATGCTGGGGCAATGAAGAAAGGAAATCAACAGCCCATCTAACTGTCTATAACAACTAAAAAAAAATCAGCCTAAGAATAGAAATCATCTTCTAGAAACCAGAACATATATACCAAGCCATTTAAAAAAATAATAATAATATTAAGGGCTGTTATAACTCCCAACACATATTTAATCACTTATTACAATCTATTTGCACCAGAGTCTTCCTGTTTTGTTTGTCATGAGTTCGGAAGGAAGGGCAGAGGCTACACATGTACAATTTAAAAACTGAAACATAACTTGATTAATAAACTGGCTCTGACATTTCACTTTAACCACTCCTGCTTTCATACCTAGTACTGCTTAGTGCAGGGTACCCCAAACATTTTACACAGGGGGCCAATTCACTGTCCCTCAGACTGTTGGGACAGACTATAAAAAAAAACTATGAACAAATCCCTATTCACACTGCACATATTTTAAAGTAAAAAAGCAAAAAAGGGAACAAATACAATATTTAAAATAAAGAACAAGTAAATTTAAATCAACAAACTGACCAGTATTTCAATGGGAACTATGGGTGCAGATGCATCCTGTGCTCCTCTCACTGACCACCAATGAAAGAGGTGCCCCTTCTGGAAGTATGGCGGGGGCCAGATAATTGGCCTTAGGTGGACGCATGCGGCCCACAGGCCGTATGTTCGGGACCCCTGTACTAAATGATAAAAAAATGAAAACTTTTCCTCTAAAATCAGGAACAAGACAAGGCTGTCCACTCTCTCCAATCCTATCCAACACAGTGCTGGAAGTTCTAGCCAGAGCAATCAGATAGACAAGAGAAAGAAATAAAAGGCATTCATATCGGGAAAGAAGGTTTTCATTTTTAACAGATGACATGATCGTTTATATAGAAAAACATAAGACGCCACTGAAAGACTATTAGAAACAATAAACCAATACAGTAAGGTCGCAGGATACAAAATTAACATGCAAAAAAAAAATTAACATACAGAAATCTATTGCTTTCATATACGCCAACAACGAAACTTCTGAAAATGAACTAAAAAACATAATTCCTTTTACAGTTGAAACAAACAAAAAAATACCTAGGAATAAACATAACAAAAAATGTAAACAATCTACATACTGAAAACTACAAAGCATTATTAAAGGAAATCAAAAAAGACAATGAAATGGAAAAATATCCCATGTTCTTGGATAGGAAGAAATGTAGTTAAAATGTCCATATTACCCAAAGCAATATACAAATTTAATGCAGTTCCCATCAAAATTCCAATGTCATTTCTTTCTTTTTTTTTTTTACAGGGACAGAGAGAGAGTCAGAGAGAGGGATAGATAGGGACAGACAGACAGGAACGAAGAGAGGTGAGAAACATCAATCATTAGTTTTTCGTTGCTATCGCAACTCCTTAGTTGTTCACTGATTGCTTTCTCACATGTGCCTTGACCGCGGGCCTTCAGCAGACCGAGCAACCCCTTACTGAAGCCAGTGACCTTGGGTCCAAGCTGACGAGCTTTTTGCTCAAGCCAGATGGGCCCGCGCTCAAGCTGGCATGCTCGGGGTCTCAAACCTGGGTCGGTCTTCCGCATCCCAGTCCGATGCGCTATCCACTGCGCCACCGCCTGGTCAGGCCCAATGTCATTTCTTAAAGAAATAGAACAACAACAAAAAATCATCAGGTTTGTGTGAAACCATAAAAAACCCAAGTAACCAAAGTAATCCTGAGAAAGAAAAAATAACAAAGTTGGAGGCATTACAATACGTGACTTCAAATTATACTACAGTCACGATAATCAAAACAGCATGGTATTCACAGAAAAATAGACACACAGACAAATGAAACAGAACCAAGAGCCCAGAAATAAAACCACATATATATGATCAAATCATCTTTGATAAAAGAGCCTAAACACACAATGGAGAAAAGAAAGCCTCTTCAATAAATGGTGCCGGAAAAACTGGAAAGCCACATGCGAAAGAATTTAAACTTGACTACAGTTTATCCCCTTGCACAAAAATTAATTCAAAATGAATCAAAGCCCTAAATATAAGGCCTGAAACAATAAATGACATAGAAGAAAACACAGGTACTAAAGTCATGGACCTTTGGTGTAGAGAACATTTTATAAATTTGACCCCAAACGCAAGGAAAGTGAAGGCAAAGATAAATGAATGGGACTATATCCAACTAAGAAGCTTCTGAACAGCAAGAGAAACTGACAACAAAACAGTCAATTAAATGGGAGATATTTGCAAACAACAGCTCAGATAAGGGCCTAATATCCAAAATATATAAAGAACTCACAGAAGCTCAGCAATAAAAAAGCAAACAATCCAATAAAAATATGGGGAGAGGACACGAGCAGACACCTCTACCAAGAAGAAATTCAAATGGCCAATAGATATATAAAAAGATGCTTGTCTTCAGTAGTTATTAGAGAAATGTAAATCAAAACTACGAATAGATACCACCTCACATCTGTTAATTTAACTATACTGCTCATAAAAATTAGGGAATATTTCAAAATGAATAAAAAGCGATAAAATATCCCTTAATTTTTGAGAGCAGTTTATTATCAACAGACAGATAATCACAAGTGTTGGAGAGGCTGTGGAGAAAAAGGGACCCTCATTCACTGTTGGTGGGAATGCAAAGTAGTAAAACCATTATGGAAGATGGCGGTTCCTAAAAAAGTTAAGAATAGAACTACCATATGACCCAGAAATCCCTCTACTGGGTATATACCCCCCAAACTCAAAAACAATGGTCCACATAGATACATGCACCCTCATGTTCACCATAGCATTATTCACCTTGGCTAAGGCATGGAAACAGCCAAAGTGCCCTTCAATAAAGGACTGGATAAAGATGTGGTACATATATACATGGAATACTACTCAGCCGCAAGAAATGATGACATAGTGTCATTTATAACAATGATGGACCTTCACAATATTATACTGAGTAAAATAAGAAAATCAGAAAAAGCTAAGAACTGTATGATTCTATACATAGGTGGGACCCAAAATTGAGACTCATGGACATAAATAGGTCTGCAGTAGTTACTAAGGCTGTGATGGGCAATCTTTTGAGCTTGGCGAGTCAAAATTCGCCAAAAAACTGAGCATAACTCGGGTGGTGTGTCACTTTGAGAAAAAACCATAATTTTACAATATATATAGTTTAAATAACAAAAATGGTTTGGCCTATAGACCTCGGGCACAGAGTGTCTACACTACAGCAAATGTTTTATCCTCGGCTACTGCACCTGGCTGTGCAGGAGCCAAGGATGAAACGTCCTTTTTGGCATGCGCTCCATACTTTTCTGGTATGCAGCCACATGCGGACATGATTCATCAAAAATGGCTATGTGTGTCAGTGCTGACAAGCGTGTCATAGATTTGCTATCACTGTACTAGGGGGAGGGGCAAAGAGGTAGAGGGAGGGGGAAGTGGAAGAGGGAGGGACATAAAGAGGGATAAATATAAGGCGATGGAGGAGGACTTGACTTTGAGTGATGGGTATACAAGATAATTGACTATCTAAATGATGTGGAGATGTTTGCCCGAAATCTATGTACTCTAGTGGCCAATGTCACCCTGTTAAATTCAATCATCTAAATAAAAATAAATAATAAATAAAAATTAAAAGAAACCAAGAACCAGTCAGAAATGACAAATACAATTATGAGAAACAAAGATTGCACTGGTAGGAATCAACGGCAGGCTGGATGGAGCGGAGGATCAAATCAGCAATTTAGAGGACAAGATAAATATGAGCACAAAAGCAGAGTAACAAAAACAAAAATAAAAGTGGCTCAAAAGAACTCAGGAAACTCTAAGAGACTTCTGAGACAAAATAAAGCTAAACAGCATCAGCATTTTAGGGGATCCTGAAGGAGAAAGAACGAACAAGGGATAGAGAACTTGTTTCAAGAAATCAAAGCCAAAAACTTCCCTCAACTGAAGAAGAAAAAGGTCTCACAAGTTCAAGAAGCACTGAAGTCTCATTAAAGATGAACACAAAGAGGCCCAAAACAAGACACATCACAATTAAAATGCCAAAGAAACAAAAAAAGAATACTAAATAAAAGCTATAAAAAATAAGCAATTAATTACACCGGGGAACAATTTTTTCTGTTGCATGAGGTTTTAGAACTGTTTCTGTATATTTCTGCATCACTGATTCCAAATCTGAAGTCCATCTTTTGGTGCATACTCTAGTTTTTATGCAATTTTAATTTCTTTTTGTTACAGTTAATGTCATGCATTGGTTTTTAAATTGCAGTTAAAGGATAAAGACTCTTGGATTGAACAGAACCATAAGGCAATTAATGTTTTACAAATATCACTTTTATATAATTGTAGTTTTTAAATGGAAAAATTTATTATTTTATAAAAACACCCTCTTATTTTGTTTTAAGATTGAATCATGGCTTCTTCGAGTAGGCGTCAGTGTAAGAATAGTCCTGACACCTTCTGTTATATAGGTGGCTGTTACACACTCCAACCTCAAAGGCGCAGTATTTCATCATTTGTGACACGTGCATATATTGCCTATTTTCAAGTTCCCCTTGGTAATCACGACAAGAATTGGGCTCCTCATATTGTGTGTCATAATTGTGAGGAAATACTTCATGACTGGACAAAAGGAAAATGCAAAGAAATTCCTTTCGGTATCCCCATGGTTTGGTGTGAACCTAAGGACCACAGCAGTGACTGTTATTTCTGTCTGATCCATACAAAGGGCAGTGGCAAGAAAACGGCATATGATCGCATATCCTAATATTTCTTCAGGACTACGACCTATCCCACACTCTGACCAGTCCCGGTTACAGTTTTCAATGATTTAATTTCTTCTAAGGATAAAGAAAGTGAATATGGTGATCAAGTGTATTTTGATAAGATGCATGAGGAAATGACTGTAGAATCTGAAGGGTCTTCTTCTGATGTCAAGCAGTCATTAATCCCTCAGCAGTTTAGCTAACCTGAATTGAATGATTAGTAAGAGATTTGGGCCTATCAAAGAAAGCAGCCGAGTTATTAGCCTCCAGGTTTCAAGAAAAAAGTGGACTTCACAGGTCAGCTAAAGTATCCCATTTCTGGAAGCATGAACAAATTTTTGTGGACTTTCTTTACAAAGACAAATACTTTGTTTACTGTCATTTTATCAGTAGTCTTCTCAGCCAGCTAGGTGGTACCACTTACAGTCCAACAGAATGGCAGCTATTTCTTGACAGCTCTAAATGGAGTCTGAAATGTGTTCTCCTACACAACGGTAATGTTTATGCAGTGGTTCCAATTGGTTATTCAACTCACCTGCGAGAAGATTATAATGACATAAAAATTGTCCTCAACTTTCTGAAGTGGATCATTTGTGTGGATCTTAAAATGGTAAATTTCCTGCTAGGACAACAGAGAGGTTTCACGAAGTATCCTTGCTTTCTGTGTTTGTGAGACAGTGGAACTCGGGAGAAACAATGGACACAGAAGGAGTGGCCGAAACGTAAAGCTCTGGAAATGGGGATGCAAAATATTGTGAATGAACCTGTAGTTAATCGAGACAGGATCATTTTTCCCCCACTTCACATCAAACTTGGCTTAATGAAGCAGTTTGTTCAGGCTTTAAATAGAGAAAGTGAATGCTTTCAACATATTATTTGTGCTTTTCCTGCCTTGTCTTTTGAGAAGATAAAAGCAGGTGTATTTGATGGATCTCAAATTCGAATTCTCATACGTGACAAAGAATTTGCCAGGAAGATGAATAAAGAGGAGAAAGTAGCATGGCAGTCTTCTGTGGCAGTTATAAAGAACTTTCTTGGCAACGAAAAAGCAGAAAACTAGAAACTTCTGGTTCAAAGGATGCTGTTGGTTTTCCACGACATTGGATGGAACATGAGCATTAAGATCCACTTTCTGAACAGTCACCTTGATAAGTTTCCCGAAAATCTTGGAGCTGTTAGTGATGAGCAGACTATTGCTGGAGCATCAAACGAGATAGTCCTCAACAAGTACACAAACGTAGGAGCTACGAACGCAAATTTTTGCCTGAATAGAATTTAAATAAGTTTTGCACAAATTTTATGATTAAAATAAGTGTTTTAATATTTTCTATTTCGAAATTGTAAACAAATTCTGATGCAATCATATTTTTAGTGTATTAGTGTATTTACTGCATTATATAAATTATATTTTCACAAAGATGCCTAAGAAGACATTCTACTTTATTATGTTAAACTAAATGTTGAAAATTTTACAGTAAGATGAAAATGTAAAATCTTGAATTGCAAAAGAACTGTAGCTTACAGAGTAAAACTCATGTCAGATTTGAGATCCGCACACTCCAAAATTAGGTAAGAACAAGTGATTTTGTGGATGCAACAAAAATTTTGTTTCCCAGTGTTATCTACAAAGCAGCCCTCCCATAAGGCTTACATCTGACTTCTCAACAGAAAACTTTTCAGGCCAGAAGGGAATGGCAAGAAATCAGAGTGATGCAAAACAAGAACCTGCAAGCAAGACTACTCTATCTAGCAAGGCTATCATTTAAACTTGAAGGAGAAATAAAGAGTTTCCCAGACACACACACACACACACACACACACACACACACACACACACACACACACACCCCTACCTCACAGAGTTCATTAGCACCAAACCAGTACTGCAAGATATATTAAAGAGCCTGGTAGAAGAGGAAAGAGGAAAGAAAAAAAGGGAGGGAAGTGAGAGAGAGAACACGTGCGAGAGAGAAAAGGATTATAGGTTTAAAGAATAAAATGGCAATAAATAGGTAAATATTGGTAACAACTTTAAATGTAATGCTCTAATCAAAAGACATAGGATAGCTGCATGGATAAGAAAACAAGACCTGTATATATGCTGTCTACAAGAGACCAAGAGACCCACCTCAGAACAAAAGATATACACAGACTAAAAGTGAAAGGATGAAAAAAAAAATTACATGGAAATGGAAATGAAAAAATGGCAGGGGTAGCAATACGTATATCTAACAAAACAGTCTTTAAATGAAAGTAAGGGACAAAGAAGGTCTCTACATAATGATAAAGAGAGCAATCCAACAAGAGGATAAAGGATAAAACAATTGTAAATATTTATGAACCCAATGTAGGAGCATCTTATATAAAGAAGATTTTGATGAACATAAAGGGAGAGATGGACAGAAATGCAATTAGAGTAGGGGATTTTAATTCCCCATTAATATCAATGGATAGATCTTTGATAACCAACAACGGTGGCCTTAAATGACAAAGTTGATCAACTGGATTTAATTGATATTTTCAGAACATTTCACCCTAAAGGTGCAGAATATACACTCTTTTCAAGCTCTCATGGTACATTTTCTAGGATAGACCACAAGTTAGAACACAAAACAAATCTCAATAAATTTAATACAGAGCCTGACCAGGTGGTGGTGCAGTGGATAGAGCATCGGCCTAGGACACTTTGGACACAGGCTCGAAACCCTAAGGTCACTGGCTTGAGAATGGGATCATAGACATGACTCCATGTTCACTGGCTTGAGCAAGAGATCACTAGCTTGGCTGCAGCCCCCCAAAGTACATGAGAAAGCTATCAGTGAACAATTAGGGTGCCAAAACTATGAGCTGATGCTTCTCATCTCTCTCCCTTCCAGTCTGTTTCATTCTCTTGCAAAAAAAAAAAAAAAAGATTGAAATTGTACCAAGCATGTTCTATGACCACAATCATATGAAACTAGAAGTCAACTACAATAGAAAAACTGAAACATATTCAAACACTTGGAAGCTAAACAGCATGTTATTAAGTAACTGAGTGGGTTAACAATGAGATCAAGGAAGAAATCAGAAATTTCCTTGAAAAAAATGAAAATGAACATATAAGAACTGAAAATTGTATTGGACACAGTGAAAGCAGTTCTGAGAGGGAGTTCATAGCATTACAGGCATACTTTCAGAAGCAAGAAAAAGATGAAAGAAACAACCTAACCCCACCCCTAAAAGAACTAGAAAACGAACAACAAATAAAGCTCAGAGGAAGTAGAAGAAAGGAAATACTAAAGATCATAGAAAAAATAAATGACAGAGGTTATAAAAACAATACAGAAGATCAGTGATTGACACTAAGAGCTGGTTCTTTGAAAAGGTAAACAAGACTGACGAACCTTTAACCAGGCTCATCCAGAAAAAAGAGAGGATCCAAATAAATAAAATTAGACATAAAAATGGAGAAGTAACAACTAACACTGCAGAAATACAAAGGATTGTTAAGAAAATAACTATGAAGAACTATATGCCAAAAAATCAGACAACCTGGGTGAAATGGATTATAATTCCTAGAAACATAGTCTTTCAAAACTGAATCTGGAAGAATCAGAAAACCTGAGTAGAATGATTACAATAACTAAAGTTGAAACAGATATCAAGTAACTCCACTCCCCACAAACAAAACTCCTGTACCGAATGGCTAAAAAGGCAAATTTTACCAAACATAAAGAAGAACTAACACCTTTCCTTCTCAAACTATTACAAAAAATTCAAGACGAGGGAAGACTTTCAAGCTTATTTTACAAGACATGCATTATTCTAATATCAAAACCACGTAAAGACACTACAAGAAAGAAAATTAGAGACCAATATCCTTGATGAACATAGATGCTAAAATTCTCAAAAGAAATATTAACAAACCAAATCTAGCATTACATTCAAAATATTATACATCATGATCAAGTGGGATTTATTCTGGGGAGGCAAGCCTGGTACAGTATTTGCAAATCAATAAACATGATTCATTATATAAACAAATGAAGTATAAAAATCACATGATCGTATCAATAGATACAGAACAAGCATTTGATAAAATCCAGCATCCAATTATGACCAAAACTGTCAGCAAAGTGAGAATACTGGGAACATACCTCAACACAACAAAGGCCATGTATGATAAACTGACAGCTAACATCATACTCATAAACTACATAAAGCAATCCCATTAAGATCATAAATAAAACTAGTGTGCCTTCTTTCCCAACTCTTATTCAACATAATACTGGAAGTCCTAGCTACAGCAATCAGTTAAGAAAAATAAAAGGCATCCAAAGTGCAAAAGAAGTAAAACTGTCATTATTTGCTGACAACATGATACTGGATATAGAAAACCCTAAGGTCTCAGCCAAATCATTACTAGACCTGATAAATGAATTTGGTAAGGTGGAGGGTATAATATTAATAATCAGAAAATCAGTGGCATTTTTATACACCAATATAAACTGTCAGAAAGAGAAGAAATTAAGGAAACAATCCTATTTACTACTGCAACAACAAAAAAGTAAAGTACCTAGGAATAAATTTAACTTAGCAGGTAAAAGACTTGTACTCAGAAAATTTTAAGACTGTGAAAAAAAGAAATAGAGAAAGATACACAAACAAATGGAAATATATACACTGTGTTCATGGATAGGAAGAATTAACATCATTAAAATATCCATACTACCCTAAGTAATCTAGATTCAATACAATTTCTATTAAAATACCAATGGCATACTTCACAGATGTAGAATAGTTCAAAATTTTATGTGGAAACCAAGAACCTGATTAGCCTCAGCAATCTTGAAAATAAAGAACAAAGTGGGAGGTATCACACTTCCTGATATCAAGTTATACTTCAAGGTCACTGTAATTAAAACAGCTTGGTACTGACATAAGAACAGGTACACAGATCAATAGACTACAGAGAACCCAGAAATAAACCCACACATTTATGGTCAACTAATAGTAGACAATGGAGGCAAGAGTATAGAGTGGAGTCAAAATAGTCTCTTTAGCCTGATCAGGTGGTGGCATAGTGGATAGAGCATTGGACTGAAATGCAGAGGACCCAGGTTCAAAACCCCGAGGTTGCCGGCTTGAGCACGGGATCACCAGCTTGAGTGTGAGATCATAGACATGACCCCATGGTCGCTGGTTTGAACCAAAAGGTTGCTGGCTTGAGCAACGGGTCACTAGCTCTACTGTAGCCCCCTGGTCAAAGTACATATGAGAAAGCAATCAATAAACAACTAAGGAGACTAAGCTGCAGTGAAGAATTGATGCTTCTTATCTCTCTCCCTTCCTATCTCTCTGTCCCTCTCTCTGTCTCTCTCTCTCTCACACACACACACACACAGAGATGGTCTCTTTAATAAATGATGCTGGGTACATGAAAAAAAAAAGAATCCTGAATAGCAACTTACACCATTCACAAAAACAAACTGAAAATGGATAAAAGACTTAAATGTAAGTAACTAAATCATAAAAACCTTGGAAGAAGACATAGGCAGTAGACTCTCCGATACCTCTCGTAGCAATACTTTTGCCAATATAACTGCACGGGCAAGTGAAATAAAGGACAAAATAAAGAAATTGGTCTCTATCAAATTAAAGAGCTTTTGCACAGCAAAAGACACCATTAACAAAATCTACTGCTCACAAAAATAAGGGAATCTTTTATCACTTCATATTCATTTTGAAATTATCCCCTATAAAGACAACTCACTCAATAGAACATATTCATTGACATATATAAGGGGTTAATAACCAAAACTTATAAAGAACTTCTAAACCTCAACACCAGGAAGGTAAACAATCTAATTAAAAACTGGGCAAAGGATCTGAATAGATATTTATCCAAAGAAGTCATACAGATGGCCACCAGGCATATGAGAAAATGCTCAATCTCAGTAACCATCGTAACCATCAGAGAAATGCAAATTAAAACCACAATGAGATACCCTTACACCTGTCAGAATGGCTCTCATTAACAAATCAACAAACAAATGTTGTTGAGGGTGTGGAGAAAAGGGAACCCTCCTGCACTGCTGGTGGGAATGCAGACTGGTGCAGCCACTGTGGAAAAACAGTATGGAGATTCCTCAAAAAATTAAAAATCGAACTGCCTTTTGACCCAGCTATCCGACATTAAGGAATATATCCTAAGAATCCCAAAACACTAATTCAAAAGAAGATATGCGCCCCCATGTTCATTGCAGCATTGTTTGCAATAGTCAAGATTTGAAAACAGCCCCAAGTGTCCATCAGTGGATGAGTGGATAAAAAAGCTGTGGCACATATACACAATGGAATACTACGTAGCTGTGAAAAAAGATGGTAATCTTAACTTTTGCAACAGCATGGATGAACCTGGGACAGAGAGAGTCAGAGAGGGATAGATAAGAACAGAGACAGGAACAGAGAGAGGTGAGAAGCATCAATCATTAGTTTTTCATTGCCGTAGCGACACCATAGTTGTTCATTGATTGCTTTCTCACATGTGCCTTGACCACGGGCCTTCAGCAGACTGAGCAAACCCTTGCTGGAGCCAGCAACCTTTGGTCCAAGCTGGTGAGCTTTTGCTCAAGCCAGATGGGCCCGAGTTCAAGCTGGCAAGCTCGGGGTCTCGAGCCTGGGTCTTCCGCATCCCGGTCCTAGGCTCTATCCACTGCGCCACCGCCTAGTCAGGCTTACATGTGTAATTTAATTAACACAATAAATGAACAAAATAGAAACAGAGGCAAGGTCACAGGGAACAGATGGATAGCTGTCAGAGAGATGGGAGATGAGAAAACGGGATAAAAGAAGGTGAAAGGATTAGCCAAACTATATATATATATATACATAATACATAGATACAAATTACAGGGTAGCAAGTCCCAGAGAGAAAGGGGAGAGGTGGAGGTAGGGGGACAAAAGGGGTGAAATGGGGAAGGAAAGAGACTTTGCATGGGGTATGGAGGGCACAATGCAGGGGGTTGAGGGTGTTATATTGATCTGGGACACTTGAAACTGTCAATACAAAAAATATAAAAAGTTTATTATAATGACATATAAACATCTCTCTTACATACTTGCTACCCCTCCCCCTTTACTGGGTTCCTTTAATAGATTTCTCTTGTTCTCATGGAACAACAAATGTTTTTATATGAAATGTTTTCAGATGACAGCACCATTTCGTGACCTGGGACCATGAGAGGAGTAGTGTGTGTCTGCAATGGTAACTGCTCATGCATACTTTATACCTATCTACCGCTGAGCAATAACCACGTAAGTTTAGGTCCATATCTAGTCTAAGCACAACATCCTGTATTAATCAGGTAGGCCAAATCCAGCAAAGAATGGAGCATCTAGATAGACACAGAATGTGAGTACATATCCTGAAAGGTGATTGCCTAAATTAAGCATCACAGCATTAAAAATGTACAGCATATTTCTATGTGGCTGGTTAGAGGATTTACAGTAGGTCAAAATGTCAAAGGACAACATGTTCAGAATTAAAGTTTCATTTTGTAACAGGTGGAGGGAAGAAAATGAGAAAAGACTGTGGTAAGTTTACAGGTCGGGCATTGCCTTTTAAGTAATACATTTGACTCCTGAACAGCACAAGTTTGATGTCCACAGGTCCACTTATATGTGGATTTTTTTTCTTTACAGTAAATATATATGGTAATCTATTGTATTTTCCCTTTGTGATTTTCTTAACATTTTTTCTAGCTTATTTTACATATAACATACAAAATATGTGTTAATCAACTGTAGTAAGGCTTCCAGTCAATAGGGAGCTATTAGTAGGTAAGTTTATTGGGAGTGAAAGTTACATGTGGGTTTTCACTATGTGGGGGCCAGAGCCCCTACCCCCTCTATGTTGTTCCAGGGTCAACTATGCTTAAAAGTAGAAGGTTTATACTTAAGAAAGCAGACCCAGCAATCTTTGAGAGCCAAGAATGAAGTCCAGCTGATCCACCATTCCAGGGCATGCCATTCACAAGCCACTATCAGGAAGAGAGAAGCCTCTAAATGTCAAATTTGTGCTGCACTGAACCATGGCAAAAGACAAAGTAAAATATTGCCCCAGGGGCTCTGATTGTATATTGCCACTAAACAGCTTAATCTTCAAAGCTAAAAGGTTAAGCATATTAGACTGAAATTAACTATCTCCTAAAGCAAATTTCTAAACATCTAGGTTTAGTCCAGGTTAGGGTTTTTCAAACTACGGTCCAAGGACATACTATCTATCACAAGTCTATGAGGTGGGCAAATTTTAAATCCTATGGTTTTACCCTAGTGATCATCTACAAAGACTGATGTAATGCCATGCGGCTTTCCGGTCCCTTTTTCATCAGGTTTAATCAAGCTATTATTGCCAACCTTCACCTTCAACTGTGATTCTGAACCTGCCATCCAAGACAAGCACTGAGGAGGGGCCACATCCCTCTCTACCAGTGGGCCTGGTATTGATGATGTGCAGCCAGGACCAAGGACCACAGGGAATTCTTAATACGATGATTTTCCAACTGAGGAGAAAGTATTTTTTCAAGGCTACTCCAAGTGATTGGTCTTTAGAGGGATACACACTCCATGCACATTGAAGAATGATGGCTCATGAGCCCCATGACAGCAAGTGGGGATGTTCATGTCTTTTCATTTATGGTCACCTAGCAGGAGAGGAAGGAACACAGAGCGCTAGGCAGAGCCAAACCACAAAACTGACTATTCACCTTACAAAGACATTTTGGCTTAAGATGAGAATTACATGCTAAAAAACAAAGGATCAAGAGAGAACTTTCAATTTATCCCATCATTTTATAGATAAGGACAAAAGCCACTAAGCTAGACATTGACCTTAGCACAACAGACTGAAAATATAAAGCAAAATCATAAAGCCACAATTTGCAATATTAATAAAAACAGTAATTTAAAATCCAGCTCTGAGATCTAAAACCACTTCAAAGCTGTATTAGAGCCAAACAAACTCCAACTATAAACTTTCAGTTCTTCCACAAATCAAAGAAAGATGCCAAACTACTGTGACTTTTTCTGCATTTTTCAACAGTTCCCTTGTTTTCCATAGCAAAACATCTTGGTGACATCCTATCCCACTGGTTATCCAGTTTAGGGGTCACCCATCTGGATTTATGAGCCTCAGTTTCTAACGTAGACAGAATGGACAAAAAGAGGAGGTGATGCTGAGGACACTGTCACAGCTCTAGCAACACAGGAATTAAACAGCATGGTCTTCTGTAATCATGTTAACATTCATATTATGTTTTCAAGGTATTCCTACAGTATCAAATGTCATCTAACTTTTAAAGGTTATGCCAAGTATAGAAAATAGCTACTAAGCTTTGTTGAAAGTGTCATGCAGAGAAAATGCTACAATTACTAATTCTAACATGCAACACATAATTTAAAACTGTATGAAAAATAACCTCCATTTAGTCATAAAAGTCACACCACATATCCACACATCTGTGTGACAAAGCAGTTTCACTTACTGGATAAAATGCAAGACTTAATTAAAATAGTGGGTACACCTCCTTATTTAGCATATTACTATTTAACTTTCAGATTTAATTAGAAACAAGTTTTATTGTTTGTTTAAGGCTTAAACCACTGGAAACAGGGATTCTCACAGTTACATTAACACTAGAAACTGGAGACAAAAGGTCTTCATTGTAAAGTGTCCAGCACTTAAGCAGCCAGTACTAGGGAAGTAAGGGCTTCTAGACAGGAAGAAATGTGGTTCAGGTCTCCACATCCTTCAACCCAAACAGAGCACACAGCTTTACTGGTTTAATTCTCAAAAACAAATGACTTCCCCCTTTATTACTTCAAAATGATTCAGTCGTTCATCATTTCCAGGTTGCTTCAAAATATCTCCTCCCAGTACTAGGTGTGGTGCTGCAGAAAAGGCACTAAAATACTGCTCTCCTTAGTGACAAAACACATTTTTCAAAATCAGCTGAGCAGTTTAGGAGATAATCCAAGTTTGTCACATGTGAGGAGAAACAAACTCTCACCATATCCCAAGTACTGAGACCTGTTACCAACCTTGACATGTGGGACACTGAGCTGCCAAAGACCAGTGACCAAATAAGGCAGTTTGTTAGGTCAACAAGGGCTTCCAAGGGGTTTTAATTTTTATTTTTTAAGAGAGAGGAGGGGATATAGTGAGACAGACTCCCACACGCGCCCCTACTGAGATCCATCTGTCAGCCCCTGTCTGCGGCAATGTTCAAATCAACCGAGCCATCCTCATTACCTGATGCAGACCCCCTTGGACCAACCAAGTTATCCTCAGTGCCTGGGACCAGCACTGGGACCAACTGAGCCACTGGCTGCGAAAGAAGAGAGGAGGGGGAAAGAAGAGGGAGAGAAGCAGATGATTGCTCCTCATGTGTGCCCTGACCAGAAATTGAACCTGGGATGTCTGTACCCAGGTTGATGCTCTATCCACTGATCAAACCGGCCAGGGCACTTTAATATTTTTAATCAAGTCTTGAGGAAGTTGGAGAGTTTAGGACCCAATACACATACTCATGTCAGTACAGGTAGTCACCAGGTTACAAAAGAGATAGGTTCTGTAGGTTTGCTCTTAAGTTGAATGTGTATGGAAGTTGGAACAGGTACATTTACATAATATGTGCAACTTAGATGTTTGTCTTAACATAGTGTATTTTTTACCTTTCTGTGCATATAAACATTTTCAAATACAACCTTAAACAATACTGGATGATGCAGAAGATGATGGTCTTGTTGGAGAGGATGGGACTGGTGTTAGAGTCAGCGTTTGATTCTGCTGCTGGAGTCAGTTTCTTGAAGAAGTCATGAAGGGAGGTTTGTACAGAACTTTTCTTATTATCATAAATGAATGGCCTTTGGTAACAAGGCAATATCAGGATCTTGCTCCTCTAACTTTGACATTCCTACTTCAATGAAACAAAAGCATCAGCTAATTCTTTTGTAGAAAACTTTCTCAGTTCTGGAGTTTATAGGTCCGTTTCCTTCCCTAAAAACTATTATATGCTGCTCTAGTTCCATAAGGTCTTCATTGGTTGGTTCTTTGCCCTGGGTGTTAAGGAACTCTATGATATCATCTTCACTGATGTCTAACTTCAGTTGATTACTAATAGCCCTTATGGCACTCTGTACATAAGTCGGATGTTTGTAACTCAGGGACTTACTGTATCCTATTTAACCCCAGCTTTCAGTAAGACTGTTATACACAACCATTTTTACAACCATGCTAATGGATTTACTATTTACTTACCCAATTTTTACTTTTGAAATTCAGGTAATGCTGGAGGTAGGGTAGAGAGAAAAGGGGAAGGTTGCATCTTGGGCCCACAAGGGCAGTGGTTAATTCTTAAAGCTGTAAATGACACAGAGGTACAGCTGAAGACACAAGGACTGAGGAGATCTGCTAGTGATTAAATACAGTATCTTTATTTCATTGTGTGGTATTTGTGACAATTACTTCTCAACAGAGGTTGGGAGTGGGGGCTATATACAATATATAACTGCATTCATTCCAAGTTGTTAATATGGATATAAGCACAATCTGCAGTTGTAGGATGACGTACAAAGTCATTTAAGTCTTTTCTCCTGACAGCATACTCCCGCCCCTTTCCACCCATACTTAAACCAAAGTTAAACTGCAGGCAGAAATTAGAGTTGACTAGGATTAAAATAATTGGGTAGAAAAGAGGTTATTTTAAGGTATTCTGAGAACCTAGAATGCTTCCATTTTAGAAAAAGTTTAAGCACAAACAACTCCTTAATAATAAAGCAGCAAGGGTAGACCAGATGTTATTGTAAATAAACCTGATTATAAAGTAGCACCTTCCCATGAGGAGATGGTTTGATAGCACTGTAAATTAAAGAATGAGTAACAAATCCATTTGCCTTGAAGAGCAAATATATATATAGTTCAGGAGAAAAGAAATGCTTTGGAGGTTAAGATTTAAATTGTTTTCTTAAAATGCCTTGGCAGATCCTATTAGATTCTAGATTGAAAGGCTATTATTAAATCCTCATCACTAGGGAAGATGATTATTTACTTTATAAGGGTAATCATTTTTTATAGTTTTATTTTATTAGATGTCATCATTTTAGCAGGAGTAGGTCTGCACAAGAATTAGTTCATTATAATCTCCTTATCAATAGTTTGATATACTACTCTTGTCTTAAGCAATGTTGGCTATAATCCCGGAGATGAACCTTCAATACCATGGTGATTATGGTGTGGCTCCATCCATCCTGGATCACCTCACCTTTGACTCTGCCAACTACAATGCGATTCAAATACATCTGTATAGTAAGAAACAAGGGCACTTGCATGAATACCTGTCCTACTAGGCTATAAGCTCCTAGAAGTCAGGGGCTGCATTTTATTGAGCTCTGAATTTCCAGCATCCAGCGCAGAGCCTGGCCCACAGTAAATGTTCACCAAACATATAATAAAGAGGCATGGAACTTCCAGAAATTTCCCTGTGCAAAGGTGGATGTCAATGTGCGGCATAGGACATTCAAGTCAGAAACTAAACTCAGTGTTTAAAACAAGAGGAGAAACTGTTTCAGGAAGTTAGATAGTTAATCAGGAGCCAGCATCTGTGCCTTAATCCAAGTCAAATGAATCAAGCACACCGACTTGAGGTGCAGAGACCAAAGCCATGGACAGTGGGAGAGATGAGGTAAGCGAAGGACACCACTGGAACCAGACTCATCTAGAAAAAGTAAATGGAAGCCGTCTTCTCTCCTTAGTGTCCAGAAATGGCAAGCAGCTGCGCACATTTTATAGTCTGACAAGTTCTTCTATCACTGGACTTCTTTGCTGAGGTTGAATGAATTCTTCACAAGATTTTGCCCAGATAAACAATACTGTATTAATTTTCAATGCAATGATAATTATGAAAAGTCATGCTAAGATGAACCACAAAAAGAAGAAAATGCTTTTACTCACTCCACAGTTAGGGGCCACCTACCATGGGGTAGAAAAACTAGGATCAAAGTCTTGGGTCTCATTCTCAAGAAGTTCCCTGTACACTGGGGATATAGCAGTGAAGAGGGGCAGGTCAACTCCACTTAAAAGGATGTGTGCATGTACAGAAGGGGCCTGGGAACAGGAGGATAGCCTGCTGACTTGAGTGATTTGGAAAAAAGTCCCTAAATGTTTAGGGGTGTGTGTGTGTGGGGGTGAGGCAGCTGGAACCCCAAGTGGGTAGCCCCTGGCCCTAGCTGCTTCTCTCATGGTGTTCTCTAGATGGCCCCATGCACCAAATCAATACCCTCCTGTGCATGGGTGCCATGGCAAGCAGTTTTAGGGGCTGTGCCACTTAAGGAGTGGCAGAAAAACAGCCACAGAGGCTGTTGAAAAGCAACAACCTTAGTGCCATCTTCTTAGAAACCTGTGCACCATGAGAACCAAGTAGAGGAAGAAGCAAATGAATAGGTGGAAGAAAGATGAGGCCGAAGTCCAAGTATACTGTTTTCCTGTGCACTCGCAGAAGCCACAGGAGCAAAAAAGGGAAAGCCAATGGCCAGGGACACTGATACTAATGGTTGGCTGAATGCCTAGAAGTTATCTAGAATTTCTCAATGGGATCTAACATGTCTACTGCCATCTGAATGCTGAGACCACTTGTGAAAGACCCATCTTGCTTGTACAAAAAGTAAAAAGTCACTTTTGGTCCTTCGCCCTGGACCTGTGACATTCTGGACTAGTTCTGTTCTCAGTTATGGCTGAAGGTAACACGTATACAATGAATCAAATCTTATGCTGTCTTAGCTTAAGAAAAATAAAGAAAACTGCAAGAGACATAAAAGGTGAACAAAGAATAGTAGTGTTCCAAAAACAAGTATTTAAAAACAAAGATGAAATAAGTGTTGGTGAGGATGTGGAGACATTGAAACCCTTATACACTGTTGGTGGAAATATAAAATGGTGAAGCTACTACTGAAAACAGAATTGAGGTTCCTCAAAAAATTAACCATATAACTACTATTTGACCCAGCAATTCTATTTTTGTGTACTTATCCAAAAGCATTCAAAGCAGGATCTCAGAGAGATATTTATACACCATAGTCACTGTAGCGTAATTCACAATAGCCAAGAGATGGAAGCAACACAAATGTCCATCAAAAGATAAATGAACAGCCTAACCAGGCGGTGGCACAGTGGATAGAGCACCAGACTGGGATGCGGAAGACCCAGGTTCGAGACCTCAAGCTCGCCAGCTTGAGCACAGGCCCATCTGGCTTGAGCAAAAGCTTGCCAGCTTGGACCCAAGGTCGCTGGCTCCAGCAAGGGGTTGCTTGGTCTGCTGAAGGCCCGCAGTCAAGGCACATGTGAGAAAGCAATCAATGAACAACTAAGGTGTCGCAACGGCAACGAAAAACTAATGATTGATGCTTCTCACCTCTCTCTGTTCCTGTCTGTCTGTCCTTATCTATCCCTCTCTCTGTCCCTGTAAACAATAAATAAATAAAGATAAATGAATAAAGGAAATGTGGTGTGTGGGTAGGTGTGGGTATCATGAAATACGTATCATGGATTCTTAAAAAGGAAAACCTGTCACAGGACACAATATAAATGAACCCCAAAGACATTATTATGCTACGTGAAATAAGCCAGTCGCAAAAGGAAAATACTGCATAACTCTACTCATATAAGATATCTCAAGTAATCAAGATCCCAGAAACAAACTAGAATGGTGGTAGTCAGGGTTTTGGGTGGGGGAAGGGCATCAGTGCTTATAAGAGGTACCGAGTGTCAGTTTTGTAAAATGAGAAGTCCTAGAAATTAGTTGAACAACAAAGTAAATGTGTTTAACCTTCTGAACTATACACTTAAACTGTTTAAATGGTAAACTTAATACCACTATTAAAAATAAAAACAAAACAAAAACAAAGACATAGTGAATCATAATAATTATGTGCCTGGGAGTGAACTGTTCTGATGAAGACTGAAGCACCAGATTTAGTACCTGGGTGATGACCAGTGGCCAAGGTACTGAATGCCTGTACAGTGATATAGGACAAGAACCAGACTGAAGAGTGGGAAAGGAAAAGAGCAAGCAACTATGTACCATAATCTCCAAAAATTCAGCTTGAAAGTGAAAATCAAGGTGAAATTAAATTTTTAAAGAGTAAAACCCCATGGAAAAGGGGCTAATTAATTCTCATCCCTCTACTTCTTTCAGCCTGGCATTCTTTATCAGTAGAATGGGCATTCCTCAGCAGTACTGGCTGTGCTGGCTGGCAACAGATAGATGTAATGAAGCTAGCACAACACAGGGACACAATAAACACTAGGGTTAGACCTGAGGTGTCAGCAGTTGACCCAGAGGCCCAAGTCTTTGAGGAATGCTGAAAGAGGACCATGAGGCTAGTCAATCAGACAGTGACAAGGAGGGAGAAAGTCAGAAAGTCTCAACAAGGAAGGGCCTCCATCTGAGTGTGCTTGCAAGCGGCTGGTTTTACCCCCCCACCAAGGCAGTCTTGAAGCACTGATGATGAGTGCCTGGGTAGGTCAGCAGCTCTCGGAGGAAGGCCGCTGGAGCAGGTTTCCGAGTTCAATCAGGGAAGGAAGGGAATGGGAAATCCTCTACCAGGAGGCTAAGAATGTCAGAGAATTTGAAGAAGACACCGCTATAAATGCTACAGGTGTACTGCTGAGTTAGGGAACAGAGGGCAGAAAGCCAGACCAACTGGGAAAAATTACAGGGAAACGCTTCAGAGGCCGTAGCTTGGGGGTAACAATAAGGAAATGCACAGAAGCATACACTGAGGTTTTTTCCATCATTCTGAGATGGACAGTGGCCAAACAAGGAAAAGGTGACACTGGATAAGAGGACTTAGTTATCTATATAAAGTTGCCTCCTGGATACTGTCACACAGCAAAATCATTCACTCACATTTTAAAAAGATTTTCTGCACCATTAACCTGGAAATGTTTTCTTCAGTTTTCTAGCTTGAAGAATTTACATATCATCATTCCAAAACATGCCATGGCTCTTGCTTCCTTGGCAATTTATTCCAACTACCCCACAAATCTTCTTTCTTTTTCATTTACTTTTTTTAGACAACACCAATAATGAAAGTAAAAGTAACAGTAAAAGAAATTCCTCCAGCAACTCATTCATGTTAATTGAGCACCAATTACATATAAACAACTGGGTGACAATGTAGAAGACTCTAAAGATGATTTTAAAAATGTCTGCCACAGTGCTTTCCCATTTTACAATTTAAAGTTTGATCATCTGTTCTGGATCTTTCTCTGTATCTTTCTTACCAGGAACTACATTCTCCGATTCCTCTAGGGAATCAGCTCTTCTCCCTTCAGTCCAGGTGTTCCAGTCAACTTTTCCACAGAAAACAGAAGAACCTTAGAGAATCTGACTCCTTAGTGTCTTCCTTCCAGAAGTTTCTGATAATCTAAGGTTTTAAACAGCCTTTCTTCATTTGTAATTAAAAATGTGAATGACTTGAAGATATGCGCCTCCATCTTCACTGCAGTGTTGTTTGCAATAGTCAAGATCTTGGAAACAGCCCAAGAGTCCGTCAGTGAATGAGTAGATAAAAAAAAGCTGTGGTACATAAACACAATAGAATACAACACAGCCGTGAAAAAGACTGGAATCTTAACTTTTGCGACAGCATAGATGGGCCTGGAGATTATTATGCTAAGTGAAATAAGCCAGGCAGAGAAAGACAAATATCATTCAATCTCACCTATATGTGGAATCTAATGAACTGAACTGAGGCACGAAACAGAAATAAAAACAGGGTCACAGGAACAGACAGCTTTCACAGGGAAGGGGGAAAAGGTGACTGGATCAAAGGTAAAGGGATTAGCCAAAAACATATGCACATAACACATATATACAGACAACAAGGTAGCAACAGCTAGAGGGAAAGGTAGGGTAAAGGTAGGGGAGAGGGGGCAAAGGAAAAATGAGGGTGGATAGAGACTTTGCATGGGCATGGGTGGTGCATGATGCAGTGTGTAGAGGGTTTTATATTGAGTGGGACACTTGAAATCATTTCAACACAACACATTTAAAAAAAAAATTATTTTAAATGTGACTGACTTGAAAAAGCACCAAACTCAGATTCAAAAATAGAAAGTGAAAAAACAAGTTCAGTCTATGGTAAGCAACGTCCCAGGCACAAGCATGGTGAAGATGAAGATTATGTACAGTTTGAGAGGACTACTCAAAAGCTGAAACATGACATTAATTGGAAATTATTACTACTAAAACTATGAATAAATAATACTCACGATATTCTGCAACTTAGAAAAGCAGTTACTACAAATGTACTCAATTTCCCTTGTTTCAAAACTGTTAACAGCAGTGGTCACTTCTATTTTTCTTAATAGCCTAGGATTTCCCTTGGGGAACGAGAATTTGTATGAAGTTGATCTCAACTCATGAAACTTTTAGGAAAGAGAAAACTGTTTTCTTCCTGGATTGCTAAGAGGTTAGGATGCCTGCTAGAATTTGCTTCTATGTGGGAAGAGGTTGCTAAAATAGAGGTAAGAAGTGGAGACCTAATTGATACCGTTTTTGATAGGGTTTTTAAGTCAATTTGAGTTAAGTTTCATTAACTTGAGACAGGATAAAAGTATCAACTAATATAGCACTATTAATACTGTGATTTATGCTTCTAAAAATTCCCCTGTAACAAATGTGACACTGAATAACTAAACAGAAGTCTTCTTCTAACACCAACTCTGCTGAGTTGCTTTTATCAAATCATGTTCTTCCATCTTACTCATTAACACACATTCTCTGGAAGAGAAAGAAGAACGCTAGAAGAACTTCAGGAAAAACAAATGCAACAGAACAACACCTGGGAACTCAGACTGGATGGAAATCATATATATATATATATATATATGGCTGCTCTCATCTCAAATTACACTGGGGAACAATTTTCTTTTTTTGATTTTCTGTTGCATGAGGTTTTAGAACTGTTTCTATATATTTCTGCATCGCTGATTCCAAATCTGAAATACGTTTTTTTGGTGCATGCTCTCGTTTTTATACAATATTAATTCCTTTTTCTTACGGTTAATGGCATGCATTGGTTTTTAAATTGAAGTTAAAGGGCAATGACTCTTGGATTTGAGCAGAACCACAAGGCAATTAATGTTTTACAAATATCACTTTTACATAATTGTAGTTGATTTAAATGTAAAAAATTATTATCTAATAAAAAACACCCTCTTATTTTAAGATTAAATCATGGCTTATTTGAGAATGTGTAAATGTAAGACTAGTCCTGACACCTTCTGTTATATATGTGGCAGTTACACACTTTAACATCAAAGGCGCAATATTTCATCATTTGTGACACATGCATATATTGCCTATTTTCAAATTCCCCTTGGCAATCAAGACAAGAACTGGGCTCCTCATATTGTGTGTCACAAGTGTTGGAAAATGCTTCATGACTGGACAAAATAAAAACGCCTTTTGGTATTCCCATGGCTTGGCATAAACCTAAGGACCGCAGTAGTAAATGTTATTTCTATCTGATCCATACAAAGGGCATTGGCAAGAAAAAACGGCATATGATCGCATACCCTAATATTCCTTCAGCAATACGACCTATACCACACTCTGAGACACTCTCGGTTCCAGTTTTCAATGGTTTTATTTCTTCTAAGGAAAAAGAAAATGAACATTGTGATCAAGTGTATTTTGATAATATGCATGAGGAAATGGCTGTAGAATCTGAAGGATCTTTTGATGTCAAGCAGTCATTAACCCCTCAGCACTATAGCCAATCTGAATTGAATGACTCAGTAAGAGATTTGGAACTATCAAAGAAGCACCTGGGTTATTATCCTCCAGGATTCAAGAACAGAATGTACTTCACTGGTCAGCTAAAGTATCCCATTTCAGGAAGCATGAACAAATTTTTGTGCACTCTTATTCCAAAGACACTTTGTTTACTGTCATGATATCGGTAGTCTTCTCAGCCAGCTAGGTATTATCACTCACAGTCCAACAGAATGGTGGCTATTTCTTGACATCTCTAAATGGAGTCTGAAATGTGTTCTACAAAACAGTAATGTTTATGCAGTGATTCCAAATGGTTATTCAACTCATCTGCGAAAAGATTATAATGAAATAAAAATTGTCCTTTCCTGACCTGTGGTGGCGCAGTGGATAAAGCTGTCAACCTGGGAACACTGAGGTCGCCAGTTCAAAACCCTGCACTGGTTCGGTCAAGGCACATATGGGAGTTGATGCTTCCAGCTCCTCCCCCCTTTCTCTCTCTCTCTCTCACACACACACACTCTGTCTCCCCTCTCTAAAAATGAATAAAATAAAATATAATAAAACATTAAAAAAAATTGTCCTTAAAAATTATCCTCGACTTTCTGAAGTATGAGTAGCATAAGTGGATCATTTGTGTGGATCTTAAAATGGTAAATTTCCTGCTAGGACAACAGAGAGGTTTCACGAAGTATCCTTGATTTCTGTGTTTGTGGGATAGCCGAGGTAAGGAGAAACACTGGATACAGAATGAGTAGCCGAAACGTAAAGCTCCAGAAGTAGGGATGCAAAATATTGTGAATGAACCTGTAGTTAATAGAGAGAGGATCATTTTTTCCCCTACTTCACATCAACCTTGGCTTAATGAAGCAGTTTATTCAGGCTTTGAATACAAATAAATGAATGCTTCCAACATAGTATTTCTGCTTTTTCTGCCTTGTCTATCGATAAGATAAAAGGTGTATTTGATGGACCTCAAATTTGAACCCACATTCGTGATGAAGAATTTTCCAGGAAGATGAATAAGGAGGAGAAAGCAGCATGACAGTCTTTTGTGGCAGTTACAAAGAACTTCCTTGGCAACAAGAAAGCAGAAAACCATGAACTTCTGCTTCAAAAGATGCTACTGGCTTTCCACAACATTGGATGGAACATGAGCATTAAGATTTATTTCCTAAACAGTCACCTTGATAAGTTTCCCGAAGTTCTTGGAGCTGTTAGTGATGAACAGACTACTTATGGAGTATCCAACAAGATTGTCCTCAACAAGTACACAAACGTAAGACCTACAAATGCAAATTTTTGGCTGAACAGAATTCACCTTCCCCTTCAATCCTATTAAGATTTGTGCAAATTTTATGATTTAAATAAGTGTTTTAATATGTTCTATTTTAAATTGTAGGCAAATTCTAATGCAATAATCTTTTAGTGTTATTAGTGTATTTACTGCATTATATAAATTATTATATTTTCACAAAGATGATGCCCAAGAAGACATTCTACTTCATTATGTTAAACTAAATGTTGAAAATTTTACAATAAAATGACAACTTAAAATCTTGAATTGCAAGAAAACTGTAGCTTACAAAGAAAAACTAATGTCTGGTTCGAGATCAGCACACTCAAATTATGTAAAAACAAGTGCTTTTGTGCATGCAACGAAAGTTTTGTACCCCGGTGTTACAAGATGTCATTAGAGGAATATTCTAAAAAAACAGTACCGTGCTGTAGATTATAGTAATAAAAATGGGAATACAGAAACAAACACTTTTTCAAGGGTGTATATCCCTGACCAACAGGCAGCAATCAGAGCAAACATTTTTTTGTGTGTATGTGATAGAAACAGGGAGAGAAATAGAGAAAAGGACAGATAGAGACAGACAGGAAGAGAGATGAGAAGCATCAATTGTTTGTTGGAACTCTTTAATCTCCTTAGTTGTTCACCGATTACTTTCTCATGTGTGCCTTGACCAGTGGGCTACAGCAGAGTGAGTGACCCGTTGCTCTAGCCGTGACTCTGCACTCAAGATGGTGAGCTCACGCTTAAGCCACATGAGCCCGGACTAGAGCCAGCAACCATGGGGTTTCAAACCTGGATTCTCTGCATCCCAGTGCAATGCTCTATACACTGTGCAACCTTCTGAAAAGGCAGAGCATGCATTTTTTAAAAAAAGAAATTTCAGTTGAATATATGATTTTTTTTCTTCTGCCCTTATACCAGTCAGTTATAAAGTTTGAGAGGAGAACAAACTAAAGTCACAGTTCCCTTTTCATATACGACCTAAGGAATCCGTATTTCTTTTAAATTACTAAACTGCATGTTACGGTATTTCCCCTTGTATAAAACGCACCGTTTTCCAAAAAAAAAAAAAGGGGGGGGTCTAAAAACTGGGTGCATCTTCTACAGTGGTAATAAATTTTTTGTACTTGTATTTCCTGCTTCTTTGCGCTTGCTTCTGTGCTCATTGTTGAAGACAGTGATTCGTCATCAGACACAGATGAAGACAAGCTAGTGGATGGAAGTCTGGACAGTGATAAGAAATTGTATGAATTTTATACTGAATATAACTTGAGTTCAAGAACACAACTGAAAATTGGAGGCAGACAACATAAACCCTAGACGTAACTGGTTCCACAAAAAACACACCCAATCACACAGACATAATGAGAAGACAGAGAAGTGCAATCCAAATGAATCAACAAGAGAAACCTCCAGAAAATGAACTGCGTGATATGGAAATAACCAAACTACGAGATGCAGAGTTTAAAATAATTGCTGAAAGATCTTAGAACAACAATTTATAAACACAATGAGCACATAAATAAAGTGATTTAAAGCATCAAAAAGGACACTGAAATAATAAAGAAGAACCAGTCGGAAATGAAAAATACAATATCAGAAATGAAGTCTACACTAGAAACAATTAATAGCCTGGATTAAGAAGAGGATCAAATCAGCGATTTAAAAACCAAAAGAAAACACAGAAGCAGAGCAGGAAATAAAGAGGCTGAAAAAATCTGAGGAAACTCTAAGAGAGCTCTGTGACAACATGAAGAAAAAGAACATCCACATCATAGGGGTTTCTAAAGAAGAAGAGAAAGAACAAGAGAGACCTTGGATCAATGAAATCATAGCTGAAAACTTCCCTACATTAATGCAGGAAAAGTCACACAAGTTCAAGAAGCACAGAGAACTCCATTAAAGAGAGACCCAATGAAATCCACACCAAGACACATTATAATTAAAATACCAAAACTAAGAGATAGAAAATATTAAAAGCTGCTAAAGGAAAAAAAGGTTATCACCTACAAAGGAGCCACATAAAGGTACCATCCCATTCTCAACAGAAACAATTTAGGCTAGCACAGAATGGCAAGAAATATTCAAAGTAATAGAGAACAAGAGCCTATAACCAATACTATTTTATGCAGGAAGGCTATCGTTTAAAATTAAAGGAGAAATAAAAAGCATCCCAGACAAAAAAAACTGAAGGAATTCATTAAAATCAAACCAATGTTGCAAGAAATGTTAAGGGGCCTGTTGTAAACAGAATAAAAAGGGAAAAAATATAGTAAAAGAAAAATAAAGCTTTAAAGAATAAAATGGCAATAAACAACTACTTATCAATAATAACCTTAAATGTAAATGGATTCAATGATACAATCAAAAGACATAGGGTAGCGGTGTGGATAAGAAAAAAGGACCCATACATATGCTGTCTACAAAAGACACATCTCAAAACAAAAGACACATAAGACTGAAGGTAAAAGAATGAGAAATAAATATTTCACGCTAATAGAAATGAAAAAAAAAGGTGGGGTAGCAATACTTATATCAGACAATATAGACTTTAAAACAAAGGCTATATAGTAAGAGATAAAGAAGGTCATTACATAATGATAAAGGGAGGAATCCAACAGGAAGATAAAACCATCATAAATATCTACGCACCTAATGTAGGAGCACCTAAATATATAAAGACGACTTTGACGGATATAAAAGGCGAGATCAACAGCAATACTATGATAGTAGGGGATTTCAATACCCCACTAACATCACTACATAGATTCTCAAGAATGAAAATTAACAAAGAAATAGCACACTTAAAGGACACACAAGATCACCTGGATTTAAAAGATATCTTCAGAACCTTTCACCCTAAAGCAGCAGAATATACATTCTTTTCAAGTGGTCATGATACATTCTCTAGGATAGAGAACATGTTAGGGCACAAAAGTGCTCTCAACAAATTTAAGAAGATTAAAGTAATAGCAGCACTTTCTGAACACAATGGCATGAAACTAGAAATCAACCACAACAACAAAAAAAACTCTCTAACACAAGAAAACTAAATAGTATGTTATTAAATAATGAATGGATTAACAGATATCAAAGAAGAAATTAAAAAATTCCTAGAATAAAATGATAATGAGCATACAACACAAAATTTATAGGACACAACAAAAGCAGTACTAAGAAGGAAGTTCATAGCACTACTGGCATACTTTAAGAAGCTAAATAAAGCTCAAATAAAAAACTTAACCCTGCATCTGAAAGAACTTTTAAAAAATAAAAACACAAAAAGTAAAGCACAGAGAAAGTAGAAGAAAGGAAATAATAAAGATAATAGCAGAAATAAATGACACAGAAGCTAAAGAAAGAATACAGAAGATCAATGAAACCAAGAGCTGGTTCTTTGAAAGGGTAAACAAGATAGATGAACCCTTAACCAGACTAATAAGAAAGAAAGAGGAGTCAAATAAAATAAGAAATGAGAGTGGAGAAATAACCACCGACACAACAAAAATACAAAATATTGTAAGAAAATACTATAAAAAACTGTATGCTAAAAACTTTAAACAACCTAGGTGAAATGAACAAATTCCTTGAAAAATATAATCTTGAAAAAATCAATCTGGAAGGATCAGAAAACATAAACAGACCGATTCCAACAAATGAGATCGAAATAGTTATCAAAAAACTCCCAACAAACAAAATCCTGGGCCTGATGGCTTCACAGGGCAATTCTACCACATATTCAAACAAGAATTAACTCCTATCCTTCTCAAGCTATTTCAAAAAATTCAAAAGGAAGGAAGACTTCCAAGCTCCTTTTATGAGGCGAGCAAAATTCTCATTCCAAAACCAGGCAAAGACAACACAAAGAAAGAAAATTATAGGCCAATATCCCTGATGAACTTAGATGCTAAATTCCTCAACATAATATTAGCAATCCGGATCCAGCAATACATTAAAAAAATCATACATCATGATCAAGTAGGATTCATTCTGTGGAGACAAAGATGGTACAATATTCGTAAATCAATCAATGTGATTCACCTCATAAACGGAAGGAGAAAAACATAATAATTTCAATAGATGCAGAAAAAGCATTTGATAAAATCCAGCACCCATTCATAATCAAAACTCTCAGCAAAGTATGAATACAGGGAACATACCTCAACATGATAAAAGCCATCTATGACAAACCCACTGGCAACATCATAATCAATGGGCAAAAAGTAAAAGCAATCCCCTTAAGATCAGGAAGGGGTGCCCCTTTCACCATTCTTATTCAACATAGTTCTGGAAGTCCTAGCTAACAGCAATCAAACAACCTGAAGAAATAAAAGGCATCCAAATTGAAAAAGGAGTAAAACTATCATTATTTGCAGATGGTATGATATTGTATATAGAAAACCTTAAAGTCTCAGTCAAAAAACTACTCAACCTGATAAATGTATTCAGCAAAGTGGCAGGGTATAAAATTAATACACAGAAATCAGAGGCATTTTTATACACCAACAATAAACTGTCAGAAAGAGAAATTAAGGAAACAATACCCTTCACTATTACAACAAAAACAATAAAGTACCTAGGAATAAATTCAACCAAGAAGGTTAAAGACTTGCACTCGGAAAATTGTAAAACATTGATAAAATAAATCAAGGAAGATACAAACAAGTGGAAGAATATACCGCGTTCGAGGTTAGGAAGAATAAACATCGTTAAAATGTCTATATTACCCAAAGCAATTTAAAAATTCAATGCAATTCCAATTAAAATGCCAATAATATACTTCAAAGGTATAGAACAAATATACCAAAAATTTATACGGAACCAAAAAAGAACATGAATAGCCTCAGCAATCTTTAAAAAGAAAAATAAAGTGGGAGGTATCGTACTTCCTAATATCAAGTTATATACAAGGCCATTGTACTCAAAACAGCTTGGTACTTGCATAAGAACAGGCATATAGATCAATGGAACAGAACAGAAAACCCAGAAATAAACCCACACCTTTATGGACAATTGATATCACTGGGGAACAAAATTTTTGTTGCATCCACAAATACACTTGCTCTTACCTAATTCAAGTGTGGTCTCAAATTTCACATTAGTTTTTCTATGTAAGCTACAGTTCTTTTGCAATTCAAAATTTTAGCTTTTCATCTTATTGTAATATTTTCAACATTTAGTTTAACATAATGAAGTAGAATGTCTTCTTGGGCATCATCTTTGTGAAAATATAATAATTTATATAATGCAGTAAATACACTAATACACTAAAAGATACGATTGAATCAGATTTTGTCTACAATTTCAAAATAGACACCAATATATTAAAACTTATTTTAATCATAAAATTTGCACAAAACTTATTTAAATTCTATTCAGGCAAAAATTTGCGTTTGTGTACTTATTGAGGACAATCTCGTTTGATGCTCCAGCAGTAGTCTGCTCATCACTAACAGCTCCAAGAACTTCGGGAAACTTATCAAGGTGACTGTTCAGGAAATAAACCTTAATGCTCATGTTCCATCCAATGTCGCGGAAAGCCAACAGCATCCTTTGAAACAGAAGTTCATAGTTTTCTGCTTTCTTGTTGACAAGGAAGTTCTTTGTAACTGCCATGCTGCTTTCTCCTCCTTATTCATCTTCCTGGCAAATTCTTTATCATGTATGAGGGTTCAAATTAGAAGTTCATAGAATACAGCTTCTTCTATCTTCTCGAAAAACAAGGCAGGAAGAGCAGAAATACTATGTTGAAAGCATTCACTTTTTGTATTAAAAGCCTGAACAAACAGCTTCATTAAGCCAAGGTTGATGTGAAGTGGGGAAAAATCCTGTCTCAATTACAGGTTCATTCACAATATTTTGCATCCCTACTTCCAGAGGGAGCTTCGCGTTTCGGCCACTCCTTCTGTGTCCAGTGTTTCTCCCAAGCTCGGCTGTCCCACAAACACAAAATGCAAGCATACTTTGTGAAACTTCTCTGTTCTCCCAGCAAAAAATTTACCATTTTAAGATCCACACAAATGTCCCACTTATGCTTACTCATACTTCAGAAAGTCGAGGACAATTTTTATGTCATTATAATCTTCTCAAAGATGAGTTGAATAACCATTTGGAATCGCTGCATAAAAATTACTGTTTTATAGGAGAACACATTTCAGACTCCGTTTAGAGATGTCAAGATAGCCACCATTCTGTTGGACTGTGAGTGGTAACACCTAGCTGGCTGAGAAGACTACTGATATCATGACAGTAAACAAAGTGTTTGTCTTTGGAATAAGAGTGCACAAAAATTTGTTCATGCTTCCTGAAATGGGATACTTTAGCTGACCGGTAAAGTGCATTCTTTTCTTGAAGCCTGGAGGCTAATAACTCAGCTGCTTTCTTTGATAGGCCCAAATCTCTTATTACATCTTTCAATTCGGTTTGGCTAAACTGCTGAGGGGTTAATGACTGCTTGGCATCAGAAGAAGACCCTTCAGATTCTACAACCATTTCCTCATGCATCTTATCAAAATACACTTGATCAGCATGTTCACTTTCTTTGTCCTTAGAAGAAATAAAACCATTGAAAACTGGATCTGGGAGTGTCTCAGAGTGTGGGAGAGGTCATATTGCTGAAGGAATATTAGGATAAGTGATCTTATGCTGTTTTTTCTTGCCAATGCCCTTTGTATGGATCAGACAGAAATAACAGTCACTGCTGTGGTCCTTAGGTTCACGCCAAATCATGGGAATACCAAAAGGCATTCCTTTGCGTTTTCCTTTTGTACAGTCACAAAGCATTTCCTCACAATTATGACATACAATATGAGGAGCCCAATTCTTTTCTTGATCGCCAAGTGGAATTTAAAAATATGCAATATATGCACGTGTCACAGATGATGAAATATTGCGCCTCTGATGTTGAAGTGTGTAACTGCCACATATATAACAGAAGGTGTCAGGACTAGTCTTACATTCACACCTACTCGAAGAAGCCATGATTCAATCTTAAAACAAAATAAGAGGGTGTTTTTATAAAATAATAAATTTTTCCATTTAAAAAATACTACAATTATGTAAAAGTGATATTTGTAAAACATTAATTGCCTTATGGTTCTGTTCAATCCAAGAGTCGTTGCCCTTTAACTCCAATTTAAAAACCAATGTATGCAATTGTAACAAAAGAAAATTAAAATTGCATAAAAACTAGAGCATGCACCAAAAAACGAATTTCAGATTTGGAATCAGTGATGCAGAAATATATAGAAACAGTTCTAAAACCTCATGCAACAAATAATTAAAAAAAAAAAAAAGATTGTTCTGCAGTGTATTTGACAAAGGAGTTAAGAGCATACAATGTAGTAAAGACAGTGTTTAACAAATGGTATTTGGAAAATTGGTCAGCTACCTGCAAAAAAAAAACTAGACCACCAACTTATACCATTCACCAAAAAATAAACTCAAAATGGATAATAAATTTAAATGTAAGTGATGAAACCATAAGCATCTTAAAAGAAAACATAGGCAGTAAGATCTCCGATATCTCTCGCAGCAATATACAGTGTGTCTGTAAAGTCATGGTGCACTTTTGACCTGTGACCAGTCAAAAGTGCACCATGACTTTACGGACACACTGTATTTGCTGATTTATCCCCACGGGTAAATGAAATAAAAGACAGGATAAATAAATGGGTCTATATCAAACTAAAAAGCTATTTATTGCACAGATAAAGACAATATGAACAGAATAATAAGACAAACCACACAGTGAGAGCATATTCGACAATATGTCTGATAAGGGGTTAATAACCAGAATTTATAAAGAACTTGTAAAACTCAGAACCAGGAACACAAATAATTGAATCAAAAAATGGGCAAAAGAAATGAATTGACACTTCTCCAAAGAGGACATACATATGGCCAATAGACAGATGAAATAATGTTCAACATCACTAATCATTAAAAAAATGCAAATTAAAAACACAATGAGATACCACCTTACACCAGTCAGAAAGGCGCTCATTAACAAAACAACACACCATAGGTGCTGGAGAGGATGTGGAGAAAGGGGAACCCTCTTTCACTGCTGGTGGGAATGCAGACTGGTGCAGCCACTGTGGACAACAGTATAGAGATTCCTCAAAAAAAAAAAAAAAAAAAAAAAAAAAAGGATCTGCCTTTTGACCCAGTCATCCCAATTTTAGGAATATATCCCAAGAACACCATATCACTGACTGAAAAAATTCGTGCACCCCCAAGTTTACGGCAGCATTGATCACAATAGCGAAGATCTGGAAACAGCCCAAGTGTCCATCATCGGACGAGTGGACTATAAAACTGTGGTCAATATACACAATGGAATACACTGGGGTCATGAACAAGAAGGATATATTACCTTTTGCAACAACATGGATGGACCTGTAAACTATTATGTTAAGTGAAATAAGCCAGGCAGAAAAAGAAAAATACCATATGACCTCACTCTTTTGAGGAATCCAAGGAACAACGAGAACTGAAGAACGGAATTGAGACAGAGGACGGATCAAAGGGACCAGAGGAAAAGAGGACAGAGGGAAAGAGTATGATAGGATGGGATAAACCTGAGGGGAAGGGAGGAGGGCGCTGTAGCGAGGACTGCAAGGGAGATGCTGAAGAAAATAAGGGTTGGGGGGATAAATTCGGGGTGACACTAGAATCTATGTAAACAAAATAAAAGAACTTTCAAAATAAAAAAAATGGGTTCAATAACTTTATGTAATATATATATTTTTCAAACTTTGGGTCCCAAAATTAGGGTGCGTCTTATACATGGGATCATCTTATACCTGGGGAAATATGGTAATAAAATACAGTTTGGTATGGTCAAGACTAAGCAAGAACCACAAAGTTATTCAAATTAATTTGAGATCTTCTCATTAAACTCTTATAAATTCCTTAAGACAGAAATCAGATGCCCTATTACTTCTGATTTCTGGTATAAAAGTCGGTCCTTCGGTGGGGGCCAGGACGACAAAGTGTCAGTGATCTTTCTAAAATGCTCCCTTTAGAGTTTGCACACCACAGCTCACACATGAAGAGTTTAATGTGGTCTATGACCAGTGATGACATGCACATTCTCAAGTCTTCACATTTGGAAAAAGTTACCCACTCCCAAAAATAAGCAAGAGTATAAGTAATTAACAGAAAACTAAATGCAAACAGACAAATATAGGCTGTGAAAACAGAATTTCAATGTTTTAAAATTAACCTTTTGCTACCTTCTCATCTGACAGGCATTTAAATGTTGATTAAGAATAGATAAAATAGGCCCTTGCCGGTTGGCTCAGCGGTAGTGTTGGTCCGTTGTGGGGATGTCTCAGGTTCAATTTGTGATCAGGGCACACTGGAGAAGCACCTATCCGTTTCTCCAACCCTCCTTTTCTACCTTCTCTTTCTCTTATTTCTCTCTACCCCTCCTGCAGCCATGGCTTGGTTGGAGCAAGCTGACCTAGGGCACTGAGGATGGCTCCATGGTCTTGCCTCAGGCACTAAAATAGATCGGTTCTCAAGCAACGGAGCAACGATTCCAGATGGGCTGAGAGTATCACCCCACAGGGGGCTTGCTTGATGGACCCTGGTGGGGTGTATGCAGGAGTCTGTCTGCCTCCCTGTTTCTCACAGAAAAAAAGAGAAGAGAATAGGTATATGGGCACTCACAATCTTACAGCCAACCAAACTGGAGATGATATTCACAAACAGCAGCTCTGAAAAGAGGTTAACATCCAAAATATATAAAGAATGCACAAAGCTCAACAACAAACAAGCAAACCATCCAATTAAAAAATGGGGAGAGAACCTGAACAGAGTTCTCCCATTAAAACATGAACAACAAACTGGCATTTGAAAAGATGCTCATCTTCGCTATTAGAGAAATATAAATCAGAAATACAGTGAGATACTATCCCATTCCTGTGTAGACTGGCCGGTTGGTTTGGCGGTAGAGTGTTTGCCCGGTGTGTAAATGTCCCAGGTTTGACTTCCAATCAGGGCACACAGAAGAAGTGCCCATCTGTTTCTCCACCTTTCCCCCTCTCTTTTCTATTTCTCTCTTCCTCTCCCACAGCCAAGGTTCCACTGGAGCAAAGTTGGCCTGGGCACTGAGGATGGCTCCATGGCCTACACCTCAGGCGCTAGAATGGCTGCAGTTGCAACAGAGCAAGGCCTCAGTTGGGCAGAGCCGCCCTAGTGGGCATGCCGGGTGGAAATCGGTTGGGCACATATGGGAGTCTGTCTCTCTGCCTCCCCACTTCTCCCTTCAGAAAAAGAAAAAAAAATAAAATGGTTAGCCTGACCAGACGGGGGCGCAGTGGATGGAGCATCGGACTGGGACGCAGAGGACCCAAGTTCAAAACCCTAAGGTCGCCAGCTTGAGCACAAGCTCACCAGCTTGAGCACAGGGTCGCTGGCTTGAGTGTGGAATCATAGATATTACCTGATGGTCTCTGGCTTGAGTCCAAATGTCTCTGGCTTGAAGCCCAAGGTCACTGGCTTGAGCAAGGGGTCACTTGCTCCGGTATAGCCCCCTGGTCAAGGCACATATGAGAAAGCAATCAATGAACAACTAACGTGCTGCAATGAAGAATTGATGCTTCTCATTTCTCTCCCTTCCTGTCTGTCTGTCCCTATCTGTCCCTCTCTCTCTCAAAAAAAAAAAAAAGAAGTGAAATTGTTACCAGAGGGAAGAAGATAAGGGGAGGGGAGTAAAAAGGGACAAATATACAGTGACTGAACATAATGTGACTGTGGGTGACGGGCACATGACACAATGAACAGTTCAAATACTATAGCAATGTTTATCTGAAACCTATGTACTCAATGCCACCACCTTAAATTTAACCCCAAGGTTGCTGGTTTGAGCTCAAAGATCACTGTCTTGAAACCCAAGGTCACCCACTGGCTTGAACAAGGGGTCACTATCTCAGCTAGAGCCCCCTGGTAAAGGCATGTATGAGAAGCAATCAACAAACAACTAAAGTGCCTGACCAGGTGGTGCCGCAGTGAATAGAGCGTCAGACTGGGACACAGAGGACCCAGGTTTGAAACCCCGAGGTCGCTGGCCTGACCACGGGCTCACCAGTTTGAGCGAGGGTTCGCCGGCTTGAGCTCAAGATCCTAGACATGATCCCATTGTCACTGGCTTGAGTCCAAGCTCACTGGCTTAAGCAAGGGGTTTCTCGCTCTACTGTAGCAACATGCCTCCTTCCCGTCAAGGCACATATAAAAAAGCAATCAATGAATAACTAAGGTGCCACAATGAAGAATTGATGCTTCTCGCATCTCTTCCTTTGTGCCTGTCCATCTCTCTTGCTAAAAGAAAACAAAAACCACCTCCCCTCAAAAAACAATAGGAATGCCTAAAGACAATTTAAAATCAAGATACATTAAAGCCAAACAATCTCAAGACAGAAGAGAACAAAACACACCTAACTATAAGAATCTAAAAAATACTGTAACAAAAAAATTTAATAGTGTATTTATATTTATTTCCCAGTTTGTAAAACTACAAACTTAGACAATATATAAATGGGATGAGTTATTAAACTTGGTGAGCTCCAGAACCACCCAGGGGATTTATAGACAACCTGCTGGACCCACCTGAGATTTCAGTTCAGGTAAGTGTGAGTGGAGCCCAGAAATGTGCATTTCTGACAGGTCCCAGATGCTGCTGGCACTATTGGTTGGGCACTGTGGGACAGGAAAAGAAGTACACAAGAGCTGTAAAGTGGCTCAATAGGTCAACACTGTTCTGAGTCCTAACCATCCCTGAACAAACCATAACACCTTCGAAGTACAGAAGAAATCTCCTCCAAATAAATAAGCACAGTAGAGCTCGGCAGACAGGCAAGGGCTCCATAGAGCCCACAAAGTTTTCTTCTTATGGGACATGATTATTAAGGATTGGCTGGTTTCAGGCTAACCAGGCAGTGGTGCAGTGGATAGTGTCAGACTAGGACGTGGAGAACCTAGGTTTGAGACCCCAAGCTCGCCAGCTTGGACCCAAGGTCTCTGGCTCCAGCAAGGGGTTACTCAGTCTGCTGTAGACCCCCCAGGTCAAGGCACGTATGAGAAAGCAATCAATGAACAATTAAAGTGCTGCAATGAAAAACTGATGCTTCTCATCTGTCTGTCCCTATCTAACCCTGTCTAAAAAAGAACTGGCTGGTTTTATTCCCTAAGCTTCTTAGGCCAGTTGCACTTACCATATTTATTTTTAATTCAACCTTTTAGATAATACAAATGATTATAAAAAGGCAAGTTTCAATGAAAATTATGTCTAATAATACTTTGGAAAGGCTCTAAAGATTAAAAGTCATTGCCAAAATAGAAGTGGAAAATTAAGAATTCTAGAACAGTGCTCTCAGATTTTTAAGTATCACTTTAAAGAAATCCAAAGCAGAATTAGCAGATGATGTAATATGGTGTGCTTCATATAAAACTGAATTCCAATCAGTGATCCATACTTTAAGAAAAAGGCTGGGCTCTTCAAACAAGTAGCAAATGAAAGCACCCCTTTTTAAAGGCCTTGACTCCTCTTCAATGACTGGTGAATACCAGCACATTTGTAAGTTTTAATTAAAACACACTCCTGAGGGACCAACTCGTTAAGAGGAGGCTACTGCGGGACAAGAGTATATTCTCTGAGGGGCTCTGTGCCTAAAACTATACTAGACTCTAAATCACTCTTGTTACAGTAATATAATGTTATAGTAATTGAATATATAGAAATATAGAAAAATATAGAAGATATATAGAAATAAATTAGGACACAATATTAAAAGCCATTAAGGCAAATGAATAAGGCTATCCCCTCAGGGTAGGAACTAATCTAGTGTGTATAGATATGATAGGCAAGAATATGCCTTTTGCGCAGGGCTCAGCTAGTGTGTGTGTAAAATTATATAGATATAAAGAGCTCCCTGGGAGACACTCCCAACAAGTGGCTTGATGTGATAATACCACAGATTAACACCTGTTAGAAGGAGTATGCCAGAAAAGGGTACTAAAATCCAGGTCCCCCAGGTGCAGTTAGTCGTCCAGACTTCAACATTGAACGTGGACTGTCTCCATGCTGCTCTGAACAAGAACAGCCGAGAGGAGCACACCGACAGGTCCCCATTAAGCTGCACCCAGGCACACCATTGGATTTGAGTAATAAAACCGCCTGTATGATTCTTGCAACCAAGTTGTGTATCAGTTGCGTTTTCCTTCCAATAGTGATTGGTTTCGGGACTGATAAGTAGAATTCTCATAGCTATCTCAAGAGTAGTCTCAAGAGGCTGCCAGCCCTGCTGGTTAGCAGGAATGTCCCACTGTGCTGGGAAGTTGACTCCACGTACAGCTCAGGCTCTAATGGGACAACTCTGTTTTGAGAACCACTAAGCTCACTTCAAAAAGGAACAAAGGAACAATTTTGTCTGGGTTATCTATTAAATGCTTAGGAAGGGAGTGTAGAAGGTTGTCCATTTTTTTTTCCTCAAAGGTTTACTCCACTTTGGTTCAAGCTGAGCTTCTGTAAACTTTCTTTTTGTAAGCAGGTTTGTTCCTTGTGGGATAAAACATGTAGAAGCTTCTAGCACGGGACATGTTATATAGGAGGTGCCAACAAATGTGTGTTGGTTTCAAATTGAAATCTTTTTTGATCAAGCTCACATACACACAGTTACACAGCATAGCTTCAGATTTTCTCTCTTTTCTAGTGGGCAATTCCTGTTGTGGTCCAGCTGAACACCTTACTGCCTCTGGGCACTAGTCCCCTGATTTCTTAACATTGTTTCAGGTGAAGTTCCAACTTAAGCACCTCAATGATAAATGGCAGAGGGGGAAAGCCTGATGATAAGGCATTTCAGCTTCCAATATAATCACAAAGAGGGGAAACAAATCATGTTCCATATTCTTATTGAGAGGAATCCACTCTAGCTCCTCAGAAGGAGCTAAGTTTCCCTGAATAGTTTCTCCTGGAGCTTCTTTCCACTGACAGACTCATGGGATAGAAAGCAGGTGGTCACATGTGGTGTGTTTATGATACTTCATCAATCATTTTCCTCCTAAATTCACTGGCTTTGATTTAATATCCAGCAGCTAACATTATGGGAAAACTCTGGTAAGGTGTAGACTTTATTTTTTTTAAGGATTACTTACAGCATTTTCTTAAATGTTATATTTGTTGGCTGACCAGGCGGTAGCACAGTGGATAGAGTGTCAGACTGGGATGTGGAGGACCCAGGTTCGAAACCCCGAGGTTGCCAGCTTGAGCCCAAGGTCGCTGACTTGAGCAAGGGGTGACTCAGTCTCTTGCAGCTCCCCAGTCAAGACACATATGAGAAAGTAATCAATGAACAACTAAGGTACCACAACGAAGAATTGATGCTTCTCATCTCTCTCCCTTCCTGTCTGTCCCTATCTGTCCCTCTCTCTGTCAAACACACACACAAAAGTTGTATTTGCTGAATGGTGTTCAATTACATATTTGAATTCATAAAAGAACAAAGTAAGATAATCCAGTTTTTAAAGCAATTGCTTAAACAGGGCAGCTCCTGTGCTTTGTGGCCACAGTGCTGCAACTGTAGGCTGTAAGATAGTTACCAGCCAGGAGAAACAAGAGTAGAAAATGAAAAACAACATTTAAAACCTGCTAAATACTTCTCAGAATTTAAAAAGAGGATCATCCTGATTGTTATAGTAGAAAAATACAAGGATATGCTGGAATATAAGAAAAAGGAAAGCCTAACTATTGCCCTCAAGCAATGTACCTGGGAGCACTTCCCCACAAATACCCCGTCACTGGTTAAACAGCTGAAAAGAGCTGGAAGAACAAGCCTTGGACCGAAAAAAATTTATGGCCCATGAAAGGTGAGAGAAAGTACAACGGAATGTCAGCCCGCTTCTGAGTGCCCACATCCTTTCTGAGCCCATGTCCCTTCTGAGTGCCCATGGCCCTGAGGAGGGAGAAGATGGCCAGCACACAGCCTGAGCAGCTCTACGGGGCAGACCCCTCCTAAAGAATAGCCCAACTACCACTGCGATACTGCTCCCAGCCAAAGGTATGGCTTGCATGTTCTCACTAGGTACCTATTCAATGTTTGATTTTTAAAATCCTTAACTCTAAGTGACTTTATAATAAAAAAAACCTTTCATATCAAATTTGACTTTCCCAATTCAAAATCTCTGCATTACATAGGACATTCATATCATATAATACATAAAAACAAATGCTGTTTATATCTTCATACTCTCTCTTGGAGAAAGCTATCTTATCTCTATTATTACTTAAGAATAAGGAAAACTAAGGGGCTACATTAATATAGTTTTCATTAATAAAGTACCTTAATTATATATCTCAACATATATCAAATATATTAAAGTAGAGTTGTTTGAAGATTTAAAGTAAAAATATAAAGCAATTATTTCTTTTGTAGAATTAAGTAATTCAAAGAATAGAAGATAGCTGTTTCAAATTTTCTCATATTTCTGAGTAAAGCAATACATTCATCTTTTAAATCTTGGTTTAATAAACAGTTGAAAATTAAATACACATGTTTATTTTGTAAAAGTAATCATGTGCATTAAAATTCTCCAGGAACATTTACTCTTTGGTTAAAAGATATTTAAATATCTGTTGTATTTGATGGCTACAATATCCCTCATACACACAATTAATATTTTAAATAAATGGTTCATTTTGCAATGATGCCAAGATTATCTCCTTCAATTAGTTTTTGAAAAACTAATTAGTTTTCTTATGTAGCTCTAAAATGGATATGGAAAGTAAAACCAAACAACTACTCTAAAAATGAGTGTAGACCAACAGCCTAACACAGCTTCAGTATACTGTATGTTTTCATTCAGTAAAACTACACCCTGAGAACCAGTAAGAGTTTTTCTGTAATGTTCTTGTGCTCCTGGCCCACATACCTTGCCATTTTAATAGCGTTTTATCCTCCCATTTAGTGTGACCCAGTGATAGGGCTACAAAGACTCATTACCATCCTTGTTTTTAGAGAGCGCCTTGTCTTTAAGTGTCTGGAATCATAACCTCCACAATCATTTGCAGAGCACCTACTATGTGCAGGCATCAGTATGGACACAGTAAAATTTAGCCCTGGCAAAACAAAATCCCTTCTTGGAGCTTATACAAAAGCAACTTTCTACAAAGTGAAAGGATGAAGGAAAGGCAAGTGGTCAAATTGTCTAAGACACCACTTGTTTGTAACATCTCACTTCCTCCAGAATGGACACTCCAACTGCAAGCTCCTGGCAGTGGAGGTGCTGGTTCTTTTCTTTCTTAATACACAAACCTGATTTAAATGATGGCCACTGGGATGTCATTCATCACTGTTCTAAAACTTTCCTGAGTGGCTTCTATGCATCCTCTTGTGTTAGTGGCGAGTATATAGGACTGAGGACCAGGAGAGAAAGGCCATCACGAGGGCCCTGGAAACAGTTATTTACTCAAACACCAAATACTGTACCTAACTCAAAAGAACAAGGTAAAATAATTTAAGATCTTTTGCTTACATACCCTTGTAGTTTTAACCAAAGCCACTGTAAAGGACATTTACATTTTTTGAAATAGGAAGAGTAGTAAACAAGGAAGTCACCAGCCCTTTATTTAAATAAAAGTCAGTCCTCTTCTCATATATACAAAACTGAAGGCTTTTGCTGAGGGCCGCCAACCCTGCATAAGTGTGGTAAAGAAAGAATGTGGAAAACTTAAGGGTCAAAAAAGTTTGGAAAGTTGTGTCCCACCCCCGAAAGGTAGTTACATACAACTTTGGTGGACAATCAAAGGGGAACCACATCTTTTCTAAAGCAGTAGTTTTCAACTTCTATACACTTGGGGACCAGTGAAAATAGGAGAATTATTTCAGGACCACTAAGGCAGAAATCACCCTGAGCATAAGCGAATTCGCCTAAGATCATCGGGTCTATCTATAATCTTCACACAACACTGAGTTGGTTAATTCTTTCATGGACCAGCACAAAATTTGTGGCAGACCAGTCTGTGGACTAGATGTTGAAAAACACTGTTCTTAAGCCTTTTTTGTCCTCTTGCTCTCTAGCCCCCAAAAATACTGCCAGAGGACTCTGACTTCCTAGCGCAGAGGTTGGCAAACATCTGTAAAGTCAAACTGTCAAACTGTTCAACTCTGCAGGTTATAAGGTCTCTGTTACGATTCAACCCTATCACTGTGGCTGGAAAGCAGCCACAGACTGTAAGTGAACAAATGCCCATGACTGTGTTATAATAAAACTTTGTTTATGAAGACAAATCTGAATTTCTTATATTTTCATGTATCATAAAATATAATTCTTCTTATAGGGAAAAACCATTCTTAGCATAAAGGCCCTACAGAAATAAGTGGTACAGAGGTTTGGCTCACAGGCTGTGTAGTTCTCCAACCCCTGCCCCAGAGAGCAAGCACAGGCCCAGGCCTTGTGTGTGACACTGAAGCCTAGCACAGGACGGGACCTAAATAATCACTAAAGAAGTACTGTGTCTTTGTCTAGTGGAGGCAGTGAGCAAGCTGAGAAAAACATAGGGGGACTCAGCTTCTCTCCATGTAGAACAGAGCACACTATTAGATGATTTCTAGTATTTTCTTCCTCTGAACCCCCCATGGTCCTTCATTTACAATAAGGTAAGAGAAAATTATATCCATGAGCAGATCCACAATATGGAAAGTCAACTCTGTAAATGACCTCACACAAGTTCCTTCACAAAGCTGAAGGTGAAACTTTTGGAGTAGGGAAGAGGAGCATGATATGGGTAAAGAGGGTATCTGAAAATCACTAGCAAGATGGCAATTTACTGTGCAAAGGTCTTATTTCAGCTTCCTGCTTCACTGTTACAAAAGGGCCTGAACTAAAACTTATTGGATGCACCACAGCAAGATGGTTAGAATTAAAGTTTTAGCTGAATATTTCTCTTTTGAGAAAACAACTCCCCAAACAAATTAGGATCATTTCATTTTACATGATCTACTAAGTGATAGTTGAGGGAGACAACAATTTTGGTAAGGAGAAAACTACAATTTGCAACATGGAGGGCAAGGAGAGCACACAGATAAAAGAACACAAGAACCACTGAACCTGGAACTGAAAAATGGTTCAGAGTTGATGGATAAACGAGGAGCAGGGCAGGGGTGATGCTCCTGGCAGAGGCCTCAGTGGGGATGGCAGGAGTACTGACTTGGAGAGACAGAGTGAGAAAGGTAGGCAACAGATGAGTAGAGACACCTAGGAACATACCTGCTAACTGAGGCAATGGTAACATCAGATTGGCAACTGGGGTACCCCTTCCTAATCAAGAATGGATGGGAGCTCTCAAAAGGTAGGATGAAGGGAAAGCAATCAGAAAACTATGGCAGGTAAGAACTCACTAGGGCCTGTGAGGGAGGGCAAGTGGGGCTTATTATCAGAGAAACACTTAATGGCATCTATACAAATCGGTCGCTAGACAGGGATGGGAAACTGGAGGAAAGGAAGCTGCCTATGCTAATTTCCAGGTATGCTGTCTTAGGAGATGGGGAGGCCATGGTACAATCAAGGTTGCAGAATCTAGAAGCAGGGGTAAAAATAAAACACAAAATACCACTCACATTGAACCAACTCCTATTCTGAAAAAGGGACAATGGGATCTAAACAGCTGATTACTTAACAGAAAAACAAATAAAAGTCCCTAAGGTTCTACAAGGCAAACCCTTACTGAAAGGCATTTCTGTTTATTTAAATAGGTTAGCACAATAAGAAGCATGACCTCTAATCAGTACTAATTCACTTACATTCTTAACACAAGACTTAGTGCCTAAGATGTATAAAGGTAGGTGAATTTGGAATAAAACTTCCTATAAGAAAAATACCAGCATTAAACTACTTAGAGTGAGACGCTGTTTAAAGCAAGTCAACGTGGTGGTAGTTTGTGGGCAGCAAATTAAATAGAACTCGCCAGTGCTGACTGAGAGAATCACAATTCAAGAAAGGAGAAGCTGGCAAAATCTCTCACAGGTTACAGAAGACATCTGCTACAAACAGATGGCAGATTCCCAGCTGTCCAGAAGAGGATCATAACATAAGGAAGGAGCACCTACACGCCTTTGAGTTAATAGTCTCTGGCCGTTGACAAAGATGATGCCCACTGAGCTGCTCACCTGTACACTCACCTTTCCCGTTAATGGCTAATCCCGTGGCCATGGCTGCAGTCACGGGGCCAGACACCTGAGGCACTAGTGGGTGTATTCGGGGCCTGCTCCCCATTCTAGCTCGCTCTGCACCAGGGCCCAGTAAAGCTCCGACTGGCTTTTCGGCTGCCACTTCTGGTGCCACCGTGTCCTCCTGACCCTGCTCAACGGGGTTCAGTTTCTCAGGGCTCTCACTCTGGCAGCCGTCCACGGTGGTCCTGCTCTTAATGGGACTCTTAGGCACAAGTATCTTTATACCTGATTTTGCTAGGTCCATATTCTTCCGGTTTGAGAGAGATGGAGTTGTGTTTTTCCTGAACTTTTGACTGGCAGCAAATAACTGACTGTTTTTGGACTCGTGGTCCTTCCCCATCACCAGTGACTTAGGAGTGGTCTTAGAAAAGTTGCTGTTGGTGGACCTGGAAATCTGCTTCCTAGCATTGTTGGGAGAGGTCCTATTGGTTCTGGTTAATGTGCTTTCTCTCTGCTTTTCAGTGTGGCGTCTGTTAAAATCATGAATGTATTCCTCACAGTTCACAAGATGCTGCTCTGGTTCCCAAGTGTCATCGTCACTGTCATAGCCTTTCCACCGGACCAAATATTCTGTCTTCCCTTTCTTGTTTTTCCTTTTGTCAACGATCCTTTCAACCTGTTTATAAAATGAAAAAAGAAAAAGAGGTATAAACATAATATCTTAAAAATACAAGCTTAGTAACAAAATATAAAAACTAATAAAAACCAAAATAAACAATAACAATCTTCCCTGAGTCAAATCATCAGGAAATAGAAAAGTAACAGAACATTTGTTATTCCATGAAATTAAGCCAAACAAAATGCTAAAATTTTAAGCTCAGATTATATGAATGTGCATTAGGTAGCATACTTTTTTGTGACTCAAAAAGAGGGTTTATTTTTAACCCTTAAACCCCAACCATGTGAACTGGTTTTCAGTTACAACTAGAACAATACTAGTTCCTCCACAGCCTTTTGCCTGGTCATTCATAAGTTACTACAAGCAGGCATTCAAGCAATAAATTGGCTGTGGTAAATGCAAAAACATATGAAGGGCTTCTGAGGCGTGGAACTGGCTCATCAAGGAAACATGAATGGTATTCCAAGTATCCTTTAGAAGTGTTCATTTAAAATTTAAAAGGTCAACAGAAAATATAATGCTTTCTTGGTAATAAAATAATCTAGAATGGTTAGGTTATTTATCTTCAAATCTTGGTCTCAACTAATTTTATGCTAATATTTTAAAGAAAGATGCTGTTAATCTTTTATTTTAATGATCAATATATCCCGTATCAAATCTATGAATTCACACCTTTCCATAAAACATTATAACCGTAACAAATTCTATTACCTAAGATATTAAAAGGGAAGAGTCAACCTAAGAGCCATCTTCTATGACTAACATAAAAAAATGTATTGGACATAATGTCCCCCATGTTATTGGAGAAATATTTAGAGTCTCTTGTTACCTCTCCAGTTAACATAAAATCAGTGGCCTGATTTCCCAATGGCAGCATGTGCCTCCATGCCTTTTAAGTAGAAGACTATAGTCATACAGCTCTTTAATTCAAGATAACAAGGGGCTAAGCCCATCAATTATCATCAACAACAATAAATTTCTGGCAGCTATAGGTTAGGTCAGATGACATAATATTATCTTTAGTTCCAAAATAACAAAGGCTGAGTAAAACTATATAGACACTTAGAGAATGAGAGAATACCCCACTCCATCATTTCCTCTACTCTCAACCCCCCCCCCAAAAAAAAACCCTCAAAACTTTCCAATATATTTACATGGGATATAGAGAATTAGAGCCCTTAATTACAAAAAAGTCTAAAATTAAATCACATCATTGCTCCTGTTCAAAAAGAATTAAGGGTAAATAAAGGTCTTTTTTCAGCAGACAGATTTCAATACCTAATAGATCTCCAGAGTCTATAAGTAATGTCAGATCTGCATATGTGAGGTAACACAGTCCATAATATAACACGGGAAGCTTTGAAAGTAATGCCCCCTACCCCCATGCACACACTCCTCTGCTTTTGAAAAAAAAAAAAAAAAAAAAAATATATATATATATATATATATATAAAAAATGGTGAAAGTATTTCAATTGAAGTAAAAGATGTACTTCTGGGAAATCCCATGCAAACCAATTACATGGCCGAAATAATTTAAAGTTAAGAGGTAAAAATATTGTCTCAAGATAAAACTGCTTAATACTAGTTTTCTTTCTCACTCAATTTCCATTCCAGCAACATTAAGTACAGTAAACCAGAGCACCCCATTTTCCTTTCTTCCATTTTCTCACAACGGAAGCAGGGCTGATGAAGCGGGGTGAGTGTCTCTGTTGACACCTGTGGAAGGTGCACTAGCCAGTCCCCCTACTGGTCCTGCCACACTCTCAGGAAAGCTAAAGGAGGGATGGCAGGGACCAACTCAGCAGCTACGGTGGGGGTATGTACTATGTTTGCTGTGTGCTCAGTGGTCAGACGTTGTTTAGGCATGAAAGAAGGCAGTGACAGGGGAAATATTAGATCAGGGCTAGGCAAATACCACATAAAGGGCCACATAAGTCATGCAGTCTGCCAGCCACTCAACTGTCACTGTAGCACAAAAGTAGCCACAGACAACACATATGTGAAGTAGCATTAAAAAAACAAACTACAGTGCATCCGTAAAGTCATGGTGCATTTGCTTTCCTGTGACCGGTCAAAAGTGCACCATGACTTTACGGACACACTGTACTTATGGACACTGAAATTAAATTTTTGTAATTTTCATGTGTCATAAAATATTATACTTTTGATTTTTTTCAACTATTTGAAACAACTACAGGCTTCTAATATCAATTTCAGACTAAATGGGGACATGGACCGCTCCCCACCCATTCAAAGATATATCTCTCTTCCTCCGCTAAAAGTTTATATGTAAAGTCCTGTTGACTTCTAGTCTGAGTGGCTAAAATAACCTCCCACAAAAAGGTATCACCCAAATTCAACAAAATGTTTTACTGACATATTATGCCTAAAATTATTTCCTAAAATTATAGTGGTGAGGGAGGAATACCACACAACAGATACATAAATAAATCTTTTTTCTGGTTCTTAGTCCCTTCTTGAGTTCTTCCTCTTCCCACCAATATAACTTTCTGAAAAACAGTATCAAAGAACTGTCACTCTCAAAATAATATATGCAGCTATCTGCTTCCAGTTACATAACTTCAATGCAAAGAATTTTATACAAAACCCTTTGAAGAAGTATAGAATCGCAGATAATTTCTACTAAGATTTTTAAAACTAAAACAAAATGAAGAACGGCATAAAATCTCATCCACATTACCTGAGTACGGTTTTGCATTGTTAACCATAATCATATGTGGAGTAACACTCTGGCAAATCCAAATCACAACCGCCTTCTTTAATTACCAGTGACATAGTAAACTAACCAAAGTTCATTTTATTAGAATTTCCTTCTACAACTCAATCTAAAAAAATCAAGATGTGAAACAAGTAAAACCAGGGTTTCCTCAATATTATGAAGTCCTCTGAGGGTTTGCAAAGCAATGAAATTAATCAATAAGGATCATTCCAAACACTGAACCCATTTTACCTACCTCAGAGCACAGTCGTGTATCTCTCCAGGCCCAGGAATGTGCTGAAATGTGCTACAGGGTTGCAGAAGACAGAAAGAAAAGGATGGACAAAAATCCATGGAGAAACCCAAAATGGTTAAAGAGCTCAGTAAGAGAAGGCAGAAAGAGTCACTCTGTCACTGTTGCAGTTAAAATAGCAAATAGCCTGAGAAATAACACCAGGGCAAAGCATGTAAATATATTGGATTACAAGAAAAAGACCAAAGTTGCAAAACACTCACTGCAGAAAAAATTTGTCACATTGTATCATCATCAATAACTGTGTAAACAGCCACACTGGTTGCTAACACTTTCTCAGATTCCTCCCAGAACAGTGGAAGTAGGCTGCCAGGATAACTCTGAAACCGTAAGCAATGATGAAAGCCAAGTTTTTCAGGTTTGGGTCTTACACCAATGGCCAGCCATGGAACAAGAGAGCATCATTATGAAAAAAATTAAAAACCCTGCTTGTATCTAAGAATTCTGGTGGACTTTGGAAAAGCAGTAATAGCTCTTTATAGATGAGGAAGATGTGATATCTGAAAGGTGTGTTACCTATAAAGAACAGGAAGAGTTACCTTAACTACTAAGAACAGTTGTTAACTAATAAGAAAATAGATAGTTATACTGCAAGAACTAGATAAATGTTATAAACATAATTATTTGACAGCACTAGAAAGAAACCAAATTTAAAAAGCCCTGACCGGATGTCTACTTAGAAGTAGTCAACCTTTTCATAAAAACATCCCACTTTTGTATCTCTGTTAATAGTAAAATTTTCTAACCACCCACTGGTTCCACAATAATGGTGATTTATAAAGTAGAGTTACAGCAAGTGAAAGCATATAATAATTACTTACCAAGTACTTTATGTCGGATTTTCACTAAGTTTGGCAGAATAAATCTGTATAAAACAATTTACTATAGTTAAATCTATGTAATAATAGTGGCGCCGTTTGGTTGCTCTGCTACCTCCCACCATGAAAGCTGCAACGCCCACTAGTGGGCGATATGGAACAGGTTGACTACCATTGGATCGTTCTGATACACAAATGTTGTGGGCTTGATCCCTGGTCAGGGCACATACAGGAACAGAACACAGTGTTTCTCTCTGTTTCTCTAAAATCAATCAATAAAATTTTTTCTTTTACAAAGTTTTTATTTTATTTTTTACAAGGACAGAGAGAGAGAGTCAGAGAAGCATCAATCATTAGTTTTTTGTTACCGTTGCGACACCTTAGTTGTTCATTGATTGCTTTCTCACATGTGCCTTGACGGCGGGCCCTCAGCAGACCGAGCAATCCCTTGCTGGAGCCAGTGACCATGGGTCCAAGCTGGCGAGCTTTTTGCTCAAGCCAGATGGGCCCGCGCTCAAGCTGGCGACCTCAGGGTCTCGATCCTGGGTCTTCCGCATCCCAGTCCGATGCTCTATCCATTGCACCACCGCCTGGTCAGGCACAACAAAATTTTTTTTAAAAAGAAAAAAAAAACCCCAAAAGCCCCAAACCAAGGAAATTGGACCCTTAAATCAAGAGAACCCAATGACTTCTGTGCTCCTTAATCTGCTACAGGTAGAATGCTGGTAGAATTCAGAGAGAAAGTAATATCTTTCAGGCTTTAGTGTCAGAGGGCAGAGTCAGGAGTTGACAGATTGGCTAGAAATCTAAGAAGATCACAGACAGAAGTGCCCAAAACAACATACAAACCCCTTCAAGTCTTCAGCAGACTCCTAAATTACATCAGGCCAGCAGAAAGCAACTGTTGGTATGCTGGGGGCTCCCAAAACCACCCCAAAGTTTGATGATTCACTAGGATTTGCAGGACTCAGCAAACAGTCCCACTCACAGCTATGATTTACTACAGTGGATGAATATTAAGCAAAAGAAGCAAAGGGATAACTCACATGGGATCAAGTCCAGGGGAAACCAACTGAAAGCTTACATTGGTTCTCTCTTAATGGAAACACACAGAATGAGCTTCACTCCTCTGGCAACAAGTTGTCACAACACATGCCAGGTGTTGTCTACCACTGAAGCTCATTAGAGATTCAGTATCAAGGATTTTTACTGGGGGCTTGGTCACATAGGCACCCTCTGTCTAGCGTGTATCAAAATTTCAGATTCTCAGAAGGAAAGCAGGTATTTGGCACAAAGCATAGCAATAATCATCGCAGCCAAATTTTAAAAAACCAAGACAAAGAAAACACAGCAGCCAGTGAACAGAGGACAGGAGGAGGAGATGTTACATATAGGACCACAATGATAAGGGCAAGGAGAAAGCCACTGAAGGACAAACTGCCAACTCAGACTTCTATAAAAAAAATATGCTTAAAAAGTCAAGGTAGAGTTATATTTCTGTGATGGCAGTAAAAGGAGCTCTGTAGACACACTTCCCAACCAAACAAGCAAAGCGGGTGAAATTATTTTTTAGAAAGTTAAAACTAAAGTTTTTGAAAATTGTCAACAACAAAGAAAGTTTCTGACTTTTGAGCTCTGACCCACTTCCTCATTTCCCCACCTTTCAGTTCAGAGTGACAGCAGCTCTCCCGTGGTGGGCAGAGCCAAGATTCAGGCTCTTTCCCCTCACCTTCCAATCAAGGCTTTTATATCTTACCGAGAGACAGGCCAACACCATTCCCTCTCTCCCACTCAAACTGGAAGAGGCAAGCTCCCTGATGCGTATGGTAGAGAGGTCAGGGGCTCCTTTTCTCAACCCAGCCCCTACTCATAAGGAAGCTCTACCCCAGGGGTGACAGAGCAAAAATACTGAGCTTTGACTGCTCTTTCCGAAGTCACTCATTGGAGAGATTCAATGTTGGGAGAGGCAAGCTGAGAAGACCAAAAGCTACCATCTACCTGGCACCCAGACTACTGGTTCAGAGATTTTGCCTGAGGGAGAGGTTACCCCTAAGAAAAGAGATGTGACTTTGAGACAGTATGGAGAAGTTTAGGCCTAAGGTTGTTCTTGAAAATGATAATTTAGAGGAACAAGTTAAACCATAGCTCACCTAGTTCACCAGGAAGAACCAGGGAAAGAGACAGCTAAGATGAGCCTTCCTGGGGTAAGAACGGATCTCAGAATGGTCTCAAAACTACCCCTGCCTAAATTTAATTGGATCAGACTTCTGAGCAACAGATGCACCAGGCGCTGTCAAAAACAATAGTGATCAACCAATAATCAGTAGAGTCTAATGGGCTGCGTGCAATACCAAATAAAGCCAGCAGCTAAGGGATGAGGGAAAGAACCAGAGAGCCCTACTCAAACCACTGTCATCACAGGGCAACTGTGCGCTCACCAAAGCTGGGTCTCTGAGTCACATCAGGCTTCACAAAGTAGGAGAAAGAGACCGCTAAAGTAGTCTAAGACACACAAACCAAACAAGCAAGCAAATTAACAACAAAAATAAATCCAGTATCGCCTGACCTGTGGTGGCGCAGTGGATAAAGCGTCGACCTAGGAACACTGAGGTTGCCAGTTCAAAACACTGGTCTGGTCAAGCCACATATGGGAGTTGATGCTTCCAGCTCCTCCCTCCTTTCTCTCTCTCTCTCTCTCTCTCTCTCTTTCTCTCTCTCTCTGTGTCTCCTCTCTAAAATGAATAAAATAAAAAAAAGAAGTTTTTTAAAAAAATAAATCCAGTATCAGAGCTGTTCCATATAACATATAATCTATAATGTTTAGTTTAAAAAAAAAATTGTAAGACATGAAAACAGAAACAAATGACCCATACCCAGGGGGTACAAAACAGGCAACAGAAACTGTTTATGAGAGGGAGAGCTACCAGGTATAACAAAGATGACAAACAGTTAAAAAAAGAAAAAGAATTATAATATAATGATTATATGCCAACAACTTAGATAACTTAGATGAATGGACAAATTACAAAATGGACACAAACTACTAACTGAAACTCATTTAAGAAAATCTAAACAGCTCTATAAGAAATTAAAAGATTAACCTTGTAATCAAAAACTTTCTTCAAAGGAAAGCAAATGACTCACTGGTGAAATTACATCAAGTTTTTTTTTTTTTAAATTCATTTTAGAGAGGAGACACAGAGTGTGTGTGTGTGTGTGTGTGTGTGTGTGAGAGAGAGAGAGAGAGAGAGAGAGAGAAAGGGGGGAGGAGCTGGAAGAATCAACTCCCATATGTGCCTTGACCAGACCAGTGAAGGGCCTTGAACCAGCGACCTCAGTGTTCCCAGGTTGACGCTTTATCCACTGTGCCACCACAGGTCAGGCTACATCAAGTTTTTAAAGAAAGACTGACACTATTCTTCATACATTCTTCCAATAATTAGAAGAGAGAATAGGTCACAACTCATTCTATGAGACCAGAATTACCTTGATACCAAAACCAAGACGTAAGAAAAGAAAGCTAGAGATCAGTATTTTTTATGAATATGGACACAGAAACCCGCAACAAACTAGCAAGTTGAATCTAGCAACATATAAAAGCGATCATGACCAAGAAGGATTTGTCCCAGAAATGCAAGGTTGGTTTAACATATGAAAATCAATTAATGTAATATACTACATTAACAGAAAAAGGGGCGGGGGATCACATATCAATAGATACAAAAAGAGTAATTAAACATTTAAGAAACTAGAAATAAAGAGAACTCCCTCGACCTGATAAATAAACATCTAGAAAAAGCACACATTTACATCATACTCAATGGTGCAAGAGTGAATGCCCCAAAATTAGAAACAAGACTCTTTTTACTTCAATGCAACATTGTATTAAGTTCTACCTGGGTAATTAGGCAAGAAAATAAACACACAAACAAATAAAAAGGCATCCAGATTGAAAAGAAGTAAACTTCTCTATCTGCAGATGACACAATCAATATAGAACAATGTTAAGGAGTCTAATAAAAAGAATTAAACGAGTGCAGTAACATCACAGGCCACAAAAATCAATATACAAAAAGAAATTGCATACTGTAGTATACTGAATCAACTGCATACAGTAGCTGATCAAAACAAACATGAAATTAAGAAAACAGCTCCATTTTTTATAGCATTAAAAGGAAAAAATATTTAGAAATAAATTTAACAAAAGAGGTCCTGTACTTTTATACAGAAACATCCAACTATAAAACACTGCTGAAAGAAACTGAAGACCTAATTAAATGGAAAGATACTGTATAATCACAGATCAGGAGATTCAACAGTGCTAATATTATATTTCCCAAACTGATCTATATATATTCAATGCAATCTCTACTAAAATTCCAGCTGATCTTTTTTGGTAGATATTGGCATACTAATCCCTAAAGTCCACGTGGAACTGCAAGGGACTCAGAATATCACTTTCAAAAGGAAGAAATGCAGTCTTAATAAAGAACAATCAAGTTGCAGAACTCACATTTCTAGATTTCAAAACTTATAAAACTTCAATAATCAAAACAGTGTAAAACTAGCATAAGGACAGATATAAAAACCAAAAGAATACAACAGAAAACTTAGATATAAAACCTTATATATAGGGTTCAAATGATTCCTTGTAAGGGTGTCAGATATTCAATGGAAGAATTGTTTTTTCAACAAATGATGCTGAGATAACTAGATATCCACATGCAAAAGAATCAAGTTGCTCTCTTACCTCATACCATATATAAAATTCAACTCAAATAGCTCAAAGATCTGTAAGTAAGGGTTAAACTATAAAACTCTTATAAGTGGATTAGGGAATGGTTTCTTAGGTATTACACCAAAAGCAAAAGTAACAAAATAAATTAAATGAACATCAAAATCTTAAAAATGTGTTCTACAACAACTACTACCTTAGACAAACCACAGAATGGGGGGAAAATTGCGAATTATATTGATAAGAGATTTGTACTGAGAATAGAAAAAGGCTTACAACAACAATAAAAAGATAAGCAAGTGATCTGAATACAATTTCACCAAAGATGATATACAAATGGCCAATAAGAACATGAAAAGCTTCTCAACAGCATGAGCCATGAGGGAAACACATACCACAACCACAGTGGTGGCTATAATAACCCACTAGGATGGCTATAATAAAACAGATAAGTGTTGGCAAGTATGACGAGGAACTGGAGCCCTCATATGCTGCTGTGGGAATGTTAAATGAAAACAGTTTGTTAGATCCAACAACAGTTAAATATACTGTAGTTAGATATACGACCCAGAAATTTTATTTTTAGGTATCTATACAAGAGAAAGAAAACCTCTGTCCCCATCAAAACTTATACACATATGAAGGTTTATAGCAGCATTATCCATAATAGTAAAAAGGTAGAAATAACCCACATGTCCATTAACTGACAAATGGATTAAAAATTTTTCTACATCCACATGAGTATTACTCAGCCATGAAAAGAAATGAAATACTGACACATACTACTACAACACAGATGAATCTTAAAACTATGCTAAAAGAAGCCAGTCACAAAAAAAAAACCATGTTATATGATTTAATTTTTAAGAAATGTCCAGTATAGGTGATTTTAGAAGCAGCATATCAGTGGTTAAGTAGGGCTGCAGGGTAAGGTGGGTAGAAGTGGGAAGGAAAGACAAGTAAAGGAGGCAGGGGTGTTAGGAGGTGAGAGCTAACAGATATAGGTTCTTTTTTTAGATGATGAAAATGTTTTAAAATTGACTTGGTGATGGATACAACAACACTGTATAAACCAACAGCCAATAAACTGTACGATTTAAATGGGTAAACTGATACGTGAATTAATCTTTAAAAAAAAGGTTATTTAAAGAAAGGCAGAGATTAAAGATATTGTCAGAGAAACAAGAACTGAAAGATATTTTTTTTGCAACAAACCTTCAAGAACCATGAAGGATCTGAAATTTTGCCTATATGCAATCTACAAGGTTAGCTTTCAACATTTTCATCAACATAGCAAAATATAAAACTCCTCATCAGAGAAAAAATACTTATTACCTGAGCCCCAATTCCTATCACGCAACAGGAACAGGGCCAGGTGACATGGCTCACAAAGCAGGTCACATTATAGAAGGGGAATCCTTGGCTTGGGGAACCAAATCTCTGTGATGGTCACTTAGCATGTCAGTCCCATTTCCATCACCCAAAGTTGTGAGCAAAACTACCCTAAGTTTTAAGGGAGATACTACCATCTTTGTCTCCAGGAAGGGTTGTTTGCTGCTCCAACATTATTGAAAAGATAATGCAGAACTAATGCAGTCAGTTTCTACTCCCAAATCATACAAAAATGTGAGATACTCTTTAGAATTGTCTCCAAACAACATCCATCCCTTTTATCTACATTGTGTTGGCTTCTGAAAAATTTCCTTGAGTATACGACTCCATCAGTTACTCTCATCAATCTGACCAGAGGTTGGTACCAAATCCATTCAACTTGTCTCACACTACATTTAACTAAAGCTACTATCAACAGGGCTCTCAGCATCAGGATAAGCCACACCCTAAAGTTTAAATTATGTCTCTCAGTGTCCTGGACCCAGTTGGCTGAAAAAAATCCCATAAGCCATCAGGGTCTATCTCACAAAGCCAGATGGCTTTCAACGTTAAGTGTTTGATTTGACTTTTTCTCTTGCTCTGGGGCAGGTACAAAAGAATGCATTAGTAACTGCACGAACTCTGTCTTGACCCACAGGAAAGAAATCCAGAGTAATGCCGTCATCCATAAAACCCTGGCCAGTGAGCTAGGGCTAACCTGAATATCTTTTAGAGCTGAGGTGTTTTCATAACTTCAGAGGAAGTAAGTGACAAAGTTCCTACCACCTTTTCTATGGCTCTCATATGTATACACAACTGTGAAACTTATATATACAGTAAGGCAATTATTATTCTAAAAACTTGCCCAAAGAAATTGAGATTTGCTTCATTTTGGAAAGATTGACACAGTCTTATGAGGACTATTATCAGTGTTTCTCAACCACCAGTCCGCAGAATGGTCTGCCAGAAATTTCATGCCTGTCCAAGAAAGAGTTAACCACCCTGATGCTGTATGAAAATTACAGACCCAATGATCTTAGTCAAATTCACTTATGCTCAGGGTGATTTCTGCCTTAGTGGTCCCTGAAATAATTCTATTTCACCATTCCCCAACCACTGGACAATATGACCAGTGGATTATTCTTCCTTAAACATTTTAAGGTCTTTGATGATCATACTTAAAGGGCAAGCCACCACATTTGTGGGACAAAGACATGTTAATTTAATATCTGGTTTTCATGGAAATACAATCCGAATGGTGCCCATGTTGGTCCAGGAAAGTATTGTTTACAGCAACTACTGGGGTTCCCTTAAGTGGGCCCTCTTTAATGGGGGCAGAGAATGATAGTGCCAACAACAGTTTTCCAGCCGGCTGCCGAGTTTAAGATCTACAGCTCAGTTCAAGTAACTGCCTTGTCCTTGTTTCTGGAGAGACAACCTTCTTACACCGTATATGAGAATAAACTTAAAATGGATTAAAGACTTAACTATAAGACTAGAAACCATGCCTGACCAGGCAGTGGTGCAGTGGATAGAGCATTGGACTGGGACGCGGAGGACCTAGGTTTGAAACCTCAAGGTTTCCAGCTTGAGCATGGGTTCATCCAGCTTGAGCATGGGTTCATCCAGCTTGAGCGTGGGGTCGCTGGCTTGAGCAAGGGGTCACTCACTCTGCTACAGCCTCCCAGTCAAGGCACATATGAGAAAGTAATCAATGAACAACTGAGGTGCCAAAATGAAGAATTAATGCTTCTCATCTCTCTCCCTTCCTATCTGTCCCTCTCTTTAACTCTCCTCTCCCTGTCTCTGTCAAAACAATACTAGAAACCATAAAATTCCTAAAGGAGAACATAGGCAGTAAACTCTTAGACATTTCTCTTAGTAATACTTTTTTCTGTTATATCTCCTCTGGGAAGGAAAACAAGAGGAAAAACAATAAACAAATGGGACAACATCAAACTCAAGTGTTTACATAGCAAAGGGAACCATGACAAAACAAAGACAACCATTGGAAGAAGCTATTTTCCAGTGATACATCCTATATCCAAATTTATAAAGAACTGATAAAACTCAACAGCAAAAACAAACAAAAACAATCCAATTAAAAAATGGGCAGAGAACCTATGAATAAAAACTTCTCCAAAGAAGACACACAGCCTGACCGGGCAGTGGCGCAGTGGATGAAGTGTTGAACTGGGATGCGGAGGACCCAGGTTTGAGACCCTGAGGTAGCCAGCTTGAGCGCGGGCTCATCTGGTTTGAGCAAAAGCTCGCCAGCTTGGACCCAAGGTCGCTGGCTCAAGCAAGGGATTACTCAGTCTGCTGAAGGCCCGTGGTCAGCACATATGAGAAAGCAATCAATGAACAACTAAGGTGTTGCAACAAAAACTGATTATGTTTCTCATCTCTCTCCGTTCCTGTCTGTCTGTCCCTATCTATCCCTCTCTCTGCCCCCGTAAAAAAAAAACAAAAACAGGACACAAATAGCCAATAGACCAGTGGTTCTTAACCTTTTTTGAGGTACCAAACCCACCAGTTTCATATGCGCATTCACCGAACCCTTCTTTAGTGATAAATAAAATATGATTGTTTTTTTCCAAATTCAAGACATAGGTATATGTTTTTTAACTGGTGCACAAAATGAGCCGTGCATGAACATCACCTTGCTCAAAGAACAAAACCAACAAAGTGCATGAACTCACAACAAATTACGGTATTACTTTATTCTGGCCTCTGCGGCAGAGGCTTCTCTGAACCCCTGAGACCGACTCATCGAACCCCTAGGGTTCGACAGAACCCAGGTTAAGAACCACTGCAATAGACATACAATATAAAAATGCTTAAGGTCACTAATCATCAGAGAAATGTCAATTAAAACCACCACCAGGTATCAGCCCACACCTGTCAGAATGGCTATCATTGATAAGTCAACTAACAAGTGCTGGCCAGTGTGCAGAGAATGGATGGTGGGAATGCAGATTGCTATAGCCACTGTGGAAAGTAATATGGCGTTACCTCAAAAAATTAAAAATAGAATTGCTTTATGACCCAGTGATTCCACTTCTGGGAATATATACAAAGAAACCTGAAACACTAATTTGAAAGAATATATGCACCTCTATGTTCACTACAGGTTATTTACAATAGCCAAGATTTGAAAGCAGCCCAAGTGCTCAACAGTAGATGAATGGATTTTGTAAAAGCTGTAGAATACTACTTAACCATGAAAAAGAACATCCTACCTTTTGCAATGGCATAAATGGACCTCGAGAGTATTATGCTAAGTGAAATAAGCCAGACAGAGAAAGACAAGTACCATACAAAATGAACTAACAAGCAAAAAAATAAATAAAAATCATATGATCATCTCAATAGATGCATAAAAGGCATTTGACAAAATATAACATCCTTTCATGATAAAAATTCTCAACAAAGTAGAAATAGAAGAAACATATCTCAACATAATAAAGGCTATATATGTCAATTCACACAACTTATTACCATAAAAACATAAATACCCAATTAAAAATGGGCAAAGAACTTGAGCGGGCATTTCCCCAAAGAGAACATTCACATAGCTACAGACATTTGGAAAGATGCTCAACATCGTCACTAATCACCAGGGAAATGTAAATCAAAACATCAATGAGAGCCCTGGCCAGGTAGTTCAGTTGAATGGACTGTTGTCCTGATATGGCAAAGTTGTGGGTACAATCCCTGGTCAGGGAACATACAACAATCAACCAAGGTGTCTGACCAGTGGTGGCACAGTGGATAGAGCATCAACCTGGGATGATGAGGTCCCAGGTTTGAAACCCCAAGGTTGCCGGCTTGAGGGTGGGTTCATCTGGCTTGAATGTAGGCTCACCAGTTTCAATATGGCATAATTGACATGATCTCATGATTCCTGGCTTAAGCAAGAAGTCACTGGCTTGTCTGGAGCCTGCACTGCCCCTGCCCCATCAAGGCATGTATGAGAAGCAATCGGTGAACAACTAAAGTGACATAACAAGTTGATGTTTCTCATGTCTCTCCCTCTCGCAAAAACATCAACCAAGGAATGCATGAATAAATGAAACGAACTGATGTTTCTCTCTCTTAAAATCAATTTAAAAATATATGAATGAGATTATCACCTCACACCCGTCAGAACAGTTATTATAAATAAGACAACAAAGAACATGTGATGGTGAAAATGTGGAGAAAGGGAACAACCTTCATGTTGTTCCAGAGAAGTATGGGGCCGCATGCCGAGAAGGACGTTTCATCCTTGGCTCCTGCACGGCCAGGTGCAGCAGTGGAGGATAAAACATTTGCTGTAGTGTAGACATTCTGTGCCAGAGGTCTGTAGGCCAAAACAACAGAACTCTGGCACAGATCATCTAGTTCTGGGAATTCTGGTTAGGCCGTTTTTCTCAAAGTGACACACCTCCCGAGTTATGCTTGTTTTTTTTTGGCGAATTTTGACACACCAAGCTCAAAAGATTGCCCCATCACTGGCCTAGAAGGTACTATACTAAATAAAATAAGTCAGAGAAAGACAAATACTGTATTATTTCACTTGTATGTGGAATCTAAAAGAAAAAAATGAATAAACAAAATAAGATAGAAACAAATGACACTGAAAACAAGTAGATGGCTGCCAAAAGGGAGGGGTGAGGGATGAAAAATTTTAAAATAAAAATTTAATAATGACAATTTAAACTAGCCATATTGATAAATGTAAGTAGACTAAACCAACAAAGTATAAAATATAATCGTTGACAGAATTCTATATTATTACATATTCATCAATATACTCTTGAAGCAGGTTAGAACTAAGGAATAGGAATTTTCAATGGCCATGATTTCCAAAGTACTAAATGTTAACTTTCTTATTCATTTTAGAGAGGGGGATAAAGGAAGGAGAGAAGGGGGGAAAGAGAGAGAAGAGAGAAGGGGGTAGGAGCAGGTAGCATCAACTCCCTTATGTGCCTTGACCAGGCAAGCCCAGAGTTTCGAAATGGCCACCTCAGAGTTCCAGGTCCACACTTGATCCACTGCGCCACTACAGGTCAGGTTTGGTAAGTTAACTTTCTAAACAAAAGCAAAGGAGAAGTGCTATGATTTAGATTAACAGCAACTGTGAATTTCTGTTATCTTCTTCCTCCCCAACATGAGACTGAGAATACTATATATATATACATCAATTAAATGGATTTTCACAATAATAAATTAATCATTATCTATCTATTTTTGCTTATGTGATTTTCACAAGTAAAATTGTATTGAAACCTTTTAAAGGATAAGCCATTTAGAAATTTTCTTTGGTGTTTTGTTCTGAATAAGAGCAGGATGGTATCTGGTACTAATGAAACCACTTGCTTCTTGCATACTTGACAAACAAATCACCAACTGAAACAACTTTATACATACATTGTATAAACAAGGGTGAATCTGAACTTTTTCTGCAAAACTGTTCAACTGGGGGAAAAAAAAACTATAAAAACACAGTTCATAACAAATGTATTATCCTTAAGATACATAAAAATAAATTATTTATTTTTCACTGACAGCACAAACCAAAAATGCTAAATAGAGAGCTCGAAGAAATAATAAAGAAATTCCTGTTCTGAATCAGAATGCTTGCTATAATGCTTTACTGTCTGGCTTTATTAAATGGGTCGAGACAAAGATAAAACTGTTCAGGAACTGAAAATAGATAAACTAAGATTTCTGAGTTAGGAATATTCTATCTAGTTCTATTTTCATAACAAAACAGTAAAGGTAGAAACTGTACTGCTATTGGCAAGTCTCCTTATGTTTTCTATAAAAACCTTGCCAAAATAGCTTGACCAGGCGGTGGCGCAGTGGATGGAGTGTTGAACTGGGATGCGGAGGACCCAGTTTTGAGACCCTGAGGTAGCCAGCTTGAGCGCGGGCTCATTTGGTTTGAGCAAAAGCTCGCCAGCTTGGACCCAAGGTCGCTGGCTCCAGCAAGGGGTTGCTCGGTCTGCTGAAGGCCCGTGGTCAAGGCACATGTGAGAAAGCAATCAATGAACAACTAATATGTAGCAACGGCAGTGGAAAACTAATGATTGATGCTTCTCACCTCCCTCCGTTCCTGTCTGTCTGTCCCTATCTATGCCTCTCTCTAACTCTCTCTCTGTCCCCCCCAAAAAAAAACCTTGCCAAAATTTTCACTTTCAAACCTAAACGTTTGATTTTAAAAAGCCAAACTTAAATGCCAAGAACGCCAAAAGTGCATTAAATAAGTTATATACCAGGTACATAGTAATCACTCAGTAAAAGTAACATTTGTGACAGATTACATGATACAGTTTGATAAAAATCTTTCTCATAAATTATAAGCTAACTGATGGACAGGGTACCTTGGTATTGAAAACCTCTGCTCAGTCCTGCTAACAGGAATGAATACATTCACCAGAGGGATAAAACCCACTCTAGGGTGAAATGTAGCAAAGCTGTTACACAGTCCAGAAAAGTCTATTAAAACAGGAATACACTTGCACACATATATTCTGATCTATTACAAACAAATGAACCATTTAGGAACCAGAATATAATTGCTTTGGCCAGAAAGCAAAATTCTCAACTCCTGCAGAGTTCCCAAGTGATGTTTTTTTGTTTTTGTTTTACACAGAGACAGACAAGAGTCAGAGAGAGGGAGGGATAGATACGGACAGACAGACAGGAATGAAGAGAGATGAGAAGCATCAATCATCAGTTTTTCGTTTTGACACCTTAGTTGTTCATTGATTACTTTCTCATATATGCCTTGAACACGGGCCTTCAGCAGACCGAGTAACCCCTTGCCCGAGGCAGCGGCCTTGGACTCAGGCTGGTGAGCTTTTGCTCAAACCAGATGAGCCCACGCTCAAGCTGGCAACCTTGGGGTCTCGAACCTGGGACATTCAGCATCCCAGTCCAACGTTCTATCCACTGCGCCACTGCCTGGTCAGGCCCAAGTGATGTTATAGAATCCATTTTTCCAGCTATCACACACAACATAAGGCTCCCAGCACTATCTGTCATAATGCCAATGAGGAACACTAGGGGTCAGTGCAAAAAGGTAATGGAAACTTTTCAGCATAACATGAACATTAAGACAGCGCGAGTTACACCAGTGGTGCCAAGTAGTTTTTGTGACAGAGCATCCCTTTACAGTACAGCCAAAAAGCCTCTTAAAGGAGATGAATTAGGGTGAAGAGAACACTAACAAATATAATTTTCACACAAACTCCCCGCAAACTAGGGACTATCATGGAAGCGTTAGCAGATATTTGCAGACTAAGTCTGACACACTAGCTTTGAAATCTGCAAGTAAGAGTTCTGATCTCAAGACATTGAGAGTCTGGCTGGGGGTCCTTGAACCAGACAGTGATCCTAAAATCCAGTTCTGCTCATCACAATCAATAAACCAATTCTACCAATGTGTATGGAGTCCCTACAACATATTATAGGCTTCTGCTTTTGCTGAGACTATTATTTTGGGAGTTACATTCAAATGAAAGGAATCAGACAAAGTGAACGTGGAATATAATTAATATATACAATTGGTAAGAGAAAAACCCCAGGAAGAGGACAGGGTAGTAGCAGAAAGACTGCTCAGGAGATGAGCTATGTGGATACATAAAAGGACACTCAGCCAGAGAGAATAACTGTCACAAACCGTAAAAGGCAAGAGTGTGCCTGGAGTGTGCATGAGGACTAGTAAGAAGGCTGGGGAGGCTCAAGTGCAGTTAACAGGGAAAGAACGGGAAAAGACTCGGTCAGGACAGTAGCAGGGCGGGCAGGTGGAGGTTATTTTGTTCATTGTGGCCATACCATATTTGAGTTGTGCTCTCAATAACATGGAAGGCACAGAAAGGTTTTGGGCAGAAGAATGATATCTGTTTTACATTTCAGAAAATATGACTAGCTACTTTGTGGAATTAGAAAGAACAACTGACAGAGTGGTGATGTGTAGAGATGGTGGAATCTATTTTAAAGGAGTACTAACAAGATTTCTTGATAAATTGAATACAAAATATAAGAGAAAACAAAGAATGAAGACTAACCAAGATATTTGGCCTGATACTCAGAAAGATAGAGTTCACATATACGGGATGTAAGAAGATAAAAAAGTTCATTATTAAACACATTAAGAGATATGACTCAAACATCTGGAATGTGGGCTAAAGATAGAAATTTGAAATCTGTAAGCATTAGAAATCATTAAATCCATGAGATAATGAATGGAATTAAGCAAGAACAAAGAAAGGAGTCTAAAGATGACCCCCAAGATCAACATTTAGAAAATAGAATGAACAGGAGAATCCAGCAGAGATTATAGAGAAAGAGTAGGGAGTGATGTTTGAATGGGAACCAAGAAAGTGATATCTCAGAAGCCAAGTATTTTAAAGGGAAGGTCAGTTCATCATGTCTAATGATCTTAACAGATCAAGTTAGAAGAGTGGTACTTCAGCTATGGAGGAAAGAAAAGGTTGACAATCAGTTTCACTGAAAAGACAACTATAAAATTTGACAAAGATATCAAAAATAACTATACTTCTCACAAAAATTAGGGGATATTTCAAAATAAATATGACACTATAAAATATCCCCTAATTTTTGTGAGCAGTATATTTCAGGGCTCTGGAAACCCAACAAAGGCACGGAAAAAGGCAAATATATAGATTGAGAGGCATAGATAGATTCATTTAAAAGCAACTGCTGAACTTTGGGTAATAACAGTGGAAGTCGGCAGTCTTGCCATTTGGGGAACACCACTGACAGCTGGTATACCACCCCCATTCACTATAAATGTTAAAAATTAAGTATCCTCTACCCACCAAGATTAAAATGTATCACTCCATTTTTCTTTTTATTCAATCACAGAGGTTTCTCTTCCTTGCCCTCTCCTGTTTCTTTAATCTATCACCAATGGATTTCATGAAACCTTGCTTACATTCTCTCCTTTGATTTCAAAATCATAAAAAGAACTACAAAACCCATTTGCAACCAACAGTCCAAGGACCAGTGCCAGTCTGCTCTATAAACTTCATACAACATCAGAGTTGTCAACTCCTTTGCAGACTGGCACAAAATTTTAGGTGGACCAGTCCAGCGGTTGCAAATCACTGCTCTAGAGCATTTTCTCAATCACTGAGGGCCTGCTTCCTGGCATGTCTGCAGTTTGGTTCAAATAAACTCTTATTAAATTTTCTAAAGGTCAACAAGCCTCATGATCATCTCAACAGCTACAGATAAACATCTGACAAATACAATTTTAGGATAAAAAATCTAGACATATGAGGAAACTTTCTCAACTTGACAAGAAAATCTACAAAACAGCTAATACCACAGTTAATGTGAAAGGCTGAAGATATTCCCTTAACTACCTAGAAACAAGATGTACTTCCTTAGCACTCCTATTGCCCATCATACTGTAGGTTCTATGAACCACAAAAAGACAAACAAATATAGACTAGAAAGGAAAAAGTAAAACTGTCTTTATTTGCAGATGATATAATCAAATATGCAGGAAAAAACTTAAGAATCTACAAAATAACTATGCAAATTAATAAATAAATGAGTTTAGTTAAGGTTGAAAGATATAAGACAAACATATAAAAGTCAACTCCATTTCTATATACTAACAGTAGATGATCCAAAAATGAAAAAAAGCTATCCCATTCAAAATATCAAAAATGATAACGTAGCAATCAATTTAATGAAAGAAGTTCCAGATTGGACCTGGCCGGTTGGCTCAGTGGTAAAGCATCGGCCCGGCGTGTGAAGTCCTGGGTTTGATTCCTGACCAAGGCATACAAGAGAAGCGTCCATCTGCTTCTCCACCCTTCCCTCTCTCCTTTCTCTCTGTCTTTCTTCCCCTCCCACAGCCAATGCTCCACTGGAGCAAAGTTGGCCGAGGTGCTGAGGATGGCTCCATGGCCTCTGTTGCAACAAAGCAACGGACCAGATGGGCAGAGCATCACCCCTGGTGGGCAATCCAGGTGGATCCCAATTGGGCACGAGCAAGAGTGTCTCTCTGCCTCTCACTTCAGAAAAATAAGGGGGGGAGGTAAGGAAGAAGTGAGTTCCAGATTTTTCAACTGAAAACTTCAAAACAGCCTGACCAGGCGGTGGTGCAGTGGATAGAGCTTCAGAGTGTGACGCACGAGACCCAGGTTTGAAACCCCGATGTTGCTGGCTTAAAGACAGGGTCACTGGCTTGAGCATGGGTTCATGGACATGACACCATGGTTGCTGGCTTGAAGCCCAAAGTCTCTGGCTTGAGCAAGGGGTCCCTTTTTTTTGCTGTAGCCTCCCAGCTAAGGCACATATGAGAAAGCAATGAACAACTAAAGTGCCGCAATGAAGAATTAATTGATGCTTATCTCTCTCCCTTCCCGTCTCTCTCTCTCTCTTTCCACAAAAAAGAAACCTTCAAAACATTACTGAAAGATCTGAATAAGCAGGGTCTGTGGGCTTTCACTTGAGGGAGCTGCATAGATCTAGTGTGGTGGGTCCTACTGTGCACAGTGGTAGAGACAACTAGTACTGTGGGTATGTTGGAAGCAGGGAGAGGAAGGAGTTTAAGGCTGACGATTACAGGGATATAAAAGAATCTCAAATGTTTTGTACACATATACAATGAGGTATGAGATCATGATGTTGCCTGTCATTTGTGACTAGTCCCTAACTGCAAGGTTACTGATTCTGGGTAAGTAAGCCACAGGGTTTGTGTCCTTGAAACATTTCTTCAGATTCTTTGTTTCCAGCTGTTTTCTCTTAGACCAAATCCACAGGTAACATTCTGGAGCAGGATACCACTCTAAAGCAGTACTAACAGTTAAGGTTGCTCAGAAGATAAGCATTAACCATACAAATACAGTCTGGCAATAAAACTGGAAAACAGCACTGTTTGATTTTATAAAATCAGCATATTGACACAGGCCTGACTTGTCCATGCATCAGCCTCAAATTCTTTCTTCGAGTTGAAGTAATCTGATTTCACTTTTTTATTTTGCTCACCTACAGAACTAAAATCATCCTAAAACTAGACTCTTGTTTTAAAAAAGGACTGAATATGTTTTCTATGAAACCAAAAGAAAATTTATGTATTTTTATTTTTGTTTATATCCAGAAGCAAGCAATTCCTGGCTGTGAGTCCTGCTTTACCATTTTCACCCTCTTTGCTCTGGTAACTAATGTACTGATGTAACACTGCAGTTGCAAAGAGATATATACTCCAGTGTTTGCCTTGGGGGAGGGGGGCATGAGAAGCATCATGAAGGGAGATGAGAAGCATCAATTCTTCACTGGGGCACCTTAGTTATTCACTGATTGCTTTCTCCTTTGTGCCTTGACCTGGGGCGTGGGTGGGGGGTGGTGGGGTCCAGGCGAGTCAGTGACCCATTGCTCAACCCAGCTACCCCCATGCTCAAGCCAGCAACCTTGGGGTTTCAAACCTGGATCTTCAGTGTCCTGGGCCAATGCTCTATCCACTGCACCACCACCTAGTCAGGCCAGTGCTTGCTTTTTAATAATGTCTTCAAAGTGTCTATTTTATAAGGAGTTATTTCCTACTAGATAGCTTTCCCTTGCTTCACCTATAAGCAGTTTTCACTAGCCTCCCCCAAAAAGAGGTGTCTATAATCTGACTGTCTACATAGTGATCAACCTGAATATTCTGTCATACCTGATTCAGGTATTTCTAAATGAAAAAAACAATAGAACACAATTGATAATGAGCAACCCTCCAAAATCCCATCTCCTGTCCACTCCTTCAGGTAACCATTATTCCAAATCTGATGTTTATCAGTCTCGTATGTCTTTGAAAAAGTGTACTACTTATGCTTGTATAGCTCTATTAACATACAAAATTGACCCTTGAACAACACAGGTTTGAACTGTTTAGGTCCACTCAGATGCAGATTTTTACCTCCCAGTAAATACCTGTACTGTTTCCCAACCACAGTTGGGAGTCAACAGATATAAAGGGCCAAATATATGCATTGATCTATGCCATTTTATAGAGGGGGCTTTAAGCATCTGAGCATTTTGGTATTGGTCGGGAGGAGGAATCAGAGCCCCTAACCCCCATGTTATTCAAGAGTCAACTAGACAATCATTTTACATGGCTTCAAATTTTGTCATTTTTACCATTTTCAATGTTTCTGAAACCAATCCATATTCATAAATGTAGATCTAGTTCATTCAGTATAAAGGTTGTACAATATTCCACAATGAATAAAACATTCACTGATTTATTCACTCTTATGCTGATGGTCACTGAGTTGCTTCCAATTTTTCTCTAATACAAAGTATAATTCAATAAATAAACTTGTTGACAACTCTATGCACATGACTACTTCATGTACTTCTAGAAGAAAATATGCGAAATCAGATAGACGGTTCAAGCACCTACAACTTAATTAAATATCAAATTGTTACCTAAAGTGGTTATCCATTCACACTCCCAAAAGCAGTTATTTCTTCACAGTCTTATCAACAAACTAATATTTTTAAGTCTAACTGGTATAAAATAGCAACTTGTTTTTAAAATTCCTCAATAACTGGTGAAAACAAAATTCTTTTAAAATACATATTCCAAGCCCTTGGCCTGAAAGCTCACAGTTAGTTAGAACATCATCCCAATATGACAAGGCTGTGGGTTCAATTTCCAGTCAGGGTACATACAACAAATTCATAAATAAGTGGAACAACAAATCAGTGTCTCTCTCTCCTTTCTACTCTTCTCTAAAATCAATAAAAAAGAAATAAAATAAAAAAATATTTTATTCCTGTTTCAGTTTTCTTTTCTGTGAACCGATTTATATCATTTGCTTATTCTGTGAATTATCTATTTCAATTTGTATAAGTTGACCTTTATAACAGTTTTTTGTTTAACTTGGGCTAAATTCAGTTTCTTTTTTATGATTTTTAAATGCTTTAAAAAAATTATTCCCTTACCCAAATCCTTTTTATAAAATTATTTATTGATTTTAGAAAGAAAGGAAGGAACAGAAACATCAATCTGTTTCTGCGTGTGCCCTGACCAGGGGATAGAAGCAGCAATCTTTGTGTATTGGGACAATCTCTAACCAACTGTGTTATATGGCCAGGGCATCGTCCCCAAATCTTAAAGATTGTTGTTAATACACAGGGAAATAATTTTTGCACGGTTCTAAGACAGAAAATCTAATTTTGTTTCTCCCTCAGATGGAAAATTAAATATCTTAGCACTATTACCTAAAGAGCCCTCCTTTCAGTTATCTACATATGAATCACTTTTATGTTCTACTTGTTCCCAACATCAATAACACACTCCCTATAATGGCCTTATAATAAACACTTGGATAAATTAAGTCATTCCACCTTGTTCTATTTGAAAACATTCTTCGCTACTCCTGGCAAAGTGTTCTCCTATGAGTTAACAAAACCAACTTGTGTCATACATACTTGTGTCTAAAGGGGGGGTAGGGAGAGACAGCAAAAACAAGAATAAGCAGCATACTTTTGGATTTTTATGGAAACAATTCCAAATTTATATTTGGGAGAAATGGACATTATAATAATAAGCCCTCCCATCCATAAACATGAAACTCTCCATTTATTTGGTTCTCTTCCATTTCCTTCAATAAAGCTTTATAATTCCATAAATGTTTGCATATTTTGACTTGTAAGTATATGTTTTTAGTATTGTTGCTACTGTAAATATTTTAAATGATATATTCATAGGGGTACTGATATAGAAACACAGCTGATTATCTGCTTGTGTTGTAAAGAACCTTATGATCTCTTAAGATCTAAAAATTTGTAGTTCCTATGCAATTGTATCTGTGCAGATGAAAGCTTTGCTTTTCACTTTCCAGCATACATCTTTTGTTCCCAATTAAAAAAAAATACTTCTAACATTCCATTATTATCTTTAGAGTAAGTTTCAGTAGATAAGCTTTTATCACTAATTTTTAAGGGTTTTTAATCAAGAAACAATGGTAAATTTTAAGTCTCTTACTGAGATGTTTGTATTAATGTTGTAGATTACATTACATTTTCATTATTGAATGATCTTTTGCATTCCTTAATATATCTATTTTGATCATAATCTTTTTATTAATACACTGAATTTTTGTTCATGTTTTTGTGTCTATTTTCAAAGATATTACACCTTAATCTATCATTCAACCTTAACATCACTAAAAGTGGGACCATCAGAAATCACGTGCCTCCTGAGATGATGTAAAATGAAGGACACAATACTATCTCTTACGTATTCTTGCAAAAACTGACTAAACTGAATCTAACAAGCCTCTACACATCTAGTACAACTGTGTCAATCATGTGCTGCTGCTTAACAATGGAGCTATGTTGAGAATTAAGCCACAAGGCGATTCTGTCCCCGTGTGCACATCACAGAGAGCACTTAAAAAACTAGATGGTACAGCCTACTACACATCCAGGATATATGGTATGGTCTATTGTTCCCAGGTTACAAACCTGTTCAACATGTTACTGTGTAAAACAACACTAAATTAAATCAAGCACAACAGAAAATAATGTATCATAAACATGAGGAAGATGAGGCCTCCCTCTGCTGGCATAACAGCATACTGCTTTACAGGAAACACTTATTTTCTAAGTTGAGAGCACATTCTAAAATAATGACAAATAGTAAACACACAAACCAGTAACAGTCATTAACTATCCATTACCAAATATTATGTACTGTACATAACTGTATGTACTGCGTACAATTTTATGTACTATACTTTTATATGACAGCAGTGCAGGTTTGTTTATACGCATATCACCAAAAACATGTTAGTAATGTGTTATATTATGACAGTTATGATGGCTACAGCATCCCCAGGCAACAGGAATTTTTTAGCTCCGCTATAATATTATGGAAACACAGTCATATATGTGGTCCATTGATGACTGAAGCATCGTTATGCAGTGCCTGACTGTAATTATCAATTTGAAGTAAACACAAGGGATAGAATAACAAGTTAAATGATACAATGATGTAGTCAGTGAGACCAAACTTGGACAATTTTACAAAACAAATGATCTAGTTCCATGTTTTTACTGTATCTTTCCTACGTTTAGCTATGTTTAGATACATAGTCCACTGTGTCACAACTGCCTATAAAAGTAGTCGGCAAACTCATCAGTCAACAGAGCCAAATATCCACAGTACAACAATTGAAATTTCTTTTGAGAGCCAAATTTTTTACACTTAAACCATATAGATAGGTACATTCCTTATTGAGGGGCCCGCATGTGGTATTTTGTGTAAGAGCCACACTCAAGGGGCCCAAGAGCCGCATGGGGCTCCCGAGCTGTGGTTTGCCGATCACTGGCCAAGAGTATTCAATACCATACGTGCTGTGCAGATCTGTAGCCTAGAGGCAACAGGCTATAACCTATAGCCTAGATCAGGGGTCCACAAACTAAGTCCTGGGGCCGCATGCGGCCCCCTGAGGCCATTTATCCACCCCCACCGCACTTCCAGAAGGGGCACCTCTGTCATTGGTGGTCAGTGAGAGGAGCACAGGATGCATCCGCACCCATAGCTCCCATTGAAAACTGGTCAGTTTGTTGATTTAAATTTACTTATTCTTTATTTTAAATATTTGTATTTGTTCCCGTTTTGGTTTTTTTTTTTACTTTAAAATAAGATATGTGTAGTGTGCATAGGAATTTATTCATAGTTTTTTTTTTTTATATAGTCTGGCCCTCCAACGGTCTGAGGGACAGTGAACTGGCCCCTGTGTAAAAACTTTGGGGATCCCTGGCTTAGATGTATAAGTTAGTTGGCTTTACGATCTAGGTTTGTGTGAGAACACTCCATAATGTTCCCACAACAATGCCATCACACCCCCATCATTAAGCAATGCATAAGACTACATATAAAATTTAAATCCCTTTCTTTGAACTTTTGGTAGAACACATCAGTGAATTATCTTGCCCTGGTACCAGGGTTGGGTGTGGGTCTACAGACTGTTAACTGATTTGATTTCTTTAATGGTTACCTATCCTTCTTGAGTCAATCTAGGGAAGTTATATATTTTCTAGGAAACTGTATTATAAAGTAAAAAAAAATAAAGTTAAGATAGTAAATATATAAAATGAAGTCACTTCGACTAAGCTGCTAAAATTATTACTATTATGAGTGCATGAGGAAAGACTCCATTCTTGTTCTAACTAGCCTGGGAACTTAAAACTTTTTTGAACTTTTCAATGCTGTACTAATGCCTAGATCCGTGATGAAGAACCTATGACACACGTATCAACACTGATATGCATAGCCATTTTCGATGACACATGGCCGCATACTAGAGAAGTATGGGGCCGCATGCCGAGAAGGACGTTTCATCCACGGCTCCTGCACGGCCAGGTGCAGAAGCGGAAAATAAAACATTTGCTGTAGTGTAGACACTCTGTGCCAGAAGTCTGTAGGCCAAAACATTTTTGTTATTTAAACTATAAATATCGCGAAATTACAGTTTTTTTCTTGAAGTGACACACCACCCGAGGTATGCTCGGTATTTTGGCAAATTTTGACACACCAAGCTCAAAAGATTGCCCATCACTGGCATAGATATACATTTGAAGCTACAGATAACCCTCAGATTACCCCCGAAGGACTCACATATATGTCTATCTGACTCCATTATCCAGATTGCTTGACATCTGACCGATAACCACCCTGGACCAATCTTAGGGCTAAAAATACAGGACTGATTATTCTCAAGAATATACTTTATACTATAAAAACTTAACTTTTCATTCTTTTTTTGAACAATTCTGGGTTTTTGCCTTGCTGTGCGTTCCCAGTTTCCAAACTCCAAGACCCTTGAATAATTTTTTTTTTAATTTTTATTTTATTTATTCATTTTAGGGAGGAGACACAGAGAGAGAGAGAGAGAGAGAGAGAGAGAGAGAGAGAGAGAGAGAAAGGGGGGAGGAGCTAGAAGCATCAACTCCCATATGTGCCTTGAACTGACCAGTGCAGGGTTTTGAACTGGCGACCTCAGTGTTCCCAGGTTGACGCTTTATCCACTGCGCCACCACAGGTCAGGCCCCTTGAATAAATTTTATCATGTATTTCTAGCTAAAGCTCTAGATTCCTTTTGAGCTCATTAACAAAAGTATTATAGCATCTCACACTTTTGGCACACACTGCCTATAGTTTTCTTACTTTTAAAATATACACTTATTGTACCTACAGATATGGTCTCCTACTTCTCATTCCTACTGCAATTTATTTCAATTATCTTTCTCATCCTTTATAAATTCTGTCAAATTTTGTGTCTTTTCATAAATTTTGGGCTTACGTCCTTGTTTTGGGGGTAATTTTCTATTCTTCATCATTCCTTTTTCTTCCAAATTTTCAAAAAGCACAAAATTGGAAATTCTGTTAATATTGCTAATATTTGATGTTTGTGGCTCACTGTGTACACAGCCTCTGGATATCTCTCTTCTATTTTAAAAGGCAGAGTTTATTAATGTTCCCTAGCTCAAACAAAAATCTAGCTATGCAAATCTTTTAACCTTTCTAATTTCTCTCGGCTCAATCTACTCGTTACATATGGAGGACTCCTTTAACAATTCCCACTGACTGTCGATTCGAAGTTAGATCAGCTGTCTTTATATTTAAAGCAATGTTACCTAAGGCAAAAAAGTTTTAAAATCTATTTTATCATTATATAGTGAGCATGTTTGTTCCTTTTTTGCCTTAAAATTATGTATTACCCACTGACAATCTCAGCCTTTTATCTGATATGCAGTCCCTTTTTATTTACTGTGACTATATATATGTGTTGATATTTTGACCATGTCATTCCATGTACCCTTCTATTGCTCTTTCCATCTTCTTTCCTATAATTTGTGTATTTTTAGTGGTTACCATTAAAGCTATAACATGCTTATGTTTTATAAAATCTAAAGTTATTTCATCCTCCTCAAAAAATAAAAGGCAAGAGAAAACATTACTCCTGATTACTTATATTCTTATTGTTGTTACAAATTTCAGTGTACCTACTTTACTATGACCAAAATTAGAAAGATTACTATTACTGTTATACAACTAATGTGTGTTTACCCTATTTCCAATTTCTTTGCTGTCCAATCACTTTTCATATTTCATGCCTTTCAGGGTTCAATTTATTCTTTTTAAAGAACACATTTTGATGATCCTTTTAGCAAGCATAGACCAGTGATAAAATTTTCAGTATTTGAGAGTGTCCATTTCAGTTCTTTAATGGTACTTTGCATTAGTAAAGTAGTGTAGATTGGAAGCTATTTTCTTAGCTGCATCTTCTGGCTTCAGTGATCTCTGTCCAAGTATATAGTCACAGAACTGTTGGTTCTTCACAGGTAATATATTTCTTCATCTCTGCATTCAAGATCTTCTATTTTGCCTCTGGTGTATTACAGTTTATTCTATCTAGGTCTGATTTAATTTTGCTTAGGTTTTAGAGTGATTCAATTTCAGGACTTCAAAAAAAGTCAATCATTGTATCTCGTTAGTCATTATCTTTTCCAGTATTGTTCCCCAGCCCCTCTGCCCTCTTCTGAAACACATATCTGACTTAGACTGACATTCTCTGACTTGAGGTGAGGTCTTGCAGCCCACGAGACAAAATAGTGGGATCCGAGTTTATCCCAATATCAACATTAAAAACCAAGTCAGTTTGAGATCAAATTCTGCACTGAATATTTAAATATTTTAATAGCTTATGAATATTGGCAAAAATGTTATTGTTCTCCTGACTAATTAGATGTCTAGACACAAAATGGCTTTCTGGGGAACAACCCTTCATAACCTCACACTTAATGAGAATTATCACTTTGCAACAGGAAGGGGTTGCATCAAAGTCAGGATCCTCTGTAGAAGAATACCACTAACTGTAAATAGTAATACCTAGTCGGCTGCTACTTCCTTTGGAATTCTTTATGAGAGTAAAATGGATTTTTCTAATCCAAAAATGATAAGGAATCACTTGACTCTCAATAAAGTAGTCCATCTGAGAAACTTCCATGCTCAAACCAATAGATACTAAATAGCTGAGAAGAACTACCAGATCTTCAGCACCAAAGTAAACCAGAGTTGCCAAAAATAATCTCAAGATTACTGCAACAAAACTTCTCTTTGAAGGTATAAATAATGAAATGGTTTAGGGATTATAAACCAAGAATGAACCAATTAAATGACTGTCCTGAAGTAAAACCTGTACAGTTAAGCACACTGCCTGATAGAAGTCATTCAAATGCATTAACTGGCCTGCCCCCCTGAATGTTTGCAACTCTAAGCTGATATAGTTGTAGAAGATACTGTTTTAACAGATATAATACTTATTATTTACTGTGGGTTTTACATTTACTGTATTTCCCCAAGTATAAGACATTCCCATGTATAAGACGCACCTTAATTTTGGGGCCCGGAATTTGAAAAACATGTACTACATAAAGTTATTGAACACAAGTTTTATTCAGCATAAAATTCATGCAACTCCTCATCACTGTCAAAACTCCCATAGGTTGTCCTCTTCTGTGTCTGATGACGAATCACTATCTTTATATATTGCCTCATCCTCAGTTCCATCTATGGCATTTGAAATGCCATACTTCTTAAACGACTTGACAATGATCTCAATCTTCATATTATCCCAGGATCTTTTCACCCAGGTACAAACTACTCCTATAGTTGGTTTCTTCACTCTTCCTGCTGGTGTAAAATTGTCCCCAGAAGACTTCATCTCTCACGGCAGCTTTGAAGGGTTAATGCTGACATCAAGTGATTGGAACAGGGATGTCAAGACTCCAGGTATGATGGCAAGTTTTGTTTTTTGCTCTGCAGCAATCTTTTTTGTGTTTTTTGCTATGTCTGCCCTGAACTAATCAAGCACCAATAGGGTACGTTTGCATAAGAGGTCACCCGGTCTCCTTCCCCAAACTTTCTCAAACCTGATCTTCATCCCATCCTGATCCAACCAACCTTTGTCATGAACGTGGACAATTACTCCTCAAGAAATGTCTTCTTTTGGCATTGTTTTGCGTTTGAAAATCAGCATAGGAGGCAGCTTGGTACAATCAGCACAACAGGCTAGAACTGTATAATGGCTCTTTTCATGTCCACTTGTCTTCACAGTTTCAGCTTTCACCCCCTTCTCATCAACAGTTCTGTTACTTGGGACATCAAATTGAAGGGGGACTTCGTCCATTATTTGTAATCCGTCTCAACTCAAACTGATGTATCTTCCGACACTGAAAGACAAAACTAAATTCATAGCTTTCAGGCACCTTTTGGGCAAGTCTGGGGAGTGTACAAATGCACAGTCCATTCCGTTTCATGAATCTGAAGTACCACTTGTGTCCTCCTTTGAAATCAGTAATTTCTTTTTCCTCAGGAATTCTTGTTACCTCATGCTGAACCATCTTTGTGGACACAGGAATTCCAATTGCCTTTGCTGTTCAATCCCAATCCCCAATTCCTCTCTAAATCATAAGTAAGGTCATTTTGCGAACTCGCCTCTCATGGCCTTCTGCCATGACATTTTCAGTAGGGTTTCCCCTTGCCGTACCTAGTCTCAGAATGATTTCTCAGTTGGAGGACCAAACTTACGTTCAGCAGCACAATTTCCATTCACGTATGCAAACTAGATCACTTTTTTTTTGGTCACTAATTTTTATTATTGAAATTACTTTTTTTTAAAATTAATTTTAATGGGGTGACACCAATAAATCAGGGTATATATGTTCAAAAAAAACATCTCCAGGTTATGTTATCGTTCAATTATGTTGCATATCCATCACCCAAAGTCAAATTGTCCTCTGTCACCTTCTATCTGGTTCTCCCTGTACCCCTCCCCTCCTCCCTACCTCACCCTCTCCTCCCCCCAAACCCCGTAACCACCACACTTTTGTCCATGTCTCATAGTCTCACTTTTATGTCCCACCTATGTATGAAATCATGCTGTTCTCAGTATTTTTCTGTTTTACTTATTTCATTCCATATAACGTGATCAAGGTCCATCCATTTTCTTGTAAATGTTCCGATGTCATCATTTCTTATGGCTGAGTAGTATTCCATAGTATATATGTACCATAGCTTTTTAATCCACTCGTCCTCTGACGGACACTTGGGCTGTTTCCAGATCTTCGCTATTGTGAACAATTCTGCCACGAACATGGGGGTGCATTTCTTCTTTTCGAAAAGTGCTATGGTGTTCTTAGGGTATACTCCTATAAGTGGGATAGCCGAGTCAAAAGGCAGTTCGATTTTTAACTTTTTAAGGAATCTCCATACTGTTATCCACAATGGCTGCACCAGTCTGCATTCCCACAAGCAGTGCAGGAGGGTTCCCTTTTCTCCACATCCTCACCAGCACTTGTTCTGTGTTGTTTTGCTGATGAGAGCCATTCTGACTGGTGTGAGGTGATATCTCATTGTGGATTTAATTTGCATTTCTCTAATGATTAGTGATGTTGAGCATTTTTTCATATGTCTATTGGTCATCTGTATGTCCTCTTGGGAGAAATTTCTATTCATTTCTTTTGCCCATTTCTTGATTGGATTGTTTGTTCAGTTTTATAAGTTCTTTATAAATTTTTGTTATTAACCCCTCATCAGACGTGCTGTCGAATATGGTTCTTACATTGTGTGGTTTGTCTTTTTATTCTGTTCTTATTCTCTTTAGCTGTGCAAAAACATTTTACTTTGATATAGTTCCACTTCTCTATATCTTGCCTTTAATTCATTTCCCCATGGAGATAAATTGGCAAATATATGCTGCTACAGCTGTAAGAGAGCTTGCTGCCTATGTTTTCTTCTAAGATGCTTATGGTTTCACGGCTAAAATTTAAGTCTTTTATCCATTTTGAGTTTGTTTTTGTGAATGGTGTAAGTTGATGGTCTAGTTTCATTTTTTTGCAGGTAGATGTCCAATTTTCCCAACAACATTTGTGAAAGAGGCTGTCTTTACTATATTGTATCTACTTTCCTCCTTTGTCAAATATCAGTTGTCCATAAAGCTGTGGGTTTATTTCTGGATTCTTTGTTCTCTTCCATTCATCTATGTGCCTGTTCTTATGCCAGTACCAGGCTGTCTTGAGTATAATGGCCTTGTAGTAAACCTTGATATCTGAAAGAGTGATACCTCCTGCTTTATTTTTTCTTTTTAAGATTGCTGAGGCTGTTTGTGTTCTTTTGTGGTTCCATATAAATTTTTTAAATTTCTGTTTTATATCTTTCAAGCATGTCATTGGTATTTTAATTGGTATTGCAATGAATTTATAAATTGCTTTGGGTAATATAGACATTTTAATGATGTTTATTCTTCCTAGCTATGAGCACGGTTATGCTTCCACTTGTTTGTACCTTCCTTGATTTCTTTTATCAATGTTTTATAATTTTCCGAGTACAAGTCCTTAACCTCCTTGGTTAAATTTACTCCTAGGTACTTTATTTTTTTGGATGCAATAGTGAAGGGGATTGTTTCCTTAATTTCTTTTGCTGACAGTTCATTGCTGGTATATAGAAATGCCTCTGATTTCCGAGTATTAATTTTATATCCTACCACCTTGCTGAATTTTATATACAATATCATATCATCTGTAAACAATGACAGTTTTACTTATTCTTTTCCAATTTGGATGCTTTATTTCTTCTTCTTCTCTAATTGCTATAGCTAGGATTTCCAGAACTATGTTGAATAAGAGTGGTGAAAGGGGGCAACCCTGCCTAGTTCCAGATCTTAAGAGGATTGCTTTTAATTTTTGTCCATTTAGTATGATGTTTGCTGTGGGTTTGTTATAGAGGGCCTTTATCATGTTAAGGAATGTTCCCTGTATTCCCATTTTACTGAGAGTTTTGAGCATGAATGGGTGCTGGATTTTATCAAATAGCTTTTCTACATCTATTGAAATTATCATGTGATTTTTTCTCCTTTCTTTTGTTTATGTGATGAATCACATTGATTGATTTGCGAATATTGAACCAGCCTTGCCTCTCCAGAATAAATCCCACTTAATCATGGTGTATGATTTTTTTCATATATTGCTGGATCCGGTTGGCTAATATTTTGTTGAGAATTTTAGCTTCTAAATTCATCAGGGATATAGGCCTATAATTTTCTTTCTTTGTGTTGTCTTTGCCCGGTTTTGGGATCAGAATTATGATCGCCTCGTAAAAGGAGTTTGGAAGTCTTCCTTCCTCTTGAATTTTTTGAAATAGCTTGAGGAGGATAAGAGTTAGTTCTTCTTTGAATTTTTGATAGAATTCACTTGTGAAGCCATCAGGCCCAGGACTTTTCTTTTTTGGGAGTTTTTTGTTAACTGTTTCGATCTCATTTGTTGTAATTGGTCTGTTTAGGCGTTCTGATTCTTCCAGATTGATTTTTGAAAGATTATATGATTCAAGAAATTTGTCCATTTCACCAAGATTGTCTAATTTTTTGGCATAGAGTTCTCCATAGTATTTTCTTACAATGCTTTGTTTCTGTTTTGTCAGTTCTTATTTCTCCACTCTCATTTCTAATTTTATTTATTTGGATCCTCTCTATTTTTTTCTTTGTAAGTCTAGTTAAAGGTTTATCAATCTTGTTTACCTTTTCAAAGAACCAGCTTCTGGTTTCATTGATCCTCTGTATTGTTTCCTTAGCCTCTATGTCATTTATTTCTGCTCTGATCTGTATTATTTCCTTTCTTCTACTGATCCTGGGCTTTATATGCTGTTGTTTTTCTAGTTCTTTTACATGCAGGGTCAGGTTGCTTATTTGAGCTTTTTCTAGCTGTTTTTGGTATGGCTGTAGTGCAATGAACTTCCCTCTAAGTACTGCTTTTGCTGTGTCCCATAAATTTTGAGTTGATGTATGCTCATTATCATTTGTTTCTAAAAACTTTTTAATGTCTTCTTTGATCTCATTGTTAATACATTCATTATTTAATAACATGTTATTTAGTTTCCAAGTGTTTGAGTATTTTTCAGTTTTTCTTTTGTGGTTAATTTCTAGTTTCATGGCATTGTGATCAGAGAAAATGCTTGATATGATTTCAATCTTCTTAAATTTATTGAGGCCATTTTTGTGTCCTAACGTGGTCTATCCTAGAAAACGTACCATGAGCGCTTGAGAAGAATGTATATTCTACTGCTTTAGGGTGAAAAGTTCTGAAGATATCTATTAAATCGAGTTGATCTACTGTATCCTTTAAGTATGCTGTTTCTTTATTAATTTTCTTTCTTGAGGATCTATCCCGTGTTGTTAGTGGGGTATTGAATTCCCCTACTATTATAGTATTGTTGTTAATCTCGCCTTTTATACCCATCCAAGTCTGCTTTATGTATGTCGGGGCTCGTATATTTGGTGCATAAATATTTATAATAGTTATATCTTCCTGTTAAATTGTTCCCTTTATCATTATGTAGTGTCCTTCTTTATCTCTTACTACAGCCTTTGTTTTAAAGTCTATTTTGTCTGATATAAGTATTGCTACCCCTGCTTTTTTTTCATTTCCATTTGCATGAAATATTTTTTTCCATCCTTTTACCTTCAGTCTATGTGCATCTTTTGTTTTAAGGTGTGTCTCTTGTAGACAGCATATGTATGGGTCCTGTTTCTTTATTCACTCAGCTACCCTATCTCTTTTGATTGGATCATTTAATCCATTTACATTTAAGGTTATTATTGATATGTAGTTGTTTATTGCCATTTTATTCTTCAAAGCTGTATTCTTCGTTTGCTATATTCTTTCCAACCTTTGAACTGTTCACAACAGGTCCCTTAGTATCTCTTGCAGAATTGGTTTGGTTTTAATGAATTCCTAGAGGCTTTCTTTTTCTGGGAAGCTATTTATTTCTCTTTCAATTTTAAACGTTAGACTTGCTGGATAGAGTAGTCTTGGTTATAGGTTCTTGTTTTGCATTACTGTGAATATATCTTGCCATTCCCTTCTGGCCTCAAGTGTTTCAGTTTAGAAGTAAGATGTCATCCTTATGGGGGCTCTTTTGCAAGTGATAGCCTTTTTTACTCTAGCAGCTTTTAAAATTTTCTCTTTATCGCTTATCTTTGGTATTTTAACTATGATATGTCTTGGTGTAGATTTCTTTGGGTTTCTCTTTGAGTTCTCTGTGCTTCTTAGACATGTGAAATGTTTTACAGCCTTAATTTAGAGAAGTTTTCAGCTATGATTTAACTGAACAGATTTTCTATCCTTTGTTCTTTCTCTTCATCTTTGGGAACCCCTGTGATGCGGATATTATTTCTTTTTATGTTGTCACAGAGCTCTCTTAGAGTTTCCTCACATTTTTTTAAATCTCTTTTCTTTTTTCTGCTCTGCTGCTGTCTGTGCCTTTGTTTATTGTGTCCTCTAACTCGCCGATTCGATCCTCAGCGTGATTCATCCTGCTTTTAATTCCTTCCATTGTGGTCTTCAGTTCTGATACTGTATTTGTCATTTCTATCTGATTCTCTTTTATTATTTCAATTTCGTTTTTTATGCTTGTTATCTTTTTATTTAGGTTTTCACAGCCACTATCTATTGTTGCTCTAATTTCTTTGAACATCCTAACTATCATTATTCTAAAATCTGCATCTGGTAATTTGGTTATATCTGATTCATTCAGGTCCTTCTCTGGGTATTTCTCTTGATTCATTTGGTTGGCATTTCTCTGCCTATCCATTTTGTCTGTGTATTAGAAGGTTCTGGCCACTATAGTCGAGTATGTGTTGCCTTTGTATTCTCTAGGTGTGGTCTGTCTGCAGGCCCGCCATCCGCTCTGCCATTGCCTAGGGCAGTTGGGTATTGGCATTGCTAGCACTGACCCACTGCAGCTGTTGCTGTGATTTCCCCCTCTCCTCCGCGGGAGGGGCTGTCACTCAAGCCACAAGCCTCAGCACCAAGGGTAGAGGTGAGCACCTTTGCTCAGCTGCGGACCCATCCTGTTTCCGGGCTTCCACCCAGCCCCTGTGGTCTGAACCTGCTCGTCAGTTTCTCGGGTTGAACAGGGCTGCTGACGTGCTCTCAGCCGTGAGCCTTTGTCCGTCAGAGCTTTAGCCCTTCCCTCAAGGCCATGGCTCTCCTGTGTAGGATCGCAAACTGAGGTTTATTGGGCCAGGCGTGGATGCTGGACTGCGCTCAGCTGTGAACTTCCGCTCGTCCCAGGCTCTACCCCGCCCCTGCATTCAGAGCCAATTCATGCAAACAGGATGGCAAACCGCGGTTTCTCGGGCCAGTTGGGGCTACTGGCGTTTGCCCAGCTGCGAATTTCCGCTCATCCGGGGCTCTGGCCCCACCCCCGCATTGAGCCAACTTGCACACTCAGGATGGCAAACTATGGTTTCTTGCGCCCGTTGGGGCTGCTGGCATGAGCTCAGCCGCAAGCCTCCACCCGTCCCTGGTCCTAGCCCCGTCCCCGCTGTCAAGTTTGGCTTGCGCAGGGTCGCAGAGCAGATCTCTGCCCGTTCCTGCCCTCCTGCTTTTCCCCCGCAGGTGGGGCTACAGGAGGCTCCACAGCTGCTGGACCACTTTTCCGCTTCCCCTCTACCCCTGCTGGGCTAGACCGAGTTCATACCGGCTGAGCCTCCGCCCCTGCCGACAGAACTGCATTTCAGCGTCCTGCCACCACCGTCCCTCCAGCAAGCCCTCAGCAGAGTAAGAAGGGCCCCGCAGCTCGGACCCTAACACTCCATACAGTAGACCTGGAAGCTCCCTCTATCTAAGCAGCTCTGCTCTAAGTGCCGCGGGAGAGCTTGTTTGGCTGGTGTCCTGTCTCCCTTTGCTGGTATTGCTAGTTCCAGGGGAAATATTCGTTTTCAATTAGGGAAGTGACTTAGCCCAGGTGTTAGGGTGGCTGTCCCTCAGAGTGTTTCTCCCTGTGCCTTCGTTTACTCTCTCTTCCCGCTGCTCTGGTCCTCTCCTCTTAACCCGTTCCCCGGGTGAGTGGCTGTGAGAGAGGTTTTCTGTGCTGTCCCTTTAAGAATCTTGGGTCTGAGAAAACTGTCTCTTTCTCACAAACAGTATCCTCACTTGTTTCACAGCTCAATACTGTCCAAACGCCTCTTCTAGGATCTGGGGCTGCAGGCTGGGGCTGTGTTACTGGGACCCAGGTCCTTCCCTCTCTGCCAAACTCTCCTCCCACCACGCGGGTCTCTTCGGCTACCGTTAGCTCCGGGGAGCTGGGCAGCCCTCTTCACGTTTTCACAATTCCTACCAGTCTCAATGTGGCTGCTTCTGTGTTCCTTGGTTGAAGAGTCCACTTAGTTTAGTTCAAAGTTGCTTTATCCAGATGATGTTTCTTAAAACTGAGTTATAATCCACTTTGGTTCTGGGAGCTGGCAGTTGGTACGTCCGCCTACTCCATCGCCATCTTGCTCCGCAAACTGGATCACTTTTAACTTGAATTCAGCACTGTATGAAAATCTTTACTGAGCCATTTCTGGACAGAACATGGCAAAACGTAACCTACCATAATATACCAGTAACACTGAGAAACAATAAGCACAAAGACAACAAGCGGGGAATACAAGTAAAAAACAAACAAACGTACAACCACTATATAAGACACACCCAGTTTTTAGACCCGAAATTTTTCAGAAAGGGTGTGTCTTATACATGAGGAAATACAGTATATGGTTGAAGTAAAAATAATCAGGACAAGCTGTCACCAGGCATAGCTGGTGTCTTTGTCATGGGAATAAGGCATAATTCAAAATCATAGTACCTCCCAACCCTCCGCAACTTAACAAACAAAACATTTCTTTCAAAGCTAATATAGGTACAGACTACACTAGGGGATCAGAGGTAATTTTAGGAAAGGGGTACTTTTTACTTTCCACTCTAAGTTGTTTTGTTTGTTTAACGTGAGTTAAAACAAAAACAAAATAGACCCGCCACACACACAGATCTGCATGGTCACTCAAGGAGGGAGATCCAACACTCTGGGAGTTACCTTTGTTTCTGGTTCCTGGGGTTCTCTTACTTTCTGTGACTTAATAGAGGACACTTTGTGCTGGCTGCTGAATTTCAAGGAAATGGTCAAGATAACTCAAGCAAACTCATGCACTTTGTAAGCCAGGTGCTTAAAGCTTTGTTGAGCGGAATACACTGTTTGAGAATAAGTACCAGGGAACTACCTTGTACTGAGCATATCTGAAAGAGACAGATCTAGAACAGCACAAGGGCAACAAACAACTCAACCTAACAGTTTTCAAGGGCATCAGAAAGCACACCTTAACTATATACTTTCTTTAAAGAACAATTCCATAAAATGAATACCTTCAACATAATACAGAAATAACTTTACTAATGAAAGCATATTCTTGGACACCATATGACACAAAGCATGGACTATGTCTTAAGATGTAGGTTTACATTTCCTATTATGCAAGTCTCTTCCTACTTGAGAAAATGTGAGCCATGATGGTCTTGCCCTCTTGGTCATCAAAGGAATATGATGCAGGGAAATAGAGCTCAAACATGGCCAAAGTCTGGGCAACAGTCCCAGCTCAGTCATCTGGGTGATGGAAAAACCAGTTAGGGATGGGTGACACACCAACCTTCAATAAGGATATCTGGGGCTAGCCACTAGCCTGGCCCTGAGATGACTATACCAGGCTCATACCACTTTGTATCTTAGGCCTGGGTGAACGTCCTGTGTGCATGTGTGTGTGTGGATGGTGGTGGTGGGGGGGGATGTTGCTAAGCAAAGCATCACTATATAAATCATAAGATACAAATAAAATAAGTACATATTTCCATCATATTTCACAAACAGCATTACATTTTCTACTGATGTTTATGCTTTCATTGTTTACATTTTTAGGTCCTCTGCGTCAGAGAAATAAATAACTGCTGTTAAAGAATTAATCCCACTCTCTAAACTATTCTGATTATCGAGAGGAAGCTCTACCTGGAAACTTATCACGCATAAGCTAACACCTGCTGCATGTTACAATATCATGAGCCATTAACATAAAGTCCAACATAGTTGCTGGGGCAAATGGAGAGAGGGAGGAGTATGGTTGAAAATAAATGGCAATAGTAATCATGTATTACACATGTGTAATAAAGCTGTAGTTCAAAAGAAAAAACAGGAAGTGTAAACTTATTATTAAGGTTATTATAAATTTTATTTGTGCCTACAAAGTCTTATTATTGGTCTGGCCCTCAGAGAGTCATTCATAACTTTAGAGTGCTACCTGCACTTAGAGTGCAAAGTATGGAGAGGAACAGGAGCAAAGAGATTAAAGGGATAGCATTAGCAAACAGCCTTTTATTCAGCAAAGGCTCAACTTAAATTTTTAAAAGCACTCAAAAATTTTTTAAAAGGTCTCTAGAAAAAACAATCTCCTAAATAGGGCAGAGTCCCTAAAAATACATAGAAATGCAAGTTTCCAGAAGTAGCACCAATCAAAATAATCTAATTATCTAATAACAAGATCAAGAGTAACAAAGTCCTTTCTTGTAACAGTCACAGATAAGGCAGCCACCATTAAAATCAACTCTCCCTAACAGAGAGAATGAAAATAGTAAAGGAGCAGGAAAAACAGACTGAAGATCCACACTGGTTCTGCCAGGGGACCATGGCAGGTACACAGCCCTACCAATGTTCTCATCTGTAAAGTGAGGGCAACCAACTGGAAAGACTGAGAAAGCTACATGAAGTCCATCCTTCAAAGAGTAATGCACCCAGACCCTCCACAAATGTCTGTAAGTAACCCAAGGTGACTATCATCATAAAAATGACTGCAAATAGAACAGAACACAGTTCAAAGAATAGATCTCACATTTGCAATAAAATTACCCTGTCTGTTGCTACAGTTCACGGAACACACCATCAATTGCGTGACTTCTACTGTGTGACTCACTGAGAATGTCACAAAATAGAACTCATTACAGAAACAAGACAATGACCATCCACCAAACCAAAGCAAAACCTTACTTAAAGAAATGTCAGTAAAATATGTACAAATATACTGTGACTTCTCGTACTAATTTGAAAATACTCTGACAAATGAATCACTTAGTGAATAAACAGAATGATGTAAGGACATAGCAGGTAATTGGCATTTAACATACTATTTGGTTGGCAAGAAAGTATTTTTGGTTGTCACACAGAAAGTGTTGTAATTGTTTTGAAGGACTTGTCAGTTTTATAATTTTTTTCCTTTTGACATTTGGTATCAGTCACATTTAGGTTACTTTAGAAGCAAGGTGTGCATAATTTTGTTTTTAGCTATTAGTTTAGGGTCAATTTTAACATGGAGTGCAGAAACAAACATTTTCAGCATATTTCACTTTTTTATTTCCGTAAAGGAAAGTAAGCTGCTGAGGCTTACAAAAAGATATGTGAGGTTTATGGTGTCAATTGCATAACAGAACACATGTCAGAATGGGTATAAAAATTCTGTTCTGGAGATTTTTCACTCCAAGATGACCAGTGTTCTGGTTGACCTACTAAAGTTGATGATGACCAGATCAAAGCCATAACTGAAGAGAATCTCCATATAACTGTTCAAGAGATTGCAGGGAGGTTAAATGTATCACACACAATAATTGAAAATCACTTAAAATGTCTTGGACTCGCTAAGAAGCTCGATATTCGGGTTCCGCGTGAATTGAAAGAGATTCACTTAACATCACGAATCAGTATTTGTGATACGCACCTCAAGTGCAATGAAACCGACCCTTTTCTGAAAAGAATCATATCTGGTGATGAAAAATGGGTCATCTACAGTAACATCATTCAAAAATGATCATGGTCCAAACATGATGAACCAGCACAAACCACGTCTAAAGCTGAACTGCATCAAAAAAAGGTCAGGACTACAAAAGGTGTTGTGTATTTTGAGCTGCTTCCAAGAAACCAGATGATCAAGTCAGATGACTACTGTAAACAAATAATGAAATTGGATGAATAAAAAAAAAAAAAAACGGCCAGAACTGGCAAACTGCAAAGGAATTGTGTTCCACTATGATAATGCAAAGCCTCACACATCTTTAGTAACTTGTGGGAAACTATTGGGGCTTGATTGGGAAGTGATGTTGCATCCCTCATACAGCCCTGACCTGGCACCATCTGATTACCATGTATTTTAAAGTTTGCAAAACTCTTTGAGTGGCAAAACTTTCACAAAATCGCACTTGGTTCAGTTTTTTGCTGTAAGAACCAAAATTTCTATAAGCGTGGAATCATGAAGCTGCAGGAAAGACGGCAAAAGGTCACTGAACAAATGGAAAATATATAATTTTTATTAATTTTAATGGGGTGACATTGATAAATCAGGGCACATATATTCAGAGAAAATATTTCCAGGTTATTTTGACATCTGATTGTATTGCGTACCCATCACCCAAAGGGAAAATATATAATTGATTAAAGTTTATTCTTTGTATAAAAAAATGTTTTATTTCACACTACAAAACCGAAATTACTTTCTTGCCAACCCAATATTAACACGGGTAGGTTAAGTATTTATTTGGCAACCACTGTTTTAAGTTCTTTACATATGTTAACACATTTAATTCTTGCAAAACCCTATGTGATAAATCAAATCTATCATGCCCTTTTTACAGAGGAGGAAATGAGCCTGGTCTAGTTGAAACCTAGGGAGTCTAATTCCAGAGTTCTCTCTACAGTCATGTTGATGGCCTTAAATTTTAAGTCTATATACAGATATACAAAGAATTCCAACATATTCCTAATTTTAAAAAAATGGGGAGAGGGGGCAGGCCTGACCAGTGGTGGCACAATGAACGTCAACCTGGGATGCGAGGGAAGGTCCTAGGTTTGAAACCCCAAGGTCACCAGCTTGAACAGAGGCTCATCCAGCTTGAACCGCCCCCCTCCAAGCCCTGGTCAAGGCACATAGGAGAAGAAACTAAAAGTAATTCAACTATGAGTTGATGCTTCTCATCTCTTTCTCTCTCTTCCTATCTTTCTTTCTTGCTTAAACAAAAGGGGGAGGGGCAGGTCATAGAAAACATGTATGACATGTACACAATGCAACAAAGTGGGAAATTCCACAGACAGAGGACGGCCAGGCCAGGTGTTCACTCCACCAGGTTCTATGTAACCTTGGCAGGCTGCTTCTGCTCCACAGCTGGGTAGCCAGGTAACATTGGTACTTACCTCAGAGGGTTGCTGTGAGCAGTAACTGATGTGTGTAGGTGTGAAACATTTCGGTGCCTGCCACCTAGTGAGACTTAATTTGTTAGCCATTTTGCATGTGAATAAGGAGATAATTGGGAAGAATGATCAATAAAACAAACAGTGGTTCCCAGTCTGACCCTTAAGTTTTATATCAGTTTCCCCATCCTTGGCGTAACTTACTTCACTCTTTTGAGTTTTTTATGTGTTCTTCTAAATTCAAAGCTTTTATTATTTGAGGGAAGGAAGGAGAGCTAAATCTTACTCTGTATAACAGGAGTCAGAAAAGAAAGTGAATGAATAAGGCTCCTAGTTGAAATTTTTGCATTAAAAAATAAAATACAGGAGCAAGACGGCGACGGAGTAGGCGGACGTACCAACTTCCAACTCCCAGAACCAAAGTGGATTACAACTCAATTTTAAGAACCATCACCTGGATAAACCAACTTTGAACAAAACTAAGTGGACTCTTCAACCAAGGAACACAGAAGAAGCCACATTGAGACTGGTAGGAATAGCGAAAACGCGAAGAGGGCTGCCCAGATCCCCGGAGCAAACGGCAGCCCGGAGAGACCCGTTTGGTGGGAGGAGAGTTTGGCGGAGAGGGAGGGACCTGGGTCCCAGGAACCAAGCCCCAGCCTGCAGTCCTAGAGGCTAGAAGAGGCGTTTGGACAGTTTTGAGCTGTGAAACAAGTGAGCGAGCTCCCAGGCCTACAGTGTGGAGTATTAGGTCCCTTCCTACTCTGCTGAGGGCTGCTTAAGGTTTTGGGGCGGCAGGATGCTGAAAGGCGGTTCTGTCGGCGTGGGCAGAGGCCAAGCCGGTGGGAGATCGGTCTAGCCCAGAGGGTCGGAGGAGACACGCGAAAGCGGTCCAGAAACTGCGGGACCGCCTTTAATCCCACTTACGGGGACAAAGCGAGAGGCCAGGAACGGGCAGGCCCTGCGCAAGCCGGCCCTGACCGCGGGGACCGGGCTAGGACCAGGGACGGGCAGGGGCTCGCGGCTGAGCTGACGCTACTAGTCCACCCCCGCCCCCGGCCGGAGAAACCGCGGTTGGCCAGTATACGTGTGCGAGTGGGCTCCGAGCGCGGGAACAGGGTGGACCCTGAGACAAGTGTAGGCTCGCAGCTGAGCCCACGCTACTATCCCCATCCGGCCGGAGAAACCGCAGATAGCATTCATACGTGCACGAGCGGGCTCCGAATGCGGGGGCGGAGTAGAGTCCGGGAGGAGCGGAAGTACGCAGCTGAGCGGAAGCCAGCAAACACGCCCGCCCCAATAAACCTTGGTTTCCGACCCTGCGCAGAAGGGCCCTGGCCTCGAGGGCGGGGCTAAAGCTCCGGACGGGCAAAAGATTATAGCTGAGAGCACGTCAAAAGCCCCACCTAACCCGCGGAACTGTAGCGAGCAGGCTCCGACTGCTGGTTCTGGGCGGAAGTCTGGAAATAGGCTGGGTCCGCAGCTGAGCAAAGTTGCTCACCTCTACCCTTGGTGCTGATCTTGTGGCTTCAGTGACAGCCCCTCCCACGGAGGAGAGGCAGAAATCACAGCAAAAGCCACAGTGGGCCGGCGCTGGCAACGCTCATACCCAACCACAATAGGCACCGGCAGAGGGGGTGGGGGGCCTGCAGAGAGACCACACCTAGAGAACACAAAGGCAACACCTACTGGACTCCAGTGGCCACAACCTGCTTATACACAGAAAAAAATGGGCAGGCAGAGGAATGCAAACCAAATGAATCAAGAGAAATCCCCAGAGAAGGACCTGAATGAACCAGATATAACCAAATTACCAGAAGCAGAATTTAGAATAATGATAGTTAGGATGTTCAAAGAAATTAGAGCAACAAAGGATAGTCATTATGAACACCTAAATAAAGAGATAACAAGTATAAAGAATGAAATTGAAATAATAAAAAAGAATCAGACAGAAATGACAAATACAGTATCAGAACTGAAGACCAAAATAGAAGGAATTAAAAGCAGGATGGATGATGCTGAGGATCGAATAAGCGAGTTAGAGGACACAATAAACAAAGGCACAGAAGCAGAGAAGAAAAAGGAAAAGAGATTTAAAAAATGTGAGGAAACTCTAAGGGACCTATGTGACAACATGAAGAGAAACAACATTCGCATCATAGGGGTGCCTGAAGAAGAGGAGAGAGGACAGGAAATGGAAACTTTGTTCAATCAAATCATAGCAGAAAACTTTCCTAAATTAAGGCTGGGAAACACTCCACACATTCAAGAAGCACACAGAACTCCATTAAAAAGAAACAGAAAAAGATCTACACCAAGACACATCATAGTTAAAATACCAAAGCTAATGGATAAAGAAAAAATTTTAAAAGCTGCTAGAGAAAAAAAGACTATCACCTACAAAGGAGCCCCCATAAGGATGATATCGGACTTCTCAACAGAAACACTTGAGGCCAGAAGGGAATGGCAAGAAATAATCAAAGTCATGCAGAACAAGAACCTACAACCAAGACTACTTTATCCAGCAAGGCTAACGTTTAAAATTGAAGGAGAAATAAAGAGCTTGCCAGAAAAAGAAAGCCTCAAGGAATTCATAAAAACCAAACCAATTCTGCAAGAGATACTAAGGGGCTTCTTGTGAACAGTTTAAAGGGAGGAATGAATAGAGCAAAAGAAGAATACAGCTTTAAAGAATAAAATGGCAACAAACAACTACATATCAATAATAACCTTAAATGTAAATGGATTAAATGATCCAATCAAAAGACATAGGGTAGCTGCATGGATAAAGAAACAGGACCCATACATATGCTGTCTACAAGAGACACACCTTAAAACAAAAGATGCTCATAGACTGAAGGTAAAAGGATGGAAAAAAATATTTCATGCAAATGGAAATGAAAAAAAAGCAGGGGTAGCAATACTTATATCAGACAAAATGGACTTTAAAACAAAGGCTGTAGTAAGAGATAAAGGAGGACACTACATAATGATAAAGGGAACAATTCAACAGGAAGATATAACTATTATAAATATCTATGCACCAAATATAGGAGCCCCGACGTACATATAGCAGACTTTGATGGATATAAAGGGCGAGATTAACAGCAATACTATAATAGTAGGGGATTTCAATACCCCTCTAACAACACTGGATAGATCCTCAAGAAAGAAAATTGATAAAGAAACAGCAGACTTAAAGGAGACACTAGATCAACTTGATTTAATAGATATCTTCAGAACTTTTCACCCTAAAGCAGTAGAATATACATTCTTCTCAAGCGCTCATGGTACGTTTTCTAGGATAGACCACATGTTAGGACACAAAAATGGTCTCAATAAATTTAAGAAGATTGAAATCATATCAAGCATTTTCTCTGATCACAATGCCATGAAACTAGAAATTAACCACGAAAGAAAAAATGAAAAATACTCAAACACTTGGAAACTAAATAGCATGTTATTAAATAATGAATGGATTAACAATGAGATCAAAGAAGAAATAAAAAAGTTTCTAGAAACAAATGATAATGAGCATACATCAACTCAAAATTTATGGGATACAGCAAAAGCAATTCTGAGAGGGAAGTTTATTGCACTACAGGCATATCATAAGAAGCTAGAAAAAGCTCAAATAAGCAACCTGACCCTGCATCTAAAAGAACTAGAAAAACAACAACAAATAAAACCCAAGACAAGTAGAAGGAAGGAAATAATAAAGGTCAGAGCAGAAATAAATGACATAGAGGCTAAGGAAACAATACAGAGGATCAATGAAACAAGAAGCTGGTTCTTTGAAAAGGTAAACAAGATTGATGAACCTTTAACTAGACTCACCAAGAAAAAAAGAGAGAGGATTCAAATAAATAAAATTAGAAAGGACAGTGGAGAAATAACAACTGACACAACAGAAATACAAAGCATTGTAAGAAAATACTATGAAGAACTATATGCCAAAAAATTAGACAATCTTGGTGAAATGGACAAATGTCTTGAATCATATAACCTTCCAAAAATCAATCTGGAAGAATCAGAACACCTAAACAGACCAATTACAGCAAATGAGATCGAAACAGTTATGAAAAAACTCCCCAAAAAGAAAAGTCCTGGGCCTGATGGCTTCACAAGTGAATTCTATCAAAAATTCAAAGAAGAACTAACTTCTATTCTCCTCAAGCTATTTCAAAAAATTCAGGAGGAAGGAAGACTTCCAAACTCCTTTTATGAGGCGAGCATAATTCTGATCCCAAAACCGGGCAAAGACAACACAAAGAAAGAATATTATAGGCCTATATCCCTGATGAATTTAGACGCTAAAATTCTCAACAAAATATTAGCCAACCGGATCCAGCAATATATAAAAAAAATCATACACCACGATCAGTTGGGATTTATTCTGGAGAGGCAAGGCTGGTTCAATATTCACAAATCAATCAATGTGATTCACCACATAAACAAAAGAAAGGACAAAAATCACATGATAATTTCAATAGATGCAGAAAAGGCATTTGATAAAATCTAGCACCCATTCATGATCAAAACTCTCAGTAAAGTAGGAATACCGGGATCATTCCTTAACATGATAAAGGCCATCTACGATAAACCGACAGCAAACATCATACTAAATGGACAAAGATTAAAAGCAATCCCCTTAAGATCAGGAACTAGGCAGGGTTGCCCACTTTCACCACTCTTATTCAACATAGTTCTGGAAGTCCTAGCTACAGCAATTAGACAAGAAGAAGAAATAAAAGGCATACAAATTGGAAAAGAAGAAGTAAAACTGTCATTATTTGCAGATGATATGATATTGTATATTGAAAACCCTAAAGTCTCAGTCAAAAAACTACTGGACCTTATAAATGATTTCAGCAAGGTGGCAGGATATAAAATTAATACTCAGAAATCAGAGGCATTTCTATACACCAACAATGAAGTATCAGCAAAAGAAATTAAGGAAACAATCCCCTTCACTATTGCAGCCAAAAAAATAAAGTACCTAGGAGTAAATTTAACCAAGGAAGTTAAGGACTTGTACTCGGAAAATTATAGAACATTGATAAAAGAAATCAAGAAAGATACAAACAAGTGGAAGCATATACCGTGCTCATGGCTAGGAAGAATAAACATCATTAAAATGTCTATATTACGCAAAGCAATTTATAAATTCAATGCAATACCAATTAAAATACCAATGACATACTTCAAAGATATAGAACACATATTCCAAAAATTTATATGGAACCAAAAAAGAACGCGAATAGCCTCAGCAATCTTAAAAAGAAAAAATAAAGCAGGAGGTATCACTCTTCCAGATATCAAGGTTTACTACAAGGCCATTATACTCAAGACAGCCTGGTACTGGCATAAGAACAGGCACATAGATCAATGGAACAGAACAGAGAACTCAGAAATAAACCCACAGCTTTATGGACAACTGATATTTGACAAAGGAGGAAAGAACATACAATGGAGTAAAGACAGCCTCTTTAACAAATGGTGTTGGGAAAATTGGACATCTACCTGCAAAAAAATGAAACTAGACCATCAACTTACACCATTCACAAAAACAAACTCAAAATGGATAAAAGACTTAAATGTAAGCCGTGAAACCATAAGCATCTTAGAAGAAAACTTAGCCAGCAAGCTCTCCGACATCTGTAGCAGCGGTATATTTGCCGATTTATTTCCACGGGCAACTGAAATAAAAGGCAAGATAAACAAATGGGACTATATCAATCTAAAAAGTTTTTGCACAGCTAAAGACAATAGGAACAGAATAAAAAGACAAACCACACATTGGGAGAACATATTCGACAGCACATCTGATAAGGGGTTAATAACTAAAATTTATAAAAAACTTATAAAACGCAACACCAGGAAGACAAACAACCCAATCAAAAAATGGGCAAAAGAAATGAATAGAAATTTCTCCAAAGAGGACATGCAGATGGCCAATAGGCATATGAAAAAATGCTCAACATCACTAATCATTAGAGAAATGCAAATTAAAATCACAATGAGATATCACCTCACACCAGTCAGAATGGCACTTATCAGCAAAACAACACAGAATAAGTGCTGGCGAGGATGTGGAGAAAAAGGAACCCTTCTGCACTGCTGGTGGGAATGCAGACTGGTGCAGCCACTGTGGAAAACAGTTTGGAGATTCCTCAGAAAATTAAAAATCGAACTGCCTTCTGACCCAGCTATCCCACTTTTAGGAATATACCCTAAGAACACCATAGCACTGTTCGAAAAGAAGAAATGCGCCCCATGTTCGTGGCAGCATTGTTCACAATAGCGAAGATCTGGAACCAGCCCAAGTGTCCGTCAGAAGACGAGTGGATTAAAAAGCAATGGTACATATATACTATGGAATACTACTCAGCCATAAGAAACGATGACATCGGATCATTTATAACAAAATGGATGTACCTTGATAACATTTTACGGAGTGAAATAAATAAATCAGAAAAAAAAAAACTGAGAACAGCACGATTACATACATAGGTGGGACATGAAAGTGAGGGTATGAGACATGGACAAGAGAGTGGTGCTTATGGGATGGGGGGAGGGAGGGAAGAGCGGGATAGGGAGTAGGGGAGGGACACAGGGAAAACCAGATTGAAGGTGACAGAGGACAATTTGACTTTTGGTGATGGGTATGCAACACAATTGAATGATAAGATAACCTGGAGATGTTTTCATTGTAAATATGTACCCTGATTTATTGGTGTCACCCCATTAAAATTAATAATAATAAAATATATATTAAAAAAATAATAATGATAATAAAATAAAATAAAATACAATTTGGAAGGACATGGGAAACAGTGAAGGATGCCTTGAGCCAGTGTAAAGGGACAAGCCAACTCATGAAGCTGACAAATCTTTAGAATGAATGAATACAAATCTGCACCTTTAAATCATGCTATTTCACGAGAGAGGTGGGCTTTCTTCTAAACAGGCATGATGAGAAGTATCAACTAAAGCAAACTGAATTTCTTCAGAAAGAGTTCAAGGAAAAGCAACAAACAGAGTCGCTGTAAAGTGAGACAAAAGGCTTGAGAAAAGCCAACTCCAAAGGGCTTTTTGAGAAGCAAAGAAAAAAAATTCTTGAATCTAATGACAGACTTTATTAAAATAGATAAAACAAATCAATAAAAAAGTAAAAATATTGTGATCCCCCAAGACTTACTAATCTTTCAGAAAATATTCACGCATTTTAAACAGGTAAAAAATTTTTCCTAAACATGCTACCCTAGTTTAAAGGGACTTCCAGGGCCAACAGAAGCAAAGACTGGAGAGTTCACAGAAAAAGTGGAGTCTGTTAAAAGTCCACTCAACCCATTTTTTAGGGATCTTTAAATCTTCTAGCCCCAAGTAGAGAAGTCACCCCTTTAGAATAACATTAATAACAGCTTCTAAATTACATATTTAGTCTCAAATATGGGAAACTATTTTACACATACAAATTTTTTTCATGATAAATTTGGATACTTGTTAGACACTGGGAGAAAGACTTTTTTTTAGTCCAAAATTTCATTCCTCAAGTTCTAGAGACAAACGGTGGCGATAGTTGCACAACAATGTAAATGTACTTAATGTCATTCAACTGTACACATAAAAATGGTAAGGATGGCAAATTTTGTGATTTATATTTTTGCCATAATTTAAAAATAATTATTCTGCCTGACCAGGTGGTGGCTCAGTGGACAAAGCATCAGACTGGAATGCAGAGAACCTGAGTTCGAAATCCTAAGGTTGCTGGTTTGAGCACGGGTTCTTTGGGCTTGAACATGGGGTCACTGGCTTAAGCAAGGAGTTCCTTGCTCAGCAGTAGTGCTGCCGCCCCCCTCCCCCCCATCAAGGCACATATGAGAAAGCAATCAATGAACAACTAAGGAGCTGCAATGAAGAACTGATGCTTCTCATCTCTCTCCCTTCCTGCCTGTCTGTACCTACCTGTCCCTCTCTCTATCCCTGTCACATATACAAAAAAAGTTATAAAAAAAAGGTCATATACTACTAATGACTACATATGATTTTGCTGAGAGCGGGAGAAAAGGTGCTTTATTGTTTTCATTATTTCCCTCAACTCAATAGACTTCTGGGTAAAGGAATTAAACCATATAGGACTGACAGGAACAACAAAAAAATCTGTACCTGTAAAAAAGGATTGGGATTAGCTCTTGCCAGCTAGCTCAAAGGTAGAGTGTCAGCCCGGCGGGTGGAAGTCCCAGGTTCAATTCCCGGCCAAGGCACACAGGAGAAGCAGCCATTGTCTTCTCCACCCTTGATCTTCTCCTTTCTCTCTATCTCTTCTCCAAGGCTCCATTGGAGCAAAGTTGGCCTGGCACTGAGGACCGCTCCATGGCCTCCGCCTCAGGCGCTAGAATGGCTCCAGTTGCAACGGAGAAATGCCCCAGATGGGCAGAGCACCGCCCCCTGGTGGGTATGCCAGTGGATCCCGGCCGGGCGCATGTGGGAGTCTCTGACACCCCTGTTTCTTACTTCAGAAAAATACAAAAAAAGAAAAAAAAAGGCTGGGGTTTCTCTTTCAAACTTTAACGTGGAAATGTCTGAAAATTATAAGTTTAAAGGTCCTAATATCTTCCTGACCTTTCTAATCAGGTATAAAAGGCATCTTAAATTTTCATCTGCCCCAAACTGAGCTCCTGATGCCCTATCCCCAACCAACCTCACCTGCACGCAGCCTTCTCCGTCCCAGTTAGTTCCCAACCCCTTCTCGGTTCCATCTTTGGCTCTTTCCTTTCTCTTTCACACACGCACCCAATCTTACCTGAATCCAAGTGCCTCTCAGTGTTCCCACAGCCATCATCCAGTTCCACGTCACCATCTGTCTCCCTGCTTCTGCCCTTGACACTCTCAGGTTACCCATCTTTAAACCCTCCAATTGTGCCGCTCATGCCTCTCCCAACAGCAGGTGGCCTCACCGCTCCTCCCACTCTTCAGTCCCTTTCTCACTCAAGGTCTTTGCACCTTCTGTTGGGTCCCCTCTGAAGTCTATCTGATAGCTAACTCCCTAACTTCCCTCAGATTTTGACTCAGTCACTTTCTCAACAAGATTAATATGTAAGCTAGTCTACCTAAAATTTCAAACTTCCTATCCCCCTTCTCCATGTCATTCGTTTTCTCCTTTGCATTTATCACAATCTGACATAGTACATATTTTAGTTTATAATCTTGCTTGTTGCATATCTCCTCTACTAAGGCAAGAATTTTATTTTATTCACAGCTATGTTTTATATGTTTGTGATGCTCTTCTATGTTTGTGAACACAAAGGATGCATGCTCATAAATAAGAGATTCTTACAATCTATGTGAATAAGGTGGTTCAGGTCTTAGTACTCTTAATCTGCCAGAAATTAAATTGTAACTCTTTTCTTTTAACTGTCCAAGGTAAGCATTTAGCCAGGCCCAACCTGGCTAATCTGTCCTTAGCAACAGATGAACAGTGTGCATAAAAACTATGTCTGAACAGGAGACACTTCAATACTGAATCTGACCATAATAAAGCAAGGGTTCTAAACTTGGCAGAGTTGTATATTTCTACTTGCAGGTCAAGACTTAATAGTGAGTCATAGAATTAATCCCACTGATGAAATGAACCAGAACATAGTATGTTGCATGCATACAGCAGGGTTAATATGTTCTTTGACACTTAGTTTTTTATTATTAAAAATATGCATAGTAGGATGTAATGTAGAATATATTTCTAACTGTGAGTTAAATTCAAAAATTATTTTGAGAAAAACAGTACAGAAATAACTTTCTGAGGGTTTGTGACTTCCCTGGAAGAGAAAAGGCGATATGGAAAAATTCTGGGGTGCACATGTGTAATTGTCTAGGTAGAGAGTTCATGGCTTTTTGGCAGGTATCAGAAGGGATCCGTGGCTTAACTAGATTAGAAACTATTGATATGAGGATATCAGTACAGAAGAGTCAAGGGCTTTCACTGGCACTTTCTTGAGACTCCATTGTGGGTCAACAATTCCATCCTTCAATCTATCTTTTAGTTGATCTAAAATTCTAAGCTAATTATCTATGAAAACAATTATTTTATTTATACTAAACCAGCCTTGTCTGTGCACAGACTAGTCTAGAATTCCAGCATTTAGTAAATAAGCTCACATTTATCCATGTATTTCAAGATTGCAACCAGATCCTGCCAAATTCCAACCTTAGCTCTAACTCTGTACAAGAGTCTTGACGATTATCAGGGCAGCCTGCCCTCTCTTTAATCTTAGCTAGCTCTTAAAACAAGTGACCAAAAGAATAACAAACAAATCAGCCTAGGGTATTTCACGCACACCTCCTGGCTATATACATACCCTGAGGGGTGCAGATTTGGGGGTTATAGTTTCTTGAAATTGAGTCCTCCTTGGGCTGCCACTAATAGATTAGAACTTACATTTTAAGTATATAAATGTTAAACGGGGCAAGATTTCACCTGCCAGTCCTAGAACCACTTTTCTACTCACAAAGGGCCATAAGACTGCCTGACATTCCAGGTGGCTTAACATCTCACCATTTGAGAATACTTATATATTATAAGACTTGCCATATTTAGTCTTTCTCCAAAAACACTTCTAAAATGAGATCACACATCCTTAAGCCATGCGAGGACACAATGAGAAGATATCTATGAACCAGGAAAAGAGCTCTGACCAGACGCCAAATCTGAGAGCCACCGAATCAGCTGATGCTTTGATCCTGGACTTTCCAGCCTCCAGAACTGTGAGAAATAAATGTTTTTCGTTTACAAACCAACCAACAAACAAAGATATGGAGGTCCCATGTCACTTCATTAAACAAAATGACTCAATAGGGGCTTACAAGGTGCACAGTTCTTCGTACTGGGAAGAACCTTAATTGTAAAACTGTGAGGCAACACAGAGCAAAGTGCACTAGCTCACATAAACAGGGTGACATAAACGGGCAATGCTGTTATAAAACACTTGGGATATTGAGGAAGCGTGTCTTGAAGAAGGCAAGCCTGAGCCATGCTGTGCAAGACAACTGTAACTTGGATTAAATAAGAGTTCCAGAGACAGTTCCAGGGAGGAAGAGAAATGATCTGCTCAAGTGTAAACCAGGTCTTACATGCTGAGCACTGGTACTGGGAATTAACACCTTATTCAATGGCTGGAAAGACTGAGCTACAGAGATGGGTAAAGCATAGCTCTGCCCTCCAGTGGCTTCCTGGAGGAGCCATGCACACACAGTGGGCTGCAACCCAGGGGACACTTCAGGGAGGCACACCAAGAGCAGGGATACCTTACACAGAGAATCAGGAAAACACATTCTGAGGAGATGCCCATCTGTGCTGACTTTTTAGAAAATTAAAATAAAAGTGAAGGACGATTCCAAGGAGACAAAACAAGGTATGCAAAGGTACAGGAGAGAGCAACAAACAGAGACTCTTGGAACTGCAAGCTGCACAGTTCAGTACCTACATATGTTGTGTGGAGAGGCCCAGCAATGGCTCAGGAAACAAACCTTTAAGTGTCAGTGTGCCATGCACCTCTCTGAGTTTCGGTGTATTCATTCTATAGAAGAAAATAAAAATATCCATCCTCAGGCAGTGGTGGTTTGAAGTGTGAATGTGGTAGTACTTGATATATATAAGTGTTCAGTAAAGTTATCTATAATTAATATTCCTGTCAATTATGTAAGAAAATATTGGGAGAGTCTGACCCAGCCCACTGTGCCAAAGGCAAATAAGAACTCAAAGACTAATAACAAGGATGTGCAGGACAAATGTCAAAAGGAAAAAAAAAAGAACCCACAAGAAAGAATTCCCACTGGTGAAACACTGGGCAATCCAAACAACAAAAGACTGTACTGGAATCACTGAGTAAGATCAAAATCCCACAGTGATACACCCACAAAAATATTTAACAGCCTCACTTATCATTAATGAAGGTAACTTTTACATCAAATTTAAACTCTGTAACTTAGTAAAAAGAACTAAGCCCTGCCTTTCTAGAGAGAACTGTAGTTCCCCCAAGCTGATGAAAGAGAGATCTTCTTTTCAAAATAACTCTACCTACTAAATATAGAAGAAATGAGACACGTACAAAATCTTATATTTTAACACCCACTGAAGATTTTAGCAAGGACCATAAGCAATGTTAAGTTCACAGGTTGAAACATTAATGGAAATGGGATTTCCGCCTGGAGTCGCATGTTGCCCCTGCATGTTATCTACTAAGATCAGACAGGAATGTACCCCTTCACAGTAAAGACATCACTAGCCATGCCACAAACTGGGCACTACCAGTGAGACAACCTGTCACTGGGGGCCTGGTGAAAGAAAGAGACAGCACACAGCAGCTAAACATTAATTCAAACTTCCAATTTCCAGGAAGTGCAAAGACTAGAAAAATGTTACAAAGTACCACCAGGAAACAATTAGATAAATTAGGAAGTACCAGGGGTAGAAAAATGTTACAAAGTACCACCAGGAAACAGTAAGATATTCAATAAGAAACTGGATTTGGTTGCTTCAAAGAGTAAAGGTAAAAATAAAAGTAGGGAGACTGTTCTAGAAAAGGTATAAAATAGTACAATGTGTTCATTAGTATAATTATCACCACAGCTTAAGTATAACCTCATTTCGATTGCTGGCTAGCAGTACCAAATCATCTCCTAAATTTGACTGTTAAACTCTCTTTATTAAATATAAAGAATGATGGCTCCCTGCTTCTACTTAAGCAAGGCTAAGAAAGCCTGAATATATGCACAGCCACATTCTTAGGCCTTTCAATATCAGGGACTGCCCAGAAGAGTTTTTAACAAGAGGCAGGTGGATGAAATGCATCCCTAAAAGCAGTGAACAGTTAAGCAGGAATTAATGCTCAGTTGAGGGGTGAGGGGGAGTAGGAATGGGTAGGGTGTGTGTGTGTGTACACATACACAAAATGACCTCTGTGTCTCTAATTTCTCAAAGACCCCTTAAATCTTGTCTGCCACAGCGAAGATAGTGCAAAGGCTCCCTCCTAACCCACAGGGAGAACAAAACCTTTCCAAGAGCAGACTCTCCAATATGGTTAAGTGCTCATGCTTCTAGGGTTAAGTCTTTAATATGGATCACTTCATTTCAGTCCCATAATTCTCTTATATCTGTTTTATAGATAAGAAAACTAAAGGTACCAAGAAGATGAGTGACTTGCCCAAGCCTAGGAAATTAGAAACAGAGATATTAGGTGGGGTGCAAATTACTTTCTAATAAATATGCCCTCTTGCTTTGAAAGTGAATCACCCTGCCCAACTTTCTAACTAAATGTTGTCATTGTCATCTACATAGTTACCCCCAAAACAAAATACCAAGATTTTGCTTGAGTTAGTGCTTGCTGCCCAAAACCTTTAGCCATAAGACTATATCACAAATTCTAGTCAGTCAGTCTTAACTAGCCATAGATCCAATTACTCAGTTAAGACTAGTCATTATGACAATGCTTGATAACTATTATTTTTCCTCTGGTAAGCAAAAACTTTTCTTTTTTAATCAGCAGGATTTTCCACTTGTTAGTGCAATCAAGGAGTCTGTATTGCCCAGCAATACAAAGTACTCATATTATTTTTCAAATAATGTTTTAACTCCTGAAAATTTTTATTAAGTATCCAAATTATTTGTATTGCTCCCTCTCCATGCTTCCAAACAAGCAATAAAATATCCTCTAATTTCTGTGAGAGTATATTTATTGCATATTCCAGTTAGCATTTCATATACTTAGATAAATTCTAGTGTGGTTTTCACAATCTGACTGTTTTCAATGATCAAATGACATTTCATTCCTATTTCCTGATCTATACTGTCATCACAAAATTTGTTATATTCTGTGTTCTGACTAAAAACTGTAATAGAGTCCTGAACAGATAGATAGCTTGGTTGGTTAGAGCATCATCCCTAAGAGCCAAGGCTCCTGGTTCAAACCCCACTCAAGGCACTTAACAGAAACAGATCGATATTTCTGTCTTTCCCTTTTTCTCTCTAAAATCAACCAATAAATTTTAATAAAAAAAAGAATACTATAAATTTAGAGCTAAAGTAGAATTTTTATAAGGAAAGGCATTTCACTAATACTTTTAAAATTGATACTTATAAAACAAATGATTTTAAGTGGTTCTAAAGCCATTAATGGGAAAATAAATCATACTGCATTTCCTCATCATAATATCTACCAAAATATAAACTTTTCTACTGAAATAATGTATAAATTTTTCTGGTTAACTGGCAGAAAGTCATCAAACTGAACTTTAAAATAAAATATAACAGAGCAATTGTGACAGTTACTAAACCCTCTGTCTCTTCAACTATACTAAAATAAGAGATTATTTGTCTATTTAAAACCTAGCTATATCCCCCTCGTGGCTAGTGCCTAGTGCAGTGATGGGCAATCTTTTGAGCATGGTGTGTCAAAATTCGCCAAAAAACCGAACATAACTCAGGTGGTGTGTCACTTCGAGAAAAACGGCCTAACCGGAAGTTCCAGAACTAGATGCTCTGTGCCAGCTCTGTGCTGGAGTTCTGTTGCTTTGGCCTACAGAACTCTGGCACAGAGTGTCTACACTACAGCAAATGTTTTATCCTCGGCTACTGCACCTGGCCGTGGAGGAGCCGAAGATGAACCGTCCTTCTCGGCATGCGGCCCCATACTTCTCTGGTGTGCAGCCGCATGCGGTCACATGTCATCGAAAATGGCTACATGTGTCAGTCTGACACGCATATCATAGGTTTGCTATCACGGGCCTAGTGCCTACACATTCAATAAAATATCTGCTGGATTAATCAAAGAATGACTCATGATAATGGCACTTACCTTATAGTGTTATTGTAAAGATTCAATAAGCTAATATTTAAAAAAAGGTTAACTTTCATTATATGCATCATTTATATGGCCTTTCTACTAATATTCCTTTTAACCACACAATCCAATGCAGTAAATAGAACGTTTTGTTTTTTATGTATTCATGAGAACACACTTTGAGTTTCCAAACTTACATGACTGACCTGAAGTCACCTAGCCAAACTACTCTACATAATGGCAGAGCAGGGATCATCCTCTTTTGTCCCTATCTGCCCAGTCCTATGCCCTTTCCCTGATTTTCTTTTCTCTTGAACTCTTTTCACCATCTCCCCTCAAACCCCCCACCATGTTTACTCGTTGATCTTTACTTGTTGAGTTTCCATCTGAGCTTCACGAGGGCAGGGAGTTCATTTGTTTTGTTCCCTGCTGCAATCTCTTGAATTTTTAAGTGTCTGACACATAGCAGATTCAAAATACAGGAGAAAGCAAAAGTAGGTTTATAGTCGTGAATACACAAAAGTTTATTCTTGTATTGTTATTTATTAACTATTGTATTAGTTCCCATATTTACAACTATAAACCTACTTCTGCCCACCCGTGTAAATAGGCTTTATCTCACTCACTGTTTAAACTTGGGGAGAGGGACTTTATTCTGGCATGACCAATTTTACCATTTGGTAAAATTTTATATTAAAAATAAATTAAATGGACAAAGTTTTTTGAACAGTTGAGGGAAAGAAATGAGAACACTTGAAAATAACATTTTTAAATGGCTGGCCCAAATTTGTAAGTAACATACTATGCACACAAAACTTAAGATTAAGAATCTTTGGGGAGCCTGACCAGGCGGTGGCTCAGTGGATATAGCGTCGGACTGGGATGTGGAAGACCCAGGTTCGAGACCCTGAGGTCACCAGCTTGAGCGTGGGCTCATCTGGCTCGAGCAAAAGCTCACCAGCTTGGACCCAAGGTCGCTGGCTCCAGCAAGGGATGGCTCGGTCTGCTGAAGGCGCGATCAAGGCACATGTGAGAAAGCAATCAATGAACAACTAAGGTGTCACAACAAAAAACTGATGATTGATGCTTCTCATCTCTCTTCATTCCTGTCTGTCTGTCCCTATCTATCCCTCTCTCTGACTGACTCTCTCACTGTCCCTGTAAAAAAAAAAAGAAAAAGGAATCTTTGGGGGGAAAAACTACATAAATCATACTGCTCAGTAATAATCTTTCTAGAACTTCAGTTTATAATTCTGCTACCCTAAAAAAGCATTTGTACTTAGCAGATAATCACTAATGTATGCTTCCACTAGACTTACTTTGCCAAAAATCAATATTATCTGTTTTAGTAATTGGCCTATCACTCCACGTTTTTAATAAGCTTCAATATCATTACAAAGCTCCCCAATCCATAAAATGGTGCTTTAGACAACTATTGATTTTAAGAAACAATAATACTTGACTAGGGGAATCTAAAAAATTAGAGACTAAGGCAAAAAAAGTTTTATTTAGATGTCCCAAAATAAACCAGGACATTTATGTAGACATTTCTAAGGTAAATATAATTAAATCTAAAATTTGATCAATAAAAAGAACTGACACAAATTAATGACAATGGGGACCTACTATATATATTAAAGTACTATTTCCTTAATCTCTGCTGTTATATAAGAAATGTTTAGAAAAATTAGTCAAATATTATTAACAAAGCAAATAATAAATCCCCTTTCCTCAATCCCCTGCACAAAAGAGTTGGTCAAACTGCCATCCACACAACTGAGACTTAAGGGTGTTCCTGACAACACTTACTTTGCACATCCTAAAATACTAAGCATCAGAAAACTATAGCCACAAAACTAAAACTGTCCTGTACTATTACTCTCCAGAAAAAATTCCTCTCCCAATCTAAATATTTACCTTCTCATTGGACTGAATAAAAAATTCAGATAGGATGCTCAAGATGAAGATTGTTCTAAACAAGAAGGTGTGTACTGTTCTCACATGCTGGCTTATTTATGTGTTTGTCAAAAAGAGAGCTTTTCGCAGCAGAATAGTCTCCACTGGAAGATACAGAGATGCAAATCTTTGTGAAGACCCAGACAGGCTAGACCATCCCCCTCAAGGCTCAGCCTAGTGACACCATCCTAACTGACAAAGATCAAATCCAAGACAAGGAGGGCACCCTGCATGTTTGATTCTTTGTGGGAAAAAAAGAGCTAGAGAATGGATGGCTCCAGTCTCTCAAACTACAATATTCAGAAAGAGTCCATCCTGCACTTGGTGCTTCATCTGTGGAGTGGCATCACTAACGCCTCCCTCCGCCAGCTCACCCAGAAGTGCAATTGCTGCAACATGATGATCTGCAGCAAGCCCCCCCAGCACCCCTACACTGTCAACTGCCACAAGAAGTGTGGTCACACCAACCACCTGTGCCCCAAGAAGAAGTAAGGTCTCCCCCATCACCTTCTCACTTGCAGCTGGTGGCCTTCTGCCTGAACCCCATGGCCCTGAGGCGGTCTCAGTCAAGTTTCCCTCTCACTGACTAGAACAGTCAAACAAACAAACAAACAAACATATTTTCAAAACTTTATCAGGAGGCATAAATCTGAGTCCAGGTTCTAACAACTGATTTCAAACTGGTTGTTTAGGAAAGATCACAGGTTAATTCTGACTATATCAGAGTTTTCACAAAACTCTCCAGTTTCTTCCGAAATCTGCCATAGAAAAAAAGTTAAAATATCAAAGAATCAATTTACTATCCTCAAACTTTATTATAAAGTTCATTGAGTTACTAAACAAATACTGAATGCCTACTATTGGTCAGACACTGTTCTAGACCTTGGGTTATATCATACAATGGACCCACTCATCACTGCCCCCCCAAAAGAAAACCCTACCTTATTTCAAAGAATAACAGGTTATTATAGGCCTGGCCTGTGGTGGTGCATTGGATAAAGCATCAACCTGGAACACTGAGGTCCCCAGTTCAAAACCCTGGGCTTGCCTGGTCAAGGCACATATGGGAGTTGTTGCTTCCTGCTCCCCCCCTTCTCTCTCTCTCTCTTTAAAATGAATAAATACAAGAAAAAAACCTTAAAAATAAGTAATTATGGTTAAATTTAACTCAACTTCAATATTTATATAAATAATATAATGCTATTAACCAATGTTCTCCGAATAAATACCAGAAATGAAAATGTACAGTTTCAACACTGCTCATTAGCCTGACCTCTACTGATCTTAATTAAAAGTGTGAGACATGTCCAACTGGCATGAACTCTCAGGACCGCTTTAGCAGATCTTTTCTAATCATCCCTGTTGCAATTGTCATGAAGAAAAAACTTGAGAACTCCTGCTGACAGTTCCTGATTCTAACTCCAGAGAGCTGGAGGCTTCCAGTATCTTCCAGCTTTCACTATAGGGCCCTTTCCCGGTTGTGGGAAAATACAGTTGCTATCGTATTTTAAAATACAGCAGTGGCTGTTAATTGGGGTGTTTTTAATCTGCTCTAAAGCACAATTTCTAAAGTTTGAAATGATAACTCACCACACTAATTAATCTTGGAGAAAACTGACATTTTAAAGGCAAAACTTGATATATACATGAAGTGACTACACAAACCCAACTTTGATTCATTCTTAACTTTCAGTTCATCGCAAAGAGCAACAACGAAAAGACCCGTGCCTTGGATTTTATACTATCATCATCACTAAACAGTCACCATGAGTTTCAGGTATCAGGTTAAGAATACAAAAGTTATTTTGAGATCTAGACCCCTCTATCAGAAGATCCTTAGTCTATAGAAAAATGAAATTAAAATGCAACAAATATAATTTTAACTCATACATGTACAATAACAGCCTGCTTGGCTAACAAAAGAATGTGGAAAGAAGGACATTCAAGGTCCACTAAAGAGGACACTGGAGAACTGGTGCCAGACTGATACTAGAAGGGGAAATGGTAAGAAATGAACTAACGAAATAGGTAAGGGCTTCAATCTCCCATGTGCTAGCTAGCATTTTCCCAAGGCTTATTGAATCTAAATCTCTGGGAAAGAAATCAGAAATTTCCAACGACCTTCACATGTCAATGATCTTGGTGCACACAAGTAATGCAGGATTGGCTTACACTTGCCACCTCAATGTCCAATCTGGTTTCACATGTGTCCTTTCATTTTTAATTAATTATGATTCACCATCACATTAAAATATGCCAGTTTTGGTTTAATACACCTCTATTTTGCTTCTGCCACAATCTTATCTGGCAGTGTGCAATACACATGCAGTGAACAAAGTTCTCTTTTTACAACGCTGTGAAACCTCAAAGTCAGTCAACATACCTATTTTCCAGACCCTTTTCAGGTCCAAGGTTACTAACACCCCGCGCTTCTTAAAGCATAGAGGTACTCAATAATGCATACTCAATAATGAAACAAAGTATGCTAGTGTCAATGACTCTTGTGCATAAAATATATGGGAAAGAGTTACATACAGAGAGTACTCTAACAGCTCTTAATGTAATTACTTTGTCACTTCCTGAATGGTGTAAATCCATATTACTTTATTTTATTATTTTTATTATGCAATAAACAATTTTATTAGTGATGAACTAATAATTAAGTACAGATTTAGGGAAAAGATTTAACAAGTACTGAATTCCCATTTTTTAAGAAAGTTAATGACGAATGTGTAATCTGTAAATGCTCATTCACATTTGTCCTGTTCCATGGGATGAATATAAATATACCTAGTCAACAGCAGAAGACATCTACTACCCAAACATCAGCATCCAACTTGAAAGCTGTTTTTAAGATGACAGTGCCCAGAACAACTAGTTAGGAAGTACAGCTACAGAAGAATTTTCATTTACACAATCTCAGCATTTACATTTCTTTCTGAAGCATGACTTTTCATTTAAATAATTGTTCTAATTACTGGTGCTCGTCTCCCCCACCACACACATATAAAAGGTGATACCACAGCTATTAAATATTATCTCCTTTAGCTATGGGAGGACTTTATAAGCAATTAGATGGTACCAGTTCACACATTAAAAAAAATCTGTCTCATTAGTGGGTCTATTTTTTTCATCCAGTTCATGGAACAAGGCACAGCAAAGTATGACTTGCAGGCCAAATCCAGCCTGTCACATATTTTAGCATGACCTACTAGACAAAAATGTTTTACACTACTCAGCTGCTGTAAAAAAAAAAAAGAAATAATTTGTGATGTTAGAATTTTCTGAAATTCACATTTCAGTGTACACACATAAAGTTTCATTGAGACAAACTCATGCTCAGCCATTGACATATTGTCTAGCTACTTTCAGGATATGGTTGCAGAACTGAATGGTTGCAGCAGACCTCTGGCCCACAAAATATTAAATATTTACTATGTGGCCCTTTACAGAAAATGTTTGCTAAATTCTGCCTTATAAGATTAAACATTTGATAGTATTGTAGATAAGACCATAGAAGTTCAGTGTAGATAATTTGTTTTTGTGATTTTAATATGAAGAGATTTTCATATATACATTGACAAATTTCTGACATACGAGAAGCATCTACCAAGTGATGTTTACTGCTCCTCCCTACACCCTTCTCTCTCTCAATCCTCTCTCTAAAATCAATAAGAAATAAAATCTTTAAAAAGATCCAGGTAGTACTTCAATTATAAAGGAATTATATAGATTTAGATTTAAGAATACTCAAACTCTCAATACACATTTTTGCGCAGGTGTGGTGAAAGCATTCCTAATTCATAGAGACCTACACAGCATATGGCATTTACACAGTCTTTGTGTTAATTCTCACAACAGATGCATGAACTTAAGGACACAAAGGGAGTCATGAGGGTTAGAGGGGCAGAACCAAAAACAAAAACCAGGGTCCTTAAGCCTGTTTCAGACACCTGGTAAAAGACTGACACCCAAGTTAATGATTCTTAAACCCTTGATTTTACTGCTAAAAGCCTCTCGAAGAGTTGGCTTTTACCCCAATTTAGAGTTTTTACTAAAGAATATAACTACTTTCTTCCTCCTAAAGAAGAAATTATGTTGATAAAGTTTTCCAGATAAAGTAAGATAAGCAGAATATGATTAGGACAACAAGGCAAACAATTAGAACTCGTTTTGCTCATGAAGATAAATTATGTCTCAAGATAAGTGAACTCTTAGAACTTTAATGAACACATCTTTAATCTTAGAGTTACACTGGAGAAAGAAATGATAACACCTCACTTCCCACACAATCCACGAAGGCAAAGGATTACAGTTTACAACTCTACATTGTCCATAAATTACACAACATGAACATGGAGGTCAGTCTGAAGTGTAAAAGGTTTCAAGTATCCCTCCCTTTCCTAAGAACAAATGAGCTTTCTTAGAAAGGTTATCAGTATTATTTATACTATCCACTCCCATTCTTGGTGTTTTCTACTTTAAATTTAATAGTACTATTAATGTTCAAGGATATAAATATTGAGAAAATGTAATTTTAGCAGTAGCCATAAAACAATTACCAATACTGAAAAAAAACACTTTAATATAAATAATTTTTTTTCAAAATGCCTGTAGAGGAATGTTGTGTCCCAATAATGGGACTACACAGATAAATTCACCTAAGTTTGATTTAGCAAACCAGTCCGAAACAGATAGCAGTACACACAGAAATTTAAACTTCTGGTAAACTGGCATGATGAGTCAAAAGTAATGCTGGTAATATTGCCTAATTGATTATGAGATTTAGAACATCAAGGCACACAATTAAAAAATAAATTTCGGATAAATTTAAAAAAGGTTTAAAATAATAAAAAATAAAAACTTTACATTTGGGGATAGACTGTTTTAAGTTCAAATTACATGGAGAAAAACCAATGAACCTGCCCATATGTTAAAAAGTAGAGCTCAGACAAATAGAAAGCACACAAGTATAACGAAAATAAACAGAAAATTTATTTGCGTCAACAGGTTAACATCCTTAATACAGAGTTACCAAAAAGTAATTTTTTAAAAATCTAACTATACTGCTCACAAAAATTAGAGGATATTTTAATCGCTTCATATTCATTTTGAAAATATCCCCTAATTTTTGTGAGCAGTATATAAAAGTGATAAAAATTTCAAAATCACTTGGCATCTAGTGCTCTAAGAAATAACAATTAAAAGGTAACACTTCTATCAAGTGATTTAAGTTTTATGTGAAGCATAACGTCCAATGCTGGTACAGGAATATACTACTGGTATGGCCCTCTCAAATGCTACTGGTGGGAGTGAATAAGTGGTTACAATAAAGGTCTAAAATGTTCAGAACTTCTGATCCAGTAATTCACTGTACTTAAAGCTTTTACTTTTTTATTTTACTTTATTTTTACAGGGACAGAGAGAGATTCAGAGAGAGGGATAGATAGGGACAGACAGATAGGAAAGGAGAGAGGTGAGAAGCATCAATCATCAGTTTTTCGCTGCGACACCTTAGCTGTTCATTGATTGCTTTCTCACATGTGCCTTGACCACGGGCTTCAGCAGACCGAGCCACCCCTTGTTGGAGCCAGCGACCTTGGGTGCAAGCTGGCGAGCTTTTGCTCAAGCCAGATGGGCCCCACGTTCAAGCTGGCGACCTCAGGGTCTCGAACCTAGGTCTTCCGCATCCCAGTCAGACGCTTTATCTACTGCGCCACCACCTGGTCAGGCAACTTCATTGTACTTTTAAAAAAATCCTCTGGGGGAAGGGTGCAATCAGAAGTGGGTTACAGTATTATTATAACTGTGTAATTATAATTAAATATCTTTAGAAAAAGAGCACACAGTTCCATGCATGAGTATTAGGAAGGCTCTACTTAAAATAAGGCAGTTCCCAAGTGTTCCTATTATTATATTCCATAACTCATGTGATATATACTGTTTTGCATTTCTCACAATTACAAAAGAAAAAAGTAATAAATATGCCTATAAGAATTAAGTAGATTTGAAACACTATGACAAGGAAGATATAAAATATTTGTTGGTTAAATTTATAGAAGTATTTTAATGGCATGAAGATATGCTATTTGTAAAAAAAGCATGACACCGTCTCAGGCCAGTTGGATCAGCGGTAGTGTCGGCCCAGGGTGTGGAAGTCCCAGGTTCAGTTCTTGGTCAGGACACGCAGGAGAAACAACCACATTTCTCCACCCCTTTCCCTTCTCTCTCTCTCTTCCCCTCCCACAACCAAGGCTCAAAAGGTTAGTGGCCCTAGGCACTGAGGAGGTGCTGAAACAACATGGAGCAACACCTCAGACAGGCAGAGCATCACCCCCCCAGTGGACTTACCGGGTGGATCTCAGTCAGGCGCATGCAGAAGTAGGTCTCTCTGCCTCCTTGCCTCCCCACCTCTCACTTAAAAAAAAAAAGCAAGACACTGTGCTAAATACGAATGTATGCAAATTGAGTGTGTGCATGGAGACTACAATTGTGGTTGGTACCTCATATCTATACTGTACACAATCTACACTGTCTCTACCAAAATACACAGTTGTTGCCTTATTACTGTTTCCTTATTACAGTCATATGACTACTGAGAAATGAAGGCATAACTGCTTCTCCTATAACAATATTTACACAAAACACTTAAAATGATATCTAACACATGAAAAACAAAAGTAAATTTTGGGTTAAGTATTAATTTCTCAGAGATCTTCCTATTTTTGTCTTTGTGAATTGTAAAACAAAAGCCCTTTACTAATTACAAAATCCAAAATAAATTTTATTTAACACTCAACTTTCTTTAAAATGTAATCTTAGGTAAAACCAGAACCTGAATTAGTATTTTTAAAATAGTATTTTTCAAATACCAGGAATGAAAACAATAGTCACACGGAGAACTTGTGTAAGTGGTAAACTGGTGGTTTGGGGAAAATTTGTAACAAACACGTACATTAAAAATGAAAAAAAAGAATAAACTCATTCATCTCAAAAAGTTAGAAAAAAATAAAAATAAATAAATATAAAAGTAAAAATATTAAGGTAGAAAAAGGTAGAATAACTGTAGTAAAAGTTGTATTAGCTTTTTTAAGTCTGTTTTACAATTATTATTTATTATTATTATAAACACTTATTATTTTTTACTGTAGTAAAATATATATATAGCACAGACTTTGCCATTTTAACCATATTTAAGTGTACAATTCAGTGGCATTTGTATTTTCTTACTGTTGTGCAAACATCACCACTATCTTATCCCAAAACACTTTTTATCATACCAGGAGGAGACCCTGTGCCCATTAAGCAGTCATTATTCTTCATTTCCCCATCTCATGGCAATTACTAATCTCCTTTCTGTCTTGATGTATTTGGCTATTTAACATACTTCAAATAAACAGAATAATAAAATATATGGCCTTTCCTATCAGAGATTTTTTTAAAATTAATTTTAATAGGGTGACACCAATAAATCAGGGTACATATGTATAATGAAAATATCTCCAGGTTATCTTATCATTCAATTGTGTTGCATACCCATCACCCAAAGTCAAATTGTCCTCTGTCACCTTCAATCTGGTTTTCCCTGTGTCCCTCCCCTCCTCCCTATCCCAACCTTCCCTCCTTCCGTCCACCCCATAACCACCACTCTCTTGTCCATGTCTCATAGTCTTACTTTTATGTCCCACCTATGTATGAAATCATGCTGTTCTCAGTTTTTCTTTTTTTCTGATTTACTTATTTCACTCCTATAATGTTATCAAGGACCATCCATTTTGTTATAAATGATCCGATGTCATCATTTCTTATGGCTGAGTAGTATTCCATAGTATATATGTACCATTGCTTTTTAATCCACTCGTCTTCTGACGGACACTTGGGCTGGTTCCAGATCTTCGCTATTGTGAACAACGCTGCCACAAACAAAGGGGCGCATTTCTTCTTTTCGAACAGTGCTATGGTGTTCTGAGGGTATATTCCTATAAGTGAAAGAGCTGGGTCAAAAGGCAGTTCGATATTTAATTTTCTGAGGAATGTCCAAACTGTTTTCCATAGTAGCTGCACCACTCTGCATTCCCACCAGCAGTGTAGAAGGGTTCCCTTTTCTCCATATCCTCGCCAGCACTTATTCTGCATTGTTTTGCTGATGAGTGCCATTCTGACTGGTGTGAGATGATACCTCATTGTAGTTTTAATTTGCATTTCTCTAATGATTAGTGATGTTGAGCATTTTTCCATATGCCTATTGGCCATCTGTATGTCCTCTTTGGAGAAATTTCTATTCATTTCTTTTGCCCATTTCTGGATTGGATTGTTTGTCTTTCTGTGGTTGAGTTTTATAAGTTCTTTATAAATTTTAGTTATTAACCCCTTATCAGATGTGCTGTTGAATATGTTCTCCCATTGTATGGTTTGTCTTTTTATTCTGTTCGTATTGTCTTTAGCTGTGAAAAACTTTTTAGTTTGATATAGTCCCATTTGTTTATCTTGCCTTTTATTTCAGTTGACCGTGTAGATAAATCAGCAAATATATTGCTGCTAGAGATGTCGGAGAGCTTGCTGCCTATGGTTTCTTATAAGATGCTTATGGTTTCACGGCTTACGTTTATGTCTTTTATCCATTTTGAGTTTGTTTTTGTGAATGGTGTAAGTTGATGGTCTAGTTTCATTTTTTTGCAGGTAGATGTCCAATTTTCCCAACACCATTTGTTAAAGAAGCTGTCTTTACTCCATTTTATGTTCTTTCCTCCTTTGTCAAATATCAGTTGTCCATAAAGCTGTGGGTTTATTTCTGGGTCCTCTGTTCTGTTCCATTGATCCATGTGCCTGTTCTTATGCCAGTACCAGGCTGTCTTGAGTATAACGGCCTTATAGTAAACCTTGATATCTGGAAGAGTGATACCTCCTCCTGCTTTATTTTTTCTTTTTAAGGTTGCTGAGGCTATTAGTGTTCTTTTTTGGTTCCATATAAATTTTTGGAATATGTGTTCTCTATCTTTGAAGTATGTCATTGGTGTTTTAATTGGTATTGCATTGAATTTATAAATTGCTTTGGGTAATATAGACATTTTAATGATGTTTATTCTTCCTGGCCATGAGCACAATATATGCTTCCACTTCTTTGTATCTTCCTTGATTACTTTTATCAATGTTTTATAATTTTCAGTGTGAAAGTCCTTGGTTAAATTTACTCCTAGTTATTTTATTTTTTTGGCTGCAATAGTGAAAAGGATTCTTTCCTTAATTTCTTTTGCTGACAGTTCATTGTTGGTATATAGAAATGCCTCTAATTTCTGAGTATTAATTTTATATCCTGCCACCTTGCTGAATTCATTTATAAGGTCCAGTAGTTTTTTGTCTGAGATTTTAAGGTTTTCAATATACAATATCATATCATCTGCAAATAGTGACAGTTTTACTTGTCTTCCAATTTGGATGCCTTTTATTTCTTCTTCTTGTCTGATTGCTGAAGCTAGGACTTCCAGAACTATGTTGAATAAGAGTGGTGAAAAGGGGCATCCCTGCCTGGTTCCTGATCTTAAGGGGATTGCTTTTAATTTTTGTCCATTTAGTATGATGTTTGCTGTGGGTTTGTCATAGATGGCCTTTATCGTGTTAAGGAATAATCCCTATATTCCCACTTTACTGAGAGTTTTGAGCATGAATCGGTGCTGGAATTTATCAAATGCCTTTTCTGCATCTATTGAAATTATCATGTGATCTTTGTCCGTCCTTTTGTTTGTGATGAATGACATTGATTGATCTGCGAATATTGAACCAGCCTTTCCTCTCCAGAATAAATCCCACCTGATCATGGTGTATGATTTTTTTCATATATTGCTGGATCTAGTTGGCTAATATTTTGTTGAGAATTTTAGCGTCTAAATTCATCAGGGATATTGGCCTATAATTTTCTTTCTTTGGTTGTCTTTCCCGGTTTGGGGATCAGAATTATGCTCACCTCATAAAAGAAGTTTGGAGGTCTTCCTTCCTCTTGAATTTTTTGAAATAGCTTGAGGATGATAGGAGTTAGTTCTTCTTTGAATTGTTGATAGAATTCACTTGTGAAGCCATCAGGCCCAGGACTTTTCTTTTTTGGGAGTTTTTTGATAACTGTTTCTATCTCATTTGTTGTAATTGGTCTGTTTAGGTGTTCTGATTCTTCCAGATTGATTTTTGGAAGGTTATATGATTCAAGAAATTTGTCCATTTCACCAAGATTGCCTAATTTTTTTGGCATAGAGTTCTTCATAATATTTTCTTACAATCCTTTGTATTTCTGTTGTGTCAGTAGTTATTTCTCCACTGTCCTTTCTAATTTTATTTATTTGAGTCCTCTCTCTTTTTTTCTTGGTGAGTCTAGTTAAAGGTTCATCAATCTTGTTTACCATTTCAAAGAACCAGCTACTGGTATCAGTGATCCTCTGTATTGTTTCCTTAGCCTCTATGTCATTTATTTCTGCTATGATCTTTATTATTTCCTTTCTTCTACTTTTCTTGGGTTTTATTTGCTGTTGTTTTTCTAGTTCTTTTAGATGCAGGGTCAGGTTGCTTATTTGAGCTTTTTCTAGCTTCTTATGAATGCCTGTAGTGCAATGAACTTCCCTCTCAGTACTGCTTTTGCTGTGTCCCATAAATTTTGAGTTGATGTATGCTTATTATCTTTTGTTTCTAGAAACTTCTTTATTTCTTTGATCTCATTGTTAATCCATTCATTATTTAATATCATGCTATTTCGTTTCCAAGCGTTTGAGTATTTTCCAGTTTTTCTTTTGTGGTTAATTTCTAGTTTCATGGCATTGTGATCAGAGAACATGCTTGATATGATTTCAATCTTCTTAAATTTATTGAGACCATTTTTGTGTCCTAACATGTGGTCTATCCTAGAAAACGCACCATGAGCACTTGAGAAGAATGTATATTCTACTGCTTTAGGGTGAAAAGTTCTGAAGATATCTATTAAATCAAGTTGATCTAGTGTCTCCTTTACGTCTACTGTTTCTTTCTTAATTTCTTTCTAGAGGATCTATCCAGTGTTGTTACAGGGGTATTGAAATCCCCTACTATTATAGTATTGCTGTTAATCTCGACCTTTATATCCATCAAAGTCTGCTTTATGTATGTTGGGGCTCCTATATTTGGTGCGTAGATATTTATAATAGTTATATCGTCCTGTTGAATTGTTCCCTTTATCATTATGTAGTGTCTTTCTTTATCTCTTACTACAGCCTTTGTTTTAAAGTCCATTTTGTCAGATATAAGTACTGCTACGCCGGCTCTTTTTATATTTCCATTTGCATGAAATATTTTTTTCCATCCTTTTACCTTCAGTCTATGTGCATCTTTTTTTTAAGGTGTGTCTCCTGTAGACAGCATATGTATGGGTTCCGTTTCTTTATCCATGCAGCTACCCTATGTCTTTTGATTGGATCATTTAATCCATTTACATTTAAGGTTATTATTGATATGTAATTGTTTATTTCCATTTTATTCTTTAAAGCTGTATTCTTCTTTTGCTCTATTCTTTCCTCCCTTTAAACTGTTCACAACAGGCCCCTTAGTATCTCTTGCAGAATTGATTTGGTTTTTATGAATTCCTTCAGGCTTTATTTTTCTGGGAAGCTCTTTATTTCTCCTTCAATTTTAAATGTTAGCCTTGCTGGATAGAGCAGTATTGGTTGTAGGTTCTTGTTCTGCATTACTTTGAGTATATCTTGCCGTTCCCTTCTGGCCTCAAGTGTTTCCGTTGAGAAGTCCGATATTATTCTTATGGGGGCGGGCTCCTTTGTGGGTGATAGCCGTTTTTTCCCTAGCAGCTTTTAAAATTTTTTCTTTATCCATTAGCTTTGGTATTTTAACTATGATGTGTCTTGGTGTAGATCTTTTTGGGTTTCTCTTTAATGGAGTTCTGTGTGCTTCTTGAACGTGTGAAGTGTTTCACAGCCTTAATTTAGGAAAGTTTTCTGCTATTTTTTGATTGAACAAAGTTTCCATTTCCTGTCCTCTCTCCTCTTCTTCAGGAACCCCTATTATGGGAATGTTGTTTCTCTTCAGGTTGTCACAGAGCTCCCTTAGAGTTTCCTCACATTTTTTTGAGTCTCTTTTCCTTTTTCTTCTCTGCTTCTGTGCCTTTGTTTATTGTGTCCTCTAACTCGTTGATTCGATCCTCAGTGTGATTCATCCTGCTTTTAATTCCTTCCATTGTGGTCTTCAGTTCTGATACTCTATTTGTCATTTCTGTCTGATTCTTTTTTATTATTTCAATTTCGTTTTTTATACTTGTTATCTCTTTATTTAGGTGTTCATAATGACTATCCATTGTTGTTCTAATGTCTTTGAACATCCTAACTATCATTATTCTAAATTCTGCTTCTGGTAATTTGGTTATATCTGGTTCATTCAGGTCCTCCTGTGGGGATTTCTCTTGATTCATTTGGTTTGCATTCCTCTGCCTGCCCATTTTGTCTGTGTATAAGCAAGTTGTGGCCACTGGAGTCCAGTATGTGTTGCCTTTGTGTTCTGTAGGTGTGGTCTGTCTCCAGGCCTGCCACCCCCTCTGCCGCTGCCTAGGGTGGTTGGGAATGGGCTTTGCCAGCGCCGGCCCACTGTGGCTTTTGCTGTGATTTCTGCCTCTCCTCCACGAGAGGGTCTGTCACTCAAGCCACAAGCCTCAGAACCAAGGGTAGAGGTGAGCACCTTTGCTCAGCTGCGGACCCAGCCTGTTTCTGGACTTCCGCCCAGAACCCGCAGTCAGAGCCAGCTTGCCACAGTTTCACGGGTTGGGCGGGGTTTTTGACGTGCTCTCAGCTGTGAGCATTTGCCCGTCCGAAGCTTTAGTCCCGTCCTCGAGGCCAGGGCCCTTCTCCGCAGGGTTGCAAAGTAAGGTTTATTGGGTTTGGCGTGTTTGCTGGCTTCCGCTCAGCTGCGAACTTCCGCTCGTCCCGGACTCTACCCTCCCCCGCGTTTGGAGCCCGCTCGTGCACGTAGGATGGCAAATCGCTGTTTCTCTGGCCGGGAGGGGATAGTAGCATGGGCTCAGCTGCGAGCATCCACTTGTCTTGGGGTCTACCCCGTCCCCGCGCTTGGAGCCCCGCTCGCGCACGTAGAATGCCAAACCGCGTTTTCTCCAGCCAGGCGGGGCTGGTAACATGAGCTCAGCCGTGAGCGCCCCGCCCATCTCTGGTCCTAGCCCAGTCTCTGCGGTCAGGGCCGGCTTGCTCAAGGTCGCAGAGCAGATTTCTATCCATTCCTGGCCTCCCGCTTTGTCCCCGTAGGTGGGATTACAGGCGGGCCCGCAGCTTCCGTACTACTTTCGCGCGTCCCCTCTGCCCCTGCTGGGCTAGACCGAGCTCACATCAGTTTGGCCTCCGCCCACACCGACTTAACCGCGTTTCAGTGTCCTGCCGCCACCATACCCTTCAGCAACCCTCAGCAGAGTAGAAAGGTACCTAATACTCCACACTGTACGCCTGGGATCTCCCTCACTTGTTTCACAGCTCAAAACTGTCCAAACGCCTCTTCCAGGCTCTGGGACTGTAGGCTGGGGCTTGGTTCCTGGGACCCAGGTCCTTCCCTCTCCGCCAAACTCTCCTCCCGCCACGCGGGTCTCTCCGGGCTGCCGTTTGCTCTGGGGAGCTGGGTAGCACTCTTCGCGTTTTCGCTATTCCTACCAATCTCAATGTGGCTTCTTCGGTGTTCCTTGGTTGAAGAGTCCACTTAGTTTAGTTCAACGTTGGTTTATCCAGATGATGGTTCTTAAAATTGAGTTATAATCCACTTTGGTTCTGGGAGTTGGAAGTTGGTATGTTCGCCTACTCCGTCGCCATTTTGCTCCTCTGAGATTTTTTTTTAACTTACCTTGGTATTTCTAAGGTTTATTTATGTTACATGTTGGTAGAATTTCATTTTTTTTATGCCTGAATAATATTCCCTGGTCTGTATATATAGGACCTTCTGTTTATTCATTTGTTGATGGGCACTTGAGTTGTTTTCACCTTTTGACTCAAAATAAAATTCTTAAAATGAACCTACATACACAGAACTAACCAAACAATTTTGACCAAAAACAACAAAGCTAAGGTAGTCTTGCATTCTAGATTATCAAAACACTATAACACAATAGTAATTAGAAACTGTGATGTTGTAGAGCAGATTAACTATACAATAGAGGTGAATGGAAACATCAGAAGTTTTGGGAAATTTAGTGTATGTTAGTCAGTAGCATTTTCAAACAGGAAATTCAATTAAGTGTTAGGCCAACTGGTTGCTTTTATACAAAAAAAATTTAAGTTCAATCTCTATGTTACAAAACTATAAATAATAATATTCTCCATAAAATAAACTCAGTAAAACTATAAAAATACTAAAAAAAAAAATAAGATGGTGTTTAAGAACTTTGTTTATCCAAGACACATAGTAGTCACAAAGCAAAAGACAGCAATCAAAATTAAAAGGTATATTTTTAAAAGTTATAGAAGACTAAAATAAACAGACAAACAAACAAAGCCCTCAACGCAGAACTACTATTTTTAGCATGAAGAATACCTACTGATTGATAAGAACATTAACATGAGCATGCCTTGGGGGGAAAAAAATGACCCTCCCCCCAAAAAAGATCATTTTAAATCCTATTATTAAGACAACCATACCCCAATTTGTGTCCATTAGATTAGCAAAATTTAGAGGCTGATAATAAATAATCAGTGCTGGTACACAGAAAAACAGACATTCAATTTGAATGTGAACAAAAAGCCTATCTGGAAGACTAGTGACACACAAAAATTTTAAATGTTTTAAACGTTTTGAACCCAGTTGTCTATTTGAAAAACTGTAAATAATCTAAATTTTCAACAAAGAAATGGCTAAATTATAGTACACCCTTATCAAAGAATAGCTATAAAATGATATAATATACCCTTACTAAGGAAAAAAATCAACAAAGAAATGGCTAAATATGCTTACTAAGGAATAAAAAACATAATGCTCTTGTGACCATGTAACCATACATAAAACATACTAAATTCTATAAAAAGCCACATAGCTGCATTTACATGAACTTCTACTGACTGTTTTTAAAAATTTTATCTGTGCCATACATACATATATACACACATACATATACTCACGTATTTGTGCATGCATGGTCTGAAAAGTTTAGGTAGAGAATGAGAAAAAAAGACGTTCCCTTTTCCCATCTGTAAATATTTGTTATGACTAGTATATAAGCATGTATTATCAAAACTTGAGTTCCTACTCACTGGCTTAAAACTCTTGACTTTGTGACTGAGGAGAGGGCAAACTGACGGTCACAAATAGGAAAGGTTAGAAAGGTTGTGAACTAGGGGACTGAGAGATCCATTAGGCTAGCTCTTGGAGTGCACCATAACTGACAACAAACTTACAGAAATACCACATGGCAGTTCTGTAAGATCTGTTCTCAATCCTAAATTTGTCTTTAAACTCTACTCTTAAAATAGTACCTCTTCACATTATCTAAAGTAGAACTTCCTCAAATTAAAAGTTGAGGACCTGGCAGGTAGGCTCCATGGATAGAGCATTGGCCAGGCATATGGATGTTCTGGGCTTGATTTCCAGTCAGGGCACACAACAGAAGCTACCATCTACTTTTCTCGACCTCCTTCTCCCTCTTCACCTCCCACGGCCAGTAGCTCAACTGGTTCAAGCATCAGACGAGGCGCTGAGGACAGCTCTATAGGTCCGAGTGTCAGCCTCCGGTGCTAAAAAATAGCTTGGCTGATTCCAGCATTGGGGGGGGGGGCGCTGCCAGGTGGATCCCAGTCGGGGTGCATGTGTGAGCTTGTCTCACTATCTCCCCTCCTCTCATTTGGACAAAGGAAAAAGTTCCTTTGATTTCTTTGGTTAGCTTTGTATTAATACTCAAAAGGCCAGTAAACTTTCTGTTCAGTTTTATTTTGTAATAGGTTCAAGTCATTTATTTAAAGGTTTTTCATGCTTTCAACTCAAATAATTGACTAAATATAAAAAGTTGTTTATACAGAATTTTAAAAAAATTATCACTCTGTCATTTTCAGGAAATATGTTTTGTTTCCAAAAGTTTGAAAAGAATGATTTGAACTAAATGTGGAAACGAAAATAATCTGAATGCTACAAAGACCTGACAAAAGTTAATGCTAATAGCAATTAGAAATAAAAAAATAGTACCAATTCCATTTAGGAGTCTGAAACAGAAACTTTAAGGTGGGTCAATTTTACTTGCAGAAAATATATAAACTTCCTAAACAAATAATTTAGTAAACTGAACCCATCAATGGCAAAAACATTTACAGTGATCAAGGAACTGTGTGTCCCAAGAATATCAGGATAATTCAATATCAGAAAACCTATCACTACCATCAGATAGAGGAGAAACTTAATATCAATATATGCTGGAAAAGCATACCATCAAATTAACCCATTCATAGTTTTTTAAAGTAATGAAAGATGCCGAACCTGTGGTTGTGTAGTGGATGGAGCATCAACCTGGGACGCTGAGGTCCCAGGTTCAAAACCCCAAGGTTCCTGGCTTGAGTGCAGGATCACCCTGCTTAATTTAAGTGCAGGCTCACCAACTTGAGCGAGAGATCATCAAAATTGATCCCATGATCGCTGACCTGAGCAATGGGTCAGTAGCTCAGCTTGAGGACTCCTCAACCCCGTCAAGGCATGTATGAGAAGCAGGCGATGAACTAAAAAGTGATGTAACTACGAATTGATGCTTCTCAACTCCCTTCTTGTCCGTCTGTCTCTCACTAAAAAAATAAAATGAAAGATCTCTCAGCCAAAAAATTTGGATGAAGACTACTACAAAATATTTTTAGAAATCATATTTTAATGGCTAAATATCAGAAGCACTTCCAGTAAGTGAAGAAAATAACATTACCTGTCTGTCATTTTTCCACAAGGTCCTGAAAGTTCTCAGTCTAAATTTGAAGAAAAATAAAACTGATATATAAATACTAGGAAAAATTTATAAAACCATGATTGATTAGAAGGCATATGATAGCCTACTCAGAAAATCCTAGAGATCTAGCTGATAATTAAAATTTTTAGTGTCCAACAAAAGAATCAGGTACAACATTAATTTTGTTAAAAAAGTGATTTTCCTATACACTGGAAAGCAACTAAAAATATCAGTGTTCTTTCAAGTCCTATTCATAAAAGCTACAAAGCCTGATCAGGCGGTGGCGCAGGGATAGAGCGTCGGACTGGGATGCGGAAGACCCAGGTTCGAGACCCTGAGCTCGCCAGCTTGAGCGCAGGCCCATCTGGCTTGAGCAAAAGCTTGCCAACTTGGAACCAAGGTCGCTGGCTCCAGCAAGGGGTGGCTCGGTCTGCTGAAAGCCTGCGGTCAAGGCACATGTGAGAAAGCAATCAATGAACAACAAAGGTGTCGCAATGGCAACGAAAAACTAATGATTGATGCTTCTTATCTCTCTCTAATCCTGTCTGTGTGTCCCTATCTATCCCTCTCTCTAACTCTCTCTGTCCCTGTAAAAAAAAAGCTACAAAAATCACCTAAGAATAAACCTAACAGAAAATAAAACAATACATATCCCAGACATATACAAATGCATGTATACATGTATAACCAACTATGTTGTTTCACTGAAGTACTTAAGCCTGAAATAAATTGAGAAATAATATGTATAAGAAAACTCAACCTCTCACACAATTTAATCTAGAAATGCAATACTAATCTCTTACCATGAAAACCCCAATAGAATTTTTCACACAACTGGACAAGCTGATTCTAAATTTCCCATAGACATTCAATTGGGCAACTTGGTATGAAAACATATAAAGCTGCAGTAACTAAAAGCAATATAAAAAATATGCAAAATGGCCTGACCAGGTGGTGGCACAATGGATAAAGTGTTGGTCTGGGATGCAGAGGACCCAGGTTCTGGGCCCCAAGGTCACCAGCTTGAGCGCAGGGTCACTGGCTTGAGCCCAAAGGTCACTGGCTCAAGCAAGGGGTCACTCACTCTGCTGTCAAGGCACTTTCCCACTCCCTGTCAAGGCACATATGAGAAGGCAATCAATGAACAACTAATGAGCAGCAGGGAAGAATTGATGCTTCTCATCTCTCTCCCTTCCAGTCTGTCTTTATCTGTCCCTGTCTCTCTCTCTCTCTCTCTCTCTCTCTCTCACACACACACACACACCACACAAACACACACACTCACAATGCAAAATGATCATTCAAAGAGAGTTAAATTTATATAGCCACTGTAGAACAATTTAACAGGGTCCTTAAATTAAAAATGTTCACCCATTCCACCTTCGTAGTTATTTTACTGGTGCATGTACACAACATATGCCCTGGAGAGTTCAATCCAATACTGGATGTATCAAAAACCAAAACGCTGCAAACAATCTTAATGTCCTTCAATGAGAAAAGACCAGTCATTTAAAACAGTGGATTTAAGCCTGACCAGGTGTTGGCAGAATGGATAATGTGTCAGACTGGGATGCAGAGGACCCAGGTTCGAAACCCCAAGGTCATCAGCTTCTGCGCAGGCTCATCTGATTTGAGTAAGGATCACTAGCTTAAGCCCAAGGTCGCTGGCTTGAGCAAGGGGTCACTCAGTTTGCTGTAGCCCCCCAGTGAAGGCACATAAGACAGCAATCAATGAACAACTAAGGTGACACAATGAAGAACTGATGCTTCTCATCTCCCTTCCTGTCTATCTCTATCTGTCCCTCCTTCTGTCTCTCTCTCAAAAATAAATAAATAAATAAAACAGTGGTTTTCAACCTTTTTGTACTTTGGGACCGGTGAAAATAAAATTATCTCAGGGACCACTAAGGCAGAAATCACCTGAGCATAAGTGAATTCAACTAAGATCATTCAGTCAATAATCTTCATACATCAAGGTGGTTACCTTTCGTGGATGGGCATGAAATTTCTAGGGAACTAATAGTTGAAAAACACTGATTTAAACAGTATAAAAGGGGAGTTAGCCTGACCAGGCGGTGGCGCAGTGGATAGAGCGTCAGACTGGGATGCGGAAGACCCAGGTTCGAGACCCCGAGCCCGCCAGGTTGAGCGTGGGCCCATCTGGCTTGAGCAAAAGGCGTCAGCTTGGATCCAAGGTCGCTGGCTCCAGCAAAGGGTTGCTCAGTCTGTTGAAGGCCCGCGGTCAAGGCATATGTGAGAAGGCAATCAATGAACAACTATGGTGTTGCGATGGCAATGAAAAACTAATGATTGATGCTTCTCACCTCTCTCTGTTCCTGTCTGTCCGTCCCTATCTCTGACTCTCTCTCTGTCCCTGTAAAAAAAAAAAAATAAGAAAGAAAAGAAAGAAATTAAACAGGCCAACCACATACCAACATGGATAAGTCTTTAGAAGTTTCCAGGGCATCTCGCTGATAGAAAAAAGTTACAGCATTAGACCATTTATGTATATTGTAAACACACTAGAAGCATTTTCTATTCTCATGTATACAACAAAATCACGTGAGCATAAAAATCTAAGTATACTATTAAAATGCAGACTTCTGGTTCAATGTGTGTGGTGATGCCTAAGATTCTGTATTTCTAACCAGTTCTAAAAGATATGCAGATGTGGGACCATGAACCATACTGAGTGCAGCAAGGGTACACAGATGAGATGGAAGGCTCTAGAAGAGGTTCATGAAGTGTTCAAGTGATGGGATGGGGGTAAACAACAGAAGTGAAATCATGACATGAGTAGGAGTAAAAAAGGGGCTTCAGCCTTATTATTCTTTTCATTTATTTTACAAGAATAATGTAATTATGGTGCAAATAAAAAGCTAGTTTTAAAATACCCACATAGACCACCTTAGAGTAGTGTAATTATTGACCTCTAGGAATCTCATAGTGATTAAGTACACAGAGAGGGTCATAAAAGTTGGCCAGCTCTGCTCCTCAAATACTTAGTAATTGGCCAGAAGAGAAGAGCAACTGAGGGAAATTAACTGATAAACTGGTAGTGACAATCCGTCACTACTACATACTTTATTCTATTTTTATTGAAATATTTTAAAGTTTAGTAATGTTATTTAAAATAACCTCTATTTCTAACTGAAGTAGTATCTTTACAACACAACTCAGCAGTTTTTCATATGGCCAACTATGCTTCATTGCTGCCATATAATCTTGTTTATCAATCCTTCCAGAGGAAATCCTTACTAAAGAATAAATAAGCATCAGAAATGTCCCTTCTATAATGACTATTAAAAAGTCTCAAGACCTGGTCCCTGCAAGTGAGGAGACCTTAAGCTTAACCTTTATTACAAGCTAGTAAATTGGATCCCCTGGTTAACTTGACATGAGATGGTATACACTAAGTCATTTCACTATTTTTTGAAGAAGCTTCCTGCAATAATTTAATGCACAGGAATGACCACTTAACACTGGGGCATATGAATTTTATTATATATATACTGAGACAAAAAAATATTTTGGTGAAAATTGAATACAAAATCATAATAACTTAATTGGGGGAAAAATCTCAAGTCTAGTGGTGAATCATTCCATACAGACATAGCGATAGTGAAATACAAAGGAACTCTGATGTAGTTAACTCTAGGTATTACTACTAATCATATAATCAGAGTCATTAAAGACTGTGATAATCAAATGTTTTAAAGCAGCACCTCTGAAAAGATAGAATTTCCTCCTTAAAATAAACTCATATTAGTTGAGAAATCATTTGGGAACTGACACCTGAGCTCAGTAACAAGAGTCGATGTTGGAAGTATACTGCAAACAAGGAACAGGAAAAGGTGAGCAATGTTTAGAGAATGGTGCTTTAACTGGGATGATATCCTGCAGCCAAGAGGGCCAAACACAAGCCATAATTAAAGTCAAAAGACAAAGTGGGTGATAAACAAAAGGCTGATATCTCTACCATATTAAAAACAAAACTCTTAAAAATTTAAAAACAGAACCAAAATCTCAGAAAAATGGGAAAAATACATCAACAGGCAATTCACACAATTATATAAAAAAGTAATGTACATATAAAATGTCACTAAAGATAAAATCATGTCCAACGTGAAAAATTATTAAAATTTATTATTTGAGAAATTTCAAGTTAAAAACACTGATATAACACCTATCAAGATAGGGGAAAAGTTGGAGGGTGAGCAAGAAGGCAACGGAGAAGGCGGACGAACCAACTTCCAACTCCCAGAACCAAAGTGGATTATAACTCAATTTTAAGAACCATCATATGGATAAACCAACTCCGAACAAAACTAAGTGGACTCTTCAATCAAGGAACACAGAAGAAGCCACATTGAGACTGGTAGGAATAGCAAAAACGCAAAGAGGGCTGCGTAGCTCCCTGGAACAAACGGCAGCCCGGAAAGACCCACGTGCTGGGAGGAGAGTTTGGCGGAGAGGGAGGGACCTGGGTCCCAGGAACCAAGCCCCAGCCTACAGTCCCAGAGCCTAGAAGAGGCGTTTGGACAGTTTTGAGCTGTGAAACAAGTGAGGGAGATCCCAGGCGTACAGTGTGGAGTATTAGGTCCCTTCCTACTCTGCTGAGGGTTGCTGAAGGGTATAGTGGCGGCAGGACGCTGAAACGCGGTTCTGTCGGTGTGGGCAGAGGCAAAGACGGTGCAGGCTCAGTCTAGCCCAGCAGGGGCGGAGGGGACGCGCGAAAGCGGTCCCACAGCTGCGGGCCCGCCTGATATCCCACCTGCGGGGACAAAGCAGGAGGACAGGAACGAGCAGAGATCTGCTCTGCAACCCTGCGAAAGCAGGCCCTGACCGCGGGGACGGGACTAGGACCAGGAACGGGCGGGGGCTTGCGGCTGAGCTCACGCTACCAGCCTCGCCTGGCTGGAGAAACCGCGGTTTGCCATCTAGTGTGCGCGAGCGGGCTCCGAAGGTGGGGGCGGGGTAGACCCCAAGACGAGCGGAAGCTTGCAGGTGAGCCCACGCTACTAGCCCCCATGACGAGAAAACGGCAGTTTGCCATCCTACGTGCACAGCGAGGTCCGAACGCGGGGGCGGGGAAGAGTCCAGGAGGAGTGTTGGAGGGTGGACAAGCGGAGGCTCGCAGCTGAGCAGAAGCGAGCCAACACGCCCAGCCCAATAAAGCTTGGTTTGCGACCCTGCCAAGAAGGGTCCTGGCCTCGAGGGCGGAGCTAAAGCTTAGGATAGGCAAAGGCTCAAAGCTGAGAGCACGTCAAAAACCCAGCCCAACCAGCGAAATTCTGAAGGGCAGGCTGTGACTGCAGGTGCTGGGTGGAAGTCCGGAAACAGGCTGGGTCCGCAGCTGAGCAAAGGTGCTCACCACTACCCTTGGTTCTGAGGCTTGTGGCTTGAGTGACAGACCCTCTCGTGGAGGAGAGGCAGAAATCACAGCAAAAGCCACAGTGCGCCAGCACTGGCAACGCCCATACCCAACCACCCTAGGCAGCGGCAGAGGGGGTGGCAGGCCTGGAGACAGACCACACCTACAGAACACAAAGGCAACGCATGCTGGACTCCAAGGGCCACAACTTGCTTATACACAGACAAAATGGGCAGGCAGAAGAATGCAAACCAAATGAACCAAGAGAAATCTCCAAAGAAGGACCAGAATGAACCAGACATAACCAAATTACCAGAAGCAGAATTTAGAATAATGATAGTTAGGATGTTAAAAGACATTAGAACAACAATGGATAGTCATTATGAACACCTAAATAAAGAGATAACAAGTATAAAAAACGAAATTGAAATAAAAAAGAATCAGACAAAATGAAAAATACAGTATAAGAACTGAAGACCACAATGGAAGGAATTAAAAACAGGATGAATCACACTGAGGATCGAATCAGCGAGTTAGAGGACACAATAAACAAAGGCACAGAAGCAGAGAAGAAAAAGGAAAAGAAACTCAAAAAATGTGAAAAAACTCTAAGAGAGCTCTGTGACAACCTGAAGAGAAACAACATTCCCATAATAGGGGTTCCTGAAGAAGAGGAGAGAGGACAGGAAATGGAAACTTTGTTCAATCAAATCATAGCAGAAAACTTCCCTAAATTAAGGCTGGGAAACATTTCACACGTTCAAGAAGCACACAGAACTCCATTAAGGAGAAACCCAAAAAGATCTACACCAAGACACATCATAGTTAAAATACCAAAGATAAGCGATAAAGAAAAAATTTTAAAAGCTGCTAGGGAAAAAACGGCTATCACCCACAAAGGAGCCCCCAAAAGAATTACATCGGACTTCTCAACAGAAACACTTGAGGCCAGAAGGGAATGGCAAGATATAATCAAAGTCATGCAGAACAAGAACCTACAACCAAGACTACTCTATCCAGCAAGGATTACGTTTAAAATTGAAGGAGAAATAAAGAGCTTCCAAGACAAAGAAAGCCTCAAAAAATTCATTAAAACCAAACCAATTCTGGAAGAGATACTAAGGGTCCCGTTGTGAACAGTTTAAAGGGAGGAAAGAATATAGCAAAAGAAGAATACAGCTTTAAAGAATAAAATGGCAATAAACAACTATGTATCAATAACTCTTTAAATGTATATGAATTAAATGATCCAATGAAAAGACATAAGGTAGCTCCATGGATAAAGAAACAGGACCCATATATATGCTGTCTAAAAAAGACACACATTAAAACAAAAGATGCACATAGACTGAAGGTAAAAGGATGGAAAAAAATATTTCAAGCAAATGGAAATGAAAAACAAGCAGGGGTAGCAGTACTTATATCTGACAAAATGAACTTTAAAACAAAGGCTGTAGTATGAGATAAAGAAGGACACTACATAATGAAAAAGGAAACAATTCAACAGGAAGATATAACTATTATAAATATCTATGCACCAAATAGAGGAGCCCCGACATACATAAAGCAGACTTTGATGGATATAAAGGGCGAGATTAACAGCAATACTATCATAGTAGGGGATTTCAATACCCCTATAACAATACTGGATAGATCCTCAAGAAAGAAAATTAATAAAGAAACAGCAGACTTAAAGGAGACACTAGATCAACTCGATTTAATAGATATCTTCAGAACTTTTCACCCTAAAGCAGTAGAATATACATTCTTCTCAAGCGCTCATGGTACGTTTTCTAGGATAGACCACATTAGAGCACAAAAATGGTCTCAATAAATTTAAGAAAATTGAAATCATATCAAGCATGTTCTCTGATCACAATGCCATGAAACTAGAAATTAACCACAAAAGAAAAAATGAAAAATACTCAAACACTTGAAAACTAAATAACATGTTATTAAATAATGAATGGATTAACAATGAGATCAAAGAAGAAATAAAAAAGTTTCTAGAAACGAATGATAATGAGCATACATCAACTCAAAATTTATGGGACACAGCAAAAGCAGTTCTGAGAGGGAAGTTTACTGCACTACAGGCATATCATAAGAAGCTAGGAAAAGCTCAAATAAGCAACCTGTCCCTGCATCTAAAAGAACTAGAAAAACAACAACAAATAAAACCCAAGACAAGTAGAAGGAAGGAAATAATAAAGATCAGAGCAGAAATAAATGACATAGAGGCTAAGGAAACAATACAGAGGATCAATGAAACCAGGAGCTGGTTCTTTGAAAAGGTAAACAAGATTGATGAACCTTTAACTAGACTCACCAAGAAAAAAAGAGAGAGGACTCAAATAAATAAAATTAGAAAGGACAGTGGAGAAATAACAACTGACACAACAGAAATACAAAGTATTGTAAGAGAATACTATGAAGAACTCTATGCCAAAAATTTCGACAACCTAGGTGAAATGAACAAATTTCTTGAATCATATAATCTTCAAAAAATCAATCTGGAAGAATCAGAACACCTAAACAGACAAATTACAACAAATAAGATTGAAACAGTTATCAAAAAACTCCCAAAAACGAGAAGTCCTGGGCCTGATGGCTTCACAAGTGAATTCTATCAAAAATTCAAAGAAGAACTAACTCTTATCCTCCTCAAGCTATTTCAAAAAATTCAATAGGAAGGAAGACTTCCTAACTCCTTTTATGAGGCGGGCATAATTCTGATCCCAAAACCGGGCAAAGACAACACAAAGATAGAAAATTATAGGCCTATATCCTTGATGAATTTAGATGCTAAAATTCTCAACAAAATATTAGCCAACCGGATCCAGCAATATATGAAAAAAATCATACACCATGATCAGGTGGGATTTATTCTGGAGAGGAAAGGCTGGTTCAATATTCGCAAATCAATCAATGTGATTCATCACATAAACAAAAGTAAGAACAAAAATCACATGATAATTTCAATGGATGCAGAAAAGGCATTAGATAAAATCCAGCACCCATTCATGCTCAAAACTCTCAGTAAAGTGGGAATACAGGGAACATTCCTTAACACGATAAAGGCCATCTACGACAAACACACAGCAAACATCATACTAAATGGACAAAAATTAAAAGCAATCCCTTTAAGATCAGGAAACAGGCAGGGGTGTCCCCTTTCACCACTCTTATTCAACATAGTTCTAGAAGTCCTAGCTACAGCTATCAGACAACAAGAAGAAATAAAAGGCATCCAAATTGAAAAAGAATAAGTAACACTGTCATTATTTGCAGTGATATGATATTGTATATAGAAAACCCTAAAATCTCAGTCAAAAAACTACTGGACCTTATAAATGAATTCAGCAAGGTGGCAGGATATAAAATTAATACTCAGAAATCAGAGGCATTTCTATATACCAACAATGAACTGTCAGCAAAAGAAATTAAGGAATCAATCCCCTTCACTATTGCAGCCACAAAAATAAAATACCTAGGAGTAAATTTAACCAAGGAGGTTAAGGACTTGTACTCGGAAAATTATAGAACATTGATAAAAGAAATCAAGGAAGATACAAACAAGTGGAAGCATATACCGTGCTCATGGCTAGGAAGAATAAACATCATTAAAATGTCTATATTACCCAAAGCAATTTATAAATTCATTGCAATACCAATTAAAATACCAATGACATACTTCAAAGATATAGAACACATATTCCAAAAATTTATATGGAACCAAAAAAGAACACAAATAGCCTCAGCAATCTTAAAAAGAAAAAATAAAGCAGGAGGTATCACTCTTCCAGATATCAAGGTTTACTACAAGGCCATTATACTCAGGACTGCCTGGTACTGGCATAAGAACAGGCATATAGATCAATGGAACAGAACAGAGTACCCAGAAATAAACCCACAGCTTTATGGACAACTGATATTTGACAAAGGACGAAAGAACATACAATGGATTAAAAGCCTTTTTAACAAATGGTGTTGGGAAAATTGGACATCTACCTGCAAAAAAATGAAACTAGACCATCAACTTATACCATTCAAAAAAACAAATGGATAAAAGACTTAAACGTAAGCCGTGAAACCATAAGCATCTTAGAAGAAAACATAGGCAGCAAGCTCTCCGACATCTGTAGCAGCAATATATTTGCCGATTTATCTCCACGGGCAAATGAAATAAAAGGCAAGATAAACAAATGGGACTATATAGAACTAAAAAGTTTTTGCACAGCTAAAGACAATAAGAACAGAATAAAAAGACAAACCACACTGTGGGAGAACATATTCGACAGCACATCTGATAAGAGGTTAATAACTAAAATTTATAAAGAACTTATAAAACTCAACAGCAGGAAGACAAACAATCCAATCCAAAAATGGGCAAAAGAAATGAATAGAAATTTCTCTAAAGAGGACATACAGATGGCCAATAGGCATATGGAAAAATGCTCAACATCACTAGTCATTAGAGAAATGCAAATTAAAACCACAATGAGGTATCACCTCACACCAGTCAGAATGGCACTCATCAGCCAAACAACACAGAATAAGTGCTGGCGAGAATGTGGAGAAAAGGGAACCCTTCTGCACTGCTGTTCGGAATGCAGAGTGGTGCAGCCACTGTGGTAAACAGTTTGGAGATTCCTCAAAAAATTAAAAATCAAACTGCCTTTAGACCCAGCTATTCCACTAATAAAAATATACCCTAAGAACACCATAGCACTGTTCAAAAAGATAAAATGCGCCCCCATGTTTGTGGCAGCATTGTTCACAATAGTGAAGATCTGGAAACAGCCCTAGTGTCCGTCAGAAGACGAGTGGATTAAAAAGCTATGGTACATATATACTATGGAATACTACTCAGCCTTAAGAAATGATGACATCGGATCATTTATAACAAAATGGATGGACCTTGATAACATTATACGGAGTGAAATAAGTAAATCAGAAAAAAAGAAAAACTGAGAACAGCATGATTTCATACATAGGTGGGACATAAAAGTGAGACTATGAGACATGGACAAGAGAGTGGTGGTTACGGTATGGGGGGAGGGAGGGAAGGGTGAGATAGGGAGGTCAGGTGGGGTACAGGGTAAACCAGATAGAAGGTGACAGAGGACAATTTGACTTTGGGTGATGGGTATGCAACACAATTGAATGATAAGATAACTTGGAGATGTTTTCAATGTACATATGTATCCTGATTTATTGGGGTCACCCCATTAAAATTAAGAAAAAAAAGGGGAAAAGTTATGACAATACATTCTGTTAGTGAGGCTCTGAAGATCCATGCACTCTCACACCCTTAACACTGGGAATGTCAACTGGGGACAACTTTCTAGAGATTTTGCAACAGCTACCAAAATACATCTGCACTTAATTTTTGACCCAGCAATCCCACAATAGGAACGAATACTAAAGGCATGTATAAAACTACCCATGCATAAAGTTATTCACTGCAGCACTGTTTATAACCGCAAAATACTGAAACCATTCTAAATGCTACACATAGGGGAGTAGTTGAAGAAACTACGGTACATCAGTGGGGGTCATAATGCAGTTATTTTTTAAAATGAAGATGAGATCACCTCCATGAACTCATTTGGAGTGATTTCCAAGATTTATGACTACTAAGTGAAAAAACCAAAGCACAAAAGAATATCAATAACATACTACTACTCTTCTTTTAATAAAGAAGAGAATATAAGAAAATATACATGGGCCTGCTGATTTGTACAAAAGATATACATGATGGAACCAGAAAGTAAAGAGAACTGGTCACTCACAAAGGGTGGGTGGAAAAGGAGTGGACAGCATGGCAGACCAAGAATGGAATGACAGGAGTAAGGAGGGATGGACATTCACAAGTATACATTTTTGTACAGCTCCCACGTAATGGTTCACTTCCCGCCAAAATAAAAAATTACAATCAAGTGGAATGCTGGGGAACCCAAAATGATACACAACCTATAACAAATGAAATAACTCTATTCCAAAGGAAAAAGTAACTTTGGAATACAGTATTTTTACTAGGACACTATAAATCTAAAGACAAAAAGGAACTGTAAACAAAATCTAGACTCCAGAGCAGCAATTTTCAACCTTTTTCATCTCATGACATACATAAACTAATTACTAAAATTCTGCAACTGACCAAAAAATGTATTATGTTTTTGGCCAATCTGTAAAAAAAAAAAAAAAAAAGTGTAATTTTGATTCATTCACATCAGGCAGCTCCTGTTGTATTGGCTACTGTCTTTTTTTATTTGACGATCTAAGGACAGGGGTCCCCAAACTTTTTATACAGGGGCCAGTTCACTGTCCCTCAGACCGTTGGAGGGCCGGACTATAAAAAAAAACTATGAACAAATCCCTATGCACACTGCACATATGCACACGGGAAGCAAGCATGACGCATGCGTCACGCATGCGTCCCGTGTCACCGGAAGTAGTACTATACTGAGCGATGCCTGCTTTGCTGCGACGCCACATCCTTCTCTCCTTTTCTCCAGGAGAACAGGATGCATCCTGTGCTCCTCTCACTGACCACCAGTGAAAGAGGTGCCCCTTCCGGAAGTGCGGCGGGGCTGGAAAATGGCCTCAGGGGGCCGCATGCGGCCCACGGGAGTAGTTTGGGGACCCCGGATCCAAGGGAAAAGAGTGCTCCTGACCTCTTATGCAGCGCACAGGTCGAAAACCACTACTTCAGAGTTTCGGAGTCAGCCAAGTTTCCCTATAAAATGTCACACAGTACGTATTTTCAGTTTTGCAGGCCACATGGTGTGTCACAACTCCTTGATCCGGCCATTGTAATGAGGAACCTCAAACATAAATATGTAAACAAAATGGAAGGCTGTGTTCCAATAAAACTTTATTTTAAAAAACAGGAAATGGGCTGAATTTTGCCCACAGGCCATGGTCTCCTGACACTTTATCTAGTTATGTCAAATTCCTCACAGGGTTTCAGTTAACAATTCTGAAATTACTTTTATGTACATACTAGAGTTGAGTAAATAAATGCACTATAGATAGTGAGAACAAGGTTTCTTACCACTGAAAAAGCAAGTTACAAATAAGGAAAGAAAGACAGAATGAATATGATGTTGGACTGTAAACAGAGGTTATCACAATATAAACTTTTGTGTTTTGCATACATCACAGATAAACTCATATAAAAATGTTTAGGTTTGTGTGAGCAAGTGTACAAACATATATGCACATATATATTTTCATAGCTCTGTCCACTAGGAAGGTTCAGAAGCTCAGTAGTAACAAGCACACCTTCTTCATAGACCTGGATTTCTAAATGCCACAATCCAATAAAACTAAACAAGGCTTTTCTGGGGAAATGACTGATTCCGCTTCAAGGAAAATGAAAGATGAATCCTGAGCACCAGTGATGGCTGAAAATAAGGAAGAGCTCAAAAAGGTAGGGGGAAAGGTGCATGACAGAAGGACAAAGGAGCTGAACTTAGGAACCAAACTAAGAGCTTCCAGTGGTCAAAAGTAGAACAATCTGATTAACAAAAATAAGTATTAGATTATAACCTGCCATAGAATTTTAGAAACCTGTGATTCTGGAAAGACATAAATAATTGAATGAATGACTATATAAGGGGGGAAGTGGCTTTTTATACAGAAAACTCCAGTTACTAAATTGCAAAGAAAGAAGCAAAGGAAATAGCAAAATCACCATTAAGTAAACATCACAAAAATTACTAAAGACAAGATTCATCAATGGAATGTTAAAGTTACTGGCCAAAAGTTCAAAACGAGTATTTGCATAATCCCAAATATATCTTCCACAAGATATGTATTAATTACAAAGTTAAAAATAGTAACTTTACAGTGGAGAAAGATGACAGACACCACCTAACCAACTGATCAAGGTCAACATCACCAGCAATAAGACATATCCCCCTCCTCCTGGTGTGATGCATTGAGAAGATTAGGGAATAAATTGTACCTTTCCCTGAGCCCCAATTCGTATGTTGAAGTCCTAAATCCCTGTAAACTCAGAAAGTAACTGTAGACAAACTTTAAAGAGATGATTAAGTTAATATGAGTTTGTTGGGGTGGATCCTAATGCAACCTGACTGAGTGTCCTTATAAACAGAGAAATTTGAACACATAAAAAAGGACACATGTGCACAGAGAAAAGACCATGTAAGGACATAGAGAGAAGGTGGCCATCTGCCAACAACAGGGGTCTCAGAAAGAAACCAAACCTGCCAACACCTTGATCTCGGACCTCCAGCCTCCAGAACTGTGAGGAAATAAATGCCTGTCTTTTAAGCCACCATCTGTGGTACTTTGTTATGGCAGCCTTAGAACACTAATACAAAGGTGACACATCACTTCTATGGAATCCTTGCCAAAATGTAATCACATAAAAACACAGAAAACTTGAATATACAGACTCTCTACAAAATAACTTACAAATATTCTTCAAAAGTGTCAAGGTCATAAAAGGAAAAGACCAAGGAACTGTCACAGATCATGAAAAACTTCAGAAATTTGACAACCAAGCAGAAAATGACATTAATGGGAAAACTGGGAAATTGTAAATCAAATCCATAGTTGTCCCAGTGTTAATCTCCTGATTTTGGTAACTGTACTATGACTATGGAGATGGTAAAATTTAGAGAACTGGGTGAAGGATAAACAAGAATTCTTCACTATTTTACAACTTATCTTTGTCGAAAATTACTCCAAAAAAGTTTTTAAACTTTTTGAGAGCCATAAAGATATTTTGGTAGGAAAATGCTATAAACCATTTTAAATCAAAAGATTACTCTGGGAGCAATGTGAAAAGAGTATTAATTGTCAGTTCCATACCATCTTTCTTTTTTCTGTTTTGCGATACTGGAGTTGGATACCACACACATTCCTCCTCTGCCTGCTAACTTGGTATCAGGCTTTGCCAACAGAGGGTGCTGGAGAGTGTGTCCCATTCTCTTCCTTCCTCCTGCTGTGTTTTTCCTGATGGCAAGAGTGGGTCAACATTCCTGGCAAGTAACCTGCACCTACTCCTCAAAGGTAAGGATCAGCACTGGGTTGGTTGCCCCACGTCTAAGTTCCTTCTTTATTACCCCCGCCCCCTCCTTCACCAGGAGTGCCATCTGCCCACTCTTATAATTAAACAACTTGTTATAAAATCCTCCCCCCTTACAATACTAGAGTGGCTTCTGACTCCTGACTGAACTCTGCCTGATATATGTCCTAGTATCACCTTCCTAGCTGTTTACACCAATTAGTCCTTTCTTCTTTAACCAACCATATATCGTTTTCCTATGGGAACAGAATATAGCTCCCCATTGCCAAGATAGCCGAGTTAACATGATTTTTCATACTCGATTTTAGAAGTTTATAAAGCAAAGCAATATTTACTCATGTATTTTTAAAAAATAAATGCTAATTCACTCAGTGACAGCATTAATAGCTTTTCATGTTTTGAGGTATAAATTGCTTTGTATGCATTATTCCCTTTCAAAAGCATCTTCTAGTCTAGTCTAATTATTTTTGTCTAGTTTGAAAATTTGATTCAAACATTTATTCTAGATAAAATCACTGTTAACTATGGGGCAACTAATAACTTATCTCCCTCCTATCACATTCAAAACAAATAAAACTAAACTTTATGTGCAATGTGTCAAATATACAGAAACTAACTCGAGAAAAGAGTCAAGGAAAATATCTGTAATGTCTCTTTTCTAAAAGGAAACATAGCAGCCTGACCTGTGGTGGTGCAGTGGTTCAAGTATCAACGTGTAATGCCGAGGTCTCCAGTTCGAAACCCCAGGCTTGCCAGTCAAGGCACAGACAAGAAGCAACTACTACGAGTTGATGATTCCTGCTCCCTTTCCCAGCCCCATTTCTCTAAGAAATCAATAAAACCTTTTAAAAATCCTGAATTTGTAAAATATAAGGAAATAAAACAAAACAGAAAAAAGAGAGAACACAGGGTAACCTGGAACACACAGATAAATGGATAAAAATGTAACAAATATTTATGCTAAATGCACCAAAAGATCTACAAAATCTTCCCATTTTGTGTTTTCCTTTGAGTGATGAACTAAAAAAATTCAATTATTAAGTCTAATTCCTCTTAAAGATTGATTTGCCACTAAAAACAATTTTCTCAAAGAATTAGAAATTTCTACAACTGATATGAAACAGAGAGAATGTACCTCAAGGAGCTTCAAAATATTTTGCCTTTTAACAACCACTTGTATGTTAGCCAAGTATCAAAAAGAGGGCTAGAAAAGATCAGAGGAAGGACTGTTTTATTGTATAAAGGGAAAGAGTGAGTGATGGGTAGGTTCTGCTAAGATTAATCATGGGAGAAAACATTTTAATTTTACTAAAAATATAAAGTCAAAAAGCTTGAGCCATCCTTTCCTACTGGTAGAGAAGGACAAAGTATTAGGGATCAGAAGAACTACATTTTCTCTGGCTCTCAGACCACTGACTGGAGCAGCATAACAAGGATGACAAAGGTCTTTGTTTTGAGATCTGAATTGTAAGTCTATTTCACTACTTCATCAACATATTTCCTCAACTCTAAGAGAAGGTGATTAACACCTACCTGCCTTACAGTGGTGTAAGGAACATGAGTTAAGCTCCTAGTCTTGCACACAGTCATAATTCAATACTTAGCTTCTTAGTCTCAGTTACAGTATCCTTGTATGTAAAATTGGAAGAGGGAAGATTAGGCAAGATTATTGCCAAGGACCTTTCTTGTTATAATATTCCATGAAATATGGGGAGTGATCTGTGTTTCCCTGAGTCTAATAATATGCATTTTATACTTTTTCTGTCCCCTTTATCTATAATAGTTTAGTCTCTAAGTGACTAAAACCCAAGCTTCAAAAAGAAAATGATGGATCTTACATTGGGTTCTTAAGGAGAAGATAGCAAACTCTTAAATATGCACAGAAAACAAAGGTATTTTGCCTGACCACATCTACTGTGGTGGCACATTAGATAGAGAGTCAAACTAGGATGCGGAGGACCCAGGTTCGAAACCCTGAGGTCACCAGCTTGAGCGCAGGCTCATCAGGCTTTGCCAGCTTCAGCATGAGGTCACTGGCCTGAGCATGGGATCACTGACATGACCCCATGGTCACTTGAGCAAGAGGTCACTCACTCTGCTGTACCCCACCCCCGTCAAGGCACATATGAGAAGGCAATCAATGAACAACTAAGGAGCTGCAAGGAAGAACTGATGCTTCACATCTCCCTCACCTCCTGCCTGTCTGTTCCCATCTGTCCTTCTGTCTCTGTCACAAAAAAAAAAGGCATTTTAAAATCAGAAAAGTTAAGAGCAGAGCATAAGTAATGAGACATATAAGTCATAAAAAGAAATGAGTTTCAACAAAAATAATTGAAGTTTTCATTTTCAACAATATGGTAGACAAAATACCTTAACGTGTACTTCTAGTACAATAAACACACATATAGAACTAGTTTAAGATATTTTTAAAATACTTTTTATAGTGCATTCATTACTCTTAAACTGGCAAGAAGGGAAATCTTTAAGGATATGAAGATGAATATCTAAAAATCAAGGTAAACAAAATCTGAAGCCAGAAAATACCCTGAAGACACCTTCTAGTGCTTGATGATCTAGAGGTCAGGAGATAAAAACCTGTGTTAGGTAGGAGATTAGATCAAAGACCTACATAGAGTAGGCAAGAGTCCAGGCTATCCTCTCATGTAGAGTGATCCCTCATCTATCGCAGAGTTTAGGTTCCAGAACACCCGCAATAGGTGAAAATCCACAAAGTAGCCACCTTATATTTATTTTATTACTTATATATATTTCAAGGCTTTATAAACCCCACACTCTTACAAACCTTTCCCACACTGTCATTAACATTTTCCACACTTATTTTGCTTATTTTATTGTAAAAATAATTAAAATAATAAATATATAGGCCCTGGCCAGTTGGCTCAGTGGTAGAGCGTTGACCTGGCATGTGGAAGTCCCAGGTTCAATCCCCAGCCAGAGCACACAGGAGAGGCGCCCATCTGCTTCTCCACCCTTCTCCCTCTCTCTCTCTCTCTCTCTCTCTCTTCCCCTCCCACAGCCAAGGCTCCACTGGAGCAAAGCTGGCCGGGGTGTTATGAATGGCTCCATGGCCTTCGCCTCAGGTGCTGGAACTGCTCTCGTTGCAATGGAGCAACAGCCCAGATGGGCAGCGCATTGCCTCCTAGTGGGCATACTGGGTGGATCCCAGTCGGGCACATGCAGAGTCTGTCTCTCTGCCTCCCTGCTTCTCACTTCAGAAAAATACCCCCAAAAATAAAAAACCCAATTTAAAAAAGTAAAATACCTATATACCATAAAATCCCACAATATAGTGAAAAATCTGCGATACAAAATTAGATATATACAATTTAAAAATCTGCAATACAGTAAGACTGCAAAAAATGAAACGCAATATGGCAAGGAACAACTGTAAACCTGTAATTAGGGAAGAGAGTAAGGAAACATCTACTTCATCAATCTTGGTTACCAGAGGAAGCTGCTGAGGAAATGAAAAGAAAATTCTCACCCACATTACAGCCTTCAAAGCAGTATAAGAAAAGACCACTGCTTCATCTTAAGACTGTAGGAACTATGGATGAATGAGGACAGCAAGAGGTTTCCAATCTCCCCAATTCCCCAATAAAAAAAAAAAGAAACTAGGTACCATCAAAATCACAAAACAGTCCTGGCCAGTTGGCTCAGTGGGTAGAGCGTCAGCCCACTATACGGACATCCTGAGTTCTATTCCTGGTCAGGGCACACCTAAAAAATGACCATCTGCCTCTCCTCCCCTCCTGGTCTCCCTTCTCTCCCTATCCCCCTCTCACAGCCAGCAGCTCAACTGGTTCAAGCATAGGCCCCAGGTGCTGAGGATAGCTCCGGTGATTCGAGCATCAGCCCCAGACGGAGGTTGCCAAGGTGGATCTTGGCCGGGATGCATGAGGAAGTCTGTCTATCTGCCCTTCTCTCTTTAAAAAAAATAAAATAAAAAAAGAAAGCATGAAATACTATTGAGAAGGGACAAATCACCAAAAGCTACAAGACTCAGATATACCAGGATCTGTCTGGAGGATGGAAACAGGAGTATCCCAAAATTATGAATAGGTACTCACTAAAAAACTGGCAAAGTGAATGTGAAAACAGCAGCCAAAAGGAGAAAAAGCTTTTGCACACTCAATTCATAGGTGCATATAAAGAATCCAAAGTAAGATCTGTAAGGGCTGGAGCTGCTTCATTAAGTGCCCTTAAAACCAACCAGCTAAAGCTCCCTTCTACTCAGGAAAACTGTTCAAAATAGAATACAAACTGAGCTGGATAGGAGCAACTGAAGGAGGATGACAAATGAAACCAGAAGGGTAAGAACTAGATCACAGAAAATACTAGGACATACTTTCAAATATGACAGAAAAGGGAGATCTGGAGTTGTGACTATAAAACTCCTTCTGACCCATCTCTGCCCTAAAGTAGTAAGATACCAATTTCAAATAAAAATGAACACAGAAAAAGGATGGAAGTTGGATTTTTGAACAACTATATTACAAGAATAAAAGAATAATGAATAGAATAACTCTACAAGCAATAAAAGCACAACAGAAAGACTTACTCATGAAACAGATAAATTATATCCTTATATTTCAGAACAAACTAAATCAATTTTTCTGTAATGGCAAGGAGAATGAAGAAATCACATGAAAACTCACAGTCAACATTTATGTAAAATGAATTAAAGAAAAATACCTAAGGACAGTCTTTACAAAACAAGGGAAAGGAGTAAATCTCAAAAACTAAAACCTTAACGGGGTGGTGGTAGTAAAAATTCTGAATACATCACTTCTTGGCTTCAGGGTAGTATACAGCCCTCAAAGTATGGGTAGAAAAATGGTAGCAGGAAAAGCCAGCTTTAAAGTGCCAGGTGTTACAGTTCAGAGTTGGGAAAGCAAGTAGAAACTCAGAGCTTTCTGACAGAAGACATAAACTGTTAGGACAAATTCAGAGTATAAAATGCCGAGACCCCTGCTGACAGCTGAACTACATATGCTCAGAGAAAACCACAAGAAGCATGGGAAAAAGCAGTTAAGGACATGAAAGAAATCTTCTTAAAGAGTAACATGAAGCCAGTCTGTGAATTTGATATTCTTTCCCAGCTCTGTCCAGTTAGGGTCGCAGAGAGCTTGAAATGTCAGAGTCAAGTCCAAAGCAGCTATAAGCCAGGAAAATCCTCAAAAGAAAACCACAGAGTATAAGTTCATTTTTACCCAGAAACTTAGTCAAATTCCAACTCTTACAGGCATAGGGGAGACCCACAGGGCACCAGAATAAGGAAACATCAGTGGAAAGACATAAGAACAGAATAGAGATGTTGTTACCTATTACAGGGGAAAAAAGTTTAGTTTGACTCCAAGCAATTTAACTGCTTGCAACAATAAAAAAAAACAAAAAAATACAATAATCCTCAGAAGAACATGAGTTTCAGTCACTACCTATAAAATTTTCAACTCGGCAAGCAAAACAACAGTGAAGTGTGATCTCTATGCAAGTAGAAAGTTAATTAACAGAAAATGACTGTTAGCTTGGCGTCAAGTCGTAAGTATGTTGAATGCAATACACTTCAAAGCAGCTACCATAAGTATTTCAAAGAATCTGAAAACTATGTTTAAGGAACTGAAGGAAAATGCAGTCTCAATGAGTAAATGGATAGGACAATGTGAACGAATGAGCATTCTCTAAACTTCACTCGTTGGAATGACTGGCTAGACCACAGACTGGTGCTCTCTTCTCCATCTGTAACAAACTTGAACACAGAAGAACTGAGGGAAAGAAAAAACATAAGAGATGGACAAAAAATGAGGAGAATAAATTAAGACAAGTTCAAAAGAAAAAACACTAATTGGAATCCAAGAGAGAAAAGAGAAATACTTTCTGAAGACCCCCACATCTGAAAAACTACCACCAAAGCTCAATGTGCTTAGCACAAAATAAACACAAAATTAAGACACACCTTAGTTATACTACTGGTAAGCCACAGTTAACCCTTTAACCTTATGAGGGTACAAACGTTGGTGTATGTCTTCATGCCTCCTGACCATCCAGAGTACAACTGTAACAAAAATTTTTATTTTAAAACTGTGTAAGGCAACATTTATAAAAGGCAAATGTATGTTCTTCTTGTCTCCATAAATTGGTTATCAAACAAACATGATTTTAAGTTAGTAAAACTGGAATTGGAACTAATTTTATTTTTTGAAACAAAACTCATGCCAGGGAGTAAGAATGAAAACAACCACTACTCAAAGAGTTAAAGAAAATCTTAAAAGCAGCAAAAGAAAAACTGCATGTTAAATACACAAAAATAGTGACAAAAATTACACTGATTTCTCACTAGAAACTATAGAAAGTCTGAAGACACTGAAACCACATACTCAAACTGTTAAAGAATAGTAAAAAACACTGTCAACCAAAAATTCCAGTATCCAGCAAAACTATCATTTAAAAATATAGGTAAAATACGAAATTTTTCAATAAAAAACAATTTACCACTGGCAGTATCTAATACAATAAATGCTAAATAAAGTTTTCTAGTCCAAATGAAAATTACACCAAATAGCAACTTGCATGTATAGGGTTAAAAAATAAAAGCAAAAAAAAAAAAAAAACTGGAATGGTAATAAGGGGGCGGGGGAATGGAAATATACTCTTCTTTCCTATCAAAGTATATAGACCTAATACTTATGAAAATTACACTAATGATAGAAAAGGAAAATGTAAATATATTCTTGAAAAAATGCTATGTTTTACCTGGGGTAATTCAATATTCATGCTAAGTGTGATAAAACTAAAATACATCTTCTAATCCCTAGAGATCAACCCCTACCAACACTACCACCCCCCAAAAGCCAAGTAAAATAGCTAAAAAGCCAACAAAATAATTAAAATAAAATTAACATTTTTTGACTAACATAAAAATTAACAGAAGAAATAAAAACCTAGTCCTAAAAAAGGCTCAAAATGACAGACCTAAGAACAACCCTATCAATAATTATTTCAAGTGTAAAAGGACTAAATATTCTAATCAAAAGGAGAAATTCTGAAGACCTAACATCTGAAAAATCCCCCAGGACGTCCACATCATAGAGGAGTAAGGACAAGTTAGGAAACAAAGGTCCCCCTGCTAAATACACAAACACATCTGAGAGATCCACACACTAAAACATTTGAATGTGGGTGTAGTGCAGTGAACAAGGAAGGTAGGACTGGGGGTGGGGGATCTGACACAGAGACAGAGACTGCAGAGGCAGTGTGGCACCTGCCCTAGCCCCCGCTGACATAATTGTGATAGGGGAGTCAGGCTGCAAACTTCACATAGTGGACTGGACAGTAGGAGGGACAGAAGCAGCCTGTGTAGCCAGCACCCACTGTGGATAAACCTGGTGAATGGACAGAGACACAGAATGGTGTGGCAACCATGGCCTACTGGTTGCCAATATTAGCACAGGGTAAAGCCACAGATTCGTCAAAAGACCTTCTGTCACCTCTCATCCATGCACCACAGCAAAATCCAGTAAGTAAGATGCTGTGGCAGCAGAGATGCCTTGGACTGCACAGCATGGATGGCAATTCTGGTTTCAAGCCAGCACCAGGAACTTGCAGGCCCAGAGCACCATCATCCACCACATCCTACCATGGAGATGGTACCCAGAGACCAAGACAACCTGGACACAAAGGGGACACCCACTACCTCAGGGAATAAGAAGCATTTTCCATCACTGAGATGACACCACCCCACAAAGATCCCAGAGGTGCCAGTAGAGCTGTAGAGCAAACAAAAACTTATGCTACTGTATCGCCCCCTAGAAACAAAAAAAAAAACCTGATAAATTAAGAGCAAAATAGTTCTTTAAAAAAGAAAAGCGTTCACTACCTCAAATGTCCAGGAAGAGAAACAACCCATTAAGTACCATGAATAAACAAGGTAAGAAAGTAATTCAGAAATATAATGAAACCTCTCCAGAAATCAAACTCTATCAAAGACTGTGGTTTAAATAACACAATTCAAGATTGCAGTTATGAAAAAAAAAAAAAAACTCAGGAAATACAAGGAAACTCAGAAAGAGTTCAATAAGCTCAAGAATAAATCAACAAACAAAAGGAGTACATTACCAAAGATACTGAAATCAGAAAAAAACAAACAAAATCTGGAGCTGAAGAACTCAATAAATGACGTAGAATATATTAGAGATCATTTGAAACAGAGCAGACTACACGGAAATGAGAATTTGTAGTGAGCTCCAAGATGAAAATCTAGAAATGATTAAAATGAAAGAGAGAGAACTGAGAGTTTAAAATAAGAAATGGAAGAACTCTATAAGAATTATTTTACTCCATTTAAAAAAGCAACATAAGAACACTAGATATACCAGAGGAAGAGAAAGAGATGGGAACAGAGAGCATATTCACACAAATAATAAAAACTTCCCAAACCTATTGAAAGAGCTGGATCTTATATTCAAGAAGAAAACAGAGCCTGACCAGGCAGTGACACAGAGTATCAACCTGAGACCCTAAAGACTCAAGTTTGAAATCCCAAGGCTGCCGACATGAGCGTGGGCTCAATTGACAGGAGTGCAGGCACAATAGCTTGAGCCCAACATCACTCGCTTGAGCAAGGAATCACTGGCTCAACTGAAGGCCCCTGGTCAAGGCACGTATTAGAAAGCAACCAATGAACAACTAAAGTGCTGCAACTATGAGTTAATGCTTCTCATCTCTCTCCTTTCCTGTCTCCCACTACAAAAAAGTAATAATAATAAAATAAAAAGAAGAAAAATAAAGAACATCAAATTATCTCAATGCAGAAAACCTTCTTTGAAACGCATTATATTAAAATTAATGCCAAAGCAAAAATTCTTAAGGCAGCCAGGGGTGTGGGGGGAGTAATTTACAAAGGAAATGCCATTAGATTATATTCAGATAATTCAGCAGAAACCTTACAAGCCAGAAGAGAGTGGAATACTCAAAATACTTTGGGGGTAGGGTGGGGGTGGGGGCACTGCACCATCCAAAAATAATATATCCTGCAAAGTTATCATTTAGATAGAAAGGCATTCCCAGACAAACAAAATCTGTGGGAATTTACCACAAGACTTCAATTATAAGAAATATTAAAAGGGGCTCTTTTACCTGAAATAAAATGACAAATGTACACAAAATCTGAGTAAGATGACAGACAAAAGCAGGAAACTGCAACTGTATTTCAGACTATGTCATTAAACACTTAATTATAAAACTAATTATAAAAATTTAAAGTGGGGGGAGTGTTTTTAAAACTATAACTTGCAATTTGGAAACAACAAAACAGCATAAAAAGGGATATGTGACAGAAAAAACATAAAAAAGGAGGAAAAGGACTGAACTTACACAGGTGAATGAAGAGAATATGCAATTAGAAAAAGAAAATAATGTATGTGTAAAACATTTTTTTTACATAAACCTAACTAACCACAAAAGAAAACAAAATCTAGACTGACCGGGCGGTGGCACAGTGGATAGAGCATCGGACTGGGATGCAGAAGATCCAGGTTCGAGACCCCGAGCTCGCCAGCTTGAGCGCAGGCCCATCTGGCTTGAGCAAAGGCTCACCAGCTTGGACCCAGGGTCGCTGGCTCCAGCAAGGGGTTGCTCGGTCTGCTGGGGGCTCGCGGTCAGGGCACATGTGAGAAAGCAATCAATGAACAACTATGGTGTCGCGACGACAACGAGAAACTAGCGATTGATGCTTCTCACCTCTCTCCGTTCCTGTCTGTCTGTCCCTATCTGTCCCTCTCTCTGACTCTCACTCTGTCCCCGTAAAAAAAGAAAAAACAAAATCTAGAGCTGACATATTAAAAGAAAAACATCATAGAAAACCACCAAAAAAATAAGTAAAAAGATATATATATCAGATAAACACAGGAAAGAAAGTAACAATGGAGATACAGAATCACAAGAAAATAAAAAGATAAAATGGCTGTAGTATGTCTTCATATATCAATAATCACCATAAATGTAAATGAACTGAACTCACCAATCAAAAAGCACAAAGCAGCAGATGGATTATAAAAAAAGAACAAAACCAACTATATGTTGCCTTCAGGAAACCCATCTCAGCTACAATAACAAACATAGGCTCAAAGAGAAGGGGTACAAGATTATAATCCCAGCAAATGGCATCTAGAGAAAGCTAGTGTAGCAGCATTTAGACATAATAGGTTTCAAGATAAAAAACGATAACAAGAGACAAACATAGACATTTTATAATGTTTAAGGGGGCAATTCATTAAGAAGACACACAGTTATCAATAGATATGCACCCAACCTGCGAGCACCAAAATATATAAAGCAATTACTAACCAATTTAAAGAGAGAAAATGACTGAATATAATTACAATAAGGGACATGAATACTCTAGTGATAGCAATGAGTAGATCATCCAAACAAAAAGTCAACAAGGAACTATCAACCTTAAATTACACTAGAAAAAAATGGACGTAATCTATACTTATAGAACTTTCCACCCCAACAAAAGACATTAGTCTCAAGTACTCATAGAACATTCTGTAGGACACACCATATGCTGAGGCATAAAACTATTCAATAAATTTAAGACTAAAATCATAACAAGCATCTTTTCAAACCACAAGAAAATGAAACAAAATTAACTACAAAAAGCAGGGGGGAAAACATGTGATTAAAGAACATGCTACTGAGCAAATTATTGAGTTAAAGAAGAAACAAAAGAAGATTCAAAAGATAGAGACAAAAATAAAACATTAACATTAAAATTTTAAGGATGTAGCAAAAGCAATAAAAAGAGCAAAGTTACAGCATTACAGGCCTACCTCAAGAAACAAGAAAAATCTCAAAGAAAAAAATCAAACATTACACTTAATGATCTAGTGCTACATATTAAAGAGCTAGAAAAGGATGAACAAAGTCCAATGTCAATAGAAGAAAGGAAATAATAAAAATTAGAGGAGAAATAAATGAACTAACAAAAAGACAAGAGAAAAAAAATGTATCAGAGTTAGTTCTAAAAGATAAAATTGACAAACATCTATCTAGACCAGTGGTTCTTAAACTTTTTTGAGGTACTAAACCCACCAGTTTCATATGCGCATTCACCGAACCCTTCTTTAGTAATAAATAAAATATGATCTTTTTTCCAAATTCAAGACATAGGTATATGTTTTTTTACTGGTGCACAAAATGAGCCATGCATGAACATCACCTTGCTCAAAGAACAAAACCAACAAAGTGCATGAACTCACAACAAATTACGGTATTACTTTATTCTGGCCTCCGCGGCAGAGGCTTCTCTGAACTCGAGACCGACTCATCGAACCCCTAGGGTTCAATAGAACCCAGGTTAAGAACCACTGATCTAGACTAAGACTAAGGGAAAAGACTCAAATAAAATTAGAAATCAAAGAGAAAAAATTACAATAGATATACAAAACATTGTTGTAGAATACCAGGAAAGGCTTTATGTCACCAAATTCAATAACCTAAAAGAAATGGACAGATTCTTATAAATATACAACTTTCCTACACTGAAACATAAACAATTAAAAACCTTACTGATCACTAGTAAGGAATTGCAACAGTAATCAAAAATCTCCCCCCAAAACAAATGTTCAGGACCAGATGACTCACTGATGAATGCTACCAAACATTCAAGATATGATACCAATCCTTCTCAAGTTCTTCCCCAAAGAAGGCCAACATTACCCTGATACCAAAATGAGGCAAAGACAACACAAACAATAAAAAATAAAAACATTACAGGCCAGTATCTCTGATGAACACAAGCAAAAATCATAAAGAAAATACTAGCAAATCAAACACAATACATTAAATATATCAGAATTGAGTTCATTCCAGGGATGCCAGATGGTTCAATATAGGCAAATCAATCAATGTGATATATGCATGAATAAAAGATAAGTCATAAGATGTCAACAGATGTAGGAAAAAAAACATCTGACAAGACACAACATCCATTTATGAGAAAAAACACTCAATAAAATAGGTATAGAAGAAAGGTGCCTCAACATAATAAAGACCATATATGACAAACCTCAGCCAATACCATACAGAACAATGAAACACTGAAAGCTTTTTCTCTAAGATAGGGAACAAAACAAGGATACCCACGCTCGCCACCGTTATTAAACACAGTACTGGAAGTCCTAGCCTGAGCAATCAGGCAAGAAAAAGAAATAAAGGCATTCAAATTTGGAATGAAGACGTAAAACTGTCACTGTTTGCAGATGGCATGACTCTATAAGCAGAGAACGCTAATGACTTCACCAAAAGAATAGAAAACAATAAACAAATACCGGGAAGATGCACGATACAAAATTAATATACAAATACCCTTATGTTCCTATTTACAAACAATAATATAATAAAAAAAAAGAAATGAAGAAAACCTTATTTACAACTGCAACAACAAATACCTAGGAATAAACTTAAATAAAATGAAGGGCCTGTATACTGAAAACTTCAAGACATTGTTGAAAAAATAGAAAACAAATTTATATTAAAGGTATTCCACATTCGTGAACTGAAAGAACTATTATTATTAAAATGACCATATTACCTAAAGCAACATACAGATATAATACAATCTCCATTAATACCACAAGGACATTTATCACAGAAAAAGAAAAAAAATCCTCAGATTTGTATGGAAGTACAAAAGAACCCCACATAGCCAAAGTGATCCCAAGGGGGAAAAAAAAGTCAAAGGTATCACACTCCCTGACTTCGAACTACAAAGCTACAATAAACAAAACTGTATATCAACAGAAAAACAGACACACAGACCAATGGAACAGAACTGACAGCCTTAATAAACCCACATATATATAAGAGCAACTTATTTTCAACTAGGAGCCAAAAACATACAACAGAGAAAACAAACAAACATTTAATAAATGGTGTTGGGAAAACTGGAAAGCTACATGGAAAGCAATTAGACTGCTACTTGACACCACACAGGAAACTTGAATTAAAGAACTAAAAAAAGATTAAAGAATTTAATATAGCCTGAAACAAAATGTACATCAGAAAACATAAGCACTTGCCTGACCAGGCGGTGGTGCGATGGAAATACATACTAAGTATGTCGAGCAAAAAAAGAAAGTGGTCTGACGAATATGTACAACATGGATTCACATGTATCACGGAACGCGATGGGAGTCAGCGTCCTATCTGCATGATATGCAATGCCAAGTTGAGCAACTCTAGTCTCGCACCGGCAAAACTAAATTTGGAAAAAAAAATCATATTTTATCACTAAAGAAGGGTTCGGTGAATACGCATATGAAACTGGTGGGTTCGGTACCTCAAAAAAGGTTAAGAACCACTGACATATGAGAAAGCAATCAATGAACAACTAAGGTGTCGCAGTGAAAAACTGATGATTGATGCTTCTCACCTCTCTCCATTCCTGTCTGTCTGTCCCTCTCTCTGACTCTCTCTGTCTCTGTAAAAAGAACAAGAAACATAAGCACTAAACATATGAACGTTGGTCTCAGAGGGGCTTCTGGTCACCCCCAAAACAAGGAAAAAGCAAAAATAAGTAAATGAGACCCATCAAACTAAAAAGCTTGTGCATAGCAAAAAAAATAAGGCAGCCAGAAAACAATGAAAAGTCAGAACCACTTTAAATCTAGCTCAGTAGAATTCCTATAACTAGGATTTAAAGAAGCCAAATCCAGACTGGGAGGAGGAGCAGAGACACAAAACTGGCTGGTCTCACACCACATATGGCATATAAAAATAGAGATACCAGCTGCATAAGTCTCCCCTGAGGAGCAAAGGGTTCCAGTACCACACCAGGCCAAACCTAGGTTGCAATGCCAGGAAAGGGAAGTACCCGTACTTCTGGCTATAAAAACCAGTGGGGATTGCAGCTGATTGAGATGGAGAGCTGCAGTTTCAGGCATTTCCTCTTAAATAGGTGACTAATCGTCCCTCTTTAGGGAGGACAGTCCTTCTTTGGTAAGTTTCGTCCTCCCTCGAAAAGTGTCCTCCATTTTTATATTGAAAGACTAATCTCTAAATGTCCATATTCGATCGATGCAGAGTTAATCCACTGCATGTGACATGCCGATTAGTCAGGGATCAGCAGAGTGCTGCAAGACGTGATTATGAGACGCATGCGATCCGCATGAGAGACCTTGAGAGAGCACGTGTTATACCAAGCATGCAGATGGCTTTGTGTACTTCTTACTGAAATACGACACGGCACATACAACACTGTAGACTCACGATTATTTTTCTCAGTAAATATTCAGGTAAGCACAATTCATTTTATTAATTCATTAGCTATTAATAATTTCCAAATACATATAATTTTCTTTACAAGTATCTTCTCAAATTTCGAGTTTTAAAGTGGAAATCTAACCTCAAACCGTATCTATTAGTAACGCATTTTGATTAAATAGTTGCATAAAACAAACGTTTTTTAATTAGAAAATAATAACTATACCTGAATATCACTCCAAATTAGTGGTTTTGTTTGATATTTAGTTTTACTAAATGAGTACTTTTTCCTTACAATTATTATTCAAAATTAATAGGCATGTAAGCATAATTACAATATCAAATACAGTGTGTCGTAAAGTCATGGTGCACTTTTGACCAGTAACCGGTCAAAAGTGCACCATGACTTTACGGGCACACTGTATTACAAATGTTTTTATTTGCATTTATCATATTATAGTGTATTACTGTTGCAATGAATAAAATTTCTTTTATTTACAATATTGTTTTCTTCTATTTATTTTTGTCCTCCTTTTTCATTGTAAAACAGTTGGTCACATTATCTTAAAGGACCCACACATCAACTTCCTCTGACTGAGCTTCAGTGTGGAGACAGCAGCCTGAAAGGTACCTGGGACATACAGGGAGGAACTGAAGTGTATGGCATCAAGAAGAGAGCTAAGGAGTTGGTGGGGGGCGGGGGACAGCTTTCTCCCAGACAAGTGACCCCTCCCCTCAGAACCAGCAGGCACAGGCAATTGCCATATCTGAGTCATCATGTACTCAGCTATCACAGTTGGCCTCACCCTGGTGATTCCCTAAGACCCACTCCACCTAATCGGCAGGCCCACTCAAGCCATTTCCACTGCCTTTTCCATACAAATGCCCTGTTCTGGCTCATTCTTCAGTCTTTTCTAAAGTCTCTCAAACACACAGCATCTGGCCTTAGCATGCCCCATACATCTCACTAAGTGGCTCCAGGCTGGGTATTAAAGAGCAACTGGCCTTGGATGGCAGTTTGGCCTCTCCTGCGCACCTCCAAGTCCAGTACAAGTAGAAGAAACTGCAGCTCAAGCTGAATGGCCCTGGGCAGAACACAGGGGGTGGCTCACCTTGGCCTGTACCTCCCAGAAGACCCCAAAACTAGTGCAACTGGTAGATAGCTTCAGACCACGTCAAACCATCACACAACCATTGCCACAGCAAAACACTTAAGAGGCAAATGAAGTGGGCACCAGAACCCCGCTGAAGTCATGCTCCATAAGGAGGTTCCTACATAGCTAGCTGGTCCTCCAGGGTGGTCTCATCCAGTACTTGCAGTGTATTGGCCTGGGGATAAATCCCTCCAATCGATGTGCCAACAACAATCAAGGCTCAACTACAACAGGAGAGTGCACACAGCCCACACAAGAGTGAGGGGACTAGAGTGCCCAGCTTGGGTATTCAGGGTGGCTATGCCACTGAACCATACAGGACACTTAATACATTAGACTACTCTATCAACAAGGAGAAACAGCAGCTCTACCCAAGAAGGCAGCAAACTAGGTGCAAGCTACACTCACCTCCTCCAAGGAAACAACTGGAATAAAACTAAAGATCAATCATCAACCAACTGAAGACTAGCTGAAGAATAGTTTTATTCCCAAGAATTCACAGAAGCCACATTGATACTGGTAGGAAGGGATGGAGAAGCAAAAAGGGCTTGCCCCATCCTATAGGCTCTGGCTGAGCTTCTGAAGGGCCTCAGCTCAACAGGGGTACCTCTTGAAAAGTGTAGGGCCTAAATCCCAAGCTGGACTCCCCAGCCCAGAGCACCAGAGCCTGGAAAAGGCACCCACATAACATTAGGCTGTAAAAATCAATGAGGTTTCTGTCCACCAAGGAGAGACAATTAAAAAAATAATTTCTTAAAGGGCCTGTTGGGCAGATAAAATATATTATGCTCACTTTGTTAAAGATGGTGCTGCCCACATGGAAGTTTGTTGATATTAATGTGTGTTCTGGAACAGGCTGTGGGCAGGCCGGGGTTATTATAGCCTGAGGCTTAGTTTAAGAGTAAGCTCTTCCCTACACCCTTAACTGATTGGATGATGTAGGGTGGTGCACTCTCCTGAGGAATCCCATTATGCCTCAGATGGGTGGCTTTGTATCAGAGAGTTTCTTGTCTGTAGATTGGATTAAGGGTTTGGATTTTCTATGCTATAAACTGGGGCAGTCCGGTAGCTTGCTCTCTCTCTTGGTTCCTGAGTTCCTGAGGTTGGTATTAGAGAGGAGAGCAGATTAAGGCCATGTGGAGGAGAAGTAGCCAAGATGGCAGAGTGCTGAGGAAGAAGCCAGTTTGTTAAGAGTTTGTGCAGGAGAAGATGGGAAACAGAGGTGAGTAAGTCTGGTGAGCTGGAAAGCTTTGATGCTAGGAAACTCGGATAAGTCAGTAGCTTTGTGAGCACTGAATGTGTGGGTTTTGGAGCCCAGTGTGTGTTTTTGCTTGCCCGCCGGGTGCAAGCTAGAATTAAAGCTGATGGCTCACCAGTTCGTGGCTCCTGTGTTTCATTACCGACTGTTCGAATCAAATGCGAACCTGCACTGGCCTGGCGGCTGTGACTGTGGCTGCGACTACTGGTTTTACAGGGCCAATGCACAAAAATTTCTCTCGCAGCCACTCATATTGGGCTCCCATGGAAGGGTGGAGTGACCTAGAGTAGCATTAGAATCTAGAGTTTGTGGCTCTGGGGAGACAGTTTAAGGGACAACCACTAAGATCTCTGTGCTGAGTCATTCTCCAATACTGCAGCCGCCATCTTTCTGGGTGGAGCACTCCCCACTGTGTGGCATCAGCCTGGGGGAAAGCAATTGCCCCACCCTCTGGATTCCCTCTCACCACACCCTGTGGAGCTTAGGCCCTGCTGAGAAGAAAGTTACCTTGGCCAGGCTGTAGAGCAGTGGTTCTTAACCTGGGTTCTATTGAACCCTAAGGTTCGATGAGTCGGTCTCAGGGGTTTGGAGAAGCCTCTGCTGCAGAGGCCAGAATAAAGTAATACCATAATTTGTTGTGAGTTCATGCACTTTGTTGGTTTTGTTCTTTGAGCAAGGTGATGTTCATGCACGGCTCATTTTGTGCACCAGTAAAGAAACATATACCTATGTCTTGAATTTGGAAAAAAAATCGTATTTTATTTATCACTAAAGAAGGGTTCGGTGAATGTGCATATGAAACGGGTGGGTTCGGTACCTCAAAAAAGGTTAAGAACCACTGCTGTAGAGTTATGTACAGATTCAGGGGGTGTCAGTAACTCAGCTTTCTGGCTTTGAGGCAGGGGCCATAACCCCACTTTCCTGTGACCTGACTGGCACCTCCCCATCACAGCTTCCAGGAGACCCTAATACAGTGATGGGCAATCTTTTGAGCTTGGTGTGTCAAAATTCGCCAAAAAACCAAGCATAACTCAGGTGGTGTGTCACTTCGAGAAAAATAGCCTAACCGGAAGTCCCCGAACTAGACGCTCTGTGCCGGAGTTCTGTTGTTTTCGCCTACAGACCTCCGGTACAGTGTTTACACTACAGCAAATGTTTTATCCACAGCTACTGCACCTGGCCATGCAGGAGCCAAGGATGAAACGTCCTTCTTGGCATGCGGCCCATACTTCTCTGGTATGCGACCGCATGCTGCCGTGTGTCATCAAAAATGGCTGACACATGTGTCACAGGTTTGCCATCATGGCCATAATACATAAAAACAAACATGCCAAGGCCACCAGAATGAGGTGACAAACATGTCCCAAATGAAGGAACAGAAGTCCAGAAAAAGAGCTAAACAAAACGGGTGAGAAGAATCTACTGGATAAAGAATTCAAAACATTGGTTATAAGGATGTCAGTGAACTTGGGGAAGAGTAGTTTAATTCAGAACTTCAATAGCATAAACAAAAAGTATGTACATGGATATGAGAACTACTTTCTTTAAAAAAATTCAGTAATAAAGGGGTACTACATATTGAAAGGTGTAATTGATAAATACCTAAATTTCATATATACATATACATTGAACCCTGAACCAAACTGAACCGTAATCCCAAAATAAATCTTTTACAAGATCACAAAAGGAAACTTTCACAAATGTCAAGGATTCTGGAAGACCACTCTGACCATGATTAAATTCAATTACAAAATAAATAGCAAAGACAAAGATTTCCATCTAAAAATATTTAAGTATTCAAAAAATATCCCTGTGGCTATATTTTTTTATAATTTTTGGCTTTTAAAACCTAGCATATATCCTAAACTAAAAAAAAAAAAAGGAAATATGCTTTATTATTTTTATTCTTTTAATTGAATTTATTGAGGTACAGGTTTCAAGTGTGCAACTCAATATAACACCATATCCACACAGCATGGAAGTCCCATCGTACCAAGCAAAATTATTTTCATCTCCATTGCCCACCTTTACCTACGCCCAACCCCCACCTTCCCTTCTGGCCATTATTGTCTGTGTCTATGTGCTTTTTGCTTAATCCCTTCACCCTCTATTATACAATTCCCCAATTCTGACCACCCCCCATATCAGTCTGCCCCATGTACCAATGTCTCTTTTTCTATTTTGTTCATCAGTTTAATTTGCTCATTTGACCACATATAAGTGAGATCATATGGCATTTGTCGTTCTTTGACTGGCTTATTTCAACACATGACTATGTTTTAAATACACAAAAAGAATCTAAAGATACTTAAGATTGAAAAAATAAATATGTAAAATGTGGCTAAAGCTGTACTTATACAGAGTAATTTTACAGCCTTCATTAAAGAACAAGAGGAGCCTAGTGTTCAACTCAGTAAGTTAGGAAAAGAACCAAATAACTGGAAGAAGGCAGAGAAAACAAAGAGCCAACAATAAGGAAGTAGAAGACAAAGATACAACAGAATCTATATATGAGTAAGAAAACAGACCTGCCAAGAAAATGGGTACATAAAACATGAGATTTTAAAGGCATATCATCACAGATACATTATAGATTTATAAAAACCATAAGCACATAGTATTCTAAAAAACCTTATGATATTACTGACTTAAACAATGGAAAGCACTACTAAATCAACAAGAGCTAGCTCTTTAATGAATAATCAAATAGCGCCTGACCAGGCGATGGCGCAGAGGATGGAGCGTCAGACTGGGATGCAGTGGACCCAGGTTCGAGACCCCGAGCTCGCCAACTTGAGCACAGGATCATCTGGTTTGAGCAAACCTCACCAGCTTGGACCCAAGGTCGCTGGCTTGAGCAAGGGGTTACTCGGTCTGCTGTCACCCCGCAGTCAAGGCACATATGAGAAAGCAATCAATGAATAACTAAGGTGTCAAAAGGAAAAACTAATGATTGATGCTTCTCATCTCTCTCCGTTCCTGTCTGTCTGTCCCTATCTATCCCTCTCTCTGTAAAAAAAAAAAAAAATCAAAATAGCTCCTCTCCTACCTGAAGAGGCAACAAAGGCTCAGATGATTTTATACACAAGTAAGACACAATTTTAAAAAAATAGGAAATCTAAAGATGTGGCAAACTGTTTAAGCCTAGGAAAATAAATACTACTAGTTACATCTTCAAATGACTATTATAACACTGATTATGAGACTTGAAGAATGCACATAAAATACATTATACCTAAGTTCAATTTATCCCAGAAATGCAAGGAGGGCTCAACGTCAGAAAACACACATTTAAAAATTAAAAGGGCCCTAGCTAGATATCTCAATCTGTTAGAAGACTGTCCCAATATACCAGGGTTGCAGGTTCAGGACACATACAAGAATCAACCAATGAATGCATAAATGGTTGAAACCAATCAATGTTTCTATTTCTCTCCTCTCTCTAAAATCAATAAAAAAGTTTAATAAGGGAGAGGGGATAAAATGACATTCTAATAAACAAAAGAAAATATTCAGTACAGTTCAATAATGTCCTACCAGTTGGCTCAGTGGTAGAGTGTCGGTCCAGTGTGTGGAAGTCCCTGGTTCGATTTCTGGTCAGGGCACACAGGAAAAACGCCCATCTGTTTCCCCACCCTTCCCTCCTCCTTCCTCTATGTCTCTCTCTTCCCCTCTTGAAGCCAAGGACCCACTGGAGCAAAAGTCAGCCCAGGTACTGAGGACGGCTCCATTGCCTCTGCCTCAGGTGCTAGAATGGCTCCAGGTGCAACAGAGCAATGCCCCAGATGGTCAGAGAGCATCGCCCCCTGGTGGGCACCCTGGGTGGATCCCGGCCAGGCACACACTGCAGTTGGCCTGACTGCCTCCCTGCTTCTAGCTTAGGAAAAATAAAAATAAAAAATGTCTCACAATTTTAAAATTCCTCACAAGCCAGAAATAAGAGAGAACTTTACCCCAATATTTTAGGTATATAACAAGTATCTACAGCTTTTACTTAATAGCAAAACTTTATAGAACTTTTTTTATTAGAAATAAAACAGGAATGTTGTTATAACTCATATTCAACATTATACTGGATGGTCCCAGTCAATGCAATAAAAGAAAAAGAAATAATAGGTAGCCTGACCAGGCGGTGGCACCATAGATAAGAGTGTTGGCCTGAGACACAGAGGACCGAGGTCTAAAACCCCGAGGATTGCTGGCTTGAGAATGGAATCATAGGCATGACTCCATGGTCACTGGCTTGAGCTCAAAAGTAACTGGTTTAAAGCCCAAGGTCCTTGGCTTGAGCAAGGGGTCACTGGCTCTGCTGGAGCACCCCCCGCCCCCATAAAGGCACATATGAGAAAGCAATGAACAACAAAGATGCCACACAAAAAATTAATGCTTCTCACCTCCTTCCCTTTCTGTCTGTCTGTCCGTATCTGTCCCCCACTCTCTTGACCATAAAAAAAAAAAGGTATGAGTTGGAAAAAAAAATAATTATCCCTATTTATTTGCACAAGATATAATTGTCTACATGTAAATGTAAAAGAATCTACAAATTTTCAAATAACAAGATAGTTCAACAAGGTTATATTAACCAACTGAAAAATGTAACTTAAGCCCTGTCCAGACATCTCAGTTGGGCATTGCTCCAATACTCCAAGAATGCGAGTTCAATCCCCAGTCAGGGTACATACAAGAATCAACCAATACATGCATAAATAAGTGGAACATATCAATGTTTTTCTCTCTTGCTTGCTTTCTCTCTCTCTCCCCCCAGTCCTCTCTAACTCAAAAAATCAAAAGTTTTAAAAAAGAAACACAATGAACATTTAAATATATATATATAAATAAATAAACTATAAAGAGATGCCATTAACAAGAGCAACCAAAAACTACATGTCTAAGTATAAATCTACAACAGGTTGGGCAAAATTTCCAGAAAGTTTGTAACAAGACATTACTGAAGGACCAAAAAAAAAAAAACAAAAACTAAAAAACGGTCGAGAGAGGGAGACAGAGACAGGGAGGACAAAGAGAGGGAGAGACCTGAGTAAGGGAACATTTGTCCCAACCCATGATCTTGGATCCAATTCCCTCTTGCCAATTTAACTTCGGTAAATCATTCCAGCTACAGCCGTTCCACCTTCTCCTGATTAATATCTTCTAGCAATAGCTCTTTCCCACTATCACATGCATGCTGTAATTTCTTGTATCTTAAAGCAAACAAACCCTGGAGCCTACATCATCCTCCTGGTTCCTTTTCACAGCACTGGTCTTGACAGTTGCCTATAATGATCACCTGCAGTTCTTTTCGCATTCTTTCATGAGCCTGTACGAGGTTCTAGTCCTCCGAACTCTACCAAAACAGCTGCCAAGTGTCCTCTGTGCCGCCAAATCCCAGACAATTCTTAGTCCTCAGCAATAGCCCCAGAACACAGTGGATCATTCCTTCTTCTTAAAAATTTCTTCGCCTGGCTTCCAGGGCACCACCATCTTGTCTGTCATATTTTCCCACCCACATCTCTTCTCAGTCTCCTTTACAGTCTTTATCTCCTCCAAGCTCTAAAAATGCTCCCACAATTCAATCTTCACATCTTTTGTCTAACTACCCCCCATGATTCCATTCTCTCATGGCTTTAAAAACCATATACTGATACCTTCCAAAATTATCTCCAGCCTAAGAATATGCCCTAAACTCTAAACATATAGCCTACTGCTGCCCGACTGGTGGTGATGCAGTGGATAGAGCATGGATCTGGGACATTAAGGTCCCAGGTTTGAAACCCCAAGGATGCCAGATTGAGTGCGGTCTCATTCGGCTTGAGCGCAGGCTCACCTGGCTTGAGCACAGGATCATAGACATGACCCCATGGCTGTTGGCTTCAGCAAGGGGTCCCTGGCTCAACTGGAGTACCCCCACCCTTCATCAAGGCATGTATGAGAAGCAATAAATGAAAAACTAAAGTGCCTCAATTACAAATTGGTGCTTCTCATCTCTCTACCTTCCCATCTCCTCTCTGTCTGTCTGTCTCTCTCACACACACACTCTCTCTCTCTCTCTCACACACACACACACACACACAAACCATATAATCTGCTGCTGCTCAACACCTCCACTAGATGTCTAAAAGACATCTCAAGCTTAACCTGTCTAAAATTCAACCCCTATTTATCCATCTACCAGCCCCTCACAATAAAACTGAAGCTGCCTCTTAAACAGTTAACACCTGGCTAAATAAATGGTAAATTCATTTTTCCAATAAATTACTCAACCCTAAAACTTTGGGCTCTTTCCATTGCTTCTCATTCTCTTACAACCAATATCCAATCCATGAGTAAATCCTGCTCAGCTCTACCTTTAAAGTATACCCAAATGCAATCACTACTCACTACTTCTAAAACACTGTCATCCAGGTTTCAAACTACCATCATCTTATGTCAGCCTCCCAGTCTCCTGGTTCTGCTCCTAGTCCTGCTACCATTTATTCTCCAAGTAATAGCTAGCATAACTTAAAAAACCTTTTAAATTTGATTACATTATTCCTCCAATGGCTTCCCATCATACTAAAAATAAAACTCAAAGTATTTAGCACACATATATAGAGCCTACATGGATGGACCCGACTGCTATCCTGATCTTCTCTGCCATTCTCTCCCTTGATCTCCTGACACACTGGCCCCTACCCTGTTTCCCTGAAAATAAGAACTAGTGCAATTTTTTTCAAATTTAGAAATATAAGGCCTCCCTTTCCTGAAAATAAGACCTAGCGCGTCTTTAGGAGCAAAAATTAATATAAGACACTGTCTTATTTTCGGGGAAACAGGGTAGCTGCTGCTCACACTAGCCAAGAAGAGCCAACCTCAGGAGGAATTCCCCTGCTTTCAAGTTCCAAATGTCACCTATCAGGCTTTCTTTGGCAATTTACATTAAAAAATAACACAAAACCTAAGCTACTACTAGCTGTATACAAATTAACCTGCTGCCACCACTAGAAAATAAGCCCCTCTGGGCAGGTACTTTTATCTCTTAGGTGTCCCGTTGTATCTCCGGTGCCACTGTTTCTTGTGTAAATTAACACGTTGATAGCAATGTGTAAGTGGAAGAGCACACCACCAAGAACAGCTAAGAAAATTTTCAGCTAAATATCTGGCAGGGCAAACTTCTAAAACCTATTATAAAGCCATGCTAATTACAACAGTGTGCTGTGATCAAGGCAAACACCAACAGACAACCAATACCAAACAGATGAAACTGACTCGCACATAAATGAAAACTTCATACATGTTAGAGTTGGCAAATACATTATGTGGGGAGGGACAGACTATTTAATAAATAGTGTAAACAAATTATCCACATTTAGAAAAGAAATCAGCAAAGAGACCCACACCAAGACATCATAATTAAGAAAGCGAAGGGGGGGAAAAAGTCAAGTAAGTTAAATAAATAAATCTGACCCCAACTTCATACCATATACAAAAACAAACTAAGTATACTCATATTACAGGATGACCACACTGTAAAACGCGAAACTTTTAGAGGAAAGAAGACAATGATCTTGAAGTAGGAAGGATTCCCGAAACATAAAACAAAATGAGGAAAATTACCACATTAAAATGCAAAATTTTGTCATTGGCAGATGAGACATGTAGCTCCAGTTTAACAAGTCTGAAGTTATGGGCGTCAGCCCCCAAAATTCACAGATAACTTTGAACTCCCACAAAGTTAACTATAGTCGGCCCTTCACACTCACGGATTTAACCAACCCGAGATGGAAAACAGTATTTTCCAGCTGGGAATGCGGAAATATTCTTCGGTACTCGGCTGGATAAATCCGCCTTTATGAAACCCAAAAATCCACAAAGCCTTCTACTGCATTTGTCGGGGGGAAAACAAAAGCCTGCAAAGTGCAAAACTCCTGTTCTCACGTCACCGATATATTACAGATTTTTAAATTTCTAATGAGGAATGAAGATACAAGTCACCAGTACAGGATGTTCAGCTGAGAAGCCAAAATGGAGACAAAGAAAGCAGAAAGTGAAGTCACCGTGACTGCAGAAAACCCTGGTGTCCAGTTGCAGGCTGGGATCGTTATGAAGGTGGTATCAGGATCACGAGACTGGGAAGACCTACGTGTCCTACGTGGCCCGCGTGACCTACGTGGCCCGCGTGACCTACGTGGCCTGCGTGACCTACGTGTGCTGTTGAAGCTGGAGATACTGGCTGCGTGCCCCAGCCTTAAGGCCATGCATACCGTTGCCTGTCACCTCGCTGCATGGGTGGGGCTTAATGGGGAAAAAAGAAAAAAATGAAGACACGCCACAGATGAGAAGATATTTGCAAGCCATTAAACAAAGATTAGCGTCCATTACAAAGAACTCCATCAATAAGAAAACAGCAAAAGAAAAATGGACCTATGAAACAAAAAGATTTTTATATCAAATTTTACAATGCCCTCACATTAACTTCTATCTGTCTTCTGTTAAATAGCACATATATACCTCTATCTTTATGAACTGTTATCTATATACATCTATTCTTCTGTCTATAATGTACAGAGATTTCTGGAATGATGATCGTCTGTGGTTTGTGGTAGTTAATCTTGGGTTTTAGAAATTAGATATTTTTTTTGTTTTTTATTTCCACACACTTTCCTCAATGAACACATTCACACACAGGCCCTTTACATACAACCCACAAGTAAGGTGAAGAGATTACATAAATTCAGGAAATTCAAAAGACCAGACTGCCAAATGAATGTCATCTGGTTCAAACAGAGCCAGACCACGAAAAGTCCAAGCTCTTATTTTAAAGAGGCTGCTGACAAGACAAAAATTTCTCAGAACTTTCTCCTCTTTTAGGATTACCCTCAGAGTTTTTAAAATATTTTCCATGGTGCCAAATCTTCACTCCCTATGGGAGAAATGAGTTTTGGAATAAACTAAAGTAATTCAGAACTGTAAATCCAGTGAGTAATGTTGCAAATCGAACGTGGTTTCTCACGCACAAAATGAAATGTCCTAATAAAGAAACCCATCACTAGGCCCCAGGTTTGTTCCCCCTGCATCTCACTGATTCTCAAAATTTCTCTTTTCCACACACTAAATCTATTTGACCCTATGGAAACAGTTATACAATGAATAAAGCTATTGGTGATTATAAAAAAAAAATCACACGGTGATTTCTTTGACAGTATTTTCTTGGTTCTTAAGAAGTTAACACTTGCGCCTGACCAGGCAGTGGCGCAGTGGGTAAAGCGTCAGATGTGACGTGGAGGACCCAGGTTCGAAACCTGAGGTCGCTGGCTTAAGTGCAAGGTCACTGCTCACGGTTAGGATCATAAACATGACCCACTGTCGCTGGCTTGAAGCCGTCGGTCACTGACTTGAGCCCGAGGTCACCCGCTTTGCTGTAGCCTCGCCCACCTCCCTTTCAAGGCACATATGACACATATACGAAAGCAATCAATGAACAACTAAGGAGACTAAGGAGCCGCAACAAAAAATTGATGCTTCTCATCTCTCTCCCTTCAAATTCCCTTTCAAGTAAACACTTGCTTATTTTCTTTGGATAAAATTTTGGACAGCCTGACCTGTGGTGGTGCAGTGGATAAAGCGTCGACCTGGGAACACGGAGGTCGCCAGTTCAAAACCCTGCACTGGTCTGGTCAAGGCACATATGGGAGTTGATGCTTCTAGCTCCTCCCCCCTTTCTCTCTCTCTCTCTCTCTCTCTCTCTCTCTCTCTCTCTCTCTCTCTGTGTGTGTGTGTGTCTCCTCTCTAAAATAAATAAAGAAGAAAAAAAAATTTTGGACAAATGGAACCTCTGACCTTTTCTGTTTTCATCAATGTTTTGTGCTTTATTATAGATACCTGCTTGACTTAAAATCTTTGAAGACAGTCAGAAATTGCTACCTATGATGATGTATTAAGTTAATTCTCCTTGCAAATTTGCTTCATCTTGTACTAGGGTTATTCATTTTCTACCCTTATAATCAGTCACCCATTTTTAGGTCCACACAAAAGATTCCAATGCTGTTGTGCACAGGAAACCTACTGACCATCTTTGCAATTAAAGGTCTTTAATTGAGTCTTCCTATTCTGCTTCCACAAGCTACATTAGAAAATGTCATTGTTTTGGTCACATCTGCTCTATGTTCTGTTCAATAATCCCAAGTATGGTGACCATGGAAGACAAGGAAGATTAGAATATTGATTAGTATACTGTTTATCTTTTATAATGGAACTACTATATCATCTGTTAACTTATGCTACAGAGTTGAGGTTTAAGAAACCCTTGTAACATTAATCCTCTTAGCAAGAAAAATGAGGGGGATTTTTTGGGTTAAGGCATTAATGCAGTCAGCCCACTATCTCTGCAGGTTCACATCCACAGATTCAACCACAGATGGAAAATATTTTTTAAAAGGTTACATTTGCTGCCCTGGCCAGACAGCTCAATTGGTTAGAGCTTCATCCTGAAGCATAGAGATCACTGGTTCGATTCCCAGTCAGGGCACATACAGGAACAGATCGATGTTCCTGTCCCTCTCTTCCTCTCCCTTCTTCTCTCTCTAAAATCAATAAAATAAACATTTAAATAAGTAAATAAATAAAAAGTTACACTGCTGCTGGTGTGTACTATGTAATTAGGTGTTTACAATGGTTGCTGGGTGCATCTGTACTGAATATGTAGACTTTTCCTTGTCATTCCCTAAACAGTACAGTATAGCAATTATTTAGACAGCACTTGCACTGTACCTTTACATATACCAGAGGATATGCACAGGTTTATGCAAATATATGCCATTTTATATAAGGGACTTGGGCATCCCTGAATTTTGTTATCTGTTATGGGGTCCTGGAATCAATCCCCCATTAATACCCAGGGACAACTGTATGTGTCTTATAGAACAATAACATCTCTTAACACCTTAAAATAAATCCTAAACTACAAAGTAAACCAACCTTAAACCCTGAACTCTGAATTTTTATATAGTATGCAAAGGTCACCTACATATACTTAAATATAGTATTAAATCATATTATTAATTGCTCATTAAAATTTATTTAAAAGATTTTAAGTGAAGCAATCCTCACTTTTAAAAAGTTTCATCAGTATTAACTATATAAACTTTTCAAGAAATATTTCAAATACCACTTTTAACAAATATATAAATCATAAGGATATTTACTAAAGAGCTTCTTGTCAATATACATACAAAACAGATACTAAGGAAGAAAAGTAAATATTTCTAAATGTTTGCTCCTTCATATCATTATTGATATCTTACACAAAAGACACAAGCAAAAACCGACTGGGTGACATGTCCTACTTTGATAATAATGTACAGCAGAAGGGAGAAATCCATTTTCTACTGAGGACAAAGGGAAATGGGGACACGGAGGGGCAAATACAAGACTAGCTAAGTTTAGTTTAAAAGTTGATTTTAGAAAGATTTAAGGATTCTATTTGTTCACCTGGCTTTCCTATAAACAGGAAACTAAACTTTCTAAATACAATAGTCAATTCCATATTCTGTGATAAAGTGCGGGGGGAGGGGAGGTAGGGCTCTAAAATGGGGTGGGGTAAGAAGAGTGACAGAGAAAGTAAGTATGTGGGTAAGATACTCAATCTCATTTCCCTTGAGCCAGAGTTAGAAATAGCTGAAAATGAAGAAAACAAAAGAAAGGAATTAAGACAATCATTGACCCTACAACAATTTCAAGGTCAGGAGCTTCAAAAGCTAATAACCCACTGCACATGGCTCTTAAACCATTCTTTCTACTTAGGTAGTAGCTGCATTAGAGTTCATCACTAGAGTAGCCTGGACTAGGGAACCAGAAATGTAGCTGGCCCAGCAACAAAGACTGCTGGGCAGGCTGACTGTGTGCACAGCTAGATCTATCCCCTGGATCTTTCCCCTTCCTGGGATTCTACCAGGGAAAGCAGCACAATTGAAAACCAAAAGAGCTTCTGAAGAGGCAGTACCTACTGCTTTGCTATTCCTGTAACAAAAGTGAGAGCAAACCTTCATTTCTGTTCAGACGCCACAGGGTTTCAGTGAGCGTGAGGGCTCTAAAGCTGACCTCACATCACCCGCAGGAGGACTTTCCACCCCGTTTAACGGAGGACATGGCAGACATCCCTCTTCCCAGGGCAGCAGAGCAGATAACATCAGTGGTCCTAACAGGCGGATGCTCCCTGGTAGGCCAGCAGATGATACCAAAGAAACTCGGTCACACTTCTGAGTGGTGCAAAGTAAGTGCTGGTGAAAGCACAAGGAAGAATGGAAATTTCCATCTTACTTTTAGTTCCCACCCTAATCACCCAGCAAAGTCAGGGATTTAGGAATACAGTGGGGCACTCCAATCTTGCCTACACAGAGGAGAAACTAGAGTTCTGACCCACCTTCAGGGAGTAGGTCACGTTAATGTCCTTATTTGCTCCAATGTTTCTTCCTCAAACTCTAAGGGGAAACACAATTCTTTAAGGAGAGACTTGTTCCACTACAGAAAAAACTTTTAAATACATAGTTCCCCAAACCCCAAAGCAGTTCCTCCCTCTACTGCAATAAAATTCAGCTAAGACAAGGACCCTAAGATTTTCACTTTCCTTCTAGTGGATTATGCCTAAAATAACTTGAATTCTAGAACAATCTCACTCACTCTCACCCCCCACCACATGGTTTTGGTCTTTTGCCACCTTGGGCCTCTTCTTTACAAACGTGGGGGTGTGGCATTGCTGTAAAGCTGCCCACTCATGACCACAAGCTCTTTTCTGTTGATTTTTTATCAGGTTCCTGGATAAGCTGATTGTGTCTGGTCTTAACACTCAAATTCCTCTTGCCAATGTGTACACACATCTCATTTCCACAATCTTGTAAACAAATTCTACATAATCATTACAACTTCATCATTTCTGAGCAGTCCCACACACAAGCTACTTATAAAGCATTGTTTCCCCTAGGAATACATGTTCAAACAGGTATCTATCAATTTAATCAACACATTCTCAAAAAGGTCGTTTATGAACTATAAAGTCAGTGGTGAATGACGATTGTGTATAAAATAACTCTGGAGAAAGTTTTACTCATGCATACTCAGAAGGAAGAGCACTTTAAGTTATATTTTAGATAGCACACCTCCCCCACACACACACACACACCTCTCCACCCTTAAAAGTGACAAAATAATCACATCACTTTTAGCTCAAAAGCTCATATGCATACAGCAGGGAAGTTAGAGGACTAGCACTGGGAAACCGTTGTGCTGGCAGAGGTTGGCTAAACTCCACCTCCAGTATCTGAGGTACGGGACAGTAGGATACCCTGTGGATTGCACTGATAAAAAGCATGTAAGCAAACAAGCCTCCATTCCAACAGGGAACCTGTTGCTCCTATGACTGACTCCAAGGAACAACACAATTGCTCTTTTAAGTACAGAATCAGACCTGAAATAAAAACATCTAGTACATCTTCTCTTGAACACTCAAATTGACTTTAAATAGAAAATAAATATATTTTAACATCAATGGCTAAAGACAAATTATTGAAACAATTTTTTTTAATTTCTGATTAATCAATTCAAATATTCTCATTTATGCATCACCAAATAAGTTACTATTTCCTTTAGCTAGCTTATCATGGAAGATAACACAGTAAGTCTCTGTTCTTCAACCAGTGTACACATATATAGTAGGAGATGAAGGGCTGTATCAAGACACTAACTCATGGCTCATCTTATTGAAGTATCAACCTGACCCACAAAGATTTATGAAGAATAGTTAATTGGTAAGTATTTTTAAAACATTTAATATCAAACCAAAAATATAATTTATGGCATATATTGTTAACTTCACAAAGACTTTAGGATAATAAAAGAATTCAAAAAAAACAGCCTGACCAGGAGATGGCACAGTGGATAGACCATCAGTCTGAGATGCGGAAGGACCCAGGTTCAAGACCCCAAGGTTGCCAGCTTGAGCGCAGACTCATCTGGTTTGAGCAAAAGCTCACCAGCTTGGACCCAAGGTCGCTGGCTCCAGCAAGGGGTTACTCGGTCTGCTGAAGGCCCATGGTCAAGGCACATATGAGAAAGCAATCAATGAACAACTAAGATGTTGCAACGGCAACAAAAAACTGATGATTGATGCTTCTCATCTCTCTCCATTCCTGTCTGTCTGTTCTTATCTATCCCTCTCTCTGTCTCTGTAAAAAATAATAATAATAAAATTAAATTAAAATTAAAAAAATTCAAAAAACAGGCCAGGCTTGCAATCCCCTTTCCCACCTCTATTTCTTTATGAGAACACTTCTTGCTCTCTTTCTTCTTCTGTAATAACATTTGGTTAAAAACTTTGGAAAGCATACAATAAAAAATAAATTTAGTTTTGCCTAACCTGTGGTGGCACAGTGGATATAGTGGTGACCTGGAGTGCTAAGGTCACCGGTTCGAAACCCTGAGCTTGCCTGGTCAAGGCACATATGAGCAGCAACTACTTCTACCCTCACCTCTTTCCCTCTCTCTCCTCTCTCTCTAAAATAATCAATAAATAAAATCTTTTAAAAAATAAATAAATTTATTTTTGTTACATGCCGAAACTTTTTAAAAAGTACTTTTGATGGATATTTTCAACATGCACCTTTTCTTTTTGTAAATAGGTTCTTCAGATGCCTGTGAGGTTCAGGAGTCCCTGAGCTCCATGATCCACAGTACTCACCAGCTACCCCCATCTCGGCCCAATCAAAAGCACATTGATTCAAGTCAAATTACTTGCCTCTGGTAGTTCCTTTTCCCTTAGCAAATATCTGTTTCTAACATGCTAAGGAAGCCAGTTAAATCCAAGCATATCATGACTATATAATAAAGTCTCCAAGAGAGACCCAGAATTGTTCAAATGTTCAAAGTGTACAATCCAAGAAGAATTTGTCTTTGTTCTCACATACTGTATTCTAAATACCTGAGGCTTCCAGATCAGTTCCACACTAAAATAAGAAATGCTAATGTAACCAACTCTGTCATGCCCTGAAATCCTGAAAGATAAAAAACTGATGAAACATGGGTATATTTTAACCAAAGACATTCATGATGTATAATTGACGTTGTTGGGCTTCATCAACAAATGCTAGGAAACTAATGACCTCTTGAAAACTTCACATGACAGAGCCCATTATAAATGGAAATAAGGCAAAAAAGTAAAGATATTTCCTAAGTATATTGTGGCTAACTTCTCCAACTAGCCCCCCCATCCACCCACCCACACACACACTTTTCACCAATAGCTAAACATAAATACTGTGGCCAATATTTAAGTATTCTTTCTTGGAACACAATTTTCCTCCAAATTATTTGTATCAAATTCAGAAATAATTTCCTCCAAAACACCACACAGGGTTTTCCAAACAAAATAGTTAAATATATATGGTATAATTTCAAACAATGTAACATCAGTCACTATAACATTTGTATGTTAGCTAAAAGATAGCAATTATTGACTGCTCATTACATTCATGCCCTGCATTAACCAAAAAATAGACACGCAGCCAACCATTCCAGACAGAAATATACATATTATTTAATACCTACATAAAATGCATAAGCAGTGCAAATTGATATTAATAATAAAAAACAAAAAATAAATTAGTCACATAGAATTCAAAGGGGTTGAGCCTGACCAGGTGATGGTTCAGTGGATAGAGCATCAGACTGGGATGCAGAGGACCCAGGTTTGCAACCCCGAGGTCAACGGTTTGAGCATGGGCTAATCTGGCATGAGCGCGGGCTCATCTGGCTTGAGCAAGGGGTCACTGACTTGAGTGTGGGATCACAGACATGACCCCATGGATGCTGACTTGAGCCCAAAGGTCGCTGACAGGAGCAAGTGGTCACTGATTTGGCTATAGTCCCCCCTTCCCCAGTCAAGGCACATATAAAAAAGCAATCAATGAAATAAGGTGCCACAAGGAAGAACTGATGCTTCTCATCTCTCTCCCTGCCTGCCTGTTTGTCCCTATCTGTCCCTCTCTCTGTCAAAAGAAAAGAATTTGAAGGAGTGGATTACTGCCAGTAGTAACTCTAATGAGGTCCTGAATAAGGACTGACACTGAGGCTGTCAAATAGTTGGGGGATCCACCACTTACTGGAAAAACAGCAATGCAATGGTATAGAGGGATGAATGCACTGCGAAGATGTGGACAAAGTAGACCAATAACTATGACTGCAGAAGCTCAGACCAACTGAACAGGCCAAGAAAGAGAAGATATGCTTATACAGGGTGGGCCAAAAGTAGGTTTACATTGTCCAAATGAGAAATAATACAGTAATTAATAATACAGAAACAAACTGTTTCATGTACTCACAACCTACTTTTGTCCCACCCTATATACCAAAATAGGCAGAACAAGGTGAACATTTTGCTTCAAAAAACATTAGTTTTATAACTATTATATCCATTTCCATAAACAGTTCCCCTGAAATCTATTTTATTTACATTTTCAGTATCTATAGGTAAATTTCAAGTGTTGGCTCAAGCCTTTGATCCTATTCATGACACCACAAATTCCAAATAAATAAGATCTCTGTATTCTGGCAAAAAAAGCACAAACGTGTTCCAAGGGGACTGTCACTACAAAATAACCAGATTTTCAATAGAATATAAATTTTTAATAGTTTAGTGGGCTTGCAGGAGGCAAGGAAAATATCCAAATGCCCAGTAACTCCTCCATCCCAACTATAAAAAACAATTCAATCATAAAAGCAAACACAAAAGATGAAGAAAGCAAACCACATATTGGGATGGGAAGCAGGCAGAATGTTTAGAAGTAAAAATATATTTGTTGAAATTAAAAACTCAACAGATGAGGTAAATAGCAGATTAGACACCACTCATTAGTGAACCAGAAATTACGTCCAAGGAAATACCCAGAGTGCAAACAAAACAAAAACAAGGAGATGGAAATGAGAGGGTAAGTGACAGAGGATAGAAGAAGAGCTAATAAATGACAACTTGGAATTCCAGGAGACTAGAACAGAGCAGCAGTATTTGATAAAAGGGCCAATAACTTTTTAAAACTAATGAGGCACATATCTACAAAGGAAGTACTGTGGAGTGGCTAATGGGGAAGGTCAGGTGGGGAACTCAGACCCCGGACTTTGGCTAGGGCAGCCCACACTTTCGCATGCCAAAAAAAGTTCCCAGAGGACCTTGGGAGAAGATTGACTGTCCGTCAGCCAGTGAGATTTCACCACGTCATAACTGCTCACCCACCCTAGAGGACCCCTTTAAATACCTCTCATGCAGTTTAATTCTTGTGACTCCTATGGCCTCTGAACCCCGGACCGGAGGACATCTTCAGGCGGGATGCACGGTACTTAATAAAGCTGTTTATTATTCCACACTTTGTGGCTCTTGGCCCCCCATTCCTTCTTTCTCAGAGGGAAAAAAATACCTTACATTTTGGTGCCGAAACCCGGGACCCGGGAAGGAGTTAGAAGCCCGCTGGGGTTGCTCCTTTCCCCATCTCCTCTGAGAAAGAAGCAGGATCCCAGGATCTCCAACCACCTACCAACTTCGACGCATGGTGCGGTAAGTCCCATGCCTCCAAATTTTCCTCAGTTCTTTCCGCCAAGACTCCCTAAAACCGTAGCTACGTCAGGGAAGCCTTTTTTGTCTGAATGCGTGTGTGCCCTGGAGATGTGCCGAGCACATCCACTTTCCCTATCTATCCGTGGCCTGAGCTTGAGTTGTGGGACACCAATGCTCAACTCTGACCACTCCGAGGACTGAGGGCGGCCGTTGGGGCACAGTAATCCCAAAACACTCCAGGAATTGCCTTATCTGAAATCTCTCCCTTCCTAAAGAAGAGGAAACTGTTCTTCTCAGCTGTGGCCAGACCACAGAACCTACTGAATAATCGGACCAGGTAGCCTCCTGAAGAGACTTTTGGTTTTAACACCCTCACCAATTTAACTATCGCCAAAAAAGCTGGGAACTGGTTGGAGATCCCTTACATTCAAGGCTTCTTGTTATTTGTGCTCCGTCCTAATCTCTGTGCTGCCTGTTCTACACACAGGCCTTTTTTTTGGCCAGAGAAAACCCTCCGCTCGTAATCTTTCCTTCTCTGTGGACTCTCAACTTTCTCTCCTGCCTGACCCCCAAGGGCGCCCCACTCTCTGGTCCCTCTGTGGACCTCTTTTGCTCTGGTCTCATCCCTCCAGAGAGCCCCCTCCCCTCCCTTTGTTAAATCCTGTTTCTCATTCACTTGCAAATACCAGTCTCTCTTTCTCCTCCCCTGCTGGCCAGGGACCCCTCCCTTCTCCACTGTGTTCTTGTTCTTTTTTTTTTTTTTTTTTTCCACTGTGTTCTTAAACCCCTCCTCCATCAGGCCATTCTGGCTGTCACTGGCTCTTACACTGGTTTGCAGGATGCCCAACCCCAACCTACCTGGAGGAAGCTCTGAACCTGTCCTGCTGCTGGCTCCAGCGTTTCCAGCTGGATCTGAGGGCCAGGCTCCCTGGAAGCTCTCCTTTCATTCTCAATGCCCAAACCCCTATCCGGGACCTGTGAACTTGGCATTTAACGTTTTCAATGGTTGCTGCTAGTAGAAATGGCCAAGGCTGTTAGCCAGGCCCGCATGCAGCAGAAGGTAACACTCCAAACCCAGGCACAGGAAGAGCCTGGTCCAAGTCTGGACCGCCACCAGCAGCTTGCTTTAAATGTGGCAAGCAAGACCACTGTGCCCGAAAGGGCCCCTGCCCACGACTGCCCAGTAAACCCTGCCCTAACTGCAAGAAGCCTGATCACTGGTGTAGCGATTGCCACTTTGGGCAGCAGGTTCATCCTCAGCGCCTCTACATGGAGGACGAGGCAGCCACGTGGGCCCATAGCTCAAACTCCTAGGACACGGCCTGGACTTGGAGAACCCAGGGTATGCTGCAACTACTGGGTAAGTCCATCTCATTTCTTGTGGACACGGGGCTACCTTCTCTGTTTGGCCACCACACTCTAGACCTCAAATTCCCTCACAGGTCTCAGTTATGGGATTGAATGGGACCCCTTTTATTCACCTTCGCACTCCACCCCTGAAATGCAGTTTGAACGAAATCCCCTTTTTTACATTCCTTCTTAGTTATGCCATCGTGCCCTGTACCCCTTCTGGGTAGAGACATTCTATACAGTCTCGGAGCCACTATCCAGCTGACAGCTTCTTCCCACTTACTCTTGCCATTCCTCACTACCAAGGGCTCCCCCATAATCAATGCTACCCTCATTTCTAACCATGTCTCTTGCCTCAAGCTTGTTCCCATGCAGGATTGTTGGCAGTTTGGAACCACTGAGCCCTACTCGTCTGCAGCTCAACAAGAGGTTGGGCCCTGCAGACCCTCCTGTTGCTCCTGTGCCTCCCACCAGGAACCTACTGCCAGAGTAAGCTGAAGCAGGGAGCAATGCTGTTCAGTAAGACTGGTCTGATGAAGAAAGCTTCAATCTCCTCAACAGTCTGCAAGAAAAATTAAGCAAGAATCTCTCCTCCTACAACCCGCTTAACTCCTAATGGCAGCCACCCATTCTCACCTAGACTGCCTCTATCCTAAATCTTCTAATTATCAGCTTATAACTCATATTTGCTCTTCTCTTTTTTAAATTCTTACAGAACTGCATCTGCGAAGTTTCTCAACTCATGGCCAAATAGATGTTCCTCCTGACACTCCTCAAAGCCACCACCAGCTGACCTCCCCTCCCCACAATGCCCCTAATCAGCAGGAAGTAGCCAGACAAATAACGGCGCCCCAATTCTATTTAACAAAAAAGGTTGGAATGTGTGGTGGCTAATGGGGAAGGTCAGGTGGGGGATTCAGACCCCAGACTTTGGCTAGGGCAGCCACATTCTTGCACGCCAAAAGAAAGTTCCCAGAGGACCTTGGGAGAAGATTGACTGTCCGTCAGCCAGTGAGATTTCACCACGTCATAATTGCTCACTCATCCTAGAGGATCCCTTTAAATGCCTCTCACACAGTTTAATTCTTGCAACTCCTACGGCCTCTGAACCCCGGGAACAAAGGACATCACCAGGCGGATGTGCAGTACTTAATAAAGCCATTTGTTATTCCACACTTTGTGGCTCTCGGCCCTCCCTTCCTTCTTTCTCGGCAGGGAAAAATACCTTACAAGTACAACATAATACAAGCTTATTAATAAAGTAATAATGTCCACAAATGTAAAACTAGAGAACACCAAAGTCAAAGTGAGAATCTCAAAAGCAACCAGAGAGAGAAGACACACCTCCTGCAAAGTAACTAATCAAGACTGACAACAACCTCCTTGAGAATTATGGGGAAGCCAGAAGACAATGGAATAGTATCTTCAATGCTGAAAGAAATAACCAATTAACTAGTTTTATTTGTAACCAATTCTATTTTTCAAAAAATAAAGAGCTAAATATAATTCCAGATAATCATAAAATTAGACTTTCCCAGCCATAACCTTTCATTAAAGAAATCTCTAAAAGGATATATTCAAGGAAGGGAGTAAAAATCATCCCAGAAGAAAGTTCTATAATATGACTGATGATCAAAGAAACTGATAAACATAAAAGTAAATCTGTACAAATGTTGTCTGCATGGAATAATGTTCTATTTTGTAAGGTTTTTTCCATGGACAATAATAAACATTGGAAGATAATAGCATCTAAGTTTATGGGTGGATTAGTTAAAGGATTTTAAGGTCCTCGTACTGTGTCAGAAGTGGTGCCGAAATAATGATTAACTTGAGACTTTTATGTACGTAAAATTTCAAGAACAGCCATTTAGAGACTGGAAATAGCATAAAACTTCCAAACTCAATCAGTGAGGATTTAATACTGTATGGTTTTACTCTGGGCTCTGGCTGAAGCATAGCTGAGTTTGGGGAGAAAAGAACAGCAAAGAGTTAAGTGTAATTCAACAGTGGCAAGAACAATTCTAATACTTGTTTTGGGTCATAGATCCCTTTGAGAAACAGATGAAAGTTGTTGGTCCTCTCCACCAGAAAAATGCTCACATGTACATGTACAAATTTTCGTACAAACAAACACATGACCTTTCCCAATCTCCCCGGAGAAAATGAATCCCGAAGGCTGTGGTCCAATTAAAAAGCTGAAGTTACATTTGTGTGGGAGACAGTAAAATTAGAAGTTCTCCCCATCCTAGAGTTAAAGCCTCATATGAAATGTAAAAGGAGCAGCACAGGGCATAATGTTTCAGGAAGGAGTAACCTGGAGATAAGAAGTCAAGAACGGAGTCATCCTTATAATTCACACTTTTATTAAAATGTACTTAAATTACACAACTACTACAGTATTTGAACTGTGGAAAATGACCAGGAAAATATTTATTAGTTTTAAAGATTGTAAGCACTGCCTGACCTGTGGTGGCGCAGTGCGTAAAGCATTCGGCCTGGAATGCTGAGGTCAATGGTTTGAAACTGGGCTTGTCTGGTCAAGGCACATATGGGAAGCAACTACTATGAGTTGCTTCCTGCTCCTCCCATACCCATTTCTCTCTCTCTTTCCTCTTTCTAAAAATCAATTTTAAAAAAACCTTAAAAAGTAAATAAATAAAGATCATAAGTACCAATCTTACAACTGGTGGACAAGCAAGCCATACACGGAATATAGAAAACAAAAATTACAACACACTTAACCTACTGTGTTTAATATACTCCCTGGAACAACTCAATTAAGAACTGACAATGGTCAAAGGGCCTACAAAAAAGACTCATCAGTCTGGTGTACCTAGAGCGCCTCTTCTGCAAAGGCAAATTCCAATCCCTCCCTACCTCAATTTGCAGCCTCAGTGTGAGAAATAGAGACTGTTGCAGTCCAGAAGCTCCTAAGTCTAACTACATTCCAGAACAAAGCTTATCGGAACATAAATTCCTGTCTCCATCCAAACACTGAAAACTACAATCTCAAGGTCTGATACAAGAGTCTGTATTTTAAAAAAGCCCCAGACAATACTGCTGTACCTGCAAACACACACAATATAAAACTATTACTCCTTATCACAAAAATTTGACTCAGATTGGCTTTGTGCATCACAGATATTCCAAACTGTAAATCAGAACGCTGCAAACCAAGTATTTCCTATATACTATGAAAACATATTCAATGGTTAAAATCATTATAGAGCATAAGAAAAAATTCAATGATTCTTAGATATCACAGCAAGAACAGAAAAAGGCTTACTCTATTATTCAAGAATTGAAAGCAAATTCAAAGCAAAAACACAGATCTCTCCACTCCATTGTTTAGACAAATGAATAAATAATATTGGCAACAGATCACATTTAAGATAGTGTGTTAATTTTCAAAAGACACACATATTTGACTTTATTGCCCCTCAATCAACTCCCAAGGTCAAATAATCTCTTCCTTTTCTAATTTTGGTGATGTCAATCTTCTAAGAGCCAGTTACACCACATACAACAGATGCTGGTTTATCTTAACCAACATCCACAGAAGGTCTCCAGGTCTCTGTGACTTCCATTTGAACTACATGTGCAGATTTCATTTAGAACTTTGCTTTTGGTTAATGTACACAAAATCCTTTTGGTACACAGGAAAAAGGAGCAATCTTATCCCAAAGTAAGGAGATTCAAAACACTTCCGTCTTCCCCAAATCTTGATTATTCTTCTTCCAAACTAATTAACTTTAAGACATTTGTATAAGCCAGGTACAATTTCATTCTTAAACACTTCCATTTTTGATTGACTGAAACGTGTATGTATTAGATAAATATTTTCTCAAAAGGCCAAGACTAGATCACTGAGATCTTGCTGGAATTTAAATTACCCATTACAGTAGTTCTCAAGGGAAAACCCCATATACAATGAGAAAAAAGGAATTAAGATATACAAATAAGGACAATGCTTCTTCCATGTTATTACACACTCAATTCCATATTCAGTCCATATCTTGAAAGGAAGAGTGAAACCCAAAATTGATGGCTCTAAATCTAGAGCTGGGATTGAGGCAGAAGGTCTTTCAATCCTCCACACTTTACTCCCTCCACATGCCCCAACCCCAGAGTAAACCTCAGTTCCAGAACAGATAGTCTAAAGAGAGGTCAACAAAACTAAGACATGAAGGCCAATCCAGCCCACTGTGGTTTTTGTAGAACTCATGGACCAAAAATGGTTTTTACATTTTTAAGTGATTTTTTTAAAAAGAATTATTTCATGACACATAAAAATCATATGAAATTCAAATTTTACTGTCCATAAACAGTTTTATTGGAACTCAGTACTCATTCATTTAGGTATTGTTAATGGTTGCAGAACTGAATAGTTATAACAAAGACAGCATGGCCTGCAAGGCCTAAACCATTAACTATCTGGCCCTTTACATAAAATTTGTGGACCCCTGATCTAAAGGATGCTTGTCTTTTTATGAAAGTTATTAAGTTCTTAACATGAGTTAGTCAAAAATCTGTGTTCCCCAATCCTAGCTGCTTGAGATGCAGGGAGTAAATCTATTGTATTCTACAACTAATAGTAGCTATTCCAATTCTGGTAGGCTTGACAGGCTAACATTCCACCCCATCTTGTCTAGGCTCTGATCCCTCTTTTTTTTTTTTTTTTTTATTCACAAGGCATAATTACAATAATCATTTAAACATTTACTAAGGACCTATTACCTTTTACCAGGCACCATCTTAAGTGTTGGAGATCTCTTTTTAGGTGAGAAGACAAAGGCTTAGTTAGCAATCATAACAAATTTGCCAAAGTTTACATAACTATTTACTACAGATCCCTGCTTTTACCATACCACATTACTTCAAAAAACAAGACTCTGAATTTCCTCTTTGGTTAATATACCCCCTTTAGAATAGTGGAATCTGAGGCCAAACATCAAACTTCTATCTCAGTTTAGGAAAAACTGGACAAAACTACGCAACTAATGTTTCATGATTAGCTACTAAAGTACCTTAGTGCTCTCGCCAGCCTTGTCAAACTGCTTGTCAGCCTGTAGTGTTCATTTATAACTGCATATCATTTCTGCCTCACAAATACTGCTTTGATTTAAAAATATTCAATTCTGCATCTTTAGAAAACAAAACCATGCCTCAGGAATGCATGTTAGATCAGTTAAATTAATAACCTCACTCACGAAGTGCTCACTACAGGAACTGTGGCCCATGCTTTACATACTTTTTTCTAAATTTAAACTTCACAGCTCTGTGTGGTAAGAACTGATCCCAATTTTACAGATGAGAAAACTACGCCTTCAATGTTATTTTACCCAAGGTGACACAGTCAGGATTCAACAACTACGTTCTCTGACTCCAAATCCAGGCTCTCAACCACTCTGCAGAACTTTTCAAATACCAACTTTCACTCTTAATAATCACAGTGTTGACTCAAGTAAAGGAGAACTTAGAAAACTAACCCTGAAAGATACTGCCCACCACATTATTTATACTCACTTCAACTATACTCCTGTAACTTTTTTTCAAAACTCAGAGAACCCAGATCAAAAATTCAATTGTGCAGGTGTTATCATTCTTTTGCAATGTACTTCTTTCTTCCCTAATAGACGCTTTTGGAGGTTATGAACCATACTCATACCTCTCTTTCTCCCCATGAAACCTCCATGACAAGTATTCAATAAACATGCTGAGTGAACAAAACTTTGTACAAAATTTGACTTACAAATGAATTCTGCCAGGAAAGTAGTGACTAGAAGATCCAGAAGCAACAAAGAAAGAACTAAATATAATTCCTTATATACTAGTAGTAAAGGTATTGTTTTCTGGATCATTTTTATGTATGTGAGATACAACTTATGTATAAGGTGCTATCCTCGCAAAAACACTAATGGCTTTAGTTAAATGATTATGCATTTATAATCACAAAAATGAAGAGTAAATACTCAAGCCTGAACTATTAAAGAATAATCTAATGGAGAAACCAAAACCCCTCACATCCTCATACTGTGTTCTTTTCCAACTCTATATATTGATCTGGAAGACCTTCTTCACTTTGGCCTCTACTTCTGGACCTTCCCCATACACACTTTCCTTCCTAGAAGAGAAACTGCTTGAGAACAAGGAATGTTTTTCCCCCTTTACATACCCATATAATCCAAGATAGTATCTTGAATACAGCAGGGCACTGCTACTGTATAAAATGGTTGACTAGAAAGGAACATTTTTAGTGTCAGCTAAGATACACAGACCATATACAATTTAAGTGAGGGGGCAGGGCAACAACCTTACCATAAATTCACAGAATGCAGCCTCCTCCTAAGAACTTTTGCAAACACTTGATTTTAAACAACAATAAGTTGTTAGAAGGCTATCACTGTTGACAACAGAGCTCCATTTTGTGCCAACAACAATAATATGCCCACAAAAGAAAACACCTCAGAGGGCTCACCTGGTCCGTACTTATTAAGGGTTCAAAAGGGCCAAGTGGCTCTAGTTGAAATAGATGCTTACTTGAGTCCCTACACACTCAGGTCCCTAAACACATCATAAAGGTGACTCCAGTGAGTATCCAGAAGTTTTAAGCCCCTTATGATGATATATATTAAGAAGAATCACTTCTTATCCAAAAGAACAGAAGCCTTCCAAGCTTCTGTACTCCCAGGAAGTCTACTTTTGAACTTCGTCAGGAAGTTATATATAAAATATGTTTAAAGATCTAGACTGTTAACTCCAAAACTTGAAGCTGGCAAAGCCACTCTCCATAACTAATAGAGTTCTTCTGATTGTGCCCCTTCTTACTTTCAACGCCGCCGCGCAAATGAACGATGGTGTATCAGCGTTAAATTTAAATTTCCTGACTCTGGCCACAATGCTAACCTAATTAAAGCATGTAATCAACGTTTAGCATTTTCAGTGCGATATTTTACATCGCTTTGGCTAGCAGCAAAGTCGAAAGACAGTTGTACTCTTCCTCTTGCTCCCTGCCCTCCACCAAAGCCGAAGGCAAAGCCCTCTCCAAAATGCTTTATTAAATGGACAGGAAAAACACCCTGCACCTCCCACAGACCCCACCAAGCGGTAACGGGGGCTTCACACCTATTACCCTCGCCAAGACCACTTCGGGCTCAGTCTGAGCAAGTCACTCGTGCAAGTGCTACTTCCTCACGGCCCCACGGCCGGGACCCCTCGAACGCCAGTAGACCAACAACTCAGGGGAGCCTCCCCCGCCCGACCGGCCCCGGAGAAGCGTGGCTAGGGCTCCCCTCAAACATATTTCCCGTCCAGCAAACTGCCGCCACGCAAGGGGAGGGGGCAGAGCCGGGCCGTCGGACTGGACAGGGGGGCAGCGCGGAGCTGCGGGCAAGGGCGGCCCTGGCCCCGAGGGTCCGGGAGGGGGAGGGGAGGTACCTCGTACAGATCCTCAGAAGCCATGGTGGGCAGAGGAGTTGCGGACAGCCGGGAGGGGCAGGGTTGGGGCGAGGCGCCGCCTCCCCGGGCGGCCGACACTTTTGTTTCAGTTGGGTCCCCTGCGTGGCCTGCGCTTCCTGCTCCTGCTCTCGGCACCGGGAGCTCGGCGCGGCGTAGCCTCACACTCACTGCCAGAGCGGGCCAGCGGCCTCGGCGGGGTTGTGCGCAGGAGCAGCTGCGCAACGCGCCCTCGGCGCCCCGCGCTCACTCCCCGGCAGGCCGGCTCAGGCTGGGACTCATCGCGCCCCGCCGTGGGGCCAGACCGGGCAGGCACGGGCGCGGGCGCGGCGGTGGCACACGGCGGCGCGGCTGGCTCCGCGGCTCCCCCTCTCCGGTGTAGTGCAAAAATCTTCCTACTTGAGACCAAAAATAAATAAATAAATAAATAAAATTAAAAAAACCTGCCCAGCAACTGAGCATGCTCAGCGTAGCTACCGGGCCAGCGGAGCCGTACTCCCGTGTTCCGGGTTTTCCGACCACCCGAGCTAGAGAGGCGGGGTGGCCAGAGGGGCGGGGCGCCGGAGGAGAGCAGTGGGTTCAGCTCCTAACCGAGGTGGGCGGGCGGGCGGCATCGGGGAGCAAGCTGGCAGGAAGGGGTGGGGCCTGCGGGAAGTGGGCGGGGTTGCGGAGACGTGGGCGGAGCCGCGAGGGCGGTGGGTGGGGCTCTGGCTTCCCCTAGTCCCCTGGAGGAGGTGGCTCGCAGGGGCGCGGCCCACCAGCCCGCCTCGACGTGGGTGCTGAGTTCCAATATCCGGTGCCCACTGAGGAAGTCATCTGCGGGCCCCAAGTTGAGCAAGACCGTGGGAGTCGAGCCAACCCGTGTCTGGAGCCTACTTCCCCGACGGCAGCGGCCAAGCCGAAAACTGCATTGCTTCCCTCCTGGAAAGCGCAGAGCTCCAGCTTCGTCCACCCACCGCGGGTCTCCCGTCCTGGGCCAGGCCTGTCCGCTAAGGCCTGGCGGCGTGGCCAGGTGGAACCCCCCCAACCCCCGCTCTACCACGTGCCTGCCTCCCCCGCGGCAGCCACCAAGACCCGGAGCCCGTGCCCTGCCGTGAGCCCCAGTTCGCTCCAGGCACGCTCGCTGGGCTGCAGGCCGGAGGTGGGAGCCGGGGGCGGCAGACCCGCGCAGGGTAGGACGGCGTGAGGGTGCGGCTGCCTCCACTCTAGCCCGTAGCTTCCCCCACGCCAGGCCTCCCAGTTCTTGGAGCTTCCACCTCCTCTAAAGGGGAGCTGGAAGGAGGGGTTGGAATCTGGACTCCACGGAGGTCTGGGTTCTAGAGAAAGGAAACTCAATGATGGTCCTCTTGGGGGAACCTTGGGGACAACTAACTGCGCGACAGGCTCTTTTAGTCCAAACAGTGATGAGCCGGTCCTCTCTCCAGGGGAAATGGGCCAAGTGGGGGCCGAGCCCGCATAGCTATCTTCCAGGACACTTGCCGGGAGACTGGACGTTTCTTCATACGTGAGGAATGAAGAAGGGGATTCCTGGCACGATTCTACCAAACCCCCGACCGCTCTAGAGCTTCCCGCTGAATTCAGCGGAACTTCTCCACAGGGCACTGCAGAGACAGTTTTACACATTTTCTCCCACCCTTACACCTGGAAACCACGGTCAAATCCTGAATTTCTCCCAACACTTACCTGCCACCAGATTACTGGTGCTCTACCTAGCTCTAGTTCCTGAACAACGTCCTAGTCACCAGGCTCCTCTCACCAGTTTTTTTCATAGAACCCCATTGGATTGTACCCCGAATACTATACAGTTTAACAACCACAAGGCTTTTCACAGACCCAGCGAGTTTCCTGCCCTCACCATGCCCAAGAACGAGCACACTGCTTTCTCTTAAATCATTTCAAATCCAATCACCATTATCTTCCTGCCGTGCCTCTCTATCTGCAATATACCCTTTGCCCTAGAATGCCTCCTTCCAACCTTAAACTCCAGCTCCTACCTCTCCTCAAAGAAAAAGTAGCCTTCTGACTTCCAGGGCGAGGTTAGTTACTCCCTCTCCAGCAGCTCCTTAAGCACTCAGGCTGCTCCATTGCAGCACTAATCTAAGTGTGTTTTAAGTGTATTTGTCCATTTTTCTCTCCCACTTCTAGCCATTTCAATGCTATGACCTCCCAGATCTCATCTTCAGTTGACTCTCCAGCCCTTGGCATCATTCTATACATACAAAATGAGCTTTTGTTCAGTAAATTGGAATTCCAGTGTTCAACATAAAACCCAATATGCACACATCCAATACCCATTATTAAATGCTTCAACAAGAGAATCACAAATTAAAGTCCCCATCTCCTTTGTCAAGACTCTCTCAAGTCCTATCTCTTTCCCTGATGGCTCATACAATTCTCTCTTCATTCTCCAAAGACTAGCGCATCTATTTTCTCACTTAATTTCATTATTTGTTGCATTTGATTATTGTCTCTAAAGGCACATGAACTCATCAACATAAGCTGTAAGCTCTGTGAAGACAAGAACTAGGACTTTATCTGCCAAGTCTCAAAACAGCGCACACTACACACACACACACACACACAGACACACACAAGTGCTCAAATACTTGCAGAAGATGATTAAAAATCACACAAGTGTAAGTAAAAAAAGGGATCCTCAATCTAAAATGAACAGACACATCTCACATATAAACCTGCACACAATGATAGACTGATATAAAAATAAACATTTATTCCTTTTCTGGTGACCATAACAAGTGCAGAATTTGTTAAGTATTCACAAGTTGTTCCACTGTGTGCTTTGTGGGCTGTAATGTGAAATATATTGTCTCTAACGTCTCCTATATTACCACTGTTTCCAAGGGAAGGGAGGAAGAAACAAGGGTAGAAAGACATCTACAACAATCATACTTATTAAGCTAGTACATTTGAGATATATACAATCCTAGGGTAAATTGACTTTCCCACTTGTGGAAAAAAAGGGGGGGAGGAAATTACAGCCTTTAAAAGTTAACATCAAAAAGTCAGTTTACATGGACCTGGCTTATTATGATATGATTATTCATCAACATTTAAAAAATGTCCACTGGGTAAGGGTTACCTCCGTAACAAAACAGGAGTAAACTATCCTCCTAAACTCAACTCACACTACTTCTCTCCTTCAGCAATTACTGTAGTTGGTTTCCATCTTAATTAAGAACACTGACCGAGGAGACTGGTACTAAGGTCCCAACTAGTGACTGAGATATATTGATCAAGTCTTCAACTGTCCACTTTGTTCCTCTCATCTTCCCTTAATCTGAAATACCCACTGGTTTACTGAATGCCATTTTGCTTTTGTATATATCTTACCTAATTAGTTCAATTTGTCTTACTTTTAAGCAAATTTTGCTTTCTTCCCTCACTTTTTTATATAAACATTTTATCATTGCTCATAATAAAAGTAAGTATGTCCAAGACTACTTAATAGCTTTGAAGTTACACCACCGTTTATGAAATAGTGAAGTATTGCAGTAGTTACCATAACCACATGTGTGGGTGCTGTGAAAATACTTCTTTAGTAAATTGAGAATAAAAGTGAAATCACATCCCCTAAACACATTAAGTTAGATATCTGCATTGTACCAAAATACATGAAACAACGATATATACTTGTAAAATATATGAATCTTAAAGATTATCGAAGTAGTCAACAAGCAAGATGATGAACACATGCACTTAAAATACTACACACCTGCAAGCAATAGCTTCAACTCTTACCTGATGTGAGCCAGCAGTGGAGATCAACAGAAACCAGTTTACTCCTCTTCCAAGTTCATCTGAACAATTAGTAATTGATGATCTGTACCACTCAAAATAAGACTTTTCAAATCAGGAATTAAAGTTATTTCCAACTTGGCAGAAGAATGGACTAATTTCTTAAATTATAAGTTCTCCCCTTTTCCCATTCAACAGCCCAACCAGTGACTTCTTCCATTCTCCCAAGAATGTGCATTTCATCTGCATGTGAATTGAAGGCCCCGGAAGAAAGGTGGGGGATGGCAGCATTAAGACAAAAGAAGACAAAATCTAGCAACTACTACTCTCAGAGCTAAAGACATTTTGAGGTTGAAAGTCCATGGCCAAGCGACTGATAGTGATTTTCTTCATCAACTTTGCACCCTAAGAGCATAATCTATTTTGGCTACCTTCTCCAAAACCCCAAATTTAACTGCAGATTTTATTAAGAAGTGACCCAGAGAAATTAAATACCATTCTTGTCATAGAGTATCCACTCCACAAAACTCAGGGGAATTCCTATCTCAATCACCTACTCAAAAGAAATTAAGAAAATATCAAACCTGCCTGAGTTGGCAGTGGCACAATGGGCGTCAAACTGGGACTCAGAGGACTCAGGTTCAAAAAAAACTGGGACTCAGAGGACTCAGGTTCAAAACCCCAAGGTCACCAGCTTGAGTGTGGGCTCACCAGCTTGCGCATGGCGTCGCTAGCTTGTAGAAACATGTATCAGGGCTTGATTTTTCAATCACTAGTATTGTCTAGTGCAGAAGTTCTAGACTTGTGGTCCTGAGATGGGTAACAGCATATTCACTTTATAACTTCTTAGAAGTACAGATTGTCTACTCACTATCCACATACTGGCATGTAGCAATCTGTTTGACAAGTCTTCCAGGTGATTCTGATGCATGCTAAAGGTTGAGAAGCACTGGTTTAGAAGTTGTTTTTGTTTCTTTGTTGTTGTTTTTAAATCAAGCTATAGATTTAAAAACCATTAGCCTGACCTGTGGTGGCGCAGTGGATAAAGCGTCAACCTCCAAACACTGAGGTCACCAGTTCAAAACCCTGCACTGGTCTGGTCAAGGCACATATGGGAGTTGATGCTTCCAGCTCCTCCCCCGTTTCTCTCTTTCTCTCTCTCTCACTCTGTGTCTTTTCTCTAAAATGAATAAAATAAAATTAAAAATTAAAAAAAAAAAAAAACATTAGTGAATCTTTAGGTTATTTTTGTAGATTCTGTCTTGCATTTTTTAAATGAGACAGGATGGAATGGATAGAATGGGATAGACTTGGGAAAAAATCAGTGTGCAGACATCCCTAGGGTGACAATTCTTTCTATTACACACACATATTTATACATGGATATACATACTCAAAAATGAATATACACACATATACATACATGTGTATATTATGTAAAATATATTGTTATAATGTAAAATATATTTCTTGCATTGTCATTGAGATAAAAAAATTTTGAAAGTCATTGTGAAATGAATAACAAACCCCTGCAAAGTTGGATTGCTAATTATAAATGAATGGTATTGCCAAAGTTCTCTAAAACCACTTACTTAAATGGTTTAATAATCCCATTTTTGTGCTAAAAAAGTATATAATTTCTCTATAAATACTATAAAGACTGGGTTTCTTTGTGAATTATCATATATTCTAGAATAATATATTTTGAACTATTTAAGATTTATAGTATATATATTTAGGCCTTTCTTTCCAAAGATGGTAGAAGCATTTCCAGAATATCCCTAACAAATTGCAAAGTGAATGCAGTTTTCTTTGGTCAATAGCAATGTTAACACACAGACACATGCACACACGCACACACTTATCCTGTGCTGGGAAATGTTATAAGCACTTTACAAATATTAATCTCTTTAATTCAACAAGCACCTAATAAAAATTAAAGCTAACATTTACCAAAAAGAAAACAAAACAAAACAAAAATACCCTAAGTAAGAACATCCATCCATAAAGCACCTTTTGAAATAAGCGCTATTGTTATCGCCATTCCTAGTAAGTGAGGGAACAAAAATTCACATTCAGATTCAGGTAACTCTAGAACCTGAGCTTTGAACCATTATGTTATAGTCAGTTGTTCACCCTGGAAATATTTCTTGACCACTTTTTGTATGCCAGGCCCCTTGCTAACCAATGTATATACATACAATCATACATTCTCCCAGGCAGCTAATAAGCTATTGGAATAAATATATATTAAATGATCAGGAAAGAAGTCTTAATTATAGCTAGTGTTCGACTTACTACCATGTTTGGTTCCAACAGACCGGTCGTAACATGATTTGGTCGTAAATTGAGTAGGCTATTTATACAGTATTGTGAATTGATGTTATAAAAATATTTGACATATTTTATCATAATTTTCTTTCATTATTATTATATATCATAATTTTCTCTGTTTATTTTATGCCATTTGAATAATCTCTACACCATTTTGTTTCTTATTTTTACATTCGTCAGCTTTAAGTAAAACACTGCATTACCAGTACAACTGGTTTAATATTTGCAAAACATACAAAATTACAAAATACAGGTGCATACAAAAACTGTTCCAGATGTGGAGCAGTCATGGCTAGGATTGTGGTCGTAAAGTTGAATGGTCATAAGTTGCATAGGTCATAAGTCGATCAATACCTGTATAGGTCAATACGAATGGGCAATCCTGACCAGGTGGCGGCGCAGTGGATAGAGCGTCAGACTGGGATGCGGAGGACCCAGGTTCAAAACCCCAAGGTTTCCTGCTTAAGCCTAGGCTTATCTGGCTTGAGCACAGACTCAGTAGCTTGAGCGCCAGGTCGCTGGCTTGAGCGTGGGATCATAGCCATCGTTACTGGCTTGAGACCAAAGGTCGCGGGCTTGAAGCCCAAAGTCACTGGCTTGAGCCCAAAGTCACTGGCATGAGCAAGGGGTCACTTGCTCTGCTGTAGCCCCCCTTCGCCTCAAGGTACATATGAGAAAGCAATCAATGAACAACTAAGGTGCTGCGATGAAGAATTGATACTTCTCATCTTTTTTCCTTTCTTGCCTTCTGACCCTATTTGTCCTTCTCGCTGTCTCTCTCTCAGTTTCTGTCACATACACATACAAGAAAGGATTGCAAGAAGCTGTGAGCTCACATGACCTGGAAGTAAGTCTGTTTTGCTGCTTCCCCCTAAACAGTGTCCATCACCCCATGGACACTCTAGACATGCTGAGGCATAGCAAAGCAAGATCATTGAAAAATTATTTTCAAATAATTTGATACCTTTAAAAAAAAAGGCATCTAAATAGTCATTATTTGATAGATCAACATTTTGACTTCCATGCAGTTGCTTTACAATTTAAAATTTAAAATAAAGAAATATTAAACATTAAAAATGACATAAAGAATAAAGCAAGAAAAATGTAATGTACCTACTCTCCAGCTAAGAGTAATATTTTCATATCAAGACACTACTTGGCAGACTTTTGAATACTTTATGGAAGGTAAGGAGTATACCATATTCTGTTCAGTATTTGGGGCTTATTTAGTTGTTGTTCTCTAATAAACAATTTTATAATAAATTTAGATTTACTAAAAAATTACAAAGATAACATAGAGGTTTTCTATATCCCACGCAGCCTTCCCTTATCATTAACATCTTACATTAGTATTGTACATTTGTCACAGTTAATGACCAATATTGATACATTATTATGTATCAACCTGGCCATTAATAGATATATGAGGTTCATAAGTTGTATATATATTAGGTATTTTTAAGTCTAATGACTGTAATACATGTGTGCTCAGTATTAAGGATATACAAAATAGAAATCTTTTATTGTTATACAGTTAGGAGACCTTATTTATTGGATACATTAGAATGACTGGTAATTAGTATATCAAATACGTTAAATGGCTCCTTTTAAATTACTAAGGGATGTGTTAAATTACTAAAGTATAGTAAGAACTTGTTTAATTGAAGCCAAAGTAACCAAAAAAATCCCTCTCAGATTGTTTTGGGGGCCTTATTCTTGGAATTATAGGAATACATTAAAAGATCACCTAAATGAGAGCAGTTTCAGAGCCTGTTATATAGTACAGGAATTATCTACAATCACTTGTATTTAGAAGAGAGCAAAGACAGAGTATGAAAGCTCATAGTGAGAAAAAGGGAAGTAGTCAGGTGTGTACTGCTTAAGTGTTGTTGGCAGGGGGGAAGCCAGAAATCAGCTAAGTAGAAGCAGGGCATCTCATGTTATTGGTTTGGAAGCATATTTGGCTTTTTCTAGTTGTTCTTGTATTGGAAGTGGAGGGCATAAGGATCTGGTAGTCCAAATTCTGACAATTCTAGAACAATTGATGTTCTAGAAAACATGGTTGGTTCTTGGATCGTTTGTTTGAAAAGTTTTTTGTTGTTTTTTTTTACAGGGACAGAGGGAGTCAGAGAGAGGGATAGACAGGGACAGACAGACAGGAACAGAGAGAGATGAGCAGCATCAATCATCAGTTTTTCGTTGCAACACCTTAGTTGTTCATTGATTGCTTTCTCATATGTGCTGACCACAGGCCTTCAGCAGACCAAGCAACCCATTGCTGGAGCCAGTGACCTTGGGTCCAAGCTGGTGAGCTTTGGCTCTAGCCAGATGAGGCCACGCTCAAGCTGGCGACCTTGGGGTCTCGAACCTGGGTTTTCCGCATGCCAGTCCGATTCTCTATCCACTGCGCCACCGCCTGGTCAGGCTTGTTTGAAAAGTTTCTTATTTTATCTCAATATTTTTAACATTTTGTTTTTTGATTTTCATTGTTTCCATTGAGAAATCTGCTATATTTTTGTTTCTCTGAAGGTATTGTGTCTGTACTCTTGCTATTTTAAATTTTTTTCTCTGTCTTTTGTTTTCAGAAGTTTTATATTATGTATGTTTGGTTGTGTACTTATCCTGCCTGGGTTCATTGGACTCATGGAATCTATTTATTGATAACTTGGACCAGTTTGAGAAATTTTCTCACCCATTCTCTCTCTTATTTAATTATTTATTTATTTATTTTTTAAGAACAGAGAATTTTATTATTACTGTGCTGGACTAAAATGTTATCTTCTATTGGTCCTATAGTAACAAGCTGAGAAAATAATTTCTTCCTTTTTTTGCATCTTAAATATGGGTCAAAATTTATTTTTCAAAACTTATCACTCACAATCTGTTAATACTGCCACCATGTCAGTCTATTCTTTTCTGCTTGAGATCCCATGAACATATGTTAAAGCATTTCACTGTAGTCCTACATGTCTTGCCATCTTTTCTGATTTTTCTATTTTGTTTATCCATTTCATTCTAGGTACTTGATTCTGACTTATCTTTCAGTTTACTAATTCTCTCTTCAGTTAAGTCTGATATGCTCATATACATTTTTGTTGTGGTGTTTTTGTTTTTTTGTTGTTGTTGGGTTTCTTTTGTGACAGAGGCAGAGAGAGTCAGAGAGAGGAACAGATAAGGACAGACAGACAGGAAGGGAGAGAGATGAGAAGCATCAATTCTTTGTTTCAGCACCTTAGTTGATCATTGATTTCTTTTTCATATATGCCTTGTCCGGGGGCTACAGCAGACCAAGTGACGCCTCACTCAAGCCAGCGACCTTGAACTCAAGCTGGTGAGCCTTGCTCAAACCAGATGAGCCCGTGCTCAAGCTGGCAACCTTGGGATTTCGAACCTGGGTCCTCCACATCCCAGTCTGATGCTCTATCCACTGTGCAACTGCCTGGTCAGGCGTTGTTGTGTTCTTTAATCCAGCCTATCCATTTGATTTATTAGTTTCTTTTTCTTGGTTGACATCCTCAAACTTGTTTGATTTTCTTAATATCTTTGACCTTAATAGTATAGTTACTTTGAAGTCAGTATCTCAAATTCTAATATTTGTAATCTCTGTGGGTCTGTCTCTATTATCTGCTGTTTCCATTGATTTTAGTATAGACAGTCCCCGGATTATTAAGAAGATAGGGTCTGTAGTTTGAAAATGTTTAAGTGTGTATTTACATGCACAGAAAGGTAAAAAGAAAACCTATGTTAAGACAAACATCTAAGTTGTATTTAACAGGTAAATGTAACTATTTTAACTTATATAAAAATTCAACTTAAGAACAAATCTATAGCACAAATCTCATTCATAATCGGGAGACTGCCTGTGCATGGTTATTTTACTTCTGTGTGTCTGATTATTTTATATGTGCCAGATGTTGTATTTGCAAAATTGTATAAATGTTTTAAGTTTGGGATGATACTGTCTTTCCCTAAAGTGGATTTATGATTGTTTTCTGCTAGCTATCTAGGTGCTCAAATGGTCAAAGATAACCAAAACCCAATTTTATGGACTGAGATAAATTCAAACCTAAGCAGCAGTCACTAGGAGTGCTTATTTAAGAATATCCCTTTTTCTATTGTTTTTTATAAACTTTAATGGGGTGACACCAATAAATCAGGGTACATATATACAATGAAAACATCTCCAGATTATCTTATCATTCAATTGTGCTGCATACCCATTACCCAAAGTCAAATAGTCCTCTGTCACCTTCTATCTGGTTTTCCTTGTACCCCTCCCCTTCTCCCTATACCATCCTCCCCTCCCTCCCCCCATCCCGTAAGCAACACACTCTTGTCCATGTCTCATATTCTCACTTTTATGTCCCACCTATGTATGAAATCATGCTGTTCTCAGTCTTTCTTTTTTTCTGATTCACGTATTTCACTCCGTATAATGTTATCAAGGTACATCCATTTTGTTGTAAATGATCCGATGTCATCATTTTTATGGCTGAATAGTGTTCCATAGTATATATGTACCAAAGCTTTTTAATCCACTCGTCTTCTGACGGACACTTGGGCTGTTTCCAGATCTTTGCTATTGTGAACAATGCTGCCACGAACATGGGGGCGCATTTCTTCTTTTCGAACAGTGTTATGGTGTTCTTAGGGTATATTCCTAAAAGTGGAATAACCGGGTCAAAGGGCAGTTCGACTTTTAATTTTTTGAGGAATCTCCAAACTGTTTTCCACAGTGTCTGCACCAGTCTGCATTCCCACCAGCAGTGCAGAAGGGTTCCCTTTTCTCCACATCCTCGCCAGCACTTGTTCTGTGTTGTTTTGCTGATGAGTGCCACTCTGACTGGTGTGAGGTGATATCTCATTGTGGTTTTGATTTGCATTTCTCTAATGATTAGTGATGTTGAGCATTTCTTCATATGTCTTTTGACCATCTGTATGTATGTCTTCTTTGGAGAAATTTCTATTCATTTCTTTTGCCCATTTTTTGATTAGATTGTTTGTCTTCCTGGTGTTGAGTTTTATAAGTTCTTTATAAATTTTTGTTATTAAACCCTTATCAGACGTGCTGTCGAATATGTTCTACCATTGTGTGGTTTGTCTTTTTATTCTGTTTTTATTGTCTTTAGCTGTGCAAAAACTTTTTAGTTTGATATAGTCCCATTTGTTTATTTTGCCATTTATTTCATTTGCCCGTGGAGATATATCAGCAAATATATTGCTGCTACAGATGTCGGAAAGCTTGCTGCCTATGTTTTCTTCTAAGATGCTTATAGTTTCACGGCTTATGTTTAAGTCTTTTATCCATTTTGAATTTGTTTTTGTGAATGGTGTAAGTTGATGGTCTAGTTTCATTTTTTTGCAGGTAGATGTTCAATTTTCCCAACACCATTTGTTAAACAGGCTGTCTTTACTCCATTGTATGTTCTTTCCTCCTTTGTCAAATATCAGTTGTCCATAAAGGTGTGGGTTTATTTCTGGGTTCTCTGTTCTGTTTCATTGATCAATGTGCCTGTTCTTATGCCAGTACCAGGCTGTCTTGAGTATAATGACCTTGTAGTAAACCTTGATATCCGGAAGAGTGATACCTCCTGCTTTATTTTTTCTTTTTTAAATTGCTGAGGCTATTGGTGTTCTTTTTTGGTTCCATATAAATTTTTGGAATATGTTTTCTATATCTTTGAAGTATGTCATTGGTATTTTAATTGGTATAGCATTGAATTTATAAATTGCTTTGGGTAATATAAACATTTTAATGATGTTTATTCTTCCTAGCAATGAGCACGGTATATGCTTCCACTTGTATGTATCTTCCTTGATTTCTTTTATCAATGTTTTATAATTTTCCGAGTACAAATCCTTAACCTCCTTGGTTAAATTTACTCCTAGGTATTTTATTTTTTTGGCTGCAATAGTGAAGTGGATTGTTTCCTTAATTTCTTTTGCTGACAGTTCATTGTTGGTATATAGAAATGCCTCTGATTTCTGAGTATTAATTTTATATCCTGCCACCTGGCTGAATTTATTTATAAGGTCCAGTAGTTTTTTGACTGAGACTTTAGGGTTTTCTATATACAATATCATATCATCTGCAAATAGTGACAGTTTTACTTCTTCTTTTCCAATTTGGATGCCTTTGATTTCTTCTTCTTGTCTGATTGCTGTAGCTAGGACTTCCAAAACTATGTTGAATAAGAGTGGTGAAAGGGGTATCCCTGCCTGGTTTCTGATCTTAAGGGGATTGCTTTTAATTTTTGTCCATTTAGTATGATGTTTGCTGTGGGTTTGTCGTAGATGGCCTTTATCGTGTTAAGGAATGTTCCTTGTATTCCCACTTTACTGAGAGTTTTGAGCATGAATGGGTGCTGGATTTTATCAAATGCCTTTTCTGCATCTATTGAAATTATCATGTGATTTTTGTCCTTCCTTTTGTTTATGTGATGAATCACATTGATTGATTTGCGAATATTGAACCAGCCTTGCCTCTCCAGAATAAATCCCACTTGATCATGGTATATGATTTTTTCCATATATTGCTGGATCAAGTTGGCTAATATTTTGTTGAGAATTTTAGCATCTAAATTCATCAGGGATATAGGCCTATAATTTTCTTTCTTTGTGTTGTCTTTGCCTAGCTTTGGGATCAGAATTATGCTCGCCTCATAAAAGGAGTTTGGAAGTCTTCCTTCCTCTTGAATTTTTTGAAATAGCTTGAGGAGGATAGGAGTTAGTTCTTCTTTGAATTTTTGATAGAATTCACTTGTGAAACCATCAGGCCCAGGACTTTTCTTTTTTGGTAGTTTTTTGATAACTGTTTTGATCTCATCTGTTGTAATTGGTCTGTTTAGGTGCTCTGATTCTTCCAGATTGATTTTTGCAAGTTTATATGATTCAAGAAATTTGTCCATTTCATGTAGATTGTCTAATTTTTGGCATAGAGTTCTTCATAGTATTTTCTTACAATGCTTTGTATCTCTGTTGTATCAGTTGTAATTTCTCCACTGTCCTTTCTACTTTTATTTATTTGAGTCCTCTCTCTTTTTTTCTTGGTGAGTCTAGTTAAGGGTTCATCAATCTTGTTTACCTTTTCAAAGAACCAGCTTCTGGTTTCATGATCCTCTGTATTGTTTCCTTAGCCTCTATGTCATTTATTTCTGCTCTGATCTTTATTGTTTCCTTTCTTCTACTTGTCCTGGGTTTTATTTGTTGTTGTTTTTCTAGTTCTTTTAGCTGCAGGGTTAGGTTGCTTATTTGAGCTTTTTCTAGCTTCTTATGATATGCCTGTAGTGCAATGAACTTCCCTCTCAGTACTGCTTTTGCTGTGTCCCATAGATTTTGAGTTGACGTATGCTCATTATCATTTGTTTCTAGAAACTTTTTTAATTTCTTCTTTGATCTCAATGTTAATCCATTCATTATTTAATATCATGCTATTTAATTTCCAAGTGTTTGAGTATTTTTCGGTTTTTCTTTTGTGGTTAATTTCTAGTTTCATGGCATTGTGATCAGAGGAAATGCTTGATATGCTTTCAATCTTCTTAAATTTATTGAGGCCACTTTTGTGTCCTAACATGTGGTCTATCCTAGAAAACGTACCATGATCGCTTGAGAAGAATGTATATTATACTGCTTTAGGGTGAAAAGTTCTGAAGATATCTATTAAATCAAGTTGATCTAGTGTCTCCTTTAAGTCTGCTGTTTCTTTATTGATTTTCTTTCTTGTGGATCTATCCAGTGTTGTTAGTGGGGTATTAAAATCCCCTACTATGATAGTATTACTGTTAATCTCGCCCTTTATATCCATCAAAGTCTGCTTTATGTATGTTGGGGCTCCTATATTTGGTGCGTAGATATTTATAATAGTTATATCTTCCTGTTGAATTGTTCCCTTTATCATTATGTAGTGTCCTTTATCTCTTACTACAGTCTTTGTTTTAAAGTCCATTTTGTCAGATATAAGTACTGCTACTCCGGCTTTTTTTTCATTTCCATTTGCATGAAATATTTTTTTCTATCATTTTACCTTCAGTTTATGTGCATCTTTTGTTTTAAGGTGTGTCTCTTGTAGACAGCACATGTATGGGTCCTGTTTCTTTATCCACGCAGCTACCCTATGTCTTTTGATTGGATCATTTAACCCATTTACATTTAAGGTTATTATTGATATGTAGTTGTTAATTGCCATTTTATTCTTTAAAGCTGTATTTATTATTTTTTTTTTCTATATTCTTTCTTCCCTTTGAACTGTTCACACCAGGCCCCTTAGAATGTCCTGTAGGATTGGTTTGGTTTTAATGAATTCCTTGAGGTTTTCTTTGTCTGGAAAGCTCTTTATTTCTCCTTCAATTTTAAACGTTAGCCTTGCTGGATAGAGTAGTCTTGGTTCTAGGTTCTTGTTCTGCATTACTTTGATTATATCTTGCCATTCTCTTCTGGCCTCAAGTGTTTCTGTTCAGAAGTCTGATGCCATCCTAATGGGGGTTCTTTTGTAGGTGATAGTCTTTTTTTCTCTAGCAGCTTTTAAGATTTTTTCTTTATCTATTAGCTTTGGTATTTTTACTATGATGTGTCTTGGTGTAGATCTTTTTGGGTTTCTCTGTAATGGAGTTCTGTGTGCTTCTTGAACATGTGGAATGTTTTCCAGCCTTAATTTAGGGAAGTTTTCTGCTATGATTTGATTGAACACAGTTTCCATTACCTGTCCTCTCTCCTCTTCTTCAGGCACCCCTATGATGCGAATGTTGTTTCTCTTCATGTTGTCACAGAGCTCCCTTAGAGTTTCCTCACATTTTTTGAGTCTCTTTTTCTTTTTTTTCTCTGCTTCTGTAACTTTGTTTATTGTGTCCTCTCACTCACTGATTCGATCCTCAGTGTTATTCATCCTGCATTTAATTCCTTTCATTGTGGTCTTCAGTTCTGATACTGTATTTGTCATTTCTGTCTGGTTCTTTTTTATTATTTCAATTTCGTTTTTTATACTTGTTATCTTTTTATTTAGGTGATCATCGTGACTATCCAGTTTTGCTCTAATTTCTTTGAACATCCTAACTATTATTATTCTAAATTCTGCTTCTGGTAGTTTGGTTATATCTGGTTCATTCAGGTCCTTCTCTGGGGATTTCTCTTGGTTCATTTGGTTTGCATTTCTCTGCCTGCCCATTTTATCTGGGTATAAGCAAGTTGTGGCCACTGGAGTCCAGTAGGTGTTGCCTTTGTGTTCTCTAGGTGTGTTCTGTCTGCAGGCTTGCCACCCCCTCTGCCGCTGCCTCGGGCGGTTGGGTGTGGGCGTTGCCAGTGCCGGGTCACTGCAGCTATTACTGTGATTTTCGCCTCTCCTTTGCGGCAGGGGCTGCCACTCAAGTCACTAGCCTCAGCACCCAGGGCAGAGGTGAGCACTTTTGCTCAGCTGCGGACCCAGCCCGTTTTCGGAAGCTTACACACAGCCACCGCAGTCGGAGCCTGTTGCCACAGTTTCGCGAGTTAGGCGGGGCTTTTGACGTGCTCTCAGCTTTGAGCCTTTGCCCGTCCTGAATTTAGCCCCGCCCTCGAGGCCAGGGCCTTCCTGTGCAGGTTCTAAAACTGAAAACCCTGGGTTATTTGGCCGGGCTTGTTTTGCTGGCGTGAGCTCAGCTGCTAGCTTCCGTTCTGGATCCTACCCCGCCCCCATGCTCGGAGCCAGCTCGGCACATAGGGTGGTAATCTGCCGTTTCTCCTGCCGGGCGGGGCTAGCATCGTGAGCTCAGCCGCGAACTTTCGCTGGTCTCAGTGTCTCCCTCGCCCCAGCGTTAGGAGCCCGCTCACGCACACAGAATGGCACACCGGGGTTTCTCCGTCTGGGCGGGTTTGGCAGCGTGAGCTCAGCCGTGAGCCCCTCGCCCGTCCCTGGTCTTAGCCTCATCCCCGCAGTCAGGGCCGGCTTGCGCAGGGTCGCAGAGCCAATCTCTGCCCGTATTTTTCCCCACAAATGGGGTCACAGGCGGGCCCACTGCTAAAGGACCGCTTTTGCGCGTCCCCTCCGCCCCTGCTGGGCTAGACTGAGCTCACACCGGTTGTGCCTCCTTCCACACCGACAGGACCACGTTTCAGCGTCCAGCTGAAACCACACCCTTCAGCAACCCTCAGGGGGCTAGAAGTGCCCTATGTCTCCACACTGTAGGCCTGGGAGCTCCCTCCCTCTAAGCAACTCTGCTCTAATTGCCGCGGGAGAGCTTGTTTGGCTAGTGTCCTGTCTCCCTTTGCTGGTATTGCTAGTTCCAGGGGAAATATTCGTTTTCGATTAGGGAAGTGACTTAGCCCAAGGGTCGGGGTGGCTGTCCCTCAGAGTGTCTCTGTGCCTTCAGTTCACTCTTTGTTCCCACTGCTCTGTTCCTCTCCTCTGTCCAGTTCCCTGGAACCCTGGGTGCATGGTTGTGAGAGAGGCTTTCTGAGCTGTCCCTTTAAAAAGATTTTTGGGTCTGAGAAAACTCTCTCTTTTTCACAAATAGTATCCTCACTTGCTTCACAGCTCAATACTGTCCAAACGCCTCTTCTAGGCTCTGGGACTGCAGTCTGGGGCTTGGTTCCTGGGACCCAGGTCCCTCCCTCTCCGCCAAACTCTCCTCCCCACGCGGGTCTTTCCGGGCTGCCGTTTGCTTCGGGGAGCTGGGCAACACTCTTCGCGTTTTCGCTATTCCTACCAGTCTCAATGTGGCTTCTGCAGTGTTCCTTGGTTGAAGAGTCCCCTTTGTTTAGTTCAAAGTTGGTTTATCCAGATGATGGTTCTTAAAATTGAGTTGTAATCCACTTTGGTTCTGGGAGTTGGAAGTTGGTACTTCTGCCTACTCCATCGCCATCTTCCCAGCGGAATATCCCTTTTTCTTAAGGTTATTTTTAACATTTCTATAAGAAAGTTTTAGCTTAATATATATTTGGAAATATAGTCAGAAAGGTGGGCTAGATCTAGCAATTTCATAAGACTTTACATTAAAGTGAGAACATGTTAAATTTCCATATCAAGAAATGGAAAAAGGACAATGGACTTTATTTATTAAGAGTAAGTTGAGGCTGGGAGTTGGGTTAGTTGGAAGATAATTACAGAAATGAAAAAAAAAAACATGAAGTGAAACCTCACTGATTTACCTGTTGTTTTTTTCCAGATGATTGGATTATTTTTGACAGTTCAATTCATATTAAACCAATGTTTCTCCCTCTTTACTACAAATCTTTCAATCAAGTATTTTCCTTTCCTGCTAGACTTCTTCTTAGTCTAATTATGTTAATTTCATCATAATGTAGGTTCAGATTTCTCACTCTTTATAGCTCAATTTCACATGTATCTTCCTCTAAGCTGGAAATAGATGGCCTGTTCCCCACCTTGCTGAAGCTTCTTCTCCTTTCTATATGCATTACTAACTCCATGAATATTTCTTTAAATGGAACAAACATTTTTTTTCTGACCATTCCACAAAGAACTAATGCCATCAGCATTTAGCACTAAGCTCCCATTAATACCTCACAGTCCTCAGAAGACAGCATAAACATTTGTTTATCTTTGGTTATGTTCACTACTTGAATCATTTTTTTAATTGCCATGCTGTTTTCTATGTCTCTGTCCCTTTGTATATTTGAATGCATCTTCACTTTCTGCTTTAAAGAGAGAGCTCCAAAAAGAGTTTTAGCCAACAGAACTGTGAACCCATGAACTCCCAGCATAGATAATTCATTGATGATGAAGAAGTCAAATGCCATCAATTCAACTGGTTCATTCTCTTTCTCTCTCTTTAAAATTTTAGCTTTATTAAGGTATAACTGACATGTAAAATCATAATATACACTGTGGTGATCTGATATATGTATACATTGTGAAATGATTCTCCTCATTTAGTTAACATATCCATCTCTTCACATATTTATCTTTTGTGTGTGTGTGAGAATATTTAAGTTGTACTCCCTGAGCAAATTTCAATTATACAATACACCATTACCAACTATAGTCACCATTTTTACATTAGATTCCCAGACTTTATTCATCTTATAGTGGAAAGTTGTTCTAATGGTGCAGTCTTAAAATAAATTATAATGTAGCCTTGAGCAGAAGGATGTTCTTTCTTGAATATGAGAAGATATGACTGGATCCAGTTGAGGTCAGTGCATGTGGATAAAAGATTGTTTCAATCCTAGATTGACTGGCTTGTTTTAGCAGGAGAAACAACAGACTTATTTTGGGAATAGAAGAAACAACAGACTTATTTTGGGAATCTGTTGGAGAAGTGTTATGGCCAAAGTCTTAAACATTCTAAAATAAAAATATCAATGCTTTTTTCTTTTAGTTTCAGCACTAAAATCTGCAAAATTACTAAACATGAAAAATTGAAAATAATTTAAATGTCAAATATGGAAGCATGACTAAGTAAATTATGGTATATCTATGTAAGAAAATATTGTGTAGCCCTTAAAAATAAGATTTTTTAAATGGGAAAATGCATATGAACCCAATGAGTAAAAATATATCCAGAAGGATACATGTATAAAATATTTTTAAACACTAGAATTATTCATTATTATTAAGGAGGAGAATTGGTGACTGAGGGACAGAAGCCAGAGGAGACTCTTCATTCTGTATCTGTTTGTATCTTCTGAAGCTTAAATTATGTGAATGTATTACTTGCTTTTTAAAATTAAAATAAAACAAGGAACCAGGAAATATAAAGAAATACCCGTATACAGTATAATTTCAACTATGCAAAAATGTACATTAAAAAATATCTAGCAGGACTGTAATAAAATATCAACATGATTATCTCCAGAATTATAAGGTTTTTATTCCTTCCTATATTTCTGCATTTTCCAGAGATTTTATGTAAGCAAAGTTATTTTTAATGAAACAAATTTTATTTGAAGATGAATGGAAAATACAAAATTTTAGGAAACCTGCCTGACCAGGTGGTGGCACAGCAGATGGAGTGTTGACCTGGGATGCTGAGGACCCAGTCTTGAAAACCTGAGGCCACCAGCTTGAGTGTGGTCTCATCTGGCCTGAGCGCGGGGTCACCAGCTTAAGCATGGGATCATGGAGGGACATGACCCAACGGTTGGTGGCAAGGGGCCAGTGGCTCGGCAGAAGTACCCCTAACTCCCCTTCCTCCAAGTCAAGGCACATATGAGAATGCAATCAATGGGCCCTGGCCAGTTGGCTCAGCAGTAGAGTGTTGGCCCAGTATGTGGAAGTCGCGAGTTCAATATCCGGTCAGGGCACACAGGAGAAGTGACCATCTGCTTCTCCACCTCTCCCCCTCCCCTTCTCTCTCTTTTTCTCTCTCTCTTCTCTCCCCTCCGGAGCCATGGCTCAAATGGTTCAAACAATTTGGCCCTAGGAGTTGAGGATGGCTCTATGGCCTCAGGCGCTGAAACAGCTCTCTGGTCTAAGGAACAGAGCAGCAGCCCCAGATGGGCAAAGCATTGCCCCCTAGTGAGCTTGCCGGGTGTATCCCAGTCGGGCACCTATGGGAGTCTGTCTCTCTGCCTCCCTGCCTCCCCACCTCTCACTTAATTAATAAAAAATTTTTTTTTTATAAAAGGAAAAGCAGTCAATGAACAACTAAGTTGCTGCAACTACAAGTTGATGCTTCTCATCTCTCTTTCTTTCTGTCTCTCTCACTTTAAAAAAATTGTATACAGAATAAATTCCTCATTTTATTGGTAGAAAAGATCATTTTTCACTTAAAGAATGAGACATATTCTGAAAATTGAGATAGTTGAATTCTCACAATAGTTCTACAGTGTGTCCTTGGACAAGGAATTTAACTTCTGTCAGATAATTTCAGTTCTGAAACAAAGACCTTGGGTTCTTTGGGTTTCAAAGCATTTGGGGTAACATTGAATAACATTTTAAAAAATATTGTGGAATCCAACTTTAGTTTTCCAACTCTCCAGGGTTTTTTTTAAAAGTTATTACCATCATTTCATAAAAGAAAGGAATTTTAACACAAACAAAGAGTCATAATCATAAAATATGATGTAATCCTTTAAACTGTATTATTTAGTTTTACCATAAATTCATTTAATAAGTGTTTCTCTCATTTTCTTGCAGACTAATGTTTGCAAATCATATGTTTGGATATGGACCATTTTAACTCTAAAATAGTATGACTCTAAATATAAAAATATAAGACAAAAATGTTAAGTAGTCTGAGCTTCTAGTCTTTACATTTATTTATGTCAATTAATAATGAATACAATTGTGGCTCAAACAAATCATTTGTACTCCCACAGAGCTTAAATAAAAGTGATTTTTTAGTTACAAGTTACCAGAATAGTTTTATTTTTCAGTACACATTGCTGCAGATATTTGTCTACATGCTCTGCTTCACTGGGTATCACAATAAGCTGTGAAGTAAACAAAAGTAACTTCATTAAAGAATTTGAAAGTAACTGAATCTGTACAGTTGATTGGATAGGAATTCAGGTTTTTTGTTTTTCTTAGCAAGAGAGTGAGAGAGACAGAGAAATAGAAACATACAGACAAGAAGAAAGAGAGATGAGAAGCATCAGTTCTTCATTGCTGCATTTTAATTGTTCATTGATTGCTTTCTTATATGTGCCTTGACCGGGGAAGGGGGATTCCAGCTGAGCCAGAGACCCCTTACTCAAGCCAGCGACCTTGGGCTCAAGCTAACGACAATGGGGTCATGTCTACGATCCCACGCTCAAGCCAGTGACCCCATTCTCAAGCTGGTGAGCCCGTACTCAAGCCGTCAACCTCTGGCTTTCGAACCTGGATCCTCAGCATCCCATGCGGGTGCTCTAGCCATTGCGCCACCACCCAGTCAGACAGAAATTTAGGTGTTCTTAATTCCAAAACCCACAATCCTTTCATTTCTTCTGTCAAAGTAATTTGCTTCCTTTGAATATTGTATTGTTTGTAGGTGATTTATTTATTTGTTTTTGTCTTTTTTTTTTTTTTTACAGGGACAGAGAGAGTCAGAGATAGAAACAGACAGACAGGAACAGAGAGAGATGAGAAGCATCAATCATCAGTTTTTTGTTGCCGTTGCGACACCTTAGTTGTTCATTGATTGCTTTCTCATATGTGCCTTAACCGCGGGCCTTCAGCAGACCAAGTAATACCTTGCTCAAGCCAGTGACCTTAGGTCCAAGCTGGTGAGGTTTGCTCAAACCAGATGGGCCTGCGCTCAAGCTGGCAACCTCGACCTTGGGGTCTCGAAACTGGGTCCTCCGCATTCCAGTCTGATGCTCTATTCACTGTGCCACTGCCTGGTCAGGAATGTAGGTGACTTACATAACTAATTCCCAAAGTCTGAGAAACACTGAAGATGTTTGAAAAATCCATTCTTGCCCTGTAGGAACTTAAAATCTGACCAAGGAGGCAAGACACTCACACCCACCCACATACACACACACACACCCCACACACATATTCAAACATACTCTCACACAGAGAATTTTCTTTACAATACAAGGCAGCATAAATTGGCTGAATGAGTAACGCAAATAAAAAATACAGTAGGCAAACTTTAGAGGAAGGTAAAAACCACAGAACCAAGTCAGAGCATTCAAGAGAAAGAGGTAGAAGAAGAATATTTTTTTAAAAATAATTTTAGTGTTTAATTAATTAATTAATTAATTAATTTTTACAGGAACAGAGAGAGAGAGTCAGAGAGAGGGATAGATAGGGACAGACAGACAGGAACGGAGAGAGATGAGAAGCATCAATCATTAGTTTTTCGTTGCCCTTGTGACACCTTAGTTGTTCATTGATTGCTTTCTCACATGTGCCTTGACCGCAGGCCTTCAGCAGACCGAGCCACACCTTACTGGGGCCAGTGACCTTGGGTCCAAGCTGGTTAGCTTTTGCTCAAGCTAGATGAGCCTGTGCTCAAGCTGGCGACCTCGGGATCTCGAACCTGTGTTCTCCGCATCCCAGTTCGATGCTCCATCCACTGCGCCACCGCCTGGTCAGGCTATTTTATTGATTTTAGAGAGAGAGAGACAGAAACATCAATCTGCTCCTGCATGTGCCCTGACCAAGAATCAAACTGGTAACTTCTGTGCCTCCACACGATGCTCTAGCCAACTGAGCTATCTGGCCGGTGCACTATAATATTTATTTCAAGAGAAGAAAGACTGTAAGCAAAAGTTTAGAAGGAAACTTCTAGGGAGAATGAGGTGAGAATATTGGAGTGAAATATATATGCTGGGCTGCAGTGGCTGATAAAATAGGAAAAATAGGTTGGTCAAATTGTAGAAAGCCTAGACCAGGGGTCGGGAATCTATGGCTTGTGAGCCAGATGTGGTTCTTTTAATGGCTGCATCTGGCCCACAGACAAATCTTTAATAAAAAAAAAATAACATTAAAAATATAAAACATTCTCATGTATTACAATCCATTCATTTCCTACCGCTCATGTTCATGGTTGTGGGTGGCTGGAGCCAATCACAGCTGTCCTCCGGGACAACACCAGATTTTTATTGGATAATGTGTAACATACACGGGTCATTGTATGGCTCTCACAGAATTACATTTTAAAATATGTGGCATTCATGGCTCTCTCAGCCAAAAAGGTTCCTGACCCTTGGCCTAGACTATCAGGCTAAGGACCTTAAAACAATGTGATCAGCTGAAGGTTTCTTACCAGCTAAACAGCAGGTCAATTACTGTCCATTGGAAGTTTCATCAGGAGTGATTCAAGGACAAGGTTGTGTGCAGGAGCTAGAAGCAGAGATAGAGGACAACTGTTTATTGAAGATATTAATAAAGAAGCATGTAAGCTTCTTTAGGAAGAAAAAAATTAAAAAGAAGCAACATTACAGGACTTTGTGATAGATTTGATATAAAGGGTAATTAGGGAAATGGGGGTAAAACAAAAATCTGAAGATGTACGCCTCCATATATAGTTAGTAGGAGAATTATGGTAACATAGGCTAAAATGGGGACATAGAAAATGTTTGTTTTGGAGAGAATAAAGAGAATTTAATTTTAGATAAATGTTTTAGGAGTCAGCTTAGCATGACAAAGTTGAGTTTACATTTCATTTTTTGTGATGTACTTGCTGAGAATAGAACAAGTTTCTGTACGTCTCTCATTACCAGGTATTTTGTTTTAAATTTTTAAAAATTTATTGATTTCTTTTTCTTTAGAGAGAGAGGGAAGGAGAGAAAAAGAAAGATTGATTTATTGTTCTGCTTATTTATGCATTCATTGGTTGATTCTTGTATGTGCCCTGACCAGGGATTGAACCTGCAACCTTGGCATATTGAGACAACACTCTAACCAACTGAGATACCCAGCCAGGGCCCAGCTTTTCCAATAGTAAGGTTGATAAAACCCATCTATACAATGCTTCAAAGGATTGAATGAGGTTTGTTTTTAAAAGCATCTGTTTGTAGCATATAATATATACAATCAATAAAATTTTTTTTGTTATGATAGCATTAACAAATAAAGTTGACAGTAATTATTAATGGCTGACCTAATGAATTTGAGGTGTCAGTGTAAGTATTCAGTAGGTAATTTGAGCCAGAAGTTTGGAACTTAAGTGAGCATTCAGACTGGAGAGTCATCTGTTAAGAGCAATTGTTGATGCTTTAAGGATTAGTTATCCTAAAGCAAGCATGAAAGGAGACGCAGCCAGACTGAGTGCTGAACTTGGGAAATGCCTAGTGGTGAGATTCAGCCTGTTTGCACTGGTTCCGTAGAACAGATACCTAATATTTTAATGAGTTCGGCAAACCAGTTGTTAAAATGGCACTTGTAATCAGGGTGCTCTCTAAGGTGGGTGCCTGGGCAGCTGCCCAATGTGGAAATTCCTTACTCTTTTTTAATGTTCATCTGCGTAACAGCGTATTCTAAGCAACTGCACTGATAATATTCATTCCATCCATAGGTAAAAGAATGGGATCCTACTCCTACAGTGAAAAGATGGTAAAGGATAAATCATACAGCCTATGATGCTCAGATAAAAGTGAAGAAAATTGCAAGTGAGGATGCCAATCAAGAAGCAACATTGGCCTGAGCTGTGGTGGTGCATGCAGTAGGTAAAGCATCCACCTGGAACTCTGAGGTTGCCAGTTTAAATCCCTGGGCTTGCCCAGTCCAGGCACATACAGGAAGCAACTACAGTGCTATGAGTAGATGCTTCCTTCTTCTCCCTCTCTCCTTCTTCTCCAAAAATTAATTTAAAAAAAGAAAAAAGAAGCAATATGAAAATATCTTAAATTTTATTGTGTTTTTTTTTGGTCAGGTATTATTTAATATTTTTTCATTAATATTTTAAAACTCTTTCTTATAACATAACCTAGTTTTGTGTACCTCTTTTATTGTTCTTGTTTAAGTATTAAATGCATGAAATAATAAACTACCTTTTGGTATATCATTTTTTATACTTAAAACGGTCATTAGGGCAGAGAACCAATTCTTCTGAATTACTTGAATCCCACCACTGAAAATACAGTTGGAGAGTGTAAGGAGGAAAAGAAAATGTTGATAATACAAGGCTTAATAAGCTAAGAGAGAGAGAGCAGGAGAAAGAATAAGTAATATTACAAAGTCAAGGGAGATGATTTCAATAAAAAAGTAGTCAACATTTTCAAATGCTGTAGAAAAGACATGTACCATGAGTTACTTAAATTTTAGAGCAATTTCAAGAATTGACTGTCAGGAACATACGTAGCAAAAAAAAGTTAACAATAGAATATTGTTTAGGGTACCTATTTATCACCTTCAAGGCTAGACTTTCTAATTAAAGTAATCACATATTACTTTAACAAATGGGAAGGGTTTATAATCAGTATGTTAAAGTACTGAACAGAGCAGAGATAATTTATGAAAATAATCTAATGGCATTTTAATATGTGTATAAGGATGAAATTTATTAGGAAATAACTCTTTAATATACAAATATTCCTCCTTACAAATTATATTCTTTATTTGTTTGATATACCAAGGGAATAATGAGTAAACTTTAAACACATTGTCCAAATTGTCATAAAAGCCAAATAGTACAGTTCAACTGATTGAGATTTTACTATTTTGCATGTTGATGAGTCCAAGAGCTAAATGTCAAAGATCAAGTGCCTTATCTCTGCTTTCTTTGGCTTACATTCATGACTTAAATTTGCCTTTGAAAAATTATAGCTGAGCATCATGCCCTAGTCCCAGCTAAGGACTCAATTCAATTCAACTGCAGTTAATTTATGAAAATGAGTTGGTTTACAAAATATAGGCAATACAAAGAGGTAAAAGAAATTGTCAAAGGGAAAAGAGGTAAGTAAATTAAAGCAAGGATAAAATTATTACAGAGTAATATATTTCATTTGCTCAACAAAGTTGGCTCTAAATTTCTTAGTGGCCAGAACAAAGAGGAAAGCATTTCAAGTTTTGAGGTTAGTATTGTTCATAAGATAAAAAGCTGTTTATTAAAACCCATGGTTCTCCTAAAGCTACAACCCAGGGGAATTTCTCCTATGGGTCCTCATGAAGAGGAATCTGCAATATGGCATATTGGGCTAACAATAAAATCCCTGTATTAAAAATAATGGAGCATTTCTTAGGGTGAGGTCTGATAGCATTCCTCTATGAATGCACAATTCAGTCAATTTCGTTCTACGAGGAGGCAAATACATGTGATCTAAACATGCAGTGCTCTGATCATCATGTTTGATCCAAAAGTAAATTCTAGGGTATCCAGCAGAATGGATAATATGCATACCCTGACCAAGGTATCCCACAAATACTGTTTCTCAAAAATCAATATTTGCCAAAGGATTGAACAGCAGAGTGTCCACGGTTGCATTATCTGGTGAGAACCTGGAGTGCTGGTACTCTGTATGATTGAGAGCAGACACACACACCTTGCCCACTGCCAGACCAAGGGGAAGGACAAGGTGCATTTGTGAAAATGACCTTATCCAGCTGAACTCGCATGTGGGTAATCATGTCTAAGGGAACTCATAATTGGGTGTGGTCAAGTCACCATTTGAGCCTGCTTTCTCAGTTTAAAATAATAATGAACATCATTAAAATGTATATTATTTTGGTTTGCAGAGTTTCCAAATACTATGTCTTCCATTTTGTCTCATTTGGTTCTTACTGAAATATGATGAGACAGGACAAGTATAATCAACATTTCATAGACAATGTCTCCAAGAGGAAGAGGGCAGATCTAAAGATCTCTTTCAGGACTAAGATGATTTCCCCTACCAAGTATCTTCTTGTCTGTGTGGTCTTTCAGGATCACAGGCTTAAACTGTTTTAGCATTCACTTATGCTATTTGGAATTTTAAATCCTCAGAGGCAGATAATGGTTTATGTTCGGAGAGCACTGTGAGATGCTTAATATTATCCTGGTTTCAGCTTACACTGTGCACTTAAATCTTCCCTGTTCAAATTCTTCTTCCGGGATGTTCGAATGAAAGAATATTAAACCACGGGTTCAGAAATGAAAACTTTTAAAATTGTCATGCCAGCAGGCAAAACGTCTATGACCAAATGACTTTCAGCTTTAAAGAGTCAAAAAAGACTTTTATTTGGAGGTACTTACAATCCCCTCATTGTCCTTCACAGCATTCATCTTAAGGAAGGAAGGGAAGGGATCTTCTCCCTTGGGTTCTCAGCCTCAGGGATGGTTAGGGGGTTTAGTGGAATTCCCAGGAGCACCCGGCCCAGGATACACTGCGAATATTAACAGAGGATAGACGCTGCTGGGAAAATCTGGCGTGCTTGGGTTAATTGCCAGACACGTTATTGTTGCTTCATTCTACAGGGCTTTATCAGATCACATGTGCAGCAATACATGCTTAAGACTGGAGAAGCTATTTCGTGGCTTCAAAAATAGAGGTGCTATGCAGGCCTGCACGCAGTTGTGGCCTTGCCCATTATTAACAAATTAGTGCTAGCCTGGAGCCAGCAGTCACAGGGAGGATGAGGAAGGTACCTTCAGAGCATGTTAATTAATAATCCATCAACTTGTGAAAGATAAAACTGTTAAGTATTTACAATGAATGAAAGTGAAGATTTCCTGGATAAGTTTGCATGTCCAAGTTTGGTTAATCCTATCACTTTTCCTTCCTCCCAATGAAGAAATTTTAAAGCCCAAATTGGTTAAGTAGAGTTAAATAAAGCTAGTCTATACCAGAATGGGGCGTTTTTTTAATGTGATTCTGAGATTGCTTTCATCCTTGTCCTTGAATAGAGAGTGTATTTGTGGGAGTATTGGGTGTCGCATCCCCATTTTACTAATCTCTTTGTAAACAGTCCTCCTCCTCCTCATCATTAAAAGTTCTAGACACTGAAATGGCTTTAAAAACAAAAAGAAACATACTTTGAATGTATCTTATAAAGGGAAGCAAGAGCAAGTAGAAAAAGCATATTTAAATGTTTAAGTAAATGTTACTCTTTTGGAAGAATCAATGTAGCTTTTAAACTTTGCTGTGTCTACAACTCATTCAAGGACCTCATTAATGCAGATTCTGACTCTGGAGGTCCATGTAGGACCTGACAGTCCATATTTCTAACACATTCCCAGTTCATGCTGATGCTGCTGGTCGCTGGACTATACTTTTTGTAGGAAGGGTATAAACCTAATGTTGTTAGCAACATTTCTGTCATTAAAAAAAGGAAATTTCTGGACTACCCTCATTAGACCATCAAAACGACATTGTGCTCAAAGCCAAATATCTGTAATTAAAAACTCTAGAAAGACACGTCCGATTATTTTTTCATGAAATAGCAAACATCTCTACAAACGTATAGCATGCACAAAATCTTTTTTTGTTCGTTTGTTTTACAGAAACAGAGAGAGAGAGCCAGAGAGAGGAACGACTAGGGACAGACAGAAGGAAGGGAGAGAGATGAGAAGCATCAATTCTTCCTTGCGGCACCTCAATTGTTCAATGATTGTTTTCTCATATGTGCCTTGACAGGGGTTGGGGCCGGGGGGCTACAGCAGAGTGAGTGACCCCTTGCTCAAGCCAGCAACCATGGGTCATGTCTATGATTCCAGGCTCAAGCCAGCAACCATGGGTCATGTCTATGATTCCACGTTCAAGCCAGCAACCCTGCACTCAATCTGGTGAGCCCGCGCTCAAGCCGATGACATCCAGGTTTCTAACCTGGGTCCTCAGCGTCCCAGTCTGATGCTCTATCCACTGCGCCACCGCAGGTCAGGCCACAAAATCTTTTTAATTCTTTCCTTAGCATCTATAATTTAGTTATTAATAAGGTTCCCTTTCACTCTCAGAAGGGTCAAAGTTTAGAAAATAAATCATAGAGCCTGACCAGGCGGTGGTGCTGTGGATAGAGCGTTGGACTGGGATGCAGAGGACCAAGGTCACTGGCTGGAGCAAGGGGTTACTCGGTCTGCTGAAGGCCCACGGTCAAGGCACATGTGAGAAAGCAATCAATGAACAACTAAGGTGTCACAATGAAAAACTGATGATTAATGCTTCTCATCTCTCTCCGTTCTTGTCTGTCTGTCCCTATATATTCCTCTCTCTTTTTCTCTCTCTCTGTAAAAAAAAAAAAAGAAAAGAAAATAAATCATTGAATCACTGTACTTATAGCCCATGTTGTTTAACTCATATAGTCATTTAACATATTATTGTCCTGTATTGCTAATTATTTCTACATGTGCCCACATCTTACATTTTCGAAGTTGTTATAGCTTATTTGAGTGTCAATAATCTTATCTACTGACACTCAAATGTCAGAAAACATAAGTTTATTCAATAAATATCTGGATACTAGTGGCAGCCCTGGTAGAGCACATCCATCTATCTGTCTGTTCATCCATCCATCCATCCATCCATCCATCCACCTAAACAAAACCTTATTGAAAACCAGTCTGTGCCAGGAACTGGGCTAGATCTTAGAACTATGACAACAATTAAAGCACAGCCTCTTTCTCCTAGGCCTCTTGCTTGACATCAAAATATTTATCGACTCATTTAAATAAATAAACACTCATGTTTTTTCAGACAACAGAGACATCATCTGTATGGAAAAATGAGAACAAGAAATGAATATTTATGGGACAGCAAGATGGCCATTGAGTAGGTAGACGTACCAACTTCCAACTCCCAGAACCAAAGTGGATTATAGCTTAATTTTAAGAACCATCATCTGGATAAACCAACTTTGAACTAAATTAAGTGGACTCTTCAACCAAGGAACACTGAAGAAACCACAATGAGACTGGTAGGAAAAGCGAAAATGCAGAGAGGGCTGCCCAGCTCCCCGGAGTGAACAGCAGCCCGGAGAGACTCACGTGGCGGGAAGAGAGTTTAGTGGAGAGAAAGGGACCTGGGTCCCAGGAACAAAGCCCCAGCCTACAGCCCCAGAGCCTAGAAGAGGCGTTTGGACAGTATTGAGCTGTGAAACAAGTGAGGATACTGTTTGTGAGAAAGAGACAGTATTTTCAGACCCAGGATTCTTCTTAAAGGGACAGCACAGAAAACCTCTCTCACAACCACTTACCCAGGACTCTGGGAGACAGGGAGAGAGGAGAGGACCGAAGCAGCAGGAAGAGAGTGTAGACTGGAAGGCACAGGGAGAAACACTCTGAGGGAGAGCCACCCTAAACCCTGGGCTGAGTCACTTCCCTAATTGAAAACGAATATTTCCCCTGGAACTAGCAATACAAGTAAAGGGAGGCAGGACACCAGCCAAGCAAGCTCTCCCACGGCACTTAGAACAGAGCTGCTTAGATGGAGGGAGCTTCCAGAACTACAGTATGGAGTGTTAGGATATGAGCTGCAGTGCTTCTACCCACACTGCTGAGGGCTTGCTGGAGGGACGGTGGCGGAGGGACGCTGAAACATGGTTCTGTCGGCAGGGGCGGAGGTCCAGCCTGTGTGAGCTAGGTCTAGCCCAGCAGGGGTGGAGGGGATGCACGAAAGCTGTCTGGCAGCTGCAGGCCGGTCTGCAGCCACACCTGCGGAGAAAAAGTGGGAGTCAAGGAACTGGCAGAGATCTGCTGCTGAGCAGGGCCCCATAGGCACAAAGCATCACCTGGCCTCTGAGGTTTGCGACCCTGCGCGAGTTGGCCCTGACCGTGGAGGCAGGGCAGAGCCAGGGACAGGTGGAGGCTCGCAGCTGAGCTCAGCCAGCAGCCCTGCCAAGCCCAAGAAACCGTGGTTTGCGATCCTGCACTAGCTGACCCTGACTGCGAGGGAGGGGAAAAGCCCGGGACAGGCGGAGGCTCGCAGCTGAGTGCATGCCAGCAGCCCCGCCCGACCCAAGAAACCACGGCGAGCAGGCTATGACAGCAGGAGTTGGGCGGAAGCCGGAGAATAGGCAGGGTCCGCAGCAGAGCAAAAATGTGCACCCCTACCCTTGGTGCTGAGAGGCTTGTGACTTGAGTGCGGTGCCAACCCCACCTGTGGGGGCAAGGCGAAGGCCCAGACAGGCTGAGGTGTGTAGAGTCAGGCACCAGAACACAGCCCCTCCTGCGGAGGAGAGGCGGAAATCACAGCAACAGCCCCAGTGGGCGGGCGCACGCAACACCCATACCAAACCGCCCTAGGCAGCGGCAGAGGGGGTGGTAGGCCTGCAGACAGAACACACCTAGAGAACACAGAGGCAACACCCATTGGACTCCAGTAGCCACACCCTTCTAACACACAGACAAAATGGGCAGGGAGAGAAATGCAACCCAAATGAATCAAGAGAAATCCCCAGAGAAGGACCTGAATGAATCAGATATAACCAAACTAGCTGATGCAGAGCTTAAAATAATGATAGTTAGAATGTTCAAAGAGCCTAGAGCAACAATGGATAGTCATTACGAACACCTAAATAAAGAGATAGCAAGTATAAAAAGGGAAATTGAAATAATAAAAAAGAATCAGACAGAAATGACAAATACAGTATCAGAATTGAAGACCACAACGGAAGGAATTAAAAGCAGGATGGATGAAGCTGAGGATCAAATCAGTAAGTTAGAGGACAAAATAAACAAAGGCACAGAAGCAGAGCAGAAAAAAGAAAAGAGACTTAAAAAAATGTGAGGAAATTCTAAAGAAGCTCTGTGACAACATGAAGAGAAATAACATCTGCATCATAGGGGTTCCCAAAGATGAAGAAAAAGAACAAGGGATAGAAACTCTGTTCAATCAAATCATAGCTGAAAACTTCTCTAAGTTAAGCCTGGAAAACGTTTCACATGTTCAAGAAGCACAGAGAACTCCATTTAAGAGAAACCCAAAGAAATCGACACCAAGACATATCATAGAATACCAAAGCTAACTGATAAAGAGAAAATTTTAAAAGCTACTAGAGATAAAAAGGCTATCACCTACAAAGGAACCCCCATAAAATGACATTCTATTTCTCAACAGAAACACTTGAGGCCAGAAGGGAATGGCAAGATATAATCAAAGTAATGCAGAACAAGAACCTAGAACCAAGACTACTCTATCCAGCAAGGCTAACGTTTAAAATTGAAAGAGAAATAAAGAGCTTCCCAGAAAAAAAAACCGTTAAGGAATTCATTAAAACCAAACCAATTCTGCAAGAGATGCTAAAGGGCTGTTGTGAACAGTTCAAAGAAAGAAAAGAATATAGCAAAAGAAGAATATAGCTTTAAAGAATAAAATGGCAATAAACACCAAAATATTAATAATAACCTTAAATGTAAATGGATGAAATGATCCAATCAAATGACCTAGAGTAGCTGTGTGGATAAAGAAACAGGACCCATACATATGCTGTGTACAAGAGACATACCTTAAAACAAAAGATGCACATAGACTGAAGGTAAAAGAATGGAAAAAATATTTCATGCAAATGGAAATGAAAAAAAAGCCAGGGTAGCAGTACTTATATCTGACAAAATGGACTTTAAAACAAAGGCTGTAATATGAGATAAAGAAAGACACTACCTAATGATAAAGAGAACAATACAACATGAAGATATAACCATTATAAATATCTACACACCAAACATTGGAGCCCCGACATACTTAAAGCAGACTTTGATGGATATAAAGGGTGAGATTAACAGCAATACTATAATAGTAGGGAATTTCAATACCCACTAACATCACTGGATAGATCCTCAAGAAAGGAAATTAATAAAGAAACAGCAGATTTAAAAGATACACTAGATCAACTCAATTTAATAGATATCTTCAGAACTTTTCACCCTAAAGCAGTAGAATATACATTCTTTTCAAGCGCTAATGTTACACTCTCTAGGATAGACCACATGTTAGGACACAAAAGTGGTCTCAACAAAATTGAAATCATATCAAGCATTTTCTCTGATCACAATGCCATGAAAGAAATTAACCACAAAAGAAAAACTGAAAAATACTCAAACACTTGGAAACTAAATAGCATGTTATTAAATAATGAATGGATTAACAATGAGATCAAAGAATAAATAAAATAGTTTCTAGAAACGAATGCTAATGCGCATACATCAACTCAAAATTTATGGGACATAGCAAAAGCAGAAAAAAGAGGGAAGTTCATAGCACTACAGGCATACCTTGAGAAGATAGAAAAAGCTCAAATAAGCAACCTGACCCTGTACTTAAAGAACTAGAAAAACAAAAGCAAATAAAGCCCAGGACTAGTAGAAGGAAGAAAATAATAAAAATCAGAGTGGAAATAAATGACATAGAGGTTAAGGAAACAATACAGAGGATCAATGAAATCAGGAGCTGATTCTTTGAAAAGGTAAACAAGATCGATGAACCTTGAACTAGACTCACCAAGAAAAAAAGAGGACCCAAATAAATAAAATTAGAAATGAGAGTAGAGAAATAACAACTGACACAACAGAAATACAAAGTATTGTAAGAAAATACTATGAAGAACTCTATGCCAAAAAATTAGACAACCTAGGTGAAATGGACAAATTTCTTGAATCATATAATCTTCCAAAAATCAATCTGGAAGAATCAGAACACCTAGACAGACTAATTACAGCAAATGAGATTGAAACAGTTATAAAAAAACTTCCAACAAAGAAAAGTCCTGGGCCTGATGGCTTCACAAGTGAATTCTACCAAATATTTAAAGAAGAACTAACTTCTATCCTCCTCAAGTTATGTCAAAAAATTCAAGAGGACGGAAGACTTCCAAACTCGTTTTATGAGGCGAGCATAATTCTGATTCCGAAAGCAGGCACAGACAACTCAAAGAAAGAAAATTATAGGCCAATATCCCTGATGAATTTAGATGCTAATATTCTCAACAAAATGTTAGCCAACCGAATCCAGCAATATATGAAAAAAATCATACACCGTGATCAAGTGGCATTTGTTCTGGAGAGGCAAGACTGGTTCAATATTCACAAATCAATCAATGTGATTCATCACATAAACAAAAGGAAGGACAAAAATCACATGATAATTTCAATAGATGCAGAAAAAGCATTTGATAAAATCCAGCACCCATTCATGATCAAAACTCTCAGTAAAGTGGGAATACAGGGAACATTCCTTAACATGATAAAGGCCATCTATGACAAACCCACAGCAAACATCATACTGAATGGGCAAAAATTAAAAGCAATCCCCTTAAGATCAGAAACCAGGCAGGGGTGCCCCCTATCACCACTCCTATTCAACATAGGTCTGTAAGTCCTAGCTACAACAATAAGACAACAAGAAGAAATAAAAGGCATCCTAATTGGAATAGAAGACGTAAAACTGTCATTATTTGCAGATGATATGATATTGTATATAGAAAACCCTAATGTCTCAGTCAAAAAAACACTGGACCTGATAAATGAATTCAGCAAAGTGGCAGGATATAAAATTAGTACTCAGAAATCAGAGGTATTTTTATATACCAACAATGAACTGTCAGCAAAAGAAATTAAGGAAACAATCCCCTTCACTATTGCAACCAAAAAAATAAAGTACCTAGGAGTAAATTTAACCAAGGAGGTTAAGGACTTATACTCGGAAAATTATAAAACATTGATAAAAGAAATCAAGGAAGATGCAAACTAGTGGAAGCATATACCGTGCTCATGGCTAGGAAGAATAAACATCATTAAAATGTCTATATTACCCAAAGCAATTTATAAATTCAATGCAATACCAATTAAAAACCAATGACATACTTCAAAGATATAGAACACATATTTCAAAAATTTATATGGAACCAAAAAAGAACACGAATAGCCCCAGCAATTTTAAAAAGAAAATATAAAGCTGGAGGTATTACTCCTCCAGATATAAAGGTATACTACAATGCCATTGTACTCAAGACAACCTGGTACTGGCATAAGAACAGGCACATAGATCAATGGAACAGAACAGAGAACCCAGAAATAAACCCACAACTTTATGGACAACTGATATTTGACAAAGGAGGAAAGAACATATGATGGAGTAAAGACAGCCTCCTTAAAAAATGTTGTTGGCAAAATTGGACATCTACCTGCAAAAAAATGAAATTAGACCATCAACTTACACCATTCACAAAAACAAACTCAAAATGGATAAAAGACTTAAATTTAAGCTGTGAAACCATAAGCATCTTAGAAGAAAACATAGGCAGCAAGCTCTCCAACATCTGTTGCAGCGATATATTTGCCGATTTATCTCCACGGGCAAATGAAATAAAAGGCAAGATAAACAAATGGGACTATATCAAACTAAAAAGTTTTTGCACAGCTAAAGACAGTAAGAACAGAATAAAAAGACAAACCACACAATGGGAGAACATATTCGACAGCACATCTGATAAGGGGTTAATAACTAAAATTTATAAAGAACTTATAAAACTCAACACCAGGAAGACAAACAATCCAGTCAGAAAATGGGCAAAAGAAATGAATAGAAATTTCTCCATAGAGGACATACAGATGGCCAATAGGTATATGAAAAAATGCTCCACATCACTAATCATTTGAGAAATGCAAATTGAAACCACAATGAGATATCACCTCAATCCAGTCAGAATGGCGTTCATCAGCAAAACAACACAGAATAAGTGCTGGCGAGGATGTGGAGAAAAGGGAACCCTTCTGCACTGCTGGTGGGAATGCAGACTGGTGCAGACACTGTGGAAAACAGTATGGAGATTTCTCAAAAAATTAAAAATCAAACTGTCTTTTGACCTAGCTATCCCACTTTTAGGAAAATACCCTAAGAACACCATAGCACTGTTCGAAAAGAAGAAATGCACCCCCATGTTTGTGGCAGCATTGTTCACAATAGCGAAGATCTGGAAACAGCCCAAGTGTCCATCAGAGGATGAGTGGATTAAAATGCTTTGGTACATATATACTATGGAATACTACTCAGCCATAAGAAATGATGACATCGGATCATTTACAACAAAATGGATGGACCTTGATAACATAATACAGAGTGAGATAAGTAAAATAGAAAATAACTGAGAACAGCATGATTTCATACATAAGTGGGACATAAAAGTGAGACTATGAGACATGGACAAGAATGTGGTGGTTACAGGGTGGGGAGAGGGGGGAGGGGAGGAGCCCAAAGAAAACCAGATAGAAGGTGACAGAGGACAATTTAACTTTGGGTGATGGGGATGCAACATAATTGAATGATAAGATAACCTGGAGATGTTTTTTTCGAACATATGTACCCTGATTTATTAATGTCACCCCATTAAAATTAATAAAAATAAAAATTAATAGGAAAAAATAAAAGAAATGAATATTTATTGGAATGAGCATGATTCTGGAAATATAGAGACTGATTTTGGCTCAGGTTCCAAAATCATCAACCAGTGCATCTACAGAGAAGTAATTTCCATTCTCTGGGCCTCAATCTCCTCATTTGTGAAATGGAGGAGCTCAATGATTGCTAAGGTTTCTTCTACTCAGACAGTTTTATTATGGAATTAAAATGTTTCCTCTCTTCTGTTAAAGACTTCTAAGAAAAGAATTTTAGGAAAGCTTTGAATAGCAGAGAAGATAAAACTGTAGAAACCTTTAGGGACAGTTAATTATAAACCAAGAGACTTCTAGGCTTTTTGCACATTCTCTTTTTTAATATTTTTCCTGTCATCATCAGTTTTATAGCTTACCAAGATTTCCCCTTCTTTATTTATTTTTTTATTAAAATTTATTTTTCGTGTCTTTGCCATCAGTCTCTCCATCCAGACAAATACTTCTTCTTTTCCTGGTTCCCTCATCCTGTGTCCATGCACCCTCTGACTTCCTTAACTTCCCTTGCCATTCCAATGCCATTAACTTCCCAATACCTCAATTTCGCTCTTGTCCCAATTCTTACTATCCGTTTGCATTTTTGTTCACTCAGAATTCTCTTTTTCACTCTCAACCAGAAGCCAAATCGACATCAGCCACATAGCCGGTGTTATTAATACAAAATCTTTATGCTTTTTCTGTGGTGAAAGATGGAGCAGTAGAAACATTATGTCCCCTGCAAAATCTACCCATGTGACTTGGTATATCAAGAAATTACCTGATATGGTTTGATCAAGTGGTGGCGCAGTGGATAGAGGGTTGGACTGGGACGCAGAGGACCCAGATTCGAAACCCCAAGGTTGCTGGCTTGAGCGCGGGCTCATCTGGTTTGAGCAAAACTCACCAGCTTGAGGTCAAGGTTGCTGGTTTGAGCAACCTTGGTCTGCTGTAGCCCTCCTCTGGTCAAGGCACATATGAGAAAGCAATCAATGAACAACTAAGGTGCCGCAGTGAAGAATTTATGTTTCTCATCTCTCACCCTTCCTGTCTGTCTGTCCCTATCTGTCCCTCTCTTTGTCTCTCTCTGTCTGTCACACACACAAAAATAATTACCTGATATAATCCATGAATGACATGTATCTCTGAAGTTTGATTCATTCTTTGTTCAACAGATGTTTATAAACCTGATACACACAGTATTGTGTCAAGACACAGAAATAGGAAATAAAATGAAGGATAATATAATATATTTCTTTTCTTATAACTTAAAATGCAGGAGGAAAGACAAACTTGTAAACAAAAGAATTACTGTATAGTATGACAGACACAATACCACTCGGGCACATTGGGTGAAAGCATTATGTCCCCTGCAAAATCTACCCATGTGACTTGGTATATCAAGAAATTACCTGATATGGTTTGATCAAGTGGTGGCGCAGTGGATAGAGGGTTGGACTGGGACGCAGAGGACCCAGATTCGAAACCCCAAGGTTGCTGGCTTGAGCGCGGGCTCATCTGGTTTGAGCAAAACTCACCAGCTTGAGGTCAAGGTTGCTGGTTTGAGCAACCTTGGTCTGCTGTAGCCCTCCTCTGGTCAAGGCACATATGAGAAAGCAATCAATGAACAACTAAGGTGCCGCAGTGAAGAATTTATGTTTCTCATCTCTCACCCTTCCTGTCTGTCTGTCCCTATCTGTCCCTCTCTTTGTCTCTCTCTGTCTGTCACACACACAAAAATAATTACCTGATATAATCCATGAATGACATGTATCTCTGAAGTTTGATTCATTCTTTGTTCAACAGATGTTTATAAACCTGATACACACAGTATTGTGTCAAGACACAGAAATAGGAAATAAAATGAAGGATAATATAATATATTTCTTTTCTTATAACTTAAAATGCAGGAGGAAAGACAAACTTGTAAACAAAAGAATTACTGTATAGTATGACAGACACAATACCACTCGGGCACATTGGGTGAAAGCCCCTAGTGCAGTGGTTCTTAACCTGGGTTCTTTTGAACCCTAGGGCTTCGATGAGTCGGTCTCAGGGGTTCAGAGAAGCCTTTGCCACGGAGGTAAAGAGACACTTGTGTAAAGTCATGATGACATGCCCCGCTTGGCCATTACTTGCTGCAGAGGATCACGTTACATTGCTTGGCCAACCAGTGCTGCGGGGTATTTAGTGCGCGCAGTAGTCAATGGCTGTCGTAGTTGTACGTTGTGTGGTTTCTTTCTTAATATTTTAATCCATACTAAATATGTCAAGCAAAAAAGGAAAATGGTTGGACGAATATGTACAACATGGATTCACATGTATCACGGAACGGGATGGGAGTCAGCGTCCTATCTGCATGATATGCAATGCCAAGTTGAGCAACTCTAGTCTCGCACCGGCAAAACTAAATTTGGAAAAAAAATCATATTTTATTTATCACTAAAGAAGGGTTCGGTGAATACGCATGTGAAACTGGTGGGTTTGGTATCAAAAAAGGTTAAGAACCACTGCCCTAGTGACTCCTGTGGAAAAGCTTTTCTGGAGTATTGCATTGGACTATTAAACCACGGTGACTTCTCTTCCACCCACTTCCAGGTGTCCCTAACTCAGGGTCCTTGCCTTGGTAAGAAATACATACATGTTCTGCTTTGTCTGTGTCAGGTACTAATGTAACTTGTACAGGTTCTCTGTGGCACAAAGGGTCAAATTTGGCAATTTATCCCTAATGTTTTCAAAGCTAAAAACCAAATACTCAATTTTTGGAAAGTTCATGGTTGAAGAAATGGGAGTTGATATGGCAAGAGTGTGTTCTTGAGGGGCAATTCACCTCAGTAATAACTACTTATCCAAAAAGAAAGAAAAAGAGAGAGTAAAAACTTTCTTTTTCAATTTTGTTGTTTATTGATTGCTTCTCATATGTGTCTTGAAAGAGGAGGGAGGGCTCAAGCTGAGCCAGTGACCTATTGCTCAAGCCAGCAACCTTGGGCTCAAGCCATCATCCTTGGCCTTCAAGCAACAACCATGGGGTCATGTCAATTTCATGCTCAAGCTGGTGACCCCATGCTCAAGCTGGTGAGTCCTTGGGGTTTTGAACCTGCATCTTCAGCATCTTGGGTTGATGCTCTATCCACTGTGCCACCATCTGGTCAGGCAAAAAGTATAAACTTTTGAGATTATTATTATTATTATTATTATTCAGTGAGAGGAGGGGAGGCAAAGACAAACTCCCACATGCGACCTGACTGGGATCTACCTGGCAAGCCGGCAAAGGGGTGGTGCTCTGCCCATCTGGGGCATTGTTCTGTTGCTCAGCAACCAAGTTCTTCTTAGCACCTGAGGCAGAGGCCATGGAGCAATCCTTAGTGCCCAGAGTCAACTTGCTCCAATCAAGCCATGGTTGCAGGAGGGAAGGGTATATATAGAGAGAAGTGAGAGGGGGAGGTTTAGAGAAACAGATGGGTGCTTCTTCTGTGTGTCCTGACAGGGAATTAAACCTGGGACATCCACATGCTGGGCCTACACTCTACCACTGAGCCAAATGGCCAGGGCCTGAGATTTCTATGGATTCAAATCCATTCTCTTCAATTAAAATTCTGAAATGTTTTAGGTGATAATTCATTAATGGTTATAAATTTTTAGCATCAAATCATGTATCAGAGTAGCCAGGAGAGAGATCATGGTGTAAGGGATACAGAACTAATTTTGGATAGGAACCAAGGCAACTATTCTAGCATGAGGTAAGGCCCCAATGAACAAACAAGGTAGGGGGGCACCACAGTGAGAAGAACTGGTGAGTATGCGTGCAGCACAATGGTGAGGAAGGCCTGGAATATTTGTGCAGGGAAGAAGGCTAACTTACTTTCTCTGGATAATCTCCCCCTTTCCCTTGCTCTAATTAGTCTGTATGCCAACAACTGCACACTCTCTTTTCTAAGCAGATTACTCTGGTGGAGTCTAGTTGCCTGTGATCTCTGTTTGATAGCAACCTGTCTCCTAACCTGTTTCTCTCCTCCTGTCTCTGGCCCAACTTACCTATTTCTCAAAGCCAGAAGCCGGGGTGCTGAGCCCGACTCCTCTATTCTCTTCCATCTCATCCTTAAGCAGACACTAGGTTCTATTGTTTCCACCTGTTCAGTAGCCTTCCAGTGCATCCACTTCTGTCTCTCCTTGTCGCACTTAGCTGTGACTGTTGCCATCACAATACTGCCTGAACTAGATGGACTACTCACTGGTTTCTCCAGTTAAAGGCAGCTTTCAAACAACCCTTTACTCTGAAGCTAGCACGAACTCTCTAAAGGACAGATATGATGTGTCTCTCTTACGTCTCACTAAATTATCCTCAGGATAAAATTCAAACTGGTTAGTATGGCATACCAGAGCCTTCAGAATTTGAACCTCATCTTCAGGCTGACTTTTGTCACACCTCTATCCATGGCCCTCAAATTATAGTTCTACCCATGAATTTTCCAAATGTACGCTTTCTCCTGCTTCTGGGAATTTGCACCTGTTGTCTACTCTGCCAGGTTGGCCTTCCTGCTCACCTACACTTGGCTAATATTTATTTATCTTTCTAGGTCTTTGCTTGGGCATCATGTCTTAATAAGGAAACCTTTTCTCCCCCGTTTCCCCACAAGACAGGCTATGACATGCCTCTTATCTGCTTACATAGCATCTGACCTTACCCCTACTAGTACTTACATCCTGTTCTATGAGTACAGAGCTGAGCATTGAGCCCTGGGACATTTCTAGTCATAAGTGCAGTAACTGGCACAGAATGAACACTGTATTTGATGAAAGATGGAAGGAGTGAGGGAAAGACAGGAGTTTTTAAGAGTAGGATGAAATGTCTTCAGATCATAATTGGTGTATTTACTCATTTTTCTAAATTCTAATTTTTTCCTTCCCCCACCCCATTATACATGTTAAGATCAATAGATGTGCTTTAAAAATATCAATTAATAATCTGTAACTGGAGCGACTTCCTCCTGATTAAAGCAGACTGATTATGCTGGTGACAAATGATTGGCTATTACTGAATAGTTAACCTGATTAAGAGTCATTCCTTTGAAGGAAAAACAAAACCCCAAAATCTTTCATGAACAATATACCATAGTGATTAAAAGATTAGCTTTGGTCTCTGAGAAACCAAATTGTTCTGCCATTTGCTATGACTTTGGGTGAATTATTTAAACTTTTTAATCCTCAGTTCCCTTATTTGTAAAATAGTAATTATACTAATAGTAGTATCTAACTCATAGGTTTTTGAAGATTAACTAAATATATAAAGAGTTTAGTACATTGCCATTTAGTGCATAGTGTCAAAAAATGTTGGTTATTAAAATAATTAGTGGCAGCAGGTCTCTGGAAAACTCTTGGGTTTTAACATGCATCTCTCTTTCTCTTTTTCTCCCATAATTTTGAAATTTGTAGTTAGATTTTGGACTAATAGACCCAGAGGCAGATTTAATGGTGGGCGCACCGGGCCTGCACCCTGGGTGTTGATTTCTGAAGAGACCCGCAAAACCCCAATTTTATACTTTTTTCTAATAGACACCAAGTTTGGTTTCATATGTGCAATTTTAACATTAATAGTACATATGTTTTTTATTTATTTAAAAATATGTTTAACATGTATTTTTATTTTTCCTGTCTCTTTTTTTATAGGGGCCCAATATTTTCTTCTGTTCCTGGGGCCTCAACTGACCTTAATCTGCCTCTGGATGGGCCCCAGACACCTCTCTTCTTTCCCCTTCATGTCTTCCATCCCAAATCCCAGTGACCTGTGTCCTTGTCAGTACTGAATAAGACACCCAGCCCTCCGTTGTCAATCTCTGCTGTTCTTCTGAGTCAGGAATTAGTCAACATAATCATAAAATCTTTGGAGTTCTCCTTATAAGGAACATCACCTCAAATCCTGTTTCGACTTGAGAAAAGGCTTACAAACTATACAGGAAAAGGAGCTGTTATCACACTCACTCATGGGTGTTTTATCTAAATCATAAACTTTCAGGTTTATGTTATTACTAGGAACTTGTATATGTTACTACTAGGAACTCGTATAATGAAACAAATATATGTTTTTTTTAATCATAGTCTACATCTGACTAGTCATATCTTTGGGTGTAGCACTTTTTTCTACGTTTAAGCCACTGTTATTTTGCATTTTCATATTCATCTACTAAACCTTATCCTTATCAATATGAGATATGACACTTGGGAGTTGGATGACATAAGTAATAAAACCCTATAGTGTCATTGGCCTCATAGAGAAGGTAAGATATTGAATAGTAATGAAATAGATATTGTTGGTTGGAAAGTTAGTGACCCTTGTTATACTGTAATAAAATATTTGATGCGACTTTTACTTGCTAAATCATGTAAGATTCATGTGAAAACTGAAGGTGTAGCTAGGGGAAAAGGTAGAAAATTTAACAATTTGGTGAATATTGGTTGTTTCTTGTGGCTTTTAACCAAGTACTACTGTAAAGATATGATCTTGGGCCAGAGCTCTCCAGTTTGCTGGTAGGAATGGAAAGGAACACAGCTTTGCTAAGGGATTGTTTCTGCCTGTGATTGAAATCAGCTATGAGTTATATACTTGGAAATCTGGCAGAGAGAAAAATCCAACTTTTTTTTTTAACCCAAACTGAAGCAGTAGTAAGAAGTGACTGCAGGCCCATCCAGCCTTGGCAAAGAGACAAGAATGTGGTCGCAAACCATGCATCTTTCTGAGGTATCTGTTGCCGGTCAATGGAAACAAGCCCAGCCATAAAGACCAGATGATGAGTGTTGCCCTCCACCCCTACCCAACTTTCTTTTTCGGTTTCAAATATTCTCAAGGATAGCCAACATCAATTTTAGAAGGAAAAGATGGACAAAGCATTAAAAGTTATAAAGAAAAGATTAGAGTATTCAAGCTTAAAGTGTGCTCGTGGATTTTTAGGTTGTGGTAACTCATATTTGGAACTGCCAAGAAGTAAACAGCTTGGAAGATCACTGCATTGGGACAGAAATCTCCAGGTTGGCTTGCAAAAACTTATGGCTTTTCAACTCTTAAAATAATCCATGGGTCTCTGCCCTCACACAAACAAGAAGTTGGTTGTGGATATGATGCAGCTTTTAGGAAAATCTTACTTCCAATACCCATGGCTCAGACATAGCCATGGAGGAAATGGAAAAGGACCAAAACCAGAATTCATGGGGAGCAGTGGACAAAGCAGTTCCTCCAAGAGAGCAACTGTCTGAGCCAAGGAATGTACTCCATTGATGGAAAAGGGAGTCTTTGCCATTTCAACCTAGCTGGATTTGATAGAATTTTGCTATACCTATAGAATTTCCTTAGTATTTCCTTTCCTCCCTTTTCTGATGGGAGTTTTTTTAAAATCATAGTTATTCTGTTCTTACTTCAGCAATTATATTGCATGTAAATGCAGATAATTTTTTTTTTTTTTTGGTTTATAAATGACCAGACCATGAGGGTTGCATCTGGATGTGATGAAAATGGCTGTAGATCACCTAGAGATGAGTGAGATGCAATAATAAGTAGAAGAGACTTGGGGTCATATCCTTTGCAGAGTTAAATGCATGGTCTGGGTAGGGAATAAGAGTGTGCATAGATAATTGGGAAGCTAAAGGGTCAGACTAGCACAGAAATTGCTAGGTGTCTATCAAAATCTACTCTCTCCTAAACAGGCGGTGGCACAGTGGACAGAGCATCGACCTGGGACACTGAGCACCCAGGTTTGAAACCCCGAGGTTGCCAGCTTGAATGTGGGCTCCCCAGCTTGAGCACAGGATTTCTGGCTTTAGCGTGGGGTCATAGACATGACCCCATGGTCACAGTCTTGAGCTCAAAGGTTGCTGGCTTGAGCCCAAGGTTGCTGGCTTTAACAAAGGGTCACTGGTTTAGCTGGAGCCCCACAGTCAAAGCATAAATGAGGAAAGCAATCAATGGACAACTAAAGTACCACCACAACAAGTTGGTGCTTCTTATCTCTCTCCATTCCTGTCTGTCTGTTTGTTTCTTTCTCACACACACACAAACAAAGAATAGAAAAAAATCTACTATTTTCTTTTTTAATAAAAGACCACTGGTTTCTAAGCATGTACATTGCTACTAAGCTAGAAATTTGTATTTTCCTGCCTTCCTTATCATTTAGATATAGTCAAACAATTAAGCTGTGTTGTAAGAAACTTCCTGGAAGTGTCCTTAAAAGAGAAGACTTCTCTGACTGGTGGTGGCACAGTGGGTAGATTGTCTACTCCAAGTACTTAGGTCATCAGCTCAAGCTTGAGATAGCTAGCATGAGCCTCAGGTTGCTGGTTGTTTGATCCTGAGGTTGCTGGCTCGATCCTGAGGTTGCTGGCTTGAGCTCAAGATTGCCAGTTCAAGACATGTATGAGAAGCAATCAATGGATGAACAGTTTGTGGAACAATGATTTGATGCTTCTTTATCTCTGTCTTCCTTTATTTAAAAAAAGAAAAAGGGAATAACTACCATATTTCCCCATGTATAAGACAGTCCCTTGTATAAGATGCACCTTAATTTTGGGGCCTAAAATTTAAAAAAAATGAATTACATAAAGTTATTGAACTCAAGTTTTATTCATCATAAAATCCATTCCCATGAAAAAGTGGAAAATGCAAGTAAAATAATCTACAATCACTGTATAAGATGCACCCAGGTTTAAGACCTCAAATTTTTTGAAAGAGGGTGCATCTTATATAAGGGGAAATACAGTGTGCCCTTCCCCCTTATCCTCCATCCAGTTGATTTGAACACAGATGTTCGAGTTGAAACTTACACGACCATCTCATACTATGACAATGAGAGACACAGGGAGCTTAAACAAGCATGATGATATCATGGAGCTATCAAATTGCTTACATCTAGATAGCTTTTAACTGAGAAAGAAATAAAGCTCTACCTTACTTGAGCTATGGTATATTGGGTTTTGTAACATGAAACTGATTCTAATTGTGAATAATACATGCTCTATGTGTGGTATGGCCAACTGATATTTAAGAATATGGAACAGTTGATTTAGTGGTGTGGATTTGAGATGTGGTTCATCGATCACCTGAACTGTCTCCTACGAGATACCCATGTTGCCTTTTTAGCTTTGAAAACAGCTAGCATTGGACTGAATTAGGATGCAAACCTGTGAAATTTTCAGGATTGAAAAAAATTCCATAATGTCTTGCCCAATTAAAATGATTATAAAGTGTGTACCTTCTCTGGAAGAAGGCATCCTGCCTGCTGTGATACAGGGAAGAATTAGGGTTATGATTTGGGCGGAGCAACTCTGTCATGTACACTTTCTAGCCCCAGTGTCCAGTGTTAGAGAGAAAGGGTGGTTTTGTGTCTGATGATTTAGAAAAAGGACTCACCAGAAAAGTTGTCAAATTTAGTATACTAAATTCAGTTCCATGAATTTTTAATAATTGATTTTTAGAAAGAGAGAAAGGGAGAGAGAGAAAGTAACATTGATTTGTAGTTCCAGTTATTCATGACGTCATTGGTTAATTCTTGTGTGTGCCCTGACTGGGGATAGAACCTGCAACCTTAGCATGTGGGGACAATTCTCAAACCAACTGAGCTGTTTTATTTTCTGTGGGTTTACATAGGGTTCCTCAGCCTCAGCATTACTGACATTTTGTACCAGATAATTCTTTTCTGAGGATGGTCCTGTCCACTTTAGGATATTCAGCAGTATCCGTGACCTCTACCTTCTACATCTTAGTAGTTCTACCCCCTCCCCAGTTGTGACAACCTAAATGTCTATGGATATAACTAGGTGTCCCCTGGGGGTCAAAATTACACCAGTTGAGGACCAGTGGCTTATGATGATGTTCAACACTAATTTCCTGTTGCTCTACAGTATGCAGAGCCTGCACTTAGCTGGTAAGCTAGGCGGAGAGAAGCTGCTGACTGGCTGTAGTTGGAGCACAGGACCACAGTACATGTCAGTTACTTACACTTGACAGGAAAGGTATGAGGACAGCTATTATTTATTAATTATCTGAGAAAAGTCATGCACTCTCCTTAGAACTTCAATTTATTACTGTTTTGAGGAAAAGTTTTTTGAAAAGATTAGGAAAGTACGATAACAATTCTTTTATATTTCCTTCCTATCAGAAATTTGGTATGCATCCAATTTTTTATACTTTTACTACACAGATATGAAAGGAAGGGGTGGGGGAGAGAAACTTCGATCTGCTCCTGCATGTGCCTCAACTGGGGATCCACTGGTCACCTATGGGCTTTGGGATGACACTCCAACCAACCGAGCTATCTGGCCAGGGCTTGCTTTGGATATTTAAATTATTTACATAAATAGTATTATGTCATATGAAACTACTGACATCATTTTAAACTCAAAGTTAGGGTTTTTTGTGTGTGTGTGATTTCTCTATGTTGCCATATAGAAGTCTGGTTAATTTATTTTAACTTGTATATAGTGTTCTATTGTATGAACATGCTGCAATTTATCCATTTTTCTACAGGTGAATGTGAGTTGGTTCCAGTCAACCTCTATGACAAAGCAAAATTACGATAAACATCTTTACATGTCTCTGTGTAAGCATACAACTGTTTCTTCAGAAGTAGAATTGTTGGATCAGCGGCTGTGACAATTTTTAACTTTACTGGATAATGCCAAATTGTTTTAGTAGGTGAATGAATCAATTTACTATTTTATGATAGTGGAATATCTGCTTTTTTTTTGTGAATTATTGTTCATATCCTTTGCTCCTTTTTCTATTGGGTTTTTTTAAAAAGTTTGATTAAAAAAATTTAGTATGTTCCATATACTGATGTTTTATTTTATATATAACAAATATCTTCCAGGTTTTTGTCTGTCTTTTTCTGATTTAATGTTTTATTATTTGTCCTTTTGGGCCTTACTTAAGAAATTCTTTCCTATTCCAAGGTCATAAAAATATTATCTTATATTTCTAATAGTCTTAATATTTAAGCATTCACTTCTTTGAACCTTCTGAAGTATTGTTGTATGTGTGGTATGAGGTAAGGTAAAGATTATCTCTAGATCTCACAATAACCCTATGAAGTACATATTATTCCCATTTCACAGATGGAAAACCCAAAATTTAGATAAGTGACTTGCTCAAGTTGTATACATAGTAAAAGGCAATAGAACCAGGACTTGAATCCCAACTTCTTTGGTCTCCATAGCCCATGCTGTTTCCTATGTGGCAAAATGTTGCCCCAGAAGGCCAGCTGTAAATGAACACAGTATTTTATTTCTCAAGAAACCTTCTTGCATCCTTATTGTGAGCATATTATTTATCTTTGGGTACATCCTAGAAAGAAGATTCTGAGATTAACAAACCCACTGTCCCTTCAGTGTAGAAGTCCAGGTCCACTTTGGCCAGGACTCAGGTCTTTTCTGGCTTAAAGCACCAGTGCTCAGCAACCAAGCCTTGGGTTGAATTGGGGATAAGAGTAGTGGAAGAGGCCTCTGCCATCACCAATTCCTGGAATTTAATCTATGTATTTTGAATTTTCTTTCTTTTGCTGCTCAGTTGTTCTCTGGGGGTGAATATGGTGGAATCAGGGAAGAAAGAAGGAAGAGTACTGAAGAATCCAAACCAGCTATTGATGGCATGTTGTTGTTTTTCTCATTGATTTATAAGATTGTTCCTTAATAGACTATTGACTCCTTTTTTAGTAATTTTTGTTGCAAATATTCAAGCTTTTAATTTTTCTCTTTTAGTTATTTTTGTGATATCATTGTGTTTTGACATATATTTTTGTGGAATCAAGACTATCAATTTTTCTATTATTTCTTTTATTATTTTTATGCTTAGAAAGATTTTTCTACCTTAGATCATTTAAAGTCACATATAATTTCCTTTAGAAAAACTTTAAAATTATTTCTTAAAACTAATTTTTCATCACATAAACAAAATACTTTTATTAATTTTTTTAGACAGTAGAAAAGAGGTTAACATGAAAATAATTCCCTTCCCCTTGTCTCAATGACCATATCCTCAGAGGTAATAATCACTGTTAACAGTTTCTTGGGTATCAATTCCAGAATGTTTTCATGACTGTGGAACATAAACTGAATTCACACCAGCAAGTCACTCAGTGCACTTTTTCTGTTGCCTCAGGCTTGCATGTCCCAAAGCTGAGGACTATTGGCTTTCTTCTTTCCAGTCTTACTGGAGCTGCAAGCCTCACTAAGAGGCCACCAAATAGGCCCTGCCACCACCTCCCTCTGCCCTTGCTGACCTATATAAGCAGAGGCAGGAAAACCATGGGAGGAGGGTTCCATGGAGCTGGGTTCTTGATCCGCAGTTCTCAGGGATTTGTGGATGGAATTGAGGGGGTTTGTGAACATGCATAAGAAAAATAATCCATCCTCATTTTCACTATCTTCCAGCTGAAATTTAACATTTTCTTCCATTACGAATGTAGGGAACACAGCACAGTAGTATTAGTAACAACTGTACCTTTGTCACCAATAGAAACCATGGGTGTTTTCACATCACAAACAGTGGTTGCAGATATCTCACAATATCATTTATACTCATCACTACTTAGAAATTACCGCTAAAACTTGTTATATAATGTGTTAATAAAACAGCACACATATTAGATGACAGCTTTAAAAATGTTTTTGATAGCTGTGTTTAAATATAATTAGATTCCTTTGTAATATTATATATTTTATTTATAAATTTAAAGGTATTATTCTGAGAGGGGGGTCCTTACATTTTGTCAGACTGTTAAAGGCATCCATACATGAGGAAGATCTACAAAGTGTAGTTTGGGGTATTTCTTCTACTCATCCTTCACAAGCAAATGAGGGGCTCCAAGGTTGTCACTGAGTCTTGCCATCTTGCCAGTGCCCCACCTAGGGAGGCTGACTGGTGAGAAGTTCTTCTATCCCCCACCCTGAGGCTATGATGGGCAGAGGTGTGGGGGTACCTGGGGGAGAACCTGTGAGAAGAGATTAGCCTAGTGCATCTACTGGATCAGACCATAGTGCAACACTGAGATGCCCAAAGGTGTCCTGAAGAACCCACAGGAGTGAGCTCTCTAGGCACAAGAACACAGCTGTAAAGGTAGGACTAGGCTGAAGGACTTATGTAAAAAGCCTCCTTCCCACCCTCTCCCACCCGACTGGAAGGGTTAGAAGCAGCAAAAAGAGGGAGAAGAGAACCACGCAAAAGGAACACTTTACTGCTGCTTCCCAGATGGACTTTAGGGACACAAGTCTGGCCTGACATGGAGGGAAGAAAAAAGTCTTTGGGTTTGAAATCAATCTTTGACTTAGCCTGGCCTGACTCCTTTTTTTTTAAAAAATTATTTTTATTTATTCATTTTAGAGAGGAGACACAGAGTGAGAGAGAGAGAGAGAAAGAGAGAAAGGGAGGAGGAGCTGGAAGCATCAACTCCCATATGTGCCTTGACCAGACCAGTGCAGGGTTTTGAACTGGTGACCTCAGCGTTCCCAGGTTGACGCTTTATCCACTGCATCACCACAGGTCAGGCCTGACCTGACTTCTTAATATCCAAATTAGAATCTTAATGACCAGAATGAGGTAGTTTTTAAAACTGAGGAAATAAAGAGATGTGTGTTCAGCTCAAGGAGTCAAGAAAAGGCTTGAAAGTAAGATCTGAGGACGAAAGTTTAAGAAAAAGAAATCCATTTCATGGTGTGTGCCATGCAGCTTCAGCTGTCCACTGTACTGGCCTCTGTTCCTGTTTATCTTTTTGTTATCTCTCTTCTTTCCCCCCTCAAGCACAACTTACTTTTTTTTAAAATTAATTTTAATGGGGTAACATTAATCAATCAGGGTACATTGGTTCAGAGAAAACATCTCCAGGTTATTTTGACATTTGATTATGTTGCATACCCACCACCCAAAGCCATATAGTCTTCCGTCAACTTCTATCTGGTTTTCTTTGTGCCTCTCCTCTCCCCCAAGCCCCTCCCTCCCACTCCCCAACCCGGTAACCACCACACTCTTGTCCATGTCCCTGAGTCTCATTTTTATGTCCCACCTATGTATGGAATCATATAGTTCTTAGTTTTTTCTGATTTACTTATTTCACTCAGGATAATGTTATCAAGGTCCATCCATGTTGTTGTAAATGATCCGATGTCATCATTTCTTATGGCTGAGTAGTATTCCAAAGTATGTATGTTCCACATCTTCTTTATCCAATCATCTATTGAAGGGCTTTTTGGTTGTTTCCATGTCTTGGCTACTGTGAACAATGCTGCAATGAACATGGGGCTGCATGTGTCTTTACGTACCAGTGTTTTTGAGTTATGGGGGTATATTCCCAGTAGAAGGATTGCTGGGTCATATGGTAGTTCTATTTTTACTTTTTTGAGGAACCAACATACTTTCTTCCATAATGGTTGTACTACTTTGCATTCCCACCAACAGTGGATGAGGGTTCCTTTTTCTCCACAGCCTCTCCAACACTTGTTATTACCTGTCTTGTTGATAATAGCTAATCTAACAGGTGTGAGGTGGTATCTCATTGTAGTTTTGATTTGCATTTCTCTAATAGCTAATGAAGATGAGCATCTTTTTATATATCTGTTGGTCATTTGTATTTCTTCCTGGGAGAAGTGTTTGTTCATGTCCTCTTCCCATTTTTTATTGGATTGTTTGCTTGTTTATAGTTGAGTTTTATGAGTTCTTTGTATATTTTGAATATTAGGCCCATAATCTGAGCTGTTGTTTGAAAATATCATCTCCCAGTTAGTTAGCTGTCTGTTTGTTTTGCTGTCAGTTTCTCTTGCTGTGCAAAAGCTTCTTAGTCTGATGTAGTCCCATTAATTTATCTTTGCCTTCACTTCCCTTGCCTTTGGAGTCAAATTCATAAAGTGCTCTTTGTAACCAAGGTCCATAAGTTTAGTACTTATGTTTTCTTCTATGTAATTTATTGTTTCAGGTCTTATATTTAGGTCTTTGATCCATTTTGAATTAATTTTAGTACAACGGGACAAACTGTAGTTGAGTTTCATTCTTTTGCATGTGGCTTTCCAGTTTTCCCAGCACCATTTGTTGAAGAGACTTTCTTTTCTACATTGTGTGTTGTTGGCCTCTTTATCAAAAACTATTTGGCCATATACATGTGGTTTTATTTCTGGGCTTTCTATTCTGTTCCATTGGCCTGAGTGTCTATTTTTCTGCCAATATCATGCTGTTTTGATTATCATGGCTCTATATTATAATTTGAAGTCAGGTATTGTAATGCCCCAGCGTTGTTCTTTTTACTTAAGATTGCTCTGGCTATTCGAGGTTTTTTATAGTTCCATATAACCTGATAATTTTTTGTTCCATTTCTTTAAAAAATGACATTGGGAATTGCGTTTAATTTGTATATCGCATTGGGTAATATAGTCATTTTGCCTATATTTATTCTTCCTATCCAAGAACAAAAAATATTTTTCCATTTTATTATATCTTTTCCTATTTCCCTTAACAATGCTTTGTAGTTTTAATTATATAGGTCATTTACATTCTTTGTTATGTTTATTCCTAGGTATTTTATTTTATTTTTTGCAACCATGAAGGGGGTTGCGTTTTTGAGCTCGTTTTCTGATGTTTCATTGTTGGCATATAGGAAGGTAATGGACTTTTGTATATTAATTTTTATTCCTGTGACCTCACTGTATTGGTTTATTGTTTCTAGTGGTCTTTTTGTGGTGTCTTTGGGGTTTTCAATGTATAGGATCATATCATCTGCAAAAAGTGAAACCTTTACTTCTTTCCCAATATGAATGCCTTTTATTTCTTTCTCTTGTCTGATTGCTCTGGCTAGAACTTCCAGCACTATGTTGAATAAGAGTGGAGAGAGTGGACAACCTTGTCTTGTTCTTGACAAGGTTCTCAGTTTTATGCCATTTAATATGATGTTAGCTGATGGTTTATCATAGATGGCCTTTATTATGTTAAGATATTTTCCTTCTATACTCATTTTGTTAAGTGTTTTAAACATAAAATGATGTTGTATTTTATCGAATGCATTTTCTGCATCTATTGATAAGATCATATTTTTGTTCTTTGTTATGTTGATATGGTGTATTACGTTAACCGTTTTACGTAGGTTGAACCAACCTTGTGATACTGGGATGAATCCCACTTGATCATGATGAATTATGTTTTTAATGTGTTGTTGTATTCGATTTGCTAGTATTTTGTTTAGTATCTTAGCATCTGTATTCAATAGAGATATTGGTCTGTAGTTTTTTTTTTGTGTGTGTGTGTGTGTTGTCCTTGCCAGGTTTCGGTATGAGGGTTATGTTGGCCTCATTAGATGTGTTTGGCAATATTGCTTCTTCTTCAGTATTTTTGGAAGACTTTGAGTAGAATAGAAACCTAGTCTTCTTTGAATGTTTAATAGAATTCACTAGTATAACCATGTGGTCCTGGACTTTTATTTTTGGGGAGGGTTTTAATAGTTGTTTATATTTCCTCCCTGCTTATGGGTCTGTTTAGGCTTTCTGTTTCTTTATGACTCAGTCTAGGAAGATTCTATTGTTCTAGGAATTTATCCATTTCTTCTAGATTGTTAAATTTGGTGGCATATAGTTTTTCATAGTATTCTACAATAATTCTTTGTATATCTATGATATCTGTGGTGATTTCTCTGATTCATTTTGGATTTTGTTTATATGACTCCTTTCTCTTTTTTCCTTGGTGAGTCTTGCCAAGGGTTTGTCAATTTTGTTGATCTTTTTAAAGAACCAGATTTTTGTTTTATTAATCTTTTTCATAGTTTTTCTGTTCTCTATTTGTTTATTTCTGCTCTGATTTTCATTATTTCCTCTCTTCTGCTGGTTTTGGGTTGTCTTTGTTCTTCTTTTTCCAGTTCCTTAGGTTGTAAAGTTAAGTGGTTTATTTGGGTTCTCTCTTGTTTGTTCATATAGGCCTTTAGTGATATGAACTTCCTTCTTATTACTGCTTTTACTGCATCCCAGCGATTTTGATATGTTGTATTGTTATTTTCATTTGCCTGTATGTATCTTTTGATCCCTGTGCTTATTTCTTCTTTGGCCAACTCATTTTTTAAAAGTATGTTGTTACCTGACCAGGTGGTGGTGCAGTGGGTAGAGCATCGGATTGGGATGCGGAAGGACCAAGGTTAGAGACCCCAAGGTCACCAGCATGAGTGAGGGCTCATCTGGTTTGAGCAAAAGCTCACCAGCTTGGACCCAAGGTCACTGGCTCCAGCAAGTGGTTACTCAGTCTGCTGAAGGCCTGCAGTCAAGGCACATATGAGAAAGCATTCAATGAACAACAAAGATGTTGCAACGGCAACAAAAAAACTGATAATCAATACTTCTCATCTCTTTCTCCATTCCTGTACGTCTGTCCCTATCAATCCCTCTCTCTGTCTCTGTAAAAAAAAAAAGTATGTTGTTTAGTTTCCACATTTTTGTGGGTTTGTTTACCTCTTTTTTGCAGTTGAATTCTAGTTTCAAGGCTTTATGATCAGAAAATATGCTTGGTATAATTTCAATCTTTCTAAATTTGTTGATGTCATTTTTGTGGCCCAACATATGGTCAATTCTTAAGAATGTTCCACGTACACTAGAGAAAAATGTATACTCTGACACTTTGGGATAAAATGTCCTGTAGGTATCTATCATATCCAATTGTTCTAGTGTTTCATTTAAGGCCAATATTTCTTTATTGATTTTCTGTTGGATGAATGATCTAGAGCCGTCAGCAGTGTATTGAGGTCTCCAAGTATCATTGTATTTTTGTTGCTTTTTGTTTTTAGGTCAGTCAGTTGCTGTTTTATATATTTTGGTGCTCCTTGGTTTGGTGCATATATATTAAGAAGTGTTATGTCTTCTTGATTAAATGTCCCCTTTATCATTATGAAATGACCATTTTAGTCTCTGATTGCCTTTGCTTTCTTGTAGTCAGCATTGTTAGATATGAGAATTGCTACACCTGTTTTTCTTGGTTATTTGCTTGGAGTATTGTTTTCCAGCCTTTCACTTTGAATTTGTTTTTATCCTTGTAGCTTATATGTCTTTCTTGTAGGCAGCATACAGTCGGATTTTCTTTTTTAATCCATTCTGCTACTCTGAGTTCAATTCATTTACGTTTAGTGTAATTTTTGACATTTGAGGGTTTCCTATTGCCATTTTATATATTGCTTTCTGATAGTTTTGTATCTTGTTTGGTTATTCTCTTTAATTTTTCTATCATTTGTTTTTGTTTGGTTGTAATCCATACTTCTTTTCACTGTTATTTCTTTTTTCAAGCCACGCAATTTTTTTTTCAGGGGTCGTTACCATTAAGTAATGGAAAGCATACATAACATGTTCATCATAGTACCATATCTTATGAGTGCTTCTGCACTCCATCCTCCTTTGCTACTGTTAATCTTTGTCCTCTCCCCTTTTTTGATTCTTTGTCACAGATTAAACTTGTTTTTTATTGCGATCTTGATGGAGCTTTTACTTGTTTTGTTTTGTTCTTTGTGTCTGGTCAGAAAATCCCCTTTAGTATTTACTGAAATGGGGATTTACCAGTGATAAATTTCTCATCTTTTCTGTAGCTAAATGTTTTTATTTCTCCTTCGTATTTGAAGGGTAGCTTTGATGGGTATATTATTCTTGCCTGGAAGTTCCTCTCTTTTAGAACTTTAAATATTGGGTTCTACTCTCTTCTGGCTTATAGAATTTCTCCTAAGAAATCTGTTGATAATCTAATGGGCCTTCCTTTATATGTTGTATTCTTCTTTTCCATGGCTGCCTTGAGAATTTTTTCTTTGTCATTGGTTTGTGCCAATTTCATTATGATGTGCCTTAGAGTAGGTTTGTTAGGGTTAAGATAACTTGGTGTTCTGTTTGCTTCTTGAATTCAAGGCTTTAGTTCTTTTCAAAGGCTTGGGAAGTTCTCATCTATTATTTGTTTGAATATGTTCTCCATTCCATTTTCTCTCTCTTCTCCTTCTAATATATCCATTATTCTTATATTTCTCTTTCTGATAAAGTCAGACAATTCCTGTATGGCTATCTCATTTTTTTTAATTTCGTGAGTCTCTCTTCTCTGTAGTACCTCTAGTTGCCTGTCTTCTATGTCACTAATTCTCTCCTCTATTGGCTAAGCTTGTTACCTTGTTTTTCAGTTCATGAATTGATTTTTTCATCTCTGTTTGATTTGTTTTCATAGTTTCAAGTTTCTTGGTGAAGTATTCTTTCAGTTCATTGAATTGTTTTTTGAGCTCCCTAAATTGCTTTTCTGTGCTTTTTTAATATTCCTGAGTATTTTTAGAACTTCAATTTTAAATTGCCTGTCATTTAACTCCAAGGTTTCTAAGATATTGAAAAATTTTTTGTAGATTTTTCCTCATCTATCTGAGCTACATCATTGTCTTTAGTATTCATGATATTCGATTTCTTTTTCTTTAATGACAATTGAGAGTGATATTGTTAATAACACTAATAAGAGTTGATGAAAAATTTTTTGAGAAAATGCAGTGAAAAACTGAAATTTCTATTATGCTAACTGGAACAAAAATACGTAGAATGGAGGGCCTGGGTTGGGGGGGAAATGACAAAGAGGCAAAAAATGAGGCAAGAACCCTTAAGATGCCACAAGGAAAAAATTTGAATCAAGAATAAAATAATTTGTTTGTAAATGATGGTCAAATGAGAGAAATAGTGTAATAAAAAAAAGAGAAAAAGGAAAGAAATACAGTGAAAAATAAAAATTCTATTGTATTAAGTCGCACAAAAAGTATAGAATGTAGAGCCGGAGTTGGGGGAAATACTAAAGAGATAAAAAGCAAAATAAAAAGCATACAAAATGCCACAAAGAAAAAACTTGAATCCAGAATAAAATAATTTGTTTGTGGGTGAGATTCAAATGAGAGAAAAAGTGAAATAGAAAAGATGAAAGAAAAAGAGAGAGAAAAATAAATGAGTTAAGTTGTTTTGGAGTGTAACACTCAAGAGAAAAAAGAAAGAATGGAAAATGTAACACCTATGGGTAATAACATTCAAAATGAAAAGAAAAGAATAAAAACAAAAAGAGGTAAAATGACCAAGGTGGAAGGAAAAAATAAAAGATAAAAAATACAAGAAAAAATGGAAAAAGTTATAAAGACTATGGATTTTCCCTGGTTTTGAGAAGTTATCTTCTTTCTTTTTCTTTCTTATCTCTTTTTGGCTGGTGGCATTGTACCCTAGGTTCTGCCCCTGTGGCACTATTAGGCAGAGATTTGCTGTTGTGTCACTATGGTGATGACATAAACTAGGCCTCAGTCCTGTTGGTAGGCAGAGCTTGTTAGTGTTTGCAGGCTCCGACAATGGGAGCCTCTCTTCAAATCTCTCCTTCCTGAGCCAGGAGCCTGGGGACCCAGCTGTGAAGTTGCCCCAACCACTGCCTGGAGAGCAAGAGCCTCTAAGAGCTGCCAAATCCCCTCTCTATCCTTATTCAATGCAGGGTTCTGGGTAAGGCTTTGTCAGCCAGAGCTGCCAGAGTAATCAGGCAGGGTTGGGAGCCGATTACCTTTCAGGTGTCTTTCTATGAGCCTCCGGGCATGTCTAGTATGCCTCAGCACTCCGCAGGTCTGCCCTCCAGAGGCTGTGTGCAAGCTGCCTGAATGCCCTTCACCCCACCACTTCCATAGTTCTCTTCCCCAGGAGTGTGCTTTGTTAGCCTGTATGGCTGGTGGAGTTGCCACGTCCAGACAGGTCCAGGTGTAGGGAAGCCGGCTTTCATGCACTTCCCGTGCACTGTTGTTTGGGAAGCCGGGATTATTCAGAAACTCTGGTAACAGCCCACACAGAGGGTCACTAGTGACAGTCTCTGATCCAGCCTGTCCGTCCGTGAACACGGGCACCCACAACTGCTAGCACAGCTCTGTCAGGGTCAGCCGTTGGTGTAAGCTCTGCATGGGCTGAGCTGCGGGCACACTCTCTCCTTGGCTTGAACGTCTCTACCCTCGCCCAGCTTTTTCCGCGCCTCCAGCCCTCTCTTTCTCTCAGTTACAAGTGAAAACAGCTTTAGCTCAGATCAGTGAGGAAAGCAGAATACTCCGTTCTCCATCTTATTTCTTTCAGAGTGGATTTTATATTCAGCCACCTTTTTGCCCAATTGTACCTTTGATGTATGTGTATTTCTGATGCTCCTGAGATTGTTTTTCTGTCTCTAGTTGTTGATTTTGTTGAAATTTCAGGGAGAGGTATTGAGAGCTATCCTCATGACACCATTTCTCTGACATCACTCCAATATTTACTTTTTTAACTTTACTTTAGTCATACATCTGCTCACAAAAATTAGCAGATCAGGGAACATGCAGAGACTCCAGTACGTTTAGCCTTTTGTAAAGTACATTTTCACCAGTGAACTAAAAGTTGATTTTGCATCTCATTTGCATATTAAACAATTTTCTTTGACTTGTCATTTGCTTTTCTGATGTTCTTGTTTAATAAAAAAAAATCAAATGCTTCTTTTTTTTTATCACTTCATATTCATTTTGAAATATCCCAAGAGTGATGTCAGGAAATGGCGCCATGAGGAGGGCTACTGATAACTCTCCCTGAAATTTCAACAAATTCAACAACTAGAGACAGAAAATAAATCCCAGGAGCATCTGAAATACACATAAATTAAACAAAGGTACGATTGGGCAAAAAAGTGGCTGAAAACTCTCTCTGAAGGAATTAGGATGGAGAACAGAGTATTCTGCCTTCCTCAATGATCCGAGGAAACATTTTTTCACTTGGAACTGAGAGGAAGGAAGGGCTAGGAAACATTCAAGCTGAGGAGAGTGTGTGCCCGTGGCTCAGCCTACATGGAGCTAACACCAGCAGCAAACCCCGGCAGAGGTGGGTGAGTGGCTTGCCTGTGGAGTGGGTTTTATTTACCCCTGGTCTCTGGATCAGTGAGCGTGGGCAGTGTATGAGTAGTTTCTCCTAGTGCCTCGGGTGTAAGTGCCTGTGTTCCCGGAAAGAGGAGCTGGGTTGGAAGTGTCAGCAGTGGCCTTCTGTGTGTGCTGCAGTCAGAGCCTCTGTATAATTCCTGCTCCCTGAACAACAGCATGCAGGGAGTACATGAAAGCTGGCTTCACTACACTCAGACCTCTCTGGGCGGGGCACCTCCCCCAGCCATACAGGCTAACAAAAAAACTACAGAAGAGCTGGGGGAAGGATGCACAGGTGTGCAGACAGCCTCTGGAGAGCAGACCCACAGATCGCTGAAAAGAACCTATCCCGCAGTCTGTTTATTGCCCAGCTGGCTTACGCTGACAGCAGCTCTGGCTGACAAGGTCATCTTTCCCAGGTCTATGAATTAAGAGAACCCAGAGAAGGGACTTGATAGTTCTTAGGACCTCTTGCTTAGCAGGCAGTGGCTGGGGCAACTTCCTTCCAGCTGAAACAAGGTAAAAAACACATTCCTATGGAACAGACCTCAGAGAACACTATAGAAGTTGGGCTGTAGGCTTCCCAACAAGGGAGAAGCCTGTGAAGAGCAGACCCACAAACTGCTAAGGCAGATTTAACTAGACATACCCGGGGAATCTTAGAAAGGAGCCTGACCAGAAGTCAGCTCACTCCCCTGCCTGCTTAAGCTGGTGGCTCTGGTCAGCAGAGCTTTTATACCCAGGGCTGTGCTTTAAAAGGACCTGGAAAAGGGACTTGGCAGCTTTTAAGACCTCTTGTTCTGCCTGACCTGTGGTGGCGCAGTGGATAAAGCATCAAACTGGAACACTGAAGTCCCCGGTTGAAAACTCTGGGCTTGCCCGGTCAAGGTACATATGGGGGTTGATGCTTCCTGCTCCTCCCCTACTTCTGTCTCTCTGTCTCTCTCTTCTCTAAAATGAATAAATAAATAAAGAAAATTTAAAAAAGACAAACGACCTCTTGTTCTGCAGGCAGTGACTGGGTCATCTTCCTGCCAGCCAATACAAGTTACAAAGTGCAAAAAGCCTGAGGAGAGTAGTCCTGTGAAGCGCTGAGGCATACTAGACATACCTGGAGGCTCAAAGAAAGACACCTGAGGAGCAGCAATGGGCTCCCAGCTCTGCCTGATTATGCTGGCAGTTCAGGCTGGCAAGGCCTTACCCAGAACCCTGAGTTGAGTGGGGATTGAGGGGTTTTTTGGCAGCTCTTAGAGCCTCTTTCTCTCCAGGCAGTGGCAGTGGCAACTTCACAGCTGGGTCCCAGGCTGCTGGTTCCGGAAGGAGAGACTGGGGGAGAGGCTCCGGGAAAATGGACTCTCCCATTGTCAGAGCCTGCAAACCCTAACAAGTCCCACCTACCAATGAGACTGGGGTCTAGTTTATGTCATCGCCATAGCAACACATCAACAGCAAATCTCTACCTAAGAGTGCCACAGGGGAAAAACCTGGGGTACAATGCCACTGGCCAAAAAAAGAGAGAAAGAAGAAAAAGAAAGATTACCTCTCAAAAGCAGAAAAAATCCACAGTATAACTTTTTCCATTTTTTTCTTTTTGTATCTTTTTTTTCTTCTACCTTGGGCCTTTTATCTTCTTCCCATTTTATTCTTGTTTCTTTTTATTTCATTTTGAACTTCATTACTCATAAGTGTTACATTTTCCATTCTTTTTCTCTATGAGGGTTACATTCCAAAAACCTTAACTCTCCCCCCCTTTTTATTCTTTTTTTTCTCCCTCTCTTTTGGTTTCTTCTTTTCTCTTTCACTTTTTCTCTCATTTGATCATCACTCACAAACAAATTATTTTATTTTGGATTCAAATATTTTCTTTGTGGCATTTTGTGTGCTTCTTACTTTGCTGTTTATCTCATTAGCATCCCCCCCTACTTTGGCTCTCCATTCTATGTAGTTTTTGTTCCACTTAATATAATAGAAATCGCAACTTTCACTGTATTTATTTTTTATTTTTCTTTTATTATCTTCTTTTCTCTTTCACTATATCTCTCATTTGAGCGTCATTTACAAATTATTTTATTCTTGAACCAAATTCTTTCCTTGTAGCATTTTGTGGATTCTTTCCTCATTTTTTGCCTCTTTGTCACTTCTCCCCAACTAAGGCCATCTGTTCTATGTAGTTTTTGTTCCATTTAGCACAATATAATTTTCAGTTTTTCACTGTATATTCTCATAAAAAATTTATTTTATTTTTTACTTTTTTATATTTTACCTTTACTTTTTTATTCTTTATCAACTCTTATTAATGTTATTAACAATACCACTCTTAAATGCCATTAAGGAAAAAGAAATTGAATACAAAAGACAGATGTAGCTCAGATAGATGAGGAAAAATCTATAGAAGAAAATTTGAATAGCTTAGAAACCTTAAAGTTAAATGACAGAAAATTTAAAATTAAAATCATAAAAATACTCAGGGATATACAAGAAAGCACAGAAAAACAATTTAGGAAGCTCAATAAACAATTCAACTAACAGAAAGAATACTTCACCAAAAAACTTGAAACTATGAAAACAAATCAAACAGAGATAAAAAACTCAATTTATGAACTGAAAAATGAGGTAACAAGCTTAGCCAATAGAACAGGCCAGATAGAGGAGAGAATTAGTGACATAGAAGACAGGCAACTAGAGGTACTACAGAGAAGAGAGATACTCACAAATTACAAAAAATGAGAAATCCCTACAGGAATTGTCTGACTCCATCAAAAAAAGCAACATAAGAATAATGGGTATATCAGAAAGAGAGCAGAAAAAAGATGAAATGGAGAACATATTCAAACAAATAATGGACGAGAACTTCCCAAGCCTGTGAAAAGAACTAAAGCCTGAATTCAAGAAGTAATCAGAACACCAAGTTATCTTAACCCTAACAAACCTACTCTAAGGCACATCATAATGAAATTGGCACAAACCAATGACAAAGAAAAAATTCTCAAGGCAGCCATGGAAAAGAAGAATACAACATATAAAGGAATGCCCATTAGATTGTCAACAGATTTCTCAGCAGAAACTCTACAAGGTAGAAGAGAGTGGACCCCAATATTTAAAATTCTGAAAGAGAGGAACTTCCAGCCAAGAATATTATACCCATCAAATTATCCTTAAAATATGAAGGAGAAATAAAACATTCACAGATACAGAAAAGATGAGGGAGTTTATCACCAGAAAACCTCCACTTCAGGAAATACTAAAGGTTTTTTTTTTGACCAGACACAAAGAACTAAACAAAACTACAAGTAAAAGCTTCATCAATAACACAATAAAATCAAATTTAATTTGTGACAACAAAAACAAAAAAAGGGGAGAGGACAAAGATTAACAGTAGCAAAGGAGGATGAAGTACAGGAGCACTTATCAGATAATGTACTACAATGAACATGATAGATACCCTTTCTATGATTAATGATAACCACCCCCCAGAAAACCACCACAGAAGCACATGCCTTGAAAAAAGAAGTAACAGCGAAAAGAAGTATGGACTACAACCAAACAGAAACAAATGATAGAAAAACAAAAGAGAAGAATCAAACAAGATACAAAACTATCAGAAAGCAATATATAAAATGGCAATAGGAAACCCTCAAATGTCAATAATTACATAAATGTAAATGGATTGAACTCACCATAAGAAAAGACATAGAGTAGCAGAATGGATTAAAAAAGAAAATCCAACTGTATGCTGACTACAAGAAACACATCTAAGCTACAAGAATAAAAAAGAAATTCAAAGTTAAAGGCTGGAAAACCATACCCCAAACAAATAATTTCTAAAAAAAAGCAGGTGTGGCAATACTCATATCTAACAATACTGACTACAAGACAGAAAGGTAATCAGAGACTAAAATGGTCATTTCATAATGATAAAGAGGACATTTAATCAAGAAGACATAACACTTAATATATATGCACCAAACCAAGGAGCACCAAAATATATAAGACAGCTACTGACTGACCTAAAAACAAAAAGTGACAAAAATACATTCAGACTTGGAGACTTCAATACACTGCTGATGGCTCTAGATTGTTCATCCAAACAGAAAATCAATAAAGAAATATTGGCCTTAAATGAAACACTAGAACAATTGGATATGATAGAAACAGGACATTTTATCCCAAAGTACCAGAGTATACATTATTCTCTAGTATACATGGAACATTCTCAAGAATTGATCATATGTTGGGCCACAAAAATAACATCAACAAATTCAGAAAGATTGATATCATACCAAGCATATTTTCTGATCATAAAGCCTTGAAACTAGAATTCAACTGCAAAAAAGAGGTAAACAAACCAAAAAATGGGGAAACTAAACAACATCCTTTTAAAAAATGAGTGGAGCCTTTTCAAAGAAGAAATAAAAGCAGAGATCAAAAATTACATTCAGACAAATGAAAATAACAATATGACATGTCAGAATCTCTGGGATGCAGCAAAAGCAGTAATAAGAGGGATGTTCATATCACTATAGGCCTATATGAACAAACAAGAGAGAGCCCAAGTAAACCACTTAACTTCACATCTTAAGAAACTAGAAAAAGAAGAACAAAGGCAATCCAAAACCAGCAGAACAAAGGAAATAATAAAAGTCAGAGAAGTAATAAATAAAATAGAGAACAGAAAATCTATAGAAAATATTAATAAAACAAAGAGCTGGTTCTTGAAAAGATCAACAAAATTGACAAACCCTTGGCAAGACTCACTATGAAAAAAAGGACTCAAATAAAATTCAAAATGAAAGAGGAGAAATCACCACAGATATCATAGATATACAAAGAATTATTGTAGAATACTATGAAAAACTATATACCACCAACTTTAACAATCTAGAAGAAATGGATAAATTTATAGAACAATACAATCTTCCTAGATTGAGTCATGATGAAGTAGAAAGCCTAAATAGACCCATAAGCAGAGAGGAAATATAAACAACTATTAAAACCTTCCCCAAAAATAAAAGTACAGGGCCACATGGCTATACAAGTGAATTCTATCAAACATTCAAAGAAGACTAGGTTCCTATTCTACTCACTCTTCCAAAAACACTGAAGAAGCAATACTGCCAAACAAATTTTATGAGGCCAACATAACCCTCATACTGAAACCTGGCAAGGACAACTCACACAAAAAAACCTACAGACCAATATCAGTAATGAATACAGATGCTAAAATACAAAACAAAATACTAGCAAATTGGATACAACAACACATTAAAAAATAATACATCATAATCAAGTAGGATTCATCCCAGAATCACAAGGATGGTTCAACATATGTTAAACGGTTAACGTAATACACCATATCATCAAAACAAAGAACAAAAGCCATATGATCTAATCAATAGATGCAGAAAAGGCATTTGATAAAATACAACATCATTTTATGTTTAAAACACTTAACAAAATGGTTGTAGAAGGAAAATATCTCAACATAATAAAGGCCATTTATGATAAATCATCAGCTAACATCATATTAAATGGCATAAAACTGAGAACTTTTCCCCTAAAATCAGGAACAAAACAAGGTTGCTGCTCTCTCCACTATTATTAAATGTAGTGCTGGAAGTTCTAGCCAGAGCAATCAGATAAGAGAAAGAAATAAAAGGCATTCATATTGGAAAAGATGAAGTAAAGGTTTCATTATTTGCAGATGATATAATCCTGTACATCGAAAACCCCAAAGACTCCACAAAAAGACTATTAGAATAAACCAATACAGCAATGTTGCAGGATACAAAATTAATACACAAAAGTCCATTGCTTTCCTGTATACCAACAATGAAACATCAGAAAATGAACTCAAAATAATAATCCACTTTATGTTTGCAACAAAAATAATGAAATACCTAAGAATAAACATAAAATATGTAAAGGACCTATGTAATGTAAACTACAAAGCATTGTTAAGGGAAATCAAAAAAGATACAATGAAATGGAAAATATTCCTTGCTCCTGGATAGAAAGAATAAATATAGTCAAAATGACTATATTACCCAACGCGATATACAAATTAAGTGCAATTCCCATCAAAATTCTAATGTCATTTTCAAAAGAAATGAAACAAAAAATCATCAGATTTATATGGAAGTATAAAAAATCCCGAACAGCCAAAGCAATCCTAAGGAAAAAGAATGAAGCCAGGGGCATTATAATACCTCACTTCAAATTATATTATAGAGCCACGACAATCAAAACAGCGTGGTTTTGCAGAAATATAGACACTCAGACCAATGGAATAGAATAGAAAGCCCAGAAACAAAACCATATATATATATATATATATATATATATATATATATATATATATATATATATATATATATGTATATATATATATATATATATATATATATATATATTCAAATAATTTTTGATAAAGGGGCCAACAACATAAAATGGAGAAAAAGTCTCTTCAACAAATGAGGCTGGGAAAACTGGAAAGCCACATGCAAAAGAATGAAACTGAACCACAGTTTGTCTTGTTGTACAAAAATTAATTCAAAATGGATCAAAGACCTAACTATAAGACCTGAAACAATAAATTACATAGAAGAGAACATAGGTACTAAACTTATGGACCTTGGTTACAAAGAGCACTTTATGAATTTGACTCCAAAGGCAAGGCAAGTGAAGGAAAAGATAAATTAATGGGACTACATCAGACTAAGAAGCTTTTGCTCAACAAAAGAAACTGACAGCAAAACAAACAGACAGCCAACTAAATGAGAGATGATATTTTCAAACAAGGTCTCAGATAAGGGCTAATATCCAAAATATACAAAGAACTCATAAAACTCAACAAAAAAACAAACAAACAAGGCCCATCCCAAGATGGCGGAGATCCCCCTGTACTTTGTGGACTTGCAGGATGACTTAGATGATTGGGAAGCAAGATGGCGACAGAGTAGGCGAACGTACCAACTTCCAACTCCCAGAAGCAAAGTGGATTATAACTCAATTTTAAGAACCATCATCTCGATAAACCAACTATGAACTAAATTAAGTGGACTCTTCAACCAAGGAACACAGAAGAAGCCACATCGAGACTGGTAGGAATAGCGAAAACGCGAAGAGGGCTGCCCAGCTCCCCGGAGCAAACGGCAGCCCGGAGAGACCCGCGGGGCGGGAGGAAAGTTTGGCGGAGAGGGAGAGACCGGGGTCACAGGAACCAAGCCCCAGCCTGCAGTCCCAGAGCCTAGAAGAGGCGTTTGGACAGTTTTGAGCTGTGAAACAAGTGAGGGTGCTCCCAGGCCTACAGTGTGGAGTATTAGGTCCCTTCCTACTCTGCTGAGGGCTGCTTAAGGGTTTGGGGCGACAGGACGCTGAAACGCGGTTCTGTCGGCGTGGGCAGAGGCCAAGCCGGAGGGAGCTCGGTCTAGCCCAGACGGTCGGAGGGGACGCGCGAAAGCGGTCCAGAAACTGCGGGCACGCCTTTAATCCCACTTAAAGGGACAAAGCGGGAGGCCAGGAACGGGCAGAAATCTGCTCTATGACCCTGCTCAAGCCGGCCCTGACCGCAGGGACCAGGCTAGGACCAGGGACGGGCAGGGGCTCGCGGCTGAGCTCACGCTACCAGCCCCCCGCCAGGCCGGAGAAACCGCGGTTGGCCAGCATACGTGCGCGAGCGGGCTCCGAGCGCGGGAACGGGCTAGACCCCGAGACAAGTGGAAGCTCGCAGCTGAGCTCACGCTACAATCCCCGCCCGGCCGAAGAAACTGCGGATTGCATTCATACGTGCACGAGCGGACTCCGAACGCCGGGGCGGGGTAGAGTCCGGGACAAGCGGAAGTACGCAGCTAAGCAGAAGCCAGCAAACACGCCCGGCCCAATAAACCTGGGTTTCCGACCCTGCGCAGAAGGGCCCTGGCCTCGAGGGCGGGGCTAAATCTCCAGACAGACAAACGCTCACAGCTGAGAGCACGTCAAAAGCTCCGCCCAACATGCGAAATTGTGGCGAGCAGACTCTGACTGAGGGTTCTGGGCGGTAGTCCGGAAATAGGCCGGGTCCGCAGATGAGCAAAGGTGCTCACATCTACCCTTGGTGCTAAGACTTGTGGCTTCAGTGACAGCCCCTCCCACGGAGGAGAGGCAGTAATCACAGCAAAAGCCACAGTGGGCCAGCGCTGGCAACGCTCATACCCAACCACCCTAGGCACTGGCAGAGGGGGTGGGGGGCCTGCAGAGAGACCACACCTAGAGAACACAAAGCCAACACCTATTAGACTCCAGTGGCCACAACTTGCTTATACACAGAAAAAATGGGCAGGCAGAGGAATGCAAACCAAATGAATCAAGAGAAATCCCCAGAGAAGGACCTGAATGAACCAGATATAACCAAATTAACATAAGCAGAATTTAGAATAATGATAGTTAGGATGTTCAAAGACATTAGAACAACAATGAATAGTCATTATGAACACCTAAATAAAGAGATAACAAGTATAAAAAACGAAATTGAAATAATAAAAAAGAATCAGACAGAAATGACAAACACAGTATCAGAACTGAAGAACACAATGGAAGGAATTAAAAACAGGATGAATCACGCTGAGGATCGAATAAGCAAGTTAGCGGACACAATAAACATAGGCACAGAAGCAGAGAAGAAAAAGGAAAAGAGACTTAAAAAATGTGAGGAAACTCTAAGGGAGCTTTGTGACAACATGAAGAGAAACAACATTTGCATCATAGGGGTTCCTGAAGAAGAGGAGAGAGGACAGGAAATGGAAACTTTGTTCAATCAAATCATAGCAGAAAACTTCCCTAAATTAAGGCTGGGAAACACTCCAAACGTTCAAGAAGCACACAGAACTCCATTAAAGAGAAACCCAAAAAGATCTACACCAAGACACATCATAGTTAAAATACCAAAGCTAATGGATAAAGAAAAAATTTTAAAAGCTACTAGAGAAAAAAAAGGCTATCACCTACAAAGGAGCCCCCATAAAAATGACATCAAACTTCTCAACAGAAACACTTGAGTCCAGAAGGGAATGGCAAGATATAATCAAAGTAATGCAGAACAAGAACCTACAACCAAGACTACTTTATCCAGCAAGGCTAACGTTTAAAATTGAAGGAGAAATACAGAGCTTCCCAGAAAAAGAAAGCCTGAAGGAATTCATAAAAACCAAACCAATTCTGCAAGAGATACTAAGGGGCCTCTTGTGAACAGTTTAAAGGGAGGAATAAATAGAGCAAAAGAAGAATACAGCTTTAAAGAATAAAATGGCAATAAACAACTACATATCAATAATAACCTTAAATGTAAATAAATTAAATGATCCAATCAAAAGACATAGGATAGCTGCATGGATAAAGAAACAGGACCCATACATATGCTGTCTACAAGAGACACACCTTAAAACAAAAGATGCTCATAGTCTGAAGGTAAAAGGATGGAAAAATATATTTCATGCAAATGGAAATGAAAAAAAAGCAGGGGTAGCAATACTTATATCAGACAAAATGGACTTTAAAATAAAGGCTGTAGTAAGAGATAAAGAAGGACACTACATAATGATAAAGGGAACAATTCAACAGGAAGATATAACTATTGTAAATATCTATGCACCAAATATAGGAGCCCCAACATACATAAAGCAGACTTTGATGGATATAAAGGGCGAGATTAACAGCAATACTATAATAGTAGGGGATTTCAATACGCCTCTAACAACACTGGATAGATCCTCAAGAAAGAAAATTAATAAAGAAACAGCAGACTTAAAGGAGACACTAGATCAACTTGATTTAATAGATATCTTCAGAACTTTTCACCCTAAAGCAGTAGAATATACATTCTTCTCAAGCGCTCATGGTACGTTTTCTAGGATAGACTACATGTTAGGACACAAAAATGGTCTCAATAAATTTAAGAAGATTGAAATCATATCAAGCATTTTCTCTGATCACAATGCCATGAAACTAGAAATAAACCACAAAAGAAAAAATGAAAAATACTCAAACACTTGGAAACTAAATAGTATGTTATTAAATAATGAATGGATTAACAATGAGATCAAAGAAGAAATAAAAGAGTTTCTAGAAACAAATGATAATGAGCATACATCAACTCAAAATTTATGGGACACAGCAAAAGCAGTTCTGAGAGGGAAGTTTATTGCACTACAGGCATATCATAAGAAGCTAGAAAAAGCTCAAATAAGCAACCTGACCGTGCATCTAAAAGAACTAGAAAACAACAACAAATAAAACCCAAGACAAGTAGAAGGAAGGAAATAATAAAGATCAGAGCAGAAAGAAATGACATAGAGGCGAAGGAAACAATACAGAGGATCAATGAAACCAGGAGCTGTTTCTTTGAAAAGGTAAACAAGATTGATGAACCTTTAACTAGACTCACCAAGAAAAAAAGAGAGAGGACTCAAATAAATAAAATTAGAAAAGACAGTGGAGAAATAACAACTGACACAACAGAAATACAAAGCATTGTAAGAAAATACTATGAAGAACTCTATGCCAAAAAATTAGATAATCTTGGTGAAATGGACAAATTTCTTCAATCATATAACCTTCCGAAAATCAATCTGGAAGAATCAGAACACCTAAACAGACCAATTACAACAAATGAGATAGAAACAGTTATCAAAAAACTCCCCAAAAAGAAAAGTCCCGGGCCTGATGGCTTCACAAGTGAATTCTATCAAAAATTCAAAGAAGAACTAACTCTTATCCTCCTCAAGCTATTTCAAAAAATTCAAGAGGAAGGAAGACTTCCAAACTCCTTTTACGAGGCGATCATAATTCTGATCCCAAAACCGGGCAAAGACAACACAAAGAAAGAAAATTATAGGCCTATATCCCTGATGAATTTAGACGCTAAAATTCTCAACAAAATATTAGCCAACCGGATCCAGCAATATATGAAAAAAATCATACACCACGATCTAGTGGGATTTATTCTGGAGAGGCAAGGCTGGTTCAATATTCACAAATCAATCAATGTGATTCATCACATAAACAAAAGGAAGGACAAAAATCACATGAAAATTTCAATAGATGCAGAAAAGGCATTTGATAAAATCCAGCACCCATTCATGCTCAAAACTCTCAGTAAAGTGGGAATACAGGGATCATTCCTTAACATGATAAAGGCCATCTACGATAAACCGACAGCAAACATCATACTAAATGGACAAAGATTAAAAGCAATCTCCTTAAAATCAGGAACCAGGCAGGGTTGCCCCCTTTCACCACTCTTATTCAACATATTTCTGGATTCCTAGCTACAGCAATCAGACAAGAAGAAGAAATAAAAGGCATACAAATTGGAAAAGAAGAAGTAAAACTGTCACTATTTGCAGATGATACGATATTGTATATTGAAAATCCTAAAGTCTCAGTCAAAAAACTACTGGACCTTATAAATGAATTCAGCAAGGTGGCAGGATATAAAATTAATACTCAGAAATCAGAGGCATTTCTATATACCAACAATGAAATATCAGCAAAAGAAATTAAGGAAACAATCCCCTTCACTATTGCAGCCAAAAAAATAAAGTACCTAGGAGTAAATTTAACCAAGGAGGTTAAGGACTTGTACTCGGAAAATTATAGAACATTGATAAAAGAAATCAAGGAAGATACCAACAAGTGGAAGCATATACCGTGCTCATGGCTAGGAAGAATAAACATCATTAAAATGTCTATATTACCCAAAGCAATTTATAAATTCAACGCAATACCAATTAAAATACCAATGACATACTTCAAAGATATAGAACACATATTCCAAAAATTTATATGGAACCAAAAAAGAACACGAATAGCCTCAGCAATCTTAAAAAGAAAAAATAAAGCAGGAGGTATCACTCTTCTGGATATTAAGGTTTACTACAAGGCCATTATACTCAAGATAGCCTGGTATTGGCATAAAAACAGGCACATAGATCAATGGAACAGAACAGAGGACCCAGAAATAAACCCACAGCTTTATGGACAACTGATATTTGACAAAGGAGTAAAGAACATACAATGGAGTAAAGGCAGCCTCTTTAACAAATGGTGTTGGGAAAATTGGACATCTACCTGCAAAAAAATGAAACTAGACCATCAACTTACACCATTCACAAAAACAAACTCAAAATGGATAAAAGACTTAAATGTAAGCCGTGAAACCATAAGCATCTTAGAAGAAAATGTAGGCAGCAGGCTCTCCGACATCTGTAGCAGCAGTATATTTGCCGATTTATATCCACGGTCAACTGAAATAAAAGGCAAGATAAACAAATGGGACTATATCAAACTAAAAAGTTTTTGCACAGCTATAGACAATAGGAACAGAATAAAAAGACAAACCACACAATGGGAGAACATATTCGACAGCACATCTGATAAGGGGTTAATAGCTAAAATTTATAACGACCTTATAAAACTCAACACCAGGAAGACATACAACCCAATGAAAAAGTGGGCAAAAGAAATGAATAGAAATTTCTCCAAAGAGGACATACAGATGGCCAATAGGCATATGAAAAAATGCTCAACATCACTAATCATTAGAGAAATGCAAATTAAAACCACAATGAGATATCACTTCACACCAGTCAGAATGGCACTCATCAGCAAAACAACACAGAATAAGTGCTTTCGAGGATGTGGAGAAAAGGGAACCCTTCTGCATTGCTGGTGGGAATGCAGACTGGTGCAGCCACTGTGGAAAACAGTTTAGAGATTCCTCAGAAAATTAAAAATCGAACTGCCTTTTGACCCAGCTATCCCACTTTTAGGAATATACCCTAAGAACAACATAGCACTGTTCGAAAAGAAGAAATGCGCCCCCATGTTCGTGGCAGCATTATTCACAATAGCGAAGATCTGGAACCAGCCCAAGTGTCCCTCAGAAGACGAGTGGATTAAAAAGCAATGGTACATATATACTATGGAATACTACTCAGCCATAAGAAACGATGACATCGGATCATTTATAACAAAATGGATGTACCTTGATAACATTATACAGAGTGAAATAAGTAAATCAGAAAAAAAGAAAAACTGAGAACAGCATGATTCCATACATAGGTGGGACATAAAAGTGAGAATATGAGACATGGACAAGAGAGTGGTGGTTATGGGATGGGGGGAGGGAGGGAAGAGTGGGATAGGGAGGAGAGGAGGGACACAGGGAAAACCAGATGGAAGGTGACAGAGGACAATTTGACTTTTGGTGATGGGTATGCAACACAATTGAATGATAAGATAACCTGGAGATGTTTTCATTGTACATATGTACCCTGATTTATTGGTTTCACCCCATTAGAATTAATAATAATAAAATATATATATAAAAAATAAATGAAATATCACAAAAAAAAACAACAGCAATAAACAATATAATAAATAATGGGAAGAGGACATCAACAGACACTTCTCCCAGGAAAAAATACAAATGACCAACAGATATATGAGAATATGCTCATCTTCATTAGCTATTAGAGAAATGCAAATCAAAACTACAATGAGATACCACCTCACACCTGTTAGATTAGCTATTATCAACAAGACAGGTAATAACAAATATTGGAGAGGCTGTGGAGAAAAAGGAACCCCATCCACTATTGGTGGGAATGTAAAGTAGTATAACCATTATGGAAGAAAGTATGGTGGTTCCTCAAAAAATTAAAAATAGAACTACCATATGACCCAGAAATCCCTCTACTGGGTATATATCCCCCAAACTCATAAACATTGCTATGTAAAGACACATGCAGCCCCATGTTCATTGCAGCATTGTTCACATTGGCCAAGATTGGAAACAACCAAAAAGCCCTTCTATAGATGACTGGATAAAGAAGAAGTGGTACATATATACTATGGAATACTACTCAGCCATAAGAAATGATGACATGGGATCATTTACAACAACACGGATGGACCTTGATAACATTATACTGAGTGAAATAAGTAAATCAGAAAAAACTAAGAACTATATGATTCCATATATATAAGTGGGAGATAAAAAAGAGACTCAGAGACAGGAACATTACGGGGTGTGGCAGAGGGGAAAGGGGAGGAAGGAGAGGGAGGGAGTTGGGCGAAGGGCACAAAGAAAACCAGATAGAAGGTGACGAAAGACAATTTGACTTTCGGTGATGGGTATGCAACATAATCAAATGTCAAAATAACCTGGGGATGTTTTCTCTGAACATATGTACCTTGATTTATCAATGTCACCTCATAAAAATTAATTAAAAATAAGAAAGAAATATCCCCTAACTTTTGTGAGCAGTATATTTTAAAAACTTTATTTTTTGGTTGACCAGGTGGTTGCGCAGCGGATAGAGCGTCGGACTGGGATGCAGAAGACCTAGGTTCGAGACACCGAGCTCGCCAGCTTGAGTGCGGGCCCATCTGGCTTGAGCAAAAAAGCTTGTCATCTTGGACCCAAGGTCGCTGGCTCCAGCAAGGGGTTGCTCGGTCTGCTGAAGGCCATGGTCAAGGCACATGTGAGAAAGCAATCAATGAACAACTAACGTGTTGCGAAGGCAATGAAAAACTAATGATTGATGCTTCTCACCTCTCTCTGTTCCTGTCTGTCTATCCCTCTCTCTGACTCTCTATCCTTGTAAAAATAAAACACTTTATTTTTTAAAAACATATAACTCTTTAACCTAAGTTGAATTTTGCCATGCTGTAGGGGGTGGGTGGGGAGAGAGCACCATGACTTTTACCTTGAAGTTAGGAGTCCTAATGTTACCAAGAAAGTCCAAGGTTGTTGCTGCATACCTACTTGTCAGGTTTGACTGGAAACCTGTGGCCATTCTACCTGAAGTTTAGGGCTCATGTTGATTGGAGTTAGCAGGCCCAAGGGGAGGGATAAAAGGACAGCTGGTTGAATCACAGGGGAGACACTGTTTATGGAAAAATTGGACCCAAGCTGTGAGAGAATGCCTGCCAGAACACATGGGTGGGACCTCTGCGTCGTCGCTGCCTTCTCCCTGTGGGCCACGGTCTTATCAGTGACGGAGACAGGTGGCCAAGAAATAGGAGTCCGCTCAGAGCTTCTGGAGGTTCTAAGACGGTTAGGTTCTCATGCCCACCCCAGTGCGCAGGGCGGGCGGTACTCTCCGCCTTCACATTGTTCTCCTGCCTCATCTCAACCAGCCAAGTAACTCCTTCCATCCCCACTATTTATGCCTGTTTTCCATATATATATCTTTCATTTTTCTTCTCCATCTTAAATCTTTTCTCTCTCTTTTATTTTCATTTTGCTTATTTAATGCCTACTCTCTCATTTTTCTCCGTTACCTATTTTTTTAAAGTCAAAACTCAAAGAATACTGAGAATTTTCTTCCCACTTTAAACCAACCATATATTTTACTTTAGAAATCATTATGTATTTTCCATTTTTATTGTGTGCGTGTGCTCATGTACACATGTGCAAAGTCAGGTTTCAGAGAAAGTAGGTAGAAACGCTTGAAGGACAGATGAGTGAGGAGATACCTAGGGCCTCTTTCAGATCTTTGACCCAGGCTGTGTGAGAATTCCAGGGCAGAAACAGGATACTACAGAGGCAGGCTTCGTGTGTTTGGAGAAGAGGGGCTTTATTCCGCTTTTGTTGTTGTCCTGACCACTTTGTGTCGTAATTTTTGAGTTTCTGTGGCTGACTATCATGCTAAACTGAGTAGTCATACAAAGACATCAAGTAAGGTCTAATCTGAATGAACCTGATACTGAGGTGGAGATTGGGATTTAGAAGGAAAGAAGAGTTTTGGGAAAGTGCTCTGCTGAAATTGGGCTTGGAAAATAGAACTGAGACCAGGTCAAAGCCTGAGTACATGTGGGTATGTGCTAAGTTAACGGGATAACATGGAGCTATGCAAATATTAAAGTTGCTTATAGATTGTACCCCAAGCTTGCTTTGGATTGTAGAAAAATTTTTTTCCACTTCAAACGGCCATCTGACCTTGTTATATTAGAGTGGGCAAGATATGAAGTGCATGGAGGGGGTCCTCAGCTCATGGTGTCTCTTTGAAGAGGAAATGCTCTCAGATTTTTTTACAATTGGTAGCAGAATGCTACCCTAGCACCTGAAGCCTGCTGTCCAAGGGCTTGCTAGAATTCCCTGAGAAGTTCTCAGTGAAGTTCCCTTCCCTTCCCTTCAATAAGTCCACATTGAATCAGAACTGTCCTTTTTCAGAAGCTTTGCACAATATAATTAACTGGCCTCTCTGCCCAGCTTTCTTCATCTTTTCCAGTTTTTTTTACTTCAGCCAATAGTCAACTCAGGACCTTAAAGCAAAAATAATGGAAGTGTTCTAGAACCTAGAAGGGTTAAAGAGGAAGATTGTGCAAGGACAGAAAAGTGAACAGGAGGAGGAGGAGATGAATGAGACTCGTGCAAAGACTGAATTCCTCTGAGAGCCACAGCCAAGTCCAGGGGAAGGACTTCAAGAGTAGGAAGGGGACATTTCCGGGGCTGAGCTGAGGCACAGTTTGACTAAGCAGTGAAGCCACCAAGGATGTTTGGAGAGCCAATGTGGCTCAGCTGTGGAACAGCTGATAGCTAATCATACGCAAACAAGCCTAATTTTACCAGGTGTGACTGCAGATAAAAGCAGTCAACAGTCTAGGTCATTTCATGTGAGTGGAGTGACAATGAAGAAAAATTGTTTAGTTAGTTGAAAAAAAACTTTAAGAAATAAACAAATTCTGCCTGACCAGGTGGTGGCGCAGTGAATAAGATCGTCGGACTAGGATGCGGAGGACCCAGGTTCGAGTCCCTGAGCTCGCCAGCTTGAGCGCGGGCCCATCTAGCTTGAGCAAAAGCTCGTCAGCTTGGACCCAAGGTCGCTGGCTCCAGCAAGGGGTTGCTCGGTCTGCTGAAGACCCACAGTCAAGGCACATGTGAGAAAGCGATCAATGAACAACTATGGTGTCGCAACGGCAACGAAAAACTAATGATTGATGCTTCTCACCTCTCTCCGTTCCTGTCTGTCTGTCCCTATCTATCCCTCTCTCTGACTCTCTCTCTGTCCCTGTAAAAAAATAAATAAATAAATAAAAAGAAATAAACAAATTCTGAAGCATAGACTAATTAGAAGATAGGTACTTGCCCATGGTCTAAAATATGAACCTTCTGATTGACACATGGCTTGCATTGACAATGCAAAGCTTGCTGTCAGAACCCTGGAGGACAGGTAGTTACAGATTTTAAATGTGGAAAAGGTTCATAATGCAGAAGAACCAGCAAGACTGAAACTAACTAGTCCTAAACCATGGAAACCAGAAAAAAGTTAGCATACCATTTGTTATCCTTTCACCATTAGCTTTGCTAAATAACATTCATTGAATACACGGAGCCCAGAGGTGGCTGCTGAAATCCTCTGCAAACACTGCATTGTATAGTGGTGTTCCACCTAGAGCCCTTTGTCAATGAAAATTCAAGAAAGAGAAACCGTGCCTACTCCAGGCTTATATTAAACACAATATCAAATGAAGGTACTTGAAAATTTTAATCTCTTTCAGTGGAGATGGGGACTAAGGATGGAATAAAGAGAGAGAAGGAGAAGAAAAAAACATTAGGCTCTGAAAAAGCAAATAATACTTGGTTATAAATCGTGCAAAGAAGGATGACTTGGACATTATCCACATTCTTCTGGACTAATTCATGCTTCTCTTGAGCTTGAGCCTATGAATACATTTCTTAAGTTACTAAAATCTAAACGTTTACAGGCATACCTTGTTCAGCTTCCCTTTAATGCAAAAAGATTATGACTCACTGAAGGCTTAGATGATGACTAGCATTTTTTCTTTTTTTAGCAATAAAGTGTTTTTTAATTAAAGTGTGTACATTGTGTTTTTAGACATAATGCTATTGCACACTTAGTAGAATACAGAGACATAACCTTTATATGCATGGGAAACCAAAACATTAGAGTGACTTGCTTTATTGAGGTGGTCTGTAACTGGATTGATTGGCAGTTCTGAATCTGTGTGGTATGCTTGTATAAATCAGGAGTAAAATGGTGAGAAATAACATTAACATTAGGGTCTTAGCATCAGGTATTGTTTGGAAATTATATCACTTAATCCTTGTAACAATGAGTTATTTACCATTTCTCTTATTTTACAAAGGAAGGAATGGAGTCTCATTAAAAATCACTCTAAAGATAATAATCACCCTTCACCTGAAAACTTGTGGTCTTTTTGTGAGACTCTAGCTACTGTGATATTATGATCATGTAAAGAATTTTAGCAGTTTGAATGCTATAAGAATGAAATTTAGTTTTATAAAACATTTATTGGGATTTTAACCTCTAAAAATTGGACTAATATAGGTAGAGGGGATGATATTGGGAAGCCATTCTGAGGATCACATCAATGATGAATTCCTTTAATTTTTCTTCTGTAAACTCAAGTTGCCACTTAACAAATCAGAAGTTGTTACAGTTAGTTGCATCACTTGGCAATTTGTGCATTTGTTTCCGACTTTGACAAGAATGGACACACTTTGGAAAAGCACAGGGATGCTCATCTTCAATAAGAGCAGGTTGCTTCAGAGTGAAAATGTTGGTAGGGTAAATCTAAAGATACCTTCACATTATTTTATTGAAATTATAAAGGAACAGAATAGATGCAGGAAGGACTCTAGCTAAGGCTCAATTATGAAACTATGGGAGGTAAATAATTTCATATTTACACAAATATCTCTTTAACCATCATGGTTTTTTCATTTTAAAATTAACTAAATGTAGGCCAGGTCAGGAGGCACAAAGAACTACTCTCTTTATTTATAGTTACTTCTGTAAGGACCAGTTAGATCTCAACACTCACTGTTTGGTATTAGCAAGTTTATCCCAGGGAAATAGTATGTACAAGACTAAGATAAAGCTTTAAAATTTCTCCTGTATTTTCAGTTGTTAAGAGCAGAGACCAAACTTGAATCTCTTTGGGTCTCTCCAGACCCACTCTGCTCTGCTCTGCTCTGTGTCCTGGGATGCTGACAAATGAGGGTTTCATCAACAGGTTCCCTTCCTCTGCCTTCCAGTTGGACTCAATCTATGGGTGGCACCAATATGAGCCTGAAGGGTAGGAAGAGTGGGAATTTTGGGTTTTCTCCTTGCTGGGTTGTAACAGATTCTAGTGGGGCTGCCCTTACTGAACATTTGCCTCTCTAGTTTCTGTTAATATTTTCCTCCCTTACATCTTTAAGTGCCAGCCTCTCCCCACTGCTAGCCCAGGACACTGGCGACATCTTGTTGATTTTCCTAGCTCCATCCACACCTCTGTAAACAGGCTATGAAACTCTCCTTAAATTACCCAATTCTGCTGTGCCATCTGCTCCCTGCTTGGACCCTGACTGATTCCTGTTCAGCACAGTGTTTTATACATAGGAAAGCATTCTATAAAGACCTTTAAAATGCAATTAAACAAAGTGGCCTGACCATTTTAACATTGCCATTTAAAGTTTGCTTACTAGGGTAACCAACGGTTCTTGTTTGTTTGGGTCTGTGAGGAGTTCCCAGGACTCAAGACATTTAGTTTAAAATCAGGACAATTTTAGGCAAACCAAAGGAGTTGGTCTCTATAGCACATACTTTAAAATAATTTTAAATTAATTTTTGAAGAACGTTATCTTCTTTTTCAAAAGATTTCTATTATTATACAGTGTGTCCGTAGAGTCATGGTGCACTTTTGACCGGTCACAGGAAAGCAACAAAAGACGATAGAAATGTGAAATCTGCACCAAATAAAAGGAAAACCCTCCCAGTTTCTGTAGGATGATGTGGCAGCATGTGTGAGGTGCAGATGATGATGTAATACCATGTATATAGCAGAGCAGCCCACGGCCATGCCAGTCGAGATATGGACAATACAGAGGAAAGTTCAGTGTGTTCTGTGGCTCGCTAAATTTGAATCCGTGACCAAATTGCAACGTGAATATCGGCGCGTTTATAATAAAGTGCCACCACATAGGAATGACATTACTAGGTGGGATAAGCAGTTGAAGGAAACTGGCAGTTTGGTGGAGAAACCACGTTCTGGTAGGCCATCAGTCAGTGACGAGTCTGTAGAGGCTATACTGGATAGCTACCTAAGGAACCCTAAAAATCTGTGTGTGCATGTGTTCGACAATTGCACCTAAGCAAGACTACAGTTCATAAAGTGTTAAAGAAACGACTCTGTTTTACAGGGTACAAATTGCAGCTGTTGCATGCTATCAAACCAGCGGATAGACCCACATGATGCGCTACAGATATGCTTCATGATATTGACAATGATGCAAGATTTTTGCAGAAGATGTGTTTAGCGATGAGGCGACCTTCCATATCTGTGTACATGTTCATCACCATAACGTCCGAATATGGGCTGCTGAACATCCTCATGCCTACATTGAGTATGAACGTAACACCCCTAAGGTGAATGTGTGGTGTGGCCTGATGCATGATAAGGTGATAGGCCCATTTTTTTTGCGGAGCAGTCTGTGATGGCAAACACCTATCTTGACATGTTGGAATTGTATGCAGTGCCACAATTTCCAGAAGTTGTCATCTTTCAACAGGACAGCACTCCTCCACACTACGCCACCAGTGTTCGTGAGTTTCTGAATAGAACATTCCTCTGGCGGTGGATAGGCAGGGGTTTTGTCAAGCCGTGGCCACCACGATCTCCGGATCTGACGCCCTTAGACTTTTACTTTTGGGGTTATATGAAGCAACATGTGTACATTGAACATATCAAAGACATTAATCACTTAAAACAGAGAATCACAGACATTGTTCACTCTGTTACACCAGATGTCCTTACCTGTGTGTGGCAAGAACTTCACTATTGTTTGGATGTGTGTAGGGCAACAAATGGAGCCCACATCGAACTGCACTGAATAGGTATGAAACTGGGAGAGTTTTCCTTTTATTTGGTGCAGATTTCACATTTCTATCATCTTCTGTTGCTTTCCTGTGACTGGTCAAAAGTGCACCTTGACTTTACGAAAACACTGTACTTAAGCTAATGTTAGTTTATTAAACAATAGACTATTGCTCACATGAGAAAAACTATGTCTAAAATGCTTTTCTAAAGGCAAATTATAAAATTCCTGGCAGTTGGTGCCTATATTTTATCTCCTGACTTTGGTCTCCTTCCTGAACGATATCACTAAGTTAGTGTCTCTCAGACTTTGCTTTCATTGTCCTCCCCCTCCCCCTAAAGCTTGCACTGACTCCTTGCTGGCCGAAAGTAAAAATCTGAATGCGTTTGCTTAGCATTCAAGGCCTTCTGCAATCTGTCTCCAGTTTACTTTGCCACAATCTGCTTCCCTATAGTAGTAATTTAAAAACTCTCTTTTTTTTTTTACATTTTATGTTTTCTTTTATTTATTCATTTTAGAGAGGAGAGAGAGAGAGAGAAAGGGGGAAGAGCAGAAAGGAAGCATCAACTCCCATATGTGCCTTGACCAGACAAGTACAGGGTTTTGAACCGGCGACCTCAGCATTCCAGGTCGACACTTTATCCATTGCACCACCACAGGTCAGGCTAAAAACTCTCTTGAAGTTACATAGCACTTTGTTCAAATAGTATCTTTTGTAAACAAACATGGCAGTTCCACAGGTAAAGCATATGTAAAAAGAGCTTTGGTTTAGATGGGGATGGGGATCAATTTCCTCTCCCCTCCCACTGCCTCTTTCCAGCCCTACCTGCTCTCCTGAGATGAATCTTTTCAGACTGTTGTGTGAAGTCTACTGCCTTTCAGGAATGCTCTTGTGTGGAAAAGGTGTTCTCTTTAATGAGCAGTGGGTCACTAAGACTAATTTGTGCTTCCCTACAGGGGACATTTGGGCTACTGCTCCTCTGCTTGTTTCCTTAGCAGGCAGGGCCCCTTTCCCCTCTGATGTAATGTGAACATTCTTACCGCACCTCCATGGTGAGTGCAGCAACAGTCAAAATGGTACTGCTTCTTGTAGCATCTTTTGAGAGGCTAACAGCATTGCAACAAATCACAGCCTAGTAAAAAGCAGTTTATCAGGGTAGCCCAATGTGCCCCCTCAGTCTTATCTAATTTAGAAAATGTCATGTCCAGAGCAGTGGTTTTCAAACCTGCGGTTGGAGCTCTGGGTCTTGTGTGTAAAATCCCCCCTCCCCCCTGAGTTCACAACCAGGAAAATGGGCACTAGGAAACAGTTAAAGTAGAATGGCAATATTAAGTTGAGCTCCAGGGAAGCTGAGAGAATAGTGATGCTCAGAGATAATAATATGATAGTGCTCTATGTGGATATCATATTATAATTTACATGAGGAAATAAGAGAGTTGAAAGTGTAGAAGAAGTAGGTTTGCAGGGGATCCTCTTGCTTTCACAGTTCAGTCAACGGAGTTTGAAACACCTGTGGGTCAACTAGTGCAGATTTGCAGCAGGTAGTTGTGAAGGTGGGTCTGGAACTCAAGAATGAAACCAGGGCTAGGCTGATGCAAGTTCGAGGATTCTCTCTATAGAGGAGATAGTCGAAACTGTGATTGGGTGAGCTTTTTAAGGATAAGCAAAGAGTGTGTCTTTGTGAAATGCCTACATGTAGTCTCCGGAGAAAGGAAGGAGCGAAAGGAAAGGGGATGGCAGATATTGCTAGAGGTAGGAGAAGAGGCTCAAGAGCAGTGTCCTTGTCCTGGGAGGAAAGTGCTATACGCAGGAGGGCAGGTGGTCAGCAGGGCTAGTACTAACTGCAGCTACTAGGATGAGTGGTCAGACGAGGCCAGTGACTCTGGAATTCAGGATTGCCTTGTAATTTTTGTAGGAGCATGTCTGCTGGGGGTGGTGGTGGATTTACTTTGTGGCCTGAGAACTGAATGGGAAGTGAGCAGTCCCCTTTCCCACTAAGGATTCCTTAGTATACATTGGGATCTAAAAGCCTCCTGACCACATGTTTACTCTTGTTTTACAGAGGAAATAAAGTTTCTAAAGGAATCCAGTTATCCAACAGATTGATTAAACCCAGAAACATTGATTATTGTGAACTTTAATTCCCTTTTTTTAGAGGGGGGGAATTTTTACCTTTTTAAAGAAGAGATTTTTTTAAACCTTTTAAACCCTTACATGTAATTGAGGTACAGAACCCTTTAGTGCTAAATTCTCACGAGGAATGTACAACTGTACCTTGGAACAGTTATCTTCAAAGTGCCATCTCATTTGAGGTATGCTCTCTGGCAAGAGAGGAAGGTCTCCAGGAAGCTCAGAATCTGGCTGTCTAGACTGAAGGACCTAGAAAGGCTTGACACAGTGGATTCAGAGTGAGGCAGTTCAGAGTGGGAATGTGAAAATAGGTCTGTTTAGGAGTTGAGTCATTTTCTAACATCTGTTGATAACTTTTTTTTTTTACTTTGTACATATATTTTTACCAAGAACCTTCTTTCTAGGACAAATCCTGTTTTCTCACTGAAAATATTGCACATATATGTATGTATAAATATTTGTTGAATCAAATGATTGTTGATTGAATTATTTAGCACTTTGAATTTTTTTGCATTCTTTAAAATTTTTTTATTATTATTAATTTTAATGGGGTGACACCAATAAATCAGGGTACATATGTACAACGAAAACATCTCCAGGTTATCTTATTTTCAATTATGTTGCATACCCGTCACCCAAAGTCAAATTGTTCTCTGTCACCTTCTGTCTGGTTTTCCCTGTGCCCCTCCCCTCCTCCCTATCCCACCCTGTACTCTTTCCCCCCATCCCATAACCACCACTCTCTTGTCCATGTCTCATAGTCTCACTTTTATGTCCCACCTATATATGAAATCATGCTGTTCTCAGTTTTTTTCTGTTTTACTTATTTCACTCCGTATAATGTTATCAAGGTCCATCCATTCTGTTGTAAATGATCCGATGTCATCATTTCTTATGGCTGAGTAGTATTCCATAGTATATATGTACCATTGCTTTTTAATCCACTAGTCCTCTGACGGACACTTGGGCTGTTTCCAGATCTTCGCTATTGTGAACAATGCTGCCACGAACATGGGGGCGCATTTCTTCTTTTCGAACAGTGCTATGGTGTTCTTAGGGTATAATCCTATAAGTGGGATAGCTGGGTCAAAGGCAGTTCGATTTTTAATTTTTTGAGGAATCTCCAAACTGTTTTCCACAGTGGCTGCACCAGTCTGCATTCCCACCAGCAGTGTAGGAGGGTTCCTTTTTCTCCACATCCTCGCCAGCACTTATTCTGTGTTGTTTTGCTGATGAGTGCCATTCTGACTGGTGTGAGGTGATATCTCATTGTGGTTTTAATTTGCATTTCTCTAATGAGTAGTGATGTTGAGCATTTTTTCATATACCTATTGGCCATCTGTATGTCCTCTTTGGAGGAATTTCTATTCATTTCTTTTGCGCGTTTTTTTATTGGATTGTTTGTCTTCCTGGTGTTGAGTTTTATAAGTTCTTTATAAATTTTTGTTATTAAACCCTTATCAGACGTGCTGTCGAATATGTTCTCCCACTGTGTGGTTTGTCTTTTTATTCTGTTCTTATTGTCTTTAGCTGTGCAAAAACTTTTTAGTTTGATATAGTCCCATTTGTTTATCTTGCCTTTTATTTCATTTGCCTGTGGAGATAAATCGGCAAATATATTGATGCTACAGATGTCAGAGAGCTTACTGCCTATGTTTTCTTCTAAGATGATTATGGTTTCCCGGCTTACGTTTAAGTCTTCTATCCATTTTGAGTTTGTTTTTGTGAATGGTGTAAGTTGATGGTCTAGTTTCATTTTCCTGCAGGTAGATGTCCAATTTTCCAACACCATTTGTTAAAGAGACTGTCTTTACTCCATTTTATGTTCTTTCCTCCTTTGTCAAATATCAGTTGTCCATAAAGCTGTGGGCTTATTTATGGGTTCTCTGTTCTGTTCCATTGATCTATATGCCTGTTCTTATGCCAGTACCAGGCCGTCTTGAGTATAATGGCCTTGTAGTAAACCTTGATATCCGGAAGAGTAATACCTCCTGCTTTATTTTTTCTTTTTAAGATTGCTGAGGCTATTCATGTTCTTTTTTGGTTCCGTATAAATTTTTAAAATATGTGTTCTATATCCTTGAAGTATGTCATTGGTATTTTAATTGGTATTGCATTGAATTTATAAATTGTTTTGGGTAATAAGGACATTTTAATGATGTTTATTCTTCCTAACCATGAGCACGGTACATACTTTTACTTGTTTGTATTTTCCTTGATTTCTTTTATCAATGTTTTATAATTTTTCGAGTAAAAGTCCATAACCTCCTTGGTTAAATTTACTCTATGTACTTTATTTTTTTTGGCTGCAATAGTGAAGGGGATTGTTTCCTTAATTTCTTTTGCTGACAGTTCATTGTTGATATATAAAAATGCCTCTGATTTCTGAGTATTAATTTTATATCCTGTCACCTTGCTGAATTCATTTATAAGGTCCAGTAGTTTTTTGACTGAGACTTTAGGGTTTTCTATATACAATATCATATCATCTGCAAATAGTGACAGTTTTACTTCTTCTTTTCCAATTTGGATGCCTTTTATTTCTTCTTCTTGTCTGATCGCTGTAGCTAGGACTTCCAGAACTATGTTGAATAAGAGTGGTGAAAGTGGGCACCCCTGCCTGGTTCCTGATCTTAAGGATATTGCTTTTAATTTTTATCCATTTAGTATGATGTTTGCTGTGGGTTTGTCGTAGATGGCCTTTATCATGTTAAGGAATGTTCCTTGTATTCCCACTTTACTTAGAGTTTTGAGCATGAATGGGTGCTGGGTTTTATCAAATGCCTTTTCTGCATCTGTTGAAATTATCATGTGATTTTTGTCCTTTCTTTTTTTTTATGTGATGAATCACATTGATTGATTTGCGAATATTGAACCAGCCTTGCCTCTCCAGAATAAATCCCACTTGATCATGGTGTATGATTTTTTTCATATATTGCTGGATCCGGTTGGCTAATATTTTGTTGAGAATTTTAGCGTCTAAATTATTCAGGGATACAGGCCTATAATTTTCTTTCTTTGTGTTGTTTTTGCCCGGTTTTGGGATCAGACTTATGCTCGCCTCATAAAAGGAGTTTGGAAGTCTTCCTTCTTCTTGAATTTTTTGAAATAGCTTGAGGAGGATAGGAGTTAGTTCTTCTTTGAATTTTTGAAAGAATTCACTTGTGAAGCCATCAGGCCCAGGACTTTTCTTTTTTGGGAGTTTTTTGATAATTGTTTTGATCTCATTTGTTGTAATTGGTCTGTTTAGGTTTTCTGATTCTTCCATATTGATTTTTTGGAAGATTATATGATTCATGAAATTTGTCCATTTCACCTAGGTTGTCTAATTTTTTGGCATAGAATTCTCATAGTATTTTCTTACAATACTTTGTATTTCTGTTGTGACAGTTGTTATTTCTCCACTCTAATTTCTAATTTTATTTATTTGGGTCCTCTCTCTTTTTTTCCTGGTGAGTCTAGTTAAAGGTTCATCGATCTTGTTTACCTTTTCAAAGAATCAGCTCCTGGTTTCATTGATCCCCTGTATTGTTTCCTTAGCCTCTATGTCATTTATTTCCACTCCGATCTTTATTATTTCCTTCCTTCTACTGGTCCTGGGTTTTATTTGCTGTTGTTTTTCTAGTTCTTTTAGATTCAGGGTCAGGTTGTTTGTTTGAGCTTTTTCTACCTTCTTACTATATGCCTGTAGTGCAATGAACTTCCCTCTCAGTACTGCTTTTGCTGTGTCACATAAATTTTGTGTTGATGTATCTTCATTATCATTTGTTTCTAGAAACTTTTTTATGTCTTCTTAGATCTCATTGTTAATCCATTCATTATTTAATATCATGTTTTTTAGTTTCCAAGTGTTTGAGTATTTTTCAGGTTTTTTTTTGTGGTTAATTTCTAGTTTCATGGCATTGTGATCAGAGAAAATGCTTGATATGATTTCAATCTTCTTAAATTTACTGAGACCATTTTTGTGTCCTAACATGTGGTCTATCCTAGAAAACATACCATGAGCACTTGAGAAGAATGTATATTCTACTGCTTTAGGGTGAAAAGTTCTGAAGATATTTATTAAATCAAGTTGATATAGTGTATACTTTAATTCTGTTGCTTCATTATTAATTTTCTTTCTTGAGGATTTATCCAGTGTTGTTAGTGGGGTATTGAAATATCCTACTATTATGGTATTGCTGTTAATCTCGCTTTGTATATCCATAAGTCTGCTTTATGTATGTCGGGGCTCTGACATATATATTTGGGGCATTGATATTTATAATAGTTATATCTTTCTGTTGAATTGTTCCTTTTATCATTATGTAGTGTCCTTCTTTATCTCTTACTACAGCCTTTGTTTTGAAGTCCATTTTGTCAGATATAAGTACTGCTACCTTGGCTTTTTTTCATTTCCATTTGCATGAAATAATTTTTCCCATCCTTTTACCTTTAGTCTATGTGCATCTTTTGTTTTAAGGTGTGTCTCTTGTAGACAGCATCTGATGGGTCCTGTTTCTTTATCCATGCAGCTATCCTATGTCTTTTGCTCAGATCATTTAATCCATTTACATTTAAGGTTATTATTGATATGTAGTTGTTTATTGCCATTTATTCTTTAAAGCTGTATTCTTCTTTTGCTATATTTTTTCCTCCCTTTGAACTGTTCACAACAGGCCCCTTAGTATCTCTTGCAGAATTGGTTTGGTTTTAATGAATTCCTTGAGGTTTTTTCTGTTTGGGAAGCTCTTTATTTCTCCTTCAATTTTAAACATCAGCCTTGCTGGATAGAGTAGTCTTGGTTGTAGGTTCTTGTTTTGCATTACTTTGAATATATCTTGCCGTTCCCTTCTGGCCTCAAGTGTTTCTGTTGAGAAGTCAGATGTCATCCTTATGGGGGCTCCTATGTAGGTGATAGTTTTTTTTTTCTCTAGCAGCTTTTAAAATTTTCTCTGCTAGGCTAGACCGAGCTCACACCAACTGGGCCTCCGCCCCCGCCGACAGAACAGCGTTTCAGCATCTTGCCACCACCATCCCTCCAGCAACCCTCAGCAGAGTAGGAAGGGCCCTAATACTCCATACTGTAGAATTGGGAGCTCCCTCCCTCTAAGCAGCTCTGCTCTAATTGCTGAGGGAGAGCTTGTTTGGCTGGTGTCCTGTCTCCCTTTGCTGGTATTGCTAGTTCCAGGGGAAATATTCGTTTTTGATTAGGGAAGTGACTTAGCCCAGGGGTTAGGGTGGCTGTCCCTCAGAGTGTTTGTCCCTGTGCCTTCAGTCTACACTCTCTTTCTGCTGCTCTGGTCCTCTCCTCTGCGGTTTATTTGGCCAGGCATGGCTGCTGGCGTGTGCTCAGCTGAGAGGTTTTGCTCGTCCGGGGTTTTAGCCCGGCCCCCGCGTTCAGAGCCAACTCATGCATGCAGGATGGCAAACCGCGGTTTCTTTGGCCGGGCAGGGCTGCTGGCGTGAGCTCAGCCGTGAGCCTATGCCCGTCCCTATTCCTATATCCGTCCCCGCAGTCAGGGCCGGCTTGCACAGGGTCAGAGAGCAGATCTCTGCTCGTTCCTGGCCTTATGCTTTTCCGCCGCAGGTAGGGCTGCAGGTGGGCCTGCAGCTGCCGAACCACTTTAGCAAGTCTCATCCATCCCTGCTGGGGTAGAATGAGCTCACAGCAGCTGGGCCTCCACTCTTGCCGACAGAACCGCATTTTAGCGTCCTGGCTCCACCGTCCTTCCAGCAACCCTCAGCAGTTTGGGAAGGGACCCCGCAGTTCAGACCCTAACAATTCATACTGTAGTCCTGGAAGCTCCCTCCGTCTAAGCAGCTCTGCTTTAAGTACCGCGGGAGAGCTTGTTTGGCTGGTGTCCTGTCTCCCTTTGCTTGTATTGCTAGTTCCAGGGGAAATATACGATTTTGATTAGGGAAGTGACTTAGCCCAGGGGTTAGGGTGGCTGTCCCTCAGAGTGTTTCTCCCTGTCGCTTCCAGTTTACCCGCTGCTCTGGTCCTCTCCTCTGTCCCCGTTCCCCTGAGCCCCCAGTGCGTGGTTGTGAAAGAGGTTTTCTGTGCTGTCCCTTTGAGAAGAATCTTGGGTCTGAGAAAACTGTTTCTCACAAACAGTATCCTCACTTGTTTCACAGCTCAATCCTGTCCAAACGCCTCTTCTAGGCTCTGCGACTGCAGGCTGGGGTTTTGTTCCTGGGACCCAGGTCCCTCCCTCTCTGCCAAACTTTCCTCCCGCCACGCGGGTCTCTCTGGGCTGCCATTTGCTCCGGGGAGCTGGGCAGCCCTCTTCGCGTTTTCGCTATTCCTACCAGTCTCAATGTGGCTTCCTCTGTGTTCCTTGGTTGAAGAGTCTACTTAGTTTAGTTCAAATTTGGCTTATCCAGATGATGGTTCTTAAAATTGAGTTATAATCCACTTTGGTTCTGGGAGTTGGAAGTTGGCACGTCTGCCTATTCTGTCACCATCTTGCTCCTGAGATTCTTTAAAATTTTTTAAAAATTTCTTAATTTTAGAGAAAGAGGAAGGGGAGAGAGAGAAAGAGGCAGAGAAAGGAGAGAGTAACACCAATATTTTGTTTCACCTATTTATGTGTTCATTGGTTGATTCTCACATGTGCTGTAACGGGATTGAACCTGCGATCTTGGAGTATAGGAATGACACTATAAACAACTGAGCACTCTGGTCAGTGTATTTTGTTTTATTTTTCATTCTTATCCTATGTGTGTGTGTGTGTGTGTGTGTGTGTGTGTGTGTGTGACAGAGACAGAGAGAAAGAGTCAGAGAGAGGGACAGATATGGACAGACAGACAGGAAGGGAGAGAGATGAGAATCAACAATTCTTCATCATTGTGGCACCTTAGTTGTTCATTGATTGCTTTCTCATATGTGCCTTGACCTGGGGAAATGGGCTACAGCAGAGTGAGTGACCCTTTGCTCAAGCCAGTGACCTTGGGCTCAAGCCAGTGATCACGAGGTCATGTCTATATCTTACGCTCGAGCCAACAACCCCGTGCTCAAGCTGGTGAGCCCATGCTCAAGCCAGCAACCTCAGGGTTTTGAACCTGGCTCCTCTATGTCCCATTCTGATGCTCTATCCTCTGTGCCACCACCTGGTCAGACACTTTCTTATCCTTTTAAAATCTTCTCTTTTATTACAAACAATACAGAAAAGTAGAAAGAAGAATGCAATGAGCACACATAAAATCTTGCCTGGATTTCCCAGTTTTTAATATTATGTCACATTTGCTTCATATATAATTATATACATACATGTAAGTATATAATAATTTCTAAACTATTTGAGTTAAATAACATAATCCAGAAACTTCACCTCTAAATAATTCAGCATACTTTTCTAAAACTGACATTCTCCTACATAAACACAGTACTAATATCATACCCAATTAAACTAATAATTCCCCAGTCTATATTTAAATTTCCTCAATTTTCCCCCTCCCCCAAATGTCTTACATATCTAGTTTGTTCAGAACAGGATGCCACCAAGAACATCCTTCTTTTTCTAGAACAACTGCTCCTCCCCTTCCCATCTCCCGAGGTTATTGACTTGTTGAAGTGATTGGACCACTTCTGGATTCCCCACCTTCTGCACTCATCAGATGGTTTTCTTATAGTATTGCTGAGCTTGCTCCTCTGTCCTCTGCATTTTCTGTATCAGAGATTTATAAAGAACTGAAAGCTTTATTAGACTAAAATGAAACATGTTTGGTAAGAACACTTCATGGGTGATGTGGTGTACTTCAAATCATTCCCAGCTTTAGAATAAGACATTTCTGATGTGTTATTGGCAGCCTTCTGAGTGTTTGGGGGCTCATGGGCATCCTCTGTTGATACCTCTGCCTCTTTCTACTAGAGGGAGTGATTATCCTGGTTTCTGTATTGACCCTTTCCTATATATTTTTCACAATTTTATCATTTACTGAAGTCTCTCCAAATAACATATTGTTTAGTTTCAAACTTGTGTAAATAAAATCCTATTGTATATATTATTTTATGAGTTATTTTAACTCAACACTATTTTTGCAATTTATCCATGTTGATATGTGAAGTTTTGGGTTATTCATTTTCATACCTGTATTCTCTTATATATATCAAAACTTAGTATTTATTTATTCTACTCTTGATAAAAATTGGGTTGTTCCCAGATTTTTGTTATTACAAACAATGCTGCAGTAAATATCTTTGTACATATTGTTTTCTATCTATGCAAAAATTTCTCTAAGACAGTGGTTCTTAACCTGGGTTCTATCGAACCCTAGGGGTTTGATGAGTCCGTCTCAGGGGTTCGGAGAAGCCTCTGTTGTGGAGGTAAAAGACACACTTGTGTAAAGTCGTGATGACACGCCCCGCTTGACATCACTTGCTGCAGAGGATCACGTTACATTGCTTGGCCAACCAGTGATGCGGGGAATTTAGTGTGTGCAGTAGGCAACGCTGTCTTAGTTGTACGTCCTGTGATTTCTTTCTTAATATTTTAATATATATTAAATATGTCGAGCAAAAAAAGGCAGTGGTCAGATGAATATGTACAACATGGATTCACATGTATCACGGAACGGGATGGGAGCTGCGGGGAATTTAGTGCGCGCAGTAGTCAATGGCTGTCGTAGTCGTACGTCGTGTGGTTTCTTTCTTAATATTTTAATCCATACTAAATATGTCGAGCAAAAAAAGAAAGTGGTCAGACGAATATGTACAACATGGATTCACATGTATCACGGAATGGGATGGGAGTCAGTGTCCTATCTGCATGATATGCAATGCCAAGTTGAGCAACTCTAGTCTTGCACCGGCAAAACTAAATTTGGAAAAAAAAATCATATTTTATTTATCACTAAAGAAGGGTTCAGTGAACGTGCATATGAAACTGGTGGTTTCGGTACCTCAAAAAAGGTTAAGAACCACTGATCTAAGATATACATCTAGAAATTTAATTGCAGGAATGTATGGGATATGCAGGTACAACTTTGGTAGTTGTAACAATCAAGGTAGAGTTACAAAGAACATAAAACATCTTAGCTCATGAAAACAAAAGGATTTATTATAGGCTATCAATCATTTACAGAATTGTTGGGTGTGTTGAAGGAATAGACTTTAGGCTGAGCTTCTAAGAATGACTCCCAAGCCACAGCGAAGCACTGGGCCACCAAGAAAGCTACCACTTTCCCTTTGTCAGGAAGTTGTGGTTTGAATTGAAAAGCTGCCAATACAGTTCTGGCTCCAAAGCCATACTGCCTTACTGCCTTAGGTGCTATTAGGAAGCCACTTCAGCTAAACCAGGAAGCCACATTTGGACCTGCTGACTCCAGAACCAAGCTGCGTCTGCTCTGAAACCACCTTTTAAAACTGGGAAGCCACCATTATAATCCCTGCCAGTGAAGTGAATGCTCCAAGCCCTTCCCCTCTCCCTACCTAAACCAGTTCAAGTCTCAATCACAGCATTGAATAGATCCAAACTTAATCACATCCAGAACCCTAGCTATAGGGATATCTTGGAAATATATAAGTTTTCTGCCCCCTTGAAATACAGGATGGCATACTAGAAGGAGGTTTCGAATAAAAGTTGATCAGATCAGATCACAGTGATGTTAAATTACTTTCTAGAGTGGTTGAGTCGATCTAAACTCCGGCCAGCAGTGTAGGAGAATATTTGTGGTTCTATATCCTTGCCACATTGACTGCTTTGTGAATATTGAACCAGCCTTGCCTCTCCAGAATAAATCCCACTTGATCATGGTGTATGATTTTTTTCATATATTGCTGGATCCGGTTGGCTTATATTTTGTTGAGAATTTTAGCATCTAAATTCATCAGGGTTATTGGCCTATAATTTTCTTTCTTTATGTTGTCTTTGACTGCTTTCAGGATCAGAATTATGCTCGCCTCATAAAAGGAGTTTGGAAGTCTTCCTTCCTCTTGAATTTTTTGAAATAGCTTGAGAAGGATAGGAGTTAGTTCTTCTTTGAATTTTTGGTAGAATTCACTTGTGAAGCCATCAGGCCCAGGACTTTTCTTTGATGGGAGTTTTTTGATGACTGTTTTGATCTCATTTGCTGTAATTGGTCTGTCTAGGTGTTCTGATTCTTCCATATTGATTTTTGGAAGATTATATGGTTCAAGAAATTTGTCCAATTCACCTAGGTTGTCTAATTTTTTGGCATAGAATTATTCATAGTATTTTCTTACAATACGTTGTATTTCTGTTGTGTCAGTTGTTATTTCTCCACTCTCATTTCTAATTTTATTTATTTGAGTCTTCTCTTTTTTTTTCTAGGTGAGTCTAGTTAAAGGTTCATCAATCTTGTTTACCTTTTCAAAGAACCAGCTCCTGGTTTCATTGATCATCTGTATTGTTTTCTTAGCCTCTATGTCATTTATTTCCACTCTGATCTTTATTATTTCCTTCCTTCTACTGGTCCTGGGCTTTATTTGTTGTTGTTTTTCTAGTTCTTTTAGATGCAGGGTCAGGTTGCTTATTTGAGTTTTTTCTAGTCTCACTCATGGTATGCCTGTAGTGCAATGAACTTCCCTCTCAGTACTGCTTTTGCTGTGTCCCTTAAATTTTGAGTTGATGTATGCTCATTATCATTTGTTATTAGGAACTTTTTAATTTCTTCTTTGATCTCATTGTTATTCCATTTGTTATTTAATAAGATGCTATTTAGTTTCCAAGTGTTTGAGTATTTTTCAGTTTTTCTTTTGTGGTTAATTTCTAGTTTCATGCTATTGTGATCAGAGAAAATGTTTGATATGATTTCAATCTTCTTAAATTTGTTGAGACCACTTTTGTGTCCTAACATGTGGTCTATCCTAGAGAATGTGCCATGAGCGCTTGAAAAGAACGTATATTCTACTGCTTTAGGGTGAAAAGTTCTGAAGATATCTATTAAATCGAGTTGATCTAGTGTGTTCTTTAAGTCTGCTGTTTCTTTGTTAATTTTTGTTTTGAGGATCTATCCACTTATGTTATTGGGGTATTGAAATCCCCTACTATTATAGTATTACTGTTAATCTTGCCTTTTATATCCATCAAAGTCTGTTTTATGTATGTCGGGGCTCCTATGTTCAGTGCGTAGATATTTATAATAGTTATATCTTCCTGTTGAATTGTTCCCTTTATCATTATGTAGTGTCCTTCTTTATCTCTTACTACAGCCTTTGTTTTAAAGTCCATTTTGTCATATATAAGTATTGCTACCCTGGCCTTTATTCATTTCCGTTTGAATGAAATATTGTTTTCCATCCTTTTACCTTTAGTCTATGTGCATATTTTGTTTTAAGGTTTGACTCTTGTAGACAGCATATGTATGGATCCTGTTTCTTTAACCACACAGCTACCCTATGTTTTTTGATTGCATCATTTAATCCATTTACATTTAAGGTTATTATTGGTATGTAGTTGTTTATTGCCATTTTATTCTTTAAAGTTGTATTCTTCTTTTGCTATATTTTTTTTTCCCCTTTGAACTGTTCACAACAGTCCCCTTAGCATCTCTTGCAGAATTGGTTTGGTTTTAATGAATTCCTTGAGGTTTTTTCTGTCTGGGAAGCTCTTTATTTCTCCTTCAATTTTAAACGTTAGCCTTGCTGGATAGAGTAGTCTTGGTTGTAGGTTCTTGTTCTGCATTACTTTGAGTATATCTTGCCATTCCCTTCTGGTCTCAAGTGTTTCTGTTGAGAAATAGAATGTCATCTTATGGGGGTTCCTTTGTAGGTGATAACCTTTTTTTCTCTAGCAGCTTTTAAAATGTTCTCTTTATCAGGTAGTTTTGGTATTCTAACTATGATATGTCTTGGTGTCGATTTCTTTGGGTTTCTCTTAAATGGAGTTCTCTGTGCTTCTTGAACATGTGAAACGTTTTCCAGCCTTAACTTAGAGAAGTTTTCAGCTATGATTTGATTGAACAGAGTTTCTATTCCTTGTTCTTTCTCTTCATCTTTGGGAACCCCTATGATGCGGATGTTATTTCTCTTCATGTTGTCACAGAGTTCCCTTAGAGTTTCCTCAGATTTTTTTAGTCTCTTTTCTTTTTTCTGCTCTGCTTCTGTGCCTTTGTTTATTTTGTCCTCTAACTTACTGATTTGATCCTCAGCTTCATCCATCCTGCTTTTAATTCCTTCCATTTTGGTCTTCAGTTCTGATACTGTATTTGTCATTTCTGTCTGATTCTTTTTTATTATTTCAATTTCATTTTTTATACTTTTTATTTCTCTATTTAGGTGTTCATAGTGACTATCCATTGTTGCTCTAAGCTCTTTGAACATTTTAACTATCATTATTTTAAGCTCTGCATCAGCTAGTTTGGTTATATCTGATTCATTCACGTCCTTCTCTGGGGATTTCTCTTGATTCATTTGGGTTGTATTTCTCTGCCTGTCCATTTTGTCTGTGTGTAAGAAGGGTTTGGCTACTGGGGTCCAATGTGTGTTGCCTCTGTGTTCCCTAGGTGTGGTCTGTCTGCAGGCCTGCCACCCCCTCTGCTGTTGCCTAGGGCGGTTGGCTATGGGTGTTTTCCGCATAGTGCCAACTACTGCGGCTGTTGCTGCTGTTTCCACCTCCTCCGCGGAGGAGCTATGCTCTCATGCCTGGTTTTACAAGCCTCAGCCTTTCTAGGCTTTCACCCCTCTCCTATGGGTGGGATTGCACACCACACTCGGGTCACAAACCTGAGCACCAAGGGCAATGGTGAGCACTTTTGCTCAGCTGCGGGTCCCTGTCAGCCTGTTCTTCCGGCCGGGAAGGGGGCTTCTTGTGCATGCTCAGCTACAAGCCATGCTTCTGCCCTGCCCCTGCCTACCTCGGCTCCTCTGCCAGGCTGCTGGTGCACACTCAACTGTGAGCCTGGGCTTCCGCCCCACCTCCATGGGCAAAGCCGGTTCATGCAGGTCTTCAAACCTCAGAGACCGGGTTAGGCTGCGTACCCGTTCACCCCAGCCCAGCGGCAGATCTTTGTCTCTTCTGGGCTTCCACTTTTCCCCCACCAGTGGGGTTGCTGGTGGGCCTTCAGCCGCCTGACCACTTTCGTGCGTCCCCTTCGCCCCAGCTGGGCTAGACCCAGCTCATGCCAGCTGGCTCGGCTTCTCCTCCCACCAACGGAACCGTGCTTCCACATCCCGCCACCATCCCCCCCTCCAACAAGCCCTCAGCAGTATGGGCGGTGGCACTGCAGCTCAGACCGTAACCCTCCATACTGTAGTACTGGAAGTTCCCTCCTTCTAAGTGATTGTGCTCTAATATCCGCAGGGGATCCTATTTGGCTGGTGTCCTGCTTCCCCTTACTGGTTCCAGGGGAAATATTTTTTCAGATTTGTGGGGTGACTGAGCCCAGAGTTTAGGGTGGCTGTCCCTCAAAGCTTTTCTCCCTGTGCCTTCCAGACCACACTCTCTTCCCGCTGCTCCGGTCCTCTCCTCTCTTTCTGTCTCCTGGAGTCCCGGGTGAGTGGTTGTGAGAGAGGTTTTCTGCGCCGTCCCTTTAAGAATAATCCTGGGTCTGAGAAAACTGTCTCTTTCTCACAAACAGTATCCTTACTTGTTTCACAGCTCAATACTGTCCAAACATCTCTTCTAGGCTCTGGGGATGCAGGCTGGGGCTTTGTTCCTGGGACCCAGGTCCCTACCCTTCTGCTAGCTTCTCTTCCCGTCACACTAGTCTCTCCAGGCTCCCTTTCGCTCTGGGGAGCTGGGCAGTCCTTTCTGCGTTTTCGGCGTTTTCACTTTTCCTACCAGTCTCAATGTGGCTTCTTCAGTGTTCCCTGGTTGAAGAGTCCTCTCAGTCCAGTTCAATGTTGGTTTATCCAGATGATGGTTCTTAAAATCAAGTTATAATCCACTTTGGTTCTGGGAGTTGGAAGTTGCTATGTCCTCCTACTCCGTCACTATCTTGCCGGAAGTCTGTAAATGATAATTTTAAAACTACGTTTTATAATTTCATTTTTGCTGATATATGAAATGCAGTTGACCCATATATTGATTTTATGTTTTAACACTTACTAAATTATTTTATTAATTCTAATAATTTATAGATAATTGAAAGTATTCTATGAAGAACATAAGATCTGAAAACAATGACACCTTGGCTTTCAATTTCTTAAGAATCCTTATCCCCTTCCTTACATCTTGCCTTATTGAACAAGTACCATTCTAATACAGAGACCGAGAGACAGCTGCCTACATTTCAAGTTATTACCAGCTCCTTTCTTTCTGTTCTTCTTGCTCTTTAAAATTTTTAATGTTCCTGTGTAAGTATAATTATTGTATTCAAATCATTTACTATGCACCCTAATTACAACCACATCTTATCCCATTAGTGGAGTGAGGCCCAACAGTGCAAGAAGGAAATGAAGACGCAGGGTTGGGCCTCCCATTTTTCAGTAATGGCACACTCCAGACCATTTGGTCACATTTTAGTCAGGCCTCTAGAAGCACATTCAAGGACATTTCTTTCTCTTTCTAGTTTATAAAAAATATATATATTTTTAATTTTTTATCTCATAAATGTTCTTTGAATTTTATCAAATGCTTTCCTACATCAATTCAGATCACAGCATCATTTTCCTGTACTAATAGTCATTATATTACAACTTTAATAGTCATTATATTACTATGTGTTCTAATGTTGACCTAACCTTCATTCCTGGAACAAAACAAATTTGGTTATGATGACATTTTTTTTTAACTTTCTGGATTCAATTTGCTAATATTTTGTTAAAATTTCTGCCCTGATGTTCATGAATGAAACTGATCTTCAATTTTCCTTTCCAATAATGTCCTTATCTGAGTTTTTGTACCAAGCTTACAATAGCTCATAAAGTAAGTCTGGGAAGTGTTCCTCCTTTTCTGTTCTCTAAAAAGTTTGTAGGAGATTAAATCACTGAATTTTATAGATGCTAGAAGCAGCCAGTTTAGCACAGAGACCAGTACTTGGTGTCAGAGACATGTTTGCACTCTTTATGATTTAGTAGCTGAGAGTTTGTGGGTTGGTAACTTCTATCTCTAGGTCTCAGTTTTCTCATCGTTGAAATGGAAGTAGTGGCACATGCTCTCCCCAACTCAAAGAGTTGTTGTAATACTGTGAACATTAAGTGGGATACTTAATGTAAAAGTAGAGTATAAATCCTATAGGAAAGATAATCTCTGTCAAAGCAGACCTCAGGGAAAACATTGTCCTCTGGATTCTTTCCAAAACCACATTCTATCTCTGATATTGTAAGTTAGCTAAGGGAGCAGAAATGCTCTTGGATACTTCCACTACTTATAAGGTTGGGGGTCAAAAGCACTGACAATGTGATTCTAGAAGAGATGGTGTTGACCTTGTTTGAAGTCAAATTTGTAGCCTTTTCTTCAGAGCCTTGCTGGGGGCCCAGGTCATTGAATTTTGAATGTTGAACTGGAGGATTCTCACAGATCATCCAATCAATGGGATACTGCAGCCAAGAAAGTATTAACTCATATTTAGGGATTTATGATCTTAATTTTAAATAGCACATTAATTTTTGCATTTGTATCTCTGTGTGTGTTTTAAGGGATATACATCTTGTTGAAAACCTTAAATACTCTTAAGACAGAACACAATGTCTTCAATCAAAACTGGTGAGGCGTACAGAGAAAACTGAAATTTTTAGATTAAGAACAAGGAGAGGGACAGCCTTGAGAAAGAGTCCTAGAGACCCCTCACAAAAACTCTTCTGCCAACTTATCAGCTTTTGTCACAGCTTCTTCAAGGGATCCCACCATAAAGAAAGCATATTCTGGGAGACAGTCATATTCATCTGCCAGAATCTGCTGTACTCTTTTAATGGCCTTCTTCAGGGATATTGGTTTCTCCATACATCCTGTGAAGACCTCAGCTAAGACAAGAAATGCTGTGTTTTCTGTGTATGAGATACAGTCAACTTGTCTTTCTCAGAAAGTTCTGGAGGAATTTGTAGTCCTATAGGATTTTTTGCACCCCATGGGCAATATCATATTGCTCACTGTCAACAATGTTGGTTTTTATGATGCAAGAGGTGAAGTGTAGAGCATCCATAGCTGGGTAGATGCCTAGTTCAGCAATATCACAGGACAATACAGTGGTAGCATCCAAATGGAAAAAAGGTAGTGGCAGGGGCAGGGTTGGTCAAGTAATCGGCAAGTATATAGATAGCCTGTACAGAAGTGCTAGATCCTTTCTTGGTGGTGGTGAGCCTTTCCTGCATGGTACGCATATCAGTGGCCAGGGTAGACTGAGTTTACAGCAGAACGAATTCTGCCCAATAAAGCAGGCACCTCTGAGCCAGCCTGGGTGAAGCAGAGATGTTCCTGATTAACAGCAGTACATCTTGACCTTCTTGATCTCTGAAGTATTCAGCTATACAATCAGTCCAGTCAGAGCTACCTGGGCACAGAATCAGGTGGTTTATTCATTTGACCATACACCAGCGCTTGGAGGTAGCATCTTTTAAATTGATAGCATGAGACTCAGTCATTTCATGGTATGTCACTACTCTAACAGGTTCTCTCACCAACACTGACAAACACAGAATAAACTCCATGGGCTTTGGTGGCATTGTTGATTAACTACAGAGCAGTATAGTCTTGCCAACTCCCACAGCCACTGAAGAGCCCAATTTTGCCATCCTTGGCATAGGGAGCCAGGAGACCCACAACCTCGATACCAGTAACCAAAATTTTCTGCTCAACACTCATCTCTATGAACTTAGGAGCCTCAGCATGAATAGGAGCAAATTGGTTTTGATGGGTCCTCTCTTATCAATAGGTTCTTCAATGACATTTGAAATTCTGCCCAAGGTCTCAGGACAAACAGAAAGTTTGATTGGCACTCCGGAATCCAAGGCTTTTTGGCTCTAACCAAGCCTTCCATACCGTCCATGGCAATATCCCTTACTGTGCGCTCACCAGGCTAGAACGCTGCTGGGGGCAGCCCACACTAAGAACTGAGCTTGGGGTAAAGGTGCTGAAGGACTGAGTCCCCGCAATGCCCCGGAGGCTGAGGTTGCAGCAACATGACCCACACGATCCCCATGGTGGAGTCTGGGTGGAGACTTGCATGTGTGTTTTAATTTATAAAAATTAATACCTTTATACGGTGATGGTACAAGAAATATTTTAAATGATATGGGAGAACAAATGAAATTGTATAAATGAAATGTCAAAGCTTTTATTCTTTTCTAGCCATCTCAGCCCAGTCTCTTCTTCAGAGATAATTTTATATATATATATATATATTTTATTATTATTAATTCTAATGGGGTGACACCAATAAATCAGGGTACATATGTACAATGAAAACATCTCCAGGTTATCTTATCATTCAATTGTGTTGCATACCCATCACCAAAAGTCAAATTGTCCTCTGTCACCTTCAATCTGGTTTTCCCTGTGTCCCTCCCCTCCTCCCTATCCCACTCTTCCCTCCCTCCCCCCATCCCATAACCACCACTCTCTTGTCCATGTCTCATATTCTCACTTTTATGTCCCACCTATGTATGAAATCATGCTGTTCTCAGTTTTTCCTTTTTTCTGATTTACTTATTTCACTCCGTATAATGTTATCAAGGTACATCTATTTTGTTATAAATAATCCGATGTCATCGTTTCTTATGGCTGAGTAGTATTCCATAGTATATATGTACCATAGCTTTATATATATATATATGTATATATATATATATATATATATATTAATTAATTCTAATGGGGTGACACCAATAAATCAGGGTACATATGTACAATGAAAACATCTCCAGGTTATATTATCATTCAACCGTGTTGCATACCCGTCACCAAAAGTCAAGTTGTCCTCTGTCACCTTCCATCTGGTTTACCCTGTGTCCCTCCCCTCCTCCCTATCCCACCCTCTCCTCCCTACCCCCACCCCGTAACCACCACACTCTTGTCCATGTCTCATATTCTCACTTTTATGTCCCACCTATGTATGAAATCATGCTGTTCTCAGTTTTTCTTTTTTACTGATTTACTTATTTTACTCCGTATAATGTTATCAAGGTACATCCATTTTGTTATAAATGATCCAATGTCATTGTTTCTTATGGCTGAGTAGTATTCCATAGTATATATGTACCATGGCTTTTTAATCCACTCGTCTTCTGACGGACACTTGGGCTGGTTCCAGATCTTCGCTATTGTGAACAATGCTGCCACGAACATGGGGGCGCATTTCTTCTTTTCGAACAGTGCTATGGTGTTCTTAGGGTATATTCCTATAAGTGGGATAGCTGGGTCAAAAAGCAGTTCGATTTTTAATTTTCTGAGGAATCTCCAAACTGTTTTCCACAGTGGCTGCACCAGTCTGCATTCCCACCAGCAGTGCAGAAGGGTTCCCTTTTCTCCACATCCTCGCCAGCACTTATTCTGTGTTGTTTTGCTGATGAGTGCCATTCTGGCTGGTGTGAAGTGATATCTCATTGTGGTTTTAATTTGCATTTCTCTAATGATTAGTGATGTTGAGCATTTTTTCATATGCCTATTGGCCATATGTATGTCTTCTTTGGAGAAATTTCTATTCATTTCTTTTGCCCATTTTTTGATTGGGTTGTTTGTCTTCCTGGTGTTGAGTTTTATAAGTTCTTTATAAATTTTAGTTATTAACCCCTTATCAGATGTGCTGTCGAATATATTCTCCCATTGTGTGGTTTGTCTTTTTATTCTGTTCTTATTGTCTTTAGATGTGGAAAAACTTTTTAGTTTGATATAGTCTCATTTGTTTATCTTGTCTTTTATTTCATTTGCCCGTGGAGATAAATCGGCAAATATACTGCTGCTACAAATGTCGGAGAGCTTGCTGCCTATGTTTTCTTCTAAGATGCTTATGGTTTCACGGCTTACATTTAAGTCTTTTATCCATTTTGAGTTTGTTTTTGTGAATGGTGTAAGTTGATGGTCTAGTTTCATTTTTTTTCAGGTAGATGTCCAATTTTCCCAACACCATTTGTTAAAGAGGCTGTCTTTACTCCATTGTATGTTCTTTCCTCCTTTGTCAAATATTAGTTGTCCATAAAGCTGTGGGTTTATTTCTGGGTCCTCTGTTCTGTTCCATTGATCTATGTGCCTGTTCTTATGCCAGTACCAGGTTGTCTTGAGTATAATGGCCTTATAATATACCTTGATATCTGGAAGAGTGATACCTCCTGCTTTGTATTTTCTTTTTAGGATTGCTGAGGCTATTCGTGTTCTTTCTTGGTTCCATATAAATTTTTGGAATATGTTTTCTATATCTTTGAAGTATGTCATTGGTATTTTAATTGGTATTGCATTGAATTTATAAATTGCTTTGGGTAATATAGACATTTTAATGATGTTTATTCTTCCTAGCCATGAGCACGGTATATGCTTCCACTTGTTTGTATCTTCCTTGATTTCTTTTATCAATGTTCTATAATTTTCTGAATACAAGTCCTTAATCTCCTTGGTTAAATTTACTCCTAGGTATTTTATTTTTTTGGCTGCAATAGTGAAGAGGATTATTTCCTTAATTTCTTTTGCTGACAGTTCATTGTTTGTATATAGAAATGCCTCTGTTTTCTGCATATTAATTTTATATCCTGCCACCTTGCTGAATTCATTTATAAGGTCCAGTAGTTTTTTGATTGAGACTTTAGGGTTTTCAATATACAATATCATATCATCTGCAAATAGTGACAGTTTTACTTCTTCTTTTCCAATTTGGATGCCTTTTATTTCTTCTTCTTGTCTCATTGCTATAGCTAGGACTTCCAGAACTATGTTGAATAAGAGTGGTGAAAGTGGGCAACCCTGCCAGGTCCCTGATCTTAAGGGGATTGCTTTTAATATTTGTCCATTTAGTAAGATGTTTGCTGTGGGTTTGTCGTAGATGGCCTTAATCATGTTAAGGAATGTTCCTTGTATTCCCACTTTACTGAGAGTTTTGAGCATGAATGGGTGCTGTATTTTATCAAATGCCTTTTCTGCATCTATTGAAATTATCATGTGATTTTTGTCCTTCCTTTTGTTTATGTGGTGAATCGCATTGATTGATTTGCGAATATTAAACCAGCCTTGCCTCTCCAGAATAAATCCCACTTGATCATGGTGTATGATTTTTTTCATATATTGCTGGATCCAGTTGGCTAATATTTTGTTGAAAATTTTAGGGTCTAAATTCATCAGGGATATAGGCCTATAATTTTCTTTCTTTGTGTTGTCTTTGCCTGGTTTTGGGATCAGAATTATGCTCGCCTCGTAAAAGGAGTTTGGAAGTCTTTCTTCTTCTTGAATTTTTTGAAATAGCTTGAGGAGGATAGGAGTTAGTTCTTCTTTGAATTTTTGATAGAATTCACTTGTGAAGCCATCAGGCCCAGGACTTTTCTTTGTTGGGAGTTTTTTGATAACTGTTTCGATCTCATTTGTTGTAATTGGTCTGTTTAGGTGTTCTGATTCTTTCATATTGATTTTTGGAAGTTTATATGATTCAAGAAATTTGTCCATTTCATCTAGATTGTCTAATTTTTTGGCATAGAGTTCTTCATAATATTTTCTTACAATGCTTTGTATTTCTGTTATATCAGTTGTTATTTCTCCACTGTCCTTTTTAATTTTATTTATTTAAAACCTCTCTCTTTTTTTTTTGTTGAGTCTAGTTAAAGCTTCATCAATCTTGTTTACCTTTTCAAAGAACCAGCTCCTGGTTTCATTGATCCTCTGTATTGTTTCCTTAGCCTCTATGTCATTTATTTCTGCTCTGATCTTTATTATTTCCTTCCTTCTACTTGTCCTAGGTTTTATTTGTTGTTGTTTTTCTAGTTCTTTTCGATGCAGGGTCAGGTTGCTTATTTGAGCTTTTTCTAGCTTCCTATGATATGCCTGTAGTGCAATGAACTTCCCTCTCAGTACTGCTTTTGCTGTGTCCCATAAATTTTGAGTTGATGTATGCTCATTATCATTTGTTTCTAGAAACTTTTTTATTTCGTCTTTGATCTCATTGTTAATCCATTCATTATTTAATAACATGCTATTTAGTTTCCAAGTGTTTGAGTATTTTTCAGATTTTTTTTGTGGTTAATTTCTAGTTTCATGACATTGTGATCAGAGAAAATGCTTGATATGATTTCAATCTTTTTGAATTTATTGAGATCATTTTTGTGTCCTAACATGTGGTCTATCCTAGAAAACGTACCGTGAGCGCTTGAGAAGAATGTATATTCTACTGCTTTAGGATGAAAAGTTCTGAAGATATCTATTAAATCAAGTTGATCTAGTGTATCCTTTAAGTCTGCTGTTTCTTTATTCATTTTCTTTTTTGAGGATCTATCTAGTGTTGTTAGTGGGGTATTGAAATCCCCTAGTATGATAGTATTGCTGTTAATCTCGCCCTTAATGTCCATCAAAGTCTGCTTTATGTATGCCGGGGCACCTATATTTGGTGCGTAGATATTTATAATAGTTATATCTTCCTGTTGAATTGTTCCCTTTATCATTATGTACTGTCCTTCTTTATCTCTTACTATAGCCTTTGGTTTAATGTCCATTTTGTCAGATATAAGTACTGCTACCCCGGCTTTTTTTTAATTTCCATTTGCATGAAATATTCTTTTCCATCCTTTTACCTTCAGTCTATGTGCATCTTTTGTTTTAAGGTGTGTCTCTTGTAGACAGCATATGTATGGGTCCTGTTTCTTTATCCACGCAGCTACCCTATGTCTTTTGATTGGATCATTTAATCCATTTACATTTAAGGTTATTATTGATATGTAGTTGTTTATTGCCATTTTATTCATTAAAGCTGTATTCTTCTTTTGCTATATTTTTTCCTCCCTTTGAACTGTACACAAGAGGCCCCGTAGTATCTCTTGCAGAATTGGTTTGGTTTTAATGTATTCCTTGAGGCTTTCTTTGTCTGGAAAGCTCTTTATTTCTCCTTCAATTTTAAATGTTAGCCTTGCTGGATAGAATAGTCTTGGTTGTAGGTTCTTGTTCTGCATTACTTTGATTTTATCTTGCCATTCCCTTCTGGCCTCAAGTGTTTCTGTTTAGAAGTCTGATGTCATCCTTATGGGGGCTCCTTTGTAGGTGATAGCCTTTTTTTCTCTAGCAGCTTTTAAGATTTTTTCTTTATCCATTAGCTTTGGTATTTTAACTATGATGTGTCTTGGTGTAGATCTTTTTGGGTTTCTCTTTAATGGAGTTCTGTGTGCTTCTTGAATGTGTGGAGTGTTTCCCAGCCTTAATTTAGGGAAGTTTTCTGCTATGATTTGATTCAACACAGTTTCCATTTCCTGTCCTCTTTCCTCTTCTTCAGGCACCCCTATGATGCGAATGTTGTTTCTCTTCATGTTGTCACAGAGCTCCCTTAGAGTTTCCTCACATTTTTTGAGTCTCTTTTCCTTTTTCTTCTCTGCTTCTGTGCCTTTGTTTATTGTGTCTTCTAACTCGCTTATTCGATCCTCAGCGTGATTCATCCTGCTTTTAATTCCTTCCATTGTGGTCTTCAGTTCTGATATTGTATTTGTCATTTCTGTCTGATTCTTTTTTATTATTTCAATTTCGTTTTTTATACTTGTTATCTCTTTATTTAGGTGTTCATAGTGACTATCCATTGTTGCTCTAATTTCTTTTAACATCCTAACTATCATTATTCTAAATTCTGCTTCTGGTAGTTTGGTTATATCTGGTTCATTCAGGTCCTTCTCTGGGAATTTCTCTTGATTCATTTGGTTTGCATTCCTCTGCCTGCCCATTTTATCTGTGTATAGGCAAGTTGTGGGCACTGGATTCCCGTAGGTGTTCCCTTTGTGTTCTCTAGGTGTGGTCTGTCTGCAGGCCTGCCACCCCCTCTGCTGCTGCCTAGGGTGGTTGGGTGTGGGCATTGCCAATGACAGCCTACTTCGGCTGTTGCTGTGATTTCCACCTCTCTTCCGCAGGAGGGGCTTTCACTCAAGCCACAAGCCTTAGAACCAAGGGCAGAGGTGAGCACCTTTGCTCAGCTGCCAGACCAGCCTGTTTCCAGAAGATTTACGCCCAGCCCCCGCAGTCAGAGCCTGCTCGCCACAGTTTTTTGGTTGGGCGGGGCTTTTGACGTGCTCTCAGCTATGAGCCTTTGCCCGTCCAGAATTTAGCTTTCCCCTCGAGGCCAGGGCCCTCCTGCGTAGGGTCGCACACTGTGGTTTATTGGGCTGGGTGTGTTTGCTGGCATTAGCTCAGCTGCTAGCTTCCGATCGATCAGGACTCTGCCACGCCCCCACGTTTGGCGCCAGCTCGCGCAGGTATGGTGGCCACCAGCCGGGGTTTCTTTAGCCGGGCGGGGCTAGTAGGGTGAGCTCAGCTGCAAAAGCGCTCACTTGCCGGGCGGGGACGCGGAGGCCGCTCGCGCACCAGGCGGGGCCAGTTGCGCTAGCCCAGCTGCGGAAGCCAGGCACTAGGCGGTGTTAGTCGCGCGGGCCCAGCCGCGGAAGCCGCTCGCGCACTGGGCGCCACCGCTCGCGTGGACCCAGCCGCAGAAGCCGCTCGTGCGCCGGGCGCCGCTCGCGTGGGCCCAGCTGTGGAAGCTGCTCGCGCACACAAAGGATTTCAACCCACCACGGTTTCTCCTTTTGGGCGGGGTTGGCAGCATGAGCTCAGCCCCGGTCCCCTCGCCCGTCCCTGGTCTTAGCCCCGTCCCCGTGGTCAGGGTTGGCTTACGCAGAGTTTTAGAGCCGATCTCTGCCCGTATTTTTCCCCCACAAGTGGGGTCACAGGCAACCCGCAGCAGTCGGACCGCTTTCGCGTGTCTACTCTGGCCCTGCTGGGCTAGACTGAACTCACAACCTTCCGCCCACACCGACAGGACCTCTTTTCAGCGTCCTGCCGCCAACCGCCCCTCAGCAGCGTTTAGAGAGATAGCAATGTCTTAAGTCTCCACACTGTAGGCTTGGGAGCTCCCTCCCTCCAAGCAGCTCCGCTCCAATTGCCGCGGGAGAGCCTGCCCGGCTAGTGTCCCGCCTCCCCTTGCTGGTGTTGCTAGTTTCAGGGGAAATATTTGTTTTCAATTAGGGAAATGACTTAGCCCAGGGGTCAGGATGGCTGCCCCTCAGAGTGTTCTCGTACCTTCAGTCCAATCTCTGTTCCCGCTGCTCTGTTCCTCTCCTCTATCCCCGTTCCCTGTAGCCCCGGGTGCGTGGATGTGAGAGAGGGTTTCTGCGTTGAACCTTTGAAAAGATTCTTGGGTCTGAGAAAACTCTCTTTTTCACAAACAGTATCCTCTCTTGCTTCACATCTCAACACTGTCCATACACCTCTTCTAGGCTCTGGGACTGCAGGCTGGGGCTTGGTTCCTGGGACCCAGGTCCCTCCCTCTCCGCCAAACTCTCCTCCCGCCCCGCGGGACTCTCTGGGCTGCCGTTTGCTCCGGGGAGCTGGGCAGCCCTCTTCGCGTTTTCGCTATTCCTACCAGTCTCAATGTGGCTTCTGCAGTGTTCCTTGGTTGAAGAGTCCACTTATTTTAGTTCAAAGTTGGTTTATCCAGATGGTGGTTCTTAAAATTGAGCTATAATCCACTTTGGTTCTGGGAGTTGGAAGTTGGTACGTCCGCCTACTCCATCGCCATCTTGAACCCCCTCTGTACCATAGCTTTTTAAACCACTCGTCTTCTGACAGACACTTGGGCTGCTTCCAGATCTTCGCTATTGTGAACAATGCTGCCACGAACATGGGGGCACATTTCTTCTTTTTGAACAGTGCTATGGTGTTCTTAGGGTATATTCCTAAAAGTGGGATAGCTGGGTCAAAAGGCAGTTCGATTTTTAATTTTCTGAGGAATCTCCATACTGTTTTCCACAGTGGCTGCACCAGTCTGCATTCCCACCAGCAGTGCAGAAGGGTTCCGTTTTCTCCACATCCTCGCCAGCACTTATTCTGTGTTGTTTTGCTGATGAGTGCCATTCTGACTGGTGTGAGGTGATATCTCATTGTGGTTTTAATTTGCATTTCTCTAATGATTAGTGATGTTGAGCATTTTTTCATATACCTATTGGCCATCTGTATGTCCTCTTTGGAGAAATTTCTATTCATTTCTTTTGCCCACTTTTTCATTGGGTTGTTTGTCTTCCAGGTGTTGAGTTTTATAAGTTCTTTATAAATTTTAGTTATTAACCCCTTATGAGATGTGCTGTCGAATATGTTCTCCCATTGTGTGGTTTGTCTTTTTATTCTGTTCCTATTGTCTTTAGCTGTGCAAAAACTTTTTAGTTTGATATGGTCCCATTTGTTTCTCTTGCCTTTTATTTCAGTTGCCCGTGGAGATAAATCGGCAAATATACTGCTGCTACAGATGTCGGAGAGCTTGCTGCCTATGTTTTCTTCTAAGATGCTTATGGTTTCCGGCTTACATTTAAGTCTTTTATCCATTTTGAGTTTGTTTTTGTGAATGGTGTAAGTTGATGGTCTAGTTTCATTTTTTTGCAGGTAGATGTCCAATTTTGCCAACACCATTTGTTAAAGAGGCTGTCTTTACTCCATTGTATGTTCTTTCCTCCTTTGTCAAATATCAGTTGTCCATAGAGCTGTGGGTTTATTTCTGGGTCCTCCGTTCTGTTCCATAGATCTACGTGCCTGTTCTTATGCCAGTACCAGGCTGTCTTGAGTATAATGGCCTTATAATATACCTTGATATCTGGAAGAGTGATACCTCCTGCTTTATTTTTTCTTTTTAAGATTGCTGAGGCTATTCGTGTTCTTTTTTGGTTCCATATAAATTTTTGGAATATGTGTTCTATATCTTTGAAGTATGTCATTGGTATTTTAATTGGTATTGCACTGAATTTATAAATTGCTTTGGGTAATATAGACATTTTAATGATGTTTATTCTTCCTAGCCATGAGCACAGTATGTGCTTCCACTTGTTTGTATCTTCCTTGATTTCTTTTATCAATGTTCTATAATTTTCTGAGTACAAGTCCTTAACCTCCTTGGTTAAATTTACTCCTAGGTACTTTATTTTTTTGGCTGCAATAGTGAAGGGGATTGTTTCCTTAATTTCTTTTGCTGATATTTCATTGTTGGTGTATAGAAATGCATCTGATTTCTGAGTATTAATTTTATATCCTGCCACCTTGCTGAATTCATTTATAAGATCCAGTAGTTTTTTAACTGAGACTTTAGGATTTTCAATATACAATATCATATCATCTGCAAATAGTGACAGTTCTACTTCTTCTTTTCCAATTTGGATGCCTTTGATTTCTTCTTCTTGTCTCATTGCTGTAGCTAGGACTTCCAGAACTATGTTGAATAAGAGTGGTGAAAGTGGACAACCCTGCCTGGTACCTGATCTTAAGGGGATTGCTTTTAATCTTTGTCCATTTAGTATGATGTTTGCTGTCGGTTTATCGTAGATGGCCTTTATCATGTTAAGGAATGATCTCTGTATTCCCACTTTACTGAGAGTTTTGAGCATGAATGGGTGCTGGATTTTATCAAATGCCTTTTCTGCATCTATTGAAATTATCATGTGATTTTTGTCCTTCCTTTTGTTTATGTGATGAATCACATTGATTGATTTGTGAATATTGAACCAGCCTTGCCTCTCCAGAATAAATCCCACTTGATCGTGGTGTATGATTTTTTTCATATATTGCTGGATCCAGTTGGCTAATATTTTGTTGAGAATTTTAGCATCTAAATTCATCAGGGATATAGGCCTATAATTTTCTTTCTTTGTGTTGTCTTTGCCTGGTTTTGGGATCAGAATTATGCTCGCCTCATAAAATAAGTTTGGAAGTCTTCCTTCCTCTTGAATTTTTTGAAATAGCTTGAGAAGGATACGAGTTAGTTCTTTGAATTTTTGATAGAATTCACTTGTGAAGCCATCAGGCCCAGGACTTTTCTTTGTTGGGAGTTTTTTGATAACTGTTTCGATCTCATTTGTTGTAATTGGTCTGTTTAGGTGTTCTGATTCTTCCAGATGGATTTTTGGAAGGTTATATGATTCAAGAAATTTGTCCATTTCACCAAGATTGTCTAATTTTTTGGCATGTAGTTCTTCATAATATTTTCTTACAATGCTTTGTATTTCTGTTGTATCCGTTGTTATTTCTCCACTGTCCTTTCTAATTTTATTTATTTGAGTACTCTCTCTTTTTTTCTTGGTGAGTTTAGTTAAAGGTTCATCAATCTTGTTTACCTTTTCAAAGAACCAGCTTCTGGTTTCATTGATCCTCTGTATTGTTTCCTTCGCCTCTATGTCATTTATTTCTGCTCTGACCTTTATTATTTCCTTCCTTCTACTTGTCTTGGGTTTTATTTGCTGTTGTTTTTCTAGTTCTTTTAGATGCAGGGTCAGGTTGCTTATTTGAGCTTTTTCTAGCTTTTTATGATATGCCTGTAGTGCAATAAACTTCCCTCTCAGAACTGCTTTTGCTGTGTCCCATAAATTTTGAGTTGATGTATGCTCATTATCATTCGTTTCTAGAAACTTTTTTATTTCTTCTTTGATTTCATTGTTAATCCATTCATTGCTCCAACCAACTGAGCTATCCGGCCAGGGCTTATTTCTGATTTTTTTTTTTAATTTATTGGTTGATTTTTATAGAGACAGAGAGAGAAAGGGAGAGAAATGGGAGGGGGAAGGGAAACATTCATTTGTTCCACTCAGTTCAGTAGTACATTCATTGGTTGCTTCCCCTGTTTGCCCTGACTGGGGATCAAACCTGCAACCTTGACGTTTTGGGGCGATGCTCTAATCAACTGAGCTAACTGGCCAGGGCACAAAGTCTTTTTATAGTTGATTCTCTCGTCTTTTTTTTTTTTTTTTTTTTTTTTTATTTTTTATTTTTTTATTTTTTTAAATATATATATATTTTATTATTATTAATTCTAATGGGGTGACATCAATAAATCAGGGTACATATGTACAATGAAAACATCTCCAGGTTATCCTATCATTCAATTGTGTTGCATACCCATCACCAAAAGTCAAATTGTCCTCTGTCACCTTCAATCTGGTTTTCCCTGCGTCCCTCCCCTCCTCCCTATCCCACCCTCCCCTCCCTCCTCCCACCCCGTAACCACCAATCTCTTGTCCATGTCTCATAGTCTCACTTTCATGTCCCACCTATGTATGAAATCATGCTGTTCTCAGTTTTTCTTTTTTTCTGATTTACTTATTTCACTCCGTATAATGTTATCAAGGTACATCCATTTTGTTATAAATGATCCGATGTCATCGTTTCTTATGGCTGAGTAGTATTCCATAGTATATATGTACCATAGCTTTTTAATCCACTCGTCTTCTGAGGGACACATGGGCTGTTTCCAGATCTTCGCTATTGTGAACAATGCTGCCACGAACATGGGGGCGCATTTCTTCTTTTCGAACAGTGCTATGGTGTTCTTAGGGTATATTCCTAAAAGTGGGATAGCTGGGTCAAAAGGCAGTTCGATTTTTAATTTTCTGAGGAATCTCCAAACTGTTTTCCACAGCGGCTGCACCAGTCTGCATTCCCACCAGCAGTGCAGAAGGGTTCCCTTTTCTCCACATCCTCGCCAGCACTTATTCTGTGTTGTTTTGCTGATAAGTGCCATTCTGACTGGTGTAAGGTGATATCTCATTATGGTTTTAATTTGCATTTCTCTAATGATTAGTGATGTTGAGCATTTTTTCATATGCCTATTGGCCATCTGTATGTCCTCTTTGGAGAAATTTCTATTCATTTCTTTTGCCCATTTTTTGATTGGGTTGTTTGTCTTCCTGGTGTTGCGTTTTATAAGTTCTTTATAAATTTTAGTTATTAACCCCTTATCAGATGTGCTGTCGAATATGTTCTCCCATTGTGTGGTTTGTCTTTTTATTCTGTTCCTATTGTCTTTAGCTGTGCAAAAACTTTTTAGTTTGATATAGTCCCATTTGTTTATCTTGCCTTTTATTTCAGTTGCCCATGAAGATAAATCGGCAAATATACCGCTGCTACAGATGTCGGAGAGCTTGCTGCCTATGTTTTCTTCTAAGATGCTTATGGTTTCACGGCTTACATTTAAGTCTTTTATCCATTTTGAGTTTGTTTTTGTGAATGGTGTAAGTTGATGGTCTAGTTTCATTTTTTTGCAGGTAGATGTCCAATTTTCCCAACACCATTTGTTAAAGAGGCTGTCTTTACTCCATTGTATGTTTTTTCCTCCTTTGTCAAATATCAGTTGTCCATAAAGCTGTGGGTTTATTTCTGGGTCCTCTGTTCTGTTCCATTGATCTATGTGCCTGTTCTTATGCCAGTACCAGGCTGTCTTGAGTACAATGGCCTTGTAGTAAACCTTGATATCAGGAAGAGTGATACCTCCTGCTTTATTTTTTCTTTTTAAGATTGCTGAGGCTATTCGTGTTCTTTTTTGGTTCCATATAAATTTTTGGAATATGTGTTCTATATCTTTGAAGTATGTCATTGGTATTTTAATTGGTATTGCATTGAATTTATAAATTGCTTTGGGTAATATAGACATTTTAATGATGTTTATTCTTCCTAGCCATGAGCACGGTATGTGCTTCCACTTGTTTGTATCTTCCTTGATTTCTTTTATCAATGTTCTATAATTTTCCGAGTACAAGTCCTTAACGTCCTTGGTTAAATTTACTCCTAGGTACTTTATTTTTTTGGCTGCAATAGTGAAGGGGATTGTTTCCTTAATTTCTTTTGCTGATATTTCATTGTTGGTGTATAGAAATGCCTCTGATTTCTGAGTATTAATTTTATATCCTGCCACCTTGCTGAAATCATTTATAAGGTCCAGTAGTTTTTTGACTGAGACTTTAGGGTTTTCAATATACAATATCATATCATCTGCAAATAATGACAGTTTTACTTCTTCTTTTCCAATTTGTATGCCTTTTATTTCTTCTTCTTGTCTGATTGCTGTAGCTAGTACTTCCAGAACTATGTTGAATAAGAGTGGTGAAAGTGGGCAACCCTGCCTGGTTCCTGATCTTAAGGGGATTGCTTTTAATCTTTGTCCATTTAGTATGATGTTTGCTGTCGGTTTATCGTAGATGGCCTTTATCATGTTAAGGAATGATCCCTGTATTCCCACTTTACTGAGAGTTTTGAGCATGAATGGGTGTTGGATTTTATCAAATGCCTTTTCTGCATCTATTGAAATTATCATGTGATTTTTGTCCTTCCTTTTGTTTATGTGGTGAATCACATTGATTGATTTGCGAATATTGAACCAGCCTTGCCTCTCCAGAATAAATCCCACTTGATCGTGGTGTATGATTTTTTTCATATATTGCTGGATCCGGTTGGCTAATATTTTGTTGAGAATTTTAGCGTCTAAATTCATCAGGGATATAGGCCTATAATTTTCTTTCTTTGTGTTGTCTTTGCCCGGTTTTGGGATCAGAATTATGCTTGCCTCATAAAAGGAGTTTGGAAGTCTTCCTTCCTCTTGAATTTTTTGAAATAGCTTGAGGAGAATAGGAGTTAGTTCTTCTTTGAATTTTTGATAGAATTCACTTGTGAAGCCATCAGGCCCAGGACTTTTCTTTTTTGGGAGTTTTTTGATAACTGTTTCGATCTCATTTGCTGTAATTGGTCTGTTTAGGTGTTCTGATTCTTCCAGATTGATTTTTGGAAGGTTATATGATTCAAGAAATTTGTCCATTTCACCAAGATTGTCTAATTTTTTGGCATATAGTTCTTCATAGTATTTTCTTACAATGCTTTGTATTTCTGTTGTGTCAGTTGTTATTTCTCCACTGTCCTTTCTAATTTTATTTATTTCAGTCCTCTCTCTTTTTTTCTTGGTGAGTCTAGTTAAAGGTTCATCAATCTTGTTTACCTTTTCAAAGAACCAGCTTCTTGTTTCATTGATCCTCTGTATTGTTTCCTTAGTGTCTATGTCATTTATTTCTGCTCTGACCTTTATTATTTCCTTCCTTCTGCTTGTCTGGGGTTTTATTTGTTGTTGTTTTTCTAGTTCTTTTAGATGCAGGGTCAGGTTGCTTATTTGAGCTTTTTCTAGCTTCTTATGATATGCCTGTAGTGCAATAAACTTCCCTCTCAGAACTGCTTTTGCTGTGTCCCATAAATTTTGAGCTGATGTATGCTCATTATCATTTGTTTCTAGAAACTTTTTTATTTCTTCTTTGATCTCATTGTTAATCCATTCATTATTTAATAACATGCTATTTAGTTTCCAAGTGTTTGAGTATTTTTCATTTTTTCTTTTGTGGTTAATTTTTAGTTTCATGGCATTGTGATCAGAGAAAATGCTTGATATGATTTCAATCTTCTTAAATTTATTGAGACCATTTTTGTGTCCTAACATGTAGTCTATCCTAGAAAACGTACCATGAGCGCTTGAGAAGAATGTATATTCTACTGCTTTAGGGTGAAAAGTTCTGAAGATATCTATTAAATCAAGTTGATCTAGTGTCTCCTTTAAGTCTGCTGTTTCTTTATTAATTTTCTTTCTTGAGGATCTATCCAGTGTTGTTAGAGGGGTATTGAAATCCCCTACTATTAAAGTATTGCTGTTAATCTCACCCTTTATATCCATCAAAGTCTGCTTTATGTATGTTGGGGCTCCTATATTTGGTGCATAGATATTTATAATAGTTATATCTTCCTGTTGAATTGTTCCCTTTATCATTATGTAGTGTCCTCCTTTATCTCTTACTACAGCCTTTGTTTTAAAGTCCATTTTGTCTGATATAAGTATTGCTACCCCTGCTTTTTTTCATTTCCATTTGCATGAAATATTTTTTTCCGTCCTTTTACCTTCAGTCTATGAGCATATTTTGTTTTAAGGTGTGTCTCTTGTAGACAGCATATGTATGGGTCCTGTTTCTTTATCCATGCAGCTACCCTATGTCTTTTGATTGGATCATTTAATCCATTTACATTTAAGGTTATTATTGATATGTAGTTGTTTATTGCCATTTTATTCTTTAAAGCTGTATTCTTCTTTTGCTCTATTCATTCCTCCCTTTAAACTGTTCACAAGAGGCCCCTTAGTATCTCTTGCAGAATTGGTTTGGTTTTAATGAATTCCTTCAGGCTTTCTTTTTCTGGGAAGCTCTTTATTTCTCCTTCAATTTTAAACGTTAGCCTTGCTGGATAAAGTAGTCTTGGTTGTAGGTTCTTGTTCTGCATTACTTTGATTATATCTTGCCATTCCCTTCTGGCCTCAAGTGTTTCTGTTGAGAAGTTCGATGTGATCCTTATGGGGGCTCCTTTGTAGGTGATAGCCTTTTTTTCTCTAGGAGCTTTTTTTTTTTTATATATATATATATATATATATTTTATTATTATTAATTCTAATGGGGTGACATCAATAAATCAGGGTACATATGTACAATGAAAACATCTCCAGGTTATCTTATCATTCAATTTTGTTGCATACCCATCACCAAAAGTCAAATTGTCCTCTGTCACCTTCAATCTGGTTTTCCCTGCGTCCCTCCCCTCCTCCCTATCCCACTCTTCCCTCCCTCCCCCCATCCCATAACCACCACTCTCTTGTCCATGTCCATACCCTCACTTTCATGTCCCACCTATATATGTAATCGTGCTGTTCTCAGTTTTTCTTTTTTTCTGATTTACTTATTTCGCTCCGTATAATGTTATCAAGGTACATCCATTTTGTTATAAATGATCCGATGTCATCGTTTCTTATGGCTGAGTAGTATTCCATAGTATATATGTACCAAAGCTTTTTAATCCACTCGTCTTCTGACGGACACTTGGGCTGTTTCCAGATCTTCGCTATTGTGAACAATGCTGCCACGAACATGGGGGCGCATTTCTTCTTTTCGAACAGTGCTATGGTGTTCTTAGGGTATATTCCTAAAAGTGGGATAGCTGGGTCAAAAGGCAGTTCGATTTTTAATTTTCTGAGGAATCTCCAAACTGTTTTCCACAGTGGCTGCACCAGTCTGCATTCCCACCAGCAGTGCAGAAGGGTTCCCTTTTCTCCACATCCTCGCCAGCACTTATTCTGTGTTGTTTTGCTGATAAGTGCCATTCTGACTGGTGTGAGGTGATATCTCATTGTGGTTTTAATTTGCATTTCTCTAATGATTAGTGATGTTGAGCATTTTTTCATATGCCTATTGGCCATCTGTATGTCCTCTTTGGAAAAATTTCTATTCATTTCTTTTGCCCATTTTTTAATTGGGTTGTTTGTCTTCCTGGTGTTGAGTTTTATAAGTTCTTTATAAATTTTAGTTATTAACCCCTTATGAGATGTGCTGTCGAATATGTTCTCCCATTGTGTGGTTTGTCTTTTTATTCTGTTCCTATTGTCTTTAGCTGTGCAAAAACTTTTTAGTTTGATATAGTCCCATTTGTTTCTCTTGCCTTTTATTTCAGTTGCCCATGGAGATAAATCGGCAAATATACCGCTGCTACAGATGTCGGAGAGCTTGCTGCCTATGTTTTCTTCTAAGATGCTTATGGTTTCACGGCTTACATTTAAGTCTTTTATCCATTTTGAGTTTGCTTTTGTGAATGGTGTAAGTTGATGGTCTAGTTTCATTTTTTTGCAGGTAGATGTCCAATTTTGCCAACACCATTTGTTAAAGAGGCTGTCTTTACTCCATTGTATGTTCTTTCCTCCTTTGTCAAATATCAGTTGTCCATAAAGCTGTGGGTTTATTTCTGGGTCCTCTGTTCTGTTCCATTGATATATGTGCCTGTTCTTATGCCAGTACCAGGCTGTCTTGAGTATAATGGCCTTGTAGTAAACCTTGATATCAGGAAGAGTGATACCTCCTGCTTTATTTTTTCTTTTTAAGATTGCTGAGGCTATTCGTGTTCTTTTTTGGTTCCATATAAATTTTTGGAATATGTGTTCTATATCTTTGAAGTATGTCATTGGTATTTTAATTGGTATTGCATTGAATTTATAAATTGCTTTGGGTAATATAGACATTTTAATGATGTTTATTCTTCCTAGCCATGAGCACGGTATGTGCTTCCACTTGTTTGTATCTTCCTTGATTTCTTTTATCAATGTTCTATAAATTTCCGAGTACAAGTCCTTAACCTCCTTGGTTAAATTTACTCCTAGGTACTTTATTTTTTTGGTTGCAATAGTGAAGGGGATTGTTTCCTTAATTTCTTTTGCTGATATTTCATTGTTGGTGTATAGAAATGCCTCTGATTTCTGAGTATTAATTTTATATCCTGCCACTTTGCTGAAATCATTTATAAGGTCCAGTAGTTTTTTGACTGAGACTTTAGGGTTTTCAATATACAATATCATATCATCTGCAAATAATGACAGTTTTACTTCTTCTTTTCCAATTTGGATGCCTTTTATTTCTTCTTCTTGTCTGATTGCTGTAGCTAGGACTTCCAGAACTATGTTGAATAAGAGTGGTGAAAGTGGGCAACCCTGCCTGGTTCCTGATCTTAAGGGGATTGCTTTTAATCTTTGTCCATTTAGTATGATGTTTGCTGTCGGTTTATCGTAGATTGCCTTTATCATGTTAAGGAATGATCCCTGTATTCCCACTTTACTGAGAGTTTTGAGCATGAATGGGTGCTGGATTTTATCAAATGCCTTTTCTGCATCTATTGAAATTATCATGTGATTTTTGTCCTTCCTTTTGTTTATGTGATGAATCACATTGATTGATTTGCGAATATTGAACCAGCCTTGCCTCTCCAGAATAAATCCCACTTGATCGTGGTGTATGATTTTTTTCATATATTTCTGGATCCGGTTGGCTAATATTTTGTTGAGAATTTTAGCGTCTAAATTCATCAGGGATATAGGCCTATAATTTTCTTTCTTTGTGTTGTCTTTGCCCGGTTTTGGGATCAGAACTATGCTCGCCTCATAGAAGGAGTTTGGAAGTCTTCCTTCCTCTTGAATTTTTTGAAATAGCTTGAGAAGGATACGAGTTAGTTCTTCTTTGAATTTTTGATAGAATTCACTTGTGAAGCCATCAGGCCCAGGACTTTTCTTTGTTGGGAGTTTTTTGATAACTGTTTCGATCTCATTTGCTGTAATTGGTCTGTTTAGGTGTTCTGATTCTTCCAGATTAATTTTTGGAAGGTTATATGATTCAAGAAATTTGTCCATTTCACCAAGATTGTCTAATTTTTTGGCATATAGTTCTTCATAGTATTTTCTTACAATGCTTTGTATTTCTGTTGTGTCAGTTGTTATTTCTCCACTGTCCTTTCTAATTTTATTTATTTGAGTCCTCTCTCTTTTTTTTTTTGGTGAGTCTAGTTAAAGGTTCATCAATCTTGTTTACCTTTTCAAAGAACCAGCTTCTGGTTTCATTGATCCTCTGTATTGTTTCCTTCGCCTCTATGTCATTTATTTCTGCTCTGACCTTTATTATTTCCTTCCTTCTACTTGTCTTGGGTTTTATTTGCTGTTGTTTTTCTAGTTCTTTTAGATGCAGGGTCAGGTTGCTTATTTGAGCTTTTTCTAGCTTCTTATGATATGCCTGTAGTGCAATAAACTTCCCTCTCAGAACTGCTTTTGCTGTGTCCCATAAATTTTGAGTTGATGTATGCTCATTATCATTCGTTTCTAGAAACTTTTTTATTTCTTCTTTGATCTCATTGTTAATCCATTCATTATTTAATATCATGCTATTTAGTTTCCAAGTGTTTGAGTATTTTTCAGTTTTTCTTTTGTGGTTAATTTCTAGTTTCATGTCATTGTGATCAGAGAACATGCTTGATATGATTTCAATCTTCTTAAATTTATTGAGACCATTTTTGTGTCCTAACATGTGGTCTATCCTAGAAAACGTACCATGAGCACTTGAGAAGAATGTATATTCTACTGCTTTAGGGTGAAAAGTTCTGAAGATATCTATTAAATCAAGTTGATCTAGTGTATCCTTTAAGTCTGCTGTTTCTTTATTAATTTTCTTTTTTGAGGATCTATCCAGTGTTGTTAGAGGGGTATTGAAATCCCCTACTATGATAGTATTGCTGTTAATCTCGCCCTTTATATCCATCAAAGTCTGCTTTATGTATGTCGGGGCTCCTATATTTGGTGCATAGATATTTACAATAGTTATATCTTCTTGTTGAATTGTTCCCTTTATCATTATGTAGTGTCCTCCTTTATCTCTTACTACAGCCTTTGTTTTAAAGTCCATTTTGTCTGATATAAGTATTGCTACCCCTGCTTTTTTTTCATTTCCATTTGCATGAAATATTTTTTTCCATCCTTTTACCTTCAGTCTATGAGCATCTTTTGTTTTAAGGTGTGTCTCTTGTAGACAGCATATGTATGGGTCCTGTTTCTTTATCCATGCAGCTACCCTATGTCTTTTGATTGGATCATTTAAATTATTTACATTTAAGGTTATTATTGTTATGTAGTTGTTTATTGCCATTTTATTCTTTAAAGCTGTATTCTTCTTTTGCTCTATTCATTCTTCCCTTTAAACTGTTCACAAGAGGCCCCTTAGTATCTATTGCAGAATTGGTTTGGTTTTTATGAATTTCTTCAGGCTTTCTTTTTCTGGGAAGCTCTTTATTTCTCCTTCAATTTTAAATGTTAGCCTTGCTGGATAAAGTAGTCTTGGTTGTAGGTTCTTGTTCTGCATTACTTTGATTATTTCTTGCCATTCCCTTCTGGCCTCAATTGTTTCTGTTGAGAAGTCCGATGTCATCCTTATGGGGGATCCTTTGTAGGTGATATTCTTTTTTTCTCTAGCAGCTTTTAAAATTTTTTCTTTATCCATTAGCTTTGGTAATTTTACTATGATGTGTCTTGGTGTAGATCTTTTTGGGTTTCTCCTTAATGGAGTTCTGTGTGCTTCTTGAATGTGTGGAGTGTTTCCCAGCCTTAATTTAGGGAAGTTTTCTCCTATGATTTGATTGAACAAAGTTTCCATTTCCTGTCTTCTCTCCTCTTCTTCTGGCACCCCTATGATGCGAATGTTGTTTCTCTTCATGTTGTCACAGAGCTCCCTTAGAGTTTCCTCACATTTTTTGAGTCTCTTTTCCTTTTTCTTCTCTGCTTCTGTGCCTTTGTTTATTGTGTCCTCTAACTCGCTTATTCGATCCTCAGCGTCATCCATCCTGCTTTTAATTCCTTCTATTGTGGTCTTCAGTTCTGATACTGTATTTACCATTTCTGTCTGATTCTTTTTTATTATTTCAATTTCATTTTTTATACTTGTTATCTCTTTATTTAGGTGTTCATAATGACTATCCACTGTTGCTCTAATTTCTTTGAACATCCTAACTATCATTATTCTAAATTCTGCTTCGGGTAATTTGGTTATATCTGGTTCATTCAGGTCCTTCTCTGGGGATTTCTCTTGATTCATTTGGTTTGCATTCCTCTGCCTGCCCATTTTTTCTGTGTATAAGCAAGTTGTGGCCACTGGAGTTCAATAGGTGTTGCCTTTGTGTTCTCTAGGTGTGGTCTGTTGCAGGCCCCCCACCCCCTCTGCCGGTGCCTAGGGTGGTTGGGTATGAGCGTTGCCAGCGCCGGCCCACTGTGGCTTTTGCTGTGATTTCTGCCTCTCCTTTTTGGGAGGGGCTGTCACTGAAGCCACAAGTCTTAGTACGAAGGGTAGAGGTGAGCACCTTTGCTCACCTGCGGACCCAGCCTATTTCTGGACTTCCGACCAGAACCAGCAGTCGGAACCTGCTTGCTACAGTTCCGCAGGTTAGGCGGGGCTTTTGACGTGCTCTCAGCTGTAGGCTTTTGCCCGTCCGGAGCTTTAGCCCCGCCCTCGAGCCCAGGGCCCTTCTGCGCAGGGTCGGAAACCAAGGTTTATTGGGCCTGGTGTGTTTGTTGGCTTCCTCTCAGCTGCGTACTTCCTCTCGTCCCGGACTCTACCCCGCCCCTGGGTTCGGAGCCCGCTCGTGCACGTATGAATGCAATCCACGGTTTCTCCGGCCGGGTGGGGATAGTAGCGTGAGCTCAGCTGCGAGCTTCCACTTGTCTCGGGGTCTACCCCATTCCCGCACTCGGAGCCCGCTCGCGCACGTATACTGGCCAACCGCGGTTTCTCCGGCCCGGGGGTGGGGGCGGGTTTGGTGGGGGGGTGGGACTGGTAGCGTGAGCTCAGCCGCGAGCCCCTGCCCGTCCCTGGTCCTAGCCCGGTCCCCGCGGTCAGGGCCGGCTTGCGCAGGGCCTGCCCGTTCCTGGCCTCCTGCTTTGTCCCTGTAAGTGGGATTAAAGGTGGGCCCGCAGCTTCCGGACGCTTTCGCGCGTCTCTTCTGACCCTCTGGGCTAGACCGATCTCCCACCGTCTTGGCCTCTGCCCACGCAGACAGAACCACGTTTCACGTCCTGTCGCCCCAAACCCTTAAGCAGCCCTCAGCAGAGTAGGAAGGGACCTAATACTCCACACTGTAGGCCTGGGAGCTCCCTCACTTGTTTTACAGCTCAAAACTGTCCAAACGCCTCTTCCAGGCTCTGGGACTGTAGGCTGGGGCTTGGTTCCTGGGACCCAGGTCCTTCCCTCTCCGCCAAACTCTCCTCCCGCCACGCGGGTCTCTCCGGGCTGCCGTTTGCTCCGGGGAGCTGGGCAGCCCTCTTCGGGTTTTCGCTATTCCTACCAGTCTCGATGTGGCTTCTTCTGTGTTCCTTGGTTGAAGAGTCCACTTAGTTTAGTTCATAGTTGGTTTATCCAGGTGATGGTTCTTTAAATTGAGTTATAATCCACTTTGGTTCTGGGAGTTGGAAGTTGGTACGTCCGCCTTCTCCGTCTGCCATCTTGCTTCCTGTGGTGGCGCAGTGGATAAATTTTTGACCTGGGAACACTGGGGTCGCCAGCCCAGGGCCCTGCACTGGTCTGGCCAAGGCACACATGGGAGCTGATGCCTCCAGCTCCTCCCCCCTTCCTCTCTTTCTCTCTCACTCTGTCTCCTCTCCAAGAACTACAACTCCCAGAAGGCATCGGGCCGGAGCAAGAAGGTTTCTTGCCGAAGCTTATTTCTGGTCTTTCGGGTGCTGACGCTCTTTTCTGGTTTTTGTGCCCCCCCCCCACGCCCTACCACATCCGAAAATCTTATGGGATGTGCACGGTAAGTTCCGAGGGTTTAAGACTGCAAGCAAGAGGGGCTAGAGTCTCATATGCACAGAGCACCCAGCGACTGAGGGTTAGCTCGTGGTAAAGGGGGCGAGGACAAGGGAAGGGGTGCACCGCCAGAGGACGTGTAATCTTGGCGGGGGTGGGGGGGGACGGGCTAGGTGAAAGGGCAGAGTGGACTGAACCCTGGGAGGGACCCACAAATCGGTATGTGGGGGCGAGGAGCTAGAGATAACTTTTTAAACTTTCTCTTTTTAGTTTTGTTATTGCCATAATTCTAAACAATAAGAATTTATTTCTTGATTACTAAGTTTTTAGGCAATATCTATGGTTTTTCACCATAACAATGATAAATTTATCTTTCTTCCCTTTACTCCTCTTTACTTTCTGCTAGTCACATTTTATTTTTAGTTCTTCTCTTGGTCACAACTAATACTAACTTTAAATAGTATTTTTAAACTTTTATATCTTGACCTATCCATTTTAGAGTTTCCCTGAATTCTTTACTTTTCCCTTCACTGTTCCACCTTGATCTATCTCCTAACCCCTGTCATTCACACGGTTTTATTTCAGTGTCTGGTTTATAACATATATTCTCTTCTTTAACCATGTATGTCCTTTATGCTTTACCAAGAAATTGATTCTAAAAACTGAAAGCCAATATCCAGAGTTACAAAACTAAGATTGTATGAATACATGTTTATTGAAAACCATGTAATGTAATTGCAAAACTGGAGAGGAAATGAGATTGTAAGTTAACTAAACCAAGTTCCTGAAGGAAAAAAAATTTAAAAAAAGAGAAAATAAACCCCAGAAAGAGTGAGTTCAGGAAAAGGGAAGAGGGACAGAATATTGTAACTACTTACTTAATTGCTACTTTATGCAGTCATCATTTTATGTATTCATGCAGAAAATTATCCACTTAAATATTGTACTATTCCTTTCAGGGGATCCATTTTATTTATGAGTACACTTTTTTTTTTTTTTTACTAGACCTTGCTAAAATTTTCTAGGTTCTAATTTAGACTTAAGTGCTATTTAGGCCTGCTGCACTACTATCATTCTGGGACTTCCTTTTTCCTCAATTTTCCTATTTTTATTTGGCTATTTCTTAAAGAAAGAATAAAATGTAGCTTATACTGTAACAAACACAACATGCCAAATACCAAATCTAACATTGTTAATTTTTGTTGTTTCCTTCATATATGTGGGATTTCTTTTCATTCTCTTCTGCGTTAAGATTATCCTTCCTTCTTTCCTCCCTCCCTCCCTCCCTCCCTCCTTCCCTTCCTTCCTTTCTCCTTCCCTCCTTCCCTCCCTCCCTCCCTCCCTCCTTCCTTCCTTCCTTCCTTCCTCCCTCCCTCCCTCCCTCCCTTTCTTCCTTTCTTCCTTCCTTCCTTCATTCCTTCCTTCTTAAAACTTTAATCTGTAAAAATTTTTTCAATTACAGTTGATATTCAATATTATTTTATATTAGTTTCAGGTGTACAGCATAGTGGTTAGACACTTACGTAACTTATGAAGCAAACATCTGATGTTTAGTACCCACCTGGTACCGTACATAGTTATTACAATATTATTGACAGTATTCCCTATGCTGTACTTTACAACACGCAACTATTTTCATAACTGCAAATTTATACTTCTTAATCCCTTCACCTTTTTCACCCATCCCCCAAGACCCCTCTTATTTGACAACCAAGTTTATTCTTTTCAAGAGAAGAATTTTTCAGTTTTTTTCCTGGGGATTGAAAGCTTGGCTGCTATCCTTCTTAGAGTCAGGAGGGGAAAGAAGGCTGGAGACCGAGATAATCAATGTGTCCACTTCTCCTTAGTCCTCTTCATATAGTCCTCCTGCCCTCACTTCTGCCTGATTTACCTAGCTCAGATATGTTTTGTTAAACCCTCCAGGTTCCTGCTGTTGGTGGGAGTTAGGAAGAAGAGCTGTGAGGTCTACTTTCCAAACAAACTTTCAACCAAACCTTCTGTTTTCAGCCCTGTGTTTTCGTCATTGCCAAGGGAACCTGGTGCTGCCAAGTACAGGGCTCTCTGAAGGTCTGCTATGTGAATCAGGCTGCATCCTGGCTTTCCCTGTTGTTGCTTCAGGTTTGCTAAATCAGTTACTTCTCTTTTTTACTTCTAGCTTCCAAAATTTTCTTTTCCCATTCTCACTGTCTTTTTGGGTCTATGCCATAAAAATCACGTTACTTTAGTTAGCTTTGGGGAGGAAATGGAGGTAAATACTAACATTCGATCTGCCATTTTTAACTAAAAGTCCTCATTTACTATTTATCTTTAATTAAAATATCTAAGTTCAGTTCAGAACACTTGGAAGTAATGAAAAGTACAAAGGAAAAATAACCCCAAAGCACATTACCAAAGATTATCACAGTTAACATCTTTGCACATTAAGTCTAAATACTTCTCTGTGATAAAGTCTTAATTTTGGAAATGATGAGTAAACAAACATGCACATTTTAAAGACTTTTGATATATATTGCTAACTTGACCCATAGGATAGTTATTCCCATATACAATTCAATCATCAGTGTAAAACGCTTATTGTTTTTATACTGTCATCAACAATGGCTAGTATCCTTTTTAATCTTTTGTCAACTATGTAGGCAAAAGGAAAAAAAATTGTTGTTTTTAATTTGCCTTTCTAAAGTCCTAGTTACTTGAAGTCCTGTAATACTTATAAAATCAGTATGAACTGTCAATTTTTATTTCTTTCTTTATGAATTACATTTTTCATTTCCTTTGCCAGTTAGTGTTTTTCTCTTATTGATTCATAAGAACTCTATATATTGAGACTATCAATTTAATACTTCAAAATAGTTTTCCACTTGCTTTTCAATCATAAAGGTCTTTTTCATTTTGTGTTGTCTAACAATTTATCCTTTCTTTTATAGCTATGTCTTTGCTGTCTTGTTCTTATCCCAAGGCTGTGCTTACCTACATGGTCTTCTAGTTCTTATACAGTTTCATAGGGCATGAAATAAGGCTTTAACTTTAGTTTTTCTTATATTATTTATCAATTATCTCAGCCATATTCATTTAAAATGTATTTTCACATTGATTTGAAGTGTCACTTCTATTTGGATCTGTTTTAAAGCAAAGACCATGAACCTTCCAGTACTCCATGCTCCTCCTTCAAAACAGGTGAGTTTGTCTTTCTTTCTGCATCTCAATTTCTTCATCTCAGTGATACCAGGAAATGGCATTATTCCTGCTGTTGTTGTTTTTCAGCCAGGTATGCATTCCCTTATTCATTCATTTCACACACATAAACGGGGCCTCTACAGTGCCAGTGTTCGTGTGAAGCATGGAAATATAGAAGACAATGAGGCAAGCACCTTGTGAGAGTCACTGTAGTAAACCAAACCAGGGCTGTGCAGGACTAATCCTTCCATCCTAAATCAGGTTTCTGCTGCAGGAAAATTCAGGATTACATCAAGTCTGGAGGACATTGAGAAAAATGGTAATGGTAATTGTTGGGGATGTGATCTTGTTGAATTTTGATTTCTTCTGTGTTCTTTACAGTATTGCTTTTATTTTCTCCAAGTGTACACATTTAAAAAAAATCATTACTGTTTAGTTTCGCTGTAATCTTTGTAACATGCCCTTGGATCCTATATTACCTTTATAAAATGAAGACATGGAGCAGAAATCTACAGAGATTGACTCAGACCCAAGGAAAGGAGGCTTCTTAGGGAACATGGCAGGAGGCTCTTCTTGGGGTGGACATATTGGGGGTGGTGTAAACATACAAGGTACAGCAGCCTGGAACAAAGCCTTTAGGGAGTTGTAACTCAGTCTGTACATGAGTGGCTATGTTATCTGGCATACATGGAGAACATCGGGAATCAATAATTTTAAGGCTGCGAGAATTTGCAAATCGAAGGATCTAATGTATCCCAATAAACCAGTCCTTTCAGGGCATTTTCTCATGGAGCAGATGCTCTTCTTATTAAAATGTGTCATTTTTTAACCATATCTCTGGTTTTATATTAATATCAAAGAAAGAAAGACTAAGTTAAGGAATACGTAGGTGAAATATACAGTAGAAATAAATGCATACATACACATGAATTATTAACAAAAAGAGAACTTTTACAAAGATCACCTTTCTATCCAGTATTATCAATTTCTCTCTTTCTGTCACATTCGTTCCATGGCACATTGAAGTGTCCTTGACTCTCCTTTGATCTTTGTACCTATCTAGTTACCAATTCATTTCTCTTCTTCCCAGAAAAATGACACCATCATGTCTTCTCCACTTCTTCCCCTTTCCTTCTCTCCTGCATCTCAGCCAGGTTTTCAGCCCCACTGCACCACTGAAACTGTTGTTACTGAGGCCAGCAAAGACTGCTGTCTTGTCAAGAACCATGGTTAATGGCTGTGTTCTTTTTACTCTATCTTTTAGCAACATTTGGAAAAGTTGACTACTCCTTTCTTTTGGAAAAATTTTTCTGAATTTTCATTCCATTTTATTTGTCTGGTTTTTCTGTATCTCACCAGTTGCTCCTTCCCTGTATCTTCTACCTATATCTGACCTATTGATGTGGGGATATTCTAAGATTCAGCTCTAGATCGCACCTTTCCCCTTTTTTCTCCTTGATGGTCCTATCCAGACTCTTTGTTTTCCACACCATCTATATACTGAAGACTCCCAATAGCTTGATTTCCCCCTGGGCCTCTAGATTCCTAAATTCACTTGCCCATTTGACATCTCCACTTAGATGTTTACTAAATATCTCAGACTTCAGTGGCCAAAACAGACCTGATTTTCTACCTCCTTGAGGCTGCTTCTCCCAAGTCTTTTCTGTCTCAGAAGTGGTACCACCATCTTATCCACTCTCTGGGACCTCAGACACAGAAATAATTCTTTATACTTTTTTTTTCTTTTTCTCTTTACATTTATCTAGCTAGTCTTGGTAGATTTATTTGAAAAATGTATTCCAAAACCGACTACCTCTCCTTATTGGCACTACTGAAATCCTAGCCTGTCCTCCTATATGCTCCTGTCCTCCCCCTGCTGGGTCACTTTAACTTTTCTAACTGACCCTACCATTCTTCTTCTTACCCTTTTCCAATAATTTCTGTGAAAAGTGAAATGTTAATCTAAATCAAATTTTGAAATGTTAATCAGAGTAGCATACACTGTGCTTGAAACCTACAATTAGAATGAATCCAAACTGCTTCTCAAGTCCTACTAGACTCATACTCAGGTCTCCCTGTCTTAGTATCCATGTGTTACACATTCTCTTGCTTTATTTTCTGTCTCTCAAACCCCAAACTTGTACCTGCTCTTTTTTTTCTTTCTTGACAGAGACAGAGAGATTCAGAAAGAGGGATAGGTAGGGACAGACCAACAGGACAGGAGAGAGACGAGAAACATCAATTTTTCATTGTGGTATCTTAGTTGTTCGTTGATTGCTTGTTCATTGATTGCTTTCTCATATGCTCCTTGACTGGGGGGCTAAAGCACAGTGAGTGACCCTTTGCTCAAGCCAGCAACCACAGGGTCACATCTCTGATCCTATGCTCAACCCAGTGACCCCACACTCAAGCTGATGATCTTGTTGTGCTCAAGCTGGATGAGCACATGCTCAAGCCGGTGACCTTGAGGTTTTGAACCTGGGTTCTCTGCGTTCCTCTATCTGTTATCCTTAGTCTGACACTCTATCCAATGTGTTACTACCTAATCAGGCTGTACTTGCTCTTGACCAGTGGCATTTGCTGTTCTCTCTGCCTAAAATGCTTTTCCTCAAAATCTTTGTATGGCTGAAGACTCATCATTCAGGTCTCCCTACCTTACCTGTCCTCTCCTCGAAGAGTGCCTAGCATTTAATAAATATTTTTTTTGAATGGGAATATGTTATCTAGTTTCATCTACATAATAGCTCCATAACAGACATGTTCTTGTCTTCAGTTTGTAGAGGGGGAAACGACATCAAAGAGGCTAGGTTGTCCAAGGTCAAAGAGCTATGAAGAATTTAAGTGTGGGATCTGATTCCAGAGCCTTTGATATTGCCTTTAGAGGCCATGCCTCTGGAATTGAGAACTTATTCTATAAGAATAGGAAAGGATTCCTAAAGTATCTGTAGGCAGATAACATAATTTTTTATACCTGGAGAAGCAAACACGTGATAAAAATTGAGTTTATTAAAGGTGTTAAAAGCTATTTTAATCAGCAGGGCTGATTGGGTTTAAACAAATTTTTTTTTAATTTAAATCTATAATCAGCACATAGTCTTATTTTTATTAGACCCTGTAGCTTGGACACAGATTTTGTTATTCAGTGTGCAAAACTCTAGGGAGGAAGTCTGACAGGCTCTGTTGCATTTCTCCTTGGCTGGTTGAAGGGAAGTCCCAAAGTTTCTGGAGGGCTTCTCCATGTCTTCTGCTTGATGACATATATATGAGTAATTTTACATACACAGAACCCTCTAATTGTTTTAGAGTAAAGTAGTTATGTATTTGCACATTCAAATACCCAGGTGTGCCTCTTTCCCTCACCCTTCAGAACCCAAGTTCTCCAGGGAGCCATCCTAAGTATGTCTTAAGATACTTGAATGGCCTGACCAGGTGGTGGTGCAGTGGATAGAGTGTTGGACTGGGATGTGGAAGACCCAGGTTTGAGACCCCGAGGTCGCCAGCTTGAGCGTGGGCCCATCTCGCTTGAGCAAAAGCTTGTCAGTGTGGACCCAAGGTGGCTCCAGCAAGGGGTTGCTTGGTCTGCTGAAGGCCCGCGGTCTAGGCACATGTGAGAAAGCAATCAATGAACAACTAAGGTGTTGCGATGGCAACGAAAAACTAATGATTGATGCTTCTCACCTCTCTCCATTCCTGTCTGTCTGTCCCTATGTATTCCTCTCTCTGACTCTCTTTCTGTCCCTTTAAAAAAAAAAAAAAGATACTTGAACACTGTGGCCCATGAAGCGTCACTGAATGTTTGCATTGGGTGTTGATGACTCTTCAGTAATGACGTGTTCTCTGACCTCTTGGCCCTATGTAGACTGCAGACATAGAAAGGGCTGCTTTTCTGATGAGGAGGAGATCTCCTGGAGAAGCTGGTGTCAGGACTATGCCTCTCCAGTCCTACCCGCATGGTTCTAGGAACACTCGCCTCACCAGCATTCTGAAACCGTCCCCTTGACTTCTGCTTCTGTGTAGCCCAGCAGTTTTCAAACTTTCTGAAGCCGGTGCATTTAAAATCCTATAAATAACTGTAGGCACACTATATACAAATTTCTGAGAAATAAGTTATAATAATTAAGTCAAATATTAAAGAAAAAATATAAAGTCCAAGTGTGCTTTTATGGTAATTAAATGAAATAAATATGACAAATTAAATTTATTCTGACATTAAAAACATTTTTATGTTACATTTTTTGAGTTTTGCTTTTTAGAATTTGTAAAAAAGAAGGGTTAAAAGAAAAAAATGACAAAAAGTTATATTTTTGTATATATAGATACATTCTTAGTAAGATTTAGTAAATTCAGCAGGTCTCAGCTCAAATGTGTTAAGTTTTTTCATTCTTGTGTTTATGAGAAACATGAACCTGATGTGTCCTAGTGATTTCTTCAATGTTTGGGCATATATTTGAAAGGCAAACTATCATTTCCTCGTCAATACATTGAAGAATTTCTCTCTTTTTACTCTTGTGTTGAGTGCACAAAACCCCCACCATACATATCATCTTAACTTCACAACAAACAAAGGATAGAATAAACTTGCCTCCAGTCTTTCTGGGAAACATGGGGGGTAGAGTAAACAATCCAGCACCACAGTTTAACAGTCTTTTTGCAACCTACTCAGGCAAGTGAGGTGGGGGGTTGGGCAGTATGTCAGTTTACAGCCAATTCCCCACACCTTGGTCCCCCCCAAATCTAAACTCCATAAACCCTGTTGGTTTTTTGGTCCCCAACAGGCACATATTTCTCTGGAATACCATAGGACGCACCTGGAAATCTAGGGCGCACCAGTGCGCCCTGGTGCACACTTTGAGAGCCACTGATGTAGAGAATGATGGGTGAGGTGGAAGTAGAAAGGAAGGGACATTCTCACTGACAAGGCTAAAGGCAAACAAAACCCTTTTGTTTCTGTGTTTTGATTCTCTAGAAGGTCAATATTCCTCTGATTATTAGTTAGCAACTGGAAAACAATGTTTTTGAGACAACTGGGAAAACTCTAACATGGACTGTATATTAGATGATGTTAGTTTTGTTGGGTGGGACAATAGTGTTATGGTTACATTTAAAAAGTACTATCTGTCCTGACCAGGCGCAATATTGACACAATGAATAGAGCGTTGGACTGGGATGTGGAGGACCCAGGTTTGAGACCCCGAGGGCACCAGCTTGAGCATGGGCTCATCTGGCTTGAGCAAAAGCTCACCAGCTTGGACCCAAGGTCGCTGGCTCCAGCAAGGGGTTACTCAGTCTGCTGAAGGGCCACGGTCAAGGCACATATGAGAAAGCAATCAATGAACAACTAAGATGTCACAACGGCAACAAAAAACTGATGATTGATGCTTCTCATCTCTCCCCATTCCTGTCTGTCTGTTCCTATCTATTCTTCTCTCTGACTCTCTATCCCTGTGGAAAAAAAAATAATAAAAAAATAAAAATAAAATTAAAAGTACTTTCTGTTAGTGATACATAATGAGATATTTACAGGTGAAATGGTTGACATTTGCTTTTAGTTCCAGAAGAAAGTGTGTGTGAGTGTGTTTGTGCAGAGGTAGATTAAACAACAAGGCAATAAGTTGATGATTGTTGAAATTGGACCAATTGAATAGAAGATTCTTCACACTACCTCTCCTGTTCTGTATAAGCTTGAAATTTCCTCAATAAAGTGATTTTAAAAACCCATCATTATTTTATAAATTCTGTCAGGTTTATGAATTTCCTCTTTTAGCTGCCCTAAAGGACTGAATGCTATAGAGGGTCCTGAAGGTGTTTATATAGAGGGAATGTTAACAAAGATCCTAAGAAATGTATACTCTTTTCTTAGTGGTTAATTTCATGTGTTAAAATGGGGAGACTACAGCATCTAGTTGTTTGGCCAGACACCAGTCTGAAGGTATTTTTTAGCTGAGATTAGCAGTTAAATCAGTAGACTAAGAGTAAAGTAGTATATACTTCCATAATGTGGGCGAACCTCCTCCAATCAATTGAAGGTCTTGAGAGAAAAGACTGAGGTTCCCTGAGGAAGAGGGAATCACGCCTCCTGGAGCTCTTAGACTTGAGCTGTAGCATCAGTTCTTCCCTAGGTCTCCAGCCTGCAGTCCCGCCCTGCAGATTCAGGACTTACCAGCCCCACAGTCATGTGAGCCAATTCCTCAAAATTGATCTTTCTATCTCTAAACACACACGCTATAGGTTCTGTTTCTCTGGAGAACCCTGACTAATACATAGACTATGGAGGATATGCTGATTGGGTTGTCTAGTCAAGTAAAATTTTGATTTTTAAATTTTATTTATTAAGTGATAGGAGGGGAGCCAGAGACAGATTCCTGCATGCGTCCCAACCAGGATTTACCTGGCAAGCTCCATACCAGGCAATGCTCTGCCCATCTGAGGCACTGTTCTGTTGCTCAGCAACTGAGCTACTTTTAGTGCCTGAGCTGGAGGCTAAGGAGGTATCCTCAACACCTGGGCAATTCGCTCTAATCGAGTCATGGCTGCAGGAGGGGAAGAAAGAGAGAGAGAGGCGAGAAGGGGAAGAATGGAGAAGCAGATGGTCACTTCTTCTATGTGTCCTGACTGGGAATCAAACTCAGGACATCCATATACCAGGCTGACACTCTACCACTGAGCCAAATGGCCAGGGAAAAATTTCAATTTTTTGATGCAAACTTTTCTAAAGTATAGCACAGTTTTGTCTCACTGACCTTAAATGAACATTCTTGGATAATTCATGGTACTGCTGAAACCCAGGGCCACAGTGGGGGTCTTGAATGTGCATAGATGAAAGCTGCTGGGGGTTGGGGGGCATAAGCTTAGGAGGAGCTGAAGCTAAGCACTTAGCCTGTAGCTGGCACTCAATGAATGTTCCCTCTCCAGAAATTTCACTTTGGGATCATTTGTTCTTCTTCAATGAAGACTTGGGCAACAATTTTAAGATATAAGCAGGATGGAAAACCAGACTGCACGTATTTTGGGAAGAACTGCTTATGGAGTCTCCCTATCCTAAAAGGGTAGGTAGGCCACATTAGGCTAGAACCTTTGAGTAGCTTTAAAAGCTGCTTCACCTCTAAAATGCGTCCTTCAATCAAGAAAAGGAGCTACTGTTTCCAGGTTTGTGAGCTGGACCTGGCTTCTTCTCAGCCTTGGGAGCTGCAGAAAACCTGGGAGGGGAGTTTAAGTCAACATAGAGTTTCTCAGATTCAGCACTGTTGACAGCAGTGGAATTCAGTCAGTTGGAACCAGTTGGCAGAACCGATACCTAATTTTTTGTTGTCTTCGGTGAACCAGTTGTTAAAATGGCACTTGTAATCAGGGTTCTCTCTAAGGTGGGCACCTGGGCAGCCACGCAATGTGGAAATCACAAATTAACATTCCTTATTATTTTTTAATGTTCATCTGTGCAACAGCATATTCTAAGTGCCCGTAGTAATAATGTTCATCCCGTCCATAGGTGGAAAAAATTTCAAGTGAGGGCACCAATCAAGAAGCACTATGGAAACACCTTAAATAATAGCTTTATTGTTCTTTTTTGTCAGGTATTATTTAATATATTTTTATTCCTACTTTAAAACTCTAATAATCTAGTTTTGTGTACTTCTTTTATTGTTCTTATTTAAATATTAAATGCATGAAATAATAAACTACCTTCTGGTATATCAATTTTTTATACTTAAAACAGTCATTAGGGCAAAGAACTGGTTGTTAATATTATTTGAATCTCACCAATGGCACAATAATTCTTGTGGTGGGAGCTGTATTGTGTATTGTAGGATGTTTAACAGCATCCATGCTTCTTCTTAGTTGTAACAATCAAAATGTCTTCAGATGTTGTTAAATGTCCTCTGGGGAGCAAAGTTAGCCCTGGCTGAGAGCAGCTGTGCTCATTGAAGAGGCCCACTTAACAGGACCTGCCTACCTTCTGAGCTCAGGTCTGTTAAGGTCAGAAACACAGCATGAAGTGGAAATACTTTCCCCTAAAGAACCCAAGAACCCTTCCTAAGGGTTCTGTCTCTGGCTTCAAGGTAGAGAAGCAGAAACCACAGAATTTACATTAGCATTCTGGCTAGATTTTCACAGACAGCTGCTGCCATGTCATCACCCCCATCAGCTCAAACTCTGCCAGAGATGGTAACATGCCTCTGGGATCCTGAGATTTCCTGTGCTTGAGGGCAGAAGGCTCCGTTATTGCAGTGTCACTGGTCAAAACCTGGGTTCACTCCCTACTGTTTGGAGTGATCCAAAGGCACTCTGCTCTGGGTCACACCAGGAAGCCTTATGGATTCAAAGTGCTGTGAGTACCTTGCTCTGTATCCATCACCCATGGCAGTCACCCAGCCTCTCTGCCTTAGACCCCACCTGCCAAGGTGAGTTGCAGACTCAGTGCCTTGAGACAATTGAGCTGGGGTGGACTCTCACGGCCTAAATCATGGCTTGTCTTTGCACCGGAGAGCTGCTGATTGCATAGCACAGAGGGTGTTGGTGGGAGTGCTGAATTTGTGATGCTGCCTGTCTTCCACTCCTGGCTTCTCCCTTCCCACACGCAGGCCCCCCGAAGTCATTTTCCATGCAAAAATTGCCCCCTGTGCATTTCAGTATGATGAAGCCTGTGAGCCTAGGGGTTACCTAGCCTCAGGATCTGGACCAGGTTATAAAGACTTAATTATTAAAGACAAGGTATAGTAAAGGTAGGAATTTGGTTGGATCTTATTACCCCATGGAAACAAGAGCAGAGGAACTGGCCCACCGTGGAGGTATCTGGTAAGATGGTTTTAGAGTATTTCCACAATTTTTTTTTGGCACTTCTCCATCAAAAGGTGGACTCTAATTTCCCTCCCTTTGAATATGGGCCAGCTCCAGTGACTCACTTCAAATAAATAACATGTGGCAGAAGTGACGCTGCATAACTTCTGAAAGCTAGGCCATAAAAGGCAATGCAACTTCTGCCCAGCTGTCATTCTGTTTGTCCCTCTGTCTCTTTCTCTCTCTTTCTGGGGATGCTTGTGCCTGTTTCCAGCCATGATTCCATAAAAGAATGGTGTGAGTGTTCCAGTCCTGGCCCTGGTCGAGGCCCAAGTAAGAGTCCGCATTCATACCTGCCAGGTGAGTGAGCCAGCCTTCAGGCGTTTTGGGCCCTAGCCTTCTGCTGCTCCAGCTGATGGATGTCTAGTGCAGTAGAGACGAGCTGCGTCTGCTGAGTCCCGTCCAGATGCCAGCGTTGGGAGCAACATAAATGTCCTTGTTGTTTTAAGCTGCTAAGTTTGGGCAATTTGTTATGCAGCAATTGATAACTGGAAGAGATAATAATAACAGTAAAATTGAAACTACCACTTATGAGCACTTACGATGTGTCCAGATCCTGGGACAAACATTTTATATGGATAATCTCACAGCAACTTTGTTCAGGTAAGGTAAGGTAAGGTAAAGTAAGATAAGGTAAGGTAAGGTAAGGATGCCACCAACCCATCTTCAGTTCTAAAATGGGTCAATGTGATGCTATCTTGAACAAGTAACATCACAAACTAGTCATTTCCTCAAACACCCTCTGTGTTAAGCTACCGACAGCTATCTGGTGCAAAAATAAGCCATCTCCAGAAAGAGAGAGATAGAGACAGAGGGACAAGAGAACAAGAGCTTGGCAGAAGCTGCATTGCCTTTTATGACCTAACTTTCAGAAGTCATGGGTATTCCTTCTGCCATTCCTGCCAGATAGGTTGAGCAGCTTGCCCAGGGTTGTGCATCTGTTGAGAAGTAGAGTCAGGACTCACACCCTGAGCCCATGTCCTGAGCTACATGATACAGAATGATCTTCCAGCAATGTTGGCCCTCTCACGCTTCCGACTGTATGGAGTGCTTCTCAAAGTATGGCCCAGCACCGTCTGCATCAAGCCACCTGGGAGGCTCTTTGAAGGAGCATCTCTGGCACAGGGACTCTGGAACCCGGCATTTTAAACAAACTCATCTCGCGATTCTCACGCGAGAGAAACCTTGAGAGCTACGGCTTCAGAGACATGTGCAAAGCCCAAGGAAAACACGCAGACAGTGGAATGTGATTCAGCCTGAGAAAGGAAGTTCTTCTGGCACAGGTTACAATGTAGATGAGCCTTGAGGACAGTATGCTGAGTGAATAAGCCAGTCACAGAAGGACAGCTACTTGATGATTCCACTCATACAAGGTACTTAGAGCAGCGACGTTCATAGAGACAGAAAGTAGAATGGCGGTTTCAAGGGGCTGGTGGGGGAGGAGGGGATAGGGAGTTGATGTTTAATGGGTACAGAGTTTCAATCTGGGAAGGTAAAAACGTTCTGGTGATGGAATGTGGTATGATGGAAGCACAACACTGTGAATGTACTTAATGTCTCTGAACTGGACACTTTATAATGGCAAAATTGAGGTTATATGTATTTTACCACAATTAAAAAAACAAAACAAGGAAATCAAGAAGGGAGCCTGCATACCTCAGTCTCCACTCCACTCCCTGTGGTCACTCTTTGAGCAGTGACCACAGAGGCTCCGTGACTTGCATCCAATTCTCTACACATTAATGAATGATTTTTTCCCCCATTTTTTAGTGAGAGTCAGAGAGAGAGAGAGAGAGAGAGAGAGAGAGAGAGAGAGAGAGAGAAAGAGACATAAGAGATAGACAGGGGCAGGAAGAGCAGAAGGGAGAGAGATGAGAAGCATCAACTCATAGTTGTGGCACCTTAGTTGTTCATTGATTGCTTCTCATATGTGCCTTGACTGGGGGGCTCCAGATGAGCCAGTGACCTTGGGCTTAAACCAGCAACCTTGGACTTCAAGCTAGCAACCATGGGGTCATGTCTATGATCCCATGCTCAAGACAGAGACCCCGTGCTCAAGCTAGTGAGCCTGTGCTCAAGCCTGCGACCTCAGGGTTCAAAACTGGGTCCTCAGTGTCTCAGGCTGATGCTCTATCCACCGTGTTACCACCTGGTCAGGCAATAAAAGACTGTTTCTGCTTCCCTTCTTGTAACTGATAGAATCGACAGAATTTGCCGAAGTTCCATTTTCTGATGTGCTGGTGGATATGCAAAGTCCTCCTTGTGGAATTTCATGGCAAAAGTGGTCTCAGTACTGGGCATATTTCCCTAGTTCTGACATCTTTGTCCGCTCATCCCTGCACAGCTTTCAAGACCACGGAGAGTTCACTTTAACCTGGCCTTACCCCATGCGGTTTATGTGGAACAATTATTGTTAATCAGTAACAGTATAAGTGTGAATCAAGATGACAGGGCCACCCTCTGGTCTGCGGAGGGGCAGGAAGTAAAATACATAATTTTTAGGTGAGAAGCCTTTGACAGTTACAGTCTCCTTACAGATGAGACCTGATGCCCCAGAGAGGTACTCATGGGACAATATGGCCAGGTGTGATCCCTTTGGTCCTGATAAAATGCGAGGACACCACTTGCCTCACCTTTACTCTGCAGCATACTTTAACCTAGTGAGTCCAAGCATCCTGCTTGTAATTCACAACTTCAGTACAGCAGAATTCAGCCTCAGTGGCCTTGGGAATCATGATAGCAACTTGAGAAACCAGCACACAGAGCCTCCTCAATGCCTTGACTGCCAGGCTGCAGAGGGTGTGCACTGAGCACAAAGATGGGAGGACAGGCTCTGTCTGTAGGTGTTTTCAGTCTGGCAGGAGGTCAATAAAGGGTGTCCATACAAAAAATGGACAATGCAAAGGTACTATGGGAAAAAGTCACTTATTTTCTGTAAATAGATGGCCAATAGGATATTGGAGGAGAGGGCACAAGTGTTGGTGGTCACTTAGGGAAGGCCCTGTGAAGGAGGTCAGTTTAGAGTACCTCTTGAAGAGTGGGTGGGCTTCAGTCTAGTGGCCTGAACTAAAGGGAGTTGCCCCACGGCCTGCACTGTGGGCCCAGGAGACCAGAGAGGTCCTTGAGGCACAACATTTGAGGTGGCCCTCACTCTCAAAGGCTGCTCTGCATTCGTACCACCCTGAGTGACCTCTCCCTAAAACCTTCACCTTTGCTGCCTCCTTTGATCCAGTCTAATCTGGGCCCTGCTGAAATCACAGGTTTCTAGGGAGAAAGGAGTTGGAGACATAGGTATTTCTACCTTCCTTCCCAGGAACACAGAGCATGCACTTGATGGTGGGGTAGTAAGGGCCAAAGCTGACTTTACACACACCCCACAAGAGGGGGCTGGCTCAAGGTTAGAGACCACATCTCAGAGTCTATGGTCAAGGGTCATCAATCAATTCCCCAGCAAAACAGCAGCTAACTCAAATAAAGTCTACTTTTGACATTACCATTCTTGAGGAAGTTTTGTCTTGTGCCTTAAGCATCATGCATTTAGGCCAGGTGTGGAGCAGATAGAAGCTGAGGCTCAAGCAGTGTAGGGTCTTGACCAGGGCCACCTTCCGGTCTGCGGAGGGGCAGGAAGTAAAATGAAATGTTCTATTCTTTCTTCTATATCACACGATTTCTCCCTCCAACTCCTGAGTCAGCACTAGCCATCCTCAGTCACTCAGAGGTGTTAGCGTGCCGAGCTCTGGGTGCATACCATACAGCAGGCAAAAATAATTTAAGGTTATGCAATGCCTTTGCTAGGAAAGAGCCTTACCTTTGTTATCTGCAATACTTGTATGACTCAATTCACACAAGCAAATGAAGTGTGCCCCCTGGGAACCCAAGGCAGTGCTTGCTTAACAGCCCATAACTACACCGCGCAACTGTCTGAGATGGTTAAGTGGTGGGCGGGTTAGGATAGAGAGGATGCAATTTTTGAGAAATTGAAATAAACATCCCAGTTGTGGTGGAAATAAATATGCTTGCCAAGGGTTCTGAAGGGACCCAAAGTCCCCGGGAGGTCACTATGTCTTCCTTTCTGGGTCCGCAGTGCACACTGATGACTGCGGAACTCAGAGCAGCCCCTTGGTTCTCGCTGCCAGCCTTGGAACGCTCTTCTCATCTTCTGCTCTCTTCTCATCCCAAGGACCTCTTGATTCCCTACATGTGGTGCCAGGACTTCTCTGTGTGAGTGTGTGCTCACATGCAACATGTGCATGATAGGAGAGCCTCCAACAGCCATCCTGAGAGGGCCAGACACAGAGAACGTGTAGGTTATAAGCCTGCAAATGCCAGATGGTATACATCCTTTTCATTTGATTAAAGCAACATATGCCATGTCCACTTACTTGCTCATTCCATATTCTTGCTCTGAATTGAGTCATTTCAATGTAAAGGAACTACAGCTATGTTTGAGGCATTGAACTAATTAATACAGAGATGGGCACAGAGCTGGATCTTGCAAATAGGTTCACTGCTTTTCTCCGCAGTCCATCCCTCCTCCTCCCATTCTGGGCAGGAGTTTTATAAAGTCAAAGCCATAGCTACCCCTGGACTTTGCAATGAGTCTCAAAATGTCCTTCTTTTATTGAAGACACCTGGAGTTAAGTTTCTCTCATGTATAACCAAGAAAGACATGTCCGGTATGATATGGCAACACCGAGAACAATTGACAATTTAAAATTGAATAAGTAACGTTTGTATAGTACTTTATACATAATTTGTAAATAGCAACACAAAACATTTCTAAGGTGTTTTTTATAAGCCAGACGTGGGTGTACGTCTGTTATACAGGCTGCCATCATGTAGGTTCTCTTTTTATTATCCCCACTTTACAGAAAGAAAACTGAGGGTAGAGCAGTTAAGGAAACAGACTAAGCTTGTAAGAGACAGAGTAGAGCTTGGAATCCAGGAATTGAAGTCTCTCAAAGACTCAGTCACACGGCCTTGTATATTAACAGTAAGGATCATTATTATGTCCTTTAATTAACATTGGTGGTTTGCCCAAGACCATAGCCAGAAAGTGATGGAGCCAGTACCTGAACCAGATCTTCTGAAACCAAAGTCCTGCCTCATCATAGTGGGCTCCACTGCATCACTTGTAAAGAGTACTATGCCAATAGTAGTTGTTGTGAGGTATCTCAGGGCAGAGGTGTCCACTAGGCAATTAGAAGCTGGGGTCTGGATCTCAGGCACTTGGAGAGCCAGTTTGGTTCAGAATGCAAGGAGCTTGGAAGCTGTGACAGTGTCTAGGGACAGGGTTTGGCCTTGAGGGAGCTTGCTGAGAGGAAGTGACCAGGTCCTTAGCACAGGGAAAATTCAGGAAGGAAGGAAGATTCAGGTTGGAAGGAGAGACAGGCCCCCTCTGAGGATCGCTGAAGTGCAGGAACAGTGGTCAGAGGGCAGCCCTGAATGCCTTAGTGGCAGGGTACAAAGTGGGAGTCCAGAAGGCAAGAGCAGCAGAAAACTGAGTGTTAAGGTGCAAAACAATGCTGTAGTCTGGGTTTGAAGAAGTCTTTCTCCTAATAGCTGTGTGAGCTAAACCAAGCCTCAGGACCTCTGCTTCCCCTTTGCAACAGGAAAGGCTGTGAAAGCTTTGAACCTCAAGACCTAACTTCCCAAGCTTGTCCTCTGGGCCTGCTCAGGTGAAGTTCCTGATTCTCTGGAGGAATTTTGGTTGGAGCATGACCCTTGTCCCCTCTCCACTGTTTATTAGTATTGACTTTAAAAATAGAAAAGAAGCAGCCATCATGTGTCTCTGTTGAATAGGCAGCTGGTTCGGTCAATGGCAAGTCTGGTTGCTCAGTGCCATCCTCACTGATCTGATGCTGGCTGTCTGTGCTGTCCCCTGGCCCATGCAAGGCTGCCTGTCCATCAATAGACCAGTTTAAAGATTCCATATCCATGCCTTAACACCCAGGAAACATTGCATGGATGGCTCCTAGGGACTGCCTGGGGAAAATCTCACCAAAATAATTACAAGTTTTACAAACTTTTAGTTGGAAACATATATATCCTTATGGAAAAGATGACTGGCTTTGGTCTGGAGGGAGAATGTAGCTGGCTTGATATTCTAGCCATATTGTGTCCTTGTGCTTCTCCACGTTTGTGTACTCAGATACCCACCAGGATTGTGCACTCTAGTTCTGAGATGCTGGTCTGTAGCCACAAAACCACCTACAGTTTACTGTATAAACCAAGACCTCGAATCTCTGGTTGTCTCTGTATATTTAAGAACAAACAAACAAACATTTATCCATCTATTTGGGATAGGTTAATATCAGTTCTGAATGACAAAAATTCGGCTTGAACAGAGAAAGAGGTTAAATATTTCCAATATGGATACCCTGTTTTTCAGTGTATTTTTGAAAGTATAAGTGGGACCCCTTTGCCCATTTCTGGGATTATTTGATGGAAGGGGAAATTGCAGCCTTCCTGATGAGAGGGACAGGTCCTTGTCTCTCTCAGCTGTGGGAAGAGAAAGAAAGGGTAGAACTAAGTAGTTAGAAGTGCTGAGATGACCCCTCAGCTTAAAGTTTGCTCCCTTCTCCTTCTGTATTAGTGTGCTAAAGCTGCGGTAACAAAGTACTCCAGATGGTGGCTTAAACAACAGCACTTACTTCGTTCAATTCTGGAGGTGGCCAGTCCAAGTTCAAGTGGTGGTTCATTGGTTTCCTCGGAGGTCTATCTGCCTGGCTTATCGACGGCTGCCTGCTTGCTGCATCCTTACATGATCTTCCTTCTAGGTGTGTCCGTGTCCTAATCTCCTCTTCTTATAAGGACACAAGTCACATTGGGTTGGGACTCTCCCTGTTGAATTTTAACTTAAGTACCCTTTTAACTTTATTTAACTTAATTACTTTTGCAAAAACCTTATCTCCAGATAATGTCACATTTTTGAGGTACTAGGGTTTAGGACTCAGACATACAAATTTTTGGTAGTATAAAATTCAGCCCCTAACAACATTCTACTCATTAGAAATTTAGTAGGATTAATGATAGCCTTGGAGACCACTTGTAATTCATGCTTGAGTGTGAGTTACTCATTGGTTTGCTCTCCTTCCAAACATCTGGCTAAGATTAACCATATAAAGTTCCAGTCCTTTTGGAGAAAGGATGTTCCTAGGAAGGTGCCTGGGAATTTGGGAGGCCAGAGAAGGAGCAATCTGGCCTCATAATGACTGCTGAGAAGTTGATGGGTAGAGATAAAGTAAGTGGGAACAGTGCAGAAAGGGAGGTGAGATGGGCCCTAAGGTCAGCATCGTTTGGAATTAGGATCACTGAAAGGCAGGTGTTTATAGTCAAAAGCGTCCTTCAGTGATCATTCTCCCCTGCAAGCTCCCGGACTGGAGGTCTGTAACAGTTTCCTCCTCTTTGGTTTCTATTCATAACTTGTCTGGCAGCTGACAGTTGTTTACCATATGGGATGTAGAGAGGACAGGCCAGCAAAAGCACATGTGTTGAGTGACGTGCACTTCCAGGGAGGTTAGAGCAGCTGACATCGTTCATTTTATCTGCTCAGCACCCTGTCTTCGTTTCTCTTATTCCCTTGATACTAGAAATGGATATGTGATGCAAGACGGATAAGTTACTTCACTATTCTGATGTTCCAAAAGGTATAATTGGTTAAGCCAAGCCGAGTTAACTAGAGTTCTTCCTGTGCTTTTTCATAAGAGAAAGATGGTTACTTTCTAGTTAAAGGGTTGTTAAGGATATGAGTCACAGCCACTATTGTCTAGAGTCTACCCCTCAGAGAAGCTGGTTTGACTGGAAGAATTCTGCACATAGGGAGAAATTGAGACCCAAGCAGAGATGGCAGGTTGGATGGGGTCCAAGTCCATGACTTGAGGTCCTGACTTGGCAAGGCCACCTCTGCCCCTGCCTGCCCTTCTTGTGGTTTGGTTCCATGAGACAGTACATCCCTTCTTAGCTGGGATTTCTGCCCCTTGTGACCAAAATGTCCTGAGTAATTCAGGTAGAGTGTAAATTAAATTGAAAGTTGTGAAAATATATGAAGAATGAAAAGGCTTTGAAAGCTGTGTTCTGAGCAGAAAGAATAAGGAAAGGACAGGCCTACACCTTGGAGGGAGTGGCATGCTGCCATTTGGTGGTTGAGAACAAGCAAAATGTTCAGGTTATCCTTCACTTTTACTCTCTGGAAAGGAACTTTCTTCAAATTGGAAAGACACTTAAATGAAAGGGATTGAAACCCAAACTCAATAAGGAGACAGTAAGACAGGGTCACTAGCCCTGACACAGGCCCATCCTCAGCCCTGTTAGGACATGCTAGTGGAGTGGACACTAGCCATATGATTTGGAGAAGTGCAATTCTGTAAGAATCATGGCATGCTATAAAATTGGTATATGTGTTAGATCAATTTCCAAAACTGTCAGGATTCAGGGTGGAGTTCTTAGACTCTCTGAAGGGAATGTCACACCCTGATTTTAGCAAGATATTCAAGTCTTTTATGACAAGACCTCTTGTCTCAAACACCCCAAAATAGAGAAGGAGCAACTTTGCTTGGGGGGTGGTGAGCAGTGAGAGGCTGTGACAACAGGATTCTGTTTTGGACAGGTTGCACTTGAGGAACCTGCTGGATATCTGGGCAGGGCTATTCAGATGGCAAATTGAACATGTTTATCCGGACCTCAGAAGACAAATTAGGGCTGATGATGTTGCTCGGGGAATGGGGGGTCATGAGCAGAAGAAAGGCAGTAGCCATATGGTGAGTTAGACCTCCCAGCGATCCCATGCATCTAGAAAAGAGAAGAGCAGGCCTCATGCTTCAGGGTGACTTATTCTGTTGGCCTAGTGAAGGGACAAGAGCCAATGAAGAGAGAGAGAGAGAGGCCTCAGAGATTGGCAGGATGTTGGTGGAGGCAGAGAGAAAAGAGAGTTTGAAAAAGAGAACAATGGTTGTCAGTGTCAAATGCTCCAGGATGATGGTGCTACTGAAGAAAGATGACTCTGGATTATGGATAAGGAGGTTAAGGGTGACCTTTGAGAAGTTTGTTTCAATAAACAAGGGCATAAAGGTTGAACAGGGAGAAGTGAGGGGAAGATGTGAAATATTGCCTCATTTCTTTCCCCCCATGGTCACTGCCTCCGGCTTTCTACACTGTTTTTTTCACACGCCACACCAGCTTCCATACCCCCACCTGACTTCCCTTCCTAAAGCACAGGTCCAAGTGCCCGAGGAAGAACATGCAACCCCCAAACCTGGTCTATTCATAGGAGAAGTATTGACTTCAAAGCTCATGCAATGAGATCTCAGAGACCCAGCACTGTATGAGTTTGCTCCTCACTCGGCGAAAGCCCCTTGAGAAGCAGGGTGGGGTTGGGCTCTGCAGTACTCACTCAATCAGAATGAGGCTGACAGAGGTTCTGTCATCTCTCCTATGTGGCTCCAAGCTTACCATGGCACTGACGTCCAAACCAGCAGAAACAGGAGAAGCCCCTGGATGGAGGCCCAGCTGTGGCCTGAGGAGTTGGGATTCGGGCCAGGCTTGGAAGTGGTGTACATTATGTCTCTTCTACAGCATTCCGTTGGCAAGAGTTGAGTCATTTGGTGGAACTTAACCTACAGAGAGTCTGCAGAATGCAGTCTAGCTGAGTCACAGGAGGAAAGGAAAAACTTAGTTCATCTCCAGAGACCATGGCATTCAGGATCTTGCAACATGGGATCCAGTTCACTTTTCCAGTCTTGTCTTTCTGGACTTTGACTTACTCTAAGGCACAGGAGAGAATAACTTACTGTCCCTCATACATACAATGCACATTCCCATTTCCCCCCTTAAGGAAGACTACTCCTCCTACCCTTACCTACTTCTTCAAATTTCAATCAGGCTGTAAGCTATGATGATATGTCACCTCTTTCACAGAGCCTTTCTCTGAGTGGCAACTATTTCTTCCTTCTGTTATTGTTTGCCCCTGATTCCATCACTCTTTATCCCCTTCTTCTATTATAGTTATAACAGTTATATAAAGTCTCCTGTCCTTCTATAACTGTAGACTTATGTGAGGGCAGGGTGAACTCACAGTTATTTTAGCTCAACCTGTATTTACAGTAACTATAGGTTTTACCATCACAAATCAGGTTGTATGGTCTGACAACTCTTAGTGTCCATACCAGGATCAACCGGGTAAAATATTAGCAGTCTTCAGGAATGGAGCAGAATTCTGGACGACATAATAGAAATTCAATGAATACTGTTGGTTGGAATGGAATTGAATCACTGTTATTCCTTAATAACCTACAAAGCAAGGAAGAGTAACTTAGAGGGACTTTTCAAATAGTAGCAGAGCTGGCTTGAGAAGTGTCCTGGGGTGCTGGCTTGCCCAAAACAATTCTGGACTCTCCGAGCCAAACAGAAATGCCTAGACATTTCATTAAACAAGTAAAAAAATTAAATAAAGTAGAAACGTGGTGCTTTGTGGTTGGCATTTTGTGCTAGCGCATGACCATTTGTGCTAATGAGTGCTTTCGAAGGCATTCCTGGTTTCTGAGATGCTTTTAAGATGAATGGTTTTATTTGGCCTCTCTAATAGTTATTTATAAATTGGAAGCTTGTTTACAGCATTGTGGCTGAGGGCCTGAAAGCTGTCTGTGAATTATTTTGTCAACAAGTCAACCAGCGATGGCTGGCTTTAAGTTAGCCTGTTTCTACAGCTGATCCTCAATTATAAATGTTAATACAGGGAAGACATAATTTTAATAGTAAAAGTGTTTGTGTGCATCCTTGCCATTCATGGCTGAGATTTTATTGTCATTAATCTGAATTGAAGCAAGAGGGAGCTAAGGAAAGGGAAAGCAGGGGCCTGTGTGAAGTTCTGAGGGCTGTATGTAGCTCAGCTGACTCAATCTTGGTTTTTAAGAGGAGGGGGCTGAGGTCATGTGTCCCGGGCAGGCTCCCTTCAGTATTTCCCTGCCTGCCTGTGGGACAGGAGACACCTCACTAGGGGATCCATGTTAGAGGGGAGTGTAGGGAAAGGATGGATGAGTCAATGTGGAAACAGATCTGCTGCCCGATGGGTGGTATTTCTTCTTCAGCTCCCCCAATAGCCCTAGAATCTGTGACCCTGGCCTGCTGTGCAGCCTGGCCCAGCCCAGCAAGACTTTCATGGTGACTTGTTAAAGGATGTGCTATCCAGCCCAATCTTCCAGTATTTTTTCCCTAGATTTTTGTCCAAATGTCAGATGTTCCAAGACACGCCCATGTGCCTTTGCTCATTCTCTTTCTTCTTTGTGGAATACCTTTCCTCCCTCAGCCTGTCTGACCCAGATGGAATCCTGAACATTCTTTACCCTACCTCTAACGGCAGTGCCTTCACTCTTCTTTTTGATGGCCTCAACCAATCATGAACTCAGAGTCCAGGCTCACCTTCTATGTCTGCTACTGCATCTGCTCCTGCATGCTCGCTATGCAGCCAGCAGCTTTTATGTCCCCCGCGTCTTCTAGGGCACTGCTCTCCACCCTCCTAGTGTGGTCTGGCTTTGCAATCAGACAACCTGCTTGAATTCCAAGCTTGTGTGATCTCGGCTGTCAGATGGAAAGATGAGTGGCTCCTTCGTCCTGGAGCTGTTGAGGGGACTATATAGGAAAACCACGTGCCAGGCTCAGTGCCAGGCACATGCAGAAGTCCATGGGCTGGAAGATTGCATTTTAACTAGCCAGAGGGGAATTTACTCTGTCTACAAATGAGCAATGAGAGGGATGAGAGCAAATGATGCCATGCCCTGAACCTGGACACAAGAGAAATGGTTGCCACAAACCTGGTGGCTTGGTCCAGGAGGAACTCAAGGGTGTCTGGTGGTCCTCCTTTGAGGTCTGGAGGTGCCCAGGCAGGGGTAGGAGATTCTGAGTCTTGGTGACCAGCCCAGGCAGATGTCACTGATGGAGCTCAGCTGAGGTCTGAGGAGGGGTTGGAATTCAGCTTTGTATCCAGAAGAACTTTCTGGCTGAGAGAGCTGTGTGCGAATGGACTGGGCTCTCTGAAGGGGTGGTGGGCTGCTCATCACAAGATATGCTTGGTACAAGCCTGCCTTTCAAGGGCCTTTCTGTACCTGGTGTTGCTGCCTGGCTTGTCCCACAGGGTTGCTGGAAGGCTTCATGTGTAAGTGGTACGGTGGTGTGCAAATAGAAATATTATAATGCGGGCGTTGTTTTTATTTGTAGAAATCATGTTCCCTTCCCTTTTGAAGAGCAGGTGTTGGGTATGGTGTGGGGAGGAGACGAAGTCCCATGTTCCCCTCAGCATCCGCTGGGCTATCCAGAGCAGTTCACCTGAATGGCGCCGGGCACGCTGGGGGGACGGTAGTGAGGGGCTGCAGACTGTGAGTTCCACACAGGGTTTGTATTTTAGTGGGGTGGGGTCGGTACGCCGTGGTTGTTGCGTATTAAAAAATAAAATAAGGCCACTGGATGGGAGTTGGCAGGAGCAGCTGAATCTGAGAGTCTGATCCTCTGAGGGGCTATTTATGAATTTGGCATGATGTGTTCAGCTTGGTTGGGGCTACCTTTGTCCCAGGACATGGTGGCTAAGAGCTCTAGGGAGGGAGGGACACATGGGCTGTGGTACCTGTCGCTGCAATGAGAGACATCCAGTCTCACAAGCTGACTCTCAAATACCATGGTTGGTGGTGGCTGGAGTTTATTCTGTGTTGGAAGAGAACCAGTGGAGTTTGCTTTTTTCCATTGGCTAAAGACATTACAGTGTGTCTGTAAAGTCATGGTGCACTTTTGACTGGTCACAGGAAAGCAACAAAAGATGATAGAAATGTGAAATCTATACCAAATAAAAGGAAAGCCCTCCCAGTTTCTGTAGGATGATGTGGCCGCATGTGCGCATGAGCAGATGATGACATAACACCATGATACAGCGGAGCAGCCCACAGCCATGCCAGTCGAGACGTGGACAATACAGAGGAAAGTTCAGTATGTTCTGTGGCTCGCTAAATTCGAATCTGTGACCAAATTGCAAAGTGAATATCGGCGCATTTATAATAAAGCACCACCACATAGGAATAACATTACTCGGTGGGATAAGCAGTTGAAGGAAACCGGCAGTTTGGTGGAGAAACCCCGTTCTGGTAGGCTATCAGTCAGTGACGAGTCTGTAGAGGCTATACGGGATAGCTACTTAAGGAGCCCTAAAAAATCTGTGTGTGCATGTGCTCGACAATTACACCTAAGCAAGACTACAGTTCAAAAAAACATCTACAGTTAAAGAAACGTCTCTGTTTTACAGGTTACAAATTGCAGCTGTTGCACGCTATCAAGCCAGCGGATAGACCCACATGATGCGCTACAGATATGCTTCATGAAATCAACAATGATGCAAGATTTTTGCAGAAGATTGTGTTTAGCGATGAGGCGACCTTCCATATCTGTGGACATGTTCATCGCCATAACTTCCGAATATGGGCTGCTGAACATCCTCATGCCTACGTTGAGTATGAACGTAACACACCTAAAGTGAACGTGTGGTGTGGCCTGATGCATGATAAGGTGATAGGACTATTATTTTTCATGGAGCAGTCTGTGACAGCAAACACCTATCTTGACATGTTGGAATTGTATGTAGTGCCACTATTTCCAGAAGGTGTCATCTTTCAACAGGACAGCACTCCTCCACACTACGCCACCATTGTTTGTGAGTTTCTGAATAGAACATTCCTCTGGCAGTGGATAGGCAGGGGTTCTGTCAAGCCATGGCCACCACGATCCCCAGATCTGATGCGCTTAGACTTTTACTTTTGGGTTTATGTGAAATAACATGTGAACATTGAACGTATCAACGACATTAATCACTTAAAACAGAGAATCACAGACATTATTCACTCTGTTACACCAGACATCCTTACCCATGTGTGGCAAGAACTTCACTATCATTTAGATTGTGTAGGGCAACAAATGGAGCCCACATCGAACTGCACTGAATAGGTATGAAACTGGGAGAGTTTTCCTTTTATTTGGTGCAGATTTCACATTTCTATCATCTTCTGTTGCTTTCCTGTGACCGGTCAAAAGTGCACCATGACTTTACGGACACACTGAAGAAAACCATGTTCATAGAATTGAAAGAGACTCATGGAGTAAAGCTATTTTATTGTCAATGAAGTCTCAGCTATTGAGGTTAATTCAAGCTGCTCATAAAAGCAGCACTAAAACAAGTGGCTTATGAAAACGAACTGCAAAAATGAAAAAAGAAAATGAGAGAGAATAATAGTTTTCAGGTAAGGTCTGAGGGGTGTGTCTACAGACTGAGTCAGGAAGTATAGCAGAGTGGCTGCAGCCCTGGACTGTAGGTCTGAAGGTCATCGCTTCTCCTACCTCTGTCGCTTAGCAGCCGAGTGACCTTGGACCAATAACAATCTCTCTGAGCCTCAATTTCTTCCACCTGTGAATTAGCCTAATTATTCCTGCCCTGCCAGCCTCACTGTGGTGCTGTAAGTCTATCTTGGTGAGAAATATTAAAACATAGATATTATCAAAATCTACTCCCTTTCTATCTGGCTCAGTGCACAATATCTGCTGTACTTTCTACAAATCGGCTTCTTGCTTCTCCCGCTTCATGTCAATCTGAAAAAGACTGTTTCTGTGTTCTTCCAACTGCTACTTGAGGCTTGACTCATGGCTGACTTTGAGGTGGTGGGGAGGCCTGCTTCCCCAAGAGGGACATACCAGAATTTCTCTCTCTCTCTGCCCCTCACTTTCCCACAACCCTAAGTCAAAGTCAAGGTCTAGCCCCTCATTTCCTATTGTCTTTCCGCTTGGCCACCCAGTCCTAGCCACTCAATCATAGTCTTCCATTCATTCCTGGAGCAGAGAATTTGAAAGAGATGCATGGAGTGAAGTCATTCTCCCTCCACCATTTAATATACTACATGTATTATTTATTTATTTTGTGTTCCTCCCACACCTACCCTAGAATGTCAGTTCCACAAGAGCAGATTTTTCTCCCTTTTGTCCATTGCCCATTCTCCTCCAACACTGCCCGTTATGAGTTGGGAAGTAATCTCTCTTTTTCTATTGTTTGGAAGAAATGGTATAAATTTGAGATGATCTGTTCTTTGAAAGTTTGACTGCATCTGTAAATCCATCTGGACCAGGTACATCTCTCTGTGTGTGTGTGGTAAGTGTGTGTGGGGAGATAATTTTAATCAGTGTGCCAGTTTCTTTAGCAACTATTTCACTATTCAAAAATATTTTTTTCAGTCAGTTTTAGTAAGTTATATTTTTATAGAAATTTCTTTTCAAAATTGTTGGTAAATCATTTGAATATATTCTATTTTTTATATATTTTATGTGTAACTATACTCCATTTCATTCATAATATTGCTTATTGTAACTTTTTTGTTGAGAGATGAGAAGCATCAACTTGTAGTTGTGGCACCTGTTGTTCCTTGATTGCTTCTCATGTGTGCCTTGATAGGGCAGGGGGTTCAGGCAGAGCTAGTGACCTCTTTCCCAAGCCAGCAACCTAGAGCTCAAGCCTGTGACCTTGGACTTCAAGCCAGTGACCTTGGGCTTCAAGCCAGTGACCTTTGGGTTCAAGCCAGCAACTGTATTCAAACAGGTGGCCTGAGTGTGGTGCACAGTCCCAGTTTTAGCAAAGAACCAACATTTGGTTCTTCTCTATTGTGTTTTCTGCTTTGTTTATCTCTGCTTCTATTTTTATTTTCTAATTTATTCTAATTTGAATTTGTTGTTTTTCCCCCCAGAACTACATAAAAATAACACTTAGCTCATTAATTTTGAGACTTTCTATTCGAATAAAAATATTTAGCTATAAATTTTCCTCAAAGTATATATTGGCTGCATCAAAAACATTTTGATATATGGTATTTTTACTGTCATTCAGATTTAGATACTTGATTAATTTTTATTTTGATATTTCCTTTCAATCTGTGAGTAATTTATCAGTACTACTAAATATATGCATTTCTAACTTCTAATTTAATTTTTTATTAACTTTAATGGGGTGACATTAATAAATCAGGGTATATATGTTCAAAGAAAACATCTCCAGGTTATCTTATCATTCAATTATGTTGCATACCCATCACCCAAAGTCAAATTGTCCTCCGTCACCTTCTATCTGGTTTTCTTTGTGCCCCTCCCTGCCCCCCTCTACTGCCTCCCCCCACCCCGTAACCACCACACTCTTGTCCATGTCTCATAGTCTTGTTTTTGTGTCCCACCTTTGTATGAAATTATGCTGTTCTCAGTATTTTTCTGTTTTACTTATTTCACTCTGTATAATGTTATCAAGGTCCATCCATTTTGTTGTAAATGATCCGATGTCATTATTTCTTATGGATGGTAGTATTCCATAGTATTTATGTACCAAAGCTTTTTAATCCACTCGTCCTCAGACGGACACTTGGGCTGTTTCCAGATCTTTGCTATTGTGAACAATGCTGCCACGAAAATGGGGGAGCATTTCTTCTTTTCGAACAGTGCTATGGTGTTCTTAGGGTATATTCCTAAAAGTGGGATAGCTGGGTCAAAAGGCAGTTTGATTTTTAATTTTTTGAGGAATCTCCATACTGTTTTCCACAGTGGCTGCACCAGTCTGCATTCCCACCAGCAGTGCAGAAGGGTTCCCTTTTCTCCACATCCTCGCCAGCACTTATTCTGTGTTGTTTTGCTGATGAGTGCCATTCTGACTGGTGTGAGGTGATATCTCAATGTGGTTTTCATTTGCATTTCTTTAATGATTGAGCATTTTTTCATATACCTATTGGCCATCTGTATGTCCTCTTTGGAGAAATTTCTATTCATTTCTTTAACACATTTTTAAATTGGATTGTTTGTCTTCCTGGTGTTGAGTTTTATAAGTTCTTTATAAATTTTGGTTATTAACCCCTTATCAGATGTATTGTCGAATATGCTCTCTCATTGTGTGGTTTGTCTTTTTATTCTGTTCTTATTGTCTTTAGCTGTGCAAAAACTTTTTAGTTTGATATAGTCCCATTTGTTTATCCTGCTTCTATTTCATTTGCCTGTGGAGATAAATCAGCAATTATATTGCTGCGACAGATGTTGAAGAGCTTACTGCCTATGTTTTTTTCTAAGATGCTTATTGTTTCACGGCTTACATTTAAGTCTTTTATCTATTTTGACTTTTGTTTTTGAAAATGGTGTAAGTTGATGGTCTAGTTTCATTTTTTTGCAGGTAGATGTCCAATTTTCCCAAAACCATTTGTTAAAAAGGCTGTCTTTACTCCATTGTATGCTCTTTCCTCCTTTGTCAAATATCAGTTGTTCATAAAGGTGTGGGTTTATTTCTGGGTCTCTGTTCTGTTTCATTGATCTATATGCCTGTTCTTATGCCAGTACCAGGCTGTCTTGAGTAAAATGGCCTTGTAGTATACCTTGATATCCAGAAGAGTGATACCTCCTGCTTTATTTTTTCTTTTTAAAATTGCTGAGGCTATTTGTGTCTCTTTTTGGTTCCATATAAATTTTTGGAATATGTGTTCTATATCTTTGAAGTATGTCATTGGTATTTTAATTGGTATTGCATGAATTTATAAATTGCTTTGGGTAATATAGACATTTTAATGAAGTTTTTTTTCCTAACCATGAGCATGGTGTATGCTTCCACTTGTTTGTATCTTCCTTGATTTCTTTTATCAATGTTTTATAATTTTCTGAGTACAAGTCCTTAACCTCCTTGGTTAAATTTACTCCTAGGTACTTTATTTTTTTTTGTTGTTGCAATAGTGAAGGGGATTGTTTCCTTAGTTTCTTTTGCTGACATTTCATTGTTGGTGTATAAAAATGCCTCTGATTTCTGAGCATTAATTTTATATCCTGTCACCTTGCTGAATTCATTTATCAGGTCCAGTAGTTTTTTTACTGAGACTTTAGGGTTTTCTATATACAATATCATATCATCTGCAAATAATGACAGTTTTACTTCTTCTTTTCCAATTTGGATGCCTTTTATTTTTTCTGCTTGTCTGAGTGCTGAAGCTAGGACTTCCAGAACTATGTTGAATAAGAGTGGTGAAAGGGGGCACCCCTGCTTGATTCCTGATCTTATGGGGATTGCTTTTAAATTTTGCCCATTTAGTATGATGTTTGCTGTGGGTTTGTCATAGATAGCCTTTATCATGTTAAGGAATGTTCCCTGTATTCCCACTTTACTGAGAGTTTTGAGCATGAATGGGTGCTGGATTTTATCAAATGCCTTTTCTGCATCTATTGAAATTATCATGTGATTTTTGTCCTTCCTTTTGTTTATGTGATGAATCACATTGATTGATTTGCGAATATTGAACCAGCCTTGTCTCTCCAGAGTAAATCCCACTTGATCATGGTGTATGATTTTTATCATATATTGCTGGATCCGGTTGGCTAACATTTTGTTGAGAATTTTAGCATCTAAATTCATCAGGGATATAGGCCTATAATTTTCTTTCTTTGTGTTGTTTTTGCCTGGTTCAGGATCAGAATTATGCTCGCCTCATAAAAAGAGTTTGGAAGTCTTCCTTCCTCTTGAATTTTTTGAAATAGCTTGAGGAGGATAGAGTTAGTTCTTTTTTGAATTATTGGTAGAATTCACTTGTGAAGCCATCAGGCCCAGGACTTTTCTTTGTTGGAAGTTTTTTTATAACTGTTTCGATCTCATTTGCTGTAATTGTTCTGTCTAGGTGTTATGATTCTTCCAGATTGATTTTTGGAAGATTATATGATTCAAGAAATTGTCCATTTACCTAGCCTAATTTTTTGGCATAGAGTTCTTCATAGTATTTTATTTACAATACCTTGTATTTCTGTTGTGTCAGTTGTTATTTCTCCACTCTCATTTTTAATTTTATTTATTTGAGTCCTTTGTCTTTTTTTTTTTGGTGAGTCTATTAAAGGTTCATCGATCTTGTTTATCTTTCCAAAGAACCAGCTCCTGGTTTCATTGATCCTCTGTATTGTTTCCTTAGCTTCTATGTCATTTATTTCCACTCTGATCTTTATTATTTCTTTTCTTCTACTAGTTCTGGGTTTCATTTGCTGTTGTTTTTCTAGTTCTTTTAGATGCAGGGTTAAGGTGCTTATTTGAGGTATTTCTACCTTCTCAAGGTATGCCTGTAGTGCTATGAATTTCCCACTCAGTACTGCTTTTGCTGTGTCCCATAAATTTTGAGTTGATGTATGCTCATTATCATTCGTTTCTAGAAACTTTTTTATTTCTTCTTTGATCTCATAGTTAATCCATTCATTATTTAATATCATGCTATTTAGTTTTCAAGTGTTTGAGTATTTTTCAGTTTTTCTTTTGTGGTTAATTTCTAGTTTCATGGCATTGTGATCAGAGAAAATGCTTTATATAATTTCAATCTTCTTAACTTTGTTGAGACCACTTTTGCGTCCTAACATATGGACTATCCTAGAGAATGTACCATGAGCGCTTGAAAAGAATGTATATTCTACTGCTTTAGGGTGAAAGGTTCTGAAGATATTTATTAAATCAAGTTGATCTAGTGTGTTCTTTAAATCTGCTGTTTCTTTATTAATTTTCTTTCTTGAGGATCTATCCAGTATTGTTAGAGGGGTATTGAAATCCCCTACTATGATAGTATTGCTGTTAATCTCGCCCTTTATATTCATCAAAGTCTGCTTTATGTATGTCAGGGCTCCTATGTTTGATGTGTAGACATTTATAATGGTTATATCGTCTTGTTGAATTGTTCCTTTTATCATTATGTAGTGTCCTTCTTTATCTCTTACTGCATCCTTTGTTTTAAAGTCCACTTTGTCAGATATAAGTATTGCTACCCGGGCTTTTTTTTCATTTCCATTTGTATGAAATATTATTTTCCATCCTTTTACCTTCAGTCTATGTGCATCATTTGTTTTAAGGTGTGTCTCTTGTAGACAGCATATGTATGGGTCCTGTTTTTTATCCATGCAGCTACCTTATGTCTTTTGATTGGATCTTTTAATCCATTTACATTTAATGTTACTATTGATATGTAGTTGTTTATTGCCATTTTATTCTTTAAAGCTGTATTCTTCTTTTGCTATATTCTTTTCCCCCTTTGAACTGTTCACAACAGTCCCCTTAGCATCTCTTGCAGAATTGGTTTGGTTTTAATGAATTCCTTGAGGTTTTTTATGTCTGGGAAGCTCTTTATTTTTTTTTTCAATTTTAAACGTTAGCCTTGCTGGATAGAGTAGTCTTGAATGTAGGTTCTTGTTCTGCATTACTTTGAATATACCTCGCCATTCCCTCCTGACCTCAAGTGTTTCTGTTGAGAAGTTCGATGTCATCCTTATGGGGGCTCCTTTGTATGCGATAGCCTTTTTTTCTCTAGCAGCTTTTAAAATTTTCTCTTTATCACTTAGCTTTGGCATTTTAACTATGATGTGTCTTGGAGTAGATTTCTTTGGGTTTCTCTTTAATGGAGTTCTCTGTGCTTCTTGTTCGTGTGAAATGTTTTTCAGTCTTAATTTAGGGAAGTTTTCAGGTATGATTTGATTGAACAATGTTTCTATCCCTTGTTCTTTCTTCTCTTCTTCAGGAACCCCTATGATGTGGATGTTGTTTCTCATGTTGTCACAGAGCTCCCTTAGAGTTTCCTCAGATTTTTTGAGTCTCTTTTTTTTTTTCTGCTCTGCTTCTGTGCCTTTGCTTATTTTGTCCTCTACCTCGCTGATTTGATCCTTAGCTTCATCCTACCTGCTTTTAATTCCTTCCATTGTGGTTTTCATTTCTTATACTGTATTTGTTATTTCTGTCTGATTCTTTTTTATTATTTCAATTTCCTTTTTTATACTTGCTATCTCCTTATTTAGGTGTTCGTAATGACTCTGCATTGTTGCTCTAAGCTCTTTGAACATCCTAACTATCATTATTTTAAACTCTGCATCAGGTAGTTTGGTTATATCTGATTAATTCAGGTTTTTCTCTGGGAATTTTTCTTGATGCATTTGGGTTGCATTCCTTCTGCCTGTCCATTTTGTCTGTGTGTAAGAAAGGTTTGGCTACTGGAGTCCAATGCGTGTTGCATCTGTGTTCCTCTGGTGTGGTCTGTCTGCAGGCCTGCCACCCCCTCTGCCGCTGCCTAGGGAGGATTTGTGTGTGGATGTTACTGGTGCTGGCCTTGGCTGCTGAGGTTTCTGCCTCGCCTCTGCAGGATGGCCTATGTTCTCGTGCCAGCTTCTACAAGCCTTAGCCGGTCTTGGCCTTCGCCCCTCTCCCGCGGTTGGGACCGTGCACCACACTCAGGCCACAAGCCTGGGCACCAAGGCCAAGGGTGAGCACTTTTGCTCAGCTGCGGGTCCCAGTCAGCCTGTTCCTTTGGCCGGGAGGGGCTTCTGGTGTGCATTCAGCTGCTAGCCCAGGATTTGGCCCCACCCCTGCCAACCTCGGCTCCTCGGTTGGGAGGGGCTACTGTTCTGCGCTCAGCTGCATGCTGGGCTTCTGCCCCGCCCCTGCCAACCGTGGCTCCTTGGCTGAGATTGGCTGCTGCTATGCACTCAGCCCTGCGCCGGGCTTCCGCCCCACCTCTGTGGGCAAAGCCTGTTCTGGCAGGGCTTCATGCCTCGGAGGCCGGGTGGGGCTGCTTACCTTCTTGCCCCTGCCCAGGGGAAGATCTCTGCCCATTCCACGATCCTGCTTTTCCCCCACCAGTGGTGTCACAGGCAGCCCACAGTCGCTGGATCACTTTCGCATGTCTCCTTTGTCCCGGCTGGGCTAGACCGAGCTCACACCTGCCGCTCGGCCTCTGCCCGACAGAACCGCGCTTCCATGACCGGCTGCCACCCGCCCTCCAGCAAGCCCTCAGCAGTGTGGGTAGGGGCACTGCAGCTCAGACCCTAACCCTCCATACTGTAGTCCTGAAATCTCCCTCCTTCTAAGCGACTGTGCTCTAATATCCGCAGGGGATCCTATTTTGCTGGTGTCCTGCTTCCCCTTGCTGGTTCCAGGGGAAATATTTTTTCAGATTTGTGGAGTGACTCAGCCCAGAATTTAGGGTGGCTGTCCCTCAAAGCTTTTCTCCCTGTGCCTTCCAGACCACACTCTCTTCCCGCTGCTCAGTCCTCTCCTCTCTTTCTGTCTCCCGGAGTCCCGGGTGAGTGGTTGTGAGAGAGGTTTTCTGCGCCATCCCTTTAAGAACAATCCTGGTTCTGAGAAAACTGTCTCTTTCTCACAAACAGTATCCTATCCTGTTTCCCAGCTAAATACTGCCCATACGCCTCTTCTAGGCTCTGGGGCTGCAGGCTAGGGCTTTGTTCCTGGGACCCAGGTCCCTACGCTTCTGCTGGCCTCTCTTTCCGCCACACGAGTCCCTCCAGGCTGCCTTTCACTTCGGGGAGCTGGGCAGCCCTTTCTGCGTTTTCGCTTTTCCTACCAGTCTCAATGTTGCTTCTTCAGTGTTCCCCGGTTGAAGAGTCTTCTCAGTCTAGTTCAGCGTTGGTTTATCCAGATGATGGTTCTTAAAATCAAGTTATAATCCACTTTGGTTCTGGGAGTTGGAAATTGGTACATCTGCTTACTCCATCGCCATCTTGTCCCCACTTCTAATTCAATTTTATGTGGTCAGAGTTCTCAGTCTACTTTGTACCTAAGTTTGAAATTTTTTTTTTTTTTACAAATGTCTTTTTTTATTTTTACTTTTATTTTATTCATTTTAGAGAGGAGACACAGAGTGAGACTGAGAGAGAGAGAGAGAGAGAGGAGCTGGAAGCATCAACTCCCATATGTGCCTTGACCAGACCAGTGCAAGGTTTTGAACTGGCGACCTCAGTGTTCCCAGGTCGATGCTTTATCCACTGCGCCACCACAGGTCAGGCCTAAGTTTGAAATTTATTGGGACTTTTTTCTTTTCTTTTTTTTTTTTTCTCACAGGGACAGAGAGAGAGTCAGAGAGAGGGATTGATAGAAACAGACAGACAGAAACGGAGAGAGATGAGAAGCATGAATCATTAGTTTTTCGTTGCCATTGCAACCTTAGTTGTTCATTGATTGCTTTCTCACATGTGCCTTGACCATGGGCCTTCAGCAGACCGAGCCATCCCTTGCTGGGGCCAGTGACCTTGGATCCAAGCTGGCGAGCTTTTGCTCAAGCCACATGGGCCTGTGCTCAAGCTGGCGACCTCTGGGTCTTGAACCTGGGTCCTCTGCATCCCAGTCTGATGCTCTATCCGCTGCACCACCGCCTGGTCAGGCGGGATTTTTTTTTTTTGAGACTTTTATAATGGTCTTGTACATGATCAAATTTTTACATATATTCCACGTGTGCTTGAGAAAAACGTATATTGTTTATTATTTAGAAGAACACTACATATATTCATTCGATGTTATTCAAGTGATTTATAACTTGTAATTGAGTGGTTCATATTTTATGTGTCCTTGCTGATTTTTTGTCTTCTTTATCTATCAACTGAAAATGCAATGCTAATTCACCTTAGTTTTATAAAATTTTACCTAATATATTTGAGGCTAATATATGTGCATTTATGTTTAAAGTTGCTCTCTTCTTGGGGAATTAAAACTTTTATTTTTTTGTAGTAGTCACTCTCTCAATCCCTAACTGCGTGCTGTTTTAGTCTAGCTTAAAATGATACTAATATGATACATGGCTTTCTTTTGGTTCATATCTGTCTGATGTGCCATTTTTCAACCTTTTCTTTTAACCTTTGCATGCTCTTGTCCTTAATGAGTGCCTCTTATAAATAGCACATACTGTACCTAGATTTAAAATATTTAGTCTGTTCATCATTTGAGTGGTGAGTTTCATCCAAAAACATTTATTTTAATTATTGATGTATTTGGATCTATTTTTATTTGTCTTCAGTTTCTTTCTTATCTTTTTTTTTGTTTCTGAAAAAAGTTATATCAATATCCCTCCCAATAAGACAAAAACTTTTGTCTTTTGTTTCTCTCCAACTTTTGCCAACCACTATAATGTAGTCATTATATACACTTTTAATCTGAGTTATTATTGATATTATCTCCTTTTATTTAGTCTTAGCTATTTTAAAAAATACACCAAACTCTTCTAAATTATTTAGTAATGACTGCTTTATATATTTCTTGCATCATCTCCTGAATTTGTCTTTCTTCTTTTTCAAGTGCTTTATATAAAATTATTTCTGATGAGTTTTTTGTAGTGAAACATCTGAGAGCTTGTGTGCTTGAGAAAGTTCTAAAAATCATGCTTATGTATTTGTATTGCCATTACAAAATTTCATGTTTAAAGGTCTTTTTTTCAAATCTCAAAAAATATAATTCTATTGGTTATTGCATCCATTGTTACTGTGGAAATATATGGTTTCAATTTGCATCTTTTTCTCCTCTGGAGACATTTAAAATGATCTTTTTGAAATTATTAGTTATTATAATAATGCATCTAGGCATGGGTTTTACTTTATACGTATATATATATTTTTATGTATTCATTTTAGAGAGGAGAAAGAGAGAGAGAGAAAGGGGGAGGAGAAGGAAGCATCAACTCCCATATGTGCCTTGACCAGACAAGTGCAGGGTTTTGAACCAGCGACCTCAGTGTTCCAGGTCGATGCTTTATCCACTGTGCCACCAGAGGTCAGGCATTTTATACGTATATTTTTGTCAGCTCAGGGCCCTTTAAATCTGGTTTCTAGTCCTTTTTCAGTCAGGAAATTTAGTCTATTATGTTTTGAAGTTATTTCTTCTATCCATCTTTATTATTTCTTTTCCTAATAAGGAAATTATGAATAAAGCTGCCATGAATATAGATGAATATGACTTTATGTGGATATATGTTTCATTTCCTTTAGGTAAACTTATAGGAGTGGAACCGATGGGTTACATAGTAAGTCTAACTTTATAAGAAACTCACAGACAGGTCTACAAAATAGTTGTATTATCTTATGTGTCATCAAAAATATGAGTGTTTTAGCTGCTCCATATGTTTGCCAACACTTTGTGATGTCAGTCTTTTTAATTTTAACCAATTTAATGGGTGTGTTTTAATGTCTCATTGTAGCTTTAATTTCTGTTTCTGTGATGAGTAATTTGTTGATCATGTTTTCATAGACATCGTATATCTTCTTTTTCTTAGTGTTTGTTCAGATATTTCCTCCACTCCAAAAGTTAGGTTGTTTATATTTGTTATTGAATTGTGGAATTCTATATACATTCTGTATACAATTTCTTATTCAGATGTACATTTTGTAAATATTTTCTCCCAATCTGGGGCTTGTCTTATTTTCTTAACAATATCTTCAGAGAAACAATGGTTTTAATTATGATAAAATACTATTTATTAAGTTTTTATTTTATGCTTAGTGCTGTTGTGTACTGTGTATAAGATCTTTGCTACCTCAGAATTGCATAAATTTTTTTCTGGAAATTTTATAATTTTATCTTTTATATTTACCATTTATTTAAGTTTATGAGTTAACATTTGTCTATGGTTTGAGGTAAGGGACATGTGGATATATGGTTGTTCTAGCACCATTAATTTGAAAAGATTGTCCTGCTGTTGATTACCTTGTCATTTTTGTTAAAAATCAATTGAGCATTTTTATATGTGAGTCTATTTTTAGACTTTTTAATCTGTTTCATGATGTATGTGTATATCAAGATAGACACTACTAAAATAGTTTACTATCTTAAATACTATTACTGTTTAGTAAGATTTAAAATCAGGTGGCATTAAATTTTCAAACAGTTTTTTACCCAATATATTTTTGCTATTGAAGGTCCTTTGAATTTCCATATAAATTTTCATATTTTAGAATTAGTTTTTCTATTTCTACAAAAAAAATGACTATTACATTTATAAATTAGTTCGGGGACAATTGACATTTTATCACTATTGAGTCTTCTTATCTATGAATAAATAGATTTCTCTATTTGGAGTCATATGTCACATAATGTTTTGCATATGTGACAAATACACAGACTACATATACGATGATGATCCAATAAGATTATAACAGAGCTGAAAAATTCTTATCACCTAGTGATGTCTTAGATGCTGTTGCATTGTAATACAACACATTACCCATGTGTTTGTGGTGATGCTGGTATAAACAAACCTATGTGTTGCCTGTCATATAAAACTATAGCATGTAAAGCTATATATAGTACATAGTAATCTGTGGTGTTCATACAATGATAAAATTGCCTAAGGACATATTTCTCAGAATGTATCCTTGTCATTCAGTGGTACATAACTGTACAACGTCTATGACTGCATCAAGAACCTTGCTTGGGTTTGGGGTGATGTCACACAGGAACGTGTGTGAGTGGCATCTGGAAGAAGATGCTCAAGAGTTTTATCCATAACTTTAATAAAGCATTTACTAAGGATAAGGAAGTTGCAAAAATGAACTGGGTGTGGTTCAGATGACAAACAACTTTAACCTGGTTGTGTATGCGGACGACATTGAGAAGCTCTAGAGATGGTTCCCAAGGAGTGGACTAATGAGGAGTTGTTGGAACTGGAACAGGAAGGCATAGCTGATGATGAAGCAAGAGAAAAAGAAAATGTAGGAGAAGAAAAGAAAGAAGAATCCCTAAGAAAATTCAGAGGGAAGGGTATAGTAGAAGCTTTCTCAGAGCTCAAAAAGCTCCTTAAAAAGTTTAAAACCATGGACCCCAACACTGAAAGTATTTGATAAATAGTGAAATGTTCATGGTATATTATCTGCTTACAAGCAAACCTCTGATGAAAAAATAAAGAAACCACGCAAACCAGCATGGACATATTTCTGAAAAGAGTGATACTTCATCAAGAGCCTCAGGCAGGTCTTTCAGGAGGTTTTCCAGGAGAAGCCGTTGTTATCATAGGTCACAGCTCGATGTGTGTTATTGTCTCTGAAGACCTTCTAATGAGGCAAGATACGGAAGTGGAAAACAGTTATATTGATGATCTTGACCCTGTGTAGGCCCATGCTAACATGTGTGTTTGTGTCTTAGTTTTTAACATACAAGTTTAAAGAGAAAAAATAAAATAGTTTTAAAATAGAAAAAAGCTTATAGAATAAGGTATAAAGGAAAATATTTTGTACAGTTGTACAATGTGTGTTTTAAGTGTATGACAAGAGTCAAAAAGTTTAAAAAATTAAAAATTTTGTAAAGTTAAAATGTTACAGTAAGCTAAGGTTTATTATTGAAGAAAGAAATAAAAAAATTTTAATGTAACTTAAGTGTACAGGATTTATAAAGTCTACAGCAGTGTACAGTAATGTTCCAGAGCTTCACATTCACTCACCACTCATTGATTCACCTAGAGCAACTTCCAGACCTGCGAGCTCCATTTATGGTAATGCCCTATGCAGGTGCACCGTTAAAAAAACTTTTATACCCTGTATCTGCTGATAGACTTTGAATAATCTGATGTTCTTTGCGTTTGCACTAGAATGTGAAAGTAAAAAAAATCTCTGTTCTTTCTTCCTGTCTTTGTAGCAGCCCAGATTGAATAGGGGACTACTTCCGCAGAAAAAAAATAAAATAAAAAAGAAAAAGAAAAGAAAAAGAAAAAAGCTTTTCTATCATATTTTTACTGTATCTTTTCTATGTTTAAAAACACAAATACTTACCATTGTGTTACAATTGCCTGCAGTGTTCAATGCAGTAACATGTTGTATAGGTTTGTAGCCTAGGAACCATAGGTTGTACCATATACCCAGTTGTGTAATAGGTTGTGCCATCTAGGTTGTTTATGTGCACTCTGTTATGTTCACATGACAAAAATCTCCTAATGATGCATTTCTCAGAATGTATTTCTGGCATTAAGTGACATTTGACTGTATTTGTCTTCTTTTTATTTCTGTCTGCTATATTTTGTAGTTTTAGCATATACATTTTTATCCCTAGGTATTTCATGCTTTTTATTATATATTGTAAACTAGCTGTACCCAGCCACATGTTGCTGTGGCTCAGTCTGGTTCAATGGAAAAGAAAGAAAAGAGAAAGCTCATGTTTCTAATATGTTTAATTTCACAATGCTTGTGGGTATACAATATTTTTTGTTGTTCCATTGTCTGTGCAGATACATAGATTGTCTGGTTTGCCAACTCTAAACATGCAACATATAATTGTCCGTGTGAGAAGCAATCTGTGTTTAGATCTAAACCGCACATTTCTAAAGATTGGCCCTGAGCTTTGTTGATGGTGACCACAAACGCCAATCAAATTGGGAATTTCAATCTCTTAAATTGAAATGCATATCTGTTGGAATCATAAGAATGCAAGGAATAAGAACATCTTCACCTTTGAAAGGTCCTGTCAAGATCATTGATTCTACGACATTGCTCATTAATTTTTTTACTGCAAGCCACGTGCTGTTGCAAAGATTTGGCTGGTTGATATTTCGCAACATGATAATTGACACACTGATTTTCAATTGCAGCACATGCGGTGGCATTCTTGGTAGATCCAGTGAATTCAAAAATTCTGTGGTATAATTAACCGCTTCATCTGCTTCCACAACAGTGTCGACAAACTTGTATGTGACTGCCTCGCTTTGAATGTTAGACCAGTGGTTCTTAACCTGGGTTCTATCAAACCCTAGGGGTTCGATGAGTCGATCTCAGGGGTTCAGAGAAGCCTCTGCCACGGGGGCCAGAATAAAGTAATACCGTAATTTGTTGTGAGTTCATGCACTTTGTTGGTTTTGTTCTTTGAGCACGGTGATGTTCATGCACGGCTCATTTTGTGCACCAGTAAAAAAACATATACCTATTTCTTGAATTTGGAAAAAAAATCATTTTATTTATCACTAAAGAAGGGTTCAGTGAATGCGCATATGAAACTGGTGGGTTTGGTACCTCAAAGAAGGTTAAGAACCACTGTGTTAGACTGAATAATATTATTAAGTTCATAGACATCTTTGTTCTTGGCCACAAGAAAAGCTCGTTCACTCAGCTAATTATGATTCTTATAATTGGTTTGAATATTGGGAAATACTTTTTCAACCAATTCTTCTTTTGACGTCACTAAATTGCAGAAGTTATGAGGCAATGAAATTTGTCCTGAGGTCAAATCAACCAGCACCTTTCTGTTCCCAATTTCCAGCAATTGATGTGAGAATATCTCAGCTGAATGATTGTTTTGCAGCTGGACATGCATATTTGTAGTTAATTTTAACATCTTTACGTGTTGCCACAAAGTAGAGTATTTCAGGCAAGCATTTATTTCATCTGCTGGTGTTGATGGAGGAATTACAGTTAATGTTTGCCTGAAATCTCCTGCAAGCAATATTAATGCGTTCCCAAATGGTCTGATGTTTCCATGCAAATCTTGCAATGATCAATCAAGAGCCTTGAGAAACTTTTTGTGCACCATTGTGCATTCATCCCAAACAATAAGTTTGCATTTCTGCAATACTTTGCCCATGCTGGATGCTTTGGAAATGTTGCATGTAAGAATTTCAATGAATTGCATGTTCATTGGCAATTTCAAAGTGGAATGAACAGTTCTTCTACCTGGTAGCAATGTTGCAGCTATTTTGGATGACGCAAGAGCTAAGGCTATGTCATAAAAAACAATGAAAAAAGAAAATAATAAACTATACTCATGAAATGAATGCTATGGTAAATGACACAGAGCAATTCCAATGCAATGTCACATGAAATAATTAAGTCAAAATGAAAATAAATCGAAATCTATGAAGATTCAATTTAACAATGCAATCAGAAATATTGAAATGAAATCGTAAAATTGGAAATTTGGAAATTGTAAATGGATCGTAAATCGGAAACATTGAAATAGAATCGTAAAATATTTAGTATAGCGTGTGTTGCTTTTACGTCCAATAGATGGCGCTGTTTTGCAAAACAGCATGTTTTTACCTGTCACAGGTGTGACATCTATATAATTGTAGGTATCTAGGTATATAAAAACACGTGCATATTTGAATGCAATGTTGTGTCAAAATTTCAAAGCAATCAATGAAGAACTTTCGGAGATTTAAGATTTTGAACAAACAAACATTTACATTTTTATTGATATAGATGGTAGAGTTTTTATAAAATACAGTTTATTCTCTAATTGTTTATTGCTGTCTATATAAACACTATTGATTTCCCCCTATGTTTACTGAGCTATAATTGACATACAACATTGTGTAAGTTTAAGGCATAAAAGATGATAATTTGATAAATGTATTTGATGTGAAATGTTTAAAAATTCTTTTTATTTATTCAATTTAGAGAGGAGACACAGAGTGAGAGAGAGAGAGAGAAAGAAAGAGAGAAAGGGGGGAGGAGCTGGAAGCATCAACTCCCATATGTGCCTTGACCAGACCAGTGCAGGGTTTTGAACTGGCGACCTCAGTGTTCCCAGGTCGATGCTTTATCCACTGCGCCACCACAGGTCAGGCCAATGTGAAATGTTTAATAGAATAAGGTCAGTTCATACATTCTTGATCTCATATAATTACCATTTTGTTGTTATAGTGAGAACATTAAATCTTTACTCTCTTAGCAAATTTCATGTATTCAGTACAATATGGTTAACCATAATCATGATGCTGTACACTAGATCCCTGAACTCTATTTACTTTATAACAGAAAGTTTGAGGTCTTTTGTAGTCATGTACGACTTTTAAAATTAAAAAAAAAAATTCTGTGAAAAATGCAAAAAAATTTTTGGTAAAGATTGTATTAAGTCTATAGATGGCTTTGGGTATGGACATTTTAACAATATTAACTTTTCCAGTCTATGAACATAAGATGTCTTTCCCTATTTGTGTCTACTTCAAATTATTTTCTGAAAGTCTCATAGATTCTTTTTTCAATGATAGATTTTTCACTTCCTTGGTTTAATTTATTTTTAAATATTTTATTGTTTTGATGCTATTGTAAATGGTATTGTTTTCTTCTTATTTCAGATAGTTTATTGTTAGTAATACTATTGATTTTTAAATATTGACTCTGTATTTTGCAACTTTGCTAAATGTACTTATTAGTTTTAGTAATTCTACTTGCTTTTTAATATTTTCCTTAGGATTTTCTATGTAGACATTGATGTCTGCCAATTAATAACTTTTCTTTTTCTTTTCTAATATGTATGACTTACATTGCTCTTTCTTGCCTTATTGCACTGGCTATAACTTTCAGTTCAATGGTAACTAGAAGTGGTGAGAGCAAATATTCCTTTTTTTCTTTTTAATATTTCTGAAATGAGAAGTGGGGAGGTAGAGAGACAGACTCCCGCATATGCTCAACTGGAATCCACCTGGCATGCCCAACAGGGGGTGATGCTCTGCCTATCTGGGGCTAGCTCCGTTGCAACTGGAACTATTATAGCACCTGAAATGAAGGCCATGGAGCTATCCTCAGTGCCCAAGCCAACTTTGCTCCAGTGGAGCCTTGGCTGCGGGAGGGGAAGAGAGAGATAAAGAGAAAGAAAAGGGGGAAGGGTGGAGAAGCAGATGGGCACTTCTCCCCATCTGCTGTACCCTGGTGGGGAATCAAACTTGGGACTTCCACACACCAGGTCAACACTCTACCGCTGAGCCAACTGGCCAGGGCAAGAGTGAACATTCTTTTGCTGTTACTGGTCTTAGTGGAAAAGCTATTTTTCACCATTAAATACAATGTTACAACTAAAATTTTATTGATGGTCTTCATCAGATTAAAGAATTTTCCTTTTTGCTGAGAATTTTTTTTGAGAGAGAGAGAGTGAGAGAAAGACAAGAAGGGAGAGAAAGGTTGGAAAGCATCAAATTGTATCTGCTTTCACATTGAGTAGGCATTGACTACTTCTTGTATATGCCTTGCAAGACAATGTACCCTTACTTAAGCCAGAAAACTTGGGTATTTGCCAGTACCTTTGGGCTCAAGCTGATAAACTTTGGGATTATGTGGACAGGTCCCCGGGTCAACGTAGTAACCCCGTTCTGATGAGCACACACTCAGAACCAGTGACCTCGGGGCTTCAAACTGGTAATCTCAGTGTTCCAAGTCAATGCTTTATCTGCTATACCACCACCAGTCAAGCTTGCTGAGAATATTTATCATAAATGAGTGTTAAATTTTGTCAAGCTTTTTCTGTGTTTATTGAGATGATCATAAGGTTTATCTCTTTATTCTGTTAATATGACAAATTGCATTGATTGCTTTTCAAGTGTTAAACTAACCTAGAAGTGCTAAATTCCTCTTGAATATGTTTTATATTTTAAAAAAATATTGTTTGATTTGTTTTGCCAATATTTTGTTGAGTTTTTGCCTTATTTTCATAAGAAATACTAGCCATAGCTTAATTTTTTTGAATGTCTATGTTTTTAGTAGCAGGGTAATGGTGGGATCATAAAAAGAGATGGAAATATTTTTTTCTCTGTTTTCTGATAGTGTCTGTGTAGGATCGACATTTTTTTCTTAAATTTTTGATAGACTTTGTTGGTGAGATTTTCTGGACCTGGACTTTTTTATTTGTGTGAGGTTTTAAAATTATAATTCTGTTTCTTTAATAGCTATAGGTCCACTCATACTTTTTATTTCTTTTTTGAAAAAATTTTCTAATCTGTATCTCTTAAGGAATGTGATCATTAATCTAACCTGTGAAATTTATTGGCATATAGCTATTTATACTCTTCTCCTTATTATTCTTTTAATATTTATAGGACTTATGGTGAAGTTTCCCCTTTATTCCTGATGTTGGTTATTTGTGTCTTCTTGGTCAGTCTAGTTAAATGCTGAGGTGCCCAGGCTGGGGTTTAGGATTCACACCTATGAAGGAAGACCTTTGTACAGCTAAAAATCCCTCTGGACCTCAGCCTCTGCTTTCTCCTGGGAATGGGGCAGCCTTTCTAATGTCTGTGCTCTTCCTACCAGTCTTGATGTGGCTTCTTCTCTGAAACCTGAAGAAACATTCCTAAAACAAGGATCTCAGCTGGCCTGGAGGTTAGTACCACTGAGCCCATCTTCCTCATAAAAACACCACAACAAGTTTGGGAATCAGAGAAGAGCTACATAATACACAGACAAAATGGAAAGACAAAGAAATATGACCAAAATGAATCAAGAAGAGAAATCTCCAGAAAAAAATTAAATGATATGGAAGTAATGAAACTACCAGATGCAGAATTTAAAATAATGGTTATTAAGATGCTCAAGGATTTTAGAGTAAGAATGAATGAATACAATGAGAACTTAAACAAAGAGCTACTAAGCTCAGCAAAAAGGAAAATTCTTTAATCTGATGAAGACCATCAATAAAATTTTAGTTGTAACATTGTATTTAATGGTGAAAAATAGCTTTTCCACCATTAAAAGGACATTGAAATCATGAAAAAGAACCCATCAGAAATGGCAACTACAATATCTGAAATGAAGACTGCACTAGAACAGCAGGTTGGATGAAGTGGAGGATTGAATAAGAAATTTGGAGAATAAGAAAAACATAAGCACAGAAGCACAGCAGCAAAAGGAAAAGTCTAATAGATTCTTTTTTCTAGGAAAAGAGGCTCAAAAAGACTGAGGAAATATTAATAGGCTTCGGTGACAACATGAAGCAAAACAACCACATTATAGGGGTTCCAAGAGAAAAGAATGAACAAGGGATAGAGAACTTGTTTAAAGAAATTTTAGCTGAAAACTTTCCTAAATTGATGATGGAAAAAGTCTCATAAGTTCAAGAAGCACAGAGAGTCCCATTAAAGAGGAACCCAAGGAGGCCTACACCAAGACAATCATAATTAAAGTGCCAAAGTTAAGAGACAAAGAAAGAATACTAAAAGATGCAAGAGAAAAGCAGTTAATTACCTACAGAGGAGCCTCCATAAAGATGACATCAGACTTCTCAACAGAAACACTTGAGGCCAAAAGGGATTGGCAAGAAATATTCAAAGTGATGCAAAGCAACAACCTACAACCAAAACTTCTTTATTGAGCAAGGTTATTGTTTACAATTGAAGGAGAAATAAAAAGCTTTCCAGACCAAAAAAATAAACTTAAGGAATTCATACAACCAAACCAGTACTATAAGAAATAAGGGACCTGCTATAAAAAGAGCAAAGAAAAAAAATCAAGAAAAAGAGGATTGTATATTTAAAGAATAAAATGGCAATAAACAACTACATATCAATAATAATTTTAAATGTAAATGGATTAAGTGCTTCAGTCAAAAGACATGGGGTAGCTGTGTGGATAAGAAAACAACACCCATACATATGCTGTCTACAAGAGACCTACCTCAGAACAAAAGTTACACATAGACTAAAAGTGAAGGAATGGAAAAAAGTATTTCAGGCAAATGGAAATGAAAAGAAAACTGGGGTATATCTGACAAAATAGACTTTAAAACAAAGGCTATAGTAAGGGATAAAGAAGGTCACTACATAATGATAAATTGAGCAATCCAACAGGAGAATATAACCATTGTAAATATCTATGCACCGAATATAGGAGCACCTAAATATATAAAGCAGATTTTGATAGAGATAAGGAAGAGACTGACAGGAATACAATAATAATAGGGAATTTAACACCCCAGTAGCATCAATGGATAGATTGTGAAAAATTAACAAAAAAACAGTGGTCTTAAATGACACACTCAATGGGATTTAATTGGTATCTTTAGAATATTTCATCCCAAAGCAGCAGAATATACATTCTTTTCATGTGCTCATGGTACATTTTCTAGGCTAGACCACATGTCAGGACAAAAAGCAAGTCTCAATAAGTTTAAGAAGATTGAAATCATATCAAGCATCTTTTCTGACCACAATGGCATGAAACTAGAAATCAACTACAATAGAAGAACTGAAAAACATTCAAACACTCAGAGGCTAAATAGCATGTTATTAAATAACAAATGGGTTAACAGCGAGATCAAGGAAGAAATAAAGAATTTCTTTGAAACACATGAAAATGAACATACAGCAACTCAAAATTTATAGGACTCAGCAAAGCAGCCCTGAGAGGGAAGTTCATAGCATTACAGGCATACCTTAAGAAGCAAGAAAAAGCTCAAATAAACAACTTAACCCTGCATCTAAAAGAACTAGAAAAAGAACAACAAATAAAGCCCAGAAGAAGTAGAAAGAAGGAAATAATAAAGACCAGAGTGGAAATAAATGATGTAGAGGCTAAAAAAACAATAAAAAGTATTAATGAAAGCAAGAGCTGGTTCTTTGAAAAGTAAACAAGATGAACAAATTTTTAACCAGACTCATCAAGGAAAAAAGAGAGAGGACCCCAAAAAATAAAATTAGAAATGAAAGAGGAAAAGTAACAACTGATATGACAGACATTCAAAGAATTGCATGAAAATACTATGAAGAACTAACTATATGGCAAAAAATCAGACAACCTGCCCCAAATGGATAAATTCCTAGAAACATAAAGTCTTCCAAAACTGAATCTGGAAGAATTGAAAAACCCGAGCAGATTGATTATAATAACTAAAATTGAAATGGTTATCAAATAACTCCCAGCAACAAAAATCCTGGACCGGATAGTTATACAGGTGAATTTTACCAAACACAAAGAAGAACTAACACCTTTCCTTCTCAAGCTATTCCAAAAAATTCAAGAGGAGAGCCTTCCAAGCTCATTTTACAAGGCATGCATTATTCTAATTCCAAAACCACATAAAGACACTACAAGAAAGAAAACTATAGATAGTGTGCCTGGGTAGGATCCTGGCATATAGAATTTAAACCTCTCAGATGTGTATAGTAGAACTGAAGAAGACAACCAGCCAAGGGTCATCCATCTGAAATTGTAATTGACTCACTAATAATCCCAGGACAGAGTTAGAGATCACAACTCAAGCATAAGCCCCCTCTTTCCTATGACTGCTATAAAAATGTTTGATATAAAAGCTTGGGCTGAATATGTTGTGGAATGGGCTGCAAAAGACCCATATAGCTTCCTTACAACAGTTATTTTGGCCCTTACTCCAAATTTTCTGGCAAGTGCTGTCCTGTCCTGGAAATTGGCCAAGATGATTGAGGCCAGGGAAAAGGAGCAAAAGAAAAAACAAAAACGTCAAGAAAATATTGCAAAAGCTAAACAACTGAAAAAAGACTGAAGGATTGAAGAGGCTCTGCACCAGAGGAAATTCATTTGGGAAATTATGCAGCTTTGGAAGGACTCACTGAAGTTCCTTTTCTGGATTTATGACAATATTTAGTAAAGGAAGTCTGAGCATATGGAAGAATCATGCTAGTTCTGACCTCTACTGTAGCAACTTTTAGGCTTCAGAATAGAAGTCTGCTGACAGTTATAAATTGGCATTTATTATGCCATATATTTTTTATAACTGACTTTAGTCATTTGGCATTTTGCAGCTTATATCCTGAAATGTTAACATCCTGTGGAGAAAAAAATAACTTCAGACTATGAACTCTATTCAGATATTGGCTCAGAATGGGTTCCTGTTTTGGACAAAGAGAACTAAAAATGAGAATTGTCCTTAAGTGAAAAGTGTGCTTTGGCTTAAAAGAAATAGTGTATTAATTACATATTTTATCATTATTGCTTAGTTCTTAGAATAATTTCTGGCTTTCTCAAAGCAAAGTATTATTCATCAATGAGTACTTCAATTTTCTGCAATTTTCCTCATTTTTGCCTTTGAGATATTATTATTAGATACTCTGCCTTTTTAAAATCTAATTTTATAAAAAATTGTCTTATTATCTTGACTGTATAGAATACCACCTACTGGATCTAACAACTTTTGTACTTACAAGCACTGCCAGTTACTTGGAGACGGCTTGTTGAATAGAGTAATGCTGTGATTTAAAGCTTACAGTAAAAATGCCTAACCATGTAGTACTTTGGAACCAGCTTATTCTTACTTGTGTTAAGTAGAAATGTGAAGTAAAGTAGTTAAAACATCTTATCTGAGAATTTGCTGATTATATAGCTACTATTACTTTATATTCCATTGTTTTAACTCATGTGGTAGTGATGTCCTATAATTTTTGATCAAGCTCATGTTGAAAATTAAAATTTCATATTTCTTTAAATAAAAAGAAAACTATAGACCAATATCTCTGATGAATTTTAACACAGATACTAAAATTTCCAACAAAATATCAGCAAACCAAATCCAGCAATACATTAAAAAAGATTACACATTGTGTTCAAGTGAGATTTATTCGGAGGAGGCAAGGCTGGTATATTTGTAAATCAATAAACATGATTCATTGCATAAACAAAATGAAGCATAAAAATCACATGATCATATCAATAGATGCAGAAAAATCATTTAATAAAACCCAGCAGCCATTTATGATAAAAACTCTCAGCAAAGTGGGAATACAGGGAACATACCTCAACATAATAAAGGCCATGTATTACAAACCGACAGCCAACATCATATTCAACGGGCAAAAACTAACAGCAATCCCTTTAAGATCAGAAACAAAACAGGTGTGTCCTCTTTCCCCACTCTTATTCAACATAGCACTGGAAGTCCTAGCCACAGTAATCAGAAAATAAGGAAAAATAAAAGGAATCCAAAGTGGAAAAGAAGAAGTAAAACTATAATTATTTGCTGACGAAATAACAGTGTACATAGAAAACCCTAACGTCTTAGCCAGAACACTACTAGACTTGATAAATAAATTTGGCAAAGTGACAGAATATGAAATTAATGTTCAGAAATCAGTAGCATTTTTATACACCAATAATAAACTGTTAGTAAGAGAAATTAAGGAAATAATCCTATTTATTACTGCAACAACAACAAAAATAACCTAGGAATAAATTTAACTAAGGAGGTAAAAGATTTGTACTTGAAAAATTATAAGACATTGAAAAAAGAAATTGAGAAAGATACAAACTAGTGGAAGCATATACTGTGTTCATGGATTGGAAGGATTAACATCATTAAAATGTCTATACTACACAAAGTAATCTATAAATTCAATGCAATTCTTATTAAAATACTAATGGCATACTTCTGCAATCTAGAAAAAATTATTCCAAAAATTTACATGGAACCAAAAAAGAAACCGAATAGCTTCAGAAATCTTGAAAATGAAGAACAAAACAGGAGGTATCACACTTCCTGATATCAAGTTACTACAAGGCTATTGTAATAAACATTTGGTATTGGCATAAGAACAGGCATACAGATCAATGAAACAGAACAGAGAACCTAGAAATAAATTCAGTCCTTTATAGTCAATTAATATTTGGCAAAGAGGCAAAAGTATACAATGGAGTAAAGACAGTCCCTTTAATAAATCGTGCTGGGAAAATTGGACAGGTACATGCATAAAAAATGAACCTAGACCACCAACTTACTCCATTTACAAAAATAAACTCAAAATGGATAAAACACTTAAATGTAAGTCATGAAACCATAAAAGTCCTAGAAGAAAACATTGGCAGTAGACTCTCAGATACCTCTTGTAGCAACATTTTTGCTTATCTCCACGGGCAAGTGAAATAAAGGACAAAATAAACAAATGGACTATATCAAACTAAAAAGCTTTTGCATAGCAAAAGATACTATTAACAAAATAAAAAGACAATTCACTCAATGGGAGAACATATTTGCTGATATTTTTGGTAGGTGGTTAATAACCAAAATTCATAAAGAACTTATAAAACTCAACACCAGGAAGGTAAACAATTCAATTAAAAAATAGGCAAAGGACCTGAATAGACACTTCTCCAAAGAGCACATACAGATGGCCAATAGACAGATGAAAAAATGCTCAAGTCACTAATCATTAGAGAAATACAAATTAAAACCAAAATGAGATATCACCTCACACCTACCAGAATGGTTTTAATTGAGAAATCAATAAACAAGTGTTGGCAAAAGTGTGGAGAAAGGGAACCTTTCTGCACTGCTTGTGGGAATGTAGCCACTGTTGAAAGCAGTATGGCATTTCCTCAAAAAATTAAAAATGTAACTGCCTTATGACTCAGCTATCCTACTTCTAGGGATTTATCTTAAGCATCCCAAAACACTAATTCAAAAGAAGATATGCATCCCCTTGTTCATTGCATCATTGTTTACAGTAGCTAAGATCTGGAAACTGCCCAAGTGTCCATCAGTAGATGAATGGATAAAAAAAGCTGTGGTACATTTATACAATGGAATATTACATGGTTGTGAAAAAGAAAATCTTACCTTTTGCATGGATGAACTTGGTGATTATTATGCTAAGTGAAATAAGCCAGTCAGAGAAAGATAAATATCATAAATCTCATTTATATGTGGAATCTAATGAACACAGTAAACTGAGGAACAAAATAGGAACAAAGGCGGGGTCACAGGGAGCAGAGGGACAGCTGTCAGAGGGAAGGGGGATGTGAGGATGGGATCAGAGAAGGTGAAGGGATTAGCCAAATTATATATACATAACACAGAGATGCAGATAACAGGGTAACAATAGCCAGAGGGAAAAAGGGGGTGGAAGTAGGGAGAGGAGGGGAAGGGAGCTTGAAACCCAGGTGGCAAGAGACTTTGCATGGGCATGGGGGCACCTGCGGTGTGTCAAGGGTGTTACATTGAGTGGGACACTTAAAACTATGTCAACACAATGTTAAAATAAAAATTAAAAAATTAATATACTTTTATAGATTATCTTACCAGTAGCATGAATCACTAAGAATCAGACCACATCTGTGTAAAGCTTCTTTTGTAAAATAGTGTAAGTGCAAGGAAAAATGTGGATAAATATACAGTATATCAAACAGTTAATGGTAGTCATTTCTAAGGGTTATGATGCGGGTAAGGGTGGGGGGCACTGACTCCTATTTTATTTATATTTTTAGTGCTTTTAAAAAATACTGAACAGATACTACCTTTATTATAAGCTAAAATAGGAATATGAAATGTAAAACAAACCTTTCTTCATCAAGAATGTTTGACTTGACTTGCTCTGTGATGGCTCCCAGTGGCCATCTCTTCCTAAATTCTCTTCAGTCTTCCTGATGATTGATGTCAGTTAATCTGTCTCTAGCTCCAGGATTTCTGTAAACACCAGTGAACTGTTTGTGCCCAGAATCTCCATCTGGTTTCCAGGCAGGTTCTCTAGGCCTTATAGTTTTAACAATAGTTAAAATAATTTAGTATTAAAGAAAATTTGTTCATTTCAAATGAGAAATTTTACTGCTAGTCTTTCCAGCCATGGATAGATATAACCTGCTGAGGACTTCCTTGCTGTCAGAAACATTTTAATTCAACATAATTATAAATAGAGATTTAAAAGTGATTTCAGTTGTTTCACACCCCAAGATGACATTCAAGCTTTGCTTTGCAATTATCCCTTAAGTTATTTCTATAACCAATGCTGTACTTGATTTTTCTCTCCCTTTCTGGTCATAGGGATCTATCCAAACTTCCCTTCCCATATTCTATCTCTCCACATTTTCCCTTTGCCCTTTCTTTCTGCAGCTCCTGCTTCTTCCCAGAGCTGGGAGAGAGTAGAGAGAGGCTGGCTTTGACTCTAACAGCTGCTCCAGCAGCTTCACTTCCTGAGTCCCCAGGCAGCCTCCTTTTTTCCAAGGGCTCTCCAAGTTTACCGTCCAACAGCTGCCAAAGTTTCCAATGCTTTCAGATATCACCTTATTAAGTTCTTAAAAATGTCATCATTCTCCAAAGTGACAACCTCTCTCCCAAGGAGGCTGTCTAGAATATTAGTTCCTCTAGTGCTCCCTGTGTTACTGACTGGTGCTTGTGAGTGTCAAGAAAAGCAATTCCTTCCAAGGAAGAGTATCTTAATGTAAACAAAACCAGCCTCTGGGCTGCCAAGTGGCTCTTATTTCAGGAGTGACCAGGGGTTGGCTGCTGGTCTGGTGGCAAATCTTGCAACCACATGGGAGACCCAGTGTCACTTCCAGGTGAGCTTAAAAGCACTTCTGATCTGAACCCTAGTTTTCGACATTGACATCGTATTTTATTCTCACCTTTTACACTCACTGGAATATAAAACTTTAAAACAACAGATTTTGGGATGACTTCCCTTTTGAAATAGTTAAGAAAAATTTTAAAAACGGTGTCACAGGCTATGTTGTGAACACAGGGGATCCAGTGATGAGATTATCTGATGACTCACATTCTTGGGAACTAGCTGAGCTTTTCTGATCCATTATAGATGTGGATGAGGGATGAATTCTGTTCCGAAAGTCTTCCAGGCCAAGTTCAGGGTAAAACTCGTGTGTGTTTCGCATTTGATCTCATTCAGAGCTGCTTTTTGAGAAGAGTTTTGGCCCTATTTACGGGAAATCTTGTGGGCAATCTTCTGTGATGAGATAGGTTATAGTTCAGGCTTTCATTATTGGAACAACACCGTACCTTGATTATCTCCCTCTGAATACTGCAAGCATGTGGTTCCCTTCTAACCAGCAAACTGAGTCCTGACCTTCTGGTAGAAGGTTAAACCATTGTCATTATGAGCATATAATTTGGAGTCAGATAGCCTGAAGTTGGACATTCAGTTCTGCTACATGCCATTGGCAATGTTTAAACATCTCTCTTTCCATCTGTAAAGTGGGTGTAATAGTACTACCCACAAGGTATTTGTGAGGATTGATGCAATACAGTATGTTGAGCACTGACGACCCTGCTCTGAGCACTAAAGGAGGTGTAGAGGAAGCAGGGGTTGTTTTGGAGGTTGTTTTTTGTTAGTTATCTAAAGTGTTCAACTCCTGCCAAAGTCCAGTAAGAACATTGATCCTTGAGAATAATGATAATAACAATTGCTAACATTTATTGGGCACCTGCTATGTTCAAGGGCTTTCTGGTTTACTCCTCACGACAGGCATAGGAGGAGAAGCCCAAAGCACATGCTGTCTACCCATTCTTCTATGGTAGCCCTATGCCGGTTCACATGAGAAGAGCAATGGACTACCTCCAGAGTAGAAAGTTTTTCAAAGGCTGTGATTTATCCTTATGTCCTCAACCTTTACTGAGGGTCAGGGTGAGGAATGGCCATGTGATAAACATTGTTATTGAGTATGGGCCATTTTATTGTCCAGTGGCCTGTATAGAAACCACGTGTCATGGATTCTAGTTAGGGCTAAGAAAATGGCCATCTCTCTTGTTGTTTCTTTTTATCAGACAGATATCTGGGCTTAATGCCCAGATATTCTGATTCAGTAAGTTTGGGTAGGGTCAGATAACTATATTTTTAAAATGCTCCCTCCCTCTCTCAGTGAATCTTAGGCACAGCTAGAGTTAGGAACCCCTAGTGGGGCTCATGAGCTTTCCTGCGAGTCCTGATTGTTTGGCCTCAAAGTGCTAATGTTTGTGCAGTTACTGCTTCCTCCTGTGGACAGAACATATGTGTCCTCCCCAAACTCCTCTGTTGAATCCTAAGCCCAAGGTAATTGTACCAGAAGGTGGGGCCTTTGGGAGGTGGTCAGGTCCTGATGGTGGGGTCCTCATGAATGGCATAGCTGCCCTAAAAAAACAGACCCAGGTCTCTCGATCCTTCTACCACATAAGGACACAGTGAGAAGATGGCCAGCTCTGAACCAGGAAGCAGGCTCTCAGCAGATACTGAATCTCTCAGTGACTTGATCTTGGACTTGCTAGTGTCCAGACCATAAGAAATATGTATCTGTTGCTTGTAAGCCACCCACTTGATGACATTCTATCATAGCAGCCCGAATGGCTAAAACACTTCCTTTTACCGTTTTTCTGATAATTTTTGCTCCCTTTCCATGCACTAACTCTTATTCTTTTAATATTTTTATAGTTCACATATCATTTATTATAAAATGCCTTATCTGCAGCATAAAAGCAAATTAAGGATAGAATGAGCTTAATTGTCTTTCTAAAATTCCAATAGGTTTTTCTTAAAACATTCTTTTTTCCTTCCTTCACTCATTCACCTACCTTTACCATTTTTAGTTAATTGGTTGACAAAGTAAACAATTGTATTTATTTCCTTGAAAAAGCACTAAAATATTCTAAAGAGAGATAGGCTTACTCTCAAATGAGGTACCATATGATGCACCATAATTGTGAAGAGAGGTTGTTCTAGGTGAAAAAGTTCAACCCAGAGATAATGAGATCAGGGAGGGCTGTGATGAGTTCAAAGGAAAGTGCTGAAATGAATGCAGACACAGAGGATGCTAACATAGGGTAGGTTCTGTTTCACCTCCTGGGCCTCCCACCACATTCCATTGCTGTCAGTTTAGATGCACTTCTGGCTCAATGTCAACCTGCAGCAATTATTTCATGTTTGCTAAAACAAATGATAGAATTTTTGTGAAGATAAACTTGGCCTAGGAGCCTGAACATGGCATTTAAAATAATTTTTTCTTGCTTTGCAGCAATCTTCATTGAATAAAAAGAGGCAATTTCAGCCTGACCAGGCGGTGGCACAGTGGATAGAGCGTTGGACTGAGATGCGGAGGACCCAGGTTCGAGACCCTGAGGTCGCCAGCTTGAGCACAGGTTCATCTGGATTGAGCAAAAGCTCACCACCTTGAATCCAAGGTTGCTGCCTAGAGCAAGGGGTTGCTAGGTATGCTGAAGGCCCGCAGTCAAGGTACATATGAGAAAGCAATCAATGAACAACTAACTAAGGTGTCAAAATGAAAAACTGATGATTGATGCTTCTCATCTCTCTTCGTTCCTGTCTATCTGTCCTTATCTATCCCTCTCTCTGACTCTCTCTCTGTCCCTGTAAAAAAAAAAAAAAAAAAAAAAGAGGCAATTTGAAAGGTCACTGTAAGATTGTGAAATAACAGATGTGAAGTTGCATATGGGAAGATGACCCATTGGAGCCTGGACAGAATGACATGGCTTTTGTCAGAGCAGGATTTATTTGAAGATAGTGATACATACATGACCGCTGAAGACATATTCTTATTGTCTCTGTAGGAAAAAATAATTTTTCTTTTCATTTAGTATATAAAATACTGCAACATCACCAGACTGTGTTGAAAGAATCAGATTGATGAAATGGTTTTAAATTAAATTTTGAGTAATGTGGATAAATATGTCATTTTTTTCTACCGTTGATCAGCATAAGTGACTTACAGCTAAGTTAACCAGTCTTTCCATTCCAGAAGTAATCATAACCCAACTATTTTTTTCTTTCATGTAACAGCATTTAATAGTATACAAATAATAGGAACATGAATGCCAATAGTAATTATTATAACTATACAAGAAAACTAATAATGATGGCTCATGAAAGGTTTACTATGTGCCAGGTACCTGGCTCTCTGCCCATTCCATGAATTGACTAACTTATCCTCATTATAGCTCTGTGTGAAAGGTGCTATTATTATCCAAGAAACTGAGGCACATTTAGGATAAGCACAATGTCTAAGATCTCATAGACATAGGATAAAGCCCTGGGTGCTCTGACTTTAGAGCCTAAGCTCTTAACTTAGTGGTTTCAATGGGAAACTTTGAAAATTTGTGGGGGAGCCCAAATTGTCTCAGTGCTAAGAGGGCAAAACTGTTACTGGCACTCAGTGGCCACAAGGCACAGGACAGATTTCCACAATAATTATTAACCCAACTATATAATTTGGGCACCCTCCTCCTATATTCCAAAAAGTCAATTGTTCAGTTTATACTTTTCTAACATCTGCTGTATATACATTTGCACTAGACGTTGTCATTGTCCTTTACGAAGTTATTGAATTAAGACAATACAGTATGAATACAATACAGTATGAAAAAAATGATTAGTGATACTAAGCAGTGTAAGGAATCCTGATATGAGGGGAAAACACAGTTATCAGAAATTTGGAGGCAAGCATAATCACATGGGTTAGTGAAACCCAGGAAGGCTTCCCCAAATAGCATGACCTGGTCTGTGGGAAAGATGTGTCTTCTGATAGACAGTCCTGCAGAGAAACTTTCTTCTCTAGCCATAGTGGTCTGTTTCCCTGTAAAAACTGACCTTTCTCTTTTCACTATCACACACATCTTTGCCTGTTCCATTCCTCTCACCTAGGCTCCCCAACCTCCTTTTTCACTTATCAAATTCTCCCCAGTTTCCACACCCGGTTTGTGGATGTCCTTGAATGGGAAACTTCTGTTACTGGTAATCACTCTCTACTTTTGAGTACAGGTGTAAAATGATAAGTGTAAACCAACTTACACTTATCATTTGTGAGAAGAGAATCATTTTCAAACATTTAACATAACAGACTTATGCTTTCTATTTTTTATTCTCCCTAGAACAAATGAGAAGGGGTTAAAAATAATTTATTCATTTATTAGCCCCCTGTGTGAGAAGGGAGCCAAAGACAAGGCAACTTTAGCCAGTGGCAGGAAGCAAGAGACCTTCCTAGACTAGATCCCAGAGACAATATCTAAAGATATTTTTGGTTGTCACAGTTGGAGGATGGTACTAGCATCTAGGGTAGAGGCCAGAGACTCTGTCTAATGCCCTACAATGCACAGACCTTCCACAGCAAAGAATTGTCAGGGCTAAAATGTTAGTAGCTAGAGTGATCACCCTTGCACTAGATAAAATTAAAAGTTACTAACTGACACCCAGTTAAGATACGATTGATTGGAAAATTTTATTCCAGAGGAAAAGAAAATAAACTAGTAGATCTGATCATCTTACAACATTTTGACCAGAAAATAAGTCAAAGGAAGAGTTCAGCTCATTCCTTTTCTTCCTCTAGAGCTGTTCATTCAGTGCAAAGCTGACATTTTAAACTGACTATGCACATAGCAATGCCAAACAAATGACTTCAGGGAAAGCATCCATTGCATCATCCCCCAGTAGTGTTGTTACCCTTTAATTTGTTTCATTTCTCTTTGGGGGCATCAGGAGTTCCCACTTTCCCAGGTGTGACTAAGTTAGACAGTTCTCCCTAGTATCTGTTTCTCTCTACAGGAAACACAGTGTGTGTCAAAGATGGGGAGGAGCAAGGGTACATAAAGATATCCTGAGCGAATACTGTAAACTTCTGTCCAGATTTTTTCTTCATAGGATTGTGGTCTTGGCTAAACAGAGGCTGTTGATGAACCTTAACTATGGTTTTGCTTGTTTATAACACATTTATTTTAGGGGACCAAGGTTCAGAGTTTATTTTAACTTTATTTTGATGACTAATGTATACAATTTATGTACTTGTTATAATAATAAAAATGATTTGCACACTTATGTGTTAGTTGTACTGGTAAGCATGATTTTTAACCCATGAAAATTAATTAATTCAGCCAGTATTTATTACATATCAACTTTGTACAGACATAAGACTAGGTACAATGTCATAGGAATTCATAGTCTGATTTGCGAGACAGTCAAATAAAAGGATAATCACAATGAAGTGTGCTAAGTGCAATGGTAGGACTGTTATGTAGTGTTATGGGAGCACTGTGAGAAGTTTTGTAAGCTGAGACCTGAGACGTGAGACTTGAAGGATAGTAGGACTTAGTGATCAAAAGTGTTTGAGGGAGTGGAGGTTGGGGGTGGGAGATGCTATTCCATTAATCAGAGAAGGAGAGTACGGAGTGTTCAGTGAACTTTAAGATTTTCAGCAGAATTATTTTGAAGATGTAGATTTAAGATACAGAAACATATGTAGGTGAAAAAGTTTATTCATTGGACTGATCAGCTAAAGGTTGTGTGTAAAATATAGAGAGAGCAGGGCCTAAGGGAAACACAAACAAGAGATGGGCAAAAGAACAGGAGCTGAGACTTATTCAAGCTGGCAAGAGAAAGTCAAAAGGCAAGCTGCAGCTGGTAGGAAATATTTGCAATGCCAGTATGTGAAAAGTTTTGATAGCTTTGGCCGAGCATCATCCCAAAGTGCGAGATTTTTGCTGGTTTAATCTCTGGTCAGGGCACATAGGAACAGATTGATGTTCCTGTCTCTCTTTTTTCTCTTTCTCTTTCTTGCTAAAATCAATAAATTAAAAGAACAACTTCAACAAATTGATACAGAAAAAGTTATAACCTTAATAAATAAATGGATAAAAGAAATGAAAAAGCATTTCATAAACAAGTGACAAGATTCTCAACTTTGCTGGTAATCTAGGAAATGCTAGTTAGAGCCACAAAACATATTATTTCTCACCCCTGAGATTAGCACATTTAGAAAGTCTGACAATACCAAATACTGGCCAGAATGCGGGTCAATGAGAACTCTGATATGTTGCTGGTAGACGTGTAAATTAATGCAACCACTTTGGGAAATAAAATTGGTATTAACTTGGTAAAAGTGAAAATGTATATATTTTACATGTTCAAGGATTCAGGGAGGCACATGGCAGTATATTTATTTATTCTTTTGTGTGTGTGTGTGTGTGTGTGTGTGTGTGTGTGTGTGACAGAGACAGAGAGAGGGACAGCTAGGGACAGACAGACAGGAAGGCAGAGAGATGAGAAGCGTCAATTCTTTGTTGCAGCACTTTAGTTGTTCATTGATTGCTTTCTCATATGTGCCTTGACGCGGAGGCTATAGCAAAGTGACTCCTTGCTCAAGCCAGCGACCTTGGGCTCAAGCTGATGAGCTTTGCTCAAACCAGATAAGCCTGCACTCAAGCCAGCGACCTTGGGGTTTTGAACCTGGGTTCTCCGTGTTCCAGTCCAATGCTCTATTCACTGCACCACTGCCTGGTCAGGCTATTCATTTATACTTATTTTATTTTATTTTTTTAAGCAAGAGGATAGAAGGTAGTGAGACAGATTGCCTCATGTGTCCTGACTGGGATCCACCTGGAAACCCCAGTCTGGGACCAAACCTTGAATCAATCAAGCTGTTTTTAGTGCCTGAGGCTGATGCTCAGATTAACCAAGATCTCTGGGCCCATGCTTGAACCATCTGAGGCACTGGCTGTGGAAGAGGAAGAGAGAGAACAGGAGGAGAGGGAGGGAGAGAGAAGCAGATGGTCACTTCTCTTGTGTGCCCTGATTGGGAATGAAACCTGGGACATCCATACGCCAAGCCAACACTCTATCTACTGAGACAATTGGCCAGGGCAAGCAGTGTCATTTATAGTAACAATTGTTGATAATAGAATATATGTTGGTGGTAGAATAGAAAAATACACTTTTGTCTATTCAGAAAATGTAATACTGTAGAGCAGTGAAAATTAACAAACCATTACTATATGTGTGCTATGAATGGAATTTGTTCATATAAAAATATTATGTTGAAGTCATAGCTCCCAGTATCTCAGAATTGATTGTATTTATATATAATGTTTTTAGAGAGGTAATTGAGTTAAAATGAGGTCATTAGGGTGGGTCCAAATACAATGACCTGTGTCCTTATAGAAAGAGAAAATTAGGAAGCAGACACTTAATGAAGGAAGCCTATGTGAAGACATAGGGAAACTAAGGAGAAAGGTCTTTGAAGAAATCAACCCTGTTGACACTTTGATCTTGGACTTCTGGCCAGATTCATGAGAAAATAAATTTCTGTTGTTTAAGCTGCTATCTGTGGGTAATTTGTTATGGCTGCCCTAGCTTATGGCTGCCCTAGCAAACTAATATAATGTATTAATATAAATGAATCTTAAATCATACAAGGTTGGATGAAATTGCAAGCCACAGAACACAATGTGATTCCATTTAGGTATAGAAAAACAGACACACATATCTTCAAATGTTTACGTTCTGACACTCCTTTTAAAAGATGGATCTTAATTTCTGTTCTCTTGAATGTGGGTTGGATTTAATGACTTTACTCAAATGAATAGAATAAAAACCATAAATAATAATGTATGACTTTTGATTCCAGATCATAAAATGCAATGTGGCTTTCTCCTTGCCTCTTCTTGGATCACTTGCTTTGGGGGAAGCCAAGTGCCATATTCAAAGGATATTCAAGTAGCTCAATAAAGAGGTCCATGTGTCAAGGACCTGATGTCTCTTGCCAACAACCATGTGAGTGTACCATCTTAGAAATGTATCCCAGCCCCAATCAAGCCGTCAGATGATTGCAGCGCTGGCTGAAGTCTTGGCTGCAACCACAGGAGAGTTCTAGGTGCAGACCATTCAGTGAAGCTGCTCTCAAATTTTTAACCACAAAACCTGAGAAATAGCAAGTGTTCATTGTTTTAGTTGCTAAGTTTTGAGATAATTTGTTACAAGGAATAAATAACTAATACAATATATTATAGAGAAAAAGCAAGGGAATTGATAAACATAAATTTCAGGGTAATGGTGACCTGTTCAGTGGAGGGCAGTAGAGTAGGTTCAATTAGAGAGGGAAACATAGAGATGTTGGTAATGTACTATTTATTTAGTTATATTTGGGTAGCAAGCACATGTGTATTAATTTTAGTATAAAAATACTATATATCTGTGTTATATATACATTCACATTATAAATATATTTATTTTTAGTTTTTTTAATATATATTTTATTATTATTAATTCTAATGGGTTGACACCAATAAATCAGGGTACATATGTACAATGAAAACATCTCCAGGTTATCTTATCATTCAATTGTGTTGCATACCCGTTACCCAAAGTCAAATTGTCCTCTGTCACCTTCTATCTGGTTTTCCCTGTGTCCCTCCCATCCTCCCTATCCCACTCTTCCCTCCCTCCCCCCATCCCATAACCACCACTCTCTTGTCCATGTCTCATAGTCTCACTTTTATGTCCCACCTATGTATGAAATCATGCTGTTCTCAGTTTTTCTTTTTTTCTGATTTACTTATTTCACTCCGTATAATGTTATCAAGGTACATCCATTTTGTTATAAATGATCCGATTTCATCATTTCTTTTGGCTGAGTAGTATTCCATAGTATATATGTATCAAAGCTTTTTAATCCACTCGTCCTCTGACGGACACTTGGGCTGTTTCCAGATCTTCACTATTCTGAACAATGCTGCCACGAACATGGGGGCGCATTTCTTCTTTTCGAACAGTGCTATGGTGTTCTTAGGGTATATTCCTAAAAGTGGGATAGCTGGGTCAAAAGGCAGTTCGATTTTTAATTTTCTGAGGAATCTCCAAACTGTTTTCCACAGTGGCTGCACCAGTCTGCATTCCCACCAGCAGTGCAGAAGGGTTCCCTTTTCTCCACATCCTCGCCAACACATATTCTGTGTTGTTTTGCTGATGAGTGCCATTCTGATTGGTGTGAGGTGATATCTCATTGTGGTTTTAATGTGCATTTCTCTAATGATTAGTGATGTTGAGCATTTTTTCATATGCCTATTGGCCATCTGTATGTCCTCTTTGGAGAAATTTCTATTCATTTCTTTTGCCCATTTTTTGATTGGGTTTTTTGTCTTCCTGGTGTTGAGTTTTATAAGTTCTTTATAAATTTTAGTTATTAACCCCTAATCAGATGTGCTGTCGAATATGTTCTCCCATTGTGTGGTTTGTCTTTTCATTCTGTTCTTATTGTCTTTAGCTGTGCAAAAACTTTTTAGTTTGATATAGTCCCATTTGTTTATCTTGCCTTTCATTTCATTTGCCCGTGGAGATAAATCGGCAAATATACTGCTGCTACAGATGTCGGAGAGCTTGCTGCCTATGTTTTCTTCTAAGATGCTTATGGTTTCACGGCTTACGTTTAAGTCTTTTATCCATTTAGAGTTTGCTTTTGTGAATGATGTAAGTTGATGGTCTAGTTTCATTTTTTTGCAGGTAGATGTCCAATTTTCCCAACACCATTTATTAAAGAGGCTGTCTTTACTCTATTGTATGTTCTTTCCTCCTTTGTCAAATATCAGTTGTCCATAACGCTGTGGGTTCATTTCTGGGTCCTCTGTTCTGCTCCATTGATCTATGTGCCTATTCTTATGCCAGTACCAGGCTGTCTTGAGTATAATGGCCTTATAGTAAACCTTGATATCTGGAAGAGTGATACCTCCTGCTTTATTTTTTCTTTTTAAGATTGCTGAGGCTATTCGTGTTCTTTTTTGGTTCCATATAAATTTTTGAAATATGTGTTCTATATCTTTGAAGTATGTCATTGGTATTTTAATCAGCATTGAATTTATAAATTGCTTTGAGTAATATAGACATTTTAATGATGTTTATTCTTCCTAGCCATGTGCACGGTATATGCTTCCACTTGTTTGTATCTTCCTTGATTTCTTTTATCAATGTTTTATAATTTTCCGAGTACAAGTCCTTAACCTCCTTGGTTAAATTTACTCCTAGGTACTTTATTTTTGTGGCTGCAATAGTGAAAGGGATTGTTTCCTTAATTTCTTTTGCTGACAGTTCATTGTTGGTATATAGAAATGCCTCTAATTTCTGAGTATTAATTTTATATCCTGCCACCTTGCTGAATTCATTTATAAGGTCCAGTAGTTTTTTGACTGAGACTATAGGGTTTTCAATATACAATATCATATCATCTGCAAATAGTGACAGTTTTACTTCTTCTTTTCCAATTTGGATGCCTTTTATTTCTTCTTCTTGTCTGATTGCTATAGCTAGGACTTCAAGAACTTTATTGAATAAGAGTGGTGAAAGGGGGCACCCCTACCTGTTTCCTGATCTTAAGGAGATTGCTTTTAATTTTTATCCATTTAGTATAATGTTTGCTCTGGGTTTGTCATAGATGGCCTTTAGCATGTTAAGGAATGTTCCCTATATTCCCACTTTACTGAGAGTTTTGAGCATGAATGGGTGCTGAGATTTTATCAAATGCCTTTTCTGCATCTATTGAAATTATCATGTGATTTTTGTCCTTCCTTTTGTTGATGTGATGAATCACATTGATTGATTTGCGAATATTGAACCAGCCTTGCCTCTCCAGAATAAATTCCACTTGATCATGGTGTATGATTTTTTTGATATATTGCTGGATCCGGTTGGCTAATATTTTGTTGAGAATTTTAGCGTCTAAATTCATCAGGGATATTGGCCTATAATTTTCTTTCTTTGTGTTGTCTTTGCCTGGTTTTGGGATCAGAATTATGCTCACCTTAGAAAAGGAGTGTGGAAGTCTTCCTTCCTCTTGAATTTTTTGAAATAGCTTGAGGAGGATAGGAGTTAGTTCTTCTTTGAATTTTTGATAGAATTCACTTGTGAAGCCATCAGGCCCACGACTTTTCTTTTTTGGTAGTTTTTTGATAACTGTTTTGATCTCATTTGTTGTAATTGGTCTGTTTAGGTGTTCTGATTCTTCCAGATTGATTTTTGGAAGGTTATATGATTCAAGAAATTTGTCCATTTCACCAAGATTGTCTAATTTTTTGGCATAGAGTTCTTCATAGTATTTTCTTACAATGCTTTGTATTTCTGTTGTGTCAGTTGTTATTTCTCTACTGTCTTTTCTAATTTTATTTATTTGAGTCCTCTCTCTTTTTTTCTTGGTGAGTCTAGTTAAAGGTTCATCAATCTTGTTACCTTTTCAAAGAACCAGCTTCTGGTTTCATTGATCCTCTGTATTGTTTCCTTAGCCTCTATGTCATTTATTTCTGCTCTGACCTTTATTATTTCCTTCTTTCTACTTGTCCTGGGTTTTATTTGCTGTTGTTTTTCTAGTTCTTTTAAATGCAGGGTCAGGTTGCTTATTTGAGCTTTTTCTAGCTTCTTTGATATGCGTGTAGTGCAATGAACTTCCCTCTCAGAACTGCTTTTGCTGTGTCCCATAAATTTTGAGTTGATGTATACTCATTATCATTTGTTTCTAGAAACTTCTTTATTTCTTCTTTGATCTCATTGTTAATCCATTCATTATTTAATATCATGCTATTTAGTTTCCAAGTGTTTGAGTATTTTTCAGTTATTCTTTTCTGGTTAATTTCTTGTTTCATGGCATTGTGATCAGAGAAAATGCTTGATATGATTTCAATCTTCTTAAATTTAGTGAGACCATTTTTGTGTCCTAACATGTAGTCTATCCTAGAAAACGTCCATGAATGCTTGAGAAAAATTTATATTCTACTACTTTAGGGTGAAAATTTATGAAGATATCTATTAAATCAAGTTGATCTAGTGTCTCCTTTAAGTCTGCTGTTTCTTTCTTAATTTTCTTTCTTGAGGATCTATTCAGTGTTGTTAGAGGGGTATTGAAATCCCCTACTATGATAGTATTGCTGTTAATCTCGCCCTTTATATCCATCAAAGTCTGTTTTATGTATGTTGGGGCTCCAATATTTTGTGCATAGATATTTATAATAGTTATATCTTCCTCTTGAATTGTCCCCTTTATCATTATTTAGTGTCCTTCTTTATCTCTTATTATAGCCTTTGTTTTAAAGTCCATTTTGTCAGATATAAGTACTGCTATCCCAGCCTTTTTTTTCATTTTCATTTTCATGAAATATTTTTTTCCATCCTTTTACCTTCAGTCTATGTGCATCTTTTGTTTTAAGGTGTGTCTCTTGTAGACAGCATATGTATGGGTCCTGTTTCTTATTCCACACCGCTACCCTATGTCTCTTGATTGGATCATTTAATCCATTTATATTTAAGGTTATTATTGATATGTAGTTGTTTATTGCCATTTTATTCTTTAAAGCTGTATTCTTCTTTTGTTATATTCTTTCCTCCCTTTGAACTGTTCACAACAGACCCCTTAGTATTTCTTGCAGAATTTGTTCATTTTAATGAATTCCTTGAGGTTTTCTTTTTCTGGGAAGCTCTTTATTTTTACTTCAATTTTAAATGTTAGCCTTGCTGGATAAAGTAGTATTGGTTGTAGGTTCTTGTTCTGCAATACTTTCATTATATCTTGCCATTCCCTTCTGGCCTCAAGTGTTTCTGTTGATAAGTCGGATGTCATTCTTATGGGGGCTCCTTTGTAGGTGATAGCCTTTTTTTAAAAGCTAGCAGCTTTTAAAATTTTTTCTTTATCCATTAGCTTTGGTATTTTAACTATGATGTGTCTTGTTGTAGATCTTTTTGGGTTTCTCTTTAATGGAGTTCTGTGTGCTTCTTGAACGTGTGGAGTGTTTCCCAGCCTTAATTTAGGAAAGTTTTCTGCTATGATTTGATTGAACAAAGTTTCCATTTCCTGTCCTCTCTCCTCTTCTTCAGGCACCCCTATGATGCGAATGTTGTTTCTCTTCAGGTTGTCACAGAGCTCCCTTAGAGTTTCCTCACAGTTTTTGAGTCTCTTTTCCTTTTTCTTCTCTGCTTCTGTGCCTTTGTTTATTGTGTCTTCTAAGTCACTTATTCGATATTCAGCGTGGTTCAATCTGCTTTTAATTCCTTCCATTGTGGTCTTCAGTTCTGATACTGTATTTACCATTTCTGTCTGATTCTTTTTTATTATTTCAATTTCGTTTTTTATACTTGTTATCTCTTTATTTAGGTGATCATAGTGACTATCCATTGTTGCTCTAATTTCTTTGAACATCCTAACTATCATTATTCTAAATTCTGCTTCTGGTAATGTGGTTATATCTGGTTCATTCAGGTCTTTCTCTGGGGATTTCTCTTGATTCATTTGGTTTGCATTCCTCTGCCTGCCCATTTTGTCTGTGTATAAGCAAGTTGTGGCCACTGGAGTTCAGTAGGTATTGCCTTTGTGTTCTCTAGGTGTGTTCTGTCTGCAGGCCCGCCACCCCCTCTGCTGCTGCCTAGGGCGGTTGGGTATGGGCGTTGCCAGTGCTGGCCCACTGTGACTTTTGCTGTGGTTTCTGCCTCTCCTCCTTGGGAGGGGCTGTCACTCAAGCCACAAGCCTCACCACCAAGGGTAGAGGTGAGCACCTTTGCTCAGCTGCGGACCCAGCCTGTTTCTGGACTTCCGCCCAGAAGTTGCAGTCAGAGCCTGCTTGCCACAATTTCACGGGTTGGGTGGGCCTTTTGACGTGCTCTCAGCTGTGAGCCTTTGCCTGTCTGGAGCTTTCGCCCAACCCTTGAGGCCAGGGTTCTTCTGTGCAGTTTCGCAAACCAATGTTTATTGGGCCGGGCGTGTTTGCTGGCTTCTGCTCTGCTGCAATCTTTTGCTAGTCCCGGACTCTACCCCGCCCCCACATTCAGAGCCCACTCGTGTACGTAGGATGGCAAACCGAGGTTTCTTTGGCCGAGCGGGGATAGTAGCGTGGGCTCAGCTGCGATCTTCTGCCCGTCTTGGGGTCTACCCTGTCCTCGCACTCGGAGCCTGCTCACACACATGGAATGGCAAACCGCGGTCTCTCCAGCCTGGTGGGGCTGGTAGCGTGAGCTCAGGCACGAGCCCGCACCCATCGCTGGTCCTAGCTCCATCCCTGCAGTCAGGGCCGGCCTGCACAGGGTCGCAGAGCGGATTTCTGCCTGTTCCTGGCCTCCCGCTTTGTCCCCGCAGGTGGGATTACGGGCGGGCCTGCAGCCTTCAAACTGCTTTCCCACGTCTCCTCTGCCCCTGCTGGGCTAGACCAAGCTCACACCGGCTTGGCCTCCTCCCACGCCGACAGAACCGCGTTTCAGCATCCTGCCACCACCATACCCTTCAGCAACCCTCAATATAGTAGGAAGGGCCCTAATATTCCACACTGTAGGCCTGGGAGCTCCCTCACTTGTTTCATAGCTCAAAACTGTCCATACGCCTCTTCTATGCTCTGGGACTGTAGGCTGGGGCTTGGTTCCTGGGACCCAGGTCCCTCCCTCTCCACCATACTCTCCTCCCACCATGTGGGTCTCTCTGAGCTGCCATTTGCTCCGGGGAGCTGGGCAGCCCTCTTCACATTTTCGCTATTCCTATCAGTCTCAATGTGGCTTCTTCTGTGTTCCTTGGTTGAAGAGTCCACTTAGTTTAGTTCAAAGTTGGTTTATCCAGATAATGGTTCTTAAAATTGAGTTATAATCCTCTTTGGTTCTGGGAGTTGAAAGTTGGTACGTCCGCTTACTTTGTTGCCATCTTGCTCCTCCCCCATACTTGGTCTTTGACCTAAGTTATTATTTTTTTATGAGGATTGTAAAACTTATTTCTCCACAAATGGGAACATTTCCATTAATTTTTTTTAAGAAAATTAAAGTTAATTAGTTTTCCAGTTATTCTGTATTCATGAATACACTTTTATATAGATGATAACCCTCAGTTGTTTTCTCTGAAAAAGCAGGAATAAAAATCAGTGTAGAAAGCTTACTTTAAACTCCACTTATTCTTGTGAGGTTCCACTGGATCTGTTCACACTATTTGCTAAGAAAAAGTTTGTGAAATAAATTAATAGGGTAAATAAGACTTGGGAAGGTTGCTGAAATAATTAAGAAAATTATTTCCAAGCACACTTAAATACTTGAGAAGTACTATTTAAATACAGACAATGTATCTGAAATCTTTACCCAATAATTTTTATTCATTAACTAGTGATTACAACTAATTATGTACTGTTATTAAATAATAATAACTTGACTATAATAATGTAATAAGAATATAACAATGTTTGGACCCACCCATCAAATTCATATGCTGAAGTCTCTTCTGTGTCAAGCGATTAGAGATCTAGCCAATTCTTCTTAATAATTGCTTATGGTGTGGATAAGATATTTTTGATGGGCATTTAGAATGTTTTTTTTTTTAACAAACTGCTATAAGCATTTTTAACATCTGTTTTTAAACACTAGAACTTTTAGTTCTGATAGGGTGAATTTTCAAAGTTTGAATGGATGGTCTAAGGGGTATGAACATTTAAAAAATTAGTAAATATTGTCATATACTTTTTATAAATGGAATACATTCTCTTCTGCATCATAGTAGAATACGTTTCCCACATCATCAACAGCATTGTACATCATCACTCTTTGCCATGTCCTCAGTGACAATGGGATCTCATTTTAATTTGTATTTCTCTTGCTACCAGAAATGTTAAGTCTTTTTTTCTTTCTTTTCTCTTTATTCTTTCTTTCTTCCTCTCTTTCTTTCTTTCTTTCTTTCTTTCTTTCTTTTTTTCTTTCTTTCTTTCCTTACTTTCTTTCTTTTTTCTTTCTTGGCATATTTGAATTTTCTTAGCATATTTGAATTTTATCTTTTTATTTTTGTATTTTTCCAAAGTGAGAAGCAGAGGGGAGGTTGGGGGGGGGGAGGCAGACAGACAGACTCCTGCATCTGGCTGACTGGGATTCACCTGGCATGCCCACCAGGGGGTGATGCTCGGCCCCTCTGGGGCATTGCTCTGATGCAATTGGAGCCATTCTAGCACCTGAGGCAGAGGCCATGGCATACAATATGCAAAAGTGCCCGGGGCCAACTTTGCTACACTGGAGCCTTGTCCGCGGGAGCGGAAGAAAAACACAGAGAGAAAGGATAGGGGGGAGGGGGGAGAAGCAGATGAGCGCTTCTCCTGTGTGCCCTGGCTGGGAATAGAACAGGGATTTTTACATGCCAGGCCAATGCTCTACCACTGAGCAAACTGGCCAGGGCCTGAGTTTTATCTTTTGTAAATCACCCGTTATGTCCTTTGCCAAATTTTCTATGAGGTTATTTTTTTTTAAAATAACCCCATAACATTTAATTCTCCTACCAATATCTTGGTGGGGCTCTTTGTATATTGACTTATTGTTACAAAAAAATTATTTTTGCCCATCTTATTTTCTAGGGAATAGTGTAGTCAATGAATGAACCTCTGTGAAATAACCCCTAAGGCCTGGCACCTTTAAAAGGAATTTCCCGTGGGAAATTCATAAACTGTTAAGAGTAATGAGAAAAGTTCTCCCATTTTGGCTTTACATAAATGTCTGATGATTCAAATATGCCTTCACCTAAGAATGAAAATATACAGATAGTGTTGGATCTGAAGATGGCAGTAGAGTAGGCAGATGCACAGACTCCAAGCTCACACCACCAAACTGGATTACAAAGTAATTTAGGAACAATCAGCATGTTCTTTGGACTACAAGAACAGCTCTCAAAAACCAAGGAGCAAAGAAGAAGCCATATTGAGCCTGGTAGGGAGTGCTGAGGAGCAGTGGGTCTCCCCTGCTTACATAAACGTGGGAGGGGATGGAGGCTGAGAACCCAGAAGAGCTCTCATTCCAAGAAAAAGAGTAGAAAATATTGCTCAAAGCCACTTGCCTGGGGACCTAGGAATGAGGTGTGTTGAAAGAGCTGGCTTGTCTTCCAAAAGGAAAGAGGAAGAGTGAGAGACAGATGATGACAGGCAGAAGAATGCATGGGATGACCTGAGAAGCTGACTCATCCAGTGCTGGAGGTGGCCATAGCTGGGGGAGATGTTGATCCTTCCACATAACACAAGACTAAAGTGGTTCTGGGTTAACCATCTCAAGATATCTCTCCAACTACAATCAGTGCAAGACAGAGCTGAAAACAAGAAGTGGGGAGGAAGGGCAGGAACTCAGGTCTCCATGGAGATCTGAGATACACCTCCCCCTTCTGAAGCAGAGAAAGCACCCTGCCCGCAGAGAGAGTAACTGGTTAATCAGGCCTTTGGAGTCTCAGGTTACATCCACCGCATTCCTGGATACAGTTTCAAATAAGACCCCTGCTGAGATCAGTAAACAAGACTACCACCAAGTTAAGAAAACTGAGAAGAAAAAAAACAAATCAAGATTTCAAAGTGGCTCTACTAGAAAAGATAAATCCCACAGTGGATTACAAACAATAGCTGATGCCAACTCAAGAAGACCTAGAAATAACACTACTGAACATTGGAGGCAGACAACATCAAGGCTAGACTCAACCAGCTCTACAAACAACACACCCAAACACAGAGACATAATGAGAAGACAGAGAAGTGCAATCCAAATGAAACCACAAGAGAAACCTTCAGAAAATGAACTGAGTGATATGGAAATAACCAAACTACCAGATGCAGAGTTTAAAGTAATGATTGTTAGTATGCTTAGGGATCTTAGAACAATGGATGGTCATTACAAACACCTAAATAAAGAGATAACAAGTATAAAAAAGAACATTGAAATATTAAAAAAAAATCAGAGATGACTAATATAATATCAGAAATGAAGAACACAATGGAAGGAATTAAAAAGGAGGATGGATGAAGCAGAGAATTGAATCAGCAAGTTTGAGGACAAGATGAATGAAGGCATGGAAGCAGAGCAGAAAAAAGAAAATGACTCAAAAAGTCTGAGAAAACTCTAAGGGAGCTGTGACAACATGAAGAAAAATAACATCTGCATCATAGGGGTTCCTGAAGAAGAAGAGAAAGAACAAGGGATAGAAACTTTATTCAATCAAATCATAGCTAAAAAATTTCTCAAATGGATGCAGGGAAGGCTCTCACAAGTTCAAGAAGTACAGAGAATGCCATTAAAGAGAAACCCAAGGAAACTTACACCAAGACACATCATAATTAAAATAACAAAGCTAAGTGATAAAGAGAAAATAATAAAAGCTGCTAGAGAAAAAACGGCTATAACCTACAAAGGAGCCCCCATAAGGATGACATCCAACTTCTCAACAGAAACACTTGACACCAGAAGGGAATGGCAAGAAATATTCAAAGTAATGCAGAACAAGAGCCTACAACCAAGACTACTTTATCCAGCAAGGCTATCATTTAAAATTGAAGGAGAAATAAAGAGTTTCCCAGACAAAATAAAAAAACAACAAAAAAACCCTCAAGGAATTCATTATAACCAAACCAGTGCTGCAGGAAATATTAAGGGCCCTGTTGAAAACAGATCAAAGTGGAAAAAGAATGTAGCAAAAGAGGAATACAGCTTTAAAGAATAAAATAGCAATAAACAACTACATATCAATAATAACCTTAAATGTAAATGGATTAAATGATCCAATCAAAAGACATAGGGTAACTGCGTGGATAAGAAAACAGGAACCATACATATGCTGTCTACAAGAGACATACTTTAAAACAAAAGATGCACATAAACTGAAGGTAAAAGAATGGAAAAAATATTTCATGCAAATGGAAACAAAAAAAGCAGGGGTAGCAATACTTATATTAGACAAAATGGACCTTAAAACCAATGCTATAGTAAGAGATAAAGAAGGTCACTACATAATGATAAAGGGAGCACTCCAACAAGAAGATATACCCACCATAATTATCTATGCATCTAATATAGGAGCACCTAAATATATAAAGCAGGCTTTGATGGATATAAAGGGCGAGATCAACAGCAACACTATAATAGTAGGAGATTTCAATATCACACTAACATCACTGGATAGATCCTCAAGAAAAAAAATTAACAAAGAAACAGCAGACTTAAAGGACACACTAGATCAACTGGATTAAATAGATATCTTCAGAACCTTTCACCCTAAAGCAGCAGAATATACATTCTTTTCAAGTGCTCATGGTACATTCTCTAGGATAGACCACATGTTAGGACACAAAAGCAGTCTCAACAAATTTAAGAAAATTGAAATCATATCAAGCATTTTCTCTGATCACAATGGCATAAAGCTAGAGATCAACCACAACAGAAAAACTGAAAAATACTCAAACACTTGGAAACTTAATAGCATGTTATTAAATAATGAATGAGTTAACAATGAAATCAAAGAAGAAATAAAAATAATTCCTAGAAATGAATGATAATGAACACACAACAACTCAAAATTTATGGGACATAGCAAAAGCAGTACTGAGAGGGAAGTTCATAGCACTACAGGCATTCCTTAAGAAGCTTGAAAAATCTCAAATAAACAACCTAACCCTTCATCTAAAAGAACTAGAAAAACATCAGCAAGTAAGGCCCAGAGGTAGTAGAAGGAAGGAAGTAATAAAGATCAGAGCAGAAATAAATGACATAGAGGCTAAGGAAACAATACAGAGGATCAATGAAACCAAGAGCTGGTTCTTTGAAAGAGTAAACAAGATCAATGAACCTTTAATGATACTTACCAAGAAAAGAAAAGAGAGGACTCAAATAAATAAAATTAGAAATAAGAGTGGAGAAATAACAACCAACCCAACAGAAATACAAAATATTGTAAGAAAATACTATGAAGAACTGTATGACAAAAATTTAACAATCTAGGTGAAATGGACAAATTTCTTGTAATATATAATCTTTCAAAAATCAATCTGGAAGAATCAGAAAACCTAAACAGACTGATTACAACAAAAGTGATCAAAACAGTTATCAAAAAGTTCCCCCAAAAACAAAACCCCTGGGCCTGAGTGCTTCACTGGTGAATTCTACCAAATAGTCAAAGAAGAATTAACTCCTATCCTTCTCAAGCAATTTCAAAAAATTCAAGAGGAACAAATACTTCCAAGTTTCTTTTATGAGGCGAACATAATTCTGATTCCAACACCGGGCAAAGACAACACAAAGAAAGAAAATTATAGGCCAATATCTCATGAATTTAGATGCTAAAATCTTCAAGAAAATATTAGCAAACTGGATCCAGCAATACATGAAAAAAATCATACATCATGATCAAGTGGGATTTATTATGGAAGGTAAGGATGGTACAACATTTGTAAATCAATCAATGTGATTCACCACATAAACAAAAGAAAGGAGAAAAACCACATGATAATTTTAATAGTTGTAGAAAAAGCATTTGATAAAATCTAGCACCCATTTATGATCAAAACTCTCAGCAAAGTGGGAATACAGGGAACATACCTCAACATGATAAAGGTCCTCTATGACAAATGCACAGCCAACATTTTAATTAATGGACAAAAATTAAAAGCAATTTCCCTAAAATCAGGAACAAGGCAGGGGTGTCCCCTTTCACCACTCTTATTCAACATAGTACTGGAAGTCCTAGCCATAGCAATCAGACAAGAAGAAGAAATTAAAAGCATCCAAATTGGAAAAGAAGAAGAAAAACTATCATTATTTGCAGATGATATGATACTGTATATAGAAAACCCTAAAGTCTCAGTCAAAAAACTACTGGACCTAATAAATGAATTCAGCAAGGTGGCCGGAGATAAAATTAATACACAGAAATCAGAGGCATTTTTATACACAAACAATGAAATCTCAGAAAGAGAAGTTAAGGAAACAATCCCCTTCACTATTGCAAAAAATAAAAATAAAAAATAAATAAAGTACCTCGGAGTAAATTTAACCAACGAGGTTAAAGACTTGTACTCAGAAAATTATAAAACATTGAAAAAAGAAATCAAGGAAGACACAAACAAGTGGAAGCATATACCGTGTTCATGGTTAGGAAGAATAAACATCATTAAAATGTCTATATTACCCAAAGCAATTTATAAATTCAATGCAATACCAATTAAAATACCAATGACATATTTCAAAGATATAGAACACATATTCCAAAAATTTATATGGAACCAAAAAAGAACACGAATAGCCTCAGCAATCTTGAAAAAGAAGAATAAAGTGGGAAGTATCGAACTTCCTGATATCAAGTTATACTACAAGGCTATTGTACTCAAAACAGCTTGGTACTGGCATAAGAACAGGCATATAGATCAATGGAACAGAATAGAAAACCCAGAAATAAACCCATACCTTTATGGACAATTGATATTTGACAAAGGAGGTAAGAGCATACATTGGAGTAAAGACAGTCTCTTTAACAAATGGTGTTGGGAAAAGCTACCTGCAAAAAAATGAAACTAGACCACCAATTTACACCATTCACAAAAATAAACTCAAAATGGATAAAAGACTTAAATATTTAAGTCGGGAAACCATAATCATCCTAGAAGAAAACAGGCAGTAAGCTCACCGACATCACTCACAGCAATATCTTTACTGATTTATCTCCACAGGCAAATGAAATAAAAGACAGGATAAACAAATGGGACTATATCAAATTAAAAAGCTTTTGCACAGCTAAAGACAATATGAACAGAATATAAATACAAACCACACAATGGGAGTACATATTTGACAATACATCTGATAAGGGGTTAATAACCAACATTTATTAAAAACTTGTAAAACTCCACACCAGGAAGACAAACAATCCAATCAAAAAATGGGCACAAGGGCCTGATCAGGCGGTGGCGCAGTGGATAGAGCATCGGACTAGGATGCAGAAGGACCTAGGTTCGAGACCCCGAGGGTGCCATCTTGAGTGTGGGCTCATCTGGTTTGAGCAAAAGCTTACCGGCTTAAATCCAAGGTCGCTGCCTAGAGCAAGGGGTTGCTAGGTATGCTGAAGGCCCACAGTCAAGGTACATATGAGAAAGCAATCAATGAACAACTAACTAAGGTGTCAAAATGAAAAACTGATGATTGATGCTTCTCATCTCTCTCTTCGTTCCTGTCTATCCCTATCTATCCCTCTCTGACTCTCTCTGTCTCTGTAAGAAATAAAAGGGGCACAAGAAATGAATAAACACTTCTTCAAAAAGGACATGCAGATGGCCAATAGACAGATGAAAAAATGTTCAACATCACTAATCGTTAGAGAAATGCAGATTAAAACCACAATGAGATACCAACTCACACCAGTCAGAATGGCGCTCATTAACAAAACAGCACTTGATAGGTGCTGGTGAGGATGTAGAGAAATGGGAACCCTTCTGCACAGCTGGTGGGAATGCAGACTGGTGTAGCCACTGTTGAAAACAGTATGGAGATTCCTCAAGAAATTAGAAATGGAACTGCCCTTTTTCCCAGCCATCCAACTTACAGGAATATATCCCAAGGACACCATATCACCGACTGAAAAAAAAAAACACACCCCCATGTTTATGGCAGCATTGTTCACAATAGCGAAGATCTGGAAACAGTCCAACTGTCCGTCAGTGGACGAGTGAATTAAAATACTGTGGTACATATATACAATGGAATACTATGGGGCTATGAAAAAGAAGGAAATATTACCTTTTGCAACAATATGGAGGGACTTGAAATCTATTATGTTGAGTGAAATAAGCCAGGCAAAAAAAGAAAAATATCATATGACCTCACTCATTTGAGAAATCCAAGGAACAATGAGAACTGAGGAACAGAATTGAGACAGAGGAGGGATCAAAGAGACCAGAGAAAAGAGGACAAAGGGAAATGAATGATAGGATGGGATAAACCTGAAGGGAAGGGGGGAGGGCACTGTAGGGAGGGGAGAAGAGAAACTTTGAGGGGAATATGCATTTGAGGTGACCCTAGAATCTATATAAACACAATTAATTAAATAAATAAAAAAATAAAGAATGAAAATATACAAACAAGGTTATAAAAAACAAATGCTGTAGTCAATATATAGTTGCTTATAGTACCTTTTTTAAAAATTAAATGGCTAGGAGGACATTCTCATATGGCATCAATGCAGATCTATGTCACTCATATGTAACTAGGAAAAATTCTACTCATTAATAATGTAATAAAATATCACTTATTTATACTGAAATTGTTCTCTAACTCCAAACCTCAGTTAGTTCTTTCCTGCATTTGATTTGGTAGTTTGACGGGCGCCCGAAACTTCCTTAACAGGGGCAGTTTTTCTTTTTTCCACAAAGGGTACTTGAACCCATTAGGAAACCCAGCAGTTTCTTTCTCAAGAATTGTCCATCCACGAAAACCCCAGTGGGATGTAGATGCATCATCCTCAAACTAGAAGAAGAAGGCACTGGAGATTTGAACGTTTTGTGTGACGAATTAGCTCAGGACTATGAGATGTAATTCTTTCATTGTGAGAAGGAGAGTAGGTCATTGCTGTCCATTGAATGGATTTTCAGAACAGCTCAGTCCTGGTGCCCAGACCTAACTGCCATAGGCTCAGCGCTCACTTGGTAACTCCATGGTTGCCGCCATGATCCGTCTTTCCACCTCCAAACCCATAAGGCCCTCCTCTGCGGGCCGTGTGTCTGTAGTGTGGCTTCTTTAGTTCCCCTGACTCTGGATACACAACCCTTTGAATGAGACCAGCTTGGCACAATGCCTCAATTCTGGAGTGACAGTTTGTAGCTAAGAAACTCCAGGTGACGACCTCTAATCCATTATGAACACTGTTCTAGACCGATCTTTCCAAAATGTTCTCTCTCTCTTTTACATTTGCCAGTTTATTTTAAAGGACACAGTAAAGATACAGATAAACAGGCAGATGAAGAGACACATAGGCTGAGGTCTGGAAGGGTCCCAAGTACAGGAGCTTCTGTCCCCGTGGAGTCAGGGTGTGCCCCTGTCTGGATATGCAATAAAGCCCTCTGAATTCAGTACTTTGGGGACTTTTGTGGAGGCTTCCTCATGTAGGCATGATTGCTGACTCATTCTCCATCCCTTCTTCTTCATCTGGAGGGTAGAAAGCAGGGCTGAAGGTTTCAAACTTCTAATCATGGCTTGGTGGTCAGCCCTCATTTCGGAGCCCACTGTATGGCCGGTGGCCGAAGCCAGGCAGGTTCATATTGGATTTGGGCAGATGGTAAAGAAACTGTGGAACCAGAAAGCGTTAGGGCCATTTTGTTTAATAAAGTCTCACAATGGTGGACAAACACACAGGCAGGGGAAACCTCTTCTCTGGTGCACAAGCAGCAAGAATGGCCCCTCACAGTGGTGGGCAGGCAACCCACCATCCACCATCCCCTTTAGCACAAGAATCCATAGCTTTATACAGGCTGTGCACACGTGCCTCTGACAGGTGCTTATGCACTAATCAAGCAAAGTGCTTGCAGCTGGTACACCAGCGAGCAAGCCTAACACAGCTGCCCCACACCCACCAAGAGTCACCTCATTACATCAAAAGATGCTTTTATAACCTTGGAAATACATAGCAAGAAATTTTGGAGCTCTGTGTCAGATACTGTTTTTTTACTAAGAAAATTTTAACATTTAAAACTCTTTTTCTTTAGCCACTTTCCTCCCAAACTACTAGCAGTCTTCCACTGGCTTCAGGATCAAGAGCAAATGCATGCCAAGGGACTTTCTGACCTGGTCTCCAACCTAGCAGATAGGGCAGACTTCCTACTATGCGAATGTCATCGCTCCGCTCACAAGTGTGTTTGGACATTCTCTCTGCTGAATTCCGTCTGTTCCTTCACTGCTGACCCTCATCTCCCTGCCCTCCGGAGTCTAGTTCAGGGGTGACCTTATTCACAGACTTTTCTAGTTATTCTGGTCTGTGCTGATCTATCTGTCTTGTATCTGAACTTTACTAGAATCTGTGTTAACATTTATCCGGGTTTTGAGTCATGTGCTATCTTTCAAAAATTACAGTTTTGTTTTCTTCTTCCTGTTTCTAGCATGTGGTACATGCTCAATGAATTGTCACTGAATGCTTGTGTGGGACAGAGACCATGTCTTATGTCCATTCTGTTCCCCTCTTAGTAGAACAGAAAGTCTTCAGTGTTGTAGTAATGACACACATAGAGGAAGCTTCATACAGACTCATTTCATCAAATTACATGCTTGTACTTGTTAGCAATAATACTAAATTTCTTTATAAAATGCTATAATTCAGATTAAGTCATTCAGACTCACATTTTCCCAATTCTTCTGTATTCTTGCATTCATTCGTCCAGTACTTTTGAGAACTTTTTATTTGCAAGGCACTATGCTGTGTATGTGAGGATATAATGGTAAGGCAAAAAATTAAACAAAAGACAACCATGCCTGGCCTTATGTGGCTAAACATCTTATGGGAAAGACAAGTGTAATGCCAGTGGCCAAGGCCAGGCAGGTTCATATTGGATCTGGGCAGACGGTAGAAAAACTACAGAGCCGGAAAGAGCTGGTCCATTCTATTTAATAAAGTCTCACAACAGCAGTGGACAAGCACACAGGCTGGTGAAACTGCCTCTCAGGCAAACAAACAGCAAAATGACCCTTCACAGTGGCTGGCTGGTGGGCGGGCAGGCAGGCAATATGCCATCTCCAATCCCCCCACCTCTCTTGAGCACAACCTTCTATAGCCTTATATAGGCCATGCACACTTGGACAGCCAAGCACGCACACACCAATCAGGCAGAGTGCTTGCAACTGGTAATCCCGTGAGCAAGCCTAACACAGCTGCCCCACATTCTACCCTTTTATGGTTGCTCACTTCACAATCTACATGACAGGAAACAGACTACAGCAGCAACAGCAGCAGCAAAAGTTACACAATAATTACAAAGGTGCCCTTCACAATGTCTCCCTGAGCACTCTGCCCAGGGTGTCACCTGGAGGCCCACCTCTAACTCCCTACCCCATGGTAGGTATGAGGGCCTGTATAGTCCAGGGCTGTGTCCATGGAAACCGTAAAGTGTCCTTGATGCACCTCTGCAACTGGATGAGAGCAGTGCAGGAGAACCTCCACAATTATCACCCCCCTCTATCAGGGTCTCTCATAGTACTGACCATGAGCAATGTGTCCACCCATCATGGGAGCCAGTTTCCCTCTCTGGTGACAGTTCAAGAGTCAGTCCACAATAGACAGCCCAGCTGTCTGTGCAAATCACCACGGTAAAGGTCCATTAAAGGCAACTAGCCATACAGCTGTTTATTAATGGACCTCAGCTCCTTTCCAGTTTGCTCTCTGTTGCCACAAGCCCCATCCAAATCTCTCAACAAGTTCATAGGCCCTGGCAGGGCAAACACATTAAAGGCCTGTGTCACCTTAACAGTTCTCTTAGCTGCTGCTGCTGGAAAAGAAAAAGCACCTATTACTTTCTACTGCCAGCATCTGCTGCACATTAGAAGGGGACCAGTAGATTGCCAATTTCACATGGGGTCTTCAGTCCCTGCCTGTCCCTGTTAGACGGGTCCCTCGGCCTTCCCCCTACTCAAACCAGAACAGCGGGTCTTGGGGGTCCTCCTCTCCTTCAGTGGTCCCCATCATACAATCTTGTAACCATGCTGCCTGAGCACCAGCCGTTTTATTTGTAGCTGCTGGGGCCATCCATCTCAGCAGCTGGAATCTCTGTCCTGGTTTAAGCTGCTTCCAAAGCTCCAAAAGAACCTTATTAGGTTTGCCATCCAATTTCTCCCTATCTGCCCCAGCCGCAATTAAATCTTCCCACATCTGTGTTCGGGTAACTTTCACAGACCCATTCCTCTTGCTGTCAGAGGAGCAGCACGGGCAGCAGCCCTCATAACTTTGTGATTCCGTGCTGCCTCCAGCTCCCCCAAATCTGCTACCATCTGTGTAACCACATTCATGAGCTGTCCCACATAGGAACCCAGGATAGTCACTAGTGACCCAAAAAGGGCTGATGGGGCACTGTAGAGGGTAAGATCTCACACCCTGGCCATGAGCACTTCCTTGTCTGGTCCACAGGACCCGGTTGGAAAGCAGCATTCTTCATACCTAGTTTCTGAAGGACCTTTACTAACTCACTGTAGCACTGCCACCGACTCACTGCCCCTGGAAAGTCCCCAGCATTTTACCAGGCCAGACGAATGGCAGCCATCACCCATTCTAATAGGGTATGGGGTCCTGGGTTGTCATGGCAGTTCTGAAAATGATGCCTCAAGGAGGAGTGTGTGGTAATGGTGGCCAATTTCTCCATCTCTGTTCTGGAAAGCATGGCCATCCACCCCCCTGTCCCCAACCTCAGTAACCAGGCTGCCAGTGGCTCCATGGGTTTGTGTGTGAAATGCACCCCCAACTCCATCAGCTCTGCCTGGGTGTAGGGCTGTAATACAGAGTGCTCCATTATCTGTGGAGAAGGCTATGGTTGCCCTAGGGACTTTTTGCTGCTGCGATTTTACCTTCTTGGCGACCACCAGTAAGGCTCTGAGTCTGCAGACAGAAGATACAGCCTGAGCCTTCCCTTCAGAAGAGTAGAAGTTGGAAATGTCTGCCCCTGCCAACTTAGAGCTACTCCGCTTGCAGGAATGTAGTTCTGCCTTCCATATCTGCCTCAGCTCCTGCAGCTGCCAGCTCTCGGCCTGAAGCTGACTCTGGAGCTCCCGAGTACTAAACTCTCAAGCTCCTGAACTCACAGTTGTTTCTCCAAGAGCTATCACTGCCAACGTTCAGCTTCTAGGGCAAACTGCAACTAACAAACTCACAATTCCTTTTCAAGAGATCACTCCAGTTTTAGGCGCCATTGGTGTTCTGCCTGCACCTCACAATGCAACTCTCAGACCCGGTCGGCCTCTCTTTCCAGTGCTCATTCCAGTTCACGCTGTCACTGGTTCTCAACCTGCAGTCTGACTTGCAATGCTTGGATCTGCAACTCTTTCTCCAGTGACCATTCCAGTTTATGCTGTTGTTGCCACTCGGTCCACAGCTTACCCTGGAGCTCTTGATCTTGGACTACATCTTGCACAGAGCTCTTGGTTTCCTCTTGCAGAACTGTAAAACACACCCAGCCCATGGTACCCAAAAGGACAGCCACAGGGAACTATACACTGGAGAACAGCAACCACTCCTCTACCCCACCCTTGAAGGATGTTGGCAGCTCCATACCCATTTGCTCCGAACCCTACCCACTACGCCAGATATAATGCCAGTGGCTGAGGCTAGGCAGGTTCACATTGGATTCGGGCATATGGTAGAAAAACTGTGGAGTTGGAAAGGGTTGGGCCATTCCATTTAATAAAGTCTCACAAGGGTGGACCAGCACATAGACAAGGGAAACTGCCACTCAGGCAAACAAACAGCAAAATGTCCCCTCACAGTGGCGGGCAGGCTGTCCACCATCTGCAATACCCCATCTATCTTGAACGTAAGCACTCGTAGCCTTATATAGGCCATAAACACAGGCACAGCCATGCACTCACGTAACAATCAGGCCAAGTGCTTACAGCTGGTAACCCTGTGAGCAAGCCTAACACAGCTGCCCCACAGCTGCCTAGTTACAGACATTTCCCAACCTTTCTTGCATCTAGGTGTGTCCATGAAACTAACTTCTGGCTCATAGGATATGAAGGAAGTGCTGCAACTTCTGGGTCATGCCTTAGGGGAAATCCACTTACACTTCCCTCACCAACTTCCTTTTCCTGCTGGCTGGAATGCAGATGTGGTGAGGGATTGGAATGGCGATCTCAGACACAGAGCTGGGAGCCTCATATGGAGAATGGCAGAGTCTTTCTATCAGCATGGCCTGCTTAGCATTGGATTGTGCTTGAGAGAGGACTACACTTCTATCTTTTTTAAGGCATTGCATTTTTGAATTTATTCATACCTTAATCATACAGTATCCAAGGGGATTGATTGGTCAAGTAGGCATTTGGATATATGAACCTGAAACTCAGAAGGAATGTCTGGGAAGGAGATATGAATTTGAGAATTCTTAAAATGCAGGAAAAATAAAAGCCATGAGTGTGGATGAGATTGTTTAGAGGGAGAATTTAGAGAATGAGCGCCTTGAGGAATTCATATGTCCATGAATCATCAAAGGGAATGGAAGAGGAATCCAAAGGAAACAAAAGGCTCAGCTAAAGCAGTAAATGGAGACCCAGGAAGGAGCAGTGTCATGGAGTCCATGAGAAGTAGGTGAGTGCTTTAAGAAGAAGGGAACAGTGAGCACTGAAGACCTTAAACAGTGTCTTTTGGTTAGATTTTACCATACATTGGCCAGCCTGGTCAATGATAACTCCAGTGTGTTTGTTGATTCAATGGGTTGTTTGCTAGTAATGAATATTAATGATACTTTATAAAAAAACTGCACATTTCTGACAAGAACATGGAAAACTCTAATAACTGCTTCTCAATCCAATTTTCATGATAAATCCAGGAACTTTAGAAATTGTTAAACTCAGCTGGTGTTTCACATGAAACTCTAAACAACCCTAAATATTTTTGTATCATTTCTCCAGATTTCACAAATTTATTTTATTTTTATTTTCATTAAAAAATTTTTTCATTGCATTGTGTGCCCATCACCCATCACAAATTCATTTTTTAATAAAAAAATTTTAATTGTGGTAAAAAAACCACATAATATAAAATTTACCATCCTAACAATTTTAAACTATACAGTTCAGTAGTGTTAAGTACATTCACATGGATGTGCCCCAAATCTCCAGACCTTTTTCACCTAGTAAAACTGAAAATATTTCAGAAAAATAACTCCCCATTTTCCCTCCAACAATCTGGGCAATCACCATTCTATACTCTGTCTGTATGAATTTGACTGCTTTAGGGACCTCACATAAGTGGAATCAGATATTTGTCTTTTGTCATTGCCTTATTTCATTCAACATAATGTCCTCAAAGTTCATCCATATTCTGTTGTATTTATATACCATATTTTGCTTTCACAATTTGTTTTAAAGAACCAGTTTTTCAAAATGTTATTTCTCTGGTGAAGTTTCTGGTCTACCTAGAAAGCATGTAGAAGAGAGATGGTGGCTAACCTACCAACTTTCTTCAAGAAAACTGATCTAAATCTGAGATGAGCAAACTTCTTTCTTTTCTTTTCTTTCTTTCTCTCTTTCTCCTCTCTCTTCTTTCTTTCTTTCTTTCTTTCTTTCTTTCTTTCTTTCTTTCTTTCTTTCTTTCTTTCTTTCTTTCTTTCCCTTCCTTCCTTCCTTCCTTCCTTCCTTCCTTCCTTCCTTCCTTCCTTCCTTCTTTCCTTCCTTCCTTCTCTCTCTCTCTCTTTCTTTTTTTTTAGAAGGCCAGATAACAAATATCTTTGACTATGCACACCATACAGTCTCTGTCATAACTATTCAGTAACTTACCACCCAGCACATCTTGTTGCCTGCACTTTTGCAGTTATTGATATAGTCATTCAGTCTTTCTTATTAGATTGTAGGTCATGATGGTAGGAGATGTCTGCTCCCACCCTCAATGAATTCCTAGCACCTGGCACCTCAGATCCATGTGTTATATTTCCTGAACATTAATTATATTCCCTTGTGCATGATGTAACTGATAGTGACTTAGAACGAGGGAAATACAATGTTTGTTGAGAGCTTAATTTCATTTTCAGTTAAGGCAGTGTTCCTGCAGTTTCAAGGTTGGGGAAGGAGGTCACAAATATTTACTGAGAGAACAATGTTCAACCATTTAAGTGTTAATATGTTATTTTAACCTGTGGCAATAAGTTCTCAACCAAATGTCTTTTAACAGACTGTGAGGGGTTTGGGTACCAATGTGCTGGAACCAAAGATAAGAATTTAAGACAGTCTGATAGCACCATGATGGAAAAGGGCAGAAATGTTCTCAGGGTAACATAGGAGTTCATGGTTTATGTATTAGCATGAAAAGAATGTTTTATTCTTCTTTCTGTTCCTAGTGACACTGAAACTATCATGAATAGCAATGATGGGCAATCTTTTGAGCTTGGTGTGTCAGAATTCGCCAAAAAACAGAGCATAACTCGGGTGGTGTGTCACTTTGAGAAAAATGGACTAACCGGAAATCCCAGAACTAGAAGCTCTGTGCCAGAGTTCTGTTGTTTTGGCCTACAGACCTCAGGCACAGAGTGTCTACACTACAACAAATGTTTTATCCTCGGCTACTGCACCTGACCATGCAGGAGCCGAGGATGAAACGTCCTTCTCGGCATGCGGCCCCATACTTCTCTGGTATGCGGCTGCGTGTTGCCAAAGATGGCTACACGTGTCAGTGTTGACACGCGTGTCATAGGTTCGCCATCACGGATGTATAGTCATGTTTGTTGGCTTCTCTGTACTAGGGCTACTAGCCAGATTTCACAAATTCATTTTATTTTATATTTATTTATATATTTTTAAATATTTTTATTTATATTTATGTTGGGCAGATAAAATATAATATGCTCACTTTGTTAAAGATGGTGCTGCCCACATGGAAGCCCGTCACCCAGGTGATATTTGCCCTTATGCTTGGGATGGCTGTGGGGTAAAGCTGTAATGTAAGCAGGCCAGGTCGTTATGGCTTATGGCTTGGTTTTAAGAGTAAGTTCTTCTCCACACCCTTGACGGATTGGATGATGTAGGGTGGTGCACTCTCGTGAAGAATCCCATTGTGCCTCAGATGAGTGACCCTGTATCAGAGACTTCCTTGTTTGTAGAGGGGATTAAAGGTCTTGAATCTATGCTATAAAGGAGGGCAGACCAGGAGCTTGCTCTTGCTTGGTTCCTGAGGTATTAGAGAGGAGAGCAGATTAAGGCCATGTGAAGGCCAGGAGAAGCAGCCAAGATGGTAGAATGCTGAGGAAGAAGCCAGTTTGTGCAGAGTTTGTGTAGAGAGGAGATGGGAAACAGAGGTGAATAAGTCTGGTGAGCTAGAAACCTTTGATTCTAGGAAACTCGGATAAGTCAGTAGCTTTGTGAGCACTGAATGAGTGGGTTTTGGAGTCCAGTGTGTGTTTTTGCTTGCCTGCCAGGTGCAAGCTAGAATTAAAGCTGATGGCTCACCAGTTTTTGGCTCCTGTGTTTCATTACCGACTGTTCGAATCTAATGTGAACCTGCACTGGCCGGGCGGCTTTGATGGTGGCCGCGACTACTGGCTTTACAATTTATTTTATATTTTATTTTATATTCATTTTATTTTATTACTGTGCTAGGGCTCTCTGGTCAGTAGGGCTCTTGGGGCCAACTGCTTATTTTTTTCTCTGCTCTCCAGACCACAGCTCCAGCGTGGGCTGTGTCACATTGAGCGGGTACCTTTTTCTAATTTATACATGGGTGTCTTATGGACTAGCTGTGCCAGGACTGACTCCTGCTTAGTTTCACATTTTTGTCTGGCTTATGAAGTAATTTCCTAACCTAGTCTTTCTGTCTCTGAGTTTCACCTCATATAATCTTCTCCCCAACTTTTGAGAGGTTATCCTCATCATTCCATGTTCAGAAAACTCCAGTGGCTACCTAATATGTTCATAATGAATTATAGATTTCCTTGCCTGGGACTCAAGGACTTGTCCAGCTCTGGCCCTGTTCCACTTGTCCTGCCTTATCTGCCTTTGCTTCCCACCATACCCTCTCTTCTGGTTCCACTTAGGCTGGACACCTGCTGGTTTCCTAGCATTACAGTCTGTGTGTGTGTCTTTTGCTTTGATTTGTGCCTTTTGTAGACTATATATGCATGGATCTTGTTTTCTTATTCATTCAGCCACCCTATATCTTTTGATTAGAACATTTAATCCATTTACATTTAAAGTAATTATTGATAGATATGTAGTTATTGCCATTTTATTATTCATATTTTTAATCATTTTTTCCTTCTTTTTAAAGAAGTTTGTTTAACATTTTTTATAATACTGGTTTGGTGGTGATAAACTCCTTTAGCTTTTTTTGTGTGGAAAGCTCTTCATCTGTTCTTTAATTCTAAATGATAGCTTTTCTGGGTAGACCAATCTTGGTTTAGGTCCTTGCTTGTCATCAGTTTGAATATTTTGTGCCAATCCCTTTTGGCTGCAAAGTTTCTGTTGAGAAATCAGCTGACAGTATTATGGAAACTCCCTTGTAGGTAACTGACTGCTTTTTTCTTGCTGCTTTTAAGATTCTCTCTGTTGCGCAGATAAAATATATTACACTCACTTTGTTAAAAATGGCACTGCCCATGTGGAAGCCTGTCACCCGGGTGATATTAGCTGCCCTTATGCTTGGAATGGGCGTAATTATATTAATGTGTGTTTGTGGGGACAGGCTGTAAGCAGGCAGAGTCGTTATAGTCCAAGGCTTAGTTTTAAGACTAAGCCTTTCCCACCCTTTTTGATGTAGGGTGGTGCACTCTCATGAGGAATCTCATTATGCTTCAGATAAGTGACTTTGTATCAGAGACTTCCTTATTTGTATATTGGATTAAAAGTTTTGAATCTACACTATAAAGTGGGGCAGACCGGGAGCTTGCTCTCTCTCGGTTCCTGAATTAGAGAGGAGAGCAGAGAAAGGCCACATGGAGGAGGCCAGGAGAAGCAGCCAAGATAATGGAGTGCTGAGGGAGAAGCCAGTTTGTGCAGAGTTTGTGCTGGAGAAGGAGATGGGGAACAGAGGTGAATAAGTCTAGTGAGCTAGAAACCTTTGATGCTAGGAAACTCGAATAAGTCAGTAGCTTTGTGAACACTGAATGAGTGGGTTTTGCAGCCCAGTGTGTGTTTTTACTTGCTTGCCAGGTGCAAGCTAGGGTTAAAAGGTAATGGCCCACCAGTTTTTGGTTCTGTTGTTTCATTACCATCTGTCCGAATATAATGCGAACCTGCATGGGCCAGGCGGCTATGATGGTGGCCGCGGCTACTGGCTTTACACTCTCTTAGCCTTTAACTTTTAACATTCTAATTATAATGAGCCTCTTTGAGTTTATTTTTTTTGGAACTCTTTGTGCTTCCTAGACTTGTGTGTCTATTTTCTTTATCAGGATAAGAAAGTTTTCCATCATTTCTTCAAGTAGGTTTTCAATTCCTTGTTCTCTCTCTTCTTCTGGTACCCTTATGATATGAATGTTGCTAATCTTAAGGTCGTCTCAGAGGCACCTTAAGGTATTCTAATTTTGTTTGTTTCTTTATTACTGCTTTAATTGGGTGTTTACTGCCACCTTATCTTCCAAATAACTGATTTGATCTTCTGTTTCATCTAATATACTGTTGATTCCCTGTAACGTATTCTTTATTTTAGTTATTGTATTCTTCATGTCTGGCTGGTTGTTTTTTATGTTTTCTATCTCCATTTTATGTTTCATATTTCTTTGTTGCAGTTCTCACTGAGATTATTGAACATCATTATAACCAGTGTTTTGAAGTCTGTATCTGGTAGATTGTTAGTCTCCATTTTGTTTAGTTCTTTTTGTAGAGTTTTATTCTGTTCTTTTATTTGGGGTGTGTTTCTTTGTCTCCTTATTTTGGGTTGTCTCCACTGTTTGTATTAGGTAGATCTACTACATTTCCTAGTTTTGGTAGGGTAGCCTTATGAAATAGGTGTCCTGTGGGGCCCAGTGGTGCAGTCTTTCTGGTCATCTGAGTTAGGTGCTCCAGGTGTGTCCCTTGTGTGGGTTGTGTGTGCCCTCCTGTTGTAATTATGTCTTAATTACTGTTGTCACATCAGTGGGAGGGATTGATTATCAGGCTGATTGTTTGTAAGGACTAGCCATGACTACAGTGGAGGAGATATTGTGTAAGGGCTGACCCTACAGAGCAGGATTTACTTTAGCAGGATTCTGATGCTTGCCAAGCTTTCCCTTTGAGTGTGTCATTTGTGGAGGTGGTTGGGTAATGATCTGGTCTTGTCTGACGCTGGCCACTGGGTATGTTGATTATGGGGCTTTGGGGAGGTATAGGCCAAGGTCAGCTGCTTCCTGTGCCTTGCCTGGGGCCACCTGGTATGAGCTACAGATGGCTGTCACTTGCTGGGTTTGGAGGTGCCTGGGGGAGGTCAAGCAATGAACTGATGCTAGCTGTTTTTATAGCTGGAGTTGGGGCTGTTTAGCAAGATGTTTGGGGCATGCCAAAGTCAGATGCTGCTTGTTTGGGGTTTGTGAAACTTTGAGAATTTTTTAGGAAAGTCCATAGCATGAGCAGAACGGGCATTTGTATAAAATATATATATATATATATTGGAAACTGTTTGAGTCTGCCCACAGTTGAATGAAAGGGTGCTCTCAGGAAATCACCAGAGTGGGGTCAACAGTGTTAGTTAGCCAGGTTGATTGAGACTCAGATATGGTATCCACCTGTGTCTACAGGTGGAAAGCTCAGCAAAGGAACAACAATTTCTGCCAGCGCTTCTGTCTAGGGGAAAGCTGTCCCTTAATCCCTTGCTCTGAAGCCAGACAATTCAGTTCTTCTCCACCTATCCCTGGCACCTTTTGAGCTGAAGCTCAGAGCAAGTGATTCCTTCAGCAAGTAAGTCCATGTGTGGGCCCTTTAAGATGAACACCTGGTACTCCAGCAGCCCTTTGTCTCACTCAGTCACAATCTCCACTTGTTTTCACAGCCAGAAGTTATGGAGACTTCTCTTCCTAACACTGGAACCTTAAGCTGGGGACCTTGGTATGGATCTGGAACTCCTAGTTCCTCAGGGGGGAACTCCACAGTTGTGATACCCCCCTAATTTTTAACTACCACACATGGGTGTAGAACCAGCCTGTTTGGCATCTCTGCTCCTTTTACCAGATTCGATGTGACTTCTCCTATTTATTTTTAGTTATAGGACTACTGTTTAGCTAGATATCGGGTGGTTATCAAAGATGGTTTTCTGTAATTTAGTTGTAATTTTGATTGGTCATGATAGGATCTGAGTACCCATTTACCTACTTTGCCATCTTGACTGGACCTCTTACCTTATCTTCTTTACTGTGAACAATCCTATGAAATAAATTCTATAAAACCAATGTGATGAATCCCAAGTGTTCTTAACATCAATTTAAAAATCTTTTTTATATGCATTATCTCATTTAACTATCTCAAGGACTCTGCAGTGTATTATTATTACTGTTTTGCAGCTGAAAAAAATGGAAGCTCAGAGATGTTAAATAGTTTTCTTAAAGATGCATAATCACTGGCAGAGCTAGTACTCAGGCCTCAGTTGGTTTGATACCAAAGGCTGAGACCTTAAAAGATCAGTGGTTCTTAAAATTAATCACTGATGAGGAACATCAATCACTGGGAGCTAGTTTTAAATGGGCATTAACTCCAGAGATTCTGTTCCAATATATCTGGGGATGGGGAAAAGAATATGCATTTTTCACATATAATTCAGATGATTCCACTGCAGGTGCTTTCTGAAACACATTTTGAGAAATGCTGTGCTAGATTATTCTATTTCAAGTGATAAATATTTATATTTCCTATTGACAGAATGTGTGCTTCTCTGTCATGATTATTGTGCTAGCTCATCCGTGTAGTGTATTTGTGTGTCATGGGAAAATGCATCTATTTTATCCTAAAAAAGCCCTGAAATCTTTGAATATGGATTTTAGAAGCAGAGCACAAATTTACTTCACATTGTTTGAAATAGCAGTCTGTTTCTTCAGAGGACAGTGTTTTCCACTCTGATTCTGGAGGTGAAAGAAAGGATTCTGTGAAAGGACATTGAAAGCATTGGTTATACATTGAAATCCTGCAGTTTGGCCAATAATAGGTCTATAGATGCTTCAAAATCTTTGATGTTTCTAATAGGTTTAACAGAGTATAATAATAGTCAACAGTGGACTCATTGCATCTAAACCCTATGTGTTGGTTCCTCTGCTGAGTTTTTAGAATCAAAGACCTAAAAACTGTGGTGTGTTTTTTTTTGTTTTTTTTTTTTAGGGACAGAAAGAGAGTCAGAGAGAGGGATAGATAGGGACAGACAGACAGGAATGGAGAGAGGTGAGAAGCATCAGTCATTAGTTTTTCGTTGCCATTGCGACACCTTAGTTCATTGATTGCTTTCTCACATGTGCCTTGACCGCGGGCCTTCAGCAGACCGAGCAGGAGCCAGTGACCTTGGGTCCAAGCTGGTGAGCTTTTGCTCAAGCCAAATGGGCCTGCACTCAAGCTGGCTCGATCCTGGGTCTTCCGCATCCCAGTCCGACACTCTATCCACTGCACCACCTGGTCAGGCAAAAACTGTGCATTTTTGAAAGCATGAAAGTTGTGTTTTGTGTAGAATCAATGAACTATAAATCTATTACGGGAAAGGGCCCTGCCAATTTTGGGATCAACCACAAAGCATTGAACCAAAAGGGATTATTCTGAAGCCTTAGAATCTAATGGAATATACTGTACTCTGCTAGGGTTTCAGACTTTATTAGGATCAAGACCTTTTTTCCTTTTTAATTTTTCTTTTTTGGAATGAGAATGCCTATTCCATGCTTATCTTATCATTGTAATTTGGAAGCAGATAACTGATCTGATTTTATAGATTCACAGATGGAGATAAATTTTGCCCTAGGATGAATCACACTCAAAATCTTGCCCATATCTGACATAGATAATATTTAGATGGGATGAAATGAATATATTTTTCATGTGAGAAGAACATGTATTTTGGGAAGCTAGAGAGTGGACTGTTAATTGTCTCCTCTTCAAATTTATATGTTGAAGTCTAACCTACCAGTACCTTAGACTGTAACCTTATTTAGAAATAGTCATTGCAAATGTTATTAGTTAAGATGAATTCATACTGAAGTGAGTAGGCCCCTAATCCAATTTGACTGGTGTCCTTACAGAAAGAGAAATTTAGACAAAGCCACACACACAAGGAGAACACCATGTAAAGATGAAGAGAGACTGGGGTAATATACAAACCCAGGAATGCCAGAGATTGTCAGCAAACCACCAGAAACCAGGAGAGAGGCCCTGAGCAGACTGACCCTACCAACACCTTGGCCTTGGATTTCCAGCCTCAAGAACTATAAGATAATAAATTTCTTTTGTTTAACCACCCAGCTTGTAGTACTTTGTTATGGTGGTTTTAACTAAATAATATAGATTTTGGCAAGACTTAACACTTTCTGGGCACAGAATTTCTTCTTTGAAGACTGTCTTTATCCTTAAATTAATCAATTACAGACTTTATTTTGAGAATATTTTAAGATATCAGAAAAAACGTCACAGATTTTGAGTTGATTTGGGGAACAATTTTTTTTTACTTTCTGTTGCATGAGGTTTTCAAACTGTTTCTACATATTTCCGCATCGTTGATTCCAAATCTGAAATCTGTGTTTTAGTGCATGATCTAGTTTTTATGCAATTTTAATTTCTTTTTGTTACAATTAATGGCATGCATTGGTTTTCAAATTGGAGTTAAAGGGCAATGACTCTTGGATTGAACAGAACCACAAGGCAATTAATGTTTTACAAAAATCACTTTTACATAATTATAGTTGTTTTTAAATGTAAAAAATTATAATTATCTGATAAAAACACCCTCTTATTTTGTTTTAAGATTGAATCATGGCTTCTTCGAGTAGGCATAAATGTAAGAATAATCCTGACACCTTCTGTTATATATATGGTAGTTACACACTTCAATGTCAAAGGCACAATATTTCATCATTTGTGACACATGCATATATTGCCTATTTTCAAGTTCCCCTTGGCGATCAAGAAAAGCATTAGGCTCCTCATATTGTGTGTCATAATTGTGAAGAAATGCTTTGTGACTAGACAAAAGGAAAACACAAAGGAATTCCTTTTGGTATTCCCATAGTTTGGAGTGAACCTAAGGACCACAGCAGTGACTGTTATTTCTGTCAGATTCATACAAAGGGTATCTGCTAAATAACGGCATATGATTGCATATCCTAATTCCTTCAGCAATACGACCTATCCCACACTCTGAGACACTACTGGTTCCAGTTTTCAATGGTTTTATTTCTTCTAAGGACGAAGAAAGTGAACATGGTGATCAAGTGTATTTTGATAAGGTGCATGAGGAAATGTTTGTAGAATCTGAAGGGTTTTCTTCTGATGCCAAGCAGTCATTAAGCCCTCAGCAGTTTAGCCAACCCAAATTGAATAACTTATTAAGAGATTTGGGCCTATCAAAGAAAGCAGCTGAGTTATTAGTTAGCCTCCAGGCTTCAAGAAAAGAATGAACTTCACTGGTCAGCTAAAGTATCCCATTTCAGGAAGCATGAACAAATTTTTGTGGGCTTTTTTTCCAAAGACAAACACTTTGTTTACTGTCATGATATCAGTAGTCTTTTCAGCCAGCTAGGTGTTACCACTTACAGTCCAACCGAATGGCAGCTATTTCTTGACAGCTCTAAACAGAGTCAGAAATGTGTTTTCCTACACAACGATAATGTTTATGCAGCGGTTCCAATTGGTTATTCAACTCATCTGTGAGAAGATTATAATGACATAAAAATTGTGCTCGACTTTCTGAAATATGAGGAACATAACTGGATCATTTGTGTGGATCTTAAAATGGTCAATTTCCTACTAGGACAACAGAGAGGTTTCACAAAGTATCCTTGCTTTCTGTGTGTGTGGGACAGCCGAGCTCGGAAGAAACACTGGACACAGAAGGAGTGGCCGAAACATGAAGCTCTGGAAGTAGGGATGCAAATTACTGTGAATGAACCTGTAGTTAATCGAGACAGGATCATTTTCCCCCCAGTTCACATCAAACTTGGATTAATAAAGCAGTTTGTTCAGGCTTTGAATACAAAAAGTGAATGCTTTCAACATATTATTTCTGCTTTTCCTGCCTTGTGTTTCGAGAAGATAAAAGCTGGTGTATTTGATGGACCTCAAATTCGAACCCTCATATGTGATAAAGAATTTGCCAGAATGATGAATAAGGAAGAGAAAGCAGCATGACAGTCAAATCTTTTGTGGCAGTTACAAAGAACTTTCTTGGCAACAAAAAAGCAGAAAACTCTGAACTTCTGGTCCAAAGGATGCTGTTGGCTTTCCATGACATTGGATGTCATGGAACACATGAGTGTTAAGATTCACTTTCTGAACAGTCACCTTGATAAGTTTCCCAAAAATTTTGGAGCTGTTAGTGATGAGCAGACTATTACTGGAGCATCAAACGAGATTGTCCTCAACAAGTACACAAACGCAAGAGCTACAAACGCAAATTTTTGCCTGAATAGAATTTAAATAAGTTTTGTGCAAATTTTATGATTAAAATAAGTGTTTTAATATGTTCTATTTTGAAATTGTAGACAAATTCTTATGCAATCTTATCTTTTAGTGTATTAGTGTATTTACTGCATTATATAAATTATTATATTTTCACAAAGATGATGCCCAAGAAGACATTCTACTTCATTGTGTTAAACTAAATGTTGAAAATTTTACAATAAGATGAAAACCTAAAATCTTTAACTGCAAAAAAACTGTAGCTTTCAGAGAAAAACTAATGTCATATTTGAGATCAGCACACTCGAATTAGGTATGAACAAGTGTTTTTTCGGATGCAACAAAATTTTGTACCCCAGTCTTATTAAAATGTCAGTGAAGCTTGGTGTCTTATAACCTACCCTCATGACTGGGGCTTAGGGTTAAACATCATTGGGCATCTATTGTGACTTGTAGTAGAATCTCTTAGAAACAAGCACTTGAATGTAGTGAATTTCTGTTCCCCTGTGAGTTCCACTTATGATCCTCTCTTGTTAACTATGCCAACATATTTTTGACTTGCCCTCTGTCTCAGTCAAGTTATGTGTTAGGGAAGCAAACTTTCAGATTCCCAGTCCCCAGGCCAGGGTAGTTTTTAATCTTCCCAACATCTGCCAGTGTCTGACCAGTAAGGAGCATGTTTAGGAAGATGTCTGTGGCAGAGAGTTGGAAACTCCTTACCCTAAAGACATAATGGAAGGTTTCTTTAAGCTTGTGTCATAGGCTGCTACTTAACAGGATTTTTCATAGTTAAGTTAGTTTATGTAATTGTGTCTTTGATGAAAAGAAATGTTTCTAAAGAGGAGGTTCTTGCAGACACAATAAGCTCAGGTCAGTTATGGAGTCATTCTAAATATTTGCAAATGTTATGGAGGATATATGGAATGTAGTTTCAAACAACTCTCTGGTTGGTACCAGGACCTTGACAAGGAAAGTATGGGCATACAGACATACCAGATGACTGAAGTTGTTGAACACACTGGGGAGTAACATTTCCTTATTGCACAATACCCTGAGATATTACTGAGAACACTGCCGTCAGCCTGCCCTTGTCTCAGTGAAGATTATTTTGTCAGGTGGAGCGAGTCTTGGAGATAAGAGACTTTATAAAATCTGGGCTTCTCTAGGACAAATGATGTTAAAGATCCAAGGAAAGAATATCAGCTTGGGTCTTGGTGTTTAATTGTCTAGCCTGACCCTTTTTCCAGACAGAATCCTCAATGTAGCGATAAACATCCCCATGAGCACCTGCAACAGGGTGAGCCCCATGTGCTATGTACTTTTAAAGTTTCAGCACAATGGCAGCTGCTGTTTGCCTATATCACCAGTGTTGGCACACTAATTTGTCCATCTGGAATAAGTAGTTTTCCTTTAGTAGGAGCATATTTAAGGTTTCCCTGGCCAGGGAAGGCAGAAAGGGGCTGGGTGGGAAGTCAGCCAGCTTACAGGGAGAGGGGAACTGGATATGTGTGAAGGGGATGAAGTCTGGACTAGCAGAAGGAGGCGGTGGTGAGGATCATACTCAGGTACAACATCTTCTCAGAGGTTGGGATGTCTAATGAACCAGATTTATAGATGAAGGAGAAGGGAGAGGGGCATGCCATCACTCATGGTTCATTCAGAAAACAGAAGTCATTTAAAATGTTTTCAACAGAGAGAATTTAATTAAGGAATTTATTATACAAGAAGAGCTGAGAAGCCTCACAAGGGATGGTGAGGCAAATCAGAGCTTAATAAAGCAAAAGCCAAACCAACTTTAGCATCAAAAGTGTGCTCCGGAAGCTAGAGAACCTTGTGGAAAGGAAACCAGCCCAGGCCTGCTGAGTGGGAACTGTGACTATGGAGCGGGGGAGGTCTGATGAGAGATGGAACCTCTGTCAGAGGTGGTCCTCGAAGCAAAAGGTGAAAACCCTAGTTCATGTCCATTCTTGAGGCCTTTTGCTCATTCAGACTCTTGTAATGCCACTTGGTAATGGAGTTCTGGAACAGAAAAGAAGGGAAAAGCACATATGCACATGTGAGTAGACAGGCAGGTGACCAGAACAGCCATACTGGATAAGGCACTGTGTGTCTTTGGGGGACATATAGTAATACTGTTATCTTATCTCTATGGATCAGAGAGTGATGAGAGGGACCAGAGAGTGTATCAAATTGCTCAAAGTCATGCCAAGGTAGAGCTAGAATTTGAATATGAGTTTGTCTGATGCTGGGCTCTCCAGTACTCACTGCAGAGTAGGATGTGGCTTTCTGTTCTGAGGAAGAGACTCTCTGGGGATGCTTGGGCAGAAGAGAACAGGGTTCAGAAGTCATGCAGGTGAGGGGTTAGTAAGTGATTTGTTGTCCAGGCCGAGCTGAGGTCAGCTCATATGTGTTTTCCATGATGAAAGGAGAGCCTGCCCATTGCAGTGCCTTTACCCTTCCTTGGTAACAGTGTGAGGATTTTATCTGGATCAAAGATAAAAAAATATCTTTTAGTGGGAGGAGGCCTATTGATGGGCCAGAGCTGGAAGAACAATGAAGATGATGTCTGTCCAGCACGCACTTCCCCTGCTTGGATTCTGAGCAACACAATTTTAGGAGCAGCTATGTGAAAAATGAGAAAGCTGATTTTGGCCATGGTTTGGGTGATGGGGGAGAAAAGTGAGGGAAAGTTATAGATCATGCCAATGTTTCAAAGCAGGACGACAGCTCTATGCACCAGCTGCAGGCAGAGCCCATACTGCTATGCTATCGGTCAGACAGCCAGCTACATTCTGGGAAGACAAAGGCACCATCAAACCCCCAATCCTTTGAGTTCATCTCTTTTCAATTCACAGTTGGATCTTCCCCAGGAACAATATCATGGAGACTGGGGGTGACTCTTTGAGTTGAAGTAATGTTTCTAGCTGATTGCGTAACTTAAGTGGTCAAGCCTTGAGAATTTGCTGGGAAGATCTGAACTCAGATGATAAAGCCACATTGACTGCAGTGCTGGTTAATTTACATGCAGTATCACAAGATGGTTGTGAAGTCATTGCCAATATTTTTAGTTCACAAATGGGTTAACCCATGCATCATTGCATGGGATATAATTTATGACAGGATTTGTATTCACTCTGTTCTCTAGAGTGAGGATTCCACAATGGCACTGAGAAGTCAAAACTTCTTTTCCTAACTCCTGTCATCCACCTCTCATTCTGTTGATTCCTTCTAAAAGGAAGGAGAAACATTTTACCCCTTTTGACAGCATCTAAGTCACAGTACCTTTTGCTCACCTTGCAACCCTCAGCGTGATGCTTTGCAAACATTAAGTCCTGTGTACGTGATTGCTAAAGTGGGTGACAGAAAATGCTTCAGAAATGCTAAACTGGATAAACAGAAAACTTTTAAATAACAAGTGTTCATAATTGAAAGAAAAGAGAAAATTAGCCCTGGCTGTATAACTTGGTTGGTTAGAACATCGCCCCAACACACAAAAGTTGTGGGTTTGATCCCTGGTCAGGTTACGTACCAAAACAGATTGATGTTTCTATCTGTCTGTCTTTCCATTTCTTTCACTCTTAAAATCAATAAATGAAAAATAAAGAAAAAAGAAAATGGAAAATTAAAATGGTACCTTACCTGTATGATTTTTACTGTCTCATACTGTATTTTGGTAGTTTCTTTATGTGAAGGCTCTTTATCTGGAGCTGGATAAAGACCATCCATTTTGGGTCTGAACAGCCATTTTGGCAGTTGAGGATCTCATTTCATTGGACAGTTTGACCCAAAGATCATTGTATTGAATACACTCATTACAACAACATGCCCAAGAATCTGCTTCTATTCTTGGAGACTAATCCCCCTTGGTAAATGATCCACTTTATTTAGCACAGCGTATACATGGTGTAACTAATTGCTCTCCCGGGAGCAAGAGCTGGGTAGATTAGAGAGGAGGAGGAGAGGCAATGCCCATTTACTGGAAAATAGCTGCACAAATCTGCTCATGTCCTTGCCATCTCGGAAAATGAGACTCCATAGCTTGCCCTGACAGGATCCTCTCAGCAGTAACGAACCCTAAGCCAGTTTCTGCCAGGGAAAATCAAAGTCTGCCTACTGCAGCCATGGCGATGGACAAAAGGCACACCTACAACTCCTCTCGACAACCCCTGAGACTCCAAATTCTTTCACTTTTTTTGACAAGTATTGAATAGATGACTCCTCCCTCTCACCTTCTGTGTTGGGTGCTGGGGACATACTAGGAAAGGGTTCTTGTTCTCAAAGAATGTAGAGTCCTAGAGTAAAGCAGCAATTATGAGACAAGGGTGGGATGAGGGGATGCACGCGTTCTTTGAGAATACAGACGTTTGCAGGGAGAGAAATACTGGGCGTGGTTCGGTGTTGGTGCTTATTTTTGTTGCTCACTCTGTGGACCACTGCATCTATATTTGCACACAGTAAGTTCTAACTGAACTGTGAATCTCAGGTGAAGCATTATCATAGAGTCTCTCTGTCTCTGCTTCTCTTTCCCATCACTTTCTCTTTTGCCTCTCCTCTCCATTTTTTCTGTCTCTGCAACCAGAACTAAGAATACCGGTCATCTTTACAAAGTTGATCTATAGAATTGAGACCAAATTGGTCACAGCAAGGCAGGGCTTTAAAGTGGGTGTGGGGATGACTGAGTCTGGAGAAACACCACAGTCCAATTGTCAACTCAGAGACAGAGATTCCCCAGACCAGGCATGGTCAAAAATCAGAGCCAAAGATGGTCATGGGCCAGAGGTTGGCTGGTAAGTGTGAAACTTGGAATTCTAGAAGGATCGCTGAGACAAAAAGGAGCTGAAATAGGGCAGAGAAGGGACTACTGCCAAGAAGAACTTGTGGACACAAAGACCGCCTCCTGATCCAGCCAGGTACCTTTCACATTTAGTGCTGGGCAGAGCCTACCTGAGAACAAGTTCACTGGGAGCTGCAGGTGAGGTCTGGGGAGGGCAAGTTTGGTGAGGAGTTTACGGCAGATGCCAGGACAGGTTTAACACCTGTCTAGATTTAGTCTGAGCCATCTTGTCTTGTTTATTCCCCAGAGTATGGATCCAAGCAAAAAATGTCCTACTTATTTCTGAGGGAATTCAATTTTGAAGTAATTATTGACAGAGGTCAAAATATCAAGAAACATCTTGGGATGCTGAGTTGTGGGTTGACTTTCACCTCAATTTTCTTCAGCTAATTTCCTCTCACGTTTAAATAAACAAGAGGAGCTATTTGTTCTGTCACATGAAACTGTAATTACTCACCCATGGAAGGATACCTCCCTCCAGATGCTGGTAAGAGCAGGAGAAATGCCTTTCACCACTAGCCATGAGGAATTCTCATAATGCTGGTTTTCATATTGGCCAAAACTGAGCCGAAAGGACTCGATGCAGCTTATAGGAGAACTCTAATTTTGACCCGGGGGGAGGGAGAACTAGACAAAAAACTAGGCTACCCTTTCTCTATCCCTTGTACAGACATATCCTATTACAAACTGAATGACTACTGTGAATTAAACTTCCTGTTCAGATCCCATCTCTAAATCAAAGCATCTGTAGGTGAAAAGAAACAAGCGAGAGAAGGGGCTGATTCTTTTCCTCAACAAATGTGTTATTAGATTATGTGGTCGTATGTCTACTGTCTTAGTCTGTTTGGTTACTCTAACAAAATAACACAGATTGGGTGGCTTCTAGAAAAGAGAAATGTATTTATCACAGTTCTGGAGGCTGAAAGTATGAGATTAAGGTGCCTACATGGTCAGGTGAGGGTCTTCTTCTGGGTCGTACACTTCTTCTTGTGTCCTAACATGGCAGGAGGGGCTAGGGATCTCTCTGGGGCCTCTTTGATGAGGGTACTAATTCCACTCATGAAGGGTTTACCCTCAAGAGTAATATTTCCTCTTAACATCTGAGAGCAAACCAGTTTAAGCTTTGAAAATGTCATCAATAGAATTAAAAATATATATTCTAAACCTGGAAATGTTCAAGACAAGTGTGTATTTTGAAAACACCATGTGGCTATAGCAGAGTAGAACATCTCAGAGGTGAAAGTCAAATGGACAGATGCCTCCCTAATGGAGGGGGAGGGGTTGTTGTGTTGAGCGGTGCCAGCTGGGAGCCCCCTGTATAGCAGGTAGCTGATCCTGGAGGTCCACACCAGGGCAGAGGATGTTCTGCTGATGAGCTGAGCTCACTGCCTTATGCCCATGGTCATGCCACTCGCCAGGGGCCGTTGCAACAGCTTCCAGTGGAGTGTCTCCCTGCGGCTCTGCAGGGAGACATCTGCCTGGTTGTTCCCAGAATGGAAGAACAGGAGGCAGCTGCACAGAAGCAAAGACAAGGACAGGAGCACAAGTATTGAAAGAACACTCTCAATGTCCTTGTACACCTGCCCCCAAAACATGGCACCCCCACTCTGGTCAGAGAATACTAAGGAAGCTGTTCTAGTCTGTTTTTGGATGGAGAAGCTTATGCCTAAGCAGCTGCTCAGTTCAGTCACACAAATGCTGGAACTGGGGTTAGAAGGAGACTGAGTGGGGACCCCAGACTGTTCATTGCACAGATGTGGCCTTTAAATTCTCCTTAGAGTTTTCTTATATTTCAGCAGCCATGCAAATAATCTCTAAACACTGTGACATCTTTTTCAAAGAAATATAATTTGCTACCGTCAATAACACTCATTTCCTACCCGGTAAAGCTGATGTGTTCTCTTGCTGTTTATCAAATCTTTTACACTCTGATGAGTAATGAAAAGTGCGATGGCAATTTGTTACTGTTTTGGCATTATTTGCTATTGGAGATGACACTGGAACAAAGGAGTAATCAGTTATGATTTTGTTCACAATTTATTCTCTCCTGAGAGAGTATACACACTCCCATGTCAATAGGGATTGATCACCACAATGTATGTAGCCTTTATAAATAATCTAGGTGAAAATTTTCACTTAAAAAAAAAAAAGAGCCATGTTCAGTTCCTTTGGGCCTTACAAGAGAGTTAATGATATCGCTTCAGTTCCATAGAATGAGGCTTAAAGGAGAAACAGCTTGTTGAAGGCCATATAAAAAGTCATCTAGAGCCTGACCAGGTGGTGGTGCAGTGAATAGAGCATTGGACTGGGATGCGGAGGACCCAGGTTCGAGACCCCAAGGTTGCCAGCTTGAGCACAGGCCCATCTGGCTTGAGCAAAAAAAAAAAAAAAAAAAAAGCTCACCAGCTTGGACCCAAGATCACTGGCTTGAGCAAGGAGTTACTCATTCTGCTGAAGGTCTGTGGTCAAGGCACATATGAGAAAGCAATCAATAAACAACTAAGGTGTTGCAATGAAAAACTGATGATTGATGCTTCTCATCTCTCTTCATTCCTGTCTGTCTGTCCCTATCTATCCCTCTCTCTGACTCTCTCTCTCTGTCCCTATTAAAAAAGAAAAAAGACTCTTACTCACTAAAAAAAAGAAAGTCATCTGGAGCTAAAAAAAAAAGGTTTCCCAAGTATTCTAGAGTTCTCTTTATTCAACTATACTTGACAAGAGGAGGGTGTCAGAACTATGGCAAGAGATGGAAGAATGGTTTCTTTTCTCTCCTCCTGGCTGCTCTCCCCATTCCCAGCCCAAGTGATCCTGAGATGTTACACTGGGGATTACTTGAAAATTAAGGGGATGTGATTATTAGGTTGAACTTTATAAAACTACCATTTTAAAAAAGGTTCAATTAGTCATATGTCAGCAATTTCATGTTTCAAACTAATCAACCTCCCAAAATTTGTATGGGTTACATTTACTACGCAGCATCAAATGGGTCTTTTTGTTGATTAATTTGGCCAGTTGCTTTACTATCAGTTTTGCTGCCCCTTAATCTGAATGGGCTTGTGGCCTCGGGTTATTATTTTAGTGACCTCCAAACCAAGTTGAGCCCATTGTACAGGCAGCAGGCCAAACAGTGCATTAACCCCAAACCAGGCAATTCAGGGTCATGTAAATGCGACTCACAAGTGGCCGGCCAGCAAGAATTTTCAACAGTCCTAACTGGCTCCTTGTTACTGCCCATTTTGCCTGGAAAGGGAATTATATTAGTATTCTTTTTCATTCATCTGGCATAAATACATGTGTTCCGGTGAGTGGGAGACAGCTGATTTCCAAGGCTGTTACAAAAGATGGTTAGAAAATCAGAAGGGCATCTTGGCCACACGTCAAGAATAAAGGATGGGTCAGTGAGTCAAGTGGCTAAAGAGACACACATTGGAGTCATTCATTCGTGCCCCTGCGGAGCCGGGAACTTGCATCGCTGGCTGGGCTGCCCACCATCTGGAGTGAAATCGAGACACTCCCACCAGGGATGGACGGGCTCCAAATGGGGACGGGATGGCAGAAGAGCCCTGGCCGTGTGTTGGGGACTGAATAAATAAACAGGATATTTTTGAAATCTGGACAAAGGTGCTGGGCCCAAACCCCACCTCACCTGCCTAATTAACAAAGCTACACCTGATTCTCATTCGTCTCACCCATGTTCTCTGGAGGAAGCTGGAAGCTGGTTTCTTATTAGTGTAAAGTAGATTTGGATGGTATGGTGGGGGTTGTCTTTGAGTTACCTTGGAAACTTAATTGAATTGCTGATGGACCACATTTTTTTCTATAAATAGAAGTGGATGTGCTTCTGGGAGTGTGGACGTTATGGCTAAGGAACAGTAGAGACTGTTTGCCGTGGTGTCCTCCCGAACCCATCTATCTATCTATATATCTTTAAGTCCCTGTCTATCATTTATTTCAATTCAATACCTTTTCCCGTTCGAAGACCCCATAATAGACTCATCATGGCTGGACCACGACAGCCGTGCTGAAGGAAAACAGAGCCTCCCCCTTTCCGCAGACGCAGAAGGCAGGGAAATGAGGGCAGGGCTCTCTGCACTTTCTTTTCTTTGAGAACCACTTGATAATGGGCATGTAATAATGAAGCTGGAAAGCCCCAGAGCTGCTGCTTTGGAGGAGCGGTGTTTTTAAGGCTCTAGATCCAAAGTTTCTCAGTGTCCTTTTTGTCTGGGAAAAAAGGGCTTCGTTTTCCTTCTGCACTTCGAGTGGGCAGAGCACACAAAAGGCTGTCAGATTGAAGAGCCCTGCTTTCCACAGCAATACTACAGAGCCTTCCAGCCAATGTCAGAAAGACAGGCAAGGTCAGTGGGCCACAGCCCTGGCACACATGCTGCAGAGCCTGGTAGAGGGACGCTGACGGCCACTGAGCCCAGGACAGTGCTGTGCTGGGAAGCCAGCTCTCTGGGAAAGAAATACAAAATAACCCTGATTTGTAACATCTGCAGATTCCTATGGTGTAAAAATACTCCCACTGTAGTTAATTTCAAACCATCACTAATTTAACAACTGGGTAGCAAAAGTTTGGATGGTTGACAATGTCTCCTGAACACCTGGAGTGGGTTCAAACAGCACGACTAGGTGGCTTAACAGTGGCATTGGGCAAATGCATGGGCAAAGGTTAAAACATAAGGCTCCTGAGGAAGGAGTGAGTGTCTCAGGGTGGACCCATCTCCTCCCTTAACTGTGTCCCTCTTTTCCTCCTAAATTGTCCTCAGAGCACTGCTCCTTCAATAAATCACTGCTCAAGACATTCATCTGGGTCCCAGGCTCTATATCTAAGCAACCTGACTCAAAACACTGTGCCCACTCATCACATCCCTAAAGCACTGTGAGCCCAAGGTCAGGGTGGGGAGGGGTGGCCTGAGGAGGCTGCTGCTTGTCTCCTGGAGGGAAGCTCTTCAGGGACTGTCATGTTGCTGGCAAAGAGATTGGTCTCAGATGCCTCCCCTAGTGTGCCCCATGCATAATTTAAAATACCCATCTCCATAAGTAGAACTTTGGTTATATTGTTGAGAAAGTAGAGCTCAGCTTTTAGGTAGAATGGGTTTATAAAATAATAGAAAGGGTTTATTGAGAACAAAGTTCATATTGACTCCAACTGAAAGAATTCAGTGTTTAATGATAAATTCTTCTATTTATGCTACCACCAAGGCTGTGTCACATGTATTTGGCAAACACATTTTTTTTTTTTTTTTTTTGACCTAAGCCTCAGGTTCCTTATGTGCAAAATTGAGTGGCAGGATGAACTGAGCTATAAGGCATGCATCTGCTCTGTCTGCCATGCTTCTGGGATTCTCTGGTTTTTAGTCCCTTTATAAAGTTGACTGTTGCTTTTTGTACTCCTGGGACAGGTAGTGCTCCACCAAATTTACTATTTGCCTGTAACACAAGTAAAGTGTCTTTGTTGAATAAAGCTGAAGGCACCCTACGTTAAACCAGCACTTTACTGAGCACTGCCTTCAGAATCTGACGTTACAGGGCACGTCGCATGTCTCCAAATGGAAACTCGATTGCTCAAGCATGGGTTCTCAGGCTTTTTGACCTCAAGTCATTTTTCTTTCTAAGGGCAGTGGATTAGCTTCCTTGGGCTTCCGAGTGCTACAGAGTGGGTGACTTAAAAGATCAGGAATGCATTCTTCACAAGTTTGGAGGCTGGAAGTTCAAACCTAGGTGTTGGCTGGGCTTGCTCTCTTGGAAGACCGTAGGGGAGAATCTTCTCCACGCCTCCCTCTAACGTCGTGTTACAGGGCTAGCGATGCATCACTCCCATCATGACGCGGGTTCTCCCCGTGTGTCTCCGTGTCTCTTCTCTTCTCTTATGACAGCTGCATAGATACTAGTCACTGAGTGAAGACCATTTTAATTGAATATAACCTCATCTTAACTTGGTTATATCTTCAAGGACCCTATTTCCAAATCTTGTCATATGTACAGGTACCAGGGATAACAACTTCGCCATATCTTTTTTGAGAACTCAGTTCAACGGATGACAGATAGCTATTGAGATTTCCTAAAACTGTACTCCAATGGACACACTTTGGAAAATGCAGTCCCAGGAGCTTGGAATGTAATTAGGATTCCTTAACTAGGGACATGGTAAAACACCTTAAGCCAGGAGTCTTTAATATGCTATCAGGGAGTTTTTATCCTCTCATGAAAAAAAGAAAATCTTTATTTCACATCTCTAACTGAAATTTAGCATCTCTTCACTTTTGGATTTGAGTGTAGACAACAAGCTATAGTAATAACAGTCGTACTTGTAACTTTGTCACCAATAGAATTCAGGTTTCTCATTTTACACTATAGTTATTGTAGATATCCTGAGATACCATTTACACTCCTCACCATTTCAAAATCTCAGTGGTTATTAGACCTGAAGCTAGATCTTGTTATTTAATGTGTTTATTAGGAAACACATAATACAGATGTTTTTAATATTTTGATAACTGTATTTCAACATCATTTTTTCTCTGCAATCTGTTATGTTTTTATTTATACATTTAAAAACACTATTCTGAGATGGAAATTATAGGCTTCACCAGAAGGCCAAAGGTCTCTGCGGCCCCAAGTATTGAAGAAGCTCTGTGCCCCATTGTGGCCCCTGTGACCCAAACAACCCAGCTTTCACAGAAGTATTTAACAGACAGAATCTTTCCATTTTTTACAAATAAAGAGTTAATAAACAAGCTAAGCACAGATATTATAAAACACTTTATTTGGACCTGAAATATACAGAGCAAAATGTAAAAATAAAGTACACATAGGTACAATAAGGTATCCTACACACTAATAATCTTCAATTATTGCCACTCTGTATTAATTATAAGTAAGTCACATTACCAAGGAAAGATTTGTCTAAATATCAGGGTGTATTTTGGAAGCTCTGTATGTGTGCATAAGAGTATATGAATGATTTTCTAGAAGATACATACTCCCTTTTGTGTTTGTTCAACTGTATTGACTATTCTCCCTGCGAACACTGAAGTCCTGGCTAACCCTTCCAGCTGCATGAATGAGCACAGTCACATTTTAGCCTAGAGTCTTGGTGGAGGCCACTGTGACTGAAGGGTTCCCAGGACGCCTCACCAGGAGCACTTTGGCCTTGTGCAAGCACAAGAGCATCAAAAGGCTAAATTGCAGCCCGGCTCCACCTTTGAACAGCCCTAGAACTTCATGCTGCCTAATCGAAGCCTCTGCTTCCTAATCTGTGGAAAATGGAGATACTGGTGTGTGTCCCGCCTTTCCCTCTAAGCTTCTGGGAGACTCAATTGAGAGAACTGCTGTAAAAGCACTTTGTAAACTGTAAAAGTACTTATAAATATGAAACATAGACCAATTCTTTAATTTCACATGGCAACATCAAACTGGGTATAATTTGTAGCATTCTCTTGTATTATAAGAAGAAAATTTAACCTGACTGATGGTAGCACAGTGGATAGAGTGTTGACCTGGGGTGCTGATCCCAGGTTCAAAACCTTGTGGTCACTGACTTGAGCACAAAGTCACCAGCTTGAGCGCAGGGTTGCTGGATTGAGCACAGGATCATTGTCACGATCCCAGTATTGCTGGCTTGAGCCCAAGGTTTCTGGCTTGAGCAAGGGGTCGCTGGCTCAGCAGGAACCCTCCAGTCAAGGCACAAATAAGAAGTGATCAATGAACAACTAAAGTAACATAACTATGAGTTGATGCTTCTCATCTCTCTCCCTTCCTGTCTGTTTCTCTCACAAAAAGAAGAGAAAGAAGAAGGAGGAGGAGGAGAAAATTAGCCCATCCCTTTTGTTCTTTCCCTCATAGACCCTCAAACCCCAAGTCTTCCATCAGTGCCCAGCAAGACTGCAAGGAAGTAGGCCTGGGATGTCAGTAGGCTTCCATTTGCCTCCTCCTTCCCTTCCAGGTACCCAGTGCCCTCATCTGTCTCCTCTCTGGCCAGACTTGCCTTCATGTGCCTCCTGAGCCTTGGAGCATGGCCTGTGCTTTCTATCCTCTCTGTCCTTCAGAACACAGCATCCTGCAAGCAGGTCACAGGGGCACCACCCAAGGAAGCGTCTCTCTTTCCTAATCAGAGACCTCCAGCCGGGTGACAACATCAGTTTCTGAGGGAGGGCCTGGCCATCAGTATTTTAAAGAGACCCCAGGTGAATCATATGTGCAGCTTGTATTGAAAGCACTACTTGGGTGTTGCCTTGAGGTTAATCAGAAAACCAGGTTCTCTATTCATCTATTAGTCAGCCACAGTGTTAGACCTCCCAAAGAGCCTTTACTTTAGCCCAGGCAACCTTTTTAAGAGTCTTCTTAAAAAAGTATTTCTTGTAGTTGCTCTGGTGCACCTCACTCTGGAACCATTTCCATTGCTTCCATCAGGAGAGTTGTCCTCAGGCTCACCTGAGAAAGCTCAGGCTCTGTCCAGCTGGGAGGGCCAAGCAGTGGTTCAAGTGGAAGCCATGCACACACACTTCCCAAAAGCACCTCACAGCCTTTCTGAGGAACGGGCTCCTCCTGCTGAGAAGGGCAGCTGTGCCAGACCCTGCAGCTCATGCTGTATGCCTCTCCTCCACCTCTGCATTCTGCTATGTTAGGAAGAGGATTTCTTAGTTTGTGAGGGAGGAGTAACTTCTGCCCCCTTGATACCTCCTCATGGCCACTGCTCACCTCCAGTATTCTACACATTTGTAGGGAGGAAGGGGGCTGGAGGTGGAGATGGGGGTCATACTCAAGCAGACATGTGCCATCCAAAAACATTTGCTTTGCACCCACAGTCTTGCATCTTCCTCAACTCAGGCTCCTCGTCTAAGTTACGGGAGCCTGAAATCCATCCTACTCAGGGCCCAGCAATGCTCAAAGAGGCTAGTGCCCTGTGGTAAGGCTCTGACTCCCAGAGTAGTAAGCAGCTGTCATCATGGTGGGATTTGAAAGGCTTTCTAAAAGGACCCACCTATTGGGTCTCACCAGAGTTCCCAGGTCCCTGTAGTTCCCAGATAAAAGCTTTTCCTTTGCCAAACCATTATACCTCTAAGAACTCTATGTTGAAATATTCATATTCTGTGGGGATCTATGCATTTTTCTATTGTCTGCAGTTATTCCCTCTAGAGCTGTGACAAAGCATGAAACGATTCAGGTCTGGATGCTGAGCTCTTAGGTAAATCGCTTTCCTTCTTGAGAATTCGTGTTCTTATTAATGAAGTGAAGGTTCTTGTCTTTCCTCACAATTTCTCCAGGACTGTGGTTGGAATTGTTGGAGGTAGTGGACAAGAAATTGACTTTTGTGTAACAGCAAAGCCCATATGGCAACACAGAAGATAGTTTCATTATTTATTGGAGAAACATGTATTGGTCTGCTTTCCAGTAGGGCCACTCACTGGGAGTGCGGAGACAGGATGCATGTCAGTTTGGAAAGGGCATGTTTGGAGGAAAAGGTACTGGCTGTGGAGGACCTGCTGAGTGCAGGTGCTGCAGGGCTGATGTCCTGAGTACAACCTCAGAGTCTTGGGAATCTGGAGAAGACAGCTTAAGTGTGTATGTATGTGTGTGTGTGTGGAGGGGGGAAGACTAAATGAAAAATGCAGGACAATTTAACTGATTTCACACTCAGGTGCCAGCTCTGAGACAGGTGATGAAGAAACAGCTTCTGTTTGCACATTTCACACTCAGCAGGAGGATGGGACACTGACAGGGTAGGACCAGTAGGCAGGGCAGGGGACACCCTAAGGGGAAACAGGAGACAGGCTGGGCCTGGCCTCCTTGGGGAGACTGGCTGACAAGCACCAGGCAATCTAGGGTGGACCCTGGGTGTGGTAGTTCCCAGATACCACTACTGGGCCTAGTGACGGTCCAGTAGACCATCCACTAGGCCCAGAACCCAAGCCGTGAAAAGCTTGATTTGTGCAATGGGGCAGGACCTTAACCTTGTGACCAGGCTGGGTGAGGGCAAGCTCAGTCCAGAACACTTCCTTCTTTAGAGAACTTTTGTCCCTGTGATTGGGGAGTTTGAGCACCAGCTTTCTCAGGTGCACCTTTTGTAGTCCAGGCTCTACCCTGATTCATTTCCAGGTAGACTTTGTGGCTGTAGGCAAGCCATGTCACCTCTCTGGGCTATCCTGTTCATTTTTGTAGGAGATTTGCTAGGATGACATCTAAGATCCCTTCCAGCTTAGCATCAGGTTGCTTTATGATTCAAGACTAGTTTCTAAGGAACTCAAGAAACAATATGGTATATATGGCTATAGCCTGTAGGATGGGGCTTACAAATTTTCTAAAATTATAGGATCTTCACATTAAAAGCAAATACTGGAAAATGGCATGCCTCAAAAAATTAAACTACAAGTTCCACTTCTGGATTTACACTCTTAACGATTACAAAACAAGGACTCAGACAATTATATACCAATGTTAATGCCCAGAGGTGAAAACAACCGATCTGTCCATGGCAGGACGAATGGAAACAAAATGTGATACAATACAATGAGATACTATTCAGCTTGAAAAGGGCAGGAGACTCCAACATATTCTCCAACCTTAAGGACATAATGTTTAGTGAAATAAGTCAGACAGAAAAAGATAAATACTGTGTGATTACTCGTATATGAGGTACGTACAGCAGTCAAATTCATAGAGGCAGATAGTAGAAGTGTGGGTGCCAGGCTGGCGGGAAGGAAAGAGGGAGTTAGTGTTTAATAGGCACAGAGCTTCAGTTTGGGAAAATGGGAAAGTTCTGGAGATGGATGGTGGTGCTGGATGCAGAACAATGTGAAAGTACTTAATTCCATTGAACTACATGTTAAAATGGTTAATTTCATTTTATGTATATTTTATCACAATAAAACAATCATATCATAAAATTTATGTGCTAACATTTTCAATTTGGTATACAAAATAATGCTAATAAGACATAATTTGTGCTGGTTTGTAGCCCTCTTACTGATATGAATGAAACTAATCATTGAAAAATTAATTTAAAAGTCAATTAAAGTGAGAATTACTATTTTTTTTTTTTAAATATATATATTTTATTTTTATTAATTCTAATGGGGTGACATCAATAAATCAGGGTACATATGTACAATGAAAACATCTCCAGGTTATCTTATCATTCAATTGTGTTGCATACCCATCACCAAAAGTCAAATTGTCCTCTGTCACCTTCAATCTGGTTTTCCCTGCGTCCCTCCCCTCCTCCCTATCCCACTCTTCCCTCCCTCCCCCCATCCCATAACCACCACTCTCTTGTCCATGTCCATACCCTCACTTTCATGTCCCACCTATATATGTAATCGTGCTGTTCTCAGTTTTTCTTTTTTTCTGATTTACTTATTTCACTCCGTATAATGTTATCAAGGTACATCCATTTTGTTATAAATGATCCGATGTCATCGTTTCTTATGGCTGAGTAGTATTCCATAGTATATATGTACCATAGCTTTTTAATCCACTCGTCTTCTGACGGACACTTGGGCTGTTTCCAGATCTTCCCTATTGTGAACAATGCTGCCACGAACATGGGGGCGCATTTCTTCTTTTCGAACAGTGCTATGGTGTTCTTAGGGTATATTCCTAAAAGTGGGATAGCTGGGTCAAAAGGCAGCTCGATTTTTAATTTTCTGAGGAATCTCCAAACTGTTTTCCACAGTGGCTGCACCAGTCTGCATTCCCACCAGCAGTACAGAAGGGTTCCCTTTTCTCCACATCCTCGCCAGCACTTATTCTGTGTTGTTTTGCTGATAAGTGCCATTCTGACTGGTGTGAGGTGATATCTCATTGTGGTTTTAATTAGCATTTCTCTAATGATTAGTGATGTTGAGCATTTTTTCATATGCCTATTGGCCATCTGTATGTCCTCTTTGGAAAAATTTCTATTCATTTCTTTTGCCCATTTTTTGATTGGGTTGTTTGTCTTCCTGGTGTTGAGTTTTATAAGTTCTTTATAAATTTTAGTTATTAACCCCTTATCAGATGTGCTGTCGAATATGTTCTCCCATTGTGTGGTTTGTCTTTTTATTCTGTTCCTATTGTCTTTAGCTGTGCAAAAACTTTTTAGTTTGATATAGTCCCATTTGTTTATCTTGCCTTTTATTTCAGTTGCCCATGAAGATAAATCGGCAAATATACCGCTGCTACAGATGTCAGAGAGCTTGCTGCCTATGTTTTCTTCTAAGATGCTTATGGTTTCACGGCTTACATTTAAGTCTTTTATCCATTTTGAGTTTGCTTTTGTGAATGGTGTAAGTTGATGGTCTAGTTTCATTTTTTTGCAGGTAGATGTCCAATTTTCCCAACACCATTTGTTAAAGAGGCTGTCTTTACTCCATTGTATGTTCTTTCCTCCTTTGTCAAATATCAGTTGTCCATAAAGCTGTGGGTTTATTTCTGGGTCCTCTGTTCTGTTCCATTGATCTATGTGCCTGTTCTTATGCCAGTACCAGGCTGTCTTGAGTATAATGGCCTTGTAGTAAACCTTGATATCAGGAAGAGTGATACCTCCTGCTTTATTTTTTCTTTTTAAGATTGCTGAGGCTATTCGTGTTCTTTTTTGGTTCCATATAAATTTTTGGAATATGTGTTCTATATCTTTGAAGTATGTCATTGGTATTTTAATTGGTATTGCATTGAATTTATAAATTGCTTTGGGTAATATAGACATTTTAATGATGTTTATTCTTCCTAGCCATGAGCACGGTATGTGCTTCCACTTGTTTGTATCTTCCTTGATTTCTTTTATAAATGTTCTATAATTTTCCGAGTACAAGTCCTTAACCTCCTTGGTTAAATTTACTCCTAGGTACTTTATTTTTTTGGCTGCAATAGTGAAGGGGATTGTTTCCTTAATTTCTTTTGCTGATATTTCATTGTTGGTATATAGAAATGCCTCTGATTTCTGAGTATTAATTTTATATCCTGCCACCTTGCTGAAATCATTTATAAGGTCCAGTAGTTTTTTGACTGAGACTTTAGGGTTTTCAATATACAATATCATATCATCTGCAAATAATGACAGTTTTACTTCTTCTTTTCCAATTTGTATGCCTTTTATTTCTTCTTCTTGTCTGATTGCTGTAGCTAGGACTTCTAGAACTATGTTGAATAAGAGTGGTGAAAGTGGGCAACCCTGCCTGGTTCCTGACCTTAAGGGGATTGCTTTTAATCTTTGTCCATTTAGTATGATGTTTGCTGTCGGTTTATCGTAGATTGCCTTTATCATGTTAAGGAATGATCCCTGTATTCCCACTTTACTGAGAGTTTTGAGCATGAATGGGTGCTGGATTTTATCAAATGCCTTTTCTGCATCTATTGAAATTATCATGTGATTTTTGTCCTTCCTTTTGTTTATGTGATGAATCACATTGATTGATTTGCGAATATTGAACCAGCCTTGCCTCTCCAGAATAAATCCCACTTGATCGTGGTGTATGATTTTTTTCATATATTGCTGGATCCGGTTGGCTAATATTTTGTTGAGAATTTTAGCATCTAAATTCATCAGGGATATAGGCCTATAATTTTCTTTCTTTGTGTTGTCTTTGCCCGGTTTTGGGATCAGAATTATGCTCGCCTCATAAAAGGAGTTTGGAAGTCTTCCTTCCTCTTGAATTTTTTGAAATAGCTTGAGGAGAATAGGAGTTAGTTCTTCTTTGAATTTTTGATAGAATTCACCTGTGAAGCCATCAGGCCCAGGACTTTTCTTTTTTGGGAGTTTTTTGATAACTGTTTCGATCTCATTTGCTGTAATTGGTCCGTTTAGGTGTTCTGATTCTTCCAGATTGATTTTTGGAAGGTTATATGATTCAAGAAATTTGTCCATTTCACCAAGATTGTCTAATTTTTTGGCATATAGTTCTTCATAGTATTTTCTTACAATGCTTTGTATTTCTGTTGTGTCAGTTGTTATTTCTCCACTGTCCTTTGTGATTTTATTTATTTGAGTCCTCTCTCTTTTTTTCTTGGTGAGTCTAGTTAAAGGTTCATCGATCTTGTTTACCTTTTCAAAGAACCAGCTTCTTGTTTCATTGATCCTCTGTATTGTTTCCTTAGCCTCTATGTCATTTATTTCTGCTCTGACCTTTATTATTTCCTTCCTTCTACTTGTCTTGGGTTTTATTTGTTGTTGTTTTTCTAGTTCTTTTAGATGCAGGGTCAGGTTGCTTATTTGAGCTTTTTCTAGCTTCTTATGATATGCCTGTAGTGCAATAAACTTCCCTCTCAGAACTGCTTTTGCTGTGTCCCATAAATTTTGAGTTGATGTATGCTCATTATCATTTGTTTCTAGAAACTTTTTTATTTCTTCTTTGATCTCATTGTTAATCCATTCATTATTTAATAACATGCTATTTAGTTTCCAAGTGTTTGAGTATTTTTCAGGTTTTCTTTTGTGGTTAATTTCTAGTTTCATGGCATTGTGATCAGAGAAAATGCTTGATATGATTTCAATCTTCTTAAATTTATTGAGACCATTTTTGTGTCCTAACATGTGGTCTATCCTAGAAAACGTACCATGAGCGCTTGAGAAGAATGTATATTCTATTGCTTTAGGGTGAAAAGTTCTGAAGATATCTATTAAATCAAGTTGATCTAGTGTCTCCTTTAAGTCTGCTGTTTCTTTATTAATTTTCTTTCTTGAGGATCTATCCAGTGTTGTTAGAGGGGTATTGAAATCTCCTACTATGATAGTATTGCTGTTAATCTCACCCTTTATATCCATCAAAGTCTGCTTTATGTATGTCGGGGCTCCTATATTTGGTGCATAGATATTTACAATAGTTATATCTTCCTGTTGAATTGTTCCCTTTATCATTATGTAGTGTCCTCCTTTATCTCTTACTACAGCCTTTGTTTTAAAGTCCATTTTGTCTGATATAAGTATTGCTACCCCTGCTTTTTTTTCATTTCCATTTGCATGAAATATTTTTTTCCATCCTTTTACCTTCAGTCTATGAGCATCTTTTGTTTTAAGGTGTGTCTCTTGTAGACAGCATATGTATGGGTCCTGTTTCTTTATCCATGCAGCTACACTATGTCTTTTGATTGGATCATTTAATCCATTTACATTTAAGGTTATTATTGATATGTAGTTGTTTATTGCCATTTTATTCTTTAAAGCTGTATTCTTCTTTTGCTCTATTCATTCCTCCCTTTAAACTGTTCACAAGAGGCCCCTTAGTATCTCTTGCAGAATTGGTTTGGTTTTTATGAATTCCTTCAGGCTTTCTTTTTCTGGGAAGCTCTTTATTTCTCCTTCAATTTTAAATGTTAGCCTTGCTGGATAAAGTAGTCTTGGTTGTAGGTTCTTGTTCTGCATTACTTTGATTATTTCTTGCCATTCCCTTCTGGCCTCAAGTGTTTCTGTTGAGAAGTCCGATGTCATCCTTATCGGGGATCCTTTGTAGGTGATAGTCTTTTTTTCTCTAGCAGCTTTTAAAATTTTTTCTTTATCCATTAGCTTTGGTAATTTAACTATGATGTGTCTTGGTGTAGATCTTTTTGGGTTTCTCCTTAATGGAGTTCTGTGTGCTTCTTGAATGTGTGGAGTGTTTCCCAGCCTTAATTTAGGAAAGTTTTCTGCTATGATTTGATTGAACAAAGTTTCCATTTCCTGTCCTCTCTCCTCTTCTTCAGGCACCCCTATGATGCGAATGTTGTTTCTCTTCATGTTGTCACAAAGCTCCCTTAGAGTTTCCTCACATTTTTTGAGTCTCTTTTCCTTTTTCTTCTCTGCTTCTGTGCCTTTGTTTATTGTGTCCTCTAACTCGCTTATTCGATCCTCAGCATCATCCATCCTGCTTTTAATTCCTTCCATTGTGGTCTTCAGTTCTGATACTGTATTTGTCATTTCTGTCTGATTCTTTTTTATTATTTCAATTTCATTTTTTATACTTGTTATCTCTTTATTTAGATGTTCATAATGACTATCCATTGTTGCTCTAATTTCTTTGAACATCCTAACTATCATTATTCTAAATTCTGCTTCCGGTAATTTGGTTATATCTGGTTCATTCAGGTCCTTCTCTGGGGATTTCTCTTGATTCATTTGGTTTGCATTCCTCTGCCTGCCCATTTTTTCTGTGTATAAGCAAGTTGTGGCCACTGGAGTCCAGTAAGTGTTGCCTTTGTGTTCTCTAGGTGTGGTCTATCTGCAGGCCCCCCACCCCCTCTGCCGGTGCCTAGGGTGGTTGGGTATGAGCGTTGCCAGCGCCGGCCCACTGTGGCTTTTGCTATGATTTCTGCCTCTCCTCCGTGGGAGGGGTTGTGACTGAAGCCACAAGATTAGCACCAAGGGTAGAGGCGAGCACCTTTCCTCAGCTGCGGACCCAGCCTATTTCTGGACTTCTGCCCAGAACCAGCAGTCGGAGCCTGCTCGCTACAGTTCCGCGGGTTAGGCGGGGCTTTTGACGTGCTCTCAGCTGTAAGCTTTTGCCCGTCCGGAGCTTTAGCCCCGCCCTCGAGGCCAGGGCCCTTTGCGCAGGGTCGGAAACCAAGGTTTATTGGGGCGGGCGTGTTTGCTGGCTTCCGCTGAGCTGCGTACTTCCGCTCGTCCCGGGCTCTACCCCGCCCCCGCGTTCGGAGTCCGCTCGTTCACGTATGAATGCTATCCGGAGTTTCTCCGGCCGGATGGGGATAGTAGTGTGGGCTCAGCTGCGAGCCTCCACTTGTCTCGGGGTCCACCCCGCTCCCGCGCTCGGAGCCCGCTCGCGCACGTATACTGGCCAACAGCGGTTTCTCCGCCCCGGGGGTGGGGGGGGGGGGTGCGGGACTGGTAGCGTCAGCTCTGCCGCGAGCCCCTGCCCGTCCCTGGTCCTAGCCCGGTCCCCGCGGTCAGGGCCGGCTTGCGCAGGGCCTGCCCGTTCCTGGCCTCCCGCTTTGTCCCCGTAAGTGGGATTAAAGGCGGGCCCGCAGCTTCCGGACCGCTCTCACGATCCCCTCTGACCCTCTGGGCTAGACCGATCTCCCACCGGCTTGGCCTCTGCCCACGCCGACAGAACCGCCTTTCAGCGTCCTGCCGCCCCAAAACCTTAAGCAGCCCTCAGCAGAGTAGGAAGGGACCTAATACTCCACACTGTAGGCCTGGGAGCTCCCTCACTTGTTTCACAGCTCAATACTGTCCAAACGCTCTTCTAGGCTCTAGGACTGGAGGCTGGGGCTTGGTTCCTGGGACCCAGGTCCCTCCCTCTCCACCAAACTCTCCTCCCGCCCCGCGGGTCTCTCCAGGCTGCCGTTTTCTCCGGGGAGCTGGGCAGCCCTCTTCGCGTTTTCGCTATTCCTACCAGTCTCAATGTGGCTTCTGCAGTGTTCCTTGGTTGAAGAGTCCACTTAGTTTTGTTCAAAGTTGGTTTATCCAGGTGGTGGTTCTTAAAATTGAGTTGTAATCCACTTTGGTTCTGGGAGTTGGAAGTTCGTACGTCTGCCTACTCCGTCGCCATCTTGCTCCTCCCTCTGAGAATTACTATTTTATTTTATTTTTTTAAGTGAGAAGCGGGGAGACAGTGAGACAGACTCCTTCATGTTCCTTGACCAGGATCAACTGAGCAACCCCTGTTTGAGTTGATTCTTCTTTTTTGTGTGTGACAGAGACAGAGAGACAGAGACAGAGAGAGGGACAAATAGGGACAGACAGACAGGAAGGGAGAGAGATGAGAATCATAAATTCTTTGTTGCAGCTCCTTAGTTGTTCATTGATTGCTTTACATATGTGCCTTGACTGGGGGACTACAGCAGAGTGAGTGACCCCTTGCTCAAGTCAGCGACCTTGGACTCAAGCCAGCGACCTTGGGCTTCAAGCCAGCCACCTTTGGGCTCAAGCCAATGACCATGGGGTCATGTCTATGATCCCATGCTCAAGCTGACGACCTTGGGATTTTGAACCTGGGTGTTTTGTGTCCCTGTCTGATGCTCTAGCCACTGTGCCACCTCCTGGTCAGGCTGATTCTTGAATCAACTGAGCTATTTTTAGCGCCTGAGGCTGATGCTCAGACCAACCAAATTATCCTCAGCCCCTGGGGCCACTGGCTGAGGGAGTGAAAGAGAGAAAGAAGGGAGAGAAAAAGGGAGAAAAGCAGATGGTTGCCTCTTGTGTGACCTGACTGAGGATTGAATCTGGGACATCCATACACCAGGCTGAGGCTCTATCCACTGAGCCAAGTGTCCAGGGCCAAGGTGAGAATTATTAAAAATAATGCTTCTATACCATATTTTAACTCAAAATATCTAAATGTAGATATATTCACCAATCTCTGGGTCTTTTTCTCTGTGTATAGGCTTGCTGAATGGAGTTCAACTTGGTCTCCCTTGCTGAAACCATATGCAAGGCTTATCACTTAATGAAAACAAAGTAAAAATTACAACCTATGCTACCTAAACAGGCTTGGGGACAAACACAATTCCGGGTATATAAGCAGACAACTCAATGAGATGGAGCAGAATACGCAGTATCTCCCAAAATGAATAAGATAAGCTGTAAAGGGGAGAAGATGTTTGCAACACATAAACTGACAAAGCACTAGGGTGCCAAATGCACTGTACAAAGAACCAAACTAGTAAGAAAAATAAATAACCAATAGAGAAGTGTGCTTACCACTGAACAGGGTGTAAAGCAATGAGGAAAACCCAATGCCTAATAATGAAAAGAGGCTCCACTTTATTAACAATCAGGGAAACGCAAACTAAAACCACAATGAAATGCCATTACATAAGATAAGCAAAAACTAAAAATTCTGAAAATAATGAATAGCAGGAGCACTGGTGGAGGTTGTATACTGCTAGCCTTAGGGAAGCAGCTTGCATTACCTCATGAGATAGAAGAAACACACTGTCTATGGTCCAACAATTCCACTCTCGGTATGTACTCACAGAAACTTGAGCAAATGCGCAACAAGGTGCATACACACTTAGAAGAATGCACATGGCAGCCTTGTTCATCTCAGTTGCATTGGGAAAACAATCCAAAGAGTCACTACCTCTAAAACAAATACATACATTCTAATATTGTCAAACAATGCAGTAGTATATAACAATGAACATGGACAGACTGACAGCTATGCAAAACAGTATGAGTAAATCTTCAGAACGTAATATTGAATAACAAAATCAAGACAAAGAATACAATGAGATCACATTTATTTCAGGTTAAAAAGCAGGTAAAACTAAACTCTGGCTGGCATGTTATTTGGTGATGTGTATAAGTGCCTACCTCTGGAGGTATTAAGGGTTGGATGTGTTCCCCCACAATTTGTGTTGAAGCTCTACCCTCCCATGGGGAAGCATTGTGAGGTGAGGCCTTTGAGGGCAATCAGGTTTTGATGAGGTGAGTGGAATGCTCATCAGAAGTTTTACAAGGAGAAACACCAGCAAGCTTCCTTCTCCCTCCTCTCTCTGCCGGGTGAGGACACAGTGAGAAGGCCGTTGTCTGCAGCCAGGAAAGGCTCTTATTAGAACTCAATCACATTGGCAGCCTAATCTCAGACTTTCAGTCTCTGGAACTGTGAGAAATAAATGTGTGTTGGGTAAGCCAGGATCTCAGAGTCTAGTTATGTGAAAAAATATGTTGTATAAAATATAGGGTAGACTGATCTTATTCACCTCTGAGTTTTTTAACCCCCAGAGCGAAAACAGTACCTGGCATATGACAGACTCTCAGTTTATGAAAAGTCATAATTATGAAAGGACTCCACTCAGTGTCAGCCCCACTGGAGAAAGTGTTCAGATAATGAGGATAGAGACCAGACTGCTCGGGATGAATGTTGAAAAGAGGGTTAGCAGTTACCAGTAACATTCTCACACAGACTTTAATTCTTCAAATCATCAAAGCCCTAAGTAAGCAAAACATGAAATTAATACATTATAAATGAACTATTATTGTATTTTTTAACATAGCAACAAATTATTGTCTAGAAAAATCTACAAAAAAAAAGAGAAATGAGAAAAATAGTTACATTTCCCATTACAAAGTTTTCTTAATATACAAAAAGCTCTTACAAATTAGTAAGAAAAAGACCACCAGAAAAAGAGAAGACTTTTAAAAGATGTTCAACTTTATGTGTAATTTTAAAATCGCAAATCAAACTACAAAGCATAGCAAAGTGTTTAAGTCCAATAATATCTGATATGAGCCCAGGTGACCCAGATTTGAATGAACTTGTATCTTTCAACCCTTTTTTATCGAAACTTTAGTGAGAGTGAATTTCTCCAACACTTTCATAGAAGACATTGTTAATATCTTTAACATTTTAAAATCACATACTCTAATTTAAGTAATTATACAGAGAAAGGAAAAAGGAAGTGGGACTGAGATAGATTATGATTTCAAAATATATTTATTCTGCTGTGTTTTAAGCCCTGGGCTCCACTCCAAAATCTTTGTTTACGCTGTTTCCTGTCCATGATGGCTGTTTACATTACTGGGCTTTTCTCAGCATTAAGACATTGTCCCTTGGCTCCAGTACCGAGGAGCTGTACTTTCCATCTTTGGAAAGATGGTGCGAGGGACCTGCCTTCAGAGTGACGTGGTTGCTGGGTTGAGATAGTTTGTTTTCAATAACAGAAATGTGTCTGTGCTGCTCTTTGTGGGCATTATTGTTGCTCACTCAGCATCCATTCTCCTTTCTTCCTACCTAAGGAAATTAAAGAAAACCGGGACCAAGGTAAGTGGTGGAGAGGATGGAAACCAGAGTGTAACCTATTGGGTTACACTGTCAAAGCTTGGCCTCATTGGAACAGGGTGGTTAGTGTGTTGAAGATAAAGGAAGCAGGAGAATCAAGGAAGTGAAGTGATGAGGAGGGTCTAAAAGGACTCCAAGGTTTCTATTGGTGTAGATGCTGATATTGGTGACAGAGAAGAAGGCATGGGAGAAGAGGCAGATTTTCAAGGCAAGGTGATTTTGTTTTGCACTTCCTGTGATTGACATGTTAGTAGAACAACCATGTGGAAACTCCAACAAGCAGTTGGAAATAAACAGCTGGAGTTCTGGGGAAAGTTGGCTGGAGATACAGATTTCTACTAGTTGTTGATCATGGTTGACCTTAAATGAGGTAATTAAGGAAAGTTTTACATTTTATGTATGCATTTAACTGAAAAAATACTTATGTTGTATTTGCTATGGACTAGGTACTTTGTGACTATTTACTCACTTTATACTTGGAAGAAGATGCTAGTATTGTTCTCATTTTGCTGATGAGAGACTGAGGCTCAGAGAAGTACTCTAACCTGCCTGGGGTCTTGTCTGTTATAGTGGCACAGACTGAGTTCAAACCCAGGCTATCTAGCCCTAAAATCCATGCTTTCATACACCACACTATACTATACTGCCATTTATACTGGACATTGATTGTCAAGGTGTTTTTCAGAAAGTTATAGGAGCAAGAATTTCTATCACTTATTCTGTTCTAGGGCTCTGAGTCTGTTTGTATAACAATTACTGCTGTCCTTACAGGCAAAAGCTGAGATACCTATGAGTGAGGGAGCATCCTCTGGATTTATAAGTAAAGATGTCATGGTACCTGTGTGTCTTACCCACAGGGAGGGCCACCAGGCTTACTTGCACGGCTTGTCCACTTTCAGTTAATCTTCACCCACATTTTCTCTTTTCCCTCAATGACTTGGTTTTTGTTTTTGCCAAGTCTAGAAGATATTGTATATTTACCATTCCCACAATAAAATTTCTCCAAAACCATCACATATCAGTGACAGATAATATACAAAAAGAAGACATTAACATATTATAGATACATTGGAAAACAAGACAAAATTTCCGTGGTCCAGATGTGTAACAGAAACACAACTCAGAGGGACAGGCTGAAGTCATGGGCCTTCTCACGGAGAGTTTATATTCTGCAAAGTCCTGGGCATTAAAGATACTTCACTTGGGTTAGGGAGGGGGAGTGGGGCAAGGTGAGATCTGGCTTGGTTCATTGACTGAAACTAGATGCTGCAACAGGGCTCCCCTGCAGTGATAGAAGCTAGCAAAACTTAAGTACTGATTGCTTATTTTGACTGGGGGTACCTGGTTTGTACAAATACCATGGAGGTAGAAGGAAGCAGACCTAGCTTTGTAATTGAGTCCTGGGCCAAGCTGCCTACTGCCTCAATGATGACTCTGAATGCCTCATTCGCTATAACATGGAAGTCCTGAGTCACCAATTATACCATTTGGTTCAAGACCAGGAGACCTGAGAGAGGAATACAGAGAGGTGACCACCAAACTGCCAGGCAAGGAGTGGTAGGTAGTAGATGAGGAAAGAGGAGACACTGAATAAATGTAACTTTCTTATTTATGGTTAATTGCAACTGTTAAAAATTAAAAAGTAAGGCCCTGGCCAGTTGGCTCAGCGGTAGAGCATCAGCTCAGCATGTATAAGTACCGGGTTTGATTCCTGGCCAGGGCACACAGAAAAAGCACCCATCTGCTTCTTCACCCTTTCCCCTCTCCTTTCTCTCTATCTCTCTCTTCCCCTCCTGCAGCCAAGGCTCCATTGAAGCAAAGTTGACCCTGGGCGCTGAGGATGGCTCCATGGACTCTGCCTCAGACGCTAGAATGGCTCCAGTTGCAGTGGAGCAATGCCCCAGATGGGCAGAGCATTGCCCCCTGGTGGGCATGCCAGGTGAATCCTAGTTGGGCACATGCGGGAGTCTGTCTATCTGCCTCCCCGTGCTTCTCACTTCAGAAAATACACCCCCAAAAATTTTTTTAAAAGAAAATAAAAATTTAAGAGAAGTTAGAAAAGGAGAAAAGAAGAAACAAAGGAAAATAACATGGTAAGCTCCAAAGCATAAGAGTATGATAGTAGAAATACAGACCAGTGATCACAATAAATGTAAGTGATTGAGGCCTTTACAAGACATACATTTTGGGATTTAATTATTTTTGTTTGTATTTTTTGAAGTGAGAAGCAGGGAGGCAGGGAGACAGACTCCTGCATGTGCCAGACTGGGGTCTGTCCAGCAAGTCCACTAGGAGGTGATGCTCTACCCATCGGGGCATTGCTTTCTTGCAACTGGAATCATGCATTCATCCTCAGCACCTGGGCCAGTTTGCTCCAATGGAGCCTTGGATGTGGAAGGGGAAGAGAGAGATAGAGAGAATAGAGATGGGGAAGGGTAAAGAAGCAGAGGGGCGCTTTTCCTGTGTGCCCTGACCAGGAATCGAAACTGGGACTTCCACACACCAGGCCAATGCTGTACCACTGAGCCAACCAGCCAGGGCCAGGGTTTAATTTTTAAAATTAAATTCAGCTTTGTGTTATTTATAAAAGACATACTTAAAATATAACAAAAAAACTAAAGAATTAAATTGGAATGTTTAATTGAGAAAATTAAATTTGCAGACAAATTTTAGGGCAATGATTCATTAATTTGGATAAAAAGAAACATTCATAAAAAGAAAAGAGAAATCTTGCTAAAAGAAGTTAGAATCATACATTCATCTGTTATTAAAAATATAGTCTCAAAACAGAGCAAAAGCTAATATAATTACAAGTAAAATAAGGAAATTGAAATGTATAACATAAAAATAAAGATGTAAAGAATTTCAATGGCACAGTTTAAAAATTGGTTTAATTAGATAAAGTTAGTTTAATTGGGATACCTTCACCTAGAGAGATTATACATTATTTTTAAACATACTTTGAACATTTAAAAATTGACTCTAGGAATGATGTCAGAGCAATGGCAGTTTGAGAGATACCCTTGATCTCTCCCCTTGAGATTTTAACAATTTGGACAGCTATAACTCAGTAAGGGAACTGCAGCTGGGCTCACAGGCTTGCCTGAAAAGATTCGTACTTTGAATTGACTAAATGTGGAAAGGGTAAAAATGAGGACAGGAGAGCAGAAGATAAGAAGCATTTGGGTGGGTTGGGCTCCAGAGAGAGGAGAAAACAAGTGATTGGGTGTTCCTCTGCCAGGACAAGTGGAGAAAGTAGAGAGATTGGGGGACAGTTGAAGAGAACTAAACTAAAGCCTTGACAGAATGTGAGGTCACTGCCAGTGTTCGGCAGTCCTCCTGAAGAGACAGAGACAAACAAAGAGTAGCCTGTAAGCCTCCCAGATCCCACCTCCTCACCTTGTGGGGTAAAGTGAGTGGCAGAGAGATACTCTACAGCTAGTTCTAGAGGGCCATTCTTTCCCCTGAAAAACAGAGGTGCTCTGTGTCTGGTTCTCTGGTCTGTTGAGACATGAGAAAGAGCACCTGGAGATCAAAGCTCACCACTACTAAAGGCATAAAGCCCTCACGACATGCCCCCCTATCATTGCAACTGTAGCTCTGCTTTCATCATTGTGACAGCAATATCTCAGCAGAGGTCAGTTAAGAAATTTCACAAAGCTAAAACTAATCTAGCACCACCTACTGAAAAACAAAACAAAAAAACAACCAGAAGAAAACTTTGGTAATGTAATGCAAACCTCTTTTTAATTTGCTTGGGATTTTTTTCTTTTTTCCTTTGTTGTTGTAGTTTTTTTTTGGTGGGCATTTTGTTTGTTTTGGTCATTAATTTTTGGGTTTTGTTCTTTTCTTTGTGGTCTTTCTCTTTTATTTTAATTATTTTATTTCTTATTTACTTTTATTATTTTTGTTGTTTTAGCTTGATTTCTTAACAATACAACACTAAAATGATATTAAAGCAAAAAACAAACAAACAAAACAAAAAACTAATACCATGGATACCCAAGAAAGAGATGGAGTTAAAAAAAAAAAGCGAAAAATTTCCAGAAAGCAATCTTAATCACATGGAAACCTTAGAGTTAAATGTTAGAGAATTCAAAATGAATTCTCTATTGTTAAAGTTCTGAATATACTCAAAGAGATGCAAGAAAACACTGATAGACAATTTAATGATCTCAGAGAACAAATTAATGAACAAAACAAGCACTTTACCAAGGAGATTGAAATTTAAAAACAGAGATCATTAAAGAGCTCAATATGTAAATTGAAAAATGAGTTTGCAAGTTTAGCTAATAGAACTAACCAGGTAGAGGAGAGAATCAGTGACATTGAAGACAGGCAACTAGAGATGATACCAAGGGAAGAAGAGAGAGACTGAAGAAGTAAAAGAAGTGAGAGCTCTCTGAGAATTTTCTAAATCCACCAGAAAAAGCAATATAAGAATAATGGGTATATTAGTAGAAGAAGAGATGGAGAAGAGAATGGGGAGCCTATTTAGACAAATAATTGATGAAAACTTCCCAAGCCTATGGAAATAGTTAAATCCTCAAAACCAAGAAACAAACAGAAACCCAAACAGGTCTTTTCCAAGCCACATTGTAATAAAACTGTCAAAATTTAATGACAAAGAAAGAATCTTCAAGGCAACTAAGGGAAAGAAGAACATAACATATAAAGGAAGGTACATTGGGTAGTCACTAGTCTTTTCAGTAGAAACTCTACAGGCCAGAAGAGTGTGGGCTTAAACATTCAGAGTACTGAACGAGAAGAATTACCAGCCAAGAATACTATATACATCAACATTATCCTTCAAATATGAAGGAGAAATAAAACTTTTTCAGACATACTGAAGCTGAGGAAATTTATCACCAGAAAACCTCCACTTCAGGAAATACTCAAGGAAATTACAAAGATACTAAGAACAAAACAAAATAAAACTACAAGTAAAAGCTCCAACAAGGTCACAATAAAAACAAGGGTAATCTGTGACAAACAATAACATAAAAGGGGAGAGGATAAAGATCTGCAGTAGCAAAGGAGGACGGAATGCAGAAGCACTCATAAGACAAAGAACTTTTGTATATATGAAAAATATTTTCTTAATAACCTAATGGTAACCACTTACAACCCCCCCAAAAAACAAACAAAAACTAAAACACATATCTTAAAAGAAAGAGCAAACAGAGGAAAGATGTATGGAATACCACTAAACAAAACAAATGATGGAAACAAAAGAAAAGAGGAGACACAGAACTACCAGAAAACAAAACATAAAATGTCTATTAGAAATCCTCATGCATTAACAATTACCCTAAATGTAAATGGACTGAACTCACTAATAAGAAGACATACAGTAACATATTAGATCAAAAAACAAAACTCAACAATATACTGCCTTCAGGAGAAACATCTAAACTGCAAGGACTCAAAGTGAAAAATTGAAAAACAATTCTCCAAGAAAATAATAGCAAAAGAAAAGCAGGTGCAACCATACTAATATCTGATAATGTTGACTTCAAGACAACGAAAGTAATGAGACAAAGATGAATATTTCATAGTCATAAAAGGACACTATATCAATAAAACCGAACCTAATATATATGCACCAAATCAGGGAGCACCAAAATATATAAAGATATCTTCTAAAAGAAACAGACAGAAACACAATTATATTTGGAGATCTCAACATACAACTGATGGCTTTAGATAGACAGAAAATCAATAAATAGCTTTAAATGACACACTAGATCAAATGGACATGATAGGTATTTATAACACTCCACCCAGAACATCAGCTATAGATTCTTTTCCAGTGTGCATGGAACATTCTCAAGTATAGACCATATGTTGAGCCACAAAACTAACCTCAACAAATTCAAAAGGTTGAAATTTTACCAAGCATATTTTTCGATCATAAGGCTCTGAAATTAGAATTCAACTGCAAAAAGAAAGTAAAGAAACCCACAAAAATGTGGATATTAAACAACATACTTCTAAAAAATGAGTCAAAGAAGAAATAAAAGCAGCGATCAAAAGATATATACAGAAAAACAAGAATGACAACATAACATATCAGAACTTTTGGGATGCAGAGAAAGCAGTAATAGAAGAGAAATTGATATCATTACAGGCTTATATCAAGAAACAAGAAAGATCCCAAGTAAACAACCTAACATTTCATCTTAAAGAACTAGAAAAAGAAGAACAAAGGCAACCCAAAATCAGCAGAAGAAAGAAAACAGTAAAAATTAGAGCAGAAATAAATGAAATAGAGAACAAAAACCTACAGAAAAAATTAATACAACAAAGAGCTGGTTCTTTGAAAAGATTAATAAAATTGACAAACCCTTGGCTAGACTCACTAAGGAAAAAAGAGAAATGACTCATATAAACAAAATCTGAAATAAAAGAGGAGAAATTACCACAGACATCATAAATATAGAAAAGGATCATACTAGAAAACTATGAAAGATTAAATGCTACTAGTTCAACAATCTAGAACAGTGGTTTTTAACCTTTTTTGAGGTACCAAACCCACTAGTTTCATATGCGCATTCACCGAACCCTTCTTTAGTGATAAATAAAATATGATTTTTTCCCCCAAATTTAGTTTTGCCGGTGCGAGACTAGAGTTGCTCAACTTGGCATTGCATATCATGCAGATAGGACGCTGACTCCCATCCCGTTCCGTGATACATGTGAATCCATGTTGTACATATTCGTCCGACCACTTTCTTTTTTTGCTTGACATATTTAGTATGGATTAAAATATTAAGAAAGAAACCACACGATGTACAACTATGACAGCCGTTGACTACTGCACGCACTAAATACCCCGCAGCACTGGTTGGCCAAGCAATGTAACATGATCCTCTGCAGCAAGTGATGGCCAAGCGAGGTGTGTCATCACGACTTTACACAAGTGTCTTTACCTCCTCGGCAGAGGCTTCTCCGAACCTCTGAGACCGACGACTCATCGAACCCCTAGGGTTTGATAGAACCCAGGTTAAGAACCACTGATCTAGAACAAATGGGTAAGTTCCCAGAACTATACAATTTTTCTAGACTGAGTCATGAAGTGTAAACCTAAATAGACCTATAAGCAAAGAGGAAATAGAAACAACTATCTAAAACCTCCCTCAAAATAAAAATCCAGGTAAATTCTACCAAACATTTCAGGAAGATTTGGTATTTCTCCTACTCAAAGTCTTCCAAAAGGTAGAAGCAATACTCCCTGATACATTTTATAAGCCCAACATAATCCTGGTACCGAAACCTGCCAAGGACAACACACACACACACAAAACTACAGACAAATATCTTTAATAATACAGGTGCAAAAATCCTAAATAAAATACTAGCAAATCGAATACAACAACACACTAAAAAAATCATACATTACAATCAAGTGGGATTCATCCTGAGAGCACAAGGATGGTTCAACATATGAAAATCAACCAACGTAATACACCACATCAACAAACAAAGGACAAAACTCATATCAATAGATGCATAAAACACATTTGATAAGATACGACATCCATTCATGTTTAAAACACTCAATAAAATGGGCATAGAAGGAAAGTACCTCAACAGAATAAAAGCCATATATGACAAGCTATCAGCCGACATCATAATAAGTGGTGAAAAACTGAAGGCTTTTCCTCTAAAATCAGGAACAAGACAAGGCTGCCAACTCTCTCCACTCTTCTTATTCAACATAATACTGGAAGTCTTAACCAGAGAAATTATGCAAAAGAAAGAAATAAAAGGCATCTGTATTAGAAAAAATAAGTAAAGGTATTAGTTTTTGCAGATGACATGATCCTGTATATAGAAAACCACTAGGAACAATAAACCAATACAGTAAAATGACAGGATACAGTATCAGTATACAAAAGTCTACTGCTTTCCTTTCCATATGCCAACAATGAAACTTCAGAAAATGAACTAAAAAAATTTGCTTTTACAATTACAACAACAACAAAATACTTAAGAATAAACTTAACAAAGAATGTGAAGAACCTATATATGGAAAACCACAAAACATTATTAAAAGAAATTGAAAAAGACACAATGAATTGGAAAAATATTCCATGTTCCTAGATTAGAGGAATCAACATAGTTAAAATAGCCATATTGCCCAAAGCAATATACAAATTTAATACAACCCCTATTAAAATCCCAATGTTATTTTAGAAAGAAATAAAACAAAAAATCACCAGCTTAGTAAGGAATCATAAAAAACCCAAATAGTCAAAGAAATCCTGAGAAAAAAGACTGAAGCTGGACTACAAATTATACTACAGAGCCACAGTAATCAAAACACTCTGGTATTGACAGAAAAACAGACATACAGACCAATGGAACAAAATTGAGAGCACAGAAATAAAACCACATATATATGGAGGGAGCAAGATGGCGACGGAGTAGGCGGACGTACCAACTTCCAACTCCCAGAACCAAAGTGGATTACAACTCAATTTTAAGAACCATCACCTGGATAAACCAACTTTGAACAAAACTAAGTGGACTCTTCAACCAAGGAACACAGAAGAAGCCACATTGAGACTGGTAGGAATAGCGAAAACGCGAAGAGGGCTGCCCAGCTCCCCGGAGCAAACGGTAGCCCGGAGAGACCCGTGTGGCGGGAGGAGATTTTGGCGGAGAGGGAGGGACCTGGGTCCCAGGAACCAAGCCCCAGCCTGCAGTCCCAGAGCCAAGAAGAGGCTTTTGGACAGTTTTGAACTGTGAAACAAGTGAGGGAGCTCCCAGGCCTACAGTGTGGAGTATTAGGTCCCTTCCTACTCTGCTGAGGGCTGCTTAAGGTTTTGGGGCGGCAGGACGCTGAAAGGCGGTTCTGTCGGCGTGGGCAGAGGCCAAGCCGGTGGGAGATCGGTCTAGCCCAGAGGGTCGGAGGGTAAGCGCGAGAGCGGTCCGGAAGCTGCGGGCCCGCCTTTAATCCCACTTACGGGGACAAAGCGGGAGGCCAGGAACAGGCAGGCCCTGCGCAAGCCGGCCCTGACCGCGGGGACCGGGCTAGGACCAGGGACGGGCAGGGGCTCGTGGCTGAGCTGACGCTACCAGTCCGCACCCCCCACCGCCCGCCGGAGAAACCGCGGTTGGCCAGTATACGTGCGCGAGCGGGCTCCGAGCGTGGGAACGGGGTGGACCCCGAGACAGGCGGAGGCTCGCAGCTGAGCCCACGGCTGCTATCCCCATCCGGGCGGAGAAACCCCGGATAGCGTTAATACGTGCACGAGCGGGCTCCGAACGCGGGGGCGGGGTAGAGTCCGGGACGAGCGGAAGTACGCAGCTCGGCGGAAGCCAGCAAACACGCCCGCCCCAATAAATCTTGGTTTCTGACCCTGCGCAAAGGGCCCTGGCATCGAGGGCGGGGCTAAAGCTCCTGACGGGCAAAAGCTTACAGCTGAGAGCCCGTCAAAAGCCCCGCCTAACCCGCGGAACTGTAGCGAGCAGGCTCCGACTGCTGGTTCTGGGCGGAAGTCCGGAAATAGGTTGGGTCCGCAGCTGAGGAAAGGTGCTCGCCTCTACCCTTGGTGCTAATCTTGTGGCTTCAGTGACAGCCCCTCCCACGGAGGAGAGGCAGAAAGCACAGCAAAAGCCACAGTGGGCCGGCGCTGGCAACGCTCATACCCAACCACCCTATGCGCCGGCAGAGGGGGTGGGGGGCCTGCAGATAGACCACACCTAGAGAACACAAAGGCAACACCTACTGGACTCCAGTGGCCACAACTTGCTTATACACAGAAAAAATGGGCAGGCAGAGGAATGCAAACCAAATGAATCAAGAGAAATCCCCAGAGAAGGACCTGAATGAACCAGATATAACCAAATTACCAGAAGCAGAATTTAGAATAATGATAGTTAGGATGTTCAAAGAAATTAGAGCAACAATGGATAGTCATTATGAACACCTAAATAAAGAGATAACAAGTATAAAAAATGAAATTGAAATAATAAAAAAGAATCAGACAGAAATGACAAATACAGTATCAGAACTGAAGACCACAATGGAAGGAATTAAAAGCAGGATGGATGACGCTGAGGATCGAATAAGCGAGTTAGAGGACACAATAAACAAAGGCACAGAAGCAGAGAAGAAAAAGGAAAAGAGACTTAAAAAATGTGAGGAAACTCTAAGGGAGCTTTGTGACAACATGAAGAGAAACAACATTCGCATCATAGGGGTGCCTGAAGAAGAGGAGAGAGGACAGGAAATGGAAACTTTGTTCAATCAAATTATAGCAGAAAACTTTCCTAAATTAAGGCTGGGAAACACTCCACACATTCAAGAAGCACACAGAACTCCATTAAGGAGAAACCCAAAAAAATCTACACCAAGACACATCATAGTTAAAATACCAAAGCTAATGTATAAAGAAAAAATTTTAAAAGCTGCTAGAGAAAAAAAGACTATCACCTACAAAGGAGCCCCCATAAGGATGACATCGGACTTCTCAACAGAAACACTTGAGGCCAGAAGGGAATGGCAAGAAATAATCAAAGTAATGCAGAACAAGAACCTACAACCAAGACTACTTTATCCAGCAAGGCTAACGTTTAAAATTGAAGGAGAAATAAAGAGCTTCCCAGAAAAAGAAAGCCTCAAGGAATTCATAAAAACCAAACCAATTCTGCAAGAGATACTAAGGGGCCTCTTGTGAACAGTTTAAAGGGAGGAAAGAATAGAGCAAAAGAAGAATACAGCTTTAAAGAATAAAATGGCAATAAACAACTACATATCAATAATAACCTTAAATGTAAATGAATTAAATGATCCAATCAAAAGACATAGGGTAGCTGCATGGATAAAGAAACAGGACCCATACATATGCTGTCTACAAGAGACACACCTTAAAATAAAAGATGTTCATAGACTGAAGGTAAAAGGATGGAAAAAAATATTTCATGCAAATGGAAATGAAAAAAAAGCAGGGGTAGCAATACTTATATCAGACAAAATGGACTTTAAAACAAAGGCTGTAGTAAGAGATAAAAGAGGACACTACATAATGATAAAGGGAACAATTCAACAGGAAGATATAACTATTGTAAATATCTATGCACCAAATATAGGAGCCCCGACATACATAAAGCAGACTTTGATGGATATAAAGGGTGAGATTAACAGCAATACTATCATAGTAGGGGATTTCAATACCCCTCTAACAACACTGGATAGATCCTCAAGAAAGAAAATTAATAAAGAAACAGCACACTTAAAGGAGACACTAGATCAACTTGATTTAATAGATATCTTCAGAACTTTTCACCCTAAAGCAGTAGAATATACATTCTTCTCAAGCGCTCATGGTACGTTTTCTAGGATAGACCACATGTTAGGTCACAAAAATGGTCTCAATAAATTTAAGAAGATTGAAATCATATCAAGCATTTTCTCTGATCACAATGCCATGAAACTAGAAATTAACCACAAAAGAAAAACTGAAAAATACTCAAACACTTGGAAACTAAATAGCTTGTTATTAAATAATGAATGGATTAACAATGAGATCAAAGAAGAAATAAAAAAGTTTCTAGAAACAAATGATAATGAGCATACATCAACTCAAAATTTATGGGACACAGCAAAAGCAGTTCTGAGAGGGAAGTTTATTGCACTACAGGCATATCATAAGAAGCTAGAAAAAGCTCAAATAAGCAACTTGACCCTGCATCTAAAAGAACTAGAAAAACAACAACAAATAAAACCCAAGACAAGTAGAAGAAAGGAAATAATAAAGGTCAGAGCAGAAATAAGTGACATAGAGGCTAAGGAAACAATACAGAGGATCAATGAAACAAGAAGCTGGTTCTTTGAAAAGGTAAACAAGATTGATGAACCTTTAACTAGACTCACCAAGAAAAAAAGAGAGAGGACTCAAATAAATAAAATTAGAAAGGACAGTGGAGAAATAACAACTGACACAACAGAAATACAAAGCATTGTAAGAAAATACTATGAAGAACTATATGCCAAAAAATTAGACAATCTTGGTGAAATGGACAAATTTCTTGAATCATATAACCTTCCAAAAATCAATCTGGAAGAATCAGAACACCTAAACAGACCAATTACAGCAAATGAGATAGAAACAGTTATCAAAAAACTCCCAAAAAAAGAAAAGTCCTGGGCCTGATGGCTTCACAAGTGAATTCTATCAAAAATTCAAAGAAGAACTAACTCCTATTCTCCTGAAGCTATTTCAAAAAATTCAAGAGGAAGGAAGAATTCCAAACTCCTTTTATGAGGCGAGCATAATTCTGATCCCAAAACTGGGCAAAGACAACACAAAGAAAGAAAATTATAGGCCTATATCCCTGATGAATTTAGACGCTAAAATTCTCAACAAAATATTAGCCAACCGGATCCAGCAATATATGAAAAAAATCATACACCACGATCAAGTGGGATTTATTCTGGAGAGGCAAGGCTGGTTCAATATTTGCAAATCAATCAATGTGATTCACCACATAAACAAAAGGAAGGACAAAAATCACATGATAATTTCAATAGATGCAGAAAAGGCATTTGATAAAATCCAGCACCCATTCATGCTCAAAACTCTCAGTAAAGTGGGAATACAGGGATCATTCCTTAACATGATAAAGGCCATCTATGATAAACCGACAGCAAACATCATACTAAATGGACAAAGATTAAAAGCAATCCCCTTAAGATCAGGAACCAGGCAGGGTTGCCCACTTTCACCACTCTTATTCAACATAGTTCTGGAAGTCCTAGCTACAGCAATCAGACAAGAAGAAGAAATAAAAGGCATACAAATTGGAAAAGAAGAAGTAAAACTGTCATTATTTGCAGATGATATGATATTGTATATTGAAAACCCTAAAGTCTCAGTCAAAAAACTACTGGACCTGATAAATGAATTCAGCAATGTGGCAGGATATAAAATTAATACTCAGAAATCAGAGGCATTTCTATACACCAACAATGAAATATCAGCAAAAGAAATTAAGGAAACAATCCCCTTCACTATTGCAGCCAAAAAAATAAAGTACCTAGGAGTAAATTTAACCAAGGAGGTTAAGGACTTGTACTCAGAAAATTATAGAACATTGATAAAAGAAATCAAGGAAGATACAAACAAGTGGAAGCACATACCGTGCTCATGGCTAGGAAGAATAAACATCATTAAAATGTCTATATTACCCAAAGCAATTTATAAATTCAATGCAATACCAATTAAAATACCAATGACATACTTCAAAGATATAGAACACATATTCCAAAAATTTATATGGAACCAAAAAAGAACACGAATAGCCTCAGCAATCTTAAAAAGAAAAAATAAAGCAGGAGGTATCACTCTTCCTGATATCAAGGTTTACTACAAGGCCATTATACTCAAGACAGCCTGGTACTGGCATAAGAACAGGCACATAGATCAATGGAACAGAACAGAGAACCCAGAAATAAACCCACAGCTTTATGGACAACTGATATTTGACAAAGGAGGAAAGAACATACAATGGAGTAAAGACAGCCTCTTCAACAAATGGTGTTGGGAAAATTGGACATCTACCTGCAAAAAAATGAAACTAGACCATCAACTTACACCATTCACAAAAACAAACTCAAAATGGATAAAAGACTTAAATGTAAGCCGTGAAACCATAAACATCTTAGAAGAAAACATAGGCAGCAAGCTCTCCGACATCTGTAGCAGCGGTATATTTGCCGATTTATCTTCATGGGCAACTGAAATAAAAGGCAAGATAAACAAATGGGACTATATCAAACTAAAAAGTTTTTGCACAGCTAAAGACAATAGGAACAGAATAAAAAGACAAACCACACAATGGGAGAACATATTTGACAGCACATCTGATAAGGGGTTAATAACTAAAATTTATAAAGAACTTATAAAAAGCAACACCAGGAAGACAAACAACCCAATCAAAAAATGGGCAAAAGAAATGAATAGAAATTTCTCCAAAGAGGACATACAGATGGCCAATAGGCATATGAAAAAATGCTCCACATCACTAATCATTAGAGAAATGCAAATTAAAACCACAATGAGATATCACCTCACACCAGTCAGAATGGCACTTATCAGCAAAACAACACAGAATAAGTGCTGGCGAGGATGTGGAGAAAAGGGAACCCTTCTGCACTGCTGGTGGGAATGCAGACTGGTGCAGCCACTGTGGAAAACAGTTTGGAGATTCCTCAGAAAATTAAAAATCGAACTGCCTTTTGACCCAGCTATCCCACTTTTAGGAATATACCCTAAGAACACCATAGCACTGTTCGAAAAGAAGAAATGCGCCCCCATGTTCGTGGCAGCATTGTTCACAATAGGGAAGATCTGGAAACAGCCCAAGTGTCCGTCAGAAGACGAGTGGATTAAAAAGCTATGGTACATATATACTATGGAATACTACTCAGCCATAAGAAACGATGACATCGGATCATTTATAACAAAATGGATGTACCTTGATAACATTATACGGAGTGAAATAAGTAAATCAGAAAAAAAGAAAAACTGAGAACAGCACGATTACATACATAGGTGGGACATGAAAGTGAGGGTATGAGACATGGACAAGAGAGTGGTGGTTATGGGATGGGGGGAGGGAGGGAAGAATGGGATAGGGAGGAGGGGAGGGACGCAGGGAAAACCAGATTGAAGGTGACAGAGGACAATTTGACTTTTGGTGATGGGTATGCAACACAATTGAATGATAGGATAACCTGGAGATGTTTTCATTGTACATATGTACCCTGATTTATTGATGTCACCCCATTAGAATTAATAATAAAAAAATATATATAAAAAAAAAAAAAAAGATAAAATATGAAAAAAAAAAAAAAAAAAACCACATATATATGGACAAATATTCTACCACAAAGGATCCAAAAACACATAGTGGAGAAAAGAAAGCATCTTCAATAAATGGTGTGGGGAAAATTGGAAAGCCACATGCAAAAGAGTGAAACTTGACTATACCTTGTCCCCATGCACAAAAATGAATTCAAAATGGATCAAAGACCTAATATAAGATCTGAAACAATATATTATACATAAGAAAACATAGGTACTAAACTTAATGGACTTTGACAGTAGAGAACAGTTTATGAATTTGACCCCAAAGGCAAAGTATGTAGAGGCAAAAATAAATGAACGGGACTGTATTAAACTAAAAAGCTTCTGCACAGCAAAAGAAACCAACAACAAAACAAAAAGACAACAAACCAAACAGAAGATGATATTCACTAACAACAGCTCTGATAAGGAATTAATTTCCAAAATATACAAACAACTCATAAAGCTCAGCAACAAACAAGGAATCCAATTAAAAAGTGGAGAAAGGATCTGAACAGACACTTCTCCTAAGAAGACATACAAATGGTCAACAGGTATATGAAAAGATGCTCATCTTCACTAGTTATTAAAGAAATGCAAATCAAAACTACAATGAGATTCCACCTCACGCCTGTTAGATTAGCTATTATCAACAAGACAGGTAATAACAAGTGTTGGAGAGGTTGTGGAGAAAAGGAACCCTCATTCACTGTTGGTGGGAATGTAAAGTAGTACAACCATTATGGTAGAAAGTATGGTGATTCCTCAAAAAATTAAGAATAGAGCTACCATATGACCCAGCAATCCCTCTACTGGTTATCTACCCAAAAAACTTGAAAACATTGGTATGTAAAGATACATGCACCCCCATGTTCATCACAGCATTATTCACAGTGGCTAAGAAATGGAAACAATCAAAGTGTTCTCTGATAGAGAATTGGATAAAGAAGATGTGGTGTGTGTGTGTGCGCACACACACACACACGCACAAAATGGAACACTACTCAGCCATGAGAAATGACAACCTGTTTCCACTTCTGAGAGTATAGATGGACCGTAAGAGCATTATACTAAATGAAGTAAGTAAATCAGAAAAAGCTAAAAACTATATGATTTTGCACTTAAGTGGGATATAAAACTGGTTGCATTTTTAAACACCAATAATGAACTACCAAAAAAGGAAACTAAAAAATAAAAAACCCATTTGCAATTTCCTCAAAACACATGCATACATGCGCCTGCGCGGGTGTGCACGTGCACACACACACACACAAAAAAAACTTTGCAATAAATTTAACAAAGGGTATAAAAGATCTGTACTCAGAAAATTATAAGACACTGGAGAAAGAAATTAAAGAAGATACAAATAAGTGGAAGAATATACTGTGATCATGAATGGGAGGAATTAACAACAGTAACATGTTTATACTATTCAAAGCAATCTATAGATTCAAAACAATTTAATTAAGACACCAATAATGTATTTCACAGAACTTGAACAAATATTTCAAAAATGTTTATGGAACAAAAAAAGACTCCAATGAGCCACAGAAGTCTTGAGAAAGGAGAACAAAGTTGGAGGAATCATGCTACATTATATCAAACTGTATTACAAGGCTATAATAATCAAAACAGTATGGAGCACCGACATACATAAAGCAGACATTGATGGATATAAAGGCTGAGATTAACAGCAATACTATAATAGGAGGAGATTTCAATACCCTACTAACATCACTGGATAGATCCTCAAGAAAGAAAATTAATAAAGAAACAGCAGACTTAAAGGATACACTAGATCAACTCGATTTAATAGATATATTCAGAACTTTTCACCCTAAAGCAGTAGAATATACAGTCTTCTCAAGTGCTCATGGTACATTTTCTAGGATAGACCACATGTTAGGACACAAAAATGGTCTCACCAAATTTAAGAAGATTGAAATCATATCAAGCATTTTCTCTGATCACAATGCCATGAAACTAGAAATTAACCACAAAAGAAAAACTGAAAAATACTCAAACACTTGGAAACTAAATAGCATCTTATTAAATAACAAATGGAATAACAATGAGATCAAAGAAGAAATTAAAAAGTTCCTAATAACAAATGATAATGAGCATACATCAACTCAAAATTTATGGGACACAGCAAAAGCAGTACTGAGAGGGAAGTTCATTACACTACAGGCATATCATAAGAAGCTAGAAAAAGCTCAAATAAGCAACCTGACCCTGCATCTAAAAGAACTAGAAAAACAACAGCAAATAAAGCCCAGGACCAGTAGAAGAAAGGAAATAATAAAGATCAGATTGGAAATAAATGACATAGAGGTGAAGGAAACAATACAGAGGATCAATGAAACCAGGAGCTGGTTCTTTGAAAAGCTAAACAAGATTGATGAACCTTTAACTAGACTCACCAAGAAAAAAAGAGAGGACTCAAATAAATAAAATTAGATATAAGAGTGGAGAAATAACAACTGACACAACAGAAATACAAAGTATTGTAAGAAAATACTATGAGAAACTCTATGCCAAACAATTAGACAACCTAGGTGAAATGGACAATTTTCTTGAATCATATAATCTTCCAAAAATCAATCTGGAAGAATCACAACACCTAAACAGACCAATTACAATAAATGAGATCGAAACAGTTATCAAAAAACTCCCAACAAAGAAAAGTCCTGGGCCTGATGGCTTCACAAGTGAATTCTATCAAAAATTCAAAGAAGAACTAACTCCTATCCTCCTGAAGCTATTTCAAAAAATTCAAGAGGAAGGAAGACTTCCAAACTCCTTTTAAGAGGCGAGCATAATTATGGTCTCAAAACCAGGCAAAGACAACACAAAGAAAGAAAATTATATAGGCCAATATCCCTGATGAATTTAGATGTTAAAATTCTCAACCAAATATTAGCCAATTGGATCCAGCAATATATGAAAAAAAATCATACACCATGATCAAGTGGGATTTACTCTGGAGAGGCAAGGCTGGTTCAATATTTGCAAATCAATCAATGTGATTCACCACATAAACAAAAGAAAGGACAAAAATCACATGATAATTTCAATAGATGCAGAAAAGGTATTTGATAAAATCCAGCACCCATTCATGCTCAAAACTCTCAGTAAAGTGGGAATACAGGGATCATTCCTTAACATGATAAAGGCCATCTACGACAAACCCACAGCAAACATCATATACTAAATTGGCAAAAGTTAAAAGCAATCCCCTTAAGATCAGGAACCAGGCAGGGGTACCCCCTTTCACCACTCTTATTCAACATATTTCTGGAAGTCCTAGCTACAGCAATCAGACAAGAAGAAGAAATAAAAGGCGACCAAATTGGAAAAGAAGAAGTAAAACTGTCATCATTTGCAGATGATATGATATTGTATATTGAAAACCCTAAAGTCTCAGTCAAAAAACTACTGGACCTGATAAATGAATTCAGCAAGGTGGCAGGATATAAAATTAATACTCAGAAATCAGAGGCATTTCTATACACCAACAATGAACTGTCAGCAAAAGAAATTAAGGAAACAATCCCCTTCACTATTGCAACCAAAAATATAAAGTACCTAGGAATAAATTTAACCAAGGAGGTTAAGGACTTGTACTCGGAAAATTATAAAACATTGATAAAAGAAATCAAGGAAGATACAAACTTGTGGAAGCATATACCATGCTCATGGTTAGGAAGAATAAACATCATTAAAATGTCTATATTACCCAAAGCAATTTATAAATTCAATGCAATGCCAATTAAAATTCTAATGACATACTTCAAAGATATAGAACACATATTCTAAAAATTTATATGGAACCAAAAAAGAACACGAATAGCCTCAGCAATCTTAAAAAGAAAAATAAAGCAGGAGGTATCACTCTTCCAGATATCAAGGTTTACTAGAAGGGCATTGTACTCAAGACAGTCTGGTACTGGCATAAGAACAGGCACATAGATCAATGGAACAGAACAGAGAACCCAGAAATAAACTCACACTTTTATGGACAACTGATATTTGACAAAGGAGGAAAGAACATACAATGGAGTAAAGACAGCCTCTTTAACAAATGTTGTTGGGAAAATTGGACATCTACCTGCAAAAAAAAAAAAAAAATGAAACTAAACCATCAACTTACACCATTCACAAAAACAAACTCAAAATGGATAAAAGACTTAAATGTAAGCCGTGAAACCATAAGCATCTTAGAAGAAAACATAGGCAGCAAGCTCTCCGACATCTGTAGCAGCAATATATTTGCCGATTTATCTTCACAGGCAAATGAAATAAAAGGCAAGAGAAACAAATGGGACTTTATCAAACTAAAAAGTTTTTGCACAGCTAAAGACAATAAGAACAGAATAAAAAGACAAACCACACAATGGGAGACCATATTCGACAACACGTCTGGTAAGGGGTTAATAACCAAAATTTATAAAGAACTTATAAAACTCAACACCAGGAAGACAAACAATCCAATCAAAAAATGAGCGAACGAAATGAATAGAAATTTCTCCAGAGAGGACATACAGATGGCCAATAGGTGTATGAAAAAATGCTCAACAACACTAATCATTGGAGAAATGCAAATTAAAACCACAATGAGATATCACCTCACACCAGTCACAATGGCGCTCATTAGCAAAACAACACAGAATAAGTGCTGGCGAGGATGTGAAGAAAAGGGAACCCTTCTGCACTGCTGGTGGGAATGCAAACTGGTGCAGGCACTGTGGAAAACAGTATGGAGATTCCTCAAAAAATTAGAAATCGAACTACCTTTTGACCCAGTTCTCACACTTTTAGAAATTTACCCTAAGAACACCATAGCACTGTTCGAAAAGAAGAAATGCGCCCTCATGTTCGTGGCAGCATTGTTCACAATAGCGAAGATCTGGAAACAGCCCAAGTGTCCATCAGAGGACTCGTGGATTAAAAAGCTATGGTACATATATACTATGGAATACTACTCAGCCAATAGAAATGATGACATTGAATCATTTACAACAAAATGGATGTACCTTGATAACATTATACGGAGTGAAATAAGTAAAACAGAAAAAAACTGAGAACAGCATCTTTTCATACATAGGTGGGACATAAAAGTGAGACTATTAGACATGGACAAGAGTTTTGTTGTTACGGGGTGGGGAGAGGGAGGAGAGGGTGGGAGAGGGGGGAAGGGAGGGGCACAAAGAAAACCAGATAGAAGGTGACAGAAGACAATTTTACTTTGGGTGATGGGTATGCAACATAATTGAATGATAAGATAACATGGAGATGTTTTCTTTGAACATATGTACCGTGATTTATTAATGTCACCTTATAAAATTAATAAAAGAAAAAAAAAGTATGGTAGTGCATAGAATGAGATTTATAGCCTAATGGAACAGACTACAGAGTTCAGAAAGAAACCCACACCTTTATGTTTAATTAATATTTGACAAAGGAGGCAAGAACATACAGTGGGGTAAAGATAATCTACTCAATAAATGGTATTGGGAAAATTGAACAGATATGTGCAAAATAAAACTAGATTACCTTCTTATGCATATCAAAGCATAAACTCAAAGTAGGTTAAAGAATTAAATGTTAGACTCAAAACTAAAAAATTCTATAAGAAAACATAGGCAGTATAATCTATGACATGTTTCATAGCAATATTTTTTGATGTTTCCTTAGGCAAGGGAATATAAAAAAGGGGTGACAACCTCAAACTAAAAGGTTTTTGCACAGAAAAGAAACTATCAAGAAAATGAAAAGAGAACCCTCTGAATGGGAGAACATATTTGCCAATGATATATCTGAATAGGGGTTAATATCCAACATTTATAAAAAATTTTTATAACTCAACACCAAAAAAACAAGCAATCCGATTTAAGAAAATGGCAAAGGACCTGAATAAACACTTTTCGAAATAGGACAAACAGATGGCCAATAGACATATGAAAAGATGCTCAAAGTTACTGATCAATAGAGAAATGCAAATTAAAATCACGATGAGGTATCACGTCACCCCTTTCAAAATGGCTGTCATCAATAAGTCAACAAACAGCAAGTGGTGGCAACAGTGCAGGGAGTCGGGAACTCTCATGCCCTGTTGGTGGGAATGCAGACTGGTGCAGCCACTGTAGAAAACAGTATGGAGTTTCCTCCAAAGATTTATAATGGCACTGCCTTATGATCCAGTGATCCCACTTCTGGGAATATATAGGAAGAAACCTGAAACACTGATTCAAAAGAATATATGCACCCCTGTGTTCATTGAAACATTATTTACAATAGCCAAGATTTGGAAGCAGCCCAAGTGCCCATCAGTAGATGAGTGGATAAATGTATTGTGGTTCATTTACACAGTGGAAATAATTTTTTTTTTTTTTTAGAAAAGAAGAGAGGGAAACATCCAGCTGTTCCTGTATGTGCCCTGGCCAAGGAATTGAACCAGCAACCTCCATGTTCCAGTACAACGCTCTATCCAACTGAGCATCTGGCCAGGACTTAATTTTTTAGAGACAGAAAAAGGAAGGGATAGAGAGGAGAGGGGGAAGGGAAGCATTTGTTGTTTCACTCAGTTGTGCATTCTTTGGTTGCTTCCTATGTATGCCCTGACTGGGGATTGAACCTGCAACCTTGTTGTTTCAGGAGGATATTCTTAACCAATTGAGCTAACTGGCCAGGGCTAAAAAGAAAGAAATTTTGCCTTTTGAAACACCATAGATGGACGTGGAGAGTTATATGCTAAGTGAAATAAGTCAGTTAGAGGAAGACAAATACCGTATGATTCCACTTATATATGAACTCTAATGAACAAAACAAACAAAATAGAAACAGATTCATAAATACAGAGAATAGACTGATAGCTGTTAGGGAAGAGAGGGTTTGGGCAAAAAAAAAAAGCAAAAAAAACCACCTCTAATAGACACACATAACAGTATGGTGATTACTAGGAAAGGTGGGTGGGGGGAGGTTGATGAGGGTCAAGGGGATAAATAGTGATGGAGGGAAACTTGACTTGGGATGATGCACACACAGTATGATATACAGATAACATATTATAAAATTATACACCTGAAATCTATAATTTTATTAACCAATGCCACCCTAATAAATTCAATAAAATGTTTTTAAAAATTGACTCTTAATAACACAATCATATTCTCTAACTGTAATGCAGTAAAATTAGAAATTCACAATAAAGGAGTATATGACAATAGATAAACTCATATATTTGTAAACTATAGAACCAATTCCTAAAATAGTTGTTAGGTTAAAGTGGAAATCACAATCGAAATTACTGAGAGAAAACTTTTGACTTTCTACTTACTTTGGTTAGCTTTTCACCTTGTTGAGTGACAGCTGGTTTTATTGTCTTGATTTATGCTTAAAGAGTTTCTCTTATATTTTCACTTTTCCCCTTTTACCACCTCTCTGATATTCAAGACTTTTGCTTTGAAAATATTTTCCAGAATCTTCTTTACTTTTATAGCTTTTGCATTTTTATTCTTGTTCTTTACCCTTTAAACTTACTGTCTCAATGATTTTTCACTTTCAATGCTTACTTTTGTGTTTTTAACATTTAAATCTTATAGACTTTTAATCTTCCCTCTGAAATATCTATTTTGCCCCATTATTCCAAATGATAGCTTTTAAAATAATTCCACTTAAAAGCATTACTCTTTCAAAAGTATTTTGCTTTCACCTTTAAAAAATCTTTTCTACCCTGTATATATTCTTCTGTGAGTTTTTTTTTCTCTTAATTTCTAGCAAAGAGCCATCCTTGGAAGCTTGGACTCAAAGTGGTAGCCTGGAGAAAACTCATATGTACGTACAGAAGGGAGCTTGTGTCTGCTGTGTCTCCCTTCCCCTCAGCCCCAGGCTGATCTCTGGCACCTGCCAACGGATCTCAGGGTCCATTAGGGTTGAGTTTTGATTTTGGGTTACCCACTCTCAGGGTGATGGTTTTCTTTGTGTAGGCAAAGTACTTGGTTTACTCTAACAATTTTTCTTCCTTAGTACAATGTCTCCAATATGAAATATTTGTAATTTGGGCAATCTATACCAATAGCACACCATGAGACTGAAGCAAATGGAAGGAAAGTAAGAGATCCTGGCTGGAGAGCTTGGCCTGATCCAGTAAGGAGCTGGGTGGTTCTGTCACAAGGGTCACAGTGCTCCTTTTCACACTGGGTTTCTTTGTAACTCGGTTTGATATTTTATTTACAAATTGACCTGTCTCCTTTCTCAGTGAGATGTAGAATCTTTGATATATGGTTCTCCCTCAGAGGTGGATTAATTTTGGTTGAGGCCCCAGGTGCAGAAGAAAATATTGGGCCCCTTAAAAAGAGAGAGACAGGGAAAATAAAAATACATATTAACCATACTTTTAAATAAATAAAAAATATTATGTACTATCAATGTTAAAATTGCATATGTGAAACCAAACTTGGTGTTATTAGAAAAAGTGTAAAGTTGGGTTTTGTGGGGCCCTTCAGAAGTCAGGGCCCAGGGCATGCACTCAGTGCGCCCGCCGTTAAATTCACCTCTGTTCTCCCTAGCTTCTTCTCCTCTTATGAAAAAATTCAAAGTTCTTCGGGATTAGGGTTAAATATCAGGATTGCTGTAATCCTGCTGGTAGAATGGCTTTCTCCATTTGGCAAAACCCAAGTGGGGCAGCCCAGTCACCTGGACATTAGAGTATACAGTACTGATAGAATAATTAGATTCACCTCTCCACTGGGGTTCCTTGGGAGACCTCTCAATGTACAAAATTTCTTTGCTTCTTGTTCACTCCTCTAAATGGGAAAAGGATACTTTTCTGAAGAGGATGGAATCCTTGAACAAAAATCTGGCCAACTTCTGGAGCCTTGTCCACACGGACAATACTATCGTCTTCATTCACTTTTGTCTTACCACAGTTTTCTTTTGGTTTCCTATAGACTGCCACTCAATGATTAAAGAGTTGTTTCTTGGATGTTTGGGGTTCCAAAAGCAAGGATCCTGATGTTTAAGTTTTTATGAAAAAATTTTATGTCATTGTGGGCAGCCTTAATTTTAAAACTTTTATCTTCCCATTTTCGAGGTTAAGGGTCACTTATCTTTCATGTTATCAAGAAAAAACAATTGGAAACAGAGTAAGTCCACTCCAACTTGTGCCACCTTTATGCAATTCAGATGTGCTGACAGAACACCTTCCTTTCAGGTGTGACTTGATTTCCTGGCAAGCGTCCTGTTTTTCTTAACATATATATTCTCTCGGTTAATGTTTATGCCCTCAGCTCATACATAAAATTGCTCTTTGGTTATCTTTTAAGTTTTTACTTATTTTATGTATTCTAGGACAAAATTAACCATCTCAGAATGTCTGAGAGCCAAGATTGGCTCATTCGCTCATTTAATAAGTGTCTATGATGTTTCCACTTTGAGCATATCTGAATACCATTAGAAAATGGATGAATCACTTCCTTATAAACCATTCTTTAAGAGGAAGATGTACTAGCTGAATAGAAAAGTTCTCTCCATAATTATGTAAAAGACAGCAAATATATTTTGCCCCATTGTCAATGACCATAGTTTCATTGTTATCTCTGCACCTGGACCCAGCTAACTAGACCTCCGTCATAGGGTGGCTTTTATCACCCTTCACAGAATATGACAGTTAGCAAAATGCCTTGTAGTGGACACGGAATACATATTTGTCCAATAAATGTGCATTCCTCACTAAAAAGTCTTTTAAAAGACTTTCTTTCTAAAAGTTGTATTCAGCACTTTGCAAAGCTCTCCTCTTGAATTATAGCTCAGCAACATTTCAGAAACAAGACGTCAAGTTGGATGTCCTGTTCCTTAGGCACAGAGGAGTTATGTGGAGGTATCCGTGTGAGGACTCTAAGTTGCTGGGGATTGGAAAAGGGAGAGAAGATGGTGTGTTCGCCTTACAGCAGTACGGGGAAGTCAGATGGTAATTCACCAAGATGGCAGAAAGGGTAGAGTCTAGTAAGATGGTGGGTGCCTTGCAGGCTACTCAGAAAATGATCCCACAAACTACATTTTGGGTGTGTGCTGAAGTCTTTGATGCCTTGAGTTACAGAAAGTCTTGCACAGCCGCTCTCTTGATGCCAGGAACCTAAATAGACTTTTTCTAGGTGATGAAGGATGACAGGATGGTAGTTTTTAGGTGTTGCGGCTCCTGCCAGCTCAGCTCTGATTCCTGTAAAACCAGGGCATCCAAGAGTCCCCCTCAGAATATCTGCTCGTGGAATAATTCATCTGCTACTTTGTTTTGCATTTCCTCTAACATTCCTTCTTTACCCCTAACTTCTGCTCTATGCATGAAATGCTATAGAGCAAAGAGGGCTCTGTCCAGTCCTATTATTACTTAGAAGTAGTGGTATGTTCATAAATGTTTAACAACAAGCTTTGTAGGGGGGGAAAGCGCCTTGATTTGCCGTGTTTGTCAGTTCCTCTGGTGTAAATACTCCCACGAGGGCCAATTTCAAGCTACCAACCTCCATCACTGAATACAGACTTGGGAAGAGATAGGTGCACACCCTTGCCAGCTGGGATGAGCGGACTGCCACACTCAGCTCTCTAAGACTTCTCATTTGAGGAGGCCCCAGCAGTTATCGCCTACAAGCTGGTTTGTGTGTCATTATGGAACCATTCAGAATTGGCAGATTGGGTTCTCCTGAAGCAGGCTCAGAGATGGAGTTTGGGGATGGGGCTTTTAGCAGGAGCCCCTGACAGCTTGCTCCTTTCTTCAGAGAACCTCTGATCCTCTGTCCCTGCCTGTCCCAGAACTCAGCTTTGCCACACCCCTCTATCCCAGGCTCATCCTGCTCACTTTAGAAACCCCACAGGCTCCTCTCTGAAGTCCATCTATGTTCTGCTCTGCTTTGCACTCTCAGCCGGGCCTGGGCATTTCTGCTGTGTCCTCTGGACCTCTAACCTATGCTGCTTGGAGCTTCTGGCTATGGACCTGGTGCTGGCAGCGGAGGTGGTGTGGGGGAACTGTCCTGCAGGGTAGACAGGACAGACCCTGGCTCCTGGCAGAGGAAGTCTCTGGCAAGGGGGGACACTTCTACTTGCCTAAAAAACCATTTTGAGGAATATGAATGAATTTGTCCCAACACCGTAGGGGCTGGGGCTGACTCAGGGGCTCCTTTGACTTATTCTCCTCATTTACTTATGAGGACACCGTGATCTACTGTAAATAAGTGATTTTCCCAGAGTGCTGTGGCTGGTCAGGGACAGAGCTTGGAGTAAAACCCTGTCCAGTGACATTTTTACCTATCTGTTTTCCCAAAATATGATTTGTTCACTGAATTCCAGCCCTTTGACCCCTTCTCCAGGACAGTCTGTGTTTGGAAATGGCCTCACAGCCGCAGATTTTGTGTTCTCCCTGGTGAGTGCTGAGGCGTACTCGCGATCCTGGCAGGCGGCTTATCTATCTGAGGAGTGTCCCCCTATCAACTGAGGGCTGGACTCACAGGCCAGCTAGGCCAGCCCCAGGAAAAGCGTCTGAAAAGGTGAAGGGGAGCACAAATTCCCCAGTCTTCGGGGCAGGGGCACTGTGGGCAGCTGCTTTCTGCCCCAGGAGGAGCCTGGTCTTTAGCCTGTGAGCCCTTCATGCCCGCCCACCCCCACCCCAGCTGGGCTATTCTGGCTAGAGGCCCAGGACTTCTACCTCCCTTTTGTATTTGCTACTTTATCCTTTTTAAGTGTACTCTTTTAACAAACATTGTATCTAAAAGAATTAAACAATCTTCTTTAACCCTTTTAACATGCAATTTTTAGTTATTTACTTTTAAAACTTCATAGCTTTTATTTGTAATTGCTTGTTTCATCCTGCTTTCTACCATTTCTGACTATAGTTATTTTTACAAATTATTTTTGTTCATTTTAATCTATTTATGCAAGCAATTACCACTACCACCCTCTCAGGTGATGGGCTGGATGTCTGGGCTGTAGGGGATGGGGTGGGGCTGACCCCCTAGGAGCAGGCAGTTGAGCTCTGGGCAGCTCTGTGCTCTGCCAAGCTCCTGTGTCTCCTTCATTGAATTCTCCTTTGCTCTTTAGGTGAATGCTTTGATTCAAAAACAAGTACCAAGGAAGAGTTGGCAAAGCTCCCACAGCCTACATGTAGTAGGTATAAAATAGTTAAATACCAAAGTTGGGGAAGGGACTTGGAAGTGGAGTACAATATTGATATTGTCCAATAGGAAGTATCATTGAGTCAAGGAAACCCGAACAATTGTAGGAAGTTGTTTTGTTGTTGGCAACAGTATCTAAATAGGGAGTTTCTTTCTTTCCACCAGAAGTTTAAGTCAATACCTTTCTCTCCCACAGACCACAAGACAAAGCCAAGAGCAGGAATAGAGAGAAAAGCCATATCACAGATACCAGGCAGTGGCTGCTGGAACCCAGGAGCAGTAGGGGGAGCAGGTGCCTTGAGGCAAGGAAGAGCACTGTGAATCTTGCCATTGTACAGGCCTTGCTTTCACAAGTCTGGGAATATAGCTGATGGGAACTCTGCACTTAAAAACAAAGCTTTTAAATTTTTTGAATATTTTATTAATAGTTTAAAATGTAAATCACTGACATTTTAAACCATAGTTTAAACTCCTTTGCTGACCTGTATTTTTTTAATTAAAGTTATTGGGGTGATGTGGGTTAATCAAATTATATAGGTTTCAAGTGTACAATTCTTTTTTTTTAAGTGAGAGGAAGGGAGATAGACAGACTCCTGAATGCACCCTCACCCCATCCATGCTCAATTAACCAAGCTGTGGCTAGGACCAATCGAGCCACTGTCTGTGGAAAGGGAAGAGAGCGAGGGGAGAGAGAAGGGGGAGGGGGAGAGGAAGGAAAGGAAAGCAGATTGTCGCTTCTGTGTGCCCTGACCCAGAATCCAACCTGGAACATCGACATGCCCGGTCGATGCTATACCACTGAGTGAACCAGTCAGGTGTGAAACCACTTGTCTTAAGTGACTAGCAGACTCAACTGCTGCTTCCTGAGGTGGGGAATTCTTTTTGTCACCCACTCATTTGTAGGTAAACATTGTGGATTGGTGGTGGAGTCAGAGACATCACAGAACAGTGGAAAGCTTTCTGTATGTGTGAGCTCACTCTGCCTTGCTCTCTGTACTGCACTTTCAGCAATGAAACTGGGTCAATGGAAATTAAACTAACCATGACCTCCTCTCATTCTTTGGGGCTGTTTCTATTATATTGATTTTCTTTTTTGCCACAAGACACTTCTCTTGTATTTCCAAGGGCCCAAAGATACTTCCCAATTGTGGCATTGTGAGAGAAAGGAGAGAGCTCAGTTGTAGTCTAACAATAGGAGAAAACCCCACAGGACACTTGGTGATGTCACCAGGAGCCAGATAAAGGCCATACTTGTGTCTAGGACAGGCCCAGAACTGAAAGGGAGAAACTTCAGGCTCATGGAGTCATCATCTGTCTAGAGCCAGACGTCACTGAATCTGGGGTGTGACAACCACTCTCCCTGCAGACTGGTAAGAGAAATCACTCCTGCCAAATCCCCAGAGAGGAGGGACTGAAGGGGATAAAGGGGAGTGTGGAGTTGTGGCAACAGCTGTCTCCAGGACCAGGAGACAAGTGGCAGAGGGTGGCAGAGAAGCGGCAGTTTGCCTCACTGGGAGATCAGGGGCGACTGATCCTACAGTAAAAAAGAGGGAGGGGTCACAGGGGAATAGTTTTGTGTGGCCAGCACCACCAGTTACTAGGGGCTGGGCTATAATGGGCTGGGTTCCGTTGCCTTCTCCCCAGAGTGTCCCCTAAGCCCTGCCTCCCCAACAACATTTAAGAAATCCTTATCAACTTCTTGGGACACTCAGCTTCTTGGGAGTAGATGGCTGACACTTTGTCCTGAAAGTCTGACACAGGAGGAATGTGCCAGCCAATTTCTGTGGTTTTCCTCCTGGCTGTGGCTGAATGAGTTAACTGACTCTTCTCTCATGATAGCCCAAGAGCAGTTGAGTGAGAACATTCCTTGTTGGGATTCCTGCAGAAGGAGGCAGGAATGAGCCAGGGCTGAATCTTGAAGTGGAACTTTTGGAGGCTTCTGTTGCTGTCTTCCTGATTGTTAGGGCTAACCTGACCTTTCAGGGACCTGTGAGGGCCTGAACTGACTGGCCTGTGCCTCGTGCCTGTTTATCTGCTTGTAATAGCTGGGAAAACATTGCCTGGAAAGTGTCCTAGGCTATACTGTTTGTCAGTTGATTTTTCAAGAATACACTCATATTGTTGCCAAAACCCATGACTGGCAGGGTACATCTGCTTGGGTTTTTTTTGACATGTTCATCCTCTAGTCCCTGTAACTGAGGCAGATCACGTGCCTGTGTCACAACCTCATTCATCCTTCCTGTTCTTTTTGCCTCTTGTCTATTCCAGGAAGGTGGGGTGTTTGGTCAGATCTGTGTCAGCTCAGGCAGAAGCAGGAGGAGGAGGAGGAGGAAAGTAGAGGCAGGGAGTATCTGTGAACCAGATCCTCTGCACCTTGAACTTTCCGTGGACTAGCAACAAAGCCCATCTTCCATGTGCTTCTCCCTCCAGAAGTGGAGTCTTTGCTGGGGGGAGAAGTGGCATTTTAAAAAACATATCCAATGCATCATTAAGTGGATCCATGTGGAGAAGCACCACTCGAAAGCCTCTGTGTAAGTGTGCCAGAACTCTGACCTGCCAAGGAAAATTCTATCAATGGGCTTTCTCTTTCATTCACAAGATAGCTTGGGGGCCCTTCCAGTGGTAAAGGTCTTGTAAACTTCTGGAATACACATGAATTAGCCACCTCTGAGGGTTGCACAGTTTGAAGGCAGAATTCTTATTTCCCCAAAAAGCTGTGGAGTGGGTTTTACTTCCCATATTTGACACCAGAGAAACATGAAGCTTTATGAGGTTAATGCTCCCAAGACTACACAGCTGGTAGGTAATAGATACAGAATTCAAACTCATATCTTTTTGATTTCTAGGTTCATACTTTATCTGCCTTGTCTCCCAGGACAAAAGAGTGGCTGAGGAGTTTGAAGGAGGTGATTTGTGAGCTAGTCTTTAAGCTGGCATCGAAGTTTCTCAGGCAGTGGGGATAGCATGCACAGAGGCAGGGAAACTGGACTGCCACAGGTACTGCCCAAGTGACTGGTGGGTCAGGAAAGGGCTCAGCACACATTCCAAGAATAGCTGTTATCCTGAAGGCAGGAGGAGTCATAGAACAGCAATCAGGGGATGACCAGAATTGTGTCTTGGAACGATTCCATGAAGATGGAACCTTGGCCAGGACCCATGGGAGACTCTGGGGACACTAGGGCCACTTAAGAAGCAGTAGTGCCCAGTCAAGTGGAGCCCAGCCAGGTGGAGCCAGGCTGAACCTGCCATGGCGCCTCCTGCACTTTCTGAGGAACCAGGAATGAAGCTGTCAGTCTTCTTGGATTGGCCAACAGTGTTTTTTCTCTGGGCATAACTGTTCCTATTCTTCTTCCCTCACTGAATGTTTTATATACTTTTTGCCTCGGGTCACCTGGGGTTCATTTGGAAAGTGACTAAGATTTCACACTGTTCTAGGGCATCTCCGTGCTCCAGAAGCAGCCTAACTGCCCTTGTGAACTTCAAGGACTGGTTCTCTGCTTTGCACAAAGCCCGCTCTCCTCTGCAGCGCACTGGTAATTGGGCCTTCCTGGATTCTCTGCCTTGAGAAAGGTCAGCGGTTTTGTCCCAGTTTGCTTTAGAGATGAGAAAAGAGTGGCCTGGGCTGCAGCATTTCAGGCCTGTGCTCCCAGGACCCCATGAGCCATCGAGTGTAACTGTGAACCACCAGCAGGGGACACAGGCCAGCATTGTACTTCTCTTACCTCGTCCCTGTAGCAGGGAATCTCAAAGCTTCTGGCACTTCAGATATTATCTGACAAGGTGCTCCCAAATGTAGCCCCCACCAAATCCCATCCAACCAATGTTGTGACAAATAAAAAATATAGAGTTTCAGCCAAATTCCAAGTGGGGAACTAATACAAACAGATTTAAAAATGCTCAGAGATTAAAATGTCTAGCACAGTGGTTCTTAACCTTTTTTGAGGTACTGAACCCACCAGTTTCATATGCGCATTCACCGAACCCTTCTTTAGTGATAAATAAAATATGACTTTTTTTCCAAATTCAAGACATAAGTATATGTTTTTTTACTGGTGTACAAAATGAGCCATGCATGAACATCACCTTGCTCAAAGAACAAAACCAACAAAGTGCATGAACTCACAACAAATTACGGTATTACTTTATTCTGGCCTCCACGGCAGAGGCTTCTCTGAACCCCTGACACTGACTCATCGAACCCTTAGGGTTCAATAGAACCCAGGTTAAGAACCACTGGTCTAGCATGAACATAGCTGGATGATGGAATAAGGGAATAAGAATATGAGTTAAAGTCTGAAATATAGAATTGACATTAAAGGAAATGTAGCTGGATTTCTGGTCCCTGCAGGACTTTCCTTTCCTTCCTGTCACTCTCCCTCCCCCACCCTTACCCTCAATTATCTATCAAGAGAAAGTTGGGTGGCTGATTTTAATGAATAAGATAAGAATGATTGGATATTAGCATACCAGTAGCTGCTTGCAGATAGTTGCTTTTGAAGTGACTACAAAATTTATTTTTTTAAATACTTTAAATTTTCTCTTACACAATCTAGTTTTTGACATTAGAATCTAACTTAGGGCAATTTTAAAGATTGGCAATTTTGTGCTCCCCTTTTTGCATCTGACCAGGGAAAATTCAGTCTAGCCTGGGCCCAGTGTTCTCTAACTAGAAATTACTAGGAGACTCAGATTTAACTTAAAAATATTTGCACAGTATTTTTATTTCTAAAATAATAGTTCATGTACAGTATGAAAAATAAAAGCAGAAAGATGAAGATAAAAGCACCCTTACTGCAACTCACTTCTGTAAAAGCTTTTAGGAAAATATATGCATAGTGGACTTACTGTCTTGTAATTTTTAAAGACATTTAGTGATACTGAGAAGCTTTTGCCATGCTGCTAAGTATTATTTGACAATACTGTTATTGTCTAGTGGCAGTGTGAAACTTTCTTTCACCGTGTCCCGATTTATATATTTGTTCAAAATTGTTTGATATTGTAAACAAATGTTCACATTTATAGGTACCTCTGGTGAACAGGTGAACATCTCTGATTCTTTCTTTCTTCCTTCCTTCCTTTCTTTCTTTCTTTCTTTCTTTCTTTCTTTCTTTCTTTCTTTCTTTCTTTCTTTCTTTCTCTCTTTCTCTCTCTCACTCTCTTTATTTCTTTCTTTCTTGTGACAGAAAGAGAGAAAGAGAGAGGGACAGATAGGGACAGACAGAGAGGATGGGAAAGAGATGAGAAGCATCAGTTCTTCATTGTGTCTCCTTAGTTGTTCATTGATTGCTTTCTCATATGTGCCTTGACCATGGGGCTACAGCAGACCGAGAACACCTTGCTCGAGGCAGTGACCTTGGGTTCAAGCTGGTGAGCTGTGCTCAAACCAGATGAGCCCATGTTCAAACTGGCGACCTTGGGGTTTTGAACATGGGTCCTCTGCGTCCCAGTCTGACACTCTATCCACTGTGCCACCGCCTGGTCAGGCTTTGATTATTTCTTAAGATGAATTGCCTAGCAGTGGAATCCCTGTGTCAGGTGGCACGCACGTGTCAAAGGCTTTGCTTGTATACCTTTTTGCGGCCTTCAGAAATGCCACACCAACTGATGCTCCTGCTGTTTCTTTACATCTTCAATGACACTGTAGACAAGATTTGGAAAATAATCTGTTTTTCTCTGAAACTTGGTCAACTAGGGGTGCACCCACCTCTCTTTCAGGCCACAGCTGCCTTTCCTTTTAAAGTCACAGGGTCACTTTTTCCTCATTTTTTTTATTGTGGAAAAAATATATGTAGAATTTGCCATCTTAGCTATTTTTAAGTGTACAGCTTCATAGTGCTACATATACTTATATTGCTGTGTAACTGTCACCACGAGCCATCTCCACAACATTTTTTTTTTTTTTTACAGGGACAGAGAAACAGTCAGAGAGAGGGATAGATAGGGACAGACAGACAGGAACGGAGAGAGGTGAGAAGCATCAACCATTAGTTTTTCCTTGCCGTTGTGACATCTTAGTTGTTCATTGATTGCTTTCTCACATGTGCCTTGACCGCGGGCCTTCAGCAGACCAAGCAACCCCTTGCTGGAACCAGCGACTTTAGGTCCAATCAAGCTGGTGAGCTTTTGCTCAAGCCAGATGAGACTGTGCTCAAGCTGGCGATCTCGGGGTCTCGAACCTGCATCTTTCACATCCCAGTCCAATGCTCTATCCACTGCGCCACTGCCTGGTCAGGCTGTTTATATTATTCTTTTATAATAATTTTTATTTCTGTAAGTCAGTAGTAATGTTTTGTCTTTCACTCCTGATTTTAGTAATTGAGTCTTTTTAATTTCTTGGCTAGTATGACTAAAGATTTATCCATTTTGCTGGTTATTTCCCCCAAAGAACTTATTGATTTCTTTATTGTTTTTTTATTTATCAATTACAGTTGTCATTTAATATTATTTTATATTAGTTTCAGGTGTACAATGTAGTGGTTTGACACTTTTATAATTTATAAAATGACACCCCTGCCCCAGATGAGTCTAGCATCCACCTGGCACCATACATAATTATTACAATATTATTGACTATGTTCCCTGTGCTGTACTTTATATTCCTGTGACTATTTTATAACTACCAATTTGTACTTCTTAATCCCTTCATCTTTGTCACTCTATTGTTTTTCTATTTTCTACTTAATTATTACTGTTATTTAATGTTCTAATCTTTTTTTTAAAAAACAATTTTCTTTTTTCTTATTTATTTATTTTTAAAATTCATTTTAGAGAGGAGACACAGAGTGAGAGAGAGAGAGAGAGGGAGAGAGAGAGAGAGAGGAGGAGGAGCTGGGAGCATCAACTCCCATATGTGCCTTGACCAGACCAGCGCAGTGTTTTGAACTGGCAACCTCAGTGTTCCCAGGTTGATGCTTTATCCACTGCACCACCACAGGTCAGGCCAATGTTCTAATCTTTATTATTTTCTTCCTCATGCTGGATTTGAATTTAGTTTGTTCCTTTTTTATTTTCTTAATGTGAATAATTAGGTTATTGGTTTAAATTATTTCTTCTTTTTTAGTGTAAGTTTTTACAGCTTTAAATTTACAAATTTCCCTTTGAGCACTTTTTTTTTTTACTGCATCCATATTTTAGTATGTTGTGTTTTTGTTTTCTTCATATTAAAGTATTTTCTAATTTCCCTTGTGATTTCTTCTCTGACTCATTGAGAGTTTATGAATATATTTTTTTAATTTCCAGTATTTGTGATATTTCTAGATTTCATTTGTTATTGGCTATTAATTCCATTTATTGTGTTCAGAAAACATACTTCAAATGATTTCAGCCTCTTAAAATGTACTGAGCCTTGCTCCGTGACCTCATATATTGCCTAGACTAAAGAATGTTCTACATGCATATTGTGCTGTTGTTGTGTGGAGTTATCTATGCTGGTAGGTCTCCAGCTGTAATTATACTGGGAAAAATAATTTTTGTTGCATCTACAAGAACACTTGCTCTTACCTAATTCGAGTGTGCTGACCTCAAATATGACCTTAGTTTTTCTCTGTAAGCTACTGTTTTATTGCAATTAAATATTTTAGGTTTTCATCTATTGTAAAATTTTTGACATTTAGTTTAACACAATGAAGTAGAATGTCTTCTTGGGCATCATCTTTGTGAAAATATGATAACTTACATAATGCAGTAAATACACTAATACACTAAAAGATATGATTGCATCAGATTTGTCTACAATTTCAAAATAGAACATATTAAAACACTTATTTTAATCATAATATTTGCACAAAACTTATTTAAATTTTATTCAGGCAAAAATTTGTGTTTGTAGATCTTGCGTTTGTGTACTTGTTGAGGACAATCTCATTTGATGCTCCAGCAGTAGTCTGCTCATCACTAATAGCTCCAAGATTTTAGAGAAACTTATCAAGGTGACTGACTGTTCATGAAGTGAATCTTAACAGTCATATTGCATCCAATGTCGCGGAAAGCCAACAGCACCCTTTGAATCAGAAGTTCCTAGTTTTCTACTTTTTTGTTGCCAAGAAAGTTTTTTGTAACTGCCACAAAAGACTGCCATGCTACTTTCTTCTTATTATTCATCTTCCTGGCAAATTCTTCATCACATATGAGGGTTCAAATTTGAGGTCTATTGAATGTACCTGCTTTTATCTTCTCGAAAGACAAGGCAGGAAAAGCAGAAATAATATGTTGAAATCATTCACTTTCTCTATTCAAAGCCTGAACAAACTGCTTCATTAAGCCAAGTTTGATGCAAAGTGGGGGAAAAATGATCCTGTCTCGATTAACTACAGGTTCATGCACAATATTTTGCATCCTTACTTCCAGAGCTTTACGTTTTGGCCACTCCTTTTGTGCCCAGTGTTTCTCCTGAGCTCAGCTGTCCCACACACACAGAAAGCAAGGATACTTTGTGAAACTTCTCTGTTGTCCTAACAGGAAATTGACCATTTTAAGATCCACACAAATGATCCAGTTATGCTCTTCACACTTCAGAAAGTCGAGCACAATTTTTATGTCATTATAATCTTCTTGCAGATGAGTTGAATAGCCAATTGGAACTGCTGCATAAACATTACCGTTGTGTAGGAGAACACATTTCAGACTCTATTTAGAGCTGTCAAGAAATAGCCGCCATTCAGTTGGACTGTAAGTGGTAACACCTAGCTGGCTGAGAAGACTACTGATATCATGACAGTAAACAAAGTGTTTGTCTTTGGAAATAAAGTCCACAAAAATTTGTTCACGCTTCCTGAAATGGGATACTTTAGCTGACCAGTGAAGTCCATTCTTTTCTTGAAGCCTGGAGGCTACCTAATAACTCAGCTGCTTTCTTTGATAGGCCCAAATCTCTTAATAAGTTATTCAACTTGGGTTGGCTAAACTGCTGAGGGCTTAATGACTGCTTGGTATCAGAAGAAAACCCTTCAGATTCTACAACCATTTCCTCATACATCTTATCAAAATACACTTGATCACCATGTTCACTTTCTTCATCCTTAGAAGAATTAAAACCATGGAAGACTGGAACCAGGAGTGTCTCAGAGTGTGGGATAGGTCGTATTGCTGAAGGAATATTAGGATATGCAATCATATGCCGTTATTTTTGCCAATGCCTTTTGTATGAATCAGACAGAAATAATAGTCACTGCTGTGGTCCTTAGGTTCACTCCAAACCATGGGAATACCAAAAAGAATTCCTTTGTGTTTTCCTTTTGTCTAGTCACGAAGCATTTCCTCACAATTATGACACACAATATGAGAAACCCAATTCTTGTCTTGATTGCCAAGGGGAACTTGAAAATAGGCAATATATGCATGTGTCACAAATGATGAAATATTGCGCCTTTGACGTTGAAGTGTGTAACTGCCACATATATAACAGAAGGTGTCAGGACTATTCTTACATTTATGCTTACTTGAAGAAGCCATGATCCAATCTTAAAACAAAATAAGAGGGTGTTTTTATTAGATAATAATTTTTTACATTTAAAAACAACTACAATTATGTAAAAGTGATTTTTGTAAAACATTAATTGCCTTGTGGTTCTGTTCGATCCAAGAGTCATTGCCCTTTAACTCCAATTTGAAAACCAATGCATGCCATTAACTGTAACAAAAAGAAATTAAAATTGCATAAAAACTGGAGCATGCACCCAAAAACGAATTTCAGATTTGGATTTAGCGATGCAGAGATATATAGAATAAGTTCTAAAACCTCATGCAACAGAAAATGAAAAAAAATTGTTCACCAGTGCTATTGTGTACTTGTTTTCATTTTGTTAGTTATTTACATCATGTGTTTTGAGGCTCTGTTGTAAAATATACATACGTTTATAATTGTTGTATCTTTTTGATAGATTAACCCATTTGTTATTATAAAATGTCCTTTGTTGTCTCTAGTAATACTTTTGTCTTAAACTGCATTTCTGTGATAGCCCTTTCCAACTCTCTTTTGGTTACTGATTGTATAATTTACCTTTCAAGTTTTTTTTCTTATTTTTATTTTAAATCTATTTATGTCTTTGTATTCAAAGTATCTATGTCTCTTGTAAATAATAAATATATGATTGGACTATGTTATTTTATTAAGATTGAAATAACGGACATATTTGGAGTAAAAGAAGGATAGAAGGATAGTTGATTACAGTCAGACTAGAATAGTAGTCCCAACTCTGGTTGCGTGTTGCAATCAGCTGGAGGGCTTAAAAATGGGTCAGATACTTGTGTCCTAAACTGAGTCAAAGAAATTAAGAACTAAAAATATGGTTATTCAACTCATCTGCTCATGTATTTGGTGGCAAGGTGTTTTAAGTGTGTAACCAAGAATCAAAAACTGCATTAGAGGGTCTGATGTGGTGATATCAGAAATAGTGTTAAGAATACAGAGATGGTGGGACATGGCTGAGGGACTGAGCAAGGCACTGAGAGTGATGAGGGCAGGTCCCTGGTGGTTATGTGTTGGTTGAGCACACATTTTGGCCCAGAGTCATCCAGGATACACACAGGTGTCTGGTGAAAGAATGAGAGCTATATGCCAAAGTCTTTGATGAAATGAGAAGTGACCAGAGGTTGGAAATGACAAGAAGAGTAGAAGCTTTTTTTAAAAATTGTAGATTAAGAATGGTGTAAAAACAACAGTGAACCTGTCTGGTTTGTCCTGAGGTACATGGGTGCGAAGAAGAACTGGCTTCTGCTGGGGGGGGGTTGTGGAGAAAGAGGGTCCCTGAGCATCCTTACAGTCGAGGTCTCCTTAGGGTCAGGCAGTGTGAGAGTCATGCGGAAACCATCAAAAGGTTCTGTAAAATTGTATGGTTTCCTACAGTTGTGTAACTGATCATACTTTACTCTAGAAATCAGCTGTTAGACAGCTTAGAGCTAAATTTGGGGCCCACCTCTGTGAAGTGCCGACTTCCACAGATTTTGTGTGCTCAGGTCACTCCTAGCTACCATTATGTTCTGTTTGCCTTGAATCCATCATTGTTTCCAAAGCTTACTTATCTAAAACTATACATGCACATATTTCTAAGCTGCCTGAACTGTGTTGGGTTCTAAATAAATTCATATGAAAGATTTTTTGCAATACAGCGTGAGTCCTTATAGCCTTTCAGATAACTAGTTTCCCTGGTTTATTTAATGTATTATTCTGTCTATAAATTGGTTTCCTAAAACACATTTATTATATGAGATAAATCATTTTAATTTGATCTAATTCCTCTTATATAAGTCACATTTTAAAGCAAGGAGGAGACATAAAATTTTATATGACCTTCTAAAATTAACAGAATAATTTATGTTTAATATCAGAACAACTTGTTTTTCCATTTCTGGCCAATAAGTCTGCCATGTCTTATGTTTACTTTGTCATAATAGGGGACTATTATAAGAAGAACTGTTTTTATTTTATTTATTTATTTTAGCTAGAAAGAGACAGAGACAGAGACAGAAAGAGGGACAGACAGACAGACAGGAAGGGAGAGAGATGAGGAGCATTAATTCTTCATTGTGGCACCTTAGTTGTTCATTGACTGCTTTTTCATATGTGCCTTGACCAGGTGGCTATAGCTGAGCCAGTGAACCCTTGCTCAAGGCAGTGACCTTGGGCTTCAAGCCAGCAACCTTTGGGATCAAACCAGCGACCATGGGGTCATGTCTATGATTCTACGCTCAAGCCCGCGACCCTACCCTCAAACTGGTGAGCCTGTACTTACTGTGGTGACTTCAGGATTTCAAACCTGGGTCTTCTGCATCCCAGCCATTGCTCTATCCACTGTGCTATTGCCTGGTCAGGCTAAGAGGACTGTTTTGAAAAGTACTGCAAACAACTGAGATTATTACATTTTTAGCGCCTGGTTTTGGCAGGTTGCATATAAGCTGTCTGACAAACGAAAGAAAAATTTAGTAAATTTAGGGAGTTTGATTTTGACATTTATTGAAGACTGGACACAGATCCAGTGCCTGATACTTGTGGCTTGAGATGTTGCTTGTATCTGGCTCAGGAAATATAACATGGTAGTCAATGACCTGGGCTCTGAACATGATAATTACCAATTGTTCTAACTTTCTGCCTCGTCTGCCTCGTGGAGATGAGGTAGGAATTAAATAAGATAATGCATTTGAAACATTAAGCATAATGTCTGGCACATATTGTGAACTGTTTATAAATGTTAATTTGAATAAAAATTAAAGGCTTTTACTTAGATCTTGCCCATTATACTGTGTAATTTTAATTGTTACAGTGCATTTATATGGGCCTCTAAAAAAGATTAATTTCTTAAAAATACTCTCCCAGTTATGTCCCACAGTGCCAAATACAGTAGACTCTCTGACGTATTAATTTGGTCCTCTGGGTCCTTATCATAACAAATGCCACTGGCGTTTTAGAGCCAACAGGCTTAGAGAAATTCACCGGGAAACTACCTATAATGTGGAACCTACTGTTTGATCTCATTGATTCATCTGCTTTCAAATAGTTGTCATTTGCCTTTTTAGTTCACAAATTTACTATTTTCATGATGCCTAGAGAAACTGAGTATTTCCAATGTTAACAGTGTCTTTTCAAAGTCAACTTTTAAAAAGATTTTAGTTGTCGTACTTGGTGAAGCGGAATATTTCTAAGTAATTTCTTCAGGGGTACTTTCTCTTGCTGTTCTCAACACCTATGGGAATTGATGGTGGTGTCTTGTTGGTGGAGATATGGGTTTATGCTCTACTTCTTTATAGACTGTTCCACTGGGAAATTTCTAATTTTCAGGATTTGTGGGGCTTTTGTTTTGTTGTTCTTCATCAACAAATGTAACCACCAAATCCCCAAAGCAGAAATATGAGAATCTGGGCACGCCTTCCCAGAATGATGCCTAAAATCATGTACCTGGTGATGCACCAGGCTTGTGATGGTGCACACATCCATACCTTATACCCACATGCTCTGTGGCTTTTGATTTTGACTGACCTTAATACTTCTGACTCCAAACTGTCTGGGAAAATTCTGTTAGAAATAAGGCAACCATTGTGTGCAGGGCTCTACTCGGGGATCAGAACCAAAGTCAGGCTTGGCAGGGAAGGGTCCAGTTTGACCAATGAAGAAAACTTCCTAAAACCTTTTCTCTTCCTTCAAAGACAGGTGTGGAAACATAATGAATGTTCTTTCTAAGATAAAAACCTACACTGTTTAGAAAATAGCTCAAGTATTTGGGAATTTTTCTTCTCAATTTTTCTGGTACTTCCATGGCCTTTAATGACACTCCAGGTCACAGGATTTCACCCAAATTCTGAATCCTAACAAAGTATTTTGACTGTGGTCTTGATTCATGGCATCCAGTTTTGTTTTTGACTGTGGTCTTTCAGCAGTCTTTTTGTTTGTTTGTTTGTTTGTTTGTTTATATATATATATATATATATATATATATATTTTATTATTAACTTTAATGGGGTGACACCAATAAATCAGGGTACATATGTACAATGAAAACATCTCCAGGTTATCTTATCATTCAATTGTGTTGCATACCCATCACCAAAAGTCAAATTGTCCTCTGTCACCTTCAATCTGGTTTTCCCTGTGAACCTCCCCTCCTCCCTATCCCACTCTTCCCTCCCACCCCCATCCCATAACCACCACACTCTTGTCCATGTCTCATATTCTCACTTTTATGTCCCACCTATGTATGGAATCATGCTGTTCTCAGTTTTTCTTTTTTTCTGATTTACTTATTTCACTCTGTATAATGTTATCAAGGTACATCCATTTTGATATAAATGATCCGATGTCATTGTTTCTTATGGCTGAGTAGTTTTCCATAGTATATATGTACCATAGCTTTTTAATCCACTTGTCTTCTGACGGACACTTGGGCTGATTCCAGATCTTCGCTATTGTGAACAATGCTGCCACGAACATGGGGGCGCATTTCTTCTTTTTGAACAGTGCTATGGTATTCTTAGGGTATATTCCTAAAACTGGGATAGCTGGGTCAAAAGGCAGTTCGATTTTTAACTTTCTCAGGAATCTCCAAACTGTTTTCCACAGTGGCTGCACCAGTCTGCATTCCCACCAGCAGTGCAGAAGGGTTCCCTTTTCTCCACATCCTCGCCAGCACTTATTCTGTGTTGTTTGCTGATAAGTGCCATTCTGACTGGTGTGAGGTGATATCTCATTGTGGTTTTAATTTGCATTTCTCTAATGATTAGTGATGTGGAGCATTTTTTCATATGCCTATTGGCCATCTGTATGTCCTCTTTGGAGAAATTTCTATTCATTTCTTTTGCCCATTTTTTGATTGGGTTGTTGGTCTTCCTGGTGTTGAGTTTTATAAGTTCTTTATAAATTTTAGTTATTAACCCCTTATCATATGTGTTGTCGAATATGTTCTCCCATTGTGTGGTTTGTCTTTTTATTCTGTTCCTATTGTCTTTAGCTGTGCAAAAACTTTTTAGTTTGATATAGTCCCATTTGTTTATCTTGCCTTTTATTTCATTTGCCCGTGGAGATAAATCGGCAAATATATTGCTGCTACAGATGTCGGAGAGCTTGCTGCCTATGTTTTCTTCTAAGATGCTTATGGTTTCACGGCTTACATTTAAGTCTTTTATCCATTTTGAGTTTGTTTTTGTGAATGGTGTAAGTTGATGGTCTAGTTTCATTTTTTTGCAGGTAGATGTCCAATTTTGCCAACACCATTTGTTAAAGAGGCTGTCTTTACTCCATTGTATGTTCTTTCCTCCTTTGTCAAATATCAGTTGTCCATAAAGCTGTGGGTTTATTTCTGGGTCCTCTGTTCTGTTCCATTGATCTATGTGCCTGTTCTTATGCCAGTACCAGGCTGTCTTGAGCATAATGGCCTTATAGTAAACCTTAATATCTGGAAGAGTGATACCTCCTGCTTTATTTTTTCTTTTTAAGATTGCTGAGGCTATTCGTGTTCTTTTTGGTTCCATATAAATTTTTGGAATATGTGTTCTATATCTTTGAAGTATGTCATTGGTATTTTAATTGGTATTGCATTGAATTTATAAATTGCTTTGGGTAGGCCTGACCTGTGGTGGCGCAGTGGATAAAGCGTCGACCTGGGAACACTGAGGTCGCCAGTTCAAAACCCTGCACTGCTCTGGTCAAGGCACATATGGGAGTTGATGCTTCCAGCTCCTCCCCCCTTTCTCTCTCTCTCTCTCACTCTCTCTCTCACTCTGTGTCTCCTCCGTAAAGTGAATAAAATAAAAATAAAATAAATTAAATTGCTTTGGGTAATATAGACATTTTAATGATGTTTATTCTTCGTAGCCATGAGCACGGTATGTGCTTCCAATTGTTTGTATCTTCCTTGACTTCTTTTATCAATGTTCTACAATTTTCCGAGTACAAGTCCTTAACCTCCTTGGTTAAATTTACTCCTAGGTACTTTATTTTTTTGGCTGCAATAGTGAAGGGGATTGTTTCCTTAATTTCTTTTGCTGATATTTCATTGTTGGTGTATAGAAATGCCTCTGATTTCTGAGTATTAATTTTATATCCTGCCACCTTGCTGAATTCATTTATAAGGTCCAGTAATTTTTTGACTGAGACTTTAGGGTTTTCAATATACAATATCATATCATCTGCAAATAGTGACAGTTTTACTTCTTCTTTTCCAATTTGGATGCCTTTTATTTCTTCTTCTTGTCTGATTGCTGTAGCTAGGACTTCCAGAGCTATGTTGAATAAGAGTGGTGAAAGTGGGCAACCCTGCCTGGTTCCTGATCTTAAGGGGATTGCTTTTAATCTTTGTCCATTTAGTATGATGTTTGCTGTCGGTTTATCATAGATGGCCTTTATCATGTTAAGGAATGATCCCTGTATTCCCACTTTACTGAGAGTTTTGAGCATGAATGGGTGCTGGATTTTATCAAATGCCTTTTCTGCATCTATTGAAATTATCATGTGATTTTTGTCCTTCCTTTTGTTTATGTGATGAATCACATTGATTGATTTGCAAATATTGAACCAGCCTTGCCTCTCCAGAATAAATCCCACTTGATCATGGTGTATGATTTTTTTCATATATTGCTGGATCCGGTTGGCTAATATTTTGTTGAGAATTTTAGCATCTAAATTCATCAGGGATATAGGCCTATAATTTTCTTTCTTTGTGTTGTCTTTGCCTGGTTTTGGGATCAGAATTTTGCTCGCCTCATAAAAAGAGTTTGGAAGTCTTCCTTCCTCTTGAATGTTTTGAAATAGCTTGAGAAGGATAGGAGTTAGTTCTTTGAATTTTTGATAGAATTCACCTGTGAAGCCATCAGGCCCAGGACTTTTGTTTTTTGTGAGTTTTTTTATAACTGTTTCGATCTCATTTGTTGTAATTGGTCTGTTTAGGTGTTCTGATTCTTCCAGATTGATTTTTGGAAGGTTATATGATTCAAGAAATTTGTCCATTTCACCAAGATTGTATAATTTTTTGGCATATAGTTCTTCATAGTATTTTTTTACAATGGTTTGTATTTCTGTTGTGTCAGTTGTTATTTCTCCACTGTCTTTTCTAATTTTATTTATTTGAGTCCTCTCTCTTTTTTTCTTGGTGAGTCTATTTAAAGGTTCATCAATCTTGTTAGCTTTTCAAAGAACCAGCTTCTGGTTTCATTGATCCTCTGTATTGTTTCCTTAGCCTCTATGTCATTTATTTCTGCTCTGACCTTTATTATTTCCTTCCTTCTACTTGACTTGGGTTTTATTTGTTGTTGTTTTTCTAGTTCTTTTAGATGCAGTGTCAGGTTGCTTATTTGAGCTTTTTCTAGCTTCTTATGATATGCCTGTAGTGCAATAAACTTCCCTCTCAGAACTGCTTTTGCTGTGTCCCATAAATTTTGAGTTGATGTATGCTCATTATCATTTGTTTCTAGAAACTATTTTATTTCTTCTTTGATCTCATTGTTAATCCATTCATTATTTAATATCATGCTATTTAGTTTCCAAGTGTTTGAGTATTTTTCAGTTTTTCTTTTATGGTTAATTTCTAGTTTCATGGCATTGTGATCAGAGAAAATGCTTGATATGATTTCAATCTTCTTAAATTTATTGAAACCATTTTTGTGTCCGAACATGTGGTCTATTCTAGAAAACATACAATGAGAGCTTGAGAAGAATGTATATTCTACTGCTTTAGGGTGAAAAGTTCTGAAGATATCTATTAAATCAAGTTGATCTAGTGTCTCCTTTAAGTCTGCTGTTTCTTTATTAATTTTCTTTCTTGTGGATCTATCCAGTGTTGTTAGAGGGGTATTGGAATCCCCTACTATGATAGTATTGCTGTTAATCTCACCCTTTATATCCATCAAAGTCTGCTTTATGTATGTTGGGGCTCCTATATTTGGTGCATAGATATTTACAATAGTTATATCTTCCTGTTGAATTGTTCCCTTTATCATTACGTAGTGTCCTCCTTTATCTCTTACTACAGCCTTTGTTTTAAAGTCCATTTTGTCTGATATAAGTATTGCTACCCCTGCTTTTTTTTCACTTTCATTTGCATGAAATATTTTTTTCCATTCTTTTACCTTCAGTCTATGAGCATCTTTTGTTTTAAGGTGTGTCTCTTGTAGACAGCATATGTATGGGTCCTGTTTCTTTATCCATGCAGCTACCCTATGTCTTTTGATTGGATCATTTAATCCATTTCCATTTAAGGTTATTATTGATATGTAGTTGTTTATTGCCATTTTATTCTTTAAAGCTGTATTCTTCTTTTGCTCTATTCATTCCTCTCTTTAAACTGTTCACAAGAGGCCCCTTAGTATCTCTCGCAGAATTGGTTTGGTTTTTATGAATTCCTTCAGGCTTTCTTTTTCTGGGAGGCTCTTTATTTCTCCTTCAATTTTAAACGTTAGCCTTGCTGGATAAAGTAGTCTTGGTTGTAGGTTCTTGTTCTGCATTACTTTGATTATATCTTGCCGTTCCCTTCTGGCCTCAAGTGTTTCTGTTGAGAAGTCCGATGTCATCCTTATGAGGGCTCCTTTGTAGGTGATAGCCTTTTTTTCTCTAGCAGCTTTTAAAATTTTTTCTTTATCCATTAGCTTTGGTATTTTAACTATGATGTGTCTTGGTGTAGATCTTTTTGGGTTTCTCTTTAATGGAGTTCTGTGTGCTTCTTGAACGTGTGGAGTGTTTCCCAGCCTTAATTTAGGAAAGTTTTCTGCTATGATTTGATTGAACAAAGTTTCCATTTCCTGTCCTCTCTCCTCTTCTTCAGGCACCCCTATGATGCGAATGTTGTTTCTCTTCATGTTGTCACAAAGCTCCCTTAGAGTTTCCTTACATTTTTTAAGTCTCTTTTCCTTTTTCTTCTCTGCTTCTGTGCCTTTGTTTATTGTGTCCTCTAACTCGCTTACTCGATCCTCAGCGTCATCCATCCTGCTTTTAATTCCTTCCATTGTGGTCTTCAGTTCTGATACTGTATTTGTCATTTCTGTCTGATTCTTTTTTATTATTTCAATTTCATTTTTTATACTTGTTATCTCTTTGTTTAGGTGTTCATAATGACTATCCATTGTTGCTCTAATTTCTTTGAACATCCTAACTATCATTATTCTAAATTCTGCTTCTGATAATTTGATTATATCTGGTTCATTCAGGTCCTTCTCTGGGGATTTCTCTTGATTCATTTGGTTTGCATTCCTCTGCCTGCCCATTTTTTCTGTGTATAAGCAAGTTGTGGCCACTGGAGTCCAGTAGGTGTTGCCTTGTGTTCTCTAGGTGTGGTCTGTCTGCAGGCCCCCGACCCCCTCTGCCGGTGCCTAGGGTGGTTGGGTATGAGCATTGCCAGCGCCGGCCCACTGTGGCTTTTGCTGTGATTTCTGCCTCTCCTCTGTCGGAGGGGCTGTCACTGAAGCCACAAGACTTAGCACCAAGGGTAGAGGTGAGCACCTTTGCTCAGCTGCGGACCCAGCTTATTTCCGGACTTCCGCCCAGAACCAGCAGTCGGAACTTGCTCGCTACAGTTCCGCGGGTTAGGCGGGACTTTTGAACGTGCTCTCAGCTGTAAGCTTTTGCCCGTCCGGAGCTTTAGCCCCGCCCTCGATGCCAGGGCTCTTCTGGGCAGGGTGGGAAACCAAGGTTTATTGGGGCGGGCGTGTTTGCTGACTTCCGCTCAGCTGCGTACTTCCGCTCGTCCCGGACTCTACCCCACCCCCGCGTTCGCAGCCCGCTCGTGCACATATGAATGCAATTCAGGTTTCTCCGGCTGGGTGGGGATCGTAGCGTGGGCTCCGCTGCGAGCTTCCACTTGTCTCGGAGTCTACCCCGTTCCCGGGCTCGGAGCCTGCTCGCGCACTTATACTGGCCAATCGCGGTTTCTCCGGCCCGGAGGGGGTGGGGGGCTGGTAGCATCAGCTCAGCCGCGAGCCCCTGCCCGTCTCTGGTCCTAGCCCGGTCCCCGCGGTCAGGGCCGGCTTGCGCAGGGCCTGCCCGTTCCTGGCCTCCCGCTTTGTCCCCGTAAGTGGGATTAAAGGCGGGCCCGCAGCTTCCAGACCGCTTTCGCGCGTCCCCTCAGACCCTCTGGGCTAGACCGATCTCCCACCAGCTTGGCCTCTGCCCACGCCGACAGAACCGCCTTTCAGCGTCCTGTGCCCCAAACCCTAAGCAGCCCTCAGCAGAGTAGGAAGGGACTTAATACTCCACACTGTAGGCCTGGGAGCTCCCTCACTTGTTTCACAGCTCAAAACTGTCCAAACGCCTCTTCTAGGCTCTAGGACTGCAGGATGGGGCTTGGTTCCTGGGACCAAGGTCCCTCCCTCTCCGCCAAACTTTCCTCCCGCCCCGCGGGTCTCTCCGGGCTGCCATTTGCTCCGGGGAGCTGGGCAGCCCTCTTCGGCGTTTTCGCTATTCCTACCAGTCTCAGTGTGGCTTCTTCTGTGTTCCTTGGTTGAAGAGTCCACTTAGTTTAGTTCATAGTTGGTTTATCCAGATGATGGTTCTTTAAATTGAGTTATAATCCACTTTGCTTCTGGGAGTTGGAAGTTGGTACGTCCGCCTACTCCGTCGCCATCTTGCTTCTCCCCTCATCAGCCATTTTTTTCTCAGCAGTCTTTAAAAAGAATATTTCATACTGATTGTTTCAACAAAAGATTTCAGAGTTCACTGAATTTATATGTTGTCTTTTCAAATCTATTTTTTAAATTAAAAAGGGATACATACATATGGTAAAAAAAAAAAAAAAAGCAAACACCAATATAAAAGAATATAAGTGAAAAAGCAAAAACAAGTCTTTTTCCAACCCAGATTTTCAGTCTACAAGACTCCCTCCCCGGAGGTTGCCATTGTTACCAGTTCACATTGTATCTTTCTGGAATTTTTGACATATACACAAATATGGATATGTATATTAATTCTACAATACTGATCTATATCTTGGTTTTCCCACTTAATGTGTCTTTCTACCTTACCTCACACATACTTCATTCTTTTTCAAGGCGGTTAGACTTGTTCTTTACACATTAATTTTTAGAACAATAACACATTTATTTTCACCTCCTGTGCTGGTCAGTCACAGACTGCCATACCTGGGACAGGCCTGTTGTGGTCTCCTTATAGTGGCCCTGAGAACATCTCCTGGTAACAACCTTTCTTTCCTCCCTGGCATTCCTGACATCTGTAATTCCCTGATTCATCCCTTTGATTTGAGGTTTGCTCAGCTACTGAAATGCAAATATTCCTGGGAATCTCATGTTCTTTTTCATCCTGGTCTCAGTGCTGATGAACTTCCTAGATCCTTTGCTGGGAATAAGTAGATCTGGAATAAGAGCTGACCCAGTTGGGGGCCTGGGAACTGAGGATGAGAGGTGAGGAGAAAGGAATGAAGAGTTTAGGGTCCCTATTTAGCTCACTTTCCAATTTCTTTCCATAGTCACATCTATCTTCCCTGAATGTTCTCTTGAGGGGTGGGTGACATCATGAATGGAAGACCAGGTCTGTGGAGGCTTTCTCTTCTGTGCTCTGTTCATGCCACAGAGTTTATCCACTTAGGAGAGCGTTTGCAGAGGAGGATGGGATGGATATACATTCCAGTCTGAGCAAGACTGCTTCTCTATCTGGGAAAACACCAGGCAGAAATAAGCATCTCTGATAATTTGAGAAAAGCTGTGACTCTCTTTTCTAGAAAAACCAACAAATACAAAACAATTTATATACCACTGCAAAATTATTATTTTATGTTTGTTGATGCTTCTATTTATTGAGCAGTTACTTTGTGTTAGGTGCTTTGTCAAACAGTTCTGTATACTTATTTATTCTCATTTAAGCTTCATAATAATAGCACTTGAGGTAGGTGTTGTCACCCTCATTTGACAGATAAAAAGACTAGGGTTCAGAGAGTTAAACATGCATAAAGTAGCAAAGGATAGATTTGCATTTGAATTTGTCACTAGATCAAGAACTCCTGTTTAGGGTACCTCTTTGACACTGATGATGATGGAGGACCAGGCTTCGGAAGTGTCTAGTGCAGGGGAAAGTGACTGTGGGCATACAGGAAGAACGGAAAGATGCATCTGTGAGCTGCAGGGCTGGGAGAGGGTGCTTTGAATATGCCAAGACAAAACAGCAGGGCAGAACACAAAGAGTGAAGTGTCCCCATTATTACCAATAGCAGAAGGAAGGGGGAAGAGTTGGGTGCTGTTGTATTAGTAGTGGTGTGAAAATGGTGGTAATAGAAGCTAAAATTATTGAGTGCTACTCATTTTACAGCTGAGAATACTGAGGGACAGTGAGGTCAAGTAGCTTGCTCTACATCATACAATTAGTGGTAGGATCGGGATTTGAAATAGGCAACTGGGCACAAATCTTCCTTCTTATCACCCAGGCTTCGTGCCCCTGTATCATTTGTTTGCACACATCTTGGTAAAATCCCTGATGGTGATTTTCGAAGCCTACACAAATAACCCATTCTCTATGGAGTTTTTCACAATTCTCACTTCCTCCTTTTGCTGACCCTTGAGTCATTAATCATTCCCTTCTAGGTGCCCTCATAGCACTTGGCTTTTATATGTATTGTTGATGCCTTTAGGATGTTATATTTTAATTGCTAGATTCCAAGTGCCTTGTGGTTGAATAAGGTACATTTTATTTACACTTGGTGTTTAAAACAGCACTGGTGACAATGGTAGATGGTCCCCATGTTTCCTGCATGACTTGTAGGCTAGATTCCACTTTACTTCGACACTGTTGGGGACCGCCATGCTACTGCACAGGCTCTGGAGAGAAGTGAAACATGCAGGAAGTCACCAGGGGCTCATGGGACCCTACATGGTTGCTTAGATGTCTAGGTCCCAGTAGTAGTTGGGGGACCTAGTAGAACTTACAGTGATCAGACCCCTTGCTACTCCCCTGGAAGCAGGTATTATCTTTACTGTAGTGACTTCACTAGTCTTTCAAACAAGCATATTTCTGATCTTTTACTTCTGTTTTTTGTGTGTGGATGGTTGACTTTATTTTAGAGTCAAACTCTAGGAAAGTGGATTTGACTTCTTTGGCTGGTTACTATCCAGTATAAAGAGTCCCTCTTGGGCAGGGCCCTTATGCCAGGCTTCTTCCTGGACCATTTGCCCTTTATAAAGGGTGGTGCAAAAGTAGGTTTAGAGTTGTTCAAATGAAAAAAAATACAATAATAAATAAATAGCAATACATACAAGAAATTAAACTTATATTGTGTTTAATATACTCACACTGTAAACCTTTTTTGCCACACCCTGTATATGGCCCAGGTATCAACTCCTGGGTGTGGTGAATCTTGGAATTTCCCTGGAATTTTTGTGCATGGAGAGAAATATTTGATACAATTTCTACTTGTTGATGCTTCAGTTCATTAATCTTCAAACAATAAACATTCATATAAATATTCAGACACTAGTTACACAAAAAACAAATTTTCACAAATTCCTTCATATTTAAATATTGACTGCAAATTAAAGTGCTCACAAACTTAATGTTATCAAGCACTCTTGGTTGTTTTAAATGACTTACGGAGACGAAACATGCAACCAATATTTAAATAATTACAAAGCTGATTGGTACTTGATTTTAAAATGCTTATCAATGCGCTAATACTGTGGATTTAAATTTGTCACCTTTATTTTATTATTGTCATTACCCTTATGATTATTGCTTCTTTACTCACATAACCTAACCGGTACTGATAATAATTCAGTGCTTTTGTGTGAATGAGAGAACAGCAGTTCTTCTTTGAGTAAAAATAAAAAAGGAGTATATTATTTATTTCTCATCAATTACAATGAAGTCATTCTAAGATAATTATATGAATCAAATTATTTAACATACAATGATAAATCAAGTTTTATATTATAATAATTAGAAAATTTTGAGTTAACTTATTTGTTATAAAATAGTTACATGTCTTGCTTTCATGTAAACCATTTTTCGAGGAGTATTTTTAATGTTTACTAGTTTCAATATTTCGTTTTCTGTAGAAATGGTTACCACATTTTATAGTATTCATGACATTGTAGACATTAAGAATTTTTAAAAATAAATTTTAATGTTGAATAATTCCATTCTTCACTGAGGAGATATAGTGGCAAAATTAAATAGATTCTGATAGCTACAAAGTTTTATAAATGTATCCAGCTTACTACTGTTGGAAATAAGTTGCAACACTTCAGTGGGAGACATACTAGATTTTAGAAAACAATTTAAGGATTTAATTCCAACACCACATGTCGAAGTCTCATTAATATTCTACTCCTCACTACATTCATCAGTCAACTTCAATGGTAAAATTTTGTGTAGACCTTGTATTCACTTTTCTTCTCATTCTTTAAATTACAGAAGTTATTTATAACATTGAAAAGGTCATAGTATTCTTCCGTTTTTATAAACATTTCTTTTAGGCATGGTATTTTGTTTCTAATATCGAAGAAACTAATTTTTAAACCGTTTTATTCTGAAATATCAAACATGTAGAAAAGTTGAAAGAAAATAATGAACATCAAAAGCTTTTTACCCAGATTTATTGGTTGTTAACATCTTGCCACATTTGCTCCCCCCTACTTTTTTGTTGAAACATTTGAAAATACAGATGTCATGGTGTTCCCTCTACATACTTCCACATGTGTACACTAAGAACAGCAACGTTCTCTGACATGTCCTCAGTGCCATGTTCACACCTAAGAAATCTACTAATTCAATGTAATGTAATGTACAGTCCTTATTCAAATTTTCCTAGTTGTCTTTTAATGATCTTTTGTGGGTTTCTCCCCTAGGGTTCCATCAAGATCCATGCATCGCATTTGGTTATTATGTTTCTTCATTTTACTTTGATTGAGAACACTCTCCTCCCCTTTTGTTGTTGTTGTTTATGATACTGACATATTTAACAAGTTCAGGCCAGTTGTTTTGTAAATACGTCACAAACTGAATTTATATGATGGTGTTCTTATGATTGACTTAAGTAAAATATTTTGAGCAAGATTGCTTCCAGGTGAAGTGCAAACTTTCACTGAGTCGTGCTAGGAGGCTCATGATGTCAGTTCCTCTCTTATTGCTAGTTCTAAGTTTGACTAAGAAATCAATTTTGAAAATCAGTTTGGATCATAAAATTTTTCAATTGAAATAAGTCTTCTACTCCTTTCTAGAATTTTCTACATTGCCATCGATGTTAAGAGACTCTGAGGTTCGCCTGACCTGTGGTGGCGCAGTGGATAAAGCGTCGGCCTGGGAACACTGAGGTCGCCAGTTCAAAACCCTGCACTGGTCTGGTCAAGGCACATATGGGAGTTGAGCTTCCAGCTTCTCTCTCTTTCTCTCTCTCTCTCTCTCTCTCACTCTGTGTCTCCTCTCTAAAATGAATAAAATAAAAAAAAATTAATAATAAAAAAAGAGACTCTGAGGTTCATTGAGTATCTTTATAAATGGAAGTAAGGGTGAACATGATGGGATCCCTAGGGGAAGAGCATTTCAGGCAAGGGAAAGTAAGTGCAGGCAAGGCTTGAAGCAGAATATAGTTGGCAGGCCTGGGGAAGAGCAAGGAGGCCCAGGATGAAGAGGGGGTGGGGTGGGGACAGGCAGGAGAGAGAGCCAAGGATGAGATCCAAGGCAGGGAAAGCCTTCCCGGCCTTGTAAGAACTTTGACTTTAGGCTAAGTGTGTTGGGAAGCCATTAAGAACTTCTGAACAAGAGAATGATGTGATCTGACTTGCAGATTTTTCTTATCATTTAGAATTTTTTATGTTTATTAAAAGTGATGTTTTAGAAAGTAGGGATTTTGCTGTGCATTCCTCTTGTGCATACATGAAGAAGGAAAGCACAAGTGACAGAAATTCTTTAAGGCATTTCCAAGGAGAGGAACACGTTGGAAGAAGCTGCCACCTGTGACAACAATTTAAAGACGTTCTGACTTCAGGGATGTTAAACTGTGAAAAGACACGATAGGAAACACCCGATAGGAAACACCCGGGAACCAGCACTTTGCTTGAGAAACACAATCCCCAGCTCTGCAGAACCCCTTCCCCATCCCCTCCCAGCCCGTGTGCGCCTCCCATCACATTCCCCCATTCTCCTCCCCACCCTACAGGGGGCCACATTCACAGCTTCTGTGCTTTTCCTGTACGCCTTTCTCTCTGCTACAAATGTACCCTCAACACACATGCTTGGTCTTGTCTGTGGACTGTCCCGTGGTTTCTCCTGTCACTGCTTGCTCACTCAGCACTAGGGGAGATGCGGCCTTGCTCCCGCGTGTCTCCCTGGCTCCTTTCACGCGGCTCTCCGTGGCACTGTGGGCGCCTCCACCCTTCTCTACCCTCTTGTTAAGGACGTGTGGGTCCTGGCATTGGTGGCTGTGAACCACATCCCTAGAACATCGCCCACTGTCACCTGGAACACAAGTGAGCATTTCTTTAGAGCTCTGACCTCTGGAATTATATGTGTCACAGGAGAGACTTCCCGATTCTGTTTGCCAGCAACCAGAGCTCCCTCCTCCGGCCCCGGCCACCCCTAGGGGGAGGGGACAGGAACCTTGCCCCGCTGGCCTGTGGCCTGGACTGAGGGCCTGCGTGCAGGTCCCCGCGGGGAGAGGGAGAGCCAGGACGAGAGGGAAGCGGGGGCTGGGGCTGCGCAGGAAGGACAGCGTTTCCCGCGGACGCTCGGGCGACTGACAGTGACACCACGGAGTCCACTGTGAGGTCAATACTGGGCTGTGAGACGTGACATGCAGCAGAGGCCGCGTGTCATTCCGGGATGCTTTTACCCTGGTGCGGGCACTGAACCGCAGTGGGACAGCCGCGGGGGCCCTGAGAACACTGTCCGGAGACCCGCTGCAGCTTCCTTCTCCAGCTGGGCCAAAGTTACCGCCCCCCGGCCCGGGCCGCCTGTCGCAGCGGCGGCAGGGACCTCGGCCCTGGTCACCTGCTGCCCCACCGCTGCCGATGCTCACCCCAGGACTCGGACACAGGCAGCCCACACGCCGGCAGCGGTGGCCGCGCGGTCCCGGGGCCGAGGCCTGTTGTCGGTTGGGTCGGGCAGAGCTGCGCGGCGTCCGCCACCCCGAAGTGAGGGCCGGCCTCTCTCGAGGCGGCGGTTCTGTGAGGACAGGAGCCCGGTCGGCTGTCACTGTTCGCTTTCAGTCCCTTCTGTTGGGGGCAGCCAGAGGAGGGACCCCTGTCTTGTGGTGAGGGAGCCCCTATGCTGGTGCCGCCTTCTCCCCCTTCCTCCCCACGCAGGCCTGCACCGGGGCGGCCACCCCGTTTGCTCCTGTCTCTTTATCTCCGCAAGGATGAGACAAGGCCCCGCTTCTAGGCCGTCTGCTGTTTCCCCAGCAGGCCCGCTGCTGTTTGCTCCTCGGATCGCCATCCACACTGCCCTCTGTGGAGAGCCCCTGTCCCGCCCAGGCCGCGCTGCAGCACCACCACGTCCCCGGTGGACCCTGAGCACCTGCCTGCCGCTCCTGCCCTGCAGAGCTAGCCTCTCCTCTTGGGGAGTGAGTGATTCTGTCCTGGCTGCGCTGGCCTCCTGGCCTTGCAGACTTGCGGGTGGCTGTGCTCACAGGACCAGCGGCAGAGACTGCTGCTACCCACGCAGACAACCACCTCTGCCGCTGCTCTTGTGCTCTGTGCACAGGGAAAGAGAGAAATTGAGCCTGACCAGTGGTGGTGCAGTGGATTGAACATCGGCCTGGACACTGAGGGCCCAGGTTTGAAACCTCGAGGTCAACGGCCAGAGCCCAGAGCGTCAGCTTGTCAGCTTGAGCGCTGGGATCACTGGCTCAGCTGGAAGCCCCCAGTCAAGGCAAAGATGAGAAGCAATCAATAAACAGTTTGGATCATAAAATTTTTCAATTGAAATAAGTCTTCTACTCCTTTCTAGAATTTTCTACATTGCCATCGATGTTAAGAGACTCTGAAGTTCATTGAGTATCTTTATAAATGGAAGTAAGGGTGAACATGATGGGATCCCTAGGGGAAGAGCATTTCAGGCAAGGGAAAGTAAGTGCAGGAAGAGCAAGGAGGCCCAGGATGAAGAGGGGGTGGGGTGGGGACAGGCAGGAGAGAGAGCCAAGGATGAGATCCAAGGCAGGGAAAGCCTTCCAGGCCTTGTAAGAACTTTGACTTTAGGCTAAGTGTGTTGGGAAGCCATTAAGAACTTCTGAACAAGAGAATGATGTGATCTGACTTGCAGGTTTTTCTTATCATTTAGAATTTTTTATGTTTATTAAAAGTGATGTTTGGAAATCAAGTATAAAAGTAAACTACACAATTAGAAACCACAAAGCTCAAAACCTTGCTAGAATTTTGCATCTAGTTTTGAGTTATATAAATTTAGAAAGGTACAGAGACCTCAAAGAAAGTTCAGGCAAGAGTTTCAAGAATAATTAGAAGGATGAGAAATGATATTTCATCCACAAAAAGATGTGTTTTGTAGGGAGTGGTGAGCAGACCTTCCATATTTCTTTAGACTTAAGATGAGATGCCTTTAAACTACTTGAAAACTGATTTAGGTTGGATATGAACAGAATTCTTCATATACAGGGAGGGTTGTAAGGCATTGTAACATACTACCAAGGGAAGTTCTTGAATACTTTCCCTATTTGTTGGGGATTGTTAAATGGAGCCCAACTTGAAGACAGAGAAATGGCATAGCTAAAATCGTAATCTGAATCCTGAAGACCAAAGAGGTTGATAAAGTCAAGGTTGATAACTTTCCTTCCCAGGTTGTGCTAGGACCACTGAAGGCACCAGTGTAAGGGATCACTCACTGGTGTCGTGGCTTAGAGCTGCTAAACTGACTGGTCACACTGAATGAGACAAACACTATGGGGTATATGTGGTGGAATTCCGGTAGTGCCCAGGGCTTTGTATCTTCTCTCTGGTCTGGTTCTTCAGAGCTGGCCAACGACCCCACCCAATTAGGTGGAATACCACCCATTTCCCAGTTGGTTTGCAAAACTGAGGTGAAATCAAGATTCCAAAGCGAGAGTCACAGCATAGGGGCAGCAACTTATATTCACACTAGGACCCAGTGGGTAATGTGTGTGGGTGAAATAGAAAGATGGATTAAAAGCAGGCCATGGTAGGGACTGGAGAGCTCATGCTTCGGGGCATAGCAGCTGCTCCGAGTTTGACACCTCTGTTATAAACCAAGAACTGATCTATGACTCATAAGCGAGAAAACCAAGGGGAGCCCAAGTTTAGAGTGACAGTGCCGGCTATGGTATATGGGTTTTGCCCTGCCCCCCATCCCCACGGTCAACATTACAGGAGGTTCCATGGTGCGACCTTTATTAATTGGGTGAGATACTTACAACAGATGCTTCACTCTGAATTAACTGAATAGCTGAAGCTCTGTAGATGTGTTTTACCATTCACCCCTAAGATGTTACTCATCTATTCCTCTCCATGTAAAAGATACAAAACAATGTCTAATAATCAGAGAAACCCAAGCTTCTGGGTGTTAACATCAGGTTTCTTATAAGCTAGGTCATTTTCACTTTTAACACTTCACCAGGTGGTTTTTTAAAGGCCTGTGGATGCACTTGAGATGAGAATGTCCCCCTGGAGGACAATGCTCTTCCACCTCATAAAGAGCAGGCATTCTGAATAAAAACAGGTGGAAGTTGGGAACCCCTAGTCATTATAAGTAGAGCACCTTACAGAAAAAATGCTGTCCGTTCCTTACTTGTGGGACATATGAAGGTGGTGGCTGCTGGCTGCCCCACTCTGGGTATAAAGTGCTTTAGGGAAGAGGGCAAAGGGAGCTAACCCTGTCTTCTCAAGGCTTTTGCACACAACAGCGATGCATTTTTGTCATGGGCAGCCATTAAATAATAAGATCTATCAAGGATCACTTACTGAGGCCTACAATAGGCCTGTAGTACTCTGGGTGCTGACAGCCCAGCGTCTCAGAAGCTCCATTATTCCTGCTTTCAAGTCATTTGCTCTGGGAAGAGCTGAACAAATGAGATGACAATTTCTATTGTGCTTGGTTCTTTAACACAGTTGGAGTTTACCACAATAGGACACTTGAAGTGTTTTGATTTTGTTTGTTTTCTTTTCTATGTGCTTTATGAGATCAAAACAAGACAAAGAAGCTGGCAAGATGTCTGAGTGCTCTTTTCATGACTAGGAAAGTATTTTGTTTTATTTCTGTTTTCAGTAGAAATCATTGCACATTCCAAGCTACACAGATGCCCTCACAATGATATTGGTTCAGAAATAATTCTGTCATATCTACATGGTTTCCTTTGGCCTGAAAAAAGAAATATGATTAATTAAAGGCTAGACTGTTGCTAAAATGGATACAACAGGTTTTTTTCGTGAGAGGATGGAAGGCAGAGACAGATTCTTGCATGTGCCCCAACAGTCCTGCATGTGACTTGACTGGGATCCCCTGGTAAACCCACTAGGGGGCGATGCTCTGCCCATCTAGGGTCCTTGCTCCATTGCAACCAGAGCCATTTTTTAGCACCTGAGGCAGAGGCCATGGGGCCATCCTCAGTGCCCAGGGCCAACTTGCTCCAATTGAACCATGGCTGCAGGAGGGGAGAATAGGAGAGAGAGAGAGAGAGAAGCAAGAGGGGGAGGGATGGAAGCAGATGGGCAGATGGGCTCTTCTCCTGTGTGCCCCTACTGGGAATCGAACCCAGGACATCCACACTGCGGGCTGATGCTCTACCACTGAGCAAACCAGCCAGGCCCCCAAATTATTTTTTTATTCATTAAGTATGTGTCTAGACATTGACCTGTATATTCAAGGACATGAGGTCTTTGTTTTCAAAAGTTGAGAATAATAACAGTTGCTCTTTTCATTTTTTTTTCCTTTTGACAGAGAGAGAGAGAGAGAGACAAGAAGGGAGAGGGATGAGAAGCATCAATTCTCTGTTACAGCACCTTTATTCTTTGTTCACTGATTGCTTTCTCATATGTGCCTTGACTGGGGGGCTACAGCAGACCGAGTGACTCTTTGCTCAAAGTAGGGGGTCTTTGGGCTCAAACTAGTGACCATGTGGTCATGTCTATGATCCCATACTCAAGCCAGAGACCCCACACTCAAGCTGGTAAGCCTGCACTCAAGCTGGAGAGCCCGTGCTTAACCCAGCGACCTCAAGGTTTCAAACCTGGGTCCTCAACATCCCAGTCCAACACTCTGTCCACTGCGCCACTGCCTGGTCAGGCAACAGTTTCTCTTTTGTTGAGGGTTTATGCTGTGCCAGATCCTGCACACACAATTTTATTTAAACCTCCCAATAACCTTTTGAAATAATATTATTACTTACATTTTATGGATGAAATCTGAGGCTATGAGAATGTGCCCAAAGTTGCATACCTAACAAGTGACTGGACAGGAATATTGCCATCAAAACTTATAAACACTGTTCTTTTCTGTCTCCTTTGGGTTTCATAGAATAAATGAGATTTACACAGCAGTAAAAATGAAGGATTTCTGATTGCTTCAATCAGAGCAACCTCATGTCCCAGAGCTATATTTTTGTTACTATCCTTGAAGTTAGAATATCTGCCAGCAAACTTGACTTCTGAGAATAGCCTGAAGTCCTTGGCACCAAGCCTGGTAAATATGGTGGTCATTTCCTATCTCAAATGTGGTAAGGTTGAAACAGTATCATTGGCTTGAAAATGTTTCCAAACAAGGTGTTTACAAATGTTTTATTAATAGTAGAAGAAAGTCTTAACTCTCTGATAACACCAATTGTGAAGGAAACTTGAAGATGCATACATGATTCTGGCCAATATTGATTCTTCCATTTTACATAGTTTCTTAGCATTCCTGGCCCCAAAGAAATGAATGAATTTTGCATGTGCTATGTACAGCATTGTCACTCAATAAACAGTGTATTGATGGATTGGTTATATGGCAGCACACCATCATCTCCTGCAAGCCAGAGTCTCTGCTCTCCTCTCTCCATTTTAGCCTCTGGAGCAGGGTGATGAGCCCTGGCTTGAGATTCTAAACTTCCAGGTTGGCATGTGGTTCTCACAAAGCACCTTCTCCAGCACCTTTTTACTAGTTGTGGCTGGGTACCTGGGCTTCTTTTAGGCTTCTCGGGCTGCTCTCCGGAGGTGGCAAAGGACAGTGCCAACCACAGCCTTCTTTAGCTTTGCATCCCAACAGAGAAAAACAACTAATCCATTGGCAAACCAGATGTTGTCTTTTGTTCAAAAACCTTCCTCACTTGGGATTTGGAAACATTTATATCCTGCTCCTTTGCCAAGAGCTCTTAATCTGTGGTGGGCCTGGGGCAAGTTACTTAACCTTCCAAGACCTCTGTTTCTTCAACTGTAAAATGGTGGTGGTGGTAGAGGTGAGGCAATGATGATTATCTACCTCATCCGGTTGTTGTTGTTGAAAGAGCACAGTTTTGGCTGCTTGGCTTGGCTTGAATCTATCTTCTAATTTGGGCAAGTAGCTTCTCTGAGGCTCAGTTTTCTTAAGTATATATTTGAAACAATGCTTCATATGTTTTAGTTGTTGTAAGGATTAAAAGAAAGAATATATGCACAGAATTTAGATCCTAAAATATAGAAAATGCTCAGTATTAATTATTATACTCTTATTGTGTTGTCCAGGAAATCCATGAATGACTTTGGAAGGACGCAATCCATGAATCTTCTGAAATTACATGCAGGTATTTGTGTATGTATCATATTCACTTTTTCTGGGACAGGGTTCCATAGACTCATCTGATTCTCAGAGAGTCTCATGTAAAAGGTGACCAGACGTCCCGCTTTTGGTGGGACAGTCCCGATTTTTAACAATTTGACCCGCGTCCCCGGGCGTTTTAAAAAAGTCCTGATTTTTGGAAAGAATGCATGAAAAGTTAGGGAACGGCGAGAGAATGGGAAGGGAATATACGGTTTTCTGTGGGGGGACACTGCCTCAACCTGGAAGCGCTCGCACTGCCGCAACAAAGAACTTCGGGCGGGACACACCTGCTGAGGTGGCAGCTGTCACGTCCCCTAACTACCCATAGGCCCGCATCCTGGACGCCGGCATGCGGTTCTGGGCTTCCATGAGGTGCAAGCCACTTGGTCTCCAGCGGGCGGCGGAGCTGGACGCAGGGAATGCAGCTGCCAAGCATGCTGGCAGCAATGCCCTGCCTGCTCCAGCCCACTTGTGCAGCTCCTGCATCGGTTTCGGGACTGTGTAACCCGATCCCTCTGACTCACTCAAAATTTCCCATATAGTAATATTTCCGAAAATTATCTTTTTAATGAGGTATCATTATTAAAAATATATATTGATAAGGGAAAGGTTAAATCTTGGGCATCAGCAAAAATCACAATAGAGAACAAATGATTAGAAATATTTCTTCATTTTTAAACAAACCATGTTCCATACAATAATGCACTAAAAATTGTGGAATACGCGCTGTCTTTACCAGGAACTAATGCTGCGACTGAACGCATTTTTTTCTATGGTATATAAAGTGTGGACATCAGAAAAATCACAATTAAGTGTTGAGACTTTGAAAGCCATTTTGTGTGTGAAATATAATTTAACAAATTCTTGTGAAAAATTTCATGACCTTTTAAACAACGACAGCAATCTACTAAAAAAATTCACTCAAATGAGAAATATGCCAAAGAATAAAATAATATTATACATAATTTTTAAAATGTCTTATATTTGTAAATTGTACTTATGTTGAAATTTAAAAATTGTACTTATGTTGAATTTTTCTATGAAAAATTTTTTTGCTCCATATAGACCATATTTTTAATTAACAACCCCCCCACCCCTGTCAATGGTGTCCTGCTTTACCAATTTTAAAATCTGGTCACCTTAGTCTAATGGTCTTCCTTTCCCTCTCATCAAAGTCAAGAACTACTGCTCCAAATGCTCAGAGATAAGAAGAACTCATGAACTCTCTAGACACAATCTCCAGAATGAGGCTGAAAATTGGACCTGTCTATGCTTTATCCCCTGTGTTTGAAGTCAAAATCTTGATTCTATTTTCAGTCTATATCTAGCTTTCTAGCCACACCTTTTTTTCATTGCCATTAGTCCTCTGTGTACATGTATTGTGTGTGGTTGTTTTTATTTCCGACTAAACTGTGAGCTCCTTAAAGGGAGGGACTTAATTATTGTTGTGTCCCCAACAATGGGAGGCTAAGCACAGATCTTTAAATCAAGCAGGTGCTCTGAAAACACTTGTGAAATAACCAAAAGTTTGGATGCATCAGAACAGTATGCAGAGGAACCTCCAGGAACCATCTTTTTGAATGCAACCCAATTTGGGAGAAAAATTGAGGAAGGGCTCGAAATATTCAGACCCAGATCCCAATTTGAGGCTGAATTCATTTCTATTCCCCAATGGGACAAGTCTCCTCTCTCCAGTGTGATTGTTGGTACAGGTTGGGGCAGGTTAGTAAAATGTGAAAATAACAACTTGGCTTACAAATATATTGGCTAGCTTTGCTCAGACAATTTTGGTGTAAAAATAAAAAGACTAAACAGGTATTACCTGTTTTTCATTGAAAAATAAAATTAGTTGTGCTAAAGAAGAATCTTTTGCTTGGCTTGCCAGAATGGTGATCACTGGTAGCCTTGTTTTCCTGGACTGTTGTCATAATGCTCTACTCAACTTAGGAGACTGGTCTCTAGAGTTCAAGGAGTGAGAAGAGAGCTTCCTTACAGTCTATGCAACTACCCTGGAGGAAGTTATAAAGAATTGAGTCCTACCGAGTTTAGAAAAAATAAGAGGAAGACTCACCTTACTACTTCAATTTCTTGCTACCATCTTTCTTTTAAACTACGAATACCATGGAAAGTACTTACTTGCGTGGTATTTTCCCCCATAATTTAAATGTCATTCTAGAGAAGGTAGAGTAGTTCACAAAGCTCTTAATCTTTCTGCACTTTTTAAAATTATGAATTTATTATTTTGTTAAAATCTCACATAATCATACATACAAGTTTGAGGACTAAGAGAAACAGGTCATTTAAAACATGATTACCCAGGAAGCAAGATGGCGATGGAGTAGGCGGACGTACCAACTTCCAACTCCCAGAACCAAAGTGGATTATAATTCAAATTTAAGAACCATCATCTGGATAAACCAACTTTGAACTAAACTAAGTGGACTCTTCAACCAAGGAACACAGAAGAAGCCACATTGAGACTGGTAGGAATAGCAAAAACGCAAAGAGGGCTGCCCAGCTCCCCAGAGCAAACGGCAGCCCGGAGAGACCCGCGTGGCAGGAGGAGAGTTTGGCGAAGAGGGAGGGACCTGGGTCCCAGGAACCAAGCCCCATCCTGCAGTCCCAGAGCCTAGAAGAGGCGTTTGGACAGTTTTGAGCTGTGAAACAAGTGAGGGAGCTCCTAGGCCTACAGTGTGGAGTATTAGGTCCCTTCCTACTCTGCTGAGGGTTGCTGAAGGGTTTGGGGCGGCAGAACGCTGAAACAAAGTTCTGTCGGCGAGGGCAGAGGCCAAGCCGGTGTGAGCTTGGTCTAGCCCAGCAGGGTCAGAGGGGATGCGTGAAAGCGCTCCGGAAGCTGCGGGCCCGCCTGTAATGCCACCTACGGGGACAAAGCGGGAGGCCAGGAACGGGCAGAAATCTGCTCTGCAACCCTGTGCAAGCAGGCCCTGACCGCGGGGACCGGGCTAGGACCAGGGACGGACGGGGGCTCGCGGCTGAGCTCACGCTACCAGCCCCGCCAGGCATAAGAAACTGCGGTTTGCCATTATACGTGCGCGAGCGGTCTCCGAGCGTGGGAACGGGATAGACCCCGAGACCGGAGCTGAGCCCACACGAATATCCCCTCCCGGACAGAGAAACTGCGGATTGCCATCCTACGTGCACAAGCCGGCTCCTAACGTGGGGGTGGGGTAGAGTCCGGGCCAAGCGGATGTACGCAGCTGAGCGGAAGCCAGCAAACACGCCAGGCCCAATAAACCTGGGTTTGTGACCCTGCGCAGAAGGGCCCTGGCCTCGAGGGCGGGGCTAAAGCTCCTGACGGGCAAAGGCTCACAGCTGAGAGCACGTCAAAAGCCCTGCCCAACCAGTGAAACTGTGGCGAGAAGGCTCTGACTTCGGATTCTGGGCGGAAGTCCAGAAACAGGCTGGGTCCGCAGCTGAGTAAAGGTGCTCCCCTCTACACTTGGTTCTGAGGCTTGTGGCTTGAGTGACAGCCCCTCCACGGAGGAGAGGCAGAAATCACAGCAAAAGCCACAGTGGGCAGGCGCTGGCAACACCCATACCCAAGCACCCTAGGCAACAGCAGAGGGAGTGGGGGGCCTGCAGACAGACCACACCTAGAGAACACAAAAGCAACACCTACTGGACTCCAGTGGCCACAACTTGCTTATACACAACAAAATGGGCAGGCAGAGAAATGCAAACCAAATGAATCAAGAGAAATCTACCGAGGACCTGAATGAACCATATATAACCAAATTACCACAAGCAGAATTTAGAATAATGATAGTTAGGATGTTCAAAGAAATTAGAGCAACAATGGATAGTCATTATGAACACCTAAATAAAGAGATAACAAGTATAAAAAATGAAATTGAAATAATAAAAAAGAATCAGACAGAAATGACAAATACAGTATCAGAACTGAAGACCACAATGGAAGAAATTAAAAGCAGGATGAATCACGCTGAGGATTGAATCAGCAAGTTAGAGGACACAATAAACAAAGGCACAGAAGCAGAGAAGAAAAAGGAAAAAGACTCAAAAAATGTAAGGAAACTCTAAGGGAGCTCTGTGACAACATTAAGAGAAACAACATTCGCATCATAGGGGTGCCTGAAGAAGAGGAGAGAGGGCAGGAAATGGAAACTGTGTTCAATCAAATCATAACAGAAAACTTTTCTAAATTAAGGCTGGGAAACACTCCACACATTCAAGAAGTACACAGAACTCCATTAAAGAGAAACCCAAAAAGATTTACACCAAGACACATCATAGTTAAAATACCAAAGCTAATGAATAAAGAGAAAATCTTAAAAGCTGCTAGAGAAAAAAAGGCTATCACCTACAAAGGAGCCCCCATAAGGATGACATCGGACTTCTCAACAGAAACACTTTAGGCCAGAAGGGAATGGCAAGATATAATCAAAGTAATGCAGAACAAAAACCTACAATGAAGACTACTTTACCAGCAAGGCTAACGTTTAAAATTGAAAAAAAAAAAAAAAAAGAGCTTCCCAGTAAAAGAAAGCCTGAAGGAATTCATAAAAACCAAACCAATTCTGCTAGAGATACTAAGGGGCCTCTTGTGAACAGTTTAAAGGGAGGAAAGAATAGAGCAAAAGAAGAATACAGCTTTAAAGAATAAAATGGCAATAAACAACTACATATCAATAATAACCTTAAATGTAAATGGATTAAATGATCCAATCAAAAGACATAGGGTAGATGCATGGATAAAGAAACAGGACCCATACATATGCTGTCTACAAGAGACACACCTTAAAACAAAAGATGCACATAGACTGAAGGTAAAAGGATGGAAAAAAATATTTCATGCAAATGGAAATGAAAAAAAAGCAGGGGTAGCAGTACTTATATCTGACAAAATGGACTTTAAAACAAAGGCTGTAGTAAGAGATAAAGGAGGACACTACATAATGATAAAGGGAACAATTCAACAGGAATATATAACTATGATAAATATCTATGCACCAAATATAGGAGCCCTGACATACATAAAACAGACTTTGATGGATATAAAGGGCGAGATTAACAGCAATACTCTCATAGTAGGGGATTTCAATACTCCTCTAATAACACTGGATAGATCCTCAAGAAAAAAAATTAATAAAGAAACAGCAGACTTAAAGGAGACACTAGATCAACTTGATTTAATAGATATCTTCAGAACTTTTCACCCTAAAGCAGTAGAATATACATTCTTTTCAAGAGCTCAAGGTATGTTTTCTAGGATAGACCACATGTTAGGACACAAAAATGGCCTAAATAAATTTGAGAAGATTAAAATCATATCAAGCATGTTCTCTCATCACAATGCCATGAAACTACAAATTAACCACAAAAGAAAAACTGAAAAATACTCAAACACTTGGAAACTAAATAGCATGTTATTAAATAATGAATGGATTAACAATGAGATCAAAGAAGAAATAAAAAAGTTTCTAGAAACAAATGATAATGAGCATACATCAACTCAAAATTTATGGGACACAGCAAAAGCAGTTCTGAGAGGGAAGTTTATTGCACTACAGGCATATCATAAGAAGCTAGAAAAAGCTCAAACAAACAACCTGACTCTGCATCTAAAAGAACTAGAAAAACAACAACAAATAAAACCCAAGACAAGTAGAAGGAAGGAAATAATAAAGGTCAGAGCAGAAATAAATGACATAGAGGCGAAGGAAACAATACAGAGGATCATGAAATCAGAAGCTGGTTCTTTGAAAAGGTAAACAAGATTGATGAACCCTTAACTAGACTCACCAAGAAAAAAAGAGAGAGGACTCAAATAAATAAAATTAGAAAGGACAGTGGAGAAATAACAACGGACACAACAGAAATACAAAGCATTGTAAGAAAATACTATGAAGAACTCTATGCCAAAAAATTAGACAATCTTGGTGAAATGGACAAATTTCTTGAATCATATAACCTTCCAAAAATCCATCTGGAAGAATCAGAACACCTAAACAGACCAATTACAGCAAATGAGATCGAAACAGTTATCAAAAAACTCCCAAAAAAGAAAAGTTCTGGGCCTGATGGCTTCACAAGTGAATTCTACCAAAAATTCAAAGAAGAACTAACTCCTATCCTCCTCAAGCTATTTCAAAAAATTCAAGAGGAAGAAAGACTTCTAAACTCCTTTTATGAGGCGAGCATAATTCTGATCCGAAAACCAGGCAAAGACAACACAAAGAAAGAAAATTATAGGCCAATATCCCTGATGAATTTAGACCCTAAAATTCTCAACAAAATATTAGCCAACCGGATCCAACAATATATGAAAAAAATCATACACCACGATCAAGTGGGATTTATTCTGGAGAGGCAAGGCTGGTTCAATATTTGCAAATCAATCAATGTGATTCATCACATGAACAAAAGGAAGGACAAAAATCACATGGTAATTTCAATAGATGCAGAAAAGGCATTTGATAAAATCCAGCACCCATTCATGCTCAAAACTCTCAGTAAAGTGGGAATACAGAGATCATTCCTTAACATGATAAAGGCCATCTACGATAAACCGACAGCAAACATCCTACTAAATGGACAAAGATTAAAAGCAATCCTCTTAAGATCAGGAACCAGGCAGGGTTGCCCACATTCACCACTCTTATTCAACATAGTTCTGGAAGTCCTAGCTACAGGAATCAGACAAGAAGAAGAAATCAAAGTCATCCAAATTGGAAAAGAAGAAGTAAAACTGTCACTATTTGCAGATGATATGATATGGTATATTAAAAACCCTAAAGTCTCAGTCAAAAAACTACTGGCCCTTATAAATGAATTCAGCAAGGTGTCAGGATATAAAATTAATACTCAGAAATCAGAGGCATTTCTATATACCAACAATGAACTGTCATCAAAAGAAATTAAGGAAACAATCCTCTTCACTATTGCAGCCAAAAAAATAAAGTACCTAGGAGTAAATTTAACCAAGGAGGTTAAGGTCTTGTACTCGGAAAATTATAAAACATTGATAAAAGAAATCAAGGAAGATACAAACAAGTGGAAGCATATACCGTGCTCATGGCTTGGAAGAATAAACATCATTAAAATGTCTGTATTACCCAAAATAATTTATAAATTCAATGCAATACCAATTAAAATACCAATGACATACTTCAAAGATATAGAACACATATTCCAAAAATTTATATGGAACCAAAAAAGAACACGAATAGCCTCAGCAATCTTAAAAAGAAAAAATAAAGCAGGAGGTATCACTCTTCCAGATATCAAGGTTTACTATAAGGCCATTATACTCAAGACAGCCTGGTACTGGCATAAGAACAGGCACATAGATCAATGGAACAGAACAGAGGACCCAGAAATAAACCCACAGCTTTATGGACAACTGATATTTGACAAAGGAGGAAAGAACATACAATGGAGTAAAGACAGCCTCTTTAACAAATGGTGTTGGGAAAATTGGACATCTACCTGCAAAAAAATGAAACTAGACCATCAACTTACACCATTCACAAAAACAAACTCAAAATGGATAAAAGACTTAAATGTAAGCCGTGAAACCATAAGCATCTTAGAAGAAAACATAGGCAGCAAGCTCTCCGACATCTGTAGCAGCAGTATATTTGCCGATTTATCTCCACGGGCAAATGAAATAAAAGGCAAGATAAACAAATGGGACTATATCAAACTAAAAAGATTTTGCACAGCTAAAGACAATAGGAACAGAATAAAAAGACAAACCACACAATGGGAGAACATATTCGACAGCACATCTGATAAGGGGTTAATAACTAAAATTTATAAAGAACTTATAAAACTCAACACCAGGAAGACAAACAACCCAATCAAAAAATGGGCAAAAGAAATGAATAAAAATTTTTCCAAAGAGGTCATACAGATGGCCAATAGGTATATGAAAAAATGCTCAACATCACTAATCATTAGAGAAATGCAAATTAAAACCACAATGAGATATCACCTCACACCAGTCAGAATGGCACTTATCAGTAAAACAACACAGAATAAGTGCTGGCGAGGATGTGGAGAAAAGGGAACCCTTCTGCACTGCTGGTGGGAATGCAGACTGGTGCAGCCACTGTGGAAAACAGTTTGAAGATTCCTCAGAAAATTAAAAATCGAACTGCCTTTTGACCCAGCTATCCCACTTTTAGGAATATACCCTAAGAACACCATAGCACTGTTCGAAAAGAAGAAATGCACCCCCATGTTCGTGGCAGCATTGTTCACAATAGCGAAGATCTGGAACCAGCACAAGTGTCCGTTAGAAGACGAGTGGATTAAAAAGCTATGGTACATATATACTATGGAATACTACTCAGCCATAAGAAACGATGACATCGGATCATTTATAACAAAATGGATGTACCTTGATAACATTATACGGAGTGAAATAAGTAAATCAGAAAAAAAGAAAAACTGAGAACAGCATGATTTCATACATAGGTGGGACATAAAAGTGAGAATATGAGACATGGACAAGAGTGTGGTGGTTATGGGATGGGGGGAGGGAGGGAATAGTGGGATAGGGAGGATGGGAGGGACACAGGGAAAACCAGATAGAAGGTGACAGAGGACAATTTGACTTTTGGTGATGGGTATGCAACACAATTGAATGATAAGATAACCTGGAGATGTTTTCATTGTACATATGTGCCCTGATTTATTGGTGTCACCCCATTAGAATTAATAATAATAAAATATATATATATATATAAAAAAAAAGAAATGGTGACTTCGGATCATTTATAACAAAATGGATGGACCTTTATAACATTATACGGAGTGAAATAAGTAAATCAGAAAAAAAGAAAAACGAGAACAGCATGATTTCATACATAGGTGGGACATAAAAATGAGAATATGAAACATGGACAAGAGAGTGGTGGTTACGGGGTGGGGTGAGGGAGGGAAGAGTGGAATAGGGAGGAGGGCAGGGACACAGGGAAAACCAGACAGAGGACAATTTGACTTTTGGTGACGGATATGCAACACAATTGAATGATAAGATAACCTGGAGATGTTTTCATTGTACATATGTACCCTGATTTATTGGTGTCACCCCATTAGAATTAATAATAATAAAATATATATGTAAACAAACAAACAAACAAACAAACAAAAAAACCCCATGACTACCCATAATTGCCATTTCTTACCCATTCTTACTATTTCTTTTTTTTTTTTTTAATTTTTTTTTTATTTATTTATTCATTTTTAGAGAGGAAACACAGAGTGGGAGAGAGAGAGAAAGAGAGAAAGGGGGGAGGAGCTGGAAGCATCAACTCCCATATGTGCCTTGACCAGAGCAGTGCAGGGTTTTGAACTGGCGACCTCAGTGTTCCCAGGTCGACGCTTTATCCACTGCGCCACCACAGGTCAGGCTTCTTTTTTCTTTTAGAGACAGAGAAAGTCAGACAGAGGAATAGATAGGGACAGACAGACAGGAACGGAGAGAGGTGAGAAGCATCAATCATTAGTCTTTTGTTGCCATTGCGACACCTTAGTTGTTCATTGATTGCTTTCTCACATGTGCCTTGACCGCGGGCCTTCAGCAGACCAAGCAACCCCTTGCTGAAGCCAGCAACCTTGGGTCCAAGCTAACGAGCTTTTGCCAAGCCAGATGGGCCCACGCTCAAGCTGGCGAGCTCGGGGTCTCGAACCTGGGTCTTCCACATCCCAGTCTGATGCTCTATCCACTGCGCCACTGCCTGGTCAGGCGAGAAATGGGGGGAGCAGGAAGCATCAACTCCCGTATGTGCCTTGACCAGGCAAGCCTGGGGTTTTGAACAAGCGACGTCAGCATTCCAGGTCAACAGTTTATCTACTTCGCCACCACAGGTCAGGCCTCTTACTATTTCTTTTAGAACTATTTCTTCTATGTGTGTATAGTTAAAAATTGTAATGATCATTTACATATGAGTTTGTATCTTGCAATTTTCACTTAAACATTTACATAACTCTTTTCTTGATGACATATGCCTTTTATAACCATTATAATTAGTGGTTGTATAACATTTTATTGAGAATAGATACCATATTCTCCTATTGATGAATATTTAGATTGTTTCCCTAATACGCCATTACACCAAACACCACAGCATACATCTTGCACATAAAGGTTTTCTGCAGTTTGAATAATTTTCCTAGGTTTGGTTCCCAAAAATAAAGTCAGAGCTCTGGCTCAGTGAGCATTATAGCTTGGTTGTTCTTGATATGACTTCCCCACTGCTTTACAAAATGCTTGTACCGACTTATGTTGGCAGAAACAGTAGGTGAAGGTTCCAGGATTCTCAGATCAATTTTTATTTAAATGGTGAGTTTTTAATTTAAATGGAAACAGACCACTGAAATGGTCTCCTGATGTGCTCTTTTCCCAAGGGGACAGGTAAAAGAAAGCAGATTTGCTTAATGGGTCACCAGGAATGTAAAATCATGAGCTCACCTTCTTTCCTCCAAGAGGGATTCTTTTGGTTTATGGACCAGAGCAGAGTTGTGCACTAAACTAGAGACACTAAAAGGTAGAAGTTATAACTTGATGCACTTAGCCCCTTGAGACAGCATTTACTCACTGCTTCTGTGTGCTTGGTCCACTGAGTGAGGAAGGAAGACCTCTCCTTCCGGGTCAGCATTCAGATTATCCAGGGCCACTTTGTTGGGGAGGGGAAAGGACAATCAATATTTATTTACTACCAATCAAGTCCACAGATATGTTGTATAGGATTCCAGAACCTAGAAACTGTGTAGAGAGATTAGCATTTGGTCTACGGCCATACCACCCTGAACGCGCCCGATCTCGTCTGATCTCGGAAGCTAAGCAGGGTCGGGCCTGGTTAGTACTTGCATGGGAGATTAGCATTTGATATATATGTATTTGTTGAGTGCAAGAATGAATGCATGGTAGAATGGGAGTAACAGAGGCATTATTTCATATGAAGCATGTGGCAAACATTGTTGTTTGCTGACCAAAGGTCTATTTCCTTCTTCTTCTTTATCAACTAAAATTCCATTTTATTTTGCACTGTATCAGTGAAACACATTTCTTCAAACCCCTTGCATTCCGGGAGAATGAGGCTGAGAGCCAGTGACACTGTCTGGATACGAGCTGTGCAGATGTAATTGAAGACTTTCTGAGGAGCTTAATTTTCTCCTTTCCTGCTTTCTCCTCTTCCATTCTGTGAACCTGAAGTTGAATGAGCCATCTTACCACCCAAAGATGACAAACATGAGGATGAAAGGCACAGGCTGAAGATGGCAGAGACTAAATAAGTGGGAAATTGGGTACATTACATTTTTGAAAAAATTCAACTTCTTTTAGATAAGCCACTGTGGCTGGCTTTTCAGTTATGTGCAGCTGAATGCTGTCTTACTGACACAAGGAACACAAGGCCCCGAAGTTTCATCTTGACCAAGATCACAATGATATCGTGAGTCAGAAATTAGACCAGGACTCAGGTCTACTTAGTTAAACCAGCCATCTGATATAACACCCCTTCCACTATTACCAATGTTAGAGTGAAAGCACCCTCCAAAGTACAATCAGATTAAATGTGTTTTTAAGTATTTTTGGATAAAATTTGATAAATATTGGTTTCTGACTGATTGGTGAACAAAGGGTACCTGAACACACAGGGTTCTACTTTTGTAGTTTATGATCTAGTCTAAATGTGAGCTCATTAAAGGAATATGTACCTAGTAGGAGATAAAATACCAGGAGAGGTTTCTTTCAGATTTTTATTACTAATGTCAATTCTGTCTTTATATTTTATAGAAAATTGAAAATTAAATCTGATAAATTTGACTTACGTTTTGACATTTCAAAATTTTGACATGGCCTTTTATATCTTTATGTTTTTAATTTTGAGAGAAGTCAAGTGTAAAGCCAGTAGCCATGGCCACCATCATAGCCGCCTGGCCCAAGCAGGTTCGCATTGGATTTGGACAGACGGTAATGAAACAACAGAGCCAAGAACTGATGGGCCATTATCTTTAATCCTAGCTTGCACCTGGTGGGCAAGTAAAAACACACACTGGGCTGCAAAACCCACTCATTCAGTGTTCACAAAGCTACTGACTTATTCGAGTTTCCTAGCATCAAAGGTTTGTACCTCACCAGACTTATTCACCTCTGTTCCCCATCTCCTTCTCCAGCACAAACTCTGCACAAACTGGCTTCTCCCTCAGCACTCTGCCATCTTGGCTGCTTCTCCTCCATGTGGCCTTAATCTGCTCTCCTCTCTGCTCTCTGCCTAGAACATAATCCCTCTTCTCCCGGAACAACGTGATCTCTCTTCCTTTTAAAACCTTTTGGCGCAAAAGCCCTCCCCCAACACACATTAATACAATCACACCCATCCCAAGCAATCACCTGGGCAACGGCCTTCTACGTGGGCAGCACCATCTTTAACAAAGTGAGCACAATATATTTTGTCTGCCCAACATCAAGAAAAGGCTGGAGATACCGCTGACAATGTGTATTTTCCTGATGTTCTCTCACTGTGTTAAAGTAAGAACCCTTTGACAATATTTCTAAAGAAAATCCTGCTTTCAAATGGCATTTGAAAAACAGCTACACTGTTCACTTAGTTTTGTTCCTGGGGTAAATAGCCCTCTACTTTTAGAAGTGACTGACGTAGAAGAGAGCAGATAAAAGAAGAAAGTGATCAAGTTCATGTGGTATCTTGTTTGCTGAGATGACTCAGCCAGGAAGCATTTCCATAAACCAGCCAGAGTGTTTTCCTCTGTCAACCACAGAGAAACCGCTCTGGAGTTTTGCACTTGGTGCATTTGGCAGCAACAGGCACTTTCCCAAAGGTAGCAGAAAGCAGACCAAATGCTCCAGTCTGTTCTTTGAGAGTCACACTTCCTTTCAGAAAACAAGGTAAGGATGTAGTTCAGACAGTCCCATCAAAAGCCCACTCCTTTCTGTGTTCATCAGCCAATTTCAGTTACTTCTGCATAGTTGCTGTACTCACTTTCATTGTTGTTCTCCATGTGTTAATATACCAGATAACTTCCTCCAACTGATGGGTTGACTCTCTGACTCAGGTCTGCCCTTGTTTTCATGTTTTTCACTGGCCATGAGTCCGAAGGCATAGGGATGTCGGGGACCCTGAACAGCTCCTTACTGTGCTCTGTTTTTCCACCATGGCTCATAAGTCATACCAATCACAGGCCATGTCTGGGACGTCAGCTGCATTGCTGCTGCCATCTTGCTCTCAACGCACAGGCAGAATCGAAGTGGAGATGACAAAACAGACAAGTGGAGCGTCCTTGATGACACACACCACTGACCACACTGTACCTGGAGCTCAGCGTGTCTCTGCATCCTGCATTTCAAGCTTCACAACACAACAGCCTGGTTGATGAATAATTTTCATTGTATAAGTGTGCCTCCTATGGACATAGACATGAACGGGACATACTGTTATAGAAAATTATTCTTTGTGTATCTGACATCCAAATTTCCAATGTTGGGCTGTGATCGTGCACGCTGCAGCAGCATTTCTTCCTTCCTCCATTTCCCCACAGCCCACCCTCCTGTCAGCTACCCCCATGGAACACGAGGCTGTGACTGGCTGGCAGACACACCTTGTTCTTCTGGGAGCATCTGCTCCTTAACTTCACCGCCTCAGCCTAGGGACCAGAAGCTCCTGACTGGAGGCTAGACTTTCCTCTCTGTCCTTAAAGGACACCTCTCTTTGGTTATCTTGCCTGCCCTCTAAGACCTTCCTGTCCCACCCCAGGAGTCCCAAGCCTTTATCTCTATTCTCTCTGTCTGGCTTGGTTTCTTCACTGAAGCTTTGTTTTTTTCCAGAGGCTCCAGGGCTGCTGGAGGTCCTGCAACCTTGAGGGCCACCTTATGAGCAGACTTGTGGGCAGCTTCTGTCTTTGGCTACCACGTGACTGCCTCTCCCCAGAAACAGATTTTTCCTTTTCTGTTTCTCACATTTCATTCTCCTCTGGCCCACCTACTGGGTTCCTGCTTTTGGTTGGTGGGAAGTCTTGGGCCCTTAGTTCACTTGCTGCAAAGACAAAGATCTCAATTACAAATGTCATCATCTTCAAAGAGCATGACTGAAGTATTAAATTATTTGGTTACTGAACATGTCTGGCTCCCTTCCCTGGGGTCATAATGGTAAGAAGAGAGCAGCAAGAAAAACCAGTTTCTCAATAAGAGAAGCAGAGACATTCTCCAGGGTTCTAATTCCTATTTGACAACCATACAGCAAAGTTTTTACATATGTGACCTAACTTATTCCTTCTAACAGCTTTTTTTTTTTAAAACAAAGTGAAACATTCATGTGTCTCTTACCTCCAACCCAACACTATCTTCTTTATGGAACTATCATCCTTGGATATGTTTGTGATGGGCTGAATTGTACTTCTACCCCAAAATTCATATGTTGAAGCTCTAACCCTCAGCGTCTGAGAATGTGACTGTATTTGAAGATAGGGTCTTTAAAAAGATGATTAAGTTAAAATGAGAGCATGTGGGTGGGCTATAATCCAATAGGACTACTGTCCTCATGAGAAGATGAGATTAGGATACAGAAACACACAGAGGGATAACCATGTGAGGATACAGAGAGAAGACAGACATTGACAAGCCAAGGAGAGAGGCTTCAAAAGAAACCAACCTAGGCAGCACCTTAATCTTGAACTTGCAGCCTCCAGAAATATAAAACAAATTCTGTTGTTTAAGCTGCACAGTCTAAGGTAGTCTGTTCTGGCAGCCCTAACAAACTGACATACCCTTCATCACATATCCAGAGTACCATTTCTCTGGGCTGGTGTAAGGTTGTGAGAGAAAGGCATGAGAACCAGGGATAATCCCAGTCAGCATCCCAAGTAGGGTTACTCACTGCCTGCCCTGGACCCCTTGTCCTCTGTTCAAAGCCTTTTGTCCCTGTAGTTGCTGCCAAATCTTAATCATAGAAAAGATTAATGAGAAAGAGGGGATGGAGGACTAAGAAGACCCTTAAGGAATATTCTCTAAGCAACATCCCAGCAATGTGGGGTCTTACTTCCAAATTTTATAAAGGCTATGTTTTTTACTTTAAAAGTATCCATATTGAGAATGATGGAAACAAGGTAAAATAAGGGAAAGGGGGGAAAACTCAAATTTATGGTAGTAATGTCTCCTTCTATTTGCAAAATGCATTATAGGTTACTAAACACTTATTCCTGATGGACATTTTCAATCCTGTATGGTGGATGGAACAGGTACTAGTTTTCTTTTTTCCGTTTTACAGAAGAAGCACTCAAAAAGTAAACATCTTGCCCAAAGGCACTCAAAGAGTAAGATATGGCGACAGATGCAGATTCCCCACCTGGAGCTGTGCAATGTGGAAGGAATGTGCTCCCACTGTCCATTTCTTCTGTGGCTCCTCCCTTGATGACAATGTTGAGATTTCCCCACCCTCACCCAGGTTGGGGCTGGCATGTGGCTGACAGATGTGCCTGCTACTGGGAGCACACCCACTGCTCCCTGAGCCCCTTCTCCATGGAAGAGGGCTCTGCAATTGTACCAGGTTGACAGCCATTATACCCATTTTGGCAACACTCAAGGCCTCCCAGCCAGAAGCTAAATATTAGGTCAAAGCTGGCTGTGTTTTTACCGCCCTCAGGGTGGCTCCCTTTAAAATGAAAGCTCAGCATGTCGCCTCTTTCCTAATTCACAATGTGTTTTAAAGTAAGAAGAAAGGCATTTGCCCTAGCAATTAAGTTTTCAGAAGGATCACCTTTAAGCAAGGCTGTATAATGTTGCTGCTGGAAGGCAGGGCTATTTAAAGAATGTGAACTGCAATTCTAGTTTCCAAGCCCTTTATTCCATCTCCACAGTGTTAAGATAGTTGTCATTCCACAGTGCTAAGAAGGGCATTTCATAGCTTTCGGGTCAAGTGCAATAAACTGGTGAGCAAAAACTTGCCATTGAAGTGAATTTGTTTTCAATGCCTGTTGGTTATTAGTAGGGAAGGCTATTAGTCACCATCAATGCTTCTTCTTGCTCTCGGTTATTATCTCTCAGCTGTGGCAGAGAACATCGCTAGGTTGGGGTTTGGAAACTACTTCTGGGAACAACAGTTAGGTATTATTTGGTTGCAAAAGTTGCTTCTTGATTAATGCTAGTTCCAATTCTTCTGGGTCATGTGTCCTTTAAGGAAACACAGAAAATGCCACTGCCATGTTTTCTCCTCTGCCCACAGTGTCTTTGCAAATCAGGACCTTCCAATATTTGTGGGAAACTCTGGGAAGGCTCAGGCTCTTGACAAAAATATACCAAACAGGGCAAATCCCCAGTGCCTGGCGTCATCTCCCCATCTTTTACTTTGGAATTCGTGATCATTTAGGCTGGAGAGTTAGATGTAATAAGGGTCTGGCAAACAGGCCCTAAGGTGGTCCCCATCATTCTGAGTCCGGTGTTTATGCCTGTGTCATCCTCTCCCTTTGAGTGTGGGTGGGTCCTGTGACTTGCTACTAACTGATAGACCATGGAGAGGGTGATAACTGCACAACTATATTTTGTTAGATAGACTATGTCTTCCTGGAAGACTCACTCTCTCTCCTGCTGACTTTGAGGAAAGCAGCCACCATGCTGTGCCTGTCTGTGGAGGTGGCCATGGGACAGAAACTGGTGGCCTCAAGAAGCAGAGAGCAGGGAGGGGAAGATGGCGATGGAGTAGGCAGACGTACCAACTTCCAACTCCCAGAACCAAAGTGGATTATAATTCAATTTTAAGAACCATCATCTGGATAAACCAACTTTGAGCAAAACTAAGTGGACTCTTCAACCAAGGAACACTGCAGAAGCCACATTGAGACTGGTAGGAATAGCGAAAACGCGAAGAGGGCTGCCCAGCTCCCCGGAGCAAACGGCAGCCCGGAGAGATCCGCGTGGCGGGAGGAGAGTTTGGCGGAGAGGGAGGGACCTGGGTCCCAGGAACCAAGCCCCAGACTGCAGTCCCAGAGCCTAGAAGAGGCGATTGGACAGTATTAAGCTGTGAAGTAAATGAGGATACTATTTGGGAAAAAGAGAGAGTCTTCTCAGACCCAAAAATCTTTTTAAAGGGACAGCTCAGAAAGCCTCTCTCACAACCACGCACCCGGGGCTCCGGGGAACTGGGACAGAGGAGAGGAACAGAGCAGCAGGAACAAAGAGTGGACTGAAGGCACGAGGACACTCTGAGGGACAGCCACCCCGACCCATGGACTAAGTCACTTCCCTAATCGAAAACGAATATTTCCCCTGGAACTAGCAATACCAGCAAAGGGAGACAGGACACTAGCCAAACAAGCTCTCCCGCGGCAATTAGAGCAGACCTGCCTAGAGGGAGGGAGCTCCCAAGCCTACAGTGTGGAGACTTAGGGCACTTCTAGCCCCCTGAGGTTGCTGAAGCCTATGGCCGGGACAGGACGCCGAAACGCGGTCCTGTCGGTGTGGGCAGAACAGTGAGAGATCGGGCTAGCCTAGCAGGGGTGGAGGTGACGCGCTAAAGCTGTCCGGCAGCTGCGGGCCGCCTGTGACCCCACTTGTGGGGAAAAATACGGGCAGAGATCAGCCCTGCGACCCTGCGCTAGCCGGCCCTGACCGCGGGCACCGGGCTAAGACCAGGGACGGGCGAGGGGCCCGAGGCTCACGCTGCCAACCCCGCCCAGAAGGAGAAACCTCGGTGTGCCATCTGTGGGCGCAAGCGGGCTCCTAAGGCGGGGGCGAGGGAGACACTGAGACCAGGGGAAGTTCCCTGCGGAGATCAAGCTACTCTCCCCGCCCGGCCGGAGAAACTGCGGAGTACCACTCTACGTGCGCGAGCTTTCTCCGAGCGTGGGGGCGGGGTAGGAGCCGGAACGACCGGAAGCTAGCCGCTGTGCGCACGCCAGCAAACACGCCCGGCCCAATAATCCCCGGTTTTCGGTTTCAGTCCCTGCGCAGGAGGGCCCTGGCCTCGAGGGCGGGGCTAAATTCTGGACGGGCAAAGGCTCACAGCTGAGAGCACGTCAAAAGCCCCGCCCAATCCACAAAACGGTGGCGAGCAGGCTCGGACTGAGGGGGCTGGGCGTAAGCCTTCCGGAAAAAGTCCGGGTCCGCAGCTGAGCAAAGGTGCTCACCTCTGCCCTGCGTGCTAACGCTAGTGGCTTGAGTGACAGCCCCTCCCGCAAAGGAGAGGCAGAAACCACAGCAATAGCTGCAGTGAGCCGGCGCTGGCAACGCCCACACCAAACCGCCGGAGGCAGCGACAGAGGGGGTGGCAAGCCTGCAGACAGACCACACCTAGAGAACACAAAGGCAACACATACTGGACTCCAGTGGCCACAACTTGCTTACAATCAGATAAAATGGGCAGGCAGAGGAATGCAAACCAAATCAACCAAGAGAAATCCCCAGAGAAGGTCCTGAATGAACCAGATATAACCAAACTACCAGAAGCAGACTTTAGAATAATGATAGTTAGGATGTTCAAAGAAATTAGAGCAACAATGGATAGTCACTATGAACACCTAAATAAAGAGATAACAAGTATAAAAAATGAAATTGAAATAATAAAAAAAAACCAGACAGAAATGACAAATACAGTATCAGAACTGAAGACCACAATGGAAGGAATTAAAAGCAGGATAGATGAAGCTGAGGATCGAATCAGTGAGTTAGAGGACACAATAAACATAGTTACAGAAGCAAAGAAAAAGAAGGAAAAGAGATTCAAAAAATGTGAGGAAACTCTAAGGGAGCTCTGTGACAACCTGAAGAGAAACAACATTCGCATCATAGGGGTACCTGAAGAAGAGGAAAGAGGACAGGAAATGGAAACTTTGTTCAATCAAATCATAGCCGAAAACTTTCCTAAATTAAGGCTGGGAAACATTCTACATGTCCAAGAGGCACACAGAACCCCATTAAAGAGAAACCCAAAAAGATCTACACCAAGACACATCATAGTTAAAATACCAAAGCTAATAGATAAAGAAAAAATCTTAAAAGCTGCTAGAGAACAAAAGACTCTCACCTACAAAGGAGCCCCCATTAGGATGACATCGGACTTCTCAACAGAAACACTTGAGGCCAGAAGGGAATGGCAAGATATAATCAAAGTAATGCAGAACAAGAACCTACAACCAAGACTACTTTATCCAGCAAGGCTAACGTTTAAAATTGAGGGAGAAATAAAGAGCTTTCCAGACAAAGAAAACCTCAAGGAATTCATTAAAACCAAACCAATCCTGCAAGAGATTTTAAGGGGCCTAGTGTGAACAGTTCAAAGGCAGAAAAGAATATAGCAAAAAAAAAAAAAAAAAATACAGCTTTAAAGAATAAAATGTCAATAAACAACTACATATCAATAATAACCTTAAATGTAAATGGACTAAATGATCCAATCAAAAGACATAGGGTAGCAGCGTGGATAAAGAAACAGAACCCATACATATGCTGTCTACAAGAGACACACCTTAAAACAAAAGATGCTCATAGACTGAAGGTAAAAGGATGGAAAAAAATATTTCATGCAAATGGAAATGAAAAAAAAGCCGGGGTAGCAGTACTTATATCTGACAAAATGGACTTTAAAACAAAGACTGTAGTAAGAGATAAAGAAGGACACTACATAATGATAAAGGGAACAATTCAACAGGAAGATATAACTATTATAAATATTTACGCACCAAATATAGAAGTTCCGACATTCATAAAGCAGACTTTGATGGACATTAAGGGCGAGATTAACAGTAATACTATCATAGTAGGGGATTTCAATACCCCACTAACAACACTGGATAGATCCACAAGAAAGAAAATCAATAAAGAAACAGCAGACTTAAAGGATACACTAGATCAACTTGATTTAATAGATATATTCAGAACTTTTCACCCTAAAGCAGTAGAATATACATTCTTCTCAAGCGCTCATGGTACGTTTTCTAGGATAGACCACATGTTAGGACACAAAAAAGGCCTCAACACATTTAAGAAGATTGAAATTATATCAAGCATTTTCTCTGATCACAATGCCATGAAACTAGAAATCAACCACAAAAGAAAAACTGAAAAATACTCAAACACTTGGAAACTAAATAGCATGTTATTAAATAATGAATGGATTAACATTGAGATCAAAGAAGAAATAAAAAAGTTTCTAGAAACAAATGATAATGAGCATACGTCAACTCAAAATCTATGGGACACAGCAAAAGCAGTACTGAGAGGGAAGTTTATTGCACTACAGGCATATCATAAGAAGCTAGAAAAAGAACATGTAAGCAACTTAACACTGCAGCTAAAAGAACTTGAAAAACAACAACAAATAAAATGCAGGACAAGTAGAAGGAAGGAAATAATAAAGATCAGAGCAGAAATAAATGACATAGAGGCTAAGGAAACAATAAAGAGGATCAATGAAAGAAGAAGCTGGTTCTTCGAAAAGGTAAACAAGATTGATGAACCCTTAACTAGACTCATCAAGAAAAAAAGAGAGAGGTCTCAAATAGATAAAATTAGAAAGGACACTGGAGAAATTACAACTAATACAACAGAGATACAAAGCATTGTAAGAAAATACTATGAAGAACTCTATGCCAAAAAATTTGACATTCTGGATGAAATGGACAAATTTCTTGAATCATATAAACTTCCAAAAATCAATCTGGAAGAATCAGAGCACCTAAACAGACCAATTACAACAGAGGAGATTGAAACAGTTATCAAAAAACTCCCAAAAAAGAAAAGTCCTGGGCCTAATGGCTTCACAAGTGAATTCTACCAAAAATTCAAAGAAGAACTAACTCCTGTCCTCCTCAAGTTATTTCAAAAAATTCAAGAGGAAGGCAGACTTCCAAACTCCTTTTATGAGGCGAGCATAATTCTGATCCCCAAACCGGGCAAAGACAACACAAAGAAAGAAAATTATAGGCCTATATCCCTGATGAATTTAGACGCTAAAATTCTCAAGAAAATATTAGCCAACCGGATTCAGCAATATATGAAAAAAATCATACACCATGACCAAGTGGGATTTATTCTGGAGAGGCAAGGCTGGTTCAATATTCGCAAATCAATCAATGTGATTCATCACATAAACAAAAGGAAGGACAAAAATCACATGATAATTTCAATAGATGCAGAAAAGGCATTTGATAAAATCCAGCACCCATTCATGCTCAAAACTCTCAGTAAAGTGGGAATACAAGGAACATTCCTTAACATGATAAAGTCCATCTACGACAAACCCACAGCAAACATCATACTTAATGGACAAAAATTAAAAGCAATCCCCTTAAGATCAGGAACCAGGCAGGGTTGCCCACTTTCACCACTTTTATTCAACATAGTTCTGGAAGTCCAAGCTACAGCAATCAGACAAAAAGAAGAAATAAAAGGCATCCAAATTGGAAAAGAAGAAGTAAAACTGTCACTATTTGCAGATGATATGATATTGTACATAGAAAACCCTAAAGTCTCAGTTAAAAAACTACTGGACCTTATAAATGAATTCAGCAAGGTGGCAGGATATAAAATTAATACCCAGAAATCAGAGGCATTTCTATATACAAACAATGAACTGTCAGCAAAAGAAATTAAGGAAATAATCCCCTTCACTATTGCAGCCAAAAAAATAAAGTACCTAGGAGTAAATTTAACCAAGGAGGTTAAGGACTTGTACTCGGAAAATTATAAAACATTGATAAAAGAAATCAAGGAAGATACAAACAAGTGGAAGCATATACCGTGCTCATGGCTAGGAAGAATAAACATCATTAAAATGTCTATATTACCCAAAGCAATTTATAAATTCAATGCAATACCAATTAAAATACCAATGACATACTTCAAAGATATAGAAAACATACTCCAAAAATTTATATGGAACCAAAAAAGAACACGAATAGCCTCAGCAATCTTAAAAAGAAAAAATAAAGCAGGAGGCATCACTCTTCCGGATATCAAGGTTTACTACAAGGCCATTATACTCAAGACTGCCTGGTACTAGCATAAGAACAGGCACAGTGATCAATGGAACAGAACAGAAAACCCAGAAATAAACCCACAGCTTTATGGACAACTGATATTTGACAAAGGAGGAAAGAACATACAATGGAGTAAAGACAGCCTCTTTAACAAATGGTGCTGGGAAAATTGGACATCTACCTGCAAAAAAATGAAACTAGACCATCAACTTACACCATGCACAAAAACAAATTCAAAATGGATAAATGACTTAAACATAAGCCGTGAAACTATAAGCATCGTAGAAGAAAACATAGGCAGCAAGCTCTCCGACATCTGTAGCAGCAATTTATTTGCCGATTTATCTCCACGAGCAAATGAAATAAAAGGCAAGATAAACAAATGGGACTACATCAAACTAAAAAGCTTTTGCACAGCTAAAGACAATAAGAACAGAATAAAAAGACAAACTACACAATGGGAGAACATATTCGACAGCACGTCTGATAAGGGGTTAATAACCAAAATTTATAGGGAACTTATAAAACTCAACACCAGGAAGACAAACAATCCAATCAAAAAATGGGCAAAAGAAATGAATAGAAATTTTACCAAAGAAGACATACAGGTGGCCAAAAGACATATGAAAAAATGCTCAACATCACTAATTATTAGAGAAATGCAAATTAAAACCACAATGAGATATCACCTCACACCAATCAGAATGGCGCTCATCAGCAAAACAACACAGAACAAGTGCTGGCGAGGATGTGGAGAAAAGGGAACCCTTCTGCACTGCTGGTGGGAATGCAGACTGGTGCAGTCACTGTGGAAAACAGTTTGGAGATTCCTCAAAAAATTAAAAGTCGAGCTGCCTTTTGACCCAGCTATCCCACTTTTAGGAATATACCCTAAGAACACCATAACACTGTTCGAAAAGAAGAAATGCGCCCCCATGTTTGTGGCAGCATTGTTCACAATAGCGAAGAGCTGGAAACAGCCCAAGTGTCCGTCAGAAGACGAGTGGATTAAAAAGCTTTGGTATATATATACTATGGAACAATATTCAGCCATAAGAAATGATGACATCGGATCATTTATAACAAGATGGATGTACCTTGATAACATTATACGGAGTGAAATAAGTAAATCAGAAAAAAAGAAAAACTGAGAACAGCATGATTTCATGCATAGGTGGGACATTAAAGTGAGACTACGAGACACGTACAAGAGTCTGGTGGTTGCGGGATGGGGGGAGGGAGGGGAGGGTGGGATAGGGAGAAGGGGAGGGACACAGGGAAGGCCAGATGGAAGGTGACGGAGGACAGTTTGACTTTGGGTAATGGGTATGCAGCACAATTGAATGATGGGATAATCTGGAGATGTTTTCATTGTACATATGTACCCTGATTTATTGGTTTCACCCCATTAAAGTTAATAAAAAATAAAAAAAATAAAAATAAATAATAAAAAAAAGAAGCAGAGAGCAGCCTCCAGCTGGAAGCAAGACATCTGAAGCTCTCAGTCCTACAACCACAAGGAAATACATTTTCCCGACAACCTGAGTGATCTTAAAAGCAGATTCTTCCCTGGTCAGGTTTCCAGATGAGAACATGGCCTGACTGTTCCTTTGCGGCCTGTGAGACTCTGAGCAGGGCACTCAGTTATCCCCAGCCCAGACCCCTGATGCCCAGACACCAGGAGGGGTCAAAGGTGTGTTTTTAACACTGTTAACTTTGTAGTACTTTGTTATATAGCAACATATAACTTATACAAGGGATCTGTGGAATGAATGAATAAAGTGACATTACAGGGTGGTGTGGCTGCTAAAGACGACAAGCTATATACGCCCCTTTGGAAGCACCACTTGCATTTAAGGAAAAGGCAACTACTTAGACTTCTTAGCCATCTGGGAAAGGTACTGATCTGTAACCTCCAGAACGGGTGCTCCTGAGAATGAGCAACCCCGACAAAAGGTGTGGTAAGTGTTGTGGCCACGTGGGGTGTGCCCATCTGGTATACAGGAGGCCCTGCAGCTGGATCGGAGCTGGCCAGAGGGTGGGTGGTAGGAGAGTAGGTTTGGGAGGTCAGAGAGGGTCCTGGGGAAGTCAAACAAACATGTGAAACCACCACAAGGAATCTGGCTTTTATTGAGTGGCTTGGGAAGCTGTTCAGGGTTTGAGGAGTGGTGGGGGATGGACACGACCTGATACATTCTAAAACTCTCTGCACCCTCAGTCTTCACATGTGACTTGTTTAGGAGAAGTTGGGTGGCAGAGATTTAGATTCACTTCTGTCTCCCTCACACTATGTAGCACAATGTTCAACGTATTTATTGCCTGGTAAGTGTTTGTTGGATTGAATTGAATGTGTAAACCATCCATTATTGCTGTCAGACTTTTTAACATTCTAAAGAGTTTAAGTCCTAAACGTTATCAGGTTGTTCAACTGATCTATTGGAGCCATTGACATACTTGATGAAATTAAAGGTAAAGCTATATTCAAGAGTAAGATATTTGGTGGGTTTTTTTGTTAAATTTTCCAAAGTTAAGAGAGAAAAAAAAAAGAATAGGCTGATGTTACCTCAGGTGGGTGAGGGGAACCCCTTTGTCTGATGATATTAAAGAGGATGAGATGAAATAAGACCTTCTCAGTTTCTCTCTCTGAGTGTGTGTGTGTGTGTGTGTGTGTGTGTGTGTGTGTGTTTCCTGTCCTACGGGGCTTTGTGTGACTTTGCCCACATTGCCTGCTACTTAAGCCATCATTAGTCTATTTATCAAGTGTAACCTTTGCCTTTCACTCTATTGTGATTTTGAAGCTTTATTTGACACCCCGAAGAAAAGTCTGAATCCCAGAGGAATTCCCAGGACCAATAATTCTACTGATATGCATGAGAAGTTGGTTAGTTAAAATACATGTGATGATTAATTTTACTTGTCAACTTGACTAGACTGCTGCGCCTAGATATCAGACACCAGTCTAGAGGTTGTTTGAAGACATTTATTTGATGTAATTAAATTAGTAGACTTTGAGTAAAACAAATTACTCCCCGTAATGTAGATGGGGCTCATCCAATCAGCTGAAGCCCTTAAGAAAAAAGAAAGAGGTGCTCCAAGAAGAAAGGAATTCTGCCTCCAGGCTGCCCTAGAGCTTCAAGACTGCAATATCAGCTCTTAACAAAGTTTTCAAGCCTGCTCTGAAGATTTGGGACTTGCCAGCTTCCACAATCATGTGAGCCAATTTTTAAGAACAAATTTCTCTTTTTAGTTCTATATCTATCTATATCATCTATCTATATAGAGATATATAGATATGTATGTATATGGTAGGGCAAAGGTAGATTTACAGTTGTTTGTATGGAAATAATGCAATAGTTAATAAATAGTAATGCAAGAATAAACGTTGTGTTTCGTGTACTTGCAACTGTAAACCTACTTTTGCTCCACCCTGTACACACACACACACACACACACACACACACACACACACACACCCTATTGGTTCTATTTCCATGTGAGTCCAGAAGTCTGACTACTTCTCTTCACCTCTCTGAAGGCTGGCTCAGGTGCCCTCACCTTTTCCCTGTTGGTCTGGCATGAGGCATGTGGTATGTCTCCCACATGAGGAGGCCCTGTCTGAATGAGGGTAGGCTGAGATGTACCACCCCAAACAGTCCTGTTGTTTTCAGGTTAATGAGCAAGACACTAAAAGCCAAGGTAACATTTTAGCTGGCACAAGGACCCTAAGCCTTAAGCAACACCAGCCATCCTACCTTCCCCTCCTTGTCTGGGGTCCCAGGGGCTCCACACTCTTGGAACATCAGGATCCTGCTCTTCTCTCTAGTGTGAACTTCCACCAGAAACCCCCTTTTCTGCTCCCTTCCCTTCATTAAAAATATCTGGATTCAGAGAGGTCTTATCAAAGCCTGGGACAAACAGGTGTGAGCACTTTGCAGCCTCAGCATCTGTCCCCATGGAGAACATGTAGATGAAAAGGGTTTCCAATTATTGGATTTATGTGAAAGGCATTTTGTGAGCATGTTTAGGTGCCCTGGCCACCTTTATGACCCAGTATCAAAAAGGGATGAAAAGTCTTGGAAGCATGCTAGTTGTATTTAAGGGCAACTACATGTAGGCGCCCCTCCCTTGGTCTCCCCTTTCCTTGAGCTCCGATTTACTGGGTGACAATGGAAGAGTATGGTCAAGAGTCCTGGGAGCTGTGATGTCAGGTCTCTAGGATGAGAACAGAGTGATTTCTAGTGTGTGCTTAAGGCTGAGCTCAGTGCATTGTACCCAGAAAGGGCTCAGTTTATTAGGCAGGATATTGAGACTAGGATGAAAGCCTATACCTTAAGGAGGCTGTCCTCACTCCAGCAGGGACAGTTCCGTCAAGACCAACTGAGCTTTCTGTTTAGTGACCATCACTTGTTGGGTCTTAGTGACAGCAAGAATAATGCCAGTCAGAGTAGAAATCCTACCCATGTTCTTTTTAGAAAACATGAATCCTAAATGATGAGGCGCAGCAGATTCTGTCTAGGATAGGATCCTGGAGCTAGTCCATACACTCTCACCCAGAAGTTCTTTCTACCTGTTGGGAAGTAGACTGGCTGGCATGAAACATTCAGTTTGATTTCTGAAGGTTGGAAGAGTTCTTTCACTTCTTCAGGCTATATTGTCTCATCAGAATCCTCATTGTGACATCACTGGCAGAGAGTCAGGTGACAACCTTTTGAACCCTTCCTCTCCTCCCAGATACCTTAGGGCCATGTTGTTTGAGTTCCATATTGTCCTTTTGTCCAAGGGTCAGTGCACCTGAGTCTAGAAAACAGCATGGCGGGGGCTGCTCCCAAAACAGTCACCCATGTGACTCACATGGAATCCAAGCTGCCAGAGGGGCCATTGCTGGTAGAAAGAACCATGTTCTTCTTCTGAAAGGGCAGGAGCCATTTTTCTCTTCATTGATCTACATGGATTAACCTATTTTATAAGCCAAATGATGATGCATCTTCCTAGGCAGACATTGCTTTACAAAGCTGACTCAGCCCTTCAGTGACTTTGCGGAGACACCTCATTGAGGACAGAGGGGGAGCAGCTGTCTGAGTAGCCATCTGAAGGTCCGCAGTCTGAGAGTCATCTGAATTCTATTGGGACAGTGGTCGGCGAGCCACATAATCCTCTTTGGCCCCTTGAGTGTGACTCTTCCACAAAATACCACATGCTGGCAAAGGCCAGCTTAGCAGTACCCTAATTAAGTTAATAACAATGTACCTACCTATATAGTTTAAGTTAAAAAAAAATTGGCTCTCAAAAAAATTTTCAATCGTTGTACAGTTGATATTTGGCTCTGTTGACTAATGAGTTTGCCGACCACTCTACTAGGGCATCTATTGTATGAGGTGGAGAGAGACAGAGATGGGAGTGGAAAGGCAAAGAGAAGGAGTGGGGAAGACGGGCTTAATGCGAAAATGAGGAAGGGGTCAATGAGTAAGTGAGAGTACAAGGAGGACTTGTTTATTCTCACAGCTGTAATCCAAGTAGGAGTTCCTCTACTTCTGTTCCTTTCACCCTCCAAACCAATCAGGGAAAATCCCTGCAGCAAGTGCACAGATGTTCTAAGAAAGTGGTTTGTGGAGAGAAATAGAATTTCTTGCCTTCCTTAGTGCATTTTATTCTTAAATCCCAGCCTTTTCAAGTGAGCTGCTCAGCACGTCCCTGGGACCTACCAACAGCTGCTTCTTTGCATCAAGAACTAGGTCATCTCCATCTTCATTAAGCTAAAGGCCAAACATGCTCTTCCCTGTCACTGCAAACTGCAGCGGGATGAACAGGTTACATGAGTGGGAAGTCAAAGTTCCAGGCCCTGAGCCCCCATAGCCTCAGTGACCCAACCTCTTCACCTAGCCATTGCTGGGAATGTGCCCCATGGTCTTCCAGCATGAATAACATCTGTGACTCCTTCAACACCTGAGACATCCTGCAGGTGCCCATTGCTGCAGAGATCTCAGCTAGTGCCAGGCACCCTCCAGAAATCTCTGGCTTCTTCCAATGAATGCCTCTAGCACCTGGATGCTCCAATACAAGATGCTCTCCTTCCTCTTCCTTTCTCTTCCTCCCCTCGCCCTCATCCTCCCCCTCCACTTTCTTCTCCTCCCCCTTCTTCATCTTCTGGAGCCCAAAGAAATTTTCCCTTCAGAGGATTATTATTGTAGAGTCCTTAATTTGCAAACCATTTGTCTCCAATAGGAAGGAATTCTATAAGCAGGCTTTGGGGGAGTATAAAATGAGGTTTCACTATTCATGTATTAAGAATAAAATGTCCTCTGTTCCTTCTTCCTTCATTTCATGTTTGCTAAACTGGCCTGCTTGTTATACAAAGAGAGTGGGCAGTGCAGGTGAGCGATTACCTCCATGGTAACTGAGGAAAGGGGAAGAGTGGGAGCCGCTCTCCTTCACACAAGAACCTAAGTGTGCACCGTTCCTTTGAACTGGAAGGGAACCCTTGAAATAAATACTATGGTTGTAGTCCAATAGAGGTGAACTATAGCCTGAGCAGGCGGTGGCACAGTGTATAGAGCGTTGGACTGGGATGCGGAAGACCCGGGTTCGAGACCCCGAGGTCGTCAGCTTGAGCGAGGGTCCCTCTGGCTTGAGCAAAAGCTTGCCAGCTTGGACCCAAGGTCGCTGGCTCCAGCAAGGGGTTGCTCATTCTGCTGAAGGCCCGCGGTCAAGGCACATGTGAGAAAGCAATCAATGAACAACTATGGTGTCGCAAGGGCAACGAGAAACTAATAATTGATGCTTCTCACCTCTCTTCGTTCCTGTCTGTCTGTCCCTATCTATCCCTCTCTCTGATTCTCTCTCTGTCCTTGGAAAAAAATAAAGTTTTATTAAAAAATAAAAAAGAGGTGAACTGTATACCTTCTTCCCTGGTTTATCCCTTAACAGACAGGTTTATCCATGCAGAGACTGGGGGCTTGAGGGTGGAAAGTGTGAACACCAAAACCGTTGCATAGAAAAGGAACGTGATTCACTGATAACACTGTGAGCATGTATGTGCACCCAGCATAATCTGCGTGTCTCCAGGACTTCCTAGCTACCCCTACCCCCCACCACAACCTGTTTGCTGCTTCTCCATGAAGTAGGTTGGGTTCTCTGGTTATCATCTACAAACAGACTGGGGGAAACCTAACACATTTCAAGCAAATTCCAGGCATTTCTCAGCATGCTCTCAATCCCATAATTCCAAGGGCTGTGAGCCAAGTGGGGGCAGCCGAGTTTTGAGGCAGCTAGCTACTTGAAAGGAGGAGTCTGGACTCAAGTCTCTGATAACCCCTGAACTCAGTTTGGGAGAGATGACTTATTTAAAATAAAGGGCTGCTTTATTTAATATGCCCTTATTTTTATGTCATCATATTTCCTTATATCTGCCTTCATGGTGTCTTGATGTATTTATAGACATGAGACAAAACCCACACCTTTCTCCTAGACCTTCTTGCTGATCACTATGGAGCCCATTCTATGTCTGACACCTTGTAGGTCTCAGGTCTCAGAGTCCCCCAACCAAGCCAGCAGTGGATGCATGGGAGCATCACAAATTACCCACAAGTTCTACCTGAGAGGTAGCATCTCAGGGGAAGTGGCAGCAAATGACAGACAGAGCCACATTGTCTTGTGGAGGGGCCAAGTAGAGAGCAATTTCAGGTATGCACTAAGGAGAGGAACCACAGAAACCAGACAAGACAGAGACATTCCAAAGAAGAAGCTTGGAAATGGAGCCTGAGGAAGTCTCTAGTCTCAAGAACATGCCTGGCAATTGAGTACTAGGAATGTATTGATCAAACAAGATCATCCCTGCTGCACCTCTGAGGGGTTACACTCAGGGGAACATAAGGCCTAGGATGGGAGTGTAGTATGCCTGTTACAAACTGCATGTTTGTGCCCCCCTCAAATTCATGTGTTATAGACGTAACCCCCAGTGAGATGGTATTTGGAGATGAAGTATTTGGGATGCAATTAATGTTAAGTAAAGGACATGATGAGAGTGGGTGGGACCCTAAGCTGACAGAGCTGGTGCCCTTACAGGAAGAGCAGGAGACAAGAGCCTTCTCCTTTTGTCTGCATGGTGAGCACATAGTGAGAAGTTTACTGCTGCAATGCAGGAATTTTCCTCACCAGGAGCTGAATTGGCTGCTACCTTGGTCTTGGGTTTCCCAACTTTCCAACCTGTGAGAAATAAATGTCTGTACTTTGGCCAATCCGTGGTGTTTGCTTGGGCAGCCTTAGCTGACTCAGACAATACACAAGGGCCATGAAACCGGCACACCATTTACTGTGTCGCCAGGAGATTTCAAATGCTTTGCATAATCAACTCACTGTGTTCTCACCGTTTTATCCTACCAAATCCCTGAGGTAAGTACTGTTTCCTCCCACCACAGAGATGAAAGCGGGCATAAAAAGTAAGGAGGTATGTCCAATTCACGTGTTGCCTGCAGCCCCTGACCTTTCCCCCAAGCCGCCTGGCCCAGAGCCTGGGTGATTAACGCTGGATCTCATGCCTCATGGGATTTTAATGGTAGAGCGTTAGTCAAGGGCTGGACACTTTCAGGTCCCTGTGACTAGTGGTCTGAGGTCACAGGCAGATTAAGGTCAGTTGAGGCCCTGAGCACAGAAGGAAATATTGGGCCTTTTACATTAGAAAAAAGTGTAAAGTTGGGGTTTTGTGGGGCCCTTCACAAGTGTTGGAGAGCTACTGGTCTGGCGGGCAGAGAAGGTACAGAAAGGCTGGGCCTCTTGTTGATACATTCTTTTCTCTGCATGCCCTTTTTGCTGTGTCCCCTTTTCCTGAGCCCAGGAGAGCTCACCTGTCATTTCTATGGATGGACAGAGTGAAGCCTGTGACTCGGCTGAGCTGCAGAACCAGGGATCCTGGGGGCCTGTTCCCCAACCCCATGGCTACTCTAACGGTCCTCTTGCCAAGCGCAGCATGCAGAAGTCTACCGTTCTTGCCTGTTTCTCAGGAAGATAAGAGTTCACTGTTGCCCATGGGTGCCCAAGGTGAAGGTGAATGCCGACCATTATCAGAAGCTGCATGTGGTGACCCACTACTCGGTGTGAATGAAAATGACAGCTTCTTTCACAAAGTCCATGATGGTCTCAGTTCCTCTACACTAAAAGTAGGAATTTTAAAGAAGAAGCACTTGACGGTATGAGGGCGCTGCTGTGCCACGCGGGTTCCCGAGGAAACTTACTAGGGCATTTATTGAAACAAACAAGCATGTGCAGGCACCACCTATTCGGGGCGGAGGCGCAGGAAAGAAAAGCTTCAGAATTTCTCCATTATCTCAGCTCTGTCAGAGGGACAGGCACTGAGGAAAGCTCAACTTAGGGAAAAGTATCTTTCAATATTAGTTGTCTTCTTTGCTCTTTTTTCTAATATTTGACTGTTATTGTAAATTTAAAGTTTTTTTTTCCATCAAGAATATTATGGTGCCCATCTCTAACTCACAGCTTTTAAATAAATTTTCTATTGTATCAAGCACTGAAACTGCCATTTCCCAAATCCAGCATGATGATATGTTGCAGTATATGTATATGTTTATTTTATTCACTTAGTAAGCCACAAAGTACAGTGGCCACAATGATAACAGTATCTGTATTGGGTTAAGTGAATACTGACATGTCAGACACCTTGTCAAGCAGTATGGATGCATCATCTCAGATAAGCCTCCAGACAACCCTGAGAGTCAAGTACTTTCCTTATTTCTGTTTCACAGATAAGAAAAGAGGGACGGAGGGACAGGGTAACTTGTCCAAAACCAGAAAGAAAGACCATCTTTAGTACCTTAGCTGCCCTGGCTGGGAAGTGGCATAAGCCCTGCTTCCTTCTGTGTGGCTTTCAGGATCACGGTCACTGAATACCAATCGGAGACTGGTATACCAAAGGTCCACTGGGTCTTTTAAATGTATAGTAGATCTGTGTCTTTTCTCACCCTCTATTTTCCTCCATCTCTTTCTCAATTTTCAGATTGCAATAGAAACACTTATTTATATTTACTAGTCAACCACTCCCTGTTATAGGTTGCATTGTGTACCTCCCTCCAAATTCAAATGTTAAAGTTCTAACTAACACCCAGTACCTCAAACTATGACTGCTTCAGAGATAGAGCCTATAAACAGGTAATTAAGTTTAAATGAGGTCTTTAGGGTGAGGCTCTAATCCAACATAACTGGTGTCCTTATAAGAAGGGGACATTTGGACACACAGAGAAACACCAGGAATGTGTGTACAGAGGGAAAGACCCTGTGGGGACACAGGGAGATGGTGGGTATCTGCAAACCAAGGACAGTGGCCTCAGGAGAAACTAACCCCTCTGATCACTTGACCTTGGATTTCCCATCTCCAGAACTATAAAAAAATAAATTAAATGTTGTTTAAAACCCCCTAGTCTGTGATATTTTGTTATGGCCGTTAGAGCTGATGGATACACTCCCAAAGTGTCAACGTGATTTGGTCCCGGTCATCATGGAGCTCCTCAGCTACAGGGAGAGACAGACAAGTTAGCAAGTATCGGCAGTGCAGTTGAGAAATGCTCTGAGAGAAATGTCCTAGGAAAACGATGGAAAGCCACCGGGGTGGGGGGTGCAGAAGGGAGGAGGTGAAGAGCAGTTTGAAGGATGACCTTGGAGGAGAATCAGGAAGAAAACGGGTTTACCATGTTGACAAGAGAGAAGGCATTCCCAGGAGAGAGAGCAACTAGAACAAAGGAAGCTGGAATTTCAGGAACCATCAAGTATGGTAGGTTCTTGACAATCTCAGTTTTAACATTCACACTTTTGGCAGTCCTTGAGTGCCCAGGCGGTTCCTTGGCATGTACTAATCTGCAATTTTGCACAGAACCAAAGGTGACTATGAGGGAGGGTGCAGGAGCATGTCCCCCTCCCTGTTAAGCAAGCTTCGACACTGCAATGACTCATTCAACACAAACGTGATTTCAGTCTCATAAAGACTCTCAGTAGCTATGTTGCAGATTACGTAATTGAGGAAATCACATGTTAGATTTATAGCCATGACTCTGAGCATTTATGACAGTCTCTAGGTGAGTCTCTTGTGAGCGTAAAGGGTCCTGGTAGATCTGAGATTAATATTACCCTGTGTTCAAAAAGCATGTGCTCATTTCCTGTCATTGTTTTTTGGTTAGTTCAGCTGTTCAACTAGCACATTTTTATTATTATTATTATTATTATTATTATTATTGAGCATTTCTTCTCTGTGTGAGGCATTGAGCTAGGTATACAGTGTTGACAAGCACATGGTCTCTGTCTTCCTAGAGCTCACAAACTAGTGAGGCAGGGATGGTAACAAGAAAGCTGATATATATGATTCTAATGGTGATAAATGCTACTAAGGCTGCAGGAGAGAATGACAGGGGTGGGGAGCGACAATAGGAGTGAGCAAAGGGCTCGCTGAGGAGGTGCAGGGTAAGCAAGTTCGTCTTCCTGACAGGCAGAGAAGAGCATGAGTGTCTGGGCTGGGAGCAGGTGTGCCAGAGGAAAGGAGAGCAGAGTGTAAGGGAGAGGTGAGTGGGGCCAGATCAAGGACTATGGGCCATGGAGGAGTTTGGAGTTTACCTCCCATGAAATTGGGAACCCCAGAGGGCTTAGGTAAGGAGTACCATGATCCTGGTTCCACTTTAAAATCATCCTTTTGTTTCTCACATGGAGAGTAGACTGGTGGGTACATGTGGATGCCAGACCAGCACACTGGCTTCCAGATTTGGCTATAGATTGGAACCCCTTGGAAACTGTAAAATAATACTGCTGTTCAAGTTGCCCCCCCCCCCCGCCTCATCTCATGCATTCTGATTTAATTGATCTGGAGTGCAGTCTGGAATTTTTTAAAAACCTGTCAGATGATTTTAATGAGCAGGAAAATTTGAGAACTTCTGAATCTAAAAGGTTCAAGGTATGATTCATTGTAGATCTGATGGCTGTGGCTATAAGAAGAGATGTCATGAATAGTAATGAGATGCATTTTAAAGGCAGCTTAGTTGGTCTTCTGGTTGTTAGTGGCAGAGGAACAGGAGAATATAGAGATTACTCAGAAGTGAGGTCTGAGGCGCAGATAACCCTTTGGGAGGCATCAGTGTCTGGGCTGGTATCTATAACCACAGGGAAATAGAAGCAGTCACATGGGAGTGGACATGATGGAGGAGGAGGGCTCAATATCAGTGAAGAGAAGAGGGCAGAGGCTCCATGCAGGAGTCAAGGTGCACATGAGCGGTGTGGAGATGTCTGCTTCATTCTCCCTCAAGAGTGTGGCTGCAAAATGAGTACTGGTTGAGTTTGAAGGCCTGGCAGTGGAGGCGTTGCCTGCAGAGGTGACAGGGAAAGAGAGGCCAGGAATGGAGGGAATCACAAAAAGAGAGTGTGGTATCATCAGTGATGGAGGAAAACCACCAAAAGAGACAGAGTGAGATGCAGAAAGGAAAGGTCCACTGGGTCTTTGAAGGTTGTTGGTGGCTTTGATGAGAGAACTCTTAGGTATAAACAGGGGCAGAAGTCAGTGCAGAGTGTGATTAAGGGTGAATCAAAGCTGAAAAAAATGGAGCTAATGTGTGTGGAAAAAATTTTCAAAGACAGGCTAAGAGGAACCAGAAAATGAAGATGAAGTAGGGGTGAGGGTGGCGTGAAGTTGAGGGCAGGTATTAGATGCTGAGAAGTACCAAAGCAGTTTGTGTGCTGATAGGAATACTCCAACAGCTCAGAGCAAGAGCAAGAGAATGAAGGCAGGGGGGACAATGTGAATGGTGAGAGGAAAGTCCTTATGAAGATGAGGTCCCAAGACATGGGCAGGGACTGGCCACTGGTCATCAATAGGAAGAGGAATGTTCCCTCCATTTAGCAGAAGGAATGAAGGAGGTAGCTATGGGAAATGAGAGCAATGTTGGCAGATAGATTTTATTTTCTCACTTGAGGGTAAGGCAGATAACCACAAAAGGTGAAGGCCAGATAGGGGGTGGGAGTGAGGAGGAGAGGTGGGAGGTTTGTGAGGACTTTAGAGAAGGTAAGAATAGACACTGGTGAGAGGTGAGAGCAAGCTTCTTATAGAGTGTTTGGGTCCAGGGCAGCATTGCATGTACATCAGAGGATAAAGCTCATACATGTAAAGTGACTATCAGAGTACACTTTTGTTTCCACCAACAAGGTCTAGAGGCACAGGTACAGGCACAGAGAAAAGAGATAGTGGGCTTTATCCCCAGTTGAAATTCACAGGTCTTTGGTGATTTTAAAGAGGGGAGAAAAGAGGCTAGATTTTGGGTGTTGAGGTGAAATGAGAGGTGTTGGGGCCCTGGCGGTGTCTGCTCCATCTTCCTTCAAGGCACCCTGGCTGACAGCACCCTCTGTTTTCTCCCTGCACCCTTGACAAGACCCTGCTTACCCCAACTGCCCCTAGCCAGACTGCGAGTACTTGTGCAATGGGGGTTGGGGATACTGGATTGACCTTGGACTGTTAAATGTTTATACTAGTTTTTATTGATGTATTAAAAATTATTACAAATGTAGTAACTTTAAATGACACATCTATTACCTGTTTTAATTCATCAGGCATGCTTAAGGTCTATCTCACAGAGCTGCAATCAAGTTTACTGCTTGGGCTGGGGTCTAACTCTAAGGATGGGAGTTTGTTGGCAGATTCAGTTTCTTGCGGCTGCACAACTCATGGCAGCTTATTTCTTCAAGGCTAGTGAAAAGATTGAGCCTCCTTTTGATTCATTCTTTTTTCTCTGTGTTTCCTCCTTGGTTTTTGTATGCTTCTCTTGAGCCCAAGAATGCTCTCTAGTCATTTCTAGAACTACACAAGGGTGGAAGCTGTCATTCAATTGAGTTGCAGAATCAGGGCTTCCAGAAGGAGGTGAAAGTATTTCTGAAGCTTTGATTTCCTTACCTCTGGACCCACTTTTAAAAGGTTCACCTCATTAGGTCAGACCCACCTGGGATAATCTCCTTTTATATTAATTTAAAGTAAACTGATTAGAGATTTTATCATATGTATAAAATCTCATCTCTGCCACATAATATAATATCATCAGTGCTGTTCACAAGCCCTGCTCACACTACAAAGGAGGGGCTTCCATAGGCCTAGTGCCTCAGAGGAGCAAGAATATGGGGGCCTTTGTGAAATTCTGCTTATCACAGCAGAATGAAAGTTTTAAAAAATGTTCATATCAGGTGAATTTCTTTTTTTAATGTTTGTCTTTCTTTTCTGATCACAAAAGCAATATTCAAAGGTGGGAAAAATTAGGTTTGCAGTTGTAATCCAAATAAATAATACAACAATTAGTAAATGATAATAGAAGAATTAAGTGTGGTTCATGAATTTATAACTGTAAACCTGCTTTTGCCACCTCTTGTATATTCATATGGTAGAATTTGGAATCTATTCGGATGTACAAAGAGGGAAATTAAAATTCAATCATAATATTTCTCCTCTAAAATATAACATCATTATACTTTTTATTAATTTTCTTTATATAATGAAACCATAATTTAAAATTTTTTAAAAATTTGCCATTAGAGTGTGCTCTTTGAGAATATAAATATAATATTTTTCCATTGAATGAATATGGATTCAATTTATTTACTCTTTTCCCTATTACTCAATTTTAACTCCAATTTTTTAACTCATTAATAATTTTGATGAATTCACTCCAGCACTGTTCACTTGAAGTTTGAGGCAGATATACTTAATGCCATGAGGCCAGGTGCCAATAAAGAAAATCAATCTGAAATGAGAAACATCAACAACCTGAATGGGTTTTTTGGAAAACAAATTCTGTTTTAATTTGAGCACATATTATTTTCACAAGCATTTATTGAGGAAACCAAGATAGTCCTAAAGTGCTTTGGCATAGGGCTTTGAGAATATGGGGGATGACCTTTATCCCAGATTGTGAAGCTCACACAGTACTTACTTCCTGGCATATGAATTTGGTCATGTTGTTAATGTGGTTTTATAACAGCCCCTTGAGTAAAAGCTTAGAGCGAGAGGATGGGGGTGAGAAAAAAGTGGAGGTGAGTGGGGATTGGGCAGGACGGCAGAATAGAAGGATGGGGGAGGATGGGTCCATGAAGGTAGAGAAAAGGAAAAGAGAATCCCCTTTGAGAGAGTTGGTCGCTGAGCAGACTGCCATGCTGGCACGAGAGCTGCTTGTAGCAATGAGCTCAGTAAAGTGACTTAAACATATTGATCTTTGTGTCTTTGTGCATCTGAGTTTAATTTGGAGGTTGGCTTATTTCAGGGCCAACACTTTGTGCTTGTGTGCAGTGGCAAATCAGAGCTCACCAGAGCCAATGTCCCCCAGGGATGACTTCAGTGTACTCTCTAAGACCCTCTTCTAGGACATTTAGTTCTGAAAGTGTGTGCAGAGCCTTGTACCTGTGCTCACCGTTAAGTTTGCCTATACAGTGGGAGGGTCCGGGAGGGCAGTCCTTCTGTCTGATTTTTCTAGCAGAGTATTTGTGTGTTGGGGATGGGGGTAGAAGGAGAGGAGTGTGAAGCCAGGGAAAAAGCAGGAACATTGAGCCAAATATAAGGGACCCCTATAGTGGGCCGCCAGAAAGTGCTGGGGAAACTGGTCATTGGCAAAGTTATTCCTAAAGGATGAAATGTGTTTTGCCTGCACTGTGTTCTCTTTTTAGCTGCAGTAGGAGCCTCTCTCCCACAACCAGTATGCCCAGGCCCTTTGCTGTGTTATGGCTCTGTGGGAACAAATTGCTATTCCCCTTGAAAAGGATGTGACCTCTATGCCTCCCCTGCCAAGCAGCTCAGTGGGGGCACTCTTTCCTTTCCCCTAGAAGCTCTCCTGTTATGTAGCTGTGATCTTGGTAGAATCAATTCACATGTGAATGAATGCCCAGGGCATCAAGCTCTAGCTACCACCTAAGGAAGCCTTGCTTTCTCCTTACCTTTTTGTAGTCTCCATGAGGAGTCTAAGCCAGCTGTGAGAAGTGCGAGCATGTATTTTGGGAAGGGTGATTCACTGGTTTTCTGTCCATGATAAATCTCCAGGAAGTGGCTTTGCTCCTAAGACTTCCAAAATTCTGTGCTTTTCAACTTCACAGTTATAATCAAAGAACTCAAAGAACCATTAGACCAGTGTTTCTCAACTGAGGGTGGTTTTGTCCTGTAGGGGACATTAAGCAATTGTCTGGAGACATTATTGATCATATTAGGGAAGTGGATAGGAGGTGGGTGGAGACTGCTACCCATTTAGTGGGTAGAGGCCGGGATTCTGTTAAACATCCTAGAATGCACAGCATAGCCCCACAACCAAGAATTAATTTGCCCAAAATGTCAATAGTGCTAACATTGAGAAACCACAGCATAGATCAAAGTATTACCCCTATTACCAGGAAACCTGGGTTCTGAGTGTACAAGATAGAAACTGAAGTTTGCATGAGAGCCATCTACCTAAACTCTATTTAGAGAAAGAACCATGACCTACTTTCAACATTTTCCCTAAAGCAATATCAGTCAAAACATTTTAAATATCCTCAATATGGGAAAAACCAATAAATGTCCAAACCTATTGATTAAGGGTTAAAAGACTCATTTACAGAACAATGAGACACTTGAAGCAAAGGATAATCTGGTCTAGAATTGCCTTACTTAGAGAATCCTTGGAGAAAGAGTCATAACTGGTAAAATGAATACTCTCCATCCTTCACACTCCTGCATTATGCCAGTATTCAGCAATACTTTTAATCTAAGGCAGGAGACCTAGAGATGGCCTCCCATTGGGCAACTTATGCTAAATTAGTTTTGTAGACCCTTTGGATACCAATTCTTCTAGTCTTTCTCTGTTACAGACAGTGCCTCTGGGACCAGTAGTGAGGGAGAGTGTCTTAAATGACCAGCTCATAAATTTAATCTCAGAGACCATCTTCCCTTCTTATACCAGGTGCCTATAATGAATAGCTGTTAGTGTTTTCTGAAATTCTCACACTTTAATGTGATAGCTCAGGTTTAAAGAGCCCCTAGCCAGAGGATAGACGTTATGAGCCCTGAAACTGTCATGCAAAATTGTGTGTGGGCTCAATTACCTGAAAAGAGAATTCATTGATTTCATCACATTCTCCAAGGAGCCTTTATTCCAAATATTAAAAACCATTGATATGGATTCATTCATTCATCAAATATTTATTGAGTGTTTATACATGCCAGCATTGTTTTGTGAGTGAGAAACAGAGAGGACTAGAGGGTGGTGCATCATTGATTGAAACTTAAAGAAAACAGGAAAAAGTATGAAGAGGAAAGTATAAAATTAATCAAGATGCATTGAAGAAAGTAATTGAAAATTTTGAAGAGCCTAAAAGTATTTTCTGTTTGATATTGATAGACATTTTTATTTCTATTTACACACCATTGGTAACAATACTATGGCAATTGAAACTAAACAGAGGAAAAATTGTGCTCATAGATATTTAGATGAAGTGGATTTTTGTTTATAATAAAAATCTCTAAGCTTCTGGCTCAGAAAATACAACCTAACTTGTCCCCCCTGCCTTTCAAAAAAAACTTTTCGAAAATATAGTTGTTAGGTGGGTTGATTATCTGTGTTTTTAATAGCTTATAATTTAAGTGTTTTGGGAATGATATTGAAATGAAAGCTTGCTTTCTCAAACGTAGAGGTGAGCTCTCGTGTCTGATACAGGTTTTTATTGCAACTTTCCTTACTGTAAACCCTTACTTTTTGTCTTCTTCATGATATAGTTTCACAATCTGCTTCCTAACCGAGCTCTGACCCTGAGATTCAACATGAAGGGAATGGAGGTAGGTAGGGGTTGGGGGCCCACTGTTTATGGGAATGTCATAGAAACTTGGGCTCCAGGCCAAAGGATAATTCTGGCCTGAACCCCTTGTCTATTGGACTCATGGTTCTAAGTTTAAGGAGAACACTTCCACTTCTCTTTGGGGCTCCTAAGATATATATGAATAAAAACTTTCCATCTAAATTCTGGACCCTATAACATGACCTGTATTTCCCTTTTACTTTAAGTAAAAAAAGTCATACAAGCTTACTGTTTCCCTGCCTAAGGAAAATGAAGTTCATTCTGCTTGCCTTGTGGGTTCTTAGAGTCTATGTCATATAGCATTTAGAAAGCACCTGAGGGTTGATGTAGCTAACCCAAATGCCTCACTTCATATATAAGGAAACTGTGGTTCAGAGAAGCCACGCTGACAAACAGCAGAACCTGAACTAGAATCGCTATCCTGATTTCTTTCCCAAAGCTCTCCTCACAGCACTTACTCTCTAGAAGCCGCAAAGCATCAAGATCTCCTTTTCTTCAGTCTTTCCGAGGAGTAGTTTGGTGGCTCCTGACAGTGCCTGGCTCAGTAAATGTTAGCTTTCATTTTTTAAAAGTGTTTATTTTATTGATTTTTAAAGAGAAAGTAAGGGAGAGACAGAGACAGAGACATCGATCTGTTTCTGTATGTGCCCTGACTGAGAACTGAACCAGCAACCTCTGGTTTTTGGGACAATGCCCTAACCACTGAGCTATCTGGCCAGGGTTAGTTTCCATTTTGTATGGATGATCAGACCCAGCCCATCTCAAACAACCGTTTTACCTCTCAGCAGAAAGCAAGTGTGCATGCCCATGGACCAGTTTCTTAGCTAATAGGTAACTAGAAGGTGGTCCCAGAAAAGTTGAATGCTTATTAGCAGCAAATGTAAGAGGAAGAGGAAACTAGGTGTAAGGGCTCATTCTGCTCAAGAGAATCCATTTCCTCCCAAGTGATCAGGATTCTACTTCTCTCCTAAACAAGAACTCCGGTCTCTTTTTTTCTTCTAAGGGCACTAATTCCATCATGCCTCCCCATGACCTCACCTAAACCTAATTACCACAATCATTTCCCCAATGCCAGGAAAGTTATGTGCCTCTTGAGTGCTCCCACCTTAGCAAAAAGGTCATGTCATAAAAATCTATTTGGTCTCTAAGGGTTAGACATCAGGCTATTCCCTAATAGTTCTTCCTTTTTCCATAGAAATAGAATTTCTAACCTAGGCACTGGTTACCCAGGATAAAAAGATGATATCCTCCAGCTCCCTTTGCATTGAGTATGGTCATGTGACTGTCTTCTGGTCAGTGGGAAGCAGGGAGCAGTGCTGTGTGAAGTTTGCTTCTGGGAACGGAGTGTGTGGGTCCTGTCTCTTTTTTCTTTCCTGCTGGGTGCCAAGGAGCCCTCTTGCAAATGAGGGTGCAAGAGGCAAATAAGATAAAGATTTACAGAACAAGAAGATTGTTTTAGTCACCTGAGCTACCACAACGAAATACCATCAACTGGACAGCTTAAACAACAGACATTTGTTTCTCACAGTTCTAGAGGCTGGGAAGTCTCAGATCAAGGTGCCAGACAGTCTGGTTCCCTGTTGAGGGCCCTCTTCCTGGGTTGCGCATGGGTACTTTGCTGCTGTGTCCTCACATTACAGAGGGAGAGAGCTCTGGTCTTTCTTCCTCTTAGGATACAGAAACTAATCCCATCGGGGCCCCACCCTCATGACATTATTTAAACCTCTCAAAGACTCCACCCCAAATACTGTCACATCAGAGGTTAGGGTCTCCACACTTGAATAGATTCAATTCATAATAAAGATAACCTCATAAACAAGGTCTTTCCGAGGAGAGAAAAGTCCATGCCAGCTTGGACTCTTACCTGAATTTCTAACATATTAAACCACATTTGGGGTCCTTTTTGCATCCAGATAAACATATAATTTAACAGTAATTTAGGTTTGTTCTTCCTGGCATCACATTCATGTTTGCCTCTGTCATTTTTATAGTAACAGAACATAACCCACTCAGTGAAAGTATATGGAGATTCTTACCATAAACAGGTGTTCAACAACAGGTGTTTTGAAAGAATTTTAGATGCCAGTAAAACAAGTAAGAATAATACATCTTCATTATGGTTGATGACTTCTTAGAGGAAAACAATTAAAACTGTAGCCTGAAATCATTTGGAGGCATAGCTTTTACTACGCCAACTAATAGGCTCTTTAAGGAAAGAGCAATCATGGCTTAAGTTAGAAATATACCTTGTGTTCACAACAATCCAGAATTGGCTGTGCCTCATTCTTAGTCAAGACAAAGACAAAGCCAAACCACCTGGCTTTGCAGCAATTTAATGTCTTCTCTTTCCTGTAGGTAGACAGAGGACCATTTGAAAGTAAACTCTGAAGGCTGCATATTGCACATACATTTTTAAACATCTATTTTTAGAAAAGAGAGTTGCTATAATTCTGAGTCTTGAGTCACCTGTCAAGTCTGAGTTAGTGGTAAGAAGAATAAAAATGCTGCTTCAATAGTCATGAGTATCACAGATTACTTATAAGCATTTGCTTTTCAACACTTGTTGTTTAAGATCCTCATCTGTAGAATCCATTTCTGTCAGCTTGTGTTCACATGGAAAGAATGGAGGGGGTACCCTAATCAGTTTTCTTGAGTATCTGGTTAAAATGATTCATACCAATTTTCCCTTGACCTTAAGTACTTTTTCATGTCAAGTATCAATCATCTTCCACAAAGTTGGGCAGCAAATCTTGGCTCCTTCCTTGTGCAAGGCTTTGATACACCCAATGGGTCTCATAGCCTTCCTGAAGAGCAGGTTTAGATTACATTTCATATTAACAGCGTGGCTCCCAGGAGGGGAGCCGGGACATTACGGATGAGGTGTTTGCAAATACAATAAACTATTCTTTGTGTGTAAAGATGACATTCTGGTCCCACTTCTGAGAGATTTGCTCATACAGCTAGTGCTTGACTTAAGACCACAACTGGTTCCAGCAGACCGGTCGTAACACGATTTGGTCGTACTTTGAGTAGGCTATATCTACAGTACTGTGAAATGATGTTATAAAAATCTTTAAGTTATATTCTATCATAATTTTCTTTCATTGTTGTTATATATCATAATTCTTTGTTCATTTTATGCCATTTGTATCATCATCTTTACACCATTTTGTTTCTTATTTTTACATTTGTCAGGTTTATACTCCAGACGAGGAGCAGTCGAGGCTAGCGATTGTGGTCATAAAGTCAAACAGTCGTAAGTTGCATAGGTCGTAAGTTGATCAATACCTGTAGTTGGTTTTCTCTGACAGAACACCATTAATGTTATCTGGCTCCCATTCATCAGATGCTGGCCAGGCTGGTGGTGCAGCTGGTGGAGAAGTCTTTTCTTCTCTGCAAAGATAACTGACCCATTCACAGATCCCATGAATCAAACCTGCAGCCTCAGTTTTCCTGGCACCAGACACAGACCAGTGCCGCTAACAGGGACAAACCGTTTCCAAGTCATGTAAGAACAAACCCTTCTGTTCCCTCAGGCCTGTGCAAAGAGTTCAACCAGACACTCCCCCTACCCCCATCCCATACACTGGACCTTGCTTGAGCTGGACTCAGATTTGTAAAGATGACTTATGCACATATCCCAGATGTTTTCTGTAATCCAGAGCCCTGGAAACAGCTACCTAAAAACACATCACATGTGCTTCCTAAAGGCTTGACTAAAATGTGACCAAATGGTCTGGAGCAGGGGTAGTCAACCTTTATATACCTACCGCCCACTTTTGTATCTCTGTTAGTAGTAAAATTTTCTAACCGCCCACTGGTTCCACAGTAATGGTGATTTATAAAGTAGGGAAGTAACTTTACTTTATAAGATTTATAAAGCAGAGTTACAGCAAGTTAAAGCATATAATAATAATTACTTACCAAGTACTTTATGTCGAATTTTTGCTAAATATGGCAGAATAAATCTTTATAAAACAACTTACTATAGTCAAACCTATCTTTTTATTTATACTTTGGTTGCTTTGCTACCGCCCACCATGAAAGCTGGAATGCCCACTAATTGGCAGTACGAACCAGATTGACTACCACTGGTCTGGAGTGTCCCATTACTGAGAAGTGGGAGGCCCAACCCTGCTTCTCCATTTCTTCCCTGCACTGTTGGGTCTCACTCCATTAATGGGGCAAGATGTGGTTGCAATTAGGATTCATTGTAAATACTTTGAATATAATAATTACACTTACAGAGGAACATTAAAATTAAAAAATTAATTTTTTTTTATTTAGATGATTGAATTTAACAGGGTGACATTGGTCAACTAGAGTACATAGATTTTGGCCAAACATCTCCACATCATTTGGACAGTCGATTATGTTGTATACCCATCATCCAAAGTCAAATCATCCTCTGTCACTTTATATTTGTCCCTCTTTATGTCTCTCCCCCTGCCCTCTTCCCCCCCTCCCTTTTGCCCCCTCCCCCTAGTAACTACTGCACTCCTATTTATGACTATGAGTCTCAGTTTTGTGTCCCACCTATGTATGGAATCATACAGTTCTTAGCTTTTTCTGATTTACTTATTTCACTCTAGTATAATGTTATCAAGGTCCATCCATGTTGTCATAAATGATCCGATGTCATCATTTCTTATGGCAGAGTAGTATTCCATAGTATATATATGTAGCACATTGTCTTTTTCCAATCTTCTGTTGAAGGGCATTTTGGTTGTTTCCATGTCTTGGCCACTGTGAACAATGCTGCAATGAACATGGGGCTGTATGTGTCTTTACGTACCAATGTTTTTGAGTTTTGGGAGTATATTCCTAGTAGAGGGATTGCTGGGTCATATGGTAGTTCTATTGTTTATTTTTTGAGGAACCAACATACTTTCTTCCATAATGGTTGTACTACTTTACATTCCCACCAACAGTGGGTGAGGGTTCATTTTTCTCCACAGCCTCTCCAACACTTGTTATTACCTGCCTTGTTGATAAAAGCTAATCTAACAGGTGTGAGGTGGTATCTTATTATAGTTTTGATTTGCATTTCTCTAATAGTGAAGATGAGCATCTTTTCATATATCTATTGGTCATTTGTATTTCTTCTTTGGAGAAGTGTCTGTTCATGTCCTCTCCCCATTTTTTTAAACTGGATTATTTGCTTGTTTGTTGCTGAGCTTTGTGAGTTCTTTATATATTTTGGATATTAACCTCTTATCTGATCTGTTGTTTGCAAATATTATCTCCCAGTTAGTTGGCTGTTTGTTTTGTTGACAGTATGTCTTGCTATGCAGAAGCTTCTTAGTTTGATATAGTCCCATTCATTTATCTTTGCCTTCACTTCCCTTGCGTTTGGGGTCAAATTCATAAAATGTTCTCTACAACCAAGGTCTATGAGTTTAGTACCTATGTTTTCTTCTATGTAATTTATTGTTTCAGGTCTTATATTTAGGTTTTTGATCCATTTTGAATTATTTTTTGTGCAAGGGGACAAACTGTAGTCAAGTTGCATTCTTTTACATGTGACTTTCCAATTTTCCCAGCACCATTTATTGAAGAGAATTTCTTTTCTCCATTGTGTGTTTTTGGCTCCTTTATCAAAGATGATTTGCCTATATACATGCAGTTTTACTTCTGGGCTCTCTGTTCTGTTCCATTGGTCTGTGTGCCTATTTTTCTGCTAATACGACACTATTTTGATTATCGTGGCTCTGTAGTATAATTTGAAGGTGTTGTAATGGCTCCAGCTTCGTCCTTTTTCTTCAGGATTACTTTGGTTATTCGCGGGTTTTTATAGTTCCATATAGACCTGATGATTTTTTGTTCCATTTCTTTAAAAGAATGACATTGAAATTTTGATGGGAATTACATTAAATGTGTGTATTGATTTGGGTAATATGGTCATTTTAACTATATTTATTCTTCCTATCCAAGAATATGGGATGTTTTTCCATTTTATTGTGTCTTTTTCAATTTCCTTTAATAATGCTTCATAGCTTTGAGTATATAGGTCTTTTACATTCCTTGTTATGTTTATTCTTAGGTATTTTTTTGAGTTCATTTTCTGAAGTTTCATTGTTGGCATGTATGAAAGCAATAAATTTCTGTATATTAATTTTGCATCCTGTGACCTTGTTGTATTGGTTTATTGTTTCTAATAGTCTTTCTGTGGAGACTCTGGGGTTTTCTATGTACAGGATCATATCATCTGTAAAAAGTGAAACCTTTACTTCTTCTTTCCTGTTATGAATGCCTTTTATTTCTTTTTTTGTCTGATTGCTCTGGCTAGAACTTCCAGCACTATGTTGATTAAGAGTGGAGAGAGTAGACAACCTTGTCTTGTTCCTGATTTTAGAGGAAAAGTTTTCATTTCTTTACCATTTAATATAATGTTAGCTGATGGTTTGTCATATATGGCTTTTATTATGTTGAGGTATTTTCCTTCTATACCTTTTTATGGAGTGTTTTAAACAAAATGATGTATTTTATTGAATTTTTTTTGCATTTATTGATAGGATCATATGGTTTTTGTTCTTTGTTTTGTTGATATGATGTATTACATTAATTATTTTACTTATGTTGAATCATTCTTGTGCTTCTGGGATGAATCCCACTTGATCGTGAGGTATTATTTTTTTAATGCATTGTTGTATTTGATTTGCTAGTGTTTTGTTTAAGATTTTTGCATCTGTATTCATTAGAGATATTGGTCTGCAGTTTTCTTTTTGTGTTGTCTTTGCCAGGTTTTGGTATGAGGGTTATGTTAGCCTCATAAAATGTGTTTGGAAGTATTGCTTTTTCTTCAATTTTTTGGAAGACCTTGAGAAGGATAAAAACCAAATCTTCTTTGAATGTTTGGTAGAATTCAGTATTGTAGCTGGCTAGCCCGGACTTTTATTTTGGGGGAGGTTTTTGATGGTTGTTTCTATTTCCTTCTTGCTTATGGGTCTATTCAGGCTTTCCACTTCTTCATGATTCAGTCTAGGATGATTGTATAGTTCTAGGAATTTATCCATTTCTTCTAGACTGTTGAATTTGGTGGCATATAGTTTTTCATAACGATCCTTTGTATATCTATGATATCTGTGGTAATTTCTCCTCTTTCAGTTTGGATTTTGTTTATATGAGTCCTTTCTCTCTTTTTGTTAGTGAGTCTTGCCAGAAGTTTATCAATTTTATTGATCTTTTCAAAAAACCAGCTCTTTGTTGTATTATTTTTTCCTATAGTTTTCCTGTTCTCTATTTCATTTATTTTTGCTGTAATTTTTATCTTTATTATTTCCTTTTTTCTACTGGCTTTGGATTGCCTTTTTTCTTCTTTTTCTAGTTCCTTAAGATGTGATATTAAGTTATTTATTTGAGCTCTCTCTTGTTTTTATATAAGCCTGTAACAATATGAACTTCCCTCTTATTACTGCCTTTGTTGCATCCCAGAGATTCTGATATGTCGTGTAGTCATTTTCGTTTGTCTGTATATATATTTTGATTTCTGTTTTTATTTATTCTTTGACCCAGTCATTTTTTAGAAGTATGTTATTTAATTTTCACATCTTTCTGGGTTTGTTTACTTCTTTTTTGTGGTTAAATTCTAGTTTCAAAGACTTATGGTCAAAGAATATGCTTGATATAATTTCAGTCTTTCTGAATTTGTTGATGTTAGTTTTATGGACCAACATATGGTCTATTCTTGATAATGTTCCATGTACACTGGATAAAAATGTATACTCTGACGTTTTGGGATGAACTGTCCTATAGATGTCCATTATATCCATTTGTTCTAGTGTTTCATTTAAGGCCAATGTTTCTTTATTGATTTTCTGTTTGGATGAATGATCTAGAACCATCAGTGGTGTATTGAGATCTTCAAGTATGAATGTATTTATGTTATCAGTTTCTATTTTTAGGTCAGTCAGTAGCTGTCTTATATATTTTGGTGCTCCTTGATTTGGTGCATATATATTAAGAAGTGTTATGTCTTCTTGATTAAATGTCCTCTTTATCATTATGAAATGACCATTTTAGTCTCTGCTTACCTTTCTGTCTTGTAGTCAGTATTGTTAGATATGAGTATTGCCACACCTGCTTTTTATATATATATTATTCACTTGGAGAATCATTTTCCAACCTTTCACTTTGAATCTATTTTTATCCTTGTAGCTTAGACTTGTCTCTAGAAGGCAGCATACAGTTGGGTTTTGATTTTTGATACAATCTACTTCTCTGTGCCTCTTCATTGGTGAGTTCAATCCATTTACATTTAATGTGATTATTGACACTTGAGGGTTTCCTCTTGTCATTTTATATATTGCTTTCTGATAGCTCAGTGTCTTGTTTGGTTCTTCTTTTTTGTTTTTCTGTCATTTGCTTTTGTTTAGTGGTATTTCATACTTCTTTCCTCTGTTTCTTTTTCTTTTAAGCTATGTGTTTCAGTAGTGACATTTTCAAGGGTGGTTACCATTAGGTTACTAAAAGAAAAATTATCATATTTATGATAGTTCATTATCTCATGAGTGCTTCTGCTCTCCATCCTCCTTTGCTACTGCTGATCTTTGTCCTCTCCTCTTTTATTTTATTGTTGTCACAGATTATTCTTGTTTTTATTGTGGTCTTGTTAGAGCTTTTACTTGTAGTTTTGTTTTTTGTATCTGGTCTGAAAATCTTCTTTAGTATTTCTTGAAGTGAGGGTTTTCTGGTGATAAATTCTCTCATCTTTTCTGTATCTATGAATGCTTTTATTTTTCCTTCATATTTGAAGGATAGCTTTGATGGGTATAGTATTCTTGGTTGGTAGTTCCTCTCTTTCATTACTTTAAATGTTGGGGTCCACTCTCTTTTGCCTTGTGGAGTATCTGCTGATAAATCTGACTATAGCCTAATGGGCCTTCCTTTATATGTTATATCCTTCTTTTCCCTAGGTGCCTTGAGAATTTTTTCTTTGTCATTGATTTGTGATAATTTCATTATGATGTGCCATGGAGTAGGTTTTTTAGGGTTAAGGTAACTCAGTGTTCTGTTTGCTTCTTGGATTTGAGGCTCTAACTCTTTCTACAGGCTTGGGAAGTTCTCATTGGTTATTTGTTTGAATATGTTCACCATTCCTTTTCCTCTCTCTTCTCCTTCTGATATGCCCAATATTCTTATATTTCTCTTTCTGATGGAGTCAGACAGTTCTTATAAGGCTTTCTTATTTTTTAAATTCATGAGTTTTGCTCTTCTCTCTGTAGTATCTCTAGTTGCCTGTTTTCAATGTCATTAATTCTCTCCTCTATCTAGCCTATTCTAATAGACCTCATTTTTGTGTTTATGTATTGAGTTTTTCACCTCTGTTTGGTTCATTTTTATAGTTTTAATTTCCTTGGAGAAGTGCTCCTTTTGTTTGCTAAATTGTTTTTTGAGCTCACTAAATTGCCTTTCATTGTTTTCTTGTATCTCCTTGAGTATTTTTTAACTTCAATTTTGAATTCTCTGTCATTTAGCCCTAAGGTTTCCATGTAACTAAGATTTTTTTTTCTGGAGATTTTTCATCATCTATCTGATCTACATCCCTGTCCTGTGTACCCATGATATTTGATTTCTTTTTCCTTGATAGCATTTGAGAGTGGTATTGTTAATAACACTAAAAAAGGATAACTAAAAAAAATACAGTGAAAAAATGAATATTCTGTAAATAATAAGTGAAACAAAAATTACAAAGAAGGAGCAAGAACTGAGGGAAAGTGAAAAAAAGAGAAAAAATAAAGTAAAAACAAGCAAAATGCCACAAGAAAAAGTGAGTCTGTTAGGCAGATAAAATATATTATTCTCACTTTGTTAAAGATGGCATTGCCCATGTGCAAGTTTGTTGATATTAATGTGTGTTGGGGACAGGCTGTGGGCAGGTTGGGTCATTATAGCCTTAGGCTTAGTTTTAAGAGTAAGCTTTTCTCCACACCCTTGACTGATTGGATGATGTGGGGTGGTGCACTCATGAGGAATCCTCCCATTATGCCTGAGATAAGTGACTTTGTATCAGAGACTTCCTTGTTTGTAGATTGTATTAAAGGTTTGGGTTTCTACACTATAAAGTGGGGCAGACCGAGAGCTTGCTCTCTCTCGGTTCCTGAGATTATTAGCATTAGAGAGGAAAGCAGAGAAAGGCCACATGGAAGAGGCCAGGAGAAGCATCCAAGATGGCGGAGTGCTGAGAAAGAAGCCAGTTTGTGCAGAGTTTGTGCTGGAGAAGGAGATGGTGAACAGAGGTGAATAAGTCTGGTGAGGTACAAACCTTTGATTCTAGGAAAGTCAGTAGCTTTGTGAGCACTGAATGAGTAGATTTTGGAGCCCAGTATGTGTTTTTACTTGCCTGCTGGGTGCAAGCTAGGATTAAAGCTGATGGCTCACCAGTTCTTGGCTCCATTGTTTCATTACCGACTGTTTGAATCAAATGCAAACCTGCATCAAGGCGGCTGTGATGGTGGCCTTGGCCATTGGCCTTACAGAGTCCAAAATATAATAATTTGATGAAAAAATGATGTTCAGATGAGAGTAAAGAAAGAAAAAGGAAGAAAATCTAGAAGAAAAAAGGAATGAGAAAGGGGAGAAAAAAGTAAAAGAGGTGTCAGAAATTAAACCCTCACAAAAACAAGAATAAAAAATATAACTACTATGGATAATGAAATTCAAATGGAAAAAAATAGAAAGAAGAAAAAATGAGAAAAAGCAAAAAAAAGTTTTTTTCAATTTTGAGAGTTAACTTTTTCCTTTTTCAAGCAGGTGGCACATTTTCCAGGAGTTTTGCCTCTGTGAGGTTCTTGAGTGGAGTTCTGCTGAGCCATCGCTGGTATAATGAAATAGGCAGGACTTCAATCGCATAGGTAAGGCAGTGCTTGTTGTTAAGGCTTTGCAATTTTATGGCTTTAGTAATGGCAGTCTCAGGTCTCCTGGCGCCTCTCCCCAGGTCCCAGAAGAGCAGGGGATCAAATGACCAGCATCTTTGCCTCTCACAAGAGCAAGTGGCTTGGAGACTCAGCTGTGGGGGATCCGCTATCTCCACTGTTCGCACAGCTAGGGGAGCAATGCATAACCAAGTCCTTCCTCCGATACCACTAAAAGTGTGCTCCTGGGTAGGGTAGGGGTTGTGCACCAGGAGCCACAAGCTTCAGGAGCCAGAAGTGAAGGGCACAGATAAAAGATCAAGCACACCTCTGCGTCATGCAGGCCAAACTCCATGGCCAGAGCAGGCAGATCGAGCACACCTCAGCGCATCCTACTGGCCAATCTCCTTGGGTTATTCCTGCTCTCAGGAGCCGGCGGTAAACTATGTGCATGTTCAGCACCCACAGTTGCAGCGATGGCTATCAGCCATGTTCCTGCTTTTGTTTGCATACCCGCCTTAATTCAGCTCCTTCTCCCCTGCCTCTCAGTCTCTTCACTTCTCCTGGCTCTGAAACAAAACCCATGCTAAAGGTGCCCTTCCTTCTTCAGATTAGTGAGGAAAGAGAAAATCTCTGTCATCCAATTTATTTCCTCCATGAGTGGATTCTATCTTCAGCCGCTTTTTCTCCCAATCAAACCTTTATCTGGTGTGTGTATATTTCAGGTGCTCCTGGGTTTTTTCTCTGTGTTTAGTTATTAAATTTGTTGAAATTTCAAAGGGAGAGATCAGGAGTGCCACTCATGCTGCCATTTCTCTGACATCACTTCATTAAAATTTTTTTAAAGAGCAAGATGAGCAGAAAGAAAGAAGCTGGTAATAACTCGAAATGAATGCAGGTGTCTCAGTATCTGCAGAGGATTGGTTCCAGAACACTCCACATATTCAGGTCCCCTATATAAAATGGCATAGTACTTGGGTATGACCAGTATTTGCAGATAGGCTACAGTAAAGCACACTGACACATCACTTCATAGTGCTCCAATTTAAGTTTTGCTTTATAGAATTTTCTGGGATTTTTCCCTCCCAATATTTTTGATTGGAGTTGGTTGAATTTACTGATGTGAAGGAAATGAAATTAAACTTTCAAAATGATAACATTGTCGCTTATTTGTTTTTCATCAAAATTTATATCTGTGTTGCCCTTCCCCTTGGGTCTAAAGCTCTCCCTTGGAAGAATGTCAGTAGTGACAAGAGGCTAGTCCTTGCAGCTGTGGTGGAAATGGAGGCGGTATCTTCTTAAATCAATTGTGCCAATGCACTTGACCTCCCTGCGGACCTGGTACTGAATCCTGCAGGACACCTCACTTAAAGTTTTCTCAGCGTCCCCTGACTGGCTCTCTGGCTTCCACTACCTCTCCATTCTAACCCATCCTAAAAACTGCCGTTACAGGCCTGACCTGCGGTGGTGCAGTGGATAAAGCGTCGACCTGGGAACACTGAGGTTGCCAGTTCAAAACCCTGCACTGGTCTGGTCAAGGCACATATGGGAGTTGATGCTTCTAGCTCCTCCCCTCTCTCTCTTTCTCTCTCACTCTGTGTTTCCTCTCTAAAATGAATAAATAAAAAGAATTTAAAAAAAACCCTGCAGTTACAGGTACCCCACCCCCACTCCCAGGGCCTGCTCAACAATAAGCCATTTCCCTAGTGAAGACTTCTCGATGGCTCCTACTTTGCAATGTGAAATGCACTGGGAGTGAAAGAGAAACTGCTTGTCCTTGGCTTTGAAGACCTACAGCCTGACATAACCCTGCTTCCCAGCCCCCTCCTCAGCCCCACCAGTCTGTCATGATGCCCCTGCTCTTCCTATTTTTCAGACCAGGTTAGACCTCTGGTCAGAAGCGTTGGGATGATCTGAACCTCTTCTTCCCAGCCTTTCTCACAATCCCGGTTCTTGTTCAACTTCCTGTCCACTTCTAGGAACTCTGTGAAGACCAAGGCTGAGCTGTCTTCCTCCCCAGTGTCTGTAGCAGCTAGGGGACAGCTTGCTGGTGGGAAGAATGACTATTTTAGCAGCCACGTTGGCCCTGTTTTATGACATGCCATCGCATTCACTTTTGTTCAACAAACCAGTCAGTTCTAGCCCCAAGACTAGGCCTCTGTTGTTTTCTCTGCCTAGGATGCTCTTCCCTCTTTCCACACCAGCCACATCTTACCTGTCCTAGCCCTGCTCTAGGGTCACCGCTGATCCCATAACCCACCTGACCCACTGTGAGTTCGCTCACTTCCAAATTCGTAGGGTGCTCACTCCACCAAGGAGGTGTGCCTTAAGTAAATGCTACCTTGCAGCCAGACTTGGATTTGCCCAGTGGCTGCATCCGGACTCTATTATCAAATTTATATCTGCCTCCTTCAGCCTCTCTGAGTCCCGAGCAGAGCTGAGCACAGATCAACCGCTCCATAAACGTCTCCCTCATCAATTGCGATTGGGCACCTTCCCTGCTTCTCTCCGTGTATCCACATCCTACCCATCACTCAAAGACTGGCTTAAGCCCGCCTTCCTCGGTGGCTGAATGGGTGACACCCTGTGTCAATCTCATGGTTGGCTCACAGTCAGGATCCTCACTTTTCGAATCTCTGTGAGATGACATATTTGAGCATGCACTCCCAGTACTTAGCTATGTTCTGTTACTTGTTAACTTCATATGTGCTCTGACTCTGGATCATTGGTGGTCTTCTGGAGGAGCACGTACCCCACGCTGGAGACCACAGCACTGAGCACATCTGCTCTTGTATTGCCGTCTCCTCCATCAAAGAGTGCAAGGCTTAAATGTGTGACTGGGTGCTGCTGCTCTCCCATCACAACCTCCCAGTGAGTCACAGCTCCTGGTTCTGGAGTGTAATGAACGTACTTCTCAGTGTAGGAGGCAGACAGCAGAGCCCTTGGATACCAGGTACCCCACTATCAGGAGACTGAGAACAGGGGGCACAGAAAGATGCATTTATTTCTGAGAAAGCCCTCTATGCTTGGCACAAAGCAGAAACTTAACACATATTAAAATATAATAAAAAAAGCTGTGGTCCTTGATGGCAACTGCCCTTTCCCAGTGTCTTCAGATTTTGGTTTATCGAAATTTATGTACTCATCTATGCATTTTTAAGTTGACAGCTAAAATTTTTCATTATAAATTGAAGTCTATTTCTTATTAATAAGAGGTAGGAAATGTTAAATATTTCATATGATAAAATAAGATAAGGATAGACTATAATTTAAATAACTTTCATAATATTATTGGATAAAACAAATTTTATTGAACAAAGCATGGCATATCTGAAAGTTATCAGTTGAAATATTTGGGTTTCATTTATTGTATTTTGGAAAATCCAATAGTCCTGCAAAAATTATATTTTAAAGAGTCAATGTCACAAGCCAATGCTACTATGAGTATTCTGCAAGAATAAAGGGCCAGCATGCCTTCATTCTTGCAGAAATATTTGTATGGTTGGAAGAGACAGAACACCTTATGAATATATGGGTTCTGGTTTATCATTAATTTAAACTTATCCCATTGTTTCATCTGTCCTCTTGTAGCAAAGAACCAAAACAAGATTTGGGGTTAATGAGGAATATATCTTTTTTCTTTTCTCACTTTTGTAAAGTGAGAAAAGATAAATTCTGAATATAGGCTCATTTTAAAGATATCAATATCAGCAAAGAATACCTATGGACATTGATGCCCTTCTAACTATCTTTGCCTGAGTATTATTTGGAGAGTCTTCAAGTCCCCCAGGAAGTGTGTACCCAAGTTGGAAGCATGAACTCCCCAATTGCTGACCCAGGCTCTGGGAAGAGAACAAGCCTAGTCTTCACCATGAAGCAGTCTGATCTGCCAAGACAGCCAGGACAAAATTGAGCACTTGAAAAATGTTGAAGCATTAGAAACAAAAACAAACTGAAAGGCAGCAAAGCCAGAGATGCACGACATCGCATGCCGACTCTCAGAGCTGCGATGGGCAGAGAGTGGTGAGCAGACGCAGCTAAACAGAGGGCCGTAGGGAACAAAAGACAGGACACAGGCTGGGTTGGATTGTGGCCAGTCTAGACCAATTCAAGTGCACCATGGTTTTTTATGCCAGTCTTTACATTGGAAAAGCCAGAGCTTCAGTTTTGGAACCCCCAACTTGTAGCCTGTTTTACAGAAAGAAAATTATACTATAGTTATAGTCTAGCCTCAACCTCTGTAGCTCTGGCATCTCCTGAGCACATCTCTTGGCCCCAGGCTCATGCTCTTTTCTCCATGTTTTATCTTTCTTAGACAAACCAGACCCTGGCAGTCCTTTGTGCCTAAGGTGTCCCCTTCACATAGAATGCCCTTCCTACTGATTCACAAGTCATTGCGCTTAAACCTTCTGTTTCCAGCATATTCATCCCTTAAGCAGAATTTCTTAAAGTGAGATTCACTACTATGTCAGCATTATCTGGGATTTCTGTGGGAAAAAGAAAGTGTATTCTGAAGACAGACCTGGAGATGCTGATATTAAAACTCCTGACAATAAACAAGAACCCAGGCCTTGGCCAGTTTGCTCAGTGGATAGAGTCTTGGCCCAATGTGGGGACATCCTGGGTTCAACCCCTGGTCAGGGCACAAATGAGAAGCGACCATCTACTTTTCTTCCCCTCCCTCTCCCCTTTCTCTTCTTCTTCTCCTCCTACAGCCAGTGGCTCAATTGGTTGGAGCATTGGCCCAGGCAGTGAGGGATAGCTCAGTTGACTTGAGCATTCACCCCAAATGGGGATTGCTGTGTGGATCTCGGTTGGGGCACATGCAGGAGTGATTCTCTTACCTCCCCCTCTTCACTTAAAACAAACAAACAAACAAACAAACAAAAAACCCCCCAGAAACTCAAATCTTTATAAACTGCTCAGGTGTTATTATATGTTCTGAAGCTAGGAGTCCACCAGTGCTATGGTCTGAATATTTGTTTCCACCATAAATGTTTAAATCTTAATCCCCAATGTGATGGTATCAGAAGGTGAGGCCTTTGCAAGGTGATTAGGTCATAAGGGTGGCAGCCTCATAATGAGATTGGTGTCATCATAAAGGAAACCCCAAGAGATTGCTTGCCCTTTCTGCCATGTGAGGGCACAGTAAGAGGGTGGCCAGCTGTGATTCAGGAAGAGGACTCACCAGACACCAAAGCTGATGACACCTTCATTTTGGACTTCCAGCTTTCAAAACTGTGAGAAATAAGTTTTTGTTGTTTATAAACAACTCAGCCTGTGGTATTGTCAAAGCAACCTGACAGACAAAGAAGCAGTGTGGAGTCAGGGATTCCCTCGGTGTCCCTGGGCTTTCTTCCTACCTCTACTGCAACATTCCCATATCACGTTGTAATTTACCTGTGACCTACTTGTTGCCACCAGTCTCTGAATTTTTAATAAGAAAATGTTCTTCATCTTTGTTGACTCCAAACCAAGCATGGTGCCCAGTACGTAGTGGTGCTTAATTATTGTTTGCACAATAGTCAGGGTGTCCCTAAAGAGTACAACAGAGAGACCAAGAGAATATCTTCAGAGCTCCCTGCTCTGGATATCAGCGAGCATAATGATCTCACATTTGGAGTGAGCTGACTGCTGGGCTCTAGGATTGGGCTAAATGGCTCTGCAAGATGTGGGAAACAGACACAGACAGAAAGTGGTGGATAGAGCACACAGCATGGAGCCAACCTCAGCATCTGCAGACTTCTGCCTGCTGGTCAGGATTGTTGGAGGTGGTGCTGATGCCTGCTATGGTGGCACTGTGTGGTGAGAGAGACACCTGACTTCCCCAGAGCACAAATACCACAGTGAAAATAAACATTCACCTACCCATTTCCTCTTTCTTCCTCATTTTTGGAAGGTAACAACATATCCAGCTGAAAAGACTGCATTTCCTAGTCTCCCTTGTGGATAGGGGTGACTAGTGAGATTTAAGCATAAGTCATCACGTCTGCCCCCTGACCCGACTCCTCCTTGCAGCCTGCAACATGGGCTGGAGCTGTAGCAGCCATCTTGCTCCATGAACGAATGCCATGAAAAGGGAGCAGAAAACTAAAACTCGTCAAGGTCACTGGTGATGTATTGGAACCAATATCTAGCCATGGGCTGCGAACCTTTGGACTACTCTTATCTGGGAGACAAAACAAACGAGCACACATCCTTATATTGTTTAATCCATTGATAGATCAGTTTTCTGTATAATCCTAACATTTACATTGATGGGATCATTTGCTTCATGAGCTGACTGAACAATATATATTTCTTGTTTGCTCTTTGCACGACATGTTAGAGATGCAAGACTTACCCTGTACTTTTATTATAGCTGTCCCCAGTTCTACAGGGGGCACTGGGCCTCTCTGCCTATGACTATTCAATTTTTTTTCTTTTATTTAGAAATTAAATTTAACAAGGTGACATTGATCAATAAGAGTACATAGGTTTCAGGTAAACATTTCTATAGCATTTGAACTGTTGATTGTGTTGTGTGCTCATCGCCCAAAGTCAAATGACTATTCAATCTTTTAAGTTACCTTTTTGAAAAGGAAGCAGCTGGGCTTGCTAGTCTTTTGTGACATCAACCACATGGGTCTTCACCTACTTTGCTGACTTTCCTATGCTTGAGGAGCCCTGGAAGATGGTTTTATGGGCTCTTCAATTTGGACCCAGAGGAACCACACAGTTGGGAACCTATTACTTTTTATTCTATATGTTATAATTTTATGTTTAAATCTTCCCACCTGCAGTTGACACAAAGAATTTCTGGGTAATTAATGCCAAGCTTCTAAGGGAAAACTAAGAAAACTTCCTAGTGCTACTGGAGGAAGAAGATGCATGTATGAAACAATATATAATTTGGGGGAAGGGACTTGAAGTCTTCCAAGATGAAGGAGCTTTTGCTCTTAACAAGTCCAGGAATTATCAGCAAGAAAATAAGCTATAAGCATCATTCTAGCCCCAATCAAACAAAGGTCTGCCTGTAGAGCTGGTTCATAATGTTGTGTATGAACATAATCTAGCTGATAGAAGTCCAAAGAACCCACAGACAGTGATCAAAACAGAATAACAAGAGCTCTGAGTCAGTACACTCACAGAAACGTTGGGAATCAAAGAGTAGTGGATTTAAATCACTCTTTAGTCATTCATTATGAAACAAAGGCACACTATCTGTCTGGAAAGGTTTTTGTGAGGATGAAATAAGAAGCTATGTGTAACTGGGCCTGGCCACCAAGAACACAGAGTAGAAAAGTATGGCATCTCAGAGCCCAGCGGTGACGAGTATGGGCTTTGACATCCTAGAGAAACAGGTCGGAATCTAACCTCTTTTACTTGCTTGCTCTGTGACCTTGGACAAGTCAGATGTCCATTTGGAGCTTCACTCTTCTGATTGGCAAAATGGGGATAATAATGTATCTTACAGGTAGGATTGTTATGAGAATTATATGGCACCATCTATGTCATTTAAGCTGATCCTCCTCCTCCTGGTTCTTCTTCTCTTCCTTTCCCCCCTGTTTTCCTTTTCTTCCACCTTAATTACAGGAAAGAGCAGATTCTTTTCTCTTTCACACTGAAGAATACTTTGTTAACTCCCTCCTTGGACTGATAAAATTTATGTTTCTATTACCTCAGTAATAAGTAATTGTCTTCCAAATTGTGTTCCATGAACATGAGTTGTGACAGATCATTTGCTGTTTACCAGATACCTATGCACGGCTTACATGTTCCTGGGCCTTCTGGTTAGGTTGGCCGTACATAGTCGTAGCCCGTGACTGTCAGCAGGAGTGATGTGCATCATTTTAGGAAAGATCATCAGAGAGTAAGGACTCCACGTGCTTCCTCCCCCTGCCATGGCAAATCCTGCAGTAACACCCGGGGATGGTCACAAAGTGGCGGAGCTTTTATTAGATTGGATTCCTGTGTGACTGTTTGGAACAAACCTGTTTGTGAACCCACACTGGCTATGTTCAGCTACTGGATTTTGAGGCTGATTTGTTAAAGCATCATAATCTGGCTTATCATGACTAATATTTATCATTGCTTCAACTGTTGATATGAATTTTGTGAACAAGTACTTCAAGCTCAAATAATTTTAGAAAGTGCTAGGTTAAAAAACAAAACATTTTAGTTTAGTGATAAAGATTGTCTCAAACTGTCAGTTTGCCACTATAATTAGCCAGCATAATAAGAAAAAAAAAAAAAAGACATTCCTACAATAAGGGACATTAATATATTAGAGGTCTGTATATTGTTTTCCCCCAAATATTTTTCAAAGATATAAACTGAGTTTCATCTTGTTTTTGTGTTTATTTCTTGTTCTATAGAGAAATAGATTCTTTTGAAATCATAAGAATTTTAACTTTCTAGTCTAGATACTAGGTAAATTTAACTTTCCTGGCATTTTTCTTCTGGCTGTGTCAAGACTAGCTACTAGTCACCTTTTTGTACAAACTCTAATCCTTTCTATTAAATACAAAATATCTTAATCTAAATACAAGAAACATTCCCTTCTCTCCAAGAACTTCCAAGCATAAAACCGCCATCAGGAGACTTTTCTACTTACAAGTGATTTGTTCATCGGTGTCTCGATTCTCAGAAATATGTTGAGTAAATCATGAACCTTAGAACAGGAAATTTACCATTCCGGTGGATAAAGAGGAAGACATTGTTGGCTTGTTTGAGGAAACAGAATTCAAAGGGAACCTTGAGCATTGGGTCTCAAATAAGACTGCCCAGCCCTGCTCCTGTTAGAAGTCAAAATGACCCTTAAGATTCTAATGACCAAAAACTGCCACACAAGTACCCAGCCAATTTAAAATTTTAAAAGTCCCCTTGATTAAGGAAATTCAACGTGCAACAACTCATTTTGTTATTTCTGCACCCTCTTATTCTGAACTTGACTAGGTCCCAAGTTTTGGATTTCTTATGGAATCATTGGAAATTCTGTTACCAGCCCCGCTATTGTACTGTTAGATCAAAGACCTGGCCTGGTCTCTGGTTCCATCTCTGCCCCGCTGGTGAGATTGGGCATGATACTGCATTCCAACTGCACATTAGAGAATGATTCAGATCAGGCAGCAATGGTGGATACTAAGACCACAAGTCCGACGGTGTGCTTTTGAGGATATTCCTACCTGGGGTTCATTGAGTTTCTTGGAACTGTGACTTATAGTATTCATCAATTGTAGAAAATGTTCAACCCTTTTTTTTTCTTTTCTTTTATGCTTGCAATATTTTTTATTAACTTTAATGGGGTGACACCAATAAATCAGGGTACATATGTACAATGAAAACATCTCCAGATTATCTTATCATTCAATTGAGCTGCATACCCATTACCCAAAGTCAAATTGTCCTCTGTCACCTTCTAACTGGTTTTCCCTATACCCCTCCCGTTCTCCCTATTCCACCCTCCCTTCCCTCCCCCCATCCCGTAAACCCACACTCTTGTCCATGTTTCATAGGCTTACTTTTATGTTCCACCTATGTATGAAATCATGCTATTCTCAGATTATTTTTTTCTAATTCACTTATTTCACTCCGTATAATGTTATCAAGGTACATCCATTTTGTTATAAATGATCCGATGTCATCATTTCTTATGGCTGAATAGTGTTCCATGGTATATATGTACCAAAGCTTTTTAATCCACTTGTCTTCTGACGGACACTTGGGCTGTTTCCAGATCTTCGCTATTCTGAACAATGCTGCCACGAACATGGGGGCGCATTACTTCTTTTCGAACAGTGTTATGGTTTTCATAGGGTATTTTCCTAAAAGTGGGATAGCTGGGTAAAAAAGCAGTTCGACTTTTAATTTTTTGAGGAATCTCCAAACTGTATTCCACAGTGTCTGCACCAGTCTGCATTCCCACCAGCAGTGCAGAAGGGTTCCCTTTTCTCCACATCCTCGCCAGCACTTATTCTGTGTTGTTTTGCTGATGAGTGCCACTCTGACTGGTGTGAGGTGATATCTCATTGTGGTTTTAATTTGCATTTCTCTAATGATTAGTGATGTGGAGCATTTTTTCATATGTCTTTTGGCAATCTGTATGTCTTCTCTGGAGAAATTTCTATTCATTTCTTTTGCCCATTTTTTGATTGGATTGTTTGTCTTCCTGGTGTTGAGTTTTATAAGTTCTTTATAAATTTTGGTTATTAACCCCTTATCAGACGTGCTGTTGAATATGTTCTCCCATTGTGTGGTTTGTCTTTTTATTCTGTTCATATTGTCTTTAGCTGTGCAAAAACATTTTAGTTTGATATAGTCCCATTTGTTTATCTGGCCTTTTATTTCATTTACCCATGGAGATAAATCGGCAAATATATTGCTGCTACAGATGTCAGAGAGCTTGCTGCCTATGTTTTCTTCTAAGATGTTTATAGTTTCATGGCTTATGTTTAAGTCTTTTATCCATTTTGAATTTGTTTTTGTGAATGGTGTAAGTTGATGGTCTAGTTTCATTTTTTTGCAGGTAGATGTCCAATTTTCCCAGCACCATTACTTAAAGAGGCTGTCTTTACTCCATTGTATGTTCTTTCCTCCTTTGTCAAATATCAGTTGTCCATAAAGCTGTGGGTTTATTTCTGGGTTCTCTGTTCTGTTCCATTGATCTATGTGCCTTTTCTTATGCCAGTACCAGGCTGTCTTGAGTATAATGGCCTTGTAGTAAACCTTGATATCCAGAAGAGTGATACCTCCTGCTTTATTTTTTCTTTTTAAGATTGCTGAGGATATTCGTGTTCTTTTTTGGTTCCATATAAATTTTTGGAATATGTGTTCTATATCTTTGAAGTATGTCATTGGTATTTTAATTGGTATAGCATTGAATTTATAATTTGCTTTGGGTAATATAGACATTTTAATGATGTTTATTCTTCCTAGCCATGAGCACGGTATATGCTTCCACTTGTTTGTATCTTCCTTGATTTCTTTTATCAATGTTTTATAATTTTCCGAGTACAAGTCCTTAACCTCCTTGGTTAAATTTACTCCTAGGTATTTTATTTTTTTGGCTGCAATAGTGAAGGGGATTGTTTCCTTAATTTCTTTTGCTGACAGTTCATTGTTTGTATATAGAAATGCCTCTGATTTCTGAGTATTAATTTTGTATCCTGCCACCTTGCTGAATTCATTTATCAGGTCCAGTAGTTTTTTGACTGAGACTTTAGGGTTTTCAATATACAATATCATATCATCTGCAAATAGTGACAGTTTTACTTCTTCTTTTCCAATTTGAATGCCTTTTATTTCTTCTTCTTGTCTCATTGCTGTAGCTAGAACTTCCAGAACTATGTTGAATAAAAGTGGTGAAAGTGGGCAACCCTGCCTGGTTCCTGATCTTAAGGGGATTGCTTTTAATTTTTGTCCATTTAGTATGATGTTTCCTGTGGGTTTTTCGTAGATGGCCTTTATCATGTTAAGGAATGTTCTTTGTATTCCCACTTTACTGAGAGTTTTGAGCATGAATGGGTGCTGGATTTTATCAAATGCCTTTTCTGCATCTATTGAAATTATCATGTGATTTTTGTCCTTCCTTTTGTTTATGTGATGAATCACATTGATTGATTTGCGAATATTGAACCAGCCTTGCCTCTCCAGAATAAATCCCACTTGATCGTGGTATATGATTTTTTTCATATATTGCTGGATCCATAAATATTGATTAATATTTTGTTGAGAATTTTAGCGTCTAAATTCATCAGGGATATAGGCCTATAATTTTCTTTCTTTGTGTTGTCTTTGCCCAACTTTGGGATCAGAATTATGCTCACCTTATAAAAGGAGTTTGGAAGTCTTCCTTCCTCTTGAATTTTTTGAAATAGCTTGAGGAGGATAGGAGTTAGTTCTTCTTTGAATTTTTGATAGAATTCACTTGTGAAGCCATCAGGCCCAGGACTTTTCTTTTTTGGGAGTTTTTTGATAACTGTTTCGATCTCATTTGTTGTAATTGGTCTGTTTATGTGCTCTGATTCTTCCAGATTGATTTTTGGAAGTTTATATGATTCAAGAAATTTGTCTATTTCATCTAGATTGTCTAATTTTTTGGCATAGAGTTCTTCATAGTATTTTCTTACAATGCTTTGTATCTCTGTTTTATCAGTTGTCATTTCTTCACTGTCCTTTCTAATTTTATTTATTTGAGTCCTCTCTTTTTTTTTCTCGGTGAGTCTAGTTAAGGGTTCATCAATCTTGTGTACCTTTTCAAAAAACCAGCTCCTGGTTTCATTGATCCTCTGTATTGTTTACTTAGCCTCTATGTCATTTATTTGTGCTCTGATCTTTTTTATTTCCTTCCTTCTACTTGTCTTGGGTTTTATTTGTTGTTGTTTTTCTAGTTCTTTTTGATGCAGGGTCAGGTTGCTTATTTGAGCTTTTTCTAGCTTCTTATGATATGCCTGTAGTGCAATGATCTTCCCTCTCAGTACTGCTTTTGCTGTGTCCCATAGATTTTGAGTTGACATATGCTCATTATCATTTGTTTCTAGAAACTTTTTTATTTCTTCTTTGATCTCATTGTTAATCCATTCATTATTTAGTATCATGCTATTTAGTTTCCAAGTGTTCGAGTATTTTTTGGTTTTTCTTTTGTGGTTAATTTCTAGTTTCATGGCATTGTGATCAGAGAAAATGCTTGATATGATTTCAATCTTCTTTAATTTATTGAGGCCATTTTTATGTCCTAACATGTGGTCTATCCTAGAAAATGTACCATGAGCGCTTGAGAAGAATGTATATTCTACTGCTTTAGGGTGAAAAGTTCTGAAGATATCTATTAAATCAAGTTGATCTAGTGTCTCCTTTAAGTGTGCTGTTTCTTTATTAATTTTCTTTCTTGAGGATCTATCCAGTGTTATTAGAGGAGTATTGAAATCCCCTACTATGATAGTATTGCTGTTAGTCTCGCCCTTTATATCCATCAAAGTCTGCTTTATGAATGTCTGGGCTGCTATATTTGGTGCGTAGATATTTATAATAGTTATATCTTCTTGTTGAATTGTTCCCTTTATCATTATGTAGTGTCCTCCTTTATCTCTTACTACAGTCTTTGTTTTAAAGTCCATTTTGTCAGATATAAGTACTGCTACCCTGGCTTTTTTTCATTTCCATTTGCATGACATATTTTTTTCTACCCTTTTACCTTCAGTTTATGTGCATCTTTTGTTTTAAGGTGTGTCTCTTGTAGACAGCATATGTATGGGTCCTGTTTCTTTATCCATGCAGCTACCTTATGTCTTTTGATTGGATCATTTAATCCATTTACATTTAAGGTTATTATTGATATGTAGTTGTTAATTGTCATTTTATTCTTTAAAGCTGTATTTTTTTTTCTATATTCTTTCCTTCCTTTGAACTGTTCACAACAGTCCTCCTAGAATCTCTTGCAGAATTGGTTTGGTTTTAATGAATTCCTTGTTATCTCTTTATTTAGGTGCTCATAGTGACTATCCATTGTTGCTCTAATTTCTTTGAACATCCTAACTATCATTATTCTAAATTCTGCTTCTGGTAGTTTGGTTATATCTGGTTCATTCAGGTCCTTCTCTGGGGATTTCTCTTGATTCATTTGGTTTGCATTCCTCTGCCTGCCCATTTTATCTGAGTATAAGAAAGTTGTGGCTACTGGAGTCCAGTAGGTGTTGCCTTTGTGTTCTCTAGGTGTGTTCTGTCTGCAGGCTTGCCACCCCCTCTGCCGCTTCCTAGGGCGGTTGGGTGTGGGCGTTGCCAGCGCCGGCTCACTGCAGCTATTGCTGTGATTTCTGCCTCTCCTCCGCAGGAGGGGCTGTCACTCAAGTCACTAGCCTTAGTACCCAGGGCAGAGGTGAGCACCTTTGCTCAGCTGCGGACCCAGCCCGTTTCCAGAAGCTTACGCACAGCCCTGGCAGTCAGAGCCTGCTTGCCACCGTTTCGCTGGTTGGGCGGGGCTTTTGATGTGCTCTCAGCTGTGAGCCTTTGCCCATCCTGAATTTAGCCCCGCCCTCGAGGCCAGGGCCTTCCTGCGCAGGTTCTAAAACCGAAAACCAGGGATTATTGGGCCAGGCGTGTTTTCTGGCATGAGCTTAGCTGCTAACTTCCGGTCGTTCTGGATCCTACCCCACCCCCATGCTGCGAGCCAGCTCGGGCACGTAGGGTGGTAATCCGCAGTTTCCCCTCCGGGCGGGGCGAGCAGCGTGAGCTCAGCCGCAAACTTCCACTGGTCTCGGTGTCTCCCTCGCCCCTGCGTTAGGAGCTCGCTCGCGCACACAGATGGCACACCTGGTTTCTCCGTTTGGGCGGGGTTGGCAGTGTGAGCTCAGCCCTGAGCCCTTTGACCGTCCCTGGTCTTAATCCCGTCCCCGCGGTCAGGGCCGGCTTGCGCAGGGTCGCAGAGCTGATCTCTGCCTGTATTTTTTCCCACAAGTGGGGTCACAGGCGGGCCCGCAGCTAAAGGACCGCTTTTGCGCGTCCCCTCCGCCCCTGCTGGGCTAGACTGAGCTCACACTTGTTGTGCCTCCGCCCACACCGACAGAACCGCATTTCAGAGTCCTACTGCAACCACGCCCTTCAGCAACCCTCAGGGGGCTAGAAGTGCCCTATGTCTCCACACTGTAGGCTTGGGAGCTCCCTCCCTCTAAGCAGCTCTGCTCTAATTGCCGCAGGAGAGCTTGTTTGGCTAGTGTCCTGTCTCCCTTTGCTGGTATTGCTAGTTCCAGGGGAAATATTCATTTTTGATTAGGGAAGTGACTTAGCCCACGGGTCAGGGTGGCTGTCCCTCAGATTGTCTCTGTGCCTTCATTTCACTCTTTGTTCCCGCTGCTCTGTTCCTCTCCTCTGTCCCAGTTCCCTGGAACCCTGGGTGCGTGGTTGTGAGAGAGGCTTTCTGAGCTGTCCCTTTAAAAAGATTTTTGGGTCTGAGAAAATTCTCTCTTTTTCACAAATAGTATCTTCACTTGTTTCACAGCTCAATACTGTCCAAACGCCTCTTCTAGGCTCTGGGACTGCAGGCTGGGGCTTGGTTCCTGGGACCCAGGTCCCTCCCTCTCCGCCAAACTCTCCTCCCGCCATGCGGGTCTCTGCGGGCTGCCGTTTGCTCCAGGGAGCTGGGCAGCCCTCTTTGCGTTTTCGCTATTCCTACCAGTCTCAATGTGGCTTCTGCAGTGTTCCTTGGTTGAAGAGTCCGCTTAGTTTAGTTCAAAGTTGGTTTATCCAGATGATCGTTCTTAAAATTGAGTTATAATCCACTTTGGTTCTGGGAGTTGGAAGTTGGTACTTCCGTCTACTCCATCGCCATCTTCCCTCCCATTCAGCCTTTTTAAATCTTCATTTTATTCTCTCTCCCTCCTTCTGGGATCTAATTAACATATGTTAGACAATTGGTGATTGTCCCACAGGTCTCTAAAGTCTGTTAATTTTATTCAATCTTTTTATTTTCTCTGTGTGCTTTTTTTTTTATCATTTCTATCACTATTTCTTCAAGTTCACTGATCTTGTTTCCTGCTGTGTTTAATTTGGTGTTAAGACCATCTAGTGATATTTTTCTCACCTCAGATGTTGTATTTTTCAGCTTTAGAAGTTCAATTTGGATCTTCCTGATATTTTAAAACTTTTCTACACATTATATTCATGTTTTATTTTAAACTTTGAGCATAGTTATAATAGCTGTTTTAAAATATTTGCTGATTTCACAATTTATGTCATTTCTGGTTCTGGTTCTATTGATTTTTTCCCTCTGTGTTATGGGTCTCATTTAGTACTTCTTTATAAATATAGTAATTTTTTTATTGGATGATGACTATTGTGCTATTAGGTTGTTTAATATTTTGATTTTGTTGCCTTCCTTTAAATAATATTAGACTTTGTTCTGCTCAGTAGTCATACTGCTTCAAAATCAGCTTGATTCTTTAGAGAACTGTTTTTAAGGTTTGTTGGGCAAAGTCTAGAATAGTCTTTTGGGCTAGATAAACTCCCCCACTACACATTCTTAGTCTCTATTGAATTCCTCAGATATTCAAGAGCCTTCTACTCTGGATTATTGGATTTTCGGTGTTTCCTTTTTCTCTGTGAGTTTATAGCTCCCTGGAAATTATTTTCTCATCCTTGTGAGGTTGCACTCTCTGTAGATTCATGTGAAACTCTATGTAGATTTCTCTGTTTACCTATCTTTTTTCTGGTACTTTGTCAATTGCAGTTGCTTCAGAATCCCTGGACTCTGATCTCTATCTTCTCAATTTAGAGAGCTACCATGCTTTGTTTAAGTTCCTTCTTTCCTTCTCTTGGGATAGAAAGTATATCCAGGCAAAAACTTCTTTCAAAAATAGAATTACCATATGAGACAGTAATTCTACTTCTGGGTATATACCCAAAAAGATTGAAAGCAGTGACTCAGACAAATATATCACACCCATGTTCATAGAAGAATTGTTTACTATAGCCAAAAGTTGAAAACAACCCAAGTTCATTGACAGATGAATGGATAAACAAAATATGATATATTCATAAAATAAAATATTATTCAGGTATAAAAAGGAAACAAATTCTGACATATACTACAACATGAACAAACCTTATACCTTTATGCTAAGTGAAATAAGCCAGCCACTAAAGAACAAATATTGCATGATTTAAATTATACGAGATACATAGAGTAGTCAACTTCATTGAGACAGAAAATGAAATGGTGACTGCCAGGGGCTGGCAGAAAAATGCTGAAAAGTTATGCATAATGAATATAGAGTCTGTTTGAAAGATATCAGAGTTTTGGAGATGGATGGTGGTGATGTTTGCACAATGACAGTGCCACTGAACTATACACTTAAAATGATTAAAATGATAAATTTTGTTTTATTTATATAAAGTTAATATAAATACAAATTCAAAGATTTTCCCCAAAATCTCAATGAATTATCTTATGTGCCATTTGGGTCCATGTCCTCCACTTCAGACAATTAATCTAGAGGCTCCCTGATCCATCAAAGAGAGTTGAGATCTCAGACTCTTCTTTCCCTAACCATTCTGTTATGAATTTAGAGAACATCTCAGAACCACGTAAATTTACTCCTGAGAGCCCAACGGATTAAACCACTTGGAAGATTCTACCACATCTGCCATGTGATATGTGTGGCCTCTCATTTTACCTGCCCCACACACTTTCCTTTCATCTCCCTGACACATTGCCAATGTAACATAACTTTGTCACCTAGGAGCTTGGATTCATGTCACAACCTATCTAGACAATAAAGAGTAAAACTGCTGTTCACAGTGTTGCCATAAACAGTCCAAAGAGTATCCTAAAATAATCAACTTTGCTACTGAGTCACTTAGTTCATCTAACATTTCTTCATTTGTGTATGTGGACATAGTTAGGGATGCCATTTCTGTACCCGAATGTACCTTGTTTTTTGTTTTATTTTGTTTTAAGTAAGAGGAGGGGCAGTAGTGAGACAGAATTCGGCATGCGCCCTGACGAGGATCCACCAGGCAACTCTGTCTATGGCCAATGCTCAAATCAGCGAAGCTGTCCGCAGAGCCTGGGGCTATACTTGAACCAATTGAGCCACTGGGTGTGAGAGTGGAAGAGAGAAGGGGGAGAGGGAGGAGAAAGAAGCAGATGGTTGCTTCTCATGTGTGCCCTGCTGGGGCTCAAATCCAGGGCATCTGCACACAGGGGCAATGCTGTATTCACTAAGCAAACTGGCCAGGGGTACCTTGTTTTAACAAAGAAAAATATTCTCTAAGTTAAGTGAGTCCTAGGATACTTAGCATATTTTCAGATAAACCTGATCTCAATGTTCATATAATACAAGACAAGCACATTGTAATTATCTTTTGGAGAAAGAAAAATATCCAAGGAGGTTGGCAGGTAGCCAGAATTGGTGCCTTCTGAATTGACCAGTAATAGTTAATGGATCTGATGCTTAATTGACACATGTAGACTCATAATAGTCCCAGAGATGATGATTGGCTTTGTTTTGATGTCTTTTAATTTCACATTTGTTTCAATTTCTCTACCAGACCCACTTATTTATTTTTCTTTTCTGCTTCTATTCCCAGAATGTTTCTGTTAAACAGAGTAGCGATATCAATAAATCCTACTGTGTTAGTTTTTCAGATAGAAAAATAACTGGTCTATTGGCCAGAAATTGTTGGTGTAATATATATTTTAAGTTCTTTGAAGGTATATCTTATAAAAACTTATTTCCTATTTAAAAAATAAAGTATTTTGACTTGAGTTAGCCATGAACTTGTGAATTCATGTTACATAAAATCTTTATATCAATACCAAACTTTGAAATTTTCTTTCTTTTGTTCCTGAATTTTTTAAATTAATTTTAATGGGGTGACATTGATAAATCAGGGTACATACGTTCAGAGAAAACATCTCCAGGTTATTTTGACATTTGATTATATTGCATACCCATCACCCAAAGCCAAATTGTCCTCCATCACCTTCTATCTGGTTTTATTTGTGCCCCTCCCCTCTCCGTTACCCCCTTCCTTGTCTCCCCCTCCCCTGGTAGCCAGAACATTCTTGTCCATGTCTCTGAGTCTCACTTTTATGTCCCATCTATGTAAGGAATCATATAGTTCTTAGTTTTTCTGATTTACTTACTTCACTCAGTATAATGTTATCAAGGTCCGTCCATGTTGTTACAAATGATTCAATGTCATAATGTCTTATGGCTGAGTAGTATTCCATAGTATATATGTACCAAAGATTATTATTCCACCCATCCACTGACGGACACTTGGGTTGTTTCCAGATCTTAGCTATTGTGAACAATGCTGCCACAAACATGGGGGCGCATTTCTTCCTTTGGAACAGTGCTATGGTGTTCTTAGGGTATATGCCTAAAAGTGGGAAACCTGGGTCAAAAGGTAGTTCGATTTTTAATTTTTTGAGAAATCTCTATACTGTTTTCCACAGTGGCTGAACCAGTCTGCATTCCCACCAGCAGTGCAGGAAGGAGGATTCCTTTTTCTCGACATCCTCACCAGCACTTATTCTGGGTTGTTTTGTTGATGAGCACCATTCTGACTGGTGTGAGGTGATATCTCATTGTGGTTTTAATTTGCATTTCTCTAATGATTAGTGATGTTGAGCATTTTTTCATATGCCTATTGGCCATCTGTATGTCCTCTTTGGAGAAGTGTCTATTCATTTCTTTTGCCCATTTTTTGATTGGATTGTTTATCTTCCTGGTATTGAGTTTTATTAGTTCTTTATAAATTTTGGTCATTAACCCTTTATCAGACGAATTGTCCAATATATTCGCCCATTGTGTGGTTTGTCTTTTTATTCTTTTCATATTGTCTTTAACTGTGCAAAACCTTTTTAGTTTGGTATAGTCCATTTGTTTTTCCTGCCTTTTATTTCACTTGCCCATGGAGATAAATTGGCAAATATATTGCTTCAGGAGATGTCGGAGAGCTTACTGCCTATGTTTTCTTCTAAGATGCTTATGGTTTCACGGCTTACATTTAAGTCTTTTATCCATTTTGAGTTTGTTTTTGTGAATAGTGTAAGTTGATGGTCTGGTTTCATTTTCTTTGCAGGTAGATGTCCAATTTTGCCAACACCATTTGTTAAAGAGGCTGTCTTTAGTCCAATGTATGCTCTTACATCCTTTGTCAAATATCAGATGTTCATAAAGGTGTGGGTTTATTTATGGGTTTTCTGTCCTGTTCCATTGATCTATATGCCTGTTTTTATGCCAGTACCAGGCTGTCTTGAGTACAATGGCCTTGTAGAGTGATAGCTCCCGCTTTATTCTTCCTTTTCAAGATTGCTGAGGCTATTGATGTTCTATTTTGGTTCCATAAAAACTTTTGAAACATGTGTTCTATATCTTTGAAGTATGTCATTGGTATTTTAATTGGTATTGCATTGAATTTATAAATTGCTTTGGGTAATATACACATTTTAATTATGTTTATTCTTTCTAACCATGAGCATGGTATATGCTTCCACTTGTTTGTATCTTCCTTGATTCCTTTTATCAATGTTTTATAATTTTCTGAGTACAAGTCTTTAATCTCCTTGATTAAATTTACTCCTAGGTACTTTATTTTTTTGGTTGCAATAGTGAAGAGGATTGTTTCCTTAATTTCTCTTTCTGACAGTTTATTCTTGGTGTATAAAAATGCCTCTGATTTCTGAGTATTAATTTTAAATCCTGACACCTTGCTGAATTCATTTATCAGATTCAGAAGTTCTTTGACTGAGACTAGGGTTTTCTATATACAATATCATATCATCTGCAAATAATGACAGTTTTACTTCTTCTTTTCCAATTTGGATGCCTTTTATTTCTTCTTGTTGTCTTATTTTTGTGGATAGGACTTCCAGAACTATGTTGAGTAAGAGTGGTAAAAGGGGGCACCCCTACCTAGTTCCTGATTTTAAGGGTATTGCTTTTAATTTTTGCCCATTGAGTATGATGTTGGCTGTGGGTTTGTCATAGATGGCCTTTATCATGTTAAGGTATGTTCCCTGTATTTCCACTTTGCTGAGAGTTTTGATCATGAATGGGTGCTGGATTTTATCAAATGCTTTTTCTTCATCTATTGGAATTATCATGTGGTTTTTTTCCTTCCTTTTGTTTATGTGATAAATCTCATTAATTGATTTGCGAATATTGAACCAGCCTTGCCTCTCCAGAATAAATCCCACTTGTTCATGGTGTATGATTTTTTTCAAATATTGCTGCATCTGGTTGGCTAATATTTTGTTGAGGATGTTAGCATGTAAATTCACCAGGGATATGGGCCTATAATCTTCTTTCTTTGTGTTGTCTTTGCCAGGTTTTGGAATCAGAATTATGTCACCTCATAAAAGGATTTTGGAAGTTTTCCTTCCTCTTGAATTTTTGAAATAGCTTGAGAAGGATAGGAGTTAGTTCTTCTTTGAATTTTTGGTAGAATTCACTTGTGAAGCCATCATGCCCAGGACTTTTCTTTTTTGAGAGTTCTTTGATAACTGATTCAATCTCATTTGTTGTAATTGGTTTGTTTAGGTTTTCTGATTCTTCCAGATTAATTTTTGGAAGATTATATGTTTCAAGGAATTTGTTCATTTCATGCAGATTGTCTAGTTTTTTGTCATAGAGTACTTAATAGTATTTTCTTACAACATTTTATATTTCTTTGTGTCAGTTGTTATTTCTCCACTCTCCTTTCTAATTTTATTTGAGTTCTCTCTCTTTTTTTCTTGATGAGTTTAGTTAAAGGTTCATTGATCTTGTTAACCTTTTCAAAGAACCAGCTACTGGTTTCATTGATCTTCTGTATTGTTTCCTTAGCCTCTATGTCATTCATTTCCGTTCTGATCTGTATTAATTCCTTTCTTCTACTACCCCTGTGCTTTACTTGCTGTTGTTTTTCTAGTTTTTATAAATGCAGGGTCAAGTTGCTTATTTGAGCTTTTTCTAGCTTCTAATGGTATGCCTGTAGTGCTATGAATATCCCTCTCAATACTGCTTTTGCTGTGTCCCATAAATTTTGAGTTAATGTATGCTCATTATCATTCGTTTCTAGGAACTTTTAAATTCCTTTTTGATCTCATTGTTAACCCATTCATTAATTAATAACATGCTATTTAGTTTCCAAGTGTTTGAGTATTTTTTAGTTTTTCTTTTGTGGTTAATTTCTAGTTTCATGGCATTGTGATCAGAGAAAATGCTTGATATGATTTCAATCTTCTTAAATTTGTTGAGTCTGCTTTTGTGTCCTAACATGTGGTCTATCCTAGAGAATGTACCATGAGTTATTGAAAAGAATGTATATTCTACTTCTTTAGGATATAAAGTTCTGAAGATATCTATTAAATCGAGTTGATTTAGTGTATCCTTTAAGTCTGCTGTTTCTTTGGTAAGTCTCTTTCTTGAGGATCTATCCAGTGATGTTAGTGGGGTATTGAAATCCCCTACTATTATAGTACTGCTGTTAATCTCACCCTTTTTTATCTATCAAAGTCTGCTTTATGTATGTTGGAGCTTCTATGTTCAGTGTGCAGATATTTATAATGGTTATGTCTTCCTGTTGGATTGCTCCCTTTATATTTTGTAGTGTCCTTCTTTATCTCTTACTACAGCCTTTCTTGTAAAGTCCATTTTGTCTGATATAAGTATTGCTACCCTGGCATTTTTTTCATTTTCATTTGCATGAAAAATTTTTTTCATCCTTTCTCCTTCAGTCTATGTGCATCTTTTGTTTTAAGGTGTGTCTCTTATAGACAGCATATGTATGGGTTTGTTTTTTTTTATCCACGCAGCTACCCTCTGTCTTTGATTGGATCATTTAATCCATTTACATTTAAGGTTATTATTGATATGTAGTAGTTTATTGCCATTTTATTTTTATTAATTTATTTATTTTACAGAGATAGAGAGAAAGTAATAGATAGGGAAAGACAGACAGGAACGAAGAGAAGTGAGAAGCAATCATTAGTTCTTCATTGCCATTGCAACACCTTAGTTGTTCATTGATTGCTTTCTCACATGTGACTTGACCACAGGCCTTCAGCAGACCGAGCAACCCTTTACGGGAGCCAGCGACCTTGGGTCCAAGCTTGCGAGCTTTTGCTCAAGCCAGATGGGCCTGCACTCAAGCTGGTGACCTCAAACCTGGGTCTTCCGCATCCCAGTCCGATGCTCTATCCATTACGCCACCACCTGGTCAGGCACCACTTTATTTTTTTAAGCTGTATTCCACTTTTGCTATATTCTTTTCTCCCTTTTATCTGTTTACAGCAGGCTCCTTAGCATCTCTTGCAGAATTGTTTTGGTTTTAATGAATTCCTTGATTTTTTTTTTGTCAGGGAAGTTTTTTATTTCTCCTTCAATTTCAAACATTAGTGTTGCTGGATAAAGAACTCTTGGTTGTAGGCTCTTGATCTACATTACTTTGAATATATCTTGCCATTCCCTTCTGGCCTCAAGTGTTTCTGTTGAGAAGTCGGATGTCATCCTGATGGCGCCTCCTTTGAGGTGAGAGCCTTTTTTTTCTCTAGCAGCTTTTAAAATTTTCTCTTTTTCACTTAGCTTTGGTATTTTAACTATGATGTGTCTTGGTGTAGATTTCTTTGGGTTTCTCTTTAATGGAGTTCTCTGTGCTTCTTGCATGTGTGAAACATTTTCCAGCCTTAATTTAGGAAAATTTTCAGCTATGATTTGATTGAACAAAGTTTCTATCCCTTGTTCATTTTCTTCTTCTTCAGGAACCCCTATGATGCGGATGTTATTTCTCTTCATGTTGTCACAGAGCATTCTCAGAGTTTCCTCAGATTTTTGAGTCTCTTTTCTTTTCTGCTTCTGTGCCTTTGTTTATTTTGTCCTCTAACTCGCTGATTTGATCATCAGCTTCATCCATCCTGCTTTTAATTCCTTTCATTGTGGTCTGCAATTCTGATATTGTATTTGTCATTTTTGTCTGATTCCTTTTAATTATTTCAATTTCCTTTTTTATATTTGTTATGTCTTTATTTAGGTGTTCATAATGACCATCCATTGTTGCTCTAAGCTCTTTGAACATCCTAACAATCATTATTTTAAATTCTACATCCAGTAATTTGGTTATATCTGATTCATTCAGTTCCTTCTCTGGGAATTTCTCTTGATTCATTTGGGTTGCATTTCTCTGCCTGCCCATTTTGTCTGTGTATTAGAAGGGTTTGGCCACTGGAGTCCAATGGGTGTTGCCTCTGTGTTCCTTAGGTGTGGTCTGTCTGTAGGCCCACTACCCCTTCTGCCTCTCCCTGAGCGGTTGGGTATGGGCGTTGCCAGCACCAGCCCACTGCGGCTGTTGCTGCGGTTTCCGCCTCTCCTCCATGGGAGTGGCTGTGTTTTCGTGCCCGGCTCTACAAGCTTCAGCCTGTCTCAGCCTTTCCCCGCCACCACAGGTGGGATTTCACACTGCACTCAAGACACAAGCCTGGGCTCCAAGGGCTGGGGTGAGCACCTTTGCTCAGCTGCGAGTCCCCATCAGCCAGCTCCTTTGGCTGGGCTGGGCTGTGGGTCCATGCTCAGCTGCGTGCCTCCATCTGTTTCCGGGCTTCTGCCCTGCCCCTGTTGTCAGAGCCGGCCAGTGCATAGTGGCAAACCTTGGCTCCTTGGCCCAGTTGGGCTGCTGGCGCGCACTCAGCTGTAGACCTCTGCTTTTTTCCAAGCTTTCACCCTGCCCCTGCGGGCAAAGCCAGTTTGTGCAGGGCTGCAAGCCTCAGAGGCCTGGTGAGGCTGCACGCCTTTTTGCCCCTGCCCAGTGGTGGATCTCTGCCTATTCTGGGCTCCCACTTTTCTCCCACAGGTGGGGCCGCAGGCGGGCCTGCAGCCGCCGGACCACTTTTACGCGTCCCCTTCGGCCCTGCTTGGCTAGACCAAGCTCACACCAGCTGGCTCGGCCTTTGCCCCCGCTGATGGGACCGCACTTCAGTGTCCAGCTGCCGCCCGCCCTCTACTGAGCCCTCAGCAGTGTGGGTGGGGGCTCTGTAGCTCAGACTCTAACACTCCATACCAGGGGTCCCCAAACTTTTTACACAGAGAGCCAGTTCACTGTCCCTCAGACCATTGGAGTACCAGACTATAACAAAAACGATGAACAATTTTTTATGCACACTGCACATATCTTATTTTAAAGTAAAAAAAAAAAAAAAAAAAAAAAAAAAAACAGAAACAAATACAATATTTAAAATAAAGAACAAGTAAATTTAAATCAACAAACTGAGCAGTGTTTCAATGGGAACTATGGGCCTGCTTTTGGAGGATGCATCCTGTGCTCCTCTCACTGATCACCAATGAAAGAGGTGCCCCTTCCGGAAGTGCAGCGGGGGCAGATAAATGGCCTCAGGGGGCCACATGTGGCCCACAGGCCATAGTTTTGGGACCCCTGCTCCATACTGTAGTCCTGAAAGCTCCCTCTTTCTAAGCGGCTGTGCTCTAAGTGCTGTGGGGGAGCTTGTTTGGCTGGTGCCCTGCTTCCCTTTGCTGAATCCAGGGGAAATATTGTTTCAGATTTGTTGAGTGACTCAGCCCAGGGTTTAGGGTGGCTGTCCCTCAAAGTGTTTCTCCCTATGTCTTACACAGCATACTCTCTTTTTGCTGCTCCAGTCCTCCCCTCTCTCCTTGTCCCCCGGAGCCCTGGGTGAGTGGTTGTGAGAGAGGTTTTCTGCGCCATCCCTTTAAGAAGAATCCTGGGCCTGAGAAAACTGTCTCTTTCTCATAAACAGTATCCTAACCTGTTTCACAGCTAAATACTGTCCATATGCCTCTTCTAGTCTCTGGGGCTGCAGGCTGGAGCTTTGTTCCTCGGACCCAGGTCCCTACCCTTCTGCTAAACTTTCCTCCCGCCACGCGAGTCTCTCCGGGCTGCCTTTTGCTCCAGGGAGCTGGGCAGCCCTTTCCTCATTTTTGCTTTTCCTACCAGTCTTAATGTGGCTTCTTCAGTGTTCCTTGGTTGAAGAGTCCTCTTAGTTTAGTTCAAAGTTGGCTTATCCAGATGCTGGTTCTTTAAATTAAGTCGTAATCCACTTTGGTTCTGGGAGTTAGAAGTTGGTATGTCCGCCTACTCCATCGCCATCTTGCTGTCTCCAAACTTTAAATTTTTCTAAGCATTTTCATATACATTTTCTCATTTATTGCAACAAAAAATACTATATACCTATGATTAATTCTTTTTTACTGGAAAAGCAGCTGATATTCAAAATTCCTGAGAAGGTTTCTTTCATAACTCTTGAAAATGTGATAGAACTTTTAAAACTGTGTGAAATAAGTTATACCAGCATTTTTCATTAGGTGTTCCAGGCCCCTGGAAGTATGCTAATATATTTTGTGTCATCCAAGAGATCTTTATGAGGATATTTAAATTTTGTGATTTATTTTAGTGATGACAAAGTAAGCATGTTTTAGATGATCTATATAAACACCTTATAAACAGACATTCACATTCATGATCTTGTTTGTACCAAGTGAAGTCTTAAAAATCACAGTCTTTTACTTTTAAGGTGGACAAAATTATTTGAGGGGGATCAATGAATTTTCACATTGACCAACCCTAAGCAAAGTATGATAGAGGAGAAAAATAGTTTACATGATCATTTGCAGAAGACTTTTCTACTGAAAGAAGACTTTCTTCTTCTTCTTCTTCTTCTTCTTCTTCTTCTTCTTCTTCTTCTTCCTCTTCTTTTGTGTAATTTATTTTTTAACTTATTAGGATAATATTGCTCACCAAACTACATCTTTATGGTGATGAAGTCTTGTTGAGCTCAGGGTCACTGTCTACCTGACCTGATCATGCCAGGGCCAGGTATCAGACAACTAGAGAAAACCCCTATGCCCCAGGGCCTCCTGAAATTATTCAAACTAGCCCATCCTAAACCTGTTCACCCTACCCTGTCTGATGCTTTTCACAGAAACCACAATTCAAGCTCCTGCTCCCCCATACCCCCGCTCCCTGCTTCTTCTACCTCCCGGCTGACCATGGTGCTTCTCTGAGTGGCCTCCTATGGCTGATGTGCTCCCTCCTTCTTGGATCTGTGAGTAACAAGCTGTCTTCTCAAACAGTCTGTCTGATCTGCAGGCCTTGCCGTGCCTATATAGTAATAAAATCTATATTTTAAAGCATAGTTCAGAGTCCACCATCTCTGGGTTTTACACAGATTTCTGTCTGTCCAGATAAGTGCTTCATGTTTTGGCGGCCTATAAAACAAAAGATAAAATGTCTCCCTCAACACACCTGACATATAATGCAGGGTAATCACAACAAAAAATCCAGTAAAACAATCAGTTTTCTCTATGAAGATAGGAGAGGAGGATTCTCTTCTGTCAGAAGGGTTTGTTCCCTGGTTAGTCCTTCTGGCAGTCCCTGTGGGGGATATAAAATAATCCAGTCAACAACTGCCCCTTCCATTGCAATACAGAAGAGAGAACACAGTATAATACTGAGTAAAAATTTTAATCACATGCATGGTAGGTAGAATGAAAGTCTAGATCCAAGTTCAGACATTTATACAGAAAAGCAGAAAAAAGAACAGTTAAACCTTGTCTAAGGTGACCAGATTTTAAATTGGTAAAGCGGGACACCATTGACAGAGGCGGGGGGTGTTCTTGATTAAAAATTTGGTCTATATAGAGCAAAAAAAATTTTCATAGAATGCAAAAATAGTATTGTAATATATATATTTTTTTAATTTCAACATAAGTACAATTTACAAATATAATACATTTAAAAATTATGTATAGTATTATTTTATTCTTTGGCATATTTCTCATTTGAGTGAATTTTTTTAGTAGATTGCTGTCGTTGTTTAAAAGGTCATGAAATTTTACACAAGAATTTGTTAAATTATATTTCACACATAAAATGGCTTTCAAAGTCTCAACACTTAATTGTGATTTTTCTGATGTCCACACTTTATTTAGCATAGAAAAAACGCGTTCAGTCGCAGCATTAGTTCCTGGTAAAGACAGCATGTATTCCACAATTTTTAGTGCATTATTGTATGGAACATGGTTTGTTTAAAAATGAAGAAATATTTCTAACCATTTGTTCTCTATTGTGATTTTTGCTAATGCCCAAGATTTAACCTTTTCCTTATCAATATATATTTTTAATAATGATACCTCATTAAAAAGATCAATTTTGGAAATATTACTATATGGGAAATTTTGAGTGAGTCAGAGGGATTGGGTTACACAGTCCCGAAACCGATGCCAGAGCTGCACGAGTGGGCAGGAGCAGGCAGGGCAGCCCCGCCGCCTGCTGGAGACCGAGTGGCTTGCACCTCATGGAGCCCGGAGCCACATGCCGATGTCCAGTATGCGGGTCTATCAGTAGTTAGGGGACTTGACAGCCGCTGCCCCAGCAGTTACTTCCCACCCGAAGTTCTTTGTTTCGGCCCAGCATGGGGCAGCCAGCTCTTGCAGCAGTGCAGGCGCTTCCAGGTCGAGGCGGGGTCTCCCCGCTGAAAACCATATATTCCCTTCCCGTTCTCCTGCTGTTCCCTAGCTTTTGGTGCATTCTTTCCAAAAATTGGGACTTTTTTAAAACACCACAGGACGCAGAACAAATTGTTAAAAATTGGGACTGTCCTGCCAAAAGTGGGATGTCTGGTCACCTTAACCTTGTCTTAAACATTGTCTTATCTTCTGCAATTGTTTTCAGTGCCCCTAATGAAGGGACTTGGAAGTTCATATTGCAGGTAAGTATTTTAAGCCCAAGGGTCAGAAGGCATATGACCTTGCATTCTAAAATGAAAAGTTTCTTATATGGAAACCTGTTATATTTTCCAGGAGCTACCCGAAGCAGGGTGGAGTAGTACTTTCCCTCGGAGCCCAGGTTCTGCTTTGTGGGTGTGATCACATGTTCATTGTGCTCTGGGCTCCTTAGAGCTGCCCTCTGGGGAAGGGCAGAGATGAGGTGTTGTTTTCTGTGTTGTCACTTTGGACTGCTTCCAAAGGGGTCACTGGAGAATGTGCCTATTCGTGGCTTGCGCACACTCTCATCTGAGCCAAGTTTTGGGTTTTGAGAACTGCTAAGGATTGGGCAATTCAAGCTGTTTCTGCTGACTTGGTGATTTCTTAGTAACAATCTTCTCAAAGGTTTAAGCTTTCTATCTAGCTTTAACCAGTTTCTTGTGCAAATAACCACATACAAAAATCCATCTAGCCAGGCGTGGTGGCGCAAGTCTGTAATCCCAGTTACTGGGGAGGCTGAAGCAGGAGGATCACTTGAACCCAGGAGTTGTGGGCTGTAGTGCACTATGCCCATCAGGTGTCCGCACTAAGTTCGGCATCAATATGGTGACTTCCCGGGAGGTGGGGGGGCCACCAGGTTGCCTAAGAAGGGGTGAACCAGCCCATGTCGGAAACGGAGCAGGTCAAAAATCTGTCTAGACAAAGTTTTGAACCTGAAGACTGAATTAACAGCCTCTACACTCTGCCCCTCTACTTCCCTTTAGAGTGATGATGGCTTCCTGGAGACCATCTGGTGACTTAAGGGGAGACAAAAACCTTAATTTGATGTTGCTGCTGAGAATGCCCCTGTTGTCCAGCAGGGATAACCTGAAGAAAGTTGCTTAAAACCTTTTGTGGTCACAGGCTGTCACTTTGAAGTCACTGCTTGTGATATTGGACATTTGGGCTATAGAGACAGTTGAAGTTTTCAGCTCAGAAAGACTAAATGACTAACTCTCAGTGTCTGTAGAGTCTAGAACACAGGCAAAAAGAGCCTCTCTTTGTGGGGTTATCCCCTTCATCTCTGCCTATAGATAAGCTGGCTGTCATTGGAGTTCATTTCTCTCTTATAGGACTGTACTGAAAGTGTCAGAAGTTGCTAACACACCTAAGTATTCTAAATCTCTCCTACTTATATGCCCTTGGATGACTTGCCTCTCAGGCAGGGCTTAAAGTGAGGTGAGGTGAATGAAGCACTCGCTTCAAGTGCAAAACTTATAAAGGCACAAAAAACCCCTGTGTAATCAAGATAAGATATATAATATTTCAATGTGATTTTTTAAAAATAAAAATTAACACAAAAATTCTATGATAAAGAATATCAAAATTTTAGATGAAGGCAGGATTGATCATTTTCCTTTTTGACTCACACAGCATTCCTCACAGCTGATGGGTTTGCTAACTATTATGCCATTGAAATAATAGGAGTCACCAGCTTACCAGGCTGCAGCATTGAGTCCTTGTTACCTTCGGTCACATAGCTTTCAAAAACTACCTCTAGAATACCACCCCTGGTACCAAATTATACAATAGTTAAGATTATGTTCAGATAAAAACTCAGAAAATCCAAAGTAGCAGGACCGTAAACAAAACAGAAGTTTGTTTCTTTCTTACTTAAATTTAGAGCAAGGTTGGGTGGTATCTCCGTGACCACCAGGGACTGAAGCTCCTTCTTTCCTAATTCTCCATTATCGTTAATATGTGGCTTTTACCTTGTGGTTCAAAATAGCTGCTCTAGTTCCAACCATCACATCTGTATTCCAGCCAGCAGGGTGGAAAGAGAAGAAGAGGCAAAGTGCATGACCACAGTGTCTCTAAAGAATGTTCCTCAAATGCCCACACCACACATACGCTCACATTCTACTGGCAGAACCAACAAGACTGCATTTACCTTCAAGGGAAGCTGGAAAATAGTCTACAGTCTTTGCTCTTGAGTTGCTATGTGTTCAGATAAAAATGCTATCACCATGGAAGCAATGGAGGTCAGGTACTGAGGACAACCAACAGTCTGGTGGTAAACCAAAACGTTTGGCAGTAACTCCTGCATCGGTTTCATTAGGGTTGTTAGAGGAGCGACCTACCACTGTACTGGCCAAGGAATCACTGTCACTCCCAAACATTTTGTCACAGTGTGCCTTTGTCACTGAGTCCACTAGTTAGCTCCGATTTAGAGCTATTGAGCTATAATTTTAGTTACATTAGTAAACTTGTGAGGCGAGAAAAGATATTTTGAAACTTTAACTTATGCTTCCTTTCACCCTATATATCCTCCTACTCAATCAGTCAGCTACCTGTTTTTTATAGAAGGAATAAAATAGTAGAATGCAAATACCAAGAATTCTTTTTTGGCATAAAATTCTTGCATTTTGACCTTCAAAAGCATAAGTCTGTTGATAGATTAGAAAGATTACATCAGCAGCCAGAGCTCTCCCCCAGGGGTGCCCCTGTTCCCAAGCATGCATACATTTCCCTGGGCTGCCTGAGGATGAGCCAGAGGTGAGGCAGGAGAGTGAGATGCTGGTATGAGTCCTGGGAAGAGGCCAAGGCTGGTGGGTGGGGAGTGGAGAACCACCTGGATAATTTTAGGATCCGGGAGCAGAAGGCACTTGTATCCCCAACCCCCAGGGAGCCGAAAAAATGATTGCCACGTAAGGTGTCTCAGATGAAGAAATATTTTCATGCAACATCCAGTGTATGAACCACCTCTGCAAGCTGAAAACTTTGGACAGTTGGTGGTGTAATTCACCCCAAGTCTGGAGGCCTGAGAACCAAAAGAGCTGATGCTGTGAATCCCAGCCTGGAGACAGGAGAAGACGGCTATCCCCAATCAATCAGCCAAGCTGGAGAAATTCTCCATTCACTTTTTCATGTCTGTTCAGGCCCTCAACAGATTGGATGAGGCCCACCCACATGGGGGAGGCCATCTGCTTTACTCAGTCCATTGATTCAAATGTTCATCTCTTCCAGAGACACCTAACACATCCCAAAATAACATTTAACCAAAGATTTGGACACCCCATGACCCAGTCAAGTTGACACATAAAATTAAACATCACATCCAGGCCAGTCTGTTTCTTACAGTCAAACATTCATCCTATTGCACATATCAGAGGGTGCCTTGGAGAGTTTGGCCAGGGAAATACCGGATGTAATGGACATGTCAAAATGTTAACTCTGATGGCAGAACCTTAAGCATGTTTAAATGCTGCTGGGTAAGACTGTTAAAAGAAGGGCTAAAAGTCAAGGAGTGAGGGATAACCAGCAGGTGGGCAGGAGGTTAACGAAGTGTTGGGGAGATGTTGTCATCATCCCCACGACTGATATAAATTGTGTGGGTCTGGGGACAGCAGATTTCAGATGTGGTCATACTGTCTTTACCAATTCTGAGCTTTAGAAATCTGATTCCCAATGCCTCAAGAAAGTTACCCTAGTCCCCAAACTAGCTCCAGATCTGGCAAATGAGGGGTGTTTGACCCTTGTGGAATAGTGGTCTCCAATCTTGAGCTTGCATTAGAATTGTCCACAGGATTGTCACAGTGTAGATTTCTGGATCCTAAATCCAGAGTTTCTGGCTCAGTAAGTGTTGCCCAAGAATTAGTATTTCTAACAAGTTCTAAGGTAATGCTTGATCTGGAGACCACATGTAAGAACTGCTACTGTTGAAAAAGAAATGGCTGTCAAAAGACAGGGCAAGCAGAGTAGAGTCTCTTCTACCCAAAGGTCCCTTTCAGGTGGCCCTCTGCCATACCCAAATTGGTTCAGGACCACCATTGCTTGACAGCACATTTTTACATACCTATATATAATTCTGAAGTTCTTTTATTTCTCAGTCTCTAAAGTTAAGGGGCTCACTGCTGGTGACAACACTAGGAACAGGAGACCAATAGGACCTGCATAGGGATAGGGTCTGCCTTGTGGGCTGGGAGCTATATGTATTGTATACTATCTCCCGTATTCCTTCCGTGAAATGGGTGAAGTTTTATTCCCAGTTTATAAATGAGTAAACAGTGGCAGAAGCAGACTGGAGAAGGTTGCCCAAGGTCTTGCAGCCAGTTTGTGGAGTAGGGTCCTCAGTCCCAGCACACTGAGCTCAGTAGCAGGTCTCAATTGCAGTGCCCTACCAACAGTCACCTGCTGCCCTGTCACTCTGCTCCTTTCTGTGGGGACAGAGAAGAGCCCCTCAGGGAGATTACTGTGCTCCTGAGCAAGGCAGTCAAGGCAGTCCTGCTCTCAGGGTAGGAGAGGCACACCTCTTTCCACACCCCCAAGACTGGTGGCTCCGGTATCAGCCCAGAGCTTAAAACCCTGGGCTGCCTACTTCTTCCCTAACAGAAGGGAGACTGTTTTAGAATGGCAGTTTTGTCATTCAACTATGGTGCAGTCATCAGATCAGCAGGCGACAGCCATTGAAAAGACAGTTTATTATGGAAGCAACCAGGCTTGGCAAGACTGCCAAGAGGACTGTGAGCAAAAAAAGTGATCCACGGTCACCCCTGGGTCTCACCACGTGGAATTGTGGGGCATTCTCTGTTTCCTCTTAATTTCCACCCTTTCTCAGTGACCCCCAGCAATTCAGGGGTGTTTAACACCCTGACGTGTGAGAGTACCCGGGGAGCTCCATAGTAGCTGAGTCTGCCACTAGAGCAAACTACCACGCTGAGTCAGATCTCCTGGGGGCTTATTAACACAAATTTCTGGGTGCCACACCCAGCATTCTGATTCAGGGAGTCTGGATGAGGCCTGAGAGTTAGAATCTATTTCCAACCAATTTTAGGTGATGCTAATGCTGCGGGTTTGGCACCACAATTGATGGTCTGCTGATCTTTGGGTTCTATTGCAGGGAAGGCCTCAGGTGGCTTAGACACAGGTGTATGAAGTCCACATTTTGAGGAACATGGCCCTGGGATTCCATGAATTTGGTGTGAGCATTCTAAGGATGCTGCTACTGTCTTATGGAGGATTGGGTGAAGAGTCATCTGGTCTTGTTTGCATGGTGGCAGCAGCAGGATATTTTAGAGGAATGGGACAGCCTCTCTCACCATAGGGCTTCCTCCTCCAGCAGCCTCCCCCCTGCCCCGAGACACCTCCTCTGCTGCGTACCCCACAGATTCTCTTAGTTCTGGCACCCTTGTGACTTGCCCAGGCTTTTCACTCCTGTGTGGAGGTTGGGTGCTGGTGGACCCCCCTCTGGTGAGACATGCAGCCCTCCCGCGGGACTCTGGTGAGCCTGACAGCTGCCTCCCAAATGCACCCTGATCTGAGCATGTTTTCCCACCACCCGACCTTTGCCACGCTGGCATTTCCCCAGACCCACAGGCTCTCCACTCTCTGCTGGTGGTTCTTTAATATTTAGATATTTTAGAAGTTTGACTAGAATTGGCATCATGACAACAATCCCTTTCTCTATGTAAAGACTGGGGGACATCACATCATAAGACATTATTCTATCTACATCGCAATGATTCTTAACACTTTAGCAGGCAACACTGTCAGCCAGGCGAGAGAAGGGACGGCAGGCAGAAGAAGCTGCTAAAGGGTGTCAAGAAGCCCGAGGCGGGGGAGGTGGAGGGGTGAATGGGTGGGCACGGAGGTGGGCGGGCAGAGAGCAGTGCTGGCCTGGCCCTTGCACTTTTGTGTAGAGTCTGTCTGCACTTGTCTCTCCAAATCCATCTTAGTGGTACCATTGTTACAGATGCCTCATGCAGTTAAAATGCTGCCCTTTATCTTGCATTTTCTGTATGGCTCTTATTTAATGTGATTTTATTGTTTTCAAATGAGGCAGTTTGTCAAAGGTATCATTTGAGAGGCCTGCTCCTAACAAAGGGACACCCAGCCCAGTGTGAGACCACAGGCTGTCTCTTTTCTGCTGTCTCTTTTCAGGACCTCCAGTCTCATCGGAACAGATGTGGGTTGTCCAGCTCCCACTCACCTGCAAACAGCAGAGGAACTCATCCTCAGGTGAGACTTTCTCCTCAGCTCCTGAGATACCTGACCCAATAAGGAAGGTCACATTTGGAAGAAGATCAGAGAGGGATCTCCGAAGTGTGGGGCCTAGCTCAGGGACCTTAGTTACCTGGGTCTAAGAGTTATACACTAATGAAATATTTATTCTGATACCTTTTGGGGCTTGTCACAATGTTAGAAACACAAAACTTGCCAAATCACCTCGTCTTAACTTGGACTTAAAAAAAAAAAAAAAAAGTAATCATCATAAGTATAAGGGGTGTCTCCAAAACTTTGCGCCATCCTGCTGTTTGAAGGCCCCAGACCTAAATCTAGCCCCAGGACCCAGTGTGGTGGAAACACGTATTTAGGGCCAGGATCACAAAGTTTCAGCTTCCAAGGTGACTTCTTTGTGGGAAATCTATTTCAAGGAAACGTGGTTCCTCATACTTGAAAAGCTGCTTGGGAACTTTCAGGCATTGGTGAGGCAGATCACCAGTTTTAAACTTCAGCATGCCCCCAGCCTTTTTTGGATCCGTCACAATAGTCAGAGGCTTCCAGGGAAATTGAGGGTGGAGGGAAATGAACCAACTTTGGCCCTGTGATCTATACATGCAAATAGGGAACTGGAGTCAATTTCTTGATGCAGGAAGTGGTGAGTGACGTAAGTGCTAAATGGAAAATCAACTTTTCACTCGCTTTCTGTAGCCTGGACAAATGCTTAATTTAGTCTCAGCTGGGCTAGCAAACACAACAGAGTGTCTGCCAGAATGCTGTTTGTGCGAGGAATCTGGATTTCAAAGGACAGTGTTGCCCAGAGAGATACCACCCAGAACAATGTGAATGTAATTAAGTTGAAGGCTGCAGGTAAGATTTTATTGGTAATAGATTATTGGCCAATGGCAGAGGGATATTTGGCTCATTTGCATATATTACTATTCATGACCTCATGACAGAAGGAATCAGAATGACAGCAGGGATATCTCTGTCAGCCTTCTGTTTCTGGAGGGAACAGCAGTTTGGTGGAAGAATAAATGGATGTTTCTTGCAGCCTTTTTCCCCCTCTACCTGATGTTCTGTCTAACCCAAGTGTGGGAAATACTTCCCTGAAGGAAAGGGAACACTTTGGTGCAATTAATTAACCTTTATGCCAAAGACCCATTTGCAGCACCAAGATGTGGACCCCGGTGAACCCCGGAGGGCAAAGACAGCCCAGGGAGGCTGTGCTGGCTTCTCAGCATGAGTGGGCGACTTGGTTTGCACTCAGCCATGAAAGCAGTGGAGGAATTCCCAGCACAGCTCAGCCAGCCACGGTCAAAATGAGGGGATATGACACCAGGATTCTAGGGTATGATTGCTGAGCTGTCCCTTGCCTCCTTGCCCAGGTGAACAGGATCCCAGGGAGAGCTTTCTGGAATTATTGGACTCATAAAAGATGTCGTCAGAAGATAACAGTAAGGCAGAGATACAGCTTGCAGGCATGGGGATGCAACTTTTCTTCAGGGGCCCCAGTCTCCAATTTCTGCTTTTCTTCTCCTTCCAATGACACACACTTTTCAGCTGCCCAGCCCCACCTCCATCCAAACACAGCAGAACACCTGCTGGTGCCCAGTGCTCACTCCCCACTTTCTCATTCTAACACTGCTGTCAGAAAAGCCTCTACTACCAGTAATTCAAACTTTGGGAGGATTTTAACTTATGTGTTATCTACCATTTCTCTACATATGGATGTCCAGTTTAAAAGACTATTCTTTCTCCATTGACTTGCCTTAGTTTTTTTGTCAAAGATTAGCTGACTGTATTTGTGAGGCTCTATTTCTGCATTCTCAATTCTGCTCCACTGCTCAATTTGTCTATTTTATTACCAGGATCGTACTGTCTTGATTACTGTAGCTTCATAGCAAATTTAAAGTCAAGTATTGTAAGTCCTCTGACTTTTCTTTTTTGTAATTTTGTTGGCTATTCTCGGTCTTTTAGCTCTCCGTAAACTTTGGAATCATTTTTTTTTCAACATCCACAAAATAACTTGCTGGGATTTTGATTGTGATTCTGTTCAATTTTATAGATCAAGTTGGGGAGAACTGGCATAGTAGCAATATTGAGTTTTCTTATCCATAAATATGGAAAATTTTTTATTTGTTTAGATCTTTGATTTATATCACCAGAGGTTTGTAATTTTTCTTATATAGATCCCAGAAATATTTTGTTATTTTTATGACTATTTTGGGAGGGTTTATGTAAGTGGTAAATATTTTTTAAGACTTTTATATATATATATATATATATATATATTATTATTATTAATTCTAATGGGGTGACACCAATAAATCAGGGTACATATGTACAATGAAAACATCTCAGGTTAACTTATCATTCAATTGTGTTGCATACCCATCACCAAAAGTCAAATTGTCCTCTGTCACCTTCGATCTGGTTTTCCCTCTGTCCCTCCCCTCCTCCTTATCCCACTCTTCCCTCCCTCCCCCCATCCCATAACCACCACTCTCTTTTCCATGTCTCATAGTCTCACTTTTATGTCCCAACGATGTATGAAATCATGCTGTTCTCAGTTTTTCTTTTTTTCTGATTTACTTATTTCACTCCGTATAATGTTATCAAGGTACATCCATTTTGTTATAAATGATCCGATGTCATCATTCCTTATGGCTGAGTAGTTTTCCATAGTATATATGTACCAAAGCTTTTTAATCCACTCGTCTTCTGACGGACACTTGGGCTGGTTCCAGATCTTCGCTATTGTGAACAATGCTGCCACGAACATGGGGGCGCATTTCTTCTTTTCGAACAGTGCTATGGTGTTCTTAGGGTATATTCCTAAAAGTGGGATAGCTGGGTCAAAAGGCAGTTCCATTTTTAATTTTCTGAGGAATCTCCAAACTGTTTTCCACAGTGGCTGCACCAGTCTGCATTCCCACCAGCAGAGCAAAAGGGTTCCCTTTTCTCCACATCCTCTCCAGCACTTATTCTGTGTTGTTTTGCTGATGAGTGCCATTCTGACTGGTGTGAGGTGATATCTCATTGTGGTTTTAATTTGCATTTCTCTAATGATTAGTGATGTGGAGCATTTTTTCATATGCCTATTGGCCATCTGTATGTCCTCTTTGGAGAAATTTCTATTCATTTCTTTTGCCCATTTTTTGATTGGGTTATTTGTCTTCCTGGTGTTGAGTTTTATAAGTTCTTTATAAATTTTAGTTATTAACCTCTTATCAGATGTGCTGTCGAATATGTTCTCCCATTGTGTGGTTTGTCTTTTTATTCTGTTCTTATTGTCTTTAGCTGTGCAAAAACTTTTTAGTTCTATATAGTCCCATTTGTTTATCTTGCCTTTTATTACAGTTGCCCGTGGAGATAAATCGGCAAATGTACTGCTGCTACAGAAGTCGGAGAGCCTGCTGCCTATGTTTTCTTCTAAGATGCTTATGGTTTCACGGCTTACATTTAAGTCTTTTATCCATTTTGAGTTTGTTTTTGTGAATGGTGTAAGTTGATGGTCTAGTTTCATTTTTTTGCAGGTAGATGTCCAATTTTCCCAAAACCATTTGTTAAAGAGGCTGTCTTTACTCCATTTTATGTTCTTTCCTCCTTTGTCAAATATCAGTTGTCCATAAAGCTGTGGGTTTATTTCTGGGTCCTCTGTTCTGTTCCATTGATCTATGTGCCTGGTCTTATGCCAGTACCAGGCTGTGTTGAGTACAATAACCTTGTAGTAAACCTTGATATCTGGAAGAGTGATACCTCCTGCTTTATTTTCTCTTTTTAAGATTGCTGAGGCTATTCGTGTTCTTTTTTGGTTCCATATAAATTTTTGGAATATGTGTTCTATATCTATGAAGTATGTCATTGGTATCTTAATTGGTATTGCATTGAATTTATAAATTGCTTTGGGTAATATAGACATTTTAATGATGTTTATTCTTCCTAGCCATGAGCACGGTATATGCTTCCACTTGTTTGTATCTTCCTTGATTTCTTTTATCAATGTTCTATAATTTTCCGAGTACAAGTCCTTAACCTCCTTGGTTAAATTTACTCCTAGGTACTTTATTTTTTTGGATGCAATAGTAAAGGGGATTGTTTCCTTAATTTCTTTTGCTTACAGTTCATTGTTGGTATATAGAAATGCCTCTGATTTCTGAGTATTAATTTTATATCCTGCCACCTTGCTGAATTCATTTATAAGGTCCAGTAATTTTTTGACTGAGACTTTAGGGTTTTCAATATACAATATCATATCATCTGCAAATAGTGACAGTTTTACTTCTTCTTTTCCAATTTGGATGCCTTTTATTTCTTCTTCTTGTCTGATTGCTGTAGCTAGGACTTCCAGAACTATGTTGAATAAGAGTGGTGAAAGGGGGCATCCCTGCCTGGTTCCTGATCTTAAGGGGATTGCTTTTAATCTTTGTCCATTTAGTATGATGTTTGCTGTCGGTTTATCATAGATGGCCTTTATCATGTTAAGGAATGATTCCTGTATTCCCACTTTACTGAGAGTCTCGAGCATGAATGGGTGCTGGATTTTATCAAATGCCTTTTCTGCATCTATTGAAATCATCGTGTGATTTTTGTCCTTCCTTTTGTTTATGTGATGAATCACATTGATTGATTTGTGAATATTGAACCAGCCTTGCCTCTCCAGAATAAATCCCACTTGATCATGGTGTATGATATTTTTCATATATTGCTGGATCCGGTTGGCTAATTTTTTGTTGAGAATTTTAGCTTCTAAATTCATCAGGGATATAGGCCTATAATTTTCTTTCTTTGTGTTGTCTTTGCTCAGTTTTGGGATCAGAATTATGCTCACCTCATAAAAAGAGTTTGGAAGTCTTCCTTCCTCTTGAATTTTTTGAAATAGCTTGAGGAGGATAGGAGTTAGTTCTTCTTTGAATTTTTGATAGAATTCACTTGTGAAGCCATCAGGCCCAGGACTTTTCTTTTGGGGGAGTTTTTTGATAACTGTTTCGATCTCATTTGCTGTAATTGGTCTGTTTAGGTGTTCTGATTCTTCCAGATTGATTTTTGGAAGTTTATATGATTCAAGAAATTTGTCCATTTCACCAAGATTGTCTAATTTTTTGGCATATAGTTCTTCATAGTATTTTCTTACAATGCTTTGTATTTCTGTTGTGTCAGTTGTTATTTCTCTACTGTCTTTTCTAATTTTATTTATTTGAGTCCTCTCTCTTTTTTTCTTGGTGAGTCTAGTTAAAGGTTCATCAATCTTGTTTACCTTTTCAAGGAACCAGCTTCTGGTTTCATTGATCCTCTGTATTGTTTCCTTCGCCTCTATGTCATTTATTTCTGCTCTGATCTTTATTATTTCCTTCCTTCTACTTGTCTTGGGTTTTATTTGTTGTTGTTTTTCTAGTTCTTTTAGATGCACGGTCAGGTTGCTTATTTGAGCTTTTTCTAGCTTCTTATGATATGCCTGTAGTGCAATGAACTTCCCTCTCAGAACTGCTTTTGCTGTGTCCCATAAATTTTGAGTTGATGTATGCTCATTATCATTTGTTTCTAGAAACTTTTTTATTTCTTCTTTGATCTCATTGTTAATCCATTCATTATTTAATAACATACTATTTAGTTTCCAAGTGTTTGAGTATTTTTCAGTTTTTCTTTTGTGGCTAATTTCTAGTTTCATGGCATTGTGATCAGAGAAAATGCTTGATATGATTTCAATCTTCTTAAATTTATTGAGACCATTTTTGTGTCCTAACATGTGGTCTATCCTAGAAAACGTACCATGAGTGCTTGAGAAGAATGTATATTCTACTGCTTTAGGGTGAAAAGTTCTGAAGATATCTATTAAATCAAGTTGATCTAGTGTCTCCTTTAAGTGTGCTGTTTCTTTATTAATTTTCTTTCTTGAGGATCTATCCAGTGTTGTTAGAGGGGTATTGAAATCCCCTACTATGATAGTATTGCTGTTAATCTCGCCCTTTATATCCATGAAAGTCTGCTTTATGTATGTTGGGGCTCCTATATTTGGTGCATAGATATTTATAATAGTTATCTCTTCCTGTTGAATTGTTCCTTTTACAATTATGTAGTGTCCTTCTTTATCTCTTACTACAGCCTTTGTTTTAAAGTCCATTTTGTCTGATATAAGTATTGCTACCCCTGCTTTTTTTTCATTTCCATTTGCATGAAATATTTTTTTTCATCCTTTTACCTTCAGTCTATGATTATGTTTTGTTTTAAGGTGTGTCTCTTGTAGACAGCATATGTATGAGTCCTGTTTCTTTATCCATGCAGCTACCCTATGTCTTTTGATTGGATCATTTAATCCATTTACATTTAAGGTTATTATTGATATGTTGTTGTTAATTGCCATTTTATTCTTTAAAGCTGTATTCTTCTTTTGCTCTATTCATTCCTCCCTTTAAACTCTTCACAAGAGGCCCCTTAGTATCTCTTGCAGAATTGGTTTGGTTTTTATGAATTCCTTCAGGCTTTATTTTTCTGGGAAGCTCTTTATTTCTCCTTCAGTTTTAAACGTTAGCCTTGCTGGATAAAGTAGTCTTGGTTGTAGGTTCTTGTTCTGCATTACTTTGATTATATCTTGCCATTCCCTTCTGGCCTCAAGTGTTTCTGTTGAGAAGTTCGATGTCATCCTTATGGGGGCTCCTTTGTAGGTGATAGCCTTTTTTTCTCTAGCAGCTTTTAAAATTTTTTCTTTATCCATTAGCTTTGGTATTTTAACTATGATGTGTCTTGGTGTAGATCTTTTTGGGTTTCTCTTTAATGGAGTTCTGTGTGCTTCTTGAATGTGTGGAGTGTTTCCCAGCCTTAATTTAGGGAAGTTTTCTGCTATGATTTGATTCAACACAGTTTCCATTTCCTGTCCTCTCTCCTCTTCTTCAGGCACCCCTATGATGCGAATGTTATTTCTCTTCATGTTGTCACAAAGCTCCCTTAGAGTTTCCTCACATTTTTTGAGTCTTTTTCCTTTTTCTTCTCTGCTTCTGTGCCTTTGTTTATTGTGTCCTCTAACTCGCTTATTCGATCCTCAGCGTGATTCATTCTTCTTTTAATTCCTTCCATTGTGGTCTTCAGTTCTGATACTGTATTTGTCATTTCTGTCTGATTCTCTTTTATTATTTCAATTTCGTTTTTTATACTTGTTATCTCTTTATTTAGGTGTTTATAATGACTATCCATTGTTGCTCTAATTTCTTTGAACATCCTAACTATCATTATTCTAAATTCTGCTTCTGGTAATTTGGTTATATCTGGTTCATTCAGGTCCTTCTCTGGGGATTTCTCTTGATTCATTTGGTTTGCATTCCTCTGCCTTCCCATTTTTTCTGTGTATAAGCAAGTTGTGGCCACTGGAGTCCAGTAGGTGTTGCCTTTGTGTTCTCTATGTGTGGTCTGTCTGTAGGCCCCTCACCCTCTCTGCCGGTGCCTAGGGTGGTTGGGTATGAGCGTTACCAGCGCCGGCCCACTGTTGCTTTTGCTGTGATTTCTGCCTCTCCTTTGCCGGAGGGGCTGTTACTCAAGTCACTAACCTTAGCACCCAGGACAGAGGTGAGCACCTTTGCTCAGCTGCGGACCAAGCCCGTTTCTGGAAGCTTACGCCCAGCCCCCTCAGTCAGAGCCTGCTTGTCACCTTTTTGCTGGTTGGGCGGGACTTTTGATGTGCTCTCTGCTGTGAGCGTTTGCCCGTCTGGAGATTTAGCCCCGCCCTCGAGGCCAGGGCCATTCTGCACAGGGTCGGAAACCAAGGTTTAAAGGGCCGGGCGTGTTTCCTGGCTTCTGCTCAGCTGCGTACTTCCACTCGTCCTGGACTTTACCCCGCCCCCGCGTTCGGAGCCCGCTCGTGCATGTATAAATGCAATCCGCGGTTTCTCCAGCCGGGTGGGGATAGTAGCATGAGCTCAACTGCGAGATTCCACTTGTCTCGGGGTCTAGCCCGTTCCCGCTTTTGGAGCCCGCTCGCGCACGTATACTGGCCAACTGCGGTTTCTCCGGCGTGGGAGGTGGGGCTGGTAGCGTGAGCTCAGCCGCGAGCCCCTGCCCATCCCTGGTCTAGCCCGGTCCCCACGGTCAGGGCCGGCCTGCGCAGTGTCGCAGAGCAGATTTCTGCCCGTTCCTGGCCTCCCGCTTTGTCCCCGTAAGTGGGATTAAAGGCTGGCCCGCAGCTTCCAGACCGCTTTCACGCGTCCCCTCTGACCCTCTGGGCTAGACCGAGCTCCCACCTACTTGGCCTCTGCCCACGCCGACAGAACCGTGTTTCAGTGTCCTGTCGCCCCAAACCCTTAAGCAGCCCTCAGCAGAGTAGGAAGGGACCTAATACTCCACACTGTAAGCCTGGGAGCTCCCTCACTTGTTTCACAGCTCAAAACTGTCCAAACGCCTCTTCTAGGCTCTGGGACTGCAGGCTGGGGCTTGGTTCCTGGGACCCAGGTCCCTCCCTCTCCGCCAAACTTTCCTCCCGCCCCGCGGGTCTCTCCGGGCTGCTGTTTGCTCCGGGGAGCTGGGCAGCCCTCTTCGCATTTTCGCTATTCCTACCAGTCTCAATGTGGCTTCTTCTGTGTTCCTTGGTTGAAGAGTCCACTTAGTTTAGTTCATAGTTGGTTTATCCAGATGATGGTTCTTTAAATTGAGTTATAATCCACTTTGGTTCTGGGAGTTGGAAGTTGGTACGTCCGCCTACTCCGTCGCCATCTTGCTTTCCTTTTTTAAGACTTTTAAGAGCATTTTAGGTTCACAGCAAAATTGAGGTACAGAGACTCCCCATAGGTCCCCAGTCCTCACACATGCATGGCCTCTCCCATTATCAACATTCCCCCACCAGAGTACATTTGTTCCGACAGATGAACCTATACTGACATTTTATAGTAACTCAATGCCCATGTTCACATTACAGTCTACTCTTAGTGTGGTAAATTCTATGGGCTTGGCATCTTATGCTAATTTTGACATGGTATGCTTTGCTAGAAAATTTTCCATTTTATTTTTGTTTTGAAGTTTATTAGTATAAAATTTTTCATAATATCCTTTTTATCCATACTATTCTTGATTTATATATTCTCTTTTTTCTCGCTCAGTTTTGCCAATAATTTATACATCTGGGTTTTTCCCCCAAATAAACTTGACTTTGATGTGTTTCTCTGTTGTATATCCACTTTCTACTTCATGAATTTTTGTTCTTATCGTTATTTCTTCTTTCTACTTTCTTTTGGCTTTATTTGCGATTCTTTTTCTAAACTGTTATAGACAGACATTTAGATATTATTTTTCAGCCCTTTTCTCACTAAACTCTGCATATCCTTAAATATCCTTCTTATTATGGCTTTTGTTACATGTCACATGTTTTAAAATGTTCTACTTTCATTGTCAATCAGTTAAAATGTTTTCTAAATTATGTTGTGATTTCTTCTTTGACCCATGGATTATTTAGAAGCATATTGTTTACTGTATATTAGAGATTTGGAAATTTTCTAGTTCTTTCTTTGTTTTTCTTGTTTAATTTCATTCTAGTTAAAGGATGCAATTTCTGTGGTCTCAATCCTCTGAAATTTTTAGAGACTCACTTCATGGCTCAGATCAATTTTGGAAAATGTTCCAAGTGCCCTTGAGAAATAATGTGAACTATGGTTGTTGAATGCAATAGTCTATATATATATCTTTTTTTATTTATTTATTTATTTATTTTTAAATTTTTTTTTATTTTGTTTTATTCATTTTAGAGAGGATACACAGAGAGAGAGAGAGAGAGAGAGAGAGAGAGAGAGAGAGAAAGGGGGAGGAGCTGGAAGCATCAACTCCCATATGTGCCTTGACCAGACCAGTGCAGGGTTTTGAACTGGCGACCTCAGTGTTCCCAGGTCGACGCTTTATCCACTGCGCTACCACAGGTCAGGCGTATATATATCATTTTTGACAACTTTATTATGTTGTTAAAATCTTTTGCATAATTATTAAGTTTTTTGTTTTCTTGTCCTGCTAATTACTAAGGAAGATGTGTTAAATTCTCCCATTATGATTATAAAATTTTATATTTCCTTTTTTAATTCTCTCCATTTTTGATTTATATATTAACCTTTATTTTTAAGCACATTCAAACTTAAATTTTTATGTCTTGCTGATGGATGCATCCTTTCATCAGTATTAAATATTCTTCTTTATCTTTAGTAATGCTTTCTTGGTTAAAATCTACTTGTCAAATGATAACATAGCTGTACTTGCTTTCATTTTATTAATGTTTGAAAGCTATATTATCTTCTATCATTTTACTTTCAAACTCTCTGGGTTCTTATACCTAACCATATATTAAGTTGTCTCTTGTAAGCAGCATGATGTTGCTATTGTTGAAAAATCTAGTCTGACAATTGTGTTTTAATTGGAGTATTATATTTGTATTTAATATGTTATCAAATATATTTAATTTTAAACGGAGGTTTTTTTGTTTGTTTGTTTTTAAATTTATTTATTTATTCATTTTAGAGAGGAGACACAGAGTGAGAGAGAGAGATAGAGAAAGAGAGAAAGGGGGGAGGAGCTGGAAGCATCAACTCCCATATGTGCCTTGACCAGACCAGTGCAGGGTTTTGAACTGGCGACCTCAGTATTCCCAGGTCGACGCTTTATCCACTGCGCCACCACAGGTCAGGCCGAATATATTTAATTTTAAAGATACCATTTACTATTTCCTCTTTGTCATGCTTTTAAATTTTTTATTCTTTTCTTGACTTCTTTTGTGTTAATTAATTTTTATTTCTATTTTCTGCTTCATTCTTTTTATGGTTACTCTATACCTCGTTACCTTATAGGGTCTTTTACAACTTATTTCACTGCTTCTTTTTTTTTTTTTTCTTTTTTCAAATTTTTATTATTTAGAAAATTTAATTTAACACAGTAACATTGATCAATAAGTGTACATAGGTTTCAGGTAAACATTTCTATAGCATTTAAACTGTTGATTATGTTATATATTCATCACACAAAGTAAAATCATTCTCCATCACCTTATATTTCTCTCTCTTCACACTCTTCCCCTCACCCACATTCCACATCCCGCTCCCCCTGGTAACCACTTCACTTTTATCTGTCAATAAGTCTCAGTTTTATATCCCACCTATGTGTGAAATCATACAGCTTTTAGCTTTCTCTGATTTACTTATTTCACTTAGTATAAAGTTCTTGAGGTCCATCCATGTTGTCGTACATGTGACTATGTCATCATTTCTTATGGCTGAGTAGTATTCCATCTATATAGGTACCACCACATCATCTTTATCCAATCCTCCATCAAAGGACACTTTGGTTGTTTCCATGTCTTGGCCACTGTAAATAATGCTGCGATGAACATGGGGGTGCATGTGTCTTCACGTACCAATGTTTTCAAGTTTTTTGGGTAGATACCCAGTAGAAGGATTGCTGAGTCATATACTAATTCTATTCTTAAATTTTTTTATTATTATTATGAATTTTAATGGGGTGACACCAATAAATCAGGGTACATATGTACATTGAAAACATCTCCAGGTTATCTTATCATTCAATTGTGTTGCATACCCGTCACCCAAAGTCAAATTGTTCTCTGTCACCTTCTATCTAGATTTCCCTGTGCCCCTCCCGTCCTTCCTATCCCACTCTCTCCTCCCTCCCACCACCCCGTAACCACCACTCTCTTGTCCATATCTCATAGTCTCACTTTTATGTCCCACCTATGTATGAAATCATGCTGTTCTAAGTTTTTTTCTGTTTTACTTATTTCACTCCGTATAATGTTATCAAGGTCCATCCATTTTGTTGTAAATGATCCGATGTCATCATTTCTTATGGCTGAGTAGTATTTCATAGTATATATGTACCAAAGCTTTTTTTTTTTTTAATTTTATTCATTTTAGAGAGGAGACACAGTGAAAGAGAGAGAGAGAGAAATATAGAGAGAAATAGAGAAAGGGGGGAGGAGCTGGAAGCATCAACTCCCATATGTGCCTTGACCAGACCAGTGCAGGGTTTTGAACTGGCGACCTCATTGTTCCCAGGTCGACGCTTTAACCAATGCACCACCACAGGTCAGGCCCAAAGCTTTTTAATCCACTCTTCCTCTGAGAGACACTTGGGCTGGTTCCAGATCTTCGCTATTGTGAACAATGCTGCCACGAACATGGGGGCGCATTTCTTCTTTTCAAACACTGCTATGGTGTTCTTAGGGTATATTCCTATAAGTGGGATAGCTGGGTCAAAACGCAGTTCGACTTTTAATTTTTTTGAGGAATCTCCAAACTGTTTTCCACAGTGGCTGCACCAGTCTGCATTCCCACCAGCAGTGCAGAAGGGTTCCTGTTCTCCACATCCTCGCCAGCACTTAGTGTTGTTTTGCTGATGAGTGCCATTCTGACTGGTGTGAAGTGATATCTCATTGTGGTTTTAATTTGCATTTCTCTAATGATTAGTGATGTGGAGCATTTTTTCATATGCCTATTGGCCATCTGTATGTCCTCTTTGGAGAAATTTCTATTCATTTCTTTTGCCCATTTTTTGATTGGGTTGTTTGTCTTCCTGGTGTTGAGTTTTATAAGTTCTTTATAAATTTTGGTTATTAACCCCTTATCAGATGTGCTGTCGAATATGTTCTCCCATTGAGCGGTTTGTTTTTTATTCTGTTCTTATTGTCTTTAGCTGTGCAAAACCTTTTTAGTTTAATATAGTACCATTTGTTTATCTTGCCTTTTATTTCATTTGCCCGTGGAGATAAATTGGCAAATATATTGCTGCTACAGATGTCGGAGAGCTTGCTGCCTATGTTTTCTTCTAAGATGCTTATGGTTTCACGGCTTACATTTAAGTCTTTTATCCATTTTGAGTTTGTTTTTGTGAATGGTGTAAGTTGATGGTCTAGTTTCATTTTTTTTGCAGGTAGATGTCCAATTCTCCCAACACCATTTGTTAAAGAGGCTGTCTTTACTCCATTGTATGTTCTTTCCTCCTGTGTCAAATATCACTTGTCCATAAAGGTATGGGTTTATTTCTGGGTTCTCTGTTCTGTTCCATTGATCTATGTGCCTGTTCTTATGCCAGTACCAGGCTGTCTTGAGTATAATGGCCTTGTAGTAAACCTTGATATCTGGAAGAGTGATACCTCCTGCTTTATTTTTCCTTTTTAAGATTGCTGAGGCTATTTGTGTTCTTTTTTGGTTCCATATAAATTTTCGGAATATGTGTTCTATATCTTTGAAGTATGTCATTGGTATCTTAATTGGTATAGCATTGAATTTATAAATTGCTTTGGGTAATATAGACATTTTAATGATGTTTATTCTTCCTAGCCATGAGCATGGTATATGCTTCCACTTGTTTGTATCTTCCTTGATTTCTTTTATCAATGTTTTATAATTTTCCGAGTACAAGTCCTTAACCTCCTTGGTTAAATTTACTCCTAGGTACTTTATTTTTTTTGGATGCAATAGTGAAGGGGATTGTTTCCTTAATTTCTTTTGCTGACAGTTCATTGTAGGTATATAGAAATGACTATGATTTCTGAGTACTAATTTTATATCCTGCCACCTTGCTGAATTCATTTATAAGGTCCAATAGTTTTTTTACTGAGACTTTAGGGTTTTCAATATACAATATCATATTATCTGCAAATAAGGACAGTTTTACTTCTTCTTTTCCAATTTGGATGTCTTTTATTTCTTCTTCTTGTCTCATTGCTGTAGCTAGGACTTCCAGAATTATATTGAATAAAAGTGGTGAAAGGAGACAGCCCTGCCTGGTTCCTAATCTTAAGGGAATTGCTTTTAATTTTTGTCCATTTAGAATTATGTTTGCTGTGGGTTTGTCGTAGATGGCCTTAATCATGTTAAGGAATGTTCCCTGTATTTCCACTTTACTGAGAGATTTTTTTTTATTATTTTTTTTTGAAATTTATCTTCTTTTTTTTTTTATTTTAATTTTATTTTATTCATTTTATAGATGAGACACAGAGTGAGAGAGAGAGAGAGAGAGAGAGAGAGAGAAAGGGGGGAGGAGCTGGAAGCATCAACTCCCATATGTGCCTTGACCAGACCAGTGCAGGGTTTTGAACTGGCAACCTCAGTGTTCCCAGGTCGACGCTTTATCCACTGCACCACCACAGGTCAGGCTTACTGAGAGTTTTGAGCATGAATGGGTGCTGGATTTTATCAAATGCCTTTTCTGCATCTATTGAAATTATCATGTGATTTTTGTCCTTCCTTTTGTTGATGTGATGAATCACATTGATTGATTTGCGAATATTGAACCAGCCTTGCTTCTCCAGAATAAATCCCACTTGATCATGGTGTATGATTTTTTTCATATATTGCTGGATCCGGTTGGCTAATATTTTGTTGAGAATTTTAGCGTCTAAATTCATCAGGGATATAGGCCTATAATTTTCTTTCTTTGTGTTGTCTTTGCCTGGTTTTGGGATTAGAATTATGCTCACCTCATAAAAGGAGTTTGGACATCTTCCTTCCTCTTGAATTATTTGAAATAGCTTGAGGAGGATAGGAGTTAGTTCTTTTTTGAATTTTTGATAGAATTCACTTGTGAAGCCATCAGACCCAGGACTTTTCTTTTTTGGGAGTTTTTTTGATAACTGTTTCGATCTCATTTGTTGTAATTGGTCTGTTTAGGTGTTCTGATTCTTCCAGATGATCTTTTGGAAGATTTTATGATTCAAGAAATTTGTCCATTTCACCTAGGTTGTCTAATTTATTGGCGTAGAGTTCTTCATAGTATTTTCTTACAATGCTTTGTATTTCTGTTGTGTCAGTTGTTATTTCTCCACTGTCCTTTCTAATTTTATCTATTTGAGTCCTCTCTCTTTTTTCCTTGGTGAGTCTAGTTAAAGGTTCATCAATTTTGTTTACCATTACAAAGAACCAGCTTCTGGTTTCATTGATCCTCTGTATTGTTTCTTTCGCCTCTATGTCATTTATTTCTGCTCTGACCTTTATTATTTCCTTCCTACTACTGGTCCTGGGTTTTATTTGTTGTTGTTTTTTTAGTTCTTTTCGATGCAGGGTCAGGTTGATTATTTGAGCTTTTTCTAGCTTCTTATGATATGCCTGTAGTGCAATAAACTTCCCTCTCAGAACTGCTTTTGCTGTGTCCCATAAATTTTGAGTTGATGTATGCTCATTATCATTCTTTTCTAGAAACTTTTTTATTTCTTCTTTGATCTCATTGTTAATACATTCATTATTTAATATCATGCTATTTAGTTTCCAAGTGTTTGAGTATTTTTCAGTTTTTCTTTTGTGGTTAATTTCTAGTTTCATGGCGTTGTGATCAGAGAAAATGCTTGATATGATTTCAATTTTCTTAAATTTATTGAGACCATTTTTGTGTACTAACATGTGGTTTATCCAAGAAACATACCATGAGCGCTTGAGAAGAATGTATATTCTACTGCATTAGGGTGCAAAGTTCTGTAGATATCTATTAAATCAAGTTGATCTAGTGTATCCTTTAAATCTGCTGTTTCTTTCGTAATTTTCTTTCTTGAGGATCTATCCAGTGATGTTAGTGGGGTATTGAAATCCCCTACTATAATAGTATTGCTGTTAAACTCACCCTATATATGCAACAAAGTCTGCCTTATGTATGTCGGGGTTCCTATATTTGTTGCGTAGATATTTATAATACTTATATCTTCCTGTTGAATTGTCTCCTTTATCATTATGTAGTGTCCTTCTTTATCTCTTACTACAGCCTTTGTTTTAAAGTCTATTTTGTCAGATATAAGTACTGCTACCCTGGCTTTTTTTTTTCATTTCCATTTTCATGAAATATATTTTTCCATCCTTTTACCTTCAGTCTATGTGCATCATTTCTTTTAAGGTGTGTCTCTTGTAGACAGCATATGTATGGGTCCTGTTTCTTTATACATGCAGCTATCCTATGTCTTTTGCTCAGATCATTTAATCCATTTACATTTAAGGTTATTATTGATATGTAGTTGTTTATTCCCATTTCATTCTTTAAAACTGTATTCTACTTTTGCTATGTTCTTTCTCCCTTTGAACTGTCCATAACAGGCCTTTTAGTATCTCTTGCGGAATTGGTTTAGTTTTAATGAATTTCTTGAGGCTTTCTTTGTCTGGGAAGCTCTTTATTTCTCCTTCAATTTTAATGTTAGCCTTGCTGGATAGAGTAGTCTTAGTTGTAGGTTCTTGTTCTGCATTACTTTGATTATATCTTGCCATTCCCTTCTGGCCTCAAGTGTTTCTGTTGAGAAGGCCGATGTCATTTTTATGGGGGCTCCTTTGTAGGTGATAGCCTTTTTTTTCTAGCAGCTTATAAAATTTTCTCTTTACCCATTAGCTTTGGCATTTTAACTATGATGTGTCTTGGTGTAGATCTTTTTTTTGGTTTCTCTTTAATGGAGTCTGTGTGCTTCTTGAACGTGTGGAATGTTTCCCAGCCTTAATTTGGGGAAGTTTTCTGCTATGATTTGATTGAACACAGTTTCTATTTCCTGTACTCTCTCCTCTTCTTCAGGAACCCCTATGATATGAATGTTGTTTCTCATGTTGTCACAGAGCTCCCTTAGAGTTTCCTCACAGTTTTTGAGTCTCTTTTCCTTTTTCTTCTCTGCTTCTGTGCCTTTGTTTATTGTGTCCTCTAACTCGCTGATTCGATCCTCAGTGTCATTCATTCTGCTTTTAATTCCTTCCATTGTGGTCTTCAGTTCTGATACTGTATTTGTCATTTCTGTCTGATTCTTTCTTATTATTTTAAAATCATTTTTTATACTTGTTATCTCTCTATTTAGGTGTTCATAGTGACTATCCATTGTTGCTCTAATTTCTTTGAACATCCTTACTATCAATATTCTAAATTCTGCTTCAGGTAATTTGGTTATATCTGGTTCATCAGGTCCTTCTTTGGGGACTTCTCTTGATTCATTTGGTTTGCATTCCTCTGCCTGCCCATTTTGTCTGTGTATAAGCAAGTTGTGGTCACTTGAGTCCAGTAGGTGTTGCCTTTGTGTTCTCTAGGTGTGGTCTGTCTGCAGGCCTACCACCCCTCTGCCGCCTCCTAGGGCAGTTGAGTATGGGCGTTGCCAGCGCCAGCTCACTGCGGCTGTTGCTGTGATTTCCGCCTCTCTTCCGCGGGAGGGGCTGTCACTCAAGCCATAAGCCTCAGCACCAAGGGTAGAGGTGAGCACCTTTGCTCAGCTGTGGACCCAGCCTGTTTCCGGGCTTCTGCCCAACACTCGCATTCAGAGCCTGCTCGCCACAGTTTCGCTGGTTAGGCGGGGCTTTTGATGTGCTCTCAGCTATGAGCCTTTGCCCATCCGGAGCTTTAGCCCTGCCCTCGAGGACAGGGCCCTCCTGCGCAGGGTCGCAAACTGCGGTTTATTGGGGCAGGCGTATCTGCTGGCGTGCGCTCAGCTGTGAACTTCCGCTCGTCCCAACTCTACCCCGCCTCCGCGTTCGGAGCCAACTCGTGCATGCAGGATGGCACTCTGCCTTTTTCCGGCCAGGCGGGGCTGGTGGCATGAGTTCAGCCCGAGTCCCCGCCCATCCCTGGTCCTAGTCCCGTCCCCGCGGTCAGGGCCGGCTTGCGCAGGGTCACAGAGCAGATCTCTGCTCGTTCCTGGGCTCCCGCTTTCCCCTCGCCAGTGAGAATACAGGCAGTCCCGCAGCTGCAGGACCACTTTAGCGCATCCCCTTCGCCCCTGCTGGGCTAGACCGAGCTCACACCAGCTGGGCCTCTGCCCCCGCCGACAGAACCGCGTTTCAGCGTCTTGTCACCGCCATCCCTCCAGCAACCCTCAGCAGAGTAGGAAGGGCCCTAAGTCTCCATATTGTAGTCCTGGGAGCTGCCTCCCTCTAAGCAGCTCTTCTCTAATTGCTACAGGAGAGCTTGTTTGGCTAGTGTCATGTCTCCCTTTGCTGGTATTGCTAGTTCCAGGGGAAATATTCGTTTTCAATTAGGGAAGTGACTTAGCCCAGGGGTTAGGGTGGCTGTCCCTAAGAGTGTTTGTCCCTGTACCTTCAGTCCACACTCTCTTCCCGCTGCTCTGGTCCTCTCCTCTGTCCCCGTTCCCCTGAGCCCCAGGTGCGTGGTTGTTAGAGAGGTTTTCTGCACTGTCCCTTTTAAAAGTATCTTGAGTCTGAGAGAACTTTCTCTTTCTCACAAACAGTATCCTCACTTGTTTCACAGCTCAATACTGTCCAAATGCCTCTTCTAGGCTGTGGGACTGCAGGCTGGGGCTTGGTTTTGGGACCCAGGTCCCTCCCTCTCCACCAAACTCTCTTCCCACCACGCGGGTCTCTCCGGGCCGCCGTTTGCTCCAGGGAGCTGGGCAGCCCTCTTCGCGTTTTCGCTATTCCTACCAGTCTCAATGTGGCTTCTTCTGTGTTCCTTGGTTGAAGAGTCCACTTAGTTTAGTTCAAAGTTGGTTTATCCAGATGATGGTTCTTAATATTGAGTTATAATCCACTTTGGTTCTGGGAGTTTGAAGTTGGTACGTCCGCCTACTCCATCGCCATCTTGCTCCCCTTTTCACTGCTTCTTGAACAACTCTACAACTTTACAACATTTTAAATTTATTTTCTCCTCTCTCACATTTTGTACCATTTTATTCATATATTTTAATTTTGTATATATTTTAAACCTCTAAAGACATTGTTATGGGGTAATCTGTGTCTCTTCCACACACATCCCAACATATGTTGGTGTCCAAACCCCCAATCCTTAAGAATGTGGCTGTATCTGAAGATGGGTTTTTAAAGAGGTAATTAAGGCAAAGGTCATTAGGATGGAGCCTAACCCAATATGACTCGTGCTTTTATAAGAAGAGATTAAGACACAGACCATGCATAGAGAAAAAACAATGTGAAGACATAGAAAGAAGGGGCTCATCTACAGGCAAAAAAGAGAGGCTTCAGAAAAACAAGCCTTGGAGACAACTTGATCTCAGAACTCCAGCCTCCGGAGCTGTGAGAAAATAAACTCTGTTGTTTAAGCTGCACCATCTGCGGTACTTAGTTAGGGCAGCCCTAGGAAACTAATACAGATATCACCATTATTGTTCTTAAAAGCTTTATTCTTGTATTTATTGTTCTTTATTCCTTCCTACATTGCTCCTCTTCAATCAGTATGACTTTCCTCCTTCATGGTACACTTCTTTGGTATTTATTTTAGAATTGATATACTTGTGACAAATTCTTTCAGTTCTTAATGTTGAAAAACATCCTAACTTTGTTTTTAATTTATTAGTTGGGAAAATGTTGATTAATATTAATAATATCAGTTTCAAATAATCACTGTGCCAAGCACTGTGATTGGTATTCTATATAACTTTTTTTTAGTAAATATTTACAGCAGCCCATTTAAGTGGATATTGTTACAGCACTTTACAAATAAGAAAACTGAGATTGTTAAAAGTTTTCAAGGTTACCTAGCTAGTTAATAGGAAAAGTTTGCCTTTATTTTGAATACCCAGTGATAATTCCACTGGGTATTGGATTCTAGATTGATAATTATTGTGTTTTAGAATTTTGAAAATATTATTTCATCATCTTCTAACTTTTATGACCTGTTGAAAGTCAGCTTTATATGTACACACATATAACAGGATATTCAGAAATTTGTAATAGTTATTGCTTCCAAGGAGGCTAACGGAAAATCGGCCTTGCTTTTTCTGTCTTATGGATACTACTCACATTCCTTGGCTTGTAACTTTTTCATCTTTAAAGTCTAGATTTAAAACAGGGGAGTCTTATTGGCATTTTATTGGGTTCACATTAATTTTATGAATTAAGGAAAATTGACATTTTTGCAATACCAACATTTTCCATCTAAAAACACATTATAGTTTTTTTATTATTTAATTGTTCTATGCACAATAGTAGAAGTTTAATATTTTATATCTATAGAACCATGCACATTTAAAAAAGTTAACTTCTAGTGCAGTGGTTCTTAACCTGGGTTCTCTTGAATCCTAGGGGTTCAATGAGTCGATCTCGGGGGTTCGGAGAAGCCTCTGCTGCGGAGGCCAGAATAAAGTAATACCGTAATTTGTTGTGAGTTCATGCACTTTGTTGGTTTTGTTCTTTGAGCAAGGTGATGTTCATGCACGGCTCATTTTGTGCACCAGTAAAAAACATATACCTATGTCTTGAATTTGGAAAAAGAAATCATATTTTATTTATCACTAAAGAAGGGTTCGGTGAATGCGCATATGAAACTGATGGGTTTGGTACCTCAGAAAAGGTTAAGAACCACTGTTCTAGTGTTTCATCATCTTGATTGTGATTATAAAGAATATTTTCTTCAATTTATACTTTTTAATTGGTTGTTATTTGTTCATGGAAACTAATAACATTGCTTCTTAAATTAGTAACTGGTCACTATACTGATGTGTCTTGCTGATATCTACTTAATTACTTTTTAATAAACTCTTTCGGGTTTTCTAATATGCAATCATAAATCTAGACATAATTTTTTTCCTTGTTTCTGAGTTTTGTACCATTTACATCATATGTATAATTTTATTACCTGGTACTCCCAAACACTGTTAAATAACGGTCTGATGATGATATTCTGTGTTGTTCCTACTTCAAAAAATATTTAATAATTATCAAATTTGTTTTTCTGTGTGGCAATTATTTAATTCAATTCTGTTCTCTTCAAAGTAAATGTATGGAACAACTTCTCTTGCAAGATTTAAGAAACTGGTAGAGTTTATAGTCTTAGGGGAAGTATTTCTGTTAAGAACAAAAAAAATTCACATTCTCAGTCTGCAGTGAGGGGACAGATAAATGATTGAGGCTTTACCTGTCTGATGATTCTTTCCAGATATTGGGTCAGGGACTAATGGTGCAAAGAAGCAGAGATCATGATGGGACAGCCAAGTTTCTGGGTCAGGAAAGATGGTGGCTGCTTGAAGCTTCCAGCTCCTGGTCTGGGGGTACCAGAGGTTGTGTTCACTGGGGCAGCAGTGTCCTCACCAGCCCATTTTGTGGGATGACTGTGGGTGTCAATGCTGGTTGTGGGGGCTCTGATCCAGCTTCTCCAGCTCTGTCAGTAATCTAGTGGATATCCGCTGGCTTGCCAGAACATTACTTTCCTGCTCAAATCAGCCAGAATTGGTCTCTGTTACACGCTAATAAGAGTCTTCATTAATATACCTTCTATTACCCCTGTTCTTATGCTCTTAAAGCTTCCTACACTTTTCCTGGATGCCATTCATAATTACATTGGTGTGATTATTTCTATCTGTATCCTCACTGACAAAGCTCCACAGAACAGGAATCCTGTCTGGTTTGCCACTGAACTTCCCACATGAGTTCCATTAAGTAAACATCTAATTATAAGGAGAATCTTAACACAGGTGAGACATAAAAGATAGAAACTGCAGAAGAATTTGGCAGTCCAAGTTCATTAAGATGAGCTGGAAGTGAAGCCTGTGTCTGATAGCCAGAAATCATGGGTTTATGGGAGCAACTCCAACTTTATTATGTCCTTTGCCCATTTCCCCCCAAATACACTCAGGTCATGTGTCCTGGTTTTGATACCCTAAATTATAATTGCGTAAGAGAAAGCAAACCACTGATGCTAATTATAAGTTTCAGCCCCTCCCTCAAGAGTGCCTCGCAGTGTTCACATTCACATCAAATTAAAAATGACCTGCCTGAGTGAACAATACTTTTGTTTTGCCCTTAGCCACTAGGGACCACAATGGTGTCAGTGAAAATAGACTGTGTGTTCTGACAGCATTCCTTCACTCTTTTGCTATTCTCAAGAAAGGGGTTTTCTGTACAGGGGTTTTCTGCCTGTTTTGAAAAGGCTGCTGTTGGCTATCAGTGACTCTTGGCAGTAAATAATGACAGCTATGAGTGACTGTGTGTCTGGGACTGTGCCAGGTATTTTACATATAAGATCCACTCTGACTATAGGCCTTTTGACTCAGACCTTTGGACCTTTGTTCTTTGTCACTGTTATGTCTAGGTCTCCCACAGTGCTTGGCCCATAGTAGGTGTTCAAAAAATATCCATAGTGTGAAAGATTCCATGGACTCATTTCAACACTCTTAAGATGCTGTATTTTCCCTGTTTTACTGTTTGAAAATAGACTCAGAGTGGCTAAATGACCTGCTTCAAGTCACTCAGTGTGCCAGGAGCAGAACAGAGATTTATGGCCATGTCTGAGTCCAGAGCCTGGGCTCTTAAACTTTATACTCTTCTGTTCCATGTTCAGTGTATTATGTGTGGCAGACACATGTCCCAAAGAAGACACAGCAAGTAAAATTTGGGCTTCAGATCAGAAAGCTGAAGTCAGCAAGAACTAACATAAGATAAATGAGATTTACCAGATGGAGCAATGGCTCATTTCTGGGAACACTAGCAATTTGTTCAAATTTCCTTAAAGGAGGAGAGAGTGCATCCTAAATTTAAGTGCAGAAAATGGTTCAATCAAGATGGCTGTGATGGTTAATTTTATATGTTAACTTGGCTAAGCCACAGCACCTAATTTTTGGTCAAGCATCAATCTAGCTAGATGCTGCTGTGAAGGTTTTTGGTTTTGTTTTAGATTTGAGTAACATTTTAGTCAGTAGACTGAGTAAAGTTTACTCTTTATAATATGGGTGGGCCTCATCCAATCAGTTCAAGATCTTAAGAGAAAAAGATTAAGGTCTTCCAAGGAAGAAGTAATTCTGTCTTCAGACTGCCTTTAGGATTGAGCTCCAACATTAGCTTTTCCCTGGGCCTCCAGCCTGACTGCCTTCCCTGTAAATTTTAGATGTGCCAGCCCCCACAATTTTGTGACCCAGTTCCTTAAAATAAATCTCTCTTTATACACATCCTGTTGGCTCTGTTGCTTTGAACTGGTATCTGACTAATACCAGGGTGTTGTCTCAAGAAAACATGCCTGAAATGCAGAGGTTGAAAGAAAGCTGCCTATGTTGCAGCCCAAGTGTGTGGTCACAGCCTGGGATCCTGTTGTGTTACACAAATCATTGGGTGAGGTCTTCTAGGTGCATACACTGAAGGGAGTCAAAGAATGTGTATGTTTCTGCCTAGGGGAAGAAGACTGGTTAGAGCACCAACTCTGCAGGGTAATATTCCATTCATGATGACTGCTAAGCCACCAGGTTACCCGGCGTTAATAGAAACATCACTGAAAATCTTCCTACACTCTGCTCTGATTATGGTTCATCCAGTGACTTTTGGACCTCAACTTACTTCCCTGAGAGTGCTTCGTAGTGGTGAATACTATACCTTGAAAAATATTGCTGTAGACTGAGGTAGTACATTGGTAATCTCATTAATTGTTCAGCCTCTTTTGAGTTTAGTTAGCAGTGTCCTCTTAGGTCAGGTCTTGAAACAGATCTTTGGAGGAGGGTTTGTGTACAAGTGATGACCAATGGAGCACTTCCAGGGAAAGCAGTATGGTAGTAGGGGCAGCAGGACTGGAAGGGAAAGAAACCAGGAAGGCTGTGGATCAGGTAAAGCCCATGCAGCACAACTTCAGACCCATTCTGTGGGGGACCTGAAGTGTAGATTACAGCTCAGAGTCTCCCCACCCACAGCAAGGGAGCTGGGTCTTCATGCTTGTGGAGCCTTTATTCAGTAGTTGGGGGGTCCCTGGGGGTTCTTAGGTACCTCTGGCTCTCTAAATGCTACAGGTGGAAAAGTCAAGTGGTCTAAGGTCAGCCCTGCCAGGAAGAGCTGCAGGTGTGACTGTTGAAGCACAAACACTCTAAAGTGGGGTGGAGTGCTGCCCCAAATGGACCCATTGGCATTAGTATTGCTTTAAATCAGTGGTTCTTAACCTTTTTTGAGGTACCAAACCCACCAGTTTCATATGCGCATTCACCAAACCCTTCTTTAGTGATAAATAAAATATGATTTTTTTTTCCAAATTCAAGACATAGGTATATGTTACATGAATAAATGAGTTGACCAGCACAACACATACTTTTTTCTTACACTTTTTGCAGAAAATGATGGGTGCTCTAAAGAATGTTGCTGTTATTCAATAGGTTGTCTTTTTTTGTTGTTTTCTGCTGATGAATTCCTTTATTATGCAAAAACTTTTTGGTTTGGTGTAGTACCATTTGCTTATCTGTTATTTTGTTTCCCTCACCTAAGGAGGTAGAGCAAGAAAAAATACTGCTAAGAAAAATTTCCAAGATTTTGCTGCCTGTTTTCTTCCAAGAGTGTTATGGTTTTGAGTCTTACGTTAATCTGTTTTTAGTGTATTCTTGTATATGATGTAAGCAGGTGATCTAGTTTAATTTTTTTGCATGTATTTGTCCAATTTTTCCAACACCATCTATTGAATAGACTGTCATTATCCAAATGATATAGCTGATAAACGGTTAACATCCAAAATTTATAAAGAACTCAGACAACACAACATCAGAAAAACAACCCAATTAAAAAGTGGGCAGAATATCTGAATAAACATTTCTCCAAGGAAGACATACAGATAACCAAGAGACATCTGAACAGTTGCTCAACATCACCAATCATCAGAGAAAGGCAAATTAAAAGAACAAGGAGATACCGTACTTTACCTGTCAGAATGGCGCTCACCAATAAATCAATAAACAACAAGTGTTGGTGATGATATGGAGAAAAGGGAACTCCCATGCACTGTTGCTAGTAATGCAGATTGATACAACCATTATGGAAACCAGTGCGGAGTTTCCTCAAAACAATTAAATATGAAATTGCCTTATGACCCAGTGATCCCACTTTTGGGAATATATCTGAAGAAACCTGAAACTCTAATTCAAAGGAACACGTGCACCCCTGTGTTCACTGCAGCATTATTTACATTTGCCAAGGTATGGAAACAGCCCAAATGGGCATCAGTCAAAGAGTGAATAGAAGCGCTGGGTTACACTCACAGGAAAAAGAAGGAAACCTTACTTTCTGCAACAGCATGGATGGGCCTAGAGGGTATTATACTAAGTGAAATAAGTCAGACAGAAAAAGAAAAATATCATGATTTCACTTATATGTGGAATCTAAAGAACAAAATAAACAAAACAGAAACAGACTCATAGATACAGAGAACAGACTGACAGTTGTCAGAGGAAAGCAGGTTCAGAAAGCTAGGTGAAAAAGGTAAAGGGATTTAGCAGTACAGATTAGTAGTGACAGAATAGCCACAGAGATATAGATTACAGCATAGAGAATATAGTCATTAATAGCATGATAACTATGTATGGGGCCAGGTGGGTATTTGAAGCAGTGGAGAGACCATTCTGTAAAGTACAGGATTTTCTAACCACTTTGCTGTACACCAGAAACTAATACAGAATAATACTAAATGTAAACTGTAGCTGAAAAACTAAAAAATAATAACTATTAAAAAAATAAAGAATGCTGCTGCTTAGGTCAGTGGCAGCGCTGGGACTGTGGTCTCATTGAGATGTGGTCTGATCCAACCCCTCTGTGCATTCTAGACACAGTCCAGGGTGTCAGTTCAACCCAACAACATGGGGATAACTAGAAAGTGCTCTGCCTCAACAGGCTCTGCATCTCTTCATGGGCCCTGTGCACTTTGTCTCGGCTTAGCTGTCCCTCCATGGACCGCCAGGCACTGATGTAAGGAGCTTGCCTCCAGTGTTCACATCTATCTGCTTGACCCAACCACAGACCTTGAGCAGCTCCAGTGGAGTGCTATTGTTTTTTCTATTAGCTCTAGAATATAGGGTAAGATTCTGTTATTCAAATTTAGATAATTTTTATTAGAAGATATTTATTTTTGGTGACAGATACTACTGATATAAAAAAAACTAACTTGAGCTTAAAAGTACTGATATGGGACATGGACCATCATTAATTACATTATGACATTTTCATCATCCCACTGTGTGGATGAATGGGAGTTGGCTAATTTAATTTATTTATTTTATTTATTTCATTTCATTTGCCTTAAAATGACAATGATTTATTCTTTCACAGTTTTGGAGGTCAGAAGTTTAAAGACAAGGTGTCAGCAAGATTGGTTCCTTCATTTTTTATTACATTTAATCTTAGCCAAAAGGTCAAGAAGCAATAGGTTCTCTCCTTTTTGTAAAAAAAAGAATAAAATACAATCCACCCTGGAATTGATTTTGCATATGGCATGAGGTAGAAGCATTCATTTTTTAAAAATCTCACCTTTGCGTCAGTCTGGGTTCAATTCCCAGTCAGGACACACAGGAGAAGCACCTATCTGTTTCTCCACCCTCCCTCCTCTCCTTTCTCTCTGTCTCTCTCTTCCCCTCCCACAGCCAAGGCTCCATTGAAGCAAAGTTGGTCCGGGCACTGAGGATGGCTCCATGGCCTCCACCTCAGATGCTAGAATGGCTCTGATTGCAGCAGACCAATGCCCCAGAGGGGCCGAGCATCACCCCCTGGGGGGCATGCCAGGTGGATCTCGGTAGGGCGCATGTGGGAGTCTGTCTGCCTCTCCTCCCCTAATCCCGCTTCTTACTTTGGAAAAATACCAAAAAATAAAAAATAAAAAATAAGTAAATAAAACTCACCTTTGCCTCTTTTAAAGACCATTTATTATAATGTTTCAAGCTAAATAATTCTGACATGCCAGAGAAGCCTGGTTTTCAGAAAACAACCATTCTATTTGTTATTTTATTCCTAGTTTCAGAAAAGACTCTTTTCTCCAAAATGTTAAAAGAAGAAATCAAGGTAAGATAAGCCTCATTTTATTGATAACTATACAAGTGTTAGAAAACTGTTAGTATACTCAGTGTTTCTGGAACTTCCTTGAACTTCATTCTTATAAAAAAACAGGTGCGCTTCTTTCTCCATTTTGCACTCTTTTGAGTTTTTATTTTTCTAAAAGTGAATGTAAGTATCTGCTTTTACTTAAGGAATAATGCTTGGATTTAGGAACTCCTGTCTTGCTCTTCTGAATTTAGAGAGCTGTGGGTCACCTATCCATCACTCATCTTCTGCAACTTGCTTTTACTTGGCTAGATATGATGCATGCTTTCTGGTCAGACAGCTGTCTAGCTGCAACACCTTTGATTGGGGCTCTTTCTTCCCAGGTTAGGTGATTTACTTGCTAGGTCAAAAAGCTGCTTCTGAATAATATAAAAAACTCCTCATCACATTGTGCTTTAATGCATCATATATCTCAGTAGTTGAAATCACTAGTGAGGTAGAGAGTTGTTCTAAGATGTTTCTTTCCTTCCTTTCTCCTTCAATTCTGCCTGACAAGCTTCTGGATGGTTCCCTTTCACTTTGTCCACCTTCTTTGGTAGCCAGATGGATTTTGCCATTATATTGTTCATTGAAAACCACTTCTCCTTTGGTATACAGTGCCACATTTTCTGTCTTTATCCTTCTATTCCCTATTTATGCCTATTACATACAATCTTCAATAGCTTTATTGGGCTACCATCTTGTTTTGAAGGTGATCTTGCTTTATTTTTTTAATTTTATTTTATTTTACTGATTTTAAAGAAAGGAGAGAGAGAAAGGCAGAATTGGGGGAGGGTGGCAAGTGGAGCAGGAAGCGTTAACTTGTAGTTGCTTCTCCCATGTGCCTTGACTGGGCAAACCCAGGCTCTCAAACTGACAGCCTCAGCATTCCAGGTCAATGCTTTATCCACTGCACCACCCAGGTCAGGCTGATTTGTTCTTTTTAAAGAGCAGGCTTATTTTTTAGTAAAAACTCTTCTTTTTAGAGTTGGAAGGTTAATTTGTTTGATTTGCTGTTAGTTTTTTAATTTCATGATACTCTCCCCCCAAAACAAGAGCAAAAACTTTACAAGGCACACTTCTAAAAAAGTAATCTTAAATTTATTTGGTTTTGACAAAAGGTCAAGAAGTTTGCAGTACTACAGCCTAATATAATGAAAATACCCCTCAGGTGGGAGTGAGCAGAGTTGATTCAAGTCCCAGCTCTGCCATCTACTAATTAATTATAAGACCTGACCCTACTTTTCTGGATCTCAGTTTCCTTGTCAGTTAAATGAAAGAATTGGCTCTCCGAGGGCACTTTCAGCTTTAATATTGCTGACTTCTTTGCAAATGGATACAGTCAAGGTTAGAAAGTCAGCACTGTGAATCAACCATATAGATTTAGTTCACCTTTCTTAAGGTTTTGTAGCTTTAAATTTTGTATATAAAATCATTCTTATTAACAGAGATCCATCTTATTAAATTTCATCACAAACACACACACACACACATGCAAAATCATGCAAGGTTTCAGTAATGGCTTACTTAGTAATATTCAATGTAACAATAAAACCAAGTACAAAAAATACTTTAGACAGTTTTTAGCATTAATTTCAAATTTGATACATTAATTTGCTTTATATAAAATAATTTAAAACTATTTCATTTGACTTTGTTGAAAATACATCTTGAAGTTAGTACCCACTGTTAATTCCCTCTTTTGATAAGTAGTTTAAAAATATTTGTTTCACCCTGACTGGTTGGCTCAGTGGTAGAGTGTTGGCCCAGCATGTGGAAGTCCCAGGTTCAATTTCTGGCCAGGGCACACAGGAGAAGTGCCCATCTGCTTCTCCACTCCTCCCTCTCTCCTTTCTCTCTATCTCTCTCTTTGCCTTCCACAGCTAATGCTCTACTGGAGTAAAGTTGGCCTGGCACTGAGAATGGCTCCACGGCCTCACCTCAGGAACTAAAATGGCTCCAGCTGCAATGGAGCATAGCCCCAGATGGGCAGAGCATTACCCTTTAGTGGGCATGCTGGGTGGATCCCAGTCGGGCATATGCAGGAGTCTGTTTATCTGCCTTCCCTCTTCTCACTTCAGAAAAATACCAAAACACACACACACACACACACACACAATTTGTTTGAGCCTGACCATCTAGTATTTCAGTGGATAGAGCATCAACCTGGGACTCTGAGGATCCAGGTTTGAAATTCCAAGGTTGCCAGCTTGAGCATAGGCTCATCTGGTTTAAGTGCAGGCTCACCAGCTTGAACTCAGGGCTTGAGTGTAGGGTCATAGACATGACCCCATGGTCATTGACTTGAAGCCCAAGGTTGCTGGCTTGAGCAAGGGGTCACTGGCTCTGCTGGAACCCGTTCAGTCAAGGCACACATGAAAAAGCAATCAATGTATAACTAAAGTGCTGCAATTACAAGTTGATATTTCTCATCTCTCTCCCTTCCTGTCTGTCTGTCTCTCATGCTAATAAGTAAGTAAGTAAGTAAGTAAATAAATAAATAAATATTTGAAAATCCTGGTGATGTAACTTTCTGAGGAGTGGTTATTCTATCAACACATATTTATTGGACATTTTCTATATGCCAGGCACTGTGGAGGTGTGCAAAGCATTCTCTATAAGACATGACTATTGACCTTAGGAAGTCTACAACATACTTGGACATATAAGATTTAAAGAAAGAAGTAAATCACAATAAATTAAATATTAAAAATACCCAAAAAGTGTAAATCAAAATCAAAATAAATATTTAAATAATGATTAAAACCGTGTTTTTCAGGAATATTTTTTTAGAACCTGATAAAATGATTCTGAAGTTCTTGTGGAAGAAAAAATAAACAATAACTTCTAAGATTGAGAAGGATAATAAGCAGTGTTTGGGAGAGGGAATGCCTGAACTACCAGTTATTAAGACAAGCCAACACCTACCTATAAAGGCACTGCTATCATACAACTCTACAACAATTTAAGATACAAAAGGATAATAGGAACAGATCCAAGTATATGTGTGTATGCATCTAAGCATTCAATATATGATAAAATTGTCAGTAAAAGATAATATTAGATAATTTATACTCTTTAGAAATAATAAGGATAGATGCTTCACCATGTACATTAAAATAAATCTCAGAACTAAAGATTAAATGTAAAAATAAATTTAAAAAATACAGATGAATATTTATGTAATCTTATGGGAAGTCCTTTTAAACCAACACAATCAAAGAAAAAGATTGTTAAAGTTGGCTAATAAAAAGCTTAAGATACCTTTTGTATAAAAACCCTAACCAATTTTAATCTGTAATGCTATGAAAGCAGATCCGTGTTCACCTGGCACCGGGGTAGGGTAGAGACAGGCTGGAAAGGAACATGAATGAATTTTCAGGGCTGATAAAAATATTCTAAGTCTTGGTTTTGGTCAGAGTTACACAGGTACACATAATTATCAAAACTCATCAGACTTTACACCTTAAATGACTGCATTTTATTAATGTTAATTTTATTTTTCTAAGTGAGAGGAGGGGAGATAGAGAGGTCCTCACATGCACCCTGACTGGGACCCACCCAGCAACCCCTGTCTGGGGCTGATGCTTGAATCAACCAAGCCACTGGCTTTTAGAGGGGAACAGAGTGAGATCAGGGAGAGGTGGGAGGGGAAGAAAAGCAGATGGGCGCTTCTCCTGTGTGCCCTGACAGGGGATTGAACCTGGGACATCCACATGTCAGACCAATGCTCTACCACTGAGCCAACCAGCCAGAGCTGAAAAGTTTTAAAGGGTTTGAACACAAGTTGCTGACAAGAGTAAAGGCTATATGGCTGCTGCCACCACCGCCACCACCAGGGAGACCTGCTAACCACATTAGTGCTGCTTTCAGCAGCACCAGGGCTTAATGGTCAAGTTCCCATAGAGCAATGGTTCCTATTTATGGGGAGAAGGTTGTGTTCCATATAAAAATTGCTTGTGTCCTAAATTGTAATAATAGTTGGCCCTACAGCTCTGTAAGTTCAAATAAACCTGAAGCCATTTTCCTCCAGACACACAAGGGTATCAGAGTGGCTGGGTCAGGGTAAATATCAGTATAGTACTAGCATATACTATACCTAGAATCAGTTCTCTTCTCTGATCTTTTTGATTAGAGAAGCTGTAAAGGTTCTAGACTTCCAGGACTGTCACACAAAACTTGCATGGTATACATTGCACAAATCCAAAAAGAGATCAAGAAGTAAATGTTGCCCTCTAGAGGTGTTCAGTGCACAACAGTTTCACAGTGGTCCAGAGGGCTTTTCTAACGATGACTGCCTTCTCTTGAGATCTGTTGTCCTCACTACAATATGGTCCAGTGCATCAGAGCTGCTTTGCAATCCTTGAGCCTCAAGAGGGTCAGAGTTCTGCTCTTTACTTGTCCTCCATGTGTACTTAATTAGCCTTTGTAAAAATGTACAACAGCAAAGAGATGCAAGTCTTCTCAAAGCAGTTTGTGAGCCTCTACTAGTATCCTTGCAAAATATCCTCTTCTATTTGTAAGAGGCTCTCATCTCTTCAGATGCCCAAATAATTGTGAAGAGTAGAGACCACTAAATTTTGATAATGAGTAAGTATTTCTCCTACCAGAATCCCTGCCAAATAGCCCAGAACAAGAAACAAAGTCACCACTAGAGTCACGGTTCCCATTTTTTTCTTGACATCAGCTTCTCTTCTGTCACTCCCTGGATAGAGACCATCTGTCAGAACTTCCTCCGCCGTCTGTGTCTTCTTTTGTGACTGCTATGGGAACAGTTGGCAGGAATCCAGAAATAGCTGCTGTGTCCCTGTCGTCCTCTATAGCTCTTTTGGGCTCTGTGCTTCAGCAGTGCAAGCCACCTCTGGTCACCATGTGGGCTGCATGCGCACAATCCAGGTGGCTCCTAGTTATTGTCCCATTTTATTTGTTTCAATAGAGCCACAGTCAAGCCATCTTCAGACAATGAGATACTCAAGAGGGTTAAATATTCAATATCCACAGATATTCCTGGCACAGAGCATGGCAACCATGGAGAAACAGGGCTTTTAAAGAGTTTATGAGGCTGCTCAGACAAACTACTAGTCAAAACTGTTGTTGCACAGTTAAATCTATATACATAGACCTGACCTGGACCCACCCCTGGCCGCAGGCTTTGATACCCTACTTTTGGGCATTTTGAAGTACCCAGCCTTCTTCACCACTTAGTTCTCCTAAATGGTAAAGCTATTTATAAAGAAATAACCAGGTACCTAATTATGGTCTTGTTTAATTTTAGGGCAGTGGCAGCCTCAGATCCCCCTGGGGCCCTAGGTCAGATTCCAGTCACAACTCTTCCTCCCACTGGCTGTGTGATCCTGTAAATTACTTAACTCTTGGGACTTTGTTTTCTCATATCTGATATGAAAAGACTGGATTAGAAGAGGAGAGAAAACTGGCTTTGGAGACAGGCACAACTGGGTTTTACTTTAATTCCTATCACTTTATAGCTGGTCAAATTGTTTAATCTGAGCTTGCTTCCTTCCTCTTCAGGCAGGACCGGGAGAGAACTCAGGAGGAAAACCGAGTGTGGCGTCAGTGCCAGTTTTGCTCCATGGACACGGTGCTCAACTTTGTTAAACACTGGCTTTGGTGTCAGAAAACCTCAATTTAACTCTCAGCAGTCTCATCAATGCCGCCTCTCAGTCTCAGTTTCTACTAGGATCAAATAGAATCATATATGTGTGAACACTTTGACTACACAACTCAGAATGTTGGGGCAACTTCTCCAGTTGACACTTAGCTGGATGGTCTCCACCTTGCACCCCTCACTGCACCCCTCATCATATGCACTAGGTTCCCAGGAGGTTGGTGTGGGTGGGATATACCTTCTCTAATGAGTCACATTAATGTTTCCATTTCTCAGCAGGCATTCTAGAACACCAGGCTGATTACCGCCCATCCCAGGAGACTGCCAGGAACCAGCTGTCAGGTGACTAAGCCTGTAAGGATGCTCCCTTACCTCAGGTGCTTGAGCAATGAGGGGGTGGAAGGGAGCCCAGATCTAAAATATACAGATGACCTTGCCTGGGATTTCCAGCCAGCGGGGTGCTCAGGCTTCTGGATAATGGACAGCGTGGTGTCAGGACATGACAACCTGCTTGCTGGCTGTCAGAAAAAAAAGGAGGAGAGAGAACACCATTTCCCAGATTTCTTTCCCAGTTTCCTGGAGCCTGGTATTCTCTCCCACATGTGGCCATCCCTGCAATGGGACATGCACACCTGCATTCACACTCATTCCCACCCCTGTCTCCCTTCTGTGTAAATCACACAAGTTTTCTTCAAGCACTGCCCATTTCAGCCCATGGCCACTTTTAGTCGCCCCACCACCAGGAGCTTGACACTCAGCACTTTGGGTACCTGGACACCTATTTTTATAAATGACTAATTTTAGGATACTAGAATCAAGTGCATCCATCTCCTTTCAACACTCCAAACAGATGACCAGGAAAGCATTTAATCAGTTTGAATAGACTTTAAAAATAGCATTTTACTGCTGGGATCTATATGGAGTATTAAGTGTTCAATGAGGCAAAAAACATTTTATAGTTCTAACAACCCTTGGTGAAAGTGCCCTGTGAATTTTCTTAGAAGCCAAACCAAAACATAGAAACAAAAAACCAGAAAAACAAAACAAAACAAAAAAACAAAGGAAAAATAGCTTTACAAAATGAGAATGTTTTCTAGATATTTATGAGAACCATTATTCCATCTAATAGTCAGAGAAATAGTTTCATGTCTCCAGTAGAGAACTGTTTACACTTGCAGCTAAGGGAACTTGTTATTTTGGCTTTGCTGACAAAGAGAATGTCTGAGGGGCAGGTGCAATCTTGCTGTGACACAGGCGGGTGCCCTCCCGCTGGGGATTTCAGTTCTCAGGAAATGGTGAGGACAAAAGAATTACCCCATAGTAGTTCCTCTTAAAAGGCTGAAGGCATTTTCCCCCACAGAAAGGCAGTTCAATAAGAGATAGTAACTTCATATCCAAGTTGGGCACCACAGGTTAAGAACCTTTCACAGAAGGATAAGGGTAAATAAAGGATGGTTGAGACTGGATGCTGCTCCAGTGGTGGCACCTGGGTCTGTCTCTACAAAGAAAAGGAATGTTGTGGGCAAATGACTGTCACCCAGAAATAGGGGTTAATCTTGTTTGGTGTTGCTCTTTGAGTTGTAACAGTGACCATTTGGGCGGTTGTCCATACTAAAGCAAATCTGAAATAAATAACCTCCTAAAAAAAAAGCAAATTGGGTAGAAATGGGCTGGTGGTTTATGATGGCTCTGCTTCAAGGAGGCTTGCTACTGGATTGATTCAGCCCCTCATTCCTCACGAAGGATGAGGACCTTTATCTCTGTACTTGCCACACCTCCTTCGCCTGGGCTTGTGAGATTCCTGAGATGTTGTAAGGGGTTAAGTCTTACATCAGGTAAGTCAGGCACAGAGTGGGATGTTGAGCGCAGAAAGGCACTCCCCCATTGAACACTCAGCAGGCACATCTGGCTGCCCTCAAAGGACATCCTCCTGAACCCCTGCACACATGGCCGCTGGCTTGACTGCTGGGAATAGCCAGAGATGAAGGCTGTGATTGAGTGAACGTGGTCAATGAATGACTCAGCCCCTCACCTGTCTGCTTGACACTTTGCTGATCTTTGGGGGGATCCTGGTTAATGGGGATGAGTGGTACTCACCCAAGAAGAGGCTAAGCAGTCAGAAGGTGTGACTTCACCCCTCCTCTGTCCCTCACAATGACTCTTCAACAAAATACCTCACCCCCATGGACTTCAGTCCATTCTCTTCTGTGGACTTCAGCAACTTCCGTGCTCATTGCTGTCCTCTCTGTCTCCTTGGCTTGTGGGAGAAACCCAGCTCTTCCCAAACCTATATCTCACCTTTTGACCTTGTCCAGAGCAAGGGCTTTTCCACAGAACTTTCGGAAACCAAAGCCAGGAAAAGTCTTATGGGCCAGCTTTCTTTTTCTTCCAGTCCTGGGCCAATGAACCAGGAAGTACTACTGATGCAGACACTGGGGAAGAATGTTGGCTACTATATCAAAAGCATTGTCCCTGAATACCTCAATTAAGTACTGCTAAGTTATTTAAGTTAATTAATATTTAAGTTAATAAATATTTAAGTTAATTAAGTGGAGGTGCCAGGCACTTCACATACTTTTTTCATTTATTCATTCATTCATTCAATTATTCTTTAAGAAGAATTTATTGTTTCTGTCAGATACTATTCTAAGTGCAACAAGTGAAACAGATGAACAATTTAGCATTTATCGTGAACACTGAGTTCTGGGAATGAACATTAGTACCTCTATATTTGCAGATAAGAAATTTGGGATGCAGAGAGATGAGGCCCCGCTCCCCATACCACGGTCCATTCCAAAGAGCATGCTCCTTGCACCCAGCACACGCTTCTGGGGCAGGTGGCAAAGACCCCTGTGGAGTGAACTTCTTGGGAAGGGGTGATAAGAGCAGCATCTGAGTAGCTGCGGAGAAATGTAAGAGGTGCCACCGACAAGCCTACTGGATCTGTGGCAGGTGGGAAGTGAACTTGATGATGTCTAAGGACTATCTGACTCTAAAATGTCAAAGATTCCTGCTGACCTCAGGGAGCAGAACTGGGGGAGTCAGCTCGATTAGAAGGAAGAGGAGGGAAGAAAACTGGGACTGTCCACAGGGCAGCCTCAGAGGGAAGGTGGAGGGTACACGTGTGGACGTTGCCTTGGCAGCCTCAACCCTCTGCTCGCTCCATCTATCATCAAGCACCTGTTGGGTCAGTTCTCACCCAAGAGATGGAGCTGGAGGTGATACTCTCGGCACTGTAATTTCTCCCATGCATGCTCAGAGGTTCTAACCTTGGCTGCACACTGGCTAACCTGGAGCTTTGAAAAGTATGCTACTGTCTTTGGACTTGTAGCGAGTCTGACATGATTGACCTGGGACCAGAGACAAAGATAAGAACATAAACAAAGTGCTAGGAGCTGCTGTGAAGGAGGAGTGTTGTGGGAGGCACAGAGGAGGGCAGGATGGACTCAGCCTGCAAACTCAGGAGAAGGCCTGGCTGAAGCACTGACACAGAGCTGTATGTGTCTTGACTTGTGAGCAAACACTGGCCAGGTGAAGCAGAAAGACGATCCTCCACATAGGAGGTACAGTGTGCAGACTCAAGAAGGGGAAGAAGGGGTAGAGAGAAGAGGAAGGAAGGAGAGTGAGAGGGAGAGGACTCATGAGTAGGAAACAGCTCAGGCTACAGATCTACCCACCTGGGCTGCAGCACGCACATCTCATCCTCATGTCCTGAGCTCCCTGACCCAATACCCTGCCCCTTGTCAGTATCATAAGGCCCCACCTGTCACCCCTATTGGGCTCTTGTCTTCCCATTCATGTTCTCAGCAACAAGCTGGCACCAGTTTTCATTCTACACCCTGGCTTGGAGGACACTGCTCCATGGTTCCTATACTCTTTGCTGACCACAGCACTGAGAACCTGAGAACTCAGGACTGAATCTACTATGAGTGGTAATATCAGCTAAGCCCAGACTTCAGCTTATAGGTTGATGTTTTTATATCAGACCCCACAAGTCTCAGGGGTCCCAAGAAAGAGTCTCAAGGCCCACAAAAGGGGAGGCTGAGACTAAGTGGACATGGCTTCAGGTCCTGTGTCCCTGTCTGTGTTCATTATGAGAATTTCACTATCACTGGTTTCATATACGGTTGTAGGATACCACATTTGATTTTGTTTGAGAATAAAAGGGGCCTTCTCACTAAAGGAAATAACAGGAGCTTTAGCAACCACATAGCACAGGGATTAGAATGTGCACAGCAATCTGAATTCTGTCTCCATCACTTGTTAGCTGAGTGAACTCACTATGCCTCAGTTTTTTCATCTCTAAAATGAGACTAAAACACTGTTTTCCTCATAGATTGTCGTGGGGGTTAGATGAGTTACAACACACAAACTGTTTTGAAGGGGGCCTGGCATCCAGCAAGAACCAACTGGGGGATGGTTATGACTCTCACCATCACTACAGGGGACGTGCCACCATGGTGATCTGAGCACGGTAATCTCATGATTAAATCTGTGTTTAAAACATCTCTTTCTGGCCTGACTAGGCGGTGATGCAGTGGATAGAGCGTCGGACTGGGATGCGGAGGACCCCGGTTCGAGACCCCGAGCTCGCCAGCTTGAGCGCGGGTCCATCTGGCTTGAGCGAAGGCTCGCCAGCTTGGACCCAAGGTCGCTGGCTTCAGCAAGGGGTTGCTTTGGTCCGCTGAAGGCCCGCGGTCAAGGCACATATGAGAAAGCAATCAATGAACAACTAAGGTGTTGCAATGGCAATGAAAAACTAATGATTGATGCTTCTCACCTCTCTCCATTCCTGTCTGTCTGTCCCTATCTATCCCTCTCTCTGACTCTCTCTCTGTCCCTATTAAAAATATATAAATAAATAAATAATAAAACATCTCTTTTTGGTAGTATATTGGAGATTGGATTGGGACAAGGGTGCTTAAACTAAGCACAGAGATATTACTATATAAAGTTATCACAATCTGCTGAATGGAGAAAGAAAAGCACCTTGAGGCGGTGGTGGCTGAGACCAGAAACAGCTGAAAATGTTAAGGAGACTCAGCAGGACCAAGCGATCTGATAGCTGTTGGGGAACCTCAAAAGAGGAAGAATTGGGCACACTTGTCCTGTTGTGGGTGAGCAGGCTCTGGATGTTTAGGAAGAGAAGAGTATTTATGGAAGCATAGTGACCAGGAGGTGCTGCAAGGATGGTGTACCCCACACCTGGAGCAGGAGAGGGGGCTGCCCTGGGAGCTTTAGGAATAACAAGCTGTCATAACTGAAGACATGGGAGTGTCTTCACCCCATGACTGTCTGGAAATGACTGAAGATTGAACACAGCAGAGAAGACTTGCTGGGTTAGAGGCATGACAGTGTCTACAGAGCCCTCAGCTAGTTCCATAACGGTCTGAGTGCCCGTAGCTGCTAGTTGGAACTGGCCAGGTTTATAGCAGCTGGGCCCTTACTGAGCCAGGCAGATGGGAGACAAACACACAAGTGATTTGAGCAGGTCTAAAATGGACAGAAGACTGGTCAGAGCTCATGGGACGGGGCCTGGTTCAGCCTCCTGGAGCTCAACAACTAGTGAGAAACAGAATCACTCACCATGAGTCATCTGCAGCATATTCCCTGAGCACAAGCAAAATAAACTCTGTAGGGAACTTGGGAGGATGTTAAATTAAGTAGGTGGCAGACACTATTTGATGATACTCCATCTAAGTGACAGCTTGGTGCACAGCACAGGTGAGGTGAGCAGGTGACCGAGGGAAAATTCATGTCAGAGGGCTAGATTTCCACATCAGAGTGAGCAGAGCGCTGGAAAGTGCACCCAAATCTGCCTCGTGCCACTACACACTCCCACTTCTGTGATCCCAAGACCCTGAACCTGGGGCTGGGGACTCAGTGGGTGGGCAGTGAGTGCTCTGAACTGGGCTGAGTGAATATTGTAGGCAAAGTTTAAATTGTTCTTGCTTTAATTACTGGAGACCTGTCACTTGGAAGGGACTTTCCCCTGAGGCATATGAGTGAACATTGACTTGAATCTCTAGTTAGTGCCCCACTTTGGGCTCTTTCTTTCTTTCTTTCTTTCTTTCTTTCTTTCTTTCTTTCTTTCTTTCTTTCTTTCTTTCTTGTTTAATACACAGTTCCTGAAAAAAAAAAAAAAACTCTCTGCAAGTGCAGGGAAGCCACTGTCAAGGTCTATTTCCCTGGGAGGGTGAGGAAGTAATACTAGGTAAGTGTTGCATTTCTCAAGCTCAGGTGTTTGGGGAAGAGGGAATGGCAGCAGCTCCTGGGTCCCTGATAGCACAAGTTGGACCCAGCTATACCCGTAGGTACAGGTCATGTTTCCATCAAGGGTGCTCCTTGGCAGCGCCTGCTCGGGCTTTGTGGAGATACAGCCAGAGTTTATATCCATGTGGGCTCTTATCCTAGAGCACCACATCACTCCATTCTCTGCCTGCTTTCAGTAGGAAGAGCAATCAGGAGTGGATTTCCCAATACTACAACACCACCATTAACAGTTCATCCATATGGGAAATTTTTTTTTGAGAAAATCTAATATTGCACATTACAGGCAAGGAAGATTGTGAATATGTGGGATCATCCATTCATTCCACTATTCATTTGTTTATTCATTAATTTATTAAACCCTATTGAATGCCATGTATGCTATAGGCATCGGAATGGAGGTGAATCAAATAAAGTTTCTGGAAGAACTGGGGGGCAGCAGGGCACAGTCTACATGTGCACGTATTTATAGTGCAATGGGTGCATAAAGGTACTACATACTGCGGATGGGTAAATAGGGTATAGGTTCCATGAGAGCAGTAGTTCCGTGCCTGTCTTGTTCACTGAAGCCTACAACATACTGATGCTCGGTGCATTTTGCCAAAGGATCCTTCCTTCCATTGGATCCTTCTATGTATTGCTAAGGCAATCATCTGTTGAATTTTAAGCTTTTATTATTTTGTAATAATTTAAATATATATTGACCCAATAAGCCAGATGAACTGACCTTTGGGCTTTTCATATCTAGGAGAGAGAGAGGTAGAAAATGTCAGTAACAGAAAGAGTATTGCTGTAATAAGGCTGAAAATCTCAGCATGAGCAGAGACTTTTTACTATTCACACAAGGAAACAAGAGTGAGGGTTATATACTCAGTAGCAATTAAACCATAATCATGAAAGTGCCAGAATATATCTAGACACACGTATTCTTTTCAGATGACTTCATAGTGTTGCTATACCTACATAACATATGTAATGTCTAGCTGTATAACTTATGATGTTTTTTTAAAAAGAAATGCTTTTTACTATGTTAGCAAAAGTATAACTGTGCTAAACTAGAATTATCATAACAATACCTATGGCTTTTGAGTACTTACTGGGCACCAAACCCTACTCTAATACCATTATTTTACTTTCCAACAATTCTGTGAGTTGCTATTACTATCCTCATTTAACAATTGAGGAAACTGACCTCAGAAGTTAAAGTCACACAGATGAGAAATAGGAGATCCAAGGATTGAAATTCAGTTAAATGCCTGAAATAAGTTCATCACTAATGTTTTCTACTATAGGAGACATCTGGAATGCTTAGCTTATGGAGGAGACACCTTGTGTGGGTCACGACAGTACCTTCAAATATTGAAAGGCTGGTTTAGGAGACATCACCATCTGACCACCTTACTTTCTGGTGAAAAGTGTTTGCTTTTTTTTAGCTCATCTTCATTCTCCTGATGTGCAATCCTGGTAGGACTGTTAATCAGGGTGTCCTCTGCTCGCCGGCCAACGGGTGACATTTGAGTTGAGCTGGCCATTTAAGCCCTCTCTGTGAAACTTCCAATGGTGGGCAGAATGAGTGACATGAACTTGGAACATGGCTGTACCTGATGCGGGCACCATTATCTGATGATCTTGAGTATTGAGATCTGGGCGCCAAACTTCCCAGGGATCAACTTTTAGTCACTGGATTCTCTGACCTTCTGACCTAATATGATTTGCTTTACAGAGTTGATTACAGTTGCTGGATATCTAAATGTGACAACTTACTTCTCCCTGGGCAGAAGAGGGTTCTATAAGGTCCCAGCAGGACCAACTAGGATCAATAAAGTGTGCATTGCTGGGAGGCTGATTTTGATTCAGACTGAGGGCAGGGCTAACAAGAGAAGAAGTAGCTCTGAAAAGAAAATTCCTGATCCTGGAGATGTACCTGAGAATGATCTGAATGCAAGATTATATAATAATATGTGATAGTTATTAAGGGCTTGCTTGTATTAAGTGCTATTTTAAGTGATAATTTAATCCTCACAACTACCTATGAAATTTGTATTATTATTCTCAATCTGGTAAGGCACAGAGAAGTTAAGTAAATGCCTGAGGTTACAGAACTACTAAATACTAATGCAAGGATTAAAACCAAGACAGTGTCATGCCCTTAACCTCTAAGCTGTGAAGTAGATGAGGTCATGGTTAGCCTGTGCTTATTTCCAGACATCACTTAACAAAGCCAATATCCAAGCCCACTTTGTCGGCCAGAGCATCATCTTTGGGATGGGCATGACACATGATAAGCTCTGGATGGAAAATTCCATCACTGCAAGTTGATAGTCTTGGGTGGAAATGAGGAACAGAAGGTGAGGTCAGGTTGGAGCTGGTTCTATACATCTCTTCTCAATTCTGCATCCAGTGACCTCATGTTGGTATCTTGAAATAGGTCATAGGGAGTATATTTTCACTAAGAAAATTGGCAAATGCTATAAATAGCAATACAATTCAGAAACAGGGTGGTAGATTTGTCTACAATATAGACAAAATAACTGTGTCATGTCTTTATTGCAAGTTGGGCCATTCGAAGTAAAATGCTGCCACCTGCAATGTTTCCTTCCTCTCCCCTGGAGAACCCCTCCTGCTGTCAGGCAGCTGGTGGCCCAAAGCCCAGTTAAGGTGCTCACACAGTGCCCAACCACCCAGTTTGTCTCAGCAAAACTTGGAGGAGTTTTTCTCCATAGGCGGATCTTTTTATAGCCACAAAATTTTTAAATTTAAAAATTTAAAAAATTTTTCCCAGACAGCCAGCTATTAAACACTGACCAGCACACTAATGGGTTGGAATATTTATTCTGCTGACTTCCTTCTTGTGAAATAGCTTCAGGCTGACTTTAACCAAAGGTCATTATTCTTCTCAAAGTTATCATCTCTATACACATCTCTCCTTCTGGGGACTGCACCATCTCTCATTGTTTCCCCATTTGCCCTCAGCTTTGTAAATAGCTCCCTAATAAACAATCTTCATATTATCTTAATTTGAGTGGGATATTTGTTTTTTGCAAATATCATAACTGATATTGTCTGCAAATAGACAAGTCATAACCACTGGCCAGGTCATTCCTAGGTGTGAGATATGATGGTTGATCATGCCTCTAGAACTTGAGTCTACTATCTCAAGCCAGCTAGAAGAAATTGACAACCTAGAAAAACATCCAAATTCTCTGTTTTATTTTATTTTTACAGGGAGAGAGAGTCAGAGAGAGGGATAGATAGGGACAGACAGACAGGAACGGAGAGAGGTGAGAAGCATCAATCATCAGGTTTTTTTTCATTGCCGTTGCAACACCATAGTTGTTCATTGATTGCTTTCTCATATGTGCCTTGACTGCGGGCCTTCAACAGACCGAGCAACCCCTTGCTGGAGCCAGCAACCTTGGGTCCAAGCTGGTGAGCTTTTGCTCAAGCCATATGGGCCCACACTCAAGCTGGCGACCTCAGGGTCTTGAACCTGGGTCTTCCGGATCCCAGTTCGATGCTCTATCCACTGTGCCACCGTCTGGTCAGGCCAAATTCTCTGTTTCAAAAAGTTGTTTTAACAACTTTTCTTCAATATTTTACTTTGCCACTAATATCTCTTCCCCAACAATTCCTCTAAGCATGAAACATGGAAAAAATTCCTTTACAACTAAATGACTTTAGACACTCTCATTTTTCACTGCAGAACCGGAAAAAGAATGCCTACAATTTGAGGTCAAATTTCTCTGTTTTGACAGCTGGTTTAAAGTGAAAATTCCAAACCAGTGGCTCTCTACCTCTTTTGCACATGATGATCACCTGGGAGCTAGAGACAATCTGATACCTGGGCCCCCAGGTCAGTTAAACCAGATTCTGACAGACACTAGCTATGTGAACTTTAGAAATAACCTTTCTAACCACTTTCCTCATGAAAAAACGATATCTGTTGTACAGAATTGCTGGGAAGATTAGTAAACAGCACTTGGCATAAGTGTTCTAATTCACCTCCTCCCTCCCTTAGCACTCCCAGTACTGTCCCAGGACACAAAGTACTAGGTTGTCATTCAGCCAGAAGCCAGCTAGACCATTGGCTCCTAAAATGTGGTCCCTGGATCTTAGTATCCCATGAGAACTTATTAAAAATCCAAAACCTCCAGCCTCTTTCCATATTGACTGATTTAAAATCTCTGGAAATGGGGTTTACCAGAGATGTTCTAACAAATCATCTAGATGATTCTGATTCATGCTAAGTTCAAGACCCAGTGGTCTAGTTGTCCCTCTCAAATCTACTTGTGACTTCTGGAAAAGACAAACTCTTTCCCCTTCATTGGCCCAGGTTTTTCCCTTTGGCTGGGCTCTCTTACTCCATGGGCACACCAGGCCTTATATTCTCATGATAGAGTTTAAGACCACCCTGCTACCAGCACCTGCCACCAGCTCAGCAAGAGTTATTTGACTTGTCTGAGAATGCATTGGTTTCCCGTGTTCACTGCCCATGAAACTAGAATGGGGGCAAACATGAAGAGAACTTTCAACAGATTCAAAGCCATCATTTTTGGGAAGAAATTATTTTCCTATTTTGCCTTTGAAATGGCTACTGTGTTTACAGGTAATGAGTCTGTTAATTCTTTTTACTCATCAGATTATAATTTTGGCTTAAAGATATCTGTCCTGGAAGATAGAGGCACAGAAATATCTCCTTTAAGGTCCCTGGTTTGCTTGGGTGCATGTTTGTATGTTTGGGTCAGTGTGGTAGGTTGTAGGATTTGAAGAGAGAAGGACAAGAGAATTCCTTATTAATAAGTACATCCTATTATCTTACAGTTCTGCTAACAGGTTTGGTTTGGAAGTTTTGGACCAAGAAAGGTTAAAACATGAGTCTGTTGCTATGGAGATTTCCTAGCTCAGGATGCTGAATTTTGTCTCTGTGCTCATTTCTCAAGCACCAGAGATGATTACTAACCAGAGGGAAGCTCTCCTTCCCATGATTTCCAGACAGGGTATGTTTTTGAGCTTTCATAAACCCCCAACAAAAGAAGTATCCTCCTATTTGGTTAGATGTGTGTATTGGACAAGTGTGAATAATGGCTTTGGAGAGAAACTGATCCTGTGTCTTTTGCTGGCAGGCTCTCAACCTATAAAATACATCTTGCTAGTCTAAACTATCTTCATTGTCCATCTCTGTGAATTTTACTGATGATCTCACATTTGTAGGAAAAGGATCCCAGGGTTTGGAAGACCATCCCTCATGCAGTGAATGCAAATGAGCTCAGACTCTTGTTTACTAAACATGAATTTAGCCCCTTGGCAGCTCTTCTTTCCATGACAGTCTTCCAGGGCAAACAGGCAGTAGTAACTACAGGTCATCCAAATAAATGAAGTGCTCCAAATGAATGTCTGAGAGTAGGGGAGCTTCTCTCTGCTGGGCAGTCCAGTTTATCTCAGTTGTTGCCAATAGTTCAGCAATGAGCTTTTCTGATTGGTAGATTTTTAAACTACAAGGTGATAGATGGTGATGGTCTGCAAGTGGAATCTGCAGAGGACCCTACAGCAGAACATATGATGAAGACACATTACTTGACAAAAAGTGTTTGGTCATTTTTATCTGTAGATAAAAATATTGTAGCAGAATTTTCAGCTGTAGCACAAATGGACAATAAACAAGACCATTACAAACTAATCATTCAGGTCTTGACATACCCATTCACCTTCAAATCTTTATCCATGAAGATTCTTTGGAGGTATTTTCATTTTCTCTAAAGGTTTTTACATCTTAAATATATAAATTTTCACACAGATTTCTGTGTCATTCATCATATTGTTAGGATGATGATGATGATGATGGGGTAAATTAAGAACCAGAATCCACAAACCATGCCTAGATACTTACAAATCACTGTGGTAAGACTGCTTTATCTCTCTGTATAAAATCCCTTTCAAATTCTATTTAAATGTGTTTTGAAAAGTAATGCTCTGGTAACAAGAAGATTTTGTAATGGTGGTTAACTGAAAGCACTAGTGTCAGGAAAGAGGCTGTTCCCATGGGGACTGTCAAAAGTAACTTTTAGTTCTTACTAGGTAGAGCTTCACTAGTTTAGTCAGAGATAAGACCAAGATGGATGTTTTCTCCACCGAATCAGAATAGAGAAGATAAAGATGAGAAGACGGTTGGGTATGGGGGAACCTTTCTCTAATTGAGGAAGATAGCCAAAGGAATGTCACTGCTGGGTAAAGAATCCCAATGGTACTAAGCTCTTTTATTTTATTGCATTTTTCAGAAAAATACTGGGGCAAGGAGCTAAGGAGGAGGTGTTGTCACCTACTCTGGCAGTGTTTTCTTTACACTGAGAAAATAAGAATTTGGGTTGAGTGGCAGGGTCCCAAACACCACTGTAGAAGGGGCTACAGACCAAGCCAATCTAGTTTCTTTGGCTAAGGAAGTTCAAATTGGCAGTTTTCAAAATGGTGGTCAGGCCCTAGATTCTTGAAGCCCTGGCTCTTTATATGAATTGGGGTTTCACATAGGAATAAGCTACAAAAGTATAGTCTCATTATAATTTATGAATAAGAGTAAGAACAAAAAAATAATAAAATACCTAGAAAAAGAAACAAGAAGTATAACAATGAAAGGGTAGTGGGAAAGGTATCTAAGTGGACTTACCCATGTTTTATTTAAGTCTGGCTTTATACATTAATGTTTTAAAATACAGTGTTCTTTACAAAAACTTGATCTTAGAGAGAGAGGAAAGAATTTTAGTAGATGCTTTTGATAGTCCCACGTGATCTTCTTCATTGGCTCAGTACACTCACTGTCCCCCCACTCCCACCCTTCCCCTCGGTGCTGGGAGTTTGGCTGTTAATTGTTCTTGGATCACAGGTGGCCCCTCACTAGGGTGGTTACACTCCCACCTGCACAGGATTGTCAGCTCATCCCAATGACTGATTGTTGAGGCAGGGTACAAAAGGTTGACTCCTTTTCTTAAGTAGGAAACAAGACTAGGGTGATGGTTGAACTCCCCATTGTGGGTTGGAGTCACAGCCCTGCTCAGCTCCCCTTGCCTTAACCTGATGCTTCACCTCCATGTATTCCTTTCTGGAGGGGATGCGTATTATAAATAGTGTGCACTTCTCCTTCTGTCAGGCTCTCCTTTTAGGAACCAGATCAAGACAATAACCACAGAGCAAGTGGAATCTGTGCTCACTGGGCTCATAGGAAGGCATGTTGTTGGGCTGCTCACCCTGTCACAGCAAAGTCAGGACCTCTGAGCTGTATCTTCGCAATTGGCATCCCATAATATGGCAACATTGGGTGTTTGCCTTTCAGAAACTTGAAACCAATGAAAAATAAGAAGTAAAATTTGATCCTTCTCTAACAAATTTTAAATAAACCATCTTTACATGGCTCAGCAACAGACAGCTTGAATGAATTGTAGTTAAAACCAGATCATGATTCTTAAGGACACTGATATAAATATCATTTAGAAATAACTTTGGTTTTATGAAATGATCGAGACCCAATATAGATCATAATATCATTGCATTAAAGGCAAACCATTGTATTTATTACATGAAAGCTCATGACCACAGAAGAAGTCGAGTGATAATACCAACTCTTTGCAAGTTGCCAAATTACAGAGAGTTAGTTATTTAGTGAGTCAGACTGGCAACTCCACGTTACTTGTTGATAAAACCAACCACAGTACTAGATCATCGAGTCTCACCAGCAGCCTGGCATAGTCCATGGACACTGGACGTACACAGCTCAGTTGGTGAACATCCCAACCCGTTTGCTGCTTTATGATCTTGGTCAAACACATAATCACCAAACTTCAGGTTTCTTATCTGAAAAAACAAGCACAACACTGCCTCATTGGGTTATTTAGAGTTAATACAATAATTTCTACCAGGCATCCAGCACAGTGCTTGGAGAAATGTAAAAACCTATTGAATGGTGGTTGATTGTTTGAAAGAAGGGTTACACTCTTAATTTTTGAAACTCTGAGTGGATAGTTCCATAATACATTTTAAATGCAACAATTTAACAAAGACCACAGTTGAATATAAACTCTATATTATTTCAAACTTTCTTGATCTTTGTCTATGCACATTAGTGTATATTTAAACATGGATGAACTAGCTACACATGGTACCTCACAGTTGTTTTTTTCTCCCATTCAGCATTATTTTGCATATACATGTCTGTGTTTTTGTATAGTCTATACATATGTATAATTTTTATATTTCATCCCTGAAGGCAACACATACATAATATTATAAAAAGTTGGTGAGGTACTGACCTCTGATGTTAATATTTGCCTCAGAAAAGCCCCAGGGCTCCAGGACTCATCAAACCAGTATGCCGAGCCTGTTAGCAAGTCACTCAATAATCACTAGGAGCTTTTGTCTAACTACTGGTCAGCCTGTCTTGGTAGTTAGACCCACAAGTCTGTCCTCTGGTTCTCCTGAAGAGACCCTCATATTCCCCTCTTGTTCCTGTCTAGCTAAGACCACTTAGTTCTGAAGATGGCGATGGAGTAGGCAGACTTACCAACTTTCACCTCCCAGAACCAAAGTGGATTACAACTTAATTTTAAGAACCATCATCTAGAAAAACCAACTTTGGACTAAACTAAGAGAACTCTTTAACAAAGGAAGACTGAAGAAGCCACAAAGACTGGTAGGAAAAGTGGAAACGTGGAGAGGGCTGCCCAACTCCCAGCACAAACAGCAGCCCGGAGGGACTTGTGTGGCGGGAAGTGAGTTTAGTGGAGAGGGAGGGTCATGGGTCCTAGGACCAAAGCCCCAGCCTGTAGCCCCAGAGACTAGAAGAGACGTATGGATAGTATTTAACACCAAAACAAGTCAGGCTACTGTTTGTGAGAAAGAGACAGATTTCTCAGACCCAAGATTCTTCTTAAAGGGACCGCACAGAAAATTTCTCTCACAACCACTCACCTGGCACTCTGGGGGATGAGGAGAGATGAGAGGACCGGAGTAGCAGGAAGAGAGTGTAATCTAGGAGGCACAGGGAGAAACACTTTGAGGGACAGCCACCCTAACCCCTGGGCTGAGTCACTCCCCAAATCTAAAGTGAATATTTCCCCTGGAACCAGCAATACCAGCAAAGGGAAGCAGGACATCAGCCAAACAGAAGCTCTCCTGCTGCTCTCAGAGCAGAGTCACTTAGAAACAGGAAGCTCATCAGGGATACAGTATTGAGTACTAGGGTCTAAGCTGCAGCGCTCCCATCCACATTGCTGAGGGCTCGCCAGAGGGCGGGTGGTGGCGAGATGCCTGTCAGCAGGGGTGGAAGCCAGGCGGTCACAATTGTAGTGTAAGCTCAATCCTGCCCAGCGGGGGCAGAGGGGGCACACAAAAGCACTCCCACCCAGCTGCGGGCCAGGTGAGCAAAAGTGGTTTCACCTGTAATCCCGCCTGCAAGGGCAAGGTGAAAGCCAGGCAAAAGCGGGAGAAGTGGCAGAGAGCTGCGGCTGAGCAGGAGCACGCAGCCCCGCTGGAGAGCCAGAACTTGTGGCCCAGCTTGCAAGCACAGCCCCGCCATCAGGGGGTGGGGAAAAGCTGGGAACTGGCGGAGACCCATGGCTGAGCTTAGGTATGCAGCCCCGCCTGTGCTGCCAAGGCTTGCGGCCCCAGCGCAAAGTGTAACCCCACCTGAGGGGGCAGGGCGAAGACCAAGGCCCTCCAGGGAATGTAGCCTGGGCACATGAATACAGCCCCTACCTTGGAGAAGAGGTAGAAACCGCAGTGACAACGCAGCAAACCCATGCCTGCAATGCCTATACCTAAACGCTTGAGGCAGCCACAGAGGAGGTGGTGGGCCTGCAAACAGACCACACCTAAGGAACACAGAGGACACACCCATTGGACTCTTGTGATCACATCCTTCTTATACACAGACAGAATGGGAAGGCAGAGAAATGCAACCCAAATGAATCAAGAGAAATCCCCAGAAAAGAACTTGAATGAGTCAGATATAAACAAATTACCGGATGCAGAGTTTAAAATAATGATTGTTAGGATGCTCAAAGATCTTAGTACAGCAAGTATAGCAAGCATCTAAATAAAGAGAAAGCAAATATAAAAAAGGACATTGAAATAATAAAAAAGAATCAGACAGAAATGACAAATACAATATCAGAAATGAAGAACACAATGGAAAAAATTAAAATCAGGATGGATGAAACTGAGGATCAAATCAGTGAGCTAGAGAACAAGATAAACGAAGGCATGGAAGCAGAGCAGCAATAACAAAAGAGACTCAAAAAGTCTGAAGAAACTCTAAGAGAGCTCTGTGACAACATGAAGAGAAATAACATCCGCATCATAGGGGTTCCTAAAGAAGAAGAGAAAGAACAAGGGATAGAAACCTTGTTCAATCAAATCATAGCTGAAAACTTTCCTAAATTGATTCAGGAAAAAGTCACACAAGTTCAAGAAGCACAGAGAATTCCATTAAAGAGAAACCCAAAGAAAACCACACCAAGACACATCATAATTAACATACCAAAGCTAAAAGATAAAGAGAAAATATTAGAAGCTGCTAGAGAAAAAAAGGCTATCACCTACAAAGGAGCCCCATAAGAATGACATCTGACTTCTCAACAGAAACACTGAGGCCAGAAGGAAACGGCAAGAAATATTCAAAGTAATGCAGAACAAGAACCTACAACCAAGTCTACTTTATCCAGCAAGGCTAATGTTTAAAATTGAAGGAGTAATAAAAAGCTTCCCAGACCAAAAAAGAACTCAAGGAATTTATTACAACCAAACCAATGCTGCAAGAAATGTTAAGGGGCCTGATAAGGCAGTGGCACAGTGGATAGAGTGTCGGACTGAGATGCGGAAGACCCAGGTTTGAGACCCCGAGGTCACCAGCTTGAGCATGGGCCCATCTGGATTGAGCAAAAGCTCATCAGCTTGAACCCAAGGTCACTGGCTCCAGCAAGGGGTTGCTTGGTCTGCTGAAGACCCGTGGTCAAAGCACATATGAGAAAGCAATCAACAAAATGGTGTGGATTTTTTTGGGTTTCTCTTTAATGGAATTCTCTGTGCCTCTTAAACTTGTGTGACTTTTTCCTGAATCAATTTAGGAAAGTTTTCAGCTATGATTTGATTGAACAACTAAGGTCTCGCAACGAAAAACTGATGATTGATGCTTCTCATCTCTTTCCATTCCTGTCTGTCTGTCTCTATCTATCCCTCTCTCTGTCCCTGTAAAAAAAAAAAAGGAAATGTTAAGGGGCCTATTGCAAACAGAACAAAGGGGGAAAAGAATAGAGTAAAAGAGGAATATACATTTAAAGAATAAAATGGCAATAAACAACTACATATTAATAATAACCTTAAATGTAAATAGATTAAATTATCCAACCAAAAGACATAGGGTAGCTGCATGGATAAGAAAACAGGAACCATACATATGCTGTCTACAAGAGACACATCTCAAAACAAAAGATACACATAGACTGAAAGTAAAAGGTTGAAAAAAAATGTTTCATGCAAATGGAAATGAAAATAAAAGCTGAGGTAGCAATACTTATATCTGACAAATGGACTTTAAAACAAAGACTATAGTAAGAGATAAAGAAGATCACTACATAATAATAAAGGGAGCACTCCAACAGGAAGATATAACCATTATAAATATCTACACACCTAATATAGGAGCACCTAAATATATAAAGCAGACTTTGTTGGATATAAAGAGTGAGATCAATAGCAATACTATAATAGTAGGGGATTTCAATACCCCACTAACATCACTAGATAGATCCTCAAGAAAGAAAATTAACAAAGAAACAGCAGACTTAAAGGACACACTATATCAGTGATGGGCAATCTTTTGAGCTTGGTGTGTCAAAATTTGCCAAAAACCGAGCATAACTCAGGTGGTGTGTCACTTCGAGAAAAACGGCCTAACCGGAAGTCCCAGAACTAGACGCTCTGTGCTGGAGTTCTGTTGTTTTGGCCTACAGACCCCCGGCACAAAGTGTCTACACTACAGCAAACGTTTTATCCTTGGTGCAGGAGCCGAGGATGAAACGTCCTTCTCAGCACGTGGCCCCATACTTCTCTGGTATGCAGCCGCATGCAGCCATGTGTCATCAAAAATGGCTACGGGTGTCAGTGCTGACATGCGTGTCTTAGGTGCGCAATCATGGCACTAGATCAACTAGATTTAAAAGATATCTTCAGAACCTTTCACCCTAAAGCAGCAGAATATACATTCTTTTCAATTCCTCATGGTACATTCTCTACAATAGAGCACATGTTAGGGCACAAAAGATGTCTCAACAAATTTAAAAAGATTGAAATTATATGAAGCATTTCCTCCGATCACAATGGCATGAAACTAGAAATCAACCACAACAGAAATACTGAAAAATATTCAAACACATGCAAACTAAATAGCATGATATTAAATAACAAATAGGTTAACAATGATATCAAAGAAGAAATTAAACAATTGCTAAAAACAAATGATAATGAGCATACATCAACTCAAAATCTATGGGACACAGCAAAAGCAGTACTGAGAGGGAAGTTCATAGCACTACAGGCATACCTTAAAAAGCTAGAAAAAACAACCTACGCCTGCATCTAAAAGTACTAGAAAAAGAACAACAAGTGAAGCCTAGAGGTAGTAGAGGGAAGGAAATAAAGATCAGAGCAGAAATAAATGACATAGAGGCTAAAGAAACAATACAGAGGATCAATGAAATCAAGAGCTAATTCTTTGAAAGGATAAACAAGATCGATGAACCTTTAACCAAACTCACCAAGAAAAAAAGAAAGAGGACTCAAATAAATAAAATTAGAAAGGAGAGTGGAGAAATAACAACTGACACAACAAAAATACAAAATATTGTAAGAAAATACTACGAAGAACTGTATGCCAAAAAATTAAACAACCTAGGTGAAATGGACAAATTCCTTGAAATATATAATCTTTCAAAAATTCAATCTGGAAGAATGAGAAAATCTAAACAGACTGATTACAACAAATGAGATCAAAACAGTTATCAAAAAAATTCCCAACAAACAAAAGTCCTGGGCCTGATGGCTTCACAGTTGAATTCTACTAAAGATTAAAAGAACTAACTCCTATCCTTCTCAAACTATTTCAAAACAATCAAGAGAAAGGAAGACTTCCAGGCTCCTTTTATGAGGTGAGTATAATTCTGATTCCAAAACCAGGCAAAGACAACACAAAGAAAGAAAATTATAGGCCAATATCCCTGATGAGTTTAGATGCTAAAATCCTCAACAAAATATTAGCAAACCAGATCCAGCAATACATGAAAAAAATCATACAACATGATCAAGTGGGATTTATTCTGGGGAGGCAAAGATGGTACAATATTCACAAGTCAATCAATGTGATTCACCACATAAACAGAAGGAAGGAGAAAAACCACATGATAACTTCAATAGATGCAGAAAAAGCACTTGATAAAACCCATCTCCTATTCATGATCAAAACTCCCAGCAAAGTGGGAATATAGGGAACATACCTCAACATGATAAAGGCCAACTATGACAGACCCACAGCAAACATCATATTCAATGGGCGAGGATGTGGAGAAAAAGGAACCCTCCTGCATTGCTGGTGGGAATGCAGACTGGTGCAACCACTGTGGAAAACAGTATGGAGATTCCTCAAAAAATTAAAAATGGAACTACCTTATGACCCAGCCATCCCACTTTTAGGAATCTATCCCAAGAACACCATATCACTGATTCAAAAAAAGAAATGCACCCCCATGTTCATGGCAGCATTGTTCACAATAGCAAAGATCTGGAAACAGCCCAAGTGTCTGTCAGTGAACGAGTGGATTAAAAAGCAGTGATACATATACACAGTGGAATACTATGGGGCCATGAAAAAAGGAAATCTTACCTTTTGCCACAACATGGATGTACCTGGAAACTATTATGTTAAGTGAAATAAGCCAGGCAGAGAATGAAAAATATCATATGACCTCCCTCATTTGAAGAATACAAGGAACAATGTGAACTGAGGAATGGAATTTAACCTGAAGGGAAGGGGGAAGGAAACTGTTGGGAGAGGGGAAAGGAATATGTTGAAGGGAATACGGGGGAAGGGGATGCAGTCGGGGAAACACTAGAATTTATGTAAACACAATAAATTAAATTTAAAAATCATTCCTTCCAAAAATAAGACCACTTAGTTCTTTACAACTCCTTTTTGAAAAAGGTTTTTTGGCCTCTACATTACTGATATTTGGACCAGATAACTCTTTGTTGGGAGGGGGAGGTTGTCCTTTGAATTATAGAATACTTAGCAGCATCCCTGGCCTCTACCCACTGGATGCCAGTAGCACCTCCCAGCAGTTATGTCAATCAAAAATGTCTTCAGATATGGCCAATGTACCCAGCAGGCCCCAGTGGCCTTGGCTGAAAGAGAACTACTCTCTTAGGGTCTTGCACCAGAACACATTCTGGTTCAAGACCATTTGGACTGTGACATTTCTGCTCATCTGTGGGTCTAGAATGTCCCTGGCTTTGCCTTTGCGTCATTCTCAGAGTTGTACCATCGCTTTCCCTGGAGCTTAATCACCATCATAGAAAGAAACTATGATTGAGGTCTAAAATAGGACATGATGTCTCCACAGAGCAGAATGATTTTTACTCAGTATAATTTCACACAGGATAAGAAAGGCAATTTAGTAAATGAAAAGTCCATTTGCCTTTCGAAGTCTGGGTTCTTCACCTGCAAAATGAAGGTAGTAACCATTAGGTCGCCAAAGAAGAGATGCACAAGGCCTGATGAGTTTTATAAGAAATTCATTTATGCATCTGTAAACAGATGGGCTGAGTCCAAAATGGTGTCAGCCCTGAGTGTCTGGGATTTAAGCTTTTATAGAGTTAGTGAGCAAAGCGAGGCATGGTTAGTTTTGGCGTGAAAGTTTAGGGCTGGATGAGGGCATGTGCTCAATTTGGGAGGTTGGGTGAGATCAATTACTGAGGAAGTTGTCTCAGTGGAGGTTGATTGAGGCGATGTGGGATATCAGTCAAGTTAGCTCAAGTGGAGAGTTACTGGAAGCCGCCCCAGTGTCAGATTACTTAAAGTTTAACCTGGCTTGGTAGAGGTTTTTGGTAAGGGGCCCTGGATCCGAACCTAACAGTAACAGAGGAGCCTGCCTAACTTTAAGGGCTGTTGTGATTATCGGTATGTTAATTGATTGACTCATTCATTCATTCAACACTTACTGAGACAACGTTTGGTACATGGATGCAAAGAAGTATCAGACAGGGGGTCCAACCTCACAAGAGAGATAAACACAGAACTATAAAACACAGCAGTGTAATCCATGGGTGACTGGATACACCAAATGTGGTGTATACATACAACAGAGTATTATTCAACTTTAAAAGAGAAGGAAATTCTGACATATACCACAATGTGGATGAGCCTGGAGGACAGTATGCTAATTGAATAAGCCAGACACAAAAGGAAAGGCTCGCAGTGGCTGGGATGGGGAGGAAAAAGCTTGGAAAAATGGGGAAGGAGGCATAAGCTAAAGCAGGGGTCCCCAAACTACGGCCTGTGGGCCACATTCGGCCTCTGCCGCACTTCCGGAAGGGCACCTCTTTCATTGGTGGTCAGTGAGAGGTGCACAGGGTGCATCCGCACCCATAGTTCCCATTGAAATACTGGTCAGTTTGTTGATTTAAATTTACTTGTTCTTTATTTTAAATATTATATTTGTTCCCATTTTGTTTTTTGTTTTTTACTTTAAAATAAGATATGTGCAGTATGCATAGGGTTTGTTCATAGTTGTTTTTATAGTCCAGCCCTCCAACGGTCTGAGGGACAGTGAACTGGCCCCCTGTGTAAAATGTTTGGGGAACCCTGGGCTAAAGAGTCAGCAAAAGCCAAGGCATGAAGGATGAGAGAAAGGGTGAGGTGTGTGTGTATGAACTGCGAGCAGTTTGATGTCCCTGGAGCCTGAAGTGGCAGGTGAGATGGACAGGCCATAAAGGAGGCTCGTGAGGGAGCCACACCACAGCCACAAAAGCCTTGAACACCGTGGTCAGGAGCCTGGATGTCATCCTGCAAGCAGCAGGAGCGGCCGAAGGATTACAGACCGGGAAATAGCATGGTCTGATAATATGATTGAGTGAGATGATGGATGGGAAAGGCCTTTGAAGTTGTAGGCTTCTGCAGAAATGTAAAGTTTTATGATAGTTGTTATTGTTACCATGGCAGCTACAGGTGACATACAGTATCTAATGAAACAGTAGGATACAGGGTTGCAGGAAGTGTTAGCCAGTTTACCTTGGATCACAGAAGCCAGCACAGTAAGTGCACATCGCTTACCAGGAGCTTGTCCCACCTGCAGGTGGCGGTAACGAGAAAAGGGCCATAAACACAGACCAAAGAACGTGATGGCAGGTAGCCATGAGGAGACAGCTGGAGTAGAGCCATCCGTCCAGGCCCACAGATTCTGCCCAACACTAGGTTACTCAATAAAGCCAGTGATGCAGCGATGCAGCGTGGGTTATCAGGGTTATCAATGGAGCCGCTGCTTTTCAGGAAGCTCCACGGGCACCACGGAAAAGACGGAGAAACAGGGGACTCCACAGGGGAGCGGAGGCAGATGTGGGGCCTGGGAAGCGATGGCAGAAGGACACTATTAAAGCTACTGGAGTTCTTCTGCAAAGAGAAGTTGGACATTTTAAAGAACTAGAAATGCATTATTCTCCAGCATTTATTCAGAAATAGTGAGTCAAGGGATTTTCACACCGGTCACAGAAGCAGTTTTACCCTCAGGCAGTGGAATCCTCCACTTGGACAGAAAGGCTTGGGAATTAGGAGATAAGCCCAACGTTAGGTGAGGGATTTGTGCCTTAAATTTAGCGTGTAATTCAAATTTTTATAAGCTAAATCTTATTTCCCGTTGACTTACACAGAATCTCCAGGCTGTAGTCAGTTTCTCATGGATTTTTCACTTTGAAGGGGGTTGTCCTCTGCATTCCCTGCAGCCCACCACCACCCCAAGCCATCTGAGGTTGATGGCTTTTAAAGGAAGCCTGGGGCAAATCCTTCTAGGCCACAAGCAACCATTTCTGGGCATTTCTGTTTTGAGGGTTCAGACTTACTATTTGGACACACCTAGAATATGTTAAGCTCGAAAATAAAATAAAACTGTGAAGGCATTTCACACCTTTCATCCAAAATTCCAAAGTTAACTCAAAAAAAAATTTATTTGTTGCTATGTGGTGAAGTATCTTGTTTATTTTTACTCTGCCTGTCTCTACAAAATATTTATGGTACTTTCTGAAGTAGAAGACAGTGTTTCCTATGAGGAACAGTATTCTTTTCTCTCAAAATTGCTAGTGCCTGGCACAACATGTGGGACATAGCGGACTCTAGATCAAAAATTCTTTCAAAAAACAAAAGCTCAGAGAGGGAAAGAGAGGAGGGCAAACAGCACAAGCTGGCCGGAGGAGGCCCACAGGAGAGCAGCAGAGGGTTGTCCTGGGAAGTAAGTGAACTGTCACAGCCTCCAGAGGCCTCACATCCCTGGCTGTTCCCAGTCTATGATGCTTTCATGGTTGGTCCAGGCTGTTGAACACTCTCCAATTCCAGGCCAAGGGCTGAAACTGGAGCAACAACAGCCTGTTAGAATTCAAGCCTGATCAACTGTAAAATCATCTTCAGGGGAAATAGAGATATTAAAGAATAAATAGAAAAGGTAAGAAAATGCTGACATTTCCTTTGCTGAGAATAAGATTCAAAACCCAAGCATGTTCCTCCCCACCCCAGTCTGTCCTTCATACATAAAAAAAAAAAAAAAAAAGCCTGCTACCTCTCTGGTTCTTCTCACATCTGCCTAATGTGATTCGGTGACCCTCGTGACTTGGGCACAGGACTGTTGAGGATATGACCACAGGCCCATTTGTTCTTATTCCTGTCAGTGGAGATAGCTTCCTATTTTATACTTCCATGTCCTCTGTCCTCTCACTGCCTGCAGGATGACTCAGTATTTGCAGACTGATGTGAAATGCATGTGAGGTGACTGGCCTTCCCCCTCCCACAGGCCTATCCTGATCTTCAGGTTTTGTCCTGGATGCCAGGGTAGTTCTCCAGAGGGATGGTCTGCCCCGGGCGCCCTGCCATGCTAAAGAAGCTGGAGGGTCAGAATGGAGCCTGGTTCCCCCACCCGCCTGCAGGTTGTGCTGCAGAGTCCCTGCCGCTTCTCCTGTTGGCCTGCACCAGGGCTGGGACCACATAGATGGAGCCAAAAAAAGATTTGGTTTTCAGTTACAGCATTGCAGAGAAGATGTTGGTTTGGCCATATGGGTTCAAACCAGATTAATTGATGGTTTCAGCTGTGCCAGTGTTCAGAGAAAGCCCAGAAAGGCTAGGTGTCATTTCTTACAGCACACTTTGAAAAGCAAACATTTCTCAGGGAAGAAAAACTGCACATTGACGCTCTGACTTTTCGTCTGAAAACCTCATGACTTCATCTGTGAAAGTCTCTGTGATCTGGGGCATCTGAGCTATGACAAATAAAACCTCTGACCCCAAGCCCCTCTCACTGTTTCCACTCCCTCATTCCCACAAGACCAGCTCCTCACTCCAGGCTTCCAACATCTCAGAGATTTTCATCCCTACACACCCTCGCAGCTTCCCTTTCTCCCCACACCTGTGTCCTTAAGCCCAACACTGCGAATTTTCCTTCCCTCTCTGGTCTGGCAGGGTTTACCCCACCCACCTCACACCCTGGACCAACTTGTTTGCTTTTCTCTGCATTTCCTCAATGAAGGTCAAGCTGTGCAGAAGAAACTATGTTGACACCAAAGTTTTATCGTCCCTGGTCACAAGTTTCACCCACTGTCAGCAGCCCTTTTCCTGTCCCTGGCCACATCCTTTCAACAACTTGTGGCACCAATTACAAATCAGCTTCACTCCCGAGCATCCTGAAGTAAGGGTGGTGGGAGTGAGCAGACTGCCCTAGGTGCCCAGGTCACAGCAGATACTCTGAATGGCCACAGAGCTGAGTGCTCTGAGGAGGGCATGTCACACAGTGACTTGGGGCTGGAACCAGCAGGACGGCTATAAGAACAGGGCTGCCCAGCACATGGAATCCCCCTTGGAAACCTGCAGGATGTTAGGGAGGAAGCTGAGAGTCCTGTTTTCCCGCCCCCATCCTACCTGGGGAGAAGCAGAGCAAAAGAAATACTGTTTTGTCTCTATTCTTGTCAAATATCTTATTCCCTCGATGTGAGGCCTGGAAAACACACATAGTTTAAATTATAGGTTCTTCATAAACTTGAGAAAAGAAAAATGACCCTCCTCATTCTCAAAAAAATTAAAGTGCTCATATTCCATATAGTATATAGTTTAAGAGGAACAAACAAAGGCAGATTAAGGTTGGTCGAGGCCCTGGGCACAGAAGAAAATATTGGGCTCCTTAAAAAAAAGAGAGACAGGGAAAATAAAAACACATGTTAACCATATTTTTAAATAAATAAAAAATATTATGTACTCTCAATGTTAAAATTGCACATATGAAACCAAACTTGGTGTCATTAGAAAAAAATGTAAACTTGGGATTTTGTGGGGCCTTCAGAAGTCAGGCCCAGGGCGCATCGGTGCGCCCGCCATTAAATCCGCCTCTGGGAACAAACTATTAATTGCATCTTTAAGTCAAAAGTCAAAGGGTGATTGGTCATCTCTCTAAACTAGCACCTTTGAATGAGTATGTGCAAGGTATGCAAAAAGCCAATAATTGATATTTCTATTTAATAAAGCAACAATGTTTTTATAATTAAAATGCAAAATATGACAAAAACTTAGAGGACTTCCATACCTCCAGGATACTCTAGATTCTTCAGGACAGTGTTCAGGGACTCTAAGAATCTGGGGCTAGCCTGCTTTTCCAACAGTACCGTGCCACCTTGCCTGAAGCCCCTGTGCTCCAGCACGTCTGTGATTTCCTGCCCTTACTGCCCTCGTAGAATTCTTTTCTCTTTTTCTTGGGTATCTTCTCCTCACCCCCTGTTGTCAGCTGGTGTTTTAGACTAAATGGTTGTGTCCCCCTCCTCAAATTCATGTGTTGAAACCCTAACCCCAGTATGATGGTGTTTGAAAGTGGGGTCAAAGAAGTAATTAGAGTTTGATGGGGTTTTGAGGGTGGGCTTTCATAATGGGACTAGTAATGTGGGAAGAAGAAGAGGATAAAGGTCTGCTCCCCCTCCATACCACATACTGAGGAAAGGCCACCTGAGCACACAGCAAGAAGGTGACTATCTACAAGCCAGGAAGAGAAGCCTCACCAGGAACCAAATCAGCCAGCTCCCTGATCTGGGACTTTCCAGCCTCCAGAAATAAATACCTGTTGTTTAAGCCACACTGTTTGTGATACTTTATTATAGCAGCCCAAATGAACCAAAACAACTGGCGAACACCTCCTCAGATTTTAAGATTCACTTCAAGTACAGCACCTCTTCAAAACCTTCCTCAGCACTTCGAGATAAAGTTGTCACTCCCTTTGTGCCTGCAGAGTATTCTAGTCACAGCTCTGTGTGTTGTGTGTGTGTTGTGGTGTGTGTGTGTGTGTGTGTGTGTGTGTGTGTGTGTGTGTAGGGGAGAATGCGAACATAGTCCCCCACTACCACAAATTATGCAGTCAGGTTTCTCACATTTGGGAAAATCGCAGGGGTCAGCACATTCGGAGTGCAATGGATAAGCCTCGCCCTAGGAAAACCACCTTCATGATCACAGTATCTCCCTTGCTACTTAAGTATTCTTGGTGGCTGTTACCTGTCTGTACCAGACCTATTGACTTGTGTCTGTCCTTCCCATCAGGCTATGAGCTAACAACAGGGACCAGGTCTTACTCACCTTGTATCATCATTACCCCACCCAGCTTATCATTGTCATCATTGCTCCGTGACATGTAATAGTGACTTGAAAAATTACTCTTTGGAAGAAACAGTTTCTTTTATATACCTGAATTTCTTGACCATCAACATCATCACAAAATAAAGGTATCCTTTATTAATAAGAAGCATAGCAATTGGAAATACAACCATTATTAAAAAAGTATTTATATAGTACCTATGGGCATGGGACCATAAGAGTTAAATGGAATACAGGTCTAGGCTACATTCACACATAATCAATGACTTTGTGATTTGGTCAGGTTGCAAGACCTACACCAAGTATAACATGGAATTTTGAGGTTGAAGAGGTATAGTTAGAGAAAATAAAACAACAGACAGTGCTTAGTTAATTTTGATGTAGCAGGCAATTGCTCCAATGTTATCCCACACAAGTTCTTCCTGCAGCATAGCTGTCTCCCCAGCAAAGGAACACCTTTACTAGGAACACCTGCCAATCTCAAGGAGTTTATACTGGGCTGAATGGCAAAGTTGGGGAGAATGGATCACACCTATTGGGTTATACTCTGTAGAGGACCCCTAAAGTGTCACAAAATTTAATCAAAGTTTTTGTGTCATATTCTCTGAACTCAGAACCCAGAAAGGAGTCCAAGGAGCTTGGTCAGGGATGGCATGCTCCATTGAGAACCTCTACTAGAAACATCTACCAAGGTCTTGTTCCCAGGGCACAACAGTCACAACAGAACTTATTTTCTTAGAGTTCATTTTAGGAGATTCCTTCATCCTCCTTTGTGTTAATTCAGGTGCTCTAAGAAACAGATGCCAACACCAGAGTAGACATTCAAGAGATTCACTGGTGGAAGCATTTGTTACAAAGGGGAGACAGCAGGACTAGGTGGGGCGGACATTCATTTTGCAATACAGGTGTGATACCTGTGAGAGAAAAGAGGGAAGGAGGATCAGGCAGGAAGAGCCTCAGACTCCTGAGCATTCCTGAGAGTTCCAGGAGAGCCAACAGAGAGTTGCTGAGCCAGAGCTGCCAAGATGAGGACTCTGCTAGCGAACAGGAATAGCCTGGCTTTAGTACCACTTTGGGCAGACTAGTAAAGTGTGACCTGGCGTGACCACCATGATGGATTCAGAGAAGCAGCACCTGGATGCTGTTAGTTCTCTGTACTGCATACAGAGGGTTCTCATGGAGGGAGATTTAAGCAGGGCACCTCTGCAGCTTCACACCTTTCCTTGCAAGTAGAATGTTGTTGGATTACTGAGCTGTGTCAGATGCCCAGCAGCAAACACAACTCGACTTACATCCCAAGAGGGAGCAGGCCTCAAGCCAAGAGGCCTCTGCCAGATTCAACCCCCAGCTTAACAAGTATGCCCTGGCATGCCTGAACCCTAGCAATGGAAAGCAGTAAGGGATCATTCAAATTGAAAACACCATGTAGCAGGTATGAAGTTCATAGCTATGTGCAAAAATAAATTCAGTGATTTTTTTTTATAATTGACCATTTGTCAATTTATTAAATATTAGTATATAGTACAGCAGCTTTATTCTTCCAAGAATTCTGTAATTCAGTGATTTCATAGGCAAACAAGTCATTCTCTGTCAGTTCAAGGCTTTTCTGACAATATGGAGTTATCTTAGCTAATTCAAGCATTCCTGTTGCTGAACAGAGCAGGACTGCACAGAGCATGGAGCTGGAAGAGAATGGCGTATGTGGTTTGCCACCCTGTACTGGTTTCACTGGGACATTCTCATACCAGAGGGCTGGGTCATCAACCTCTGTCGTGGCTGCCTCTCTTGCTGCATGGGTCCCCCTGCCACAGGCCTGTGGCTTATACCACCCATCTCACAGCTACTACTGAATTGCCAGTCATAAACCCAATGCCATGTCTAAGCTGTCTCCCCTCTCTCTGCCTCTTGCAATTCATTTTCTGTATGACGCTGTGAATGCAGCCAACATAAAGAAGGGGCTGTCACCTTGGACAAAGCAGCTCTTCAGCTGTGGCGTTTCCATAAGATAGCTGGCAGCTGAAGGCTGTCCTCTGGTGACATTCTCAGCAGCTGGTAGACTAGTTTTCATTACTGAAAAGGAACCTGGGAGAGCACCCCCAGCATGGGTGCACTGTGTGCAAGCCCTGTGAGAGCACTGACCGCTACCACCATTCCCCCGCACACCCCAGGAAGGTGTGAAGAGAACGGAGTATGGAATCAATATGAACAGTAATGGTGACTTTCCATTTCAGTCCTTCCTCTCTCATCTAAGTACCTTTGATTCCAACTGGAGATTTCCCAAGCCTTTTCAGTCTCTCCTTCAATTTTTTACCCACTCTCCCCTAGTTATCTCCAGCTCAGACTGTCAGGGGAAATCAGAAGCACTGAAATCTGAACAAGCCCATGGCCAGCTCAGGCCAAGGCTCAACTGATGGGAAGTGGAAGCTACAGTACTGGCTAAATTAATTTGGAAGGATTTCCAATAGCCCCTTGCTCCTATTTCCTTAGAGGAAACCTAAAGTTGCCTATATGATAGTTACAGGATCTTCTCAGGGTGTTTTCCCAGCATGGCTGCTACAGAATCACAAAAAAAGGCTTTGGTGATTGGTGACAGCTCCTTTGTCACATACCTTCCACTCTGCCCACAAACACCCCTGAAATGAAGAATCCATATATATTTAGAGAATGTAAGAGCCAAAACAGAATTTACACCAAGATTCTTCCCTAAGTCTCTATGGAACCCATGTGGCAGGGTAACTGCTTCTCTGTTATGATGACATGAAGATGAGTCATAACCAGGAATGTCTTCTAAAACTTCCTCAGAACTGCAGAAGCTGGGGTACAAGCCCAGGAGGGTGAAATTTCTCTTAATAAAAAGCTCTTGTGCCAGGCCCACTAGGGGCTGTGCCTCTGTGACATTTCAGCTCTAGAAATTTCCATTTTCAGTCTCCATCACAGACATGTGATTGCCTGAAATCCCCATCTGTGGTGACTCACTCCTAAAAAAATAACAAGAGTTTTTCTTTCACTTCATCTTTGTTTAATGTGAAGGTTCCTCAGAATGGATATTGCTATATAAGTCATGGGACGTTCAAGCTGGAGGGGAGCCTAAGGATAACCCAGCTCTGTGTGCTTGTCAAGCTGAGTGGCAGTTAGGACAGAGCCTGAGGAAGCCCCAGCACAAATGGGCATGCCTTCCTAAAACTGGAGTGCGATTTAAAGCATTGTTATATTAAAGCAAATAAGGATACAATGTGATGCAGAATGCCAAATTTGTGTGAAATTTAAAGAGATTGTGATGTATTGGCCAGTTCTGAACAGCTCGTGGTGTCTGGATTCTCTCGCAGTGGCTGTTGTGCACAGTAGCCTGCTGGAAAGTTTGAGAAGGCACTGCTTTAAGAAGAGCACACTGCTATTTGCTCCAGCACATTCACTTCTGGATATTAGAATTCTGACTGACACCAATTAGAATGTGCGCTTTTTCCACACCACCAAGCAAGTGACACTATATATCTGGAAACAACATCAGGTCCCACAGGTTAAGGGCTCAATCCTACAAGTCTTCCCTGCGCCCCCCACTTCAGACACCAATTTCAAGTTCAGGTTATCGCCCAACCAGCTATATAGGTGGGAGGTTTCAATGACCACTTCCTTGGGTTCAATTATTTTGCTAGAGTGGCTCACAGAACTCAGAGAAACATGCTTACTAGATTACTGGTTTATTATTTAAAAAAATTGAACTCAGGAAAAACCAGGTGGAAGAGATGAGTAAGGCAGGCTACAGGAGAGGGATCAAAGCTTCCACTCCCTCTCCAGGCACACTGCTCTTCCAGAACCCTCCATGTGTTCACCAGTCTGGAAGCTCTCCTGAATCCTTCCTTTTGGGTGTTTATAGAGGTTCTGTTACACAGAAATAATTTATTAAATCATTGGCCATTGGTGATTGGACTCTATCTCCAAAGCCTCTACCAACCCCAGAAGAGAGAGGGTAGGGACTAAAAGTGCCAACCCCTAGTCACATGGTTGGTTGCCCTGGCAACCAGCTCTCATCCTTTGGTTACCTGGGGCTTTCCAGAAGGCACCTCACTAACATAATAATAGACACCTTTATCATTCTCATCATTTAGAAAATTCCAAGGGTGTTAAAAGGTCTGTGCCAAGAATTGACGAAGACCAAGTATATATTTCTTACTATAAATCCTAATATTACACAGTATATACCCAAAAGAATTGAAAACATAATATTATACAGTATATACACAAAAGAATTGAAAGCGGACTCAAACAGATGGTTCATGGCAACATTAGTCACAATAGCTAAAGGTAGAAGCAATCTAAATGTTCACTGATGGATAAATAAACAAAAGTGAGATACACCTATAAAGATATACCATTTAGATTTTAAAAGGCAAGAAAGTTAGACACATGTTACAACATGGATGAACCTTAAAAATATTATTCTTAGCAAAATAAGCCAGACACAAAAGGACAAATGCTGTATGACTCTACTCACATGAGGTACCTAGAGCAGTCAAATTCTTAGAGACAGAAAGTGGAATGGTGGTGGCCAGGGGCACAGAGGAGTAGTGACTTGTATAATGGTATGGTTTTAGTTTGCAAGGAGAAAAGAGTTCTGGAGATGGATGGGCATGATGGTAGCCTGCAATGTGAGTGCACTTAACACTACTAAACTGCGCATTTAGGAATAGCTGGGTGGTGAATTTTGAGTGTTTTTATCATAAGCATGAAAAGGTGGGGGAGCATGTGAGACAGGAGTAGAATTTCACAATCAGGTTGCCCTACCCACCATGTCCATTCATGCATGATGGAAACTGAGGTTGGAGAGCGGTAGTCTTCTCCTGGGTGCCTGGCTAGCTAGCGTTGGAGCCAAGTGCAAGCTTCCTCATCTCTGTCAGTGCTCTTCCCTCTAAACCCCCCTATTTAACATCATTCTCCACATTGATAATAAAGACACAGGTGACAGGAGAGTCAGTTCAGGTAAATGCAGCAGTGTCACTTCACTTGTACCTCCACCTTTTAGTCCCCACTCCCACTGCTTTGGTCTAGGCATTCACCACCTGAAGGACTGACCCGGCCCCCAACTGGTCTACCTGATTCTGGTGGCACTCATTCCATGCAGAGCAGCTGCTGGAGGATGTCAGTCAGCAGAGCTTCCGAGGGCAGTGTCTCCTGAAGGCAAATCTGTACAGGCACCCCATTGGCTGCCATGAGATACTTCATACTTTTGTGTTTGTATGCTGAGAACCATACAGATTCTGAGGCCAAACCCAGGCCAGGAAAAAGTTCCACAATCAATTACTGCTGTTTCCCTGGGTTTGTGGCTGGATAAGTGTGGGAGGGGAATGAGCTATGGCCCAAGACCAGTGTTTGGCATCCTTTCTCTTAACTTATTAGGTGGAGCCAAATTCCTTAGTCAGCCACTCCAGGTCAGCCGTAACCTGGTGCCTGTGCTCACTGAAATGCTATATAGTTGTCAAGATAGCTATATGTTCTGTCATCTGTCTTTTCTAGAAGCTCCACTCCCTCCAATGACACTTCCTATAGTATGCCTGTATCTTTGACATATATGAGCTTTACTCCTTCTTCTAGGTAGCCCCCAAGGGTGGATGCAACAGCCACTCCTCCTTGTGGGGCATACTCTGTTACCACATCAGGGGCACTGATGTAGAGTCTAATCAACTTAAATTAACTTCCTCACATCAAAGGACTCACTAGATGGGAACGTTCAGTTACGTGCCAACGTGCCAACGCCTGAGCTGATGCCTGGGCCGCTTTCTTCCAGGAATGCAGAACGCTTCCTCCGGTGCGGTGCGGCTGAGCTGTGGGAAGAGCCATCATCTCCTTTCCGTCTGTGTTTTGACCCACGCATGGGACGACTGGTACAGACAACAGCCCTGGGGGTCAGTCAGAGAGGACTCTATAACTTAACACAACATCAAGGACATTCACATAACGTTTAGAATAAAAAATTAAATTTTAAACCCCCAGCAACACATAAACAGTATATGTTCAATATCCCTTCAGGAATAAATAAAGAAAGGAAGGATGAAAGCGGAGGCTCTGGAGAGGTAGGTGTAGCAGGACACTGAAGACAAAATTTGCAGCCCCACACTTTGGCCCTGGGCCAGTGTTGGCCCCAAAACGGATCCCAGGTCACTGAGTCTGAAAGTAATGTGCTGAATCCACTTTCTCTTCCTCAGACGGCTGTCTCTTGGCTGAGTTCCCTGCAGCTCTCCCTCGCCCCGTCACCCGTGCCAGTCAGCGGAAACACCCCTGAGACAGGAACGCAGTGGACCCTTCTTGATTGAGTATAATGAGCTAGCTAGTTGTCCTTCCTCCCTTCAAAAAAGAAAAAGAAAATAAAGAGAGGAATTAAAAAGAGCCAGAACCACTCCAGGAAAAAGAATGAGCTATCTTCATTAGACAGATCTAGAAATAACCTCTAAAGTGGAAACTTGATGACTGTCTTATTCAAAATATTTGCTGTGATCGAAAATACACCGTTAGGGTATTATAGAGTTCACAGTTGTATTTCTAGGGAGAAATGATACTCAATGCATTGAAAAAAATTTTTAAGTGATACATTTTTAATAAAAAAATAAGGTGCTCATGTTGGAGGGTGGGTGTTAGTTTGCTCTCACTGCCCTTATCTCCTGTGATACATCTGTTGTTCTCAGAGGGCACTCACAGGAATGCCCATCATTGTCCTGTCACCCTTTTTTAGACCCTCGTACCAACGGAGCAGATTCCTTCACAGGGGTCAGAGCTGCCTGAGATGTGCTCACGAGCTGATCTGGTTTCCTGCCCATTTCTCCGTGCAATAAACAAAGAGGAGTTTCTAGGTGACCATGCTGCCCCACATACTAGGGACTACTGGACATTTATTTTACATGGGAAAAATATTTGGAATAATAAAGCAGAATCTTTTCCTTAAGTTGCAATTTATACTGTTTGGCTTCTTTTTCATATTTAATCTAGGTTTTTAGAAGTGAAATACAGTAAATTTGGTTTATTATATTGTGAAAGTGCTGAAATCACATCGACATACCACATAAATAAAGGCAAGTGCTGTAAGCTTACACTGCGACTTGTAGAGTTATGCCTTCTCAGCTTTCAGATGCTGTTGGACTTTACCTCCCCAACCTAGCTTGGTGAGGTCTGTAACTATTTCCAAGTACATGAACATTAGAAGTCTGAATGTGTAACAATATTTAACGTATTTAGAGTTTCTCATGTTGCAGGGTTTACAAAATCTGACCCACCAAGGTCATGTGACTTTTTTGTACTATTAAATTTCATTGTAATAAAATGAGAGAAAAGTTTATGCTTTTTTAATTTATAACCCAGCTGTGGACCACTGCCTTAAAGGTCTGTACAGATGCATGCTACATTAGATGTCTACATAGTAAAATTCATAGCTACCAAAAGAAAAAAGAAGAAAGAAAGAAAGACACTGTAAGATAAAAAGGCTGGAAGAATAAATACATGATAAAATATTAGGAATCAAAATATATAAAGAATTCTTGCAACTCAATAAGAAGACAGTAGAATTTTAAAAACAGGAAAAATATTTGAAGAGTCACTTCAGACAAAACATATGACAAAAACACAAAACGATATTCAATAATTAGATAATTAGTCATTAGAAAAATGAAATTAAAACCACAGAGATACTATTACACATTTTAGAATGTGTAACTTAAAAAAAACAAAACCCTGACCATGGCAACCATTGACTATCACATGGAGGAACTAGAATTCTTTTTTTTTAAATTTTTTTATAAATTTCTTTTTATTTTATTCATTTTAGAGAGGAGACACAGAGTGAGAGAGAGAAAGAGAGAAAGAGGGGAGGAGCTGGAAGCATCAACTCCCATATGTGCCTTGACCAGACCAGTACAGGGTTTTGAACTGGCAACCTCAGTGTTCCCAGGTCGACGCTTTTATCCACTGCGCCACCACAGGTCAGGCGGAACTAGAATTCTTAAACATTACCCTCAAACACTGCTGCTGAGACTAGAAAGTGATATGGTCATTTTAGAAAGCAGTTTGCCAGTTTGTGTTTTTCTTTTTATATAAAGTTAAACATGTATATTTTCCATATGACCCAGCTGTTTGGCGCTTAGGTATTGATTCCCACCTCCCCAAAATAAAAATATTGTATACAGTGCTTATAACTATTCTGTAATAGCCAACATTTGTAAGCAATGCCAAAGTCTGTCAGCTAGTAAATGGCTAAGCAAATTTGGGTGCTTCCATACAATGTAACTTTCCTTAGCAACACAAAGGAGCTAACTCACTGATACCCTCAATGATGTGGGAATCTCAGGAGCATTATGCTCAGTGAAAGAAGCTGGACCCAAAAGATTACATATCATATGATTTCATTTATATAAAATTTTAGGATTATATAAGAGCAAATTAAAATGGTAGAGAGAAGATCTAACTTTGGGTTCAGGGATGGGGAAGATGGGGGCAAGGAAGAAGGATTCTGTAGAAGGTCACCAATGAGCTTTTTAAGGTGATGAACTTGTTTTATATCTTGATTGTGTTGGTGGTTACACAATTGTGCACATTTGCCAAAACTTCAGTAAATTTTATTTTATGTAAATTCACCCTCAATAAAGCTATTTTTATAAAACAAAAACACCAGGGCTCTAGCTTTTGTGCCTCTTTCTAAATTTAGGAATGAGTGGTAGGGGTAGGGCTTTGGAAGGATCTTCTGGTTTTACAATATGACTTCAACAACTCCTCCCTGCTTATAGGGCCACAGGTAAGCCTGCTTGTGGGGCACTTCCATCTCCCAGGACCAGCACTGTGGAATGCAGCGTCTAGCCCACAGAGGCAGCCAGGAGCGAGGCAGAGAAATGTGCAGAGCCTCTTGGTATCCCCACTAATTGTTACTCATTCACACTCCACCTCAGTCAGGCTCTGGAACTTTCCCAATTTTATCTCTCTCCTTTTTTTTATTGGGGTGACATTGGTTAACAGAATCATACAGGTTTCAAGTGTACAACTCAGCAAAATCTCATTTGCCCATTGCATCGTGCACCAATTGCCGTAAGCAAAATCTCTCTCCATCCCCATTTATCCCCCCTCTGCCCTCCTTCACCTACCCCCACTCCCTTTCCCTGACTGTTGTCTGTGTCTCTCTATATATAATTCTTTCACTTTTTTCCACCCAGCCCCCAACAACCTCCCCTCTGACAGCTGTCACTCTGTTCTATGTATCTATGCTTCTGTTTCTATTTTGTTTGTTAAATTATTTTGTTCATTAGGTTCCACATATAAGTGAGATCATATGGCACTTGTCTTTCTCTGACTGACTTATACTTAGCATAATACTCTACAGGCCCATCAATGTTGTCACAGAAGGTGAGATTTCCTTCTTTTTTATGGCTGTTACCTTTCACTGGTTCTAAGCTGCTGGTGTCTTTATCACCCTCACCTCCCTAAAAGAGTAATGTTAGAGGGAAAAAGGGAGATAGGGGGATATAACTCAAAAGCTTACCCCTAACCCATTTCCCAATAGCAACTCTAGGGCTCCCATTGAACCTAGGACCTCTATTTCTTTCTTTCTTTCCAAAAACTGCTCAAAAGGTGAGCCGGCTCTCGCCTCACATCACTTACTTTTGATCTCTGTTTTCACCTGGGTCCGCAATCTTCCCGACTAGGGTCGGCCCTGTCTCAGGTCCGGTGGCGGAGGTGGAGAGCTCCGCCTTGGGGAAGCTAGAGATCAGAGGGTGGCCGCAGCCAACGCTGGATCCGCACCCAGGCCTCTGATCACCGCCACGTTATCTAAGAGCCCCAGCCCTGGCCTGCTCTGGCGGTGGCTGTTGCTCATCCACAACTCCCTGAATCGGGCACTCTAGGTTGGGTCCAGTCAGAAAGGAAAAGCATCTCTGCCTTTCCCACCCGCCCAGGATGAGAGCCTCACCTGGTCTCTGCGCTGATCTGCGCATTTCCAGATTTCTGCGTGTTTGAAAATTGCTACAGGGAGGGGCAAGATGGCGATGGAGTAAGCAGACGTACCAACTTACAACTCCCAGAACCAAAGTGGTTTATAACTTGATTTTAAGAACCAGCTTCTGGATAAACCAACATTGAACTGGACTGAGAGGACTCTTCAACCAAGGAACACTGAAGAAGCAACATTGAAACTGGTAGGAAAAGCAAAAATGCGGAAAGGGCTGCCCAACTCCCCGGAGCGAAAGGCAGCACCGAGAGACTCACGTGGCGGGAAGAGAGGCCAGCGGACAGGTAGGGACCTGGGTCCCAGGAACAAAGCCCCAGCCTGCAGCCCCAGAGCCTAGAAGAGGCGTATGGACAGTATTTAGCTGTGAAACAGGTTAGGATACTGTTTGTGAGAAAGAGACAGTTGTCTTAGACCCAGGATTCTTCTTAAAGGGACAGCACAGAAAACCTCTCTCACAACCACTCACCTGGGACTCCAGGAGACAGGGAGACAGGAAAGGACCGAAGTAGCAGGAAGAGAGTGCAGTCTGGAAGGCACAGGGAGAAAAGCTTTGAGAGACAGCCACCCTAAACCCTGGGCTGAGTCACTCCACAAATCTGAAACAATATTTCCCCTGGAACCGGCAAGGGGAAGGAGGACACCAGCCAAACAGGCTCCCCTGTGGCAATTAGAGCACAGTCTTAGAAGGAAGGAGCTTTCAGGACTACAGTATGGAGTGTTAGGGTCTGAGCTGCAGCGCCCCCACCCACACTGCCGAGGGCTTGCTGGAGGGCAGGCAGTGGCGGGACGGAGAAGCGCGGTTCTGTCGGCGGAGGCGGAGGCCAAGCCAACTGGCGTGAGCTAGGTCTAGCCCAGCAGGGAAAAGGGGACGCGCAAAAGTGGTCCGGCAGCTGCGGCCTGCCTGTGACACCACCTGTGGGGGAAAAGTGGAAGCCCGAAATGGGCAGAGATCCACCACTGGACAGAGGTGAGCGGGTGCACAGCCTCACCTGATCTCTGAAGCTTGAAGCCCTGCACGAACCGGCTTTGTTGGCAGAGGTGGTGCAGAAGCCCGGACTTGCAGTTGAGCGTGCACCAGCAGCCTGGCTGAGGAGCCGAGGTTGGCAGGGGCGGGGTGGAAGCCCGGCTCACAGCTGAGTGCATAGCAGCAGTCCTGCCCAGCCGAGGAGCCGAGGTTGCTGGGAGCGGGGCAGAAGCCTAGCTTGCAGCTGAGCACACACCAGAAGTCCCTCCCAGCAGGAGAAACAGGCTGACAGGGACCCGTAGCTGAGCAAAAAGTGCTCACCCTTGCCCTTGGTGCCCAGGATTGTGGCCCGAGTGTGGTGCGCGGTCCCACCCATGGCAGAAGGGCAAAGGCTGAGATGAGCTGAGGCTTATAGAGCCTGGCATGAGAACATAGCCCCTCCTGCGGAAGCGAGGCAGCAAGGCGGAAATCGCAGCACCAGCAACACCCACACTCAGCCGCCCTAGGCAGCGGCAGAGGGGGGAGAGTGGGCCTGCAGGCAAACCACACCTAGGGAACACAGAGGCAACACCCATTGGACTCCAGTGGCCACACCTTTCTTATACAAAGACAAAATGGGCAGGCAGAGGAATGCAACCCAAATGAATCAAGAGAAATCCCCTGAGAAGGACCCGAATGAATCAGATATAACCAAACTACCTGATGCAGAGTTTAAAATAATGATAGTTAGGATGTTCAAAGAGCTTAGAGCAACAAAGGATAGTCATTACAAACACCTAAATAAAGAGATAGCAAGTATAAAAAGGGAAATTGAAATAATAAAAAAGAATCAGACAGAAATGACAAATACAGTATCAGAACTGAAGACCACAACGGAAGGAATTAAAAGCAGGATGGATGAAGCTGAGGATCAAATCAGTAAGTTAGAGGACAAAATAAACAAAGGCACAGAGGCAGAGCAGAAAAAGGAAAAGAGACTCAAAAAATCTGAGGAAAATCTAAAGGAGCTCTGTGACAACATGAAGAGAAATAACATCCACATCATAGGGGTTCCTGAAGATGAAGAGAAAGAACAAGGGATAGAAACTTTGTTCAATCAAATCATAGCTGAAAACTTCCCTAAATTAAGATTGGAGAATGTTTCACACGTTCAAGAAGCAGAGAGAACTCCATTAAAGAGAAACCAAAAGAAATCTACACTAAGACACATCATAGTTAAAATACCAAAACTAAGTGATAAAGAGATATTTTAAAAGCTGCTAGACAGGAACTGCTCAAAATTTCTTTGCCTGTGATCCTGGGAACTATCACACTATCTTCTGGCTTCCAGGGCAGAGTTTCAGCAAGACAGCCGCAGCCTGTGCCTGTTCATGACCATTGCAGTCAGTGAATTTCAGGACTAAGTTTTGAACTTGATCATTTTTGTTTCACTAAAACCTGCACTTGGATTATAAATCTCTAAAACAGTTAATGGCAGCTCTGTCGGAAGTCATGATGAGGCAGGTCCCTGAGTGATTCCCTGTGACAGGAGTCAGAAAAGTTAGGAAAGGAAGAGAAGTTGGTCTAGGCACAGAGAGTAGTGGATGGACAGGTGCAGGGACAGAGAGGCGTGTGATGGGCTCAGGGCGACATGAGCAGGCTGGTCTGGCAGAGCAGGAACTAAGTGACAAAGTTGGAGAGCTGGTTGCAGTCAGTTGGTGGGGATTTCAGATGATAATGTGGGAATGCTGGGACCTCAGAGCAAGGACAAATTTACGTTTTATCTAGTCCAGACTCCCATTTTGCAGTCAAGGAAGCAAAGCCATGGACAGTGTCACAGTGACTTAGTGGCTGATCTGAGACTAGAATTCTGTTTCTGCGACACTCAGACATTCAGTGATGACAAGGAAGGCCTCCTCATGGTTGTGTGAACTGAAAGTAGCAAATTAGCCTGAAAATTTCTGTCTGCAGAGGAAGTAATATGAAATGATCAGATCATAGAAAACTGACGTCCCAGTTGGGTCTTTGTGACCCACTGAGTAGGAGATGCTTTTCAGATACAGTGGTTCACCTGTTGCCTTTTCAATAAGTTCTCACACAGGCTTCAAGAGTGAACAATCAGCCTGACCAGGCGGTGGCGCAGTGGATAGAGCGTTGGACTGGTATGCAGAGGACCCAGGTTCAAGACCCCGAGGTCACCAGCTTGAGCGCAAGCTTGTCTGGTTTGAGCAAGGCTCACCAGCTTGAGCCCAAGGTCGCTGGCTCGAGCAAGGGGTCACTCGGTCTGCTGTAGCCCCCTCCACCCATCAAGGTACATATGAGAAATCAATCAATGAACAACTAAGGAACCGCAACAAAGAATTGATGTTTCTCATCTCTCTCCCTTCCTGTCTGTCTGTCCCTTTCTCTGACTCTCTCTGTCTCTCCCACAAAAAAAAAAAAAAAAGGAGTGAACAATTAGCTGATCACTTCCCTAAGCAGGCTGCTTCCTGCCTCAAAAGAAGGTAAACATCCAGCCAGAAAGCACTTTAACCTGAAATATGCACACCCTAGCTCAATCTCTGGGCTCTGTTTCTCAGGGTTACGTTTAATGGGTTGTGCAAGGCACTCACCTTCTACTATTTTGGTAATCAATAAATGGTGCTGGTGAAAGGCTTTCAAAAAAGACTTTTGTTCTTTGTCTCACTCTCTATTGGTTTTTAAGGACACAAAGAAGGAGAGAGAGAAAGAGCTTAAGAAAATATTTTTCATTCCCAAATGGAGCCAAGTAAATTATCTTATTAATTGTTCTGGAACATTTCATTCTGCCCTTTCTTCTCCAATACAACAACTTCTTGTCACAAATGCTTCGTTGAGGCCTGCAGAAATTACTCACCAAGTTTCTACTTTGGTCATTATTGTCAAATTATAGACCATTAATTGACTTCTATTATTTGCACATATATAGAATCGGCCAAGAATACCAACTGGGTCTCTGCAGGTCGGCCGTAGGAATGGGTCTGGAGACGAAACAATCTTTCTGAGCCAGACATCTGATCAATAACTATACTTCACAGTCAACTTCTCATCTTCGTTAGCAAATGCATCTCTATTAATCTTCTCACTGATTTGATATTAATGTTTGAAAAAGAAAGAAAGAAAGAAAGAGAGAGAGAGATAAAGAAAGAGCTCTCCTAAACTCTAAGGTTTTTTTTCCCCAAGGACAGAGAGAGAGTCAGAGAGAGGGATAGATAGGGACAGACAGACAGGAACGGAGAGAGGTGAAAAGCATCAATCATTAGTTTTTCATTGCCCTTGCGACACCATAGTTGTTCATTGATTGCTTTCTCACATGTGCCTTGACCCCGGGCCTTCAGCAGACGGAGCAACCCCTTGCTGGAGCCAGTGACCTTGGGTCCAAGCTGACGAGCTTTTGCTCAAGCCAGATGGGCCCGCGCTCAAGCTGGCATCTCGAACCTGGGTCTTCCGCATCCCAGTCCCACGCTCTATCCACTGCGCCACCGCCTGGTCAGGCTAAACTCTAAGTTTTGATGTTGACTTTTTAAAATCTTGAACAGGTTGGAGAAATCAAAATAAAGTTTTTTTTGATAGCAGGAAGGTTGAGTGTTGTGTGTCTATGCAATAGGGTTATTAGGTAAAACAAACAGAAACAAGTTTAGACACACTTTGTTAAGATATGCTAACATATGCCCACACTACACACTTTCCCCCAATGTGAAATGTGAAAGTACAGTGTAAATCACCCTGGGAATGTCAGTGGAAAGCACATGTACACTCTGGTTGAGGTAATCAACACATACTGATTACTATCTTTCCATATGCTTACAGGTTTTTTTGCATTTCTACCTCAGTTCTTTCTGGTACAGAAGCATCTCAATTCTTGAAAGTTTTTGCTCCCTTCAAGACTGCTTATCTGCTGCAATATATACCAATAAGTCCCTCAGCATGAGAAATAATAGGGTGGAATAACTCTAATGAGTAAAGAGGGTAGTTGGCTCCTTTCCAGTCATCTCGATAATCTTCATGGCTACATAAACAGTAAGACACATTATCATAATTCATGTTCAAATCAATTTTCATCTCAATGCTGATTCCAATAAAATTCTACCCAATAAACTGTTTTATTAGGGCCAAAAGGAAACAGCAAGAAAGTGGCAAAAGTCCATGATAGTGTGAACTTGTAAGTGAATGTGTATGTGTGAGTGAGAGAGAACAAGAGAAAAGAGAGTAGAACATGTGATCAGACACATTTAGCTCTGTGTCTAATAATCAAATACCCATAATAATTAACCACAATTATTCTCATGAGAGTCTATGTTAGCCTGAGTTAGCAGACACCAGATATAAAGAGCAAATTTCAGGTCTGTATTTCAAATACTTAATATTTTAACATCCTAACACAAGTATTCAATCAATACAATCACTGTAGGGCTACTGAAGGGCTACATTTACATAGAGACCCTAAACCAGTGGTTCTTAACCTGGGTTCTATCGAACCCTAGCGTTTCGATGAGTCGGTCTTAGGGGATAGGAGAAGCCTCTGCTGTGGAGGCCAGAATAAAGTAATACTGTAATTTGTTGTGAGTTCATGCACTTTGTTGGTTTTGTTCTTTGAGCAAGGTGATGTTCATGCACGGCTCATTTTGTGCACCAGTAAAAAAACATATACCTATGTCTTGAATTTGGAAAAAAAATCATATTTTATCACTAAAGAAGGGTTCAGTGAATGCGCATATGAAACTGGTGGGTTAGGTACCTCAAAAAAGTTTAAGAACTACTGCCCTAAAAATATCTGAGAACTGATAGGATCATATTCCCAAACCAGTTCAGACTTCTCTCATCTCTGCACAGTTAGACGAAAACGCTCAGTGTAAAAGAATAATTCTCAGGTAGACACCTGGGAGAATCTGTGATTGCCCAAATGTTTTTTCCAGTAAATCATGTTCCCTCCTGGGATCAATTAGAGAACCAACCACAGTAGATAAGAGTTGCCTGTCTGTTCCTAAACCCTGAGGAAACCAGACGCTCCCCAAGGTTTCTTTCCCCTTAGAATTGCATCAGTTTTCACTGTATGGGATTATTTTAAAACTTTGGTTTAAAATGTCCAGCTGTTAAACATCACAACATAAACTCTATTTTATATAGTTGTTCTTCCTTGAAGAGCTAAAGTCGATTGACCCAAAAGCCATTTTTTCCCACTAATAAAAGTATTTGTTCTTGGAAAGTTGCCATTTTGCTAAGAAACTTGCTTTATTCATACAAATGTTAAACTTCAAAAATATTAGTGGATTTAATTTTTTTTAAGTAGCTGATGATCACTTCTCTTGTGTGCCCTAACTGGGAATCGAACCCTGGATATCCATATACCAGCCAAAGCCGTATCCACTGAGCCAAACCAGACAGGGCCAGTGGATTTAATTTTTATAGTTTGGGGCCTTGGATTACAAAATATAGGCATTTCTCAATTATGTCCATTAGCAATAAACTCAGCTTGACTAAGTCAAATCCACCAATAATTTCCAAATTGCACAGAGCCCAAATTTAGCAAACCAAACTTTTTTTAAATGCGATTTAAAAATATTTTAAAATGGCAGAATTAACATTTTGCTTGTGAAATTGTCAAAAGGGGGGCCACTGCAAAATAAGGTAGTAAAGAAGGTGGGACTCAATATGAACCCAGAAGCCGAACTTCCCTGAGTTCAAATCCAAGTTCTGCTGCTTATTGGCTTAGCTGAGTGACTTTGCCTCAGTCTCCTCTTTCTAGTGGGGACGGCACTTTCTTCATAGGATTGTAGCAAAAACTAGAAAGGTGTGGAGACTTAGGAAATGCTGTGTGGTGTTTACCAACACAAGATAATGTGAGCTCTTTTGTTTGCTGTTCTTCACCAAACCCTCGTAAAGCAAAGCTCATTTGGAGCTGCTGGTCATCCTGATTTTTCATTCATTTTTTTTAACTTTTCATCTTTTAAAATATTTATTTATGAAATAGAGAGTGGAAACTGAGGCTAGAAAGGTGAAACAACTTACTCAAGTTGATCCAATTAGAAAGGAAAAGCCTAGGAGTGTTCGCTCATTCACTCTTCTGTGCACTTGCTATCTATTGCATTATTATACTTTCTTTCTGAGCAGACCAAAATTTTTATTTTGAGTGCTTTGATTACTTCCATTTCTCTCATTCTTTTTACCCTTTCTTTCTTTCCTCCTTTCTCCTTTCTTCCTACAAGTATATTTTTTAGCAATCTCCCATGGACAAAATGCCCTTTCATCCTCATGAAATAGTTACATGCCATTAAAATGCAAAAGGAGGCCTCTTGGCGCCCATGTCTCACAGAGAGGGAGAGGGCTCTTCTAGGGTAGTCACATGCTCTCCTCACTTCCATGATGCAACCTAAAAGAGTACAACTTCACTTCTCCTTGGGAATCCTCAGCAAGGTGCCATCCCTGCATAGTCAGAAACACGGAAGTCACAAGTTTGATCACCTACCCACAACCAGCTCTAAAATAAAGTCTTCCCTGAAACCCTCATCCAAATAGGCTTCCTTACTCTGGTTTTCTCCACCCCTAACCAAAACATCATTCTAATGATACACAAACACTTGCCGTGTTGTCAATTAGGCTCAAAAGCACTGTATATTTCATACTTCTCCAGGCAGTGGTGACTTTGTGTTATTTTATTCTTTTCAAGAAAGACAGTTCATTAAATGTAAACCCAAATGTAACTACAGCCAGGAAATATGATCATGATAAAATCACTTCCCTGTCCTAACCAATATATCATCTCCAGGATCAATATTGGCCCAGAAATCTAACCATTTTATTTATCAATTATTTTCTTTTGAAATATAACCATTTTATATTTGTAAGACCTTGAAAACAGTCTAGCCAAAGAGAACTAAGCTCACCTGGCTTTACTATGGGTCCATGTGTATATGCACGCATGTGTGTGTATGAGCATGCAATCATGTGAGTTTCTTTCCAGACTGGTCTTATAATGTTAAAAAACTGGGTCGTCATGAGCATCATGGCTGTCTGAACATGCTGTGTTCACAGGAGTGACTTTGAACCCCAGATTATATCTGTGCAAACCGATGTATCATGTGTTCCTTGTAGGTGATGTTTCCTGCCATTTGTGTTCCCAAAAGAAGGAAGAAACTGGCTGAATCAGAGGCTCATCACATCCTGCCTTACAGCCTCCTGCTTCTCAGTTGCTGTGTAGACACATGGCAGGTTTCTCGTAATGGAATATCACCCTTAGGGAATTTTGAGCTACTGGTCATCCTGATTTTCTTTTTCTTTTTTTTTTACTTTTCATCTTTTTAAATATTTATTTATGAAAGAGAGAGAAAGAGAAACATAGATTGGTTGTTTCACTTATTGATGCATTCATTGGTTGCTTCTTGTATGTGCCCTGACAGGGTATCAAATCTATTACCTTGGTGTATCAGGATGATGCTCCAACCAACTGAGCTAACTGGACTGGGCCCTCATTTTTTATTCTTCAGCCTCAGCATGAGCCCTAGATGATGTCCATCAGAAACTAGGGGCACTGGGAGGAGCAGCCATGCCTACTGACCAGACAGATATAAGAAATCAGAGAGGGCTCAGCCTCAGGAACCTGGGGATTTGAGAGGATTTGAGATGAAGGGACCCTGAAGATGGGTTATCCCAGCCCTTCTGTTTCACTGAGTCAGAACCCAGGCCTGGAAGCTAGCTCTCTCTCCTCCAACCAGTTGAGTAGACACAGACCAAGCTGAGCTTATTTCAGAATGTTCTATATAGAACAAGATTTTTTTTAATGTAATGGATGTCAAAGAGAAAATGGATAAAAATGCTTTGGCTAAATGGGTAGAGGAACAATGAGAGGCTTTTTAAAATAATCACCCAAAGTTCAAGGGCAAACGTGTGTGAAGAGTGGTCTGTCAATTCCAGGAGGGTGAAGGACTCAGTACCACCCGGAAACTTTTCTGGCAAATTCAAAGTGGCTAAAACCTTGGCTCTCAAATCTGATGTGTGGCCCTGGCTCGTTAGCTAAATGGTAGAGCATCAGCCCAGCATGTGGATGTCCTGGGTTTGATTCCTATCAGGGCACATAGGAGAAGCACTATCTGCTTCTTCACCCTACCCCTCCCCCTTCTCTCTTTATCTCTCTCTTCTCCTCCCGCAGCCATGGTTCAATTGATTCGAGTACATTGGCTCTGGATACTAATGATGACTTCATTAAGCCTTCACTTTGGGCACTAAAAAACTCGGTTGTGAGCATGGCCCCACATGGGCAGAGCATTGGCTCCAGACAGGGGTTGCCAGGTAGATCCCGGTCAGGGTGCATGCAGGAGTCTGTCTCTCTATCTCTCCTCTCCCCATTTGGAAAAGAAGAAAAAACAAATCTGCTGTGTACTGCCTTCCCCTGGGAGTTAAAAAAATGTAGATACTGGCTCTTAGCTCAGAAGTTTTAATTTAATAGGATTGAGTGGTCTGGGACTGGGGATTTCTAAAAGCTTCTCAAGAGACTAATGTGCACCAAAGTTTGAGAACGATTGTTAAAACATGAGCTTTGAACGGCCCTTCTTCTACTGTCACCTACAAGACTTTCCAGAGCTTGCCCTCCTCCAAATTCTCACTATGCTCACCAACCACCCTTGGGATCCCAGGTGCATTCACAGATGTGCCACATACCATTGTGGTTCAGACTCCTGGGCCAGAGCTCTGCTTCTGCATGAATTGATAGAGCTGTGGCAGAAAAAATGATCCTTGGAGAGACACATAATGACTCCATAAAAATAGACCCTGTCTTTGAAACACAGCCTAAGAAAGCTCTCATTGCTCTAAAGGGAGAAATAAAAAACCATGCTCACTTATCAGAGTGTGAAATTGTGTTCACCGCCTGACCCTCTCTGCCTGGCTGTGCTATTGCAGCCTGATGGGCCACCGCCACATTCTCTCTGGCCACAGAAAATAAAAAGGAGGATGTTACAAAGAACAGTCTTCAAGTAAGAGGGGACATGGTCAGGCTTGTTTTCAGGAGAATGACTCCCGTGTGAATTGTGAGTGAAGGGGATTATAAGGCTGGAGTTAGGAAGACCGCTTAGAGGCTGTTGGCAAAGTAAAAGTGCAAGAAGGCTGCAGGCTGAGCTGAGCTAAGGATTTGGAGGAGACAGCAGTGGGGAAAGATTTGTCTGAAATGGAATAGGTGGATTAGGTGACATATTTGGTGATGAAAGAATTTAGGAAAATTTTTAATGTAATAGGTTTCAAAGAAGAAATGAATGAAAATGTTTTCAATGAATGAAGAGAAAAACAATGAAAGGCTTTAAAAATATTCAGCTCACAAATATTAGGGGATATTTCAAAATGAACATGAAGCGATAAAATATCCTCTAATTTTTGTGAGCAGTATAGTTACTGAAAGCTCAAGGACACACGTGTGTGGAAATGTGAATATCTGAGCCAGATGACTGAGAATATGTCACCACGAAAGGTTAAGAAACACGTGTCTGAAGAAACTGACAGAGAAAAGAGCCATTAGCAGGAGAGAGAGTTGCCTTAGAGGCAGCATGGTGCTTTCTAGCTTCTTTCTAAACGCCCTGCTTTTGACCAGGGCATTTGATGTATAACTCTGACAACTGTCAACAAACTCTAGCTCATGCATGAAAAGGAGGAGAAGGAGTGACATAACTGTTTTTAATGGTTTCAGTTTTAACACTCCATAGTGGGGCTTATGCTCTTAGCTAAAATAAAGAGTAACATGGTTGTGAAGGAGACAACCATGAAATTGTCACTTATCTCTACTTATAACTCCTGAAAATATTTACAGTAATATAGTAAGCATTAAGTACCTAGTATTAATACTTTAAATTAAATAACTAGCTCTTAAATGAATAGCTTAGAAAGGCTTTATAATTATGGCTGACATAATCAACCACATGGCAGAAACTACTGCAGTGTACACAATTCCTTCAAAAGCACAGGAAATTGGTAGAAAATGTCAAAACCCTGTAATGGTTTTTATTATAACGCAAGAGAACAAAGGAGATATTGTTGCCAGACATTTAAATATAGCAAATAACGTAAGTAAGGGATTCTTCTTTTATACAAAATAATCTTTTTTTCATTATAAAAAAATATGGTCATTATAAAAATAGTAAAAATGTACTTTAAAAGTAAAAAACTAAATAAAATAAAAGCCAATCATTATCAAACAGCCAGAGATTGTTACTAAAAATATTCTGGCCCTGTCTGGTTGGCTCAGTGGTAGAGTGTTGGCCTGGCATGTGGAAGTCCCAGGTTTGATTCCTGGCCAGGGCACATAGGAGAAACACTCATCAGCTTCTCCACATTTCCCCCTCTCCTTTCTCTCTGTCTCTCTCTTCCCCTCCCACAGCCAAGGCTCCATTGGAGCAAAGTTGGCCTGGTGCTGAGGATGGCTCCACGGCCTCCGCCTCAGGTGCTAGAATGGCTCTGGTTACAATGGAGCAACACCACAGATGGGTCGAGCATCACTTCCTAGTGGACATGCCGGGTGGATCCCAGTTGGGTGCATGTGGGAGTCTGTCTGACTACCCACTTCTCATTTCAGAAAAATAAAAAAAATTCTGATGTATTTTTATCTGTTTTCTTTAAATACAGTGTGTCCGTAAATTCATGGTGCACTTTTGACCGGTCACAGGAAAGCAACAAAAGACGATAGAAATGTGAAGTCTGCACCAAATAAAAGGAAAACCTTCCCAGTTTCTGTAGGATGATGTGGCAGCATGTGTGCATGCGCAGATGATGACGCAATACCATGTGTACAGCAGAGCAGCCCACGGCCATGCCAGCCGAGATGTGGACGGTACAGAGGAAAGTTCAGTGTGTTCTGTGGCTTGCTAAATTCGAATCCGTGACCAAAGTGCAACGTGAATATCGGCACTTTTATAACGAAGCACCACCACATAGAATAACATTACTCGGTGGGAAAAGCAGTTGAAGGAAACTGCCAGTTTGGTAGAGAAACCCCGTTCTGGTAAGCTATCAGTCAGTGACGAGTCTGTAGAGGCTATACGGGATAGCTACCTAAGGAGCCCTAAAAAACCTGTGCGTGCGTGTGCTCGACAATTACACTTAAGCAAGACTATAGTTCATAAGGTGTTAAAGAAACATCTCTGTTTTACAGGATACAAATTGCGGTTGTTGCATGCTATCAAACTGGCGGATAGACCGACACAATGCGCGTTTGCTACAGATATGCTTCATGAGATCGACAATGATGCAAGATTTTTGCAGAAGATTGTGTTTAGCAATGAGGCGACCTTCCATATCTGTGGACATGTTCATCGCCATAACGTCTGAATATGGGCCGCTGAACATTCTCATGCCTACGTTGAGTACGAACGTAACACCCCTAAAGTGAACGTGTGGTGTAGCCTGATACATGATAAGGTGATAGGCCCTTTTTTTTTTCGCGGAGCAGTCTGTGACAGCAGACACCTACAGTATCTTGACATGTTGGAATTGTGTGCAGTGGCACAATTTCCAAAAGGTGTCATCTTTCAACAGGACAAAGCTCCTCCACACTACGCCACCATTGTTCGTGAGTTTCTGGATAGAATATTCCTCTGGCGGTGGATAGGCAGGGGTTCTGTCAAGCCATGGCCACCATGATCCCCAGATCTGACGCTCTTAGACTTTTACTTTTGGGGTTATGTGAAGCAACATGTGTATATTGAACGTATCAACGACATTAATCACTTAAAACAGAGAATCACAGACGTTATTCACTCTATTACACCAGACATCCTTACTCGTGTGTGGCAAGAACTTCACTATTGTTTGGATGTGTATAGGGCAACAAATGGAGCCCACATTGAACTGCACTAAATAGGTATGAAACTGGGAGAGTTTTCCTTTTATTTGGTGCAGATTTACATTTCTATTGTCTTTTGTTGCTTTCCTGTGACCGGTCAAAAGTGCACCATGACTTTATGGACACACTGTATATTGTTTACATATGTGGGGTCATACTGCATGTAATTTTATATTATAATTTTTTAACTTATTATAATTAAGGTCTCTTCTACTATCATTAAATATTCTTCAAAAACATGGTAGTTGCCTGATCAGTCAGTGACGCAGTGGATTGATCATCAGACTGGGACTCAGAGGATCCAGGTTTAAAACCCCAAGGTCACCAGCTTGAGTGCAGATTTATCTGGTTTGAGCAAGGCTCACCAGCTTGAGGCCAAAGCCACTGGCTTGAGCAAGGGGTCACTTGGTCTGTTGTAACCCCCTGGTCAAGACAGATATGAGAAGGCAATCAGTGAGAAACTAGGGTATCACACCAAAGAATTTATGCTTCTCATCTCTCTCTCTTCCTGTCTGTCTATCCCTATCTGTCTCTCTCTGTCTCTGTCACAAAAAGAACAAACAAACATGGTAGTTATAGCTCTTTTATTTTTAAATCCTCCTTCAGTAGAAATATTTTGGTGGGTATAGTATAACATATTGCTGTATTCTCAAGATATATCATTAGTTGTATATTTAAATGCAATCATGAAAACTTGGCTTTCTTATCTCTTTCCTGTCTATTTTATGTAAGTCTTTCAGTAGAAGCTTTCTTAAATGACCCTCACTTAATTAACTCTATGGATTAATTGATCCTGTATTTACTCTAATTTATTCATAGGCATGCTATATCCTTGCCGCTAGTAGACAGCTATACTACATGGACACATTTCTGCCCTCAGCAGCTGATATGTATGCTTACCAAGAGCTGGTTCAGTGTATTCCCAAACCTGATTATGCCGCTTGTGAGTATATAATAATTAAGCAATTTAATGATATACTACAAAAAAAAAAAAAACACAGTAAAATATCACTGTGAAAAGAGTTGTCATTTTCAGGAATATAATATAAATTCTTTGAAAATGCTCTATTAATGCAAGTCACTTAAAATATTTTTGTTTAAAAGTAGGTGTAAGCAAAATCAATGATTTCTGTATACTAGCAATCTAGAATTTGAGACTAATTTTTTTAAAAAATAGCATTTAAAATAGCTTACAACAAATGAAATGTTTAACCATAAATCCAATAAAACCATAAAGCCTACACAATCTGGAGGCTGTAAATTGCACAATGCTGAACAAAGAAGTTAAAGAAGAGTTAAATAAAAAGACAACATACCACTTTCATAGATTTGAAGACTCATCATAGTAAAGATGTCAATTTTCCCCAAATGAATCCATAAATTTAGTGTAATTCTAATCAAAATCCCAGCTCTATCATACATATATAAGCTGATTCTAAACTTTAGATGAAAAGGCAAAAAAATTAGGATAGCTAAAACAATTTTTAAAATAATAAAGTTGGATGAATATATTACTATAGTAACCAAACAATATTAATATCAGACAAATAGACTTTAAAACAAAGACTGCAACAACAGACAATGAAGGACATTATATATGATAGGATCAATCTAGCAAGGGGATATAACACTTATAAACATGCAGCACCCAATATAGGAGCAGCTAAATATGTAAAGCAAATATTAATAGTTATAAAGAGAGAGTTTAACAGTATACAATAATAGTAGAGGATTTTAATAATTACTTGCATCAATGGACAGAGAGCTCATTTAGAGAGAAAATCAACAGGAAAAGATTGGACTTAATAAATATATACAAAACATTTAATCAAAACAAGCAAAATACACAATGTTTTCAAGTGCACATGGAACACTCTCTAGGAAATATTACATGTTGGGCACAAAACAAGTCTCAATAAATTTTTAAAAATTGAAACCATATTAAATATCTTTTTGGACCACATTATGAAACTAGTAATCAATTACAAGAAGAAAACTGAAAAATACAAACAAATGGAGGTTAAACGACATGCTAATAAATATTCAATGGGTCAGTGAAAAAATAAAGAGGAAATATCATTAAAAAATGAGCAGAAAACTTGAATAGACATTTCTCCAAAGAACACATAAAGATGGCCAACAGACACATGAAAAAAATGCTCAACATTATTATCAGGGAAATGCAAATCAAATCCACAAAGAGATGTCACCTCCCACCTGTCAGATGGTTGTTATTAAAAAAGAAAAGACAAAGGGTAAGTGCTGGAGTGAATGTGGAGGAAGGGAAACCCTTGTGCACTATTGGTGAGACTGCAAATCGGTACAGACACAATGGAAAACAGTATGGAGATTCTCAAAAAATGAAAAATAGAACTACCATATGACCCAGCAATTCCACTTATGGGTATTGATTTTGAAACAATGATAAAACTAACTTGAAAAGATATTTGCATCTCTATGTCCACTGCAGCATTACTATAATTAAGGTATGGCAGGCCATTGATAGATAAATGATGTGATATATATATATATATATATATATATATATATATATATATATATATATATATATACACACACACACACACACACACACACACACACACATATATTATCATTTTTTATGATTCCCTACAAATTTGTATTAACCACTTAACTCAGGTAATGATCTCATTGTATCCACTGGCCACTAATGTCCACTGAATATTTGAAATGTGGCTTGTCCAAATTGAGATGTGCCAGAATGAGTATGAATAAAAAGGAGCAAAATATCTCATTAATAGGTTTTATATGTTGACATAATAACTTTTTGGAAACATTGGCTTAAATAAAATATATCATTAAAGTTAATTTTGCCTGTTTCTTTTTATATTTAAAATGTGACTGACCAGTGGTGGCACAGTGGATAGAGCATTGACTTCAGACACTGAGGTCCCAGGTTTGAAACCCTGAAGTAGCTGGCTCAAGCACAGGCTCATCCAGCTAGAGCGCAGGTTCACCAGCTTGAACGTGGGTTCTCTGGCTTGAGCATGGGATCATCAAAATGATTCCATAGTGGCTAGTTCGAACCAAAAGGTCACTGGCTTGAGCCCAAGGTTACTGGCTTGAGCAAGGGGTCCCTGATTCATTTGGATCCTCTCCTGTCAAGGCACATATGAGAAAGCCATCAGTGAACAACTAAAGTGCCACGGCTACAAGCTGATACTTCTCATCTCCTTTCCTAGCTGTCTGTCTGTCTGTCTGTCTCTATCACACACACACACACACACACACACACACACACACAAATTAAAATGTGACTGCAAGAATATTTAAAATATTTAATGCCCCATGTTATATTTGTATTAGACAGCATTTGTCTATAGGTTACAGTTCTTTGTAGATACAACAAAACAACATTTTTATGTACAAAACAATATTTTAGATATTCACAATAATGAGTAAATGGTATAAAGAATGTTAAAATTATTTTAAGCATAAAATGGTTTCTAGAATTCTAAAGTCCCCCAAATTACTGTCAGGAACTTCGAAACACTAGCAAAGGGCAGTGTTCACTTCTTGCCCCACTACCCAACTCCTTTGATGCCAGACTGCGTCATATGCAATGTGGGATGATAATAAACACCACACAATACCATGAATATTTTAAAAACACGATACAGGGCACCGTTCCTCCCCTGAGCTTTTTCAGACCCCTGGAATCCCCGCTCCTCTTTGCCTCTGGGACTTGGCGTCTGCTGTTTGCAGTGCCCTGCCGTTTCCTTACCTGCCAGATGCAGCCCGGCGTCCTTACTTCACTCCTGTAAGATGAAGACTAACAGTCACAGAGGGCCAGGTCAGCCAAGGCACTGTCCTATGACCTTGTATGGCCCGTGAGATTGCTCACTCTACAGAGAGGCATAATTAAGCACAGAAAAGTTATTTAACTTATTCTAGGTTACCTAGCTCATGAGTAGCAGGGTCTGAATTTCAAGTCTGCAGATTTTTCTTTCTTTCTGTTTTCCCTCCCTTGCTTCTTTTCTTTCTATTCCCTGACCTTCCTTTTTCATTCTCCCTTCTCTTTCTCTCTCTCAGCTCCCATTCCCCTACTTTCCACCTTTCTCCCTTTCTTCTCCTCTTTTTCTGTTTCTCTGAGACTTAAGGATAAGTGAAGTATTCATAGTTCAAGGCCAATTGTCCACTGTGATCTATGACAGAGCCTCATCTCGCTCATTATCTGTCCTCCTGATCTCCATCTCACTTTTTTCTTACTCCATTAAGGCAACCAACCTAATGTTCTTAAGATGTTCCTTTTAATTTGGTTATGTTCTTGAAGAATGTACATGTGTCTCAATTTACCTGTCTCTAAGACAGAGCAAAAATAGCATCCATGTCACAGGCAGGCTTCAAGGAAGAAGATGGTCTATGTTATGATATAACCTTACCACTGCAGTCCTGGATGAGGGGTCATTGACCTCAAGTCTCCATCATTCCACATCTAATTTTTTCAAGTCTAGTCTCATATGTTTACCCTTCACCATAGACATATTTGCATTTCTGTTTAGCAAAGGTTTTAAACATGTTGTATACTTGCTAGTCTTATGGGATTCCTTTTCCATAAATTGCTTGTTCATGCTTTTGCCCATGTTTTTACCCATTGCAGTTGCTACCCTTTATTTACCGACTAAAAGGCCTTAGTGCTATGTTAGAAATAAATCCCTCATTTTAGCCTGACCAGGTGGTGGTGCAGTGGATAGAGCACTGGCTTGAAACACTGAAGACCCAGGTTCCAAATCCTGAGGTAGCTGGCTTAAGTTCAGGTTCTTCCAGCTTGAGTGTGGGGTCACCAGCTTGAGTGTGGGATCATAGACATGACTCCAAGGTCACTGGCTTGGGCCCAAGGGTTGCTTGTTTAAAGCCCAAGGTCATCAACTTAAGCCCAAGATTGCAGGTTTGAGCAAGAGGTCACTGGTTCATCTGGAGGCCCCCAGTCAAGGCACGTGTGAGATAGCAATCAATGAACAATTAATGTGCCGCAACTATGAGTTGGTGCTTCTTATCTCTCTCCCTTCTTATCTGTCTGTCCTTGTCTGTCTGTCTCTCTCTTTCTTGCTATAAATAAATAAATAAATAAATAAATTCCTCATTTTAGATATTGTAAATATTTTCTCTCCTGCAGTCTCTCTTTGAGTGTGATATCCTTTCGTAAACAGAAGGCTTGTCTGCACACTTAGTCACTAAATAAAGTGTCCTCTTTAGGTCTTGTCCTGCCACAAAGACTGGGGAGGGTACATCCTTTGACCAGGGAACACCTCTTTTACACTGTACTTTACAGTTATACGTAATGCTCATTCATTTGATCACTATTTCTATGTTTTGACTCTCAATCATCAATTCTTTATTCAATAAAATATTTATTTTGAGCATTTATTATGAGCAGTCAAGATTATAGGTGTTAGGATATAAGGCTAAACAAATTGGCAGGGCCCCTACTCTAACAAGGCTGAGGATGGGGAAAGTTAAGACCCAAAAAACAAAAAAAAAATTAAATACATAGCAAAATATATGGAGGCAACAAAGATGTCCTTCAGTAGATGAATGGAAAAATAAACTGTGGTACATCCAGGCAGTAGAATATTATTTACTGCCAAAAAAGTAATGAACTATCAAGCCATGAAAAACATGAAGGAAACTTAAATGTGAATTAGTAAATGAAAGAAGCCAATCTGATAGGATACATAGCATATGATTCCAAGAATGTGACATTCTGGAAAAGGCAAAACTATGGGGGCACTGGGAGAAAAAACAAAACAGTGGTGGTTAGTGGTTAAGGGGAGGGAAAGATAACTAGGTAGAGTACATAGGAGTTTTAGTGCAGTGAAACTATTCTGTATGATACTGTAACAGATAAAAATCGTTATACATTTTTTCAAACACATGAAATATACAACAGCCAGAATGAACGTTAATGTAAACTACAGACTTTGCTTGATACTGGTGTGTCAGTGTAGGCTCGTTGATTCCCTCACATTGTACCACTCTCATGAGTGATATTGATGAAGGAAGAAGCTATGCATGTATGAAGGCTGGGAAGGTGAATATATGGGAAATTTCTACACTTTCTATTCAATCTTCCTGGGAACCCTAAACTACTTTTTAAAATAAAGTATCTATACTGATGGTGACGCTTTTGTAGATAGCTTGGTCATAAAAGGCCTCTTTAAGGAAGTTTATTTGAGTAGAGACTTAAATAAACTGAGGAACTGAGCCATAAGTCTATCAGGAGGAAGAAAGAACAGCAAGTGCAAAGATCCTGAGGCAGGAATAAGCTTTGTGTGTGTTCCAGGGATGACAAGCAGGACAGCACAGCTGAGACTGAGTGTGAGAGAGAGTGGCAGAGAGAGTCTGGGAAAGGGGCTGGAGCTAGATTATGCAAAGACCAGTGTGCAGGCCACACTATGAACTGCGTACTTCCTCCTTCCCCTGTTCAACACAAGACGTTCTTTAGTTAATACCTTAAGTTCATTCTTCTCTTTCAAGGTGACTGGCAGTTCAGTTCAAATTCATTATGTGTCTATTTTATGGTTTAAAATGAAGAGGCAATCATCTTATTGTATCTTTCTTGGAGATCATATCATCACCATCCACCAGTTATAGGATGTTGGGAAGTTTAAATAAGATAGAAATCTGTGGAGATAATAGTCCCTGTATATGTGGAGAGTATAATCATTATTGAAATTATGCATGTCAACACAGCCAGAAAGATTTTTACCTTTAATTAGCAGAGATAAGTCATTTATAGCCAACTGAGTGTTTAATAACTCTTTTCAGTAAGATTGTTGTAAGAGTTCAAAGAAATTAATCCGTTGAAGCTGAGATTTAAAAAAAAAAAAATTTCCCTTACCTTTAGCCTTACTATTTCCTGAATAATTTAGTGTAGTATTCTATTGGTTCAAAATGCTTTATAACAAGAAAGACAACATTTTCTATCCCAGATTAATCAAAATCCACTTTAAGTGACTTAAATTAGCAGAAGGAATGGAAATTTCATCAACTTGAAAATTAAACTAAGCAACATTTCGTTTATTATTGGAAATGCAAGTCAAAGGAAAATTTAATAAGATTAGAACAGCATGCTTTATGTTTTCTATTGCAAAACTCATAGCAGGTATCATTTTAGACCATGTATCACGCAACATGGCTCAGAAAACACCAGTGAGAATACATCTCAATCTTGAGGTCATAATTTTACCCTCTTCCCTTGTCCAAGGGAAAAAATAATTTGCTATTTTCCCATGAAAGTTTTTTTCAATAGCTTGTACCCACCAGTTTTTCTCTGCCATTTGGCTTTGTGAAGCTCTTTTTTCTACTCAGAAAATCTTTTATTTCCTCCTTATTTAGTTCTCCCTTACTTGCTTTCAAATCTCAGTTCATTGTCACCTCCTTAGGAAGGTTTCCCCATCCTCAGTGCCTTTGTTTGTACTGCTTGCCAGAGTTCTATTTGTAGGGCAGGGTTCATGTCTTCACTCCACACTGTATTTCTTGTGCCAAGCACCTCAATAAATATTTGTTGAATGAATGAATGTGAGGAATCTGTACAAGCACTACAAGTGCAATTGCAGCTAATGTACTTGAATTAGAGGATGCAAAGATCAAAAAAAATCTCACCTGGGAATTTTGACTAGATTGTAATTGAAGTTGGATCTTCAAGTTTTTCCTCAAGACTAGGTGATTTTGGCTTTCTTCAGATCTTTTAATTCAAGGTTAAGTGTTGTCAGAATGGGATAAAAACTGCTGATGACTCCTTCTGTTTTGATAAAAATTCCCAACAGTCAAAGACAGGGGGCTTCGTAATGACATTAGGTGAGTACCTCTACAGGTCAAATTTTGAGGTCAACTATTGGGAAGCTCTGAATCCACGGTTCTTATTTGCTTTCACATTTGGCAGCAGCTTTTTCTTTATTACCTTCACCAGGTGTAATAAAGGGAGCCTAAAAATGAAGCATAGGATGGACTGAGGGAGACAAGAGAGAAGGGAAATGGGGAAGAAAGAATATAAATAAAAGAATTACAACTCCTGTAGTTCTTCCTTGAACCAATTTCTGTAGAATAACTGATACACAGCCAACCCCTTATCTGTTTCCTTTGTATATTTAGCTCTTTGCCCAAAGAAAGTTAGTTTAGAACTATCATTGTCCTAAATGTTTCCAAATGTAATTGTGATAAATACATTGCAAATTCCCTGATAATTCAAAAAAACTTTGTATACATGAAAATAAATGGAAATCAAAGCCAACCAGAAAGAAGCCAATTTAATATCATAGCCAGAACCCATTAGAGACTCTGGGAGCCAGAAGGCTTCTATGTGGTCCAGCATTTTACCAATAGTATTCCATAGACCATCAACACCAGTATCAATGGAGAGCTTTATATATATAAACATATATATTTTATTATTATTATTTCTAATGGGGTGACACCAAAAAATCAGGGTACATACGAACAATGAAAACATCTCCAGGTTATCTTATCATTCAAATATGTTGCATACCCGTAACCAAAAGTCAAATTGTCCTCTGTCACCTTCTATCTGGTTTTCCCTGTGTCCCTCCTCTCCTCCCTATACCACTCTTCCCTCCCTCCCCCCATCCCATAACCACCACTCTCTTTTCCATGTCTCATAGTCTCACTTTTATGTCCCAACGATGTATGAAATCATGCTGTTCTCAGTTTTTCTTTTTTTCTGATTTACTTATTTCACTCCGTATAATGTTATCAAGGTACATCCATTTTGTTATAAATGATCCGATGTCATCATTCCTTATGGCTGAGTAGTATTCCATAGTATATATGTACCAAAGCTTTTTAATCCACTCGTCTTCTGACGGACACTTGGGCTGGTTCCAGATCTTCGCTATTGTGAACAATGCTGCCACGAACATGGGGGCGCATTTCTTCTTTTCAAACAGTGCTATGGTGTTCTTAGGGTATATTCCTAAAAGTGGGATAGCTGGGTCAAAAGGCAGTTCCATTTATAATTTTCTGAGGAATCTCCAAACTGTATTCCACAGTGGCTGCACCAGTCTGCATTTCTACCAGCAGAGCAAAAGGGTTCCCTTTTCTCCACATCCTCTCCAGCACTTATTCTGTGTTGTTTTGCTGATGAGTGCCATTCTGACTGGTGTGAGGTGATATCTCATTGTGGTTTTAATTTGCATTTCTCTAAGGATTAGTGATGTTGAGCATTTTTTCATATGCCTATTGGCCATCTGTATGTCCTCTTTGGAGAAATTTCTATTCATTTCTTTTGCCCATTTTTTTTTTTATTCATTTTAGAGAGGAGACCCAGAGAGAGAGAGAGAGAGAGAGAGAGAGAGAGAAAGGGGGGAGGAGCTGGAAGCATCAACTCCCACATGTGCCTTGACCAGACCAGTGCAGGGTTTAGAACTGGTGACCTCAGTGTTCCCAGGTCGACGCTTTAACCACTGCACCACCACAGGTCAGGCTGCCCATTTTTTGATGGGGTTGTTTGTCTTCCTGGTGTTGAGTTTTATAAGTTCTTTATAAATTTTAGTTATTAACCCCTTATCAGATGTGCTGTCGAATATGTTCTCCCATTGTGTGGTTTGTCTTTTTATTCTGTTCTTATTGTCTTTAGCTGTGCAAAAACTTTTTAGTTTGATATAGTCCCATTTGTTTCTCTTGCCTTTTATTTCATTTGCCTGTGGAGATATATCGGCAAATATACTGCTGCTACAGATGTCGGAGAGGTTGCTGCCTATGTTTTCTTCTAAGATGCTTATGGTTTCACGGCTTACATTTAAGTCTTTTATCCATTATGAGTTTGTTTTTGTGAATGGTGTAAGTTGATGGTCTAGTTTCATTGTTTTGCAGGTAGATGTCCAATTTTCCCAACACCATTTGTTAAAGAGGCTGCCTTTACTCCATTGTATGTTCTTTCCTCCTTTGTCAAATATAAGTTGTCCATAAAGCTGTGGGTTTATTTCTGGGTCCTCTGTTCTGTTCCATTGATCTATGTGCCTGTTCTTATGCCAGTACCAGGCTGTCTTGAGTATAATGGCCTTGTAGTAAACCTTGATATCCGGAAGAGTGATACCTCACGCTTTATTTTTTTCTTTTTTAAGATTGCTGAGGCTATTTGTGTTCTTTCTTGGTTCCATATAAATTTTTGGAATATGTGTTCTATATCTTTGAAGTATGTCATTGGTATTTTAATTGGTATTGCATTGAATTTATGAATTGCTTTGGGAAATATAGACATTTTAATGATGTTTATTCTTCCTAGCCATGAGCACGGTATATGCTTCCACTTGTTTGTATCTTCCTTGATTTCTTTTATCAATGTTTTATAATTTTCCGAGTACAAATCCTTAACCTCCTTGGTTAAATTTACTCCTAGGTACTTTATTTTTTTGGCTGCAATCGTGAAGGGCATTGTTTCCTTAATTTCTTTTGCTGACAGTTCATTGTTAGTATATAGAAATGCCTCTGATTTCTGAGTATTAATTTTATATCCTGCCACCTTGCTGAATTCATTTATAAGGTCAAGTAGTTTTTTGACTGAGACTTTAGGGTTTTTAATATATAATATCATATTATCTGCAAATAGTGACAGTTTTACTTCTTCTTTTCCAATTTGGATGCCTTTATTTCTTCTTCTTGTCTGATTGCTATGGCTAGGACTTCCAGTACTATGTTGAATAAGAGTGGTGAAAGGGGGCATCCCTGCCTGGTTTCTGATCTTAACGGGATTGCTTTTAATTCTTGCCCATTTAGTATGATGTTTGCTGTGGGTTTATCGTAGATGACCTTTATCATGTTAAAGAATGATCCCTGTATTCCCACTTTACTGAGAGTTTTGAGCATGAATGGGTGCTGGATTTTATCAAATGCCTTTTCTGCATCTATTGAAATTATCATGTGATTTTTTTCCTTCGTTTGTTTATGTGATGAATCACATTGATTGATTTGCAAATATTGAACCAGCCTTCCCTCTCCAGAATAAATCCAACTTGATCATGGTATATGATTTTTTTCATATATTGCTGGATCTGTTGGCTAATATTTTGTTGAGAATTTTAGCGTCTAAATTCATCAGGGATATTGGCCTATAATTTTCTTTCTTTATGTTGTCTTTGCCCAGTTTTGGGATCAGAATTATGCTCGCCTCATAAAAAAAGTTTGGAAGTCTTCCTTCCTCTTGATTTTTTTGAAATAGCTTGAGGAGAATAGGAGTTAGTTCTTCTTTGAATTTTTGAAAGAATTCACTTGTGAAGCCATCAGGCCCAGGACTTTTCTTTTTGGGGAGTTTTTTGATAACTGTTTCGATCTCATTTGTTGTAATTGGTCTGTTTAGGTGTTCTGATTCTTCCAGATGGATTTTTGGAAGGTTATATGATTCAAGAAATTTGTCCATTTCACCAATATTGTCTAATTTTTTGGCATATAGTTCTTCATAGTATTTTCTTACAATGCTTTGTATTTCTGTTGTTATTTCTCCATTGTCCTTTCTAATTTTATTTATTTGAGTCCTCTCTCTTTTTTTCTTGGTGAGTCTAGTTAAAGGTTCATCAATCTTGTTTACCTTTTCAAAGAACCAGCTCCTGGTTTCGTTGATCCTCTGTATTGTTTCCTTAGCCTCTATGTCATTTATTTCTGCTCTGACCTTTATTGTTTCCTTCCTTCTACTTGTCTTGGGTTTTATTTGTTGTTGTTTTTCTAGTTCGTTTAGATGCAGGGTCAGGTTGCTTATTTGAGCTTCTTCTAGCTTCTTATGATATGCCTGTAGTGCAATAAACTTCCCTCTCAGAACTGCTTTTGCTGTGTCCCATAAATTTTGTGTTGATGTATGCTCATTATCATTTGTTTCTAGAAACTTTTTTATTTCTTCTTTGATCTCATTGTTAATCCATTCATTATTTAATAACATGCTATTTAGATTCCAAGTGTTTGAGTATTTTTTCAGTTTTTCTTTTGTGGTTAATTTCTAGTTTCATGGCATTGTGATCAGAGAAAATGCTTGATATGATTTCAATCTTCTTAAATTTATTGAGACCATTTTTGTGTCCTAACATGTGGTCTATCCTAGAAAACGTACCATGAGCGCTTGAGAAGAGTGTATATTCTACTGCATTAGGATTAAAAGTTCTGAAGATATCTATTAAATCAAGTTGATCTAGTGTCTCCTTTAAGTCTGCTGTTTCTTTATTAATTTTCTTTCTTGAGGATATATCCAGTGTTGTTAGAGGGGTATTAAAATCCCCTACTATGATAGTATTGCTGTTAATCTCCCCCTTTATATCCATCAAAGTCTGCTTTATGTATGTCGGGGCTCCTATATTTGGTGCATAGATGTTTATAATATTATATCTTCCTGTTGAATTGTTCCCTTTATCATTATGTAGTGTCCTCCTTTATCTCTTACTACAGCCTTTGTTTTAAAGTCCATTTTGTCAAATATAAGTATTGCTACACCTGCTTTTTTTTTTCATTTCCATTTGCATGAAGTATTTTTTTCCATCCTTTACCATCAGTCTATGTGCATCTTTTGTATTAAGGTGTGTCTCTTGTAGACAGCATATGCATGGGTCCTGTTTCTTTATCCATGCAGCTACCCTATGTCTTTTGATTAGATCATTTAATCCATTTACATTTAAGGTTATTATTGATATGTAGTTGTTTATTGCCATTTTATTCTTTAAAGCTGTATTCTTCTTTTGCTCTATTCTTTCCTCCCTTTAAACTGTTCGCAACAGGGCCCCTTAGTATCTCTTGCTGAATTGGTTTGGTTTTTATGAATTCCTTGAGGCTTTCTTTTTCTGGGAAGCTCTTTATTTCTCCTTCAATTTTAAACGTTAGCCTTGCTGGATTAAGTAGTCTTGGTTGTAGGTTCTTGTTCTGCATTACTTTGATTATATCTTGCCATTCTCTTTTGGCTTCAAGTTGTTTCTGTTGAGAAGTCCGATGTCATCCGTATGGGGGCTCCTTTGTAGGTGATAGCCTTTTTTTCTCTAGCAGCTTTTAAAATTTTCTCTTTATCCATTAGCTTTGGTATTTTAACTATGATGTGTCTTGGGGTAGATCTTTTTGTGTTTCTCTTTAATGGAGTTCTGTGTGCTTCTTGAACGTGTGGAGTGTTTCCCAGCCTTAATTTAGGGAAGTTTTCTGCTATGATTTGATTGAACAAAGTTTTCATTTCCTGTCCTCTCTCCTCTTCTTCAGGTACCCCTATGATGCAAATGTTGTTTCTCTTCATGTTGTCACAGAGCTCCCTTAAAGTTCCCTCACATTTTTTGAGTCTCTTTTCCTTTTTCTTCTCTGTTTCTGTGCCTTTGTTTATTGTGTCCTCTAACTCGCTGATTCGATCCTCAGCATGATTCATCCTGCTTTTAATTCCTTCCATTGTGGTCTTCAGTTCTGATACTGTATTTGTCATTTCTGTCTGATTCTTTTTTATTATTTTAATTTCATTTTTTATACTTGTTATCTCTTTATTTAGGTGTTCATAATGACTATCCATTGTTTCTCTAATTTCTTTGAACATCCTAACTATCATTATTCTAAATTCTGCTTCTGGTAATTTGGTTATATCTGGTTCATTCAGGTCCTTCTCTGGGGATTTCTCTTGATTCATTTGGTTTGCATTTCTCTGCCTACCCATTTTGTCTGTGTATAAGCAAGTTGTGGCCACTGGAGTCAGTAGGTGTTGCCTTTGTGTTCTCTAGGTGTGGTCTGTCTGCCGGTCCCCCAGCCCCTCTGCCGCTGCCTAGGGTGGTTGGGTATGAGCATTGCCAGTGCCGGCCACTGTGTCTTTTGCTGTGATTTCTGCCTCTCCTCCACGGGAGGGGCTGTCACACAAGCCACAAGCCTTAGCACCAAGGGTAGAGGTAAGCACCATTGCTCAGCTGCGGACCCAGCCTATTTCTGGACGTTTGCCCAGAACCTGCAGTCAGAGCCTGCTTGCCATAGTTTCGCGGGTTTGGCGGGGCTTCTGACGTGCTCTCAACTGTGAGCCTTTGCCCGTCCGGAGCTTGAGCCCCACCCTCGAGGCCAGGGCCCTTCTGCTCAGGATCGCAAACCCAGGTTTATTGGGCCAGGCGTGTTTGCTGGCTTCCGCTCAGCTGCGTACTTCCGCTCGTCTTGGACTCTACCCCGCCCCCGCATTCGGAGTCCACTCGTGCACGTATAATTGCCAATTGCGGTTTCTCCAGCCGGGCGGGGCTGGTAGCGTGAGCTCAGCCGCGAGCCCCTGCCCATCCCTGGTCCTAGCCCGGTCCCCGCGGTCAGGGCCGGCTTGCGCAGGGTTGCAGAGCAGATTTCTGCCCGTTCGTGGCCTCCCGCTTTGTCACCGTTAGTGGGATTAAAGGCAGGCTGCAGTTTCCGGACCGCTTTCGCGCATCCCCTCCAACCCTGCTGGGCTAGACTGAGCTCACACCGGCTAGGCCTCCGCCCATGCCGACAGAACCACGTTTCAGCGTCCTGCCTCCCCAAACCCTTCAGCAACCGTCAGCAGAGTAGGATGGGACCTAATACTCCACACTGTAAGCCTGGGAGCTCCCTCACTTGTTTCACAGCTCAAAACTGTCCAAACGCCTCTTCTAGGCTCTGGGACTACAGGCTGGGGCTTGGTTCCTGGGACCCAGGTCCCTCCCTCTCCGCCAAGCTCTCCTCCCACCACGCGGGTCTCTCCGGGTTGCCGTTTGCTCCGGGGAGCTGGGCAGCCCTCTTCGCGTTTTCGCTATTCCTACCAGTCTCAATGTGGCTTCTTCTGTGTTCCTTGGTTGAAGAGTCCACTTAGTTCAGTTCATAGTTGGTTTATCCAGATGATGGTTCTTTAAATTGAGTTATAATCCACTTTGGTTCTGGGAGTTGGAAGTTGGTACTTCTGCCTACTCCATCGCCATCTTGCTTCCTCAATGGAGAGCTTTTAAAAACAGAATTTCTAAGAGTTGGCTTGGTTCCCTTGTGTTTAATATGTTGCCCAGATGATTCTCATGAACTCTCTGGTTTGAGAACCTCTGAAGTCCCCTGACCCCTTGTTTTATAGATGAGGAAGCTGCGTCAGGCCCCTGGGACTACCCAGCCAGTGCCCACGAGGGAGGAGACTGACTAACCAGGGTCTTGCTCCATGACCACCATCACATCCAGAGCTCTCAGTGAGGTCTGCTGGTGATAAAAGTAGAGGTATAGTTTCTGCAGACTGGTAGAGTCACTGCTTCCTGATCACCACTTCATCCTGACATCCCTGCGACTACTCACGTTGTGACCACTGGAACCACCCACAACATGGAAGGCTGTGGTCACAGCAGGTCTCTAGCTAGAGGAGACTGGGGACTTTGAAAATGCACTCCATGTGTTTCCCCATCACCTGGGGTGGGAGTAGAGCAGTGGCAGAGAAGGAACTCACTTAGCGGAGGAGGAGTACAGTCAGGTCATGGACAAAAGTCTTTTGGTAGCAATTTTCCTATACACAAAAATACCATTTTTCTCTTCATTTAGTTGAGAATGTTTTTTCAGTTTTACTGCAAAACTTCACAGCCAGCCTGGAGTGTCACTATTGTTTTAAAAGTTCAGGCCCTGTCACATCTCTGGGGTGTGCAGTCCTCACAGAGGTCAATGAATACCATCCAGGGCCAGAAGGTTGTGTGATCAATGTAGGCAACATAGAACCCTTAGCACTTTAGAAAGTAACAAATTTTTATTTCTAGAACTGAGAGTTATGTTTACTGAACATGAAGTCCTAAGTAGAAACCATCATTTTTTCATTTTGGGGACTCAGGGGGAAGGAAATATATATTACTCAGAGTAATTTTGTTGTCTTAACCATGAGTTCAACTATAAAGAGTGAGCTGGAGAAGTCCTCACTCTGGGTGCTGAGCTATCCATAACTATAAAATACAGGGTGCACTTCGAAGGTCACTATTGTTCACCCTCCTGCCCTTCCTCACCAGTGTGGTTGGTACAGCAAATCAGTGTCTGTGTGGGGCAGAGAAACATAGAAGTTCAGGCCCAGTTATTTCAGTTGAGACAAGAAAACAAATAATGGAAAGTCCTGCTGGAAACCAGTAAGTCGGCCCATATGTGGGAATGTGGGCAGGGGCTACTCTGTTAAGAGCAAAGTCTGAACAGCTCAGTGAAACCTCCAAGCCTAGTATTGCTCACTTTTTCTTTGAAATCCATGATCCCTGAGATGGACAAAACTGCTCTTGCCCCACCCAGCTAGGTGACTGACCCTGGAAGCTAACGCAGTGGGAATGCTTGAGCCAAGACTGTGGCATTGGTAAGAGGTATTCCCACCTAGATCCACGCTTTCCTTTACCCAGCACTCCATTTTTCTCTCCACTCCCACACAAACAAAACACCCAGACATCCAAACTGTGTCTCTTTGCTTCATGTCCCCAGTTCTGGGACTTCAATATTTTTAAATTTTAGTTTAGACCCTGAAGTGATTTAAAATAAGATAAAGGTTGATGCCATGTTGTTGGACTTCACTGCAACTGTGACACCTATATGGACCAAAGTGTCTCCCAGTTTGTTCCAAAGCATGCATTCTGAACAAGGCTTGCACAAAAAGAGACAGACTCTTCCACTCCATAGCGCCTCCCACTTTCACCTTGTCCCAACACCATAATGACCCATGAAAAGCATGGATGAGGAGGGGGCTTAGTATGAGGCAAAGTGGGAGAAGTCATTTGGTTGCTGAAACTTTCCTTCTGGGGTTATTCTTGAGTTTTTTCTTCTATCTTCTCATAAAAATGGGAGAGCTGAGGCCCTCCTGTACAAGTTCTGATGGAATTCCAACTTTTTCAGACACTGGGTACCAGTGGTATCACACGAGAATAATAAAAAAGTTACATTAAAAAGGAAAAGATCGGATGATTAATACAATAAAGACAAAATATTCTAAAGCAAAGAAGATTGTAAAGAGTCAGCATGTAGCTCTATAAAGGAAAATTCAGGGGTCACGAGAAACAATACAGAAGGAATACTTATATAAAGAGTTTCCCCAGAGGGATTCCAAGATGGCGACTGAGTAGGCAGACATTCCAACTGCCACCCCCAGGACCAAATTGGATTACAACTTAATTTAAGAACAATCATCTGAAAAACCAATTTTGGACTAAACAAGGAGAACTCTATAACCAAGGATCACAGAAAAAGCCACACTGAGACTGGTAGGGAGGGCGGAGACGTGGACAGGGCTGCCCTGCTTCCAGGTGCGAGGGGCGGCGGAGGGTCCAGAGGGACTTTCACTGTGGGAGGGTCACCTGAGAGGTGAGGGTCCTCAGCCCCTAACCTGGAGCCCCAGACTAGAGCCCCAAAGCTTAGAAGAGGTGGCAAGGCAGAATTTGATAGTGAAAAGAACCGGTTTTTGTTGCGAGAAAGAGACAACTTTCTGAGACTCAGACTGTCTTAAAGGGCCATGCTGAAAATCTCATTAATAGCCACTTTCCAGGGGTTCCAGGAGAGAGAGAGTTAAGAGGACTAAATTTGCATGAAAACAGTGTAAAGTTGGAGACCCAGGGAGAGACAGAGTAAGGGACAGCCATCCTAACCCCTGTGCTGAGTCATTCTCCAGTACTGCAGTAGCCATCTTTCTTGGGTGGAGTGTCTCCTCAGAGTGGCATCAGCTTGAGGAAAAGCAACTGCTCCTCCCTCGGGAGTCTCTCCTGCTCCAGTCAAGGCAAAGGGTCATTCCAAGAGGCCAGGAAGCAGGGGGTATGTCAGTGACTCAGTTTTCTGGTGCTGAAGCCAGAGCTACACTCCCACACTATCCTGAGTCTATGACTGGTGCTTCCATCTCACAGAAGACTAAGTTGAAACTGTGGGTGGGCACACCACACCTCTAAGTCTCAGAGGTCACATCCTCCGGACTCCTACGGCCACACCGTACTGAGGTCTGTGAAGAAACTCTGGACAGACTGAAACATGAGACCAAGAGGCAGAGCCACACCCACCACCATTCCTAATCCCTGAATTGCTGCAGGCTCTAGACCAGAGGTCCCCAAACTTTTTACACAGGGGGCCAGTTCACTGTCCCTCAGACTGTTGGAGGGCTGGACTATAAATAAAACTATGAACAAATCCCTATGCACACTGCACATATGCACACATGTGATATGATGCGCTTCCAGAGCCGTGACACATGCATCCCACGTCATTGAAAGTAGTACTGTACATGAGCGATGCCGCGCTTTGCGGCACCGTAACATACAGTACTCCAGGAGCACAGGATCCTCTTTCACTGACCAACAATGGAAGAGATGTCCCTTCCAAAAGTGCGGCAGGGGCCAGATAAATGGCCTCAAGGGGCCGCATGCAGCCCACGGGCCATAGTATGGGGACCCTGCTCTAGACTCTAGAGACCAAGAAGCAGCCAGCAGACAGAGGCTGCAGAAGGAAGAACTCAGCGAATATAGGCCTTTTAAGTGGACTATCCCCCAGGCTAGCTGTAGGTAAAAGCCAGCTTAGGAGTGCAGGTAGGTATTTCCATGTGCACCTGGGCACAACAGAGGCAACCACAAACTCTGGATTGCTTGTAGCTACAAGAAGGTTGCTGAAGGTCAGTCATGGGTAGTGTCTCCCATTGGCCTAAGTTTCCTGCCAGGGAGGCCCAGGGCTAGCAAATTCAGTGGCCAGCTGAAGAAAGCATCAGGTCAGGACCTAACAACCCGTGCTTGAGTGATATTATTTTTTTTAATTAATTTTAATGGGGTGACACCAATAAATCAGAGTACAAATGTACAACGAAAACAACTCCAGGTTATCTTATCATTCAATTATGTTGCATAGCCGACACCCAAAGTCAAATTGTCCTCTGTCACCTTCTGTCTGGTTTTTCCTGTGCCCCTCCCATCCTCCCTATCTCACCCTCCCCTCCCTAACCCCCACCCTTGTAACCACCAGTCTCTTTCGCATGTCTCATAGTATCACTTTTATGTCCCAAAGATGTATGAAATCATGCTGTTCTCAGTTTTCTTTTCTGATTTACTTATTTCACTCCATATAATGTTATCAAGTTCCACCCATTTTGTTGTAAATGATCCGATGTCATCATTTCTTATGGCTGAGTAGTACTCCATAGTATATATGTACCATGGCTTTTTAATCCACTCGTCCTCTGACAGACACTTGAGCTGTTTCCAGATCTTCGCTATTGTGAAAAATGCTGCCACAAACATGGGGGGCGCATTTCTTCTTTTCAAACAGTGCTATGGTGTTCTTAGGGTATATTCCTATAAGTGGGAAAGCTGGGTCAAAAGGCAGTTCCATTTTTAATTTTTTTGAGGAATCTCCATACTGCTTTCCACAGTGGCTGCACCAGTCTGCATTCCCACCAGCAGTGCAGGAGGCTTCCCTTTTCTCCACATCCTCTCCAGTACTTATTCTGTGTTGTTTTGCTGATGAGTGCCATTCTGACTAGTGTGAGGTGATATCTCATTGTGGTTTTAATTTGCATTTCTCTAATGATTAGTGATGCTGAGTATTTTTTCATATGCCTTTTAGCCATCTGTAAGTCCTCTTTGGAGCAATTTCTATTCATTTCTTTAGCCCACTTTTTGATTGGATTGTTTGTCTTCCTGGTGTTGAGTTTTATAAGTTCTTTATAAATTTTGGTTATTAACCCCTTATCAGACGTGCTGTCGAATATGTTCTCCCATTGTGTGGTTTGTCTTTTTGTTCTGATCTTATTGTCTTTAGCTGTGCAAAAACTTTATACTTTGATATAGTCCCATTTGTTTATCTTGCCTTTTATTTCGTTTGCCCGTGGAGATAAATCGGCAAAAATATTACCGCTACAGATGTCAGAGAGATTGCTGCCTATGTTATCTTCTAAGATGCTTATGGTTTCACGGCTTATATTTAAGTCTTTTATCCATTCTGAGTTTGTTTTTGTGAATGGTGTAAGTTGATGGTCTAGTTTCATTGTTTTGCAGGTAGATGTCCAATTTTCCCAACACCATTTGTTAAAGAGGCTGTCTTTACTCCATTGTATGTTCTTTCCTCCTTTGTCAAATATAAGTTGTGCATAAAGCTGTGGGTTCATTTCTGGGTTCTCTGTTCTGTTCCATTGATCTATGTGCCTGTTCTTATGCCAGGACCAGGATGTCTAGAGTATAATGGCCTTGTAGTAAACCTTGATATCCGGAAGAGTGATACCTCCTGCTTTATTTTTCCTTTTTAAGATTGCTGAGGCTATTTGTGTTCTTTTTTGGTTCCATATAAATTTTTGGAATATGTGTTCTATATCTTTGAAGTATGTCATTGGTATTTTAATTGGTATTGCATTGAATTTATGAATTGCTTTGGGTAATATAGACATTTTAATGATGTTTATTCTTCCTAGCCATGAGCACGGTATATGCTTCCACTTGTTTATATCTTCCTTGATTTTTTTTTATCAATGTTTTATAATTTTTCTAGTACAAGTCCTTAACCTCCTTGGTTAAATTTACTCCTAGGTACTTTATTTTTTTGGCTGCAATAGTGAAGGGGATTGTTTCCTTAATTTCTTTTGCTGACAGTTCATTGTTGGTATATAGAAATGCCTCTGATTTCTGAGTATTAATTTTATATCCTGCCACCTTGCTGAATTCATTTATAAGGTCCAGTAGTTTTTGACTGAGACTTTAGGGTCTTCAATATACAATATCATATCATCTGCAAATAGTGACAGTTTTACTTCTTCTTTTCCAATTTGGATGCCTTTTATTTCTTCTTCTTGTCTCATTGCTGTAGCTAGGACTTCCAGAACTATGTTGAATAAGAGTGGTGAAAGGGGGCATCCCTGCCTGGTTCCTGATCTTAAGAGGATTGCTTTTAATTCTTGTCCATTTAGTATGATGTTTGCTGTCGGTTTATCATAGATGGCCTTTATCATGTTAAGGAATGATCCCTGTATTTCCACTTTACTGAGAGTTTTGAGCATGAATGGGTGCTGGATTTTATCAAATGCCTTTTCTGCATCTATTAAAATTATCATGTGATTTTTGTCTTTCCATTTGTTTATGTGATGAATCACATTGATTGATTTGCGAATATTGAACCAGCCTTGCCTCTCCAGAATAAATCCCACTTGATCATGGTATATGATTTTTTTCATATATTGCTGGATCCGGTTGGCTAATATTTCATTGAGAATTTTAGCATCTAAATTCATCATGAATATTGGCCTATAATTTTCTTTCTTTGTGTTGTCTTTGCCTGGTTTTGGGATAAGAATTGTGCTCGCCTCATAAAAGGAGTTTGGAAGTCTTCCTTCCTCTTGAATTTTTTGAAATAGCTTGAGGAGGATAGGAGTTAGTTCTTCTTTGAATATTTGATAGAATTCACTTGTGAAGCCATCAGGCCCAGGACTTTTCTTTTTTGGGAGTTTTTTGATAACTATTTCGATCTCATTTGTTGTAATTGGTCTGTTTAGGTGTTCTGATTCTTCCAGATTCATTTTTGGAAGGTTATATGATTCAAGAAATTTGTCCATTTCACCAATATTGTCTAGTTTTTTGGCATATAGTTCTTCATAGTATTTTCTAACAATGCTTTGTATTTCTGTTGTGTCAGTTGTTATTTCTCCATTATCCTTTCTAATTTTATTTATTTGAGTCCTCTCTCTTTTTTTCTTGGTGAGTCTAGTTAAGGGTTCATCAATCTTGTTTACCTTTTCAAAGAACCAGCTCCTGGTTTTGTTGATCCTCTGTATTGTTTCCTTAGCCTCTATGTCATTTATTTCTGCTCTGATCTATTTTATTTCCTTCCTTTTACTTGTCTTGGGTTTTATTTGCTGTTGTTTTTCTATTTCTTTTAGATGCAGGGTCAGGTTGCTTATTTGAGCTTTTTCTAGCTTCTTATGATATGCCTGTAGTGCAATAAACTTCCCTCTCAGAACTGCTTTTGCTGTGTCCCATAAATTCTGAATTGATGTATGCTGATTATTATTTGTTTCTAGAAACTTTCTTATTTCTTCATTGATCTCCTTCTTAATCCATTCATTATTTAATATCATCCTATTTAGTTTCCAAGTGTTTGAGTATTTTTCAGTTTTTCTTTTGTGGTTAATTTTTAGTTTTATGGCATTGTGATCAGAGAAAATGCTTGATATGATTTCAATCTTCCTAAATTTACTGAGACCACTTTTGTGTCCTAACATGTGGTCTATCCTAGAAAACGTACCATGAGCGCTTGAGAAGAATGTATATTCTACTGCATTAGGGTGAAAAGTTCTGAAGATATCTATTAAATTGAGTTGATCTAGTGTATCCTTTAAGTCTGCTGTTTCTTTATTAATTTTCTCTCTTGAGGATCTATCCAGTGTTGTTAGTGAGGTATTGAAATCCTCTACTATTATAGTATTGCTGTTAATCCCGCCCTTTATATCCAGCAAAGTCTGCTTTATGTATGTTGGGGCTCCTATATTTGGTGCATAGATATTTATAATAGTTATATCTTCCTTTTGAGTTGTTCCCTTTATCATTATGTAGTGTCCTTCTTTATCTCTTACTACAGCCTTTGTTTTAAAGTCCATTTTGTCAGATATAAGTACTGCTACTCCGGCTTTTTTTTCATTTCCATTTGCATGAAATATTATTTTTCCATTTTTTTAACTTTAGTCTATGTGCATCTTTTGTTTTAAGGTGTGTCTCTTGTAGACAGCATATGTATGGGTCCTGTTTCTTTATCCATGTAGCTACCCTATGTCTTTTGATTGGATCATTTAATCCATTTACATTTAAGGTTATTATTGATATGTAGTTGTTTATTGCCATTTTATTCTTTAAAGCTGTATTCTTCTTTTGCTATATTCTTTCCTCTCTTTGTACTGTTCACAACAGGCCCCTTAGTATCTCTTGCAGAATTGGTTTGGTTTTAATGAATTCCTTGAGGCTTTTTCTGGGAAGCTCTTTATTTCTCCTTCAATTTTAAACGTTAGGTTTGCTGGATAGAGTAGTCTTGGTTGTAGGTTCTTGTTCTGCATTACTTTGAATATATCTTGCCATTCCCTTCTAGCCTCAAGTGTTTCTTTTGAGAAGTCAGATGTCATTCTTATGGGGGTTCCTCTGTAGGTGATAGCCTTTTTTTCTCTAGCAGCTTTTAAATTTTTTTCTTTATCCCTTAGCAGTGGTATTTTAACTATGATGTGTCTTGGTGTAGATCTTTTTGGGTTTCTCTTTAATGGAGTTCTGTGTACTTCTTGAACGTGTGGAGTGGTTCCCAGCCTTAATTTAGGGAAGTTTTCTGTTATGATTTGATTGAAGAATATTTCTCTTTCCTGTTCTCTCTCCTCTTCTTCAGGAACCCCTATGATACAAATGTTGTTTCTCTTCATGTTGTCACAGATCTCCCTTAGAGTTTCCTCACATTTTTTGAGTCTCTTTTTCTTTTTCTTCTCTGCTTCTGTGCTTTATTTTGTCCTCTAACTCACTGATTAGATCCTCAGTGTGATTCATCCTTCTTTTAATTTCTTTCATTGTGGTCTTCAGTTCTGATACTGTATTTGTCCTTTCTGTCTGATTCTTTTTTATTATTTCAATTTTCTTTTTTATACTTGTTATCTCTTTATTATGGTGTTCATAGTGACTATCCATTGTTTCTCTAATTTCTTTGAACATCCTAACTATCATTATTCTAAATTCTGCTTCTGGTAATTTGGTTATATCTGGTTCATTCAGGTACTTCTCTGGGGATTTCTCGATTCATTTGGTTTGCATTCCTCTGCCTACCCATTTTGTTTGTGTATAAGCAAGTTGTGGCCACTGGAGTCCAGTAAGTGTTGCCTTTGTGTTATCTAGGTGTGGTCTGTCTGCAGGCCCACCACCCCTTTCCCCTGCCTATGGCGGTTGAGTATGGGTGTTTCCAGTGCCGGCCCACTGTGGCTGTTGCTTTGATTTCCATCTCTCCTCTGTGGGAGGGGCTCTCTCTCAAGCCTCAGCACCAAGGTTAGAGGTGAGCACCTTTACTCAGCTGCTGACCCAGCCTGTTTCCGGGCTTCTGCCCAGCATCCGCGGTTAGAGCCTGCTTGCCACAGTTTTGCGGATTGTGCAGGGTTTCTGACATGCTCTCAGCTGTGAGCCTTTGCACATCCAGAGCTTTAGCCCCACCCTCGAGGCCAGGGCCCTCCTGCGCAGGGTCGCAAACCAAGGTTTATTGGGCCGGGCATGCCTGCTGGCATTTGCTCAGCTGCAAACTTCCGCTCATCCAGGGCTCTACCCCGCCACTGCGTTCAGAGCTAACTCGCACATGCAGGATGGAAAACCGCGGTTTATTGGACTGGGCATGGCTGCTGGCGTGAGCTCAGCCACAAGCCCCCTCCTGTACCCAGTCCTAGCCCCATCCCTCCAGTCAGGGCTGGCTTGCACAGGGTCGCAGAGCAATCTGCCCGTTCCTGGGCTCCCACTTTTCCCCCACCAGTGAGGATACAGGCGGGCCCGCAGCTGCAGGACCACTTTCGCGCGTCCCCTTTGCCACTGTTGGGCTATACCAAGCTCACACCGGCTGGGCCTCCGCCCTTGCCGACAGAACCGCGTTTCAGAGTCCTGCCGCCACCATCCCTCCAGCAACCCTCAGCAGAGTAGAAATGGCCCTAATACTCCATACTGTAGACCTGAGAGCTCCCTCCCTTTAAACAGCTCTGCTCTAATTGCCACGGGAGAGCTTGTTTGGCTGGTGTCCTGTCTCCCTTTGCTGGTATTGCTAGTTCCAGGGGAAATATTCATTTTTTATTAGGGAAGTAACTTAGCCCAGGGGTTAGGGTGGCTGTCCCTCAGAGTGTTTGTCCCTGTGCATTCAGTTCACACTCTCTTCCCGCTGCTCTGATCCTCTCCTCTGTCCTCATTCCCCAGAGCCCTGGGTGCGTGGTTGTGAAAGAAGTTTTCTGCGCTGTCCCTTTAAAAAGAATCTTGGGTCTGAGAAAACTGTCTTTCTCACAAATAGTGTCCTCACTTGTTCACAGCTCAATACTGTCCAACTGCCTCTTCTAGGCTCTGGGACTGCAGGCTGGGGCTTTGTTCCTGGGACCCAGGTCCCTCCCTTTCCGCCAAACTCTCCTCCCGTCACGTGGGTCTCTCCGGGCTGCTGTTTGCTCCAGGGAGCTGGGCAGCCCTCTTCACGTTTTCACTATTCCTACCAGTCTCAATGTGCTTCTTCTGTGTTCCTTGGTTGAAGAGTCCACTTAGTTTATTTCAAAGTTGGTTTATCCAGATGATGGTTCTTAAAATTGAGTTATAATCCACTTTGGTTCTGGGAGTTGGAAGTTGGTACATCTGCCTACTCCATCGCCATCTTCAAGACCTCTTAGAGTGGTATTCTAATGAAGAGCTCCTCACAAGTGGCCCAGGTGAGGTAAGTTCTGCTCTCTGTGATTAGCACCACCAGCACAGCGGCTCATGTGCATTTGATAGGGTGGAGCTACATAGTCAGCTGGCCTGGGTGCTGGATATCCTGCCCTGCTGGGATAGACTCCCAAGGGGAAAGGATAGAGGCTTAGAGCATGGACATTCAAAATGTGGGTACCTGTGATCTTATTGTTGGATCTGGTGGAGGGGAGTAGTCACTTTCTGGGGGGCACAATCAGACCAGGAGAGGACTCTCTCATTCTTCTTCTCTGAGACCAGGATCTCATCAGCTGTAAGAATTTCTACAGAAGGGACTCTCAGTGCCACTCAATCTGAACCTGCTCATCACCTTGAGAATAAATAAAATTTGAGTACCCAGCAGTGACTGAGGGATTAGGCTCTAAAGTAGGGGCCACAATCCCTGTATTGACCTACTGCACAAAAGACCCCTGAAAGAGGGGGTCCCACTACAGTTGTAGTCCCAATCTCAGCTGCCCTAATCCAATAAGCTTGCAACAGGTAGAGGGATTGGTTAGGTGAAGGCAGTCTGAACCCACACTAGTCTTTCTGCAGAAGACTCTGGAAAGAGCTGCAAGAAGAAATAAAGCAGCTGAAAAATGGAGGCAATTCTTATGGAGATTGGAGCTTTTATGGAGCTCTAAGCAGGAGGAAGTTGAGTCTTATACATAGGATGGGCCCTCCCACACTACCTAGGCACAAGAAAACACAGACAAACACAGCAAAAGATCAGTAGCTGCAGAAAAGTAGCCCACAGCAAGTTACAAACAACAGCTGGTGCCAACCTAAGAAGATCTAGAACCAACACAACTGGTAGCTTGTGTCAGACAGCACCAACCCTAGACTGAGCTAGCTACACAAGCAGCATGCCCAAAGAAGGAGCCTATACTAAGACAAAATGGGTAGACAAAGAAATGTGGCCTAAATGAATCAACAAGAGAAATCTCCAGAGAAAGAACTGAATGAGATGGAAGTAACCAAACTGTCAGATGCAGAGTTTAAAACAGTAATTTTTAGGATGCTCAAAAATCTTAAAGCAACAATGGATAGACACAGTGAGCACCTAAATAGATAGATAGCATAATAAAAAACATTGAAATTATAAAAAATAGTCAGTCAGAAATGACAAATACAATATTAGAAATGAAGACTGCACTAGAAGAAATTAACAGCAGGCTTTATGAAGCAGAGGATCAAATCAGCAATTTAGAGGACAAAATAAACCAAAACACAAAGCAGAGCAGCTAAAAAACAAGAGGCTCAAAAAGTCTGAGGAAACTCTAAGAGAGCTCTGTGACAACATGAAGAAAAACAACATCCTCATCATGAAGGAGAAGAGAAAGAACAATGGATAGAGAACCTGACTGAAGAAATTATAGCTGAAAACTTCCCTAAATTGATGAAGAAAAAAGTCACACAAGTTCAAGAAACACAGAGTCCCATTAAACATAAACCCAAGGAGGCCTACACCAAGACACATCATAATTAAAGTGCCAAAGTTAAGAAATAAAGAAAGAATAAAGAAAGAAATAAAAGTTGCAAGAGAAAAGCAGTTAATCACCTACAGAGGAGCCCCCATAAGGATGACATCCAACTTCTCAACAGAAACACTTGAGGCCTGAAGAAATTGGCAAGAAATATTCAAAGTGATGCAAAGCAAGAACCTACAATCAAGACTTCTTTATCCAACAAGGCTATCATTTAATATTGAAGAAGAAATAAAAAGCTTCCCAGAAAGAAAAACACTCAAGGAATTCATTACAACTAAACCAGTACTGAAAGAAATGTTAAGAGACCTGCTGTAAAAAGTGCAAAGAAAAAAAATTAAGAAAAAGCAAATGGTACATTTAAAGAATAAAATGGCAATAAACAGCTACATATCAATAATAACCTTAAATGTAAATGGATTAAATGCTCCAGTCAAAAGACATATGGTAGCACATGAATAAGTAAACAGAATCCGTACATATGCTGTCTACAAGAGACTCACCTCAGAACAAAAGATACACATAGACTGAAAGTGAAGGAATGTAAAAAAGTATTTCATGCAAATGGAAATAAAAAAATAAATCTGGAGTAGTTACACCTATATCTGACAAAATAGACTTTAAAACAAAGGCTATAGTAAAGGATAAAGAAGGTCACTACATAATGATAAAAAAAGCAATGCAACAGGAGGATATAACCATTGTAAATTAGGTGCACCTAATATAGGAGCACCTAAGTATATAAAGCAGATTTTGATGGACATAAAGGGCGAGATCAATAGCAATACTATAATAGTAGGAGATTTTAATATCCCACTAACATCAATGGATACACCATCCAGACAGAAAATTAACAAAGAAACAGTGGCCTTCAATGACACACTAGATCAACTGAATTTAATAGATATCTTCAGAACATTTCACCCCAAAACAGCAGAATATACATTCTTTTCAAGTGTTCATGGTACATTTCTTAGTAGAGACCACATGTTAGGACACAAAATGAGTCTCAATAAATTTAAGAAGACTAAAATCATATCATGCATCTTCTCTGATCACAATGGCATGAAACTACAATAAAAAAACTAAAAAACATTTAAACACTTTGAGGCTAATTAGCATGCTATTAAATAACAAGCGGGTTAATAATGACATCAAGGAAGAAATAAAAAATTTCCTTGAAACATATGAAAATGAACATACAATTCAAAATTTATGGGACACAGCAAAAGCAGTCCTGAGAGGGGAGTTCATAGCATTACAGGCATACCTTAAGAAGCAAGAAAAAGTTCAAATAAACAACTTAACCCTGCATCTAAAAGAACTAGAAAAAGAACAACAAATAGAGCCCAGAGAAAGTAGAAGAAAGGAAATAATGAAGATCAGAGTGGAAATAAATGACATAGAGGCTAAAGAAACAATATAGAATATCAATGAAACCAAGGGCTGGTTCTTTGAAAATGTAAACAAGATTGTTGAACCTTTAACCAGTCTCATCAAGAAAAAAGAGAGAGGACTCAAATAAATAAAATTAGAAATGAAAGTGGAGAAGTAGCAACTGACACCACAGAAATACAAATGATTGTAAAAAAATACTATGAAGATCTGTATGCCAAAAACTAGGACAACCTAGACGAAATGGATAAATTCCTAGAAACATAATCTTGCAAAACTCAATCTGGAAGAATTAGAAAACCTAAACAGACTGATTACAACAAATGAAATTAAAACAGTTATCAAAAAACTCCCAGCAAACAAAAGTACTGGGCCAGATAGCTTCACAGGTAAATTTTACCAAATATTCAATACCCATCCTTCTCAAACTATTTCAAAAAATTCAAGAAAAGAGAAAATTTCCAAGCTCCTTTTATGAGTCAAGCATAATCCTCATTCCAAAACCAGGTAAAAACACTACAAAGAAAAAAAACTATAGGCCAATATCCCTGATGAACTTAGATGCTAAAATTCTCAACAAAATATTAGCAAACCAAATTCAGCATATATGAAAAAAATCATACATCATGGTCAAGTGGTATTTATTCTGGGGAGGCAAGGCTGGTATAATATTTGCAAATCAATCAATGTGATTCATCACATAAACAAAAGAAAGGATAAAAATTACATGATTATATCAATAGATGCAGAAAAAGCATTTGATAAAATCCAGCACCCATTCATGATCAAAACTCTCAGCAAAGTAAGAATACAGGGAACATACCTCAACGTGATAATGGTCATCTATGACAAACCCACAGCAAACATCATATTCAATGGGCAAAAATTAAAAGCAATCCCCTTAAGATCAGGAACAAGGCAGTGGTGCCCCCTTTCACCACTCTTATTCAACATAGTTCTAGAAATTCTAGTCACAGCAATCAGACAAGAAGAAAAAATAAAAAGCTATCCAACTTGGAAAAGCAGAAGTAAAACTATCATTATTTGCTGATGATATGATACTGTACATACAAAACCCTAAAGTCTCAGTCAAAAAAATACTGAACCTGATAAATGAATTCAGCAAGGTGACAGGATATGAAATTAATATTCACAAATAAGTGCCATTTTTTATACACCAACAATAAACTGTCTGAAAAAGAAATTAAGGAAACAATCTCATTCACTATTGCAAAAAAAAAAATTAAGTACTTAGGAGTAAATTTAAACAGTATTAAAATGTCTATATTACCCAAAGCAATCTATAAATTCAATGTAATTCCTATGAAAATACCAATGGCATACTTCAGAGACATAGAACAAATATTCCCAAAATTTATATGGAACCAAAAAAGAACACGAATAGCCTCAGCAATCTTGAAAAAGAAGAATAAAATGGAAGGTATCACACTTCCTGATATTTAGTTATACTACAAGGCCATTGTACTCAAAACAGCTTGGTACTGACATAAGAACAGGTAAGCAGATCAATGGAACAGAACAGAGAACCCAGAAATAAATCCACAACTTTATGGTCAATTGATATTTAACAAAGGAGGCAAGAGCATACAATGGAATAAAGACAATCTCTTTAATAAATGGTGTTGGGAAAATTGGACAGGTACATACAAAAAAATGAAACTAGATCACCAACTTACACCATTCACAAAAGTAAACTCAAAATGGATAAAAGACTTATATGTAAGTCATGAAACCATAAACATCTTAGAAGAAAACATAAGCAGTAAACTCTCTGATATATCTTGTAGCAATAATTTTGCAGATTTGTCTCCATGGGCAAGTGAAATAAAGGACAGGATGAACAAATGGAACTATATGAAACTAAAAAGCTTTTGCTTAGCACAAGACACCATTAACAAAATAAAACGACAACCCACAGAATAGGAGAATATATTCAACAATACATCTTTTAAGGGATTAATAACCAAAATTTATTAAAATACTTCTAAAACTCAACAGCAGGAAGGTAAGCAATCCAATTAAAAAATATGCAAAAGAACTGAACAGACAGTTCTCCAAAGAGGACATCCAGATGGCCAATAGGCATATGAAAAATGTTCAACATCACTAATCATCAAAAAATGAAAGAAAGAAATCTTACCCTTTGCAACAACATTGTTGGACCTGGAGACTATTATGCTAAGTGAAATAAGCCAGGCAGAGAAAGACAAATATCATATGGTGTCACTTATATGTGGAGTCTAAGAAACAAGATGAACTTAGGAACGAAATAGAGACAGAGGCAGGGTCACTGGGAGCAGAGGGACTTCTGTCAGAGGAAAGGGGGATTAAGGGATAGTATCAGGGAAGGTGAAGGCATTAGTGAAATTATATATTCATAACACAGAGACACAGATAGCAGGATGGCAGGTCTCAGAAGGAAGGAGGGCAGGAGTTGGGGGGAGTGTGGCAAGGGAGGTATAGACAGGGACATGGGGGAGGGAAAGAGGGTATCGTATTCAGTGGCATGCTTGAATCCGTGTTAACACAATAAATTAAAATTAATTTAAAAAAAGAGTTTCCCTATCACTAAAGCATAGAGCACAGAAAGCCCCTCTCTTTTATTGAACATTGCTTAACTGTCTTTCCTGGCATCTTGCTGTTGGCTATTATAACACTCCCATGAGGGGCTTCAAAATTCTATGGCAAGAAACCACAAAAGAACCCAAATAGCCAAAGCAATCTTGACAAAGAAGAACAAAGTTGGAGGCATCATGCTACCTGATGTCAAACTGTACTGCAAAGCTACAGTAATCAAAAGAGTATGGTACTGGCATAAAAACAGACACATAAGTCAATGCAGCAGAATAGAGAACCCAGAGATAAACCCACACCTATATTGTGAATTAATCTATGAAAGGAAGCAAGAATATGCAATGGGATAAAGACAGTCTATTCAACAAGTGATATTGAAAAAATTGAACAGATACATACCAAAAAATAAAACTAGACTATTTTCTTACACCATACACAAGAATAAACTCAAAATAGAATAACAACTTAAAAGTAAGAGAGAAAAACCTTAAAACTCCTAGAAAAAAAACACAGGTAGTAAACTCTGACATTGCTGCTAGTAATATTTTTTTAATATGTCTCCCAGGCAAAAGAATAAAAGAAAAAACAAACAAATGGAACTACATCAAACTAAAAATTTTTGCATAGCAACTAAAACCATTCATACAACACAAAGACAATGCACTAATTGGGATTAGTGTATTCACCAATGATACATTCAATCAGAGGTTATATCAAAAATATATAAAGAACTCATACAAAACACTCCAAAACAAACAATCTGATGAAAAATGGGCAAAGGACCTGAAAAGACACTTCTCCAAAGAGGACATAGAGATGGCCAATAGACATATGGAAAGATACTCATTGCCACTAATCATCAGAGAATGCAAACTAAAACCACAGTGAGATACCACCATTCTGTCAGAATGCCTATCTTCAATAAATCAACAAACAAGTGTTGGAAAGAATGTGAAGAAAGGAGACTGATGCACTGTTGGTGGGATTGTAAACTGATGCAGTCACTATAAAAAAGTGTGGAGGTTCCTCAAAAAGTTAAGAATAAGACTACTAATTAACCACCAATTTCACTTTTGGATAATTTATCTAAAGAAATCCAAAATGCTAATTCAAAAAGATATATGCACTCCTGCACTTATTGCCGCATCATTTAAAATCGCCAAAATATGGAAGCCACCTAAGTGTCCATCAAAAGATAAATGAATAAAGAAGAGGTGGTACATAAATACAATGAAATATTACTCAGCTATAAAAGAGAATGATATCTTGCTATTTGTAAGAACATGGATGGACCTAGAGATATTTTGCTAAGTGAGATAAGTCAGAGAAAGACAAATACCATATGATTTTACTTATATGTGAAATTTTTAAAACAAAAGAAATGAACAAACAAAAAACAAACAAACTCATAGATATAGAGAACAAATTGACAGTTGCCAGATGGGAGGGGTGTTGGGGAGACGAGTGAAAATAATGAATGAGAGTGAGAAGTACAAACTGCCGGTCATAAAAATAGTCACGGGGATGTAAAGTGCAGCATAGGAAATATAATCAATACACTGTAATAACTGAGTATGGTTTCAGATGGGTCAGGATGATCACTTTATAAGGTATATAAATGTCTAACCACGATGTTGTACACCTGAAGGTAACATAATATTGTAGGTCAACTGTATTTGAAAAATAAAATTTTTAATAGGAACCTACTACAAAATGAACACAATGAGCACTATGATCACGGCCTCAACAGCTGAGATAAAGCAGTAGGAACTTAAAAGGAAGTTTTTAAAGGAGAATTGAAAAGTAGAGGACACCTTTGTTTACCCCTTCCTGACTTTTTAATTGAGAGTGCTAGGGAGTAACTTTGGGAGCATTTGATATGGCTTCTCAAACATTTGAGAAGTGTATGTGAACTTAAAAACATAGAAAGCCATGCCTACTTCTCTCTTGCAAGAGTATGAAGTCTGATACTAGTGAAGAAACTTGAACAGCAGGGAGGAGAGAGAGAGCACTAATTATGGAAACAATCCATAAGTCATCCTTGTTGTTGCTTTTAAAAGTCTCAGGCAGAGAGAATAGAGTTTGAAGGAGGGAAGCTTGCCTCATAAACGGAAAGACATTCCTGAGCCAGGAGGAGTAGGAAAACTAGGGAGCACGTCCCTCACCCATGAAGTTCATAGGTGAATTACAGGATGGCCAAATTCCAATATAGTTGAAACCATTAAAATACAGTATATTTCATTAAAAAGACAAGAAAAGAAAATGAGGATTATCCTTTTGGGGGCACAAGGTTCTGTGCAAATCACCTAAGGACCCAATTTCCCCTGCACTATCCTAACATTTTCATTCTTTCGAAATTAGGTGAATATGATCATCCAGAGTTTCAAAAGAAGAGAAATCCCTGTTTTTTTCATCTTTCATTGGTACGGAATAGCCTTCAACACAAGACTCAAATATAAGATTTTCTTCTTTCTGTTACATGACATAATTGCATACATATAAAAGAGATTTATATTTTTAATTTTAGTATCATTTAACTAATGTGACATTGCCTAGTAAGTGGCAGACTCATATCTCAAACTTGGATCTTCTCATTCCCAGAGTGTTGCTGATAGAAAGGCTAAGTTCTTGAAATAAAATAGGTCTGACTAGCAAGGCCAAATCTCAGACCCTAAGAGAGAGAACAAGTACTTGAGGACATGTATGGTGCTACCTTTGTGAATGCTTATTGCTTTTTAGGCCCAAGGAACTGGGGATTTCAAGGATAATGTCTTGTCAAATCTCAAGAAAGACTACCTCATTCCTCAAGGGCTCCACTCTGAAATATATTCAAGATCTCAGGCAAACAATTAGGGTGGGGGAGACATCTCCCCAAAATGATTAGTTTATCTGATACACATCTTTATTTTTCCACAAAAATTGAAAGTGGATTGACTATATCCAAAATAATTCTTATTTCAGGGAATGCCCTGTTTATTTATCATGATCCTAAAGCCAACAGGAACCTGCTGAAATGAAATGCCCTTACCCTGGGGTCACACAGGGAGACTGTCTCATGGAGTCAGCTTCAGTGGCTGAGCAATGACCCCTCAAGGATGCATTGCTTAAGCCAGTGATGGGCAATCTTTTAAGCTTGGTGTGTCAAAATTCGCCAGAAAACCGAGCATAACTCAGGTGGTGTGTCACTTCGAGAAAAAAACAATAATTTTGTGATATTTATAGTTTAAATAACAAAAATGTTTTGGTCTACAGACCTCCAGCACAGAGTGTCTACACTACAGCAAAAGTTTTATCCTCGGCTACTGCACCTGGCTGTGCAGGAGCCGAGGATGAAACGTCCTTCTCGGCATGAGGCCCCATACTTCTCTGGTATGCGGCTGTATGTGGCCGCGTGTCATTGTAAATGGCTACACGTGTCAGTGCTGACATGCGTGTTATAGGTTCGCCATCACGGGCTTAAGCTAAATAGATGTTGAAGACCCTATTAAACTCTTGACAATTCCTCATTAATTGAGGCTAGTAATAATTAAATGGAGATTTGAAGTGGTCTAGAAATTAGGATGCAGAGAAAATATGACAGAACACATTGAGGTGCCTTCTCGTTTCTGGAGCTGTTGTCATCGGAGCATATACAGGACTGTTAATCGGAGACTAATTAGTTTTCCCCACAGAGAAAGAAATTACATCTACAATCCAAAATGTGACACCTGAATCAAGACATTTAATTTTGTATTTTATAATTTCACAGTCAAGTTAAAAAAAACAACAACTATTATCTCAGAAAGATTAGAAGGCACAAAACTGGGATGGGAGAGTAAGTTCCCTAATACACTGATCTCTCCAATATTAGTGTAAGTATCTCTTTTATTTTCTGTTTTCCATCTTGTTCAAATAAGAGCATGGGTGTAATTTAACCTTTTATTGATGGCTCAGAGTTTTTATTCAAACAAGTACACTGAATTGAATGTGATACAGTGATGACTTTGGGCACCAATGAGGAGGCAGCGGCTTTTCAATCCTGCCCGGAATACTTTTGGAGGGCTGTGCACTGAGAGCTGTTTGTGCCTTACAGGTAATTTCCAAGTTTGAGCTAACCATCTATCTACACACCTCTTTTCACTCAGTGTGGTACATGTGTTCAAAATGCAAATGATGATTCTGTAACCTGATTTATCAGGTTGAGCACATTACATACACATGATCCATAATCATGCTCAATTAATATTTGTTGAATGGATGAATGGTGGGAGTCCCCAAAGGGGCTGTGCCACCCAGGCCAGGATCTGGCCTGCCCCTCTGTTCTTGCTCTCACCACCCAGCTTCTACATGCTGGCTATGTTCCAGAAGGGTATGTTCTTCCACTGTTGTCACATTCTTCTTTTCTTACCTCACCACTGCCTTCTAGAGGAAGCTGGTCATGATGTTTTGAAAACACAGCTCTCGTTATCAGACTACCCACACCCCCTGCTAACCCCCATTGTGAACCAACTTCAGATTTCCATCTTGCCCACAGTGTGTGCCTAGGTCATCCTCCCCCCCCCCCAAGTATCTCCCAACCATCCTTCTTAGACTCTGATAGCATCAGACTCCTAGAGGGCTTGTTAAAAAACAAATTGCATGGACCCATGCCCATAATTTTGGGGGTCTGTCTGGAGTGTGCCCTTAAATATGCATTTCTAACAGGTTCCCAGGTGACATTGTGTGGATGCTGCTGGCCTAAGGCCCCACTAGGGAACCCTTGCTCTAACTTGGCCCCAGGGGCCCAGGGTTGAAATTCTAGCTGTCTCCAAGTTTTCTCCACTCCATTTCTAAATCGCTTTCCTACTTTCGACCATTTAAATGCCTTAACCTGCAGCAAACCAGACCCATCAGCTTTGTAGGAGTTCCTGGCTATCAGCTGAGCAGCTTTGGAAGCCAAGGTAGCCCTCTCAGGCTCTGCAGGATCTGACCCATCGCCATGAATGCCCTCATTATTTTGTACCTTTAAGAGTCTGAAGTTGGCCTGACCAGGAGGCAGCGCAGTGGATAGAGCGTGGGACTGGGATGCGGAAGACCCAGGTTCGAGACCCCGAGCTCGCCAGCTTGAGCCGGGCCCATCTAGATTGAGCAAAAGCTCGCCAGCTTAGACCCAAGGCCAAGGTCGCTGGCTCCAGCAAGGGGTTACTCAGTCTGCTGAAGGCCTGCGGTCAAGGCAAATGTGAGAAAGCAAGCAATGAACAACTAAGGTGTCACAACAGCAATGAAAAACTAATAATTGATGCTTCTTATCTCTCTCCGTTCCTGTCTGTCTGTCCTTATCTATCCCTCTACCTGACTCTCTCTCTGTCCCTGTAAAAAAAAAAAAAAGAGTCTGAGGTCGGCCCCAGCTCACAATAACTTTGTGGACACAGAGATTGAATGTGACTTCCTAAGGAGGCTGGTAGCCAAGGAGTCATCACTGGCAGCATTTGACGCCATGCTCAGGCAGCCTAGTTTTTGGAGATATCCTTTGCACTCAGTTAAGGAGCTTGTCATGAAGGAAATACAGACTTCTCAAGGAGCCTGGAGCTCATCCAGGGCCTGGCTCACATAACACTGCCTTGTCAAGGAGTTCAGAGAATGTGGCTGGGACCCATCAGGGTGTCACAAGAGCTTTCTGTTACACAGACAGCTGAGGAAATAAGACCATCACGATGCTGGTCTCTCTGTTTTTGTTGAGGGCTCCGAGACCACGTCCCCCACACCCTGAATGGTGCAGGCTGCCCCGCCAGCATCAGCATCAGCCGTCCCCCACAGAAGAGACCGAAGAGAGTAGCCAAGAGCTGGTGAGACCTCTGTGAGGGTGATGAGATGCTACCATTGCCCTCGCTCACTACCCTTCCCTGCCCCATGGCAAAGGCCAGGCTGACCCTCCTACCTTAATCCAAGTGGCACCGCTGGGTTAGGGTGGGGAGGAACAGCTGAGGCCCTGAGTGGGGCCCGTGCTTTACCTGATACGGTGTCAGTGCACTAGTGTGGTTTACTGGACCTTAGATATGAGCCATTCAAGGTGGCCTGCAGGATGGGGTAGAATCCCCGACACTGAGGGAGCTTCAGAAGCAGCCTGCAGAAGGACAGAGGGTCACCTGAGTCCTGGCACCTGCAGCAAGGGTTAGCTGTGGTGCAGCTTTTGAGAAACTGACCAAAGTGACACCCCTTCCATAAAGAACAACTTTGTTCATCTGCCCAGCCCAAAGGACTTCAAATCAGAGTGTGCAGTGCTGGCCGTGGAAGGCTTTGTCCCCTCCTCACATAGTCCCAAACCAGAGAGGTCCCAGTTATAGCTTCCTGGGGGACAAGGTGAGTGAGGAAGAAGCCCCTAGATTCCTTCCCCCATGAGGGCTTGGAAGCAGACAAACATCTCCAAATTAAGTTTGGAGTTTTATGCATTAGACTAAATATTTATATGGTGCTTTTCTCATGGGTAGAGGCACCAGTAAAGGCTTGGAGCATGCTAGGATTTTATCCAGGTCCCAGGATAGAACAACCCAGAGAAGGGCTTCCAGGACTTCATGGGAGAGTACAGTTCCTGTGGACAGTGGAGTGTGGGGTCCAGCTCCTTCCTTATACCAGGAAGGTTCACTTACCTATTCATAATCTTTCCCCCATATCTAGAAATAGACCTTTTTCTTTTGATAATTAAAGCTCATATTTTCTGTGCATTTTACTATATTCCAAGAAATGTGCTAATTATTCAAAGATAGGTTTTCAAATTTAATTTCAAGCAACCCTATGAGGTACCATTATCTATTTTACAGATGAGGAATTGGAAGCAGAGTTACCCAGTCACTTGCAGAGTTTATGAATGGTGCAGCTGGGATTAGAACCCAGACACCAGAGCCTGGGCTTTGAATAATTTGAGCTAAGATCCAAACTTTATTTAATTAGACACAATTTTTATATGGTTTTCACATACACTACATTTTCCAGGAATATGGAGAGATATTGATTGAGAAGATTGTACCTCATTTTGGAAAATCCCATACACCCTCCGTAACAATGCAGCTAATGAGGTCTGAACTCCTGCTGCACACGGCTGGAGGGTCTACATTGCTTCCTGGGATGTTCCTGGTGATGCCACACACAGGGGCCAACCTTGACATTCCATATGTCTCCTGGTGTACTCATGACTCATGACTGTGCATTTACATATTAAAATACTTCATTATCAATTCCTTTCACCTTATTTCTCTTTTATGTTACAGTTAAGGCAATATATTGATTTTTTGAACATGTATATGAGTCAGATTTTTAAAAAATCATGTGTGTAGGTTATTATCATCTATGAATTTCAGGATAGTAAAGGGAGCATTATAAACATTTACTATAAAAAAGAGGGCACTGAATCTGACCAAGTTGAGAACCATTGATATATCAGTACACTTAATGCAGCCTCACTCTTTGCACACCAGTATCATGTTTTATTCAATGAATCAACCACTGGTGGACACTGGAGTGTTTTGGTTTATATAAGTAACACTCTGGTAAACAAATATGTTTATAAACATATATCTGGGCACTCACTGAATTATTTTCTTTAGAAAAAAATTCAAAAGAGTGGAATCTCTGAGTCAAAGGGTATGCACATTTTCCATTTCAAATTACCCAAGTTATCCCACCCAGTAAGAGAGTATGAGACACACCTGTGTGAGGGTCTGGTGAAGAGGAAGACGCTGCAGAGTGCTGGTTCCTGCTTTGCTGGGAGTCAGTGCCTAGCAGCCAGAATCCCAGATCCTGCATTCAGCAGCCAGGGATGTCTGGGGAGATGCATGTCTGTGCCCTGCTGTGGCCACAGAGTCTCTACTAGAGCTGGGCCCCAGAGCAACGTGGGAGGCCTTCCTGATCCAGTGGCCCCTCTCAAGTGAGTTAGCATCCTTTAGTAAATTCCTGCCTGGCATATGCTGACATGAGTGGATCTTATTGTTTGCAACAAGCAATACAGGAACATAATTCAAGTTCAAGTAACTGTGGTCATTTGGTGTTTTTCACTTGGAGTTTACATACTGAACTGGTCCTCTAAAAATTCAAATGTTGAAGCCATAATTCCCATCACCTCAGAATGTGACCTTATTTGGGAATAAGTTCATTGCATATATAAGTAGTTAAGATAAGGTTATACAGGAGCAGAGCGAGTCTCTACTCCAATATGACTGGTGCTTTCATGAAAAGGGGGAATTTGAACACAGACACACACATATGGAGGGTGGGGCAGGAGTACACCATGTGAAGATGGTGGCAGAGACTGAAACAATGTTTGTCCAAGCCAAAGAATGCCAGAGGTTGCCCACAAACTGCCAGAAGCTGAGGAAGAGGCCTGGAACAGACTCTTCCTCATGGCCCTCAAAAGGAACTAACTTTATCAATACATTGATCTTGAACTTCCAGCCTCCAGAACTGTGAAACAGTATATTTCTGTTATTTAAGCATTTAATCTGTGGTACTTTGTTGCAGTAGCCTTAGAAAACTACTGTAGGCTTTTAAGCTTCAGTTACTGAATTTGTAATGTCCTAACAGCAGAAGTTCCGCCAGCATTTCACAAAATCATGGAATGATTGTAAAGCCAGTGGCCAAGGCCACTATCAGAGCTGCCTGGCCAGTGCAGGTTCGCATTAGATTTGGAAAGTCAGTAATGAAAAAAAGGAGCCAAGAACTGATGGGCCATCATCTTTAATTCTAGCTTGCACCCGGCGGGCAAGTAAAAACACACACTGGGCTCCCAAACCCACTCATTCAGTGCTCACAAAGCTACTGACTTATCCAAGTTTCCTAGAATCAAAGGTTTCTAGCTCACCAGACTTATTCACCTCTGTTCCTCATTTCCGTCTCTCTGCACAAACTCTGCACAAACTGGCTTCTTCCCCAGCACTCCGCCATCTTGGCTGCTTCTCATGGCCTCCACGTGGCCTTTATCTGCTCTCCTTTCTCTGCTATCCTCTCTAATGCTAATCTCAGGAACCGAGAGAGGGCAAGGTCCGGGTCTGCCCCACTTTATAGTGTAGAAATCCAAACCTTTAATCCAATCTACAAACAAGTAAGTCTCTGATACAAAGTCACTTATCTGAGGTGTAATGGGAGGATTCCTCATGAGAGTGTACCACTGCACCTCATCCAATCAGAAAAGGGTGTGGGAAAAGGCTTACTCTTAAAACTAAGCCTTAGGGACGGCGGCAAGATGGCGATGGAATAGGCGGACATACCAACTTCCAACTCCCAGAACCAAAGTGGATTATAACTTAATTTTAAGAACCGTCATCTGGATAAACCAACTTTGAACTAAACTAAGTGGACTCTTCAACCAAAGAACACTGAAGAAGTCACATTGAGACAAGTAGAAAAAGCAAAAACGCCAAGAGGGCTGCCCAGCTCCCCAGAGCAAAAGGCAACCCAGAGAGACCTGCATGGTGGGAGGAAAATTTGGCCGAGAGGGAGGGACCTAGGTCCCAGGAACAAAGCCCCAGTCTGCAGCCCCAGAGCCTAGAAGAGGCATTTGGACAGTATTGAGCTGTGAAACAAGTGAGGATACAGTTTGTGAGAGACAGTTTTCTCAGACCCAAGATTCTTCTTAAAGGGACAGCGCAGAAAACCTCTCTCACAACCACTCACCCGGGGCTCTGGGGAATGGGGACAGAGGAGAGGACCAGAGCAGTGAGAAGAGAGTGTGGACTGAAGGCACAGGGAGAAAAACTCGGAGAGATAGCCACCCTAACACCTGGGCTAAGTTACTTCCCTAATCAAAAATGAATATTTTCCCCTGGAACTAGCAATACCAGCAAAGGGAGACAGGACACCAGCCAAACAAGCTCTTGCACACCACTTAGAGCAGAGCTGCTTAGACAGAGGGAGCTTCCAGGACAGCAGTATGGAGTGTTAGGGTCTGAGCTGCAGTGCACCCACACACACTGCTGAGGACTTGCTGGAGAAACGGTGGCGGCAGGACGCTGAAACGTGGTTCTGTCAGCGGGGGGGGGGGGGGGGGGGGAGGCCCAGCCAGTGTGAGCTCAATCTAACCCAGCAGGGGCTGAGGGGACACGCGAAAGCAGTCCAGCAGCTGCAGGCTGCCTGTAACGCCACCTGTGGGGGAAAACCGGGAGGCCAGGAACAGGCAGAAATCTGCTCTGTGACCCTGGACCCAGCGCAATCCAGCCCTGACTGCAGGGGCGGGGCTAGGTCCAGGGACAGGCGGTGGCTCGGGGTTGAGGGCACACCAGCAGCCCGGCCCGGCCGGAGAAACCGCGGTTTGCCATCCTGCGTGCGTCAGTTGGATCTGACCACAGGGGCAGGGCTGGAGCCGGGAGGAGCAGAGGCTCACAGCTGAGCTCACGCCAGCAAGCCCACCTGGCCCAAGAAACTGAGGTTTGCGATCCTGTGTGCGTGAGTTGGCTCTGAACATGGGGGCAGGGGGGGCTAGGAACCTGGATGGGAAGAGGGTTGCAGCTGAGTGCACGCCAGCAGCCCTGTCCAGCCGATAAACTGTAGTTTGCGATCCTGCGCAGGCAGACCCTGGCCTCAGAAGTGAGGCTAAAGCACCGGACTGGCGAAGGCTCAGAGCTGAGTGCACGTCAGCAGTCCCGTGGGACCGGAGAAACTGTGGCTAGCATTGATCTGATGGCAGGGGCTAGGCGGAAGCCCGAGAACAGGCTGGGTCTGCAGCTGAGCAAAGGTGCTCACCTATACCCTTGGTACTGAGGCTTGTGGCTTGAATGCAGTGAGCAACCCAACCTGTGGGGGCGAGGCAAATGCCCAGGCAAGCTGAGGCTTATAGAGCCAGGGACCAGAACACAGCCCCTCCAGAGTAGGAGAGGCAGAAATCATAGCAACAGCCGCAGTGGGCCAGCTCTGGCAACGCCCATACCCAACTGCCCTAGGCAGCGGCAGAGGGGATGGTGGGCCTGCAGACAGACCACACCTAGAGAACACAAAGGCAACACCCATTGGACTCCAGTGGCCACAACCTTCTTATACACAGACAAAATGGGCAGGGAGAGAAATGCAACCCAAATGAATCAAGAGAAATCCCCAGAGAAGAAACTAAATGAATAAGATATAACTAAATTACCAGATGCAGAATTTAAAATAATGATAGTTAGGATGTTCAAAGAGCTTAGAGCAACAATGGATAGTCATTACGAACACCTAAATAAACAGATAACAAGTATAAAAAAGAAAATTGAAATAATAAAATAGAATCAGACAGAAATGAAAAATACAGTATCAGAACTGAAGACCACAATAAAAAGAATTAAAAGCAGGATAGATGAGGCTGAGGGTCAAATCAGAGAGTTAGAAGACAAAATAAACTAAGGCACAGAAGCAGAGCAGAAAAAAGAAAAGAGACTCAAAAAATGTGAGGAAACTCTAAGAGAGCTCAGCTCTGTGACAACTTGAAGAAAAATAACATCCACATCATAGGGGTTCCTGAAGAAGAGGAGAGAGAACAAGACATAGAAACTTTGTTCAATCAAATCATAGCAGAAAACTTCCCTAAATTAAGGCTGGAAAACATTTCACACGTTCAAGAAGCACACAGAACTACACTAAATAGAAACCCAAAGAAATCTATACCAAGACACATCATAGTTAAAACTCCAAAGCTAAGGGATAAAGAGAAAATTTGAAAAGCTGCAAGAGAAACAATGACTATCACCTACAAAGGAGCCCCCATATAAATGACATCTGACTTCTCAACAAAAATACTTGAGGCCAGAAGGGAATGGCAAGATATATTCAAACTAATGCAGAACAAGAACCTACAACCAAGACTACTCTATCCAGCAAAACTAACGTTTAAAATTGAAGGAGAAATAAAGAGCTTTCCAGACAAAAAACGCCTCAAGGAAAATAATAAAACCAAACCAATTCTGCTAGAGATACTAAGGGGCTGGTTGTGAACAGTTCAAAGGGAGAAAAGAATATAGCAAAAGAAGAATAAAGCTTCAAAGAATAAAATGGCAATAAACAACTACATACCAATAATAACCTTAAATGTAAATGGATCAAATGATCCAATCAAAAGACATAGGGTAGCTGCGTGGATAAAGAAACAGGACCCATATATATGCTGTCTACAAGAGACACACCTTAAAACAAAAGATGCACATAGACTAAAGGTAAAAGGATGGAAAAAAATATTTCATGAAAATGGAAATGAAAAAAAAGCCAGAGTAGCAGTACTTATATCTGACAAAATGGACTTTAAAACCAAGGCTGTAGTAAGAGATAAAGAAGGACACTACATAATGATAAAGGGAACAATTCAAAAATAAGATATAAATATTATAAATATCTACGAACCAAATATAGGAGCCCCGACATACATAAAGCAGACTTTGATGGATATAAAGGGCGAGATTAACAGCAATACTATAATAGTAGAGGATTTCAATACCCCACTAACAACACTGGATATATCCTCAAGAAAGAAAATTAATAAAAAAAAGAGCAGACTTAAAGGATATACTAGATCAACTCTATTTAATAGATATCTTCAGAACTTTTCACCCTAACGCAGTAGAATATACATTCTTTTCAATAACTCATGGTACATTCTCTAGGATAGACAACATGTTAGGATACAAAAGTGGTCTCAACAAATTTAAGAAGATTGAAATCATATCAAGTATTTTCTCTGATCACAATGCCATGAAACTAACCACAAAAGAAAACTGAAATATACTCAAACACTTAAAAACTAAATAGCATGTTATTAAATAATTAATGGATTAACAAAGAGATCAAAGAAAAAATAATAAAAAGTCTCTAGAAATGAATGATAATGAGCATACATCAACTCAAAATTTATGGAACACAGCAAAAGCAGTACTGAGAAGGAAGTTCTATGCACTACAGGCATATCATAAGAAGCTAGAAAAAGCTCAAATAAGCAACCTGAGCCTGCATCTAAAAGAACTAGAAAAACAATAGCAAATAAAGCCCAGGACAAGTAGAATGAAGGAAATAAAAAAGATCAGAGCAGAAATAAATGACATAGAGGCGAAGGAAACAATACAGAGGATCAATGAAACCAGAAGCTGGTTCTTTGAAAAGGTAAACAAGATTGATGAACCTTTAACTAGACTCACCAAGAGAAAAAGAAAGAGGACTCAAATAAATAAAATTAGAAAAGAGTGGAGAAATAACAACTGACACAACAGAAATACAAAGTATTGTAAGAAAATACTATGAAGAACTCTATGCCAAAAAATTAGACAATCTAGATGAAATGGACAAATTTCTTGAATCATATAAACTTCCAAAAATCAATCTGGAAGAATCAGAGCACCTAAACAGACCAATTACAACAGAGGAGATTGAAACAGTTATCAAAAAACTCCCAAAAATGAAAAGTTCTGGGCCTGATGGCTTCACAAGTGAATTCTGCCAAAACTTCAAAGAAGAACTAACTCCTATCCTCCTCAAGCTATTTCAAAAAATAAAACCGGAAGGAAGACTTCCAAACTCTTTTTATGAGGCAAGAATAATTCTGATCTCAAAACCGGGCAAAGACAACACAAAGAAAGAAAATTATAGGCCAATATCCATGATGAATTTAGACGCAAAAATTCTCAACAAAATGTTAGACAACCAGATCCAGCAATATATGAAAAATATCATACACCATGGTCAAGTGGGATTTATTCTGGAGAGGTAAGGCTAGTTCAAAATTCACAAATCAATCAATGTGATTCATCACATAAACAAAAGGAAGGACAAAAATCACAAGATAATTTCAATAGATACAGAAAAGGCATTTCATAAAATCTACCACCCATTCATGCTCAAAACTCTCAGTAAAGTGGGAATACAGGGAACATTCCTTAACATGATAAAGACCATTTATGACAAACCCACAGCAAACATCATACTAAATGGGCAAATATTAAAAGCAATTCCCTTAAGATTAGGAACCAGGCAGGGGTGCCCCCTTTCACCACTCTTATTCAACATAGTTCTGGAAGTCCTAGCTACAGCAATCAGACAAGAAGAAGAAATAAAGGCATACAAATTGGAAAAGAAGAAGTAAAACTGTGATTATTTGCAGATGATATAATATTGTATATAGAAAACCCTAAAGTCTCAGTCAAAAAACTACTGGACCTGATAAATGAATTCAGCAAGGTGGCAGGATATAAAATTAATACTCAGAAATCAGAGGCATTTCTATATACCAACAATGAACTGTCACAGCAAAAGAAATTAAGGAAACAATCCCCTTCACTATTGCAACCAAAAAAATAAAGTACCTAGGAGTAAATTTAACCAAGGAAGTTAAGGACTTGTACTCGGAAAATTATAAAACATTGATAAAAGAAATCAAGGAAGATACAAACAAGTGGAAGCATATGCCGTACCCATGGTTAGGATATAAATCATTAAATAAATATCATTAAAATGTCTATATTATCAAAAGCAATTTATAAATTCAATGCAATACCAATTAAAACTCCATGACATACTTCAAAGATATAGAACACATATTCCAAAAATTTATATGGAACCAAAAAAGAACACGAATAGCCTCAGCAATCTTAAAAAGAAAAAATAAAGCAGGAGGTATCACTCTTCCGGATATCAAGGTTTACTACAAGGTTATTGTACTCAACACAGCCTGGTACTGGCATAAGAACAGGCACATAGATCAATGTAAGAGAACAGACCATCAACTTACACCATTCACAAAAACAAACTCAAAATGGATAAAAGACTTAAATGTAAGCCGTGAAACCATAAGCATCTTAGAAGAAAACATAGGCAGCAAGCTCTCCGATATCTGTAGCAGCGATATATTTGCCAATTTATCTCCATGGGCAAATGAAATAAAAGGCAAGATAAACAAATGGGACTATATCAAGCTAAAACGTTTTTGCACAGCTAAAGACAATAAGAACAGAATAAAAAGACAAACCACACAATGGGAGAACATATTCAACAGCACGTTTGATATGGGTTTAATAACCAAAATTTATAAAGAACTTATAAAACTCAACACCAGGAAGACAAACAACCCAATTAAAAAATGGGCAAAAGAAATGAATAGAAATTTCTCCAAAGAGGACATACAGATGGCCAATAGGCATATGAAAAAATGCTCAACATCACTAATCATTAGAGAAATGCAAATTAAAACCACAATGAGATATCACCTCACACCAGTCAGAATGGCACTCATCAGCAAAACAACACAGAACAAGTGCTGGCGAGGATGTGGAGAAAAGGGAACCCTTCTGCACTGCTGGTGGGAATGCAGACTGGTGCAGCCACTGTGGAAAACAGTTTGGAGATTCCTCAAAAAATTAAAAATGGAACTGCCTTTTGACCCAGCTATCCCACTTATAGGAATATACCCTAAGAACACCATAGCACTGTTTGAAAAGAAGAAATGCGCCCCCATGTTTGTGGCAGCATTGTTCACAATAGCGAAGATCTGGAAACAGCCCAAGTGTCCGTCAGAAGATGAGTGGATTAAAAAGCTATGGTAAATATATACTATGGAATACTACTCAGCCATAAGAAATGATGACATCGGATCATTTATAACAAAATGGATGTACCTTGATAACATTATACGGAGTGAAATAAGTAAATCAGAAAAAAAGAAAAACTGAGAACAGCATGATTTCATACATAGGTGGGACATAAAAGTAAGACTATGAGACATGGACAAGAGAGTGGTGGTTACGGGGTGGGGGATGGGAGGAAAAGGTGGGATAGGGAGGATGGGAGGGGCACAGGGAAAACCAGATAGAAGGTGACAGAGGACAATTTGACTTTGGGTGACGGGTATGCAACACAATTGAATGATAAGACAACATGGAGATGTTTTCATTGTACATATGTACCCTGATTTATTGGTGTCACCCCATTAAAATTAATAATAATAAAATAAAATTTAAAAAAAAGATAATTATACAATAAACTTCTCATAAAGCAATAAAAAATTGGGCAAAAGAAATTAATAGAAATTTCTCCAGAGAGGACATACAGATGGCCAATAGGCCTATGAAAAAATGCTCAACATCACTAATCATTAGAGAAATGCAAATTAAAACCACAATGAGATCACCTCACACCAGTCAGAATGGCGCTCATCAGCAAAACAACACAGAATAAATCCTGGCAAGGATGTGGAGAAAAGGCAACCCTCCTGCACTGCTGGTGGGAATGCAAACTGGTGCAGCCACTGTGGAAAACAGTATGGAGATTCCTCAAAAAATTAAAAATCGAACTGCCTTTTGACCCAGCTATCCCACTTTTAGGAATATACCCTAAGAATACCATAGCACTGTTCGAAAAGAAGAAATGCGCCCCCATGTTTGTGACAGCATTGTTCACAATAGCGAAAATCTGGAACCAGCCCAAGTGTTCATCAGAGGACGAGTGGATTAAAAAGCTTTGGTACATATATTCTATGGAATACTTCTCAGCCATAAGAAATGATGACATCGGATCATTTACAACAAAATGGATGGACCTTGATAACATTATATGGAGTGAAATAAGTAAAACATTAAAAAACTGAGAACATCATGATTTCATACATAGGTGGGACATAAAAGTGAGACTATGAGACATGGACAAGAGTGTTTTGGGTACGGGGTGGAGGGAGGGAGGGGAGAGTGGGAGAAGTGGGAGGGGAGGGGCACAAAGAAAACCAGATAGAAGGTGACCGAGGACAATTTAACTTTGGGTGATGGGTATGCAACATAATTGAATGATAAGATAACCTGGAGATGTTTTCTTTGAACATATGTACCTGATTTATTAATGTCACCCCACTAAAATTAATAAAGGAAAAATAATACTAAGCCTTAGACTATACTGACCCAGCCTGCCCACAGCCTGTCCCCTAACACACATTAATATCAACGGACCTGCACGTGGGCAGCGCCATCATTAACAAAGTGAGCATAATAAATTTTATCTGCCCAACAATGATAAAGCCCAAAACAATCTCGGGAGTCATCTGGTCCACCCCCCACACTGACAACAAAGAACTAAAACTCAAAGAGGCTATGATCTTCAAACTCAGCCCATTGGCGAGGCTATGATCTTCAAACTCAGCCCATTGGCAGCAGTGCCAGGTATAGAAGCCAACCTTTCAGGGTCTGATTCATGTCTTTCTCATGAGGCAGGAACCAAAAGGGTAGCAGGGCTCTGGAGGCGGTTAGGACAGAAGCCACCAGGCAGGCACACAGCTCCCTTGTCATTATCTCTCATCAGACTTACCAGGAAGTCTCTCTAAGTACAGAGTATTGGCCTCTCTCTGACTGAACAACATTTCTTGGAGTTGGATCTGAGAATCAGTCTTTTTTAAGAATGCAGCTAGGTTTGGAAATTCCTGCCCCATGCCTGCCAGTGAGAGGTATGGGGCCTGGGCTACCAGGCACACAGGCCTGGCTTGAGGGCTTCAAGCTGTGGAGCCTTGGGCACGTTACTAACATTCTCCAAGTGTCAGCCTTCTGATCTGTAAAAGGAAAGTGATACCTTTTACTGCCTTGTTAGGCTATATATTAGAATTAAAAGAGAAAATTTATGTATGGCGCACAGCGGGGTGCCTGACTCTAGTAACACTCATTAGAATTTTGCTATTATATTGTTATTCAAAAAGAAGTAAACATGACATTTACAATCGCTAATCTTAAGGCCATACCACTTCTTGATATCAGAGGCCACATCTTTTAATGTTATTTTTTTTCCTCTAATAAGGTCATAAACGTATGCTGTCCTCTCTGCCCGGATATCTTTCTCTACCTGTTAAAATCCTACTCACTCTTCAAGGTCAAGTGTCGCCCTCTCTTGACACTTTCCTTAATTTCCAGAGTCAAGTGATGCTTTCTTCCCTAGATCTGCAACCCCTTGGTGGAGGCTCCATAGACCTCATCATAGGTTGATGAGTTTTGGTGTCACTTGTTCCAGGTCTGTCCCTGTCACTAGTTTAACCCAACATTGAGCACTGTGCCTGATGCAGCAATGCTCAGGGAACATCCTCTGAATTGGGTAAATATGACTGTTCATTCCAAACCCAACAAGAGCCCCCTGAACTTCTCTGTGGGCCACGAGTCCTGATGCTGGGTGATGGTGATTGTAAAGCCAGTAGTCAGGGCCACCATCACAGTGGCCAGTGCAGATTCGCATTGGATTTGGACAGAAGGTAATGAAACAATGGAGCCAAGAACTGGTGGGCCATTGTCTTTAATTCTAGCTTGCATCCAGCAGGCAAGCAAAAACACACAGTGGGCTCCAAAACCCACTCATTCAGTGCTCACAAAGCTACTGACTTATCTGAGTTTCCTAGAATCAAAGGTTTCTAGCTCACCAGACTTATTCACCTCTGTTCCCCATCTCCTCCAGCACAAACTCTGCACAAACTGGCTTCTTCCTCAGCACTCCATCTTGGCTGCTTCTCCTCTCCTCCACTTGGCCTTAATATGCTCTCCTCTCTAACACTAACCTCAGGAACCAAGGGAGAGCAAGCTCCCGGTCTGCCCCACTTTATAGTGTAGAATCAAACCTTTAATCCAATGTCAAACAAGGAAGTCTCTGATACAAAGTCACTTATCTGAGGCATAATGGGAGGATTCCTCATGAGAGTGCACCACCCACATCATCCAACCAGTCAAGGGTGTGGGGAAAAGCTTACGCTTAAAAGTAAACATGGGGCTATTAGGACTCTGCCTGCTTAAAACCTGTCTCCCATACCCAATAATATAATTATGTCCATCCCAAGCATAAGGGCAACTAATATCACCTGGGTGATGGGCTTCCATGTGGGCAGCGCCGTCTTTAACAAAGTGAGCATAATATATTTTATCTGCCCAACAGTGATTCATCCACAGCACCTTTTATAAGAGGACAAAGAATGACCAGAGGAAATGTTCTGGTCAAGAGTAGCAATCGAGCTCGAATGTAATTACTAAGGAATAGCAAAAAGGATTCTGGCTATGGGTTTATGAAGGAACTTTTCAGAATCTGCAGCAGGCTGCTATGGGGACCTCATTGTCATCTCTAGGGAGCCCAAGTGGCAGAGCCAGATGCTAACAGAGTGGAGCGCACCACTTTCCAAAGGCATGAGTGGTGATTAAAGGATAAAATCATCACATGTATGTAGGGCTATATTTATCATGGTGCGGCTCTATGAAGATACCACTTCACAGAGCACTGTCTGTGCCCTATTTCTCATCATGGCTGCTTCAAGCTAGTAGGTCAGGCAAGATGAAGGAAGAAAGAGATTGATGAATGGTATATTGTTGAGTTATTTTCCTCTTAAATACCTTCTCTTTTTCTTCTGTTATCACCTCCTGACCTGATAGGAAATTTTGTTCACTCTTTCTTCTTAATGAAACATGGCTGCACAGGTCTGACGGAAACTGTGTCATGTGTGTGGATCATTGTGAACAAAAATAGGGGCAGCTTTCAGGGGCCTTGCTGTTGGGTGACACCGATGATTAAAATATCCACTGATAACATCCAAGCTTCTACCCACCATAGCTTTTGACTTTTCTCCGTACTGTCCCAGATCTATCAGTGCTGCCACCGATTTAGCAAAGGTCTAGCCACACAGTGACTCGAGTTTTCTTGCCACCATGCAGTGAGCTAGTGATTGCTGGACAAAGAGACTTCCATTTTTCCCTAAAAATCCTCTACCCTTGGGATCCCGGCCTCTAAATCTTGCCTTCTGCTGCCCTTCTGCTCACTCTAGATATCTATCACTTATTAATGATAATAATGTTCCTCTTTTATAGTGTCTCTTAAATTTATTCCTTTCTCTCCCCATCCCCCACTGCCCTGCACTCTGCACGTTAGCCTAGAATTTCATCACTACATGGTTCCTGGTTCACTGCAACCTCCTTTCTGCTCCCAAACTTGCATACAACTTCAGCCACGAATCTACGCTCAGACACCAGAAACTATTTATGCTGACATTCAGAATCCTCCTATCCCGGCCATCCTGAGCTTGTCTAATATTGTTCTCTTCCTCTGTCATCTACCCCATACATCTATCATCTATCTCCTTCTATTCTCATACATAATCCTTTAGCTTATCAGGATCACATTCTCCAGAACATTTCTGTTCATTCTTGAAGCCATGCCCATTTTTCCAAGTCCTACAAGATGCTCCTCTAATAAATCACAGCTCCATGTCAACAAGCTTGGTGAATGCTGCATATGTCAGCTTCTCTTGGGGTTCACAATGCAATTTACACTTCTAAAGCCCTTAGAAGTCCTATAGCCAATGATGTGATATTCTCTCTGCCTAGAATATTCCCCCTAGTTATTCCCCCACTGACTAATTAAATTTTTACTCATCTTTTAGGCCCTGCTTAATCACTTAATTTTCTCAGGGAAGCTTTTCTTCACTCTTTGCCCCAAGCTAGGTGAGCCTTTGTTATGCCTTCCATCTCATCTTTTATTCCTCTTTTACTTCATTCATCTCACACCTCATTCATCCCATTTACAACCATTGTAATGTCTGTATTTCCCACTAGAATTGCAAGTTCCACAAAGGTAGGGACTACCACTCTCTGATTCAGTGTCTTAACCCCAACACACAGCACAGTCCCTGGCATACAGTGGGTTTGTACATATTAATTGACCAACTGAAAATGTAACTTAAAGAAACATTACACCAAGCAAATATTTTTGACTTGGGAACTTTTCTTCCTTTTTACGTAACAGGCTTTGCACCATGGTAATACACACTTGAAAAATGTTTCGCTTTCCATTTGCCAGAAATTCTTCACCATTAAAACTAGTTTGCATAGTAAAGACATTGAAAAGTCTAGGGCTAAGACTAGCTTCCAGCAAGGGTTTATATAGCACATCAAATGATGTCTCCAATGGCCTGGTTTCTCCCTGGCTCCCTTCTGTCTCTCTGATCTACATTCCTTGTTGAGGCCTTATTGATAGCTTCCACCCAGTCCCCAGCCCCTGCCTCTGGCAGCCCCAGGATCCCCCTTTGAAGTAGAAGGGTTTTCTCCCAGCCTCATACCACACTGTGGGTCTTCAGGTGGCCTCCGAGCAAAACACAGGAAACTTTTCTTTCCAGTAAGTCTGGGCATGAGTGGTCTCCTTGGCTCTGAACCAATCTTTAAGGTTTTATCCAATCACAATTCATGCCAGGACTAACAGAATGGCCAAGAATGAGAGAGGAAAGGTTTGTTAAAAAAAATGGCTTCTGTTTGAACCAGGAAGTGACTGAGGGTAGTCAACTATCTTTCAGGGTTGGGTTCCAGCCCAAACTCCTCCAAGAAGACTTCCATGAAAACTCCAGACAACTAGAAAGTTTTCTTCCTGTGACCTTCCACATGGTGTTTATGATCTGTAGCACAAACATGGTCCTTTTATATGATGGGTTAGATTGTCCTCTAGGTGACTAAGCTGTGTAAGCTTGTCTTATAGCTGAAAGTGTTATTTATTTCTGCATGGCAATTTACCCCTAAATTTAGTTTGTTAGAACAATCAATTTACTACTGTCAACATAAGAAATGTCATCCAAACCTGTAGAGAGTTTTTATGAGTTTGTTTGTACCAAACTGACAACAACTGCAGAGAAGCAAAATCTCAATGGATTGAGGAAATGCTCTGGAGAATGGCAGTTTTGCAGCTTATTTTATAATTAGAATCAAAGGAGGAGATGTAAGGAAGGTTACTTGAAATCCATTGATGGTAGATTGATGAGAGATAAAGCAAAGAGGAGAAATCTCTGGTATTGGACAAAAAGTAAAATGGAGAAACATACCTTTTACATTAGCATGTACAAGATAGTTAATAATTAACATTTATAGCACATGGAAATGGTGTTTGGGGAACAAGGAAGGCTTCTGTGGTCTCCTGCTCTGTGCAGTGGTTGTGCCCTGAGGGCTATGAAAAAGGAATTATTCTCACATTTCAAAGGTATATTATCTTAGATGCAAAAAGACAACACACAGGCTCACTTAAAGTAAAGATTGACCTTTGTCAAGGAAACTAGAGGCCTGGGACATGGCTAACCATTATGACCCATTCTTAGATATGAACTTTTATGTTCAGACTATCCTATATGGTTACTTTAGGTCTCTGAGTTTGTAAAGCCCCCACCGCCTGCAAGCCTCCCCTCAGCTTATGAGGTTTAGTATATGGCCCCTTTTACATCCACACTATCCTATGTGTGTCAAGAATTAGAAAAGGGTACAGTGGGGATGGCTTATCTCTGTTCCATGAGGTAGGGAGCATGTGGTGTGAGGGCTCAAAGGCTGGGGGTGACTCAAACACTGGGTGCAGAAATCATCTGGAGGTGCCTTCACTCACTCATGTCTGTCAGTTGATGTTAGCCATCAGCTAGAACTTCAATGGGGGCTATAGGCCAGACCTCTGCATGTGACCTGGGCTTCCCACAGCATGGCAGTCCAAGACTTCTCACATAGGAGCTCAGGGCTCCAAAGGCAAGTTCCCTGTAAAGCCAGTGGCCAAGGCCATCATCACAGCCACCTGGCCAATGCAGGTTCGGATTAGATTCTAATAGACGGTAATGAAACAGCAGAGCCAAGAACTGGTGAGTCATCATCTTTAATTCTAGCTTGCACCCGGCGGGCAAGTAAAAACACACACTGGGCTCCAAAACCCACTCATTCAGTGCTCACAAAGCTACTGACTTATCTGAGTTTCCTAGAATCAAAGGCTTCTAGCTCACCAGACTTATTCACCTCTGTTCCTCATTTTTTTCTGCACTAACTGGCTTCTTCCTCGGCACTCCACCATCTTGGCTGCTTCTTCTGGCCTCCTCCACATGGCCTTTCTCTGCTCTTATCTCTAATGCTAATCTCAGGAACCAAGCTGGCAAGCTCCCGGTCAACCCGACTTTATAGTGTAGAAATCCCAACCTTTAATCCAATCTACAAACAAGGAAGTCTCTGATACAAAGTCACTTATCTGAGGTATAATGGGAGGATTCCTCATGAGAGTGCACCACCCCACATCATCCAATCAGTCAAGGGTGTGGGGAAAAGTTTACTCTTAAAAGTAAACATGGGGTTATAAAGACTCTGCCTGCTTACAACCTGTCCCCCACACCCAATAATATAATTACACCCATCCCAAGCATAAGGGCAACTAATATCACTTGGGTGATGGGCTTCCATGTGGGCAATGCCATCTTTAACAAAGTGAGCATAATATATTTTATCTGCCCAACATTCCCCAAAAACCCAAAGGGAATCTTGCATTTTGTTACCTAGCCTCAATAGTCACATAGTATCATTATCACAGTAGTCACAAGCCCATTCAAACTCAAGGGGAAGAAACACGGGGTTCACCACTCATTGGGAGGAATGTCAAATTTTGGTGTAAATAGAGTGTGGGTTAAGTGGTATCACTGTAACTGTCTGAAAAATACAGTATGCCACATACCATTACATATTTTGAGTATCTTAAGGGCAGGGCTTGAACACTGCTTGAACCAGCTGCTGAAACTAAGAACAAGAATAATTTGTCAATCTTATATTAATTTAATATGCAACAAAAATCAAATAAACCTTAGTCAGATTTCTATTTAAAATATTTAAAACGTTTTGTGTTGGACAGATAAAATATATTATGCTCACTTTGTTAAAGATGGTGCTACCCACGTGGAAGCCTGTTGATAATAATGTGTGCTGGGGGTGGGCTGTGGGCAGGCAGGATTCTTGTAGCCTGGGGCTTGGTTTTAGGACTGAGACTTTCCCACCTTTTTTTTTTTTATATATATATATATTTTTATTATTAATTCTAATGGGGTGACATCAATAAATCAGGGTACATATGTACAATGAAAACATCTCCAGGTTATCTTATCATTCAATTGTGTTGTATACCCATCACCAAAAGTCAAATTGTCCTCTGTCACCTTCAATCTGGTTTTCCCTGCATCCCTCCCCTCCTCCCTATCCCACTCTTCCCTCCCTCCCCCCATCCCATAACCACCACTCTCTTGTCCATGTCTCATACCCTCACTTTCATGTCCCACCTATATATGTAATCGTGCTGTTCTCAGTTTTTCTTTTTTTCTGATTTACTTATTTCACTCCGTATAATGTTATCAAGGTACATCCATTTTGTTATAAATGATCCGATGTCATCGTTTCTTATGGCAGAGTAGTATTCCATAGTATATATGTACCATAGCTTTTTAATCCACTCGTCTTCTGATGGACACTTGGGCTGGTTCCAGATCTTCCCTATTGTGAACAATGCTGCCACGAACATGGGGGCGCATTTCTTCTTTTCGAACAGTGCTATGGTGTTCTTAGGGTATATTCCTAAAAGTGGGATAGCTGGGTCAAAAGGCAGTTCAATTTTTAATTTTCTGAGGAATCTCCATACTGTTTTCCACAGTGGCTGCACCAGTCTGCATTCCCACCAGCAGTGCAGAAGGGTTCCCTTTTCTCCACATCTTCGCCAGCACTTATTCTGTATTGTTTTGCTGATAAGTGCCATTCTGACTGGTGTGAGGTGATATCTCATTGTGGTTTTAATTTGCATTTCTCTAATGATTAGTGATGTGGAGCATTTTTTCATATGCCTATTGGCCATCTGTATGTCCTCTTTGGAAAAATTTCTATTCATTTCTTTTGCCCATTTTTTGATTGGGTTGTTTGTCTTCCTGATGTTGAGTTTTATAAGTTCTTTATAAATTTTAGTTATTAACCCCTTATCAGATGTGCTGTCGAATATGTTCTCCCATTGTGTGGTTTGTCTTTTTATTCTGTTCCTATTGTCTTTACCTGTGCAAAAACTTTTTAGTTTGATATAGTCCCATTTGTATATCTTGCCTTTTATTTCAGTTGCCCATGAAGATAAATCGGCAAATATACCGCTGCTACAGATGTCGGAGAGCTTGCTGCCTATGTTTTCTTCTAAGATGTTTATGGTTTCACGGCTTACATTTAAGTCTTTTATCCATTTTGAGTTTGTTTTTGTGAATGGTGTAAGTTGATGGTCTAGTTTCATTTTTTTGCAGGTAGATGTCCAATTTTCCCAGCACCATTTGTTAAAGAGGCTGTCTTTACTCCATTGTATGTTCTTTCCTCCTTTGTCAAATATCAGTTGTCCATAAAGCTGTGGGTTTATTTCTGGGTCCTCTGTTCTGTTCCATTGATCTATGTGCCTGTTCTTATGCCAGTACCAGGCTGTCTTGAGTATAATGACCTTGTAGTAAACCTTGATATCAGGAAGAGTGATATCTTCTGCTTTACTTACTCTTTTTAAGATTGCTGAGGCTATTCGTGTTCTTTTTTGGTTCCATATAAATTTTTGAAATATGTGTTCTATATCTTTGAAGTATGTCATTGGTATTTTAATTGGTATTGCATTGAATTTATAAATTGCTTTGGGTAATATAGACATTTTAATGATGTTTATTCTTCCTAGCCATGAGCACGGTATATGCTTCCACTTGTTTGTATCTTCCTTGATTTCTTTTATCAATGTTCTATAATTTTCCAAGTACAAGTCCTTAAATTTACTCCTAGGTACTTTATTTTTTTGGCTGCAATAGTGAAGGAGATTGTTTCCTTAATTTCTTTTGCTGATATTTCATTGTTGGTGTATAGAAATGCCTCTGATTTCTGAGTATTAATTTTATATCCTGCCACCTTGCTGAATTCATTTATAAGGTCCAGTAGTTTTTTGACTGAGACTTTAGGGTTTTCAATATACAATATCATATCATCTGCAAATAATGACAGTTTTACTTCTTCTTTTCCAATTTGGATGCCTTTTATTTCTTCTTCTTGTCTGATTGCTATGGCTAGGACTTCCAGAACTATGTTGAATAAGAGTGGTGAAAGTGGGCAACCCTGCCTGGTTCCTGATCTTAAGGGGATTGCTTTTAATCTTTGTCCATTTAGTATGATGTTTGCTGTCGGTTTATCGTAGATGGCCTTTATCATGTTAGGAATGATCCCTGTATTCCCACTTTACTGAGAGTTTTGAGCATGAATGGGTGCTGGATTTTATCAAATGCCTTTTCTGCATCTATTGAAATTATCTTGTGATTTTTGTCCTTCCTTTTGTTTATGTGGTGAATCACATTGATTGATTTGCGAATATTGAACCAGCCTTGCCGCTCCAGAATAAATCCCACTTGATCGTGGTGTATGATTTTTTTCATATATTGCTGGATCCGGTTGGCTAATATTTTGTTGAGAATTTTAGCGTCTAAATTCATCAGGGATATAGGCCTATAATTTTCTTTCTTTGTGTTGTCTTTGCCCAGTTTGGGGATCAGAATTATGCTCGCCTCATAAAAGGAGTTTAGAAGTCTTCCTTCCTCTTGAATTTTTTGAAATAGCTTGAGGAGAATAGGAGTTAGTTCTTCTTTGAATGTTTGATAGAATTCACTTGTGAAGCCATCAGGCCCAGGACTTTTCTTTTTTGGGAGTTTTTTGATAACTGTTTCGATCTCATTTGCTGTAATTGGTCTGTTTAGGTGTTCTGATTCTTCCAGATTGATTTTTGGAAGGTTATATGATTCAAGAAATTTGTCCATTTCACCAAGATTGTATAATTTTTTGGCATATAGTTCTTCATAGTATTTTTTTACAATGCTTTGTATTTCTGTTGTGTCAGTTGTTATTTCTCCACTGTCCTTTCTAATTTTATTTATTTGAGTCCTCTCTCTTTTTTTCTTGGTGAGTCTAGTTAAAGGTTCATCAATCTTGTTTACCTTTTCAAAGAACCAGCTTCTTGTTTCATTGATCCTCTGTAATGTTTCCTTAGCCTCTATGTCATTTATTTCTGCTCTGACCTTTATTATTTCCTTCCTTCTACTTGTCTTGGGTTTTATTTGTTGTTGTTTTTCTAGTTCTTTTCGATGCAGGGTCAGGTTGCTTATTTGAGCTTTTTCTAGCTTCTTATGATATGCCTGTAGTGCAATAAACTTCCCTCTCAGAACTGCTTTTGCTGTGTCCCATAAATTTTGAGTTGATGTATGCTCATTATCATTTGTTTCTAGAAACTTCTTTATTTCTTCTTTGATCTCATTGTTAATCCATTCATTATTTAATAACATGCTATTTAGTTTCCAAGTGTTTGAGTATTTTTCAGTTTTTCTTTTGTGGCTAATTTCTAGTTTCATGGCATTGTGATCAGAGAAAATGCTTGATATGATTTCAATCTTCTTAAATTTATTGAGACCATTTTTGTGTCCTAACATGTGGTCTATCCTAGAAAACGTACCATGAGCGCTTGAGAAGAATGTATATTCTACTGCTTTAGGGTGAAAAGTTCTGAAGATATCTATTAAATCAAGTTGATCTAGTGTCTCCTTTAAGTGTGCTGTTTCTTTATTAATTTTCTTTCTTGAGGATCTATCCAGTGTTGTTAGAGGGGTATTGAAATCCCCTACTATGATAGTATTGCTGTTAATCTTGCCCTTTATATCCATCAAAGTCTGCTTTATGTATGTCGGGGCTCCTATATTTGGTGCATAGATATTTACAATAGTTATATCTTCCTGTTGAATTTTTCCCTTTATCATTATGTAGTGCCCTCCTTTATCTCTTACTACAGCCTTTGTTTTAAAGTCCATTTTGTCTGATATAAGTATTGCTACCCCTGCTTTTTTTTCATTTCCATTTGCATGAAATATTTTTTTCCATCCTTTTACTTTCAGTCTATGAGCATCTTTTGTTTTAAGGTGTGTCTCTTGTAGACAGCATATGTATGGGTCCTGTTTCTTTATCCATGCAGCTACCCTATGTCTTTTGATTGGATCATTTAATCCATTTACATTTAAGGTTATTATTGATATGTAGTTGTTTATTGCCATTTTATTCTTTAAAGCTGTATTCTTCTTTTGCTCTATTCATTCCTCCCTTTAAACTGTTCACAAGAGGCCCCTTAGTATCTCTTGCAGAATTGGTTTGGTTTTTATAAATTCCTTCAGGCTTTCTTTTTCTGGGAAGCTCTTTATTTCTCCTTCAATTTTAAATGTTAGCCTTGCTGGATAAAGTAGTCTTGGTTGTAGGTTCTTGTTCTGCATTACTTTATTTCTTGCCATTCCCTTCTGGCCTCAAGTGTTTCTGTTGAGAAGTCCGATGTCATCCTTATGGGGGCTCCTTTGTAGGTGATAGTCTTTTTTTCTCTAGCAGCTTTTAATATTTTTTCTTTATCCATTAGCTTTGGTATTTTAACTATGATGTGTCTTGATGTAGAATTTTTTGGGTTTCTCCTTAATGGAGTTCTGTGTGCTTCTTGTATGTGTGGAGTGTTTCCCAGCCTTAATTTAGGAAAGTTTTCTGCTATGATTTGATTGAACAAAGTTTCCATTTCCTGTCCTCTCTCCTCTTCTTCAGGCACCCCTATGATGCGAATGTTGTTTCTCTTCATGTTGTCACAAAGCTCCCTTAGAGTTTCCTCACATTTTTTAAGTCTCTTTTCCTTTTTCTTCTCTGCTTCTGTGCCTTTGTTTATTGTGTCCTCTAACTCGCTTATTCGATCCTCAGCGTCATCCATCCTGCTTTTAATTCCTTCCATTGTGGTCTTCAGTTCTGATACTGTATTTGTCATTTCTGTCTGATTCTTTTTTATTATTTCAATTTCATTTTTTATACTTGTTATCTCTTTATTTAGGTGTTCATAATGACTATCCATTGTTGCTCTAATTTCTTTGAACATCCTAACTATCATTATTCTAAATTCTGCTTCTGGTAATTTGGTTATATCTGGTTCATTCAGGTCCTTCTCTGGGGATTTCTCTTGATTCATTTGGTTTGCATTCCTCTGCCTGCCCATTTTTTCTGTGTATAAGCAAGTTGTGGCCACTGGAGTCCAGTAGGTGTTGCCTTTGTGTTCTCTAGGTGTGGTCTATCTGCAGGCCCCCCACCCCTTCTGCCGGTGCCTAGGGTGGTTGGGTATGAGCGTTGCCAGCGCCGGCCCACTGTGGCTTTTGCTGTGATTTCTGCCTCTCCTCCGTGGGAGGGGCTGTGACTGAAGCCACAAGGTTAGCACCAAGGGTAGAGGTGAGCACTTTTCCTCAGCTGCGGACCCAGCCTATTTCCGGACTTCCGCCCAGAACCAGCAGTTGGAGCCTGCTCGCTACAGTTCCGCGGGTTAGGCGGGGCTTTTGACGTGCTCTCAGCTGTAAGCTTTTGCCCGTCCGGAGCTTTAGTCCCGCCCTCGAGGCCAGGGCCCTTCTGCGCAGGGTCGGAAACCAAGGTTTATTGGGGCGGGCATGTTTGCTGGCTTCCGCTGAGCTGCGTACTTCCGCTCGTCCCGTACTCTACCCCGCCCCCGCGTTCGGAGCCCGCTCATGCACGTATGAATGCTATCCGGGGTTTCTCCGGCCGGGCGCGGATAGTAGCGTGGGCTCAGCTGCGAGCTTCCACTTGTCTCGGGGTCTACCCCGTTCCAGCGCTTGGAGCCCGCTCGCGCACGTATACTGGCCAACCGCGGTTTCTCCGGCCCGGGGGGGGGGGGGGGTTGGGGTGGGGGAGTGGGGGACTGGTAGCGTCAGCTCAGCCACAGCCCCTGCCCGTCCCTGGTCCTAGCCCGGTCCCCGCGGTCAGGGCCGGCTTGCGCAGGGCCTGCCCGTTCCTGGCCTCCTGCTTTGACCCTGTTAGTGGGATTAAAGGCTGGCCCACAGCTTCCGGACCGCTTTCGCGGTCCCCTCTGACCCTCTGGGCTAGACCGATCTCCCACCGGCTTGGCCTCTGCCCACGCCGACAGAACCGCCTTTCAGCGTCCTGCCGCCCCAAAACCCCAAGCAGCCCTCAGCAGAGTAGGAAGGGACCTAATACTCCACACTGTAGGCCTGAGAGCTCCCTCACTTGTTTCACAGCTCAATACTGTCCAAACGCCTCTTCTAGGCTCTAGGACTGGAGGCTGGGGCTTGGTTCCTGCGACCCAGGTCCCTCCCTCTCTGCCAAACTTTCCTCCCGCCCCGCGGGTCTCTCCAGGCTGCCGTTTGCTCCGGGGAGCTGGGCAGCCCTCTTCGCGTTTTCGCTATTCCTACCAGTCTCAATGTGGCTTCTTCTGTGTTCCTTGGTTGAAGAGTCCACTTAGTTTTGTTCAAAGTTGGTTTATCCAGGTGGTGGTTCTTAAAATTGAGTTGTAATCCACTTTGGTTCTGGGAGTTGGAAGTTGGTACGTCCGCCTACTCCGTCGCCATCTTGCTCCCTCCTTTCCCACCTTTTTTGATGTAGGGTGGTGCACTCTCATTAGGAATCCTCCCATTATGCCTCCGATAAGTGACTTTGTATCAGAGACTTCCTTGTTTGTAGATTGGATTAATAATTGGGATTTCTACACTATAAAGTGAGGCAGACCGGGAGCTAGCTCTCTCTCGGTTTCTGAGATCACCATTAGAGAGGAGAGCAGAGTAAGGCCACGTAAAGGAAAGGAGAAGCAGCCAAGATGGTGGAGTTCTGAGGGAGAAGGCAGTTTGTGCAGAGTTTGTGCGGGAGAAGGAGATAGAGAACAGAGGTGAATAAGTCTGGTGAGCTAGAAGCCTTTGATTCTAGGAAACTTGGATAAGTCAGTAGCTTTGTGAGCACTGAATGAGTGGGTTTTGGAGCCCACTGTGTGTTTTTACTTGCCCGCTGTAAAGCCAGTAGCCGGGGTCAGGATCACAGCAGCCTGACCCACGCAGGTTCACATTAGATTTGTACAGTCGGTAATGAAACACAGGAGCCAAAAATTGGTGAGCCATCAGCTTTAATTCTAGCTTGCACCCAGCGGGCAAGCAAAAACACACACTGGGCTCCAAAACCCACACATTCAGTGCTCACAAAGCTACTGACTTATCCGAGTTTCCTAGAATCAAAGCTTTCTAGCTCACCAGACTTATTCGCCTCTGTTCCACATCTCCTCCAGCTCAAACTCTTAACAAACTGGCTTCTCCCTCAGAATTCTGCCATCTTGGCTGCTTCTCCTGGCCCTCACGTGGCCTTACTCTGCTCTCCTCTCTAATACCTCAGGAACCAAGAGAGAGCTAGCTATTGGTCTGCCCACTTTATAGCATAGATGATCCAAACCTTTAATCCAATTATACATACAGGAAAGTCTCTGATAAAAAGCCACCCATCTGAGGCATAATGGGATTCCTCAGGAGAGTGCACCATCCTACATCATCCAATCAGTCAAGGGTGTGGAGAAGAGCTTACTCTTAAAACTAAGCCTTAGGCTACAACCACCTGGCCTGCCCACAGCCTGTTCCAGAACACATTAATATCAACGAACTTCTCTGTGGGCAGCGCCATCTTTAACAAAGTGAGCATAATATATTTTATCTGCCCAACACCCGCCGAATGCAGCTAGGATTAAAGATGATGGCTCACCAGTTCTTGCCTTCGTTGTTTCATTACCGTCTGTCCAAATCTAATGCGAACCTGTATGAGCCAGGCAGTTGTGATGCTGGCCGTGGCTACTGGCTTTACATTATGTATACAACAAAAGGTTGCAAGCAAGGTTAAAACAGAGAGAAAGATGTTTGGGACAATCGCTTAAGGACTTGAAACAGTAATTGGAACTAGATTTGGTCTTGGAAAATGTTGGGCAGATAAAATATATTATGCTCACTTTGTTAAAGATGGCGCTGCAGGCCGGGTCGTTATAGCCTAAGGCTTAGTTTAAGAGTAAGCTCTTCTCCACACCCTTGACTTATTGGATGATGTAGGGTGGTGCACTCTCCTGAGGAATTCCATTATGCCTCAGATGGGTGGCTTTGTATCAGAGACTTTCTTGTATGTATAATTGGATTAAAGGTTTGGATTTTCTAGGCTATAAACTGGGGCAGTCTGGGAGCTTGATCTCTCTCTCTCGGTTCCTGGGTTCCTAAGATTAGTATTAGAGAGGAGAGCAGAGTAAGGCCACGTGAAGGCCAGGAGAAGCAGCCGAGATGGCAGAGTGCTGAGGAAGAAGCCAGTTTGTTAAGAGTTTGTGCTGGAGGAGATGGGGAACAGAGGTGAATAAGTCTGGTGAGCTGGAAACCTTTGATGCTAGGAAACTCGGATAAGTCAGTAGCTTTATGAGCACTGAATGTGTGGGTTTTGGAGCCCAGTGTGTGTTTTTGCTTGCCCGCTGGGTGCAAGCTAGAATTAAAGCTGATGGCTCACCAGTTTTTGGCTCCTGTGTTTCATTACCGACTGTTCGAATCTAATGCGAACCTGCATGGGTCAGGCAGCTGTGATTGTGGCCGCGACTACTGGCTTTACAGAAAGAAAATGTGTCTAGGAACTGTACAAACAGTTTTCCATGTTCTCCATCATCTGGTTCTTCCTCCAGCATCCTCACCTTGAAGTCTATAACCCAGGCATACCAAATTTCTTGTAGTTTCTCAAAGTTTGCCACAAACTCACTCTCCTTGGGACTTTTGTACATGCTGCTTCTCCCAACTGGGAACATTTCCAGTTCCAATACAGGTCTAGATTAGATGTCACCTTTTCCAGGAGGAATTCCCTGTCACACTACTCTTTTCTACCCTCACTAAATATGCCACTTTGGGGCACGCTCTGGTTACTTGTTTGTCTCCTCAGGTAAGCCATAGCTCTGTGAAGACAGACAAAATCCACCTCAATAACTATATGATTGCCTTCCACACAGGAAGTCCACAAAGACTATGTAGCAGATGCTGTCATTACCCCACCCACAGCCTCTTGCCCTTATCATTTTAGTCTGGATTGGAACCACTGCCAGCTGCCAGCACCTGCACCCTCTTGGCTGAGCATTTTCTTTGGCCACTTAAGCCTGTCTTACCTACTAGAGCAGCAAGGCAGAAGTTCCAGGGAATTCGCACTCCCTGGAATCAGTCCTCAATCAATGATTGATGGAAGTAGGTATGAAAATATCCTAGCTCCCTCACCCCTTGGGTGGGATAACTCTGAGCCATGTGTTCTATACTGGATCTCAAAGTTTTCTAGCATGATGAAGTTCCGAAGGGGAAACTGACTTGACAGTGCAGTCTTTAGTGGCTGCCTTTCTTTCACTGTTTTACTTCCTGACTCCACAACTGGTATTTTCTTCAGTTCCCCAATAGAGCACTTTCTCTCAAATCCTTGACTCACGATTTGCTTCCCTGCAAACCCACACTAAGACAGCATGCTTGCTGAATGACCACCAAAGCCGGGCATAAAGACTGATTGCTAACAGCCATGCATATCTGAGCCAGGGAGAGCAAATACCTGGCAGGAAATCCCAAACCTTGATTTTTATCTTTACTGACATTTGTAACCAAAACAATGCATGGGAACATTATTTTACTTAAAAGTGCAATGTTGAGAAGTGGCTCCGAAAGATGATTGAATCAGTAAATAATAGGGCACTTGTGAATTAGCTCTAGCAGTAAAAGAAAGGCTGGCTATATCGATTGCCAGACAAATATTACTACTTACTTTCCATCTTCCTGGCACTTGGTTGGCATTCATAATTTTTCTTGCATCCTGCTGCAGAAGTGGAGACCAACAGCTACTCTAGTCACCCAGCAATGGAGGGGAAAAGCTGTTGGAAGTAGGAGTGGAATTCAGTTAAGGAATAGGTGTTCGTTGGGCATGGCAAGACTATGGAACAGTTCTATAGAAGATGAACAGAAGGAGCCCTCTAAGTCAGAAAATCAGTGGTCCAGGATGTGATGGCCTCCTTAGGGTGCAACCCAGCTCCATCTCTGAGAGAGGAAAGGGAGACTGAAGGGAGAACTGAGCCATTAGGAAAAATGATGTTTGTACCTCCCTCCCACCCAAAGGAAATAATCTTTAAATTGAACGTAAAATCTTGACAGAGTAAAGAAATCTAAGAACTGCCTGACCAGATGGTGGCGCAGTGGATTGAGCGTCGGACTGAGATGCGGAAGACCCAGGTTCAAAACCCTGAGCTCGCCAGCTTGAGCACAGGCCCATCTGGCTTGAGCATAAAAAGCTCACCAGTTTGGACCCAAGGTCGCTGGCTCCAGCAAGGGGTTGCTCCATCTGCTGAAGTCCCGTGGTCAAGGCACATGTGAGAAAGCAATCAATGAACAACTATGGTGTCGCAATGGCAACGAAAAACTAATGATTGATGCTTCTTACCTCTCTCCGTTTCTGTCTGTCTGTCCCTATCTATCCCTCTCTCTGACTCTCTCTCTCTGTCCCTGTAAAAAAGAAAGAAAGAAAGAAAAAGAAATCTAAGAACTGAAATTATTGAGGAAGAGAAAGTCGGTTTACCATTTTAAAGTGTGTGTGTGCACATCTGGACGTGTGTGCATGGGGGACTAGTTTCTGGCATTACCTGTCCACTCCTCTCTGACACCAACTGAGAAGGCATGCGGCTTTCAATGCCTTCCTCTCAAACGCAACCCCCTCCTACCAGTTTTATCAATCCCAAAGCTACCATCCGACCCTCTTCTACCTAAACCAGTGGCTCCCGGTTGTCTACAGGTGGCGTGCTGGAATACTAGAAGCTAAAGGCAATGGCAAGCGCTGAGAACAATTTAGAGCACACGCCTGGTTTGGGGGCACTTGTAATCCAGCGCCAGCTATTTGCAGGATCATCCATCCAGTATGTCAGATCTTCCGATTCTCCCAAGACATGCTAGAAAGGTGCTGACTTTTAAAACTTATACGAGTTTAACAAAGCAAGTCCCTAAGATTTTTTTTAATTATCTCATGGCCACCAGCTTGCAAGCTCCTGCCTACAAGATAAAATGAGAGCCCTCTAAGCATGACAGTCAATACCCTCTTACTTATTCTCACTTCTGTCCCAGTCACCTGGAACTAGTCAATCCCTTTGTCCCCAAAGCCCCACAACCCCAGCGGCAGCTCCAGTTCATACACAGGATTGACAGGGGAGGGTACAGACTTGTCCTGAAGTGGAGTCCACTCACAAGCTCACCATTTTTGCTTAGACTGCTTATATAAGGTCACTGTGAGGGTGCAGAAGGAGAGTAGCCGGGGCACCAAGCCCCTTCGGGGTCCTTCTTGGTCACATTCCACTTTAGTTCACCTCTGCGAGTTTACTGACCCTGTTTCCTCTAACAGCATGCTCTTCTATGCTGTTACCACCTGGCAAACTTGTATTCATTCTTTAAAACTCAGCTCACACATCACCTCCGTAAAGATACTCCATAAAGAATTACTCCCTTCTACTGTGCCTCGCATGCATTCTCACTCTTATAGGTGTCACAGTGCCATGTCTATATTGCTCCCTCATGCACTGTGACATATTTGAGTTGGGGGTCTGTGTCTTGTCCTTTTATGTCTTTGGGGGCCCGGTTCATAAAGCACTTCTTCTTCCTCTTCTTCTTCCTCTTCTTCTTCTTTCTTCTTCTCCTCCTCCTCCTCCCTCTCCCCCACCCTCCTCTTTTCCTCCTCTTCCTCCTCCTTCTCCTCCTCCTCCTCCTCCTCCTCCTCCTCCTCCTCCTCCTCCTCCTCTTCCTCCTCCTCCTCCTCCTCTTCCTCCTCCTCCTCCTCCTCCTCTTCTTCCTCCTCCTCCTCCTCCCTCTCCTCCTTCTCCTACTCCTTCTTCTTCTTCTGTATTCAAACATCTAGAATCATCTGTCACATTTCCGCGAACATACCAAACATTCAATAACTGTTCCTTGAAATGAAACCAAAACAAGAACTGAGAATTCACGGGGCCTGGTTACGGACTCAGCACTTTCTTCGAGGACGCTCCTCACCGCCACCTGACTAACCCACTTACATAACCCAGTTTGGCATTTGAGTCCTTGCTCGGTGGGGAAGGTTCACAGGGGTCCCCACGTGCTAGGGGTCGGGGACTGCATGGGGGGTGCAGATGGCCAGATTGGAAAAGGATCAGCTTTGTTGGAATGCCTGGATGCAACACCACAATAGAAGCTAAAGGAACAAAGAATGCAAGGGCTCCCTGATGTTTGCACAGGAGCTGCCCTGAAAAGTGTAAGGGGCCAGGGCCTGGGAGGTGAAGAAGGTGGGTTAGCTCCCAATAGCACTCAGGGATTTCTGTGGAGGAGGAGCTGTGGGAAAGGCCTTGCACAGGGGTGGATGGAACAAGCTTCTATTTTCGGTCTCAGCCAGAGGGAGTGCTTGTACTGAAATGCCCGGCCTTGTGAGAGCGGAAGTGGGATAGGCTCGGGAACCCTCGGCCTCTTTCTTCCCTGGGCAGAGAGCAGGGAGATGCTGTGTCCCTCTCTGTCTGGCACCTACCGGCCAAACCCACAGACACAGTCCATCAACCCCAAAATGCCTGGCAGTTGAGTAGAGAAGGAAAGAATTCTGACTTTGAGTCTGATTTGTATCCTGGACTCCATGGAGCCATAAGAGTCCATAGGAAGGTGGGGAGGGGTGCCCCAGGAGTCTCCTAAATTCACAGGCCTGGACACATTTCCATGGGAACAGTGAGAAGCATTTGAAAAGTCCACCTTTAACCAGAAAAGCAATCTTGTCAACTTTAATATTTTTAAACCCCGGAGTTAATTTCTTTGTGCCAAAGACCTTTTTAGTTTATTATATTTTTACACTACTTTATTTTTATTTTGTATTGTTTTAAAGTATTTTTATTAGCATTACTTCAATTGATCTTCATAATGCCTCTTGGGGATAGGTAGCATTTTTAACCATCAGAAACTCATGCTTGCCGGGTTAGCAGGTACTCACCTGAGGGTAGTGAGATAGTTCCTTGCATTCATTCAAGCCCCTGTTTGGAGACCTGGAAGGGAGGAGGAGGTTGGGGTAAGATGAAGAGCATGAGAAACAGAGGAGAATGGTGTAGAAGGGATGTTGTCTTTTCTTTCTCTAGGGGCTTCAATCTATTCAGAGTATGGCTAGAAATAAAAGGGCCTTAGGCTTACCTGATTTTTCAAGAAAGATACAAAGAACCTCTGGGACTGAGTTGCTTGCTGTATTTAGAGCGGAGACCATTCTCTTTATATAGAAACAGAATTGCACCGGTGCTGACAGGACAGGGAGATTTAAATGAATGCCCAACCAGCATACTTGAGTGATTCTGGCAATGCAGTGGCAATGGGGGGAGGCAGGGTGCAGGTACAGAAGAGGCCACAGGGGGCAGATGTGGTGGAGCAGGTAACTGCAGCTGACAGACTTGCTCTGGGCAAGTGAGGCAGTCTCTAAGGGTACACAGAAACTAGTGGGGGACACATTGAAAGGGGTTAGTTTCTGGTAGCCAGACCAAGGGGTGGGTGGGTGTGCTCAGGCAACTGTAATTTATCATTAAAAGTTAAGTGTGACTCATATTGTAGACACAGGCCCATGAGGGTCAACAGGGCACCTGGATCACACCACTATTATAAAGAAGAGAAAAACAAATTCAGAGAAATTACGTACTTTTTCTAAAAATTAGACACAAAGAAAGGCAGAGGAATGGAGAGCATTTGGGATGGGAAACCAGCTCTTGCTAGTACTCTGGGAGAGCACAGCAGTGTGAGAACCAAGAACCTCTCTCATTTTTATCACAGATCCATTCAGCTGTTCTTTTGTGGCAAGTTGTTTATTTTTTTACTTTGGGTTTTTTATCTTTTAGGCAAATTTATATGGTATTTACTACTACTAACTTTACTAAAACAAAATCATTATGGTCTAGTAAGGAAATATATATATTTGAACTTGTGTAGTGAAAGAAGGTAAATTATTTACAGGCAAAGCATTTCATTTTTAAAAATATGGAGGAAATAATAAGAGCTATCCACATTGCAGGAAAACTTATTAATTGTTGATTATGTGAGTTGAGTAACTGTTGAGGTTTGTGATTTGTTTGTATTTTTAAAAATATCATCATGGAAGACTAAATAATGTTAAGATGGCAATACTTCCTGAAATGGTCTACATATTCAACACAATCTCTATCAAAATCCCAGCTGCCTATTTACATAAACTAGCATGTGGTTTTTCAATTCATATAGAAATGCCAAGAACCCAAAATAACCAAAAAATTTTTGAGAAAGATCAAAGGTGGACACAGACTTTTCAATGTCAAAATTTATGACAAATCTACACTAATCAAGACAGTGTGGTACTGGCATAAGAAAAGACATGTATTGAGAGTCCAGAAATATATTCATATTTTTATAGGTAATTGATTTTCAACAAGGGTGCCAAGATAATCCAATGAGGAAAGAATAGTGTTTTTAACAAATGGTGTTGGGGTAACTGGATATCTACACACAAAAGAATGAATTTCTACCTGTACCTCATACCATATACCAAATTAACTCAAAATGAATCAGAGACTTAATTTTAAGCGCTAAAACTATAAAACTCTTGGAAGAAAACAAAAGTAAATCTTTGTGACCTTGATTAGACAGGACATCAAAAACACAATTAACATAAGAAAAAGAAAATAAACTCCATTGAAATTTAAAACACTTATGCTTTAAAGAATACCACCAAGAAAGTGATAAGACAACCCACAGAATGGGAAAAAATATTTGAAAATTTTATATATAATAAGGGTTTCTATCCAGAATATATAAAGAACTCTTACAATTTAACAATAAGAAGACATATAAACATGATTTTAAATGGGCAAAAGATTTTAATACACATTTCTCTAAAGAAGATATACAGGAGAGTCCAAAATGGCGAAGGAATAGTCAGATGTTCCAACTACCACCTCTTTGGGGCAGCTGTGTTAGGCTTGCTCGTGGGGTATACCAGCTGCAAGCACTGTGCCTGATTAGTGCGTGAGCACGTGGCAGAGACACGTGTGCACAGCCTGTATAAGGCTATGGGTGCTTGTGCTCAAGAGAGATTAGAGATGGGGAATTGTGGATGGCAAATTGCCTGCCCACCACTGTGAGGGGCCATTTTGCTATCTGTTTGCCTAATAGGCGGTTTCCCCTACCTGTGTGCTTGTCCGTCATTGTAAGACTTTATTAAACAAAATGACCCAATGCTTTTCCAGCTCCACAGTTTTTCTACTGTCTGCCCAAATCCAGTGTGGACCTGACTGGCCTTGGCCACCGGCATTACACCTCCCAAGACCAAATTGGATTACAACTTAATTTAAAAACAATTATCTTGAAAAACCAACTTTGGACAAAACAAAGAGAAGTCTATACCCAAGGATCACAGAAGAAGCCACACCAAGACTGGTAAGAAGGGTGGAGACACAGAAAGGGCTGTCCACTCCTAGGAATGAGCAGTGGCTGAGGGTCTGGAGGGACTCTTACTGCAGGGAGGTTTTCCCTGAGAGGTGTGGGTCCTCATCCCCAGGCCAGGAGCCCCAGCCTAGAGCCCCGGAGCCTAGAAGAGGTACTCAGACAGCATTTGGAAGTGAAAAAAGCCAGGGTTTCTGTCTGCAAGAAAGAGACAGAGCTCTCAGAGATGCCAGCTCTGTCTTAAAGAGCCAGTGCAGAAAATCTCATTTACAGCCACTTACTCGGGGCTCCAGTGGGGCAGAGCTGAGAGGACTAGTGTTGCATGAGCAAAGTGTGAAGTTGGTGGCCCAGGGAGAAACACTATGAGGGACGGCCACCAAAACCCCTGTGCTGAGTCATTCTCCAGTACTGCAGTCGCCATCATTCTTGGGTGGAGCACTTCCTTTGTGCAGCATCCATCAGGGGAAAAGTAACTTCTCTACCCTCAGAAGTCTCTCCTACCCCAATCATGGAGACTGGGTTTTGCTAAGAAGACAGGAAGCAGGGGGCACATCAGTGACTCAGTTTTCTGGTGTTGAGGCCGGAACTTCCCCCGCACACCTCCCCCCCCATGCTCCCAAGTCTAAGACTGGTGCTCACAGGTGAATTAAGGTCGGTTGAGGCCCTGGGCACAGAAGAAAATATTAGACCCCTTGTCATTAGAAAAAAGTGTGAAGCTGAGGTTTTGCAAGGCCCTTCAGAAGTCGGGGCCCAGGGCATGCTCCTGGTGTACCCACAATTAAATCCACCCCTGCTGGTGCTTCCACCTCACAGGAAACTCAGTAGAAATTGTCTAATTGACAGGCAGATCACACCTCTGGGTCTCATAGGCCACATCCACTAAACTCCTGGGGCCACACCCTACTGAGGTGTGTGAAAAAAGTCTGAACAGACTGACACCTGGGGTCAAGGGGTGGACCCACACCCACCACCCTTCCTAATCCTTGAATTGCCACAGGCTCTAGACCAGTTGTTTTTAACGTTTTTTGAGGTACCGAACCCACCAGTTTCATATGCGCATTCACCGAACCCTTATTTAGTGATAAATAAAATATGATTTTTTTTCCAAATTCAAGACATAGGTATATTTTTTTTACTGGTGCACAAAATGAGCCGTGCATGAACATCACCTTGCTCAAAGAACAAAACCAACAAAGTGCATGAACTCACAACAAATTACGGTATTACTTTATTCTGGCCTCCACGGCAGAGGCTTCTCCGAACCCCTGAGACTGACTCATCGAACCCCTAGGGTTCGATAGAACCCAGGTTAAGAACCACTGCTCTAGACTCTATCAGAGGTTTTTTCAGTGGTTGAACCCAACGAGCATCCAGCAGACAGAGGCTGCAGGAGGCGGGACTCAGGGAACATTGGCCTTTTAAGCGGACTTTCCCCCAGGCCCAGTGTGGGTAGAAGTCAGCCTAGGAGTGCAACTTGGTATCTCCATGTGCACCTGGGCACAGCAGAGGCAGCCACAAACTCTGATTGCTTGTAGCTCCAAGAAGGTTGCTGAGGGCCAGTCACAGGTAGTGTCTCCCACTGGTCTGCACCAGATTCTTGTCAGGGAGGCCCTCAGCTGTCATATCCATTGGCCAGCTGCAGAGAACATTGGTTCAGGACCTAACAACCCTTGCTAGAGTGGTATCCTAAGGAAGGGTTTTTCACATCTGGCCCAGCTGAAGCAAGTTCTGCTTTCTGTGATTAGCACTGGCACAGCAGCTCATGTACATTGGATAGGGCAGAGCTTCACAGTCAGCTGACCTGGGTGCTGGTTATCTTGCCCTGCTGGGCTAGATATCCCAGGGGAAAGGGAGAGAGGTTTGGAGCATAAACATTTAACATGTGGGTTCCTGTGAGTCTACTGTTGGGTCTGGTCAAGGGGATTAGCCACCTTTTGCAGGGGGGCGCACAGTTAGCCCCAGGAGAGAACTTTCTCAGCCTTCCTCCCTGAGACCAGCGTCTCCTAGCTTTAAGAACATCTGCAGAAGGGACTCTTGGCCCCACTTGATCTGAACCTGATGTTTGCCTTGTTGGGGAGAAATAAAATTTGAGTATCCAGCAGTGGCTGAGGGCTTAGGCTCTGGAGTAGAGCCCACACTCTCCATACTGAGCTTCTGATCAAGAGACCCCTGAAGTAGGGGGTCCCACTAACGTATTCCCAACCTCAGCTTCCCTAACCCAACAAGTTTGCAACCTGTAGATGGGTTGGTTGGATGAGGCCAGTCTGGGCCCACACTACAGACTTTCTACAGAAGACTCTGGGAAAACCAGGCAGCTATAAGAGAAGGAGGAGAAGCTGAAAAGTAGAGGCAAATCTTATGGAGATCGGGGCTTTTATGGAGCTGCTGCCATCTCTAAGCAGGAGGAAACTGATCCTTATACATAGGTTGGGCCCTCCCACACTACCCAGGCACAGAAAACACAGACACAAACAACAAAAAAGAGCAGTAGCTGCAGACAGGTAGCCCATAGTAGGTTACAAACAACAGCTGACACCAACCCAAGAAGATCTAGAACCAACACAACTAGTAGTGGGTGGCAGACAGTAACAACCTTAGACTGAGCTAGCTACACAAGCAGCACACCCAAAGATAGAGTCTAGCAGGCACTAGACACTGTGGAGAATAAATACACACAACAGGACAGACATTGCACAGTGTGTAATACACATGATCAAGGTTGACCCTTAGAGCCAGCCAACCTTAAGGGATAACCACAGAATCTAGTGAACAAAGTAAACTGAGGAACAGAATAGAAGCAAAGGCAGGGTCACAGGGACAGCTGTCAGAGGCAAGGGCAATGAGGGGATGGGATCAGAGATGGTAAAAAAGATTAGTGAAATTATATATACATAACACATAGATGCAGATAATAAGACAGCAAATCCCAGACAGAAGGAGAGGACGGAGTTAGGGGGAGGGGGGCAAAAGGGGTGTAATGGTGGACACAGTGGTGGGGTTTGAGAGTGTTATATTGAGTGGGACACTTGAATCCATGTTAACACAATAAATTAAAATTAATAAAAAAATTTTTAAGTGAATATATACAAATAGATACTAAGCACATAAAGAGATGTTCAACATCACTAATCATTAGAATAACGCAAATCAAAACTACAATGCGATACCACTTCACACCTACAAGGAGGGCTATAATAAAAAATATGGACAAATAACAAGTGTTGTTAAGGATGTGGAGACATTGGGACCTTTATACATGGGGGTAATAGCAGTTTTATTTTAGTTGTATAAGGGAATAAAAAATATGTTTCCCCTTTGGGAAACAGTTTGGCAGTTCTTTATTGAGTTAAGTGTGGAAGTAAACAGCAAGTCTACTCTTAGCTATATACCCAAGAAAATTGAAAAGATATATCTACACAATAACTTGTACACAAATATGCATATCAGCAGTATTCACAATTGCCAAAAAGTTAAACAACCAAATGTGCATCAACTGAAGAATAGATAAATAAAAATAGTATATCTATACAATGAAATATTACTTAGCTATAAAAAATGAAGTATTGAAATAGTGATACATGTCACAGCATAGATGAACCTTGGAAACAATGTGCTGAGTGAAAGAAACCAAAAACAAAAGGTTACATACAGATTATAGATTACATTTATACAGAGTCTGGAATAAGAAAATCCATAGAAACAGGAAAGTAGATGGGTGTTGGCCTGGGACACTGAGGTTTATCTGGTTTGAGCATGGGCTCACCAGCTTGAGTGTGGGATCATAGACATAATCCCATGGTCACTGTAATGAGCCCAAGGTTGCTGGCTTGAGCAAGGTCACTAGTTTGGCTGGGAATGAGTGGGAAGATTTAACCAATCTCACAGCCTGCTCTGCATCATCCACTGGGGAGAAGCAAATGTCGATGGTATGACATCATCTTGGACACCAGCAGTGCCCATGACAGTGCTTGAGTTGGTGACTTGTGGTTTCAAGACTCCTTCTGCTAGAGGAAGCCTGGCCCACTATTGATTACGGGCAGGAAAACTATGGATGTAGTTGGATGTTATTGGTCTGTGGGTAGACTGATTAATAAGCTTGATAGTGAGAGCTTTTAAAGTTTCTGCAGTGATTTCCTATATAGTCATGTGCCACATGACATTTTGGTCAATGACAGACCACATACACAATACAATGATGGTCCCATAAGGTTATAATGGAGTTTAAAAATTCCTATTACCTGGGTTCAATTCCCAGCCAGGGCACAAAGGAGAAGCACTCATCTGCTTCTCCACCCTTCCCCCTTTCCTTTTTCTCTATCTCTCTCTTCCCCTCCTGCAGCCAAGGCTCCATTGGAGCAAAGTGGGCCTAAGCACTGAGGATGGCTCCATGGTCTCCGCCTCAGGTGCTAGAATGGCTCTGGTTGCAATGGAGCAATGCCCCAGATGAGCATGGCAGGTGGATCTCAGTTAGGCGCATGCGGGAATCTGTCTCTCTGCCTCTCTACTTCTCACTTCAGAAAAATACCAAAAAAATAAAATAAAAATAAAAAAATAAAATAAATTCCTATTGCCTTATGACATTGTAGCTGCTATACGGTCTGTTGCACAATAAATTATTTTCTTAACATTTTTACTTTATACCTTTTTTAACTTTATAAAATAAAAAAGTTACTAAGCTTATAATTTTTTAATTTTAAATTATTGATTTTAGAGAGAGAAAAAGAAAGAGAGAACCATCAATTTGTTGTTCGACTTATTTATTCATTCATTGGTTAGTTGTCATATATGTCCTGACTGGGGATTGAACCCACAACCTTGGTGTATTGATACACACTCTAACCAACTGAGCTATCTGACCAGTGCACTTAACTCACATTTCATAAGTCTACTCTATTATGTCTGTACAACAGTGAAATCACCTAATGATGCATTTCTCAGAACATAATCCTGTTGTTAAACTACACATGACTGTACATTATTTCTTTTGATCCTTCTAACAACTGAGATATGGCAATTACCCCCATGACAGCAAAACTAGATGTAGTTACAGATTTATCCGTGGCTCAACAAGTTTATTTCCTGTTCAGTCATGTCCACAGACCATTCTGGAATGGTGGACTTTTATGTAGCATTTTGAGACCCAAGCCCCTCTACCTGTGGCTCTGCCCTCTTCTAGATGCTCAGGGCCTTCTCTTCCCCACCAGCAGGTAGGAAAAGAGAGGCCAGGCCTGACCATGGCATATGTGCCTTTCATGGTAATCTCATTGGCCAGAATCAGTCTCAGTGCCACTGCTAGCTTTTTCTTTGTGCCCAGAGGAAGGGGAATGATTTGAGGAAGAACCAACGATCTCTGCCACAGAGTTACAAAAGTTTACAGGCTTTGGCTGAAGGTCACACAACTTTAAGAGGCAGAAAGACTCAAAATCCCGGCTGAGTCTTGATCTTGTCCATCTTGTGACTCTGCCCTCTTCCAGGTCCTCAAGGTCTTCTTTCCTCCAGGGGAACAGTCTCCTGCTACTAGCACCCATCCAGGGTACGATGCCAAAATGATCATTAGGAAGGGTAAAAAAGTCTAATGAAAACTTTTTTTAAATTTTATTTAGACAATTTTAATGGGGTGACATTGATCAATCAGAGTACATAGATTGAGAAAACATCTCCAGATTATTTTGACATTTGATTATATTGTATACCCATCACCCAAAGTCAAATTGTCTATCTGGTTTTCTTTGTGCCCTCTCTCCCTCCAACCCCTCCCTCTCCTCCTTTCTCCCACCCTGTAACCACCACACTCTTGTCCATATCCATGACTCTCAATTTTGTGTCCCACCTATGTATGGAATCATACAGTTTTTAGTTTTTTCTGATTTACTTATTTCACTCAGTGTAATGATATCAAGGTCCATCCATGTTGCCGTAAATGATACTATGTCATTGTTTCTTATGGCTGAGTAGTATTCCATGTATATATGTACCACATCTTCTTTATCTAGTCATCTATTGAAGGAATTTGTAGTTGTTTCCATGTCTTGGCCACTGTGAACAATGCTGCAGTGAACATGGGGCTGCATGTGTCTTGCCAATGTTTTTAAGTATTGGGGGTATATACACAGTAGAGGGATTGCTGGGTCATATGGTAGTTCTATTCTTAATTTTTTGAGGAACCACCATACTTTCATCCATAATGGTTGTACTACTTTACATTCCCACCAGCAATGGATGAGGGTTCCTTTTTCTCCACAGCCTCTCCAACACTTGCTATTACCTGTCTTGTTGATAATAGCTAATCTAACAGGTGTGAGGTGGTATCTCATTGTAATTTTGATTTGCATTTCTCTAATAGCTAATGAAGATGAGTATCCTTTCATATAGTATATGTTGGCCATTTGTATTTATTTCTGGGAGAGGTGTCTGTTCATATCCTCATTTTTTTATTGGATTGTTTGTTTGTTGTTGAGTTTTATGAGTTCTTTGTATATTTTGGATATTAGGCCCTTATCTGAGCTGTTGTTTGAAGATATCATCTCCCATTTAGTTGGCTGTCTGTTTTGCTGTCAGTTTCTCTTGCTGTGCAAAAGCTTCTTAGTCTGATGTAGTCCCATTCATTTATCTTTGCCTTCACTTCCCTTGCCTTTGGAGTGAAATTCATAAAATGTTCTTTATGGCCAAGGTCCATGAGTTTAGTACCTATGTTTTCTTTTATGTAATTTATTGTTTCAGGTCTTATATTTAGGTCTTTGATTCATTTTGAATTAATTTTGGTACAAAGGGACAAACTGTAGTCGAGTTTCATTCTTTTCCATGTGGCTCTACAGTTTTCCCAGCACCGTTTATTGAAGAGGCTTTCTTTTCTCCATTGTGTGTCTTTGGCTTCTTTATCAAAGATGATTTCACTATATATATATGTGGTTTTATTTCTGGGCTCTCTTTTCTGTTCCATTGGTCTGAGTGTCTATTTTTCTGCCAATACCATGCTGTTTTGATTATCATGGCTCTATAATATAATTTGAAGTCAGGTATCATAATGCCCTCAGCTTCGTTCTTTTCCCTTAGGATTATTTTGGCTATTTGGGGTTTTTTATAGTACCATTTAAACCTGATGATTTTTTGTTCAATTTCTTTTAAAAATGATATTGGAATTTTGATGGGAATTGCATAAATTTGTATATTGCTTTGGGTAATATGGTCATTTTGACTATATTTATTCTTTCTATCCAAGAACAAGGAATATTTTTCCATTTCATTGTATCTTTTTTGATTTCCCTTAACAATGCTTTGTAGTTTTCATTATATAGATCCTTTACATTCTTTGTTATGTTTATTCCTAGGTATTTTTGTTGTTGTTTTTGTGACTGTAAAAACCAACAACAATTATTTTTTTGAGTTCATTTTATGATGTTTTATTGTTGGCATATAGGAAGGCAATAGACTTCTGTATATTAATTTTGTATCCTGAACCTTACTGTATTGGTTTATTATTTCTAATAGTCTTTTTGTGGAGTCTTTGGGGTTTTCGATGTACAGGATCATATCATATGCAAAAATTGAAACCTTTACTTCTTTTCTCATATGAATGCCTTTTATTTCTTTCTCTTGTCTCATTGCTCTGGCTAGAACTTCCAGCACTACGTTGAATAAGAGGGGAGAGAGCGGACAACCTTGTCTTGTTCCTGATTTTAGAGGGAAAGTCCTCAGTTTTATGCCATTTAATATGATGTTAGCTGATGGTTTGTCATAAATGGTCTTTATTATGTTGAGATATTTTCCTTCTCTATCCGTTTTGTTGAAAGTTTTAAACATAAAAGGATGTTGTATTTTATCAAATGCTTTTCTGCATCTATTGATAGGATCATATGGTTTCTGTTCTTTGTTTTGTAGATATGGTGTATGATGTTAACTGTTTTACGTATGTTGAACCATTCTAGTGATTCCGGGATGAATCCTACTCGATCGTGATGAATTATTTTTTTAATGTGTTGTTGTATTCGATTTGCTAGTATTTGGTTTAGGATTTTAGCATCTGTATTCATTAGTGATATTAGTCTGTAGTTTTCTTTTAGTGTGTTGTCCTTGCCAGGTTTTGGTATGAGGGTTATGTCGGCCTCATAAAATGTGTTTGGTAGTATTGCTTCTTCTTTAATTTTTTGAAAGACTTTGACTAGAATAGGAACCTAGTCTTCTTTGAATGTTTGATAGAATTCACTAGTATAGCCACCTGGTCCTGGACTTTTATTTTTTCAGAGGTTTTTAATAGTTGTTTCTACTTCCTCCCTGTTTATGGGTCTGTTTAGGCTTTCTGCTTCTTCATGACTCAATCTAGGAAGATTGTATTGTTCTAGAAATTTATCCATTTCTTCTAGATTGTTAAATTTGGTGGCATATAGTTTTTCATAGTATTCTACAATAATTCTTCGAATATCTATGATATCTGTGGTGTTTTCTCCTCTTTCATTTTAAATTTTGTTTATATGAGTCCTTTCTGTTTTTTCCTTAGTGAGTCTTGCCAAGGGTTTGTCAATTTTGTTGATTTTTTCAAAGAACCAGCTTCTTTTATTGATTTTTTTCTATAGTTTTTCTGTTCTCTATTTCACTTATTTCTGCTCTGATTTTTAATATTTCCTTTCTTCGGCTGGTTTTGGGTTGCCTTTGTTCTTTTTTTTCAGTTCCTTAAGATATGATGTTAAATTGTTTACTTGGGCTCTCTCTTGTTTGTTCATAGAGGCCTATAGTGATATGAACTTCCCCCTTATTGCTGCTTTTGCTGCATCCCAGAGATTTTGATATGTCGTATTGTCATTTTCGTTTGTCTGTATGTATCTTTTGATCTCTGCTTTTATTTCTTTGACCCACTCATTTTTTAGAAGTATGTTGTTTAATTTTCACATTTTTTGTGCATTTGTTTACTTTTTTTGCAGTTGAATTCTAGTTTCAAAGCTTTATCATCAGAGAATATGCTTGGTATAATTTCAATCTTTTGAATTTGTTGATGTTAGTTTTATGGTCTAACATATGGTCAATTCTTGAGAATGTTCCATGTACATTGGAGAAAAATGTATACTCTGGCATTTTGGGATGAAATGTGCTGTAGATGTCTATCATATTCAATTATTCTAGTGTTTCATTTAAGGCCCATATTTCTTTATTGATTTTCTGTTTGGATGAATGATCTAGAGCTGTCAGCAGTATATTGAGGTCTCCATGTAGAATTGTATTTTTGTTGGTTTTTATTTTGAGATAGGTTAGTAGATATTTATTTTGGTGCTCCTTGGTTTGGTGCGCATATGTTAAGAAGTGTTATGTCTTCTGGATTCAATGTCCCCTTTATCATTATAAAATGAGTATCTTTATCTCTGATTACCTTTGCTGTCTTGTAGTCAGCATTGTTAGATATGAGTATGGCTACACCTGCTTTTCTTTGGATGTTATTTGCTTGGACAATTGTTTTCCAACCTTTCACTTCAAATTTGGTTTTATCCCTGTAGCTTAGATGTGTTTCTTGAAGGCAGCATACAGTTGGATTTTCTTTTTTGATCCATTCTGCTACTCTGTGTCTTTTTATTGATGAGTTCAATCTATTTACATTTAATGTAATTACGGACACTTGAGGGTTTCCTATTGCCATTTTATATATTGCTTTCTGATAGTTCTATATTTTGTTTGGTTCTTATCTTTTGTTTTTCTGTCATTTGTTTTTGTCTGGTTGTATTCCATACTTCTTTCATCTGTTTCTTCTTCTTTTTTTTTTTACAGGGACTGAGAGAGAGTCAGAGAGAGGGATAGACAGGGACAGACAGACAGGAATGGAGAGAGGTGAGAAGCATCAATCATTAGTTTTTCATTGCAGTTGCAACACCTTAGTTGTTCATTAATTGCTTTCTTACATGTGCCTTGGCTGCGGGCCTTCAGCAGACTGAGCAACCTCTTGTTGGAGCCAATGACCTTGGGTCCAAGCTGACAAACTTTTGCTCAAGCCAGATGGGCCCACACTCAAGCTGGCGAGCTCGGGGTCTCGAACCTGGGTCTTCCACATCCCAGTCTGATGCTCTATCCATTGCGCCACCGCCTGGTCAGGCTGTTTCTTCTTTTTTTAAGCTATGTGCTTCTGTGATGTTTTTTTCGGGGGTGGTTACCACTGAGTAATCAAAAGGATATATATTATATTCATTGTTGTACATTATCTCATGAGTGCTTCTGTACTCCATCCTCCTTTGCTACTATTAATCTTTGTCCTCTCCCCTTTTTTGTTTTTGTTGTCACAGATTAACCTTGTTTTTATTGTGATCTTGATGGAGCTTTTACTTGTAATTTTGTTTTGTTTTGTTCTTTGTATCTGGTTGAATAGCCCCTTTAGTATTTCCTGAAGTGGGGGTTTTCTGGTGATAAATTCCCTCACTTTTTCTATATCTGTGAATGTTTTTATTTCCCCTTCATATTTTAGAATAGCTTTGATAGATATAGTATTCTGGCTGGAAGTTCCTCTCTTTCAGTACTGTAAATATTGGGGTCCACTCTCTTCTGGCTTGCAGTGTTTCTGCTGAGAAATTTGATAACCTAATGGACCTTTCTTTATATGTTGTATTCTTTTTTTCCCTGGCTGCCTTGAGAATTCTTTTTTTTTTTTTTTTTTGTCATTGGGTTATGATAATTTCATTATAATGTGTCTTGGAGGAGTTAAGGTAACTGGGTTAAGGTAACTTGTTGTTCTGTTTGCTTCTTGGATTCGAGGCTCTAATTCTTTCCACAGGCTTGGGAAGTTCTCATCTATTATTTGTTTGAATATGTTCTCCATTCCATTTTCTCTCTCTTCTCCTTCTGATATACCCATTATTCTTATGTTGCTCTTTCTGATGGAGTCAGACAATTCCTGTAGGGATTTCTCATTATTTTTAATTTGTGAGTCTCTCTCCTCTTCTCTCTGAAGTGTTTCTAGTTGCCTGTCTTCTATGTCACTAATTCTCTCCTCTATCTGGCCTGTTCTATTAGCTAAGCTTGTTACCTTGTTTTTAAGTTCATGTATTGCATTTTTCATCTCTGTTTGATTCCTTTTCATAGTTTCAATTTCCTTGGTGATGTATTCTTTTTGTTCTTTGAAATGTTCTTTGAGCTCTCTAAATTGCCTTTTTGTGCTTTCTTTTATTTCCCTGAGTATTTTTAGAACTTCAATTTTAAATTCTGTGTCATTTAACTCCAAGGTTTCCAAGCAATTAAAATTTTTTCTAGAGATTTTTCATCATCTATCTGGGCTACATCTCTGTCTTTTTTATCCATGATATTCAATTTCTTTTTCCTTAATGGCATTTGAGAGTGCTATTGTTAATAACACTAAAAGATGATTTAAAAATTAAAATTAAAAATATATAGTGAAGAAATGAATATTCTATTATGATAAGTGGAACAAAAACTACATAGAACAGGCAGCCAGAGCTGGGGGAAAATGACAGAGATAAAAAATAAAGTAAGAAACGTGCAAAATGCCACAAAGAAAAATATGAATCCAAAATAAAAAAGAATTGTTTTTGATAAATGATGATCAAATGAGAGAAAAAGAAAAAGAAAATAAAACAGAAAAGAAGAAAGAAATAGTTAATATTTTTGAAATGTAACCCTCATAAAAAATAACCAAGAATGAAAAATGTAACACCTATGGATAATGAAGTTCAAAAGGAAAAGAAAGGAATAAGACAGAAAGAAGATAAAATGACCAAAATGGGAAAAAAAAGAAAAAAAAAAACAAGAAAAAAAATAAAAAATATTTATAAAAAATGTAATTTTTTCCTGGTTTTGAGAGGTAGCTTCTTCTTTTTTTCTTTTTCTTTTTAGCAGGTGGCGCTGTGCTACAGGTTTTGCCCCTGTGGTGCTCTTGAGTAAAGATTTGCTGTTGTGTCACTATGTTGATGATGTAGGCTGGGCCTCAGCCCCGTTGCTAAGCATGGCTTGTTAAGGTTTGTAGGCTCTGACAATGGGAGAGTCACTTAGTTTTCCAGGTGCCTCTCCCCATGTCTCTCCCACCTGAGTTAGCAGCCTGGGGACTTAGCTGTGAGGTTTGCCCCAGTCACTGCTTGCAGAGCAAGAGGCTCTAAGAGCAGCCAAGTCCTTCCTCTAGCACCACTCAAAGCACACTTCTGAGTAAGGCTGTGCCAACCAGAGCCGCCAGCAAAAGCAGGCAGTGCAGGGACCTGATTGTAGATCTGACGCCTTTCTAAGGGTCCCTGGGCATGTCCAGTACACCTCAGCACTGCATGGGTCTAATCTCCACAGGCTTTTCTCCTTTGTGCCCTGTTTGGTAACTCGCAGCCCAGCCCCCATGAATTCTGCAGTGCACTTGGAGGTCTGCTTCACAGGGATGTGCTTTGTGAGCTGTATTGGCAGGTCCAGGTCTAGGAATCCCAGCCCTTGTATACTTCCCATGCTGTTGGTTGGGGAGCACGACCACACAGAAACTCTGGCTACAGCCCATGCAGAAGTCCACTGCTGACAATCTCAAGCTTAGACCCTCCACCCACAAATGTGCATGCCCAGGCCAGAGGCACCAGGTGGAGCCACTCACACACTGCCCAATCATGGACCAGGAGCACACAAAGTCCAAAGCTGCTCTGGCACCGGCCTCCATGGGCAACCCACTTGGCCACCTCTGCTGGAGTCTGCCACCCATGCTAACCCCTCATCAGCTATCTCAGGCTAAGCCAGCACACTCTCTCCTCTGCTTGATCATCTGCCCTATCCCAGCTTCTTCCCTTTGCCCCTACTCCTCCATTTCTCTCAGTTCCACGTAAAAGTGGCCTTTCCTCAGATCAGTGAGGAAAGTGGAATACTCCATTCTCCATCTTGTTTCCTTCAGAGTGGATTATATATTCAGCCACCTTTTCACCCAATCATACCTTTGTCTGGTGTGTGTATATTTCAGGTGCTCCTGAGATTTTTTCTCTGTCTTTAGTTGTTGAATTTGTTGGAATTTTAGGGAAGATATCGGGAGCACCCCTCACAGCACCATTTCTCTTAATGAAAACTTTTGTGTTTAATACAGTTTTGTATCTTTCCAGACTTGTCAATAATTCTTGTACATTTTCTTCTTTTATTTTTCTCCTCGACTAACTTGTGTAACTCCCCATTAAACTATAAAAGGACCTCGAAGGCTCTTCCTTGTTTCTTAGGGCCTTTCCCAGTCAGCGGACTGTGCTGCCACCTGGCAAAGGGAAGTGCTCAACACCACTTCATGTTCTAATGGTGGGCATCCCCAGCAATGTCTTCACTCAGAAAAGCTGAGAATAAACATGAACTTGATTGGCTAATCATCAACACTAAACAAGGGGTTTATAATTCAAACATGATTTGAAGAAGTACAGATACCGAGGTATACTTACTTATTCATAAACATTAATTAAAAGAAATGAGAAGGGATCTAATTAATATCCTCTTGACACCTCAAACACAATTGCTTATCTGATCATCACATGAACCCTGCTAGGATGTGTTTTCCTACCCCATCTATATAGATGGAAGCTGGCACACTGGATAATGAGTGAGTCTAAGGGATAATGAGTGAGGGGGGGCCTCTTTTGGCAACCTCTTGCTCCTGGCTTTTAACTGCTCTGAACCCATTTCGTTGTTTACAGAATGAGGAAGGAATAAAAATTAGAAAAATAAATAATATTTGTCAGAGTCCAGGGGAGAACTGAATGTGGTAATAAGTTCATAGCATCTAAGACTTGACTATGACAACTATTTTATTTACAGATAAGGAAATGTAGGCTTAGACTGTCATTTTCTCAAAGCCAGGCAGCCTGTAGTAGTAAGCCTGGGTGGCATTCAAGTCCAAGTCTCTCTAGGTGTAATACCTAAACTTTTTCTCTTATATCTTGCTACCTCTTTTATGCTAGGAGACATGAGGAATCAGGCACAAAGATGCTTATGCTTGACCAGCTCATCATTCACAGGTAAGAATCCTTTCCATTTAATTCTAAAATGTCTCAGTCACTGTCTAGTCTAACTCTGCTACTTTTCAAATTGTTCTTTAGTTCAACTTCTTGAATTGAGGTTCATTTCTCTTCAGTCTTTCTCAGCCAGGATAAAAGCTCATCAAAAATAGTAAAGTTTCTGGGGCATTTTTTAAAGTGCAGTCAGAATTTATCACAGTCTTCACCTACCCTAGGGCGAGGGCTGAAGGACAGCAGTAGAAAAAGGAGAGAACATGACATCTGCAAACACAAGATCCAAGTAGTTCTACCACATACTAGCTGTCTTGCTTTCCATGCAATTTCTCCTCTTTGAGTCTCAGGTTCCTTGGTTCCTCAACTATGAGCTTGGGGCACCTACAATGCATGGACAAGCTTGTGGGATCAGATGAAGTAAAGCCTGCTACAAATTATAAAGTTCTGAGTGGTTGTTTTTACTATCCAAACCACAATTCATCACCAGGCAATTCTTTAAGCAGGAGACAAACTTCTTTCCCTCATCAAAAATCACAATGTTCTGCATTTTTCTGGGCTTAGAATAAAACTGAACCCCCCCCCAAAAAAAAACTGAACCCAAACAGGAATGCAAACATGGTCCTTCATTCTATGACTTTGCCTAAGTACCTCCTATGTGCAAGGCTTTGTGCTAAGTGCTCTATAGAAAACAAGGGTGGATAAGGTTAGTGCCTGCCCTCCACTAGTTCATGATCTAGTGGAGGGAGCTAGACATTTAATAGTGTTTCATACCTTGAGAGAGAAACAATTAAAGTGGCTAGAAAAATTTAAAAAACAGTTTCTTTCAGTTTAGTAAAATTAGGGGAAGCTCCTTGGAAAAGAGAATATTTGAATTGGGTCTTAAAAGTTGGCTAGTATTTGGTCAAGTAAAGACAACCACATAAGCAGAGGCTCAGAAATGGGAAACTGCAGGCTCTGTATTGAAAGGGGAGGAGCACTTTGACTTGATTGAATCAAAGGGACTATAAAGAAGAAGATGGGGACCAGGGACAGAATTGAGAGCACTTGAAAGTCAGACTGATGGCTCGTTCTTTGAATAGAACATGGGAAATTGATTCAGGGGAGGTTTGCACAATGACCTGGAGAGGATGAAGACCAAAGGCAGGCAGAACATTTCAGAGGTCATGATAATGGTCCAAATGTAAGGAAAGTCTGAAGTAGGACAGCAACAGCTGAAACAGGGAGATATCTAATAAGTAAAGAATACAAAAACTTGTCAGAATAAAGAATATAAAAGGTTTGGGACTCTAAGAACTAACCAGAAAACCAGGGTTTGTTTTTATCTTTCAAAAGCTCCACAAATTTATCCATTTGACAAATATGGATAAGATGTGTGCTAAGGGCTGGGAATACAGAAGGGAGCAAGACAGACACAATCTCTCATGGGAGAGAGGGAGGACCTAAAGAGGTAACTCAACATGGAAATGAGGGAGGCAGTAGCAGGTAATATGACAAAAATTTTGGAGACAGGATTGGGGGTAGGGAAGCTACTTGGGTAGGAAGGTGACATTTTGGCTGAACTTTAAATAATGAGCATGAGACAGCCAGGGGAAAGTCAGGGGACAAGCAATCTTCACAACTTTGAATCCAAATAACTCTTTCAGGTGTTATTCTTTAGTGTTAAAACACTGAAGTCCCACTGCAGCCCCCTTTAGAGCAGATGATCTCACTCATCATTTACATGTAGTAGGTTCTCAATCTCTAATAATGTCTTCTTTCTCCCAAAGTGGCTATGGATCAATTTCACATCTCTTCTTCCAAATAGCTGAACCTTTGGTGTCCAAATGAGTTTTTATTAAGTTTCTCTAAAAAGACCAGGTTTATAGATAACATTTATTACCAAACTGAGGTGTCCCAGAAGCTCATATGTATTGGATAATCAATACTTTCCCATTGATATATAACAAATGTCCCTGCTCCAATTTTTAATAGCTCAGTGGTAGTTCCCACAAAAAGAGAAGTAAATTTTTCAGTCCAAAGGGTGAGTGAACCCATCTGGTATGACAAATGCTGTTTCTTGCTTGATTCCTTGTCTGAGACCATTTGCCAAAACCTTTTTCATGCGTCAATAGTTAAGATAATCTAAGGTATTCCCAACAGATTCATGAGAGCATTGGTTTCAAGCATAAGACCTCAATTTGGTTTAGTTTTGAAATTTTTTTTTAATTGTATTTATTTATTTTAGAGAGGAGACACAGAGTGGGAGAGAGAGAGAGAGAGAAAGAGAGAAAGGGGGGAGGAGCTGGAAGCATCAACTCCCATATGTGCCTTGACCAGACCAGTGCAGGGTTTTGAACTGGCGACCTCAGGGTTCCCAGGTCGACGCTTTATCCACTGCGCCACCACTGGTCAGGCCCCTAGTTTTGAAATTTAATATTTTGTAATTCATAGAGAATTTAATTTATATACCATCTGGTTTTGGAAATAAGACCTCTGGAAAAATTCAGGGGTTTTAGAACTAACATTTCTTATCTTCTTCCTCAAGAAGACCTTTCCATTGACGTTACAAATTAATAATCTATCTGGATTATTGCCCCTTACTTCAAAAATAATAAATTCATTTCCTCTGGTTTACTTTATAATGTGATCATGACTTTTCTCATTTTCCTGCCCTTATTAATAATCCCAAGTCATAGTAAATAGTTGCCTGCTCCATAGCTGAGGGTTGTGAGTGAATATATCCATCATGTTATCACCTAGTTCATCTTCCTAATTCTCCTTTATACATTATAACCTGGAAGATTTACAAACACTTTATGCTATCTTTTTCTTGGTTTTCATGCTGACACTGAGAACATCCCTATTTTACTGATGAAGCCATTAGAGCCAAAAAAAAAAAAGGTGATTTGTCCAAGACCTGGTGGTATTCCTGGTCTTTGGCATGCAGTCTGCCCAAAATATTCAACAGCACTGTGCCCACTACAGACACAAGTTATGTTCCTTATTCTCTTCTATCTCAACCATCAGCTCTAATGGACCTCATGTTTCCAGTGTTCTCTGAGCCTGTCATGCTCCAGGGGACCTTACCTGGCCTCTTTGGATCCACACCTAGAAGCTTCAGAGAGAGTACCCTGCCAAGATGCATGTGAAATTTTATATGTATGTGCTTATGTGAGTCTATCTAAGGTTAAGAATCCAAAGTTCTCATCAGATTCTTTAAAGAAATCAATGGCATCCCCCCAAATGTGTTAAAATTAATTTTATACACCATTTTCCTTCCCCCAAGTGTCCTCTCCACTCTTCTTGACCTCTCTCATGCTATGCTTCAGAATTTCTCTTTAAAACTTAAAACAAAACCAACTGCCGACACTGGGGCTTTGCAGATTTCCTTTCCTAGAATAGTTGAATTGTTCTCTTCTTTCCAAATATTAATTCAAACAGGGAGAGCCAGAGTATTCCTAGGATAGCCTTACATATGCAAATAATATGTGATAACTTACAGATAATTGAAAACACAATTATCTGTAAATCTTTATCATTCCCTTTAGGGTTGATTTAAATCCTTCCATTAGTACAATACTTCCTGTGAAATAAGAGCATAAGGACCTAAAGAGAGATATTTAACATTAATACCGATGTGGTATCAACTGTGAAAAGAAAGTCATAGTGTTATCTGTAAGGGCTGCATAATGATATTCCAAATGAAAAAAATAAAATCAGTAAAAGTTCAGCCACTTCTGACACCAAAACAAGCCAGCTCCACTGCCTATGGGGACTTGAGAACATACAAAGCTTCGTAAGAACAAATTTCGTTTGGAGATCTCCAACGAAGAGATCCGGAATGGGGAGGGTTTGGAAGAAAGGTGCAAAGAGGAACAAGTGTAAGGTGATGGAAAATGATTTGACTTTGGGTAATGGTATGCAACATCATCAACAGTTCAAATGCTATAGAAACGTTTATCTGAAACTTATGTAATTTTATGGATTAATATCACCCTGTTAAATTTAATTTTCTAAATAAAATTTATATATATAAAGAAAAACCATCTTTGCAGGTATAAAAGTATAATTAAATTAAATATCTTGAGATGAGGAGATCATCTTTGTGGGTCCCAAAATCCAATGACAAATTTCCTAATAAGAAACATACAGAGGAAAGACAGATAGAAAAGGAGAAGACAAAGAGACCATGGAAGAAGAGATTGGAATGATGTGGCCACAAGCCAAGGAATACTGGCAGCCACCAGAAGGTGAGACAGGGAATGGATTTTTCCCTAGGCTACCTGGAGAAAAATGCAGCCCTGCTGACACTTTAATTTTGGACTTGTTGTCTCCAGAACTGTGAAAGAATAAATTTCTGTTGTTTTAAGCCACCTGGTTTTTAGTAATTCGTTACAATGGCCACAAGAAAGTCATACAGGTTTTACTGCATCATCCTGCATAATAATACATAGCTAATATTTATTGAGTGCTTTCCAAATGCCAAGATTTGTACTTTTATAGATTATATGGGGAATTCTCAGAACAACACTGGAGTGCAGGTGCTATGACATCCCCAGTGCACAGATAAGGAAATGAAAACCGGCAGAGAAGTCACATGCCTCTGTCAGACCAGGCAGTGTGAGAGGCTGGGCAGGACTCCAACGCAGGATGCCTAACTACAAGCCCATGCGCATCCCTTCTAGTGACACTGCCCCTGATGGATGATCTCAATTCCACTTGGACATAGAACGTCAATGGCTCAGCATTGCCTCCTCATCTTAACTCTCCATTCACATCATCCGCCCTCTAACCCAGCATCCCCAAACTTGTTTCACCACTGACAGCACGAGCTCCAGGATCCTACTTGCTGACCACTGCCTTCTCCCCTTTTAGCTGCTTTAAACACTCCCACCCACTCCACCTAACCCTTCACCTTTATTTAGGCCAATAGACCTCAAACTGAGCTACATGTATCCTTGGAAATGCACAGAACTTTCCAAGGAGTAAGTGGGCATGAATGGTTTTAGGGCAATTATAGTTTAGATCTGGAACTCCCATGAGAACATAACTTGTGTCATTCAGTTATTGCCACAGTAATGCAATAAACCACTCCAAAAGGTCATGGTTTAAAACAGAATTGCTTATTCTCAGAGCCACTTGGGTCAGGTGGGTTGTCCATATTAGACTGCAGGGTTGCAGTTTGCTGGGCCACTGTGGCTCCATGCTGTGTGATAAGTGCACTCACATACAGCTTGCACTCAGTATAACACCATACTTAGGTTCTAGTGTTATAAGCTGGCCCCAAAACATATGTGATTAGAAAGGGAAGCACATGGTACAATGACACACACACTGGAGGCCGAGAGCCTCCACTCATGCACAGTGCTGCCACCTGCCACCTCCTCACCCTCCAGGATAGATATTCAGCCATCTGCTCCCAACCTCTTCCCAGCAACCAATGCTTCCCTGTGCCTCCCATGGGGGTCTAGACATGGGCACCAGGAGGGTCCAAGTCAGGAATACACCCTCCGGGTGGGGCAAGGCAGTGACTATCCCCACCCAGAGTATCATGAAACATTTGGACCATGTGTTGGGATTTCTTGTTCACTTCCATTCCAGGGACTGCATGTATCTTAGCATGGAGGTTGTTCTTTTGGAGGGGACTGCCCATCCACCATATGTTGGGGTGATGAGTGTAATGCCAGTAGTCGCAGCCACTATCACATCCGCCTGGCCCATGCAGGTTCGCATTAGATTCAGACAGTCGGTAATGAAACAATGAAGCCAAGAACTGATGAGCCATCAGCTTTAATCCTAGCTTGCACCCAGTGGGCAAGCAAAAACACACACTGGGCTCCAAAACCCACTCATTCAGTGCTCACAAAGCCACTGACTTATCTGAGTTTCCTAGAATCAAAGGTTTCTAGCTCACCAGACTTATTCACCTCTGTTTTCCATCTACCCACCAATAAGCTATGGGAAAGAGGATTGATTCTTGATGCCCCACATTTTTATTGTGCAATGGGCTCTTCAATTATATAGGAGGCTCGGGGTGGGCCACCTCAATAACATGTCTTATTTGGGGCCTGTTGGGCAGATAAAATATATTATGCTCACTTTGTTAAAGATGGAGCTGCCCATGTGCAAGTTTTAAGAGAAAGCTTTTCCCCACACCCTTGACTGATTGGATGATGTGGATGGTGCACTCTCATGAGTAATCCTCCCATTTATGCCTCAGATAAGTGACTTTGTATCAGAGACTTCCTTGTTTGTAGATTGGATTAAAAGGTTTGGCTTTCTACACTATAAAGTGGGATAGGCCAGGAGTTTGCTCTCTCTGGGTTCCTGAGGTTAGTATTAGAGAGGAGAGTAGAGTAAGGCCACATGGAGGAGAGGAGAAACAGCCAAGATGGTGGAGTTCTGAGGAAGAAGCCAGTTTGTGCAGAGAGAAGGAGATGGGGAACAGAGGTGAATAAGTCTGGTGAGCTAGAAACCTTTGATTCTAGGAAACTCAGATAAGTCAGTAGCTTTGTGAGCACTGAATGAGTGGGTTTTGGAGTCCAGTGTGTGTTTTTGCTTACCCACTGGGTGCAAGCTAGAATTAAAGCTGATGGCTCACCAGTTCTTGGCTCTGTTGTTTCATTACTGACTGTCCGAATCTAATGCGAACCTACATGGGCCAGACGGCTGTGATGGTGGCCTTGCCTAATGGCTTTACAGAGCCCAGTTGGAGGGAAGAAGCTATGCAGAGTCTGGTCGTCTCATGGCCATGACAGAAGCACTAGAGGTCAAAACAAACTGCACAAGCACATTTCAATCCTCTGCCCATATTACGTCCACTAATGCAAGTCACTAGACCAAGCCCAAGGCCATGAGGGGAAAGCACACTCCACCATGGACATGTGTGTAGTTTTAATCAGTGGTGCATTAAGTGTAATGATAACTCAACCCAGAACGAAAGGTAAACATTTTCAATTTAATGTTCATAAGAAATATTTTAAAATCTTACCAATTTAGATAAATATTTTTATGAGGAAATATGATGGTGTCAACAATAAAAGACTTTTAAGCACAAGAATCTAAAATAGGATAAAATTCTTTAGAGAGAGTGGGTCAAAATATGAAAAGGAATGTTGAAAAAAATCTCTTTGTTAAAGAACAGTCAGTGGCTATCAAGGTAATGTGGCATTTAGATTGGTCATATTTAACTCAGTAATGTAATTATTTTAGATGTCCATATTTGCTGGAGATAACATTCTCTTCTCATACCCAAACTCAACATGAAAATATTTAGGTGTTAACTTAGAAATATTAGAAGAGTACCTGGCTTCTCAGAAACCCCTCTAAGGGAGGGTGTAAGCAATCCAAAAAGTGTGAAGTCTACTCCTCAAGAGCAAGGACCCTCACACTGTTACCCAGTGTGTCACCCCCTTGAGACTTCCTTTCTTCCTCACCCTACTGAACCCCAAAGGGAATCGCTCAAACTACCTACATAATCCCCCTTGACTCCTTTGTGTCCTTAGCCTCTGAAATATCTGGATGGTGAAGGTTCACCTGGGTCAAACCCACAATTCAGTTTGTTCACTTCTCACTGATTCCCAGGCCACTGAGCCTTGATATGGAAAAATTCACAGCCATGACATCTGTATTAGGGCTTGCCAGAGAAACGGCACCAATCAGAGGTATAGATTTATACACAGATTTATTGTAAAGTATTGGCTCCTGTGATTATGAAAGCTAAGAAGCCCACTATCTACTGTCTGTGCTATAGTGTGAAGAGCTAAGAGCCAGAGAGCCAACAGCGTAGATTCCAGTTGTGACTGAAGGGCTGAGCACTGGAAGTGCAGAGGACCACAGAGGGCCTAGGCCCGAGCTCATGCAGTCAGCAGAGGTCACTCAGCTTTCCTCTGCCTTTTTGTTCTGCTCAGATCCTCAATGGTTTGGACAATGCCCACCACATTATGGAGTCTATCCACTTTGCCAAGTCAACCCATTCAAATACTAATCTCTTCTTGAAACACCCTCAGAGACACACCCAGAAATCATGTTTGACCACCTATCTGGGCATGCTGTAGCCCAGTCAAACTGACACATACACTTAACCACCACAGCTTCTCCTGATGTCACAGGAGATTCATCATTATTCATCTTGGAAGGTCTGACAATCTTCCTATTTGTCATGAGAAAAAAACATTTTCTCATTCTCATCAACATTTATTATTATTATTTTATTTTTTAGTGAGAGACAGGAAGGGAGAGAGATGAGAAGCATCAACTCTTAGTTGCAGCACTTTATTTATTCATTGTTTCTCATATGTGCTTTGACCAAGGGACTCCAGATGAGCGAGTGACCCTTGTTCAAGCCAGCAATCATGAGATTGCTCCAGCCAGTGACACCACACTCAAGCTGATGAGTCTGCAGTCAAGGTGGCAACCTTAAGGTTTCAAACCTGAGTCCTCAATGTCCCAGGTTGAAGCTCTACCCACTGTTCTACCACCCGGTCAGGCCATTTCCATTTTGAACTTGGACATCTGACTTCTCTTGCTCTCAGATATCACAGCTCCTGGTTTCCAGGCCTTTGAACTCTAGGACTTACACCAGTGGTCCCCTGATTCTCAGGCCTTTGACATGAGACTAAGAGTTACACCATTAGTTTGCAGCATTTCAGGCTTCGACTGAATTAAACCGGGGGCATTCTCTGTTTTCCAACCTGCAGACAGAAGACTGTGGGATGTCTCAACCTCCATAAGGGTGTGAGCCAATTCCTACCAAAAATTTCTGTCTAAAGATGATAGATAAATAGACGATAGATGATAGATAGATAGATAGATGATAGATAGATAGATAGATAGATAGATAGATAGATAGATAGATAGATAGATGATAGATAGATGATAGATAGATAGATAGATAGATAGAAAGATAGATAGATAGATGATAGATAGATAGATGATAGATAATCTTATTTTTTTCTGTTTCTTTAGAGAATCCTGACTAATAGAGTCACTGTGAGGAATGGTTGGAAAAGGACCCTCTGAACATGAGAACCTCATTTGTGTCACAAGAGGAGGTTCCTGTTCTGACTATGACCTGTCCCTTCACCCCTTCAGTCAAAGGCTCTGACAACAGCAAAGAGATAAAGGAGGGGCCACTCAGAGGCAAACTCTGCTGCTTTGCAAGAACAAAGTTGTCCTTCTTCTGGTGTACAAATATAACCTGCTGACCATTCCACCAACTAGGTATGCTCTTGAAAGGTGCTAACCATTCTGTTACCTGTTTCTGCCTTCTAGGTTTACAGGCCTCAGAGGCTAGTTTATAGTTTACATTTCAGTGGGATCTCAAATCAATTCCAACATGTCAGAAAATCCAATAAGCACAGACAGTGAAATGTATGTGTTTATTTAAGGCTTGCTGCTGAACAATTGAATTCACCTTACTTATAATCATTTACAACAGTTTTTAAGTTACTAGTCACAGCAGAGGGGTTTTTTTCAGATAAGAGAATAAATTAAGTTCCCTACATCTTGTAATATGTCTACCTGACTGTCCAAGGTGAGAAAATGTGAGACCAGCACAACCAGGGGTACAGGATTGCTGTTGTCGTGAATATGGGTGCATGTGTGCGCAGGTGTGTGCAGGTGTGTATGTTTTCTTTCCCTCTTTAGCAAAAGGAGAGCATAGCTAAGGTATAGGATGCTGCAATGAGTTATTTAATGACCTCTACTTTGTACAAGGTAGTCTGCCAGATACTCATGGACCACACTGAAGCCCAAGGCAGCCCCCTTTCAGGAAGCTGAACGTCCATCTGAAAATAACAGTAACGCCACATGACAGAATGTGCTAATTTTCAAGGGAACATTAGACAGTTTGTGTTGTTGGAGTTCAAGGAGAAAGATGTGTTCTGCTGGGTGACCAGGTAAGGCTTCCCAGAGAGATCACATTTAAATGAGTCTCAATTATGGATAGCATTTGGGAGGCAGGGACAAGAGGACAGAAGACATTTAGAAAGAGAACCATCTGAGCCAAGGCACAGAGCTGGGAGGGCCCAAGGTTAGCTGGGGAAGAGTGATGGTTCGCACTGGTAGAAGGAATGGGGTCAGAGGGGCGGTAGCAGCCAGAATGTGAAGAATCAAAATGCTACTCTTTCTTGAGAAAGATGCTCTAATTGGTACTGACCTAGAGTACCTATCAAAGCTGGGAGAGACCCTTCTCTCTGGGAGGGTCCCTGGGGGAAACTTCCTGCAGGAGCCTCCTTCACTCCCCCACCTATTGAGTTACCCTTGGGCACCACACAGTCCTAGTACTACTGATTCCTTGGTGCCTTTAATGAGTAAAGGGGAAATTAAATGAGATATCATCTACCTTGAACACAGGGATCTTACATAGGAATTCCACTTTCCCCTCTTGCTTCATCATCACCATTTTTAAAAATAAAAACACTGAGAATCAGCCAAGAGAAGAAACAACTTCAAAAGGTCTCCCCTCAAAGAGATGTCAGTTACAGCATAGAGGACGTAGTTCATCATATTGTAATAACTATGTATGGGGCCAGGTTTCTTGAAATATCAGGGCACCTACTCTATAAAGTGCATCATGGTCCAACCACTGTGCTGTGCATCTGAAACTAATACAGAATAATATTGAATGTAAAATATAATTGGGTGAAAAAGAGTCTCTCCTCAGGCACAAGGACAAACTAAAAAACCTTGTGCCAGCACTGCAAGGAGAAACTTCATGCACTAATTGAGCTCCTGTTCTTTGCCAGTTGGTTATATAGGCCCCACACGCACAGCAATGAATGAACCAGACAGGATCCAAGACCTCATGAATCTAGCAAAGCACTGAGGAAGGCAGATATTAAACATCGGGAAGTCTGGAAGACAAGTTAGGGAGCTATGAGGGACTACATCAAAGAGTTTCAGGGAATGAGTGTCTAAGCTAGTGACTCAAAGCTGAGATCTGAAGGACCAGCTAGCATTGGCCAAGTGAAGAGGAAGCTGGGAATGAAGGAGACCCTGGCCCTTCATTCATTCTTTACCTTCTATCTCCATGACCCTCCTTTAGGTACCTGGACAACTTTTCTCACAGGGACTGTGGGCTCTAATTCCCTGAAAGCTTATACAGTCTATGCAGATGAGGTGAGTGTGCAAATATTTTTTTTTCTCATACTGTATAAGCATCTTCTGCCCTGGCCGATTGGCTCAGTAGAGAGAACATCGACCTGGTGTGTGGATATCCTGGTGTGTGGGCTCTATCCCTGGTCAGGGTACACAGGAGAAGTGACCATCTTCTTATCTCTTCCTCCCTCTCCCCCTTCCCTCTTTCTCCCCCTCAATTGATTTGAGCATCAACCTCAGGCACTGAGGATAGCTCAGTTGATTTGAGCATTGGCCCCAGATGGGAGTTGCCAGATGGATCCCAGTCAGGGTACATGCGGGAGTCTGTCTCTCTATCTCCCCTCCTTTCATTTTAAAAGAGGAAAAGGGAAAAAATAATAATATATAAGGGCTTTCCAGATCCCAAGGTGTAGCTCACCTGGCAGGTCTTGAGTATTTGTAAATGCTGCAAGAAAGCTTTTTATATGATTTGGTTTATAGTTAACTTGGGACAATGTTAACTTAAAACCTCCAGTGACCTCTGAGCCATTAAATACAGTGTCTTTGTCCTCATCCTCTTCGACACTCTAGGTCATATCCTCTCTAATGGTTTCAATGACACTGTATCACTCCTGAGCAAAATCACTGACACTTCTTTCCCGCCTTTCACTCCTGTGTTGTGTCATTTGGGGTCAGGTTTGGTTGCAAGCAACAGAGGCCCACAGTAACAATGCTTTATACAAGATATAAGTTCATCTTTCCCTAATGTCAAATTCTGGGAATCAGCCACCCAGGGCTGGCATAGCAGATCCACAAAGTCATCTAAAGCCCTGGCCCCATGCCAGCCTGTGCTCTTTCATCCTTGGGGTGTAGCACTCATCTTCCTGGCCCAAGGACACTGCTAGGACCCAAGCCATTTCTATCATAATTCTAGGAAGCAGGATGGAGCATGGGACAAAGAGTAAGAGGACAAAGAACGTGTGTCTAATGTTTATGAGGTTCCTGGAAGCAATAACATGAGGCTGATTATTATTATTTTATTTTTTGACAGAGACAGGCAAAGAAAGAGACAGACAGGAAGGGAGAGAGATGAGAAGCATCAATTCTTCATTGTGGCATCTTAGTTGTTCATTGAATGCTTGTTCATTGATTGCTTTTTCATCTGTGCCTTGACCAGGGGCTACAGCAGAATGAGTGACCTCTTGCAAAAGCCAGTGACCTTGGGCTCAAGCAAGTGACCTTTGGGCTCAAGCCAGTGACCATGGGGTCATGTCTATGATTCCATGCTCAAGACAGCAACCTCGCACTCAAGCTGATGACCTCGGGGTTTTGAACCTGGGTCCTCCATGTCCCAGTCCAACACTCTATCCACTATGCCCATCTTGTCAGGCATGATGTTGATTCTTAAGTTTAAGGCATAAGTTTAAGGCATATGATGCTGATTCTTAAATCACTTGGCCAAAACTTAGTCCCATGGCGATGCCTAGTGACAAGAGAAGCTGGATATAAAGTCTTTATTTATTTTGAGAGCTCTGTGCCCAATTAAAAATGTGAGTTATGGCCCCAGTCGGTTGGCTTAGTAATAGAGTGTCGGCCTGACTTGTACACATCCCAGTTCAATTCCTGGTCAGGGCACAGGAGAAATGACCATCTGCTTCTCTACCCCTCTCCCTCTCCCTATTCTCTCTCTCTCTCTCTCTCTCTCTCTCTCTCTCTCTCTTTCTCTTTTTTTTCCCCTCCCACAGCCATGGCTTGATTGGTTTGAGCACATGGGTCCCAGGTGCTAGGATGGCTTCATGGAGTCTCCCTCTCGGGCACTAAAAATAACTTGGTTGCAAGCATGGCTTCAGATGGACATAGCATCAGCCCCAGACAGAGGTTGCTGGGTGGATCCCAGGCAGAGCATGTACTGGAGTCTGTCTTTCTATCTCCCTTCCTCTCACTTGGGAAAAGAAGAAAAAAAACATGGGTTATTATAGAAGAAGTTAAGAGTGGATAATAATGGACAACTGCTAGTCTCTGCACACACCCATAGATGTGGACACAAGGAGAGACTCTGTCTTGACTGACTTCCTTTATAACCCATACTCAGCTGCCTCACCCAACTGTGACTTGTGTGCTGATGACACCCATGTTTCTCACTTCGGGTTTTCTCCTAAGCTTAACCACTGTATTTCCAACTACCAGCTGTAGGTCTCTACCTGGATACTTCTAGACTTTAAACTCAGTACCTCTAAAATGTAAATCTTTTTTTGTCAATTAACAAAATATTTATTGAATACTTATGGGCAAGCCATAATACTTGATTGTATAAAACTAAAAGTTGAATGAGGCACAACCCTTATGCTAAGAGACAGTAGTTGAATGGAACCATGCAATGAGGAGCACCTGAGAGGTAGGGAGGTAAAGAGGGTGAATCCTGATGCTCAATCCAGGTCCTAGTTTATACATTGCACAATTCATTCAGCCTCTGTTTGCATAGCTTTCTTATGCATTATGGAAATAATTTAAAATATATATGGTATCTCTGAGGCCACATTTATAGTATATCTTAGCAGACTACATGTGTATATTTTTAAAAGTTATTTCCAGGATAGCCTATTTTTTTCAACCGTATTGAGGTAAAATTGACAAATAAAATTGTATATATTTAAAGTGCACAATGTGCTAATTTTATATACATATGCATTGTGAAATGGTTACCACAAACCACATATCCATTATCCATCACTTCAGTTTCCTTATTTTGTTTTGTTTGTTTGTGATGAGAACACTTAGCAAATTTGAAGTATACAGTACAGTGGTGTAATTATAGCCACAATGCTTTACATTAGCTCATCAGAAATTATTTATCTGATAACTGAAAGTTTGTACCATTCAACCAACATCTCTCTATTTCTTCTACCTCCCAAATCCCTGGCAACCACCATCCTTACTCTCTTTTTCTATGAGCTCAACTTTCCTTTTGTAGATTCCACATATAAGTGATACTATTCAATATTTGTCTTTCTGTGTCTGGATTTCTTTTATTTAGCATGATATCTATGTTGTTGTCAATGGCAGGATTTTAATGACTGAACAATACTTCTTGCTTTGTTCTTCTTTCTCAAGCTTGCTTTGGCTCTTCAGAGTCTTTTGTTTTTCTACATGAATTTTAAGATTTTTTTTCTATTCCTGTAAAAACGTCTTTGGCATTTAGGTAGGGGTTGCATTAAATCTTTAGATTGCTTTGAATAGTATGGATATTTTAACACTATTAGTTTTTTCAATCCAAGAACACAGAATATCTTCTCATTCACTTGTGTTTTCTTCAATTTCTTTCATTAATGTCTTGCAGTTTTCAGGTCTATACCTTCTTGATTAAATTTATTCCCAAGTATTTAATTTTTGATGTTATTGTAAATGGGATTGATTTCTTATTTATCTTTCAGGCAGTTTTTTATGAAGTATAACTTCTTTTCTAAAATTTAATTTATTGGGGTGACACTACTTAACATAATTATACAAGTTTCAGGTTCCCAAGTCCACAACACATGTCTGTACACCACACTGTGTTCAGCCCCCACAAGTCAAGTTCTTGTTCATCGCCATTTATCCCCCCGTACCCTCCTTTAGCTCCTCCCCTCCTGGCAATCACCATACTGTTCTCCGTATCCTAAGTTTTTCTTTATTTTTCTTATCCCTCCACATTGGTTAGTTATTAATGTATGGAAATGCAAATGATTTATGTATATTGATTTTGTATTCTTCAACTTTAGTGAATTTGTTTTTACTTCTGTTTTTGGTCACATCTTTAAGAATTTCTATGGATAAAACCATGTTATCTGCAAATAGATAATTTAACTTTTTCCTTTCTTATTTGAATGCTTTTTATTTTCTTTTCTTGTTTAATTTTTCCAAGTAGGCCTTCTAGTATGATATTGAATATAAGTGACAAGAGTAGGCATCTTATTTTGTTATTGGTCTTAAAGAAAAAGCCTTTAGAAAGAAAAACTGGTGACAAAGTAGGTGGACATTACAACTCCTACCTCCCAGAACCAAAGATTACAACTTAACTTAGGAACAATCTTGAAAAACCAACTTTGGACTAAAATAAGAGGAATCTTTAACCAAGCATCACTGAAGGAACCACACTGAGCTGGTAGGAAAGGTGGGGACATGAAAAGGGCTGCCCCACTCCCAGGAGCGAGAGGCAGCCCAGAGGGTCTCTCATGGCAGGGTGGGTTTCCCAGAGAGTTGTGTGTTCTCAGCCCCTGGACCAGAACCCCAGCCTGGAGCCCCAGAGACTAGAGGAGGCATATGGACAGTATTTAGCTGAAAGAAGAGCCAGGTTACTGTTTGCAAGAGGGAGACAGAACTCTCAGACCCAGGCTCCATCTTAAAGGGACCCACAAAAAATCTCATTCACAGCCACTTACCCGGGGCTCCAGGAGCAGGGAACACCAAGAGGACTAAAGTAATGAGAGGAGAGTGTAGTCTTGGCGGCACAGGAACAGATTGTGGGGGACAGTCACCATGACTCCTGTACTGGGTCACTCCCCAAACCTAAACTGACCATTTTTCCTGGTGGAATCAAGCCAGGAAAAGGAAGCAATTACCCCACCCACAAGAGACTCTCCTGCTCCAGTTAGTACAGAGAGACGCTTAGAAGCAGGGGGCACATCAGGGACACAGGTTTTGAGTGCTGAGATCTGGGCTACACTGCCCCCAAAAAACTGCTGAGTACCCTCCAAAGGGCAAGAGGGCCTGGCTGCAGCAGTGGCCGCTGAGCTTGACCCGTGTGGCAGCAGGGGGTAGAGCACAGCAAGGCAGCCCATGCAGTGGCAGTGAGGGGTAGAGCCAGGCAGCCCATGTGGCAACAGTGAGGGGTAGAACCCAGAGAGACCTCCTGCTCACCTGCAGGGGGCCAAGTCCAGAGAAACAACATGGGCACCAGCAGGAGGCAGAGCCAGACAAGGGGTCCCACACACCTGCAGGGCAGCCCAAGCTGCAGCCTGCAAGCCTGTGTGCCTGGCAGTGCCAGTGCCCAAGGAGGCAGCAGCAGCAGCGGGGGGCTGGCAGAAAGACCACACCTCAGGAGTAGAGAGGCCACACACAATGGCCAAGAGTAGATAAAAGCCAGCCTAGGAGTGTAGCTGATATCTAAAATGGCATCAGGGCCCAGAAGAGGCAGCCACAAATTCTGGATCCCCTGTAGCTCCAAGAAGGTTGCTAAGGGCCAGTCATAAACAGTGATGCACACTGGTCCATGCCAGGTTCCAACCAGAGAGGTCCAGGGCTGGTACATCGAGCAGCCAGATATGGAGAACATCAGCTCAGTACCTAATAACCCTAGTTAAGAGTAGTATCTTAAGGAAAGGCTCCTCATATCTGACCAGGCTAAGGCATAGAAAATGCTAACACAAATAGCAAAAAAAGCAGTAGCAGCAGACATGTAGCCCATAGCAGATTACAAACAACAGCTGAGGCCAACCCAAGAAGATCTAGAAACAACCCAACTAAAAACTGGAGGCAGACAACACCAACCCTATAATCAGCTAACTACACAAACAACACATCCAAAGGAGCAGTCTATACAGAGACAAAATGGGAAGACCGAGAAATACAATTCAAATGAATCAACAAGAGAAATCCCCAGAAAAAAAACTGAATGAGATGAAAATAACTAAGATACCAGATGTAAAGTTTAGCATAATAATTGTTAGGATGCTCAAGGATCTTAGAGCAACAATAGACAGACATAATGAGCACCTACACAAAGAGATAACAAGCACCATAAAGGGCATTGAAATCATTAAAAAGAATAAGACAGAAATGACAAACACAATATCAGAAATGAAGACTACACTAGAAAGAATTAAAAGCAAGCTGGATGAAGCAGAGGATCGAATCAGTGATTTAGAGGAAAAGATAAGCAAAAGCACAGAAGCAGAACAGCAAAAAGAAAAAAGGATCAAAAAGTCTGAGGAAACTCTAAGAGAGCTCCGTGAAAACATGAAGAGAAACAACATCCACATCATAGGGGTTCTTGAAGGAGAAGAGAAAGATCAAGGGATGGAGAACCTGATTGAAGAAATCATAGCTGAAAACTTCCCTAAATTGATAAAGGAAAAAGTCACACAAGTTCAAAAAGGACAGAGAATCTCATTAAAGAAGAACCCAAAGAAACCTACACTAAGACACATCATAATTAAAATACCAAAGCTAAGAGATAAAGAAAGAATACTAAAAGCTCAAGAGAAAAACAGTCAATCACCTACAAAGGAGCACCCATAAAGATGACATTTGACTTTTCAACAGAATCACTTGAGGCCAGAAGGAAATGGTAAGAAGTATTCAAAGTAATGCCAAACAGGAGCCTACAACCAAGACTTCTTTATCTAGCAAAGCTATCGTTTAAAATTGGAGAGAGTGATGTCAGAGAAATGGTGCAGTGAAGGGTGCTCCCAAAATCTCTCCCTGAAACTCAACAAATTCAACAACTAGAGACAGAAAAACGATCACAGAAGCATCTGAAATATACATCAAACAAAGGTACGATTGGGCGAAAAAGTGGCTGAGTATATAATCTACTCTGAAGGAAATAAGACTAAGAACAGAGTATTCTGCTTTCCTCTCTGACCTGAGCAAAGGCTGCTTTCACTTGGAATTGAGAGGAAGGAAGGGCTGGTGGTGTGGAAAAAACTGAGCTAGGGCAGAGCCGTTCAAGCCGAAGAGAGAGTGTGTCCGCAGCTCAGCCCACACAGAGCTAACGCCAGTCACAGACCCCGGCAGTGATGGGCAAGCAGTTGCCTTGTTTACTCCCTGTCTCCCGATTGGTGAGAATAGGCAGTATGCGAGTGGATTTACCTGGCACCTCGGGCATGGGCGTCTGCATTCCTGGATGGAGGGACTGGGTTGGAGACTGTCAGCAGTAGCCCTCTGCATGGGCTATACCAGTGTCTCTGATAATCCCAGTGCCCCAAACGGCAGCATGTGGGAAGTGCGCAGAGAGCCGGCTTCCCTACAGGCTTGGTGCCTCTGCCAGCCATGCAGGCAAACAAAGCACATTCCTGGGAAAGAAAGTGGTGGGGGGAAGGGCACGCAGACAGCCTCTAGAGAGCAGATTCTCTGAGTGCTGAAAGGAGCCTAATCCAGAGTCTACTCACTTCCCGGCAGGTTTACACTTGTGGCTCTAGCTGACAAAGCTTTCATACACAGAGTTGTGCTTTGAACAAACCTGAAGGAGGGACTTGGCAGCTTTTAGGACCTCCTGCTCTGCAGGCAGTGACTGGGGCATCTTCCTGCCTGCTGATACAGATTACAAAGTGCAAAAAGCCTGAAGAGAGTAGACCTGTAAAGTGCTGAGGCATACTAGACATGCTAGGAGGCTCATAGAAAAACACCAAAAAGCAATTGGCTCCCAGCCCTGCCTGGTTACACTGGCAGCTCAGGCTGGCAAAGCCTTATCCAGAACCCTGCTTTGAACAGGTATAGTGGGGGATTTGGCAGCTCTTAGAGCCTCTCGCTCTCCAGGCAGTGGCTGGGGCAACTTTACAGCTGAATCCCCAGGCTGCTGGTTCAGTAATAAGAGATTTAGAAAGAGGCTCAGGGAAAATGGACTCTCCCATTGTCAGAGGCTGCAAATGCTGACAAGCTCTACCTACCAATGAGACTGAGGCCTAGCATATGTCATCACCATAGCGACACATCAACTGCAAATTTCTGCCTAAGAGTGCCACAGGTGCAGAACCTAGGGTATAGCACCACTGGCCAAAAAGAAACAAACAAAAAAAGGAAGATGACCTCTTAAAACCAGAAAATATCTACAGTTTTTATAACTATTTTTTTCTTGTATTTTTTATCTTTTTTTCTCTCTTCCACCTTGGCCATTTTATCCTCTTTCCGTTTTATTCTTTTCTTTTCATTTTGAACTTTATTATCCATAGGTGTTACATTTTCCATTCCTTTTTTAATGAGTGTTACATTCCAAAAAACTTAACTCAATTTTATTTTCTCTCTTTTTGTTTCTTCTTTACTCTTTCACTTTTTCTCTCATTCAAATCTCACCCACAAAACAAATTATTTTAATTCTAGATTAGTGGTTCTTAACCTTTTTTGAGGTACCGAACCCACCAGTTTCATATGCACATTCACCGAACCCTTATTTAGTGATAAATAAAATATGATTTCTTTTTCCAAATTCAAGACATAGGTATATGTTCTTTTACTGGTACACAAAATGAGCCATTCATGAACATCACCTTGCTCAAAGAACAAAACCAACAAAGTGCATGAACTCACAACAAATTACAGTATTACTTTATTCTGGCCTCCGCAGCAGAGGCTTCTCCGAGCCCTTTAGACTGACTCATCGAACCCCTAGGGTTTGATAGAACCCAGGTTAAGAACCATCATAATAAAATTGGCACAAACCAATGACAAAGAAAAAATTATCTAGGCAGCAAGGGAAAAGAAGAATACAACATACTAAGAAAGGCTCATTAGATTATCAACAGATTTCTCAGCAGAAACTATACAAGCTAGAAGAGAGTGGACCCCAATATTTATAGTACTGAAAGAGAGGAACTTTCAGCCAATACTATACCCATCAAAGCTATCCTTCAAATACGAAGGAGAAATAAAAACATTCACAGATACAGAAAAGATGAGGGATTTTGTCACCAAAAAACCCCCACTTCAGGAAATACTAAAGGGGGTTTTCCACCAGATACAAAGAACAAAACAAAACTACAAGTAAAACTCTGTCAAGATCTCAATAAAAACAAGAGTAATCTGTGACAACAAAAACAAAAATAGGGAGAGAACAAAGATTAACAGTATCAAAACAGGATGGAGTGCAGAAGCACTCATGAGATAATGCACTACAATGAACATGATATGTATCCTTTCCATTACTTAATGATAACCAATCCTGAAATAAACACCACAGAAGCACATGGTTTGAAAAAAGAAGTAACAGAGAAATAAAGTATGGATTACAACAAAACAAAAACAAATGATAAAAAAACAACAGAGAAGAACCAAACAAGATAAAATACTATTAGAAAGCAATATATAAAATGGCGATAGGAAACACGCAAGTGTCAATAATTACACTAAACATAAATGGATTGAACTCACCAATAAAAAGACACAGAGTAGCAGAATAGATTAAAAAGGAAAATCCAACTGTATGCTGCCTACAAGAAACACATCTAAGCTACAAGGATAAAAACAAATTCAAAGTGAAAGGTTGGAAAACAAAACTCCAAGTAAATAACATTTTAAAAAAAGCAGGTGTAGCAATACTTATATCTAACAATGCTGACTACAAGAGGGCTATGATAATCAGAGACAAAAATGATCATTTCATAATGATAAAAGGTACATTGAATCAAGAAGACATAACACTTCTTAATATATATGCACCAAACCAAGGAGCACCAAAATATATAAGACAGCTGCTGAGTGACCTAAAAACAAAAACCAACAAAAATACAATCATACTTGGAGACCTCAATACACCACTGACAGCTTTACATCATTCATCTAAACAGAAAATCAATAAAAAAATATTGGCCTTAAATGAAACACTAGAACAATTGAATATGATACACATTTATAGGACATTTCATCCCAAAGTACCAGAGTATACATTTTTCTCTAGTATACATGGAACATTCTCAAGAATCAACCATATGTTGGGACACAAAAATAACATCAACAAATTCAGAAAGATGGAATTATACCAAGCATATTTTCTGACCATAAAGTCTTGAAGCTAGAATTCAACTGCAAAATAGAGGAAAACAAACCCACTAAAATGTGGAAACTAAACAACATACTTCTAAAATATGAGTGGGTCAAAGAAGAAATAAAAGCAGAGATCAAAAGATATTTATAGACAAACAAAAATAACAATACGACATGTCAGAATCTCTGGGATGCAGCAAAAGCAGTAATAAGAGAGAAGTTAATATCACTATAGGCTGATATGAACAAATAAGAGAGAGCCTAAGTAAACCACTTAACTTTATATCTTAAAAAACTAGAAAACAAAGAAGACAACCCAAAACCAGCAGGAGAGAGGAAATAATAAAAAACAGAGCAGAAATAAATGAAATAGAGAACAGAAAAACTATTAAAAAATTAATAAAACAAAAAGCTGGTTCTTTGAAAAGATCAACAAAATTGACAAACCCTTGGCAAGACTCACTAAGTAAAAAACAGAAAGGACTCATATAAACAAAACCCAAACTGAAAGAGGAGAAATCACCACAGATAGCATAGATATACAAGGAATTTATTGTAGAATACTATGAGAAACTGTATGCCACCAAATTTAACAATCTAGAAGAAATGGATAAATTTCTAGAACAATACAATCTTCCTAGATTGAGTCATGAAGAAGCAGAAAGCCTAAACAGACCCATAAGCAGGGAGGAAATAGAAACAACTATCAAAAACCTCTCCAAAAATAAAAATCCAGGGCCAGACGGCTATACTAGTGAATTCTATCAAACATTCAAAACAGACTTGGTTCCTATTCTACTCAAAGTCTTTCAAAAAATTAAAGAAGAAGAAATACTACCAAACACATTTTATGAGGCCAACATAACCCTTATACCAAAACCTGGTAAGGACAACACACTAAAAGAAAACTACAACCCAATATCTCTAATGAATACAGGTGCTAAAATTCTAAACAAAATACTAGCAAATCGAATACAACAACACATTAAAATAATAATTTAGCATGATCAAGTGGACTTTACCCCAGAATCACAAGGATGGTTCAACATATGTAAAATGGTTAATGTAATACACTATATCAACAAAACAAAGAACAAAAACCATATGATCTTATCAATACATGCAGAAAAGGTATTCGATAAAATACATCATTTTATGTTTAAAACACTCAACAAAATGGGTATAGAAGGAAAACATCTCAACATAGTAAAGGCCCTTTATGATAAACCATCAGCTAACATCATATTAAATGGCATAAAACTGAAGACTTTTCCCTTAAAATCAGGAACAAGACAAGGTTGTCCAGTCTTTCCCCTCTTATTCAATGTAGTGCTGGAAGTTCTAGCCAGAGCAATGAAACAAGAGAAAGAAATAAAAAGGCATTCATATTGGGAAAGAAGAAGTAAAGGTTTCACTTTTTGCAGATGATATGATCATGTAAATCGAAAACCCCAAAGACTCCACAAAGACTACTAGAAACAATAAACCAATACAGTAAGGTCTTAGGATACAAAATTAATACACAAAAGTCTATTGCCTTCCTATATGCCAACAATGAAACATCAGAAAACAAGCTAAAAAAGTAATCCCCTTCATGGTTGCAACAAAAAAAAATAAAATACCTAGGAATAAACATAACAAAGAATGTAAAGGATCTATATAATGAAAACTACAAAGCATTGTTAAGGGAAATGAAAGAGCTATAATAAAATGGAAAAAATATGCCTTGTTCTTGGATAGAAAGAATAGATATAGTCAAAATGACTATATCACCCAAAGTGATATACAAATTTAATGTAATTTCCATCAAAAGTCCAATGTCATTATTTAAATAAATAGAACAAAAAATCATCAGGTTTATATGAACTATAAAAAACCTCAAATAGCCAAAGCAATCAAAAAGGAAAAAGAATGAAGCTGGGGGCATTACAATACCTGATTTCAAATTATATTATAGAGCCATGATAATCAAAACAGCATGGTATTGGCAAAAATATAGACACTCAGACCAATGGAACAGAATAGAAAACCCAGAAATAAAACCACATATATATGATTAAATAGTGTTTGATAAAGGGGCCAACAATATACAATGAAGAAAAGAAATTCTCTTCAATAAATGGTGCTGGGAAAACTGGGAAGCCACATGCAAAAGAATGAAACTCAACTACAGTTTGTCCCCTTGTTCTAAAATTAATTCAAAATGGATCAAAGACCTAAATATAAGACCTGAAACAATAAATTACATAAAAGAAAACATAGGTACTAAACTCATGGATGTTGGTTATAAACAGCACTTTATGAATTTGACTTCAAAGGTAAGTGAAGTGAAGGCAAAGATAAATGAATGGAACCACATCAGACTAAGAAGCTTTTGCACAGCAAGAGAAACTGACAACAAAATAAAAAGACAGCCAACTAAATGGGAGTTGATATTTTCAAACAGCAGCACTGATAAAGGCCTAATATCCAAAATATACAAAGAACTCATGAAACTCAACAACAAACAAGCAAACAATTCAATAAAAAATGGTAAGAGGACATGAACAGACACTTCTCCCAGGAAGAAATACAAATGGCCAACAGATATATGAAAAGATGCTCATCTTCATTCGTTATTAGAGAAATGGAAATCAAAACTACAATGAGATACCGCCTCACACCTGTTAGATTAGCTATTATCAACAAGACAGGTAATAATAAGTGTTGGAAAGGTTGTGGAGAAAAAGGAACCCTCATCCACTGTTGGTGGGAATGTAAAGTAGTACAACCATTATGGAAGAAAGTATGGTGGTTCCTCAAAAAAGTAAAAATAGAACTGCCATATGACCCAGCAATTCTTCTACTGAGTATATACCCCCAAAACCCAAAAACACTGGTATGTAAAGACACATGCAGCCCCATGTTCATTGCAGCATTGTTCACAGTGGCCAATAAATGAAAACAACCAAAAAGCCCTTCAATAAAGAAGATGTGGTATATATATATATTATGGAATACTACTCAGCCATATGACATTGGATCATTTATATCAACATGGATGGACCTTGATAACATCGTAGTGAGTGAACTAAGTAAATCAGAAAAAAACTAAGAACTATATGACTCCATACATAAGTGGGACATAAAAATGAGACTCAGGGACATGGACAAGAGTGTGACGGTTACGGGGTGTGGGAAGAGAGAGAGGGGTTTGGGGGATGGGAGGGGCACAAATAAAACCAGATAGAAGGTGACAGAAGACAATTTGACTTTGGGTGATAAGTATGCAGCATAATCAAATGTCAAAATAACCTGAAGATGTTTTCTCTAAACCTATGTACCCTGATTGATCAATGTCACCCCATTAAAATTAATTTTTAAAAAAATACAATAAAAATAAATAAAATTGAAGGAGAAATAAAAAACTTCCCAGACCAAAAAAAATAAAAAACTCAAGGAATTCATTACAACCAAACCAATGCTGCAAGAAATGTCAAGGGGCCTGTTGTAAACAGAACAAAAGAGGAATGTAGATTTAAAGAATAAAATGTCAATAAAGCACTACATATCAATAATAACCTTGATTGTAAATTAATTAAATGCTACAATCAAAAGACATAGGGTAGCTGCATGGATAAGAAAACAGTACCCATACATATGCTGTCTAAAAGAGACACACCTTAAAACAAAAGATACACATAGACTGAAAGTAAAGAGATGGAAAGAAATATTTCATGCAAACAATAATGAAAAGAAAAAGCTGGAGTTGCAATACTTATATATGACAAAATAAACTTTAAAACATAAGCTATAGCAAGCAATAAAGAGTTCACTACATAATGATAAAGGGAGCAATCCAAGAGGAAGATATAACCATTATAAATATCTATGTGCCTAATATAGGAGCACCTAAATATATAAAGCAGATTTCAATGGACATAAATGATGAGATCAACAGCAGTACTATAATAGTAGAGAATTTCATTACCCCACTAACATCACTGGATAGATCCTCAAGAAAGAAAATTAACAAAGAAACAGCAGCCTTAAATGACACACTAAATCAACTGGATTTAATAGATATCTTCAGAACCTTTCACCCTAAAGTATCAGGATATACATTCTTTTCAAGTGCTCATGATATATTCTGTAGGATAGACCACATGTTAGGACACAAAACAAGTCTCAATAAATTTAAGAAGATTGAAATTATATCAAATATCTTCTCTGATTATGATGACATGAAACTAAAAATCAACTACAATAGAAAAACTGAAAAACATTCAAACACTTGGAGGCTAAATAATATGCTATTAAATAATGAGTGGGTTAAAAATGACATCAAGAAAGAAATCAAAAATTTTCTTGAAACAAATGAAAATAAACATACAGCAACTCAAAATGTATGGGACACAGCAAAAGCTGTCTTGAGAAGGAAGTTCATAGCATTACAGGCATACCTTAAGAAGCAAGAAAAAAATTAAATAAAAAACTTAACCCTGCATCTAAAAGAACTAGAAAAAGAACAACAAATAAAGCCCAGAGGAAGTAGAAGGAAGGAAATAATAAAGATCAGAGGAGAAATAATTGACATAGAGGCTAAAAGAAAAATACAGAAGATCAATGAAACCAAGAGCTGGTTCTTTGAAAAGGTAAACAAGATTGATGAACTTTAACTAGACTCACCAAGAAAAAAAGAGAGAAGACTCAAATAAATAAAATTAGAAATGAGAGTGGAGAAATAACAATTGACACAAAAGAAATACAAAGGATTGTAAGAAAATACTATAAAGAACTGTATGCCAAAAAATTAGACAACCTTGGTGAAATGGACAAATTCCTTGAAACATATAATATTTCAAAAATCAATCAGGAAAAATCAGATAAACTAAACAGACCAATTACAACAAATGAGATTGAAACAGTTATCAAAAAACTCCCAACAAACAAAAGCCAGATAGCTTCACAGGCAAATTCTACCAAATATTCAAAGAAAAAATTCCTATCCTTCTCAAGCTATTTCAAAAAATTTAAGAGGAGGGAAGTCTTCCAAGACAAGGCTAGTACAATCTTCACAAAGCAATCAATGTGATTTATTATATAAACAAAAGGAAAGACAAAAATCACATGATAATATCAATAGATGAAGAAAAAGTATTTGATAAAATCCAGCACCCATTTATGATCAAAACTCTCAGCAAAGTGAAAATACAGGGAATATACCTCAACATGATAAAGGCCATCTATGACAAACTCACAGCCAACATCATAATCAATGGGCAAAAATTAAAAGCAATACCTTTAAGATCAGGAATAAGGCAGGGGTGCCCCCTTTAACCACTCTTATTCAACATAGTTCTGAAACTCCTAGCCACAGCAATCAGACAAGAAGAAATAAAAGGCATCCAAATTGGAAAAGAAGAAGTAAAACTATTATTATTTGCTGATGATTTAATACTGTACATAGAAAACCTTAAAGTCTGTCAAAAAACTACTGGACCTGATAAATGAATTCAGCAAGGTGGCAGGATATAAAATTAATACTCAGAAATCAGAGGCATTTTTATATACCAACAATGAAATGTCAGCAAAAGAAATTAAGGAAACAATCCCCTTCACTATTGCGACAACAAAAAAAAAGTACCAAGAAGGTTAAAGACTTGTACTCAGAAAATTATAAAACATTGATAAAAGAAATCAAGGAAGATACAAACAAGTGGAAGCATATACCGTGTTCATGGCTAGGAAGAATAAACATCATTAAAATGTCTGTATTACCTAAAGCAATTTATAAATTCAATGCAATACCAATTAAAATACCAATGACATACTTCAAAGATATAGAACACATATTCCAAAAATTTATATGGAACCAAAAAGGAACATGAATAGCCTCAGCAATCTTGAAAAAGAAGAATAAAGTGGGTGGTATCACACTTCCTGATATCAAGTTACAATACAAGGCCATTGTATTCAAAACAGCTTGGTACTGGCATAAGAACAGGCATATAGATCAGTGGAACAGAGCAGAGAACCCAGAAATAAACCCACAGCTTTATGGACAATTAATAGTTGACAAAGGAAGTAAGAGCATACAATGGAGTAAAGACAGTCTTTTTAAAAAATGGTGTTGGAAAAATTCGACAGCTACCTGCAAAAAAATGAAACTAGACCACCAACTTACACCATTCACAAAAATAAACTCAAAATGGATAATACTTAAATGTAAGCTGTGAAACCATAAGCATCTTAGAAGAAAATATAGGCAGTAAGCTCTCCTACATCTCTCGCAGCAATATATTTGTTGATTTATCTCTACGGGCAAGTGAAATAAAGAACAGGATGAACAAATGGAACTATATCAAACTAAAAAGCTTTTGCACAGCTAAGGACAATATGAACAGAATAAAAAGACAAACCACACAATGGGAGAACACATTTGACAATACATCTGATAATGGATTAATAACCAAAATTTGTAAAGAACTTGTAAAACTCAACACCAGGAAGATAAGCAATCCAATCAAAAAATTAGCAAAAGAAATGAATATACACTTCTCCAAAGAGGACATACAGATAGCCAATAGGCAGATAAAAAAATGTTCAACATCACTAATCATTAGAGAAATGCAAATTAAAACCACAATGAGCCTGACCCGGAGGTAGTACAGTGGATGGAGCGTCTAACTGAGATGCGGAGGACCCAGGTTCGAGATCCCAAGGTTGCCAGCTTGAGTGCGGGCCCATCTGGCTTGAGCAAAAGCTTGCCAGGTTGGACCCAAGGTAGCTGGCTCAAGCAAGGGGTTGCTTGGTCTACTGAAGGCCCATGGTCAGGGCACATATGAGAAAACAGTCAGTGAACAACTAAGGTGTCCCAACGAAAAACTGATGATTGATGCTTCTCATCTCTCTTCGTTCCTGTCTGTCTGTCCCTATGTATCCCTCTCTCTGACTCTTTCTCTGTCCCTGTAAAAAAAAAAAAAAAAAACCACAATGAGATACCACCTCATACCAGTCAGAATGACATTCATGAACAAAACAACACAGAATAAGTGCTGGTGAGGATGTGGAGTAAAGGGAACCCTCCTGCACTGCTGGTGGGAATGCAGACAGGTGCAGCCACTGTAGATAACAGTATGGAGATTCCTCAAAAAATTAGAAATGGAACTGCCTTTTGACCCAGCCATCCCACTTTTAAGAATATATCCTAAAAGTACCAAATCACTGATTCAAAAGAAGAAATGCACCCCCATGTTTATGGCAGCATTGTTTACAATAGCCAAGATCTGAAAACAGTCCAAGTGTCCATCAGTGGATGAGTGGATTAAAAAGCAGTGGTACATATACACAATGGAATACTACACAGCTGTGAAAAGAAGGAAATTTTACCTTTTGCAACAACATGGATGGACCTGGAAACTATTATGTTAAGTGAAATAAGCCAGGCAGAGAAAGAAAAATATCATATGACCTCACTCATTTGAGGAATCCAATGAACAATGTGAACTGAGGAATAGAATAGAGGCAGAGGCGAGATCAAAGGAACCAAAGGGAAAGTGGACAGAGGGAAAGGAGATGAGAAGGAAGGGAAAGTGATTGGTGAAATTATATACACATAACACAGCGTTATGGAGAGCAGGATAGCACATCCTGGAGGGAAGGGCAGAGGGGGACAAGGGGGATGTTGAGGGGAACACAGGGGTGGGGGGATGTATTTGGTGGGACACTTGAATCTATGTAAACACAATAAATTAAAATCAATTAAAAAAAGAAAAAGTCTTTAGTGTTGAGTAAAATGTTAGCTCTGGGTCTCTCATATATGGTCTTTGTTATGTGCATTTTTCTATACCTAATATGTTGAGAGTTTTTAATGATGAAAAGGTGTTAAATTTTGTCAAATCTTTTACTAAGTCTATTGAGATGGCCATATGATTTTTATCTTTCATTCTAATTAATGTGGTGGCTCACATTTATTATTGTGCATATGTTGAGCCATCTTGCATCCTAGGCATAAATTCCAACTGATCATGTAAGACACTTTTAGTGTGCTGTTAAATTTGATTTGCTAGTATTTTATTGAAGAATTTTGCATCTGTATTCATGAGGAATATTGGCCTGTAATTTTTTTTCTTGTAGTGGCCTTTTCTGACTTTAGTAACAGGATAATGGTAGCATCACAGAATGAGTTTGGAAGTGTTCTCTTCAATTTTGGGGAGTTTGTTAGGATTGGCATTAATTCTTCTTTAAAGATAAAATGTAAATAACTAAATTCTTTCTCACATTCCCTCTTTGTTTCCTGTGTTCCTTACTTTTAGGCATTGCCATTCTTTCCATAACCTACAGTAAAATCTTTGTTGTCACAAGCAATTTTCTCTCCTCCTTTCCCTCCATGTGCTGTGCTTTGGGCAGTTTTCTTAACTCAGAGGTCATCTTCTTCTCCAATCTCCCTAACTATGGCTGTTTAATTAATATGCTTGATATCTAGGGTAAGTTGTTTTCATCTATTACTCTAAAACATTCAAATGTCTTTCTATTATTTAAAATAAAACCTATACTCCTCAACTCAGTGTTCAATTCCCTATAAAACGATCCTAGACTCTTCTACATAACAAACACTCCTGACTTTTACGTGTGTGGCCAACTTTATTTTAGGTGCTTGGGGCCCATCATGGAACAGATACACACACCAAGCTTTCACACTGTGGGGTGTATATTCTACTTTCCACTGTTTTGTCTGAGTGTTCTCTTCACACACTCTTAATACCAAACAAACTGAGTCACCTCCTGTCCATATGGGGCCTGTCTTTTGCTTATGCCTTTTATTCTTTCTGGAAAATTATTTTGCCTATTTCTTTATAGCAATGGTTCTCAACTAGGGTGATTTTTCCCTTTAAGCCACTTGACAATGTCTAGATACATTTTTGGTTGTGACATCTGATGAGGTCCCCTGGTATCTCATGGGTTAGAATCCTGAGATTCTGTTAAATATCCTACAATGTACAGAACAGCACCTACAATAAATAATTATCTGGTTGATAGTGCCCAATTAAGAAGCACTGCTCTTGAGCCAAGTTGTACACATTTTTCAATGTGAGCTCAAATTTCACCTCCATGACTGTCCATGACTCCTTCTACCATTGCTGTTTGCTGAAAGCTCACTACTCTTAACTGAATTGCCCCATGTGTAGCTTTTCAGTGGCATTCACCACTTTTCATAGGCTGCAAGAATCCACAAGGGTGGATTTACCGCTGATTCATCTGAGGCTAGCCTGGAGCTTAGTCTGCTGCAAAGGGGAACTCAGACATTTGTTATATGCATGAGCGGGGAATACCCAATGTTTGTCTGTCCTACCAGACTTCAGTTTCTAGGAATTAAGCAGCCTCAAAGTTCTCACTTCAGAAGGGAATCTCCAGGCCCCTTCCAGACATACCTGGATGTCAGTCAGTTGGCATCATGCTGCCAAAAAGACTCTGTCTTTCCCAGCCTGAAGAAAAGGAGCCAGTGGAAAACGAAACCAAACAAACACAGCCAGAAATATGACTCTACGTGCAAAGACAGGTTTCCTACAAAAATAAATGAACGCAGGAAGGACCTCTGGTTGGATGGGAGCTTGACCAGTTTTAAGAGTGGATTAGGGCAACTAGTAACATCAGCTGTCCTCAGAGTCCCAGTCCTAACAGTAAAGACACCAGGGGCCACCACACCAAGGGGCTGGCTCCCAGCCACAGGGATCAGTGCTGCCTGGGCCACATCCCAGTGAAGGTTTGAGCACAGACACGCTGCTGCTGCAGGCTTAAGGATTGTGTGTTACCATCACTCGTCAATGCCGACCACATCCTTGAGTTGTCTAGGAGGCTGAAGTGTTGTGGTAAGCCTAGAAAACTGCTGAATCCAAAGGAAGTGTCCCATTTATCTGATATTCCTCCTGAATCCAAATGTGCCAACTTCAGCCTTCTCCTTTCAAGCTGCTCAGAGCAGGGAGCTTTCTTGTGCACCATTTTTTATCTGCCTAGCAGCTGAAATGGCAAAAAGGTCTGTGGAGTCCCAGCTCTGAATCCCAGAAAACAAGCACAAGGGATCTTTGGGGTTTTTGTAAAAAACTGATTGAAGTCAGCTTGGAGGAGAGGAAAATGGCTTAAAGCTATAATCAAAGCCAAGGCTATAAAAACATTTGGTGAGCACTTTACTACTAGGTCTAATCCACTTGGGAGTATCTGCCACTCATAAAACTTAATGCAGAATGGACTATATAATTAATAAAATAGCATAACCAACCAACCAAGTTAGTTCTCTCATCCATTACCTAATTCTCTGTTTCCACATGTTCTGTGGTGAGATAGGATGTTGAGAGAGGATGAGACAAGAAGAAAATTGCTGAATTTCTCTCCTCTTCCCCAGCCTGCTGGAGGCTTGAGCAGAGAGCAGGGGAAGGCTATACTTTCCAGAGGGGGTTTTGGGGTAGGGCCCCAGCAACTCTAGGCTCTACATTGGCCTCTCAAACAGAAACATAATGTCAGCCACAAACACAAGATTGCATATGTAATACATTTTCTAGTAGCCAGATTAAAAACATGTTAAAATATTCTGTTAATTCTAATAAAATAGGTTATTTAATCTAATATATATAAAATACTATCATTCTAACATAAACAATATTATCAATAAGATACTTTACATTCTTTTAATCTTACTAAGTCTTGGAAATTGATTCTGTATTTTACACTTATAAAATATCTCAAATGGAGCTAGGTACATGTCAAATGTTCATCTACAGGACAGCTCTAGAATAATTCAACATTTACAAGGCACCAATTGTTGCCTTGGGCACTAATATATTAAGTAAAAAACAAGGAAATAGCACCTGAAATATAATGAAGTGGGGATTTTTTTTTTTACTCTCTCCAAGGAGATCACATAGCACATGTAGTTGGGAGAAATTCTTTGAAAAGCTTGCTGTAGCGAGGATGAGTAAAGGAGCTAGAAGTGGGATACCCATGGAAAATGTTGTGGTAACAACGAATTGATGGCTGACCTCCAGCTTCTCAGGGATTTCACTGATACTTGAAATTGAAAGCAAGCTTTAATTATTCTTTCTAGAACCAAGACAGAAGACACAGAAAGATATACCAACAATGACTCATTTTGTTATTGGAAAAATTATAATAACTTCATGCCTAATGAGAGGGCATTAGGAAAATTGTGAACAACCCACGTTAAAAAATATTTTTCCATGATTAAAATACTATTTAGAAACATATAATATACTTAATATAGAATTATTAAACAGGAGAAAAAGGCAAGATTGAGTCTAATTGCTTGTGCAAGCTGTTCTATGTTTAATAAGTGTGAAGAAGAGAAATGCACCAAAATGTTGCCATTGTTTTTTACTAGCAGGTAGCATGAAGGGTGATTTTTCTAAACTTTCAAGTGCTTTTCTGATGAATACATATTACCTTGAGAATTAGGAGAAATGTATAAAAATTTAAAAATTCCCAATGACTCACTTGGCAGAATTCTTCCTTTTGTATAACTACTTAATTATATTTGTGTATTTGCAATGTGTATCCATGTAGGTATCTAAGTGTGTGTGCATCTGTGTATCTAAGTATACGTGTGTCTTCTTGAGCCACTTCCAAGTCTGATCCCAAACTCATGCTCAGTAGATGTGGGAAAAGGCCACCCTTTTCCACTCTAACATAATTATTTCTTTGGATTTTGTTAAATTGGCTGAAATAGCCATTCTGTACTCATTTCTAATCCCTATACCTCCACTTGCTTTTTGAAAGACTATATCTCTAATAACATTTCCGGCTAAGTATAGAATGGTTTTCCCCTTCCTTTTATGTGTAAATAAGACAATAAATCACCTTTGATCTCCAACATCTGAACCCAGAGGCAAAGTACTCCAGATGATTGATTATGCAGCCAAAATATTCAGCTGCATCACTGGCAAGACATCTAATCAAGTCAGGCTGACTGCACAGGTTTTTAGATGGTCATTTTTTAGTTGACTGTTTGATATTATAGGGTTAAGAGGAGAAAAAAAAAGCTGGCACTAAATTGAAAGAAATTTTAAACTATTCAGGAAAAACAATCCCCAAGTAATCATAAAAGATATTTAATCATTAAATATTTAAGACTGCTACATATTCAGCTAAAAGACATAAGCTAAGAAGATAAGAGTTTATAAAAGAAAGCCATATATTATGAGAAAGTAGTGTGGCAGATTGAATAATCCACCCAAATAAAATAATTCAAATAATGAATAAGAAATCTTTTTAAATCTTTTTTGAACATTTAGCTTGTATAAAAGTAAAATATATGTCAATCTCCAAAGTGAAGTGAAACCAGGAACTCTGAGAGTGCCAAAACCAGCATCCACCCTGAAAAATTTTGGCAAAACCTGGAATTCTTGAACTTGTATTTTAATCATTGCACCAGATACAGGGGGACAGAAGGGAAAGCTTAGAGCACACCAAGGGGGGAATGAAAATGAGATGCTCATGAAAACTTGGGATTCCAAAGAACTTCACCCACAGTGAACCCCCATCCAAGGTAACAGCAAAAATACTCAGTCCTAGGGTTAGAAAGGGTGAAATTAAAATAATCCCCTGGGAATCACTAACCACAAATTGAACTTTATGTGTATTTGGTTCCTGTATATGTATTCTGATAAACCTCAAAAGGAAAATTAACTTGGGGTGGTCATAGATCGGTAGTGCTCCAAGGTGACTGGCAGGGAGGTGGGTGGCAGGCAGCAAGTCCTCCACTTCAGCCCAGGCCTCAGAGAATCTCCAAAGACACATTTCTAATAAAAATAAGAATTCACAATATAAAATAATAAAACACAAGAAAATAAGGCACATTCTAATGCCTTTATATAAGAAGGTAGTTATTCAAACAAATCCTCACTCATTGTGATGGGGAAAAATGTCTGGCTTAAAAAACACTGGGAGGATCTCTTGCCAAAAACACTGAATTGGTTAGAAAAATAAATTCTTCCCACAAAAGTATTTATCCAAAAAAATAAAAACCCATGTGAGAATATGTGGGACATAAATAATAAGGATGTATGTTTAAGGTGCTTATGGGGCATCCAAGTGAAGATGCCCAGTGACATCAGAAAATAAGGGACTGAAGCTCAAGGAAGAGGTTGGGACTGGAGATGTGGTTCCAGGAGTTGAGAGCATAAAGAAAACATGGAGACCAAAATGCTTCAGCACAATATTTTTTAAGAGCTAAAAGGAAAAAAAAGAAAGCTGTCAACTTAGAATCCTATACTCAGTGAAAATGTTCTTTGAGAATAAAAGGAAAATCAAGAAGAAAAAGAGAATTTGTCACCAGCACATTTACCTCAAAAGAATGGCAAAAGGAAGTTCTCTAAACAGAAAGAAAATAATAAAAGGAGGAACCATGAAATATAAGAATTAAAAGAAAAAGAATATGGTAAGCCAAAATGTGGATAAATACAATAGATTCTCTTCCTGTTGAGTTTTTTAAATTATGTTATATAGTTAAAGCAAAAGTTATAGCATTGTCTAATATGGTTCTAAAAATATTTGTAAAAACATTACAGATTTGTCAAGAAAGCAAGGAATTATCAAAATTTCTAAAATTCATATCTTGAAATAGAGGTTAATAAACATAAAAAATTAAAAGGTCATATCATTCGTCTACTGAGAATTCTAGAACAAGACAACACAGTAATAGGAAATGTTCTACAGATAATAGCTGAGAATCTTTCAGAATTATTATAATACATCACTGCTCATGGATAGGAAGCAAAACAAATATATTCCCAGACTAATTATAATGCTATTTCAGAACATTACTAGAAAGAGATCTTAAAAGGAGAGTCAAAGAAATCATCAACAAAAAAATAGCAATTAGACTGACTGCTAACCTCTCATAACAACAATGGAAGTAAAAGGATAATAGAATACATATATTCAATAAGTTGAAAAAAATTATTGTCAACCTAGAATTCATTAACCAAAATAACTAACTTTCAGTGAAGAGGGAAACAAACTATCACAAAATATAGACTTCAAATCAAAAGGTATTCCTAGCATCAGACCAGGTGGTGGCGCAGTGGATAGAGCGTCGGACTGGGATGTGGAAGACCCGGTTCGAGACCCTGAGCTCGCCAGCTTGAGCACAGGCCCATCCGGCTTGAGAAAAAAGCTCGCCAGCTTGGACCCAAGGTCGCTGGCTCCAGCAAGGGGTTGCTCGTTCTGCTGAAGGCCTGCAGTCAAGGCACATGTGAGAAAGCAATCAATGAACAACTATGGTGTTGCAACGGCAACGAAAAACTAATGATTGATGCTTCTCACCTCTCTCCTTTCCTGTCTGTCTGTCCCTATCTATCCCTATCTCTGACTCTCTCTCTGTACCTGTAAAAAAAAGAAAAAGAAAAAAAAAAGGTATTCCTAGCAATAAATGTCACCTAAAAATCAGCCGCAAATACACAATTCTAAGTTTGTGTGCAATGAATAACATAGCCTCAAAGTATATGATGTAGAAATGGACAGACCTAAAAAAAAATTGACAAGCCCACATCTACAGTGGGGAGATTTTACTCTTTTTATAGTACTTGGTGAGTTAAGGAAACAAACAAAAAATAAGAGAAGATATAGAATTTGGAACAGCACAATAAATAAGCTTATTCAAATAGATAGCACATGACATTCAAAAATATGAAGCATTTATGAAAATTTATCATGTTAGACCTCAATATATTTCAAAGAATCAGTATCATGCAGACCAAATTTAATGATCACATCGTACTTAAACTATGAATGAATAACACAAACAAGATGCAATTACATGCTATTTACAAAGTTAGAAGTAAAAGGATAAAAATATATATACCATGACAACACTAACCAAAAGACAGTTAGAGAGGTTATATTAATATTAGATAAAGTAGTATTTAGGAAAAGATGTATTACTGGATAAAGAGGGACATTTCATAAGGATTAAAAAGAGTAAATTCAATAGGACAGTACAGAAATTATAAATTGATATACATCAAATACTTAGCTTCAACATATAAATGGAAAACAACAGAACTAAAAACACAAATGGATTCTCTTTTTCAATCATAATTGGAACTTTTTTTATGAGTGTACAGTTTAATGGATTGACAGAGAGTGAAACACCATTCAAAAAAAAAACATTACCTTCACCACATCTCTCCCTCCTTTGCCTTTTTTTTTTAATAGACTGTATTTCTTAGAGTAGTTTTAGGTCTATAACAAAGTTGAATGGAAAGTACAGAAATTTCCCATATTTTGTCCTACACATTCATAGCCTACAACATTATCAACTTGCCACATCAGAGCAGAACCTTTGTTACAATGGATGAACTACATTGGTGCACCATTACCACCCAAAGTGTATAGTTTACATTAAAGTTTATTCCTGGATTGTATATTCTATGAGCTTGGACAAATGTATGACATGTGTCCATTAAGTGTGACACAGAATAGCTTCACTGCCCCCCCCCAAATCCTCTGTGCTCTGCCTATTCATCGCTATCTCCCTCTGACTTTTGGCAACCACTGATCTTTCTATTATCTCCATAGTTTTGCCTTTTCCTGAATGACATATACATAGTTGGAATCACACAGTATATAGCCATTTCAGATTGGCTTCTTTCACTTAGTAATAGACATTTAAGTTTCTTCCATGTCTTGACTAGAGAGCTAATTTATTTTTAACAGTAACTAGTATTTCATTGTCTGCATGTACCACAGTTTATTTACCCATTTTCCTACTGAAGGACATCTTGGTTGCTTCCAAGTTTTGGAAATTATAAATAAAGCTGCTATCAACTTCCATGCGCAGGTATTTGTGTAGCGTAATTGAGGATTTAAACACATCTCTCTTAGTGCCTAATAGACCAAGCAGGTAAAAATATCAGTAAGAATATAATAGATTTAGCTTGACCAGATGATGGCACAGTGGACAAAGCACTGGACTGAGATGCAGAGGACCCAGGTTCAAAACCTCGAAGTCGCCAGCTTGAGGATGGGCTCACCCTGGCTTGAGTGCGGGCTCACCAGCTTGAGCATGAGGTCGCTGGCTTGAGCATGGGATTATGGACATGACCCCATGGTTGCTGCCTTGAGCCCAAGGTCTCTGGCTTGAGCAAGGGGCCACTCACTCTGCTGTAGCTCTCCCCCCCCCCCCCGGTCAAGGCACATATGGGAAAGGAATCAATAAACAAGCAATCAACCTAATTGACTTACATAGTACACAACACTCACAATGTTCTTTTCAAGAACACGAGACATTGACCAAGAGGGACTGTAGCAAAAAAACCAAGTCTACCTGGGGGAGGGGGGAAGATTGCGATGGAGTAGGTGGACGTACCAACTTCCAACTCCCAGAACCAAAGTGGATTATAACTTGATTTTAAGAACCATCATCTAGATAAACCAACGTTGAACTGGACTGAGAGGATTCTTTAACCAGGGAACACTGAAGAAGCCACATTGAGACTGGTAGGTAAAGCAAAAATGCGGAAAGGGCTGCTTAGCTCCCTGGAGCGAAAGGCAACCCAGAGAGACTTGTGTGGTAGGAAGAGAGGCTAGTGAAAGGGTAGGAACCTGGGTTCCAGGAATAAAGCCCCAGCCTACGGCCCCAGAGCCTAGAAGAGGCCTATGGACAGTATTTAGCTGTGAAACAGGTTAGGATACTGTTTGTGAGAAAGAGACAGTTGTCTCAGACCCAGGATTCTTCTTAGAGGGATGATGCAGAAAACCTCTCTCACAACCACTCACCTGGGACTCCAGAGGACAGGGAGAGAGGAGAGGACTGGAGCAGCGGGAAGAGAGTGCGGTCTGGAAGGCACAGGGAGAAATGCTTTGAGGGACAGCCTTCCTAAATGCTGGGCTAAGTCACTCCACAAATCTGAAACAATATTTCCCCTGGAACCAGCAAGGGGAAGCAGGACACCAGCCAAACAGGCTCCCCTGCAGCAATTAGAGTAGTCGCTTAGAAGGAGGGAGCTTTTAGTACTACAGTATGGAGGGTTAGGGTCTGAGCTTCAGTGCCCCCACCCACACTGCTGAGGGCTTGCAGTTTCCGCCTCACCTCTGCGAAAGGGGCTGTGTTCTCATGCCCAGTTCTACAAGCCTCAGCTGGTCTTGGCCTTCGACCCTCTCCTACGGGTGGGATTGTGCACCACACTCAGGCCACAAGCCTGGGCACTGCCAGGCGGCGGTGGGACGCGGAAGCATAGTTCCATCGCCAGGGGCAGAAGCCGAGCCGGCCAGCGTGAGCTCAGTCTAGCCCAATGGGGAAAAAGGGGATGAGCGAAAGTGATCTGGCGGCTGTGGGCCCACATGTGACCTGACCTGTGGGGGAAAAGCCGGAACCCAGAACGGGCAGAGATCCACCACTGGGCAGGAGCGAGCGGGCATGCAGCCTCACCTGGCCTCCGAGGCTTAAACAAACTGGCTTTGCCTGCAGAGGCAGGGCGAAAGCTCGGGCTCCCATCTGAGCATGCTCCAGCAGCCCCTCTCACCGAAGAGACAAGGTTTGTGGGTGAGGGGCAGAAACCCGGGCTTGCAGCTGAGTGCGCACCAGCAGCCCCTTCAGGCCAGAGGAGCTGGCTGACAGGGACCTGCAGCTGAGCTAAGGTGCTCACCCCTGCCCTTGGTGCCCAGGTTTGTGGCCTGAGTGTGGTGTGCAATCCCACCTGTGGTGGCGGGGCGAAGGCCGAGACCAGTTGAGGCTTGTAGAACCAGGCATGAGAACATAGCCCCTCCCACGGAGGTGAGGCAGAAATCGCAGCAACAGCCGGAGCAGGCCGGCACTGGCAACACCCATACCCAACCACCCTAGGCAGTGGCAGAGGGGGGGGGGCCTGCAGACAAACCACACCTAGGGAACACAGAGGCAACACCCATTGGACTCCAGTGGCCACACCCTTCTTATACAAAGAAAAAATGGGCAGGCAGAGGAATGCAATCCAAATGAATCAAGAGAAATCCCCAGAGAAGAAACTAAATGAATAAAATATAACCAAATTATCAAATGCAGAATTTAAAATAATGATTGTTAGGATGTTCAAAGAGCTTAGAGCAACAATGGATGGTCATTAAGAACACCTAAATAAACAGATACCAAGTATAAAAAAGGAAATTGAAATAATAAAAAAGAATCAGACAGAAATGACAAATCCAATATCAGAATTGAAGACCACAATGGAAAATATTAAAAGCAGGATGGATGAAACTGAGGATCAAATCAGAGTGTTAGAGGACAAAATAAACAAAGGGACAGAAGCAGAGCAGAAAAAAGAAAAGAGACTCAAAAAATCTGAGGAAACTCTAAGGGAGCTCTGGGACAACATGAAGAGAAATAACATCCGCATCATAGGGGTTCCTGAAGAAGAAGAGAAAGAACAAGGGATAGAAACTTTGTTCAATCAAATCATAGGTGAAAACTTCCTAAATTAAGACTGGAAAATGTTTTATGTTCAAGAGGCACAGAGAACTCCATTAAAGAGAAACCCAAAGAAATCTACACCAAGACACATCATAGTTAAAATACCAAAGCTAAGTGATAAAGAGAAAATGTTAAAAGCTGCTAGAGAAGAAAAGGTTATCACCTACAAAGGAGCCCTCATAAGGATGACATTCGACTTCTCAACAGAAACACTTGAGGCCAGAAGAAAATGGCAAGATATATTTCAAGTAATACAGAACAAAAACCTACAACCAAGACTACTTAATCCAGCAAGGCTAATGTTTAAAATTGAAAGAGAAATAAAGAACTTCCCAGAAAAAAAAAAACCTTAAGGAATTCATTAAAACCAAACCAATTCTGCAAGAATTGCTAAGGGGCCTGTTGTGAACAGATCCAAGGGGGAAAAGAATATAGCAAAAGAGGAATACAGCTTTAAAGAATAAAATGGCAATAAATAACTACATATCAATAATAACATTAAATGTAAATGGATTAAATAATCCAATCAAAAGACATAGAGTAGCCTGACCAGGTGGTGGCGCAGTGGATAGAGCATTGGACTGGGTTGCGGAATACCCAGGTTTGAGACCCTGAGCTCACCAGCTTGAGAGCGGGCGCATCTGGCTTGAGCAAAAGCTCACCGGCTTGGACCCAAGGTTGCTGGCTCCAGCAAGGGGTTGCTCAGACTGCTGAAGGTCCACGGTCAAGGCACATGTGATAGAGCAATCAATGAACAACTATGGTGTCGCAACGGCAACGAGAAACTAATAATTGATGCTTCTCACCTCTCTCTGTTCCTGTCTGTCTGTCCCTATCTATCCTTCTCTCTGACTCTCTCTCTGTCCCTGTATGTGTGTGTGTGTGTGTATATATATATATATATATATATATATATATATATATATATATATATACTCTATGTCTGTATACAGTTACAGACATAGAGTAGCTGTGTGTGGATGAATAAAAAGGACCCATACATATGCTGTCTACAAGAGACACACATTAAAACAAAAGATGCACATAGACTGAAGGTAAAATGATAGAAAAAAATATTTCATGCAAATGGGGATGAAAAAACAATGCCAGGGTAGCAATACTTATATCTGACAAAATGGACTTTAAAATAAGGCTGTAGTAAGACATAAAGGACACTACATAATGATAAAAGGAACAATTCAACAGGAAGATATAACCATTATAAATATCTACACAACCAAACATAGGAGCCCAAACATACATAAAGCAGACTTTGATAGGTATAAAGGGTGATATTAACAGCAATACTATAAAAGTAGGGAATTTCAATACCACACTAACATCACTGGATAGATACTCAAGAAAGAAAATTAACAAAAAAACAGCAGACTTAAAGGATACACTAGATCAACTCAATTTAATAGATATCTTCAGAACTTTTCACCCTAAAGCAGCAGAATATACATTCTTTTCAAGCACTCATGGTAGATTCTCTAGGATAGACCACAATTTAGGACACAAAAGCGGTCTCAACAAATTTAAGAATATTAAAATTATATCAAGCATTTTCTCTGATCACAATGGCATGAAACTAGAAATTAACCACAAAAAAAAAACTGAAAAATACTCAAACACTTAAAAACTAAATAGCATGTTATTAAATAATGAATTGATTAACAATGAGATGAAAGAAGAAATAAGAAAGTTTCTAGAAACGAATGATAATGAGCATACATCAACTCAAAATTTATGGGACACAGCAAAAGCAGTACTGAGAGGGAAGTTCATAGCACTACAGGCATTTGATAAGAAGCTAGAAAAAGCTCAAATAAGCAACTTGCCCCTGCATCTGAAAGAACTAGAAAAACAACAGCAAATAAAGCCCATGACTAGTAGAAGGAAGGAAATAATAAAGATCAGAGTGGAAATAAATGACATTGAGGCTAAAGAAACAATACAGAGGATCAATGAAACCAGGAGTTGGTTCTTTGAAAAGGTAAACAAGATCGGTGAACCTTTCACTAGACTCACCAAGGAAAAAAGAGAGAGGATTCAAATAAATAAAATTAGAAATGAGAGAGGAAAAATAATAACTGACACAACAGAAACACAAAGTATTGTAAGAAAATACTACGAAGAACTCTATGCCAAAAAATTAGACAACCTAGGTGAAATGGATGAATTTCTTGAATCATATAATCTTCCAAAAATCAATCTGGAAGAATCAGAACACCTAAACAGACCAATTACAATAAATAAGATCGAAACAGTTATCAAAAAACTACCAACAAAGAAAAGTCCTGGGCCTGATGGCTTCACAAGTGAATTCTACCAAAAATTTAAAGAACTAACTCCTATCCTTCTCAAGCTATTTCAAAAAATTCAAGAGGAAGATAGACTTCCAAACTCCTTTTATGAGGCGAGCATAATTCTGATCCTGAAACCAGGCAAAGACAACACAAAGAAAGAAAATTATAGGCCAATATCCCTGATGAATTTAGATGCTAAAATCCTCAACAAAATATTAGCCAACTGGATCCAGCAATATATGTAAAATATCATACACCATGATCAAGTGGGATTTATTCTGGATAGTCAAGCCTGGTTCAGTAGTATTCACAAATCAATCAATGTGATTCATCACATAAACAAAAGGAAGGACAAAAATCACATGATAATTTCAATAGATGCAGAAAAAGCATTTGATAAAATCCAGCACCCATTCATTATCAAAACTCTCAATAACATTGGAATACAGAAAACATACCTTAACATGATAAAGGTCATCTTTGACAAACCCACAGCAAACATCATACTAAAAGGGCAAAAATTAAAAACTATACCCTTAATATCAGGAACCAGGTAGGGGTGCCCCCTTTCACCACTTTTATTCAACATAGTTCTGGAAGTCTTAGCCACAGCAATCAGACAAGAAAAAGAAATAAAAGCCATCCAAATTGGAAAAGAAGAAGTAAAACTATCATTATTTGCAGATGATATGATACTGTATATAGAAAACCCTAAAGTCTCAGTCAAAAAACTACTGGACCTGATAAATGAATTAAGCAAAGTGGCAGGATATAAAATTAATACTCATAAATCAGAGGCATTTTTATTATACCAACAATGAAATGTCAGCAAAAGAAATTAAGGAAACAAACCCCTTCACTATTGCAACCAAAATATAAAGTACCTAGGAGTTAATTTAACCAAGGGGGTTAAAGACTTGTACTCGAAAAATTATAAAACATTGATAAAAGAAATCAAGGAAGATACAAACAAGTGGAAGCATATACCGTGCTCATGGTTAAGAAGAATAAATATCATTAAAATGTCTATATTACCCAAAGCAATTTATAAATTCAATAAAATACCAATTAAAATGCCAATGACATACTTTAAAGATATAGAACACATATTCCAAAAATTTATATGGAACCAAAAGAGAACACAAATAGCCTCAGCAATCTTAAAAAGAAAAAATAAAGCAGGAGGTATCACTCTTCCAGTTATCAAAGTATACCACAAGGCCATTGTACTCAAGACAGCCTGTTACTGGCATAAGAACAGGCACATAGATCAATGGAACAGAACAGGGAACCAAGAAATAAACCCACACTTTTATGGACAATTAATATTTGACAAAGGAGGAAAGAGCATACAATGGAGTAAAGACAGCCTCTTTAACAAATGGTGTTGGGAAAATTGGACATCTACCTTCAAAAATATTAAACTAGACCACCAACTTACACCATTCACAAAAATAAACTGAAAATGGATAAAACTTAAATGTAAGCCATGAAACCATAAGGATCTTAGAAGAAAACATAGGCAGTAAGCTCTCCGACATCTGCCGCAGCAATATATTTGTCGATTTATCTCCACAGGCAAGTGAAATAAAAGGCAGGATAACCAAATGGGACTATATCAAACTAAAAAGTTTTTGCACAGCTAAAGACAATAAGAACAGAATAAAAAGACAAACCACACAATGGGAGAACATATTCGACAATACGTCTGATAAAGGGTTTATAACCAAAATTTATAAAGAACTTATCAAACTCAACACCAGGAAGACAAACAATCCAATCAAAAATGGGCAAAGGAAATGAATAGAAATTTCTCCAAAGAGGACATACAGATGGCCAATAGGCATATAAAAAAAATGCTCAACATCACTAATCATTAGAGAAATGCAGATAAAAACCACAATGAGATACCACCTCACATCAGTCAGAATGGCGCTCATCAGCAAAACAACACAGAATAAGTGCTGGCAAGGATGTGGATAAAAGGGAACCCTCCTGCACTGCTGGTGGGAATGCAGACTGGTGCAGCCACTGTGGAAAAACAGTATGAAGATTCCTCAAAAAATTAAAAATTGAACTTTTGACCCAGCTATTCCATTTTTAGGCACAAAGCCTAAGAACACCATAGCACTGTTCGAAAAGAAGAAATGCGCCCCCATGTTCGTGGCAGCATTGTTCACAATAGCAAAGATCTAGAAACAGCCCAAGTGTCCATCAGAGGATGAGTGGATTAAAAAGCTATGGTACATATATACTATGGAATACTACTCAGCCATAAGAAATGATGACATCGGATCATTTGTAACAACATGGATGGACCTTAATAACATTATACTGAGTGAAGTAACTAAATCAGAAAAAAACTAAGGACTATATGAGTCCATACATAGATGGAACATAAAAATGAGACTCAGAGACATGGACAAGAGTGTACTGGCTACTTGGGGGGAGGGAAAAGAGAGGGGCACAAATAAAACCAGATAGAAGGTGATGGAGGACAATTTAACTTTGGGTGATGGGTACACAATATAATGAAATGTCTAAATAACCTGGAAATATTTTCTCTGAAAATATTTTTGTGCCCTGATTTATCAATGTCACAGCATTAAAATTAATATAAATAAATACATAATTATATTTTCTGACAAACAAAGAGACAAAACAGATTACTTACACAGCTTAATAGACAACTCTCCCTTTTTAAGCTTTTCAAGATGGCAGGGAGTTGTCAGCATAGAGGGAGAAAGAGAGAAAGCAGACAGATGGACAGCCTGAAGAGCTGGATAGAAAAAAGGAGGGTCAGAATCTGCAGGAGGAGGAGGAAGAGGAGGAGGTTGAAGTGATCGTAGTAGTGCCACGTGGACAGAGGAGTCAAAAAGATTAGAGCTCTGAGGAGAGGGGGAAAAGGACAAGGGAGAGAAAGGCACTGCCACATCCTGTAAGGAGGGTGGAGGGGTTAAAGAAGAGAAAGGCATTTGCAAGTGAATAAGAAACAGGATTCGTGAAGGGAGGGGTCTTTCCGGAGGGAAGAGACTCCAGTAGAAGAGATCTGTAGAGGGACCAGAGAGCGGTGCCCAGAGAGGGGCAGCCGGGGGTCAGGCAGGAGGGGGAGAGAGTTGGGAGTCCTTGGAGAAGATTAGGAGCAGAGGTTTGAGGTGGGGTTTCTCTGGCCAAAAATGACCTGTGTGTAGAACAGGTGGCACAGAGATTTAGGACAGGAGCAAAGGTAGAAGAAAACCTGCACATAAGGAATCTCTGAGGCCTTCCCAATCCAGTGGCAGAAATTGTTGAGATCTTTGAGGGTACTGTAATCGAAAGTAGTGTTTATATTGAGGCAATGCCATCCATGAGGCCGAGTCTGACAAGATTTTTTTTTAAGAGGCATCCCGAAGGAGTAGTTCTGAAGGAGTAGTCTCTGAGGCCTGAGATTGGGAGGAGCTCATGTTAGGCTGAGAATAAAGAAAGAGGAGAGCGTCCTCAAACTCTTTCAATTATTCTGAGTAGAGTAGGGTGTGTGGGACTGAGGAAATCGATTGTCTCCGGATGTTGATAGAGCACAGAGCATTCACCTGACAGCTGTGGCTGATGCTATGCTGTGAGAGCACTCCAGTAAACCTGTCCTGGGAACACCCAGAAAGGAAGCTCACCCGCTGTAAGAAAGTGAGTCAGTGCCAACCAGGCAGCTCCCTGATCTTTTTAGCCATTTGCCTTGCAGAACATGCTGTAACACCCTATAGGCTGAACCCATGCATATAATCTAGTTTACTTCCTGAATAAAGTGGATTTGCGTCACTGAACTTTGTCCCCAGAGTTGGGTCTCTGCGGTTCCCTCGTCCTCATCCCTGGTGGGCTTTGTCCACAACTGGAGACTTCAGTTCCAGAGAAGTAGAAAGCAACCTGGCTAGGCACCTAAACTTTCAAGGAAATCGTAGAAGCAGGCTGCTCAGAGTAGAAGCCTCCCAAACTATGAACCTCAGAGAGTAGAGTGAGGGTGAGGGACAAATAGGGACCTACTGGAGATTAGGAAAGAGCAGAAATTCCTTACCTTCTGATCCAGCAGGGGTTCGAAACAGGGTCGGGTAGCTGGCCAATCAACCTACGTCCACACAACCAAACAGAATCAAGGAGTAAGCCTGAGACGAGCTGCCACTGCCCCTGCTTCCCTGGCAGTAAGTTTGGCCGGTGGAGGGGATCATCCAGGACTCTGGTACCTTGTCCCGGGTTTCGGCACCAAATGTTAGAATCTATTGGAGTCCAAAAAGATCAGAGTAACAGGCTTTAATGAAAGAAAACTTGCCGGGCTGTCTCCTACGGGAGAGTTGCACCAGCCACAGGCTAGAACATGCTTTTTTAAGAGTTAAGGGATGGGGAGTAGGAAGGGTTGTGTGGCATTTGCCAATTGGCTGCTGGGAGGTTTTCAATCATCCAGGACTTCTTGTATTGTGACATCAGACATTCTTTTGTGGTTGGTCATCTGCCGCGAGCCCTAAAAAAAAACTCATGCAGGCAGGGTTAAAGAAATGAAACCTAAGAGTGTTGACTTCAATCCTGTGGTAGGAACAAAGTTCTTATTTGCAGGACCAATGTTGACTCTATTTGCCCTTGAACTTGGCTTTCCCACTCCAGACCTCTTAGAGGCACTAAAGTGTCAGAAAAACAGTAGAACTTTTGAGACACTTCCATTTCAGAACACCAAGCTGAATAGATATGTCCAATGCTCAAATTCACCTAGACAGAATTATGCCACCGGAGAAGTTCTCAGTCCTTTTAGGTTCTCAATGCAAAATATAGGGAGGTTCTTACTGCTTAAAAAAGTTTTCTAGAAAAGTACCTTAGTGGAGAAAGTGAGGAATAACAGAGATGTCGACCCAATATGTCTTCCATCTTCTCAGCACTGTTTCAGGTGCTCTTACCTGATCCAGTACATTACCAGGTTCATTCCCTTCCTGTAGAAAGAAATTAGGAGAGATCAGAAGCAAGATATTTTGATGAAGCACCTTTTAATTGTACAGTCAGCTCTTCCTTCTCTGAGGTGAAAGGCGCCAGAGGAGAACATGGAAATCTGTGTGGTTTCAACAGCCTTCAGCTCGCAGAGCAGTGATGTGGTTGTTGGAGGGTGGTAATATGGTTGAGTGGAAGGAGGCAGCAACCTCAGGGAACAGAAAGAAGTGAAATATCCTGAAAATTTCTGAAGCAAAATCAGCCCCTAAATTTATAAAATGTTGGGGCTAGGATAAGTTATAAAAAATCTGGGGAAATGCTCAATAATGAATGAACCGCCATGAAAGAAGTCAGTAAAATGGGTTCTAAAAGTCCCTGAAGAAGTATGAAGAGGCCAAATAAGACAGAAACTTTGTTTCCACCACAGGACTGAAGTCAACACCTTTGTTGAACTTCTTTATCAGTAACTGGGACTCAGGGCTGAGCTTCAACTTTGGGAGCAGATGTCCTCCAGGAATGCCTGGATGAATCTCACAAGGAGAACTGATAGAAGTCTTATTTTTCCCAGACCACACCAGTCTTGAGACAATCAAGACTTGGGAGACAATCCCATTAGGGTTTGGCCCCGGTAACTCCTCTAACCCTATGTCCCCATTTACCTTCCTCCCTCTCTCCAATGAACTCCAGAGGCTTCTTTAAGCTCTTTTTGCTTTTCATTTTTCAGAAGATTCTTTATAATTCTTTGTACCTCTCATTATTCTTAAAATTCAAGAAATATTGCCTTAAATTCTTACAGGTCTTTCAGCCAATGAGTGTCTGGCTAGCTTTGAACAGCACTGCATAAGTTGGGCCCCATTCTGCTTCAAAGGTCCCTTTAAGTTTTCAGCTGGGACATAAAAAGTCAAAGCTAAAAAGAGATAGTGTTCATATGCCAGTAAAAGAGTAAGCTCAGCCTCAGAGGCTATACTATAGAGAAATAGGTGGAGGACGGTAAACAGCACACAGCTCAAAGCTGGATGAGGCTGATGTGATTATTGGAACCCAGGGGCAGTCTGACATCGAGGTGACAAGGTTCATAAAGAGGTAAGAGAAAAAAAGGGGTGACCAGTGCATGGTACAAAAGGCACAGGTCTCTGAACTGAGTGTATAACAGCCCTTCTTTTGATGGTCTTTAGGTAATCTAAGCTGTCCATAACCTCCAACATGGCCCTAATGAATCATATTTATAAATCCATTTGTTTACAAATGTCAGGCACTGCTGGAGTTATGACACCCACTGTTCACACTTACCTTTTGTAGCAGCATGGATAGATTTGGAGATTATTGTGCTAAATGAAATAAGCCAGTCAGAGAAAGACAAATATTATATAGTCTCACTTATATGTGTAATCTAATGAACAAAATAAACTGATGAACAAAATAGAAACAGAGGCATGAAGACATGGAACCGACCTACAGCTGTCAGAGGGGAGGCAATTGGGGGGATTAGATGAAAGAAGGTGACGGGATTAGCCAACATAGATATACAACACAAACAAAGAGTCAACAGTGTAGTGATAACACTGGGGAACAATTTTTTGTTTCATTTTTTGTTGCATGAGGTTTTAGAACTTTTTCTATATATTTCTGCATTGCTGATTCCAAATCTGAAATCCATTCTTTGGTGCATGCTCTAATTTTTATGCAATTTTAATTTATTTTTGTTATAGTTAATGGCATGAATTGGTTTTTAAATTGGAGTTAAAGGGCAATGACTCTTGAATTGAACAGAACCACAAGGCAATTAATGTTTTACAAACATCACTTTTACATAATTGTAGTTGTTTATAAATGTAAAAAATTATTATGTAATAAAAACACCCTCTTATTTTGTTTAAGGTTGAATCACGGCTTCTTCAAGTAGGCCTAAATCTAAGAATAGTCCTGATACCTTCTGTTATATATGTGGCTGTTACACACTTCAACGTCAAAGGTGCAATATTTCATCATTTGTGACACATGCACATATTGCTTATTTTTAAGTTTCATTTGGTGATTAAGACAAGAATTGGGCTCCTCATATTGTATGTCATAATTGTGAGGAAATACCTCATGACTAGACAAAAGGAAAATGCAAAGGAATGCCTTTTGGTATTCCCATGGTTTGAAGTGAACCTAAGCACCACAGCAGTAACTGTTATTTCTGTCTGATCCATACAAAGGGCATCGGCAAGAAAAAACGGCATATGATTACATATCCTAATATTCCTTCAGCAATACGACCTACCCCAGACTCTGAGACACTCCCGGTTCCAGTTTTCAATGGTTTTATTTCTTCTAAAGACAAAGAAAGTGAACATGGTGATCAAGTGTATTTTGATAAGATACATGAGGAAATGGTTGTAGAAAATGAAGGGTTTTCTTCTGATTCCAAGCAGTCATTAAGCCCTCAGCAGTTTAGCCAACCCTAATTGAATGACTTAGTAAGAGATTTGGACCTATCAAAAAAAGCAGCTGAGTAATTAGCCTCCAACAGGCTTCAACAAAAGAATATACTTCACCAGTCAGCTAAAGTTTCCCATTTCAGGAAGTATGAACAAATTTTTGTGGACTTTTTTTCCAAAGACAAACACTTTGTTTACTGTCATGATATCAGTAGTCTTCTCAACCAGCTAGGTGTTACCACGTACAGTCCAACAGAATGGCAGCTACTTCTTGACAGCTCTAAATGGAGTCTGAAATGTGTTCTCCTAAACAATGGTAATGTTTATGCAGTGGTTCCAACTGGCTATTCAATTCATCTGCGAGAAGCTTATAATGACATAAAAATTGTCCTTGACTTTATGAAGTATGAGGAGCATAAGTGGATCATTTATGTGGATCTTAACATGGTAAATTTCCTGCTAGGACAACAGAGATGTTTCACAAAGTGTCCTTGCTTTCTGTGTTTGTGGGACAGCCGAGCTCAGGAGAAACACTGGACACAAAAGGAGTGGCTGAAATATGAAGCTCTGCAAGTAGGGATGCAAAATATTGTGAATGAACCTGTCGTTAATCGAGACAGGATCATTTTTCCCCCACTTCACATTAACCTTGGCTTAATAAAGCAGTTTGTTCAGGTTTTGAATAGAGAAAGTGAATGCTTTCAACATATTATTTCTGCTTTTCCTGCCTTGTCTTTCGAGAAGATAAAAGCAGGTGTATTCGATGGACCTCAAGTTCGAACCCTCACACGTGATAAAGAATTTGCCAGGAAGATGAATAAGGAGGAGAAAGTAGAATGGCAATCTTTTGTGGCAGTTACAAAGAACTTCCCTGGCAACAAAAAAGCAGAATACTATGAACTCCTGGTTCAAAGGATGCTGTTGGCTTTCTGCAACATTAAATGTAACATGAGCGTTAAGATTCACTTCCTGAACAGTCACCTTGATAAGTTTCCCGAAAATCTTGGAGCTGTTAGTGATGAGCAGACTACTGCTAGAGCACCAAACGAGATTGTCCTCAACAAGTACACAAACGCAAGAGCTACAAACGCAAAATTTTGCCTGAGTAGAATTTAAATAAATTTCATGCAAATATTATGATTTAAATAAGTGTTTTAATATATTCTATTTTGAAGTTGTAGACAAATTTTGATGCAATCATCCTTTAGTGTATTAGGGTATTTACTGCATTATATAAATTATTATATTTTCACAAAGATGATGCCCAAGAAGACATTCTACTTCATTATGTTAAACTAAATGTTGAAAATTTTACAATAAGATGAAAACCTAAAATTTTGAATTGCAAAAAAACTGTAGCTTACAGAGAAAAACTAATTTCATATTTAAGATCAGCACACTCGAGTTAGGTAAAAACAAATGTTTTTGTGGATGCAATAAGAATTTATTTCCTCAGTGACAGGGAAAGAGAGGTCAGGGGTAGGTGAAGGTGGGCAGAGGAGTGGGGGAATAAAGACAGAAAGAGACTTTATTTGGGGTGATGGGTGCACGATGCTGTGTGCAGATGATGTTTTATTGAGTTGTACCCTTGAAACCTGTATGGTTTTGCTAACCAATGTCATCCCGATAAATTCAGTTTGAAAAAAAATTCTTAAAAGGATAGAGTGTGATCTCTTATTTATCAATGTGATTTCTGAGCTCACAGCTATTATAGACCAGACCTATGGATCCTACTGAATGCAAGTGGCATTTACATACTATTTCCTATCCTTACTATGATTTGTGCAGGGGAATGTTATACCTATTTTAGATGAAGTGCTGAAGAATTAATTGGCATGCCTCTCTTTAGCTGCTGTGTCACATGACTAGAAAATAATGGAGCTGAATGTCAAATCTAGGTTTGGAACCCAGTGGTTTTGCCAGAGTAACATGCTGCATCTTAAGGTAATTAAAAATAAATAAATAAAAATGTATCTCCAATCAAAAATAAAAAAATTCTTTGTCACACAGGCCAGTTTTCTAAGCAAGAGTGCATGTCTGCCAGCTCTCAAGGACTCATGGTGGTGAGTGCCCCAAAGATTAGGGCACTGCCTTGTCAGAACTTTTTTGTATGTGGATGGCAGAAACATGACTGAGAACAGTTTAAGCTATTACTTAAGCATTTTGTTATTTATTTTAAGCTATTTAATAAATACTGTATTTATTCCAAATTCATTGGAAAGTACTAAATCCATTGCTTAATCCAAGGAAGGGTTGACTGGCTCGCTATAAGGAAAATGGGAATGTACAGTGTGTCCATAGAGTCATGGTGCACTTTTGGCCTGTGACCGGTCACAAGTGCATCATGACTTTACGGATACACTGTATTTGGGTTTCAGGAACACTTGGAGTCAGAGTCTGGATGTCCTCTGGACTCTTTGTCATCACGGATGGCCCCCTTCAGTAGCCTTCTCTCTCCCCACTGTGGAGAGCTTCTCCAGAGGTCAAGAAACATGGAGGCCAACTCCTGAATCCCACAGCATGCTGCTCCTACCTCCATAGAGACTCTGCATTTCCCTGACAATTCAAAATATTCCAGGATAGAACTCTCATAGACTCAGTGTGGCAGTGCACCTACCTGCCAATCACTTGGCTAGGGGGATAAAGGGTTCCACTTATCCCATTCATAACACAGAGTGACCATAGGAGACAGGGGAGAGAATTTCATGAATATGGCAGCTCCCAGGATAACCACAAAGTTGGAGTAGAGGAGTAGCCATTCCCAGAGAAAGGAAAGGCGCTAGGCATCCCATAACAGAGATGTCTGATGCAAGTTCAGAAAGCCCTTCACCTGGACAATTTCTAGCAAGGCTCAGCTGCAGAAAAATTTCTCTACCCCCTAACCTGGACTAAGTGCCTTGCCCGTGTACTTCCTGGTACCCAGCACCTCCATACTGGGTTTCTAATCAGTTGCCTGACCCCCTACCCCAAACTATGATTTTCTTGAGGCTACAACTGTGGCCATACATCTAATACTTAACCCAGTGCCTGCCGCATGACATGCTTTCCATAAAAATTTGTTGACTAATAAATGCATCAAGAAACATTTAAAATAAGGACTAAAATAGTGTTGAAGGGAGAGAGGCTACACAGCAACCAAGTGTAAAACAGCTCTCAGGCCACTTGGTGCAGAAAAGACACCTGAGAAAACCCTATGAATAAACTTAGGTAGTAAAACTATTTGACATTGCTCTTAGTAATATTTTCTTTTTGGACGTCTCCCCAGGCAAGGGAAACAAAAAAAACCCAAACAATTAACTAATGAAACTATATTAAAGTCCCATGCACAGTAAAAGAAACATCAACAAAACAAAAAGACAACTTACTGAGTGGAAAAGGATACTCTCTCCATTGATATATCGATAAGGGGTTAATATCCAAAATTTATAAAGAACTTATACAACTTAATATAAAAAAACCCTAAGAACCCAATTTAAAAATGGGCAGAGTATTTGAAGAGACATTGCTTCCAAGTGAGCATACAGGTGACTAATAGACATATAAAAAGATGCCCAGCATCTCCAATCATCAAGGGAATGCAAATTAAAACCACAACAAGATATCACCTCACATCTGTCAGATGGCTGTCTTTAATAAATCAAGAATCAACAACTGGTGGCAAAGATATGGAGAAAAGGGAGCCCTTGCACACTGTTGATGAGATGGCAAATGGGCAGCAACTAGGGAAACCAGTATGGAGTTTCCTCAAAAAACTAAAAATATAACTACCATATGACCCAGCAATTCCACATCTGGATATTTACCTGAAGAAATAAAACACTAGTTCAAAGAGATATATGCATCCTATGTTTACTGCAGCATTATTTACAATAGCCAAGATAGAGATTCAACTCAGTGCCCATCAGGAAGTGACTGGATAAAGAAGAGGTGATACATATATACAATGGAATATTATTCACCCATGAAACAGTGAAATCTTTCCATTTGCAACAGCATGGATGGACCAAGAGGGTATCATACTAACTGAAATAAGTCCAGGTAGAAAGAAAGAAAGAAAGAAAGAAAGAAAGAAAGAAAGAAAGAAAGAAAGAAAGAGAGAAATAAATAAATAAAGAAGGAAAAGCAAAAATAAACATCAAACTAGCCTGACTGGTGGTAGAGCACCCAGACACTGAGGTCCCTGGTTCAGGTCCCTGGTTCAAAACTCCAAGATTGCAGATTTGAGCACAGGGTTGCTGGTTTGAGCCCAAGGTTTCTGGCTTGAGTAAGGAGTCTCTGGGTCAGTTTAAGCCCTACCCTCACCCCAGTCAAGACACATATGAGAAAGCAATCAATGAACAACTAAAGTGAAGTAACTACGAGTTGATGCTTCTTATCCCTCCTCCCTCTTTCTCTCCCTTGCCATCCTTCTCTCTCCCCTCCCCCTCTCTCTCATAAATAAATAAATAAATATCAAACTAAAGAGCTTTTGCATAGTAAAGGAAACCATCAACAAAACATAAAGGCAACCTACTAAATGGGGAATGGTACTCACCAATGAATGATATATCCAATAAAAGACTGATATTCAAAATATATTAAAAAAAACTCATACAACTTAACACCAAAAAAAAAAAAAGGAATACAATTAAAAATGGGCAGGGAACCTGAATAGACTTTTCTCCCAAGTGGACAAACAGATGGCCAACAGACATAAAAATATGCTCAGCATCATTAATCATTAAAGAAATGCAAATTAAAACCACAATGAGATATCACCTCACAACTGTCAGAATGGCTATCATCAATAAATCAATAAACAATTGTTGGTGAAGATGTGGAAAAGAAGAAATCCTTGCACACTGTTGGTGAGATTGCAAATTATTGCAGCCACTATGAAAAACAATATGGAGGTTTCTCAAAAAATTAAAAATAGAACTACCATATGACCCAGTGACTCCACTTCTGGCTATTTACCCAAAGAAACCTAAAACTAATTTGAAAAGATACATACATCTCTATGTTCACTGCAGCATTATTTACAATAACCAAGACATGGAAGTAATCCAAGTGCGCATCAATAAACAACTGGATAAAGAAGAAATGGTACATATATAAAGAGTGCATTGTGCTAAGGGAAATAAGTCAGACAGAGAAAGACAAAAATCTTATGATTTCATTTATATTGGAAATCTAAAGAACAAAATAAACTAATAAATAAAATAGAAACGGACTCATAGACAAAGAGAATGCACTGACAGCTGTCAGAGAGGCAAGTTGTTTGGGGTCCTGGGTGAAAAAAGTGAAGGGATTAAGAAGTATTTACATATTGGCAGATACAAAATAGTCATGGGAATGTAAAGTACAACATAGAGAATATAATCAATAATATTGTAACAATTATATATGATACTAGGTCAGTACTAGAATTATCAGGGAGTCACTTTGTAAATTTTATAATTGTCTAATTAGTGTGCTATACTTCTGAAACTGATATAAAATAATATTGAATGTCAACTAGAATTGAAAGAAATTTTTTAAATTTATTTTTATTTTATTTATTTTACAGAGGAGACACAGAGTGAGAGAGAGAGAAAGAGAGAGAGAGAGAGAGAGAGAGAGAAAGGGGGTAGGAGCTAGAAGCATCAACTCCCATATGTGCCTTGACCAGACCAGTGCAAGGTTTTGAACTGGCGACCTCAGTGTTCCCAGGTCGACGCTTTATCCACTGCGCCACCACAGGTCAGGTGAAAGAAATTTTTTTAAAATTTTTTAAAGGAGGATATGCTGAGAATAAGTGAAGACATGGTCACATTCAGTGCCTGGTTCCAGTTCATTCCTGAGATGCTCGTTCTTGCTTCATTCTTAAATCCTTATAATAAATGTCTCTTTTTGTGTATGCTAGCCTCAAGTTCTGTTTGTGTTACTTGCATCAGAAAATGATTAAATTGATGCACTAGAAAGTCCAAGTACATCAGGTGAAAACTTTTAGTTTATTATTTTTAAATTTTTGAAACAAGGTCAAAGATAAAAAAGTTGCAAATATAGTACAAAAAGTTTTTTTCTAAGTCATTTGATAATAGTTGTTATGATAATCCTCACCTTTGAATACTTGAGTGACTATTTCTTAGAAACTAGGGCATTCTTTAACATAAAGAAAATATAATTGTAAAAATCCCCACCACCCCTACACAAACATGGACCTTACTCTATCCTCCTAGTGGCTTTGGGATAGCATTTTTCAGCCACAGAAGAGTAAGAACTATTAAATATTTTTAAATATTATAAAAGGATTTGGATACAAGATAAATTCTATTTTTCTCTGAGTTTTTAATGACACACAATATACTATTAGAGAATACAGTTTGCAAGTATAGATGATAAAATCTTTATCACAGAGATGGTTGCCAGAAAAAATATATATTATTTCTGAAACCTCCTGCTCTGAAATTTTTTTCATTGAAATATTGTTGTCCAACATAATTTTTTACAATTCAAATTTTCTTATAAATACATCAATGATATTTAAGTAGGAGTCATTATGTGTAAATATTGATGTCTTTTCTACATATCAGCAGTAACCAGTTAGAAAGTATCTCTATTCTGACTTTTGAGCTCCAAACCCATACTTCCAACTCCCTACTTAATAATTTGTACTTGTTACAATCATTCCATCCTTAATACATCCAGAACTAAGCTTCTGATTTATAGTCCACTTAACATGTTTATCTTTCTCTCGGATTCCTCCCCACCCAACCACCAGTCTTCCCCAGCCCAGAAAAGCCTAAGAGCCATTTTTAATTCTTCCACTTCCTTTACTTCTCCCAAACATCTATCAGGAAGTCTCATCTGTTCTACTCCCCAAATACACCCCAAATATGCCCCATTCACTCCTGTTCACTGTTTCACTAGCCAGTTTCCTCCATTTTCATGGACACCCAGGCAGTCACACCATTGGCTCTCTACCTTTACATATTCAATCTCTCAAATCCACCTTCTGAACCAATGATCTTTACAATATGTGAAGTAGATCACTAAGTAAATAAAGATACAGGAAGTTTTATAATTAAAAAGAAACAGGAGACCAATCTTATTTGGGATGCTTTCTACAATATATGAAGGACTGAAGCTATTCTTGCCATCATACACCTCTCATCAGACAAGAGAGCTTGCAAATCAACACCTGTGTACATCAATCCCAGTGTGCTGCAACCCTAAGGACATGACAGGTGCCAAGAAAAAACTAAAAACATATAGCTCAGGGGAAGCAAGATGGCGACGGAGTAGGCGGACGTACCAACTTCCAACTCCCAGAAACACAGTGGATTATAACTCAATTTAAAGAACCATCATCTGGATAAACCAACTATTAACTAAACTAGGTGGACTCTTCAACCAAGGAACACAGAAGAAGCCACATTGAGACTGGTAGGAATAGCAAAAACGCGAAGAGGGCTGCCCAGCTCCCCGGAGCAAACGGCAGCCCGAAGAGACCCGCGGGGCGAGAGGAAAGTTTGGCGGAGAGGGAGGGACCTGGGTCCCAGGAACCAAGCCCCAGCCTGCAGTCTCAGAGCCTAGAAGAGGCGTTTGGACAGTTTTGAGCTGTGAAACAAGTGAGGGAGCTCCCAGGCCTACAGTGTGGAGTATTAGGTCCCTTCCTACTCTGCTGAGGGCTGCTTAAGGGTTTGGGGCGACAAAACGCTGAAACGCGGTTCTGTCAGCGTGGGCAGAGGCCAAGTCGGTGGGAGCTCGGTCTAGCCCAGAGGGTCAGAGGGGACGCGAGAGAGTGGACCGGCAGCTGCGGGCCCGCCTTTAACCCCACTTATGGGGACAGGGCGGGAGGCCAGGAACGGGCAGAAATCTGCTCTGCGACCCTGCGCGGGCCGACCCTGACCGTGGGGACCGGGCTGGGAACAGGGACGGGCAGGGGCTCGCGGCTCAGCTCACGCTACCAGCCCCCCCCACACACGCCGGAGAAACCGCGGTTGACCAGTATACGTGCGCGAGCGGGCTCCGAGCGCGACAAAGGCCTAGACTCCGAGACAAGTGGAAGCTCGCAGTTGAGCTCACGCTACTATCCCCGCCCGGCCGGAGAAACCTCGGAATGTATTCATACGTGCACGAGCGGGCTCCGAAGGCGGGGTCGGGGTAGAGTCCCGGACGAGCGGAAGTACGCAGCTGAGCGGAAGCCATCAAACACGCCCGGCCCAATAAACCTTGGTTTCCGACCCTGCGCAGAAGGGCCCTGGCCTCGAGGGCGGGGCTAAATCTCCAGACGCGCAAACGCTCACAGCTGAGAGCACGTCAAAAGCCCCGCCCAACCTGCGAAACTGTGGCGAGCAGGCTGGACTGAGGGTTCTGGGCGGAAGTTCGGAAATAGGCTGGGTCCGCAGCTGAGCAAAGGTGCTCACCTCTACCCTTGGTGCTAAGACTTGTGGCTTCAGTGACAGCCCCTCCCACGGAGAAGAGGCAAAAATAACAGAAAAAGCCACAGTGGGCCGGCGCTGGTAACGCTCATACCCAACCACCCTAGGCACCGGCAGAGGGGGTGAGGGGCCTGCAGACAGACCACACCTAGAGAACACAAAGGCAACACCTACTGGACTCCAGTGGCCACAACTTGCTTATACACAGAAAAAATGGGCAGGCAGAGGAATTCAAACCAAATAAATCAAGAGAAATCCCCAGAGAAGGACCTGAATGAACCAGATATAACCAAATTACCAGAAGCAGAATTTAGAATAATGATAGTTAGGATGTTCAAAGAAATTAGAGCAACAATGGATAGTCATTATGAACACCTAAATAAAGAGATAACAAGTATAAAAAATGAAATTGAGCCTGACCTGTGGTGGCTTAGTGGATAAAGCATTGACCTGGGAACACTGAGGTCGCCAGTTCAAAACCCTGCACTGGTCTGGTCAAGGCACATATGGGAGTTGATGCTTCCAGCTCCTCCCCCCTTTCTCTCTTTCTCTCTTTCTCACTCTCTCTCACTCTGTGTCTCCTCTCTAAAATGAATAAAATAAAAATAGAAAAAAAAACGAAATTGAAATGATAAAAAAGAATCAGACAGAAATGACAAATACAGTATCAGAACTAAAGACCACAATAGAAGGAATTAAAAGCAGGATGAATCACGCTGAGGATCGAATAAGCGAGTTAGAGGACACAATAAACAAAGGCACAGAAGCAGAGAAGAAAAAGGAAAAGAGACTTAAAAAATGTGAGGAAACTCTAAGGGAGCTTTGTGACAACATGAAGAGAAACAACATTCGCATCATAGGGGTGCCTGAAGAAGAGGAGAGAGGACAGGAAATGGAAACTGTGTTGAATCAAATCATAGCAGAAAACTTCCCTAAATTAAGGCTGGGAAACACTCCACACATTCAAGAAGCACACAGAACTCCATTAAAGAGAAACCCAAAAAGATCTACACCAAGACACATCATAGTTAAAATACCAAAGCTACGACAGCACATCTGATAAGGGGTTAATAACTAAAATTTATAAAGAACTTATAAAACGCAACACCAGGAAGACAAACAACCCAATCAAAAAATGGGCAAAAGAAATGAATAGAAATTTCGCCAAAGAGGACATACAGATGGCCAATAGGCATATGAAAAGATGCTCAACATCACTAATCATTAGAGAAATGCAAATTAAAACCACAATGAGATATCACCTCAAAACAGTCAGAATGGCACTTATCAGCAAAACAACACAGAATAAGTGCTGGCGAGGATGTGGAGAAAAGGGAACCCTTCTGCACTGCTGGTGGGAATGCAGACTGGTGCAGCCAATGTGGAAAACAGTTTGGAGATTCCTCAGAAAATTAAAAATCGAACTGCCTTTTGACCCAGCTATCCCACTTTTAGGAATATACCCTAAGAACACCATAGCACTGTTCGAAAAGAAGAAATGCGCCCCCATGTTCGTGGCAGCATTGTTCACAATAGCGAAGATCTGGAACCAGCCCAAGTGTCCGTCAGAAGACGAGTAGATTAAAAAGCTATGGTACATATATACTATGGAATACTACTCAGCCATAAGAAACGATGACATCGGATCATTTATAACAAAATGGATTTACCTTGATAACATTATACGGAGTGATATAAGTAAATCAGAAAAAAAGAAAAACTAAGAACAGCACGATTACATACATAGGTGGGACATGAAAGTGAGGGTATGAGACATGGACAAGAGAGTGGTGGTTATGGGATGGGGGGAGGGAGGGAACAGTGGGATAGGGAGGAGGGGAGGGACGCAGGGAAAACCAGATTGAAGGTGACAGAGGACAATTTGACTTTTGGTGATGGGTATGCAACACAATTGAATGATAAGATAACCTGGAGATGTTTTCATTGTACATATGTACCCTGATTTATTGATGTCACCCCATTAGAATTAATAATAATAAAATATATATATATATATATAAAAAAAACAAAAACAAAAACAAAAACAAAAAAATACCAAAGCTAATAGATAAAGAAAAAATTTTAAAAGCTGCTAGAGAAAAAAAGGCTATCACCTACAAAGGAGCCCCCATACGGATGACATCGGACTTCTCAACAGAAACACTTGAGGCCAGAAGGGAATGGCAAGATATAATCAAAGTAATGCAGAACAAGAACCTACAACCAAGACTACTTTATCCAGCAAAGCTAACGTTTAAAATTGAAGGAGAAATAAAGAGCTTCCCAGAAGAAGAAAGCCTCAAGGAATTCATTAAAACCAAACCAATTCTGCAAGAGATACTAAGGGGCCTCTTGTGAACAGTATAAAGGGAGGAATGAATAGAGCAAAAGAAGAATACAGCTTTAAAGAATAAAATGGCAATAAACAACTACATATCAATAATAACCTTAAATGTAAATGGATTAAATGATCCAATCAAAAGACATAGGGTAGATGCATGGATAAAGAAACAGGACCCATACATATGCTGTCTACAAGAGACACACCTTAAAACAAAAGATGCTCATAGACTGAAGGTAAAAGGATGGAAAAAAATATTTCATGCAAATGGAAATGAAAAAAAGGCAGGGGTAGCAATACTTATATCAGACAAAATGGACTTTAAAACAAAGGCTGTAGTAAGAGATAAAGAAGGACACTACATAATAATAAAGGGAACAATTCAACAGGAAGATATAACTATTATAAATATCTATGCACCAAATATAGGAGCCCCGACATACATAAAGCAGACTTTGATGGATATAAAGGGCAAGATTAACAGCAATACTATCATAGTAGGGGATTTCAATACCCCTCTAACAACACTGGATAGATCCTCAAGAAAGAAAATTAATAAAGAAGCAGCAGACTTAAAGGAGACACTAGATCAACTTGATTTAATAGATATCTTCAGAACTTTTCACCCTAATGCAGTAGAATATACATTCTTCTCAAGCGCTCATGGTACGTTTTCTAGGACAGACCACATGTTAGGACACAAAAATGGTCTCAATAAATTTAAGAAGATTGAAATCATATCAAGCATTTTCTCTGATCACAATGCCATGAAACTAGAAATTAACCACAAAAGAAAAACTGAAAAATACTCAAACACTTGGAAACTAAATAGCATGTTATTAAATAATGAATGGATTAACAATGAGATCAAAGAAGAAATTAAAAAGTTTCTAGAAACAAATGATAATGAGCATACATCAACTCAAAATTTATTGGACACAATAAAGCAGTTCTGAGACGGAGGTTTATTGCACTACAGGCATATCATAAGAAGCTAGAAAAAGCTCAAATAAGCAACCTGACCCTGCAGCTAAAAGAACTAAAAAAACAACAACAAATAAAACCCAAGACAAGTAGAAGGAAGGAAATAATAAAGATCAGAGCAGAAATAAATGACATAGAGGCTAAGAAAACAATACAGAGAATCAATGAAACCAGAAGCTGGTTCTTTGAAAAGGTAAACAAGATTTATGAACCTTTAACTAGACTCACAAAGAAAAAAAGAGAGAGGACTCAAATAAATAAAATGAGAAAAGACAGTGGAGAAATAACAACTGACACAACAGAAATACAAAGCATTGTAAGAAAATATTATGAAGAACTATATGCCAAAAAATTAGACAATCTTGGTGAAATGGACAAATTTCTTGAATCATATAACCTTCCAAAAATCAATCTGGAAAAATAAGAACACCTAAACAGACCAATTACAGCAAATGAGATCGAAACAGTTATCAAAAAACTCCCAAAAAAGAAAAGTCCTGGACCTGATGGCTTCACAAGCGAATTCTATCAAAAATTCAAAGAAGAACTAACTCCTATCCTCCTCAAGCTATTTCAAAAAATTCAAGAGGAAGGAAGACTTCCAAACTCCTTTTATGAGGCGAGCATAATTCTGATCCCAAAACCGGGCAAAGACAACATAAAGAAAGAAAATTATAGGCCTATATCCCTGATGAATTTAGACGCTAAAATTCTCAACAAAATATTAGCCAACTGGATCCAGCAATATATGAAAAAAATCATACACCACGATCAAGTGGGATTTATTCTGGAGAGGCAAGGCTGGTTCAATATTCGCAAATCAATCAATGTGATTCATCACATAAACAAAAGGAAGGACAAAAATCACATGATAATTTCAATAGATGCAGAAAAGGCATTTGATAAAATCCAGCACCCATTCATGATCAAAACTCTCAGTAAAGTGGGAATACAGGGATCATTCCTTAACATGATAAAGGCCATCTACGATAAACCGACAGCAAACATCATACTAAATGGACAAAGATTAAAAGCAATCCCTTTAAGATCAGGAACCAGGCAGGGATATCCCCTTTCACCACTCTTATTCAACATAGTTCTGGAAGTCCTAGCTACAGCAATCAGACAAGAAGAAGAAATAAAAGGCATCCAAATTGGAAAAGAAGAAGTAAAACTGTCACTATTTGTAGATGATATGATATTGTATATTGAAAACCCTAAAGTCTCAGTCAAAAAACTACTGGACCTTATAAATGAATTCAGCAAGGTGGCAGGATATAAAATTAATACTCAGAAATCAGACGCATTTCTATATACCAACAATGAACTGTCAGCAAAAGAAATTAAGGAAACAATCCCCTTCACTATTGCAGCCAAAAAAATAAAGTACCGAGGAGTAAATTTAACCAAGGAGGTTAAGGACTTGTACTCGGAAAATTATAGAACATTGATAAAAGAAATCAAGGAAGATACAAATAAGTGGAAGCATATACCGTGCTCATGGCTAGGAAGAATAAACATCATTAAAATGTCTATATTTCCCAAAGCAATTTATAAATTCAATGCAATACCAATTAAGATACCAATGACATACTTCAAAGATATAGAACACATATTCCAAAAATTTATATGGAACCAAAAAAGAACACGAATAGCCTCAGCAATCTTAAAAAGAAAAAATAAAGCAGGAGGTATCACTCTTCCAGATATCAAGGTTTACTATAAGGCCATTATACTCAAGACAGCCTGGTACTGGCATAAGAACAGGCACATAGATCAATGGAACAGAACAGAGAACCCATAAATAAACCGAAACCTTTATGGACAACTGATATTTGACAAAGGAGGAAAGAACATACAATGGAGTAAAGACAGCCTCTTTAACAAATGGTGTTGGGAAAATTGGACATCTACCTGAAAAAAAATGAAACTAGACCATCAACTTACACCATTCACAAAAACCAACTCAAAATGGATAAAAGACTTAAATGTAAGCCGTGAAACCATAAGCATCTTAGAAGAAAACATAGGCAGCAGGCTCTCCGACATCTGTAGCAGCAGTATATTTGCTGATTTATCTACACGGGCAGCTTTAATAAAAGGCAAGATAAACAAATGGGACTATATCAAACTAAAAAGTTTTTGCACAGCTAAAGACAATAAGAACAGAATAAAAAGACAAACCACACAATGGGAGAACATATTCGACAGCACATCTGATAAGGGGTTAATAACTAAAATTTATAAAGAACTTATAAAACTCAACACCAAGAAGACAAACAACCCATTCAAAAAATGGGCAAAAGAAATGAATAGAAATTTCTCCAAAGAGGACATACAAATGGCCAATAGGCATATGAAAAAATGCTCAACATCACTAATCATTAGAGAAATGCAAATTAAAACCACAATGAGATATCACCTCACACCAGTCAGAATGGCACTCATCAGCAAAACAACACAGAACAAATGCTGGCGAGGATGTGGAGAAAAGGGAACCCTTCTGCACTGCTGGTAGGAATGCAGACTGGTGCAGCCACTGTGGAAAACAGTTTGGAGATTCCTCAGAAAATTAAAAATCGAACTGCCTTTTGACCCAGCTATCCCACTTTTAGGAATATACCCTAAGAACACCATAGCACTGTTCGAAAAGAAGAAATGCGCCCCCATGTTCATGGCAGCATTGTTCACAATAGCGAAGATCTGGAACCAGCCCAAGTGTCCGTCAGAAGACGAGTGGATTAAAAAGCCATGGTACATATATACTATGGAATACTACTCAGCCATAAAGAACGATGACATCGGATCATTTATAACAAAATGGATGTACCTTGATAACAATATACGGAGTGAAATAAGTAAATCAGAAAAAAAGAAAAACTGAGAACAGCATGATTCCATACATAGGTGGGACATAAAAGTGAGAATATGAGACATGGACAAGAGAGTGGTGGTTATGGGATGCGGGGAGGGAGGGAAGAGTGGGATAGGGAGGAGGGGAGGGACACAGGGAAAACCAGATTGAAGGTGACAGAGGACAATTTGACTTTTGGTGATGGGTATACAACACAATTGAATGATAAGATAACCTGGAGATGTTTTCATTGTACATATGTACCCTGATTTATTGGTGTCACCCCATTTGAATTAATAATAATAAGATATATATATAAAAAAACATATAGCTCATATCAGGGACACATGTTTACACAGTCACAGATACAGAGATTGTGGTCAAAGGACAAAAGCAAAAATAGAAGAAAAGAGAGACAAGACAGAAGACAACTGCAGTCTGCAAACAGTGAATCACACTTTATATTTTCCATCTGTAAAGCCAGTATCTGTGGCCACCATCACAGCCACCTGGCCAGTGCAGGTTCGCATTTGATTCAGACAGTTTTTAATGAAAACAACAGAGCCAAGAACTGGTGAGCCATCAGCTTTAATTCTAGCTTGCACCTGGCGGGCAAGTAAAAACACAAACTAGGCTCCAAAACCCACTCTTTCAGTGCTCACAAAGCTACTGACTTATCCGAGTTTCCTAGCATCAAAGGTTTCTAGCTCACCAGACTTATTCACTTCTGTTCCCCATCCCCTTCTCTGCACAAACTCTGCACAAACTGGCTTCTTCCTCAGCATTCTACCATCTTGGCTGCTTCTCCTCTCCTCCATGTGGCCTTTCTCTGCTCTCCTCTCTAATGGTACCCTCTGGAACCAAGCGAGAGCAAGCTCCCGGTCAGCCCCACTTTATAGTGTAGAAATTTCAACCTTTAATCCAATCTACAAACAAGGAAGTCTCTGATACAAAGTCACTTATCTGAGGCATAATGGGAGAATTCCTCATGAGAGTGCACCACCCTACATCATCCAATCAGTCAAGGGTGTGGAGAAAAGCTTACTCTTAAAACTTGCATGTGGGCAGCGCCATCTTTAAAAAAGTGAGCATAATATATTTTATTTGCCCAACAATCCACCACTGTGCTCACTTTACTATCCACAATCTACACCACCGGCATCCCTGTACAATGAAATTAGGCACATTACACAAATTACAAATACATGACAAATCATACGATTTCAACAATTATAAAGATACACTTCACCAGTCTCTGAGCACTTCGCCCAAAGTGAAAAATGTCCTCAGCCTTCTCTCTTGCCATTTGAAAGGCTTCCCGGGGCAGGGGGAGGGCCTCCATCAAAGCCGCCCTCCATCCCCATCAGGGTATTCCACATTGTCCAAAATCCATAAGTCCATTAAACAAAGGAGCCTGTGCCCATCTGGTCATAGTTCAGGAAATCAGTCCACACACATGGGGTGTTAGCCTTCCCTGTCATTCCTGCCATCATGGCAGGTCTCACACTGTCCTAAAGAGAACCTTGTGGCAATGGCAGTCAGCATTTCCATCTCTGCTCTGGGGAGCATGATGGCATCCACCCTTATGTCCCAAAACTGCAGACCTACCAGCAGCTTAGCAGGCACTCCCTGGCATTCTAGTGGCCACTCGGAGATGCATGCCTGGCTCCCGAGATGTCCGTTCATCCTCTCACCGCAGCTGTTGCCGTTTACCTTCTGGATTCTGTGAATCGCAACTCTGGCCCAATTCTCCTCATCTTCCAAATAGGAGCTAGAAATACCAGCTCCCATGGCCGGGCTTGAGCCCTGGGCCAATGCTACCGTGGGCCTTGCCGGCCCCAGCATCAGCCCCGGCCTGCTGCCACAGCTGGCTCTCGGAAATCTCCACAACGTACAGGGCAATCTGCAACTCACGAACCTGTGATTCCTTCTCCAGCAGCTGCTCCATTTCCAATCAAATTATATAAACCTGGCCGGCCTCCTACAGTGCTTGCTCCAACTCCAGGGTCGGCATCTTTTTCTCCCACGTTTGCTCCAGCTCCTTCCACTGCTTGGTTTGCCAGTCCCGGGCAACCTCTTCCACAGAGCGCTCGGTTTCCTCATGCATGGCTGTTGGGTAGATAAAATATATTATGCTCACTTTGTTAAAGATGGCGCTGCCCACATGGAAGTTCATTGATATTAATGTGTGTTCTGAAATAGGCTGTGGGTAGGCCGGGTCGTTATAGCCTAAGGCTTAGTTTAAGAGTAAGCTTTTCTCCACACCCTTGACTGATTGGATGATGTAGGGTGGTGCACTCTCCTGAGGAATCCCATTATACAGAGACTTCCTTGTTTGTATAATTGGATTAAAGGTTTTGATTCTATGGTATAAAGTGGGAGAGACCTGTAGCTTGATCTCTCTCTCTTGGTTCCTGAGTTCCTGAGGTTAGTATTGGAGAGGAGAGCAGATTAAGGCCACATGGAGGCCAGGAGAAGCAGTCAAGATGGCTGAATGCTGAGGGAGAAGCCAGTTTGTTAAGAGTTTGTGCTGGAGGAGATGGGGAACAGAGGTGAATAAGTCTGGTGAGCTAGAAAGCTTTGATTCTAGGAAACTCGGATAAGTCAGTAGCTTTGTGAGCACTGAATGTGTGGGTTTTGGAACCCAGTATGTGTTTTTGCTTACCCGCCGGGTGCAAGCTAGAATTAAAGCTGATGGCTCACCAGTTTTTGGCTCCGTTGTTTCATTACCGACTGTTCGAATCTAATGCGAACCTGCACAGGTCGGTCTGCTGTGATGGTGGCCGCGACTACTGGCTTTACATTGGCTGTAAAAGTCAGCTGGTCCTCTACTCCACCAAAGGTGGTGGTGGCTCCATACCGAACTGTATCGAATCCTGCCATAGACTACGCCAAATGGCAGAGTGCTGAGGGAGAAGCCAATTTGTGCAGTTTGTGCAGAGAGAAGGAGATGGGAAAAAGAGGTGAATAAGTCTGGTGAGCTAGAAGCCTTTGATTCTAGGAAACTTGGATAAGTCAGTAGCTCTGTGAGCACTGGCCTTTCTCTGCTCTCTTCTCTAATGCTAATCTCAGGAACCGAGAGAGCAAGCTCCCAGTCTGCGCCACTTTATAGTGTAGAAATCCAAACCTCCAATCACTTATCTGAAGCATAATGGGAGGATTTCTCATGAGAGTGCACCACCCCACATCATCCAATCAGTCAAGGGTGTGGGGAAAAACTTACTCTTAAAACTAATCCTTAGGCTATACCAAACCAGCCTGCCCACAGCCTGTCCCCCAACACACATTAATATCAACGGACTTGCACGTGGTCAGCGCCATCTTTAACAAAGTGAGCATAATGAATATTTTATCTGCCCAACACCATCTAAATTGATTCATTAGGAAATAGTAAACAGTCAGTATGCATGATTTGTCCTTGAGCAAGATAATCAGAGTATTTGAAAACAAAGAAACAACTTTAGTTGTTTCTGGGTTTTCCAAAAACCTTATGCAGTGTTTCTTCTGAGAATCATCATCTTGATTAGGTCAAGTCTACACCAAATCTCTGATGATAACTTCTCTGATATGATAATTAAAACTGGCACTTTAATATTTTCAAAGAGCTGATTTAAGTGTGGATTTCTGAAGACCAACAGTTTTGCCCTAAGATTATATTTGTAGTAGTAATATTTTCCCCTAATTTAACTAGTGTAGTAAGGTACTAAAAAGCTGCAACATTAATATTGATATTCTAGGAGGAAAGATTAGGTTTTCCTGTCCTGGCCTTCCTTAGAGGAGGAGAGGGAAAAGAATGTAGAAGTTTCTGGCTTCCAAGGGCAATGGGTCATTTAGTTTTAGATCTAAAATAAAGGTTAACTGAGGAACTTCTTCTCTTTCAATGAGACAGAATTTACATACCACTCTACATTGATTGTGGCTCCTCCTCCCTTCCTGGAATCCTGAGAGTAACATACCTCTAGGCAAAGAAGGGGAGATAGATACTAAAAGATTTGTAAATATCTTTGATTGTATTACCTTGAAAGTTTTAATGTCTCTATGGATCCCCTAAACAAATGTTGTAAGCTTGCTAATAATTGTGTCATGATGTCATCCTCCCCCCAACCTGTGTGTGATCAAGGGTATATAACCAGCCTCTGAATATATTTGGTGTGCACAACTTGGGTCTGCCAATGTCCTGTGTCAGCCATATGCGGCCGGCATATTAAATAAATTTCCTACTTTAATAAAACCCTTCAAAATTCATTAGGACTTGGTGTCTCTACATAAACCCACAAAAGTGAGGTACGGTACTTTACAGCATCTGGGGTACAGTACTTTACAACATATGGGGGCTCATCTGGGATCTGTTGTTTCATGTTACCAGGTACAGACACCCCAAATCAGCTGGTCTCTCCAGGGAGCTGCCCGATCCCACTGGAATCTCAAGGAACGACGCTACCTGAGACGTTTTCAGGGCTCCCCGTCTTCCTGTAGGGTTCAGACAGTTCTTTGGTAGACGCCCCCCGGTTCCCAAATTCGATGATTTGGACAATTTGGCAGAGAAATCAAGGAGGTAGGTAAAGCAACTCTTTTGCTTTACTGAATTCTGTTTGGGACTAGTACTGGTCAATCTGTTTGGTATTAGGATGTAGGTGGGGCAGATTTTTGGCTTTGCTGATTTGTGACTCTGGAAATATGTAGGTAAAACAAATATTTTGCTTTACTGATTTGGGACTTCAGAGATATGTAAGTAGGGCTAATCTCCTGCTTTACTGATTTAGGACTAGTCTGTCTGTCTGGGTCTACTGCATAGAGGACTGGACGTGGTCACACTCTCGCAGTGGGCTCACCAAGACTGAGACATTGGTGGAGAGTTTGGGGTCCTGCCTTAGAATTATCTGGGATGCATCTGGTTGTACTCAGGAAAGCAGGCTTCTGAAAATGTCCATTTGTGTTTACACATTTAGTCGTGCTCCAGGAAGACAATTGGTGGGGACTGAGTTAACCAGGTTGATTAATTCTGCCTCGGGCTAACAGAGACGTCTACTTGTGTTTGCACATTTGTTCATGTTCTAGGAAGACAATTAGTGGGGACTGAGTTGAGACCCCGAGCTTCCGGAGACATCTAGTTGTGCTCTCAGAGAAAGACCTGAGTGGGGACATTTGGTGGTGCTCTAGGGAAGAGACCTGAGTAGGGACTGAGTTCATACTGAGCTGATCAGTTCCGTCTCAGGACTTCCAGGGACACCTTTGTGTTTGTCTAGATCTCAGTCTTTGTTTTTAATGTTTCTGTCTAAAACCCCTAAGTGAATTAGTATGTAAGTGACGTGGCCTGCGAGCACCTGAGAGGTCACTAGGGGGAATCCTTCCCTTGTCTATTGAACTTTGTCTTTGTCAGGAAAAAATCTCTGGTATAATTTTAATTGGAATAAATAAAGAGCGCTCATTTAAATTTTTTTATTTGTAATCTGTGTATGTGAAGTCTTTGTTTAATGTTTAAATGTGTCTGATTTTAAGCCCCGGCTTAAGTTCTTGTGTCAAAAATTGGAGGTTTCTGGCTTAAAACTAGAGAGCAATCTTAAATGGTGAATTGTTTGTACTGTAAGTTCTCTTTGTTCTTGGATCCAAGACCTTTGGCTTCAGGGCACTCTGCCTGATTTCTGAAAAAATTATTCCCTTCTGCTGGCTCCTTCCCCTTGTTTTGTGTAATAATTAATGCCTCTATAGTCAAACATTCTTTATTCTGAGTGTTAGTTAATTACCTGTCTTATCTTTTTGCTTTTATTAGTGTGCTAATTCCTGGATTTTTCCCAGACATTAAATATGGGGAAAGAGACTGGTAAGGTAAAAACCTTTGATTCTAGAAAAATCAAATGAGTCAGTGGTTTTGGGATCCCTGGATGGAAAGGGAAGTGTTTCTCCAGCCTCTGTGGTGAAGGGCTGGCAAGTAAGCAGTTTGAGTGAGAGAAGTGCGAAAAGCAGGCCCAGGACTTGCTGTGGGTGAAGCAGCAGGAGAAGGGCACTAGAGTAAGGTGGCAGGCCCTCCAGCTGCCTCTCCACTTCCCCTCCCTAGGACATAGGGGTCACATGGGCCCTCCATGATGATGGAGGATGGCTTGGTACCCTCCACTAGTGTAAAAAATTATAAAAGGTAAAATAAGTGTAAAATGTACAAAACTAGCACTGGGAGAAGGGTTCCGACTCTCTCCCATGAGGCCGAGGTAGGCATTGAGTCCCCTCCAGTTCTCCCAGTTCCTTCATATGGCATAGTTGTTGTCTGACATGGGGGCATGTGGTTCACAGGGGAGACCCACTGTTTTAACCATAATAATAAAAAATTCTAAAAAGAATTTTCAGGAAATTGTGGGGACATTGAAAACCTCATGCAGGCTAAAGCAACCCACTGTTAGAAAGGTAAATTTGTAAAATTTATATTTTTTAATTTGCTGCTTTTGTTGTAAGAAGTAAAGTTAGACAGCTGCTGTGGGGGGAAGGGGGGTGAAAAATGGCTTAGTTTTTGGAAATGCTGGGTTGTGCAAGAAGAAACAGGCCCGCCAGATGCCTCTGCCTCTTCCCCCTTCCCTGAGAACCCTGGTGAGCAAACTGCCACTTGCAAACAGCTCACAAACCACATGGGGCCTTTTGCCCCCTTGGGTGTAGCTCTCCTATAAAGTGCCATGTGTAGGCACTGCCTTGGGGGGGAGTGTGCCTGCCTACCTATATAGTTTAGGTTTAGAATTTGGCTCTCAAAAGAAATTTTTGTTATTGAACTGTTAATATTTGGCTATATTGACTAATAAGTCCTCTGACCACTAGTTTAAAAATATATGTGTTATTTCAAAAGTCTTTAATTTGCTGTTTCATAGCCCTGTGATATTGAAATCTTGGTTTAGATATTAGGGAATATGTAATAATTGTTAATAATGTCTTTTTATGTAATGTTTAGCTTATCATTTTGAAACAGTATCATTCAATGTTAGGTCATCAAAACCCAGAGTAACAGATATTACTATTGATTAGCCTAATAGTAAAATTACAGCATGTTAAGCCAGTAGCTGTAGCCACCATCACAGCCGCCTGACCCATGCAGGTTCGCATTTGATTTGGACAAATAGTAATGAAACAACAAAGCCAAGAACTGGTGGCCCATTAGCTTTAATCCTAGCTTGCACCAGGCGGGCAAGAAATACACACAGTGGGAAAACACTTCCCTTTCCATTCAGGGCTCCCAAAGCCACTGACTTATCTGAGTTTCCTAGAATGAAAGGTTTCTACCTCACCAGCCTTATTCAACTCTGTTCCCCTTCTCCTTCTCTCTGCACAAACTCTGCACAAACTGGCTTCTCCTTCAGTACTCTGCTATCTTGGCTGCTTCTCCTCTCCTCCACATGGCTTTTCTCTCCTCTCCTCTCTAATGCTAATCTCAGAAATCGAGAGAGAGCAAACTTCCAGTCTGCCCCATTTTATAGTGTAGACACCAAAACCTTTAATCCAATCTACAAACAAGAAAGTCTCTGATACAAAGTCACTTATCTGAGGCATAATGGGATTCCTCATCAGAGTGCACCACTCCCTATCATGCAACAGTCAAGGGCGTGGGGAAAAGCTTACTCTTAAAACTCTGCCTCAGGCTATAAGGATCCTGCCTGCTTACAGCTTGTCCCCTACACCCAATGCAAACTATAAGTGAGCAAACATATATATCATATTTACAAATTTATTTGACCAACACAGCATAAATAAAGTATGCTCAACAAATGCTTAAAGGTCAATTGGAAATAATATAAAGAAAGGAAGTCATATCCTAGAACTATAGAAAATCTATTTTTTATCATGCTCTTTAATTAAAAATTTCTTTTGAATGCTAACTGTAAGGCCAGGGGCCGCCATCGTGGGCATTCACATGCAGGTTCCCATTGGATTCGGGCTGACGGTGAAGAAATGGCAGAGTCGAAGGATGGTAGGCCATTCTGTTTATTGGTCTCACCAATACAGGCAAGCCACAAGAGAAGACAAGGGAGAAGCAGAAAACCAGCTTTTCCCATGGAGGTTAAGGGATCAGGGAGGCCCCTGCAATGGCAATAGCAGGAACCGAGAGAGCTCAAGCTACTGGTCTCTCCCATTTTATAGCATAGATAATCCAAACCTTTAATCCAATTATACAAACAAGGAAATTTCTGTATAATGGGATTCCTCAGGAGAGTGCACCACCCTACATTATCCAATCAGTCAAGGGTGTGGGGAAAAGCTTACTCTTAAAGCCAAGCCTTAGGTCATAACAACCTGGCCTGCTTACATTACAGCCTTTCCCCCACACCCATCCCAAGCACAAGGGCAAATAATATCACCTGGGTGACGGGCTTCCATGTGGGCAACGCCATCTTTAACAAAGTGAGCATATTATATTTTATCTGCCCAACACTAATATACAGAGTCATTTAGCAGCAGAGAGATTCTGGAATCCTGAGATGCCAAACCTGTTTCTCTTGCAAACTTTTATTCTCTTTTATTTGATCCAGCTAATAACACTTTTTGTCTTTTCTCAAAAGTTTATATAGACAGCTATGAACCCTCAAACCCCTCAGTGAGATCTTCTGAGCATGGATTTTAAGGTCTATAATTACCAAGAGAGCAACAGAGAAGGAAAATAGAGCCCAAAACAGATCAGGCAAATTACTAGCTCTTGGCATATGCCCTTAAAGTCTCCAGCACCCTGAAGGGGCTTCATAGAATTCCATCAGGACCCTCCTTCAAGAGTGGAAAAGAAAGTGTAAAGCCAGTGGCCAAAGCCACCATCAGAGCCGTCTGGCCAATGCATGTTCGCATTAGATTTGGACAGTCAGTAATGAAACAACGAAGCCAAGAACTGGTGAGCCATCAGCGTTAATTCTAGCTTGCACCCGGCGGGCAAGCAAAAACACGCACTGGGCTCCAAGATCCACTCTTTCAGTGCTCACACAGCTACTGACTTATCCGAGTTTCATAGCAACAAAGGTTTCTAGCTCACCAGACTTATTCACCTCTATTGGGCAGATATGCTCACTTTGTTAAAGATGGTGCTGCCCATATGGAAGCCCGTCACCCAGATGATATTATTTGCCCTTATGCTTGGGATGGGTGTGGGGGAAAGTCTGTAATGTAAGCATGCCGGGTCGTTATAGCCAAAGGCTTAGTTTCAAGAGTAAGCTTTTCCCCACACCCTTGACTGATTGGATGATGTGGGGTGGTGCGCTCTCCTGAGGAATCCCATTATGCCTCAGATGGGTGACTTTGTATCAGAGACTTCCTTGTTTGTAGATTGGATTAAGGGTTTGGATTACTACACTATAAAGTGGGACAGACCAGTAGTTTGCTCACTTGATTCCTGATGTATTAGAGAGAAGAGCAGATTAAGGCCAAGTGGAGGCCAGGAGAAGCAGCCAAGATTGCGGAGTCCTGAGGGAGAAGCCAGTTTGTGCAGAGAGAAAGAGATGGAAAACAGAGGTGAATAAGTCTGGTGAGCTAGAAACCTTTGATGCTAGGAAACTCAGATATGTCAGTAGCTTTGTGAGCACTGAATGTGTGGGTTTTGGAGCCCAGTGTGTGTTTTTGCTTCCCCGCTGGTTGCAAGCTAGAATTAAGGCTGATGGCTCACAAGCTATTGGCTCCGGTGTTTTATTACCGACTGTCTGAATCTAATGGGAACCTGCACGCATCAGACAACTGTGATGGTGGCCTCGGCTACTGGCCATACAACCTCTGTTTCCCATCTCCTTCTCCAGCACAAACTCTGCTTAAACTGGCTTCTTCCTCAGCACTCCGCCATTTTGGCTGCTTCTCCTCTCCTCCACATGGCCTTAATCTGCTCTCTTCTCTAATACTAACCTCAGGAACCAAGAGAGCAAACTCCCTATCTGCCTTACTTTACAGTGTAGAAATCCAAACCCTTAATTCAATCTACAAACAAGAAAGTCTCTAATACAAAGCCACTTATCTGAGGCATAATGGGAGGATTCCTCATGAGAGTGCACCACCCTACATCATCCAATCAGTCAAGGGTGTGGAGAAAAGCTTACTCTTAAAACTTGCACGTGGGCAGTGCCATCTTTAACAAAGTGAGCATAATATATTTTATCTGAGCAACAATCCACCCCTGTGCTCACTTTACTACCCACAATCTACACCACTGGCATCCCTGTACAATGAAATTAGGCACATTACACAAATTACAACATGACAAATCATACAATTTCAACAATTACAACGATACACTTCACCAGTCTCTGAGCACTTTGCCCAAAGTGAAAAATGTCCTCAGCCTTCTCTCTTGTCATTTGAAAGGCTCCCAGGGCAGGGGAAGGGCATCCAGCAAAGCAGCCCCCTCCCCCTTTAGGGTATTTCACATTGTCCAAAATCCATGTCCGTTCAACAAAGAAGCCAGTGCTCACTCTGATCGTAGTCCAGGAAATCAGTCCACGCACATGGGTTGTTAACCTCCCTCCTCATTCCTGCCATCATGGGAGGTCTCACACTGTCCTAAAGAGAAGCATGTGGCAATGGCAGTCAGCATTTCCATCTCTGCTCTGGGAAGCATGATGGCATCCACTCCTATGACCCAAAATCGCAGACCTACCAGGAGATTAGCTAATCCTTGCTGCTGGGCTCTCACCTTCTGGAGACTGCAGATCGCAATTCCAGAGCAATTCTCCTCATCCTCCAAAGAGGAACTAAAAACATCAGCTTCTGCTGCTGGCTTTGAGCCCCAGGCCACCTGCTGCCTTCTGGTCAGTGGGCCTTGCAGCTCCAGTCCTGTCCTCAGCCTCGGCCTCAGCCTCCCACTGCTGCTGGCTCTTCACAATGTCCAGGGCAATCTGCAACTCATGACCCTGTGATTTCTTCATCAGCAACTGCTCTATTTCCAGGCGAATCTCGCAAACCTGGTTGGCATCCTTCTCCAGCACTTCCTCCAGCTCCAGGGTCGGCATCTCTTTCTCCTATGTTTCCTCCAGCTCCTTCTGCTCCTTGGTTTGCAAGTCCCAGGCAGCCTCTTCCATAGAGCTCTCAGTTTCCTCAAACATGGCTATAAAAGTCAGCCATCCTACAGTCCCCCAAAAAACAGCTATGGGAAACCATAACAGCAACCAGTCCTCTAGCATGCACCTCAAGGGTGCCGGCTCCATACCGATCTGTATCGAATCCTGCCGACTACGCCAAATGTAAAGCCAGTAGCCAGGGCCACTATCACAGCCGCCTGGCCAGTGCAGGTTTGCATTTGATTCAGACTGTCGGTAGTGAAACAATGGAGCCAAGAACTGGTGAGCCATCAGCTTTAATTCTAGCTTGCACCTGGCGGGCAAGCAAAAACACACACTGGGCTCCAAGACCCACTCTTTCAGTGCTCACAAAGCTACTGACTTATCTGAGTTTCCTAGCATCAAAGGTTTCTAGCTCACCAGACTTATTCACCTCTGTTTCCCATCTCCTTCTCCAGCACAAACTCTACTCAAACTGGCTTCTTCCTCAGCACTCTGCCATCTTGTCTGCTTCTCCTCTCCTCCATGTGGCCTTAATCTGCTCTCCTCTCTAATACTAACCTCTGGAACCAAGAGAGCAAGCTCCCTATCCACCCCACTTTATAGTGTAGAAATCCAAACCCTTAATCCAATCTACAAACAAGGAAGTTCCTGATACAAAGCCACTTATATGAGGCATAATGGGAGGATTCCTCATGAGAGTGCACCACCCCACATCATCCGATCAGTCAAGGGTGTGGGGAAAATCTTACTCTTAAAACTTGCACATGGGCAGCGCCATCTTTAACAAAGTGAGCATAATATATTTTATCTGCCCAACAAAAGTCATTGAGCTAAGGCCTGCCAGGTTTCTCAGCCCCCATCAGGAATATGCCTTTGCTGTGGGAAAAGGGGACACAGGAAGGTAAGCTGCCCTCTTGCTCTATAAAGGGAGGGTTCAGTCTCTTCCAGCCCTGCTCCAGCCACCTGTGACCTGACCTTGCCCAGCCTGCTGGGACTGCCACTGAAGGTGAAAGATTCCCAGGGCCATTGGTCCCATCTCATGTCATCATAGATGAGCCTAGGGTATTTTTTCCAAGTAGCAGGTAAACTGATCTCATTTCTTGTAAACACAAGGGCCACTTACTATCTATGCCTTGCATGAGTATTCAGGTTTTATTTATCCCTTGAAGATCTCTGTCATGGGTATTGATAGTCCTATTTTCTGCATAGTGTATCCCAGGGTTCTCTTCACGAGGCCATGGTTGCAGAGCCCCAGGGAAAGCTGCCCTGGGTTTATCTCTCCAGTTTAAAGAAAACGAAAGCTCCATCTTCATATGTGCTACAGACGGCTCTTCCAGTCTACCTGAATCATTGCTAGCTAGAAGCAATGGTCATTGCGACCTGGACTCTAGCTGCAAAGTGTGGAAATATGACCACAACTCCAGTGTCTTATGGCCTTTTCCTGAATATGTGTGACTCCTGCTGCTTGGGACAGTTCTCAGACTGAAGTGGGATTAGGTTACATTTGCAAATAATATGAAGCAGTGATAGTGTCAACATGGACTTAGGGAAATTACATTAACATGTTAAGGACATTTAAGACTTTAAGAATTTTATTTTAAATCCTATTGTATTAGTTAAGACTTTGCTTAATAATCTGATATGCTTTGATCACTTCACTGTATTGGCCTGCATGAAGCTTAACTTCACCATGTATCAATCAGATTACAAAGCCATCAGCAAAATCATGCAGCACCAGAAGTCACATTAATGGTAAGAAGTACTTTATTCATCATTGGTTAGCAACAGCATAACAACGTTATTAAAAAGAATTCAGAGACTTATTGTACCTTAAAAGTGTTGGTCTTACATAAAATACACACATTTACTTGTATTTAGTGTTAAACATATTGTATGGCTCTCATGGAATTACATTTTAAAATATGTGGCGTTCATGTCTCTCTCAGCCAAAAAGGTTCCCAACCCCTGCTCTAGGCAAAGGAGGGAAGATAGATACTAAAGGATTTGTAAATATATTTGATTGTATTACCTTGAAAGTTTTAATGTCTCTATAGATCCCCTAAACAAATGTTGTAAGCTTGCTAATAATTGTGTCATGATGTCATGCTTCCCTCAACCTGTGTGTGATCAAGGGTATTTAACCAGCCTCTGAAATGTATTTGGTGCACATAATTTGGGTCTGCCAATGCCCCGTGTCAGTCATATGCGACCAGTATATTTAAATAAATCTCCTCCTTTAATAAAACCCTTCAAAATTCACCTGGTGTCTCTATGTAAACCTGCAAAAGTGAGGTACGGTACTTTACAACACTAGGATTGCACCATCACTGAAATACACCCTACCGTGTCTAATGGCTGGCAGTTCTGTTAGGCATTTACCTTTACCACAACTTCTCCTTACCCATCTCACCTGTAGAAGTCCTGCCCATTCTCTGGTCCCTTCTCATATCTCATCTCCTCATAGATCTTGGAACACATCATCAGTTAGGAGGGAATTCTCACTGTCTCTTCCTCACTTCCCTTTGATTGAACCTTGATGAAAACACAAAATAACTGCCTGGACTTTAGATAGAAATTCATCTGAGCTCATTGGAAACCTTAAAGCCAGAAACACTGTCAGGATGCAGGTGAGATTTAAAGCAGCCAGCTCCTTGGCAAAGTCAAAAGGACTGACTGCTGCAGCCCAGCTTGGCAGACCCTAGGGCCGCAAGTAAGCTGGAGGCTGGCACTCACAGCAGTCCTCAGAGGGAGGTGCTCACCTCACCAGCACATTTCCACAAGCCACAGGGCTCTCAGGCCTGCTAGCTCGCTATTAAATCTCTAACTACAAACAATTGAATTTACCTATTTTTCTCAATCTCACAGTATGTGGGAAGCTACTGAGGACAGGAATACTGTCTTTGTTCACTTTAGTCTCTCTTAGTACCACGTACAATTAGGTGCTCAAGAACTGTGAATTTAACAGTCTTAACTGTGACTTAACACCACCATTTGGAAATCTAATGTGCATTTTTATAACAGTTGTATCATATTATAATATTATATAAGTACTACATTCCAATATGCACCTGTTGGTCAAATAAGTTTGTAAAATGTGATTTTTATTTTTGCTCGCTTATAGTTTGCATTGGGGGCTGGGCAGTGCCAAGTATAGTGGTCTGTGAAATTGCAAATTACCTTTCTGCTTGGGAAGGGCCATTGTTTTGCTGTTTTCTGGAGGAAAGGTTTTCGGCCAGAAAGTTTTGAAAAGAGGGAGAAGAAGGAGGAGAGGCAGAGAGAAGCCATGTTTTGCAGAGTGAGAATAGAGAGAATGCAGGGTGCTGAGAAAAAAAGCCAAGTTTTGGCAGGGAAAGAGAATTTGTGCAGATGGGGATCCAGACGTGAGGGGCTTTTGCGAGCTCCACTGAGACTGGTGGGGCCTTTGATTTTAGGAGAAACCAGAGAAGATTCTCCTGGTTGTGGGACCAGATAATGTGTCAGTAGCTTTGTGAGCTCTGAATGAAGAGGGAAGTGTCTTCCCTCTGTGTTTGCTCTTCAGCTGGTGCGAGACTTTAATAAAGGAGTAGCCCACCATGTTTTGGCTCCACTGTTTCTTTACCGTCTGTCTGAATCTAATGTGAACCTGCATGTGAATGGCTATGACTACTGACCATACAGCACCTTATACTTAACATGTCAGAATGGATTATTAATTCCCACTCCACTCAATTGTTCTCCTAGTCGTTAGTTTTATTTAAATTGTACCACATCTTTCAAGTCAAACACCTAGAAGTTATTCTTAATTCTTATATTTCCTTCATATTTCATATCTATCCTTCCATCCATCCTAAGGCTCTTTAGGCTCTCCTAGCACTTGCAATACATGCCAAACCAACTGACTTCTCTCTATCTTCACTGCTCCACCTTGGTTAAAGCTCATCTCTCATCCATACAAACTACACTGACCCCCCCCCCCCACCTCAGCAACTCTTTTCCTTCTTGATCCATTTTCCAACATGGAAGCCAGATTGATCTTATCAAGATATCTTCCTACTTAAAATTTTCCAATGTATTCTCTTTAATCTTAGAATAAAATCCAAACACTGAACCATAATCTACAAGGTCCAAAATGATTTGGTCATTTCCTAGTCTTCCTCCTTGGCTTTCTCCATTCTCCCTATCACCTGCTAGATTCTTCTGTTCCTTGAATTTGCCAAGCTTCTTCCTGCCTCAGGGCCTTGGCACTTGTTTCCTTTGCTTGGTACAATCTTTTTTCAGATATTTACATCTGTAGCTTTTTGTCATCATTCAGGTTTCAATTTAAATCTGGATTCCTCTGCCAAGTCCTTCTTGACAAACTCCCTCCCAGTGCCTTTTAAAATCAGTACTTTGTTTTATCTTCTGCACAATACTTAATATCTGAAATTATTCTACTTGTATTTTACTATTATTTTTTTTTTATCCCTCCATTAGAATGTGAGCGTCATGAGAGCAAGACCTTGTCTGTCTAGTTTACAGCCATCTCTCTGGTGCCTGTGACAAGCCTGGCACATAGGCACTGCTCAATTAGACTTCTTGAAGAAATAAGGGAATGACCTATAATCTTCAATATCTGTAATTTAGTAAAAAAAAAAGTAAAAGGTTTATTTCTGGGGAAATTTCAATAAAAACAAATAAAGTTATCTAGAATATAATGTGTATTTATTTAATGGGCTTGAGACCAGCAATTAGTACATCATATGAAATTAAAAAAAAAAAAAATAGCAGTGATAAAGCTGATTCTGACTTCTAACAATTAGAAAACTGAGAACCCACAAAATTTAAGTAATAATTGCCTAGAAATACACAAGTAAGCAAATTAACCTCAGCAACATTAGATATGTGGCTTTTGGTGTATCTTCTATTACTTTGAATTAAGAAAAATTTATTGCCTTTATATACCCAGGGCCAGTGACAGAAAAGCTGAAACAGCTCACAAATAATCTCAAGTTTTATCTACTATTTCTCTTTAAAATTATACCCTTCTACTGAGTCCTTATTCCCTTGAATATATTATGTAGTAGACACAAAACTTTAGAGCTCTCTACCGTCTATGTAGTTCTTAAAGAACTTACCAGGGATAAAATGGGACAACACATAATGGTAAATAAATCAGTTAATCAACAAGACATACAAATCATTAATTTATATGCACCATACAACAAAGTATAAAGCAAAAAAATTGATAGAACTGAATGGGAAATAGACAAATTTACGATTATATTTGGGAACAAAACATTTAGTAATCCACAGAATAATCAGACAATATGAGTAAGTGGCATTTAAAGAATATCCACCTGACAACAATAGAATACATTCTCTTTACCAAGGCACAGGGAACATTCACCAAGATAGACCATATTCTGGGCCATCAAACTTGAACAAATTTAAAACAATTGAATTCATACATAGTATTTTCTTGGATCATAATGGAACTAAACTCTAAGGCACATGTTCTTCACTGGCTCCCAGAGTTCCCCTGGTTGAGCTCTAATTGCCCATAGAGGTAATTTGCTTGATAAATCACCCTTCAATGTTTTACTTTTCTACATCCACACTAATATATCCTGGGAACATTTCCCAAAGAAACTACTTTATTGGGGTTAGCTTCTGGAAAAATTCGGCTAAGACAACTGCAGAGATGGTTAATTCTCATTATTGGTGAAAGTGAGATTCTCTATAGTTGTAGTGAACACTAAGTTTATGAGTACCAAACCATTGTTCCTAGGGAAAACATAGGGTTAGGTTCCTATGAGCCTCTGGTCACATTTTCATGTACTGATCACTACATAATCTTGCTTTATGTTTGTTTCTGTTGGAAGACATCAATTTAATATATAATGAATCAATATATAGATTCAATAAGATTAAATTCATGGCCAACAGCACTCAGGCCTGACAGAAGCTTATCAAACATGTGTTTCTTCATGAGGCATGTCACACCCTTCTCGCACTTAGGTATGCTAGGCACTACATCAACACTATGCTTAGAGGCAGTGAAATAACAAGAAACACAGAATGTGAAAAACCTGATATTAAATAGACCATGAAAAGGAAACTTGTTTACAAGAAAGCAGAGCATCTCCTTGTTGATCTCAGCTGGGACCATGCATATAAAGACTCAAACTTTTTCAATCTCTGCGCGTGTCTGCAAATAACTACTGAAGGCCCAGAATCATCAATTTTGAGGTTACAAACACATTTTAGCAAGTAGGTAAATTCTCAAATACAGATTCTGAAAATAATGAGTATCATCTACATCTTTTTAATGTCTTAATTTGATGACTCATGAATAGAACTTTTTTTTTAATTTATTTTATTTTATTTATTTTTTTATTCATTTTAGAGAGGAGACACAGAGAGAGAGAAAGGGGGGAGGAGCTGGAAGCATCAACTCCCATATGTGCCTTGACCGAACCAGTGCAGGGTTTTGAACTGGCGACCTCAGTGTTGCCAGGTCGACGCTTTATCCACTGCGCCACCACAGGTCAGGCATGAATAGAACTTTTAATTTACTTCTTTCATGCACAAAAAGGAGAAGCTGGGTCACCTTTGCTGGGTCCACAAGGGTACCTACCACCTGCTGCACCACCCACAGGTGCCATTCTCTGGCTTTTTTCTCAGCCTGTAATCAGTGCAACTTATATAACATCGTACTGAACATATAGCTTATGATTTTTCTGTGGCTCTCCTCAGCTAATTTTTACTGTAGCTATTGTTTTTTGTTCTTTTCAACGCATTAAGACAGTTTGGTAACAAGGGATTCTGAGGGCGTGATTGGTCAGGCTAAGAAGTTCAGGTTTGTTTGGAAGGCAAAGGGACCCACTACAAGATTTTTAGTCATGAGGCAAGAATTATGAGTGTACTTTCAGGTTTACAATTTAGGAGAACCAGTCAGGAAGCAGGTAGAGAATATACTACAGATGTGGGGCTGACCTCAGAAAAACTGGTAGGTAGCTGTTTTGCAACTTAAGTAAGACCAATTCCAGTAACAGTAATCTAAACATGATGAGGGCCTGGATTAGAAAAGTGGTAGAGAAAAACAAGAAAAATAAATAAAGAAATAATTAGGAGACATAATCACCAGGACTTGGAAACTGGTAGAAGTGAGGTATCAGTGAGGCAGAAGGAGCCCAGGATGCTTCCAGGTTCCTAGCTTGAACTATCAATTGGACAATGGTGCCAAAATAGTTCCTTGTGACTGAATGTGACAGACTTTTTATATGTTGTAATAACAGTATCTGATGGCATTTAAATATTGAAAATAAAAATAAGCATTATGACTGACAGGAGTGTTACAAATGGTAAATTCTACTGTAATTTTTTAAAAACATAAACATTTAGTCCTACCACTAAGCACAACACTGTGAAAATAGATGTCCTGGCCCTAAGAGTCATTACAGCAGGACACAGCTCTTCCTGTGTACCTGTGACCACTCAGGGGGTCTGGAATTCTCTGTATAGACAACAGCATTGACTCCCATTCTAGGCAGACCCCTCCTGGCACTCCATACTCTAAGATAGGATCTAACTGAATTCCCTCCCAAGGCCTTCATTAACACCAGGGAAGCTGTTCATATAACAAGGTGGGGATTAAACCTTTGGATGAGATCTTTACTGCATTTCTTACTCTTATCTGAAAGCATTAGACTTTGAGGATATAGTAGCAGTATATGATTGAATTAAGAACTGGATAACCACACATACCACTTACACCTTTATATGTCAGTGGCTCTCTACTGCTCTCAACACAGAATCCAAAATCCTTAGTATAGATACAATGATCTTCATGCTCAGGTAAAACATCTAACCTACTCACAATGGTTCCTTTTTACTGAAAACTGGTCTCTTCACACACAAATCTGTAGTAACCACATTTAAATGGTAAGGCCTGGACTTTTGGTAACAGTTTAATAGGCCAAGGTGGACCCAAAATGAATTCTCTGACAGGATTGTCTATCTTCACAACTGTCTCCTCTCTAACACTGCCATATAATGAGTCTTTAGTGAATAACAGTTGGTAGAGATGCAGATAATTTGCTCAAGGTTGGAGAGGAGGTTGCCCCAAAGGTTATGGTTTTATTGCTCTATCCTTGCAATATATTCCAACATAGTTTTTTACACTTACTATATAAACCAGTCTTTCAAATTCTCTTTTTATTGATGGTTCCCTAAGTAGTAAGTTAAGTAAATTTTTGACCCCTGCTCCTTCTATATTTGTTAAATTATACTTCTGATAAAGATAGCTAATTTTTCACACCCCAATTTTCTTTGTGAAATATAGTAGGCATAAGCCTGCGAAGAGTTCAATGGTTTATAATAGGTTTCACAATCCAAACCCTGGTTTATAATAGGTTTCACAATCCAAACCCTCTTACCAGTAAGAGACTTTTTAAAATATATATTACTAGTAATTCTGTGAAAGGTGCTTTACCTCTGGTGCCCAGTGAATCCTCCAGTATCTGCAACTTTTGACAGTGTATTTCCATTACCTCCTAAGGTCACCTAACTCTGCCTGGGAGAGGGCCAGGATCTTTGAGAGACTCAGCTCAGCCTACCAACCATCACATTTTATTATCTGTGGGAAAAAAAAGAAATTAGAGTAAGTCCAAATTGTCCTACTTGGCTTTCCATCTTGCCCCCACCTACACTATACCCAGATCTGCCTGTTAAAGCACAAATAACGATGGGCCATCAGCAGGTAATAAAATCACTTGGACTCTGAGCACTAAGTTGAATCAGTACTCTGACCACTTGCAGGTCTCGGGTCCTCGGGAAAAGTCACCTAACTAATCTTTCTGAACTTTAATTCCACACCAGCAAAACAAGGAAATGGCCTATCACGGCCCTGATGATCCTCTCCCTCAGAGCCCGCCCCTGCACGCTGGCCCCGCCCCGGCCTCGCCCCGACCTATCGCGGCCGGGCCCCCCTCGCCAAAACCCCGCCCCCGCCCCCAGTTCCGCCCCTCCTTGGGTACGCCTTGGCGCCGCACTCCCCACGCAGCCCCGCGCTGGGCCGAGCCTGACACGAACCTATCGCGTTTCTTAGGGCCTCAAGCCCCACCCCGCCCGCCGAGTTCCGCCACGGCCCGGGAATCGCTATGGCTAGAGTGGCGGGGAGACTGGTTCGCTGTTGGTGTCGGAACCAAGTCCAGAGGTAAGTAGTAGGCCCAATGTCGCCATGGACGCCCCCGCGAGAGCCGCCTTGTCTTTCTTGTCTCCGTTGCATCAGGGTTATACTTTTACGGTGTTCCAAGGACAGTGGCATCAAGTGCCCTGCTGAAACGCGCACCCTCCTTCGCGGTCTGGAGGGACGCGTCCGGAGCCTCAAGCTGCGGGTCTCCTCCGCGTGTCACCCTGGCGGGCGGGCACGGCCCCGGGCCTGCACGCCGCCGCTCTGGTTGCTTCTAGGTTGCTTCTAGCTTGCTTCCAGGTTGCAGACGGACTTAGGTAAAACATCCAAGCACGCGTTGCTGCTTTGCCCTACTCTGGAGAAACGTAAAGCCGTCATCATCAGTGTGGTCTTAAACTGTTTGCTTTTTGGAGAATACTTCTACTGTAATGCAAAATGGCGGAATATAAACTCCATGTAGAAACCAGAAACGAATCTATCCGTAGGGAACAGAAAAAAAAAACCTAATTCAAATATTTAGTATATTGAGGACCAGTATTTTTAAATTGCATAGTAATAGTTCAGAAATTGGACATAGATTTCATCATACTATCTTAAATATTTGTAACCATTTTAATCACCTTTGATGTCATTAACTTTATTATAAATTCAAGATCATCATTGTGAACGTATACTTTTTGCTTGTGGCCTCAATATTGTGCACTGAATTTTCCTCTTCCCTCTGCTGTGTGCTTAAAATCTTTACTTACCTGGCTGTGCTTGCTGGTTTCTGCTCCTGGCTGGCTGGTTAAAACATCGTGTGGTTAGGAGTGAGCCTATGTCTGCTCAGCTGGCCTTCATTGTTAAATCAATGAGTGCAAATTTCTGGGCCTTAGGACACAAACTAAATACTTTCTGTGCACTTTACCCACCCCTCCCTCCTTTTTCTCAGTTTTCTGCTCTCCTATCTTGTATGCCTTTCATTCACGTCTTGCCTTTGGCAAAATTTACAAGGCCATTTGGGCTCAAGCATACCTCATTTTTTTTGCACGTGATTGCACTTCACAGGTATTGCATCTTATTAAAATTGAAGGCAAGACTCTCTACCAGCAAAAAGATTACAACTTGCTGTATTGCTAAACTCACTTTATTGTAGTTTTCTGGAAACAAATCTGCAGTATCTCTGAGGAATGCCTGTATTTAAGTTGCTACAAATAATGTGCTGGATAGTAGGTTCCTTTACCTTTATTTTTATATTACTATAGTTAGCTTCTGTAATGATTTCTTATCTAGGAATCATTTTGGAAACCACTAACCATTTGCAGCCAGTTTGCTGGGGCATATATAGGGAAAATATTTATAGAGAAATGTAGCATTTTAATATGTGAGGGTTGGGAATAATTAGAAATCAGTCTGCCTGTTTGCAGTCCTCTGCAGGTCATTAGTTTCCCATCACTTCAGTTGCACGTGAGTGGAACAGCAATGAGAGCCAGTCAGGAAGACTTTAAAAATGCAGTGAACCAGGTAAAACTGTTGAAGAAGGATCCAGGAAATGAAGTGAAGCTCAAACTCTATGCACTGTATAAGCAGGTAAATGCCTAAGGGCTGATATAATTTAGAGACATTTTGAGCAGATGGCTCCTCAAATAGATATACTATATGTGTTACTGAAGTTCATTTTTAATACTTTCAGGGTTTTTCTGCCTTTCCTTTAAAGAGTGTGTTAACCTAAAGATAAAATGCAAAAGTGAAAGGCAACAAGTATTTGTGATCACAGAATTGCAATTCAGGATACAGATTCAGGCAGACACCCCCACTGTGTCCTATTACATTGTTACAAGGTGAAGGCAAGGGGGTTTGAGGAGAAAAGGATGGAAAATGATTACATGGGTAGAGAAAAGAAATGTCTATTGGTGTTGACAAGCTGAGTTATTGACTCCATGTTCAGAAAGCGTGTCCATACTGAATTTCTTGTGGTCAGGATTTCTGCTTTCATATAGTAGTTTACAAATAATTGGTTTGGCCACATCCTAGGTTATTTTGCCAGATCAAATATTACAAAGGTTCAAGGACCAAGGTGTGCACGCAGTTTTCTCTGCAAATGGCTGCTTTGGCTCTCTTTTAAAGTGGCTCCACTTACATCAGCTTCTCACAGGGATATATATGTGTTTCTATATTATACTTTCAAACCCTACTAAGGCAAAAAACAACCCCTCGTGATCGCTCCACAGTAAAAAGGTCTTACAGGATATAACAACCAAAAGCCATGAAAAAGTTGTATGAAGAGAATTGGAGAATTTGAATACGAACTAAGTATTTCCTAGGAACTGTTGTCAATAAGTATCATGGTTATATAAGAAAATGTTGATTATTTTAGGAATGAATACTAAGGATGTAGGAGTGAAATAGTATGGTGTTTGGGATTCACTAAAATAAAGCAAAAAAGAAAGAAAAGGATGAAGGGAGCAAGTGTGCCAAAATGATATTTGTTGAATTTGGGTGATGAGTATTGGGAATTCATTATAATATTTTTCAGTATGTTTAAAAAATGTTTTAACAGAATTTTAAAATGTAAGGTTTTAGGTTGCGAAGTCTAAACACTACCCTCGGAAGTTAGCCGTTCTGTGCTCCTGTGTATTGCTTTTTTCTTCCAGTGATTGGTAGGAACCTCTTCTATTGTCATATAGGGTGAATAAGAAAGAATTTAACCCTTTGAGTAGTGAGTTTTATTCATGCTCGCTGACCCCCAGGAGTGAGGGTTTCTTCAAGAAATGAAATTAGTTCCAGTTCCAGTTTTATTAACTTAAAATCATGTTTGTTTGACAACCAATGAAAACAAGAACATACATTTGTCTTTTTTTAATGTTGCCTTACACATTTTTAAAATAAATCAATCGTACTCTGGATGGTCAGGAGGCATGAGGACGTGCATGAATGTTCGTACTACTCAAAAGGGTTAACTTTGCCCAAAATGAGATCGGGCCTTTGCCCTTGACTTCTGGGCATGATTGCCTTTGCTTACCTAATAGCTACTACACCCTTAAAATGCCATGCCTGATAGGGGTGTCTGTTTGCCTGCATAGGCTAACAGTGGGATTTAAAAGGGACTTGGCCACACAATATAACAGTGTGATTTAGAGGGGCTGCAGTTACATATTCAGTCATAACGGAGCTTCAAACAAAAACTCTGAACACTGGAGGCGTCAGTGAACTTGCCTGGTGGTGATAGCTCATGTGTGCTGTCGCACATCAGCTCTGGGAGAGATGTCCTGTGCTGACTCCACAGTGGGGGTAAGAGGTCTACTTCCCCAGACTTCACCCTTTCCTCACTCTCTCCCCCTGCTGATGTTAATCTGTGTTCTCTCCTGGCAGGAACTGGAATCATGAATAGAACACCTTTCAGTGAGTTCTGTGAGTCATTCTAGCAGATCGCTAAACCTGAGGGCGACACTGGACGCCCCCAACCTTGCACTCAGCATTAGAAGTAGGGAGTCTGTGGACTGTGTTGCCTCTCATTTCTCAGGTGGCTAGCTCTTGCAGAGTCACTTTTGTCTCTTTGTGTTTGGAAAGTCTTGGGGAAAGTCTTAGCTTTGTGTACAGCCTTTGGTTTTCAAAGCTCTTTTAGCTAGTTATAGTACAAAATTTAAAAGTATTATATGGTTTTAAGTAACATTTTAAGTTGCCATTTCTGAAAACTAGATAATTCAGATATTTTATTCATCTCAAAACACTCACTCCACCTCTTACAAGTCTAGTTGCTTTTGGCTTCCAAGGTCCTGGCTCAGTTTCCTAAGGGCCAGTGCTCTGACAGGCACACCCTGTTCCCTCAGCTACAACTTTGTTGCTTGGTTACCAGAAATCTACCACTGAATTAGTGGTAGTTTTTATACTTTTGAATGGGCTTTCAGAATATACTGTAGGTTTCTAAATGTTTGTTAGTTGATGACCTTTGCAGATAGTTTGCTTGAATACTTGAATACTTTAATTGTATGTGAAAAATGTGATCGTCATTTTAAAACTAATGAAATATTAGAACAGGGGTCCCCAAACTACGGCCTGTGGGCTGCATGCGGCCCCCTGAGACCATTTATCTGGCTCCCACCACACTTCCGGAAGGGACACCTCTTTCATTGGTGGTCAGTGAGAGGAGCACAGGATGCATCTGCACCCATAGTTCCCATTGAAATACTGGTCAGTTTGTTGATTTAAATTTACTTGTTCTTTATTTTAAATATTGTATTTGTTCCCGTTTTGTTTTTTTACTTTAAAATAAGGTATGTGCAGTGTGTATAGGGATTTGTTCATAGTTTTTTTTATAGTCCGGCCCTCCAACGATCTGAGGGACAGTGAACTGGCCCCGTGTGTAAAAAGTTTGGGGACCCCTGTATTAGAATCTTTGAAAAGTGCTTTCTCACAACCTTTCTCTTGCACTATTTTCAAATGTAGACAGTTATAACTTATTTTAGGGACTCATAGCCAATGGCCCATTTTGTCTCTGCAGTCTTTTTTCTGTTTGTCCATTTTTAGCAACAGCATCAAAGAGAAGGCAAGGGAAAAGTTCAGATTAGTTTGTGTCCTCTGCAGAAGTATTTGGTTGGGACGGCACATTCATCCTAGTAGTGCATTTCATGTATTTTAAGATTTAGGTCTCCAATTTGCATGGACATTTGACTAATAATTGCCCTCCTCACCTTTTCACAGGCCACTGAAGGACCTTGTAATGTTCCCAAACCAGGTGTGTTCGACTTCATTAATAAGGCCAAATGGGATGCGTGGAATGCCCTTGGCAGTCTGCCCAAGGTAAATTCATTTGTTACTTTTATTTTACTTGCTGTATACCTAAAGGAAGTTGAGTGTTTCCCATTATCAATCCATTACAGTTGGAGCCTTCAAGGTCTTCATGTAATTCTAGTGAACCAGAACCATTGTTCTTCCTCTTTTGCAAGGTGCTATTTGTTAACCCAGTAAGTTTCTCAAAATGTTGACACTGGGCTTCCATTTTTGTAATCTCTTCAGGAAACTGCCCGGCAGGACTATGTGGATTTGGTGTCCAGTTTGAGTTCTTCATCTGAGTCCTCTAGCCAAGTGAAGCCTGGAGCAGAGGGGGAACAAAAATATGAAACCCTTTTGGTGACCTCAGAAGATGGTATCACAAAGATCGTGTTGAATCGGCCTACCAAAAAGAATGCAATCAACACTCAGGTGACATTACCTTCCCTAGGAGTTCTTTCTCCCATTATTTTCTTTCTCTGTCAGTTACACTAAAAAAGAAACCACTATAGTGTTTCAGCATCATAACTATTTTTGTGAGATCTCATTTGATTTGTGCAGGGAGATTGTTATTACGGCTACTTCATACAACAGGCCTAGTCCTTCATTATATAGAATCTGTGAGCTTCAGGTAGATTCTATCTGCTCAAAAGGAACTACAGCTCTCCCAATGATGGGAGCACTGATAAGTTAATATAAATGATAAATACGTTAATATAAGAGAATGTGCATAGAGGTTCTCTAAAGTTGATATAAACCATCCCCCCAGAAGTATCTTCATGCCACTTTGACTTGGAAATAAGTACAGTTCTATCTGCATGGAGCTCTATTTTCTACGAGTAGAGGGAGAAAGGAGAAAAGGACTTCATCTTAAATAGATCATAACCCACCTCTGCTTGAAATTTGCTATATGACGAAAGCAACTTTAGTCTTTGAATCTGGCATTGAACAAGTATAAAAATAAGTACTTGAAAAATAATTAAAGGGAGTTAACTGGATACTTCATGCTGAACTGGGAATCAAATTGGGAATGCTCTATAACCCCTTTCATTGGGTTTATCATCTACTCAGGGGTAGTCAACCTTTTTATAAAAACCCACACTTTGCAGTCAACCTGGTCTGTACTACCCACTAGTGGGTGTTTCAGCTTTCATGGTCGGTGATAGTGGAACAACCAAACGGTGCCGCAATTACATAGATTTAACTATAGCAGTGGTTCTTAACCTGGGTTCTATCAAACCCTAGGGTTTCGATGATTCGGTCTCAGGGGTTCAGAGAAGCCTCTGCCGCGGAGGCCAGAATAAAGTAATGCCGTAATTTGTTGTGAGTTCATGCACTTTGTTGGTTTTGTTCTTTGAGCAAGGTGATGGTCATGCACGGCTCATTTTGTGAACCAGTAAAAAAACATATACCTATGTCTTGAATTTGGAAAAAAAAAAATCATATTTTATTTATCACTAAAAAAGGGTTCAGTGAATGCACATATGAAACTGGTAGGTTCGATACCTCAAAAAAGGTTAAGAACCACTGAACTATATAGTAAGTTGTTTTATAAAGACTTATTCTGCCAAATTTAGCGAAAATCCAACATAAAATACTTGGTAAGTAATTATTATTATATAAAGTCCACTTTTGTATCTCTGTTAGTAGTAAAATTTTCTAACCGCCCACTGGTTCCACAGTAATGGTGATTTATAAAGTAGGGAAGTAACTTTACTTCATAAAATTTATAAAGCAGAGTTACAGCAAGTGAAAGCATATAATAATAATAATTACTTACCAAGTACTTTATGTCAAATTTTTGCTAAGTTTGGCAGAATAAATCTTTATAAAACAACTTACTATATAGTTAAATCTATCTTTTTATTTATATTTTGATTGCTTCGCTACTGCCCACCATGAAATCTGCAACGCCCAGTAGTGGGCGGTATGGACCAGGTTGACTACCACTGCAAAATGGGCGGTTTTTATAAAAATGTTGACTACCCCTGATCTACATCATCTTTGAAAGAGCATATGTACTAACATATGTCCTAAATAAGAGTTTCATGAAGCTGGATATGTGCTGTTTTATTAATAAAACATTCGATTCTCAAAACTGTTTTTCCTTTTATCCTGATTTATTTCTATATTGTCATGGTTATAATAACAATACTAGCTACTCGTCTTCTTTTTTTGTTTTTTTTGTGAGAGGGACAGACAGGAAGGGAGAGAGTTGAGAAGCATCAATTCTTCATTGCAGCACCTTAGTTATTCATTGATTGCTTTCTCATATGTGTCTTGACTGGGGGCAACAGCAGAGCAAGTGACCTTGGGCTTCAAGCCAGCAGCCATGGGTCATGTCTGTGACCCCACGCTCAAGCCAGTGACCCCACGCTCAAGCTGGTGTGCTCGCGCTCACGCCGGCAACCTTAGGGTTTCAAACCTGGGTCCTTTGCATCCCAGTCCAATGCTCTATCCATTGCACCACCGCCTGGTCAGGCAATACAGAGCCTAATATGTGGCAGCTCTTTCCACATAGAGGTTTAATTCTCACTAGGAGCCTACTGTTATTATTTACCAATAAAATGATTGGGTTAACTGGTAACTTGTTTAAATCTACATAACGTGCAGGAAAACCTGCCGTGAAACCCTGATATATCTATCTCTAATCCTGGCGCTTGCCAGTTACCCTGTCATGCTATATATTATCATAACTATAATAATGATGGAAGGACCGGCTCATTCCCTCCCTCAGTGGAAGTAATTTCACTTTTATTAATATATTTTGCAAAGTTCTTGCATTTTTTTTCTCAGTGTCTGTAAATGTCAGCCCTCTTCAACATTCCATCACACATTGACGTCTTATCTAAGGTAGAAGCTGCACCTGTGGTAAATGCATTCAAGGCTATAACAACTGCACATCCAAATTTTTCAGATGTTGCTGATTTAAAATATTGGAACTATTGCCTGACCAGGCGGTGGCGCAGTGGATAGAGCGTCGGACTGGGATGCGAAGGATCCAGGTTCGAGACCCCCGAGCTTGCCAGCTTGAGCGCAGGCCCATCTGGCTTGAGCAAAAAGCTCACCAGCTTGGACCCAAGGTCGCTGGCTCTAGCAAGGGGTTGCTCGGTCTGCTGAAGGCCCGCGGTCAAGGCACATGTGAGAAAGTAATCAATGAACAACTAAGGTGTCGCAACGGCAACGAAAAACTAATGATTGATGCTTCTCACCTCTCTCCGTTCCTGTCTGTCCCTGTAAAAAAAATAATAATAAAATAAAATATTGGAATTATTACCCTCCACTATCCTTACAGTGTTTTTGGAAATCCCAGCCTTTTAACTCTCAGTGAAACTTCCCAGACTGTCTAGGACACTGTAATCTTTCTTGAGCTTGCAGTTGAAAATTGCTTTGAGGAAATTTTTCTCTGGCCACCTCCTGTCCTGCCCACCCTTACAGAAGGATCAGTGCCTTCTTTGAGCTTCCTGCTACTTTGTGCTTTCCACCATTTTAGAGCTCTCCCCTTTATTCCAAAGGCTCAAGGATTGTGTCTTATTTGTTTTCTTTTGGACAAAAAGCTGGACATATCCTCCATCATTTACTATAGCACTTGGTATGTAATATAAGTAATTATAAAAGGAATAGAAATCCTTTAAGTGTATTGGCTGGCTTTTTAATTGTTTAAATACAACTAACATAAATGTTTGATACTTTGCAGGAAGTAGGCTTGCATACTGACGTTTGGGGAATCCACTGGGTGATGGCTATCATTTTCAGGGTTCCTTTTTCTCACCTCTCCCCTTTCATATAGATGTATCAGGAAATCATTCTTGCACTTAAAGCTGCAAGCAAGGATGACTCAACCATAATTGTTATGACAGGTAAGGCATTTTCTTAGATTTCTTTCTTTTTTTAAAAGAAAATCAAAGTTTAATACATGTACATGAGGAATTCACATACACATGATAAAGCCATGAAAATTCCCAAGACAGTGAGGTAACATGGGGTATATAAAACATTCTGGACAAAGGTAAAAAGGGGGGTAATGTGGTATTAGATTTCAAAAGGGTGATTTACAAGTAGATGAGGAAGAGCAGAACCTTTCTTAGATTTTTAAATTAATTTCTATTTGGAGGGATTTTCTACTAGATAAGAAATTCAGCATATAAGCTCAAAAATCTTTTCTAGTACTAAGATACTCTAATTTTAAAATATAGGAATAATTTAGTAAACACAAAATTGATATCTATATAAAGTAGATACCCAGTTAGTAACAAAAGTATTATTGGTACTAAATTTGGGTTCTTAACAAAGAGAAAAGTCCAATGCAAGAGAGAATTTTTGTAGCATTACTTAGGGAATGTGAAACATTTTAAATATGTTGCCATAATAGAATAATAAAACAAATTATAGAACATCCACTAGACTGGACATTGTATAAGCATTAAAAAGTATAATTGTAAAGACCAGCAATATAGAAAATGTTTAAGATATAGTAAAATACATTAAAAGTGTTATCAGTCTCTGATTATAACTGGAAAATCTGATCGATGCCCATGGACCTGGACTGAGGAGGACATGGAAAATGAAAGTTGTTGGATTTGGAAGGGGCACCATGCATAGTGGGGACTCAGATTGACTTGAGGTTAAATAGCTTCACCCCTTACTACCTGTGGGTGACCTCTGCTTCTGAATGAAGAAGGCAGTGTTTTATCAACCCCATTGAATGGTTGCAATGATGACATGAGATAATGCAGGTAAGGGGCATGGCACACCAGCAGACACTTGTTAGAAGTAGCTGCTACTGTTTGTGGCATGGCAGAAGCAGGAGTTATTTTAATTTTTATTAAAATTTATAAAATAAATGGAATTTAGGAGAATGGAGATAAGAAAAACAGTAGTCTAGCAGTGGTATTGGTTTGATACAGGAGAAGAATGTTTTGATACAGGAAAAGAATGTATATTTTTAAAATTAATTTCTTAAATAAAAGTGTAATATAGGCACACGGTTTAAAAAATAAAACAATGAATGTGAAGAGTTCATAACAAAACTAAGTCTCATTCTTCTTGAAACCCCAATCCTGCTCCCTAGAAAAATTCCATTTCCCTTGATACCTTCCAGAAGGCATCTATGTATGTACAAGCATGTGTGTGTTTCCCTTTACTTTATTAAAAAAAGGGAAGAAAGCATAGTTTCAAATAATAATATATCCCCCCAATTAAAACTGTTTAGTGGCAATAAGGCAATTTAATGGAGAAAGAAAAATCTGTTAATGAACAGTGCCAGAGCAGCTAAATCTCCATATGGGCAAAATGGACTTCTTACACCCTACCCAAAAATTAAAAGTTATCTAAGCATAAAACCCAGAAACATAAAACTTCTAGGACAAAACTATATCTCTGCGACCTTGGGGTAGGCAGAGATTTTTTAGACAGGACAGAAAAAGCACTACCATGAAAGAAACAATTTACAAATTAGACGATCAAAATTTAAAATGTCTGCTTAACAAAAGACAATAATAAGAAAATGAATATAAAGCCACAGGCTGGAGAAAAAATATTTGCTATATATAAATCTGATTAAGCACTAGTACTCGGAATCCATAAAGAATTCCTATGAATTAATAAGATTAACCACCAGATTTAAAAATTGGATAAAGACTTGGACACTTCATAAAAGATGTGAAAAGGTGCTCAATATGATTAATCATCAAAGAAATGCAAATTAAAACTACAATGAGGGATGTCATTCTCTAGAATGGCTAAAATCCAAAAAACACACAATACTAAATGTTGGTAATGATTTGGAGCAACTGGAACCCCTAGACATTTCTGATATGAGAACACTGGAGTATTCTTTGGCAACCTGTTACAGAATTACACGTCACCTCGGTGACACACAGTCCACACCTGTGCCATTACTCAAGATAATTTAAGGATATGTCTATAAAAACAACTGGTACAAGAACAATGCTGGTAGCTACTTCACAGTATCCAGAAACTGGAAACAGCAAAATGCCCATCGATGGGTGGGTAGATGAACAAGTCAGCTATTTATACAGGAAATGCTACTCAGCCATAAAAAGGAATGGATATCTGATACACAAGACCATGGTGGATCTTTAAAACATGGTTGAGTAAAAGAAAGCAGACACAAAATAGTACATATTGTATAATTCCATCTAGATAAAAGTTCTAAAATGGACAAAACTATGGTGATTGAAGCCAGAGGCCCTTGGGACAGGGTTGGGTGGCACTGTGTCAGGAAAGGAGCTTAAGGGAACCTTTTCTGGGATAATAGAAATGTTCTGTATCTTGTTTTGGATTGTGATCACACAGGTATTTACAGCTGTCAAAAATCATTGAACTGAGTCTTTAAAACTGATCATTTTATTGTATGTAAATTATACTCTAAAACAAATAAAAAGAAAACACCTTCAGTGGCTCTTCAAATGAGCAGATCTACAAAGCCTCATGGTGTATGTCCTGCCTGTCCTCATCCTACTCCAGCTTCTTCGCTCTGGCTTTCTGGTCTGGCACAAAAGCAGTTCTTTGAACCCTTCATGAACACTGAGGTTACCCCTCCACAGAACTTCATCATGTGCTGTTCCCTCTCCATGAATATTCTTCCCACCCCTTTTCTTCCTGCTAACCTTGCCTGTCCTTCAGATCTCAGTTCCATTGTTCCTTCCTTAGTCTAAGTCCCTCTTGTAAGCTCCCTGATTAGACCAAACCCGTATCATCATCATGTACCTCTCCTTTGTATCATAGTTGCATTGCTTACACTTACAATGTTTTAAAATTAGTGTTCATTGTACTTACTAATCTGTAAATTAGGACAAGAACCAGAGCTGGCTCAGTAGTGTTTCTGGTGCTTGGTATAGAGCCTGGTACATAGTAGATACTCAATAATTATAGAATGAATAAGTGGTGAGTTTGTTGGTTTTGTTTACAGGAAATGGTGACTATTACTGCAGTGGGAATGATCTGACTAACTTCACTGATATTCCCCCTGGAGGAGTGGAGGAGAAAGCTAAAGTTGGTGCTGTGATGTTGAGGTAAGAGTGCCATTTGTCTCATCCCAGAGAGCTCATTTGTATCCATCAAAGTAGTATTTAGCTGAGCAAAAGTAAAATAAACACTTCTTGTGTCAGCGTAATAGTGACTTTAAACAGACATATTTCTCCAGACTGCCTCTATCAATAGGTAGGCATTCATTCCATCACTTTAATTTCTGTTCCTTGTTCATCCTGCTATTCTCTGTGATATTTGATTGGAAAGTGTAAAAGTAAACTATAGCAAATAAAGTAAATAAAATTCTCTCATATTGAGGCAGAGAAATTTAGCAAATTGTCATCCAGCAAGAGGTTTACATGCCTTCCATGATTGCTGGTAATAGATTCTGAAGTAGTCTCAGAAAACACAGAGGATGTGAGGCTTCTCTCTTCCTCTCTTGCTTATCCCTGCTGAGTCTCTAAAGCCCTGTGAGCTGTAATATTGCAACATATACTCAGTCAGCCATCCTAATCTCTAAGCCTGGTTTACTGTTCTGACCTAACTGGCCAGAATACAAAATTTGAACCAAGGTTGAATTATAGGGCTTACTCTGAGTTTCCATCAGGTGTCATTCAGACGGGTTTCCTGGATGAATCTGGTGCAGCTGCACAGGGAGGCACTGTGGGTGATATGGAAATACCGGGCTGGCCAGCAGAGTTTGTTACTTCAGAGTCCTGCTGTCTTGCCTATATTTTGGTGGGGCTGTCTTGGAACATTTAAACATGCTTTTATATATCTGTTTCCATAGGAATTTTGTAGGCAGTTTTATCGATTTCCCTAAGCCTCTGATTGCAGTAGTAAATGGTCCAGCTGTGGGCATCTCCGTCACCACCCTCGGGCTATTTGATGCTGTGTATGCCTCCGACAGGGTAAGTTCACTCCCAGAAATGCATGAAGAAAGCAAGTAAAAATGAGATCCTTTGAATTCTCCTGTATTGTTGCTAGTAGTAAACAGATTATGTATAGTTTGTGGTTGAATGGACTAAATTTCAATTTTTCCCAAAGAATTAATCTAATTTGACTCATTTTATTTTGAATTTTTAAGTTGAATTTTTCTAAACACCATTATTATGGTGAACATTGTCTCAACTCTGTTGGCTCTATATTTTAATCAAATTACACAACAATGATTCAATTTTTATATTACTCTAAAATAGTCCAAGGACCTTGAATTTTAGAGTAATTTTTATATTACTCTAAAATAGTCTAAGGACCTTGAATTTTAGAGTAATTTTCATATTACTCTAAAATAGTCCAAGGACCTTGAGGGGGAGGAAGGGGGAGTAACATCTTTGCAGGTTATGCAAGTGAATTATTTGATACTATTTTTTAAGTAAACGAATTCTGGAATTTAGAATTTTAGAATACAAAGGTGATTTTTAAGCAGTATCTGCTCTTCACTCCCTCCTTTGCAGATAAGAAAACTGAAGCTAAGAGAAGTTACTTGCCCAAGACACAGTTCAGTCTTTTGTTCACCATTGAATTGTGTAGATTTTGATTTCTACTCTTACTTTAATAGCAATATATGTCACAGTAGAAAATAAAGTTTTGAAAAGTACAGGCCCTGGCCGCTTGGCTCAGTGGTAGTGTCAGCCCAGCGTGTGGATGTCCCGGGTTCGATTCCCAGCCATCTGCTTCTCCATCCTTCCCCTTCTCCTTTCTCTTTATCACTCTCCTCCCCTCCCGCAGCCAAGGCTCCACTGGAGCCAACTTGACCCGAGGGCTAAGGATGGCTCTGGTTGCAACAGAGCAACGCCCCAGATGGGCAGAGCATTGCCCCCTAGTGGGCATGCTAGGTGGATCCCAGTTGGGCGCATGCGGGAGTCTGTCTCTCTGCCTCCCCGCTTCGCACTTCAGAAAAAAAAGAAGAAAAAACAAAAAATATATATATATATCTATGTATATAGATATATAGAGAAGTACAAAGAAAAAAGTTAGAAGTCATTTATCTTATCACTCAGAAATAACTAGTGCTTACATTTGAGTTATTTAACTTAGGAATTTAACCAGTCTGACTGCTAGAACCCTTGGCTGTTCCTAATTTTTGTCATTAAAAGAAAGATATGATGAGCATTTATTTTAAAACTTTTACCTTAGAACTTCTGCTGTGAAACTAATAACCACTTCTAGGGTTATCTGGTTTCTAGAGTGACGCTTGCTTATGTGATGGTAAGATTTGCTGATATACAACCTGATAGAAAACTGTTCTTACCACTGACAAGATTCCTAGTTGTGTTTGGAGATACTTTCCCCACTAAGAGACAGAGCTGTATATAATAGGTTCCTTAACTCTTTGGTTTATCTTTTATGGGACTCCATTTAACCAGATTGGGCATGTTGGCAGATCTAATGCTCATTAATAATTTTCCATGATGGGGACAAATGAAAGTCTAGGAGTTATACTCCCTAACCTTTGTAGGTGGAAGTTTTTGTTGAAAGGCAGAAGTCAATAGTCTTTGGTCATGTTCTTTGTGTTAAATGAACACTTAATTGACCTGCTTTGAATAAGAGTGGCATGAGGAGTTCCTGGCCTGAGTTTGGGGTTCTCATTTTTCATTTCTTAAAGGACAAATGTCATATTTTAATCTTGTTTTGATTTCCTACTGTATGCAAAATGACTATCATATACATTATCCTTTTAAAGATTTCTAGGACTTAAGTTTTATGATATAAGTTGGAATTGAAATTAGAGAACATATATAAATATACATTTAATATATAATTTATTTATATTAAATATAAATATAAACATTTTTTAATGCTCAGAGATTTGGCCCAAAGTACATTTTTTGTGTGTGTGTGACCAGAGACAGAGAGAGGGACAGAAAGGGACAGACAGACAGGAAGGGAGAGAGATGAGAAACATCAATTCTTCGTTGTAGCACCTTAGTTGTTCATTGATTGCTTTTTCATATGTGCCTTGACCAGGGGCCTTCAGCAGACCAAGTAACCCCTTGCTCGAGCCAGCGACCTTGGGCTCAAGCTGGTGAGCCTTGCTCAAACCAGATGGGCCCATGCTCAAGCTGGAAACCTTGGGGTTTGTTTTTGTTTGTTTGTTTGTTTTTACAGGGACAGAGAGAGTCAGAGAGAGGGATAGATAGGGACAGACAGGAACTGAGAGAGGTGAGAAGCATCAATCATTAGTTTTTCGTTACCATTGCAACACCTTAGTTGTTCATTGATTGCTTTCTCACATGTGCCTTGACCACGGTCCTTCAGCAGACCGAGCAATCCCTTGCTGGAGCCAGTGACCTTGGGTCCAAGCTGGCAAGCTTTTGCTCAAGCCAGATGGGCCCGCGCTCAAGCTGGCGAGCTCGGGGTCTTGAACCTGGGTCTTCCGCATCCCAGTCCGACGCTCTATCCACTGCGCCACCACCTGGTCAGGCAACCTTGGGGTTTTGAACCTGGGTGCTCCGTGTCCTTGTCCGACATTCTATCTACTGCGCCACCGCCTGGTCAGGCCTAAAGTAAAATATTTAACAAATGACTACTACAAGAGTTCACCCAACTGAATTAAACAGGTTTTAATTATATATTAAGGAAAGGCACAGAAGAAAGAATAAGTAGAGAGGAATTCTTTTTATAGGATTTATCATTATTAGCTTCATGAATAAATAACAAATATGGGTTAACATTTAATCCATATAATCATTATTTTTTATTTATTTTTATTAAGTGAGTGGCAGGGAGGCAGAGACAGACTACTGCATGTGCCCGGACTGGGATCCACCCAGCAAGCCCCTACCAGGCCATGCTCTGCCTATCTGGGGTGCGCTTCTGTTGCTCAGCAACTAAGCTATTTTAGTGCCTGAGACAAGGTCATGGAGCCATCCTCAGCACCTAGGGCCAACTTGGCTGGAACCATTTGAGCCATGGCTGTGGGAGGGGAAGAGAGAGAGAGAGAAAGAGGAGTGAGAGGTGGAGAAGCAGATGGTTGCTTCTTCTGTGTGCCCTGACCGGGACTCCAACTTAGAACTGCTACACACCAGGCCAATGCTACGCCAGGCCAATGCTCTACCGCTGGGCCAACTGGCCAGGATCCAAATTATTCTTTATTATAAGTAATAGTTAATACCTATTAGTTTCTCTGTCAGCAAATGGTACATTTTCTCTTGAGTTAATAAAAAGGTTGAAATCATAACAATAAATGTTTGAGTACTATGTACTAGACACTCTGTTGATGCACATTGTAATATTCACTTAATGAACACAGCAGTCCTATGAGATAGGTACTTATCCCATTTCACAGATGAGGAAACTATGGCACAAGTTGGTTAAGAAACTCCCAGAGCCACTAAGCAGTCTGACACCAGAGCATCAAACTAAGCCCTTAACTACATCTACTGCTCCATTTCTACAGATAAGCTAAAGGCTTACTTATAATAATGCTTATAAATAAGTTAAGTACTGCCTGTTGTCAACTTTGTATGTACCTGTTTGTGGCCCCTTAGCTCTGGTTGTTGGTTGGTTAGTTGGTTTGTTTCAGTTTTCCACTGTGTTCTTTAGGCTGTGACTTCTTACTATGTTGTTCTGAATAAACTTTCTTTCGTGGAAGAGGGGAGAAAAGATATGAATAAAACACATTAATAACTTTTTACTGTATATTTTTATTATTTTGATTGATATGCTGCATACATTACATGTTTACATCTTCTAACAATATTCATTAAAATAAAAACACTATCTAATTATAGGAAATGAAGTGTAAATATTCTGTTTACATACTGTCAATATTTATCAAGAAAGAGAAATATTTCTGTAATATAAAACAACTAAAAATAAATATATTTTAGCCTGACCTGTGGTGGCACAGTGGATAAAGCGACGACCTGGGAACACTGAGGTCACCAGTTCAAAACCCTGCACTGGTCTGGTCAAGGCACATATGGGAGTTGATGCTTCCAGCTCCTCTCCCCTTTCTTTCTCTCTCTCACTCTTTGTCTCCTCTCTAAAATGAATAAAATTAAAAAAAAGAAAAATTAAAAAAAGAAAAAAGCAAACGCATTTAAAATAAATAAATAAATAAATATATTTTAAATTAACAATAGTGAAATAGTTTCTAGTAATGTAAAGCCAATCAGAAAACCTCTGAGGCAAAATTTCGACAAATGACAGTTTGAGGAAACCATTTTTTAGCTCATATAATGAAGGCTAATCTCTCTAATATATATTTTAAATACATCTAAAAAGTGATAGGTCAACAGTTTAATACAAAAATGGGAAATAGACATAAATAGCCCATAGAAAAGAAAGTATAAATGGCTCTTAAAAATATGAGAGAAAGACACCATTGAGAAAATTACTTGTAACTAGAATATATAAACAATTCAATAATAAAAAGATAAACAATCTAACTTAAAAAGAGTGGGCAAAGTACTTTTAAGAGTTACTTCACCAAAGAAGGTATCTAAATGACTAATAAGTACATGAAAAGATGCACAACACTATTAATCATTAGGGAAATGTAAATTGAAACCATATCAATATACCGCAACATACCTACTAGGATGGTTGAAGTCCAAAGGACTGTAATAACAAGGGTTATCTAGGCTGTGGAGCAGTTGGAGCTCATACAGTGCTGGTGGGAGTGTTAAATGGTACAGCACTTTGGAAAACCGTGTAGCAGCTTCTTACTTAAACTGTACGTTTACCACACAACCAAGCAGTTCTACTCCTAAGTATTTATGAGAATTGAAAGCATGTTCCTGCAGAGACCTATACACAAATGTTCATAACAACCTTATTTATAATAGCCAAAATACTAAAAATAACACCAATGGTTCTACCTGATGAAAGGATAAACAAATTTTGACACACACATAGAATGGACTACTTGAAATAACAAGGTACAATCTAGTAATACATACAACAGCACGGTGACTCAGAAGCCTTATACTAAGAACAGAAAGAAACCTATAAAAGGACAAAGGGCTATATGCAGTGTATGATTCCATATATATAACTTTCTAGAAAAGTCAAAATTTTAGGGACAGGAAATAGATTGGAGGTTGTTTGGGAGTGAGAGGAAAGTATTATGAGGATATAGAGAACGATTATTTTAAATCACACACAAAATTTATTTTCTTTTTAATTTTTTTCTCCAAATAGGCAACATTTCATACTCCTTTTAGTCACCTAGGCCAAAGTCCAGAAGGATGTTCCTCTTACACTTTCCCGAAGATAATGGGCACAGCTAAGGTAACATTTGGAAATCTTAAAAATAAATGAATGACTCATCTCTGTTCCAAAAGTAATCAAGTAATCCCTCTTCTTTTTCTCAGTAATACAGACAAAAGAGAAGCAAATTATCTCAGCTCTTAAGAGTTTTAACCCTTTGAGTAGTATAAACGTTCATGTACGTCCTCGTGCCTCCTGATCATCCAGAATATGATCAATTTATTTCAAAAATGTGTAAGGCAACATTAAAAAAAAAGGCAAATGTATGTTTTTCTTGTTTCTATAAATTGGTTATCAAACAAACATGATTTTAAGTTAATAAAACTGGAACTAATTTTATTTTTTGAAAAATAACTCACTCCCGGGGGTCAGCGAGTGTGAAAACAACTCACTACTTAAAGGGCTAAATATAGAGCCACCAGATTATGGGAAGTGTCTGGTTTGGGAGAAAACTAAAAACTCTCTGTAGCCCCCAGATCTGGGAAACTGGTCTTTCAGCAGGCGGCCGGGTGCCAGCTGCAGTGAGATGGCACGTGGCCTCGTCCTCCACAGCAGGCAGCATTCTTCAGGCGAAGGACCAGGGCTGTGCCATCCTCCCTGGGCCTGCCAGGCTGGTCCCCCCCCCCCTTAAATTCTTCATGGATGAGCATCATCCACTGAAAGTGATACGATGACATCTTTACTTTGAGAATCATGTGAAGTACAAGCAGACGTGAGTCCAATGGGAGTTTGCCCCTTCCAGTAATAAGAGCCCTTCTCATCAGTCGGTGTGACCAGGGTAATGAGGCTTCTAGAGCGGTTCAGTGGCTGCTTAGATCTGTCACTGAGTTTACAGGCACATAATTGCCCACACTCTGTGTACATGGCTCCAAAGGGATCGTGACAAGACCAGAGAGAGGCGAATAGGAAAAGGCTTAGCAGACATTCAAAATCTGAAAGGGGGAGTAGGAATTGAGCTATTTTCATTGCTATCAGTGTTTTCTCATAAATACATATTTTTAAAATCTATTCCGTTACATACCCTGGGTTGTTAAAAAAATATTTTAACTGAAATGTTAGGCAGAACTAACCCTAAGGTTTAGAGCATTTGGCTGTCAAATAGTCTTTTCTGGAAAAGAAATTGCAAGTGTAGAGGATATAACTTAGTGACCTCAGTTTATTTAGAAACTGAGTATTAGTCTTACTCATTTTCCTTCAGTTAAGTGTAACTAATTTGAGTGTCTATGCAGGTAAAAGAACACCATCAGAGCTTGACCACTGGGTAGAATTTCCAGGGAAGGAAATTTTGAAAGATAAAGTTTCTGAAGGTTGATTGACATTTCCTATATCCAAGATTTTTTTAAAATAATTGTTCATAAGACAGAGAACCCTAGTATCCATGGGCTATAAAGTCAGCATCTGCTTCAGGTCAGTGCTGCCACAGGCTTAGGGCATCTCTGCCTCTTGCCTCTGACACGCAGCAGCAGCCCTACGGAGCGCCAGCTGCAGGGCCAAGACGCCTCAGGACATAGTTTGCAAACCATTGTCTATTGAGGCCACCAGTTTCTTCCTGGGAGAGACTCTAGCAACCTCAAAAGACCATAAGAAGATATTTTATGTCTACTGAAAGCAATTCTGAAGTTAACTGAACCTTATTTCATTAGGTTAATTTCTTTGCCTTGCTTTTTATTTCAGGCAACAGAGATGCTTGTTTTTGGAAAGAAGTTAACAGCAGGAGAAGCATGTGCTCAAGGACTTGTTACTGAAGTTTTTCCTGATAGTACTTTTCAGAAAGAAATTTGGACGAGGCTGAAAGCATATTCAAAGTTACCTCCAAATGTTAGTATTCCTTTTTTTTTTTTTTTAACTATATGAACCATGGAATTGATTTATTTACCTTACGAAAATAAGCATTCAAAAAAATAAGACATATCTTGGTTGGTTTTATGTACATCTGAAATTTTTTTTTTTTAATTCAGGGAGAGGTGGGGAGGCAGAGACAGACTCCTGCAAGCACCTTGACTGGATCCACCTAGCACACCCACTAAAGGGCAATGCTCTGCCCATCTGGGGCCGTTGCTCAGTTGCTCAGCAACCAAGCTCTTCTTAGCACCTGAGGCAGAAGCCATGGAGCCATCCTCAGCACCTGGGGCTAACTCATTCTAATCGAGCCATGGCTGCAAGAGGGGAAGAGAGACAGGGAACCAAGAGGGGGAGGGGTGGAAAAACAGATGGGTACTTCTCCTGTGTGTCCTGACCGGGAATTGAACCCAGGACATCCACTCACTGGGCCAGTGCTCTACCACTGACCCAACCGGCCAGGGCATAAGTACTTCTGAATTTAAGACAAAAAATAACCATAATAATGTTAGCAATACTGAGTTTTATAAAACTTATCAAATAAGCATTCTGTTTCAATCATATGAAAGCAGAGGGGCAATTCTTTGGGGGGATAATTTTGAGGAGAATGATAAACACTATTTGCTGAACACTTTTATCTTCAGGTGAGAAATCAGATAAGGTAGGTTGACTTAGGAGATTCTTCATGTAGCACTTTTGTTTTCATATGTGACTGGTAGCTAGTGACTGCTTGCTCTTCCATTTTTGCTACTCAAAATGCAGTCCTGGAACCAGAAGCTTTAGTATCTCTGAGGTGGAATGTATGCACATTAAAGTTTGAGAAGCACTGTTTTATATTACACATATATCTTTTTTTTTTTTTTTTTTTTGACAGGATCAGAGAGAGGCATAGATAGGGACAGACAGGAAGGGAGAGAGATGAGAAGCATCAGTTCTTCGTTGCGGCTCCTTAGTTGTTCATTGATTGCTTTCTCGTGCCTTGCCCAAGAGGCTATATATAGCAGAGTGAGTGACCCATTGCTCAAGCCAGCAACCATGGGGTCATGTCTATGATCCCACTCTCAAGCCAGCAACCTCGGGGTTTCAAACCTGGGTCCTCCACGTCCCAGTCTGACACTCTATCCACTGAGCCACCACCTGGTCAGGCCTGTATCTTAATGTATAATCAGATTAAATGAACAGTGGAGAAACAAGAACCAAAATTTTAGAATAATCCCACTCTATTAGAATACTTCTTAACCTTATTGTTGGTTTTGGGTTTTTTTAGGCCATGAGAATTTCAAAACAAATCATCAGAAATGTGGAGAAAGAAAAGCTACATGCTGTTAATGCTGAAGAGTGTAGTGTCCTCCAGGGAAGATGGCTGTCAGACGAATGCATAAATGCAGTCATGGACTTCTTATCCAAAAAAGCAAAACTGTGATAACTACAGCAAAGTTAAGCATTTCAGAGGGAGGGATGTGCCATGATTTCTGACTTGCAATACTTGAATTAACTTCACTGTGCCTTTTTTCAGTGATAAAATATCATTTACAAGGGGTATATTTCACTAGAGCCCTAATGTTTTACATAATCTGTTTTTTAAGCTTTAAGAATGTACATGGGTTTGATATTTTGATGGGAGCCCCATGTGGGGCTGCACTCTGTCAATCCCAGGTGGCTGCCGGACTTTCTCCACGTGAGGGTGCTCAGTCTTGGCTGTTTCTCCCGCCCTGCCCAGGAGCCCATTGATCATACAAAATTTGATGACACTTTACCAGTGGCTTTCAACCAGGGTTGCCGTCAACTAATGGTGTTGAGGAGCACTGAGGCATATTTTTGGTTGTCATGGTGACTGGGAGTGTATTTAGTGCCCAGTGCAAAAAAGAACATCATCCTGCATGCCAGGTACAGTCTTACTCAGTAAAGAATTTCATCAGAAAAACCCACTATGTTATCCTTTCATTGTGAAACTTGTTAAACCTGGCAGTTTTTAGTTCCATTTCTAATTCTTATTCCCCAAACAAAATGATCCAAGACTCAAACACTGGTATGTAAAGACACATGCAGCCCATGTTCATTGCAGCATTGTTCACAGTGGCCAAGACATGGAAACAACCAAAAAGCCCTTCAATAGATGACTGGATAAAGAAGATGTGGTACATATATACTATGGAATACTACTCAGCCATAAGAAATGATGACATCGGATCATTTACAACAACATGGATGGACCTTGATAACACTATACTGAGTGAAATAAGTAAATCAGAAAAAACTAAGAACTATATGATTCCATACATAGGTGGGACATAAAAATGAAACTCAGGGACATGGACAAGAGTGTAGTGGTTATTGGGGGTTGGGGGGAAGAGGAAGGGCAGAGGGAAAACCAGATAGAAGGTGACAGAAGACAATTTGACTTTGGGTGATGGGTATGCAACATAATCAAATGTCAGAATAACCTGGAGATGTTTTCTCTGAACCAGTGTACCCTGATTGATCAATGTTACCCCATTAAAATTAATAAAAAATTAAAAATAAAAATGATGCATTTTCAGAATTACCACTACCTACTACACAATCTGAACTTTATAGGTTTATGGCATTTCTCTTAAATCTGCACTTGTGGAAATGGCTTCTTCCCCCATAAGAATGCTGGTGGAAACTTTGTGAAGCAACTATATTTACTCTCCTAAACGGATACCACAATATAAAGAAAACAGTTTTGCACAGCAGCCACATTAATTCAAGAAGTGCCTTTTTCCTAACAGTCTTTTGTTTTTAGCAAGATCACAAGTTAATATTTTACATAAAGACCAAATGGGAAGAGGTTGGAAGCACAGAGCATGCTTGTCTTAGCTACCCTGGAACTGTGTCAGAGCTGTTTTGTAGCCAGTGGTTTTTAGCATGCAGTAAATTTGTTACACTTGAACACCAGCTGAGGGATTCAAAGGACCCCACAAAAAAACAAGGAATTGGGAGGTGGGAGAGATCCAAAATGACTTCTATAGCACTATGATGTAGATCAGTGGTTTTCAACCTTTTACACTTGGGGACCCATGAAAATACAGTGTGTTCATAAAGTCATGGTGCACTTTTGACCGGTCACAGGAAAGCAACAAAAGAAGATAGAAATGTGAAATCTGCACCAAATAAAAGGAAAACCTTCCCAGTTTCTGTAGGATGATGTGGCAGCATGTGCGAGGTGCAGATGATGACATAGCGCTATGTGTACAGTAGAGCAGCCCACGGCCATGCCAGTCAAGATGTGGACGGTACAGAGGAAAGTTCAGTATGTTCTGTGGCTTGCTAAATTCGAATCTGTGACCTAAGTGCAACGTGAATATCGGTGCGTTTATAATGAAGTGCCACCACATAGGAATGACGATACTTGGTGGGATAAGCAGTTGAAGGAAACCACCAGTTTGGTGGAGAAACCCCATTCTGGTAGGCCATCAGTCAGTGACGAGTCTGTAGAGGCTACACGGGATAGCCACCTAAGGAGCCCTAAAAAACCTGTGCGTGCGTGTGCTCGACAATGACACCTAAGCAAGACTACAGTTCATAAGGTGTTAAAGAAACGTCTCTGTTTTACGGGGTACAAATTGCAGCTGTTGCACGCTATCAAACCGGTGACTAGACCCACACGATGCGCATTTGCTACAGATATGCTTCATGAGATCGACAGTGATGCAAGATTTTTGCAGAAGATTGTATTTAGCGATGAGGTGACCTTCCATATCTGTGGACATGTTCATCGCCATAACGTCCGAATATGGCCTGCTGAACATCCTCATGCCTATGTTGAGTATGAACGTAACACCCCTAAAGTGAATGTGTGGTGTGGCCTGATGCATGATAAGGTGATAGGCCCATTTTTTTTTTTGCGGAGCAGTCTGTGATGGCAAACACCTACAGTATCTTGACATGCTGGAATTGTATGCAGTGCCACAATTTCCAGAAGGTGTCATCTTTCAACAGGACGGCACTCCTCCACACTACGCCACCATTGTTTGTGAGTTTCTGGATAGAACATTCCCCCGGCGGTGGATAGGCAGGGGTTCTGTCAAGCCATGGCCACCACGATCCCCGGATCTGACGCCCTTAGACTTTTACTTTTGGGGTTATGTGAAGCAACGTGTACATTGAACGTATTAACGACAATCACTTAAAACAGAGAATCACAGACATTATTCACTCTGTTACACCAGACGTCCTTACCTGTGTATGGCAAGAACTTCACTATCGTTTGGATGTGTGTAGGGCAACAAATGGAGCCCACATCGAACTGCACTGAATAGGTATGAAACTGGGAGAGTTTTCCTTTTATTTGGTGCAGATTTCACATTTCTATCGTCTTTTGTTGCTTTCCTGTGACCTGGCAAAAGTGCACCATGACTTTACGGACACACTGTAGAATTATTTCAGGGACCACTAAGGCAGAAATCACCCTGAACATAAGTGAATTTGACCAAGATCATTGGGTCTATAATGTTCTAACATCACAGTGGTAATGCTTTTGTGGACTGCCATGAAATTTCTGTAGACTGGCAGTAGTCTGTGGAATGGCAGTTGAAAAACACTGATATAGAGTCCATTGGCGGGGTATTTTGTGAAAGATCATATTAAAATTTACTCTGAGTTAAACATTGATAACTTTTAAAAAAAGTAGGCTAGACTTTTTTGTGGCCTTTTGAAATTAGCAGTCTCACCATACCTCATACATAATAGAGCATAATTTTTCTATTATCAGGTATGGTACCTTTTGTTGCTTTTGAGTAAGACTGTTTTCCTGCTTAGATTTTAAGCATTGCCAGAAAGAAGAACCTGTCCTGTTCTTTTGACTATATAGCATAGCCTAAAGCTCTGGATACAGCATTGCTGTGATGAAAAATGCTTGTCTACCAGGAAATCTGGAGCACTTGCTGTGTTTCCAAGACTCTAGCATGCAGCCTGCACTCTTGCCTCTGAAGATCTTTCGAGCATGTGATCATTTACTTCAAACTAAAGTTTTGAGCGCCTACATTAATTATTTTACTTCACATGCAGAATAATTTTTAATGTCAGATAAAATATACGGAAATTCTGTTGCACTGTTTTAACATTTGTGAACTAAATAGAAAATATGATCTTTGAGTGTGAGCTTTACATAGATGGCATTCTCACAACTGTTAACAAGACTTTCCTTTCTCAATTATCCTATTGCAGTGCTATTCTGAGCAAATCCTATATGAAACTCTTGCATAACATTTGTATGGAAGACTAAATTTTACTCTTGTATAGTAAGACTACTCAGTTATTAGCTTCACCACTGGAATTTGGTATTGTGACACAGTCCACACTGGATTCAGAAATCCAAGCTGGTGTCATACATTACATTTAGGTGTGGTCTTGCTTTGTGTTCCTTTGTTTTAAGACTACATTTCACAATAAACATTTTGACAGTAAAAAAAAAAATTACATAGGTTTTTGATAAGAGGGAGTCTTACATCTTCCGACATGAATCCTTGTTGCCAGGAACAATGCAGCATTGTGCCAGGAGTCCTGCTTTGAAAAGCATTCACAACCTTACAAGCTGAAGTCACGTTCTCAAACACCACGATAGCAGTCTGCCGTCCACAAAGGTTGACTGACTTAATTGGCCCAAACATGGACAGCCTCTGGATTATTGACTGAAGGTCTTCAGTGGGTTGCATATTCTTTTTTACCCATCTAGCAAGGGAACAAATGGAGGAACTATTACCAGTAAATAAATAAGAACCTTAGTGTTTTTTCCCATAACTTCTTCTTCTTCTTCTTCTTCTTCTTATTATTATTATTGAGAGGCGGGGAGGTGGAGAGAGACTCCCACATGTACCCCAAACAGAATCTACCCAGCAAGCTTTCTGCCTGGGCAATACTCTGCTCATCTGGGGCTGCTGCTTCATTGCTTGGTAACTGAGCTATTGCAGCACCTGAGGAGAAGCCATGGAACCATCCTCTGTGCCCAGGGCTAACTTTGCTCAAACCATTTGAGCCATGGCTGTGGGAGGGGGAGGAGGAGAGAGAAAGAAGGAAGAGGGGAAGGGGTGGAAAAGCAGATGGTTTCTTCTCCTGTGTACCCTGACAGGGAATTGAACCTGGGATTTCCACATGCCAGGCCAGTGCTCTACTGCTAAGCCAACCGGCCAGGGCCATCCCATAATTTAATAAAAAGGCATAAAGGGAAAATTAGGTATTTCACTGTAAGCAGTGTTCTGTATCAGTATTTACTTATTATACAGGGTGGGGCAAAAGTAAGTTTACAGTTGTGAGTATGCACAAGTTTATTCTTGTATTATTTATTAACTATTGCTTTATTTTTCCATAGGAAGAACTGTTAACCTACTTTTGCCCCAACCTGTGTTGTCTTCATTCTTATATAACTCATATTTTATAAAAGGCATACCTGCAAGTTACCTAATTGTCCTTGAGATGCTATTTTGATTACTGCCATAATATATCAATTGAAAAGAATGAGGGTATGATTCCAGTGGCTGCAAAATTGGCACAAAATATCTTGCTCTTCTAAATACCCTTTTTCCTTTTTAACCTTCAAGCGTCAGAATCCAGGTGGCCAACCCAACAAACCTATAACTTTTTAGTTCTTAATTTTTTTTATCCAGTAATTCTAGCCCAAAATGTTTACATTTTGAGAACATACATGAATAGTAATAACTATTCATGTTTATTGAGCACTTACTGTTACTAGTGCATAATGCCCGTAATCACACTGTACTCTCAAAAAACAATGCTAAAAATTAAAGCTGAGGTAGGTACTGTTGCAGCCACCATTTTACAAGTAGGGATGCAGAGGCATAGAGGTTTAAGTAGCTTTTCCAGGGTCAAACACCCAGTAAGTGTTTCAGAGTTCCAGTGCCGCTATGTCCACAATGACTGCTTATCCCTCCCACTAATTTCAACTAAAATCTCTTGACAAAAATACAGAAAAAACTTAGTTGAGGATGCAGACATTGAAAGGAGATGGATTGTTGTGGGGGCATCAGACTGTGGAGAATAAGGAAAAACTTTCTGAGATCTTTCTCCTGCGCATGTGACAGGTTCCAAAAGCAAACCTCCACTGTGGAGTAGTGTAATAGTGGCCATGATGTGACTGGCTAAATAAAACTGAGGTAAAGTAAAACATCCTCCTAAGAAAAGGATCCCTTAAGGGCTAAAGAGTGAGAGTGAGTGGAGACTCCCAGAGCAGAGAAAGAGATGTTCCCTTAATTCTGTGTGGGAGCCCACAGAAGCATCAGGCTTCTAAGTGAGGCAGACTCAAACCAACATATCAAAAGCTTTCAGAACTAAACTGAAATTTTAACCACCACCCACACAAGATCAAGAGAGAACTTGTAATCTGGCCCTAACTAGGTTGAAATAAAAAACATCAACATTATCCAAATAATTTCAACAGGACACAGTGGCCATGTAACATAATATTTATAATGTCCATGACAAAATCCAGTTATTTGACATACAGAAGACCATAATAATGTGAATACTCTCAGGTGACAAAAAGGGTGAGATGACCTAAATGTTGGAATTGTCACATGAAGGCTTTAAAGCAATTCTTAAAAGTGTGCTCCACAATACAGAAAAATACACTTAAAGAGATATAAGCATCATGGCAGTGTGAGAAGACTCCTTTGTATCTCCCCTTAAATTTATAGCTAGTAGGACATCTACAATCTAACAAAGACTCATCTGCTCAACACAAACACACCTGAGAGATCCACACATAAGTACATCTGCAGGTGGGTAAATTGGAATGTGTAGGGGAGGCAGGATGGGAGGCAGAATAAAGATGGTGCCTACAGAGGAAGTTTGGCAACTGCTGCATAGCAGTGTAGTCAGTGTGTGGCTCTCACAGTGCAGCCCACACATTATGACCCAGTGGAGGGTAAGAGGGACAGAGCAGTATCAGTACCCAAGAAGCCACTTCCCCCACCATTATGAGAAAGCACAGTAGCAGCACTGGGGAAGAACGGAGCACAGAGGCACTGAGAGCCATTTGTAACAAGTAGGCAATGCTTCAGGCTTCTGAGCCTGGCTCTCCCCTCCCTCACCACCCACCATGGATGTGATGTCCTGAGACCAAGCTAATTTTGGACACAGTAGGGAAATCTACCACCCCATCACCCAGTAGTCAATTTTCACAACAAAAGCAACACTTCTCTCATCAAGACCCTGAAAGCATAATTAGCAGAGGTGAGAGAAAACAAAAAGTTGCACTATTGTATTATCTACTGGAAAACAAAAGAAAACCTATAATTATCATCCTGCTGAATTGTTAGGATCAAAACAGTAACTAAACAAGAGCTCAGTACTTCAAATGTGCTAGCAGAGGAATAATACATCAAGAAATAAGGTAACCCAGAAAGAAAATGACAAGTCTCCAGAAACCAAACTCAAAGTCATTAAAGATTGTGGTTTAAAATGACAGAGAATTCAAGATAGCAGTTTGAGGAAACTCAATGAGATACAAAATAAACTCAGAAAGGTAATTCAATGAACTCTGGAAGAAAATTAATGAACAAAAGAAAGACTTTACCAAAGAGATTGAAACTATAAAAAAATTAATAAATTCTGGAGCTGAAGAATGCAGTAAATGAGATAAAGAATGCATTAAGGCCTGACCTGTGGTGGCACAGTGGATCAAGCGTCGACCTGGAATGCTGAGGTCGCCGGTTCAAAACCCTGGACTTGCCTGGTCAAGGTACATATGGGAGCTGATGCTTCCTGCTCCTCCCACCATTTCTCTCTCTCTCTCTCTCTCTCTCTCTCTCTCTCTCTCTCTCTCTCTCTGTCTTCTCTAAAATGAATAAATAAATAAAATTTTTTTTTTTAAAACCAAGGGGTTAATATACAAAAAATATATAAAAAACTCATACAACTCAACACCAAACAATCCAATTAAAAAATGGGCAAAGGAACTAAACAGACCTCTCCAAGAGGACACACAAACAGCCAACAAATATATGAAAAGATGTTAGATTTCATCAGCTATTAGTAAAATGCAAATAAAAACTACGATGAGTTACTAGCTCACACCTGTTAGAATGGCTATTATCAACAAGACAAGTAATGTTGAAGAGGCTGTGGAGAAAAAGGAACCCTCAGTCACTGCTGGTGGGAATGTAAACTGGTACAGCCACTATAGAAAACAGTATAGTAGTTTCTCAAAATATTAAGAACAGAGTTGCCATATGACCCATCAACTGATCTCGGTTATCTACCCAAAATCTCAAAAACATTTATTCATGGAGAATATGCAGCCCTATGTTTATTGCAGCATTATTTGTGGTGGCCAAGACATGGAGACAACCAAAATGTCCTTCAAGAGAGGACTGGCTAAAGAAGATGTGGTACATGTATACACTGGAATACTATTCAGCCAAAAGACAAGATGAAATACTGTCATTTGTGACAACATGGATAGACCTTGAAAATATACTAAGTGAAATAAGTCAGAAAAAGCTAAGAACCATATGATTTCACTCATGTGTGCGATATAAAACTGTGGGATATAGGCAGACAATGGTATGTTAGCTATCAGAGGGAAAGGAGTTGAAGATAGATAGTAAAGCATAAAGGGAGCCAAGTACAATATGCCTGTAAAGTCGTGATGCACTTTTGACCGGTGACCAGTCAAAAATGCACCATTACTTTACGGACACATGGTATATAGTGACAAATTATTTGACTTTGGGTGGTGGGCACACAATGTAATATACAGATCATGTATCATAGAAATGTGCACTTTAAACTTATATGACCTTATTGACCATATTACACCAATAAATTTAGTTTATAAAAGTAAAAATCACATTAAAGATAATAGGAAATTTTGGGCATTTTTTCGCCATTGGCCCAACCACTCCCCTGTATTGTGTGCTTGAAAGGAGTTAGCCTAATTAGCAGCTCCCTCCCTTGGGGTAGAACTTGTTTGTAAGATTCTGGCCTGTCCATGAGATGCTTGAGGGATTGGTTGCTATCTTGTCTGACTCAATGCTCAGATGGGAAGCATTAGCATATTTTGAATCTTACTGTAGAAACCATGGAAGGCAGTGACAAGCAGTGAAACTCATACAGAGTAGAAGCTTAAGGCAGACCTGTGAATTCAAAAAAAAAAAATACAACATAACACATAAAGGAATACAATAGAACATTTTAGGCCCATAGAAAAAGTTAGAATGAGATTCTGTAGGAAATCAAGAATTTAATAGCAGCCATGGGATATATATTTTAAAAACCCAAAATAAAATACAGACACAGGCCCAGACAGAAAGTGCCCAGAAAAGACCTGAGAAGACCTGGACTGTTCTCAACTAATGAGCTCACTAAACAGAAAAGATGATACATGCTCATATACAAACACTGGTACAACTGGCTTTTTTATTTCTTTTCCGAATGCCCAATTTTCAACAAACATTTATGAGACATTCTAAGAAACAGGAAACTATGGCCCACTCAAAGTAAAATAAATCTCCAGAAACAGTTCTTGGAGTAACACAGACATCAGTCTTCCTAGCAAAGACTTTCAAACAGTTGTCAGATATATTTAAAAGAGCTAAAGGGCAACATGGACAAAGAACTAGGGAATCAGGAAAACCATATAGAAACAAAGCAATATCAGCCAAGAGATGGAAATGATTAAACAACAAATTTTGGAGCTAAAAAGTACAGTAAATTGAAGTATTCACTGGAAGGGTTCAACAGAAGACTTGAACAGATAGAAGAAAGAATTATCAAACTTAGAGATCATTTGAAATTATCAAATTTGAGGAGAAAAAATATATAAAGCAAAAAAGAATAAAGAAAAGTGAATAGAGCCCAAGGAACTGATGGGACACCATCAGGCAGACACAATGGGAGTCCCAGGAGGAGGAAGAAGAGAGAAAGGAACAGTTATTATTCAAAAAAATAATGGATAGAAACTTAACCAAATTTGAAGAAACACATGAATATATAAATCCAAGAAGCTCAATGACCTATAACCAGGATAAACACAAACAGATCTACACTGAGACACATAATCAAAACCTGTCAAAGACAAAGAGTGAATTTTAAAGAATCAAGAGAAAAGCAACTCACTACATATAAGAAGTTATCAATAAGACTATCAACAAATTTCTTAGCAGAAACATTACAGGCCAAAAGGCTGTGAGATTTAAAGTGCTGAAAGAAAACAACTGTCAACTGTACATCTGGAAAAAGCTGTCCTTTAAAAGTGAGGTAGAAATTTAAGACATTCCTATACAAAATCTGGCAGTTCATTACCATAGAACAGCTCTATAAGAAATGCTATAGTGAGCCTGACCAGGCGGTGGTGCAGAGGTTAGAGTCCAACTGGGATGCAGAGGACCCAGATCGAAACCCCAAGGTTGCCTGCTTGAGCGTGGGCTCATCCAGCTTGAGCGTGGGCTCACGAGCTTGAACACAGGGTCGCTGGCTTGAGCATGGGATCATAGGCATGACCCCATGGCTGCTGGCTTGAAGCCCAAGGTTCCTCCTGGCTTGAGCAAGAGGTCACTTGCTCTGCTGTAGCACCCGGGTCAAGGCACATATAAGAAAGCAATCAATGAACAACTAAGGAGATGCAACGAATCATTGATCCTTCTCATCTCTCCCCTTCTTGCCTGTGTGTCCCTGTCTGCCCCTCTCTCTGTCTCTGTCACACAAAAAAAGAAAAAGAAAAAGAAAATGAAATGCTATAGTGAGTCCAAGTTATAGCTATGCTCACATTTTAAAAATATCTCAAATTAATAACCCTGCTTTACATCCCCCCAAAACTAGAAAGACAATAAATTAAATCCAAAGCTAGCAGAAGAGGGAAAAAAAAGCAATAGAACAAAGATAACACAGAGAATAGAAAAACAATAGAGAAAATTGACTCAGAAAGATTGAGGACTCAAAAAACTAAAATCAGAAATGAAAGAGGGAACAATACTACCAGGCTTATAGAAATACAAAACGTTATTATGAACAACTATATGCCAACAAATTGGATAACACTGATGAAGTGGAAAAATTTCTAGACATACAACCTACTAAGGTTGAATCATGAAGAAATGGAAACTCTGAATAGACCTGTAACTAGTAAGGAGATTAAGTAAGCAATCAAAAACCTTCCAAAGAAAAGCTCAAGGTCAGATGGCTTCACTGATGAATTCTACAAAACATTTAAAGAAGAATTAACACTGATTCGTCTCAAACTCTATCAAAAAATTGAAGAGGAAGCACTCCCTAACTCATTCTATGAAGCTAGCATTATTTTGATATCAAAGCCAAACACACTACAAAAAACAAACAAACAAAAAACCCTATAGACTAATATCCCTTATTAACATTGATGCAAATTTCTCAACAAAATAAATACAACAGCATAGTAAAAGAATTGTATACTATGATCAAGTAAAAACTATTATTTAATATAAGTATGGTTCAACATATGAATATCAATCAGTTGCCACATTAAAGAAGGGGAAAAAACATAATTTCAATTGATACAGAAAAAATGAACATTCAAAATCATTTCATGATAAACTCACTGAACAAATTAAGAATAGAAAGAAACTGCCTGACCAGGCGATGGTGCAGCGGATAGAGCGTCAGACTGGGATGTGGAAGGACCCAGATTCGAGACCCCGAGGTCACCAGCTTCAGTGCGGGCTCATCTGGCTTGAGCAAAGCTCACCAGCTTGAACCCAAGGTCACTGGCTGGAGCAAGGGGTTACTCGGTCTGCTGAAGGCCCAAGGTCAAGGCACATATGAGAAAGTAATCAATGAACAACTAAGGTGTCCCAACGAGAAACTGATGATTGATACTTCTCATCTCTCTCCGTTCCTATCTGTCTGTCCCTATCTATACCTCTCTCTGACTCTCTGTCTCTGAAAGAAAGAAAAAGAATAAAAAGAAACTACCTCAACATATATTAAAAACCTACTTTTTAACACTTAATTTTTAAAACTTTGATGCAGAACATTTATCAGTGGACAATTTTAATTCTAGAAAGTTAGAGGAGGAAGTCAATAGCCAACCATGTCATACAGGACCTTTGGGTCATACCACCCCTGGAGCTTTAAATATACCTATTGTCTCACCATCACAATCATAAAACACTAGAAATATGAACTCTAATGAAATGTCGTATTTCTAAGATTGAAACGTTTCCTTCTAAAATCAGAAACAAGACAAGTATGCTTGCATTCAACATATCTATTCAACAGCATACTAAAAGTTCTAACCAGAGTAATTAGGCAAGAAATGGGCAATAAACAGCATTCAAATTAGAAAGAGGTAAAATTATCTCTGTTTGCAGGCAACATAATCTCATACATAGAAAATCCTAAAGATTTCAAACAAAAATGACAGAACTGATAAAACAATTTCTCAAAATTGTAGGATGCAAAATCTATACAAAAGTCAGTTGCATTTCTATATACTAACAAAAAAAAGTGAATTGAGAGAAAACATTTCATTTACAATAGTAGCATCAAAAAGAATATACTTAAGAATAAATTTAGCCAAGGAGGCAAAAGACTTGTACAATAAAAACTAAAAAACATTGCTGAAAGAAATTAAATTAGACCTAAATAAATGGAAAGATATCCCATGTAGATGGGTTGAAAAACTTAATAGTATTGAGATACTAATACCATCCACAGTGATCCATAGATACAATGCAATTTCAATAAAAATCCCAATGGTGTTCTCTTTTTGCAGAAATAGAAGCCATCCAAAATTCATATAGAACTTCAAGGAATCATGAATAACCAGAATATTGGGGTGGGGTTGGGGAAGGTTGGGCTCTGGCCAGGTAGCTCAGTCAGTTAAAGCATCATCCCAATAGGCCATACAAGAATCAACCAATGAATGCATAAATAAGTAGAACAACAAATCAATGCCTCTTTCTCTCTCTCTCACTCTTGCTCTTTTTCTTTAAAAATCAACTTTAAAAAGCTGTTAGATATACTTTCTGATTTCAAAACTTACTGCAAATCTACAGTGATCAAAACAGGTACAGGCATAAGGACACAGCTAAAAACCCATGGAATAGAATAGAGAACTCAGAATAAACCTTTGCATGTATGATCAAATAATTTCAACAAAGGTACCAAGACCATTTAATAGGGTAAGAATGGTCTTCTCCATAAATAGTGCTAGGAAAACTGGCTATCTACATGCAAAGAAATAGAGTTAGACTCTTATTTTACACCATGTACAAAAATTAACTTAAATGGATCAAAAACCTAAACTTAAGAGCTAGAAGCATAAAATTCTAAGCAGAAAACACCAGAAAAAAACTTCATGACATTGCATTTGGAAATAATTTCTTGGATATGACACCAAAACCAGAAGCAACAAGAGAAAATAAATATAAATTGGAATTTATTAAAATTAAAAGCTGTGTTCATTAAATAAAACTCTCAGCAAAATGAAAACCCACAGAATGGAAGAAAATATTTGCAAATTATATATCTGATAAAAGATTAAAATCTAGAATATATAAGCCTGACCAGGCGGTGGCACAGTGGATAGAGCGTCGGACTAGGATGCGGAAGACCCAGGTTCGAGACCCCGAGCTCGCCAGCTTGAGCACAGACCCATCTGGCTTAAGCAAAAAGCTCGCCACCTTGGACCCAAGGTCGCTGGCTCCAGCAAGGGGTGGCTCAGTCTGCTGAAGGCCTGCGGTCAAGGCACATGTGAGAAAGCAATCACAACTATGGTGTCGCAACGGCAATGAAAAACTAATGATTGATGCTTCTCACCTCTCTCCGTTCCTGTCTGTCTGTTCCTATCTATCCCTCTCTCTGACTCTCTCTCTCTCTCCCTGTAAAAAAAAAAAATGTCTGCAGCTCAAGACCAAAAATAAAGAACCTAATTTTAAAATGGGCATAAAACCTAAATACCACATATCTCCAAAGGAGATGTGGAAATCACCAAAAAACACATAAAAAATATTAACACCAGTAATCATTAGAGAAATTCAAATCAAACCAATTAGATACTATTTCAAACCCATTAGGATGATGATTATAAAATATAAAAACCCCAAAAATAACACATGTTGTCAAGGAATTAAAATATTGGAACCATTATTATTGCTGGTGGGGATATAAAATGTGCAGCCACCATAGGTAACAGTATGCATGACTATATAAAAAAATTAAACATAGAATTACCGTATGATTTGGAAGTTCCACTCCTGTGTATATACCCAAAAGAATTGAAAGTAACACTCAAACAGATATTCGTACACCCATGTTCATATCAGCATTAATCACAATTGCTCATAGTGGAAGCAACCCAAAGTCCATAGATGAATGAATATAACAAAATGTTATATGGAATAGAATATTATTCAGCCTTAAAAAATATACATGCTGCAACATGGATAAACCTTGAAGACAGTATGCTAAATGAAATAAGGCAGACACCAAAGGTATGATATTATTTCACTTATTTGAGGTACCTAAAATAGGCAAATTTATGACAGAAATTAGAATAGTGATTGCCGAGTGCTGGTGGATGAGGGAATGGAGAGTTATTGTTTAATGAGTACAAGTTTCAGTGTAAGGTGATGAAAAGTTTCTGGAACTGGATGGTGATGATGGTTGTAGAATGTTGTGAATGTACTTAATGCCACTGAACTATACACTTAAAAAATGGAAACTTCTGGCCCTGGCCGTTTGGCTCAGTGGTAGAGCATCGCCCAGCATGTGGAAGTCCTGGGTTTGATTCCCAGTCAGGGCACACAGGAGAAGTGCCCATCTATTTCTCCACCCTTCCCCCTCTTCTTTCTCTCTCTCTCTCTTCCCCTCCCACAGCCAACGCTCCACTGGAGCAAAGTTGGCCTGGGCACTGAGAATGGCTCCGGTTGCAATGGAGCAACGCCCCAGATGGGCAGAGCATCTCCCCCTAGTGAGCATGCTGGGTGGATCCCAGTCGGGCGCATGTGGGAGTCTGTCTCTCTGCTTTTCCACTTCTCACTTCAGAAAAATACAAAAAGAAATAAAAAATGGGAACTTCTATGTTATGTACATTTTACCATAATAAAAATATTTTTAAAAAGCAAAACAGTTCATCATATCAACAGAAAAGATAAATATAATCAACTCAATGGCTACAAAGAAAGCATTTGAAAATTTTAATATTCATTCATGATTAATATGATTAAAAATAGTAAGCAAACTAGCAATAGTAGTGAATTTCTTCAAACATATAAAGGTAATCTACAAAAACCTATGGCCAACATAATACTGAATTATTACTCCCTGAAAGTAAGAACAAATCAAGGATGCCTATTTTAATCAATCCCAAGTTTTAAGGAAAGCAAATGAATGTTTTTAGAAGGAAATATGAACAAGTGTATCATTTCCTATGTTCCAACAAACAAACAATATTTTCAGAAGCCAAACTAGGATGTTATGTAAGATATCTTAGTTCACATGAAGACATTATGGCCTGATATTAAGGTGTATAAAACTCCTGTGGTTGTGAAATCTTAATCATGTCTTTTTTTATATAGGCCTTCAAAGTATGATCAAATGATCTTAAGTAATCAGTAGCATTATGTAACTTCTACCCTTAATTTGGACAAAAATTCAATGCCTTGTATTGTCTGAGAAGATACCATGGCTCTAATTCTTTTATAACATGTCTTTGCCTTATTTAAATATAAACTTTTTTGTGTGTGTGTGACCGAAAGAGAGAGAGACAGAGAGAGAGACAGATAGGGACAGATAGACAGGAAGGAAGATGAGAAGCATCAATTCTTCACTGCAGCACCCTAGTTGTTCATTGATTGCTTTCTCATATGCACCTTGACCAGGGGGCTACAGCAAACTGAGTGACCCCTTGCTCAAGCCAGTGATCAAGGTGGTGAGCCTTGCTCAAACCATATGAGCCCATGCTTAAGCTGGCAACCTTGGGATTTCAAACTTGGGTCCTCCGCGTCCTAGTCCAATGCTCTATCCACTGCGCCACAGCCTGGTCAGGCTGAATATGAACTTTTAAATCAAATTGTCAAGTTATGCCACTGAGGATACTGAAAAATAAAATTAGACAAGGAAATCATTTTACTAGGGCAATGATCCCAATGGGAGGTTGCAATATAACCAAATTCATGAGTTGGCCTGTGTAACAGTACCTTCGCAGCAGAGAGGATTCTGTCTTTATAACAAATTATACATTTCTCCTGTCAGGCTGGCAACAACATTTTTTGAATATGTACTACGTCAAAATATAGGAATAATTTATTATGTACTGTGCAGCAATACTAAAAAACAAATATAGAAACACCTGGCATAACCATAGGAGGAAGTGTATAAACAAAGATCATTTGCCAAGGAACCAAAGTTTAACTCTGAGTACCAGAATCCAACAATTCCACATCCCCATTGTTACCACCTGGTCTGAAACCCAGCAACCCTATCCTTCCTCTACCCTTAATTCCCTAGAGGCCAGGGAGGATTTGAGTCAGATTGTGTCACCCCTCTTTTTAAGACCCTGCAATAATCTCCCATTGCTGTCAGTGTAAAATGTGGCAGACTAGGGATAAAGCCAAGGTCTACCATCCATACTATTGTATCTTAGGTCTCTGGTCATGCTAGGGATGGGCCAGTGCTTCCTAACTCATATAGCATAAAAGCTCCACAGTTCAGGGGTTGGATCCTCCTTTAAGAATTCCACTCCAGGCCCTGGATGGCTGGCTCAGTGGTAGAGTGTCAGCCTGACACGTGGATGTCCTGGGTTCGATTCTTGGTCAGGGCACAGAGGAGAAGCACCCATCTGCTTCTGCAACCCTCCAACTCTCACATCTCTCTCTCTCTCTCTTCCCCTCCTGCAGCCATGGCTCAATTGGAGTGAGTTGGCTCCAGGTGCTGAGGATGGCTCCATGGCCTCCACCTCAGGCACTAAGAAGAGCTCGGTTGCTGAGCAATGGAGCAACACCCCAAATAGGCAGAGCATCGACCCCTAGTGGGCTTGCCGGTAGATTCTGGTTGAGGCACATGCAGAAATCTGTCTCTGCCTCCCCTCCTCTCACTGAATAAAAGAAAAAGAATTATACTTCAGTTCTACTAGATCTCTTCTCAATAATCAATAATGCAATGCTCCATAGGGGACCCACACACCTGTTCCTATCTCCATGAGTTTTATTTCAATAGGGGCTCCTCTAGATGCTTGGGGTGTTTGAAAATGGGATTCATGTGCTTTTAGAAAGAGCAATGTTTGTTTTTATTCTCACCATATACCTCAAAGACCATATTAAGTCATTTTTTAGCTATAGTGTAAAGAGAGTTTGTTATTACCCTGTATATCTCTAAATGTGTCTGTATAGGACAAAAATTAGACACCTACCTGACAATTACAGTTGACATTGGAGGATCTTTTATGTTTTTGTTCAAGTGGCATTTTTTCCACCCATGACTTGCATTGTTGATGGCTTTTCTTTTCCACAGGGGCACATGGCTTGGCTTTGGGGTCAGATTAATCTCTTTTGGGAACTGATGTCTTGCTAAGATTCTTTCTAAACCAGGGGTTTCAGAAATCTCATCTGGTAATAGAAAAAGAATTACTGCAATTCAGTGTTCCTCTCCATTTTTGCATAGCAAAAGTAACATGCCATTAGTTTAAGAAAGACTATGCCATATAATAATTACTATTTAGTTCTTCCACTCCATCACTGCAAAAATATTACTGAGCAACATCTATACCTTAATTCCAGACATCTAATAAATACACTACAAGTGAATAAATGAATGAATAAATGAACAGATGTTCTTTTACAAACAGAAATACTGAAGATTATTTGTACAATTCATGCATGATTCTCAAACTAATGGCAAGTTACCATAAATTATTTTTATTTTTAGAGATATTAATGACATTCTGCATTTACATAACATCCACTGCCTCACATTGACCTCAGTTGGCCTCTAACCAAATTGCTCATCTGCAATGAGATAAGCTTTGCCAGAATATAATTCAATACAATGCTTTCTTCATCAAAACAGTCTTGCTACAAAAAAAAAGGGGGGAAGAAAGGAAAGGAAGGAGAAAGAGAGGGAGGTACAAAAGGGAGAGGAGAGAGAGAGAGAAGAAGGGAGGGAGGGAAGAAGGAAAGGAGGGAGGGAGGAAAGAAGGAAGGGAGGGAGGGAGGGAAGAAGGAAAGGAGGGAGGGAAGAAAGAAGGAAGGGAGGGAGGGAGGGAAGAAGCAGTTGAATTACATAGTATGCTAATAGTTTGAGAACCAAAGCCAGTTTGAAGGCTATACTATGAATAGCTCAGCAATTTATTTAGGTGTATTATCAAATAAAAAGCTGTCAGAAACCTAATGCAGGAACAGAAGTTGAACCTTGGAGAGATTTAGGTCCAGTTATCTGCCCTGATGGAATTTCAAGAGTGGTGGGCCACTCCAAACTGCTACAAGGGAAAGTTGCTTCTAATCTTCAGGGAAAATACCATTTCTCTCTAAGGTGCTTCTAGCAATAGGAGGAAGTACTAGTAGGAAATAGAGCAAAGGACTAAACTTCAAAGTTTGAAATCATTAACCTTAAAATTAAATCTAAAGCTGAAACTGTAAATCTAGTGTTATTTCCCACTTAGCCACCTTTCCATCTTCCCACAGTTATATGCTTTTTCTAAAGAAGAGTGACAGACTTATCTTGATTCATAAAAGGAATGTGATGAAGTAATGGTGAAGTCAATGCATGAGTAAATTCCACAGTAAGCTGTGAGAATATGGGACCCTAAGTATGATCAGTATGGATGGGGCCATGGGTCTCGAGGACTGAGCACACGGCTATGAAAAGAATAAGAGGCAGCTGGTATGAAGATACTAAAAACCTCCTAAAAAGAGTTCACACTTACCCTCTATCAACGAATGCTTTTGTTTGTACTGTTCACTCTTGTAGAAATAAAGCACCTCCATCAGACGATTTGGAAGCAGCTTGTGAAGATTAGATAGAGTCTCAAAGGTGTGACGCAGAACTTCAGGATGGTCGTAGTATTTAGGTGTCACACATTTGCCAGGAAGTGGAAGTTTCAATACAACCGTATTGTTTTTGGATGTTCTCATGATGACCACTGGGTTACAGAGAAGAATAAGCAGAGAATTGGAAGAGTGAAGCCCCTTTCAATTGTTCTTTCTCCAAGTTTTTCTCCATCTTTAAGAAGAGATCATGGAATCTCTTTTCTGGTCCCTGATTGCTGAGCATTCTGAGAGTCACAATAGCCCAGATCGTTGCCTGGAACTCTGAGTGCTTCCTCTTTACATCTGAGGAAATCAGCCCATCAAAAATATATTGGCAAGTCTTATGGGGATTTTAGGCAGAAACCCCAGTTTTCTGTCTGAACATGGGCAGCATCTGAAGAAAGCAGTATGCTTCTCTAAAAAGAAGAGGGAAATGGGTATGTACACACACAGGGTTATTTTCCTGTTTGGCACTCAGTAGAGGCCTTACACACTGTGTGTGCACAATCAAGACTCCACAGCACTGAGGGGGAGTGGTTATACCAGCGTAGTTCTCGAGCAGAACTGAGGAAATAGCTTCACTCCACAAAACTGAGAGAATGTCCAGATTAACACAGGTAAGCCACCAAACTGCTTTTTATTCCCTTAACCAAATCAACATTGAAGAAACAAAGTAAAAAAACAAAAATGCTCAACTCTTCCTTTACTAGTTAGTAGAAGGCATTCTTCATTGTGAACCAAAATACAGAGGATGTTAGAAGTACTAAATAATCTTAAGTCATCACACTTGACAGCACAATGTCAAGCAATATATATTGGCTGCCAAGAACACCCAGATTTGGAGGAAATATACAAATAATAAGGTTTTGATTTTTTTTTAATTTTTTACAGGGACACAGAGAGAGTCATTGAGAGGGATAGATAGGGACAGACAGACAGGAGCGGATAGAGGTGAGAAGCATCAATCATTAGTTTTTCGTTGCTGTTGCGACACCATAGTTGTTCATTGATTGCTTTCTCACATGTGTGCCTTGACCACGGGCCTTCAGCAGACCGAGCCACCCCTTCCTGGAGCCAGCGACCTTGGGTCCAAGCTAACGAGCTTTTGCTCAAGCCAGATGGGCCCACGCTCAAGCTGGCGAGATCGGGGTCTTGAACCTGGGTCTTCCACATCCCAGTGCAACACTCCATCCACTGTGCCACCACCTGGTCAGGCAATAAGGTTTTTTATAGCTGCTCTTTAATCCCAGCATGTTCCATCAACTGAGCCAGGTTTACCATGATTGCTCTACTCTGTGAACTGGCTGGGTAATCACAATGCAAAATGGTGAGAAACCAGAAGCCACGGGAGCCAAGCATGCTACAGCAAAAGCTGGTAACCTTAGTCGTCTTTTTACTAAACTTAAAAACTTTTGGTCAAGACTATAAAAAACATCATGATTACAGCATATCATTAGTGCCCAGAGCAGGGATATACAATTTCACTGTTTAATTTTTAAGTTTAAACTTAAAAAGCGAACTTTAAAAAATAAACAAAAGGTGTACTTTAAATACAAACATGTTTAAAATGTTATAGAAAAAAAACAATCACTTGAATATAATGTGATTCTTATAATTTCATGGGTATTTTTGGAAAGAGATGGGAATTGGTGGTTAGAATACTTTGATAACCAGAGGTTTCTTTCTTCCAAGCAAATTTGAGTGTATTATTCTAAATCCTAATTTACATAAATAGAAAAGAACAAACCATGTTCTAAGCCATTCAACAGGCCAAGGAAATGATCTATTAAAACTGAATATACCCCATGAAAATTGAATCATTATTTTTTTTTAATTAATTGAATTTATCGGGATGGCATTGGTTCACAAAACCATATAGGTTTCAAGTGTACAACTCAATATAACATCATCTGCACACCACATCATGCACAGTCCACCACAAGCAAAGTCTTTCCCATCCCCATCTCCCCCTTTATCAACCTCCACCTTGCCCCCCACCCCCTTTCCTCTGGCTATTACCACACAGTTGTCTGTGTCTATGTGCTGTGCATTTATGCTTTTTGGCTAATCCCTTCACCTTCTTTCACCCAGTCCTCACCTCTGACAGCTGTCCATCTGCTCCATGTGTCCATGCCTCTGTTTCTATTTTGTTCATCAGTTTATTATGTTTATTAGATTCCACATATAAGTGAAATCACATGGTATTTGTCTTTCTCTGATTGACTTATTTCACTTAATAATACTCTCCAGGTCCATCCATGCGGTCACAAAAGGTAAGATTTCCTTCCTTTTTATATAGCCAAGTATACTGTTCACAAAAATTAGGGGATACTTTATCACTTCATATTCACTTTAAAATACCCCCTAATTTTTGTGAGCAGTATAGTATTCATTGTGTATATGTACCACAGCTGTTTATCCACTCATCCACTGACAGACACTTGGGCTGTTTCCAGATCTTGGCTATTATAAATAACATTGCAGTGAACATGGAAATGCATATATTCTTCCAAATCAGTGTTTCAGGATTCTTAGGATAAGAAGTGGGATTGTTGGGTCGAAAGGCAGGTTCATTTTTAATTTTTTGAGGTAACTCCATACTGTTTTCCACAGTGGCATTCCCACCAACAGTGCATTCCCACCAGCAGTGCACAAGAATTTCCTTTTCTCCACACCCTTGGCAGCACTTGTTGTTTGTTGATTTATTGATGGTAGCCATGCTGGCAGGTGTGAGATGACATTTCATTGTGGTTTTAATTTACATCTCTCTGATGATTAGTGACATTGAGCACTTTTTCATATGACTATTGGCCATCTGTATGTCTTCTTTGGAAAAGGGTCTATTCAGGTTTTTTGCCCCTTTTTTTTAACTGTATTGTTTATCTTCTTGGTGTTGAGTTTTATAAGTTCTTTATAAATTTTAGTTATTAACTAAAATTATTATCAGATGTGTTGGCAAATATGTTCTCCCATTCAATGAGTTGTCTTTTCCTTTTGTTGATGGTTTCCTTTGCTGTGCAAAAGCTTTTTAGTTTGATGGGTCCCATTTGTTTATGTTTTTCTTTGTTTTCCTTTCCTGAGAAGATATATTGGCAAAAATACACTACAAGAGATATCTGAGATGTTGCTGCCTATGTTTTCTTTGATATTTTTATGATTTTGCAAGTTACGTTTAAGTCTTTTATCCATTTTGAGTTTATTCTTGTGTATGATGTGAATTGGTGGTCTAGGTTCATTTTTTTGCAGGTACCTGTCTAATTTTCCCAACACCATTTATTGAAGAGACTGTCTTTACTCCATTGTATGCTCTTGCCTACTTTGTCAAATATTTAATTGACTATAAAGACATGGGTTTATTTCTGGGTTCTCTGTTCTGTTCCACTGGTCTATATGCCACTTTTTATGCCACTACCAGGCTGTTTTGATTACAATGGCCTTGTAGTATAGTTTGATATCAGGTAATGTGATACCTCCAGCTTTATTCTTCTTTCTGAAAATAGCTGAGGCTATTCAGTCTTTTTTGGTTCCATATAAGTTTTTGAAATATTTGTCCTAGATTGGTGAAGTATGTCATTGACATTTTAACAGGAATTGCATTGAATCTGTAGATTGCTTTGGGTAATATGGACATTTTAATGATGTTAATTCTTCCAACCCGTGAACATGGTATATGCCTCCATTTATTTGTATCATCCTCAATTTCTTTCTTCAATGTACTATAATTTTCCAATGGTTCCAATTTGCCTCCTTGGTTAAATTTATTTTTAGGTACCTTATTTTTATTTTGTTGCAATAGTAAATGTAATTGTTTCCTTAACTTTTCTTCCTGATAGTTTATCATTGGTGTATAAAAATACCACTCATTTCTGCATATTAATTTTATATCCTGCTTACAAATTCACTTATTAAATCTAGTTATTTTTTGGTGTGGTTTTTAGGGTTTTCTATGGACAGTATCATGTCATCAGTGAATAATGAAAGTTTTACTTCCTCCTTTCCAGTTTGGACGCCTTTTATTTCTTCTTGTCTGATTGCTATAGCTAGGACTTCCAGTACTATGCTGAATAAGAGTGGGGAAAGTGGACATCCCTGTCTTCTTTCTGATCTTAAGGGAAAGGCTTTTAGTTTTGTCCACTGAGTATGATGTTGGATGTAAGTTTCTTATATATGGCCTTCATTATTCTTAATAATTGCTCTGAATAGCAACTGATAGAATGTTTCTAGCAATCTGAAGTTTACTGGTCTTGGCTGAATTCAGATGTAGGACACAATGATTACATTTTATTTGAAAATAAACTCTCTGATAGATAAATGTTTTTTGAGTAATCAATATTAATCATTTTCTCTAGTAATGGTGTGGTGGCAAGAATACTGAGTCAGGATGGCAGTTAACAAGCAAGAGTGGAGTCTGGCAACACCCTGCTGCTGCTGAGTTATGTGATCTTGACACAGACAATCAGACTATGCCACTAATGTTCTTTGATAAAGACAAACCATTTGTATCTTGCTTTGTAGTCTGCTTATTCTAATTCTATTCTTCAATGCCCAATATATTTACCTTTTCACAGTCACATTTGTAATATTGCTATTATTTTATCACAAGAAAAGATTAGAAAGAACCCTCCTAAGCAGCATTCCTTATTATGACATGAGTTGCTATAAATGGCCAGTGGAGCCACTTAGATTGATTCCTCAGCATGAAGCTGCAGGGCTCTGGTTTGTTCTTCTAGTTAGGCTGATCTCTTATTCATGACTTTTAGGTAAACAGCAATTTCTTTTTTCTTTTGTTCCAAAGAGGACTGTTGTATCCCCCGAACACCTTCTGCTTCCCTTCTGCCAAGGTGGATCTGACAAGACCAGCTGGCTTCCAGAAGGCAAAATATTCAGTAATGTTCAAAGAGAAAAGATCATCTCCAAGTTCCTTAAAGAAAGTGTACTAAAGAGAGTGTTGCGCTCAAAGCAAATGAGGTGGGTGGGCCCCGGCAGCCAGAGAGAGGAGCCTGGCTACAGCTCTCCTGGCTCCGGGAAGTAAGTTCTGATCCCGAAACTCAAATCAAAATTCAGAGTACATTCATAACACTAGTCTAAGAAAACACAGTTACAGAGTATAGGCATCTAAAAGATAAGAAGACTTTTCAAGCAGTTCAAACTATAGAAGTCAAGTCTTGGAGAAAATCTCAATAAAGGTGAAAATATGGTTGAGAATTTATTCAAAAGTACTAATTGCAACATATGCAGATATAGAAGTTACTGATGAATGTGTTTCTTTCACTTTTGGAAATATATTCATATAAATCACTATCACATTCATTCTAGGAAATTAAAATTTAAATAAATTTTAAACAAGATTTTTTATAGTTTTGCAACAGAATGTTGGCCTCCCAGAGAAGGGAACAAAATATTAAAGATTAATTTTTCAAACAAAAGGACAACTTTTAACTAAATATTTTTACATATATTTTTTAAAAAGAAATTACACAAACACAAGAAAGTAAGGTAAATGCTCACAGAAATGGAGTCCTGAGTCAGGGGCAAATATAACTGGCCATTACTGGAAGTCAAAGCAGAAAGGGGCGTAAAAGACAAGTTCACTAAACCAGCCACTAACTATAAACTATTTATATCTGAATTGAAATGTTCCCTACTCAGCATCTATTTGAGAACAAAAATGCATATTACTAGTTAGAAAATACTGTCTTGACTTTCTGAAAATATTTACATAATTACACTGAACAAGATTCTAGTGTGGTATATGACTAGCCATGACCTTGGCAATAATGTAGGAAAAAAACAATGGGAAGTTGAGGCAACTGCGTGAGCAGTGTACAAACATGAGAGGTATTGAGAGAGGCAGACTAAAACAGAAACCTTCTCCCTGCAGAGTAAACAGAAACTAAACAATGCTGTTACTTTATTTTACATAACCCTGGACTATGAAAATAACTATATCAAAGTGCTTTCCAAAATAGTTATCTGGTGGTTGATATGTCACCTTTGTCATAGTAGGATAAACAGAAGTGGGCGGCAAGGCATGCTTACCTACTATGTGGCCCAAGGTTATCCTTCTTTTCCACCAATTCAGACCACCTTCATTGTAATTAATGCAGGAATTTGTTAATTGACATGAGACAGAGAACACCGACCTTACTCTGCTTCATTGGATTAGCTAGAGGTATGAGTTTAAACTAAGGCAAGTCTGAGGCTACCACTGGGCAGGCAAATATAACTGGCCATTACTGGAAGTCAAAGCAGAAAGGGGCATAAAAGACAAGTTCACTAAACCAGCCACTAATACAAACTATTTATATCTGAATTGAAATGTGCCTTATTTCAATTCAGATATAAATAATTTCTTATTCAACTGAATTCATAGTGCCTTATTGGGATGCCTAGAAGGACGGTCCTTCTTTTGGGCCAAAGACTGATACTAAAGCTGGACCGGGTCCACTATGGAAAATAGCCCACTGTCCAATGAATCCCCTTGCTCTCAAGGCTGGACTCAAGCCAAACCAGCTCGAGGGTTTCGAGAGGGCATCAGTCTCTTAGTTGCCTTTATATTTCACACTACCACATTTCACATTTGGTCCCTCTCTCTCTTCGCTTTGTCTCCTCACCAATGTGAATGGGTGCTCCCCTATTAATACTGTACAGGGACTATCCTGTCACTATAGTTCTAAACATGTAATGCTAAAGATTTTATCAGCTCATCAAATGGGGGTGAGGGGTTTGCATGATTTTGATGCCAATGTCAAATGTTCAAAAGGTCTCCAGAGAAAGGAGGAGGAGTCAAGAGAAGATAACAAGAAAAGAAAGTTTTAGGAATATATCTGTCAAGTCAAAAAAAAAAGAATTTTAGAGGGTGTATTAATGGATGACAATCTCAAGAGAGACCTTAAGGGATCAAGAATCAGCTCAAGTTATGAAACAAAAGAAAAAAGTGGAAACAGAAACATAAAGCAAGAAAGACGGGAGGTGTGTGAGCTAGATGTGTGAAATACAGGCACGTGTGCGCACACACACATACACTTCTTGTCTCCTATCCAGAGAACAGGAAAAAAAAATCCCATCTCAATATATTTGTAGAAAGTATTAGCCAGAAATTCATGGATCCTAATGTTTACCCAATTTACCATTTTTTTCAAGTAATTGTAAATTGGGAAAAGTTAATCAACACTTTTAAGTCTCAATTTACTCATTTATAAAATAGGAATAACTAGGAGTACCAACTTCATTGTGAAGAGTTTTAAATCAGTGAAGCTGTATAAAATGTCCAGCATTATGCCTGACACATAGTAACCATGTCATACACTCTACTGAATGTTATTTTTGGAGTAAATTAAGTCAAATATTCATTAAGTGCCTACTATATGCCAGCACACTGCTAGATAGAAAAAGGCCTGGTCTTGCCTTCAAGCCATTGAAAGTAGTTAGATATTGTAAATGAATAATTATAATGTAACAGTGAGTAAGGGCTTTAAAACAAATCATTATAATATAACCCAAAATAGGACGCTTAAAAGAGGTAGCAATTCATTCTTCCTGAGGGATCAGGGAAGATGATTTGTGAGCTAGATCTATATAAATAGGACTTAGGCAGATAAAAGAGGAGATTTAAAAAGGGGGGGTGATTATAGAAAAAATGAACATAAGGTGCACCCTGAAGGAGGCTGAAAACTGTCTGATTTGTTTGACATGTTGTAGGCACTGACTGGAAAGGTGATGAGCAGATGCCTAAAGCTTGGCGACAGGGTTTGGACTTCATTCTTTAGGCATTAGGAGGGCACACCGTTTAAGATCAGCAGCATGGAGAACAGTCTGAGAGTGAGTGCTTGGGAGACATCCAGAGAAGCATAGGCTAAACTTATAGTTCTTCTCCTATATGTATTGTGTTTCCACTATATGCCCAGCAGTTTCAAGTGATGGGGATTCAGCAATGAGCTAGACTGGCAAGGCCCCTGCCCTCAGAGAGGGTTATATTCTACTGGGAAGAGACAGACAGTTGAAAAAGCAAAGAAGACTAACAAGTTCATGAGGAATACATAGAAGGAAAAAAACAGGGTGTTATGAAATGTAGTAATGTCAGAGGAAAGGCTTTTTTAAAGTTAAGTCAGGGAAGGCTTCTCTGAGAGGAAAATGGAAAGGCAAGGAAAGTGACAGACACCTTGGGAATTCATGGTGGAAGTGGGGGGTCAGAGACCTGAGAAACCCTTGAAATTATGTTCAGTATTTGGCATACACTCTATGTGCATTTTCCTGGGAAGATACTCAAAGGAGCATGGAATCCCTTCCCCCCAAATGTTAAATTAGTGCATTTAGAGGTCTAACAAAACATTTTGGGGGGTGAATCTAGAGTTGGGTGTTCACAGAATGCAATAGTTCCCATTAGCCAAGGATTCAAAATAATCTTCCTCAAATGTCAATGCTTTATTATACCTACATCTGACAAACAATTTTAGTACTTACTGACTTGCATATATAAATATATGCCTGTCACAAATACGTAAATATTCACTTACATGTTTATTTATATAATATATGAATATATACTGCTCACAAAAATTAGGTTATATTTCAAAATGAATATGAAGTGATAAAAAAAGCATTTGGATTTTTCTTAAACAAGAACACCAGAAAAGCAAACAAATCAAAGAAAGTTGTTTGATTATGCATATGAGCTGCAAAACCAACTTTTATTTCACTGATGAAAATGCACTATTCAAAAGGCTGCGAAGCAACTGGAGTATCTGCATGTTCCCTGATCTGTTAATTTTTGTGAGCAGTGTATAATGAATACCCCTAGCCTATATGTGTCTATATACATGTTTTCTTTCCTCTCCTTCCTCACTTATTTCATGGAACTGAAGTAAGAGATATGAAGGGCAAAATCGGTCTCCTGCAATCTAAATTAAAAAATAATAATCTTTTTTTCTTCCTGTTTTAATACCAGTGACTGAGTTGTAACTGACCAGAAGCAGGCAAGCTTGCTCTCTGCAGGAATACGTCCTTCTTAAGTATCTCTGATACTACATATTAAAGCATAGACAGAACTTTGCATATACTCACGCGTGTGCATAGATTAGCCTTGTCTAGCTTAGCACAGGGCAGAGCTGCAGGCTGTATGTGAACCCCCCACGGGGTGGAGCTTGCAGGTAGGGGTGGGAACCGGGGACAGGGTCCGGAGGAGAATGCCCCGCCTGCGTGCGGGGCGGTGGGAGCGCAGATTCCTCCTAGCGGCCACGGACCCACGACGGCCTCTGACGGCCCCAAGGAGGCCGGGAGGGGCGCGTGGGAGGGAGCCGAGGCGACGTCGCCCAGTGACCCAGGGTACCCGGGGCCGGGTGGGACTCGGGGACATCGTGGGCGCCCACGCTCGACGGCGGTTGCCGGGCGACCCGGCCGCCGGGGCACCTGCCCAGCCGCAGCCCGCCCTGTCCTCCCTCTGCAGGAAGGTTGAGCCGGAAGGGGCGCCCGTTCCGCCGTCCGCCCCGCACGCCGAGGGGCCGGGCTCTAGCGGCGGCAAAGCGTTGGAAGACGACGCCGGGGACGACACGTGGGCCTGCGACGCCGTGGGGTAAGAGGCCAGGGCTCCCAGCGGGCCATCCACAGCCGAGGAGGGAAGGGCCTCGCACTTGGGACTTGCCCCCAACCGCCCCGCCCCCCCCCTCCCCTCCCGCACCTGCTTGGGACTCCCGGTCACAAAGGCCTCCTGGTTTCTGGGCCCCTCCTCCAGGGCGCCTGTCTCCATGGCAGACACCTGGTTAGCTAGGCAGCAACCTCCTTCCACCTTCATTCCTACATCCCAGTGCCTGGCGTAGAGCGCATGGATCATTACTCATTGATTCAAAAACGTTCCGTGTTTCCCCTTGTATAAGAAGCTTACATGTATAAGACACATCTTCATTTTGGGGCCCAAAATTTGAAAAAAAAATGTATTACATAAAGTTATTGAACTCAAGTTTTATTCATCATAAAATTCATACAACTCCTCATCACTGTCAGAACTCCCATTCATTAGCTTGTCCTCATCTGTGTCTGATGACAAATCACCGTCTTCCTATATTGCCTTGTCATCAGTTCCATCTATGGCATTTGAAATGCCACACTTCTACAACCACTGTATAAGATGCACCCAGTTTTTGGCCCCCAGATTTTTTGAGAAAAGGTGCATCTTACACATGAGGAAATACAGTACCTAAACTGTGTTTTGCATTCCTTCAGAATACACTTTCCCCTCTAGGAGACAATAAAATGTAAACAATTAGCAAATACACTGATTAGTACAGTGGTTTTAATTAGTGGGGGAAGTGTTTCCAAATAGCCATGCCTTAATCCAGTGACTGCTTTACTTATTATGTTATAGTTCACTAATACCTTCCCATTAAACAGTAGTGGGCTTCTCAAATCATGGTAGTTTGGTGTGGAAAACATGTGTGGTCAGTCCTGTGGACCTTTTTTTGTCTGAAACATGCATGGGGGGCTTGCTCTGCCTGCTTGTGAGGTTAATCCTGACTTCAAATGGAGCATCTGTTTTGGGTGATTAAAACAGTTCATGACCCTGCTTTGAAAATTCAGGATAATTCATCACACTTTTCTTCTAACTTGTATTTTATTTTCCTATTTGATATCTTCTTTGTCACCTCAGACCTTAATTTCCTACTCGTCTGTCATTTAGAACTTACATTTTGCTTTTATCTATGCCCCCCCCCCGCCCTTTTGTAGTCTGGCTTGCTCCTTGTTGCTGGTTGATTTTACCCTCATCCTGCCCTCATAGTCCCTTTCTTCTGCTTTCTAAATATTTTCTTAACCTCTTTTAGATGGGAACCAAAGTTCATGCTTTCTTTAAATCATTGTTGTACCTTACCCCTACGTGTGCCTGTTTCCACAACCTGTGTAGGATTTTAAAGAAACAGAGGAGCAAAATGGGGAGAAGAAATGGTGAGAACCGCGGTACCAACCTGCATATGTCAAATGTCTCTCGTGAGGTATGGCAGAGCTACTGACCTCGAGGGTCTGGGCAGAGGCTCCCACTGTAAGACTTAACTCCCATCTCATGTTACTGCTGAGACCCCTGGCTGCTGTCTCTTCGTGAGCAGTTTGTCCTGGGTTTTTACTCTTGGCACATCTGGAATATCAAATGGAAATTTTTTATTTCTTTTAACAAAGGAAAAGTTAACCAACTTCTCTCCAAATCGCAAAATATTTCTAATTTGTTTTATTTTCTTACACATATTTTGTGAAAAATATTGGTAAAGCAGATGAGATACCAAAAAGAATAACAAATTCCCAGTCTGTGAGGAGTTTGCAACCTATTTGGCTTCATGTGTGGTTGATGACCTGTTTTGACAGTTGACAAAGTTGGTTACATTAATTTAATTGTATGATCTCAACAGCACAGTTCATCATGTAATTTAAGGCTATTTCTATCACATGTTATTTTGTACATGAGTGTACCATGGTTACAGACACAGCTGAGAGAAGCTTGAGAATCTGTCAAGAATGTTTTAAAAATGCAGATAAGTGGGCCATATCCTCATCCTACTGAATTTGAATTTCTAGTTTATTTTCAACTATCAGTTTTAAAAAATTCCCCACATAATTGTCACATAGAGACTAGACCTAAAATGTATTATTTCAGAGAATAGAAAATAATTTACTAATTTTATTTTTCACATACCATCTGAGGAAGAGGATCTCCAGGCGATCTGCCAAGATTCACTCTCCTTCCTGTCAGGAGATGATCTATGGCGCCCAGTTAGTCCTCAGTTTATTCTCCCTGTTCCTCTGTGGAGACGGCACCTCATACTACCTAACACTTTATTTGTATATTGCTTAGAGTTTAATTTACAAAAAGGGATTTCCTTATTGGAGATAGAAAACAACTGAGTTCATTCCAAAAAAATTATTTAAAAAAATAAAACTAATCACGCCTGACCAGGTGGTGGCGCAGTGGATAGAGCGTCGTGGACTGGGATGCGGAGGACCCCGGTTCGAGACCCGGAGCTCGCCAGCTTGAGCGCAGGCCCATCTGGCTTGAGCGAAGGTTCGCCAGCTTGGACCCAAGGTCACTGTCTCCAGCAAGGGGTTGCTTTGGTCCGCTGAAGGCCCGCGGTCAAGGCACATATGAGAAAGCAATCAATGAACAACTAAGGTGTCACAATGGCAACAAAAAACTAATGATTGATGTTTCTCGCCTCTCTCCATTCCTGTCTGTCTGTCCCTCTGTCCCTGTTAAATAAATAAATAAATAAATAAATAAATAAATATAAAACTAATCACCTGTTCATGTTCCCTTTTCCAGGATAAATTGTTACAGTCCTCTCCTCCACATCCCCCATATTTTCCCCTTAGCACTCAGCACAATGTCTGGAGCATAAATGCTCAGCCAATATTAGTACATTTTCTTACTCATTTTGGTTTTTTCTTTCCAATTTCCTGAGTGTTTTTCAACATCTGAAGTCCAGAATGAGTAGTGGGCTGATCAGTGTTGAGTATAATGTGAGGATTAGAGAATTTGCTTTGGTTGATGGAAGGATTTTTTAGGCTTTCAGATCTGGTACTAAGATAAGAAGAGTTAGTGAATTTGCTATTGTGTATCAGAGACACAATAAAGGGAACATTTTATTACATTTTAAAACTCAACTTTTTGAAAACCCATGTGCCATTATTTTTAATAAGATGAGAATGAAAAGCATAAAGTATTGTAAAAGTCTTTCCATTACCTGATTAATAAGTGTTACCAAGCTGATAGTAGCTTGATAAGAGAACATTGCACACTCCTCAAGTATGCAGGCTTACAAGTATCCGTCGTTACAGGAGGAATAGGGGTTATAATGCTTTGTGCCTTTTGTCACACTCAACCCCAAACATGTAAAATTATGTACTTGAGCTTTAAAAAAAATTTTTTTAACATTAAGTTTATCCTAAAACAAATATTGTTTTAGAATTTATCTCACTGGAATTTGGATTCAGAAGTACCTGTTCCTGAAAATAAAAACCTCCCACCTGGAAAGGATAGTACAACAGGTGGTAAGAAATTCTAAATGTGTATATTTATACTTACAATATATGAAAATGTATATTCATATGTATAATATGAATAACTGCTCAAATTAAAGGGGGTTTGTTTTTAGTACAGCCAGTTTTACATAACTATTAATTGTTATTTTTTATACACATTCTTTCAGGCAACATTAACAAGGTAAGGATAAATGTTTGGTTTTAAATAATTCACAAAACATTATTTTAAAATTATATATATGTTCTTTAAAAAAATTATTTCCTCAAAGTTAAACTTTATCTTTCAGTCCTCTAGAGTATGTCAATCAAGTCAAAGCCATTACCTTTTTACAGGGCTGCAAATTGGTCATTAAATTAATATTTTATTATGTTATATTTTTTCAATATACAATACTATAAATGGAAATTAATTGTCTAGTGAATATAGTGTTTTCAAGTCATTGCCAAAAGGGAAATGGTCTCAGAACTTAAGATATCGTAAAGCAGGTACAATGGTTAATTATCTTGTTTTGAAGTAGTGAGAAAATTAATCTTTCATTTATCTTTTTTGATCAAAATATGAAACACTTAAACTGTTAGTAAAATACAGATAATCTTAATAATATTCAAGGTTAATTAGTTAACACTGTTTAGTATTTATAAGATTATACTACTGTTGAAGTCAGTAAAAACAAATATCTGTATGTATATAAGGTAGTATTATAGGACTTTTATGTATTTCTTGGTTGGAACTATATATTCCTTAGTTACCACAACTCTAAAGTTTTAGAATAAGAATGGGGAGCACAGATACATCATGTTTAAATGTCTTCCGCTGGTTTGTAGAACCATTTGGAAATTCCAGTAGAGCAACTGATGCTAAAACTTAATTTGTCAGAGTATGCTCACAAAAGAACACAGATGGAATTTTATTCATCATACTCCTTTCCTAAAGTATTATTTAAAAAAAAATGCATACAGTTACTGAAATGTTGTCCATGGCTTTTCTTTATTAGAATACTAACCAAGGGGTATTTCGGTTATGGGATTATTCTCTCAAAGAAGGAAGTACCATGGACAACAGGTGAGATAATATTTTTGTAAACTAAATTAGTGAAATAAATTTAAATACAGATCAGTCAACTACTTATCTGAAATACTAGGATAAAAAACCAAAAGGAAAAAGTATTGTGTGCAAATAATGGGAAATTTTAGAAACTTTAAAATGGAAAGTGACTGGTAGGCACCACAGAGATAATCCGCGCACAGGTCATTGGGAGTTTACTATGTGCTGCATGAAGGTTTAGATGGATACAATTTGGACTTCTCATTGAAGGGAAAAGGAATTGTAATCGGAAAGTAATAGTGCCTGTGCTAGGAACAATTTTAATTTCTTGTATGTATTAACTCATTTAATCCTCACAACAATCCTATCAAGAAGGCACTGTTATCATCATCCCTGTTTTACAGATGAGGACATTGAGTCAGGATGACAAGTAACTTGCCCAAAGTCATACAATCAATGAATGGTAGAACCAGAATGTAAAGGTAGCTTGATTCATTCTCATAACTGCTATAGTATGTTGTTTCTCAGACCTTACTTGGATTGAATTTTTGTTTTTTGGTCCTTAAACTTTAGTGTGCATTAGAATCAGCTATAATGCTTCTTAAAAATGCAAGTTACTGTTCTTTGAAAATTAACATTTATTGAACACTGTTATGTGTCACTTTTACATACAGTATATTATTTAAGGGAGTGCTTAAATTCTATTACTCTTTTGTACCCAGTTTTGACAATAGGGTGGTTCACTGAATAGCAGCTGCCTCCTACTCTGAGGGTTTTACCTCTGTGAGACTCAGGATAAACTCACCTACTGCTAACCTTTGAAGGGGGAAACCAAGAAATGCATAAGGGATTGTACTGATTAATGTCCTAAGAGAATGTTGGTGCTGATTAGGCTAGGACAGGCTACTTTTACTAGATAGAGCTCATCTGGAAACAAGGATTTCAAGCTAAGAGGTCAAGTGGAATGAATTCTGTCATACTAACAGAAGAGCAAACAGTGGAGTGCCTGCTAGGATCACAGACATGAGATTCCACCACATGGGTTTAAGACCCAGCTCCACCACTTACTAGATTTGTGATCTTAATTAGCCTCAGTTACCTTGCCCATAAGGTAGAAAATAAAAGTGCCAACTTCATGGTGTTGTTGTCAGGACTAAACAAAATAATGTGTTTGATAGGCATTTGCTATTAATACTGGGAAGGCCAAATAAAATTGCAGAGTTGGAAAGTTGGTATCAATTAAATATTTCATTATGGAGATTTTTCTCCTCAGTATACCATCAACAAGTAAACAGAAAAAATGTAATGGTAACTTTCTTTCAGTGTTTAACATTTTTGCAAAGTATGTTCATATAATCATCTTATTGCTTAGACCACCTACAAGGTAGGCATCCTTTTTTCTTTCATTATTTTAAAAACTATATGGTTCTTTATTTTTTCCACTTATTTTTATTTATTGAATCTGTTGGGGTGACATTATTTAATAAAACTATACAGGTTTCAAGCACAGAGTTCTACAATACATCATCCGTAAATTTTATTGTGTGTTCACCACCCCAAGTCAAGTCTCCTTGCATCACCATCTATATTCCCTGTACCCTCCTCTACCTCCCCCACCCTCTTTCCCTCCTGCAGTCCCCACACTTTTGTCTGTGCCTATAAGTTTTTTCTTTGCTTAATCCTTTTTATCCTTTTCACCTGACAGCTGTCATTCTGCTCTCAGTGTCTATTAGACATTTTCTATTTTGTTAGTTCATTTTGTTCATTAGATTTCACATAGAAGTGAAATTAGCCTGACTAGGCAGTGGCTCAGTAGATAGAGTATCAGACTGGGATGTGGAGGACCCAGGTTTAAGACCCCGAGATTGCCAGCTTGAGCGTGGGCTCATCTGGTTTGAGCAAAAGCTCACCAGCTTGGACCTAAGGTCGCTGGCTCCAGCAAGGGGTTGCTCGGTCTGCTGAAGGCCCGTGGTCAAGGCACATGTGAGAAAGCAATCAATGAACAACTAAGGTGTTGTAATGGCAATGAAAAACTAATGATTGATGCTTCTCACCTCTCTCCATACCTGTCTGTTTGTCCGTATCTATCCCTCTCTCTCTGACTCTCTCTCTGTCCTTGAAAAAAAAAGAAAAAGAAAAAAATATTATACTATACTATAAAGTATATTATGGCCTGGAATTTTTTCAGTTTTCATTTTAATATAATACCCAGAAGTATTTATTCCTAAAGGGAAAGAGCATCATCAGTTGAAAATTATTGTGTACTATATCTGGGATAATTTTTGTGTGATAGACATTGTTTGGCTTCCTTTTTTTGTTAGAATAATTTTTAAAAACCACCATGGTAGAATCCTTTATTAAGTAACCTAACTATGTTGTTTAAGAGTTTCCTTTTATTTAATTCTGGATCAGTAAACATTTCGCTATAATTTCAGTTTGAGTTGGATAGTCTTTTGGTTTTTTTTACAGGGACAGAGAGAGAGTCAGAGAGAGGGATAGGTAGGGACAGACAGACAAGAATGGAGAGAGATGTGAAGCATCAATCATTAGTTTTTCGTTGCCGTTGCGAAACCATAGTTGTTCATTGATTGCTTTCTCACATGTGCCTTGACCATGGGCCTTCAGCAGACCAAGCAGCCCCTTGCCAGTGACCTTGGGTCCAAGCTGACGAGCTTTTGCTCAAGCCAGATGGGCCTGCACTCAAGCTGGCGACCTCGGGGTCTCGAACCTGGGTCTTCCGCATCCCAGTCTGACGCTCTATCCACTGCGCCACCGCCTGGTCAGGCGGATAGTCTTTTCAGACAGCATAATTGCATGTACAATATATTCATAGGTGAATAGGTATAATTAGCCACTTTTAACCTAGTGGCCATTCACAGCTACAGTTAGGCATTTGTAGTTATAATGATTTCATTACTTATGTATGCATGAGGGGATGCCCAGTTAATATTTTAATCAGTACTTTAAAAATGTGTATAGTTGTGTGTGGGGGGGTGGTTAAACACACAATATGGTATACAGAGATGTGTTGTGGAACTGGGCACCTGAAAGCTGTATAATTGTTAACCAGTGTCACCCCAATAAAATTCAATTAAAAATGTATATAGTTGCGTATAATTAGAGTATATTTGGAAATTAACATATTTCTGTTAAGATAGATAGATAGATACACATATGCCATTGGGAGCTAAACATTAACCAGTCTTTGTTAAGGTTTCATTATCACTTAATAGCATTTTAATCTTAGCAACAGTCATTCATTAATTAAATCATTTTTAAGGGATTTCAAAATACCTACAATGGAAATTGGCTTTAATACAACCAACAATCCCATAAGGCTCTTCACTGTGAACCATTCACTAACAAGTGCTCCAGTTGATAAGCAAGTTGGTTCTTACTTGAAACTGCCGACACCATTAGGTCTCTGCTGGCCCTATGCTGATGGAGACTTTTTTAACAACAGAAAGGAGACTCATATTAATTTACGTTCAACTATAGAAAACAACAGTGATAAAACTTTATCTGCTCCAAATTGGAATTTGAAATATGGAAACAGCAATGTAGAAGAAAATTTAACAGATGAAAGTGATTTATCAGAAAATGAAAAGGCAAATGATACTTTACTCAGTTACTTTAAAAAGATGGACCTAAACTTAAAGCCAGAAACAATAGAGAATGTGGAAGAATCTTTCACAGAGGAACCAAGTGAAGTGTTTCCATACCCTGATTTTCTCCCTTTCCCTTTCAATACTCTGGACTTGCACAAATTTGCCCTGTCGAAATCTGAAAATTGGAAAGCAGTAGTGGACTCTGTGGAAAGCTGTACTGAACATTTGATAACTCGTTTACTGGAAATGGAACGTTTACAACATACAACTATACAAAAAGAGAGGCCAAGATTACAAACTACCTTCTGTACCCCAGCAGTTACTGAACGACCCTCTTCCTCTAAAACTATACCCAAAATGAGACAGCCAAAACTTTCTGACTCTGTAAGTCTTCAGACAACTTGTGCGGATAAAACTAGAGAAAAAAGGAAAAGTAATTCTGGTTCTTGCAAGCTTGAACAAAGTGCTTCAAAATTGAATTGGAGCAGTGCTGACAAACATAAATGGAGTTCTAGACCACCATCTCTAAAAGGTTCATCCACAACAAAACAATTGATGGCAACTTATGATGACTTTAAGAATCCCAAAAGCTCCATTTTAAATCCATCCCAAGAACTCTCAACCAACCCTACTACTGCCCAAACACCTCAATTACTGATTCAAGTGGTCTCAACCAGACCTTGTGTGCCATCGAGATCTCTCATGCCCATTTCACCCATACCTCTGTCTTTTCCTGAAAACCAGAGGAGAGAAATTAAGGCACCAAGGACCAAAAAGAAACTTTACCGAAAACACATAGCATTGAACAGACCATTTTATATTCAGAAACTAAACTGTTTATCGCCTTCATTTATAGCTAAGGGTAAGTGCTCTCCCATTGATCAAAAATAACATTTCCCCTCATACATCTTGATGTGAGCATATCTATTCCAGGAAGCCCAGCTAAAACATGGTTCATCATTTTGAGATACAGGTATTAAATATACACACATGCACACACACAATTTACTTGAAGTAATATGGAGTAGAACTTGTGTAAATCACTGCTAAAATCAGTCTGTGTGTTAATCCAAGGTGACATATTTGACAGTCTTTTGCATATTATGTTTCAAAATGTCTCACTTAGTAAACTACTCTGCTCAAAAGATTGTTCTTTTGTTGTGATTGTTTCCCAGTATAATCCCATCATCAATAAATGGTATAACTGACTTATTGCTGCTACATTATTTTCTTGTGTTCTATTATACACACATAAGAGTTACCTTAATCAGTGATTTTTTAAAAAATTCTTCCTACTTTGTTACCTTTATCTCTCCCTTCCCATTTTTCACAGTATCTTTTGTCTATTATTTGGAGCTGTCTTTTGGCGATTTGGCCATTAAAAGCTAAAGAAGTTGCTGTTTTGTTAAATTAATACATAACATCCTCAAGATTCTCCTATGAATTCATAGTAATTTCCCATTTTCCAGGTCTTTTGTCTTTTGAAAATAAGATCAATTCTCTTTGGGGCCTAACTGTAGGTTTAGGCATGAAACATCCCTCTTCCACTCAAATCCACTTGTTTTTAAATGTCCAAGGAAAAATGGGGAAAAGCCACTGTTCACAGAACAGCCATGTTAATGGAATTTTTCCCCCCAAAAGATCTTTGTTGCTGGAAGCCTTAACGCTGGTTACTTATAACTCAAACTAAGCTACAGCTAACTCTAACTGCTGGAAAGAGGAATATGATCAACCCTTATTGCACCTAAGCATCAGGGAAATAGGAACGCAGAGTCCAGGATTCTATTGCAGGCTTACAGAAACAGAATCTTTGGGAGTGAGGCCTGGGGACCTACAATATAAACAGATATCCCAGCTAATTTTAATGCAGGTGGTTCTCATATCACACATTAAAACACACTGTAAAGCAAAAACTTGATGTAACATGCTTAGATCAGTTTGGATATTTGAGGGGCTAGGTAGTATGCTTTGGTTTTAGTGAATGATTGGTAATTTAGTTTTTCTCAAACATTAAAGCCACATGATTAAAACTTCAAACACTACCCAAAGGTAAAAATGAAAAAGGGCCCTGCCCATTCTCCAAACGCCCACACAAAGGCAGGCAGGGATTTAGTGTGTACCATCCCCCTAAGTAAGATGGAATATTTGTGTTAGGGATGAATGAGAATTAAAGGATAATTCAAGTAAATGTTGAGGAGAGCGACTGTAGTTTAAGTGTCCTCTATTCTATCAACGGTAAAAGGGTAAGGCTCAGTTTTCTTAGAGACTGGGATTGAAGAAAATGTGCTTAGTGTTTAGGTTAATTTAAAAAAAAATTGTTTTGGACCCATTATCAACACAGCAGTAGAAAGTAAACATAACTGTTCAGGATCCCATTCCCTATAATAGTATTTTACCTAAATCCTATACAATTAGTGCCATTATCCAAAGTGGTATAACATCCCTTTCATAGGATTATAATACAAATATGAACTTATATTTTCACTCAGTTGCAATTATCGCCGGTCTTCTTTCCCCTATCAACTAATTTTACTCATTCTCGCAGCTTTAGCTTGAGTTTTGAACCTTATTTACCAGTCCTTCGTATTCTTTCTCATGGTACCTCTCATTTTAGGACTATAATGATGTAATTTTTATTTTTTTGTAAAACCTTTAGGAATGGCATGACTGTTTCTGCTCACCACTGTATCCCAATCAATCATTGCCTGGCATGTAGTAGATACCCTCCAAAGTGTCTGATTAAGGAATGGGCTTTAAGTATCACTGAAAATCGTTATGCATGACAGCAATTACTAGTGCTGGCTCCACAGCCAGACCGCCGAATTAAAACTCAGGATCTACCGCTTAACAGCTCTAGCACCTCAGACAGGAGTCAACCTCTGTTCTTCACTTTCCTCATTCATAAGGTGGGCAAATATCATTTAGTCTCATATAATTATGTGAGGATTGAGTAGTGTCTGGCAAATTAGGAAAAACAGGAATGACAGAGGACAGAATTGGATGAGCTGCCTCAGCACTGAATTAACTATCACACAAGCAACAACTCATGTCCTACTCCTTGCAAGGCACAAGCTAGGCACCAGGTATGGCATAGAGTAACAAAGGCATAAACCCTGGGATTCAGGAAGACCAGGGGCGGTAATAAGCTTGGGAAATGAGAAACAGATGAGGAGGAGCAGTTTAGAGGTAGCCATAATAAAGGATCAGTCTGTGAGGGGTGAGTCGATCCTGCATTAAATGATGGCTTTGGTGGTTTGAGCATGATGTGTGTGGGCATGCAGGTACTGAGAAGCAAGGGCAATTTTCTTCCTGGAAACAACCAGACTGCTTTATTTAGGATACCATTAAACCTGCACAAAAAGGAGCTACTGCAACATCTACCAGATCATTAATTAGTCCAAAAGTGCTCTAAACATAATAATGTAAAAATTTTATTAGCAGCACTGCTCATTTCAATCTTGGACTAATAACTTAATGTCATGATCACTTAGTAAAAATATAGTTGCTGGGAATCTTTCTCCTGGTTAAACTGAGCTCTAAAATGAGGCCAAGTGGTGTATAGGAAGTAGGTGTAGCCATCTCAAGTTCGTTGTGTAGAATGATGGGGGCAAAACCTTGGTTAAAATAGGTAGTACATATGAATTTGGTGAAGAGAAATGCACCATGGGCAGTGGGGGTTGTACTTATAAACAAATTCAAAAGTTTTGTCTATTTATCAGACCTGCTAAAAACAAACTCCCACCATTATTTTTTTTTAATTTTCTTTTTACACAGGGACACAGAGAGAGAAAAAGAGTCAGACAGAGGGATAGATAGGGACAGACAGACAGGAATGAAGAGAGGTGAGAAGCATCAATCATTAGTTTTTCATTGCCATTACAACACCATAGTTGTTCATTGATTGCTTTCTCACATGTGCCTTGACCACAGGCCTTCAGCAGACCGAGCAACCCCTTGCTGGAGCCAGCAACCTTGGGTCCAAGCTGGCGAGCTTTTGCTCAAGCCAGATGGGCCCACGCTCAAGCTGGCTAGTTCGGGGTCTTGAACCTGGGTCTTCCGCATCCCAGTCCGACGCTCTATCCACTGCGGCACCGCCTGGTCAGGCCCCACCATTATTTTTGAAGATACATTTGGCAAATTTTGTAACATAAAAATATGTTCAAATATTTTAAATTTGGCTTGCTCAAAAATTCCCATGTTTTAGCTCTCCAGTAACGTTTTCTTAGCTTTCTAGATCTTAACTGGGTGAAGTCTGGCTTTCTCTTCAGTATGAGAAAGCGCAGGTATGTTTTCCTCTTGCAAGTTTGTTAGCAATGCCCTCCCCAATCCAACACTCTGCATACTGCTTTCCCTAATAAAAACAGGATCACATGACCCTTCTCAGTCACTTTGATTAGATGATTCCATAGCTCTTAATCCTGTGCCAGACCAAGTAGGAAATTACTATTGGGGATTCTACAAAGCTATCCAGAGCCACTGCCATTCAAATCGTTTCTTATAAAATTCGGGATTAGACCAAACTGTCTCCTGGCCTCCAGGTCGCAGGTAGCTCCAGCTGGTCCAATTCTACGAAGCTAAACACTGGCCCTCTAGCCTCCAATCCTGTTTTGCACATGCTCAATATTCAGAGGACCTCATAAGTATTTTATATGCTTTTTAAAAGCTGAAGACCTTTTTTTAGAAAAGAATGAGTGTGTGTAGACTGAGGATTAGTGTCAGGTTTCCCCGTGTGCAACTGAGCAACTTAAATCATTACAGACAGGAAATCATCTCATTGCTCACTAGGTATGCTTCTATCACTAGGAAAACCGAGTCAAAAATACATGTAAAAAACATGAATACAGTATTCTTTGGTGCATGTTCTGTACTTAGTTGCTCAGAAACTATTTGCTGTTTGAATAATCATAATAACTTGGCTGTCTCCAAGCTGCAGTTCTGTGAAAGGGCAGACTGCCGAGTAGTTTCGTGAGCTTCCCTCCACTTTTCCTCTGCATTGAGACACACCAAGCACATCAGATGTCTTCCGAGAACTTTTAAAGTAAATGTTTAACTTTAATTTAACCCAACCGTTCCCAATCATACTTTAGCAGAGAATACTTTTCAAAGCACATCTATGAACATCAGTGAAATAGCATTGAAGAACCTTCAGGTAAGAGATACGGTATCTTTATATCTCAATATAAACAAGCAAAAAAGAAAATCAGGAGACAATACAGTAACAAGTGGCATATTTTATTGCATTTTCCTACTAAGTTGATTGGGAACATTGCTGCTAAAATGCAAGTTACAATTCAAATGATACCACAAACAATTAGAATACATATTGAGTATTTTCAGATTTCAGCTTCCATATCTTGATCATTAAATGGAAAGATTCTTCAGAAGAACAGTCCCTTACCCTACATGTAGAAGGAAAAGAACAATTAAAGATGCCATGATATTATCTATCAAAATAACTGGAAAATATTTTAAAACTCAGTTTTGTGTATATTATTGACATGTAAAAAACACAGATGAATCTGTATTGAACATTTCTATAAGGAGGGCATTCCATCTAGAAGAATGATAAAATTCATGTTGAATATGTTTGAACTAGGATACTATGAAGAAACAAACACTTTATGGAGCCCAATTTCTAATGATACCATTATAACTAAAGGAAGAAAGTTACATATTTGACTATCTGGCTTCTTTCTTATCTCCAAAATCTAAAAGGGCATTCTTTAATTATGTGACCGAAATTTTCAGATATGAGATTCCTTTGTTTCATTTCAGAGATTTTATTTCTACTTAGCCAGTTAGAATAGAGTTCTGCTACAATATGATGATAGACCAAGTCCAAGTATAGTAAAGTATTTGTTCTCAGAAAGAGAACCAATCTAAGAACATTACATTTCACTGCCTCAACCATATAACCATAAAACATAAATTTTTCCTATAGTAAGAATATCCTGAGTATTTTAGTTAGGGTAAAGAGTGGTAATTATAATGGCAAAAATAACAAATTATTTTAAAACACAAAATTCTTTTGAGAAAAAGTCGAGTGTCACCGGCACTGGGGAATAAAAAAACATGACGCTGTCAATAAGGATTTAGGGCTGAACTCAAATTCCGGGGTGGTCTTCATATTTATGACAAGAGGCTCCATCCCTTCCAAGCCTCAAAATTCCAACCTAATTTCTGATGACCTTCAAGAATAAAGTCTACCTAGAGAATGGTGTCTAAGATCTCAACTATTCTGCCAACTGTAGAAAGAATTACTCCATTTTTGAGAGCTACGTCCTAAGACTTATAAACCCTGAAGTCTGACAATCACTTGATATACATATGGTATCATTTTTGCCATGAAGTTTAATAAAGCAAAAACTTCATGAGATAACTGTACATAAAAACTATACAGTTACTTTAAAACATGAATGTAGGTTTTAAAGGATTATTCACTAAATGACCTCAGTCTAACAGAGGTCTTGCAGAGTTCCAGATTTCTGCTTCAGTAAAATTATGAATTCTAGTAAGATTATGAATATAAAGATTGTTTACGGGGTTCCTGTCAGATTAATTTAAGAATGCTTAATTTGATAATACAAAAGATCTACAGCATATTACCTTTTATTTCCCTTAAGAAGAAAAATTAACAATGACTCTAAATATTTTGTCTACTTTAAGACCACGACTGGAGTGCTTGTTAAAAACAAAATGACTAATGGGCTAGTTGGAGAACAGAGTATTAAAATTATTAAAGGAGTTGAACAGTGTTTTTAAAGTCCAGTTTCTATTCTTTGCACTTGCCAAGGAGATAAAATACCTAACACTAAGGACTGCGTTTTGATGTACTCTATTCTGATTATTTGCTGTTTTCCTAATAATCCACAGGAACCAAATTTGACCATTATTTTTATTTTAGGGAAGGGAATATGGGAGAAGAGGCAGAAGTGTGATAAAACAAGCACTTTACAAATGAACACAATAGCACTACTATTCTAAGTACCAAACATTAATGAAACCCAAATCATAATGCTGAAAACTAAAAAATCAGACATAAACATAAATGGAGGATTCTTTTTATTGTTTTTAAATCTTTTATAGAACAGAAACCTTAGCTCATGTCTTCTGGTTGTCATCATCTTCCACTGAGCTGCACCTAAAACACAAAGAACAAGTAACAAGCAACTTTGTTTTTTAAAGAACAGTTTTGAAGGCATAAGATGAACTGTTTCTAGTGGATGTTAACTTACTCATATAATTATATAAATGAAGCCATGAAAATCACCAGAAGCATCAAAATGTTAACTATTTTGAGTGAAATAACTACAAACTTTGAATATGCAGCATATTATCACCAAAATAAAGTATAAAGTACACAATGGTGGGAAAATCTCTACCTATTCCATTAAGGTAGAAAGTTGCACCTGTGATGCCTCATTTACAAGGCTTCACTCTACCTGCAGATGAACACCACCTGGTATTTATTTTAGTAAGTCTAAACTGTGAAGAGATGGGTGTAGATTCAAAATTGGCTTATTATATGATCTATCACCTTCCTGGCTATAGTTCATGTCTTTAAATGGAGCAAAACCCACCAGAAGAATGCTGCTATTCTGATTTTCCATTCTTGAATGCACCAAAATGTGCATGCTTGTTGTAATTAGTGCCTGGGTGAATAAAAAAATCCCATTTACAATGTAAAAATATTATTTAAACCCCTAAAATCTGATTGCTTTCCATATTCTTCAGGGAGACAAGAATTAATCTTACCACCCAAATGGAAAAGATTACAAAAATTTCTGAACATTCTCTTCCACCATGTTAAGCATACAAATTCCTCTGTGTTGCAAAGCCAAGCTAATTTACATGAGTTTTGTTTTAAACTGTTGCTAAATGTTTATCCACACATGCTGTCAGAAATAACCTTGTTAAGAAGGTGGAGCTGGTGTCTCAGCAAATCAGACCCTGGAGAAGGCGTTGAATGGCCTGTGCCCCGTTTCCTTTTCTCTTTCCGCACCATCAAGAGGAAAAGTGAGAAAATAGCAGAAACATTAGTTAAATCCTGATTTATACCCCATAACCTACAGGAATTATCTCACTACACTGAAAGCTGACACTATAGGTAGATTTTTTGGATGAAATCATTAGGATCCTAATTAGCAATAAAATAATAAATTTTTGGATAGGTTTACATCTTCAGCAAATAATGCTGTTAAAGACTTTCAGGACGAAATAAAAGGTTGCCTTTAACTATTTACGGTTTACCTGACTTACCAGCACTGAAGACAAAAATTTTTAAAAATGGCTACAAATGCCTTGTTCACAAAAGACTTTATTATCTAGTGATGCATACTGAGAACATACAGAAATCTGCATGGTCCACTTCACATGCAGTAGAACAATCTTCACTTTACAATAAGTGAGTGTCAACTGTTTTATGCAATAGACAACACTTTAAAGTCACATTCTTAAAGAAAAGCTTCATTTACAAAAGAAATAAAAGGTAAAGAAGCAATTACCGCTTTTAAAAAGCAGCTGCTTTGTTCAAGAGTGGAAGGTTATGCCTGTATTGAAAGACAACATGATCACAAAATAATGAAAACAATGAACAAATGAAAAACACTTTTACCGTAAAGCAGTACACTTTCAAAATGACATACAAATAGTTAAAAATTTCATTATGTTGTCTATCTAACTTTTAAATATGAGGATTTTCAGAATTATGCCTCAACATTTGTAATTCAGTAAATGAAAACTACGCATCATCTCTATGTCACTAGGAACTGTATTTAACAAAATGTATATAAAGTCTATAGCAAGTTGATTTTTAAAAATGAAGGTTAATAAGAAACAGTACACTGAAGGTGCCCTATCCATCAAGCGCATACTCTTCAAATTGTAAATGTGATGAACAGAACAGAAATTGTAACTACGCCACAGCTGCAATGCCAAAAAATAAAACAAGATCAGTTATCACACATGCAGGGAATTCTGCCACAAAGCTAATATCCCTCATTTGTCAATTGTTCCAATAAAATAACATCTTAAAACACCAGTGATGTTGATGGTTTAGCTTACCTTCAGTGTACTGAATGTTGTACACAACCTGCTTTAAAAGAGGAGACCATCCCTGCAGGCAGGCTCAAGAAGGAACAGACCCCTTTCGGCAATGACTACACCAAGGGCATGCTGCTGTGGCCTGCACACACACACCTAGGAAAATGTGAATATAAACAGCATTTATGCTGGCCATTTCATCTGAAGACCAAAATGAAGCCAAGTCTGCTAAAAATAAATCAACCACCCAGTATTACTACTTATTTTATAACAGATGCTTTTGTCTTTTATGTGAACTGCAACCATACACATTAGCACTGTAATTTTGTGCAGTCTTGGCAGTTAAAACAGTTCTACAGTGAAATTTCACATAAGACACAAAACAGATTAACTAACATTTCTAAAAGAAATTTATCACCCTTGGTGTTAATTCAAATATATCATGCTTCCTCAAATTTGCTGGAGAAATATTTATAAGTTTATATACATTAATAAACTGCTGTGAAATTTCTTCAGTCTTTGTATTTAATTACTCAAACCATTGGAGTTTCTTCATCTCGTTTAAATTTTTTCCTGGATAAAGGCATGCTGTAGGGCCTGGTTGATGCTAATTCGTTTAGCTGGGTCCAACATCAGGATCTGGTCCAACAAGTCCTTTAGCTGGTGTACTTTTTTACGTTGGTCTTCAGGAAGTCGCTGGCACCCAATCAAGTCAGCCAACAGGTCCTTAGTTGGATTAATGGTGCTCATGACAGTAACTTTCTCCTAAAAATAATTTTTAAAATGTGTATCTCTAAATAAAGTTACTAAAAGCATAACACATCAGACTGTTTTGTCTACCAAAAATATAATCATTGACTAATTTGGAACTTTTAAATGGCTTCTTCTATCTTCTATGTCTTTTCAAGAAGCAGTAAAAAAAACTTAAATAGAAATAGTTAACTATAAGTTAGCTATGAGTTGTTTTTTTAATCATTCTGTAACATAATTTTGTAAAAATAATAACAAAGGAACTCCAAAACTTACTCAAGTAATTAACATTTGAGAATTCAAAAACATAAAGTATTTAAAAATAACAGTAAGTTCTTGCTGTTTGAACTATACTTTTCCTACACTGAAGTGGGAACAGCCAGGCATGTCAATGAGTTGACCACATGAACTGTAAGTGCTCTCACAAACTTGGGGGCACATGACACCATGGGGCCAAAATAAAGAAGTCCTTACTTCAACCTGGAGGTTTTAAAAAGGCTCATACAGAGTACTGCACTTAAGGCTTGAAGATGAATACCTATTTCTTAGCGGATGAGGAGGTACAGAAAGCAGATTAGGTCAAGGTGGTCTGTGAATAAAGGTGGAGCGGTCTGAAAGAGCAAGCCCTTTAGCTATCTGCCAAGTGTGGAGTGGCAGGGTTTACAGAGTCCAGTGAAGAGGGGAAATGTTGAAATTGGCGAAGTTTGTATCATAAAGGATTTACATTGAAATTCTGAGAAATTTAAATATTTTTTCTTATAAGTAACAAAGCCACTGAAGGGTAACATGATCAGATTTGTTTCCAAAAGATCAATATGACAGCAGTACAGAAGGTAGATGGGAGGTCAGACCAAGAAAGTGATCCAAAAACAGAGATGAAGAGAGCCTAAAAATGACCTATAAAGAAATAAACTTATATTACACAAACATTTTTAATCTCTTCAGCTTTTTTGTTAACAATGTATTTTATTTAGGAATCAGCCAACATCCAAAAAAAAGTTATTTTTAATGTGCTAAAACAGTCATAGCTCCTAATATGACTCAGTCCATTTTTAACAATAAGATAATCATTTAATCTTGCCCACTTAAAAAAGACTTACCCTCTCTGTTACTTTGTCAACTTCTATGTACATGAAGTTGAGGTTTTGATCAAAATGTTGATCTTTGAATACCCCTTTCCGAATCATCTGGAAATAAAATGAAAAACTTAGTTTTTGAACTACTATGAAACAGTATGTCTTACTAACAATTTAATACATAACAAGTCAAATATTTAGTCTATTCAGGTTTGTTTTCTCATTTAAAAATGATATGAGATTTCTTGCTTTCAAGAGTTCAACATCTTTTAAAACACTAATACAAATGCTGTACCTAAAACAACTTAATAACACAAATTCTATTTCCCCAGGCACTGACATACAGCAATTATTATATCAAGTTATTCTTTCACTATTCCAAATTGAGGATTAAACAAAGACTTAAAATCATTTCTTCTTAGACAGAAAAACTATTACACAACTGAGGCCTTTTCTCTTGGCAGTTAAGAAACCTAATGACATTGTACAAATTATGCTTGAATAGCCCTAAAGTGATACCAGTTAGACCTTGTTAAAACATATACTAACAGATAATTTCTGTGTAATTTATTGTAAACAAGTCCAACATAACATAAGGTGAAATCAAAAAAGACTAAGATATGGCTCTCAGACATTTTTATAAATCTCTAATGTTCTTGCTTTGAGTTAACGAAACAAATTTACATACAGCTAAAGCATTAGGGATGAGTTTTATGTTAGAAAGAGGTCATTTCAAGTGAATTTTCTTGGTAACTTCCTTCCCCAAATAATTTCTAATCTTTAAAAAACTGATTTACCACCAAGTTCCTCTTTTAATGTTCATCCATTCCTTCTCCAGTTACCAACCCCTTACTTACATCTAACCTACCAGACCTGCATCATTTTTCTTTTCAGCTCTCAAGCATGTTTACACTGTTACCAATACGGGTGTGCTCCTAAGAACACTACTGATCTTGGAAGAACAGACACATAAAACAACCACACATATACATACGGTGCTTAACAAAAATTTATGTTCACTAATTCTCTCTTTCTTAATTTCAATTCTACCCCTAACTTTATGTCCCTACTGTCTGCTTAATTCAAGAGGGTAAAGAAAACCACCAAGACTGTCTTCAGAGGAAAACAGTTTTATTCTCTTTTGATAGCTTCTTGGCTGATCAGAACCACTAATTTAAACACCCAAAGTGAGAAAGAGCTAAAGAAATAGTAGCCACATACCTGCCTCTCTGGGATTGTTTTATAGCCATTAGTGATGAGTTAAGTGTCAGCAACCTATCTATAGAAAACTACTGCTAAGACCTTGAAAAAATATCAGCTTACATTCATGTCCTACCTTATTTGGCATCTTTCCTTTGAGATCCATGGCAAGCTTCAACATATGGTTATTGGTTTTACCAGGAAATAAAATCTTTCCAGTATAGAGTTCATATAACGTACAACCTACAGACCACATATCGATACCATAGTCATAGCTTTTACCTATAACTGGAAATAAAATGGAAATTTAAATATACAATAATAAAAAAATCAACTACTCTTTATTTCCATTAACATGTTATTAATTTAGCCTGAATTATATAACCACAATCTTAATACCTCACTTGGCATGAGTTTCATGTTCTTTCCCATTGGTTCCTAACAGAAATCCACACTTAAAACCTTAAAAAATGAGGGAGTGGGAAGAAATTAAAGCAGAGAAAATGTGTATTTTTTTCTCTGTTCTCATTTCACCTTTGGTGGTGGTACTAACTGACCTTAACCAAGGCAGCAAGAAGAGAAAAAACAAAGGTCCCACGCAAGTCATAAATTTGATAATCAGACCTTGCGTAATTAAGAACAATCTTCTAAAGTCAAGGATTTTCCACAACTGTTTTTGCTATTCTTGCCAGACACAATCAAGACGCCTGTAACTACCATCATTCCACCTGAGGAGGATGAACTAACTTGCTATGGTTCCCTTCCTAATGAATGACCTCGTGCAGCTGCTGAAGTGTTATGAAAACAATACTTATTAGAACTCAGACATCACATATGCTGTTTCCACAGCATATGGTGGCCCTGGTCAAAGAATATTTGAAGAAACTTACTGATTTCAGGAGCACGATAAAATCTACTGACAAGATAAGGAGTTATGTCATTATCCGCGACATGTGAAGCTGACCCAAAATCACAGAGCTTTAAAATAGTTTTTGATTCATTAACCTGCAAAACATTTCACCAAGGAAGTTTAATTCATGGAAGAATAATTAAGACAAAAAATCTGATCAAAATTGGCTTTGAGAAGTTATCTTCCAATATTGAGAACAGTCACTCATTTTATAATTCCTCTTTAAAAAATTTTATAACTCAATTTCCTAATTATGAAAAATTAAGAGCTACCAAATATTTGATTATAATTAGTAAAAGAACTTTTTTCAGTGAAGAAATATCAGAAAAATAGCAAGTAAAATTAATTTTAATCAACTATATTGAGAAAAAGATGGGGTAATAAGAGAAAAACCTCACTGACACAAAGCATCTTGTAAAAATCCCCTGAACACCTGCATCAAATCAAGTTACTATTTAAAGGAACATGAAGACATTCATTAATAAGGGAACAGATTTAGATTAACTTTCAGTTGACTTTAACTTTCAGTTGCCAGAGAATTATGATAGCAACAAAAGCAAAATGATTCAGATTAAATTTGGACAAAAATGGAATAAAAACATTCATCGGAAGCTGCTAGACCATCCCAAATTTAGCAATCACTTCAAGTCTAAAAATCATTAAATCCCTTAAATATAAAAATGGTATTAGTCAAGAAAATGTTAAATATACTTGGCAAAACTGATAGACATAAACTCTATTATTAGTCATTTGTTTTTTGGTCCTTTGTAAATACTTCAACATACACAGTAACAGTGACATCTGCTGAGAAAGGCTGGAGCTGCTCCCATGACTGCTGCCACTCATGAGTCAGAAGCATGTTCAGGATTAACAAGTGCAGATAATTCATATTCCAGAGTCCCTTCCCCCCTTCAAAAGAGACACACACAAATTCCGAGTTGGGACTTGAACTTGGCCTACTGTTCCCACCCAAAAGAAATAAAACACTTTAAATAAATAAACCTAGCCACTCTCTCCTGGGCTGTCTGTCATAAAGGCTGGTCATTGTTACAGAATGGTCCATCACAGATGATGATTCAGGGAATGATAATTTTTAACTGCCACATCAATTAAGCATTCTCTTTATCTGGGGGATCTGGAAAATAGGTACTTTCAATGTAAAGTACTTTCGCAGCTTTTAAAAGTACAAACTGCATTCAGCTACTTAATATTGCAGTTGCAACACACAGAAAAAACTCAGGACCATTTTAAAATTAAAATGTACCAGTGGAACTCTTGGGCTGAATAAAATGCCTTATATAATAGCAGAGTATTCACATTTATGTGCACTTTAGTGTGGCTACACAACTTCTCCCTCATGAGGAATGTGGTACTTCTACCACACTGATAGCTCAAGTCGTCAGCCAAAAGTTTTGGATTTTCATTAAAAGCTCCATGTGGTCTCTTATATCTATTTCTTCCTCCTTCAGGAAGAAGGGAAAATATTCAGTATCAGAATCCACATGAAAAACTACAGTAGTTTAGCATTAACTCAAAGAAAAATGAAGTTTTAAAAACAAGAGCAAATGTCTTATTCTTTAACCTCCATGGTGGTCACACAGATGTTCAACTGTATGATTATCTTTAAACTGTACATATTTGACCCATTCTTTGATATGGATGTTATATTTCACAATTTAAAATAGAGAAAGAAAAAAATTGAGGTAAAAATCACTTGTGAAGCTGAGTAGGCAAGTCTACAATTCATTTATAATGTACCTACCATTTCACTGTAATTATTAGCTCCTCTAATCAACTTATATTAGATATACAATACATCATAAACTCAGACCAAACACATCTAAATGGAACGTCTCATTATTAATGTGGTACTGTGAAAGGAACTATTTTAATCAGATCGTGAGCTTTCTACACTGTTGAACATGTGACTAAAAGATGAACTTGGAATAGCCCACATGGTGCATACGTCCCAACTCTGAAAACCTTAGATCAGGGTGAAGAAACAGGACCATGTTGGAAGGGGTGTGTGTGTGTGTGTGTGTGTGTGTTAATCACCCCACTATGATGAAATGTATTTCTAAATTTCAAAAGTAAGTGCTATGAATCTGCATGCAACCACATCAGAAGTCATTAGTTAAAAGAGGTCAAGATCATGAAAGATGCCTTTCAACATAATAACTAACCACAGCTGAGCTTTACTGTGTTTGGGCTAAGGGCTCCCAGAAGGCCTGGCTTCTAAAGCAATAAAGTATAAAGAAAGAAGAATTACTCCTAGGCATCTTTAAACTGAACTCCAAATATCTGCTGAGAAAAAGGCAATTTTCTTAACTGTCCCAAACTCCATCAGTCTATAAAATTCCCTTACATGTCCTTAACTCCATCTATCTATAAAATTAAAGAACAAAGAAGTGTGAACACACCTTATTTCAAAACAGCAATGTGTGCAGCACCTCTTTTCGATACCAGAAGAAGCCTATCACTACTACATTAAAGCACTCTTGGGATCGGTGTGTGCTCTAAATCCACAATCGAAAGGAAAATATTGGGACAGTGACCTAGCTCCTCTTTCTTTATACTTTAAATTTTCATTGCTCAATTCCCCAAAAAGTAAAAATTGGTAAAGTCATTTGTAATGGGTAATAAATATAGTTCAACTATTCTTCCAAGATGTTGTTTCTAGAATACAGTGGTAATTTCACATTACTAGTAAGGAGACATATGGATATAGAAGACAGCCTGTTTGACTTACCAGGATATTGTCTGGCTTGATATCTGCATGTAGAATATTGCATCTTTTAAGGAGTTTCAATGCCAAGAACAACTGCTGACTGTAGGATCTTACAGCTTTAATATGAAGACCAACATCCTTACCATATTTTTTTAACACCTCTCGTAAATTCATACTTTTAGGAGAGAAAATAAAAGTTAGGGGTTAAGATGCAAAATGGAAATAGAACAAAAACAAAAACATTTAAGCATAAAATAACATCATGCCCAAAATACAAATAACAAACTTATTCTGTTCAAAAACCCCACCACAAAATATTTGATAAATTACAGAGAGAGCATATAAAATGGTGTGTGCATAACATAATTTTTCAATAAAACCCAATTTTCAAAATAAACAGAAGACATGCAATGATGAAATTTGTACTGACTGTAGAATAGGTTTACATATCTAAGCCTAACAATGAGACACACCTTTGAAGATCAAAATAGTATTTCTAATTCCACTATTCTCATTTCTTTTTATTCTGGCTTAATCCTTCCTTGAAGTATATAATTTTCAGAGAAATTCTCTGAAATTCTCTTTTGAGCTGAAGGCTAAAAGCGATTAGTAACTGGCACATATATGCAGTCAATCAATGTTTATACATGTCAAGAAGCCAGCTCTTAACCAAAAGTTAAAAAATAAAAAGCAGAGCTAACAACAACAAATATCAACTAGCCAGAAAATTTGTCACGGCCTTAATCTACAGTAAAGTTGGTTGAGATGAAGACACTAAATTTTCAGTTTAGTGTACAGGTTTTAACTACCTGAGAGGCTCAAATACGAGACACAGATGCTGTTTGTGATAAAAGTGCCTGAAGAGGCGCAAACAATGAAATTTGTCATCAGGATCAGCATCATTAAGTTTTTTCAAGAATTCTAGTTCTTTTAAACCAGTCTTTTGCCTGAAATAAAAAAAGAAAATTAGGTCAAAATGAAATACATCCATAATTTCATAAAACTAAATAATATATATTTACTAGTTCCAGTCTCATGTACCATAGGTGATGTGTTAGTTTATTTTTTTTAAGTAATAATAAATTTGTTGAGGAATGACAAGTCTCTGTATTATTTATATAATGCTTTATACTTAATCAAATACTGTTTTATGAAGCTAATTTGCAAAATAACCAATCAACAAAACAGAAGCATTGAAGAAAAAACCCACTTTCCTTGGAGGGAAATCAATCTTGCAATTTTGTTTTCAAGTCCTGACGTAAATATTGTTTAACAGAAGTGGAACCACACTGCATACAGTCTTGGTTCCTTAAGAGTCTAATTAAAGAATGTCTAACTAAATATTAATATTTAGTTATCCTATGAAGTTCTAGCTATAATTTGTCAATAAGTTATATTTTAAAATGTTAGTGTCTATAATACAGGGATTGGGGATAACCATCAAAACAAAGCAAACAAAGAACTTTCTAAGCCTAGAGCGGCTCAAAATTTTAGTATAAAGCTACATTTCTTTTTAGCGTTTATTTTCTTTCTAGTGTTTCAAAACAGATAGTAAGTTGACATCAACACCAGCTCAGTGTGTGGTACAGGTTATGTGTTAAGATGTGTGTGTGGTGGCCCTGGCCAGTTGGCTTAGTGGTAGAGTATTGGCCCAGGGTGTGCATGTCCCAGGTTTGATCCGGTCTAGGGCACACAGGAGAAGTGACCATCTTCTTCCCCACCACTCCCCCTCCTCGCTTTCTCTTTCTCTATCCCTTCCGCAGCCATCGCTCAGTTGGTTCCAGGGAGTTGACCTTGGGCACTGAGGATGGCTCCATAGCCTCTGCCTCAGGCACTAAAAAAATGGCTCCACTGATGAAGGAGCAACAACCCCAGAAGGGCAGAGCATCGCCCCCTAATGGGTTTGCCCGGTGGATCCTGGTCGGGGTGCATGTGGGAGTCTGTCTCTCTGCCTCCCTTCCTCTCACTAAATAATAAAAAGATGTGTGTGGTGATTTTGTCACTCTATTATTTTTTTTGTGTGTGTGACAGAGACAGAGTCAGAGAGGGACAGCCAGACAGGAAGGGAGAGAGATGAGAAGCATCAATTCATTGCGGCACCTTAGTTATTCATTGATTGCTTTCTCATATGTGCCTTGACCAGGGGGCTACAGCAGAGTGAGTGACCCCTTGCTTGAGCCAGCAACCTTGGGCTCAAGCTGGTAAGCCTTGCTCAAACCAGATGAGCCCGTGCTCAAGCTGGTGTATGTCATTCTATTCTATTAAAGAAAAAAGGCAACAAATAAGACACAAATAATTCCCAGAACTATCTGATGAACCAGCATTCCCTTTCTGCAGGCCACCACATGCCAATCAGTGGCAGCTAATCAATATAACCCTTTTATTTCTCCCTCTGGTCTTGAATTTAAGATATTCACAGTGAAAGATGACCATAGACAAGCAGTAAGTAGTAGAAGGAGTCTAAGTTGATATTAGTGCACAGAGTAGGTACTGAAATGCACCATACTAAAATGCATTGAAATGAATTAAATACAAATCAGTTTAGAGTTCTAGTACTTCATATATAAAACCTGAATATATATAAAAAATCCAGTCAAAAAGAATGACTTCTGTCATTTTACAATTGCAGTTATAGAAACTGTTACATTTTTTAAATGGCGTTTAAAAATATTTTTATTTTGGGAATACTTGCGTTATTAAAGGTTCCAGCACATATTTTTCTGAACTTACATGAGCTCATTGTTTCTGATTATCTTTACGGCCACTTCTTGGTTGGCTCTTGCGTTATCTCTGGCTCGTACAACATTACTGAATACACCTTGGCCAGTGTAGCCGTACACATTATAGCGCTTATCTAGGACTTCACCTATGTTCACACCTAAAAGAGTGAATTAAAAAATAAGAATTTTGACCAAAGAGACTACCAAACAAAACTATTGAGATGCATGGAATCAATTAAAAAGTAGAAAACACAGTGCAGTCACTTAAAACAAGTGTCAAATTCTACTGCTGTGTGCTTGGTTTCCTAGACAACACTGGTCACTCTCTTTCATAATGTGGCTAAAATTGAATACCCACTTCCAATCCTTGCAAGGATAGTTTCTGCGTCCTATCAAAGGCTGACGATTTAACACTGAGTAGGGAAGAAATGCGCAGGCTGAACTGTTTCAAGCTGTATTCCTACACAAAAAATACTGCATGACAAGTATCCCAAGTTCCTTGTATGTTGTCTGTCTTGGTTTCAGATCAAGACAAGCAAGTAATGCACCCCTTCTTCCTGAAGGATTACCTCACAGCTGAAAGTAATTGGTGAATAGAATTAGGTTGCACATCCAGTCTTTAACCTCACTTCAGCCTGCGATGCTTCTGTACTGCTTACTGAAATACAATATGGGCTTCAGCAGTTGCTAGATAAGCCATACTTTTTAGGTATGGCACTATGATGTGACTTTTAGAGCTCTTCAATGTGTGACTGTGTCAAGCCACATACTTTTACAAAATATTACAATGAACTCTAAAATCAGTAACAATTGTAACTTACGATAATAGCCTTCTGCATCAGTCCAGTTATCCCTGAGGTTAGGATTCTCTTTAAAATCTTTTCCAATGCCAGCAGCCCGAAGACGAGCACTCTAAAATTGAGGCAACATGTTCTATTTACCCAGTAATCAGGTAGACATTTAAAGCACTTTGTTTAAAAATAAAAACTCAAACCAGATCTGATGTTCTACAGCTAACTGACAGAGGACAAAAATTACAGATGGGCATTCATTTAATAATCAGTGTACAACTCTCCTACCAACTGTCACATTTCTCTCACTGTCTTGTCCTTGTAACAGCCCTTAACTCTCCTCCCACAAGACGTATAAGATGTGACTGGCTGCACTAGTGAGCCTGCGAGGGAAATTAGGAGTATCTGGTACTTCTGAAGAGGCTTTATTGCATATCACTCTCTATGATATCCAAAGGATCCCTTAGTATCATCCAGAGAAATAATGGCTGAATAATCATTTCATCCTCTTTTAATCCACTTTTTGGTGTTCCTGTTGCAAAATATGTATGTAACACATCACTTAAACCAATTATCAGTATCTGCTGGGTTCTGAGCACTGGCTGCTTATCCTACTCATCTTTAACGTCCATTATACATTTATCCTTCCCACTTCTTCTTACCAAAACTTCCTATTTCTCATGTTACCTTACTTTTGAATATTAGTTTTAAAACCTTTTCAAGAAAAGGCACTGATAAAAAATGGTTAAACCACTCCTTATAATATATCCAATTCTTCAATGATTTCTATAGGCTCCAAATCCTTAGTTCTCCATCACCTTACAATATAGTGAACTCTGTTTTAATAATGTCTGGAAATTAGTGACATCATCTTGTCTCACTTACCACCCCCCTATACACACAGTTTGTAAATTAAGGAAAAAGCTGTTTCAAAAAAGTAACTACACCTTTAAGTCACTTGGTATTTAACATGTATGAAGCTCTTAAACTGTTCTACTATACTTGTTTTCGAATTCTGACTTAACTTCAGACTTAGAGAAAAGTTGCAAAACTAGCAGTTTCCAGATACCCTTCACTCAGTTGTCCAAATGTCATGTTTCTTAATTTGCTTTATCTCTCTCTTTGTATGTACCACACACACAAATACATATTCGTTGTCTATATTTTTTGATTTAATAATTGTATTTTTGTAACTTAAAGTTACTTACATCAAAATATGCAGCAAACATATCATCAGATTCTGTAAACATATCAGGTGCCAACAGCTTCTTCTGAGATGACCCTTAATAGAAATTAGCATTAACATTTGAAAAATGAATAGGTTCAAATTAAAGTACAAATAGTGAAAAACTACTAATAGCAATTCAAACATTTCTTTCCTCTTGTACATCAGTTTTTTGTTAATAACCAACTGAGTCTGATCAGGGGGTGGCGCAGTGGATAGAGTGTCAGACTGGGATGTGGAGGGTCTGGTTTGAGCAAGGCTCACCAGCTTGAGCCCAAGGTTGCTGGCTCGGGCAAGGGGTCACTCCGTCTGCTGTAGCCCCCCAGTCAAGGCACATATGAGAAAGCAATCAATAAACAACTTAAGGAACCGCACAAAGAATTGAAGTTTCTCATCTCCCTCCCTTCCTGTCTGTTCTTATCTGTCCCTCTCTCTGACTCATTGTCTCTGCCATAAAAAAACAAACAAACAAAAAACCCAATTGAAATTACTTCATTATACTTAAAACATATATATACCATCCACTTTTCACTAAAATGGTACATTTCAGAACTTTTACAGGAAACTTGCTGACCCTGACCTAGAAAGTAAAATAGCTGTATTAAATACTGCAGGGTTTGGGTCAAAAGACATTAGAAACCAACTTAAAAGGACTCCACCTCAGTTGAAGAGAGAACAATCTGAGCCTCAAAAAGAAAAGTTACAGCAATGGATTGAAACACAAGTACAAAATGATACTGACTAAACCCCAACACACCTCACAGGTTATCTGTGGAGGCTGTTAGAGCACCAACTCTCTTCTATGCTAAAAACTGGTCAATAAGGAAAATAATCAAGCATTCACACTGCCTTCCTATACAAACTACATTTTGAGATGTAGTACAAATGGAAAACTCAGGACAGCCATACACCACCTGCTACCTGATGTGATGATGCAAGTACACACCACCACTTATGAAGTGCTACTTTTGCCAAAATGAAAACCTGAAACCTAAATCCATTTGTCTCTAACCCTACTCACTAGTTTACAAGAAATACTGAGGACAGAAGATACCAGATAACAGACATAAGAATGCAGCCAGAAAAAATCAGAATGGAAAGTTAGAACATACATGGCCCTGGTATCACAAAGTAAATGGCATTGGGGCAAGAGAGGGGAATGGAGGAAAACACTATTAAGACTAAAATTTAAAACATTAGAAATCAACTTACAGATATATATCCTAGATATAACATGCATGTTATTTGAATTTTGATTCAAACCAACCACTAAGTCTTTAACTAACAAAGATACAAACTGAAATATTTACAGATGAAATGAAATCATGGCTAGGAATTGCTTTAAAATACTTTAGCAAGCAAAGCAATAGGTTATGACTATGTGGAAATTTAATACACTGTTCCGGTTATGCAAACTATATAATAAAAAACATTTATAGAGAACATTCACTGGGATATATTTAAAATTGCATTACTTAAATTTAGAGGAATGACATTCCTAATCCATTCAACTTTCCCCATCCCAAATCAATCTCTCTCATGAAGTTACAGAGCTAAACATTCAGAGAAAACCATGGTCAAAACAAAAATCCAATTTACTCACCATTATTTTGTTCAACTGTCATTAGATTATGCTTGGCTTTTACTGAGGCCTCAAATGTATCAACATTTTCCCGTTCATACTCTTTAACATCAGCAGCTACCCTCTCCAGAATGTCATCTGGAGAAGGTGACCGTGTGCGAGTACTGCTCTGGGGGCTGCTGGGCTCAGATGGCACAGACATATTGCTATCTTCAGCAAGATATTTATATTTCTGTAATAACAATACAATGCATAATTTTCATAAAGTCTGATGCTATCTATATATATCTACTAAGAGGTGCTATATAAATAAGAGTCAAATAACGTTAAAACCTTTCAAAAGGTATTGATGACGCCTTGATTGAAGCAGAGCCGCAATCCCTTATACAATTCCAACCACCACAAAACTCTAAAACAGTTTTTCTATATATGGTGCACATTCATTAGGTGGCAAAACTGACTAAAACAGACGTGACCTTATTTATAGTCTTATTTATCTTTCCCAGAATGAACATAATATGCCTCACTGCAGAAATATCACCGTATTTAATGATGGGGTGCTCTTCTAGACCCCAGTGATGGGGCTAAATACACAAACTCACCATATAAGCTTTCTAAAATTCAAATATTTCGGAGTACTGAAGCATATCTGGCCCCAAGGGCAGGAGGTAAGAGATTGTGGAGCCGGGCAAGAACAAAAGAAATTTCAACAATTATTTAATCAGTGACTAAACAGTTAAATTTCCTCTGGAATTTTTGTTTTGCCCTATAGTCTCAAGTGATTTAAGTTTTCCTGTGACTGACATGTCAGTCCCTGACATGGTTTGCTATGTGTGTTTAGGTGAGCTGCCACGACTGTCCTTTCCTTTTGCATGCTGTCACCTTTACAGTATCTCAACATTTTTCATGTCTTTCAGAATTCTTCCTCTCAACTCCATCACTTATCTTCCCATCATTAGAAGCAAGTTCCACTAATAATGATGACATAAGACACTCTACAGGAATAGCCATCCACAAAAGATCTAGTGGCCATGGCTTTTTCTCAGAATGGCCAAGGAAAAACTGACAATCTTCCAAGGCACCTCACCTTATCATTAAAAAACTACATCAAGGACGATGTATAACACTTTCCCCACCCAATTGTTTTAATCACGTAGCTCTAAAGTATCAGTCTTAGTATCGAGTACAGAGATGTGTTGTAGAATCTAAAACCTATATAATTATGTTAACCAGTGTCACCCCAATAAAATTCATCAAAACAAAAAACAACCAAAAAAACTATTTTTGACATGCTCCATTTAATAACATTTGCACTAAAATATCTGCCATTTTATTAGACATTAAAAATTAAAAAATTCTTTCAAATAGTTAACAAAAATCCTTTGTTTTCCAAATGAAATACCTCCAATTTATTCCAAATTCATTTATGAGGGTTTTAACTTAAAAAAAAAAACTTCAAATTTTTTGTGTCTTACAAAAGGTTTATATCATAATTTTATGTAAAACAAAAAGGGTAACTATTTCAATTTTATAAAGAAATTATAATTATTTTTCAAGACTTATCGAATTGCTACTATTATCACTTTTTTGTTAAAGTAAAAAACTTTTATTTTACTAAAGTGTTGATTACTTAAGAAGGATTGATAAAAAATTTACTAAAAGCACATACCTGAACAATTGCTTGCCTTTGTATTCTTCTCTGTTCTATTAAGGCCTCTTCATCTTCTTCCTCTACATCAAAATCTTCAAGACTTAAAAAACATACACACATATATATAATTAATTTTAACCATTCTTAGGAATTCCAAAACGATAATTTATATGTTTTAAAAGTAAAAGCTGGGAAATGTTGGGCATCGCACCAGTAAATTTGAGCAGAAGTCTTAAGCAATCTTATTCTTTTTACCTTTGTTTCTAAACTGTTTCAGTGTCTGGTTTGAAATTCTGTCAAGTAATTTAACTTTTGTGTTTCAATTTTCTCACCTGTTTCATGGCACCAAAATTGGAAACAAAAGAAAGACCCTTAATTTTTTTTTTTTTTTTTTTAACAGGGACAGAGAGAGTGTCAGAGAAAGGGATAGACAGGAACAGACAGAGAGGAACGAAGAGAGACGAGAAGCATCAATCATCAGTTTTCCGTTGCAACACCCCAGTAGTTCATTGATTGCTTTCTCACATGTGCCTTGACCACGGGCCTTCAGTAGACCAAGCAACCCCTTGCTTGAGCCAGTGACCTTGGGTCCAAGCTGACAAGCTTTTGCTCAAGCCAGATGGGCCCGCGCTCAAGCTGGCGAGCTCGGGGTCTTGAACCTGGGTCTTCCGCATCCCAGTCCGACGCTCTATCCACTGCACCACTGCCTGGTCAGGCAAAAGACCCTTATTTTTAAAAAATGTAATCCCTGGCTCTGCCACAACCTTAACATTAGTAAAAATCATTTCATCCCTCTAACCTCAGTTTTCACACCTATTAAACAAGAAGGCTAGGACAGATAAGTAAATGAGTAACTTTTCTGGGTCACAGAACCCTTTGAAAGCTGTAGATCTTTCCCCATCAAAAATTGGACTAGTAAGCATCTGCATACAATCTAACCCAGACCAGTCCCAACTATCCACTAAAGAACACCTCCACAATATTTATGATCCCTCCCAGTGCAGCCTTCTCCATGGTCCACTGAATATCCATTGCAGAAGAGTAAACAAACTGTACTCTGAAGGTGTTAGGATTTATGTATAACATTTTTTCCCAGTTCAATTTTCTCATCACTTAGGTCTAATCAGTTTCTTGACCTTAGCACTATTGATATTTTGACAGTTTATTATGGGAACTGCCTTGTGCACTGAAGAATGCTGAACAGTCTTCCTGGTCTCTACCCACTGATGCCCTAAAATGTCTTCAGATATTGACCAATGGGGAAGGAAATCACCTCCAGTTGAGAACTAAAGTTCTAAATTAGTCTTATTTACTTTTGAGACATTTTATTTAGACAACTCACATTTAAAAAATGTCCCTACTATACTACTAGACATTGAAATGTTCCTGTATTTTCCATATTTTAACATCAACACCTGCCACCAGATAGCCTCAGTTGCAAAGTATCATTTTACAAACAAAAAAGTCTAAAATTAGTATAAAAATTTCCTCCAAGCATGACCAGGAGGTGGCGCAGTGGAAAGAGCGTCGGAGTGGGATGCGGAAGACCCAGGTTCGAGACCCTGAGGTCACCAGCTTGAGCGCGGGCCCATCTGGCTTGAGCAAAAGCGCCAGCTTGGACTCAAGGTCGCTGGCTCCAGCAAGGGGTGGCTCAGTCTGCTGAAGGCCCATGGTCAAGGCACATGTGAGAAAGCAATCAATGAACAACTATGGTGTCGCAACGGCAATGAAAAACTAATGATTGATGCTTCTCACTTCTCATCTCTCTCCATTCCTGTCTGTCCCTATCTATCCCTCTCTGTCCCTGTAAAAAAAAAAATTTCCTTCAAAAATTTGGTAATTAAGATTGGCAAGACTATCTAATATATCTGTTGTTCCTAATAAAAATAAGGAAGGGAAAGCTCATGATAAAGTAATGGATACTACTCACTCTAGCCAAAACCAAAACATCAAAATCCAGAAAACCATGACCTCTGCCATCAAACCTGTAAAAATCTGCATGAAAGATTAACGTTTAAATCCAGACCAAACAAATGGGCTCACTTACAATACTCAGGTGGAAAATAAAGATTTGAGTCAGTGTTTCTCTAAACTGAAAAAACAACATTATGGAAAAATTTCCCTTACTTATCCTCAGATGATGATTCTTGCTCAACTTTCATTCCTTCAGAAAGACTTCCTTTAAATTTATCTTCCTTTACTTTGCTTCTGCTCCTCCGTCTACGACCGCCCCGTGATCGAGACCGCCTCCTCATACGTGATCTGCTCCTCCGACCTCTGTCCCTATTTGAGAAAAAATTAAAAATATATATATATTTTAAGGTTAAAGTTGGGAAGGCTGTGTTGTGTAGGGAGCAGTGTATATAGAAACTTTCTGTACTTTTCTTCTATTTTTTTTACAGAGATAGAGAGAGGGACAGACAGGAAGGGAGAGAAATGAGAAGCATCAATTATTCATTGCACAATCTTAGTTGTTCATTGATTGCTTTCTCATATGTGCGTTGACCAAGGCGCTACAGCAGACCAAGTGACCCATTGCTCAAACCAGCGACGCTGGGCTTCAAGTCAGCAACCTTTGGGCTCAAGCCAGAGATCATGGGGTCATGTCTATGATCCTACGCTCAAGACCAGCACTCAAGCTGGTGATCCTGCACTCAAAGCGGTGATCCTGCACTCAAGCCAGTGATCCTGCGCTCAAGCCAGTGACCTCGGGGATTCAAACCTGGGCCCTCCACACTCCATTTCGACACTCTATCCACCGCACCACCACCTGGTCAGGCTCTTTATTTTTTTAAGTGACAAGAGGAGAGATAGTGCACACTCATGCAAGCGGCCCAACTGGGATCCACCTGGCAGGGCTGATGCTAGCAACTGAGCTATTTTCAGCACATGAGGAAGACACACTCAAACCAGCTGAGCCTTGAGCCATTGGTTGCAAGAGGGTAAGGGGAAAAGAAGAGGGAGAGGGAGAGGAAGATAAACAGACAGTTGCTTCTCTTGTGTGCTTGGACCGAGGATTGAACCTGAGACATCACACACCAAGCCAACAGTCTATCCACTGAGCCAGCTGGCCAGAGCCTGTACTCTTCAAAAATAACAGTACCAGAATGATTGAAAGTATAGGCTTAGGTATTTTTAGGACGGCAAGATGGCGATGGAATAGGCGAACGTACCAACTTCAAACTCCCAGAACCAAAGTGGATTATAACCTAATTTTAAGAACCATCATCTGGATAAACCAACTTTGAACTAAACTAAGTGGACTCTTCAACCAAGCAACACTGAAGAAGCCACATTGAGACTGGTAGGAAAAGCAAAAAAGTGAAGAGGGATGCCCAGCTCCCCAGAGCGAACGGCAGCCCGGAGAGTCCTGCGTGGCGGGAGGAGAGTTTGGCAGAGAGGGAGGGACCTAGGTCCCAGGAACAAAGCTCAAGCCTGCAGCCCCAGAGCCTAGAAGAGGAGTTTGGACAGTTTTGAGCTGTGAAACAAGTGAGGATACTGTTTGTGAGAAAGAGACAGTTTCCTCAGACCAAGATTCTTCTTAAAGGAACAGCGCAGAAAACCTCTCTCACAACAACTCACCCAGGGCTCCGGGGAACGGGGACAGAGGAGAGGACCACAGAGGGGGAAGAGAGTGTGGACTGAAGGCACAGGGAGAAACACTCTGAGGGACAGCCACCCTAACCCCAGGACTAAGTCACTTCCCTAATCAAAAACGAATATTTTCCCTGGAACTAGCAATACCAGCAAAGGGAGACAGGACACCAGACAAACAAGCTCTCCCACAGCACTTAGAGCAGAGCTGCATAGATGGAGGGAGCTTCCAGAACTACAGTATAGAGTGTTAGGGTCTGAGCTGCAGTGCACACACCCAAAGTACTGAGGGCTTGCTGGAGGGACGGTGGCGGCCGGGACGCTGAAACCCGGTTCTGTAGGTGGGGGACGGAGGCCCAGCCACTGTGAGGTTGGTCTAGCCCAGCAGGGGCGGAGGGGACGCGCGAAAGCTGTCCAGCAGCTGCGGGCCCACTTGTAGCCCTACCTGCGAGGGAAAAGCGAGAGGCCAGGAAAAGGTAGAGAGCTGCTTGACGACCCTGGACCCTGCGCAAGCAGGCCCTGATCGCGGGTGTGTGCCTAGGACCAGGGACAGGCGAAGGCTCCCGGCTGAGCGCACGCCAGCAGCCCCGCCCAGCCCAAGAAACCGCAGTTTGCCATCCTGCGAGCCTGAGTTGGCTCTGAACGCGGGGGTGGGGCTAGAGCCCAGGATGAGCGGAAGATCGCAGCTGAGCGCATGCCAGCAGCCCTGCCCAGCTGGAGAAACCGTGGTGTGCGATCCTGCGCAGGCAGGCCCTGGCCTCAGGGGCGGGGCTAAAGCTCCGGACGGGTGGAGGCTCAGATGTCAGCAGCCCCGTCCAACCCGAGAAACTGTAGCGAGCAGGATCTGACCGCAGGGGCAGGGCAGAAGCACAAGAACAGGCTCGATCTGCAGCTGAGCAAAGGTGCTCACCTCTACCATTGGTACTGAGGCTTGTTGCTTGAGTGCAGTGCACAATCCAACCTGTGGGGGGGAGGCGAAAGCCCAGGCAGGCTGAGTCTTATAGAGCCAGGCACCAGAACACAGCCCCTACCGCGGAGGAGAAGCGAAAATCAGAGAAACAGCCGCAGTGGGCCGGCACTGGCAAAACCATACCCAAACGCCCTAGGGAGCGGCAGAGGGGGTGGCGGGCCTGCAGACAGACCACACATAGGGAACATAGAGGCAATGTAGCCATTGGACTCCAGTAGCCAAACCCTTTTTACACATAGACAAAATGGGCAGGCAGAGAAATGCAACCCAAATTAATCAAGAAAAATTCCCAGAGAAGGACCTGAATGAACCAGATATAACCAAATTACCAGATGCAGAATTTAAAATAATGATAGTTAGGATGTTCAAAGAGCTTAGAGCAACAATGGATAGTCATTACGAACACCTAAATAACGAGATAACAAGTATAAAAAAGGAAATTGAAATAATAAAAAAGAATCAGACAGAAATGACAAATTCAGTATCAGAACTGAAGACCACATGGAAGGAATTAAAAACAGGATGGATGAGGCTGAGGATCAAAGCAGCAAGTTAGGGGACACAATAAACAAAGGCACAGAAGGAGAGCAGAAAAAAGAAAAGAGACTCAAAAAATCAGAGGAAACTCTAAGGGAGCTCTGTGACAACTTAAAGAGAAATAACATCCGCATCATAGGGGTTCCTGAAGAGGAGAGAGAACAAGAAATAGAAACTTTGCTCTATCAAATCATAGCTGAAAACTTCCCTAAATTAAGGCTGGAAAACATTTCACACGTTCAAGAAGCACACAGAACTCCATTAAAGAGAAACCCAAAGAAATCCACACCAAGTACATCATAGTTAAAATACCAAAGCTAAGGGATAAAGAGAAAAATTTAAAAGCTGCTAGAGAAAAAAAGGCTATCACCTACAAAGGAGCCACAATAAGGATGATATCAGACTTCTCAACAGAAACGCTTGAGGCCAGAAGGGAATGGCAAGATATATTCAAAGTAATGCAGAACAAGAACCTATCTATCACGAAGACTACTCTATGCAGCAAGGCTAACGTTTAAAATTGAAGGAGAAATAAAGAGCTTCCCAGACAAAAAAAGCCTCAAGGAATTCATTAAAACCAAACCAATTCTGCAAGAGATACTAAAGGGCCTGTTGTAAACAGTTCAAAGGGAGGAAAGAATATAGCAAAAGAGGAATACAGCTGTAAAGAATAAAATGGCAATAAACAACTACATATCAATAATAACCTTAAATGTAAATGAATTAAATGATCCAATCAAAGACATAGGGTAGCTGCATGGATAAAGAAACAGGACCCATACATATGCTGTCTACAAGAGATACACCTTAAAACAAAAGATACACATAGACTGAAAGTAAAAGAATAAAAAAAATATTTCATGCAAATGGAAATGAAAAAAAAGCTGGGGTAGCAATATTTATATCAGACAAAATGGACTTTAAAACAAAGGCTATAGTAAGAGATAAAGAAGAAGACTACATAATGATAAAGGGAGCACTCCAACAGGAAGATATAACCATTATAAATATCTATGTGCCTAATATAGGAGCACATAAATACTGTATATAAAGCAGACTTTGTTGGATATAAAGGGTGAGATCAACAGCAATACTATAATAAATAGTAGGAGATTTCAATACCCGACTAACGTCACTAGATAGATCTTCAAGAAAGAAAATTAACAAAGAAACAGCAGGCTTAAAGGACACCCTAGATCACTGGGGTTTAATAGATATCTTCAGAACCTTTCACCCTAAAGCAGAAGAATATACATTCTTTTCAATTGCTCATGGTACATTCTCTAGAATAGACCACATGTTAGGGCACAAAAGTGGTCTCAACGAATTTAAGATTGAAATCATATCAAGCACTTTCGCTGATCACAATGGCATGAAACTAGAAATCAACCACAAGAGAAAAACTGAAAAATACTCAAATACATCGAAACTAAATAGCAAGTTATTAAATAACGAATGAGTTAACAATGAGATCAAAGAAGAAATAAAAGAATTCCTAGAATGAATAAGCATACAACAACTCAAAATTTATGGGACACGGCAAAAGCAGTACTGAGAGGGAAGTTCATAGCACTACAGGCATACCATGAGAAACTAGAAAAAGCTCAAATAAGCAACTTGACCCTGCATCTAAAAGAACTAGAAAAAGAACAGCAAGTAAAGCCCAGATGTAGTAGAAGAAAAGAAATAATAAAGATCAGAGTGGAAATAAATGACACAGAAGCTAAAGAAACAATACAGCGTATCAATGAAACCAAGAGCTGGTTCTTTGAAAGGGTAAAAAAGATTGACGAACCTTTAACCAGACTCACCAAGAAATAAAGAGAGGATTCAAATAAATAATATCAGAAATGAGAGTGAATAACAACTGACACAACAGAAATACAAAATACAGTGGTACCTTGAGATACAAGCAGACCAACATTTTTTTTTTTTAAGATATGAGCTGCGACTTGGTCCGTATTTTTGTTCGAGATCTGAGTGAAATTCCAAGATATGAGTCATGACTCAGGAAGCTACAGTTAGTTGGCGTGTTGGCGCACGGGTCCAGTATTGGCAGCACAACACCAGCATCTCGTTCTTTCTCATGTGTTACCCACAGAATCAAGTAGAATCTCATGCGCTGTACTAGTTCTTGCATCATTTTCGCCTTTTTTAATAACTTTTTTTATGTGTGCTATCATTGGGCCAAAGAAAGTGAATGTAAAAATCAGTGGAGAGAAAAAGAAGAGAATGATGTCGATAGAAGTAAAGCAAGAAATCATGGTGTATGAGTGATTGAAATGGCAAGGCTGTACAACCACAATGCATCTACAATTTGTACCATCCTTAAACAAAAGGATGCCATCAAAAGGGCAAACCCAATGAAAGGAACTACAATTCTGTTCCAATTAAGGACAAATATCCATGAAGAAATGGCGAGCTGGCAGTGACGGAGACTGTCATATGCGAAAAGGCACATATTCTTTATGGCGACTTGAACGAACCATCAACCTCAAAAGAGGCAGCAGAAAATGGGTTTAGGCAAGTCACAGTTGGTTTGAAAATTTCAAGAGATCTGACATCCACTCGGTGGTGAGGAATGGTGAAGCTCCGCGTGCTGACTGACGTTAAGGCAGCTGAGGAGTACATCGCATGTTTTACTGCACTTACCGCAAAGGAAGGATACATCCCCCAACAAGTGTTCATCTGTGACGAAACAGGATTATTTTGGAAAATAATGCCCCAGATGACTTTCATCACGGCAGTGGAGAAGCTGCCAGGCCATAAACCCATAAAGGACCGTCTGAACCTTGCATTGTGTGCAAATGCTAGTAGTGACTGTAAAGTAAAGCCATTGCTAGTGTATCATTCTGAAAATCCTCAAGCCTTTAAGACTCACAAGATTCTTAAAGAAAAACTGTAGCTTATGTGGCACGCCAATGCTAGGTCACGGGTTATGCGGCATTTTTTTATGGAATGGGTAAATCTCATCTTTGGTTCTGCAGTGAAGAGATATCTTAGAAAACAAACTCCCAATGAAAGCATTACTAATCCTTGAAAATGCTCCAGCCCACCCACCTGGTCTTGAAGATGACATTCTCGATGAGTTCAAATTCATGAAAGTCCTCTATCTCCAACCCAACACAACTTCAATCTTGCAACCTATGGATCAGCAGGTCATTTCCAACTTTAAGAAGCTTTAAATAAAGCACTTGTTCCACCACTGCTTTGAGGTGACTGAGAATACAATTCTAACCCTTCAAGAGTTTTGGAAAGATCATTACAACATCGTGATATATTTACGCATTATTGACTTGGTATGGCAAGAGGTTACAAGGAGAACCTTGAACTCGGCATGGAAAAAGTTATGTTCTGATGTTGTTGCAGACAGGGACTTTGAAGGATTCGAACCCGAGACCGAGACCAAGGTAGAAGCGCTGGAGGAGATTGTGTCCCTCGGAAAGTTGATGGGTCTGGAGGTAGATGAGGGTGACGTAAACGAGCTCGTCAAGGAACATGAGGAGGAACTCTCAACTGAGGAATTGAAGGAGCTATAGATGATGCAACACATGGATCTTCTGCAAGAGATTAGTAGTGAGGAGGAGGTAGAGTTGGAGGAAGTGATTTCTACAAGTGAAATTAAAGACATGCTGGCAATGTGGGAGAAGCTTTCAAGTTTCACTGAAAAGAAACACCCAGAAAAAGTTTCAATTGGTCATGCTTCAGCACTTTTTAATGTCACTTGTTTGTCACATTTCCGTAACATTTTAAAAGGCAGGCAAAAGCAAACCTCTTTGGATAGATTTTTATTCAAAAGTCCTACAAGTGAAAGTGTCGAAAGTGCAGCCAAAAAGGCAAAAACAGGTGATGATTAAATGAAAAATACGTAATGTTAAGCTTAGGTTAAATTTAAAGTTAAGAAAACGCAGTCTTTTTTTTTACAATTAAGTTTTTGTGGTTTCATATTAAGTACAGAAAGTGCAGTTTTAGTTTTGTTTAAAGAAAATGCAGTTTTAGTTTATGTGCCTACAGTGCCTGCATCCCATCCTCCCTCCCTCCTCTTCCGCCATTCACCTCCGTTAGCCACACTCATCTGTCTCCAAGGTAAGAATACAGTACTAAATAACACTTTTTTCTTTCATTTCATATATTTTGTTATGCATTGATAAAGTATACATGTGTGTTTCTTAATTAAAAACATGGCTTTTTTCATAATTTCGGGTGGTTTGGGGATGTTTCACAGGGCTGGAATGGATTAAATCTATTTCAGTTATTTTAAATGGGAGAAATTTGTTTGATATACAAGTTGACTGATGAGCTAGGTTACAGAACAAATTAAACTCGTAACTCAAGGTACCACTGTACTAGAAAAACCAGCATCAGAACAGGACTTCTCAAAAGCATTAAAGGAAACTAGAAAACAGTGTACTAACAATTTCAAAATTATTTTTATTATTTATTTATTTTTATTTATTTTTAACAGGGACAGAGAGAGAGTCAGAGAGAGGGACAGATAGAGACAGACAGGAATGGAGAGAGGTGAGAAGCATCAATCATTAGTTTTTCCTTGCCACTGTGACACCTTAGTTGTTCACTGATTGCTTTCTCACATGTGCGTTGACCGCGGGCCTTCAGCGGACCAAAGCAACACTTTGCTGGAGCCAGCAACCTTGGGTCCAAGCTGGTGAGCCTTCACTCAAGCCATATGGACCGGCGCTCAAGCTGGTGAGCTCGGGGTCTCGAACCGGGGTCCTCTGCATCCCAGTCCGATGCTCTATTCACTGCGCCACCGCCTGGTCAGGCTCAAAATTTTTTTAGAATAAATGACATTGCAAGATTCTTTAAAATAATTATGTCAACCTAGAATTCTATTCCTTGACAATGAGAATAAAAGCATTTTTTTAGAGACATAGGTCCCAAAGTGTAAGACCTTTCCATGCACTTTCCTCAGAAAGCTATGGAGATCCATCACCAAAGCAAGGAGGTAAAACATGAGTAGACACTAGATACAGAAAATGGAATCACAAAACGGAAAACAGGAATACCAAGTGAACAGAAAAACAAATTCTACAATGATAACCATATAAGCAGGCCTATCAGTCAGTCTGGAGCAAGAAGGCTAGAAGCATTAGAATGAAGGATCTCTCTTCCCCACTTCCCCCAACTATTTGCTCAGAAAGGAACAACATGTCTATGATCATACTAATGATTATGTCTGGAAGCATACAGAAAGTTGATGAAATCAGGCAGAAGAGAAAACAAATGAGGGGTAACATTACAAAACTAATTGTCCAAAGTAAAAAATCAAAGATAATATGACAATAACTTGAAAAAATTTAAGCATATGCATGCTTAGACAAAGCATTTCTACTTTAGAAATGTAGGATACAAAATAGAGATATGTAAAGATAGAGCCAGTGGTTGTAATATAAGCTTTTGGTGTACTGTCTATTAAAACTATGTTCCTGTATTAGTTCAGTTAAAAATGTTAAAAGATTGGCAAATAATATCCATTTATGTTTTAGGTTAAAATATTTAATGTATGTGTTACTTTAAATTGAATCCCTGGTTTAAAAGCCAACCTTTTTTGATTAACAACAAATTACTGACAAGATGTGCTTCACATAAAATGGTTGAACTCCTGAGAATTAAATAAATATTTGACCAAAGAGTTTTTCACGCCTACTAAAGATATTATCTTGAGGCTGTGTTCTTAAGAGGACCAAACACAAGTTAATAGAAAAATTAAGTACCGAACTGTTAAGACAGGCAGGAAGCTGGGCTACATATATATTACCCTATGATCTATTCTGATAGTTACATTTTAAAAAAAAATCCTAAGCTTCACTCTAGTATTTATCTCTCAAAAAATAGAGATACGATGCCCTTTTAAAAACTGAGGTTTTGCCTGACCAGGCGGTGGCATAGTGGATAGAGAGTCGGACTCGGAAGTGGAGAACCCAGGTTCAAAACCCTGAGGTCTCCAGCTTGAGTGTGGGTTCATCTGGGTTGAGCAAAGCTCACCAGCTTGAGCCCAAGGTCACTGGCTTGAGCAAGGGGTCACTCGGTCTGCTGTAGCCCCTGGTCAAGCCACATATGAGAAAGCAATCAATAAACAACTAAGGTGCCGCAACAAAGAATTTATGCTTCTTATTTCTCTCTCTCCCTTCCTGTCTGTCCCTATCTATACCTCTCTCTATCTCTGTAAAAAAAAAAAAAAAAGAAAATTGAGGTTTTGATAAAGCCTTGACCCAAAGCACCAAGGTTGCCCATTCTAATCCTGGAGGTCGTTGGCTCGAACCAGAGGTTGCTGGTTCAATCCCTGATCAAGACACATATGAGAAGCAATCAACAGATGCACAACTAAAGTGAAGCAATGAGTTGATGTCCTCCACCAACAAAAATAAATAAATAAAAATAAAAGACTGAGTTTTTAATGAACACTCACTTATTTAAATATGAAGGAAAACAAAAAACATTCAGAGTTTAATGACAAAAGGGTAACGTATCTTTACCTTCTCCGAGGAGACCTGCTCCTCCTTCTGGGAGACCTGCTGCGCCTGAGCGGGGAGCGAGACCTTCTCCTAACAGGAGATCTGCTTGCTCTTCTCCGGGCTGGAGACCACCTACTGATGGGGCTGGCATCTTTGGATCTCTCACATCTACTAAGGATATCATCCCGAGGTCGTGTTCTTAAGGGGACCAAATACAAAGTAATAGAAAAATAAATTAAATCAAAATAAATGAATCCCTTCTACATGTGCTGAACATCTTTAGAAAAGGCATGCTATTACAGTGACTTTTAAAAATCCTTTTTTTGTGCTTTTAGGTCTTATTCTAATTTTCTATCATTAATGTTTATAACTTTTAGAATAATGCAAAAATGTTATGGGAGAAAAAGTTCTCTTTTCAAAATGTTTGTTAGAAGGAAGATACCTTTAAAAATAAATGTTCACGGTGCTTGTTTCAGCAGCACATATACTAAAATAGGAATGCTACAGAAAAGATTAGCATGGCCCCTGCACAAGGATGATGTGCAAATGTATGAAGCGCATTTTAAATAAATAAAAATATATGTTCACAATGTTTAAAAAAAGGGGGATGCTAAACTAAAGATAGTATACACAAATTAACACGTTTTGTAATGAAACTTAACCATAATTCTTATGGTTAAAGCCACTGATGATAATTCCAGGTAAACAACTCAAAACTTCCACCAGAATGATCCTATTCCATTTCCTAAATTCAAATACTGTTTTACTTCTAAATTCTGACATCTTTGCAAGTAAGAGTCTTATTTTTAATATTATCAATTACATATAACAGCATCTTACAATCAACGTTAACTTTAGAACAGAGGAAATTTGACAGTAACTTTCTAAAATGTAAATGTACCTTAGACTCTGCAATTTCACTTCTGTGAATCTATTTTACAAAGAAATCTCACATATATGGTTTTTTTTTGCATACAATCATGAAACACTGGAATCAACCCGAATTTTCATCAGTTTCAACAACAGAATGACTAGATATATTATGGCACATCTACATTATGAAATATGTTGCTGTTACAGGAGAGGCAGTGGAAGAGTAGAGGGAGAGAATTTACATTATTCTGCATTATTTGAACTTTTCTCCAATTACTATTTCTTCTGTAATTAAAAAAATTTAGAGGCTAGGATCATTAAGAAACACTTTAATTTACATAACATAAACAGTAACACTAACAACAGCCTCAATGCAGGAAAGTTAAAGGAGCAGGCCATTTCATTACAGACAGTGTAACTTAGATTCAAGAGTATGTCTTAAAATAAAGCTCTTTTAAAAGAGCAGTCTTGCTTGACCAGGTGGATAGAGCGTCAACCTGGGACACTGAATACTCAGGCTCGAAACCCTGAGATTGCTGGCTTTTCAGTGCAGGCTCAACAGATTGAACATCCCTAGTTTGAGCGTGGAACAGACATGACCCCATAGTTGCTGGCTTGAAACCCAAGGTCGCTGGCCTGAGCAAGGGGTCACTGGCTCAGCTGGAGCCCCTGGTCAAGGCACAGATGAGAAAGCAATCAATGAACAACTAAAGGTGCCGCAACTACAAGTTGATGCTTCTCATCTCCCTTCCTCTCTGCCTGTCCTTGTCTGTGTCCCTCTCCCTTTCTACCTCGCAAAAAAAAAAGCATTCTTGAAATTTCTTGAAAAATATAACTTAAATTCTAGTTTATAACCATACACAGTAAATGTTAATATGCAAAAATAAATGGGCCAGGAATGCATATCCTTACACAGAATAAGCCAACATTCTTTTAAGTGAAACTTGGCCAAAAATTTTACATGCTTAATTACTGACTAAAAATATTTAAAAATCTGTTTCTAAAGTTTAGACTAAACAACTCCCTATCCCATTCTACCAAAATGCCTTTAGTGCCTTAAACTACTTATTACTTCCATGATCCTAATAAATAGAACCAATCTATTTTTTTTTATAAATTATGCCTGACAGTCGCTCTACCTCATGAGAGAATTAAGACTTTATGAGAAAAGAACTGACCAAATGTATTATACAAATATGAATTTTTATTGTTATTGGTAAAAAGTGAAATAATTTCTTATAATATTTGTCCTAAACTTCAGGGGGTTTTGCAATAATTAGATTATAAGTAAATAAATTACTAACAAAAAATGTTTCTGCTTTCAATTTCATTGTATTTTGGGGCAAAAAGAAATTATAGTTCCAATTTATACTGTTAGAATTCAAAATCATGTCAATTCAAAAGATCACAATCCTTAAAATTGATGCCTTTTTTTTTTTTTTTTTAATTTTATTTTTATTTTATTCATTTTAGAGAGGAGACACAGAGTGAGAGAGAGAGAGAGAGAAAGCGGGGAGGAGCTGGAAGCATCAACTCCCATATGTGCCTTGACCAGACCAGTGCAGGGTTTTGAACTGGCGACCTCAGTGTTCCCAGGTCGCCGCTTTATCCACTGCGCCACCACAGGTCAGGCGATGCCTTTTTTAAAGTTAAAAATTTCAGCCTACTCTTTTCAATGAAGTGGTAACCCCGCCCCCCATAAATAGGTATTTAGAGCTCTAGCTGCCAAAATACTTGGATTTAAAGGAATGAGTCTGCAAATCAGATCCTGAATTAAAACTTGAAAACAAAGCTGTTTCTTTCACCAAGCTCAGTATTTGTAAATCTCCCATTATCAAAATACGTACTGACAAAACTACAAGTATTAATATACTTAGTGGAATGGAATATACTTAAAACTATAAAACTCATTACCATCTCATCTCTCATTGTCTGTTAGTCTTAGTTTTTCCTCTAAAATCTGGTGCGCTGTAAAAAGCACCAACATTTTGAAAATGAGTTACCTTGGGGAAGAGAGTCGTCTCCTTTCTGGCTCTCTTCGTCTCCTTTCCAAGGACCGGCTCTCTGCTCTTCTACCAGGAGACAGAGTGCGAGAAGGTGATTTGCTCTGCTTAGATCTTCTATCATTTAAAAGTGGAGATTTACTTCTTCTTGATTGGTCGCGTTGTTTTGGAGACAAGCTTCTTCTTTTAGGGCTACGGCCAGGCCTTCTACCGGGTGACCGGTTTTCTTTCCCAGAAGAAGCATCTTTAGAGGGAGATTTAATCTGCTTCTTCTCTTTACCAGTTTCAGACCGTTTTGATTTTCCCTCTTTGGACCGAGACCTTCTGTCTTTGGATTTTCCTAAGTCCACTGGGGATCTGGATTTTTTGCCTCGATCACGACTTCTACTTTCATTTATGATTGGGGATTTTTTTCTATCTTTTGACTTACTTTTATCTTCAATTTTAACCTTTTCATCAGTAGGAGATCTGGCCTTCCCAATTTTCTCTTGAGACCGCCTTCTTAGGGTAGGCGATTTTGATTTTCTTGCTTGATCTTGAGACTTGCTTCTTTTGGATGGACTTTTGGACTTTTTCCTCTCCTTGGATTTGCTCCTAGTTGTTTTCTCTTTAACTATTTCAACAACTCCCTTACTTTTCTTTTTATCAGACCTATGTCTAGTCCGTTCTTTGGATCTGCTTTTACTTCGCTTTTTTGTACTATTTTTATTGTCCATAAGTTCAAGTTTCCCCTTCGTCATTGAAGATCTAGTACTAGACCTATTTCCATTTCTTGCCTTTTCATGAATTTCCCCCTCTTCTTCAGAGCCAGATTCATAACCTTGTAATATAAGCCCCATCCCCGACTGGACCTTTCCTTCCATTAACTCATTATCAAGTTCAGCTTTAATCAAGGCTCTCTGTTTTTCCAAGTCTTCCAGCAAAGCTAAATCATCAAGTTTAGTTCTTTTTGCTGGAGACATACCTTCTTTGTCAGAAGCATCAACAGCCTCTTTTCTTTTGTGTTTCTTATGTTTGTGTTTATGTTTATGTTTTTTATCCTTGTCTTCTTCTGAGGAATGTTTATGTTTCTTATGTTTACTTCTGTGTTTATGTTTCTTTTTTTTGTGACGACTGTGCTTATTTTGAGATTGGTCTTCTGATACTTCTCCATTTTCTTCATTTACACTCTTTTCAGAGTTATCTGCATCTTCCATCCTATAAATATATCAAATACATTTTAAAACCGTATCATTTATCAAGCATTCAGGATCATAACAAAATAAAATACATCTCAATGTAATACATAAGATATCTGTGTAACAGCTTCAGACATTTATTTCAACAGTATATGGTAAGAATTGAGTTGAAACAGTGACTTTAATATGTTTCAATTGGTTGAACTTAAATGCCAAAAGTATTAGAGGAAATACATAGTGATGAGGTTAAAACAGTTACATTTAACAGAAAAAAGAAATCCAAGCCAGGTAAAATATTAGTATTGATTTAAATAGTCACTCAGTAACTTGAATTTCAAACCAGCATTCCCTACACAGACTTAACACCAAAGGAATTTCCCATTTTCTCTTAAACACAAGGATATATATTGGAACACTAATCTCTTTCTCCACTTGAAATTCAGAAGCACACTATTTTTAATTCTCTAGGGCCAATATTGAGCCACATCCGAAATAAGCACTCCATCATGTGCACTGGTGGCTGATATTGATAATAGAAATACACTTGCAAGGGTTAAAACTTTAAAGTAAACTAACCAGAAGAAAGGACTCTTGGCCTGCAGCAGCTACTGAGCAATCCTGTAGTTGAACCACACCAAAGTGTCTTTTACAGGTCAACAATAATCCAAAATCAGTCATTTCACATGGTCCAACCCAGTATTTGTTCAGTGAGCTATTTAGTCTAAGTTTCAAATGAAGAGATCAGTTTCAAAAAAATATATTTATATTAATAGGTGGCTTTTGTGCTTAACTGTTTGGGCTATGCTGAGTTAAAGAGTTTATGATTCTAAATTATCCTCCTAAATCCTTGCTGTTCAGTATTCCCAGATTAAACATAGGTTTCAACAGCAATATTTAATTTTACTCTTAAAAGCCATTCCACGCTAATCCCTCACTTCCTAGAATGAGACCAAAATCAGACTTTAATTTACCTGAATTTTGGCCATCAGAACTATTTTTGGAAGAAAATATGAATTATTTTGTCAAAACCCATCAAACACTCCTATACTTTTATTAAGTCTGTTATTTATGCCATATACTACAAAATAGCTCCTTGCAAGTTAAGAATTAATAATTCTATTAATGCAATCTCTTTTAACATTTTTTACAATCACCTACTAAATGTAGACATTAAGGTAGGTAGTAGGAAAACAAAGATGTATATGACCAATACCTGCCTTCCTCAAGAAAATTATAGTTCAGTGGAAAAGAAAGTGTAATGATAATGATATGAATAAGGGCATTATGGGAACACTGAAGGATCACCCAAAATTATTTTGAAAATGGTCAAGGGAAGTGTCTTATAAGAGAATACAGAAAAACCCAAGCTATTTGTTAAGCAGGGACTTTGGGTGGAAATAAATGTTTATAGGGAAGGTACATGAAGTGAAAGTAATACTGTAACACTGTCCTAGAGAATGAGTAAATCATTAACCAGAACAGGAAAGAGGTATTTTACCAGGAATACAACAACAAAAGGTATAGTTACATATAGCAAGCTGTAAGCAGATAGTGTTGTCAGGGCATCAAATTTGTAGAAGAAAGGGTTCTAATGAAGGTTATATCTCAGTGGGCCAGCTCCAGGTGATGACAAGATATAGTATGAAATTTGGGGAATGAGGGGTTCAGGAGTTACAGGCTCACTGTAGTTGTAGGCCCAGAAACTGCAAGGTAGAGTTTTTGGATGGCTTGTTTGTAATGACACTGCCATATGGCAGGGGTTGGAGAAGAGTCTGGCCCTCCAGCCAGTCTGTGTTCAATAAAGGACACACTGAAGGTATATTTGAGAAGGTTTTAGTTGACAATGAGGAGTGTACAGAATATGTAGAACCTAACTACCACATGGCAAGAACTTGATTTTTTTAGGTGTTAAACTGTCAATCTCCATTTCTGGTACTATAGACTATGTGAAGAAAAAATTACAGTGTGTCCATAAAGTCATGGTGCATTTTTGACCATGTGACCGGTCAAAAGTACACCGTGACTTTATGGACACACTGTATTAAAAAAGAGCTGCTGAGGAAGCTGTGTCTTCTGGTGAGAGTCAGGTTTTAGTTTAAGCTTTCTTCTTTCTCAAGGGTTGTAAGACAGGATAAATATAGTAGTGTTCTCTGGACCATCAAATGTTCTCAAAAGACTTGGGAAAAGAAAGTATTATATTGCCTGACCAGGCCGTGGCAGTGGATAGAGCATCAGACTGGAACGCAGAGGACCCAGATTCGAGACTCTGAGGTTGCCAGCTTGAGCCCATGGTCGCTGGCTTGAGCAAGGGGTCACTCGGTCTGCTGTAGACCCCTGGTCAAGGCACATATGAGAAAGCAATCAATGAACAACTAAGGTGCCACAATGAATAATTGATGCTTCTCATCTCTTTCTGTTCCTGTCTGTCTGTCCCTATCTATCCCTTTCTCTGACTCTATCTCTGTCACACACACACAAAAAGTATATCTTTGTGTTAAAAGAAAAAAACACACAACATGGCTCAATTGTGAAAGAGGGAAAATTACAGATTTAAGTCGAAGACAGGTTACCCTTATATAGGAAACTCTTCCCCAGAAATATCCTGTCCCACAATCCAGAAGGTGGAATGCATGAATCTTTACTCACAGGGAGAAATGGAGGTAGGTATGGAGAACCTTTTTAAAGGTTGAGAATGGCCTGTTCTGTGGTGGCACAGTGGATAAAGCATCACCTGGAGCACTGGGGTTGCTGGTTAAAAACCGCAGGCTTGCTCAGTCAAGGCACATACAAGAAACAACTAAGTGTTGATGCTTCCCACTTCTTCCCAATTTCTCTCTCTCTCTCTCTCTCTAAAAAATTCAGGTCAGGAAGACTCTCTAAGTAAACTTAAGAAAAAGAACAGTTGGGTGGTTGAGCAGTCTCCAGAGCCAGACTACTTGGGTTCAAATCCTGGGTTCAACTTACTAGTTGTGTGGCCTTAAGCCAGTTTAAGATATCTCTGATCTATAGGCACCTCATGTATAAAGGTGGAAAATATATAAAAATAGTAAAATTCATCTACATCAAAGCACATTGTGAGGCTTGCACAGGGCAATACATGTTACTAAGGCTTACAACAATGCCTAACACAAACCAAGGGCCTAAAAAGTAAACTGTTATTAATTGTTCAGACACTGAATACAATTACTCATCATGACAGTGGAGCTGGTAGGGCTGATGCTAAGAATGTTATTTTAAGGAATACTGTAAAAGATTATGTATTCTAGATTGTCAAACTGCCTTATGAAAATGCTGCCTCCAACATAGCACACCAAGCATAACCTTAGGCAAGAAACCTGAGGCAAGGTCTCTGGCTCAGTTCCCTCAACTGTAAAAACTGGGTTAATAATAGTGTTAATAATAGTGTTGATAAGTTAGAGGTTTGTCCCTGTAATGAGTTCACATAAAGTGCTCTAGAAATACTATTTCTCTATGTCTCTATGACAGACAAGACAGTTAAGGTTCAAGAGGGTCTAAGGAACTTGCCTAAGGTCACACATATAACCCAGCTAGCGAGAAGGCCAATATTACATTCCGAACTGGTCAAAAGCTCTTTCATTTGAGCAAGATGTTTTAAAAATGACAGAACTTATCACTACTCCACATGACACTTGATTATTGCCTCCTATCTCCTTTAGTCAAAACCAAAATCCTTTACAAGGACTCTTAACAATATGCCTAACCTTGACATTCTGAACCTACTAATTGCCTCTCACACTCATTCCACTTCAGCTACACTGCTCCCCTTGAACAGGCAAACTTCAGGGCCTCAGTACTTGTCTGGAATGCTTTCATCATTTGTATACATCACTGGTTTCTTTGCCAACCTCAATTTTTTGTGTGCAAAATTATACCTAAAATTATACCTTCTCAGTCCATTTTTCTTAACCAATTCATTTTAATTGCAACCCCCACCCTAACAAACACATAGTTCATCTTTTTAATTTTCCTCCAAAGTAATTGCCACCACCTGATATAATTCTCATCTGTTGCTCCCTATAACATGAACCCTAGGAGAGCAGAATTAGTTCACTGCTTTATCCCTAACACCTAGATTACCTAAACCAGTGGTCGGCAAACTGCAGCTCGTGAGCCACATGTGGCTCTCAGATTGAGGACATTTTAGCAAAGGCCAGCTTAGGAGTGCCCTGATTAAGTTAATAACAATGTACTTTCCCTTACAGTCTAAGTTTAAAAAATTTGGCTTTCAAAAGAAATTTCAATCGTTGTACCATGGATATTTTGCTCTGTTAACTAATGAGTTTGCAGACCACTGACCTAACCTACAGTAGAAACTCAATAAGTATTTGTTCTACAATTAAATGATTTATATAGATTAACATAAAACCTGTATTAACTACAGCACAGATGGTTTATGCTGGCTGAACTAGACCCTCTCACCTCTTGACAGGAAACTGCTTTTCTGTGCAGGTCTATCTCCAGTGCACCACACAACGCACACACCCACTTCTTGAATGTAATGCTACAAATGATTTAATCACCTCCCTCCCCAAGGAAAATGCTGCTCTTAGAACACTTTTCTAAGGCTTTCTATAATTTACAACCTTCTAAGAAGTTTCATTCCAAATTCTTAAGAATTTACCAAAAGATTATCTACTTCCTAAAGCTTCTGAGAATTAGGATCTACATCATAATTATTACTTCAGAGTCATTCCCATGAATGACTCCAGTTTCTATTATAATTTAAGGAATGCTACCTCAAGAAATAACTAGGTTACTGATAAAAATACTACAAACACCTTACGGTCAGCTAGGTTAACCTCAATAATCCTCAAATTCTGCCACATTGGATTCAGGCATAGAACACACAGACTTTGGATCTTTAAGGCAAAATTCATAAACAATTGAAGTCTGACTAGATAAATAAGGAAAACTTGAACTCAGCGAGTCAACGGCTTAACAAATTACATATAATGAACTTGCTAAGGCAGCTAATTTAGGTTCAACATTGACAACTTTATTCTGAAGCTTTAAGGATGTTTCTTGTTAAAACATGATAGTATCATCACAAGAAGGATGAGTACAGTAAGATATTCTGAGAGCTGGAGACCACAATTTTATTACAGTATATTGTTGTAATTGTTCTATTTTATTATTAAGTTATTATTGTCAATCTCAACTTTATCATAAATATGTATATACAAGAAAAAACCGTACAGGTATACCTTGGGAATATTGTGGGTTTGGTTCCACATGACTGAAATAAACGTGAATATTACAATAAAACGAGCCACAAAAATGTTTTGATTTACCAGTGCATATAAAAGTTATGTTTACGCTATACTTTAGTCAATTAATTGTGCAATACTACTAAAAAACTAAATTCCTCAATTAGAAAGTACTGTATTGCTAAAAATGCTAAGCATCAGATGAACTTTTACAATAGTAACATCAAAGATCACTGATCACAGATCACAAGATAACAACACTAAAGTTTGAAAGAGTGTGAAAATTACCAAAATGTGACACAGACACAAAATGAGTAAATACTGTTGGAAAAAAGGCACTAAGACTTGCTTGAGGCAGAGTTACTACAAACCTTCAACCTGGAAAATGCAGTATCTGTGAAGTACAATTAAGCGAGGGATGTATGTATCTATAGAATTTGGAACTATCCAGTTTCAGGCATCCAGTGGGGGTCTTGGAATGTATTCCCTGTAAAAAAGGGTGACTACATATTTAGCAGATGTATGTCTATACCAACCTGGTCTACAACAGCTTTGTCAATAAACAATACTGATTGAGAACTGATTACTATTCCTCAAATCACATTATTTGGTAAAAGTGCAGGCAATATGGGAGTGTTTTACAGTATTTATTCATTTCTTTTGTCAAATGCAATGTACTAGTTTCACCCTTCAAACAACACAGGTCCTGGAGCATCTGGCACAATGAAAATAGCCATGAACAATTTTAAAATAAAGTGACCAGATGCCAACCCAATTGTTATTTTAACTTCCTCTCTAACTTATTTATTTTTTGTAAAGAATATTCTTTTTTGACATGGGGTGGGGCAATTTATGCTTTGGAGACAGAATGGAGAGCAAAGTGAATGCTACTGCTCCTTTATGAGGAAAGTAAGTAAGCCCATTTTCTAACAAGTTAAACTATTTTTATACAGAACTAATGGAGATGTAAAAAGTGAGAATGAATCCAAAAAATCCAAAAGACCAATTACTCTCTCTCTTTTTTTATTTTAGTGAGAAGAGGGGAGACAGAAACAGACTCCTGCATGTGACCCAGATCCACGCCGCAAACCAAATAGGGGGCGATGCTCTTCCCATCTGGGGCCATTGCTCTGTTGCAACCAGAGTCATTTTAGCACCAGAGGCAGAGGCCATGGAGCCACCCTCAGCACCCCGGGCCAACTCACTCTAATTGAGTTGTGGCTGCAGGAGGGAGGAGAAGCGAGAGAGAAGCAAGGGGGGAATGGGGTGGAGAAGCAGATGGTTGCTTCTCCTGTGTGCCCTGACTGGGAATCAAACCTAGGACACCCACACTCCTGGCCGATGCTCTACCATGGAGCCTACTGACTAGGGCCAAAGAAAGACCAACTACTCTTAAAAAGAACTCCTTGACCCACAATTTTTCCAAATCAGGTCTGGAATTACATTTCAAAGAATTAGAACTATCACATCAAAAGATTTATCTTTCTGGGACACTGGAAATAAGTAAAAATGATTTCAAACCTTAAAGGCTATTTTTAAAAGGAGCCACAATGTATAGCAGTAGACCAACCACACAATAGATAGAAGCAGGGTACCAGAACCAGACTGACTGCCTGGGTTTAAATCTTGGGTCTGTAATTTCGTATGACCTTAAGCAAGTTAACTTAATTTTTCTGTGCCTCAGTATCATCATCCCTAAAACATGGGCAGTAACAGTATCTACTGCCATAGGGTTGCTATAAAAGATTAAATAAGTTAATATTTCTAGAGTGCTTTGAGCAGTACCTGATGAGTACAAATGAGTCAATGTGTATAAGAAATGTAAATGTTTAAAATCATTCAAAAGGCTGAGCTAGCTAATGAGACCATGAAACGTAAAAGCCACTAAAAAGCCTTCAGAAAACTTAAAATTTGCTTTTTATATTTATTTTTTCTAAATGTTATACTTTGAATAGGTTCCATATAAACTATTCACTGTCTACTACTAAAGAACTGTTTAGACACTAAAGTATATCCAGCATTCGTTATGAGCAGCATACATAGTGCTTGCTTCCATAACAAACTGTTATTTTCAAATAATTGAAAGTGGAACACATACAGACCAAATATTCCATTTATACCGAGTGTTCTGTAGGAGAGGGAAGGTAGAGTTAAAGACTATCTCAGTGTCACTCATATTGCAGAGGCCTAAACAATTATTATTAAATCTAGTATTTGAATATGTACACAAAACACGACTGAACAACTCCTCAAAATAAATCTAAACTGTCCCTGAAATCACATAGAATTATGAATGTACATAATACTACAGGACTTTAAACATTACTAGAATAATCAGCTGATTAGCCTAAGATTTGTATTATACTGTCATAAATATAGTAACTGTCACGCTGTGAAGTCAAGGAGAAACAAAAAGAGGCAGAGTGTGTAGTTAAGACTTTAGAATCCATTTGCTCTCTTATAAGTGAAATTATGAAGATAATAAAGCAGCTTTCAAAAGTCCTTAATGAAAAACTTCACTGTCTAGCTGAGTAAAGCAAACGATTGAGGAGTCGAATTGGTTGAAGAGCAATGAAGTGTTGGGCCGTCTGTTGGCAAAGGGTTTCCCTATCTCTCAATCACAAATTGCTGGGAGACTACCTCTAACCTTTCCTAAAATGTCTGGAAATAAATAAGATAATGACGATGCAAAAAACAGTCGACGTACGAATACTGTCTAAAAATCCACGCTCTCTTCTATGTTCTTGTTTGAGTTTTCCTAGCATAAACACGAAAAGCAAAGTACTGATTTCAGTTAAGTAATGGTTAGCCTCTGCTACATATACAAGTGTGTTCTCGCCTGGCCGCATCGGTTCTTATATTAGCTTAATTATAAACAAAGTGCTCAGGTTTGGAAAGAGCTAAAAATTTCCACTACTTCTTCCACTGGTACTCCGAAAGGAGCGTTATAAATTCAAGCCAAATATGCCAGGCCTCAAAACCCAGGACTTGGTCTTACTTTGTCTTACGTTTACAAGTTGGCAAATACAGTGCCCCAGAGCGGGGGCGAGGGGGAATATCGGGCGGATGGTAAAACAGAGTCCAAGGGTGGGGAGAAGAAGTGCATAAACTACAGTTCTGGGATGGTCAAAGAGGTGACCCTAGCACCCCTTCTCCTCTCCGCTCTCCGCTTCTAAAGCGACAACAGCGGCAGGAGGACGGGGGCACCGCGCGGGGAAGGAAAACAAGTCTAAGGGCTTGCCCGGGTGCCGCACTGCTCCTTGGATACCTCACACCGATGCTCCAGGGCGCCGAGGCCCGCGAGACCCGCTCGGTCTGGGAGGGGGAGAAAGAGGAAAGCGCGACCGCACTGTCGCGACAGCCGCCTAGCGCACGGGACCTGTAGAGGCCGCTCGCACCGCAGCCGCCCAGGGCAACGACGAGCCGCAGGCCGCTGCCGCCTCCGACCCAACAGACGCGGCCTCGGGGACAGTAAGAAGCTCGCAGGCCGCCCGCCCACGCCACAACGTATCGAGCCGGGAAAGACAAAGTTTGGCTCTCGCCGTTTAGGCCTGAACTTTCCCGCCCGGCCATGCAAGTCTCCACCGTTTGCCATTGCACTCCCCAGGGCTCCGGCCTTCGTACCACTCAGAGAGAGTACTTACTCGGGCTGCTCCCGCAGAGACGGAGCCTCCGCGGCGGCCATCTTGAACTTCCTGACTCCTCGGCGGCGGCGGCTGCCTGGACGGTGGAGGCTAGTGGAGGTGGAGGAAGAGAGAGCAGAGCGGTCGCGCATGTGCTAACCGCGAAGGGTACCGTGGAGCTGAGTTCGCTCTAAGAATCAGGATATAAAAGTGCATCCGGGGACAGAGCGAACAGCGTGATGACGCAACTTCCCGGGACGGAGAGGCGTGAGGTACTGAAGGAGGTGCCTGCCTAGGGTTAGGGCAGGGTGATTTAGGCTTGCGCTCTAGTTAGCGTTAAGTCGTGGGACCTGCTGGAGAGGGATGCTAAAGGAGTGGGGTAGCAATATTCTGTGTGCGGTTCGGAAAACTGGTTTCACCGCGGGGCTCAGAGTTGAGTTCTCAAGCTAGGGCAAACGGGATGATTTTGCTTCTGGGTTGCGTTGAAAGGTAGAGCTAGCTGCACTTAGAACGTAAATGTATTTTAATATGTAGCCATTATTAATACATTTATATGAAACTTGAACTTTGTTTCAATTTTTTGTTAAATCCAAGGGAAATGATTCAGGAGTCGTTAGGTTCGCTGGTTCTGTAAATTGAATTTTTAAGTCATATTTTTAGTTAAGATCTGATTTATGTGTTTCTGTAATAATAGACCACAGTAATGGGACTAAACGAAATACCGTATGAAAAAACATTTACTGACTCTTGGAGAGCTTTCAGGATCACATAGAACTATCTCTCTATCTGTCTCTCTAAAAAATAAAAAGTATCGTTCTCCATACTCTGGAACCTGAAACAGGGTGAACATCACTTTTGTTCTTGTAATCAGTTGAGGCTGGGTTTGTCCTGCAAATTTGAGATCCGAATATATGGGTTTCTTATATAGCTTGATTTTCAGAGGATAAGAGTTACAAATATTCTTGCAAAATAGGTACTTGTTGGGCAGATAAAATATATTATGCTCACTTTGTTAAAGATGGCGCTGCCCACATGCAAGTTTTAAGAGTAAACTTTTCCCCACACCCTTGACTGATTGGATGATGTAGGGTGGTCCACACTCATGAGGAATCCTCACATTATGCCTCAGATAAGTGACTTTGTATCAGAGACTTCCTTGTTTGTAGATTGAATTTAAGGTTTGTATTTCTACATTATAAAGTGGGGCTTGCTCTCTCTCAGTTCCTGAGGTTAGCATTAGAGAGGAGAGCAGAAAAAGGCCACGTGGAGACCAGGAGAAGCAGCCAAGATGGCGGAGCATTGAGAGAGAAGCCAGTTTGAGCAGAGTTTGTGCTGGAGAAGGAGATGGGGAACAGAGGTGAGTAAGTCTGGTGAGCTAGAAACCTTTCATGCTAGGAAACTCGGATAAGTCAGTAGCTTTGTGAGCACTAAATGAGTGGGTTTTGGAACCCAATGTGTGTTTTTACTTGCTCACCAGGTGCAAGCTAGAATTAAAGCTGATTGATGGCTCACCAGTTTTTGGCTCCGTTGTTTCATTACCAACTGTCCGAATCTAATGCAAACCTGCATGGGCCAGGCGGCTGTGATCCTGACCCTTACTACTGGCTTTACTGTACCATTTTGGCTAATTCCCAAAAGCGTTAAAATGTTAAGCATTCCCCCTACTCCCATGAACTCTATTTGTTGTATCGGAACAGCGAGAAACAGACGTCCTGCCACACAATCAAGAAGTCAAATCAAGGAGTCTTTAATTAACTCTGGCTGCAACTGCATGGAGACTGAAGCCTTTCAAATCATGCAGTGGCGAACACAGTTTGGGGCTAGCTTTTAAAGACAAAATTACGTACTGATTGAGGAATGGGGAGGAGAGAAAGCATAGCAATAAAACAAAACAGTGAAACAAGCTGTCTTACAATGTTTATCTATAAGGTTAATTCAGGGAGAAACATTTTTGAGAATACTTGCAACCTTGCAAAGCTAGCCCAAGGCCACCGTCCAGGAGGCCAGCCTCAAGGCCAGGAATAGGGAGTCTTTAGAACAAGTAAGTTCTGCTAAAGGTTTCTTTGTTTTAGAGAAAGTAAGTTCTGCTAAGAGTTATTCATGCTAAGGGCCTTTCTTTTCAAAAGTATTACCAATTGTATATACATTTCATTGTATTATCCGCTCCCACTCTCCTGGAGGCAAGGCCATATGTTATTTTGTCAAGAATAGCTCAAATATGTCATTAAAATAACAAAAGATAGTGTTGGGCAGATAAAATATATTATGCTCACTTTGTTAAAGATGGCGCTGCCCACATGGAAGCCCGTCATCCAGGTGATATTATTTGCCCTTATGCTTGAGATGGCTGTGGGGGAAAAGCTGTAATGTAGGCAGGCCAGGTCATTATAGCCTAAGGCTTAGTTTAAGAGTAAGCTCTTCCCCACACCCTTGACTGATTGGGTGATGTAGGGTGGTGATGTAGGGAGGAATCCCATTATGCCTCAAATGGGTGGCTTTGTATCAGAGACTTTCTTGTATGTATAATTGGATTAAAGGTTTGGATTTTCTAGGCTATAAACTGGGGCAGTCTGGGAGCTTGATCTCTCTCTCTCGGTTCCTGGGTTCCTAAGATTAGTATTAGAGAGGAGAGCAGAGTAAGGCCACGTGAAGGCCAGGAGAAGCAGCCGAGATGGCAGAGTGCTGAGAAAGAAGCCAGTTCATTAAGAGTTTGTGCAGGAGGAGATGGGAAACAGAGGTTAATAAGTCTGGTGAGCTAGAAACCTTTGATTCTAGGAAACTCGGATAAGTCAGTAGCTTTGTGAGCACTGAATATGTGGGTTTTGGAGCCCAGTGTGTGTTTTAGCTTGCCCGCTGGGTGCAAGCTAGAATTAAAGCTGATGGCTCACCAGTTTTTGGCTCCTGTGTTTCATTGCCATCTGTCCGAATCCAATGCGAACCTGCGTGGGTTGGGCTGCTGTGATAGTAGCCTTGACTACTGGCTTTACAGATAGCAAATTATTTTTAAATAATTTTAAAATTAGATAACCATAGTGTATGTAGTACAAACCTATTACAGATCTTTTCTTGGAATTAAGTGCAAACTCATTAGGGATCTCATCTTGGATATAAAATAGAATAATATACTTTAAGGCAAAAGCCTAGCAGATTATGACTAGCAAACTGGTGTGAAGAGGTAAGGTAACATGCTTGTGATGTCTCAGTTCCTAAGTGTCAAGCCAAGGTTGGAACTGAAAGCTCACTCCCAAGTCTGTGGTCTTTGCTTCTTTCCATGCAGCTTCCCACAGAAATGTCATTTGCTTAGGATCTTCTTACTGGGCACCCATTCACACGGTTCTTTTATATTCAATGTTTTTTGAGTAAAAGGAATGAAAAGATCACTAGATCAGTGTCTAGAAATAACTTATTTTCTCACAGTCCAGAGGCTACAGTCTTTCTTTTTTCCTTTTTTCTTTTTTTCTAGCGAAAGAAGAGAGCGAGATCAACAGGCCGAAAAGGACAAACAGGAAGGGATAGAGATGAGAGAGATGCCACAAGTCATAGTTGTGGCACTTTAGTTGTTCATTGATTGCTTTCTAATATGTGCCTTGACTGGAGGCTCCAGCTGAGGCAGTGACCCCTTGTTCAAGCCTGCAACCTTTGGGCTCAAGGCAGTGACCGTGAGGTCATTTCTATGATCCCATGCTCAAGTCAGTGACCCTGCACTCAAGCTGGATGAGCCTGCACTCAAGCTGGTGACCTTGTAGTTCAAACCTGGGTCCTCAGTGTCCCAGGCCAACACTATTCACTGCACCACTGCCTGCTCTGGCTGCAGTCTCTTTTTTGTTTCTGATTAGTGAAAAGCTCATAAGCCTATGTGGGTTTCCTTAACCATAATATTATCTCCCCTGGGTCCCCTTCGGCTCTGTGATTCTTTGCAATTATGTATAATATGAAGATTTAAGCACACTGAGTATGGGGAAGGATGGATGGGGAAAGTAGGTGCTAAGGATGTTCAGGTTTGAAACCAGATTATGACTGACTAAAGTTTAGACTTGGACAAATCATTCAATTTTTTGGTTTTTTTAAGAGCACCGTGTTGGGCAGATAAAATATATTATGCTCACTTTGTTAAAGATGGCGCTGCCCACAGGCAAGTCCATTATGTGTTTTGGGGGACAGGCTGTGGGCAAGCTGGGTCGTTATAGCCAACACCTTAGTTTTAAGAGTAAGCTTTGCTCCACACCCTTGACTGATTGGATGATGTAGGGTGGTGCGCTCTCCTGAGGAATCCCATTATGCCTCAGATGGGTGAGTTTGTATCTGAGACTTTCTTGTTTGTAGATTGGATTAAGGGTTTGGATTTCTACAGTATAAAGTGGGGCAGGCTGGGAGCTTGCTCTCTCTTGGTTCCTGAGGTATTAGAAAAGAGAGCAGATTAAGGCCACATAGAGGAGAGGAGGCAGCCAAGATGGTGGAATGCTGAGGAAGAAGCCAGTTTGTGTAGAGTTTATGTAGAGAGAAGGAGATGGGAAACAGAGGTGAATAAGTCTGGGGAGCTAGAAACCTTTGATTCTAGGAAACTCGGATAAGTCAGTAGCTTTGTGAGCACTGAATGAGTGGGTTTTGGAGCCCAGTGTGTGTTTTTACTTGCCTGCCGAGTGCAAGCTAGGATTAAAGCTGATGGCTCACCAGTTCTTGGCTCCATTGTTTCATTACCATCTGTTCGAATTGAATGCGAACCTGCACGGGTCAGGTGGCTGTGATGGTGGCCTTGGCCATGACTACTGGCTTTACACACAGTAAAAATAAAGTTTCAAAAAAATGATTCTGACAAAATAGTTCATTTAAATATTTCTCACCAAATGAGGTTGCAAGGTACTTCTAGTATGGAGTATATACTAGGAAGGGGATTTGTCAAGGGTTTGTCCAAACCTGAGGACACCCTGGATGGCCAGAAAGGTGAACAGGTGGGTCCTATAGCAAATTAAGCCTGAAACATCACTGGAGACAAAAATTACAAAAATGAAGCTTATTGTACTTCAGGCACATCAATGAGAAGGCAGGATCCTTCGGAAAAGACAATACAGTAATGCTGGAGAAATAGAAAGCAGGAAAAGAAATAAACCAAATGAGATGGAATGACTCCATACAGAAGCCACAGGACATTTGTGGACATCACACAAAGTGGACAGTAGTGGGAACCAAGTCAATTGTACGTAACAAACCCGCACACACTTATGTTGCTGTTGTAGTTTTAGAACAGGGATCCCCAAACTTTTTACACAGGGGGCCATTTCACTGTCCCTCAGACCATTGGAGGGCCGGACTATAAAAACACTGTGAACAAATCCCTATGCACACTGCACATATATTATTTTAGTTTTTATTTATTCATTTTAGAGAGGAGAGAGAGAGAAAGGGGAAGCATCAACTCCCATATGTGCCTTGACCAGACAAGTTCAGGGTTTTGAACCAGCAACCTCAGCGTTCCAGGTCGACGTTTTATCCACTGCGCCACCACAGGTCAGGCCTGCACATATCTTATTTTAAAGTAATAAAACAAAACGAGAACTGTTGGGGAGATAAAATATATTATGCTCACTTTGTTAAAGATGGCTCAGCCCACATGGAGGCCCATCACCCAGGTGATATTCGTTGCCCTTATGCTTGGGATGGGCGTAATTATATTATAGGATGTGGGAGACAGGCTGTAAGCAGGCAGAGTCCTTATAGCCCAAGGCTTAGTTTTAAGAGTAAGCTTTTCCCCACACCTTTGACTGATTGGATGATGTGGGGTGGTGCACTCTCATGAGGAATCTTCCCATTATGCCTCAGATAAGTGACTTTGTATCAGAGACTTCCTTGTTTGGCTTTCTACACTATAAAGTGGGATAGGCCAGGAGTTTGCTCTCTCTTGGTTCCTGACGTTGGCATTAGAGAAGAGAGCAGAGAAAGGCCACGTGGAGGAGAGGAGAAGTAGCCAAGATGGCAGAGTGCTGAGGAAGAAGCCAGTTTGAGCAGAGTTTGTGCTGGAGAAGGAGATGGGAAACAGAGGTGAATAAGTTGGTGAGCTAGAAAACTTTGATGCTAGGAAACTCGGATAAGTCAGTAGCTTTGTGAGCACTAGTGAGTGGGTTTTGGAGCCCAGTGTGTGTTTTTACTTGCCCTCCGGGTGCAAGCTAGAATTAAAGCTGATGGCTCACCAGTTCTTGGCTCCATTGTTTCATTACCGACTGTGCAAATCTAATGTGAACCTGCACAGACCAGGAGGCTGTGTTGGTGGCCTTGGCCACTGGCCCTGCATTTGGCATAGTCTGTAGCAGGATTCAATACAGATCAGTATGGAGCCAGCACCCTTGAGGTGCATGGTAGAGGACTGGCTGCTGTTATGGTTCTCCATGGCTGTCCTATTGGGAACTGTAAGCTGGCTGACTTTTATAGCCATGCGTGAGGAAACAGAGCTCTATGGAGGAGACTGCCTGGGACCTGCAAACTGAGCAGTGGAAGGAGTTGGAGGAAGCGTGGGAGAAACAGATGCTGACCCTGGAGCTGGAGGGAGCACTGGAGGAGGAGGCCGACCAGGTTCGTTGAGATTCACCTGGAAATGGAGCAGCTGCCGGAGAAGGAATCACAGGTTTGTGAGTTGCAGATTGCCCTGAACATTGTGGAGAACCAGAAGCGGCAGGAGGATGAGGCTCAGGCTGAGGCTGGGGCCAGAGCTGCGGCTGGCACTGGAGCTGCAAGGCCTGCTGAGCAAAAGGCAGCAGTGGCCCGGGGCTCAGGACCAGCAGCAGAAACTGATATTTTCAGTTCCTCTTTGGAGGATGAGAATTGGTCCAGAATTGCAATCCGCAGCCTCCAGAAGGTGAGAGCTCAGGAGCAAGGAGTAGCTACATTCTTGGTAGGTCTGCAATTTTGGGATATAGGGATGGATGCCATCATGCGCCCCAGAGCAGAGATGGAAATGCTGACTGCCATTGCCACATCCTTCTCTTTAGGACAGTGTGAGAACTGCCATGATGGCAGGAATGAGCGGGGAGGCTAACACCCCATGTGTGTGGACTGATTTCTGGACTATGACCAGAGTGAGCACTGGCTCCCTTGCTGGATGGACTTATGGATTTTGGACAATGTGAAATACCCTGATGGAGGTGGGGGTGGCTTTGTTGGAGGTCCTCTTGCCCCGGGAAGCTTTTCCCATGGAAAAGAAAGAAGGCTGAGGACATTTTGCACTTTTGGCAAAGTGCTCAGAGACTGGTGAAATGTACCTTTGAAATTGTTGAAATTGTATGATTTGTCATGTTGTTGGAATTTGTGTAATGTGCCTAATTTCCTTGTACAGGGATGCCGGTGGTGTAGATTGTGGGTAGTAAAGTGAGCATAGGGGTGGATTGTTGGGCAGATAAAATATAGTATGCTCACTTTGTTAAAGATGGCGCTGCCCACATGGAAGCCCATCACCCAGGTGATATTAGTTGCCCTTATGCTTGGGATGGGCATAATTATATTATTGGGTGTGGGGGACAGGCTGTAAGCAGGCAGAGTCCTTATAGCCCAAGGCTTAGTTTTAAGAGTAAGCCCCACACCCTTGACTGATTGGATGATGTGGGGTGGTGCACTCTCATGAGGAACCTTCCCATTATGCCGCAGATAAGTGACTTTGTATCAGAGACTTCCTTGTTCGTAGATTGGATTAAAGGTTTGGATTTCTACACTATAAAGTGGGGCAGACCGGGAGATTGCTCTCGCTTGATTCCAGAGGGTACCATTAGAGAGGAGAGCAGAGAAAGGCCACGTGGAGGAGAGGAGAAGCAGCCAAGATGGCAGAGTGCTGAGGAAGAAGCCAGTTTGCGTAGATTTTGTGCAGAGAGGAGGAGATGGGAAGCAGAGGTGAATAAGTCAGGTGAGCTAGAAAACTTTGATGCTAGGAAACTCGGATAAGTCAGTAGCTTTCTGAGCACTGAAAGAGTGGGTTTTGGAGCCCAGTGTGTGTTTTTACTTGCCCTCTGGGTGCAAGCTAGAATTAAAGCTGATGGCTCACCAGTTCTTGGCTCCATTGTTTCATTACCGACTGTCCGAATCTACTGTGAACCTGCATGGGCCAGGTGGCTGTGATGCTGGCCCTGGCTACTAGCTTTACAGGAACAAATACATTATTTTAAATAAAGAAGTAAATTTAAATCAACAAACCAGTATTTCAATGGGAACTATGGATGCGGATGCATCCTCTGCTCCTCTCAAAGAAGTGCCCCTTCCCGGCATGCGGTAGTTTGGGGACCCCTGTTTTAGAAGAATAGTTTTTTTTTTATGCTAGAGTTAAATCAAACATCTACTTATTACTTTAATTATTCAGCAAGAGTTTATTAAGTGACAAACTGAAGCTCAACTTTTTCATTTTCCAACTTTAATCTCAACGTTTCAATCTTGCTGCACTTTCTCCGTCAGTTCTGGTTCTTCTGCAATGGAAAGCTGCGAGACTAAGCGCCATTTCTTAGAAAACCCAGCAGAGGTATCTGAAACGTTGACCTCGCTCTCGTTAAATGCTTGGAGGGGCGGGGCCTGGGCAAGGGAGCGCTTCCCCTGAGCTGGCCGGGGGAGTGGCGTGCTAAGTGCGTAGTGAGTGTGAGGAGGGGTAGGTGGGTCAGGGGCTGAGGCACTCCGCAATTTCTGTCTGTTCCCGCCCTGACGTGGAGGGTCTACGCTGAGCTCTCTGCTCCAGGTCAGTGCTTTAGCGCTCGCGCCGCCCCTCCGAGTCGTCTGCCCCGTCCTGCGAGCCACCTTTCTTCAGCGGGTCAGCCTTGGCACTGTTGCTGCCATTACAGTCCACGCGGTTTTCCGGAGCTCCGCGGCCCGCCCGCCAGCGTGGCAAAGAGAGGAGAGCGCCTCCCGTCCAGACACACTGAAGTCCCCGCATTCGATGAAGTAGAGTTTAGCCTGACCGAGAAGACCGGGAAAGCGAAGCGCCTGGCGCACCACGGCCATCCCCCAAACAATACCGAACAAGTTTACTGGTCCGGAGACGAGATTCTGGGCACAAGCTTGCATTTTTGAACATTTCGACTTTTTTTTTTGCCATCTTGCTTATTTTTAAGTATTATTACTTTCATACGAGACACATATTCCAGGAATAGTTTGAAAATGTATTTGAATTATGTTCCGTGGAAAAGGATTATTAAACTAAGTAACACTGGTTGGTTATCAACCAATTACACTGGCAAATCTCTGAATAGGCTCCTTATAACGTAGGCTGTAAACAAAAATGAGGGAAACTGGTCTGTGGAGAGTCCTCAAATGTCAAAAGGTTGTATGTAGATAGCATTTTGGATAATACTTCAGCTTTTTTTTGATCTGGTTTAAATCAAAACTTGGAATTTGTAGCCTTTTGGGAAGACACTGGGCTGAGTTTTTCTTTTATACAAAACAAAAGTTTCCCCTTTGTTCCATCAAAGTTAGTTTTTGTTGTTTGTTTTAAAGCAGTTCTGATGCGTTTCTGAAAATCTGGAAAATAAGACAAAGCAAATGGAAACAAAAGCACCCAGGGTGCCAGTTACCCATACTGAACCAACATTAACGTATTTTGGCTTATTTTGGTGTATTTACACATGAAATATTAAATTTTCTTACACTCATCTATAAACTGTGATAGTTTGCTTTTTCATGTAACACGCCCGTCAAATTTTACATAATCCTAGTTCCATTATAACTTATAACTATACTATGTACCTTTGTTTCTGGTTGTACTACGTCCTTTCAGTTTTGCACTATTGTAATATGATGCGTGAGATGAGGCACAATAGAGAGAGAGAAAGACAACTTTTTTAACCTTTCTGAGCCCTCATTTTACATGAGCAACATAAGAGTAGTTGCCATCACATTCAATGAAATGAATGAAAGTGCCTGGAGCATATATTGGTAAATAATAGCTTTGTCCTTAGGCAAAGTTTTTTTATTTTAATTTGTTTCTTTTCTGATTTTTCTGTGACCCACAGTTTATTTCCACATTTCATATATAGTTAAACACTATCATCACTGGATGAAAGGGGTTTTATACACAGCTTTTTATTTATTTTATTACATAGTAGTAAACAAAAGCATAAATAATAGGTTAGGAATCTTTTTTGCAATAAAAAAAATTGTCTATAATCCTACCTATAATTTTATTCACATTTTATAGTAGGGCTTATCTTTTCTCACTTTTTTGTACATTTATGCATATATTGTTATTTTAAAAATGGGATTATAGGCCTTGGCCAGTTGGCTCAGTGGTAAAGCACTGGCCCAGCATGTGGAAGTCCTGGGTTCGATTCCCAGCCAGGGCACACAGGAAAAGTGCCCATCTGCTTCTCTGCCTCTCCCCCTCTTCTATCTCTCTCTTCACCTCCTGCAGCCAAGGCTCCACTGGAGCAAAGCTGGCCCAGGAGCTGAGGATGGCTCCATGGCCTCTGCCTCAGGCACTAGAATGGCTTTCCTTGCAACTGGGGAACACCCCAAATGGGCATGGCATCGCCCCCTAGTGGGCATGCCAGGTGAATAGCAGTAGGGCACATGCAGGAATCTGTCTCTCTGCCTCTCCCTTTCTCACTTCAGAAAAATACAAAAAAAAAAAATGAGATTGTGTATAAATTCAATTTAATAACTTACTGAGGAGAGCAAAGAAGTCAGTGTACAGAGACTGCAGTGGTTGAAGTAGGAAATAAAGCTGGAAAGGGATCTTGCAGGATTTAGATTTCATTTAAAATTTACTGAACAGAGTAAATTCAGGGTTGAGGACTGATATTTATTTTAGAAGATTTATTTTGCTGCTGTATGGAGATAGCAGGGGAGAAATCCAGTTAGGAGTGCAATTCAGTAATCCTGGTGAAGGATGGCAATGGTTTAAACCAGGTTGGTGATTGGCCTGTAGTGGTGCACTGGATAGAGTGTGCACCTGAAACACTGAGGTTGCCAGTTCGAAACCCTGGGCTTGCCTGGTAAAGGCACATATGACAAGCAATGACCAACTAAAGTGAAGCAACTATGAGTTGTTACTCCTCGCTGCCTCCCTTCGCCTTTCTCTATAAAATAAATACAATCTTAAAACACACACACAAAACAGGTTGGAAGTAGAAAAAGTGGATGGATTCTGTATATATTTTGAAAGGACAAGCTGTCAAATTCACAAGTTGATTGGGTGTGGGGGTGTGAGAGACAGAGACTTAAAAGTTTTTGGGTTGGTCCTGGCAGGGTTACTCAGTAGAGAGAGTATTGTCCCCAGGTGCTGAGGTCACAGGTTTGAGCCCTAGTCAGGGCACATATGAGAAGCAACTAAGTGGAGCGAGTTGATGCCCCTCTCTCCTCCTTTCCTTCCTACTCACCCACCCCCATTTCCTCTCTATCAAATCTATGGAAAATTTTGAAACAAAATTTATTTTGGCTTGACTAATTGGATGGATGTAATTACCACTTAGAGAGACTGAAGGAGGAACAGATTTTAAGTGGGGGGGAAATGAAGAGTTCTGTTTTAGTCATGTTACATTTCAGAATCTATTAGATGTCTATTGAAAATGGGGTCTTAAAGAATTCATTTATTATTGCCTGTCCAGGCAGTGGCACAGTGGATTAGATCATTGCCCTAGGACAGTGGTTCTTAACCTAGGTTCTATCAAACCCTAGGGGTTCAATGAGTCAGTCTAAGGGGTTCAGAGAAGCCTCTGCCGTGGAGGTAAAGACACACTTGTGTAAAGTCGTGATGACACTCCCCGTTTGGCCATCACTTGCTGCAGCGGATCACGTTACGTTGTTTGGCCAACCAGTGCTGCGGGGAATTTAGTGTGTGCAGTAGTCAACGGATGTCATATTTGTACGTCGTGTGGTTTCTTTCTTAATATTTTAATCCATACTAAATATGTAGAGCAAAAAAAGAAAGTGGTCGGACAAATATGTACAACATGGATTCACATGTATCACGGAACGGGATGGGAGTCAGCGTTCTATCTGCATGATATGCAATGCCAAGTTGAGCAACTCTAGTCTTGTACCGGCAAAACTAAATTTGGAAAAAAAAATCATATTTTATTTATCACTAAAGGGTTCGGTGAATGTGAATATGACACTGATGAGTTCGGTACCTCAAGGTTAAGAACCACTGCCCTAAGACTCTGAGGAGCCAGGTTTGAAATCCGAGGTGGCTTGAGTTCTAGCTCACCAACTTGAGCGTGGGGTTGCCAGCTTGAGCATGGGATCATAGACATGACCACATGATCGCTGGCTTGAAGCCCAAAGTCACTGGCTTGAGCCCAAGGTTGTTGGCTTGAGCAAAGTATCACTGGTTCAGTCGGAGTCCCCCAGTCAAGGCACATATGAGAAAGCAATTATGAACAACTAAGGAGCCACAACAAAGAATTAATGATTCTCATTTCTCTCCCTTCCTGTCTGTCCCCTCTCTCTCTCTAACTTAAAAAAAAAGAATTCAATTATTTTTGAGTTTTCCATTTCTACCTTTATATGTGTGAGTTTCGCTACATGTTTTTTGGTTTTCTGTTTTAGGTACATGCGTGTTTATAAATGTTATAGCTTCCTATTGGTTTGACACTACTACAAATTGTATTTCTTTTTCTCTAGTAACACATTCAAATTTTTATTTTATTATTTTTTATTTTATTCATTTTAGAGAGGAGACACAGAGTGAGAGAGAGAGAGAAAGGGGGGAGGAGCTGGAAGTATCAACTCCCATATGTGCCTTGACCAGACCAGTGCAGGGTTTTGAACCGGCGTCTTCAGTGTTCCCAGGTCGACGCTTTATCCACTGCGCCACCACAGGTCAGGCTCAAAGTTTTAAATATTCATTTTGCCTGACATTACAGCTTTATTATGGTTGTTACTTGCACAATTTGTACCATTAAATGTGAAGTATGTCTCCTGTAGACAGCATATAGTTGTATCTTGTTCTTTTTTAGTCTAACAATCTGACTCTGTAAGATTCTTTGGGAATGTGGGCTAGAATGTTCTCATTACAGAAACTCCCATCCTCGTCTATAATGAACGGACCTCAAGGACGCACAGCTGTCTGGGTGACCCGGTAAGCCACAGAAGATAAACCTGACAAAGAATCTTTCAGCAGGGACTTTCCAACTTCCAAGCACTCCATGTATACGTCAGAGACCTAGCAACAAGAAACATCCATCCAGAATCCACCTCTAAAACTCCTATAAATCACCCCTTAGACCAGGGGTGCCCACACTTTTTCAGCTTGCGAGCTACTTATAAGATGACCAAGTTGAAATGATCTACCTACAATAAAAATGCAAAACATAAATTTATTTCTTCTATATTATCATTATTTAAGTTACTATTATTACTATTTAATATTGTGTATTCTTCCCCCTTTCTCCTTCTCAGCTCTCTTTCTGGAGGAAAGTCAGTGTCATAGTTTTTATGAACAAACAGTCCGAAAAAGCCGCTCCACATTTCCCTTCTTTGGAATAGCAATGGCACACAGACAGATGAGGCAAACACACTTAGAATATGACATAGTGAAAAAAAATCCCCTCCCATTCTGTATGAAAGTGGTAGGTTTTAGGCTTCTTACTCGGACCAGCTACGGCACTCATTTTTATACCCTTTGTTGTATTTAGTTTAAATACATTGAAGGCTTACTACGCAGCAATGTAACTGAACAAGTTAGCGCGGTTTAATGCATGCGTAGGGTGTCAAAAGTTCAGATGTCAGATTGGCTACCCTGTATGCCAATCAAAAGACAAATGTCTTTTTAATGTCATGCGATCTACCCACCATTTCTTTGCAATCAACCAGTAGATCGCGATCAACGTATTGAGCACCCCTGCCTTAGACTGTACCCACGCGCGCCTCTCTCTCCTCTCCAGAGGATGCCTCATCAGGTTGCTTTCTTTCTTCTAATAAAGCCTGCGACTCCTACCCGTGCCCAGTCTGATTATTTTCTATCACTGACTTTTGATTAGGTTGTTTACTCTGTATGTTCAATGTTATTGATACAGTCGATTTATGTCTCATTTTACTTTATGTTTTCTGTATGCCTCATATCCTTTTTGGTTCCTTTAACTCTTCTTTACTGCTTTCTTTTGCATTAAGTGAATGTGTTCTGTAGTAGTTTAATTTTTTTGATGATTTTTTTCACTTTTTATTTTTTTTAAGGGAGAGTAGAAGAAATAGACAGATTTCTGCATGCGCCCCAACTGGGATCCATCTGGCAACCGTGATGTGGGACCAATGCTCGAATCAACCAATCTATCCTCAGTGCCTAAGGCTGATGCTGGGACCAACTGAGCTATCCTTAGCACCTGAGGCTGACTGCTCAAACCAGTCGAGCCACGGGGCTGTGAGAGGGGAAGTGAGAAAAGCCAGAGAGGGAAGGGAAGAGAAGCAGATGGTTGCTTCTCGTGTGTGCCCTGACCAGGGACCAAACCTCGGATGTCTGCATGCTGGGACAACACTCTATCCACTGAGCCAACTGGCCCGTCGCTTTTAGAAAAGTTAATTTTTTAGCGGTTGTTCTAGAACAGTGGTTCTTAACCTGGGTTCTATCGAACCCTAGGGGTTTGATGAGTTGGTCTCGGGTTCGGAGAAGCCTCTGTCCCGGAGGCCAGAATAAAGTAATACCGTAATGCACTTTATTGGTTTTGTTCTTTGAGCAAGGTGATGTTCATGCACGGCTCATTTTGTGCACCAGTAAAAAAACATATACCTATGTCTTGAATTTGGAAAAAAAATCATATTTTATTTATCACTAAAGAAGTGTTCAGTGAATGCGCATATGAAACTGGTGGGTTCGGTACCTCAAAAAAGGTTAAGAACCACTGCTCTAGAACTTGCCATATAGATCTTAACTTACTAGAATGAGCTTCAGACTTATAACATTTTAATTCCAATGAGATGAAACATTATTCCAAATAGTTTTATTGTTTCCCTGATTTTAGTGATATAATTGTTATACATATTGTATCTATTAATGTTACAAACTCAACAATATATTGTTATACTGGTTATGTCTTTTAAAGAAGCTAGGAGTAAGAAAATAAAGAAGCTGGAAGAAGAAAGGAGAGCAAGTACATATTTATAGCTTTTGTCATATTGAATTTTTTTTTTTTTTACAGAGACAGAGAGAGTCAGAGAGAAGGGCGGATTGGGACAGACAGACAGGAAGGGAGAGACATGAAAAGCATCAATTCTTTGTTGTAGTATCTTAGTTGTTCCTTGATTGCTTTCTCATATGTGCCTTGACTGGGTGGGGGGCTACAGCAGAGTGAGTGACCCTTGCTCAAGCCAGCAACCTGGGGCTTCAAGCCAGTGGCCTTCAGGTTCAAGCCGGTGACCATGGGATCATGTCTATGATCCCATGCTCTCAAGCCAGCAACCCCGTTTTCAAGCTGGCGACCTCGGGGTCTCGAACATGGGTCCTCCACACCCCAGTCTGATGCTCTTATCCACTGGGCCACTGCCTGGTCAGGCTCTATTGACCTTTCTTATTTATCATTTCTGGTTCTCTTTATTTCTTATTCTTAAAGATTCAAGTTATCATCTGGAGTTAATTTCTTTAGATCAATGTAGCTTTGCTCCTACCCACTTCCTCTGTATTTTTATTAACAAATATTTCTATATGTTCCATCTTTTATATGTTATAAGCTCAATGATACTTTATATGAAAGGCAGAAACCGTGGGCTGAACTGAAAACACAAGGCTGGTGTGTTCCAAAGGGAAAATTTATTTTAAAAGCACCTGGGTGCAAGCAGGCCGAGACCAACAAAGGGTGTCAGCCCTGAGCTGTAGGCAGGAACATTAGGTATAGGAGTTGCTGCAAGCATTTGCTGGCATGGGGTTGAATGTACCTGGACATGCTCAGATTAGCATATCTTGGTTTGTGGCCTTGGTCACTGACTTGACAATGAGCAGGAGGAGGGGGATTCAGCTGAAAAAACACAAGTTATTTCTGATGTAGCACAGGCCTAATCAGTGTGGTCCTATCTGGTGTCTTTGGTAGATTTTGAAGAGATAGCCAAGGTCAGGAATTTCCCAGAAACAGCTGGGTCCTGGCACCTCTGGGCCTGTGTCTAGGCTTTCACAAACAAATACTGTATTTTACTCCTCTGTCAGCTCCCTCCCCAATGTAAACTTTCCCTGACATTCCTGCAAAGGTCAACTTTTTGCTACATTTCAAAGTAAAGGCTAGGAAGCCATTAAGAGAGAATAGCAAGCAAATTATGACCTCACAGTGGGGGATGAGAATGTTCTGTTTTGAACCCTAGTGGGAAGCTGGGTCACTGGAATTTGAGTTTTGAAGGGGCTGTGAATTTAAAGGATACCTGAACCTAAACCTAACATTATATATACACATAAATATTGTTTTTTACAATTGATTTGTTTCATGGGTTTGTTTTTAAAACAACTTTGTTGAGATACTTCGATGATTTTTAGAAATTTACACATTTGTCAACCATCACCACGGCCTAGTTTTAGAATATTTTTATAACCCAGTAAGCTTTCTCATACCCGTCTGCAGTTACTCGCCATTCCAATCTTCCTACCCCACACAACCACTTTATAGATTTGTCTTTTCTGGTCAATCATGAGTCTGTTTTTTAAATTTTATTTTTGGTACATTCACAATGTTGTACAATTACTACCTCTTATTTAGTCCCAAACCTTTCCATCAATCCAGAGTAAAACCTATACTCAGCAGGCTGTTTGTCCCCATTTCCCCATCAATGCAGCTCCTGGCAACCAACAATCAGTAGCCTGTCTCTATAGATTTACCTATTTCAATAAATTATGTGACCTGTTTTATCTGACTTCTTTCACTTAGCATAATGTTTTTGAGAATAATTCCTGTTATATAGTATGTATCAGCACTCCATTCCTTTTTATGGCTGAAAAATGTTTCATTGTGTATATGTCGGTGTGTGTATATATAAATTTTTTAATCACTTCAGAGAATAAAGGAGAAAAATATGCATTATGCTGTCTTTTATAATTAACTACTGGTGCTGTTTGTTTTATTGTGTGTATTCAAATTACTGTCTAGGGTCTCTTTCAGTCTGAAGAATTAATATTTTTTATAAGACATGTTAGCACATTCTCTCAGTTCTTGTTTATCTGCAAATGAATTTATTTCATCTTCATTTTTGAAGGATAGCTTTGCTGGATATACTATTATTGCTTGACAAGTTTTTGTTTGAGCATCTTGAATATTTTATCGCACTACCTTCTATTGTTGCTGAGAAATCCGCTGTTAATCTTACTAGTTACCTTGTAAATGGCTAATTGTTTTTTCTCTTGCTACTTTCAAGATTTAATTCTTATCTTTAGTTTTCAGCATTTTTATTATGTTATATTTATATGTGGATCTTTTTGCACTTATTCTACTTGGAGTTCTTTGAGCTTCCTGTATGTGTAGATGATGGTGTTTTAATAAATTTGAGAAGCTTTCAGCCATTATTTCTTCAAATATAGTTCTGATTCTTTTTCTCTCTTTGGTAATGATTACGTGTATGTATGTGTGTGTAATAGTGTCCTACAAGTATCTGAGGCTCTGTTTATTATTTTTTCATTCTTTTTTTTCTCAGTTCTTTTACTTGCATAATGTCTATTGTCTAGTTAGCTAATATTTTTTCTCCCAGTTCAAACCAACTGTTGAGTCCCTCTGGTGAATTTTTTTCTCTTTTTTTAGCAAGACAGAAAAGGATAGAGAGACAGGAAGGGATAAAGATGAGAAGCATCAACTCATAGTTGTTCATTGATTGCTTTCTCATTTGTGCCTTGACCAGGGATCCCCAGCCAAGCCAGTCACCTCTTGCTCAAGCCAGTGACCTTTGGTTCAAGCCAGAAATCTTAGGCTTCAAGCCAGCGACCTTTGGGCTCAAGCCAGCAACATGGGATTACATCTATGATCCCATGCTCAAACTGGCGAATCCGAGCTCAAGCTGGTGATCCAGCACTCAAGCTGGCAACGTGGGGAGGGGAGGGTAGGGGCCTCTATAGCTGAGATATCTTCCCATTCTTAACTGCCACACATGGGTGTAGGACCAGCCCATTTTGTGTCTTTGCCCCTTCTGCCAGTCTTGATGTGGCTTCTTTATTCCTTAGTTATAGGACTTCTGATCAGCTAGTCTTCAGATGTTCTCTCGGTTGATGTTCTATAATTTTGTTGTAAATTTGATGTGGTCATGGGAGGAGGTGAGCACAGCAATTATCTACTCTGTCATCTTGACTGGAAGCTCTAGTATTTTTCAGAAGCTGGACATTTTAGAGAGTATGTTTTCATAATTCTAGGTACTGGTTCTTCCTTTCCCCCAGTCTTATTTTCTTGTTTGTTTAGTGACTCAAGTATTTTAGTAGAGTCTATTTCCACTCCACCTCCACCTCCACCCTCTGCAGTGTAAAGTCCCTGGTGTTGCTCTTTAGAGGGTGAAGTCTGGAATTTATTTCTACAGTCACTCTGTGTTAATGACAGTTTTAGCAAAGTTCTCTTTGCCTGTCTCTTTTCCTGGCTATACTCATATGGTATACTCCCCTAATTGCTTGCAGACTGATGGGCTGTTTTGAAATTTATGTTGGGGCATTAATTGCTCCTAAGACTAAAGCAATCAAATTTAGTCTCACTTGAAAGGATAGTTTCTGAGATTAGTATTTGTGATGTGGTCTGTCCCCAGGTGAGTATCTACTCAAGAAAGTAGCTGGGCTATAGCTGAGCCTATATGTTTCATGATTCTACAATCTACTCCCAGTTGTCTTTCCCCACAACTTCTGGGATTTGTTTTTTGTTTTTCTTTGTTTTTTTTTACAGGGACAGAGAGAGAGTCAGAGAGAGAGGGATAGATAGGGACAGACAGACAGGAACTGAGAGAGGTGAGAAGCATCAATCATCAGTTTTTCGTTGCCGTTGCAACACCTTAGTGTTTATTGATTGTTTCTTACATGTGCCTTGACCACGGGCCTTCAGCAGACCGAGCAACCCCTTGCTGGAGCCAGCGACCTTGGGTCCAAGCTGACGAGCTTTTGCTCAAACCAGCTGGGCCTGCGCTCAAGCTGGCGAGCTCAGAGTCTCGAACCTGGGTCTTCCGCAACCCAGTCCGACACTCTATTCACTGCGCTACTGCCTGGTCAGGCACAACTTCTGTTTTTGAGAAATCTTGAGGCTTGAGCTTCCCACATTTTGTTGCAAATGATGTCAACTCCTTTGAGAAGTGATTAGGCACTGTTTTATACCCTTCTGAAAATCTCTTATCCAGAGTTCTGGAGCTAGGAGTGGGGACAATGGCATTCTTCTCTCTGAGTGACACCTTGCTTTAGCAGCTGAGTGTTCAGTGGAGGGGGACAGTAGTGGCCTCAGGTCCACTCTGCTTGCTTCTCCCAGCACCTGCCTTAGGAACCATGACAAGAATGAGCAGGGCCCTGTAGTCTTAGTGGTGCTACCTTTAAGGTGAAGCTTTAATCCCACGAGTGAGTCCCATCTCTTGACTGCATTCTCTTGGAAATTAGCCTGAGCAACAGGGAGCTAGGGGAAGAAGGAGAAAAGCTGACTTCCCTAGAAGATAGCCCTCTGACTGGGAGCTCAGGCTCTGTGTTTTGAGAGTACACCAATTGAGGTAGAGTTACTGTCTCTTTGAGTTGGAAGGGTAAGAAGGAGGGAGCCAGTCTTGGTTCAAATACCACAGACTCTCAGTGCTTTTACCAAATTTTAGTAGGTTTTTTTGAAAAAATATTTACTTGCTGCATGCCCTTAGGTGAATTCCCAGAGACTATAATGATTGTTTCTTAAATAGTGTTTTTGTTATGTTTTTAACCAACTTTGTTGGGAACTGGGTTTGTGTAACTCCACGCTGCAATGCCTGTTAAATGTCTAATTGTAGATGTCAAGTAGGCAATTGGATAGACAGGCTTGGAAGTTAGGGGTGAAAATAGGGCTGGATATAGAAATTTGGAGATATAGTATGTACATACCACTTTAAGCAATGAGATTGCATGAGCTTACTTAAATTAAGCTCAGGGAAAGAGGGTAGATGAGGAAGAGAAGAGTATAGGCAAGGTTTTAAAGGCTGTGCTTGTTTTAAGATGATTAGCAATCAATATTGTTACATAAGTGCCATTAGAGAGAAACTATTAAATCTACATCAAGAGTTAGGAGACATTTAATACTTAACTGTTGTGTGAGTTGTTTAACCTCAGCTTCCTCAACTAAAATGAAGGTGTGAAACTAGGTGAACACCAAGGGCTCTTCACACCCCTACCTGTGATTCTTTAAAATGAAATAACTATACATATATTATAAAATCAAATAACTATGCATTTTTGTTTTCTCAAATTTCAGGTACTTATATAGTTCCTGTGCTCAGGGCTGACAAGAGTTTAGTGAAAAGGGCTTGCTTATACACTGAGACTGGGAATGAATTTAGTAATGTGCCTCAAGATCCTTCTATGTGTAATTGCCATTTAACTTGGTAATTCCTCTTTCAAAAATATATCTCAACTTTACATTTTCTTCCAGAGTACTCTACCAGATATACCCCAGTGTTTTTATTTCTTTTTCTTTTTTTTCCAAGGACAGAGAGAGAGTCAGAGAGAGGGACAGATAGGGACAGACAGACAGGAACGAAAAGAGGTGAGAAGCATCAATTATTAGTTTTTTCTTACCGTTGCGACACCATGGTTGTTTATTGATTGCTTCCTCACATGTACCTTGACCGCGGGCCTTCAGCAGACCAAGCAACCCCTTGCTGGAGCCAGCAACCTTGGGTCCAAGCTGGCGAGTCTTCTGCTCAAGCCAGGTGGGCCCGCACTCAAGCTGGTGAGCTCGGGATCTCGAACCTGGGTCTTCCAAATCCCAGTCCGACGCTGTATCCACTGCACCACCACCTGGTCAGGCTCCAGTGTTTTTAATATTCACTTCCGGTCTTTACATTACCAATCAAACTAGAATTTTGATGTATGTCATTTCTCACTGACTGAAGCTTTTTTAAGCTTAGGGAAAAATGATTTAGCTTTTCAGGTAAAATGCATTGGTCTAGAAGTCAAAGCACTTTGTATTGATTTTTTTTTTTTAAATTGCATTTGAAAAGACAGCAATTTGTGAAATAAACCTCAATATGCTATGTTCTTTAATTGGCTATATTCTTCAATAATTGTATGAACAAACTGTGGTATATCCATACAATGGAATACTAGTCAGTGATGGAAAGAAATGAACTTGAAATCATGACAAGTCATGGAGGAATCTTAATGCACATTGCTAAGTGAAAGGAGTCTGTAAAGTTGCATACTGCATGATATAAAAAGAAAAACTGTGGAGACATTTAAAAAATTCAGTGGTTGCTTGGGTTCAGGGAGTGGAGGGGGTGAATAGGTGGAGCACAGAAGATTTTTAGGGGAGTGAAACTACTCTGTATGATGCTATAATAAAGGATACATTTTATTATACATTTGTCCAAAGCCATAGACTGTACAACACCAAAGGTGAACCTTAAGCTAAACTATTAGTTAATAATGTATCAATATTGGTTCATTAGATACAACAAATGTACCACAGTGATGCAGGATGTTAATAATAGAGGAAACAAGGTGGGGTGAGAATGAGTATATGGTGAAACTGTACTTTCTGTTCAGTTTTTGTTAGGTTCTGCTCTAAAAAAATATTTTAAAAAACTCAACTAGCATATTTGTGAGGTAGACCTCTATATGTTGTAAGTGTGTGGGGGGAGTATCTTTGTATTAGTGGGTGGAGTCACAGATAACTAGATTTCATTTCAGCAACATTAGTTCTTCCACATCCACAATAGATTACTTTTAAATTTTTATGGTTTGTAGTGAAGAATTAACACTAGCTTTTTTGTATGTTAATTATATCTCAATAAAACTGGAAGGAAAAAAGGAATTGACATCAAACCTTTAAAATGCCTTTTTATATTCTTTTCTGTTTTGTTTTTAATTTTAGGTTTGCATTATTAAATTAGTGAACTTAAAATGTAAAATTTTTTTTATTCTTTTTTTTTTTTACAGGGACAGAGAGAGAGTCAGAGAGAGGGATAAATAGGGACAGACAGACAGGAATGGAGAGAGATGAGAAGCATCAATCATCAGTTTTTCATTGCCGTTGCGACACCTTAGTTGCTCATTGATTGCTTTCCCACATGTGCCCTGACCACGGGCCTTCAGCAGACCGAGCAACACCTTGCTGGAGCCAGCGACCTTGGGTCCAAGCTGGCGAGCTCTTTGCTCAAGCCAGATGGGCCCGCGCTCAAGCTGGCGAGCTCAGGGTCTCAAACCTGGGTCTTCCACATCCCAGTCCGACGCTCTATCCACTGCGCCACCGCCTGGTCAGGCTAAAATGTAAATTTTATGTGGTCCTGACATATATCAAAAGAAAGCATATGGCCCTGGCCAGTTGGCTCAGTGGTAGAGTGTCCACTTGGCATGTGGATGTTCCAGGTTCGATTTTCAGTCAGGGCACACAGGAGAAGAACCCATCTGTTTCTCCACCCCACCCCCTCTCACTTCTCTCTTTCTCTCTCTCTTATTCTGCAGCCATAGCTCAATTGGAGTGAGTTGGCCCTGGGCACTGAGGATGGTTTTATGGCCTCCCCCTCAGGCTCTAGAAAGAGCTTGTTGCTGAGCAACAGAGCAACGCCCCAGATAGGCAGAACATTGCCCCTTAGTGAGCTTCCCCAGTGGATCCCAGTTGGGGCACATGCAGGAGTCTGTCTCTGCCTCCCCTCCTCTCACTGAATAAGAAGAAGAAAAAAGAAAAGAAAAGAAAGCATAATGTCCAGTTCTTTTTCTTTCTGGGGGAAGATTCTGAAGCTTGGATTGGAATCTTGGGAGAAATACTTTCTTTCGAGATATATAGATGCGAGCTCTGCCAGCTTACCAGCAACACAAAGAACAAGCCATAGACCCACACTTTAATTTCCTTTTAATGGGTAGACACCATTACAGTCTTGAGCCAGAAATGAATACTGACTCAGACAAAAACTTCAACAATTTCAGTGGGCGAAAATACAGAAAAGATGCCGTTTCTCTTATCTATCTATTTATCTATAGAGAGAGACAGACAGACTGACAGGGACAGACAGACAAGAAGGGAGAGAGATGAGAAGAATCAACTCATAGTTGCGCCACCTTAGTTGTTCACTGATTGCTTCTCATATGTGCCTTGACTGGGGGACTCCAGGCAAACCAGTGACCCCTTGCTCAAGCCAGCGACCTTCGGCTTCAAGCCAGTGACCTCTGGGCTCAAGCCAGCAACCCCGTTCTCAAGCTAGTGAGCCTTCACTCAAGCCAGTGACCTTGGGGTTTTTAACTCGGGTCCTCTGCATCCCAGGTCAATGCTCTATCCGCTGTGCCACTGCTTGGTCAGGCATGTGTAGTAAGTTTTTTTTTTCTTGGTTTTTATTTTTTTATTTTTATTTTTTTTATATATATATTTTATTATTATTAATTCTAATGGGGTCACACCAATAAATCAGGGTACATATGTACAATGAAAACATCTCCAGGTTATCTTATCTTTCAATTGTGTTGCATACCCATCACCAAAAGTCAAATTGTTCTCTGTCACCTTCTATCTGGTTTTCCCTGTGTCCCTCCCTTCCTCCCTATCCCACCCTTCCCTTCCTCCCCCCATCCCGTAACCACCACTCTCTTGTCCATGTCTCATATTCTCACTTTTATGTCCCACCTATGTATGTAATCATGCTGAGAGTTTTTAAAAGCATGAATTAGATCATGTCACTTTTGTGCTTAACACCATTTAATGCTACCATGGTACTTTGAATGAATCAAACTTCTAAACATGGCCTGTAAAGCTCTGACAATTTAGGCTCTATTTTCCAGTCGCATTTTTCAGCCACACTGGCCTTATGTTAATCCTAAAATATGCCACACCTTTTCTTATCTGAAGCTTAGGGTTTTTGCCATTTTTTTTGCCTTGATTACTACAATTTATCCAGTTCGAGATTATGTCAGTTTGAGAGAGGACCTTCTCCAAATGACAGCCTTCCCTCTAGTCCCAATATTTCTGTCACTCTTTCTTTAAAACATTCTGTTATTTTCACTAATCAAACCTTATTCAATTGTCTGTCAGTATTTTTATTTGGATGTCTGTCTGGTGCTGTTTTCTCTTTTCAGACTGTAAGTTACATAAGATCTGACAATGTTCGTTCTGTTTAGCATTCTGTACATAGCTCCTAACACAATGTTTGCATATACAGGTATTGATTGACTTACGACCTATGCAACTTACGACCATTCGACTTTACGACCACAATCGCCAGCCACGACTGCTCTGCATCTGGAGCAGTTTTTGTATGCACCTATATTTTGTAATTTTGTATGTTTTGCAAATATTAAACCAGTTGTACTGGTAATGCAGTGTTTTACTTAAACCTGACGAATGTAAAAATAAGAAACAAAATGGTGTAGAGATGATACAAATGGCATAAAATGAACAAAGAAAATTATGATATATAACAATAATGAAAGAAAATTATGATAAAATATGACTTAAAGTTTTTTCTTTCTTTCTTTTTTTTTTTTTACAGGGACAGAGAGTGTTAGAGAGAGGGATAGATAAGAACAGACAGACAGGAACGGAGAGAGATGAGAAGCATCAATCATCAGTTTTTTCATGCGACACATCAGTTGTTCATTGATTGCTTTCTCATATGTGCCTTGATCCCAGGCCTTCAGCAGACCTAGTGACCCCTTGCTTGAGCCAGCGACGTTGGGTCCAAGCTGGCGAGCTTTTGCTCAAGCCATATGGGCCCGCGCTCAAGCTGGCGAGCTCGGGGTCTCGAACCTGGGTCTTCCGCATCCCAGTCCGATGCTCTATCCACTGTGCCACCGCCTGGTCAGGCAACTTAAAGATGTTTATAACATCATTTCACAGTACTGTACATATAGCCTACTCAACTTACAACCAAATTGTGTTATGACCGGTCTGTTGGAACCAATTGTGGTCGTAAGTCGAGCACTACCTGTAGTGCTCAAGAAATACTTTGAAGGAATGTGAGAATATAAGAACTATAAAGCATAATGTTGAGAAAGAGGGAGGGGAGCAGATATGAATAGCAAAGGTCTTGAAGAACTTGAAGCAGGCTGTTGTGATAGAGTTACTGGGGAGATCAGAAAATATTTTTGGTGACTACACTATTTTGTGTTGTGTTTTAACACTTGTGGTCACTACCCAATATGTGGGAGTACATCAGACAATTCAGTAGTGTGCGCAGCCTTTTCCCAGTATTAGTGAAGAGAGCCAAGGGAAGTCTAATTTCAAGATTTTAAATACATCATTCTGGTAGAAGTCCTTGTGGAGAATTTCCCTTGTAGATCATCCATGACTTTGGAAACCCACAATTAATGAAACAATTACTTTTATCATTGAGCTACAAGAATTCCTCACTGTTCTGAAGTCATAAGATTATGGGTTTAAATGTTTAGTATAATCATCAACAGCCTTATAAGTATGAGGGAATAGCTGGGAAGATAACTATTTACCTACATTAAAACTTCAAGAAATGCTGTTCTTCATAAATTTTATTGAGCATTGATCAGGCCTGTCTTTGTCAAGACACTTAGTCTCTTTTGAGGTAGATTCTGATCACAACCAATAAAGACAAAACAAAGAGCAGAAAATGAGAAGGACTTGAACCATTCACTTCAACTCTTCATTAGATTTGGTCTTTTAAAAGAAGCAAAGGTGCTTGAAACGTGATTCAACTGAAAGTTTTGGGTTATAAATTTTTATTTATTTTTTAAATTTTATTATTTTATTTTTTGTGAATACATTTTATACATGATAAAGTTTTATAATTTTAAATAAATATGATATATGCCAATCTGTATACCACAAAGATTAAATTGGAAAGTATTTAATCATTTAACTAAATCACTTGTCATACAATTCTTTTCTTTTTCTTTTTTTGTGGCAGAGACAGAGTCAGAGAGAGATACAGACAGGGACAGACAGGAAGGGAGAGAGATGAGAAACATCAGTTCTTCTTTGCGGTTCCTTAGTTGTTCATTGATTGATTTCTCATATGTGCCGTGAGGCGGGTGGAGTGGGGAGTGTGGGTGTTACAGCAGACGGAGTGACTCCTTGCTCGAGCCAGAGACCTTGGGTCCAAGCTGGTGAGCCTTGCTCAAACCAGATGAGCCCGCGCTCAGGCTGGTGACCTCAGGGTCTCAAACCTGGGTCCTCCATATCCCAGTTTGCCGCTCTATCCACTGCGCTACCACCTGGTCAGGCTGTCATACAATTCTTATAAAATAATAAATAAATTTAAAAAATAAAATAAAATCAATAAATAAAATATTTTTTTAAAAAAGTGCACCATGACTTTACGGACACACTGTATATCAGCGATTCAGTAATCAAAACTTTCTATTTAATTCGGTGAACATTCAAGTATTTCTTATGTACTAGACTTATTGTTCTAGAAGCTCATTTATCACTTAAAGCTAGGAACACACGTTAATAGTTTAGTTATGACAAAGTAAGAACCCAAATTATTGTCTTGGGATTTTTGCGTATTTATGGACATCTTCCATAAGGGGGCAGCAAAGGACAAGCATGTGCACATAGTCTTACACCAGAGATTGGCTCACATTGCAAATTTAATAGAAATATTACACTCTGGACGCCCCGGTGGGTTGGCTCAGCCGTACAACGTCGGCGGGGGGTGTGGTCCCAGTTTAGATTCTGGGTCAAGGCACACAGGAGAAGTGACTGTTTGCTTCTCTACCCCTTCCCCTCCCATCTCTTTTTCACTCTCTCCACCTCCCGCAGCCAGAGCACCAGAGCAGCGGCCCAGAGGGCAGAGCATTGCTCCCCAGTGAGTTTGCAGGGTGGATCCTGGTCAGGGTGTATGCAGGTGTCTGCCTCCCCGCCCCTCACTTAATAAAAAAAGAAAAAAGAAATCTTCCAAGAGTAAGGGAAAATAGCGTGGTTATAGCTTTACTTAGTTTTTAGGTTATCTTTTATATGGCTTAATATGGTTTTTGTATTGTAGATAATCTCACAGAGATTGTGATATCAGTGAGAGCCTAGTGATTCAATGTTAGCCATGGGGTCAGCTGAGATTTGAATGCTGGAAGCCTAATTTACCAGCTCCTTTCTGATACTCATTTTTCCCACTTATTAAAAAAAAGGGGTGGGGGGTATAGGAGTACGTTATTTCATGCTTATTTCACATGGTTTTAATAAACAATATACTTTCTAGATTCTGGAGAGGCTAATAATGATTAAAAGATGGAGCTAGAATAAAACTAATCTGATAGTCTACCAGTGTTGAATGTTACTACATTAAAGAAAATCCTATTTAGAAAGGAAAAGAGGACAGAGGGAAAAGGATGATAAAATGGGATAATCCTGAAGGGAAGGGGGGAGGGTGCTGTCTGGATGGGGGTAAGGGAGATGTTGAGGGGAATACGTTGGGGGGGGGATGCATTGGGGCAACACTAGAATCTATGAAAATACAATAAATTAAAATCAATCAATCAAAAAAGAAAATCCTATTTAGGGTCTGATGAAGGAAACTATCGAGCATTACAGAGGTAGCTTTAATTATTTTTTAAATTAACATACATGTTACTGACCAAATTTTATTTAATTATATAATTTCTAAAGCCAATTGAATGCATGTATAAAATATTGAAACATTTTGCTATTTCAAATGACATATCTTAATTTGGTTACTCCAATTTTTTTGAGGGGGTGAATAAATAAAATAACATTTGAGGCACTGAGCTTGTTCCATCCTCATTTGATTTTCACAATTATTGTGATAATTATGTTTCTTCTTATTTCTGAGATATTAAATAATATTTTTCATTTGTTAAGCTTTCTTGACTATTGTAAATAACACTGCAATGAACAAAGGGGTGCATATATTCTTTCAAATTAGTGTTTTGGATTTCTTCAGATATACATAAGAAATGGAATTGCTGGGTCGTAAGGCAGTTCCATTTTTAATTTTTCTGGGAACCTTTATACTGTTAACCATAGTGACTTCAATCTGAATTGTTACCAATAGTGCATGAGAGTTCTCTTTTTTCACATCCTCGCCTCACTTGTTGTTTGTTGATTAAGCAATGATAGCCATTCTGACATGTGTAAGGTCACTGTGGTTTTAATTTGCATTTCTCTGGTGATTAGTGAATTGAGCATTTTTTTATATGTCTATTGGGCATCTGTATGTCTATTTTAGAGAAATGTCTATTTCTTAAAAAATATGCCCATTTTTTAATTGGATTTGTTTTTGGTGTTGAATTATAGGAATTTTTCTTTTGAAATAAAGTTTGAATATTATACCCTTATCAGATGCATCATTGGTGAATATCTTCTTCAGTGCATTGTCTTTTTGTTTTGTTCATGGGTTCCTTTACTGTGAAAAATGTTTTAGTTTAATGTAGTCCCATTTGTTTGTTTTTTTCTTTATTTCTTTTGCTTGAGGAGATATCAAAAAAAGTATTGCTAGGACAAATGTCCAAGATTTTACTGCCTATATTTTCCTCTAGAAGTTTTGTGGTTTTAAGTCTCACTATTAAGTCTTTATTTTTTAAAAATTTTTAATTGATTTTAATTTATTGTGTTTACATGGATTCAAGTGTCCCATCAAATATAACTACCTCACTCCCCATGTCTCCTTTTATACCCCTTTGTCCCCCTCACCTCAACACCACCCCCTTCCCTCTAGGATTTGCTGTCCTGTTATCTATATCTCTGTGTTATGTATATATAATTTCACGAATCCTTTTACCTTCTCTGATCCCATCCCCTCATCCCCTTTTCCTCTGAATGCTGTTCCTCTGGTCCCTGTGATCCCACCTCTGCCTCTATTCCATTCCTCAGTTCACTTTGTTCATTAGATTTCACATATAAGTGAGATCATATAATATTTGTCTTTCTTTGCCTGGTTTATTTCACTGAGCATAATAATCTCCAGACCCATCCATGTTGTCACAAAAGGTAAGATTTCCTTCAGTTTCTTGGTCACAAAGTAATTCCATTGTGTATATGTACCACAGCTTTTTAATCCACTCATCCACTGACGGGCACTTGGTCTGTTTCCAGATCTTGGCTATTGTGAACAATGCTGCAATAAACATGGGGGTGTGTATCTTCTTTGGAATCAGTGATTTTATGTTCTTAGGATATATTCCTAAAAGTGGGATAGCTGGGTCAAAAGGCATTTTCATTTTTAATTTTTGAATAATCTTCATACTGTTTTCCACAGTGGCTGCACCAGTCTGCATTCCCACCAGCAGTGCAGTAGGGTTCCCTTTTCTCCACACCCTCACCAGAATTTATTGTGTGTTGTTTTGTTAATGAGCATCATTCTGACTGGTGTGAGGTGGTATCTCATTGTGGTTTTAATTTGCATTTCTATGATGATTAGTGATGTTGAACAGTTTTTCATGTTTATGGCCATTTGTATGTCCTCTTTGGAGAAGTGTCTGTTCACTTCTTTTTCCCATTTGTTAATTGGATTGTTTACCTTTCTGGTCTTGAGTTTTACAAGTTCTTTATAAATTGTTATTAACGCCTTATGAGTTGTATTGACAAATATGTTCTCCCATAGTGTGGTTTGTCTTTTTATTTTGTTCATATTGTCTTTAGCTGTGCAAAAGCTTTTTAGTTTGATATAGTACCATTTGTTTATCCTGTCTTTTATTTCACTTGCCCGTGGAGATAAATCGGCAAATATATTGCTACGAGAGATATCAGAGAGTTTACTGCCTATGTTTTCTTCCAAGATGTTTATGGTTTCACGGCTTACATTTAAGTCTTTTATCCATTTTGAGTTTATTTTTGTGTATGCTGTAAGTTGGTGACCTAGTTTCAATTTTTTCATATACCTGTCCAATTTTTCCAACACCATTCCTTTTTTTCTTTTTACAGAGACAGAGAAAGAGTCAGAGAGAGGGATAGATAGGGACAGACAGGCAGGAACGGAGAGAGATGAGAAGCATCAATCATTAGTTTTTCATTGCCATTGCGACACCTTAGTTGTTCATTGATTGCTTTCTCATATGTGCCTTGACCGCAGGCCTTCAGCAGACCGAGCAACCCCTTGCTGGAGCCAGCGACCTGGGGTCCAAGCTGGTGAGCTTTTGTTCAAGCCAGATGGGCCTGCGCTCAAGCTGGCAACCTTGGTGTCTCGAACCTGGGTCTTCCACATCGCAGTCCGACCCTCCATCCACTGTGCCACTGCCTGGTCAGGCTTCAACGCCATTTCTGTTTTTACTCCATTGTATGTCCTTACCTCCTTTGTCAAATATCAATAGGTCATAAAGGTGTAGGTTTATTTCTGGGTTTCTGTTCTATTCCATTGATCTGCATGCCTGTTCTTATGCCAGTACAAAGCTGTTTTGAGTACAGTGGCCTTGTAGTATAACTTGATATCAGGAAATGTGATATCTCCCACTTTATTCTTCTTTTTCAAGATTGCTGAGGTTATTCGTGTTCTTTCTTGGTTTCATATAAATTTTTGGAATATTTCTTCTATATCTTTGAAGTATGCCATTGGTATTTTAATAGGAATTGCATTGAAATTACAGATTGCTTTGAGTAATATAGAAATTTTAATGATGTTTATTCTTTCTATCTATGAACATGGTATATACTTCCACTTGTTTGTATTTTCCTTGATTTCTTTTATCAATGTTTGTAATTTTTCGAGTACAAGTCTCTAACCTCCTTGGTTAAATTTACTCCTAGGTACTTTATTTTTATTGTTGCAATACTGAGGGGGATTGTTTTCTTAATTTCTTTTTCAGAGAGTTTATTGTTGGTGTATAAAAATGCCACTGATTTCTGAATATTAATTCTATATCATGCCACCATGCTTAATTCATTTATTAGGTCTAGTAGTTTTTTGACTGAGACTTTAGGGTTTTCTATGTACAGTATTATATCATCAGCAAATAATGATAGTTTTACTTCTTCTTTTCCAATTTGAATGCCTTTTATTTCTTTCTCTTGTCTGATTGCTGTGGCTGGAACTTCCAGACATATGTTGAATAAGAGTGGTGAAAGGGGGCGCCCCTGCCTTCTTCCTAATCTTAAGGAGATTGCTTTTAATTTTTGCCCATTGTTTATGATGATGACTGTGGGTTTATCGTAGATGGCCATTATCATGTTGAAGTATGTTCCCTGTATTCCCACTTTGCTGAGAGTTTTGATCTTAAAGGGTGTTAGATTTTATCAAATGCTTTTTTTTGTATCCATTGTGATTTTTCTCCTTCCTTTTTTTTATGTGATGAATTACATTCATTGATTTGCAAATATTGTACCAGCCTTGTCTCCCCAGAATAAAACCCACTTGATCATGATGTATGATTTTTTTCATGTACTGCTGAATCCAGTTTGCTAATATTTTGTTGAGAATTTGAGCATCTAGGTTCATCAGGGATATTGGCCTATAATTTTTTTTCTTTGTAGTGTCTTTGCCTGGTTTTAAAATGAGGGTTATGCTTGTCTCATAAAAGAAGTGTGGAAGTCTTCCCTCCTCTTGAATATTTTGAAATAGCTTGAGAAGAATAGGTGTCAGTTCTTTGAATATTTGGTAAAATTCACCTGTGAAGCCATCTAATCCAGGATTTTTGTTTGTTGGGAGTTTTTTGATTACTGGTTCCATTTCATTTGTTGTTATCAGCCTGTTTAGGTTTTCTGATTCTTCTAGATTGACTTTTGAAAGATTATATGTTTCAAGGAATTTATCCATTTCACCTAGGTTATCCAGTTTCTTGGCATACAGATCTTCATAGTATTTTCTTACAATCCTTTGTATTTCTGCAGTGTCAGTTGTTACTTCTCCACTCTCATTTTTAATTTTATTTATTTGAGTCCTCTCTCTTTTTTTCTTGGTGAGTCTGGTTAAAAGTTCATTAATCTTATTTACCTTTTCAAAGAATTAGCTCTTGATTTCATTAATCTTCTGTATTGTTTTTATAGCTTCTATGTCATTTATTTCTTCTCTGATCTTTATTATTTCCTTTCTTTTACTTCCTGTGGGCATTATTTGTTGTTCTTTTCCTAGTTCTTTTAGTTGCAGGGTTAAGTTGTTTATTTGAGATTTTTCTTCTTAAGGTATGCCTGTAGTGCTGTGAACTTCCCTCTCACTACTGCTTTTGCTGTGTCCCATAGATTTTGAGTAGTTGTATGTTCATTTTCATTTGTTTCAAGGAAATTTTTCATTTATTCCTTGATCTCATTGTTAATCCATTTGTTATTTAATAACATGCTATTTAGCCTCCAGTGTTTGAATGTTTTTCAGTTTTCCTATTGTTGTTGATTTCTAGTTTTATGCCGTTGTGATCGGAAAAGATGTTTGATATGATTTCAATCTACTTAAATTTTTTGAAACTCGTTTTGTGTCCTAACATGTGGTCTCTCGTAAAGAATGTACTATGAGCACTTGAAAAGAATGTATATTCTGCTGCTTTGAGATGAAAGGTTTTGAAGATATCTATTAAATCCGGTTGATCTAGTATGTCATTTTGTGTCCTAACATGTGGTCTATCCTAGAGACTGTACCATGAGCACTTGAAAAGAATGTATATTCTGCTGCTTTGGTATGAAATGTTCTGAAGATATCTATTAAACTGGTGTGTCATTGAAGGCTAATGTTTCTTTGTTAATTTTCTCTCTAGAGTATCTATCCCTTGATGTTAGTGGCGTATTAAAGTTTCTTACTGTTTTAGTATTGTTGTTGATCTTGCCCTTTATGTTCATCAAAATCTGCTTTATATATTTAGGTGCTCCTATATTAGGTGCATAGATATTTACAATGGTTATATTCTCCTGTTTGATTGCTCCCTTTATCATTATATAGTGACCTTCTTTATCCCTTACCATAGCCTTTTTTTTAAAGTTCATTTTGCCAGATATAAGTATTGCTACCCCAGCTTTTTTTTCATTTCCATTTGCGTGAAATATGTTTTTCTATCGCTTCACTTTCAGTCTATGTGTGTCTTTTGTTTTGAGGTGGGTCTCTTGTAGACAGCATATGTATGGGTCCTGTTTTCTTATCCATGCAGCTACCCTATGTCTTTTGATTGGAGCATTTAATTCATTTACATTTAAGGTTATTATTGATATGTAATTGTTTATTGCCATTTTATTCTATAAATTTACATTTCTCTTTTTCTAGATTTTTTTTCTTTTGTCTGTTTACAACAGGCCCCATTGACATTTCTTGTTGTATTAGTTTGGTTGTAATGAATTCCTTGAGTTTTTTTGTGTGTCTTTTTGTCTGGGAAGCTTTTTATTTCTTTTTGAATTTTAAATGATAGCCATTTTTGGATAAAAGTCTTGGTTGTAGGTTCTTGTTTTGCATCTCTCTGGATATTACTGGCCAATCCCTTCTGGCTTCAACTGTTTCTGTTGAGAAGTTGGGTGTCATTCTTATAGGATAATTACCTACCTCTGTAGGTAATTTACTGCTTCTCTCTTGCAGCTTTTAGTATTTTTTTTTGTCTCTTAACTTTGGCACTTTAATTATGATGTGTCTTGGTGTAGGCCTCCTTGGGTTTCTCTTTAATGTGACTCTCTGTGCTTCTTGAACTTACGTGACTTTTTCCTTTATCAATTTAGGGAAGTTTTCAGCTATGATTTTTTCAGACAGGTTCTCTATCCCTTGTTCTTTCTCATCTTCAGGAACCCTATTATGTGGATGTTGTTTCTCTTGTTGTCACAGAGATCTCTTACAGTTTCCTCAGACTTTTTGAGACTCTTTTTTTCTTCTTTTACAGGGACAGTGAGAGAGTCAGAGAGAGGGATAGATAGGGACAGGCAGACAGGAACAAAGAGAGATGAGAAGCATCAATCATCAGTTTTTTGTTGCAACACCTTAGGTGTTCATTGATTGCTTTCTCATATGTGCCTTGATTGCAGGCTTTCAGCAGACCGAGCAACCCCTTGCTTGAGCCAGTGACCTTGGGTCCAAGTTGGTGAGCTTTTGCTCAAGTCAGATGGGCCCGTGCTCTAGCTGGTGACCTTGGGGTCTCAAACCTGTGTCTTCCGCATCCCAGCCCGACGTTCTCTATCCACTGCGCCACTGCCTGGTCAGACGAGCCTCTTTCCTTTTTGCTCCTCTGCTTCCATGCTTTTGTTTATCTTGTCCTCTAAATCACTGATTTGGTCTTCTGCTTCATCCAGCATGCTGTTAATTTTTTCTAGTGCAGTCTTCATTTTTGATATTGTGTTTGTCATTTCTGACTGATTCCTTTTTATGATCTCAATGTCCTTTTTGATGCTTGCTATCTCTTTATTTAGTTGCTCATTATGTCCATTCATTGTTGCTCTAAGATCCTTGAGCATCCTGAAAATCATTGTTTTAAAGTCTGCATTTGGTAGTTTGGTTACTTCCATCTCATTCAGTTCTTTTTCTGGGGATTTCTCTTATTGATTCATTTGGATTGTATTTCTCTGTCTTCCCATTTTATCTGTGTATATAATCCTCCTTTGGGTGTGCTATTTGTGTCGGTAACTGAGTCTAGGGATGGTGTCTTCTGCCTCCAGCTTCCAGTTTTGTTGTTTCTAGATTTTCTTGGATTGGCATCAGCTGTTGTTTGTAATTTACTGTGGGCTACGTGTCTACAGATGCTGTTCTTTTTGCTGTTTGTGTCAGCATTTTCTGTTCCTTAGCGGGGTTAGGTGTGAGGAGCCCTTCCTTAAGTTACCACTCTAACAAGGGTTGTTACGTCCTGAACTGAGGCTCTTCACATCTGGCCGCTGGATGTGCCAGCCCTGGACCTCCCTGGCCAGAACCTGGCGCAAACCAGTGTGACTGCCTCTGCTAGGCCCAGGTGCCATTGTAAATATCAGCTGCACTCCTAGGCTGGCTTTTGTCTACTCTTGGCCAGGGGAAAGTTCCTTTAAAAGTTCAAGTTCCCCTGAGTCCCGCTTTCTGCCGCCTCTTACTGCTGGCTGCTTGTTGGGCTCAGAACCTTAATTCAGGAATTAGGAAGGATAGTGGGTGTGGCTTGCCCCCTGGCCTCAGGTGTCATTCTACCCAGACTTTATTTTCTTTTTTTTTCAGACCTCAGTAGGATGTGGCCACAGGAGTTCAGTGGGTGTGCCCTCTGAGATCCAGAGGTGTGGTCTGCCCACCACGCATGACAATGCTGCCAGGCGTACCACGTCTTTAATAAATTTTGAGTTTATTATTTAATATGGTCTAAGAAGGTGGTATGTTTTTATTTTTTTGCATGTATCAATCCAATTTTTCCAACACTATTTCTGGAATAGACTATCTTTACCCATTTTATGTTCTTGCTTGTATTGTCAAATATTAATTGACTATATAGGCACAGGTTTATTTCTGGGATGTCTATTCTGTTTCATTGATCTGCATTTCATTTTCTATTTTCCTTTTTGCCAGTACTGTGTTGGTTTAATTACTATAGTCCTGTTGTAGAGTTTGATAACAGGTAGCATGGAATCTTCAACTTTTTCCTTCTTCCTCAACATTGTTGTGGCTACTGAGGTCTTTTGTAGTTCCATAAAAAAGTTTGGATTACATTTTCTAGTTATGTGAAATATGCCATTGGTGTTTTGATAGGAATTGTGTTGAATATATAAATTGTTCTGGATAGTCTGGACATTTTTTTTAGTGAGAGACAGAGAGAGAGACAAGGATAGACAGACAAGAAGGGAGAGAGATAAGAAGCATCAACTCATAGTTGCAGCAACTTAGTTGTTCATTGATTTACTTGACTGGCAATTCAGCTAAGTCAGGGATCCTTACTCAAGCCAGCAACCTTGGGCTCAAACCCGTGACCTTGGGCTCAAGTCGACCTCTGGGCTCAACCAGCGACCATGGGGTCACTTCTATGATCCCATGCTTAAGCCAGCAACCCTGTGCTCAAACTGGTGAGCCCATGCTTAAGCTGGCAGCCTTGGGGTTTCAAACCTGGGTCCTCAACATCCTAGGCCAGTGGTCGGCAAACTCATTAGTCAACAGAGCCAAATATCAACAGTATGATTGAAATTTCTTTTGAGAGCCAAATTTTTAAACTTAAACTATATAAGTAGGTACATTCCTTATCAAGGTAGCACCCGCCCATGGTATTTTGTGGAAGAGCCACACTCAAGGGGCCAAAGAGTCGCATGCGGCTCGTGAGTCGCATTTTGCCGACCAGAGTCATAGGCCAATGCTCCATTTACTGTGCCACCACCTAGTGAGGCTAGTCTGGACATTTTAATGATAGTTATTCTTCCTATTTATGAGCACAGTATATGCTTCCATTTTTATCTTTTTCAGTGTTATTTATTTATTTATTTACTTAAGAAAGAGAAAGAGAGAAGCATCAATTTGCAGTTCCATTTAGTTGTTCCATTTAGTTGTGCACTCATTGATTGTTTCTCCTACATACCCTGACTAGGGATCAACCCCTTGACCTTGGCATGAGAGGATAAAACTCAATTCCTGAACTACCTGGCCAAGGCTTCTTAATGTCTTTTATTGGTTTGCACCTGAAGATCTTGCATATGTTTTATTTGATTTATTTTTAGGTATTTGGTATTCTCTGATAATGTTGAAAATGCTGTATTCATTTTAATTTTATATTCGAGGTACTTGTCATTAGTGTGAAGAAATATAGTTGACTTTCGTACAACAAGCTAATATCCATTCACCTCATTAAATAATCTATTTTTTTCTAAAAAAAATTATAGATTTTTTTGGTTTTCTACAGAAAGTACCAAACCATCTGCTAATAGAGATATTTATATTTATTCCTCTACAATCATTTTGGCTTCAATTTATGTTTTTAATTTTACATGTTATAGGACCTTCAACTTGATGTCAATTATTTTTTGATTTTTAAAAAGAATGCTTTTAATATTTCCACATTTAGGATGATGTTTACTGTAGGTTATTTAGAGAGACTCTTCATGGAAATTCCTTCTAGTCTTACTTATTTTTCTAAAACCTTTTATTATGAATTTAATGAAATGCTTTTTAGTATCTATTGGAATAATTATAATTTTTCTCTTTCCATCCATTGTCATAATGAATCACATTTATAAGTTTTTCTAATATTTCTTGGATTATTGGATAAATCCAACTTGGTTATTTTTTATTGCTTTTAGTTATTAAGTGGACATCAACTTTCTTTTTAAGGTCATGTTTGGCAGGAAAAGTGATTAAGCAATATAATACAAGATGAGACAAAAGTAGGTTACAGTTGCACATGAAACAGTTTATTTCTGTATTATTCTTTATTAATTATTATACTATTTTTCATGCTAACAAGTGAAAACCTACTTTTGCCCCACCCTGTATATGCTCCATTTTATAAAAATAATATAACCTTTAAAAGTAAGAAAACAAGGCCTGACCAGGCGATGGCACAGTAGATACAGCATCGGACTGAGATGTGGAGCACCCAGGTTCGAGACCCCGAGGTCGACAGCTTGAGCATGGGCTCATCTGGCTTGAGGCAAAAGCTTACCAGCTTGGACTCAAGGTTGCTGGCTTGAGCAAGGGTTTACTCGATCTGCTGAAGACTCACGGTCAAAGCACATATGAGAAAGCAATCAATGAACAACTAAGGTGTCGCAGTGAAAAACTAATGATTGATGTTTCTCATCTCTCTCCATTCCTGTCTGTCTGTCCCTATCTATCCCTCTCTCTGACTCTCTCTCTCTCTCTCTCTCTCTCTCTGTCCCTGTAAAAAAATAAAATAAAATAAATAATAAAAATAAAAGTAAGAAAACTAGAATTTTAATTACTGCCTTCACTTTTATTACTAGTTCTTTTTGAGCAAAATAAAGTTATGCTACAGATCAGAAGCAGTGTTAAATTTTTGGGAAGATTTTTTTGGCAACAGCTTTACTAGGATATAATTTATATACTGTACAAGTCACCCATTTCAAGTAAGTATACAATTCAGTAGGTGTAGTATATTCATAGAGTTGTGTATCCCCCACCACAATTCATTTTAGCACATTTTTATCACCACAAAAGGAAATCCTGGACTCAATAGCAATCACTCCCCATTTGCTTCTAGTCCCCTCACCAACCCCCCAGATCTTTTTCTGTCTCTGTCAATTTGCATATTTTACACCTTTATATAAGTGGAATAATTAAATATGTGATCTTTTGTGACTTGCTTCTGCTTAACACAGTGGTTCTTAACCTTTTTTGAGGTACCGAACCCAACAGTTTCATATGCGCATTCACCGAACCCTTCCTTAGTGATAAATAAAATATGATTGTTTTTTCCAAATTCAAGACATAGGTATATGTTTTTATACTGGTGCACAAAATGAGCCGTGCATGAACATCACCTTGCTCAAAGAACAAAACCAACAAAGTGCATGAACTCACAACAAATTACGGTATTACTTTATTCTGGCCTCCGCGGCAGAGGCTTCTCCGAACACCTGAGACCGACTCATTGAACCCCTAGGATTCGATAGAACCCAGGTTAGGAACCACTGGCTTAACATAATGTTTTCAAGGTTCATTCATGTTATAGCATATATCAGTACTTCATTCCTTTTAATTGCTGAATACTATTCCATTGTATGAATATACTACATTTCATTTGTTATTATTCATCAGTTAACAAACATTTGAATTGTTTTCACTTTTTGGCTATTATAAATAATGCTGCTGTGAGCATTAATGTAAAAGGTTTTGTGTAGACATATGTTTTCCATTTATCTGAGTACTTAGGAGTGAAATTGCTGGTTCATAAACTATGTGTTTAATATTTTGAAGAACTGCCAAGCTGTTTTCCAAAGTGGCTTCCCTATTCTACCTGCAGTGTTTGAGGGTTCCAATGTCTTCACATTCTTGCCAACGCTTGTTATTGTATGTCTTTTTGATCATAACCATCCTAGTTGGTGTGAACTGGTATCTCATTGTGATTATGTTTTGCATTTTCCTGATAGCTAATGAAGTTGACCATCGTTCATGGTTAATCAGCCATCTGTCGTTCTTCTTTGGAAAAATGTCTATTTAACTCCTTTGCATATTAAAAATATTTTGTTTTAATATTGGTATAATACATATAAAATTACCATTTTAACCATTTCAGTGTAAAATTTAGTGGCATTTTGTCCATTCACAATGTTGTACAATCATTTGCACTATCCACTTCCAGAACATTTTATCACCCCAAACAGAAACTCCATATTCATTTAACAGTTTCCCCTTTCGCCTAGCTCCTAGAAACAGCTATTTTACTTTCTGTTTTTATGAATTTGCCTATTCTAGGTACCTCAAGTAAGTGAAATTATACAGTATTTGTACTTAGGTATCTTATTTTACTTAGTAGTGTCCTCGAGGTTCATTCATATTGTAATATGCATCAGAATTTTATTTCATTTTCTGGTTTAATTGCCTGGTTAGACCCTCTAGTACAGGGGTCAAAAACCTTTTTTGGCTGAGAGAGTCATGAACGCCACATATTTTAAAATGTAATTCCGTGAGAGCCATACAAGTAATTTACTTGTATTACTAAATACAAGTAAATGTGTGCATTTTATGTAAGACTTTTAAAGTACAATAAGTCTCTGAATTCTTTTTAATAACGTTGTTATGCTGTTGCTAACCAATGATGAGTAAAGTACTTCTTACCATTAATGTGACTTCAGGTGCTGCATGGTTTTGCTGATGGCTTTGTAGTCGGGTTGATATGTGGTGAGGTTAAGCTTCATGCAGGCATTGAGACTTCCATTCATTAAACGTGATTGTTGGTTGGTCTCAAGGTTCTTTAGATGTGAGAAAGACTGCTCACATGCATACGTGGAGCCAAACATTGTCAGTACAGCAATACTCACATGCTGCAGTGTGTGGTATGTGACAGGAACTGCGTTCCAAGTTTTGGCAATCAGCTGGTCAGAGGGTTGAAGTTTTTTCATTTCTCCCCACTTGTGTTTGCTCACCAACTCTGCTTGCTGTTGTGCAGGTCTTTCCAAATCTTCATTCAGTGACTTGAACTTATTCACCCACATGTCTGAGGTCTTCAGGTCATCAGCTTGTAGCTCAAAATCTCTGACAGAGACACCGGGGATGTAACTCAGGTTGGCGGTGTCCACTACACACTCATGTGGATGGGTAATGAACTTAAAAAGATGAGTGCACTCACGATATTCTCCAAACCACACTTTGAATGACTGCAGGAGATTAGATGTGAAGGCCGCTAGCTGCTGGAGATCAAGGGTCACTTGCTGTGCATGCTTATTTAAACTCTCCCAGTTTTCAAAGTGTAGTAAACGACTGGTTTCAATGTCTGTGATGAAGAGTTCCAGCTTGTTTTCAAATGCAAACACTGCTTGTTGAGGGGATTAGACTGTATTTCCAACGCCTTGCATTTTCACATTGAGCTTGTTCAGATGTTCAGTCATGTCCGCGAGATAGTAGAACGTCATGAGCCACTCAGTGTTAGCTAACTCGGGATGCTCGACGTTTTTCATTTCAAGAAAAGTCCGATTTTACTCAGACAAGCCGCGAAACGACTAAGCACCTTCTCTCTTGACAACCAACGCACATTGCTGTGCAGAAGCAGACCAGGATAATTATTCCCAACTTCATCCAGCAGTGTTTTAAACTGGCGATCATTTAAAGCTTGGAAAACAATAAAGTCGACCACCTAAATGACCAGCGACATGACCTCACCAAGCTGCTCACCACACATCTGAGCACAAAGCGCCTCCTGATGTAGGATGTGGTGAAAACTTAGGATGGGTCTCTTTTCATGTTCACGAAGAAGCCCTACAAATCCTCTGTTTTTCCCCAACATGCACAGAGCACCATCAGTACACACCGAAATAAGTTCACCCATTGGTAGATTTTTTTCTTTAGTGAACTCAGTGAAATACTGGACTAAACCCTCCGCTCTTGTTGTCTCTTTCATAGGCAAAACAGCAAGACTTTCCTCACATAGGTATAAGTGTGTCACCAACAGCATACCTTGCAATCACGCTGAACTGCGATAAATGGCTTATGTCTGTTGACTCATCCAAAGCGAGAAAAAAGAATGGTTGTGCACTTATGTCCTTCACTTGTGTTGCCTCAATTTGATTTGCCATCATGATGGTATGATCATGAACAGTTGTCGCTGATAGAGGCATGTCTTTTATTCATTTGATTATCTTGTCTTTATCCGAAATGTTGTCAAAAAGTTCATTGGCAACATCAAGCATGAATGTTTTGGCATACTCCCCATCTGTGAATGGCTTTCCGTTTCTCACAATTGCTAAAGCACCAGCAAAGCTAGCTGAATTCCATTCACCTTGTTGGGTCCAAAAACGGAGTTGCTGCTGACTAGCTTGCACTCTGCATAGTAGTAGCTCTTGACATGCTTTCTTCTTGCTGTCCTTTGCTGGATATTTTGATGCAAATGTAGTATGGTGTGTATTGAAGTGCCGCTTTATATTTGACCTTTCATCAGTGCAATTTTATCATTGCATATTAGACACATTGCAGAACCTGCTCTCTCCACAAGGGCAAATTCCTCTGTCCATTCCTGCTGAAAAGTATGATACTTCTCATCTTTTTTTCTTTTAGCCATCTTCTTCATCAAAAGGGTTTCTGCAGTTAGCTAACTTACTACTTGATTAAAGGGAGGGAAGTTTACTTCCTGACCTCACAACAACCCGTGTACCTTATGCATTATCCAATAAAAATTTGGTGTTGTCCCGGAGGACAGCTGTGATTGGCTCCAACTACTCACAACCATGAACATGAGTGGTAGGAAATGAATGGATTGTAATACATGAGAATGTTTTATATATATATATTTTATTATTATTAATTCTAATGGGGTGACACCAATAAATCAGGGTACATATGTACAATGAAAACATCTACAGGTTATCTTATCATTCAATTGTGTTGCATACCCGTCACCAAAAGTCAAATTGTCCTCTGTCACCTTCTATCTGGTTTTCCCTGTGTCCCTCCCCTCCTCCCTATCCCACCCTTCCCTTCCTCCCCCCATCCCGTAACCACCACTCTCTTGTCCATGTCTCATATTCTCACTTTTCGAGAATGTTTTGTATTTTTAACGTTATTTTTTTTATTAAGAATTTGTCTGCGAGCCAGATGCAGCCATCAAAAGAGCCACATCTGGCTCATGAGTCATAGGTTCCCAACCGCTGCTCTAGTACAATGCTGAATAGATGTGGTGAGAGGACATATCCTCCTTTTGCTCCTGCTCCTTGAAGCAGATCTTTCTGTCTTTTACCAGTAAGTATTTTTCCTTTACATGTTAGTTGTGGATTTTCCAAATGTGCCCTTTATTAGGCTGAGGAAAAATTTTTTTTAGTCCTAGTTTGTTGAATGTCTTTATCATGAAAGGGTGGATAATATTATATGCTTGGGACCTACAGAACTCTTAAGCAAGAATGTAGACATTTATGTCTTTCAGCAGAAGTATCAATGGATATTTAGAACTTATGCAGTTTTCAAGCCACATTTAGAGAGGCCATTTCCTATTCAAAGGAAGAAAGGAGTATTGATTGGTGTTGCTGAACAGCACCGCTGCCTCCAGTTTTTCGGTATCCTGGAAACCCAATTTTTTTTTCCAGTTTGTCTCCCTGACCATATCTCTTTTGACCTTTATGGATGTGGACATTTCATCTCTTTTGTTTGTTTATGTAATTCAGGACCTTGAAGATTATCTACTACATAATAGATGCTTAGTAAATATTTGTAGATGAGTAAATTATGAAATACAGGCTTATAAAAAATTTTAAATAAAGAAATGTATAACAATAATAAATACTAGGTATTTACTATATGCCAGACACTGGGATAAATGGTTTTAAGTATTCTTATTTCTTTCAGCCAACTGAAGTAGTACTGTTATCTGCACTTAGATGAGCAAAGTGGTGTAAGTAAATTAATTTGTTCAAGTTCTGTGGCTGATTGTGTTACATTTGAACTACAGTGTGTCCATAAAGTCATGGTGCACTTTTGACCAGTCACAGGAAAGCAACAAAAGATGATAGAAATGTGAAATCTGCACCAAATAAAAGGAAAACCTTCCCAGTTTCTGTAGGATGATGTGGCAGCATGTGCACATGCGCAGATGATGACGTAACACCATGTATACAGAAGAGCAGCCCATGGCCATGCCAGTCGAGATGTGGATGGTACAGAGGAAAGTTCAGTGTGTTCTGTGGCTCGCTAAATTTGAATTTGTGACCAAAGTACAACGTGAATATCGGTGCGTTTATAATGAAGCTCCACCACATAGGAATAACATTACTCGGTGGGATAAGCAATTGAAGGAAACCGCCAGTTTGGTGGAGAAACCCTGTTCTGGTAGGCCATCAGTCAGTGACGAGTCTGCAGAGGCTAGATGGGATAGCCACCTAAGGAGCCCTAAAAAACCTGTGCGTGCGTGTGCTTGACAATGACACCTAAGCAAAACTACAGTTCATAAGGTGTTAAAGAAACGTCTCTGTTTTACGGGGTACAAATTGCAGCTGTTGCATGCTATCAAACTGACGGATAGACCCACACGATGCGCATTTGCTACAGATATGCTTCATGAGATCGACAATGATGCAAGATTTTTGCAGAAGATTGTGTTTAGCGATGAGGCAACCTTCCATATCTGTGGACGCGTTCATCTCCATAACATCTGAATATGGGCTACTGAACATCCTCATGCCTACATTGAGTATGAACATAACACCCCTAAAGTGAATGTGTGGTGTGGTCTGATGCATGATAAGGTGATAGGCCCATTTTTTTTTCGCAGAGCAGTCTGTGACGGCAAACACCTACAGTATCTTGACATGCTGGAATTGTATGCAGTGCCACAATTTCCAGAAGGTGTCATCTTTCAACAGGACTGTGCTCCTCCACACTACGCCACCATTGTTTGTGAGTTTCTGGATAGAACATTCCCCCAGCAGTGGATAGGTAGGGGTTCTGTCAAGCCATGGCCACCACGATCCCCGGATCTGACGCCCTTAGACTTTTATTTTTGGGGTTATGTGAAGTAACATGTGTACATTGAATGTATCAATGACATTAATCACTTAAAACAGAATCACAGACGTTATTCACTCTGTTACACCAGACGTCCTTACCTGTGTGTGGCAAGAACTTTACTATCGTTTGGATGTGTGTAGGGCAACAAATGAAGCCCACGTCGAACTGCACTGAATAGGTATGAAACTGGGAGAGTTTTCCTTTTATTTGGTGCAGATTTCACATTTCTATTGTCTTTTGTTGCTTTCCTGTGACCAGTCAAAAGTGCACCATGGCCTCACCTGTGGTGGCGCAGTGGATAAAGCGTCGACCTGGAAACACTGAGGTTGCCAGTTCAAAACCCTGCACTGGTTCGGTCAAGGCACATATGGGAGTTGATGCTTCCAGCTCCTCCCCCCTTTCTCTCTCTCACTCTGTGTCTCCTCTCTAAAAAAAAAAAAAAAAAAAAAAAAAGTGCACCATGACTTTACAGACACACTGTATATTACAAAATATAACTTCTCTTTGCAGGAGCGTTATACATCCCTACCTAACTAAATTCAGTCAATGCCGTGTGACTTCATCTGATCTGATATTAGTGGAAATGACATCTGTTATTTCTGAGCAGAAGTTTAATGTAGTAACACATAGTTCACTGTGTTACCTATCCTTTCTGTCATGAGACTTGTTCTCTGTTGGCCAGCATCTCAGAATGAAAATAATACCATAACACCAGAGAGAAATAGATTCTTCGTTGTTTTAAAGAAAGCGTGTTACCACAGTATATAACCTAAGCTGTATCAAGTAAATACAAGTTCATAGAGTTATTAAGAATAGACCTGGAAATTAAAGCCCTGGTTGTCTCTGCTGAAATCTCATATGTATACTGTGAGAAAGTTTAGTCCCACTTTTCCAGTGATAACTACGGTTAAAATTTAATGTGTACATGTCTGATTCTTTTTCTGTATCTATGTCATAAAAATGGGACACATTATACAATGCATACTATTTTAAAACTTATGTTTCTCACTTGACAGTATAAGATTAAATAAGGTCACAGGTTAGGTTTTCTAAAAAAAAATACTAAAATAGAGTTTAGGGTATAATATTGTTTTTAAGAACCAACAACTTTAAAAGAAGGAGTAAGGAAGCTTGATTTGGGAAAGCAAGAAGTGGAACTGTAATGCCGAACCAAAAAAGCTTCCCTAGGTTCATATTGCCTGTCAGAGTTATTCTAGGTCAGGCCCAAATGGCCAGACCTGTATACCTGCTTCTTGCTCAGTTACTTGACGTGGGATGCCCTGGGCAGAGTAGGTAAGGTAAGGTAGATGCTAAGGTTTTTCAACTGAACTGTCTTTCTGCTGTTGGACCATGGATATACCACAGTCCATTCTTTGCATCACTTGAAAATCCTTCTCCATTCACATTTCTTTTGTTCTTAATGTATGTCAGCCTTTTTAATTTAAAATCTGAAGTGATTGGTTCTTTAAATGATCATAGCTATAGATTATTTTATAATTATAAAATGAAGGAGGTATAATAAAGCGTCAATCTGGGAACACTGAGGTCGCCAGTTTAAAACCCTGCACTGGTCTGGTCAAGGCACATATGGGAGTTGATGCTTCTAGCTCCTCCCACCTTTCTCTCTCTCTCTCTCTCTCTCTCTCTCTCTATCACTCTGTGTCTCCTCTCTAAAATAAATAAATAAATAAAAAACAAACAAAAAAAAAATGAAGGAGGTATAAGTATAATCTATTCTAATTTTATATTAATATTAGAAATACAGCCTGACCAGGTGTTGGCACAGTGGATAGAGTGTTAGACTGGGACGCGGAGGACCCAGGTTTGAAACCTGATATTGCCAGCATGAACACGGGCTCATCTGGTTTGAACAAGGCTCACCAGCTTGAGCTCAAGGTCACTTGGTCTGCTGTAGCCCCCAGTCAAGGCACATATGAGAAAGCAATCAATGAACAAGCAATCAACAAACAACTAAGATGCCACAATGAAAAATTGATGCTTCTCATCTCTCTCTTTTCTGTCTGTCTGTCCCTCTCTCTGTCTCTCTCTGTCCGTCACACACAAAAATACATTATAATTGCAAATTTTAAAGAAGTCTTCTAAGAACTCTTTTGTTGTAACTTTTGTTCAGTAATGTTTAACAACTAAGGTTTCTTGAAATAGTAACCAATGAGTTCATCAGCACATTGAGCATACCAGAAAATTTCAAGTTCCATTGTCTCAAACTTGATTGATTGATTTTTAAAATAATTTTATTTTATTTTTCAATTACAGTTGAAATGTTATATTTTATGTGTACAACATACTGATTAGACATTTATATAACTTACTAAGAGATCCCCTTCAATAAGTCTAGTACCCATCTGACACCATACACTGTTATTTCAATATTATTGACTGTATTCCCTATGCTCTACTTTATATCTTTGTGATTGTTTTTATAACTGGTAGTTTGCACATCTTAATCCCTTTCTTTTTATCACCCACCCCCAACCCCCATACATCTGGCAGCCATCAAAATGTTCTATCTATGAGTTTGTTTCTGTTTTTTTTTTCCCAGGGACAGAGAGAGAGTCAGAAGGGACAGAGAGACAGACAGAGGGATAGATAGGGACAGATAGACAGGAAGGGAGGCAGGGAGAGAGATGAGAAGCATCAATCATTAGTTTTCGTTGTCCTTGTGACACCATAGTTGTTCATTGATTGCTTTCTCACATGTGCCTCGACCGTGGGCCTTCAGCAGATTGAGCAACCCCTTGCTGGAACTACCTTGGGTCCAAGCTGACGAGCTTTTGCTCAAGCTGGCGACCTCGGGGTCTTGAACCTGGGTCTTCCGCATCCCAGTCCAACGCTCTATCCACTGCGCCACTGCCTGGTCAGGCTGTTTCTGTTTTGAGTGTTTGTTTGTTTATTTATTTATTTATTTATTACTGAATGTATTGGTGTGGGTGAGTCAGAGTAAGTCCCTGCACAGGCCTTTTAAGAGGAACTGCCTGGGACTCCTGCAGCCCTCTCCATCTCACTCAGCCACAATCCTGGTTGGTTTCTACAGTCAGAAGTTATGGGGTCTTCTCCACCTGGCACTGGAACCCTGGGTTCAGGGACTTGGTGTGGGACTGGGACTCCTCACTCCTCAGGGGGAACCTCTGCAGCTGAGATATTTCTCCTGATTTTTATCCACCACACACGGGTGTGGGTCCAGCCCATTCCACATCTCTACCCCTCCTATCAGCCTCCACGTGGCTTCTTGTTTAGTTCCCTAGTTATAGGGCTTCCTTTCAGCCAGATATCAGGCAGTTCTATATGATAGTTGTTTTGTAGTTTTTCTATAATTTTGACGTGGTTGTGGGAGAAGGCGAGTGCCATGTTTACCTCTGCCTTCATCTCGTCCAGAAGGCTTTGTTTCTATTTCAACCACCCTAGTCTAAACCACCAAAAGTTTTTCCTGGTCTCTCTGCTTCTATTCCTTTTCCCCAAAGCAGCAGAATGATGATTCAGAGCATTAATTAGAGCAAATATTTATCAGTGATTTCTCATTATAATCAAGTAAAACCCACACTCCTGCATATGGCCTGTAAGGCACTAAATGATCTGTCCCCCCCCCTCAAATTCTCTCTTGTACTCTTTAGCTCTAGGCATGCCCCCATTTTTTTTCTTGTAATTCTCCAAGTTTATTCCTGTCTCACAACCATTTCGTGTGCTGTTCTTCTGTTTAAAACACTCTTCCTTTACATCTGTGTATGGTTCACATTTCCTGGCTTGCTTTCAAGTCTTACCTCAAAGGTCACTTTTTCCAGGATGTCTTAGACTCAAGTTTCCCCCCAAACCTAACTCACAAGTTATCTTCATCATTTTTCCCTGTTTTATTTCCTTCTCACTACATAAGACTATATACAACTACCTTTTTCTTAATAATTGTTCACTAAATTAGATGTAAGTGCTATAAAATTAGAGATATGTCTCTTTTTGTTGGCACTTGTTTGCTTAGCACTCTACAGTGTTTACCATATGATAGGCATACAATAAATACAGGTATTTGTTGAATTAATCAACTAATTAATTTGTGTTTTTAGTCTCTATTCCAGCCTCTTTGGTAAAGAGTGTTTATTATTGTAAGGTATTTTCCCTGCCGAGGAAGAAAGAAGGGCATAGCCACCAAGTGTGGAACAGCAAAAGCTTTATTTAGTAGAGTGCTTCCCGAATGAGGTTCTCTGGTCCATGAGACAGGAGCCAGAGAAGTCGCACCACCTCCCCTGTTTGGGGGTAATTTATAGCATCAGTAGGGTGGTCGGGTTAATATGACATGGTGACAGACAGTTGTTCTTTTCCAAAGTGTTCCTGGGAATTTCTTTTGGCAGGCATGGGTGTGGGCAGTTCCAGCCAAAGTTCCTGGGCCTGGTTCCCCACATGACCTTCCTCCATTGCCAATCGACCTCACATTCTGACCTTTATGTTAGATAGGGGCGCCGTTATACGTCTGGCTACTTCCTGCTGGTTAGGGATGTTGTGGGGAAGGGAGGTCGGAAGGTGGTGGCTCTGAGGGGAGTTGTGTATATGGGTGTAGGAGCATCTGTTTGGCCGTGACTCGAGAAACTTCGCGGATGCAGTCCTGTAAGGCTTTAAAAAAGAGGAGTAAATATGAGTAATATGCTGATAATTAGAAGAGGACCTAGGATAGGGGCAGCCCAGGTGAGGATGGGTGGCTGCCATCCGGAGTTAGGTGGGTTATAGGAGGAGAGGTCATTGTGCAGTTTCTCTTGCAGATGGTTGAGGACATTGAGGTTTTCTTTCATTAGGCCAGTCTCATTGAACAGCATTGCTCCCTGCTTTAACTCACTCTGGATGCTGGTTTCCAGTGGGAGGGATAGAGCAACAGGAGGGTCTGCAGGGCCCAACCTTTTAGTGAGCTGGAGATGGGTGTGGCCCAGTGGTTCTGACTGCCAGTGGTCCTGCATGGGGACAAGCTTGAGGCGAGAGACATGGTACCAAGGTGTTTGTTCTAGGACCTTGATGGGCAACCTTTTTATAAAAACCACCCACTTTTGCAGTGTTGGTCAACCTGGTCCCTACCGTCCACTAGTGGGTATTCCAGCTTTCATGGTGGGCCAATCACGACGGCACTGCAAAAGTGGCAGTTTTTATAAAAAGGTTGACCATCAAGGCCCTAGGACAGGGGTCCCCAAACTTTTTACACAGGGGGCCAGTTCACTGTCCCTCAGACCATTGGAGGGCTGCCACATACAGTATTCCATACACTGACCACTAACAAAAGAGGTGCCCTTTCCGGAAGTGCGGTGGGGGCCAGATAAATGGCCTCAAGTGGCCACAATTAGGCCCACGGGCCATAGTTTGGAAATCTCTGCCCTAGGAGCTTGGCTGCAGTAGGAGTAGTCAGTATTATCATATGAGGTCCCATCCACCTGGGCTGTAGGGAGCTGGGCTGAAGCTCCCTCAGAAGAACCCTGTCTTCTGGCTGGAAGGGGACCATTGGGTGTGCTTCATCTGGACCCCCTATGGGTAGAAGGGTCTGGTCCACATGTTCTCTGAGAAGATGGCGGAGTAAAGACAGAAAGGAGAGGTATGTGGCAAGAGGAGGGGTGTTGACAGGTAAGTTGTGATTGATTAGGAATGGTCTACCATAAGCCAATTCAAAGGGGCTGAGTACAGTGGGGTTTTGTAGGGTTGCTCTGATTCTGGTAGAATAGGGGGTGTGATTGGGTTAGGGTGATATGTAGTAGTGGGAGAGCCTTCAGTCAGGAGTGGTAGGAGTAGGTGGGAAGATGCTGTCAGCTGGACAGTGGCTCCGAGACTGTGTAGAATGTCTCAACCTAAAAGGGATACAGGGCATGATGGCATAACTAAAAATGAGTGCAAAAAGGGGATTCCGTCCAAACTGCACGTCCGGGGTGGTGTGTGAAGGGGAAAAGAAGGGGTCCCATCTACTCCTATAACTGAGACCTGTGAGGGAACTAGAGGTCCAGAGTGTGATGACAAAACAGAGAAGGCAGCCCCGTGTCCACAAGAAATGAGATGGACTTACTCATTCCTGCAGCATTACGCTAGGGTTTGGCAAGGGTGATGGGGGTCTTCAAGTCTGGGCCACGTCAGTCGTCTATGAGGCCTAGGAGTTCGAGTAGTGGGCCTGCCAGGCTGGCTTGGCCTCCCATTTGGGTGGCTTGTCCTCCATGTAGAGGCACTGAGGAAGAACCTGTTGCCCAAAGGGGGCAATCACCCTGCCAGTGTCTGGGCTGCTTGCAGTTAGGACAAGGCTTAGTGAGTGGCCTCGGGCAGAGGCACGGATGGGACCAGTGACCCTCCTTGCCACATTTAAAACAAGCTTCTGGTGGGACTTCTCTTTGAGGCCCAGACTTGGGTCAGGCACCTTCTGTGCTTTGACTCTATTGCTCTGCTGACCTCAGGGCTGCCACAAGAGCCTGGGTTTGGAGTGTCACCTTCTGCTGCATGCAGGCCTGGTGAACAACCTCCCCTTTTCCTCCTGACTATTAAAAACCTTAAATGCCATGTTCATCGGGTCTCGGATAGGAGTTTGCAGGCTCTCCTCTGCCTTCTTAAGTTTCCTCCGAATGTCCGGGGCCGATTGGGAAATAAAGTGAGTAGCTAATACAGTGGCCCCAGCACTGGAAGTAGGGTCTAAACGAGTATGGAGGACCATGGCATCAGTGAGGTGATTTAAGAAGAGACCCGGATTATCCTCAGGTCCTTGAATAATTTTCCTTACTTTGTCATAGTTAACTACCTTTTGTGCTGCATCCTGCATGCCAGCTATAAGACATTCAATCATCTGATTGCGTCGTCTCCTACCTGGTTGTGCCTTCTGGTAATTCCAGTTGGGGTCCATGTCAGGGACCGCCTCTGGGCCCATTGGCATTTGAGCATTTGAGGCGTGGACCTTATCTGCATGAGCTCATGCCGCCATCTGGATCTGGTCCCGTTTGTCGGGGGTGAGGGTAGAAGACATAATAACATAGAGATCATGCCAAGTGAGGTCATATGCCTGAGTGAGATATTGGAATTCCTTGGTATAGTTGGTAGGATTAGAAGAATAGGAGCCCAAACGATTTTCAATTGTGGACAGATTAGAGAGGGAGAAAAGCATATGAACCCTAATGACCCCTTCCATCCCGGCCACCTCGCGGAGAGGGAATAGAAGGTTGGCTGCCTCTTGTGGCCTGGAGTGGGATCGGGTGTGAGCACTGACTGGGGAGAAGAGGAGAGAGACTAGTATTTGCAGGCAGATGAGAAACAGGATCCTACGAAGGGAGGGGAGGAGTCCGATAGGAGGAAGAGAGTCCTGCAGGGGGCTAAGAGAGTTCCTCAGGGGAGTCGGCAAAGGAGGAAAGATCTGGAGAGGAGGGTTTAGCTGAGGTTTCTCTGGCCAAAAGGACCTGCACTATAGAGCAGCCGGCACAGAGATTAGGATGAGAGCGCAAATGCCGGAAGCCCTGAATGTAAGGGATCTCCGACCATTTTCCAGTTTCTTGGCAATAGTTCTGTAAATCAGTAAGGGTGTTAAAATCGAAAGTCCCTTCAGGAGGCCACCTGGTCTGGTTATGCAGTGGGTATTGTGGCCAAGCTACATTGCAAAAGAAGATTAGTTTCTTCTTTTTTAGGGAGGGATCAATGTTTGAGAGATTCCGGATAAAGCACCCCAGGGGTGTTTTAGAGTCAGGTTTGGATTCCTTTGCCCCATGGCTGCCCCAGTCTTGGAGTTGTCAGAGATGTGAATTGGTGTCCCACAACTCAAGCTCTGGCCACCAGACAGTTAGGTAAAGTGGATGTGTCCGGGACATCTCCACAGGCACACATGCACTCAGAACGGATAAGAGGTCCCTGACACAGCTGCGGTTTTGGACAGGGAGTCTTGGCGGAAAGAACTGAGGGGAGGCTGGAGGCAGGGGACTTATTGCACTGTGCGCCAAAGTAGGTGGAAAGTCGGAGATCCTGGTTCTTCCTCGGAAGGGAAGGGCAGAGGAGCGGTCCTTTAGGACTTCAAACTCCTCCTGGGTTTTGGCACCAAATGTAAGGTATTTTCCCCACTGAGGAAGAAAGAAGGACTTAGCCACCAAGTGTGGAACAGCAAAACCTTTATTTAGTAGAGCGCTTCCCGTATGAGTTTCTCTGGTCCGCGACAGGAAGCACTCTACTAAATAAAGCTTTTGCTGTTCCACACTTGGTGGCTATGCCCTTCTTTCTTCCTCGGTGGGGAAAATACCTTATAATTATTATTTCTTTTAGAGAGAGAGAGAGAGAGGAAAAGAGAGAGGGGGGAAACATCGATTTGTTGTTCCACTTGCTTATGCATTCATTGGTTGATTCTTGTATGTGCCCTGACCAAGAATCAAATCAACTCCATCATGTTGGTGTTATTGGGATGACGCTCTAACCAACTGAGCTACCCAGAAGGGCTGACAAAAGAGTGTTTGTTGTCATTATATGAATTTGTCCAGTTTTTAGTTGTTTGCAATTAAATTTAGACTAAGAGAGATCCATGTCCCTGAAAAGAACTACCCCCTTTCAACCAGTAGATGAGCCAGCCTCATTTTAGGATTAAAATGCCATACGATAGTTACCTACAATGTAAAGCCAGTGGCCACTGCTGTGGCCATGCAGGTTCTCATGGGAATATGGAAAGACAGTAAAGGAACTGTGGAGCCAGAAAATGGTGGGCCATTTTGTTTATTAAAATTTTGTAGTGGCGGATGAGCAAACAGGCAGGGAAGACTGCTTCTCTTTCTCTCAGGACTCCTAAACCCTGACTCCCTCTCTGGATTTACTGGACTCACAGGCCCCTACCAGCCTCAGCACTCCCCAGCCAAACAGGTGTAGCCCAAATCTAAGCTTCTAAGCCCCTCAGCACTCTCCAGCAAAACTGGCTGGGCAGAAATACCCCTCCTCTAGTAAACATTAGCAAACAATGGCCCCTACCAATCAGGAAGGCAATCCTCAATTTGCAATCTGCTGCCCTGAGGGCAAGCACCCACAGCCTTCCACAAACTGTACACACATGGTGCTGCCCCAATACAAGCAAGCACACCTAAAGAACACTTGTTTGCCCAACATAAAGTGGTCATATCTAACTGCTGAATAACAGTCCTTAGGGAAATTTTAGATGTGTATTTTATCAACGAAGTTGCTGACAAGTGTTTTATTTTACAGAATAAAGGCAGCTTGCCTTGGAGTAAAGGCAAAGGGCAGCTTTTCCGTGCTTTTTCTGATTTGGGAAATGCTGTCACCGTGCTTTTTCTGATTTGGGAAATGCTGTCATTTTAGCTAATCTGTGTCACGGGAATGTTAAATTCTCTGCTGGAAGGTGAGAGTTCTTGGTTTCCTTGATGTTCCTAGGCTTTGGGGTTTTGTTTAAAATTGTGTGTTTGGAAGGAACATTTCCATGGTTACACCAGTTTCTTCTGCTATCCTTGGGGGAAAACAACAACCACAACAATGACAAGTAATCTGGTTCCTGGATTACTACACAGATATCTTTTGTATCTGCCTATATATGAAGCTCTTGGGCAAGTTTCGTTTCTGTACACCTATTTTCTTAAATAGCTTTTTAAAAATTAAGCATGTTTAGGAATAAATAATTTGGATTGCAAATGAAATGAGGAAATGACTTACGTTAATGGTCTGAACTCTATATAAGATTAATTTAAAAGTACAGTATATAAAAGGAGGGATTGTTTTAGGGCAAAACTAAATAGCTGTGGGCAACAATCACACACATGTAAAGAATCAATGTATTCAGAAAGACTTGTGTTTAAAAATAGTGTTCAGATTTTTAGATGTAAAACTTCATGTCAATATATTATAACAAACATATGCACTTTTACTGATATGTGATAGAATCGGTTGGAGTCTGAGAGACCAGTGTAACAGGCTTTAATGAAAGGAAACCTGCTGGACTGTCTCGTAAGGGAGAGCAGCCCCGGCTACAGACTTAGGCCACTTTTTAAGGGTTAGGCTAGGGAAGTAAGAAGGGTAGTGGGGCATTTGCTGATTGGCTGCCACTAGCGCTGGGCCCAGGGGTACTTTACACCAATTATGGATTGTTGGACAGATAAAGGATATTATACTCACTTTGTTAAAGTTGGTGCTACCCACGTGGAAGCCCATCACCCAGGTGATATTAGTTGCCCTTATGCTTGGGATGGGCATAATTATATTATTGTGTTGGGGGGACAGGCTGTAAGCAGGCAGGGTCAATATAGCCCAAGGCTTAGTTTTAAGACTAAGCTTTCCCCACACCCTTGACTGATTGCATGATGTAGGGTGGTGCACTCTCATGAGGAATCCACCCACTTATGCCTTAGATAAGTGGCTTTGTATCAAAGACTTTCTTGTTTGTATAATTGGATTAAAGGTTTTGAATCTACACTATAAAGTGGGGCAGACTGGGAGCTTGCTCTCTCAGTTCCTGAGGTTGGCATTAGAGAGCAGAGCAGAGAGAAAGGCCACATGGAGGAGGCCAAGAGAAGCAGCCAAGATGGTAGAGTACTGAGGAAGAAGCCAGTTTGAGCAGAGTTTGTGCAGAGAGAAGGAGATGGGAAACAGAGGTGAATAAGTCTGGTAAACTAGAAACCTTTGATTCTAGGAAACTTGGATAAGTCAGTAGCTCTGTGAGCACTGAATGAGTGAGTTTTGGAGCCCAGTGTGTGTTTTTACTTGCCCGCCGGGTGCAAGCTAGAATTAAAAATGATGGTCCACCAGTTCTTGGCTCCGTTGTTCCATTACCATGTGTCCAAATGAAATGCGAACCTGTATGGGCCAGGTGGATGTGATGGTGGCTACGGCTACTGGATTTACATGGATGTTGGTGCATTTTCAATTTCAATTTCAAACAGCAGTTTCAACTGTTTCTGACTTCATCAGACATTCCTTTGTGGTTGGCCACCTGCCACAAACCCTGAAACGAAACTCATGCTGGCATGGTTAAAGAAATGAAACCTAAGATTCCTGACTATTTTATATATTTGTATATAAAAAGAAAAGAGAATGATTCCCAGAGAGGCTCAAGAGAAAAGGGATGGAAGCCATCATCTTCTGCAATTAACGAAACTCGTGCCGGCAGGGTTAAAGAAATGAAACCTAAGAATATAGAGCAGTAAAGCTCACTTTTCCTTGGAACAATTTATTGCTACACCACTCAAGCCTACTCAAACGATGCACATTTCTAGCACTTTTCAGAGCCTTGCAAAAACATTTGCACAGACATGTTTAAGTTTGCACTTAAGAGATAATTTTAAGTAAACTGAGGTGTGATAGGGTGTCAAGGAACTGCAGAACTGTTGATACTGGTATTTCAAAAAGAAGAGCCAGCCCACATCCTTCCCCCTCACCCCTCGGTATGGCCAGGAGCCACCATCATGGCCATTCACATGCAGGTTCCCATTCGATTCGGCCAGACAATAAAAAAATGGTGGAGTCAGAGGATGGTGGGCCATTCTGTTGATTGGTGTCTCACCAAAACAGGCAAGCCACAGAGAAGACAAGGGAAAAGCAGAAAACTTGCTTTTCCCATGGAGGGCAAGTAATCAGGGAAGCCCCTATAATGGAGATAGCAGGAACCAAGAGAGTAAGCTCCAAGTCTGCCCCACTTTATAGTGTAGAAATCCAAACCCTTAATCCAATCCCCAAACAAGAAAATCTCTGATACAAAGTCACTCATCTGAGGCATATTGGGACTCCTCATGAAAGTGTTCCATCCTACATCAAAAAGGGTAGGAAAGGCTTAGTCTTAAAACTAAGCCTAGAGCTATAACAACCTGGCCTGCTTACAGCACGTCCCCCACACCCAATAGGAACTATAAGTGAACAAACATATATATCATATTCACAAACTTATTTGACCAACATTCCACCCCTTTTGCTTGCTTCACAATCTAAACCACAGATATCTTCCATGATGGTCACTGTGCAAGGAGGGGGATAGAGTTACATAAACAGAAACAGTATCAACTACAGCAGTAAGATTAACAAATCAGAAGCTATGGGCAAAATGAGAGAGCTGTCAACGGCACCAAGAGAGGCAAATCTTTTCCATCTGGCAGAATACAGGCCAGAGTTTTTTCTGCAAACAGAACCATAGCTGGTACCAGAGGCGGCCCTGAGCGGGCACACCAAACCTTATTGGCCAATACACCAGCATCTGCTGGTTCTATGTGTAGTAAAATAGAAGAACTCATTATTGGCCATAAAGAAATTACATAGGTGCCTTCATTATGCTGTCCCCCTGAGCACTCAAGGGATAATACACTTCTACCTTAGGTGGCCAGGTGCTGGTTGCCCAAGGAGTTAACTGGAGGTCCATCTCTAACCCCTTTCCCCATGATGCCAACGAGGCCACCCATCTCAGATGGGGGCCTGTACAATCCAGGGCCAAGTTCATTGAAACTGTTGGCCTTTAAGAAGTGCTGTTGGGGCAGGCAAGAGCACCTTGCCCTGCTGTTCAAAACCTGACTTGAGTAAAATGTCCTTGGTGCATATCTGCAACTGAATGGGGGCAGTTGCCCGATGCAAGAGGCCCTCTACTGGAGCTGGGCTCCCACATCGAGGTCTCTCATTCAAAATCCTGAGTACTGTTCATAAGCGACGTGTCCATCCAGAAAGGGAGCTGGTGCCCCCCTCCTGTCGCAGTCTCTGCTTTAAGAGTCCATTATACCACTGAATAATACCAGCAGCCTGGGGGTGATAGAGAACATGGTACTTCCAGTCCACCCCCAGCTCTTGAGCCCATTGCTTCACCATTGAACCAGAGAAATGGGAACCATTGTAACTTTCAAGAACCAGTGATCATCAACATGCAGCACTCAGGCGGTCCAAAGCCTGTATGACTGCCCTCTGGTCAGGATTACGGGCGGGATAAGCAGCAAGCAGACCTGTGGCAGTATCTACACAAGTGACTGCATACTGGTACATTTCTGTCTTTAGTAAGGGTCCAATGATGTCTACCTGTCATCGTGTCAGTGGAACATGATCCCTCTGGATCTGTACAGGTGACACCAGTGGTCTCTGAGGGTGCTCCTTGGAGCACACTGCACATTGCTCAAGGCAGCAAGTACCTCTGCATAGGACACAGGCAAGTTCCACGCCTTAACAGTAGCCCACATAGTTTTCTGTCCCACATGAAGCAGGCGCCGTTGGAGCCATTGCGCCTCATCACCTGCAGACGCAGTCCCCAACCATCAAACCTTTGCCAATGTATCTGCCTCATCATTCCCAGGATGGGCTAGAGGGGCATGCCCTGTGACATGATATACTGTCACCTGCTTCTGGTGTCCTATATCCCATAAGTCCTACCACATGGCCTGACCCCATAGTGGATGGTGCAGTACCATCCACTGGTTAATGTGCCAAGTAGCAATCCAAAGGGTCAGTCCACGATATACAGCCCAGCTGTCAGTACAGATCACCAGAGCTGAAGGTTCACTATGGGCAACTAGCCAAACAGCTCTTAATTCTGCCCATTGGCTGCTTTGACCTATATTCGTGTCCATCCAAATAGTCTCAGTGGCCGGATGGAAGGCTATGGCCGTCCACTTGGCAGGTTGGCCCCTGCTGGAACCATCAGTATACCAGGCATCCTCAGGGATGGGCACCCGCCCCTCCTGGTAGGGACTGACTTCAGGTTCTGCCTCCTGAGCCCCAGTTGCACCTGACTCTAAGGTCGCATAGGTGACTGGACCCAAGACTTCCTGCAGTTCTGCCCTCAATGAGCTGGTTCTAAGAGCACAGCGTTGTTGCAGGTAGGCACCCCACTTGGCCAGGGTAGACATTTGGGCCATACCACTACGTGGTTTTGTCACCCAATCTCTCATCCATCTTGCAATAGGGTATGTTGTCTTGACTGTAACTGGTGTTGTGGTTGTAATACTCTCAGTGGCCAGGAGGGCAGCATACACAGCTGCCAGCTGCTTCTCCACTAATGAGTAATGAACTTCAGCACCTTTCCACAATTGGGACCAAAACACAATAGTTTGCCGTAAGCGCTCTGTTCGTTACCACAAGCCCCATCCAAACCCCTCTGAGGTTACATGAACATCCAGCTCACAGAGCCTGGCAGGATCAAACACATTCAAAGCCTGTGCCACCTTGACAGTTCTCATAGCTGCTGGAAATGCACCTTGCGCCTGCTCAGTCCAATCCCAACGAACCCCCTTCCGAATAAGTTTGTATAAGGGGCGTAGTAACTGAGCCAAATGGGGTATAAATGCTTGCCAATACCCCAACAAACCTAAGAATTCCTGTAACTGTTTTACTGTAGTAGGCACAGGGTATGCTTGGATCTTATCTATAACTGCATCAGGGATAACTTTTGTCTTACTTGACCAGACAACTCCCAAGAATTTAACAGATAACCCAGGTCCTTGTAATTTGTTCTTGTTGACTGCCCAGCCACATGCTTTCAAATGGAATAGCAGGGTAGGGACTGCTTGCTCCAATTCTGGAAGAGAATCATTAGTTAACATAATATAATCAATATAATGATACATGCGAACTGTCTCTGGCTGTTTCCATTTAGCCAGGTCAGCAGCCACCAGCCCATGGCACAAGGTGGGGCTATGCAAATAGCTGAGGGGTAATACTGTAAAGGTCCATTGTTTCCCTTCCCAACTGATGGAAAATTGGTCTTGACTCTGCAGCTATATCAATAGAGAAAAAAGCATTGGCCAAGTCTGCCACAAAGTGGTATGTCCCCAACTCATGGCTTAGCCATCCATCATGTTAGCTATTGAGGGAACAGCAGTGTACAAAGGGGAAACAACTTTGTTAAGTTCTCTGTAATCTACTGTCATTCTCCAGGTTCTGTCTGGTTTGTGCACAGGCCATACAGGGGAGTTGTAAGGACTGTGTGCTGGCCAGATGGTCCCCACCTTTTCTAGTTCGAGGATTGTCCCTGTGACTTCTTCATAACTACCTGGCAGCAGGTACCTGCTTGGTGCTAGTCAAACGCCCAGGGATGGGCAATTGCAAAGGGGAATGTGATGCATGTCCACGCAACACTGCCTTCAAAACCCTGATCCACAGCCGGAATTCCCAGCTGTAGTTTCCAACCATAGTCCCTGCAAGACATCTACCCTCCAAATATATTCAGGAATAGGAGATACATACACCTTATATGGCTAAGGAGGCAGTCTTCCTATCCCCAATGAAATAGTCATTGGGTTCCCATAGACAAGGGAACATTCTGCACCTGTATCCACCAAAGCCAACACCCGTTGTACATCGGAAGGGGACCAGTGGAGAGCCAGCTCCACGTGTGGCCTCCGGTCCCTGACCATTCCCGTTATATGGGTCCCTCGGCCCTTTTCGTATTCAAACTGGTACAATGGGTCTTGGGAGTTCTCCTCTCCCTCAGCTGTCTCTATCATATAATCTTGTAACCAAGCTGTCTGTGCACCAAACGTTTTATTGGTAGCTGCTGGGGCCCTTCGTCTCAGTGGCTGGAACTTCTGTTCTGGTTTAAGCTCCTGCCAAAGCTCCAAAAGAATTTTATTAGACTGGCTATTCAATTTCCCCTTATCTGCTCCAGCCGCAATCAAATCTACCCACATCTGTGTTTGGGTAACCTTTATAGGTCCGTTTCCCTTGTTAGTTGGGGGGGGGGGCAACATGGGCAGCAGCCCTCACTGCTTTATGTTCCCTACGGCCTCCAACTCTCCCAAATCTCCTACCATCTGTGTAATTGCATTGATGGGCTGCCCCACATAGAAGCCCAAGATAGCCACAGGTGACCCAAAAAGGGCTGACGGGGTGCTAGCAAGGATAAATTTCCTCATTTTTGCCGTAAACACTTCCTCATCTGGCCAACAGGACCCAGGGTTGGAAACAGCATTCTTCATACCTAGTTCCCGAAGGACTCACTGTAGCACTGCCACCAACTCATTGTCCCTGGCAATTCTACAGCATTCTGCCAGACCATATGAATGGTGGCCATCACCCGTTCTAATAGGGTATGGTCTCCTGGGTTGCCATGGCAGTTCTGAAGACACTGCCTCAAGGAGGAGTGTGTGGTAATGGCGACCAATTTCTCCATCTGTGTTCTGGAGAGCATGATGCCATCCCCCCCCCTATGTCCTATAATCATAATAACCAGGCTACCAGGGATTAAGTTATTTTTTGCCTAAATTGTGCCCCCAACTCCATCAGCTCTGCCTGGGTATAGGGCCGGACCACAGAATGTTCCATGACCTGGGCAGGAGGCTGTGGCAGCCCCTGAGGGACTTTATGCTGCTGGATTTTTACCTTCTTGGTTACCACCGGTCAGGCTTTCAGTGTGTGTATGGCAGCTTCAGCCTGAACCTTCTCATCCTCAAAAGAGTAGTTGCAAGTGCCTGCTCCTGCTGACTCAAAGCCAATCTACCAGCATGGGTGCTGCTGCTCTTTTGGTAACCGTTTAGGCTCTTGTGGCGGCTGGCTTTTGGCTGGAAGCTGAGACTCAAGCTCTTGAATCCGCAGTTGTTGCTCCAACAACTGCCAGTGCAAACGTTTAACTTCCAGGGCAAACCGCAACTTGTGAACCCGTAATTCCTTCTCCAGTGCTTGCTCCTATTCTAGCCTTTTATGCCATTCACTTTGCAATTCATACTGAAGCTTTCAACCTCAAGCAGCTTCTCACACAGAGCTTCTGGTTTCCTCTTGAGTAAAAATCACGCAGCCCACGGCTCCTAAAAGGACAGCCATGGGAAGCCAGAACAGCAACCAGTGTTCTACCCCACCCCTTAGGGTGGTGGCCCTATACCGATCTCTGAATTCTGCCACAAACTACGCCAGTTGTAAGACCAGGAGCCGCCATCATGGCCATTCCCATGCAGGTTCCCATTGGGTTTGTGCACATGGTGAAGAAATGGCGGAGTCGGAGGATGGTGGGCCATTCTGTTTATTGGTGTCTTACCAAGACAGGCAAGCCACAAGAGAAGACAAGGGAAAAACAGAACACCTGCTTTTTCCATGGAGGGCAAGGGATCAGGGAGGCCCCTACAATGGTGAAAGCAGGAACTGAGAGAGCAAGCTTCCAGTGGTCCCCACTTTATAGTGTAGAAATCCAAAACCTTAATCCAATCTACAAACAAGGAAGTCTCTGATACAAAGTCACTCATCTGAGGCATAATTGGATTCCTCATGAGAGTGCACCACCCCACATCAAAAAGGGTGGGAAAGGCTTAGTCTTAAAACTAAGCCTAGGGCTATAACGACCCAGCCTGCTTACAGCCTGTCTCCCACACCCAGTACAAACTATTAGCGAGCAAACATATATATCATATTCACAAACTTATTTGACCAACAACCACTATAACATTATATTACTACAACAGAAAGAGATTAAAGGGCAAAAGTTAGTTCATAGTTAATCATAATTTAAGTATAGTTCTCTGGAAGAACTGAGGCCACTACTTGCTACATAGAGCAAAGAAGATAGAACTTATTTTCCCCTTCCTTAGGATCCTTTAGGAGACAATGTTTACATATCTTAATTAAAAATTTCTTTAACTCTTCCTTTCCTCCTGGAGTCATAAGAGGTGTGACATATACCTCCAGACAAAGGGATTACAAGCCCACTCCCCTGGCTTGAAAAACCTGCATTCTGTAACATTTTATATGCTTTCTAATAATCATTCCTTTTGAAATTCTTTATATCTATAAAACTTGTAAACTAAACAAGCGGGGACTAGCTTCACTTGTAGCAAAGGTAATTTTATTTAGTTTCTCTCCTTATCCTAAGCCAGTGGTTCTTAACCTTTTCTGAGGTACCAAACCACCAGTTTCATATGTGCATTCACCAAACCCTTCTTTAGTGATAAATAAAATATGATTTCCCCCCCAAATTCAAGACATAGGTATATGTTTTTTTACTGATGCACAAAATGAGCCGTGCATGAACATCACCTTGCTCAAAGAACAAAACCAACAAAGTGCATGAACTCACAACAAATTATGGTATTACTTTATTCTGGCCTCCGCAGCAGAGGCTTCTCTGAACCCTTGAGACCAACTCATCCAACCCCTAGGGTTCCATAGAACCCAGGTTAAGAACCACTGTCCTAAACTAAAACATTTCATTTCCCACTGTTGTGGCAACAAGGATAAGTGTAAACCCTGGGAAATTTGGAAATGTCTTTGATATGTAAAAGAACATTATGGCCACTGTGTTGAAATGTAAAACAACATTTACCGGTATGTAAAACATTTATCACTACTATGTTATCTTGTAGTCTTGATATGTAGGAATGTTTTTCCTTTTAATAGTTAATAGATCCTATAGATAAATGTTGTAAGCTTGTTAGTAAATAACTTTTGTATCATGCTGCCTGTAAAGCCAGTAGTCGAGGCCACTATCACAGCCGCCTGACCTGTGCAGGTTCGCATTAGATTCGAACAGTCGGTAATGAAACAACGGAGCCAAGAACTGGTGAGCCATCAGCTTTAATTCTAGCTTGCACCCGGCACAAAAACACACACTGGGCTCCAAAACCCACTCATTCAGTGCTCACAAAGCTACTGACTTATCCGAGTTTCCTAGAATCACAGGTTTCTAGCTCACCAGACTTATTCACCATTGTTCCCCATCTCCTCTCTACACAAACTCTGCACAAACTGGCTTCTTCCTCAGCATTCCACCATCTTGACTGCTTCTCCTGGCCTCTTCACGTGGCCTGACTCTGCTCTCCTCTCTTCTAATACTAAACTCAGGAACGAAGAGAGAGAGATCAAGCTACTGGTCTCTCCCACTTTATAGCATAGACTCAAAAACCTTTAATCCAATTATACAAACAAGGAAGTCTCTGTATAATGGGATTCCTCAGGAGAGTGCACCACCCTACATCATCCAGTCAGTCAAGGGTGTGGGGAAGAGCTTACTCTTAAACTAAGCCTTAGGCTATAACGACCCGGCCTGCCCACAGCCTGTTCCAGAACACACATTAATATCAACAAACTTCCATGTGGGCAGCGCCATCTTTAACAAAGTGAGCATAATATATTTTATCTGCCCAACACTGCCCCCCCTCCTCCCCCCAACCAGTATGTGATCATGTCTATATAACTAACCTCAGGATTATAATCAAGGCTGCACAATTTGGGTTAGCTATACCCCGTGTAAGTCATATGTAGCTGACTTATTAATAAATCTCCTCCTAAAATTTCTTCTGTTTCCTGCCTTGGTGTCTCTATGTAACCCATGGATTAAAGTACAGTACTTTATAACAGAGGGATCCAGAGAAGCAGCTCCTTCAAGAAATTAATGTAAAGTTTCAGTTAAGAAAAAGTGGTGTAGCTTTTCTATTTTTGAGTTAAAGTAGTGGTTAGCTTGTACTGAATTTAATAAGTATATGAAAATTTTAATTTGAATATTAATTGTTCGCATGCAGACAGCTTGGCTGAAAGTTTATTTTCAAGTATTTAGAATGACTTTTTTGCCCTGACTGGGTTGCTCAGTTAGTGTAATACCCTGATATGCCAAGGTTGTGGGTTTGAACCCTGGTCAGGGAACATACAAGAATCAACCAATGAATGCATGTAAGGCCAGGAGCCGCCATCGTGGCCATTCACATGCAGGTTCCCATTGGATTCAGGCTGACGGTGAAGAAATGGCAGAGTCGGAGGATGGTAGGCCATTCTGTTTATTGGTGTCTCACCAAGACAGGCAAGCCACAAGAGAAGATAAGGGAAAAGCAGAAAATCAGCTTTTCTCATGGAGGGCAAGGGATCAGGGAGGCCCCTGCAGTGGTGATAGCAGGAACCGAGAGACAGTAAGCTCCCGTTCTGTCCCACTTTATAGCATAGATTCAAAACCTTTAATCAAATTATACAAACAAGAAAGTCTCTGATACAAAGCCACCCATCTGACACATAATGGGATTCCTCAGGAGAGTGCACCACCCTACATCATCCCATCAGTTAAGGGTGTGGAGAAGAGTTTACCTTAAAACTAAGCCTTAGGCTATAACGACCCAGCCTGCCCACAGCCTGTCCCAGAACACACATTAATATCAATGAACTTCCATGTGGGCAGTGCCATCTTTAACGAAGTGAGCATAATATATTTTATCTGCCCAACAATCCACTCCTATGGCTCACTTTACTACCCACAATCTACACCACCGGCATCCCTGTACAAAATTAAGTACATTACACAAATTATAGCAATAGCACAAATCGTACAGTTTCAACAATTACAAAAGTACATTGCATAAACAGAAACAGTACCAACTACAGCAATAGGATTAACAAATCAAAAGCTATGGGCGAAATGACAGAGCTGTCAATGGCACCAAGAGAGGCAAATCTTTTCCCTCTGGCAGAATACAGGCCAGAGTTTTGTCGGTAGAAAGCACCATAGCTGGTACCAGAGGCCGCCCTGCACGGGCATACCAAACCTTATTGACCAGTACACCAGCATCTGTTGGTTCTATGTGTAGTAAAATAGGAGAACTCATTATTGGCCATAAAGAAATTACAAAGGTGCCCTTCATTATGCTATCCCCCTGAGCACTCAAAGGATAATACACTTCTACCTTAGGTGGCCAGGTGCTGGTTGCCCAAGGAGTTAACTGGAGGTCCACCTCTAGCCCCTTTCCCCATGGTGCCAACAAGGCCACCCATCTCAGATGGGAGGCCTGGAAAGTCCAGGGCCAAGTCCATTGAAGCATTTGGCCTTTAAGAAGAGCTGTTGGGGCAAGCAAGAGCACGTTGCCCGGCTGTCCAAAGCCTGACTTGAGTAAAATGTCCTTGGTGCATATCTGCAACTGAATGGGGGCAGCTGCCCGATGCAGGAGGGCCTCTAGTGAAGCTGGGCTCCCACGTCAAGGTCTCTCATTCAAAATCCGGAGTACTGTCCATAAGAGGCGTGTCCATCCAGTAAGGGAGCTGGTGCCTTCCTCCTGTCCCAGTCCCTGTTTTAAGAGTCCATTATACCGCTCAATGATACCAGCAGCCAGGGGGTGGTAGGGAACATGGTATTTCTAGTCTACCACCAGCTCTTTAGCCCATTGCTTCACCATTGAACCAGTGAAGTGGGTACCATTGTCACTTTCAAGGACCAGTAGTCGCCCATATGAAGCACTCAGGCGGTCCAGAGCATATATGACTGCCCTCTGGTCAGGATTATGGGTGGGATAAGCAGCAAGATGACCGGTGGCAGTATCTACACAAGTGACTGCATACTGGTACCCTTCTGACTTTGGTAAGGGTCCAATGATGTCTATCTGCCATCATGTCAGTGGAACATGACCCCTCTGGATCTGTCCAGGTGACACCAGTGGTCTTCGAGGGTGCTCCTTGGAACACACTGCACATTGCTCACAAGCTGCAAGTACCTCTGCATAGGACACAGGCAAGTTCCACGCCTTAACCGTAGCCCACATAGTTTTCTGTCCCACATGGAGCAGGCGTCGATGGAGCCATTGTGCCACATCACCTGCAGGCACAGTCTCCAACCATCGAACCTTTGCCAATGTATCTGCCTCATCATTCCCAGGATGGGCTAGAGGGACATGCCCCGTGACATGATATACTGTCACCTGCTTCTGGTGTCCTATTTCCCATAAGTCCTACCACATAGCCTGACCCCATAGTGGACGGTGCATTACCATCCACTGGTTAATGTGCCAAGTAGCAATCCAAAGGGTCAGTTCACGATATACAGTCCAGCTGTCAGTACAGATCACCAGAGCTGAAGGTTCATTGTGGGCAATTAGCAAAACAGCTCTTAATTCTGCCCATTGGCTGCTTTGGCCTGTACCCGTGTCCATCCAAATAGTCTCAGTGGCTGGAATGAAGGCTATGGCCATCCACTTGGCAGGTTGGCCCCTGCTGGAACCATCAGTATACCAGGCATCCTCGGGGATGGGCACCTGCCCTCCTAGTACGGACTGACTTCAGGTTCTGCCTCCTGAGCCCCCGCTGCACCTGACTCTAAGGTTGCATAGGTGACTGAACCCAAGACTTCCTTCAGTTCTGTCCTCAACGGGCTGATGCTAAGAGCACAGCGTTGTTGCAGGTAAGCACCCCACTTGGCCAGGGTAGACATTTGGGCCATACCACTACGTGGTTTTGTCGCCCAATCTCTCATCCATCCTTCAATAGGGTATGTTTTCTTGACTGTAACTGGTGTTGTGGTTGTAATACTCTCAGTGGCCAGGAGGGCAGCATACACAGCTGCCAGCTGCTTCTCCACTAATGAGTAATGAACTTCAGCACCTTTCCACAATTGGGACCAAATCCAAGAGATTACCGTAAGCGCTCTGTTCGTTACCACAAGCCCCATCCAAACCCCTCCGAGGTTACATGAACATCCAGCTCACAGGGCCTGGCAGGATCAAACACATTCAAGGCCTGTGCCACCTTGACAGCTCTCTTAGCTGCTGGAAATGCGCCTGCTCAGTCCAATCTCAATGAACCCCCTTCTGAATAAGGTTGTACAAGCGGCATAGTAACTGAGCCAAATGGGGTATAAATGCTCGCCAATACCCTAACAAACCTAAGAATTCCTGTAACTGTTTTACCATAGTGGGCATGGGGTATGCTTGGATCTTACCTATAACTGTGTCAGGGATAACTTTTGTCTTACCTGACCAGACAACTCCCAAGAATTTAACAGATAACCCAGGTCCTTGTAATTTGTTCTCATTGACTGCCCAGCCACATGTTTTCAAATGGGATAGCAGGGTAGGGACTGCTTGCTCCAATTCTGGAAGAGAATCATTAGTTAACATAATATAATCAATATAATGATACATGTGAACTGCCTCTGGCTGTTTCCATTTAGCCAGGTCAGCAGCCACCAGCCCATGGCACAAGGTGGGGCTATGCAAATAGCTGAGGGGTAATACTGTAAAGGTCCATTGTCTCCCTTCCCAACTGAAGGCAAATTGGTCTTTACTCTCTGTAGCTGTATCAATGGAGAAAAAAGCATTGGCCAAGTCTGCCACAAAGTGGTATGTCCCCAACTCATGGCTTAACCGATCCATCTTGTTAGCTATTGAGGGAACAGCAGCGTGCAAAGGGGGAACAACTTTGTTAAGTTCTCTGAATCTACTGTCATTCTCCAGGTTCCGTCTGGTTTTACGCACAGGCCATACCGGGGAGTTGTAAGGACTGTGTGCTGGCCAGATGATCCCCACCTTTTCTAGTTTGAGGATTGTCCCTGTGACGTCTTCATAACCATCTGGCAGGCGGTACTGCTTGGTGCTAGTCAAACACCCAGGGATGGGCAATTGCAAAGGGGAATGTGATGCGTGTCCCCGGAACACTGCCTTCACAACCCTGATCCGCAGCTAGAACTCCCAGCTGTAGTCAACCACAGTCCTTGCATGACATCTATCCCTAAAATATATTCAGGAATAGGAGATACATATACCTTATATGGTTTAGGAGGCAGTCTTCCTATCCCCAATGGAATAGTTATTGGCTTCACTTGAACATTTTGGCCCCCATAGCCATCAGTGGCCACTGGGGTCCCAGCAAACAGCTCTGGGTTCCCATAGAGGAGGGAACATTATGCATCTGTATCCACCAAGGCCAACACCCATTGTACATCGGAAGGGGACCAGTGGATAGCCAGTTCCAAGTGTGGCCTCCGGTCCCCGCCCATCCCCGTTAGACGGGTCCCTCGGCCTTTTTCCTATTCAAACTGGTACAATGGGTCTTGGGAGTTCTCCTCTCCCTCGGCCGTCTCTATCTTATAATCTTGTAACCGAGCTGCCCAGACACCAAATGTTTTATTGGTAGCTGCTGGGGCCCTTCGTCTCAGTGGCTGGAACTTCTGTTCTGGTTTAAGCTGCCGCCAAAGCTCCAAAAGAATTTTATTAGACTGGCTATTCAATTTCCCCTTATCTGCTCCAGCCACAATCAAATCTACCCACATCTGTGTTCGGGTAACCTTTATAGGCCCGTTTCCCTTGTTAGATGGGGGTGGCAACATGGGCAGCAGCCCTCACTGCTTTATGATCCCTACGGCCTCCAACTCTCCCAAATCTCCTACCATCTGTGTAACTGCATTGATGGGCTGCCCCACATAGAGGCCCAAGATAGCCACAAGTGACCCAAAAAGGGCTGACAGGGTGCTAGCAAGGATAAATTCCCTGACTTTTGCAGTAAACCCTTCCTCATCTGGCCCACGGGGCCCAGGGTTAAAAACAGCATTCTTCATACCTAGTTCCCGAAGGACCTTTACTAACTCACTGTAGCACTGCCATCGACTCATTGCCTCTGGCAATTCTCCAACATTCTGCCAGACCATACTAATGGCGGCCATCACCCATTCTAATAGGGTATGGTCTCCTGGGTTGCCATGGCAGTTCTGAAGACGCTGCCTCAAAGAGGAGTGTGTGGTAATGGTGGACAATTTCTCTATCTCTGTTCCGGAGATAATGATGCCATCCACCCCTATGTCCCATAATCGTAATAACCAGGCTACCAGGGATTAAGTTATTTTCTGCCTAAATTGTGCCCCCAACTCCATCAGCTCTGCCTGGGTATAGGGCCAGACCACAGAATGTTCCATTACCTGGGCAGGAGGCTGTGGCAGCCCCTGAGGGACTCTATGCTGCTGAGTTTTTACCTTCTTGCCGACCACTGGTCAGGCTCTCAGTGTGCGTATGGCAGCTTCAGCCTGAGCCTTCTCATCCTCAAAAGTGAGTTGCAAGTGCCTGCTCTTGCTGACTCAAAGCCAATCTACCGGCACGGGTGCTGCTGCTCCTCTGGTGACCGTTTAGCCTTCTGTGGCTCCTGCCTTTTGGCTGGAAGCTGAGACTCAAGCTCTTGAATCCACAGTTGTTGCTCCAACAACTGCCAGTGCAAACGTTCAGCTTTCAGGGCAAACTACAACTTGCGAACCCGTAATTCCTTCTCCATTGCTCGCTCCAATTCCAGCCTTTTCTTCCGTTCAATTTGCAATTCATACTGAAGCTTTCAACCTTGAGCAGCTTCTTGCACAGAACTCTTGGTTTCCTCTTGAGTAAAAAACACGCAGCCCATAGCTCCTAAAAGGATAGCCATGGGAATCCAGAACAGCAACCAATCGTCTACCCCACCCCTTAGGGTGGTGGCCCTATACCAATCTCCGAATCCTGCCGCAAACTATGCCAGTTGTAAGGCCAGGAGCTGCCATCGTGGCCATTCACATGCAGGTTCCCATTGGAGTAGGGCTGACGGTGAAGAAATGGTGGAGTTGAAGGATGGTGGGCCATTCTGTTTATTGGTGTCTCAACAAGACAGGCAAGCCACAAGAGAAGACAAGGGAAAAGCAGAAAATCAGCTTTTCTCATGGAGGGCAAGGGATCTGGGAGGCCCCTGCAATGGTGATAGCAGGAACCGAGAGAGCAAGCTCCTGGTCTGCCCCACTTTATAGCATAGATTCAAAACCTTTAATCGAATTATACAAACAAGAAAGTCTCTAATACAAAGCCACCCATCTGACACATAATGGGATTCCTCAGGAGAGTGCACCACCCTACATCATCCCATCAGTCAAGGGTGTGGAGAAGAGTTTACTCTTAAAACTAAGCCTTAGGCTATAACGAGTGCACCACCCTACATCATCCCATCAGTCAAGGGTGTGGAGAAGAGTTTACTCTTAAAACTAAGCCTTAGGCTACATCTGGCCTTCCCACAGCCTGTCCCAGAACACACATTAATATCAACAAACTTCCATGTGGGCAGTGCCATCTTTAACAAAATGAGCATAATATATTTTATCTGCCCAACACAGCTGATGCTGTGGTATCTTTTCTCCTCTCCCAACTTATCTCCATTATAGATTATCATTAATATATAATTCCTATTAATATATAAATGCTTGTGGTTTAAACCTAAAAATAACACTAAAACGGAAAAATACCTGTTGGGCAGATAAAATATATTATGCTCACTTTGTTAAAGATGGCACTGCCCACATGGAAGTTCGTTGATATTAATGTGTGTTCTGGAACAGGCTGTGGGCAGGCCGGGTCGTCATAGCCTAAGGCTTAGTTTAAGAGTAAGCACTTCCCCACACCCTTGACTGATTGGATGATGTAGGGTGGTGCACTCTCTTGAGGAATCCCATTATGCCTCAGATGGGTGGCTTTGTATCAGAGACTTTCTTTATGTATAATTGGATTAAAGGTTTGGATTTTCTATGCTATAAACTGGGGCAGTCCGGGAGCTTGCTCTCGCTTGGTTCCTGAGTTCCAGAGATTAGTATTAGAGAGCAGAGTAAGGCCACGTGAAGGCCAGGAGAAGCAGCCGAGATGGCTGAATGCTGAGGAAGAAGCCAGTTTGTTAAGAGTTTGTGCAGGAGGAGATGGGAAACAGAGGTTAATAAGTCTGGTGAGCTAGAAACCTTTGATTCTAGGAAACTCGGATAAGTCAGTAGCTTTGTGAGCACTGAATGTGTGGGTTTTGGAGCCCAGTGTGTGTTTTTGCTTGCCCGCCGGGTGCAAGCTAGAATTAAAGCTGATGGCTCACCAGTTCTTGGCTCCTGTGTTTCATTATGATCTGTTCGAATCCAATGTGAACCTGCATTGGCCAGGCGGCTGTGATAATGGCCGCGACTACTGGCTTTACAATACCTCTGTAATCTTAACCTCTAGATATGGTTATTTTTATGTGTATTTACATATATGCCATCAGAGTAATCATAATATACAAATTACTGTGCAACTTGTTTTTGTACATATCTTGTGTAAAGCCAGTAGCTGCGGCCACCATCACAGCCGCCTGACCCTTTCAGGTTCTCATTAGATTCGAACAGTCGGTGATGAAACGACAGAGCCAAGAACTGGTGAGCCATCAGCTTTAATTCTAGCTTGCACCCGGCGGGCGAGCAAAAACACACACTGGGCTCCAAAACCCACTCTTTCAGTGCTCACAAAGCTACGGACTTATCCGAATTTCCTAGAATCAAAAAGTTTCTAGCTCACCAGATTTATTCACCTCTGTTTCCCATCTCCTTGTCTCCGCACAAACTCTGCAGAAACTGGCTTCTTCCTCAGCATTCCGCCATCTTGGCTGCCTACTCTCCTCCACATGGCCTTAATCTGCTCTCCTTTCTAATACTAATCCCAGGAACCGAGGGAGAGAGCAAGCTTCCGGCCTGCCTTACTTTATAGCGTAGATTCAAAACCTTTAATCCAATCTACAATCAAGGAAGTCTCTGATACAAAGTCACTTATTTGAGACATACTGGGAGGATTCTTCATGAGAGTGCTACATCATCCAATCTGTCAAGGGTGTGGTGAAAAACTAACTCTTAAAACTAAGCCTTAGGCTATAACAGCCCATCCTGCTTACATTACAGCCTTTCCCCCACACCCATCCCAGGCGTAAGAGCAAATAATATCACCTGGGTGACAGGCTTCCATGTGAGTAGTGCCATCTTTAACAAAGTGAGCATATTATATTTTATCTGCCCAACAATCCACCCCTATGCTCACTTTACTATCCACAGTCTACACCACTGGCATTCCTGTATAAGGAAATTAGGCACATTGCATAAATTATAAAAGCATGACAAATCATACAATTTCAACAATTACAAAGGTACACACATTTCACCAGTCTCTGAGCACTTTGCCAAAAGCGCAAAATGTCCTCAGCTTTCTTTCTTGCCATTTGAAAGTTTTCCCAGGGCAGGGGGAGGGCCTCCAGCAAAGCCACCTCCCACCCCCATCAGGGTATTTCACATTGTCCAAAATCTTTAAGTCCATCCACCAAGGGAGCCAGTACTCACTCTGGTAATAGTCCAGGAAATCAGTCCACACACATGGGGTGTTAGCCTCCCCCCTCATTCCTGCCATCATGGCAGGTCTCACACTGTCCCAAGAAAGAGCACGTGGCAATGGCAGTCAGCATTTTTATCTCTGCTCTGGGGAGCATGATGGCATCCACCCCTATGTCCCAAAATCACATACCTACCAGCAGCTTAGCAGGCCCTCCCTGCCATTCCAGTGGCCACTTGGTGATGCATGGCTGGCTTCTGGTATGGCCATTCATCCTCCTGCCGCAGGTGCTGCCATTTACCTTCTGGAGTCTGTGAATCGCAACTCCTGCCTAATTCTCCTCATCTTCCAGATAGGAGCTGGAAATGCCAGCTCCCGCTGCCGGGCTTGAGCTCCGGGCCACCAGTGCTACGTGCCTTGCTGCCCCAGCCCCAGCCTGAGCCCTGGCCTCCTGCTGCAGCTGGCTCTCCACAACATCCAGGTTAATCTCCAACTCACGAACCTGTGATTCCTTCTCCAGCAGCTGCTCCATTTCCAGGTGAATCTTACGAACCTGGTCGGCTTCCTCCTCCAGTGCTTCCTCCAGGTCCAGGGTCAGCATCTGTTTCTCCCACATTTCCTCCAGCTACTTCCACTGCTTGGTTTGCAGGTCCCAGGCAGCCTCTTCAATAGAGCTCTCGGTTTCCTCACACATGGCTGTAAAAGTCAGCCATCCTACAGTCCCCCAAAAAACAGCTATGGGAAACCATAACAGCAACCAGTCCTCTACCATGCACCTCAAGGGTTCCGGCTCCACACTGATCTGTATCGAATCCTGCCAACTACACCACTATCACAACCGCCTGGCCAGTGCTGGTTCGCATTTGGACAGTCAGTAATGAAACAACAGAGCCAAGAACCTGTGAGCCATCAGCTATAATTCTAGCTTGCACCTGGTGGGCAAGCAAAAACACACACTGGGCTCCAAAACCCACTCATTCAGTGCTCACAAGGCTATTGACTTATCCAAGTTTCCTAGAATCAAAGGTTTCTAGCTCACCAGACTTATTCACCTCTGTTCCCCATCTCCCTCCCCAGCACAAACTCTGCTCAAACTGGCCTCTCCCTCAGCACTCCACCTTCTTGGCTGCTTCTCCTGGCCTCCTCCATGTGGCCTTTTTCTGCTGTCCTCTCTAATGCTAACCTCAGGAATTGAGAGAGAGCAAGCTTCCTGTCTGCCCCACTTTATAATGTAGAAATCCAAACCTTTAATCCAATCTACAAACAAGGAAGTCTGTTGGGCAGATAAAATATATTATGCTCACTTTGTTAAAGATGGCACTGCCCACATGGAAGTCGGTCACCCAGGTGATATTATTTGCCCTTATGCTTGGGATGGGTGTGGGGAAAAGGCTGTAATGTAAGCAGGCCAGGTTATTATGGCCTAAGGCTTGGCTTTAAGAGTAAGCTTTTCCCCACACCCTTGACTGATTGGATAATGTAGGGTGGTGATGTAGGAAGGAATCCCATTATGCCTCAGATGGGTGGCTTTGTATCAGAGACTTTCTTGTCTGTAGATTGGATTAAGGGTTTGGATTTTCTATGCTATAAAGTGGGGCAGTCCGGGAGCTCTCTCTCTCTCTTGGTTCCTGAGTTCCTGAGGTTAGTATTAGAGAGGAGAGCAGATTAAGGCCATGTGGAGGAGAAGTAGCCGAGATGGCAGCGTGCTGAGGAAGAAGCCAGTTTGTGCAGGAGGAGATGGGAAACAGAGATGAATAAGTCTGGTGAGCTAGAAACCTTTGATTCTAGGAAACTCGGATAAGTCAGTAGCTTTGTGAGCACTGAATGTGTGGGTTTTGGAGCCCAGTGTGTGTTTTAGCTTGCCTGCCGGGTGCAAGCTAGAATTAAAGCTGATGGCTCACCAATTTTTAGCTCCGTTGTTTTATTACCGACTGTTCGAATCCAATGTGAACCTGCACGGGTCGGGCTGCTTTGATGGCGGCCTTGACTACTGGCTTTACATTTGGCGTAGTCTGTGGCAGGATTCGATACAGATCGGCATGGAACCACCACCACCTTTGAGCGGTGGTGTAGAGGACTGGCTGCTGTTTTGGTTTCCCATAGCTGTTTTTTGGGGGACTGTAGGCTGGCTTACTTTTACAGCCATGTGTGAGGAAACTGAGAGCTCTATGAAAGAGGCTGCCCAGGACCTGCAGGCTGAGCAGTGGAAGGAGCTGGAGGAAATGTGGGAGAAACAGATGCTGACCCTGGAGCTGAAGGAAGTTCTGGAGGAGGAGGCCGACCAGGATTGCGAGATTCACCTGGAAATGGAGCAGACGCTGGAGAAGGAATCACAGGTTCGTGAGTTGGAGATTGCCCTGGATGTTGTGGAGAGCCAGCAGCGGCCTGAGGCCAGGGCTGGAGCTGAGGCCAGGGCCGGGGCCGAGGCCGGGGTTGGAGCTGCAAGGCCTGCTGAGCAGAAGGCAGTGGTGGCCCGGAGATCAAGCCCAGCAGCAGGAGCTGGTGGTTTCAGTTCCTCTTTGGAGGATGAGGACAATCTCGCTGGAGTTGCAATCCGCAGTCTCCAGAAGGTGAGAGCCCAGCAGCAAGGAGTAGCTACGCTACTGGTAGGTCTGCGATTTTGGGACATAAGGGTGGATGCCATCATGCTCCCCAGAGCAGAGATGGAAATGCTGACTGCCATTGCCACATGCTTTTCTTTAGGACAGTGTGAAACCTGCAATGATGGCAGGAATGAGGGCGGAGGCTAAAGCTCTATGTGCGTGGACTGATTTCCTGGACTATGACCAGATGGGCACAAGCTCCTTTGTTGGATGGACTTATGGATTTTGGACAATGTGAAATACCCTGATGGGGGTGGGGGTGGCTTTGCTGGAGGCCCTCCTGCCCCGGGAAGCCTTTCAAATGGCAAGAGAGAAGGCTGAGGACATTTTGCACTTTTGGCAAAGTGCTTAGAGACTGGTGAAATGTGTGTACCTTTGTAATTTTTGAAATTGTATGATTTGTCATGTTGTAATTTGTGTAATGTGCCTAATTTCCTTGTACGGGGATGCCAGTAGTGTAGATTGTGGGTAGTAAAGTGAGCATAAGGGTGGATTGTTGGGCAGATAAAATATATTATGCTCACTTTGTTAAAGATGGCACTGCCCACATGGAAGTTCGTTGATATTAATGTGTGTTCTGGAACAGGCTGTGGGTCAGGCTGCTGTGATGGTGGCCTCGACTACTGGTTTTACAAAGTCTCTGATATAAAGTCACTTATCTGAGATATACTGGGAGGATTCCTCACGAGACTGCACCAGTCTACATCATCCAATCAGTCAAGAGTGTGGGGAAAAGCTTATTCTTAAAACTAAGCCTTAGGCTATAACGACCCTGCCTGCTTACATTACAGCCTTTCCCCCATACCCATCCCAAGCATAAGGGCAAATAATATCACCTGGGTGACGGGCTTCCATATGGGCAGCGCCATCTTTAACAAAGTGAGCATGTTATATTTTATCTGCCCAACATCTTGAATTTCCATGATGTCCGGTAGCACCCCCGGGGCAGGGGCTAGAAAATCCCTCATGCCTTTGGCACTTCTGCAATTACTAACCTTTAGCACACACACCCTATCCGAAAACACAATAGAAATTCCTCAACCGATAGTGTCCCTAATTACGCAAACCAAATTCCCCAGCCAGCCTGAAGGGGTATAAAAATCTCGAGCCCCACCAGTTGGGCGCGGCTTCTCTGGCTCACTACTCTCCGAGTCACTGAACCCGCCCGAAGGTTCCAATAAAGTTGGACGTTTTAACTATTTGGTATTTTGTCTCATTTCATGCGGTCGGACCTTACACATGATAGTATTTATAGATATTCTTTATTATTTGTAATTTTGGTTTTATCTGTATCCAGCATGTTATCCCAATAAATTTAATTTAAAAAAATGATGTAGAACATGCACAGATACAAGCCAAAAATTATAGTTATAATTCAAAAAACAAAAAATTAAACTAAATCCACAATTTGAAATTTAGGGCTGCTGAATTACTCTAACAGTTAAATTTGGCAGGTCACGCAAATAAATGTTAGGGTATAGAATTAAGAAAAACCATAGACATTGGCAAGAGTATGGTAATTACCAGAGGGAAAGGAGAGTGAGAGGGAAGTAGCAAATGGTAAAAGGAAGTGAAGGGTAAAGGGCGTCAAATATATGGTGGTAGAAAGACTTTTGGTGTTGAATACACAATGCAATATACAGATGATATAGTATTATAAAATTGTACACTTGAAATCTGTATTATTTTATTAACCACTGTCACCCCAATAAATTTAATACAAAATTTAAAAAATTAAAAACACTGAAAATTAGCCTGACCAGGCAGTGGCGCAGTGGATAGAGCGTTGGACTGGGATGCGGAAGACCCAGGTTCGAGACCCTGAGCTTGCCAGCTTGAGCACAGGCCCATCTGGCTTGAGCAAAAAGCTCACCAGCTTGGACCCAAGGTCACTGGCTCTAGCAAGGGGTTGCTCAGTCTGCTGAAGGGCTGTTGCAACAGCAACAAAAATCTAATGATTGATGCTTCTCACCTCTCTCCGTTCCTGTCTGTCTGTCCCTATCTATCCCTCTCTCTGACTCTCTCTCTCTGTCCCTGTAAAAAATTTAAAAAAAAAATCACTGAAAATTAGAATGAGACACTTAAGAGGGTATAGGGAACTGCGTGGAGGGCTCTGAATTCTAACAGCATGAGCCTTCTCTACTTGTCAAAGAAATCATTTCTTCCTTCTTATCCTTCTGATTACCCCTCCACCCCAACATCAAGCACACGGTGTCTTTTTCAACGCTAACCAATTCTCCAAATCCCAAATGGGTGTCCAACAGTTCAATTTAATTCTGACTCTGTCTACCTGGAGTTAGCATCAAATTCCACAAATTAAAGACTGAGTCGCACAAGGCTGCTCCCAGTTCAGATGCCAACCATGTAACTGGTGCCTTGGCTACCCATATTTTTACAAAGCTGATAACAAGGCCAGGAGTTTCTTAATCCCACCCCCCAACATTCACTAGAATGACTCAAAGAACCTGGGAAAGTGCTTCACATGCAATTACCAGTTTATTATAAAGGACAGGAATTAAAAATAGTCAGTGGGAAAAGATGCATAAGGCGGAGGTAGGAGGAGGGGTACAGACCTTCTATGTCCTTTCTGGGAAACCCACTCTCCTAACACAGTGGTACACTCTGAACGTTGTCATCTAGGAAATTTTATGGAGATTTCAATATATTTGGTAAAATTGATTAAATCATTGGCCATTGGTGATTGAACTCAATCTCTGGTTCCCCTCTCCTCCCTGGAGATTGGGGGATAGGGTTAAAAATTCTAGTCCTTTAATTATGCCTTGGTCTTACTAATCATCTTGTTAGCACACAGTAAATATTCTTATTACTCAGGAGATTTCAAGGGTTTTAGGAGTTTTGTGCCAGAAACCAGGGACAAAGACCAAACCATACCTCCCTTTTAAAAAGATATTGTAATGCCTTGTTTACAGGTTGAATTGTATCTCCTCAATCCCCTAAATTTATGTTAAAGTCTTTAAAAAAATTTTTTTTAATTAACTGGGATGACACTGGTTAATAGTTGAACTTGTATATGGAAGCCTTAACCCCAATCAGGGTAAAATAAGGTTATAGGGGTGGATAGAATTACAATATGACTGGAACATCTGGAATATGTGGTCATCCAGCTTTCCCAACATCATTTATTGAAGAGACTGTGCTTTCCCCATTGTATATTCTTGACTCCTTTGTCATGAATGGATTGCCTATACATGTGTGGGTATTTTTCTGGGCTCTCTATTCTGTTTCATTTATATGTGTGTCTCTTTTTATGCTAATACCATACATTTTCTTTACTATAGCTTTGCTAGATAGTTTAAAATTAGGAAACATGATGTCTTCAGTGTTGTTCCTCTTTCTCAAGATGATTTTGGCTATTTGAGGTCTTTTGTGGTTCCATACAAGTTTTAGGATTTTTCTATTTCTGTAAAAAATGCCATTGAAATGTGGATGGCAGATCATATGATTTAAAATCTATTTGCAACAGAACCCCTCTCATCACCCATCTGGGTAAAACCTTCCATTGTTAGAAACTTTTCGATGTAGCTACCCCTGATCGAAGCTTTAGTCATTTCAGGTGGGCTCTGGTCTGGGTGCCAGATCACCTTTGCTAGCTTTGCACTTGTTGGGCAAACAAGTTTCTAACAGGTGTGCTAGCTTGTATTTTGCCTAATTGTTGCATTGGCACAGTGCAGCGCCTTGTGTGTGTAGTCTAAGGAAGGCTGTGGGTGCTTGCCCTCAGGGCAGCAGATTGCAAATTGCGGTCTGTTTTCATGCTTGGGAGGAGCTGCTGTTTGCTATTGTTTGCTGGGGAAGCGCTTTTCCCTCAGCCTGTTTTGCAGAGGAGTGCAGAAAGAGCTGAGGGGCTTGGGAGCCCTGCTGAGGCTGGGAGGTGTGGGTTGGGAGGGTTATCAGTTCACTGGGTCCAGAGTGCTGAGTGGCTTGGGAGCCTTAAAAGAAAGGGAAGCTGTGTTTCCCGCCTGTTTGCTTGTCCATCATTAGGCAACTTTAATAAGTGGAATTGCCCACTATTTTCTGACTCCACTGTTCCTTTACTGTCTGCCCGAATCCAATGGGAATGTGCATGGCCATGGCGGTGCCACTGACCTCACAGCAGCCATGAACCCCTTGATGTAAAATAAATTTACAGCTTTAACTCTAAGGCCCAAGGCAAGTGAATCAGTTTTTATATAGTTCCACAAAGAGCCACAAAAACAAGACTTAGGTCAACTCAAGTGATACCCACTTGGAAGGGGTACCCTGGTCCTAGATCCCAGTTGACATTGCTGTGGTCTGAGGGCCTGCTGCTGAAGATGACATCACCTCAGTTGGCATCACCCCAGCCCAAGATCTCACTATTAGAGATGACTTTGTCCTCTGCACCAGAGATAACTTTACCTGAGACACTAAAACCTTTACCCCAGCAATGCCCATGGAATGTTTCTCCTAAGGTGCTGACAGTTTGGATATGGGACATTTATTGATTTTCTTCCTTTGATGTTAAGAATTGCATTATGATTCTTGAGATTACTTTCTGGCTTAGCTCATGGTACTGGTACATTCTTTGCTCTTTGCTAAAATGTACACCTTATTCTCCCATATCTAAAGGGAAATCTGCTAGAGTGACTACTCTCAGTGTCATTCTAAAATTAGTGGAGATGATTGCTTTCCTCTGGAAGCACAAACCTCATATCAGTCAACTGCTTGACCCTTTAAAGAGAGAACTACCCACTCCCTAGTGCCTTCTCCTACTTCCTCCTTCAGCCTTCCATCAAGGCTTTGACAGGAGATGTCAAAGCATCACAAGGCCAATTGTATCAACTAGCTCTTTTATTTTCTGTACTTTGATGCTTTGACATCTGGAGGCTTGCTGATTTAGAAGGTACTGTCCCTCCCAAGGGTTAGCCAATCCCTAGATATAATAAATAACTTATTCCAAGAGCATAGTTTTCAAATGCAAATTAAGTGATCCAGGGCGCATACCCCAACCATCTACTTTATTAAAGTCTCATACTCTGGGCCACTATTTCCCTACCCTAATCACACAGAACCAGGTACCAGACAACTAGCTAGATACCAAATCATTCCTATGTCCCAGAACCTGTTGAAATGATTCTATCTAGCCAATCCTAAATCTGCTTTCCCTACATCACCCATTTCCTCTCACAGAAACCACAGTAGAGGCCCTTACCACAGTTTCTTCCTGTCCTCTGGCTTCCTGTGGTGTGGCATGAGCCTTTCTCTCAGGGTAGGTGAGTGTAATAAGCTTCCTTTTAAATGATAGTCCAAAATACAGTCCACCTTCTGGTCTGTTGTCCTGTATTTTAAAATGGCCCTGTGCTTATCTTTATCTTTGATCTGACTATTTGCATGGGAAATGAATAGTTTTCAGTCTGTATCCCCTACTAGGCCAGGGATTCTATCCAGACCCAAGTTGTAGGTTAGCTTACAACACATGTATGGTTTTTTATCTCAACTAAAATTATATTTAGAGTTGGTCCACCCTTTTAAATATTTGGAATTGTTTCCCCATCTCTGACCCCATTTTTAAACTACAGTGGCCAAAACTCCAGGTGGTAATCCAACTTTGAGCCTACAGCATGAGGCGGCATACAGGAGTGGAAATGAACTATTCTGATTTCCAGTTGGTTCTGCCATGAACTCTCACTTTCTCTTTGGCTAGGTTATTTTATACATTCTAGATGTATACAATACATCTGAAAAATGAGTTTAATTATTCATCTACATAACAAGACCTGTAACCTAGGTATTTCTGAGACACTGCTATCTTGTAGGACTTTCATGTGGTGACAGAAATGTTCTGTGGCTAGAAGTAAAGGGATGGAAATATATATATATATATATATATATATATATATATTTAATGAAAAAAAAAAAAGAAAAAAAGTAAAGACAGCATTGCTTGTACCAGAAAAGATAGATTTTAAAATAAAGGCTACAAAAAGAGACAAAGACGAACCCAGAAGTTCCACTTCTGGTTATTTATCAAAAGAAGCCTAAAACACTAAATCAAAAAAGAGTATGCATCCATATGTTCATTGCAGCATTATTTACAGTAGTCAAGATATGAACACGACCTAAATGTCCATCAATAGATGAATGAATAAAGAAGACGTGATGCATATATACAAAGCAATATGACTCAGCCATAAAAAAGAATGAAATATTGCCAAATCATGTTGTCTGCAACAACATGAGTGGATTTAAAGGGTACTGTGCTGAGTGAATTAAGTCAGACACGAAGAGACAAATAACATGATTTCACCTATATGTGAATCTAAAAAACAAAATAAATGAACAAGCAGAACAGAAACAGATTCACAGATACAGAGAACATTCTGACAGTTTACAAGTAAGAGGTGGGGTAAGGGACTGGGTGAAAAAGGTGAAAGAGTTTGAATTACAAATTGATAGTTACAGAATAGTCATGGGGATGTAAGGTACAGCATAGGGAATATTGTCAACAATATTGTAATAACTATGCATGGCCTCAGATGGGTACTAGATTTAGTAGGGAGATCACTTCATAAGTTATATTAATGTCTAATCACTGAGCTGTGCACCTGAAACTAATATATGTATTTTTTGCTCCATAAGACACACCTAGAGTTTTAATGAGGAAAATAAGAAAAAAAAATATTCTGAACTAAATGATATGTTAAAATATTTAATAAAATAACTGTATTTTTTGCTCCATAAGGCATATTACCCTCCACTTTTTTTGGGGAAAAGTGCATCTTATGGAGAGAAAAATGCAGTAATACTGTATGTCACCTGTATTTGAAAACATTTTAAAATCATTTAAAAAATTAAGTGGGGGCCCTGGACAGGTAGTTCAGTGGATAAAGCTTCATCTCTGCACACTGAGGTTGCTCGTTCAATCCCAGGAGGGCATGTATAAGAGATGATCAATGAGCGAACAACAAAATGGAACAACTAAGTGGAACAACCAGTTCATGCTTCTCTCTCTCTCCCAGACAATGAAAAAAAAGTTTTAAAAAGTAAAGTGGGGCCCTGGGCAGTTGGCTCAGTGGTAGAGTGTTGGCTTAGTGTGTGGATGTCCTGGGTTCAATTCCCAATCAGAGCACACAAGAAAAGTGACCATCTTCTCCATCCCTCCCTTTCCTGCTTCTCTCTCTCTCTTCTTCTGCATCCATGGCTTGATGGTTCAAGTGCATTGGTCCCAGGCGCTGAAGATGGTGGCTCCATGGAGTCTCTGCCTCGGGTCCTGAAAATAGCTTGGTAGCAAGCATGGCCCTAGATGGGCAGAGCATCAGCCCCAGATGGAAGTTGCTGGGTGGATACTGGTCAGGGTGCCTGCAGGAGTCTGTCTCTCTATCTCTCCTCCTCTCACTTGGAAAATAAGAGCAATAAAATAAATAAAGTGGGTTTCCTCCAGACAGAATACATTTGAGTCATGATTTTTGGTCCACTTTGGTAATTTGTTTGTTTGTTTTTTGTGACAGACAGAGAGAAGGACAGAGAGAAGGACAGATAGGGACAGACAGACAGGAAGGGAGAAAGATGAGAAGCATAAATTCTTTGTTGTGGCTCCTTAGTCTCCTTAATTGTTCATTGATTGCTTTTTCATATGTGCCTTGACCCGGGTTGAGGTGGGGGCTCCAGCTGAGCCAGTGACCCCCTTGTTCAGGCCAGCAGCCTTGGGCTCAAGTCAGCAACCTTGAGCTTCAAGCCAGCGACCATATGGTCATGTCTATAATCCCACACTCAAGCCAGCGACCTCACACTCAAGCTGGTGACCTGAGCTCAAGCTGGAGATCTCAGGGTTTCGAACCCGGGTCATCCACATCCCAGTCCGATGCTCTAGGAGTCCATTGTGCCACCGCCTGGTCAGGCAGTAATCTGTTTTTTAATTGGTGCACGTAGACCATTGACATGGGTCTGTGGTTTTTATGAAGCTCTGGCAGATCTCAATAGCAAATAGTCCTGCTTATATATATTTTAATCATAGGTGAAATAAGATAAATACTGCACCTAGCACAGTGTCTAGGATGTAATAAGTACTCAATAAACATTAGGCATCATTGTTAGAGTTATGATTTTCACTTGTTAGCTTTGAAATTTATTTTTTGAACATCCTTCAGGGTGCTTCAGTGTGACTGAAGAGGTTGTTATTTATTTGCCCATCTTGTTCCATTTATACGTTGTGACTTCCAAATTCTGTTTTAAGTCACATCAAAGTAAGCATTCATTTTAACCTATAACAGGGCATATTTCCACATAAACCAATTATAGTCATTGCCAATAGCATTATTTTAAGGAAACGTCATTTTCATTAGTTGATTGCAAAAAACAACAGTTAATTCAGCTTATCAGCCTGTAGCAGCAAATGTTAAAAAGGGCCTTATTGTGTGAAACCCCCTCAGTCTCTTAAAAGCCACATTTCTAAATTTGTCTAAACTTCCTGTGCCTAGACTAGATTTCCAGAAGCCACTTAATCCACACTTTTGCCTCCTGCACTATTTTTAAGAACCTCTAAACAGACCTTGTTTTCCTTGGCCACAGGCCATCAGGAGAGGTGAATGTGGCAGCATCTGTGGTTCAGGTTTCTATTAGAAAGAGAGCCATGCAGTGGTGGGATTCAGCTGATTTGCACCAGTTCAGCAGAACCAATACCTAATTTTTTTTTTTTTTTGTATTTTTCTGAAGTGAGAAGTGGGGAGGCAGAGAGACAGGCTCCTACATGCACCTGACTGGGATCCACCCGGCAAGCCCACTATGTGGCGATGCTCTGCCCCTCTGGGGTGTTGCTCTGTTGCAACCAAAGCCATTCTAGTGCCTGAGGCGAAGGCCATGGAGCCATCCTCAGCCCCCCGGGCCAACTTTGCTCCCTGGCTGCTGGAGGGGAAGAGAGAGATAGAAAGGAGAGAGGGAAGAGTGGAGAAGCAGATGGATGCTTCTCCTGTGTGCCCTGGTGGGAATCGAACCCGGGAATTTTACACGCTGGACTGACTGACACTATACCACTGAGCCAATGGCCAGGGCCTGATACCTACTTTTTTTAGTTCAGTGAACTGGTTGTTTAAATGGCACTTGTAAACAGGGTTTTCTCTAAAGTGGGTGCCTGGGCAGTCGCCCAACGTGTAAATCACAAATTACGTTCCTTACTCTTTTTTTTTTTAATATGAATGCTTCACAAATTTGCATGTCATCTTTGTGCAGGGGCCATGTAATCTCTGTATCATTCCAATCTTAGTATATGTGCTGCCGAAGTCAGCGCTCCTTACTCTTTTTTAACGTTTCTCTGCACAACCGTGTATTCTACGTACCCGTAATAATGTTCTTCCGTCCATAGGTGAAAAAATTTGACAGAACTATGCTTGTAATATTTATTTATTCATTTTATAAAACACATTATACCTTAGATAATACACTACATTTTAATTCCCTTGCATTTTTTATATCAGTAAACAAACATATAACATAAAGAGAAAAAGTGACAAACAACCAGGGGGTGACAAGCTGTCTTTGGAAATATCTTAAATAACCATTTTATTGTTTTTTTCCAGGTATTATTCAATATTTTTTCATTCTTTTTTTTTTTAATTTCTTTTTTTAATTTTATTCATTTTAGAGAGGAGACACAGAGTGAGAATGAGAGAGAGAGAGAGAGAGAGAGAGAGAGAGAGAGAGAGAGAGAAAGGGGGGAGGAGCTGGAAGCATCAACTCCCATATGTGTCTTGACCAGACCAGTGCAGAGTTTTGAACTGGCGACCTCAGTGTTCCCAGGTCGACGCTTTATCCACTGCGCCACCACAGGTCAGGCCTCATTCATATTTTTATTTCTTATAACAATCTAGTTTTGTGTACCTCTTTTATTGTTCTTATTTAAGTATTAAATGCATGAAATAACAAACTATCTTTCGGTATATCATTTTTTTATACTTAAAATGGTCATTAGGGCAGAGAACCAGTTGTTAAATTATTGGAATTCCACCACTGGAGCCCTGCCTCAATAAAGTGATTTGCCAGTGCCCCAAAGGAGACAAGTCTGAAGTTACAATTAATTATAGGGTATGTTTAAGGAGCATATGGTGGGACCGCTCCCCACATTGCATGTACTGGTGAGAGGAGGCATGTTGTTAGATGCAGCTGAGACAGAAACTTTGTTAATACAATTCTCAGGAATTTTCCTATAGGAGCACAAGTGTGGCAGGAAAACATTCTGTGCTCCTCTTCCTGATGCTCTACTATGAGGAAAGAATTTGAGGACCATATTCAACATGACCTTCAGGACCTTGCTTTGGACCCCCTGGTGGTGTGGAAGAGACCTAGGAAAATGTAAAGGAAAGAAGAATCACAAGCGGGAGCAGGGAGATGGGGACTTCCAATCACTGTTCCCTGTGGAAGGGATGTCAGCTGGAAGGGATGAGGCAAGTGTTGGACTGTGTCCTGGACTCTGTGGTCATTTGACTCTGAGGGCATTTTCTTCCTAGTAGCAACCAGACCTGTTCACTGGACCAAACATTGTGAATACTGCTGAGTAGCTTCCAGCAATAGAATTTGCTCTTCTTTTGCAGGGTAGACTTTGACTGAAGCATCTGAGCCAACTGCAGAGCAGGAACCATGGGAAAGGGAGCAACTGGTGTTGTTTGAGGGAGACCCTTTCTCAGGTGTGCCCTGTAGTCTTGTCGGCAGCCTGCCACTGAAGTCTGCCTCCAACTAGCCGGGACTCAGCACTGTGCCCCACTGCTGAGCAAGGCTGCAGTTTGCTGCGCAGTTAAGGAGGAAGATGTAAACACATCCTCTATTTTGGTCTTGATAAGAATTTGGAAGTGAACTTGCTTCCTGTCATTCATTTTCTGGGAATCGTTTCTAATCTGAGTTATGCTTAATCTTTTTGTTATGCTTTTGCGTTGTCTTAAACTCCTTTATCCTAATTTTTCCTTCTTTATTTTTCTATAAATTAAAATTTTTACCACTTCCCATAGTTCTCTGCACAACTAGTCAAAAGTTTTGAATCTTTTATGTATCAATTTCTGTGAGTTATTTATTATATATGGAAACCATATTAATAGGTTGGTAATGATCACAGTGGTCACTTTGATTCAGCACAGTAGTAAGTTACATCTTTCTGGCTGAGTTTATGGTTTAGTAGTATGATAATATATGGGCTAGGGAGTCTCTAAGGTGATCTTTTGTACCTGTTTTAATATACTTTTTATTCATTGCCCTCTCTGAAGAAGGCATTTTTAGGGTCCTCATGTTACAGATATGGAAACCAGAGCTCAGAGAAGTCACCAGCTTGCTCATGGTGGAGCCAGGAGAGGAGCAGCGTCTCTGATTTCACCTGCTCTCATGCTCATGTTGTTCCTTAGGGGTAATGAGTTCCATTCTCTCGGAGAGACCTATTACATTTGTGTGGGTTAAACATGGATATCCCAACAGCTATCGTTTTCTGCAAAAGTGGTCAAGGTGTTGACTCATAAAGTTTCGGGTTACCTGTGGGGCGTGAGCATAAGCTGGAAGGCAGGCTGGTTGTCTCTTACGATGCAGGGATGTTGGCGTGTCTGTGCCGTGCATCTCCACAACCATGGAGCTTGTCAGAGGGTCAGCTTTCCAGAACTGCTGGCGGAATCGTGCTTCATATTTCCCAGAGAGCACACTCTGCTGGGGGAGGGGGAAGGGAAGGGTAGGTAGGAAGAGTTGTTCTTTGCAACTGCTTAGCTGTTAAGAAGCATGAAGCTGTACCTCCAAGGTGCAGCCACTATCATGGCATAGCAGGACCCTCCTGAGTGCACAGGAGAAAGTTGACTGATGCCCCTGCCCTAACTTACAAGGCTGCTCTGCCCCTGGTGGCACTGGGCAGTGTTGCCCAGAGAAGCCACAGACTCCAAACAGAAGATGGCATCAAAGGCGCACTCAGAATTTGTCCCCAGGAGCACAGATCAGACTCAGCACAGTCCGAGGAGACATAGTGCTGCACCACGCAGAGCAAAGCCACATGTTCCTATCACAGGACGTGAGTTAGGAATGAACAATAAGCCTTTAAAAAGAAAAACACTAATGTGACTGGAAGTAATTTTCCATAGCCCATGGAGGAAGTACATGTCAATAACTGGCTGTCTGGTTATTTACGAGCTATTTGTCGCCACTAGGGTAGTGGCAATTATTATTATTTTTAAAATTTATTTTATAGGGACAGAGAGAGAGTCAGAGAGAGGGATAAGTAGGGACAGACAGACAGGAACGGAGAGAGGTGAGAAGCATCAATCATTGCCGTTGTGACACCATAGTTGTTCATTGATTGCTCTCTCACATGTGCCTTGACCGTGGGCCTTCAGCAGGCCGAGCCTCCCCTTGCTGGAGCCAGCTACCTTGGGTCCAAGCTGGTGAGATTTGCTCAAGTCAGATGGGCCCGCGCTCAAGCTGGCGAGCTCGGGGTCTCGAACCTGGGTCTTCTGCATCCCAGTCCAGTGCTCTATCCACTGCGCCACCGCCTGGTCAGGCGGGTAGTGGCAATTAATAAGCAGCACACACTGGCTTAGGCACCAGGCCCAACACTGCATAGGAAGTACCATCCTGCAATTTATCCAGCAAGCATATGGGAGTTGAACCTTGAATCATTCGCTTGATGGATTTTTTTCTTTCCCTGGAAACAGGAAAAAGGATCTCAGCTTTCTCCCTCAGCCTCAGGCAATAGGAGCCGTGCAGGAAGTTCCCTTCCATTCCGTGCCTGGACACAAAGATACATGCACATTCCTCAGAGCTACACACAATGCCGCATACACAGCACTGTACACACAGCGCTGCTGTCTATGCCGCTGGGGCTGGGATCTGAGCTCCCCTCCCTACCCCCCAGACTGGTCCAATGTAAATCAAAACATCTTGGGGTTCATGCCTTCTTATCACACAGGTGTCTTTGTGAGTGGAAGAAAGAATCCATAGAACCTTAAACCAAATCCCCACAGGAGCTGGGGAGGGGGCTGCTGTGTGTTCACACACAAACCTCTACCTATCACTGACCAGCCTGGAAAGATGGTGGTGACCTCACAGACACACGGAGTCTTGCCAGCAATGCTGTGAGCTTCATAAAACTTCAGTTAGTTACCCTGATAGAACAAAGTGTCCTCTTCACACCTGGTTATAGGACGGGGCTGGACATTGTCACAGTACAGCTGTGCCATTCACCTTTTGTGGGTGGGGCAGGCTTTCTAAAATGCCTGCATGAAGAACCACCAGCTCTGCCCAGGAGCCACTGACTCACAGCCTCCGTGGAGGGTGGATGCAGGGCATGCACAGCGGTCACTACCTTTGTGACAACATAGGTGCACCTTCACCACCTCTTCCTGCATCCAAGGAGAGCTCAGATGCCAGGAGAAAAGCCACCAATTTTCTCTGGAAATGACCAGTCTGGATTTCAGTATTCCCCTTGAGTGTTTGCTAAAATAGCATCTTAGAAGTGTGTTAAGAACTCAGCCGCCATAGCTTTGGTTGACAGAAGCATGACTACTGTTTTAAAAGAAGAAAGCTGAGTTGGGAATCTCTATTGCTGTCCCTCCTGGCAATGTGATTCCCAGCAGTTCCAACAGCCTTGTTACTGGAACTACATCCTTTCTTGTCTATATTCCCCACTCCCTTTCTCCCTGTATGACTCTTTTTCTTTTGGGGAGTAATCTCCAAATACCTCAGTTAAGTTTTCAGGGTGCTTTTGATTTAGTAAGTCTTTTTAAGTAAACCTTGTATTTGAGCATAGCATTCATACAGAAAAGTGCACATACCCTGAGGCTACAGCTTCAAGAGTGTTCAGGAAGTGCACACAGGAGTGCAGCAAGCACCCTGATGGGAAACAGAATGTCACTGGAAGGTGGTGGACAATGGGGAAAGGTTATGTGAGAAACCAGACCCGGGAACTTTGGCTAGAACCACCCACACCCAGGCGCGCCAAAAGAAACTTCCCAGGAGTCCTTGGGAAAAGAGCAACTGTCCATCAGCCAGTGAGATTTTGCCATGTCATATTAGTTCACCCACCCTAGACGGTTCCCTTTAAATATCTCCCACACGATTTTATCCGTGTGACTTCCCTGGCCTCTGTCCCCGGGACCAGGGAATATCGTCCAGGAAGCGCTCTGTACTAAATAAAGCTTTTGCTTATTTACACTTTGTGGCTATGCCCCTTCCTTCTTCCTCAGCAGGGAAAAATACCGTACATTTGGTGCCAATACCAGGGAGGAGTCAGATGTCCACAAGGACCACTCCTCTCCCCTTCCCCTCCAAGAAAGAACCAGGACCTCTGACTTTCCACCCACTTTGGCACACGGTGCGGTAAGTCCCCTGCCTCCAGCCTCCCCTCAGTTCTATCCACCGAAAATCTCTGTCTGAAACCACAGCTTCATTGGGGACCTCTTTTCCGTTCCGAGTGCATGTGTGCACATGGAAATGTCCCGGTCACTCCCACTTTACTTAACCGTCTGGTGGCCAGAGCTTGAGTTTTGGGATGCCAATTCTCAACTCAGACCACTCCAAGAATTGAGGGTGGCCATGGGGGCACAGGAATCTAAACCTAATCCAAAAACACTCCTGGAGTGCCTTATCCGAAATCTCTCCCTCCCTAAAGAAGAAGAAACTGTTCTTCTACGCTGTGGCCAGGCCACAGAACCCACTGGATAATCGGACCAGGTGGCCTCCTGAAGGGACTTTTAGTTTTAACACCCTCGCCAATTAAACTATTGCCAAAAAAGCTGGGAACTGGTTGGAGATCCCTTACATTCAGGGCTTCTAGTTATTTGCGCTCCCGTCCTAATCTCTGTGCTGCCTGTTCTACGTGCAGGCCCTTTTTTTAGAGAAACCTCACCTAAACCCTCTGCTCCTAATCTTTCCTTCTCTGTGTACCCCCAATTCTCTCCCTGTCCTGCCTGACCACCAGGGGCGCCCCTCTCTCAGGACCCCTCTCTGGTCCCTCTGCGGACCTCTTTCACTCCGGTCTCTTCCCTCCAGGAGCCCCCTGCCCTCCCTTCACAGAATACTGTTTCTCATTCACCTGCAAATACCATTCTCTCTTTCTCCCCTGCTGCTGGCCAGTGTCTCTCCCTTCTCCACTGCATTCTTAAGCCCTTCCTCTGTCAGGCTAACCTCCGCCAGTCATTGGCCCTTACTCCGGTTTGCTGGTTGACACCTTGGCCCAACCCCAATCTTCTTGCAGGAAGACTTGACCCTGTTCTGTCTCTGGCTCCAGCATTTCCTGCTGGATCTGGCTGCCAGGCTCCCTAGGAACCCCCCTCCTCTTATTCTCAACCACCAAACCCCTGTCTGGGACCTGTGAACATGATATTTAAAGTTTTCAATGGTCATGACTAGTAAGAAAAAGGCCAAGGCTGTTCACCAGGCCCACATGCAGCAGAAGGTAACTCTAAACCCAGGCTTTTGTGGCAGCCCTGTGGCCAGTAGAGCAACAGGGGAAAGGCACAGGAGGTGCCCGAACTAAGTCCAAGCCGCAAAGAGGAATCCCACCAGCAGCTTGCTTTAAGTGTGGCAAGAAAGGTCACTGGTCCAGGCAGGGCCCCTGCCTGCAGCTGCCCACTGAGCCCTGCCCTGACTGCAAGCAGCCCGGTCACTGGCAGAGTGATTGCCCCTTTGGGCAACAGGCTTTTCCTCAATGCCTCTACGTGGAGGACAAGTCACCCAAATGGGAGATCAATCCAGCCAGGTGGGCCCACTGCTCAAACTCCTAGGATGACTGACACAGCCTGGACTCAGAGACCCCCATCATCCTCACCCACACTGAACCCAGGGTAATGCTGCAGGAACGGGTAAGTCCATCTCATTTCTTGTGGAATGGGAACTACCTTCTCTGTTTTGCCATCATACTCTGGACTTCTAGTTCCCTCACAAGTCTTGGTTATAGGAATGGATGGGACCCTTTCTTTTCCTCTTCGCATGCTACCCCTGACATGCAGCTTGGATGAAATCCCCTTTCACACTCATTCTTAGTCATACCATTGTGCCCTGTACCCCTTCTGGGTCGAGACATTCTACACAGTCTTAGAGCCACTATCCAGCTGACAGCATCTTCCCAACTCCTCCTACCACTTCTGACTGAAGGCTCTCCCACTACCACAGATCACCTTAACCCAATCACATCTCCTATTCCACCAGATATAATCAACCCTCAAGTCTGGGACACTACTACCCCTGTGGTAGCAACCCACCACTCACCTATACACATCCGCTCAAAAAACCCCTCCCAGTTCTCATCTAAACCCCAATTCCCTATTTCAGCAAGTCACCGCCAGGGCTTTAAACCAATAATTACCCGCCTCTTAAACCGAGGCTTACTCATCCCCACAGACTCTTTCTGCAATACTCCCATCTTTTCTGTTTGAAAACCTTCAGGACCTTATCACCTCGTACAAGACTTATGCCTAATCAATGAGGCAGTAGTTCTCCTCCATCTAGTAGTCCCTAATCCCTACACATTACTATCACACATTCCCTCAAACACCACTCACTTCACAGTCCTAGATCTCAATGATGCCTTCTTTACTATTCCTCTACACCCTGACCCTTACTTTCTGTTTGCTTTTACTTGGACTGACCTGGACACTAACACAGCCCAGCAGCTTACGTGTATTGTCCTACCCCAGGGGTTCTGGGACAGTCCACACCTGTTTGGACAGACGCTAGATTAGGATTTAGCTACATTCAATCTTGAGACTAGTACTCTCTTCCAATATGTAGATGACCTACTCCTCTGTAGCCCTTCCCTGTCTGCCTCAAGGAAACACACCACCACCCTTCTTAATGCCCTTGCCATGAAGGGATATTGTGTCTCCCCTACTAAGGCTCAACTTCACTCTCAGTCTGTAGTCTATCTGGGCATTGCCTTAACCCCCACCACTCGAGGTCTCACTCTAGATCAAACTCAGACCCTCCATAGTCTCCAACCACCTACCACTGCTGATCAAATCTTTTCTTTCCTTGGTCAAATAGGCTTCTTTAGACACTGGGTTCCCAATTTTGCTCTCTTAGCCAAACCCCTCTACAAGGCTGCAAAAGAGACTCCCACAGCACCTCTCACATCCCCCAATGCTGTCAAAAGGGCTCTCTCTACCCTTCAAGATGCCCTCATCTCCTCTTCTCCTCTCACTTTACCTGACTCCAGACGCCCCTTCCATCTTTTCACTGATGAAAAGCATGGTAATGCTGTTGGCGTGTTAACTCAACCTGTGGGGCCTACACACCTTCCCATAGCATACCTCTCTAAATAATTGGACACCACCATCAAAGGCTGGCAGCCCTGTCTCTGGGCACTGGGAACAGCAGCTGAACTCACCAAGGAGGCTACTAAGCTCACCCTTTCTTGACCCATCACCGTCTTCTCCTCCCACAGGCTCACTGACCTCCTTTCGCACAAATCTCTTTCTCTGCTAAGTCCTTCCCGCCTACAAGAACTTCACCTCCTGTTCATCGAAAACCCTTCACTCACTCTTTTGCCCTCTCCCCAACTCAACCCAGCTACTCTATTGCCAACTCCAACGACACTTCAAGAACCCACCCACTCTTGTATGGGACTAATAAATTTCCTCAACAGATCTCGAAATGGATTACCATATTCTCCTTTAAAAAAAATCCAGATCTAATACTCTTTGTAGATGGGAGTTCTGTACAAGGACCCAATGAACGATGATGGGTGGCCTACATGGTGGTCACCACCTCCTCCACCCTAAAAGCCAAACAGCTGCCAGAGGGCACCACCTCCCAGAAAGCAGACTTCATTACCCTCATGCGGGCATTCATTCTGGCCCAGGGAAAACACGTAACCATATATACTGCCTCTAAATATGCTTTTCTTATCGCCCACAGCCACTCTGCCCTCTGGAAGGAAAGGGGCTTCCTCACTACCAAGGGCTCCCCCATAATCAATGCTACCCTCATTTCTAAACTTTTGCTGGCATTACAGCCTCCCACTGAGGTGGCTGTGGTACACTGTAAGGGCCATCAAACCTCTCAGGATCCAGTGGCCTAGGGAAATGCTCGGGCCAACACGATAGCTCGAAACCTCACCCTGGGAACCTCTTCCACTCCTCTCATGTTTCTCTCCACCTCCTTGAAATCTCCCTACACTCCTGAGGAAGAACAGGCCCTTCTCAGAAAAGGTGGAGACATGTGCACCCAGGGATGGATATTTCTCAGAGATAGAATTGCCTTACCAAAAGGACAGGCAGAAACTCTCCTTTCTGATATCCACTGTTCCTTACACATAGGGCCAAAAGCTCTCTATCGGTTCTTGCAACCACTCTTTTTCTTCCCAGACCCCCAGCAGACCATCGAAAAGGTACACACAGCATGTACTGTCTGTTCCAAAGCCTCTACACAAGGGGGACTCCGCCCCCGTTTCCCCACTCATCAATTGAGGGGACACGTGCCAGGCCAGGATTAGCAAATTGACTTCACTCATATGCCCCCTCACAAAAACCTCCACTATCTCCTAACTTTTGTTAATACCTTTTCAGGATGGATAGAACTGTTTCCCGAGAGGGCAGACACCGTTGCCTCCATTCTCATTGAACACATCATCCCACAATTTGGACTGCTGACTACCATCCAGTCAGACAATGGCTGAGAAGGAATACATCAGGGGAGGTGGTTTGGAACCCTGTTGTGGAACAGAGTGATGGTTCCTGAAAAGGAAAGCTGTCACCTACAGTGACCAGAATTAACTTTCATAAGGCAGAAAATACAGAAAGATGAAACTTGGGGAAGGTCTTGAGCTATGACATGTGTAATTTGTTAAGACAGCTGTGGTAAGGCAGTGTGCTGGGTGACTAGAGAGCACAGGCTGTCTAGGAGACCACTGCACTGACCCACTCACAGGAACAAAAGGAGCCCCTTGTCCAACATGGCCACCATGGGATGAGGAGGAGAAGGGGTACCTATGAATGATCGGAGAAAGGATGAGCAAGATTTCAGTCTACTGATTTGATGGATAAAAGAGATGAAGAAGAGGGAGGAACTAACAGTAAGGAGGAGCCTTACCCTTCTCCCAGCATGGGACCCTCAGCCAGGGAGCAGGGGAAGAGAGTGTGGATCAGACTGAGACTACCTTACGAGAACCTCCCTAGAGTTTGGCTCAGGTCGGCTTTCCTGCCACCTGAATTACCTCTGAACCCCTTTCCGTGCATGGTCCTACTTTCTACTACTCCTAATCCCCAAATGAATTGATTTATAACTTCCTTAATTTTCTCAACTTCTCAAAGTCAGCTTGGACCTCACTCACCCAGACAATACCTTGGCTGGGTCTTTGATAAAACTGGCACAGAGCCCCCTCCTGGAAGACTGGTTCCTTTTATCTGTCCTTTTCAGTATCACTGTTGAGGCTGCCTCTCCAATGCTTTTCTTCATTCTGGGACAGTTTGGGTTGGTTGGGTTGACAGGGACACACCCTCCAGACAAAACAGTTAAAATCACAGGTCTCCCACTGGTGTGCCAAGTGGGCCCCCGCCACTACACAGACAGAGCATGCTTTGATCACTTCTAAAACTCTCCAAACTCATCCTTACCACCCCTACATGTAATCAATGAGAGACAAACAATACAATGAAAAGCAATATGAAACTGAAGGGCCAATAAACATAAAAATGACTCACAGCCTTATCATGATTAGAAAAATGAATGTCTGATATTAGCAAGTATTGGCAAGAATAAAGGATAAAAGAACTCATAAAAATGGGAGTGTACGTCATATCAACACTCAGGAAGAGATCTGTCAGTTTTTCTATAGGTGAAGGTGTACATACTGTAGAATGCAGTAATTGGTCTGTGTAAAAGGAATCAAAGACACTTGTGCAACATGTTTGTAGCAGCAACAAAGTGGCAAAAAGCTAACCCTCCTTCCATAGGGGAAGGAGTAAACTCGATTATTCAGTTAATACTTCAGTAAAAGTATATGAATTAGGTCTGCCGGAATTTCAATAGTGTAAAGAATAAAGGAAAAATAAAGAACAAAAAGATACTCTAGGGTTAACTTGTATATTTCAGAACACGCAAAAAAACAGTAGATGTTTAATATGCAGTAAAAAATACAAAAGCAAACCTCAAATTAAGGCCCACTGCCTTCAACACAATGATGGCCTCAGAACAGGGGCGTGTGGGTGGAGATGATCCCACCGTGGGAGCGTTTCCTTTGCCATGTTTTATTTATTTTAAAGAGTAGGGTCTGCAATTGTACATTAAAATGCTAACATATTTTTTATTTTAGTGGTGAGTATATTGGTGTCTGTTATTTTTTATATGTTTAAAAGATTTCATAATTTTCTTAAAAAATAAAAAGGAAACAACAAAAAGTTTCAAAGCAATATATCAAAATGTGTATAGCAATGTATTACAGTGTTCACAGCTGCTTGTGCCATTATGGGAGGGTTGTGTGATCCTTTTGTCCCTTGATTTTGCAAGTTTTGTGACTAATATATTTATAAAGAAAAAGCTACAGATGATGATTTCAATTTTTAAAAATATAATTATATGGAAAAGAAAAATGAAGAGCAAACTATGGTATAGTTCTGAGGCCTGCATCTTTGCTTCAACATCTTATCAAACAGGGGCTCCATTGTAAGGTATGATTATAAACTCTGCTGGGAAGGGGATTAGCCGTCTAGTAGAGAGTTTCTGTCGTACAAAGAGCACTGTGTTGCTGATTCTGACACCAATATTGCCACAGGACTGAATTGATAGGCTCTTTCTGAATCTGTTATTTGTAGCACCAAATGAAAAAGATCTTGTTCACCAGTGAGACTCTAGGCCAGATTTGTATTCAGGTTATACTGCTCAACTTAAAACCAACATCTTCATAGTAACCAAAAAATTCAGCAGTAATTTTGCTGAGTGAGGTCTTGTGTCTACAAGAGAGGGTGCATAGACTAGCCCAGTATTCTAGCTGCTGGGGTGGGTGACTACACCCTTTGGAATGTAAACTTTAGGAGATACACTTTATTATGAAAAATTTTATACAATTTTCATAAATATTGAGAAGAAAAGTACTATAGTAAGTCTTCACATACCTATCACCCAGCTTAACAATTATCAACTCATGTCTAATATTTTTTTTCAAATGAATCTACTTCCTCTCTCTTATTTTGAAGCAAATCTCAGATACCACATTTTTTTGTCTTTAAGTATTTCATTACGGCTCTCTGAAATAGTAAAACTCTTTTTAAAGGAATCAAATCAAGGGCCCTGGCTGGTTAGCTAACTTGGCTACAGTGTTGTCTAGAGACACCAAGGTTGCAGGATTGATCCTTGGTCAAACAGAAAGTGACCAATGAATGCACAACTAAGTGGAACAATAAATGAATGCTTCTCTTTTTTTCTCTTTTCCTCTCCCTTATTCTCTATCTCTCAAATCAATCAATTTAAAAACAGTTTAAACAATAACCAAATCAATATCAAGTTACAATAATTAATCATAATTACATCAAATACCCATTCATTTGAAAAATTCTTATAATCTCATAAATTTTAATAGTGCAAATCAATATTAAAAGTAGATCAAGTCATTATGATTGGTTGATATGTCTTTCATGTCTCTTCTGATTTCTAATTGCTCCCTTCCCTCCACCCCTCTTTGGGAATGTATCTGTTAAAGAAACCAAATTATTTGTCTTGTAAGACCTGGATTTTGTTAATTGCATTCATGGTTTCTTTTAGCTTGTGTCTCTGTCTTCTGAATTTCTGGTCATTAGATATTAGGTTCAAGTTTTCTTTTTTATTTGCCAAGAATACTCACAGGTGGCATTATGTACCTCAGCTGGGGACTACAGAATGCCTGCTTATTCATGAACATTGAGTAGATTATTTCATTTGAGGTTGCAAAATAATGATTTTTTAATTTTTATTTTTTAATTTAAAAAATATTTATTTTTGGTAATTTTTTTCTTTTTCTTTGCAATTTTCTAATTTTTAAATAATTTTTTCTTAATTTTGTTTGTTGGAATGCTTTTATAGAGAAAAATTTTCCCTCATCAACTATTTAATTATCTAAGGTACATTTCATACAGATAAATGCTTCATGGTTTTGTTTTATTTATCAGTTTTCAAAATATTAAGTTAGTTTCCTAGTATATCCTAATTATCAAATTGTTGAGCTGTTCCTACTATTTCTGAGAATCAGGATGGACAAATGGATTTGAATGTAGAGATGTGTTTCAGTTCACCACAGTTTTTATTCTTAAAAGTGCTCAAATGGTTGCATCTTTGTGAAATGGCAGCCTTAGAGATATGACATTAATGATACCTTCCATCATGGAAATTACAGTTCTAGCTAGAAAGACTGTCAATAAACTAGAAACAAAATAAATTAAGTAAATGCTGTTAAACAATGATAGTAGTATGATATGCTGAGTAAAATAGAAAAAGTTGAGTCAGGAAAGAAGATTGTGTATGTGGGGGTTTGCAGTATTACATAGAAAGGTCAGTGGTGTTATTTTAGCAAAGATCTGAAGTAGGTGAGGTAGTTAGCTATGCAAAAATCTGGGAGATGGATGTTCTGGTAAAGGGAATGACCAGAGTCAAGCTCTAAGGTGGAAGTGTGCTTGCTTTGTGTGTTAGTCAAAATGGTGTCATACTGTGTATCACTGTGACTCATTTTTAAAACTCAACATTGTATTTCTAAAATTCACCCATATTTTGGATGTATGTCTGTGGTTCATTAATTCTTACTGCTGTGTAACATTCCATTATATGAATATATTACAATTTAATTAACCAATTAACATTTGGGTGGTTTCTATTCTTTTGCTATTATATACAATGCTGCTATTAACGTCTTTTCTTCCAGGGCATGTGAACAAGAGATTCTCTAGGACAGTGCACTCAGCTTTTCATACCGTAGTCCACATAGATAATGATCATCTGTGTCACACGTAGGGGTACACTGAGGTCATGCAGGACTATCTTTAGGGATTTGGTGAAAAAAAATTCATTATGTTTTCCATATACAATTACAATGCATAATTATCTCTCTTTTCTTCTAAATTTTTTTTTCTTTCTTCACACTTCTCTATAGTCACCAAAATAATTTCCATTTCCAGAATATCTGATCACAGATAGAATATAAGTACAAGGCTGTCTAAACCACTATTTCTTAAAAGGTAGTCTGTAGGTACCTGACCAGTGGTGGCGCATCAACTTAGGGCATTGAGGTCTCAGGTTCAAAACCCTGAGGTCACCAGCTTGAGCACAGGCTCATCTGGCTTGAATGCAGACTCTAGCTTGAGTACGTGGTCACCAGCTTGAGCATGGGATAATCAACATGATTCCATGGTCTCTGGCTTGAGCCCAAAGGTTGCTGGCTTGAGCCCAAGGTCGTTGTCTTAAGCAAGGAGTCACAGGCTCAGCTGGAGTCCCCCATAAAGGCACATATAAGAAGCAATCAATGAACAACTAGAAGTGCCACAACTATGAGTTAATGCTTCTCATCTCCTTTTCTTTCTCTCTCTCTCTCTCTCAAAAGAAAAGGTAGTCTGTGGATATCAAGTAACACTACATTCGTGTTCACTAGCTAACGGGAAAGGAACAGATGTAGACCTGTTAGTGCCAACTATAAGCTAAGTGGCATCACAGTTTCAAGAATGAACAAAGCTCCAAATTAGTGTGAATGAAGGAACAGTGTACAGAGAATTGGTTTATCCTATCAAACATCTATAGCAGATACTGCAGCAACCTATTTGTGTTGAGAGTAACTGTTGGTTTCAACAAAACAATGTCATTTGTCACCTTAAATTAATTTGACAATTAAATTTTATTGGTTTTGTAACTTTATCCATAATTTATAAATTGGTTTTAGTTTTATAGCTATAGAAGAACTACATACAGAATATTTCATTTAGAAGTTGTCCATTATTCAAATTTTGACAAAATGATTACAGTAGCTACTCAACATCCATTATCTCTTTTTCTACTCCCTACAGAGCCTCAGTTTTATTAGTCTGCTTCCTATGTAGCCATGTGTTTAGGGGAGATTGGCGCCTTCACCACCCCAAGGTCCTGATGGGTCTGAGCCATTGGACCTCATTACTTTGCCAGTGATTGGTTTAAACATGAGCATGGGATTCAGTCTTGTCCAAAAAGAGCAAAGGGATAGTTTGGTGGGGAGCTTCCAGAAAAAATTTCTTTGTTCTTAACAAGAAACAAGAGCAAAAGATAGTTCCTATCTACTTTGTGTGAAATAGTCTCATTTGAAACTGCTTCAGCCCTCTTGTGAGCACAGGAGATAGTCAGCCCCAGGAAGAAGCCAGGGGGAGGAGCAGAAAGACAAAAACGACCCATGTCCATGGCGGCTCTCTTAAACTTTTGTTTCATGAGCCCTATTTTCTGACTTGTTTTAGGAGATGATCTGTTTTCCTCTCTGTTGATCCATTGCAGACGGGTTTCTGTTACCTGTACCTGGAACTGCTCTAACCAGTACAGGGACCCGAGGGGAATCACAGAGGATGGGCTCCTGGGCCTTGGCAAGGCTTGCTGTGGTCAGTGGCTTTCCTGACCCACCATGCTCACCAGACTGCGAGCCTGGCAGCCAGTGGGCATTCAATTAATAGTTGCATGATGAGGGAATGAATAATGATTAAAGGATAAGGACCCTAACCCTCTGGGCCACCCAGGGTGTAGGCAGAAGAGGCCATTGCTGTGTCCCCTTTAGAGCAGGACTGATGCTGGGAATCTGAGCTGTCTCATGCTGCACCAGCTGAAGGAAGCTGTGTCTGCGAACTGGTACTAACCACTGGAAATCGACTGTGTGGAGAACCAGAACTGAATGGAAAGTAGTTGGCATAATGAGGAACAAATTAGAATGATTAATAAGAATGCAATCAGAACTCCTACAGGAATATTGAGGAATAATAGCTCATAAATGAGGGACAGGATGGGCTCTCTGGGTGTATTTCCAGCCCAGCAGGCAACAGTCCATAGTCATGCTTCACATTAACAACAGTCAGTGAAAATAGATGTAATTTTACAAAACAATAGACTTAACTAATCAGGCATATTTAATTTTCTTCAAAGAGGAAGGAGAAAGCCACAGCTGACTAAAACAACCTGACATTCTCCTTTTTCCAATGACGATTTTCTAATCAAGCAAAAACAAATTTTTATCATTTTCATGTTGAGTTGGTAAAACTTGTTCTTATTCCTTGTGGGGCAGCTGTGTTAGGCTTGATCGCGGGATTAACGGCTGCAAGCCCTTTGCCTGATTCGTAAATGAGTGCCTGGCTGTGTCGCATGTGCACAGCCTACGTAAGGCTGTGGGTGCTTGCATTGGAGAGAGATGCGGAATTGTGGATGGCAGATTGCTTGCCCGCCACTGTGAGGGGGCATTCTTACTGTTTGTTTGCCTGAGAAGTGGTTTTCCCTGCCTGTGTGGTTATCCACGGTTGTGAAGCTTTTAAATAGAATGGCCCAACGCTTTTTGGCTCTGCTGTTTCTCTACCATCTGCCCGAATCCAATGTGAACCTGCCTGGCCTCAGCTACTGGCATTACATTCCCTAAGTTGGTGAGAATTGTAACAGGTGTTGCCACTGTAACTAAACATGTACAAGTAGGCATTATAAGAACTGAACTGGTTAATATGTTTCATAAAGTATTAAGCAGGCAATTGATATTATTACTTTCTTTTCAGATAACATGCAAAGAGAATGTGCAAAGTCCAATGATGGGCCTGTAGCTTCACAACCATAAATAAACTAGTAGTGCACAGAGATAAAATAACCCAACTCAGAGAGTCTGGCCTCCATGCGGGTGATGGAACAAAGTGTGCCAAGAAACAAAATCAAGCATTTCCTCTTGGAAATACTGAGTCTTTTTTATTTAAAAAAATAAGTGATGTAAACAAGTTTGTGCAAAGCACATTTCTAGACTTGCAGACAAGACTTTGGCAGGAAACCTGAATGGGATGGGCCCTGTAGCGGCTGGATATCATTTGTCTTGCTTCTGACCAGCTTCACCACCACTGCCCCATCACCTCCTCACAGGAGCCAGGTTCCTGCTCTCATCACTGGGCCAGCCCAGCTGGCTGAGGACCTGAGTTAGAATGTCACTAGTCAGTTCTGAAGAGTGGTCAGAATGTTTGGACCTGGAAGACTCGGTGCTTGAAAGTCAATGATTTGGAGAGTTGCCTGGTGTGCTGGAAAGAATTACTTGACTCAGATTAACAGAGAGCATTATGATAAAAAGTTTAGGGTCTGTAGCTCTTGGCCTGGGCCTGAACCTGGATCTACCACACTGACCAGCTGTGTGACTTTGGACACGTTGCTTAAACTCTCTGTGCCTCAGTTTATTCATCTGTAAACTGGGATTAATAAAAATATTTGTTAGGAATATTATGAGAGTTAAATGAGTTAATAATTGCACAGACTTAGAACAGTGCTTGGCACATAGTGAGTACTTATAATGCTACCATGTAAGGCCAGTGGCTGAGGCCAGGCAGGTCCACACTGGATTCGGGCAGGCGGTAGAGAAACTACGGAGTGGAAAACATTGGGCCATTCTGTTCAATAAAGTCTCACAATAGCGGACAAGCACACAGGGGAAACCTCTTCTCAAGCTAACAAACACCAAAAATAACCCTTCTCAGTGACAGACAGGCAATCCACCATCCACAGTCCCCAATTTCTCACACTCAAGTACCTGTAACCTTATATAAGACATACACATGGGGTTTTGCTATACACCCACGCACCAATCAGGCAAAGTGCTTGCAACCGGTAACCCCTTCAGGGCTCTGTTCCACAGAATTGGCCGGTGTGACAGTGCTTCAGAGGAAAATACCTGCCTGTGTTCCCTGAGCCTTTTGCTGTTAGGGATTTTCCGGATGGTAATGGTTTACATCCTGGGAAAAGGGCTTATAGTGTTATCTTTGCGAACCTATCATGGAATCCTTTTGTTAGAAAATATAGCTTCTAGTCATTTTATTCCACAATGAAAGATTAAACTTAAAAGTTCAAATTCCTCTGAAACAGGCTATATAGACACCTAAATTTAGACAGAACAGAACAGAAAATGTCCTGAGACCAGGTATTGGCGAGAGGCTCTGCTCTATGTATGGGGGTGGGGGGTGGGGGGGGGTACCACTCTATAATTTTGCCCAAGCCGAGACATCTTCATCAGCTTGGCACTAATAATGTGAATTTTTTCTAGTAAACTAAAGGAAATCATTTACCAAAAAAGAAGTGGATTAAAAACGAAACACCATTTTCTAAACCAGATCTCACAGGGGAACACTGGTATACCTAACAGTTAAGAGTTGAACACTCCTGCCTGATACAGGTTGGGGGTGGGAGCCATACAATACTTGCCTTCCACACCAACCTTGCACCTGGAAGTTTCTATCTTAGAGGTGTTTACGTCACAAGTGAACAGTGCTTATGGGCATGAAAAGGGTGTTTTGAAGGACTTTTTCTGGATATTTTTCATGATAATTTTTTTTTTTATTGTCTACACAGATGAAGAAGTGAGCGATTTGTGTTTTCCTGGGGTCACAGGTCCAAAAGTGATAGGTTACAGGGTTTGGAACTCACCTTTGGAGCCTGAAAAGAATTGGCTGAGTGCTGTTCAAAGCCAGCGTTTGGGCCTCACCCCTGCTTCATAATTCTTGCACGGGACCTGGAAATCTCTCATTTTTACCAAGTGAATTTTACTTTGCTGGTGCGGGAATCAGAGTTTTGAGAAACTTTGTCTCGAGTCAGATAATTCCAGTTGCTTCATTTCCCCAGCATGTGGTCACAATCAGCATAACAAAACGCACTGTCTCTCTGTCCCCTCTGTGTTAGTGTGCTAGGGCTGCCTGCCTTAACAAAGCTCCTCAGCCCAGGTGCTTTCACAACAAAATCCGCTCCCTCCCAGATCTGGAGGCTGTAAATTGTGGGCAGCATGGCTCTTCCTCTAGACTGGCTGCAGGCAGCAAGGGGGCCTGGGATTTGGGCTCCTGGTAATGGCATTGAGGTAATTCGTACCAACCCGTCTAAAAAAGCAAAACAAGAATATCTGTCCAAGACTTCAACGAGCTAAGAGGGCATTGAAGAACCAGGAAAAAGAAATCCAGAAAAGTAAGCCTGGTTTGAGGGCTGCTTCTCCCTTACGGGCAACAGTTGTTTCTGCAAGGAGGACCACCCTTGGTCCTCTGGGTGCAGGGGAGTCTATTTCTTAACCTCCTGCTGGTTCCACAGTGTATTTACTTTGTTGGTGATTTGTTGAGCTGAATACTTATGGTTTGAACACTTTTCTCCATATTTTTTTGCCTCAAAAAACAAAAAAATAAAAAATTCCTTTAAAAAAACTTTGGCAACGAACAGACTAGTGTTGAGGTCTGGCTCTGCTACTTAGAAATGTGTCCTCACAAAAGTTCATTTTTTCCCCAAAAGCCGATCTCTTTATACTAAATGCAGAGTGTAAGTCTAGTTCATATCATTATCCGGAGGGTAAATGAGAACCTGTCAGGTGCGTGGAAGCTCATAGTTTCCTAGTTTAGAGCAGCAGTAACGACAGATTGCCATTTATGGAGAACCTATTATCTGTCAGGCTCTCAATACTAAGCTGTATTGAACTCTTTACTTATGCCTAAATAAGCTCTTTACCTATGCCTCATCCTGTGCAGCCTGGCATTGCATAGACAGGAACGCCCGGCTCAGCAGGGGCCCTGCTCTAGTCAGGTAGAGCTAATAAGTAGCAGAGCTGGACTGCAGACTCAGGTTTCACCCAAAAACAGGGCTGGGAGCCTCTGCTTGTCTGGCCTGCTGATGACTCTGCCTGGAGAGCACCCCTCACCTCCAGACTCAGCCCTGTGTTTTTAGTGTGTGAATACAATCTCAGGATTAACTTCTCTAATTCAGCATTGGTAATTTCCAGTTTTTCAATTTACTTGTTGCAAGGAATTCTGTTGAAAAGGAAAGCATTTTGACTTTCCCACATCTCCAGGTGAGATGGAGACAAGCACTAAATTGGAAAATAGACTCTATCCTAGGGTAACCAAAATAAACATCTGCCAAGCTGAGGTGTAATTCAAATGTTCATTCATCTTGGTGGGGGGGTGGAGAAGGAGGAGGAGGAGGAAAACCCTTAATTTTTCAGGGCAGGAGTGGAAGCAGGGGAAATGGATCCCATGAGCCATCCCAGAACAGAGTTTAGAAGGCAGGTTCTAGAATATACTGCAGATACCAACAGGCCCAGGAGTGACATCAGCCCCAGTTTGCGTCATCTTGGCCCTGCCCTCCTGGAGACACATGTGGGGTGCAAAAGCCAAAGGGGCTCGCTCACTCAGCAGCGGCTTTCGCCAGCTGGCCTGCGCTGTCACATTGGGTGAGGCTCCTTCTCAAGCAAACTTGTCTTCATATTCCCTATGCTTCATTTTTTGTTTTTGTTTTTTCCTTCAGTTGCCTAGTAAACATTTCTACTGGATAATTCCAACCTTGCTTTGGATGAACAAAGAGGAAAAGCAACATGTTTACACCCAGGTCAGCCTTGCCAGGGAGAGCAGAGAGCCCCAGGAACAGGCTCTGTCTACATGGCCACAGCTGCAGCTCCGGCCAGAACTCTGAGGCGTCTAGAGAGGGGCACCAAAGAAGGTGGGGACTGGGGTGTTGACAGTGTCTGTAGACTTCTCTTCTTCCTTCTCCAACCTTTTGCACTTGCTGATCTTTGTACACAACCATAGTGTTAGACAAGACAAGGGTCTTAAGGTCTGGGAAGTTCTAGCTAAATGCTATTCTTTTTTAAGTTTATGTTTTATTTATTGAATTTAGAGAGAGAGGAAAATACCCACCAATTTGTTGTTCCACTTATTTATGCTGTCAGTGGTTGATTCTTACACGAGCCCTGACTGGGGATCGAACCCTCAACCTTGGCATACAGGATGACACTCTGACTGAGCTACCTGACCAGGTCCCCTAAATGCTCTTCTTGCTAATTGTTAAAATGTAGCACAGTACAGTGGTACCTTGAGATACGAAATTAATTCGTTCTGTAACCGAGCTTGTAAGTCAGTCAACTCGTATATCAAACTGCTGATAGTGGACCCATGCGCCAACGCGCCAACTAGCAGCAGCTTCCTGAATCACGACTCGTATCTTGGAATTTCACTCAGATCTCAAACAAAAATACATACCAAGTCGCAGCTCGTATCTTAAAAACTCGTATGTTGGTCTGTTCTTATCTCAAGGTAACACTGTATTTTGCAGATGCAGCTGTAAGTAGGATGAACTTGACAGAAACTCAAGGGAAAATTCAACCAACTGCAAAGAAGAAACAACATATACTTGACCAAATACATAAGCAATGACTAAGCCTCCTCTCCGGGAGACAGAGCTTTTGATATGAATCCTCCATCTCCCTTACTTGCTGCAACCACATCTTATCTCATTCTTGAATAGAGTATCCCAGGCGACAACACTTCTTGAGTTCAGTAACAATAGTGGCTATCACTTAGATGTATGTCTGCTGACTCCTCACTGGACAGGCTCTCAAAGCCAGAGGCTGTTCCTGTTTATTTGGGTATCCCCAGTGCCTACATGGTATTTAATACATAATAAATATATCTTGCATGAATATATATGGTGTGACATGGGATAGGGGCTGCATAAGCAACATAACTGTTACTCCCTCCCTAACAACTGGGAATCCCAACAAACTGAGAATAAAAGCCTCTGTGGGAAGACAAAGGTGTCATAGTGCAGCCTCCCTGGAGAGCAAATAGGCACACAGCATCTGGTAGACCCTGGAAAGGGGAATTAGAGTTATTAGCTTTTAAATTATTACTACTTTGAAAAAGTTGAAAGGCTGTTGTCAAATAGATGTTCACAATGCCTTGAGTCAGACGATGGTGAAGATTGAGTGAATTTGTCATGTTTCCATTAGGAAGAGATGTTGGAGGCGGAAACAATACCACCAGGACCTGTGGGTCTCTCCACCAGAGGGCGCTCACTTCTTGTTCTTAGTTTCTAACAATGAAAAAGTTGTCATTTTTAAATTGCTGCGGAACAATTAGGATGGTAACTTGTATTTCCTGTGTCTGATTTCATGAACCATTTTATCACCAGTTCAGTAACATTTCAGACACTTACATGTTGTTTTATTTCCCTGGGAATCTGGGACATCGCAAGGGTAGCCACATCCAATACTGAAGTCTGGTGTGCCCTTACAAGGCAAAACTGTTATTCAGCCCCACATGGAACCTAGAACCTAAGTTAGCTCAAGGGCAGGTGTTTGGGGTGGTGACAAGGGTGACTGGCTAGAGTACCTTACTTTATTCAACACTGTGTCTTCAGTGGGACCATTGCCATTGTCATTGGAAACATACCTGGGCTTTTACTGCTCCTGAGCCTCAATACACTAGAGAAAGATCCAAGGGCTCTGAACTTCATGAGAGAAATTAAAAAATAAAAAAGAAAGAAAAAGCAGACTGAACAACCCAGTATAAACAATGGGGAGAATCCTTCTGCTGTCTCTGAACTACTTTTATACTGTCCCTTTGAACACAAGGCGCTCTTAAAGAATTGCTCTGTCAGAGGCAAGATATTTTTTTCCATCAAGTTTCCTCCCTCCATACAGTTTTTTAACCCCCCCCCCAACAAGAATGTTGTGCAGGGAGATTAGATAGGAAGGGTGAGCTAGAGGCAGAGATGTTTGGCATGACTGTCAAGCTGAGCCTGGTTGTATATTTGCCATGTCACTGTCTTGCAAATATGTGGGTTCACAGTCCTGATCCCCTGCATTCAGTTATGTAATACCTCCTGCGTTATGCCAGGTGTCTGTATCATATGACTAAACTTTACAGTGCTATTTTGGGCTTAATTCTATTCTAAATTCTTTCCATATTTTACAAATTTGCAGCAGCTCTAATTTACAGTTGTGTTAGTGATGTTGGATTAGATTACCTGTCTCTCCAAGCCTTTGTGGAAACCTGATCACAGCTCTGATGTCAGACCCATGAGACCCAGGCTGGTATGGAAGGCAATGACCATGGGAATGAAAACGGCAGATCTGAGAACCTCAATGAGAGCTGGGCGGAAGAGCAGAGGCCATTTGCATGTGCGGGAAAGAAGACCTATGAAACAGCCTGGATTGATGATGCAGAAAGCACGGGGCTCTGAAATGAAGTGTCACCACAAGAGGCAGTCCGGAAAGGTGAGGGTGAGACTCCCTGAGACCAAACTCCTTGGAACTGCAGAGAGGAGATGGTAGAAGCTGGGTACGTGGGAAAGAACCAGCGTGCGGAAACGAAGGTGAGAGATCAGAAGCAGTAGTGAGGAGGCCCGGGCAGCTTTGCAGACAGGGTGTAGGGAGGCCAAGAGGGAGCCCCTGGACAGCAAAGAGACTCAGAGCGAGACATTGGAGAGAGACCAGGCAGGATCAGAGCTACAAACACGGCTTCGTGTGTGTGTGTGTGTGTGTGTGTGTGTGTGTGTGTGTGTGTGTGAGTTTGTGTGAGTCTGAAAGAAAGAGAGACAGAGACAGAGAGAGACAGAGAGACAGAGAAACAGAGAGACAGAGTTGTGGGGTCAGGCACAGCTTGCTGAAATGTTGCCATGGCTGTTCTCCTTATTTGCCTTTGGGATATACAAGAGGAAATTGTACAAACAGGACACGTGTACACCCGCAGAGCCGCGCCCTGGTAAAGATCTGGCTAGGGCAGTGACATCATAAAAATGGAATTTCTTTCACTCTAGAGGACATGAAAATAGCTGCGAAGGAATCCTTAGGGTGTGATAGTTTTAATTCTCTAAGTTTATGGAGTTTTATTTCACCTTAAAACACATTAAAATATTGACATAGCAATAGAAACAAACATTCTTTTTAAAACAAAACAAAAAGACAAGTCTTTTGAATCTGTATTTGTTGTGCTGTTTAAAATCAAACCTCTGCCTGGCCTGTGGTGGCACAGTGGATAAAGCATCAGCCTGAAAAGCTGAGGTAGGTCATGGGTTCAACATCCTGGGCATTTGCCCAGTCAAGGCGCATACAGGAAGCAGCCACTATGACAGGGTGCTTCCTGCTCCTCTCTCCACCTTTCTCTCTATTTTCTCTCTAAAACCAATAAAGAAAATATTTTTTAAAAATGTAAAAAAACATTCTAAAAAAAAAAACAACATCAAATGCAAATACAAGTTCTTTAGTACTCAACACATTTCTGTGGTCACTCAACAGAGACACCGTGCTTCTACCCAGGGCTCCCACCTTGGGTGCTGGCTACCCACTGACCCCTTCTCCTATCAGCAGAGGGCTAGGGACAGGGTACCACATTGCCACCATTATTCAAATTGTCAGGACCCAATGCTGCTCGAGCTCTGCTTTAGTGTACAGTTACCTGAAGGGCTCAACACCGGTGGGTCACTGAATAGTCCATCATTGCCTCTGGGCACAGGGACATTTCAAAAGCAGAAGCCATGGACCCAATCTCTCTCATTCTGTTTATAGAAGAGTTGCCATCCATACAGAAAATTATAGTTTTTCCATATGTGGGTTTGGAATGTGAGCAAGTTATTTTACTCTGGAAACACTTTGTCATAGCTTAAAAGTACGACGTCTTGTACAGTTGTGATTTCTCTTTGCCATGTTACCAGGCTGTGCAGAAGGCACAGTGAGAGAAAAGATCTGAGTTTGCTGCTTGCAAAACTCAAAAGCTACATTAGGAATGAGGCAGTCATCTGTGCCAGCATCTTGTCTGGAAATAATTATGCCTAGTGAACAAAGCTGTGGAAACCTGCAGTACACAAAATACAACATCCATACACAGATGAAGGGAACAAAACTCCCTTATGCATTGGACACAGCTATGCCTAAGACTCCTGGGGTATTAAAAGCCGTTTTGCCCATGTCCCACTGTTTCAATTAGAAACCTTGGAATCAAAGTGACATTTATTACCCCATTAAATAATGACATGTTTATGAGTAAGGAAGCTTCCAAAACAAAACCTGAAGAATTATCTTTTATTGGACAGTCTGAGACTAGACTTAATGTGGGTACGTGGAAAAGAACCAGCCTACGGAAACGAAGGTGGAAGATCAGAAGGAGCTTGGGCACGTGTATACGCAGCAGTGAGGAGGCCCAGGCTGCTTTGCAGACGGTGTAGGGGGGTTAGGAGGAAGCCCCAGTACAGTGATGAGACTCAGAGCGACACGTTGGAGAGAGACTAGACAGAATCAGAGCTACAAACACGGCTTCAAAATGTCTCACAGCATTAAAACATGCCAACTCTTCTAGTATGTCACCTCTGTCTATACAAGGAGCATGGGACTTAAAAACAAATGTTGACTTTGCAGACATCATTCATTAGTTGGGAAATTGAGACAAGAAAAGAGGCAGGAGGTTCCTTATTTGGTCTTGACTCAGTTCCTTTCCCAAAGCAAGAAGCAGGTCCCATACTGCTGACTTGGTGAGAAGTGCTGCTATGTTTGATGGGCAGTATGAGGTCAGGCAGCATGTCCTCTTTCCATCCCCTGACTCTTCCCTTCCTTGCTGTTCTGCCTAGCTCACTGGGGAAAAGCTATCTGTCTGTTCAAGAACAAGCCCAGATATGTATTTAATTTTGAGTAGCAGAAAAAACTAGGCTCTAATAAAATTGCAAGCATTAGAAGTGAGAGGGGAGAATTTTGTTTTATTTGAGTCTACTCTTGCCATTACTTGCATTCATGAAAACAAATACACAAGAAGCTGGGGGAGGGAGGGCAGAGTGGGGTGTTAGTGTTTAATGAGTTCAGAGTTTCAGTTTCATAATATGAGAAGAGTTCTGGAGATGGGTGATGGGGAAGGTACTTAGTGCCCCAAACAAACTATACACTTAAACATGATTAACCTCGTCAGGGCACATACAAGAACTGTTCATTGTTCCTAACTCATTCTCTATCTCTGTCTCTCTCTGTCCTGTTCCTCTCTCATGAAAATCAATAAATCTGGTGTGAATGAATAAAAAAAAACATGGTCAATTTTGTGTTATGAATATATTACCACAATTAAAAATAAATTTAAAGAAAGCTAGGAGGGAAGTCTAACTCTAGCCATCTATTCTAAGATGGCCAGTGACCCTTTCCTGCATGCACATGTTTTGTATCAATCTCCTGAGTGTGCCAGGACTTGTCAGAATGATGGCATTTCACTCCTATGGTTAAGTTGCTTATATGGTAAAGATAAAGGAATCCATATGTGCAATTAAGGTCCCTAATCAATTGACATTGAGTTCATAAAAAGGAAGGTCATCCTAAGTGGGCCTGAACTAACCAGGTGAGCCTTTTTATAAAGGCTTCCTGAGAAGAGAGATTTGAAGCAGCAGCTCTCTTGCTGGCCAAGAGGACCCCATGTAGGGAGTGGGCCATGTAGCATGGGAGGGGTGAGATGCAGGGTGCTAGGAGCTCTAGGGTTTCACTTATACAGTCGTCACAAAGACCTAAATTCTACCAACAACTGAACTTGGAAGGGGACCCTGGGCTCAGCGTGATCGTAAGTAACCCCTGGCCTGGATTTCAGCCTGGAGAGACCCTGCCAGGGACCTTGCTACCTCTGACTACCCGCAGGAGCTGTAGTTAACAAGTTTGTGATATTGTAAGCAGCTAAGTTATTGGGAAGCAGAAGATGAATACAACTGTCTCCCTGGCTGAGATATTTCCATCAGGAATCTGTCACGGGGCACTCTCCTGCCGGAACTCTCACTGACTCCCACATGCCATGGTGCCTTCCCTGCTCAGGGGAGAGACAAAGAGAAAATGATCTTTTATTTTGACTAAATAAATATAAAATTGAGGAGACCCAGAGGGAGAGGCACAGGGAAAGCAGAGCTTGTGTTCTACAAAATATATTAACCTCTCCAATGAGACAAAGGCATGGGTTTTAATAAATATACTAATACATTATAGTAACCCTTCCAAGTGTGGATCCTGGGTATTATAGATCTATTCTCCTGTGGCCAGGCGTGTGACTTTAATTTTACATTTTCTTAAAGATGCATGCCCAGAACAGAAGAGAGCTGGGCTGGAAGGGCGTGAAGCGGGGGGTCCCTGAAATGAAGGGTGGACACAGTCACTAGATGGTCTGGGAGATGCCTGTGACCATAGGCAAGTCTCTGGCTTCTCTGTTTCTGCACTTAGGAAATAAAAAGATCACGCCAAAGCATCAGTTGGGGTTTCATCCAGACTGTTGGGGAAGGGTTACGTCCAGGCAGCCGCGGTCCTCTTACCAGAGACTGGAGGCTGCACCAGCACTGCCCTCCTAAGGACTTTGTCCCAGCTCTGAATTGCAAAGGGCCAAACAGTTCTGAGGTGTCCACAGTCGTTTATGACTAATCAGCACTCACTGGACCAGGCGCTAGGAGATGGATGCTGGACATAAAGTCCCTGTGAATGTCACCTGACAGTATCTCATACAGAATAGAAGCTGCATGAAGGAGCAAGTGAGTGAATGAGCACTATCAATTTAATCAGGCATGTGGCTAGGAGTGAACAGTGAAATAAATAAAAGGTGTGAGGAGAACTGGTCCATGACTCACTTGGAGGATTCACGGCATTCTACCCTCCTTTCTACTGTCTGCTTTCATTTTTGTCCTGTCACCATCCACCTTACACACCGTAGCCAGAGTGATGCTCTAGATCTATCAATCAAGTCATGTTACACCCTACTTGCAAATCTTTTTTTAAATTTTTTATTGATTTTAATTTATTGTGCTTACATAGACTCAAGTGTCCCACCAAACGTATCTCCCTCCCCCCAGCCCCCTGTTCCCCTTGATACCTCCTTTGACCCCTCCCCCCAACACCCTCCCACCTTCCCTCCAGGATTTGCTTTTCTGCTCTTTATAATGCTGTGTTATGTATATATAATTTCACCATTCTCTTTTTCTTCTCTAATCCCATCCTCTCATACTCTTTCCCTCTGACTGCTTTCCCTCTGGTCCCTTTGATCCCTCCTCTGTCTCTATTCCACTTCTCAGTTCACATTGTTCATTAAATTCCTCATATGAGTGAGGTCATATGATATTTGTCTTTCTCTGCCTGGTTTATTTCACTTAGCATAATATTCTCCAGGCCCATCCATGCCATTCCAAAAGGTAAGATTCCCTTCTTTTTCATGGCCCCATAGTATTCCATTGTGTAAATCAGGAGTAGTCAACCTTTTTATACCTACCACCCACTTTTTAATCTCTGTTAGTAGTAAAATTTTCTAACCGCCCACTGATTCCACAGTAATGGTGATTTATAAAGTAGGGAAGTGCAAGTTAAAGCATATAATAATAATTACTTACCAAGTACTTTATGTTGGATTTTCGCTAAATTTGGCAGAATAAATCTTTATAAAACAACTTACTATAGTTAAATCTATCTTTTTATTTATACTTTGCACACATAAAAATTACATTAGTTAATTGAATTATTAGTGGGATCCCTGAGGATGATGCTGGAAAACTAAATATTGAATATCCGGTTCAATTTTTTTGAGGAACAAATGAAGGTCTCCCCTTTCGGAAATATTCAGGCGGTTGCTTTCTTTCATCATAATATGATTAACAGCACTAAATCCTGATTCCACAAGATATTGGTAGGGAAAGGTATCAATAAACTGAATACCATTTTCCACATATTTGGGTATAAGACCAGCATTATTTTATTTTGCCATGGGTTTTCATATCCACCACTGTCAAATTTATGTTTACTTTCTTCATCAGATTCAATTTCTAACAGTTCTTCTTGGCAAGTTGTATCAGCCTCTTCAATATTTGCAGTAAAAGGATATTTCATCCAGTCATATACCTTCAATTTCAAAATATCTTCAAATTGTTTTTCCATGTCCAATTTAAGTTCGTTGAGGTGGCTACTGAATCTGTCAATATCTTCTGGAATTACATCATCTTTTATAGATGATAATTGAGGATACTGATGAAATTCTCTCTTCAATAGATTATAACGAAGTAGTTCAAATTTGTCAATAAATAATAGCTTATAGGTTGGCAACCTATAAGAGTTTTATTAGCTCCTTAAATCTGCAAATTGACATCGTTAAATCTCTTGAAAATATCTGCCAAGTAAAAGGCATCATTCTTTACCGTTTTTAACTGTTGACACAGATTGGTCTCACTATTACTTTCAAAAAATTGTATGACACTATCATATAATGCTACAAATCTAGCCAAAGATGTACCCTTTGATAGCCACCAAACTTCTGTGTGCAAAAGTAACTTAATAAAATATTATTGTCCTGGCAAAGCTGCCGAAACATCCTATCATTCTTTGCATTGGATTTGATCTTGTTTACGGCTAGAATTATTATAGTTAATGATGAATGGAGACTTGTGCTTAGATGTTTTCCTACAAGATGTTGTCTGTGCACCACACAATGAATACATAAAACATTTGGCACTTCCTGATTCAAATAAGCAACAAATTCACGATAGTGACCTACCATTGATGGTGCTCCATCAGTAATGCAAGCAACAATATTATTCAAAGGAATATTATTTTTTGTAAAGTATGTTCTCACAGTATTAAATATAGATAATCCTTTTGTATCTGTGATGAGATTTATTGTGAATAGCATTTCTTCTCATAATATATTGTTTTGATCAAAATAGCATACATATGCCATCAATAAAGCATCATTATCTGCAATGGTAGATTCGTCCAATTGCATGGAAAATGAAGAGTTTTGGAGAATACTTATATTTGTTTTCAACACTAACTACCATTTCATCAATTCGTTGCTTTACTGTGCTATCACTTAGGGGCAACAGTTTTAAAATTTGAGGTATATCCTGATGTATTACTGTTGAGATAAATTCTTTTATAGAGGGTATTATTACAGTTTCTCCTATACTTTTACCACTTTTGCAATTATTTGTGAAATACAATAAGTGTCAATTAATCCATCTTCATTCGTTGTATGTTGTTTCTTTATTTTTTAAATTTTTATTTATTTTTTATTTTTTACAGGGACAGAGAGAGAGAGTCAGACAGAGGGATAGATAGGGACAGACAGGAACGGAGAGAAGTGAGAAGCATTAATCATTAGTTTCTCGTTGCCATTGCAACACCATAGTTGTTCATTGATTACTTTTCACATATGCCTTGACCATGGGCCTTCAGCAGACAGCGACCTTGGGTCCAGATGGGCCTGTGCTCAAGCTGGCAAGCTCGGGGTCTTGAACCTGGGTCTTCCGCATCCCAGTCAGGCGCTCTATCCAATGCGCCACCGCCTGGTCAGGTTGTATGTTGTTTCTTAAATGATGCAATGATAGTTGAACAATTTGAAAATTTTTTTTTATTAACTTTAATGGGGTGACACCAATAAATCAGGGTACATAGGTACAATGAAAACACCTCCAGATTATCTTATCATTCAATTGTGTTGCATACCCATCACCAAAAGTCAAATTGTCCTCTGTCACCTTCTATCTGGTTTTCCCTGTGCCCCTACCCTTCTCCCTTTCCCACCCTCCCCTCCCTCCCCCCACCCCGTAACCACCACACTCTTGTCCATGTCTCATAGTCTCACAATTATGTCCCACCTATGTATGTAATCATTCTGTTCTCAGTTTTTTTTTTCTGATTTACTTATTTCACTCCGTATAATGTTATCAAGGTACAACCATTTTGTTATAAATGATCCGATGTCATCATTACTTATGGCCGAGTAGTATTCCATAGTGTATATGTACCAAAGCTTTTTAATCCACTCGTCTTCTAACGAACACTTGGGCTGTTTCCAGATCTTCGCTATTGTGACAAATGCTGCCACAAACATGGGGGTGCATTTCTTCTTTTCGAACAGTGTTATGGTGTTCTTAGGGTATATTCCTAAAAGTTGGGTAGCCGGGTCAAAAGGCAGTTCGACTTTTAATTTTTTGAGGAATCTCCAAACTGTTTTCCACAGTGGCTGCACCAGTCTGCATTCCCACCAGCAGTGCAGAAGGGTTCCCTTTTCTCCGCATCCTCGCCAACACTTATTCTGTGTTGTTTTGCTGATGAGTGCCATTCTGACTGGTGTGAGGTGATACCTCATTGGGGTTTTAATTTGCATTTCTCTAATAATTAGTGATGTTGAGCATTTTTTCATATGTCTTTTGGCCATCTGTATGTCCTCTTTGGAGAAATTTCTATTTATTTCTTTTGCCCATTTTTTAAAATATATTTTATTATTATTAATTCTAATGGGGTGACACCAATAAATCAGGGTACATATGTACAATGAAAACATCTCCAGGTTATCTTATCATTCAATTGTGTTGCATACGCATCACCCAAAGTCAAATTGTCCTCTGTCACCTTCTATCTGGTTTTCCCTGTGTCTCTCCCCTCCTCCCTATCCCAACCTTCCCTCCCTCCCCCCATCCCGTAACCACCACTCTCTTGTCCATGTCTCATATTCTCACTTTTATGTCCCACCTATGTATGAAATCATGCTGTTCTCAGTTTTTCTTTTTTTCTGATTTATTTATGTCACTCCGTATAATGATATCAAGGTACATCCATTGTGTTATAAATGATCCGATGTCATCATTTCTTATGGCTGAGTAGTATTCCATAGTATATATGTACCAGGGATTTTTAATCCACTCGTCTTCTGACGGACACTTGGGCTGGTTCCAGATCTTCGCTATTGTGAACAATGCTGCCACGAACATGGGGGCGCATTTCTTCTTTTCGAACAGTGCTATGGTGTTCTTAGGGTATATTCCTATAAGTGGGATAGCTGGGTCAAAAGGCAGTTCCATTTTTAATTTCTGAGGAATCTCCAAACTGTTTTCCACAGTGGCTGCACCAGTCTGCATTCCCACCAGCAGTGTAGAAGGGTTCCCTTTTCTCCACATCCTCACCAGCACTTGTTCTGTGTTGTTTTACTGATGAATGCCATTCTGACTGGTGTGAGGTGATATCTCATTGTGGTTTTAATTTGCATTTCTCTAATGATTAGTGATGTTGAGCATTTTTTCATATGCCTATTGGCCATCTGTATGTCCTCTTTGGAGAAATTTCTATTCATTTCTTTTGCCCATTTTTTGATTGGATTGTTTGTCTTCCTGGTGTTGAGTTTTGTAAGTTCTTTATAAATTTTAGTTATTAACCCCTTATCAGATGTGCTGTCGAATATGTTCTCCCATTGTGTGGTTTGTCTTTTTATTCTGTTCTTATTGTCTTTAGCTGTGCAAAAACTTTTTAGTTTGATATAGTCCCAATTTGTTTATCTTGCCTTTTATTACATTTGCCGGTGGAGATAAATCGGCAAATATACTGCTGCTACAGATGTCAGATAGCTTGCTGCCTATGTTTTCTTCTAAGATGCTTATGGTTTCATGGCTTACATTTAAGTCTTTTATCCATTTTGAGTTTGTTTTTGTGAATGGTGTAATTTGATGGTCTAGTTTCATTTTTTTGCAGGTAGATGTCCAATTTTCCCAACACCATTTGTTAAAGAGGCTGTCTTTACTCCATTTTATGTTCTTTCCTCCTTTGTCAAATATCAGTTGTCCATAAAGCTGTGGGTTTATTTCTGGGTCCTCTATTCTGTTCCATTGATCTATGTGCCTGTTCTTATGCCAGTACCAGGCTGTCTTGAGTATAATGGCCTTATAGTAAACTTTGATAATCTGGAAGAGTGATACCTCCTGCTTTATTTTTTCTTTATAAGATTGCTGAGGCTATTCGTGTTCTTTTTTGGTTCCATATAAATTTTTGGAATATGTGTTCTATATCTTTGAAGTATGTCATTGGTATTGCATTAAATTTATAAATTGCTTTGTGTAATATAGACATTTTAATGATGTTTATGCTTCCTAGCCATGAGCATGTTATATGCTTCCACTTGTTTGTATCTTCCTTGATTTCTTTTATCAATGTTTTATAATTTTCTGAGTACAAGTCCTTAATCTCCTTGATTAAATTTACTCCTAGGTACTTTATTTTTTTGGCTGCAATAGTGAAGGGGATTGTTTCCTTAATTTCTTTTGCTGACAGTTCATTGTTGGTATATAGAAATGCCTCATATTTCTGAGTATTAATTTTATATTCTGCCACCTTGCTGAATCCATTTATAAGTTCCAGTAGTTTTTTGACTGAGACTTTAGGGTTTTCAATATACAATATCATATCATCTGCAAATAGTGACAGTTTTACTTCTTCTTTTCCAATTTGGATGCCTTTTATTTCTTCTTCTTGTCTGATTGCTGTAGCTAGGACTTCCAGAACTATGTTGAATAAGAGTGGTGAAAGGGGGCATCCCTGCCTGGTTCCTGATCTTAAGGGGATTGCTTTTAATTTTTGTCCATTTAGTATGATGTTTGCTGTAGGTTTATCATAGATGGCCTTTATCATGTTAAGGAATGATCCCTGTATTCTCACTTTACTGAGAGTTTTGAGCATGAATGGGTGCTGGATTTTATGAAATGCCTTTTCTGCATCTATTGAAATTATCATGTGATTTTTGTCCTTCCTTTTGTTTATGTGATGAATCACATTGATTGATTTGCGAATATTGAACCAGCCTTGCATCTCCAGAATAAATCCCACTTGATCATGGTGTATGATTTTTTTCATATATTGCTGGATCCGGTTGGCTAATATTTTTTGAGAATTTAAGCATCTAAATTCATCAGGGATATAGGCCTATAATTTTCTTTCTTTGTGTTGTCTTTGCCCGGTTTTGGGATCAGAATTATGCTCGCCTCATAAAAGGAGTTTGGAAGTCTTCCTCCCTCTTGAATTTTTTGAAATAGCTTGAGAAGGATAGGAGTTAGTTCTTTAAATTTTTGGTAGAATTCACTTGTGAAGCCATCAGGCCCAGGACTTTTCTTTTTTGGGAGTTTTTTGATTAACTGTTTTGATCTTATTTATTGTAATTGGTCTGTTTAGGTGTTCTGATTCTTCTAGATTGATTTTTGGAAGGCTACATGATTCAAGAAATTTGTCCATTTCACCAAGATTGTCTAATTTTTTGGTATATAGTTCTTCATAGTATTTTCTTCCAATGCTTTGTATTTCTGTTGTGTCAGTTGTTATTTCTCCACTGTCATTTCTAATTTTATTTATTTGAGTCCTCTCTCTTTTTTTCTTGGTGAGTCTATTTAAGGGTTCCTTAATCTTGTTTACCTTTTCAAAGAACCAGCTTCTGGTTTCATTGATCCTCTGTATTGTTTCCTTCGCCTCTATGTCATTTATTTCTGCTCTGATCTTTATTATTTCCTTCCTTCTACTTGTCTTGGGTGTTATTTGTTGTTGTTTTTCTAGTTCTTTGAGATGCAGGGTCAGGTTGCTTATTTGAGCTTTTTCTAGCTTCTTATGATATGCCTGTAATGCAATAAACTTGCCTCTCAGAACTGCTTTTGCTGTGTCCCATAAATTTTGAGTTGATGTATGCTCATTGTCATTTGTTTCTAGAAAATTTTTAATTTCTTTTTTGATCTCATTGTTAATCCATTCATTATTTAATATCATGCTATTTCGTTTCCAAGTGTTTGAGTATTTTTCAGTTTTTCTTTAGTGGTTAATTTCTAGTTTCATGGCATTGTGATCAGAGAAAATGCTTGATATGATTTCAATCTTCTTAAGTTTCATGAGACCATTTTTGTGTCCTAACATGTGGTCTATCCTAGAAAACGTACCATGAGCGCTTGAGAAGAATGTATATTCTACTGCTTTAGGGTGAAAAGTTCTGAAGATATCTTTTAAATCAAGTTGATCTAGTGTCTCCTGTAAGTCTGCTGTTTCTTTATTAATTTTCTTTCTTGAGGATCTATCCAGTGTTGTTAGAGGGGTATTAAAATCCCCTACTATGTTGTATTGCTGTTAATCTCGCCCTTTATATCTATCAACGTCTGCTTTATGTATGTCGGGGCTCCTATATTTGGTGCATAGATATTTATAATAGTTATATCTTCCTGTTGCATTGTTCCCTTTATCATTATATAATGTCCTTCTTTATCTCTTACTACAGCCTTTGTTTTAAAGTCCATTTTGTCAGCTATAAGTACTGCTACCCCGGCTGTTTTTTCATTTCCATTTGCATGAAATACTTTTTTCCATTGTTTTACCTTCAGTCTATGTGCATCTTTTGTTTTAAGGTGTTTCTCTTGTAGACAGCATATGTATGGGTCCTGTTTCTTTATCCATGCAGCTACCCTATGTCTTTTGATTGGATCATTTAATCCATTTACATTTAAGGTTATTATTGATATGTCGTTGTTTATTGCCATTTTATTCTTTAAATCTGTAATCTTCTTTTGCTATATTCTTTCCTCCCTTTGAACTGTTCACAAGAGGCCCCTTAGTATCTCTTGCAGAATTGGTTTGGTTTTAATGAATTCCTTGAGGCTTTCTTTGTCTGGGAAGCTCTTTATTTCTTCTCAATTTTAAACGTTAGCCTTGCTGGATAGAGTAGTCTTGGTTGTAGGTTCTTGTTCTGCATTACTTTGATTATATCTTGCCATTCTCTTCTGGCCTCAAGTGTTTCTGTTGAGAAGTCCGATGTCATCCTTATGGGGGCTCCTTTGTAGGTGATAGCCATTTTTTCTCTAGCAGCTTTTAAGATTTTTTTTTTATTCCTTAGCTTTGGTATTTTAACTATGATATGTCTTGGTGTAGATTTTTTTGGGTTTCTCTTTAATGGAGTTCTGTGTGCTTCTCGAACGTGCGGAATGTTTCCCAGCCTTAATTTAGGGAAGTATTTTGCTATGATTTGATTGAACACAGTTTTCATTCCTGTCCTCTCTCCTCTTCTTCTGGCACCCCTATGATGCGAATGTTTTTCCTCTTCAGGTTGTCACAGAGCTCCCTTAGAGTTTCCTCACAGTTTTTGAGTCTCTTTTCCTTTTTCTTCTCTGCTTCTGTGCCTTTGTTTATTGTGTCTTCTAACTCACTGATTCGATCCTCAGCATGATTCATCCTGTTTTTAATTCCTTCCATTGTGGTCTTTAGTTTTGATACCGTATTTGTCATTTCTGTCTGATTCTTTTTTATTATTTCAATTTCGTTCTTTATACTTGTTATCTCTTTATTTAGGTGTTCATAGTGATTTTCCATTGTTGCTCTAATTTCTTTGAACATCCTAACTATCATTATTCCAAATTCTGCTTCTGGTAGTTTGGTTATATCTTGTTCATTCAGTTCCTTCTCTGGGGATTTCTCTTGATTCATTTGGTTTGCATTCCTCTGCCTGCCCATTTTATCTGTGTATAGGCAAGTTGTGGCCACTGGATTCCTGTAGGTGTTGCCTTTGTGTTCTCTATGTGTGGTCTGTCTGCAGACCTGCCACCCCCTCTGCCGCTGCCTAGGGTGGTTGGGTATAGGCATTGCCAGCTACAGCCTATGGGGCTGTTGCTGTGATTTCCACCTCTCCTCCGTGGGAGGGGCTGTCACTAAAGCCACAAGCCTTAGCACCAAGGGCAGAGGTGAGTATCTTTGCTCAGCTGCAGACCCAGCCCGTTTCTGGAAGGTTTACGCCCAGCCCCCGCAGTCAGTGCCTGCTCTCCATAGTTTTGCGGGTGTGGCGGGGCTTTTGTCGTGCTCTCAGCTTTGAGCCTTTGCTCGTCCAGAATTTAGCCCTACCCTTGAGGCCAGGGCCCTCTTGCACAGGGTCGCAAACCGCGGTTTATTGGGCCGGGTGTGTTTGCTGGCGCAATTTTGAAATTTTTAATATATTTCCTGAAAATATTCAGTGGGCTTGTCCTTGTCATTTGGATGCTTTGTAGAAAGATGTTCTCGCAATCCATTTGGCTTCATTGCCTCATTGGATAATGTTTTATGGCACAATAAACATATTGGATGTTGTTTATTTGCAACAGATTCTATGAAACCCATCTTCAGATAATCTGGTGAATAGTCACGTGCATATATTTTTGATATATGGGCTCACGATATTTCACAATATTTTGTTTTGAAGCTGTAAGCCCGTGCTTGCTCTCAGAAATCTAACTACATATTGACTTTAGTTTCGATTACATAACGATTTAGCTTCACTTAAATAATATGAGCAAAACTTAAGTGCTTGAAGTCTGTTCCGTGGTTGCGACAAGTGTCGTGGTTGAGAGTTTGTCGAGACAAGACTAAGTGAGCATCCATGGTTGTGAATTTTATAAAGTTTTATGTAGCGGGTGTTGGTCAATGGCATCACTTTTTTGTGATTGGGGCAAAGTAGCAAGACATTGTCTAGTTTTGGTATTCCAAGGGAGTGTTCCTAGAATGTCACCCTATTGCTCTAAAATCCGGGAATCAAGACAAAAATATGAGTTAATTGGTGTCTCCATTGTCTGGCAGTTTCTGTCATAGAAAGAAGCGTCAAACCATGGAGTTCTTTGTCTATGGGTAGTAAAACGATGAACTGCTAGTTTTTGGGCGACAACAGCAGTCATAAACTGCCTGCCAGATCAGACAGCGGGTATGGACCTGGGGTCAGGTACCTGGCCGCTCGTGGATGAGGGGCAGGTGGTCGCAAAAGAGGTCAGGTGTGGCCCCAATGCAAGTATCCTGTAAGAGAGTCTGTCTGCTGTCCTGATCTTGATTGGTCAACAGTTAGTTAATTAGTATGTAATCGCGGCACTGTTTGGTTGCTCTGCTACAGCCCACCATGAAAGCTGGAATGCCCACTAGTGGGTGGAAGGAATCAGGTTGACTACCACTGGATATGTACCACTGCTTTTTAATCCACTCATCCACTGATGAACACTTGGGCTGTTTCCAGATCTTCGCTATTGTAAACAATGCTGCAATAAACGTGGAGGTGCATTTCTTCTTTTGAATCAGTGATTTGGTATTGTAAGGATATATTCCTAAAAGTGGGATAGCTGGGTCAAAAGGCATATCCATTTTTAATTTTTTTGAGGAATCTTTATACTGTTTTCCATAGTGGCTGCACCAGTCTGCATTCCCACCAGCAGTGCAGGAGGGTTCCCTTTTTTCCACACCCTCTCCAGCACTTATTATGTGTTGTTTTGTTAATGAGCACCATTCTGACAGGTGTGAGATGGTATCTCATTGTGGTTTAAATTTGCATTTCTCTAATGATTAGTGATGTTGAGCATTTTTTCATATGCCTATTGGCCATCTGTATGTCCTCTTTGGAGAAGTGTCTATTCATTCCTTTTGCCCATTTTTGATTGGGTTGTTTACTTTTCTAGTGTTGAGTTTTACAACTTCTTTATAAATTTTAGTTATTAACCCCTTATCAGACTTATTGTCAAATATGCTCTCCCATTGTGTGGTTTGTCTTTTTATTTTGTTTATATTGTCTTTAGCTGTGCAAACGATTTTTAGCATGATATAATCCTATTTGTTCATCCTGTCCTTTATTTCACTTGCCCATGGAGATAAATCAGCAAATATATTGCCGCGAGAGATGTCGGAGAGCTTACTGCCTATGTTTTCTTCCAAGCTGATTATGGTTTCATGCCTTACATTTAAGTGTTTTATCCATTTTGAGTTTATTTTTGTAAGTTGTTGATCTAGTTTCATTTTCTTGCAAGTACCTGTCCAATTTTCCCAACACCATTTGTTAAAGAGACTGTCTTTATTCCACTGTATGCTTTTACTCCTTTGTCAAATATTAATTGTCCATATAGGTTTGGGTTTATTTATGGGTTCTCTTTTCTGTTCCATTGATCTATATGCCTGTTCTTATGCCAGCACCAAGCTGTTTAGAGTACAATGGGCTTGTAGTATAACTTGATATCAGGAAGTGTGATACCACCCACTTTCTTCTTCTTTTTTAAGATTGCTGAGGCTATTCGTGTTCTTTTTGGGTTACATATTAAATTTTTGGAATATTTCTTCTGTATCTTCAAAGTATGCCATTGGTATTTTAATGCCATTGGTATTTTAATAGCAATTGCATTGAATTTATAGATTGCTTTCGGTAATATAGACATTTTAATGTTTATTTTTCCTATCCATGAACATGGTATAATGCTTCCACCTGTTTGAATCTTCTTTGATTTCTTTTTTCAATGTTTTATTATTTTCAGAGTACAAGTCATTAATCTCCTTGGTTAAACTTACTCCTAGGTACTTTAATTTTTTTGTTGTGTTAGTGAAGGGGATTGCTTTCTTAATTTCTCTTTCAGATAGTTCATTGTTGGTGTATAAAAATGCCACTAATTTTAGAATATTAATTTTATATCCTGCCACCTTGCTGAATTTATTTATCAGGTCCAGTAGTTTTTTAACTGGGACTTTAGGCTTTTCTATGTACAGTATCATGTCAACAGCAAATAATGATAGTTTTACTTCTTTTCCAATTTGGATGTCTTTTATTTTGTTTTATTGTCTGATTGCTGTGGCTAGAACTTCCAGAACTATATTGAATAGAGTGGTAAAAGGAGTCACCCCTGCTTTGTTCCTGATCTTAAGAAGATTACTTTTAATTTTTGTCCATTGAGTATGATGTTGGCTGTGGGTTTGTCATAGATGGCCTTTATCATGTTGAGGTATGTTCCTTGTATTCCTACTTTGCTGAGAGTTTTGATCATAAATGGGTGCTGAATTTTATCATATGTTTTTTCTGTATCTATTGATATTATCATGTGATTTTTGTCCTTCCTTTTGTTTAGGTGATGAATGATGAATTGATTGTTTTGCAAATATTGTACCAGCCTTGCCTCCCCTGAATAATTCCCACTTGATCATGATGTATGATTTTTTTCATGTATTGCTGGATCCAGTTTGCTAATATTTTGTTGAGAATTTTAGCATCTAGGTTCATCAGGGATATTGGCCGATAGTTTTCTTTCTTTGTAGTGTCTTTGCCTGGTTTTGGAATGAGAATTATGCTTGTTTCATAAAAGGAGCTAGGAAGTTTTCCCTTCTCTTGAATTTTTTGAAATAACTTGAGAAGAATAGGAATTAGTTCTCCTTTGAATATTTGAAAAAATTCACCTGTAAAGCCATCTGGCCCAGGACCATTTTTTGTTGGGAGCTTTTTGATAAGTGCTTCAATTTCAATTGATATAATTGGGTCTATTTAAGTTTTCTGATTCTTCCAGATTGATTTTTGAAAGATTGTATGCTTTGAGGAATTTGTCCATTTCACCGAGGTTGTCTAATTTTTGGCATAGAGTTCTTCATAGCATTTTCTTACAATCCTTTGTATTTCTGGTGAGTCTGGTTAAAGGTTCATCAATCTTTTTTATCTTTTCAAAGAACCAGCTCTTAGGTTTCATTGATCTTCTGTATTGTTTTTTTAGCCTCTATGTCATTTATTTTCATTATAATCTTTGTTATATTCTTCCTTCTACTTCCTCTGGGCTTTACTTGCTGTTCTATTTCTAGTTCTCTTAGATGTAGGTGTGGGTTGTTTATTTGGGCTTTTTCTTGCTTAAGTTATGCCTGTAGTGCTATGAACTTCCCTTCCAGTACTGCTTTTGCTGTGTCCTATAAATTTTCAGTTGTTGTATGTTCATTTTCATTTTTTTCAAGAAAAATTTTTATTTCTTCTTTGATCTTATTGTTAACCCATTTGTTATTTAATAACATGCTGTTTAGTCTCCAACTATTTGAATGTTTTTTAGTTTTCCTTTTGTAGTTGATTTTCTAGTTTCATGGCCATTGTGATAAGAGAAGATGCTTGATATAATTTCAATCTCCTTAAAATTGTTGAGACTTGTTTTGTGTCCTAGCATGTGATCTATCCTAGAGAATGTACCATGAGCACTTGAAAAGAATGTATATTCTGCTGCTTTAGGGTGGAAGGTTCTGAAGATATCTATTAAATCTAGTTGATCTAGTATGTCCTTTAAGGCTGCTGTTTTTTTGTTAATTTTCTTTCTTGAGGATCTATTCATTAATATTTGTGGGGTAATGAAATCCCCTACTATTATAGTATTGCTGTTGGTCTCGCCCTTTATGTCCATCAAAATCTGCTTTATATATTTAGGTGCTCCTATATTAGGCACATAGATATTTATTATGGTTGTATCTTCCTGTTGGATTGCTCCCTTTATCATTATGTAGTGACCTTCTTTATCCCTTCTTTATCGCCTTTGTTTTAAAGTCTATTTTGTCAGATATAAGTATTGCTACCCCAGCTTTTTTTTTCATTTTCATTTGCGTAAAATGTTTTTTCCCATCCCTTCACTTTTAGACTGTCTGTCTCTTTTGTCTTGAGGTCGGTCTCTTGTAGAGACCATACATATAAGTTCTGTTTTCTTATCCATGCAGCTACCCTTGTCTTTCTTATCCATGTCTTTTACATTTAAGGTTATTAGTGATATGTAGTTGTTTATTGCCATTTTATTCTTTAAATATACATTCTTCTTTTTTTCTTTTTTTCGATTTTCCCCCCGTTTGTTCTTTTTACAACAGGCCCCTCAACATTTCTTACAGCACTGGTTTAGTTGTAATGAATTCCTTGAGTTTCTTTTTTATTTCTCCTTCTATTTTAAATGATAGCCTTGCGGGATAAAGTAGTCTTGGTTGTAGGCTCTTGTTTAACATTAATTTGAGTATTTCTTGCCATTCTCTTCTGGCCTCAAGTGTTTCTGTTGAGAAGTTGATGTCATCCTTACGGGGGCTCCTCTGTAGGTAATTAACTGCTTTTCTCTTGCTGCTTTTAGTATTTTTTCTTTGTCTCTTAACTTTAGTACTTTAATTATGATGTGTCTTGGTGTAGGCCTCCTTGGGTTCCTCTTTAATGGAACTCTCTTTGCTTCTTGAACTTGTGTGAATTTTTCCTTCATCAATTTAGGGAAGTTTTCAGCTATGATTTCTTCAAACAGGTTCTCTATCCCTTATTCATTCTCTGCTCCTTCAGGAACCCCTAATATGCAGATGTTGTTTCTCTTCATGTAGTCATAGAGATATCTTAGAGTTTCCTCAGACTTTTTGATTCTCTTTTCTTATTGCTGTTCTGCTTTCGTGCTTTTGTTTATCTTGTCTTCTAAATTGCTGGTTTGATCCTCTGCTTCATTCAGCCTACTTTTAATTCCTTCTAGTGCAGTATTCATTTCTGATATTGTATTTGTTATTTCTGACTGGTTCTTTTTTATGATTTTAATGTTCTTTTTGATGCTTGCTAGCTCTTTATTTAGGTGCTCATTATGTCCATCCATTGCTCTAAGATCTTTGAGCATCCTAACAGTCATTATTTTAAACTCTGCATCCGGTAATTTGGTTATTTCTATCTCATTCAGTTACTTTTTGGGGGATTTCTCTTGTTGATTCATTTGGATTGCATTTCTCTTTCTTCCCATTTTTTCTGCATGTTGACTTCTCCTTTGGGTATGTTGTTTGCATAGCTAGCTGAGTCTAGGGTTAGTGTTGTCTGCTTCCATTTTCTAGTTGTGTTGTTTCTAGATCTTCTTGGGTTGGCCTCAGTTGTTTGCAATCTGCTGTATGCTATTTGTCTGCCGTCACTGTTATTTTTGCTATTAGTGTTGGTGTTTTTTATGTTTTAGCTGGGTCAGGTGTGAGGAGCCCTTCTTTAAGATACCACTCTAACAAGGGTTGTTAGGTCCTGAACTGATGCTCTCTATATCTGGCAACTGGATGTGCCCGCCGTGGACTTCCCTGGCCAGAGCTTTATGTAGATCAGTGGGGTCACTGCCTATGACTGGCCCTTATCAACCTTTTTGGAGCTACAGGTGATCCAGATCTTGTGGCTGCCTCGACTGGGCCCAGGTGCCATTGTAAATATCAGCTGCACTCCTAAACTACCGTTTATCTACTCTTATCCTGGGGGAAGTTCCTGAGATCTGCTTTCTGCTACCTCTTATTTCTGGCTATTTGTTAAGCTCAGTACTGTAATTCAGAGATTAGGTATGGTATTGAATGTGGCTTGCCCCCTAGCTTCAGGTGTCATTTTATCCAGACTTTTTTAAAAATTTAATTTAATTTAATTTTTTTTCTTTTTTCAGCTCTCAGAAGGGTATGGCCACAAGAGCCCAGTGGGTGTGGCCTCTGTGTTCCCAATGTGTGTGATCTGTCAGCTGGCCCTCCACTGCTGCTGCAGCCATCTTGGGCATTCAGGCTCCGGCTCTTCTGGCACCAGTCTGCCACTCTGTCTACCGCGGCTTTTACCGCTATGGGTAGGCTTGCATGCATGCACTTGAACTTCCCCAGCCCCTGCCACACAAACCCCTGCTGCCACGCCCTGCTGCCACTGGCCTGCCTGCCCTCCAGTGAATACTCAACAGTGTGGGGGGACAGTGTAGTTCAGACCTCAGCACTCACTACCTGTGTCCCTGATGTGCTCCCTGCTTCTAAGTACCTCTTTGCTCTGACTGGAGCAGGAGAGCCTCCGTTGGGCAGGGTAATTTCTTCCCTTTGCTCATGTTGCTGCTCCCAGGATAAATGGTCACTTTAGATTTGGGGAGTGACTCAGCTGAGGGGTTAGGGTGGCTGTCCCTCAGAATGTCTCTCCCTGTGCCTCAGAGGTTACACTCTCTTCTGGCACTCCAGTCTTGTCAACGCTCCCCGCTCCTGAAGCCCCAGGTAAGTGGCTGTGAACAAAGTTTTCTATACGGTCCCTTTAAGATGAAGCCTGGGTTTGAGAATTTTGTCTCTTTCTCACAAACAGTATCCTGGCTCTTTTCTCAGCTAAATACTGTCCATATGTCTCTTCTAGGCTCTAGGGCTTTGGTCCTGGGGCTGAGGACCCACAACTCTCCAGGCAACCCACCCTGCTGCAAGAGTCCATCCGGCCTACACTCACTCCTGGGAGTGAGGCAGCCCTTTCCACGTCTCTACCTTTCCTACCAGTTTCAGGTTGGTTTCTTGGGTGGTCTTTGGTTATAGAATTCTCTTGGTTTAATCTAAAGTTGTTTTTTCAAGATGATTGTTCTTAAAATTAAGTTATAATCCATTTTGGTTCTGGGAGGTGGGAGTTGGAACATATGCCTACTCCATAGCCATCTTGCTGCCCCCCCCCTGCAATTCTTGTCTTTCCTTCTCGCCTAACACAACCCACAAACTTCTTACCTGGTTTGTGGCAGCAACCAACTCAGCTTCTTCCCAAGGTTCCTGATCAGATTGAGCCTGCCCATACCTGAAACATTGTCCTCGCTACCCCTCTGCCTGTAATCCCTTTTCTCATTTCTTGTCATCCAGGCTCACCTCCTCAGAGAGTTCTTCCCTGACCAAACAATCAAAAGTGGTTACCACACTTCCCCAGCATTCTTCATCATGTGTAGCTGAGGAGGGTTTACCAACAAATTTAAAAGAAAAACTAGAGGGAATTTTGAGGTGTTGAGTAAAATTAGAAATATTGGTATAAACTCATGTGTATGTGTGTGCATGTGTGCATTGCACAGGCTTACACACACACTAGCAACCGCTGTCAGCTGAAAGGGCCGAGCAGCAATGATATAGCAATGAGCAGCAGGAATGAGCACAACTAGTGCTCAGATCATGGTTGGAGAAATAAGGTTGATTCCAGGGGTGGGGGAGAAAGATCATGTGATAATCTTGGAACATTGTTTTATGTCAGAAAATAAGGAAGCACTCAAGAGTGATGGGAACATGTCAAAAATACACAAGAACAGCTTGAATGGGGCTCTTACTGGCCAATTTTAGAATAATTTAAGTATCAAAATAAATAAGTAGAAAACAACCCAGTGTATGAGATAAGAATCTATGAGTCCATTCTGATAAAACTAAGTAAATACATAAGTAAATGAAGAGAAAGGAAGGCACCTCCTTATAGTAGAATTGCAGCTAATAAATATAGAAGGAATAATGGAAACAAATAATTACTATTAGGCAATGATAATAACAGTAGTGGATCCATGTATGTGTCACTGGTGGGTGGAGATTTGATGAGAACAGAATATTGGAAAAATACTGGACTATTTCTCCACAAAATATAAACAAATGTAAGGGAGGGAGTGGCAGACACAGCTTGACTAGGTGATCAAGGTAACAACAGCACCACAGATGGGACAGGTAGGCATCATGAGCTTCCTGATTTGATAGGTTAAGAAGATCACAGCAACATTCCGGTGGTACTCCCGCCAGTGGAAGGTCAGTTCACATCATGAAAAGTTGATGCCCTTGAAGACAGTCAAGGGCACCAGAGACAGGGGAAGACTGGAAATTGTTTCAGAGGGAGGAGACCGATGGGACTGACAGCTCAGTGCAACACTAGTTCTGCAAAGGAGCTCATGTCAGATAGGAAGAAGAGACACAGTTGAGATAGTCAGTGAAATGTGAAGAAGGATGTGCTGTGTCACTGTGGATTTCCTGACTTGGAGTTGTGTAGTAGGGGTATAGGAGAGTGTCCCTTTTTGTAGGAGATACATGGTAGAGTACTTAGGGGTGCTGGGATATGATGTCAGAATGATAGTATCTATCTACTTATCTACTTATCTATTATCTATCTATTATCTATCTATCTATCATCTATCCATCAGAGATGAGAGAAGGTGATGAAAGAATGCAGTAAGAGTTAACAGTCATTACCAATTAACTACATAATTGATTATTGTATTAAAAACTGGGGAATCTTACCTTCCTATCCATTTAAAAATACTTCAAAATTAAACTTTCAAAAGTGGATATGGTAATCCCTTCTTTATCTACCTTCCAGGGTTTTTGAAAGCATCAGATGAAATAATGGTAATACTGTAAAGATGTTTAATGCAAAAAATGGTAATTGTTTTTGATAACATGTCTGCTTGTTTGTTTATTACCCATCTTTCTAAATAAGAATGAAAGTTCTCTAAGAGCAGGGACCCAGTCCTCTTACTTTCTGCTGGGTCACCTGAGCTTAGAACACCATAAATGTCTACTGAATAGATAAGCAAATCACAGAAATTAAGTCAATTTTACATTTTCATCGTTATAGCATCATGTTCTATGTGTTAATAAAAAAAGGTTTTCTCTCACAAACATTTATAATCTCAGTCAGTATATTGCTCAAATAAGTACTGATACATAACAAAGTATATATTGATATATAATTAAAAGTATTTATCTGCATGACAGTTTGATTTCTCCCTTAACATGGGAGCTGAAGGCAACTGCCATTTAAACAGAGCAGATAAAACCTGAGGGACAAGTACGCAATTTTTATTATAGACAAATACTCCGAAGGACATTTAAAAATACTAGGATAACAGGGCATTATCCTGCTCAGGACTGAGACTTGAGTTTTGTATTGTCGCACAAGCTGCCACTGTCTGTCTCAGAGTGAAAAAGTGGTCTGTAAATTTCAGCAGACAAGCAGATAAGAGTCCTGTCTTTGGATAGTAGTTTGGGTGAGTTTTCAAGGCTGGGCAAAGCCAGTGAAGGGAGGGAAGAAAATGAAGAACCATTTGTTCATATCAAAACCAAACAATGTAAATGATTTTCCAGTTTGTCACTCCAACTGCTACAACAAAACATTCCAGAGAGACGGAATGCGCCCCATGACTTAACTGGGAACGGTGTGGGCCGGATGAGAATCTGATTTTATAAAGAGACTACTTCAGGTCCTTAAGACCTAAGAGTCAAGACATAGTTTGAACATTTAAGAGTGTGTCTGATACAGGCATAAATAGCATTATGTATCTCTTTTATTCTCTTTTATTGTTGTGACACCTTAGTTGTTCATTGATTGCTTTCTCATATGTGCCTTGACCTTGGACTTCAGCAGACTGAGTAATGCCTTGCTCGAGCCATTGACCTTGGGTCCAAGCTGGTGAGCTTTCTGCTCAAGCCAGATGAGCCCATGCTCAAGCTGGCGACCTTGGGGTCTCAAACCTGGGTCTTCTACATCCCAGTCCTATGCTCTATCCACTGCGCCACCTCCTGGTCAGGCTCTTTTATTTTCTTTTAATAAAAATACATCCTACAGAACTAGTTCTTTCCTTTTTTTTTCTATTTCTCTTCAAGGTAACTTCATAAATTTCCACTATCTCATATGTTGAAATCCACCCTTGGGATTCCTCTATTTTTTTTTAACTGAGGAAAATGCCTTAATTCACCACTTTCCATTCCTGTCTTTCAGTCCAAAAATTGTTGTTTTAATCTTGGCATATGGATTTAAACTAACCTTAGGGGAAAGCTAAGAAAGAATTTAGCAGTACAGGGGCATAAAATCTCAAACATGCTCAAACACCACTATTTCAAGATTAAGTAGAATTATGGATTTAAGAGACTTCTGGAGCATAAAAACTCTAACATGTCACTAACAAGACTCAAATATTTATATAACTGGCTCCATTCTATATATCTATGCTTATCTGGCTTTTTCTCTCTCACCTGCATCTAATCCATGTCATCCTGCTAAATTTCATATATGCCTCTAGTTCACCTTAAATTCTATTTACATATGTAATACATCAGCAATCAGTTTGTGAGCAATCCTACCTACATTTTATTTACTGCAGAATCATCAATAGATGTACTGTAATATAGAAATCCCTTTCATAAGTCACTTTGTAGACGATATTTTAGATCTTGGAAGTTATATCTTGTTAAAAATCTAATTTACACAAACAAGATGTCCAACAATAAAAAATGACTTAAGAAATTATGATACATCGAAAACATGGAATATTATGCTTCCATTACAATTATAATTATGTAGTCTATTTTGAAATATAGAACAGTATAATATTTTCTATAAAATATTATGGATAAAAGATATATACATTCTGATTATAACTGTTTGAATATTGATATGTTGGGTTAAATGGTGAAGATATGCATTGAATGTTTTTTAAAAATTATTTAATCTTTTCCTGACCTGTGGTGGTGCAGAAGATAAAGTGTCAACCTAGAATGCTGAGGTTGCTGGTTTGAAACTCTGGGTTTGCTTGGTCATAGCACATACAGGAGTTGATGCTTCCTGCTCCTCCCTCCCTTCTTTTTTTCACTCTCTCTCTCCCTCTTCTCTAAAATAAATTTAAAAATTATTTAATCTTGATGATACATTATCTTTAAATAAATTTTAAGAAATGTAAATTGTGAAACTTCTGAAAGAATGTGTAACCCATAAGGTAGGTTCTTTCCTGTTTCTGCTCTGAATGGCATTTGGCCTTAACACTGCCTGAGAGCAGTAGGGACTTTTCATTCTCTATAGTTAAAATGTTTCCAGTCTGTAAAAAGAGTAAATATATCTAATTTTGTCCGGAACTATAAGCGTGGTGCTTATGAATGAAGTATTGGGAGAAACAGTGAGCAAAATTCACTCATTCATTGAAGAAATATCTATCAATACACTCATTAGGTACCAGACTCAGAGGGATACCATGACAGACAGTCATAGAGTGTATGATCTAGCCAGGAAGACATGTTGATCCCAGGTGAATTTGTCATAATTACATGGTAACTCTACAGTTTTGTTTCACAAGAAAAGACATTTAGGTTTTAAGAGTTTGCTGGACATTTCACATGCTTAACTGTGTGACATCCATGACTTTGATGCTCCCTTACTATATGAAGATTTGTGGGAGGACAAATTCAGAAGCCTGTCTTCCAGTGTGGAAGCTGAAGGAGTTGGATCATCCTCCTTCCTTTTGCGAGATATTTGCAGAGGTGAGCATGAGCCCTATAGTTGGCCAATCACACATGCTGTCTGGGACTGACACTTGAGTGAAGACTGGGAGAGAGGTCTGGGTCATTCTCAGGAACAGAGACAGCAGGCATGGCTACCTGTCTTTGCAGAGTGACTGTTGCTACATCTTAGGATTTCAGAGGTCATTTGTTTCTGTAGGCTTCCAAATTTCTTCTACTGGTCCTATGAGCCACACTCATAGCCTCCCACATGTACTCAACCCTCTTTCTCATCCAGTAGAGTACTTTTTGCTTTATCTTTGCCAGAGTTGTTTTCTTTTACTCCTTTTTCTCTAATATGTATATTCATATTGAGCTATAATTAATATATAACATATTTGTTTCAGATGTACAACATAATGATTTGATATCTATTTATATTGAGCAATGATTAACACAATAAGTCCAGTCAGCATCCATCACCAGTCACAATTCTTTTCTTATTATGAGAGAAGTTAAGATTTATTCTTTTAGCAACTTTCAAGTATGCAACACAGTATTAACTATAGTTAACATGTTGTATATTATATCCCCATGAATTATTTATTTTATAACTGGAAGTTTGAACATTTTAACCATCTCCAGCTATTCCATTCACATATAGCCCCCACTCACTGCATCTGGTAACCACTTACCTCTTCTCTTTATCTATGAATTTGAATGTTGTTTTTTGTTTTTTTAAGAATCCACATATAAGTGAAACAGTACAGTACAGTATGTTTTTCTGTGTGACTCATTTCATTTAGCATAGTACTCACTTATGTTGTCAAAAATGGCAAGATTCCCTTCTTTTTCATGGCTGAATGCTATTCTACCATGTATATTTATTGCATTTTCTTTATTCATTCATTGGTGGACACTTAGGTTGCTTCCATGTCTTGGCTATTGTAAACAATGCTGCAATGAATATGTGCATGCATATATTATATCTTTTAAAGTTAGTGTTTTCATTTTCTTCAGATTAAATACTCAGAAGTGAAATTGTTGGATCATATGGTAGTTCTATTTTTAATTTTTTGAGGAACCTCAAGACTGTTTCCCAGAGTAGCTGCACCAATTTACATTCCCACCAAGAGTGTACAAGTGTTTCCTTTTCTCCACATGCTTGTTATATTCGTCTCTTGTCTATTTCAGATTTGTTTTATGTTGTCTGTAATTAAAAACTCTAATGAATATGAAGAGAAGTGTTGTCTATATGTTTTAACATAGTGATTAAGAATAAGGCAGACCTAGAGTCAAATCTTGCTTCAATCACTTAGAAATTTGAACAAGTCACTAAAGCTATGGATGCCTCAGTTTCCTTATCTGCAATTAGAGAGAATAGTACTTCCCTCCTAAGTGGAGGCTAAATGAGAATGTGCAAAAAAGTTGGGCAGAATGTCTGGCTCATTCTAGGGTATACAACTTTTCTTATTCTCTTTTCTTTCTTTTCTGTTCTTTTCCTTAACTTAGTGATCTGTTGGCTGGGAAAACTTTCAGACTAAACCAAGAAAATAGAATCTGTTGTTCTTTGCTTCCTAGTTTCCAGGTTAATCTCCCTTAATAAATTTTTGGAATGATCTCTGAGAGACATTTACATTTCTAGAAATAGATAACTGGATTTTGTCATTCTACCATTAGCAACTTGCTAATGTAATAACACACATATTTGTTGACCTAAGTAAAAAATGGAATAATATATATTCATTGACAATAGTAAAAAAAAGGAATAATGCTATTTTTTCCCTCCTGCCTCAGGTTTATTTGTACAGATAGCATAGGAGGACATCAGCCCCATGCAGACAGTGGTCCAGGGATCACACCAATCTTTTCGTCTTCACTTCAGCAGAGAGGGACCTCTACTCTGGAGACTTTGTGGGGGTTAGGGCACCTTTGGGAACCTGAACCAAAGTGGTAGCCACAGTAGCAGCATAAGCCTTGGTTTGAACCTTGGCCTTGGACTTTGGCCAGCAGAGACTGAGACCCTTGGCAATGCAACCACCGCATCAAGCTTGGGGTGAGTAATGCAGACAAACTAGTCAACTGAGCTAGTGGCTGCCACCCTTTGGGATCTTGGGTTTGATCCCATCAGGCTTTACAAGGGTCTTGACTGCCTCAGTACATGCACTCATGGCCTCTGCATTATTGGTTTGCATCTTCTTCAGGTTCTTCTTCTTGTTCTTCTTGGCAAAGTGCATGTTCCTCAGAAACTTAGAGTCTATCCCTTTAAGAGATTTATATATTTGTGGTTGGGGTTTCTTGATGCTGTTTCTGTGCCATTTTAGGAACTGGTTGTATGTGGTGTGGTTCCCAGACTTGGCCACATCTGCACATGGAGGATGACAATGGAGATCAGTGCTGAGGGCTGGCCAGGCAGGGCCTTGCTCTGCTGTCCATGATCCCAAAGTACCTGGGGCTGGAAGAGAAAGAGAAAAACGGAGTAATATATTTTTATAATAATATTAAAAACCAAAGCTGAACAATACTTTCAGCCCATTGTAACCAAAATAAAGGGAGATAATTTAATCCATTGTCAAATAGTAGTAACTCTCAACAAAATATTAGCAAACCAGATCCAGCAATACATAAAAAAAAAAAAAATCATACACCATGATGAAGTGGGATTTATTCTGGAGTGGCAAGGTTGAGACAATATTTGTAAATCAATTAATGTGATTCATCACATAAACAGAAGAAAAGATAAAAATCACATGATAATAGCAACAGATGCAGAAAAAGCATTTGATAAAACCCGGCACCCATTTATTATCAAAACTCTCAGCAAAGTGGGAATACAGGGAACATACCTTAACATGATAGGCCATCTATGATAAACCCACAGCCATCATCATACTCAATGGGCAAAAATTAAAAGCAATCCCCTTAACATCAGGAACCAGGCAGGGGTGCCCTCTTTCACCACTCTTATTTAACATAGCCCTGGAAGTCCTAGCCACAGCAATCAGACAAGAAGAAGAAATAAAAGGCATCCAAACTGGAAAAGAAGAAGTAAAACTATCATTATTTGCTGATGACATGATACTGTACATAGAAAACCCTAAAGTCTCAGTCAAAAAACTACTAGACTTGATAAATGAATTTGACAAGGTGGCAGGGTATAAAATTCATATTCAGAAATTAGTGGCATTTTTATACACCAATAAACTGTCTGAAAGAGAAATTAAGGAAACTATCCCCTTCACTATTGCAAAAAATATATATAAAGTATCTAGGAGTAAATTTAACCAAGGAAGTAAAAGACTTGTACTCAAAATATTATAAGTCATCAAAAAAAGAAATCAAGGAAGATACAAACAAGTGGAAGCATATACCGTGTTCATGGATAGGAAGAATAAACATCATTAAAATGTCTATATTACCCAAAGCAATCTATAAATTTAATACAATTTCCATTAAATACCAATGGCATACTTCAAAGATATAGAACACATATTCCAAAAATTTATATGGAACCAAAAAAGAACACGAATAGCCTCAGCAATCTTGAAAATGAAGAATAAAGTGGGAGGTATCACACTTCCTGATATCAAGGTATACTACAAGGCCATAGAAATCAAAACTTCTTGGTACTGGCATAAGAACAGGCATAAAGATCAATGGAATAGAAATAAACCCACGCCTTTATGGTCAATTGATATTTGACAAAGGAGGTAAGAGCATACAATGGAGTAAAGACAGTGCTTTTAATAAATGGTGTTGCAAAAATTGCACAGGTACATGCAAAAAAATGAAACTAGACCACCAACTTAAGCCATTCACAAAAATAAACTCAAAATGGAAAAAAGACTTAAATGTAAGTCAAGAAACCATAAACATCTTGGAAGAAAACATAGAAAACTCTCCCATAACTCTTTTAGCAATATTTTTGCCAATTTATCTCCATAGGCAAATAATATAAAAGACAAAATAAACAAATGGAACTATATTAAACTAAAAGGTTTTGCACAGTAAAGGACATCAAGAACAAAATAAAAAGACAACCCACACAATGGGAGAACATATTTGCCAATACAACTGATAAGGGGTTAATAATAAAAACTTATAAAGAACTTCTAAAACTCTATACCACAAAGGTAAACAATCCAATTTAAAAATGGGCAAAAATACTGAATAGACACTTCTCCAAAGAGGACATACAGATGGACAATAGGCATATAAAAAATGTTCAACATCACTAATCATCAGAGAAATGCAAATTAAAACCACAATGAGATACCATCTCACACCTGTCAGAATGGCGCTCATTAACAAATAAACACACAATAAGTGCTGGCGAGGAAGTGGAGAAAGGGGAACTCTCCTGCACTGCTGGTGGGAATGCAGACTGGTGCAGCCACTGTGGAAGACAGTATGGAGCTTCCTCAAAAAATTAAAAATGGAACTGCCTTTTGACCCAGCTATCCCACTTTCAGGAATATATACTAAGAATGTGAAATCACTGATTCAAAAGAAGAAACACACCCCCATGTTTATTGCAGCATTGTTTACTATAGCCAAGATATGGAAACAGCCCAAGTGTCCATCAGTGGATGAGTGGATTAAAAAGCTGTTGTACATATACACAATGGAATACTACACGGCAGTGAAAAATAAGAATATCTTACCTTTTGCAATGGCATGGATGGACGTGGAGATTATTATGCTAAGTAAAATAAGCTGGGCAGAGAAAGAAAAATATTATATGATCTCACTTATGTGTGGAATCTAATGAACAAAGTGAACTGAAGAGTGGAATCTAGGCAGAGGGACCAGAGGAATAGCTGTTAGAGGGAAAGGTTATGAGGGTTTGGATTAGAGGTGAAAAAATTAGTGAAATTATATATATATAACACATAGATACAAATAACAGGACAGCAAATCTGTTATTTGTAGGGGGAGGAAGCTTGGGGGAGGGTGTAAAGGAGGTTGTAATGGGAGACACAGGGGTGGGAGGTGAGAGTGTTATATTGAGTGGACACTTGAATCCATGTTAACAAAATAAATTTAAATTAATTTAAATAAATTTTTAAAAATGATAGTAGTATTTAAAACACACAACAATAAATGCCCTGGCCAAGCAGCTCAGCTGTTGGTTAGAGCATCATCCAGATATACCAAAGTTGCAGGTTTGATCCCTAGTCAGGGCACATACAAGAATCAACCAGTGAATGCATAAATAAGTGGAACAACAAATTAATATTTCTATCTCTCACCCTCTTTCTTTCTCTAAAATCAATCAATCAAATAAATAAGTAAATAAGTAAATAAATAAAACACAACAGAAACAAAACCCCCAAGCTACCTTGCCAAAATCTCATGACAAAACATTTGGGTCCACAGTTTGGTATCAGAGGAACAGGACCAGCAAGAGCAGGGACCTCTGATTCATTGCTCTAAGGACTTAGAAATTATTTTTGTGTGTGACAGAGACAGAGAGAGGGACAGATAGGGACAGACAGACAGGAAGAGAGAGATGAGAAGCATCAACTCTTTGTTGCACCTCCTTAGTTGTTCACTGATTGCTTTTTCATATGTGCCTTGACCAGGGGGGCTACAGCAGCGTGAGTGACCCCTTGCTCAAGCCAGCAATCTTGGGCTTCAAGCCAGCACCTTTGGGCTCAATCCAGTGACCATGTGGTCATGTCTATGATCCCACGCTCAAGCCAGTGACCCCGTGCTCAAGCTGGTGAGCCTGTGCTCAAGCCAGCTACCTCGGGATTTCGAACCTGTGTCCTCTGCATTCCAGTCTGATGCTTTATCCACTGCACCACCGCCTGATCAGGCGGAACTTAGAAATGTGATTTCCCACATCAATAAATGCCTTATTGTGGGAGCAATGCATTTATCCTGTTTAAGAAAAAAAAAAACAATCTAGATTCAGTTTTGTAAAGGGTAAATGATATTCACATTCTCCTTAAGTGAATGGAGGTAGTTTAGACCCATCCATATTTAGCCTGAATTAGCATAATTTCCTGGGGTGCTATTATTCTTCAGTTTACTCTGTTATATATGACTGAGCAAGAGACTGAGACCCACTACAGTACGTTTTTACTTCTATGACCCTGGCCAGGTCAAGAGGGTCAGGGTTCTAAGAATGATCACCTCACTGCTTTGGAAACAGGAGCTTAGCCCACAGAATTTAGAACATGACAGCTGAGACTCACTATGCGGACAGCACCTCACTTCTCCTCACACCTCAGGCTGTTGTTTCAATGTTTTCTACTGACCAGTAAAATTATTATGAATGATTTAATTTCACAGGATAATTTTATTTAATAAGTTAGCAATCATGCTGATCTTCATTTTTTACTCATTGACCTGAACCCTGAGGAAATGTTCTTACAGGACAAAAAAGGGGATTTGCATATCTATTCCATATGTACTCAGAATCACTTCAAGAATAATTACTAAACAAAGAAATTACCTAAGCAAGTCACCTTCAAACATAGTGGCTTTTAAAACATGATAGTTATTATCTTTCATGGTTTCCATGGATTTGGAATTTGGGAGTGGTCCATCAGGGTGGTTCTGGTTCCCATGAAGATTGTCATCAATATTTGGCCAGGCCCACAGCCGTTTGATGGCTTGGTCCACCATCCAGGTGGTGCCTTCACAATGATAGAAACCTGGTGTTGGCTATTGGCTACGGGCCTCAGTTTTTCTCCACTTGCTCCTCTCCACAGTGCTGCTGTCACACTCAGTGTGTCACATGGTTTGGTGACTGGTTTCCCACAGAGCTAGAAACTCAAGAGTCTAGGTTAATGACCTCAGCTAGAGACAGTTTTGCCCCCTCATCCCAGAGGAATTAATTTTTGGAGACATTTTTTTATTTTTACAAATGAGCAGGAGATGGTACTGGGATCTAATGGGTGAAGGCCAAGGGTGTTACTTAGCACAGCACGGAGAATAGCCCACAACCATGAATTATTCGGTCTAAAGGGCTAACAGTTCTGCTGTTAAAAAGGTCTGATGAGTAGTAGAAGCTGAAATGTATTTTATGACAAGCCTGTGAAATCAACACATTGTCATTTTCACCATATTGTATTAGTCATGCAGGGCCAGCCTTGAGTGCTTGTGGTAGGGTCTATATAAGGGTGTCAACACTTGGGAGGAAAGGATTATTGGGGGTCATTTTGGGGATTAGTTACCATAGCACCAAAGTATTACAAGTGGTCATCTTTGTATGGTAAGATTATAAGTGACTTTTCCCCCCTTTCTGCTTGTTTGTATTTTCTGAATTTCCTGAAATAAGAATGTGCATTTATATCATAATATAAACACATAACTTTTATATGATTCAAAATAAATATTAAAAACAATGTATTGGCCCTGGCTGGGTTGCTTAGTGGATAAAGCATTATCCCAGCACACAAGGTAGCAGGTTCCATGATCAGGGCACATACAAGAAGCAATCAATGAGTACACAACTAAGTGGAACAAATAAGTGGAACAATGAGTTGATGCTTTCTCCCTCTCTTTCACTCTCTCTTCCCCACACTCTCTTTCTCTCCCTGCTTCTCTCTTTCTTGTAATCAATGAAAAAAATTAAAAATAGCCTGCCTGGTTGTGGTACAGTGGGTAGAGCGTCAACCTGGGACACCGTAGACCCAGGTTTGAAACCCCGAGTTCACCAGCTTGAGCCTGAGATCATCAACATAATCCCATGGTGACTTACATGAGCCCAAAGGTTGCTGGTTTAAAGCTCAAGGTCGCTGAGTTTGAGCCCAAGGTCACTGGCTTGAGCAAGAGGTCACTGGCTCTACTTGAGCCCAGTCAATGCACATATGAGAAAGCAATCAATGAACAAGTAAAAAAAAAATGACACAACTATGAGTTGATGCTTCTCATCTCTCTCCCTTCCTGTCTGTTTCCTCCACCTCTAAAAAATAAATAAATATATATATATAAGAATTAAAAAGTTAAAAATAAATAAACAAGAACAATGTATTAAATCAATTTAATACTGCCTAATGCTCTGTAAAATATAATCCATGGAGATTACTGGGCCATTGGCCTCAAATAAATTACAGTCTAACTAGTGACCACTGCTTTTTGGAAGCTAGAACCATTTGAGCTCTGACAACTAGAGCTTTTCTGGTAAACATTTTCTCTCAACTCTATTTTCCTATTTCAGCACTTCAAGTAAGACCGAACTACCAAGCAACACTGTTATGGAAACTTAGATGACACCATCCATCTATTTTTTCTTATCTCAAAAGGTTATTATTGAGATTGTTTTCTGACTCAAAAGATAAAGTTCCTTCCTCCTCTGCAAAACTGTTTGGTCATTGATTGGGGGTACATTGGATCTTAAACCTTCTCACTATCTTCAACTTCTCCCTACTGGGCCTTTCATTACAGCATATAAGTGCACTTAAATCGTTTTATTCTTTAAAACTAAAACCTAAGAAAACAGTGTGTAATATCTTCCTTCTCTCCCACATCCACCACTTAATTTCTTCTCTTCCTTTCCCAATCTTCTGAAAAGGGATGTCTGTACTTACTGCCTATACTTCTTCACCTCCTAATCCCTTTCTCCTCACTTAAGTCAACAGACTGCTGAAGGCAAAGACTTTCTGTCTAGTGTGTCTCAAAGGGTTGGCTCCTTCATTTGCATTAGAATTGCCTGGATGTTTTGAGAACTAAACCTTGGGGTGGGGATCTGGCAGCACTCTACAGTTGTGAGGAGCTCTCTGTCACTCTTGCTTACAAGGCTCATCCTTCAACCTGGCATCACAAAGAGATGCCCCTCCTTCCCACAAACTGTTTTGGTGCCTCTTCAAAGGCAGACTTGTAACAGAGTCTCTAGAGGTGAAATCATGTACAAGAGAAAGGAAAAAGGGAATACAAACACATATATTATCCTGAAGAAAAATTTTAAAGTTTAATCTCATTTCCTTTTTCCTTTTTTGCTAGCTTCTTAAAATTGAAATTGAGATTAGTTTTTGGTTTTTCAGACTTTTAGTATGAAGGTGGTGGTAAAGATTTGATTCTCCACCTAAGGACACAGACCAAAGTGACCCATCTAATATTTGTCACAAGGAGGTGTGAGGGAGGGAAATGATTGTGCAAAGGCAGAAGTAGGTTTGGAAGTTCAAAGCATTAATGTCTAACTCTGTCACTTTATACCCTACAGCCTCAGATTTTATCAGCGACCATAGATGGTTTACACAGTTAGACATGAGTTGTCTAGAAAACCATAACTTCCTTAAAAAGACAAAGCTAAACTAATGTGTCAAACCAAACCAGCACCCTTATCTCCTGGTTAAATATTTGCATGTCTTAAATCCGCAGGTTGTAGACTTGTGGCTGACAGAGCCCTGGGCTGCAGTGCTGGGGAGACACATGGTGTGACGGAGGTGGCTGAGCAGCCATGGACCTCAGCGTCAGTGGGAAAGCACAGGCTGCTGGGCTGGCTCTTCTCCAGGAAGGAATTCTTGGTAACCCTGTGTCCTCCTCGGAGTCTCCAAGATTCCGAGCAGCAGAATGTTGGTGGTTCTGGGTCCCTTTTCCTCCCCCAAACAGCCTTTTCCAGTCCATCCCCTTCTATCCCACAGGGCCCAGGACTGACCCCACAGCCAGGTCCCCTGGAAAGGAAAGGAGAAAGAAGAGAACTCCCCGTCTAGCAGCCCAGTCAGATAAGAACATCCTTTTGGGGGAGAGGATATTGCTTTGTACTTGCTGTCAAAGGCAATCCAGCTTTTGGCTCCTAGTGGTCCACAGAAACATGGAGAGGATTTATCTTTCGTATCACATCAGGGAACCCGAAGGAGCCCACTTGCAGCCTCCTTGAACACACTCATTCAGAGCCGCACAAAGGCCCAGCTTGAATGACAATTTACACCTCCCCACCCCATCCCTGTCAGCCTTCTGATGGCTGCCGTAAACCCACACAGAACACCTTCCAGTTCTTATTTCCTTTGCTTCAGTGGTGCTTTATAGTTGAGGGACAGGGTGAAGCTGCCTTTACAGTGGAGGTGGCCTTTAAAGGCATTTAGAGGTGGCTGTCTGATAGGGAGCAGGGAGAAGGAATTTGCAGGTTATTATGCCATTGCTGGGAGGAGTGGAGAGAGGCCATTTCTAAGCAGGGAGGTGCCCCGGGGGTGGCAGCTGGCTGCACAGTTCCCACCTGCTGGGAACCCTACCCCGTATGGTGGACACCTGCAGTAATGGACATCTTCAGTGCCAGTGCAGGCGGCCTGATGAAAGGGCAGCACTTCTCCTCCTGGGTTTCAGATGAAATGCTCCTACTATGGTGACCTTTCCTTGTTGTAAGGTACCAAAAAGCTGAAACTTAATATTGATATTCCGGAAGGAAAGGTCAGGTTTTCCTATCCCGTCCTTACTTTGGGGAGGGGAGGAGAAGAATGTAGAAGTTTCTGGCTTGCAAGAACAATGGGTCATTTAGTTTTAAATCCTTAAAATAAAGGTTAACTGAGAAATTTCTTCGCTTTCAATAGGGGCAGAATTTACATACCACCTTGCATTGATTGTAGTTTCTCCCCCTTCCTGGAATCTTGAACGTACAATACCTCTAGGCTAGTGAAGGAAAATGAACCCTAAAAGATTTATAAACATTTTGATTGTGTTAACTTGAAAGTCTTAATGTTTCTGTGTATCCCCTAAACAAATGTTGTCAGTTTATGCCATGACATCATGATCTCCACTGCCCGTGTGTGATCAGGGGTATATAAGCATCCCCTAAACTATTTTTGGAACTGCACACTATTTGGGTCTGATGTCCTGTGTCAGCCATATGCAGCTGGCATATTTAATAAATCTCCTCCTTTAATAAAACTCTTCAAAATTCATCTGGACTTGGTGTCTCTACGTGAACCTGTGGAATTGAGGATTGGGTAGTTTACAACATTTGGTGCCCAGCATGGGGCATGGTGTTTCGTGTCACCGGATTGAGACATCTCAAATCAGCTGGACTCTCCACTGAGCTGCCCGGCCCGACTTGAATCTCGAGGAGAGGCGCCACCTGAGACGTTCCAGGGCTCCTGGTCTTCCTGTGAGTCCAGACAGTTCTCTGGTAGACACCTCCCATTTCCAAATTTGACAATTTGGACAATTTGGCAGAGAAATCGGGAGGTAGATAAAGCAACTCTTTTTGCTTTACTGGATTTTCTGGCTTTCCTCTGAACTCTTGTTTTTGCTTTTCTGTTTGGGACTAGAAGTAGGTAGAGTGGATTTGGGGGCTTTGCTGATTTGTAACTCCGGAGATGTGAAACTCCAGTGGAGTAGGTAGGGCCTTCAAAACTGCTTTACTGTTTGTAACTAGTCTATATAGTCTTGCTTTCACTTTTCTGTTTAGGACTGGAACTGGTCTGGGAGTAGGTGTAGGTAAAGTAGACTTGTGACTTACTAATTTGTAACTCCAGTGTGTAGGTAAGGCAGATCTCCTGTTTTGCTGATTTGAAACACTGGTAGTTTGTAGGTAAGGTCAATCTAGCTGTACGGCTAATCTAGATCTGTGGTTTTACTAATTTGTAACTCTGGTCTGTAGGTGGAGTAAATCTTTTGTTTTGCTAATCTGAAACTCTGGCAGCCTGTAGGTAAAGCAAACCCTTTGCTTTACTGATTTGAAACTCCAGAGCATGTAAGTGAAACAGAATTTCGGCTTTGCTGATTTGAAACTCCGGCATAGGTAGAACCAAGTGTTTTGCTTTTTGAAACTAGTCTCCATGTTTGGTGGTGCTCTCGGGAGTAAACCTGAGTAGGGACTGAGTTGATACTGAGCTGATCAGTTCCATCTCAGGACTTCCAGGGACACCTTTGTGTTTATCAAGATCTCAGTCTTTGTTTTAATGTGTCTGTATGAAAATCCCTGGTTTAAAGAAATCTCTGATGCCGTGGCCGGTCTGCACCTGAGAGGTCATCAAGGGGAGCCCTTCTCTCATCTATGAGGCTTTGTCTTTGTCAAAATTATCTGGTATTATTTTAATTGACTCATTTGTTTGTATATATAAGTCTTTGTTTAATGTCTAAATATGTCTTTTTGAAGGCCTGTTTGAATCTTTTGTGTCAAAATTGGAAGCTTCTGACTAAAAAGCAATCTTAAGTGGTGAACTATTAGTCTCTTTGTTCTCAAATTCTAGCTTTGGGGCACCCTGTTAGGCTTCTCCCCTGAAGGAAATTATTCTCTTCTGTTGGCTTCTTCCCTTGGTTTTGTGTAATAATTAATATCTCTATAGTCAAATACCCTCTTATTCCAGGTGCTAGTTAATTATATGTCTTATCTTTCTTGTTAGTGCACTAATTCTTAGATTCTCCTGGAACAAGTCTCAGTTTTGTAATTGGTAACAGCGACCGGGACTTTTAATCTCCGGCTAGTAAGAGCAGTTTGGAACCTCATAACTGGGAATCCAGGCTGTCTCAATCAGTTTCTATATATTGATCAATTAGCTAAATTTAACAATGGATCCACCACAGTGGCTTAAAACACACTCGATACAGAGCGGGTGCCACGTCTTCCTAGTCATGCAAAATTTGAGTCAAAAACAGGAAAAAAGAATAACTAAAACAATAGTAGCAGCACTCCAAGAGATAAACTCTTCTAAGGATAAGGGACCCCCGGAGGACAAAGGAGAGTTCTTCGAGGCACGTGAGGACATGGCTGCCCTTGAGAAGGATTATAAGGAGGTTGATGTGGATTCTGTTGAAAGAAAGAAAGGGAAAATTTTGAGGAAGAATAGGACTCAGCTAAGAAAGAATCAATGCACTGATTGTAAGAAAGAGGGCCATTGGTAAAACAAATGTCCCAGGTTACAAGCAGCCAAAGGGAGTGAAAGAAAAGCAGAGCACACAAATTGAAAGTGTTTCTCCAGCCTCTAGAAGAAAAGGCTGGCAAGCAAGTGATTTAAATGAAAGAAAAGAGAAAAACCAAGCAGGGATTCATGGTATGTAGATCAAGGGGGTGGGGCTGTGGCCAAGGAGAGGCAAATATAAGCATGCCTCTCCCCTCCCTGTTGTTCTCTGGTCTCCGCCATTGCTACACCCGAGTGGAAGGCAAACAGTAAACAGCAAACCAAGCACTAAGAGAAAAGCCCTGTCACCTCCAGGCACATGGTTAGGCTAGGATTCAGCCTGCTGTGTGCAGAGTGATGGGGAAATGCAATAAAATAAGAGTGAGGTAACTAAAAAATATAGAATGGAAACTAATTTCAAATGTCCGCCTATTGACCAAAAGAGATTTCGCCCATTTGGAAAATACAGGATAGGAATAGTATTAAAAATTAGAACTTTGCTTTAAAAAAATCTTAAAGAAAAGATAAAGGATTTAGAAATTAACAAACCATAGGTGTGGACCATGCTAGTTAATTGACAGTTTCTAAAAATAAAATTGCAACTCCGGAAGGAGTAATAGAATCATGAATGGATTTGGGGATAGTGGCTTGTTGCCCTCCACTGGTGTAAAAATTAGAGGAAAAGGTTCTAACCCTCTCCCACGGGGGGAGGAGGTGTTAGGGTCTCCTCCAAGTCTCTCAGTTACATAGAAGACATGAAGTTCATAAGGGAAACCTGCTGCATTAGCCATAATGGTAAAAATTGTAAAAAGAAAATTTCAGGGAATTGTGGGAAAAACTGAAAACCTCGTATAGGCTAAAGCAACTCACTATTGGGAAAGTAATTTTGTGAAAATTGTATTTAGCTTCTCAAAGAAAGGCAATTAGTTTACAGGTGGTGAAGTCATTCAAGTCCTGCTTGGGAGAAGCCCCATTATCTTGCTAAGGAGCTTGGCTGCAGGACAAACTGCAGGAAAAAAGAAGGGTAAAAGCAGCAGACTCCGCTTCCAGTCCTTGGAGTCTGCTTTCCCTCAGGTATCTATCCCATCCCTCATGATTGACTTAATAGTGCAAATTACTGTGGGTCAAAAGAAAGTTAATATCTCTTTGCCAGCTGGATAGTTTGGACCAAGAATCCCTTATTGTGTAAAAAGCATTTTCCATATTAAAATGTATATATTATTTTAAAGGCCTTTTGTTAATTCTTTTATTAACTGTTATATAGCCCTGTAATATTGAAATCTTAATTTAAATATTAGGAATTGTTAATAATGTATTTTTATGTAATGTTCAGTTTATTATCATTTTGGAACAATATCATTCAAAGCTAGGTAATATAAGAAAAGGAGTCATATCCTGAAACTCTTGCAAATCTATTTTTATCATGCTTTTGTTAAAATTTCTTTTGAATGCTAATGTACTGAGTTATTCAGCAGCAAAGAGACTCTGAATTCTAAAGGAGATACCAAAACCTGTTTTTCTTGATTTAATCCAGCTAATAATGCTGTTTTTGTCTTTTTCCAAAAGTTTATATAGACAAATAAAGCTCCTCAAGTCCCTCAGTGAGATCTTCTGAGCATGGCTTTTAAGGTCTATAATGGCCAAAATAGAAAACAATAAAGGCAAATAAGGCCCAAAAGAGATCAGAAAAATACCAGCTCTTGGCATATACCCTTAAAGGCTTCATCACCCCAAAGGGGCTTCATAAAATTCCATCAGGACCCTGCTTCAAGAGTGGAAAGGAAGGTCATTGAACTGAGGCCTGCCAGGCTTCTCAGCCCCACTGGGGGACATGCCTTTGCTGTGGAAGGAAGGATACAAGAAGTTAAGCTGCCCTCTTGCTCCACAGAGGGAGGGTTCAGTCTCTTCCAGCCTTTTCCAGCCACCTGTGACCTGACCTTGCCCAGCCTGCTGGGACTTGCCACTGAAGACTAAAAGGTGCCCAAGACTGTTGGCCCCATCTCACAACACTGTGAACAAGCCTAGAGTACTTCTTCCAAGTAGGAGGTAAATTGATCTCATTTCTTGTAAACACAAGGGACATTTACTATGCCTTGCTTAATATTTGAGTTTTATTTATCCTTCGAAGATCTCTGTTGTGGGTGTTGATAGTCTTATTTTCTGTTGCTTTATTTAATGTGTAGTGTCTCCTTTATTCCTCTTGTCTCAATGCCTCATGCCTATTTTAGGCTGGGAACTGCTCCTAATTCCAGCTAGAAACATTGGTCATTAGGACTTGGAATCTAACTATAGAGTGTAGAATGAGACCACAACTCCAATGCCTTGTAGACTTTTCCTGAATATGTGTGACTCCTGCTCTTTGGGACATTTCATAGACTTAGTGAAATTACATTAACATGTTAAGGACACTTGTAACTGTAAGAATTTTATTTTGAATCCTGTTACATTGGTTAAAACTTTATTTTTGTTTAATAATCTAGTAGGCTTTAGTCACTTTATTGTATTAGGATGCTTGTTATAATATTTGTTAACATTAGCTATTTGAATTTTATTGTTAATTGTATGTTTTTCCAGTCTGCCTCAAAATTGGAACATAGTAATTCAAATGAATAGATGCTAGCCAAAACCAGTGGAGTCTTGGGACCCTTATTGCCTAAAGTTTATTCGAAACCAATTAGAAAAAGGTTTTACCAACAGGAAAGGGATAAGTAGAAAAGCCAAAATTAGAATCTATTACAGAAGGTATAATATCTGAATATTCAGTTTGTGTCTAAGTGAATACTAAGCAAAATAAGAAAATTATATAAAGAACCAGGAAGAAAAAGGCTTTCTCAGGTAAACGTTTAGAAATAGACTTTAATAAAATAATTAACAATTGTTAGGAAATTGCTATATAGAATTCTTTCCAGGTTTAGCTTGCCCATTCTAATGTTGGACTTACATTTGTGTCCAGTCTCAAAGATAGTAGGAAAGGAACCCAATATTAATTAGAAGCTAATTTGAAGTTACACTGTGCCCACAAACACCCAAAAGGTTCAGGCCAAATAAAATGCATAAATCAAATAGTAAAAGAAACGTAACCACCCCTTCCCTAAGTACTTGCAGGATTTACAGGTTACTTAGCAAGCTGTTCAAAGACTGTCCAAGAGGTACTTCCAACATTACCAGGAGATCAAGTACATCACCCAAGGAAAGATTCTCATGTGGACGGGTCCACACATTATGATCCTGACCACTCCCACTGCTGCTAAGGTAGAAAGGTAGCATGCCCTCCTTCAACCACAAACTGGAAGCTGGTTGGTTTACATATGGCAAATGCATGAAGAAACTTACCAAGGACTCCTTTTTAAAATCAGACTTTGAGAAAAGGGAAACTAGGGTAAAATGAAAGCCAACTTAATTTTGTCACTAAAGGTTAAAAGTTTTAAAATTAAAAGTTCTGACTAAAGGTAAATTGTTATAAAGGCCAATTAGTTTTATATAAATTGCAAAAGGTATGTATAGTTTATAGAAAATTAATCAGCAACCTTTGTTTCTTTAGTAAACTGTATTGCTATTAATGCTGTTAAATATCTGTTGAATGTTATAAGCTAATATTCCTACACAACAACCTCATACTCTCCAGTAAGTTAAGTCAGGATTTGACTTAGGAAATAAAACCAGTGATAATTGTTGTAAGGTACCAAAAAGCTGAAAATTAATATTAATATTCTGGAATGAAAGGTCAGGCTTTCCTGTCCCTTCCTTATTTTGGGGAGGGGAGGAGAAGAATGTAGAAGTTTCTGGCTTGCAAGAACAATAGGTCATTTAGATAACTTGATTTTAAAAACCATCATCTGGATAAACCAACTTTAAACTAAACTAAGTGGACTCTTCAAACAAGGAACACTGAAGAAGTCACATTAAGACTGGTAGGAAAAGCGAAAACACGGAAAGGGCTGCCTAGATCCCCGGAGCGAATGGCAGCCCAGGAAGACAGTTTAGTGGAGAGGGAGGAACCTGGGTCCCAGGAACAAAGCCCCAGCCTGCAGCCCCAGAGCCTAGAAGAGGCGTTTGGACAGTATTGAGCTGTGAAACAAGTGAGGATACTATTTGTGAGAAAGAGACAGTTTTCTCAGACCCAGGATTCTTCTTAAAGAGACAGTGCAGAAAACCTCTCTCACAACCACTTACTCGTCCCTCCAGCAAGCAGGGTCCAGGGAACAAAGACAGAGGAGAGGAACGGAGCAGCGGGAAGAGAGTGTGGACTGGAAGTCACAGGGAGAAACACTCTGAGGGACAGCCACCCTAACCCCAGGGCTGAGTCACTTCCCTAATCAAAAACAAATATTTCCCCTGGAAAAAGCAATACCAGCAAAGGGAGACAGGACGCCAGCCAAACAAACTCTCCTGCGACACTTAGAGCAGAGCTGATTAGACAGAGGTAGCTTCCAGGACCACAGTATGGAGTGTTAGGGTCTGAACTGCAGTGCCCCTACCCACACTGCTGAGTGCTTGCTGGAGGGACGGGGGTAGCGGGACGCTGAAACACAGATCTGTCAGCGAAGGCGGAGGCCCAGCTGGCACGACCTCAGTCTAGCCCAGCAGGGATGGAGAGGACGTGCGAAAGCGGTCCGGCAGCTGTAAACCCACCTGCAGTCCCACCTGCGGGGAGAAAGCGGGAGGCCAGGAATGGGCGGAAATCTGCTGCTGAGCAAGGGCCTGTGGGTGCACAGCATTACCTGGCCTCCAAGGTTTGTGACCCTGCGCGAGCTGGTCCTGACCGCGGGGGCGCGGCTAAAGCTGGAGACAGGTGGAGGCTCGCAGCTGAGTGCACGCCAGCAGCCCCACCGAGCCGAGAAACCACGGTGAGCCAGTTCTGACTGTGAGGGCTGGGCGGAAGCCTGGGAACAGGTGGGGTCTGCAGCTGAGCAAAGGTTCTCACCCCTACACTTGGTGCTGAGGCTTGTGGCTTGAGTGCAGTGTGCAACCCTACCTGTGGGGGTGAAGCGAAGGCCCAGACAGGCTGAAGCTTGTAGAGCTGGGAACAAGAACACAGCCCCTTCTGCAGAAGAGAGGGAAAAATCACACCCACAATGGGCCGGCGCCGCCAACGGCCATACCCAACAGCCCTAGGAAGCGACAGAGGGGGTTGTGGGCCTACAGACAGACCACACCTAGGGAACACAGAGGCAACACCCATTGGACTCCAGTGGCCACACCCTTCTTATACACAGAAAAAATAAGCAGGCAGAGAAATGCACCCAAAATGAATCAAGAGAAATCTCCGGAGAAGGACTTCAATGAACCAGAAATAACCAAATTACCAGATGCAGAGTTTAAAATAATGATAGTTAGGATGTTCAAAGAGCTTAGAGTAACAATGGATAGTCATTACAAACACCTAAATAAAGAGATAACAAGTATAAAAACAGAAACTGAAATAATAGAAAAGAATCAGACAGAAATGACAAATACAGTATCAGAACTGAAAACCACAATGGAAGGAATTAAAAGCAGGATGGATGAAGCTGAGGATTGAACCAGCCAGTTAGAGGACAAAATAAACAAAGGCACAGAAGAAGAGCAGAAAAAAGAAAAGAGACTCAAAAAATGTGAGGAAACTCTAAGGGAGGTCTGTGACAACATGAAAAGAAATAACATCCACATCATAGGGTTTCCTGAAGATGAAGAGAAAGAACAAGGGATAGAAACTTTGGTCAATCAAATCATAGCTGAAAACTTCCCTAAACTAAGGCTGGAAAATATCTCCAGGTTATCTTATCATTCAATTATGTTGATAACCATCACCCAAAGTCAAATTGTGCTCTGTCACCTTCTATCTGATTTTCTTTGTGCTCCTCCCCACCCCCCTCTCCCTTCCAGTCCTCCCTCCGACCACCCCATAACCACCACACCCTTGTCCATGTCTCATAGTCTCGCTTTTATGTCCCACCTATCTATGAAATCATGCTGTTCTCAGTTTTTTTCTGTTTTACTTATTTCACTCTGTATAATGTTATCAAGGTCCATCCATTTTGTGTAAATGATCGATGTCATCATTTCTTATGGCTGAGTAGTATTCCATAGTATATATGTACCAAAGCTTTTTAATCCACTCGTCTTCAGACGGACACTTGGGCTGTTTCCAGATCTTCGCTATTGTGAACAATGCTGCCACGAACATGGGGGCACATTTCTTCTTTTCAAACAGTGCAATGGTGCTCTTAGGGTATATTCCTAAAAGTGGGATAGCTGGGTCAAAAGCAGTTCGATTTTTAATTTATTGAGGAATCTCCATACGGTTTTCCACAGTGGCTGCACCAGTCTGCATTCCCACCAGCAGTGCAGGAGGGTTCCTTTTTCTCAACATCCTCACCAGTACTTGTTCTGTGTTGTTTTGCTGATGAGCACCATTCGGACTGGTGTGAGGTGATATTTCATTGTGGTTTTAATTTGCAATTCTCTAATGATTAGTGATGTTGAGAATTTTTTCATATGCCTATTGGCCATCTGTATGTCCTCTTGGAGAAATTTCTATTCATTTCTTTTGCCCATTTTTTGATTGGATTGTCTGTCTTCCTGGTGTTGAGTTTTATAAGTTCTTTATAAATTTTGGTTATTAACCCCTTATCAGACATGTTGTCAAATGTGTTTTCCCATTGGGTGGTTTGTCTTTTTATTCTGTTCTTATTGTCTTTAGCTGTGCAAAAACTTTTTAGTTTGATATAGTCCCATTTGTTTATATTGCCTTTTATTTCATTTGCCCGTGGAGATAAATCGGCAAATATATTGCTGTTACAGATGTCGGAGAGCTTACTGCCTATGTTTTCTTCTAGGATGCTTATGGTTTCAAGGCTTACATTTAAGTCTTTTATCCATTTTGAGTTTGTTTTTGTGAATGGTGTAAGTTGATGGTCTAGTTTCATTTTTTTGCAGGTAGATGTCCAATTTTCCCAACACCATTTGTTAAAGAGGCTGTCTTTTCTCCATTGTATGTTCTTTCCTCCTTTGTCAAATATCAGTTGTCCATAAAGCTGTGGGTTTATTTCTGGGTCCTCTGTTCTGTTCCATTGATCTATGTGCCTGTTCTTATGCCAATACCAGGCTGTCTTGAGTATAATGGCCTTGTAGTAAACCTTGATATCTGGAAGAGTGATACCTCCTGCTTTATTTATTCTTTTTAAGATTGTTGAGGCTATTCGTGTCCTTTTTTGGTTCCATATAAATTTTTGGAATATGTGTTCTATATCTTTGAAGTATGTCATTGGAATTTTAATTGGAATTGCATTGAATTTATAAATTGCTTTGGGTAATATAGACATTTTAATGATGTTTTATTCTTCCTAACAATGAGCACGGTATATGCTTCCACTTGTTTGTATCTTCCTTGATTTCTTTTATAAATGTTTTATAATTTTTTGAGTAGAAGCCCTTAACCTCCTTGGTTAAATTATTCCTAGGTACTTAATTTTTTTTTGTTGCAATAGTGAAAGAGATTGTTTCCTTAATTTCCCTTGCTGATAGTCCATTGTTGGTATATAGAAATGCCTCTGATTTCTGAGTATTAATTTTATATCCTGCCACCTTGCTTAATTCATTTATCAGATCCAGTAGTTTTTTGACTGAGACTTTAGTGTTTTCTATATACAATATCATATCATCTGCAAATAATGACAGTTTTACTTCTTCTTTTCCAATTTGGATGCCTTTTATTTCTTCTTCTTGTCTGATTGCTGTAGCTAGGACTTCCAGAACTATGTTGAGTAAGAGTGGTGAAAGAAGGCACCCCTGCCTGGTTCCTGATGTTAAGGGGATTGCTTTTAATTTTTGTCCATTTAGTATGATGTTTGCTGTGGGTTTGTCGTAGATGGCCTTTATCATGTTAAAGTATGTTCCCTGTATTCCCACTTTACTGAGAGTTTTGATCATGAATGGGTGCTGGATTTTATCAAATGCTTTTTCTGCATGCATTGAAATCATCATGTGATTTTTTCCCTTCCTTTTGTTTATATGATGAATCACATTGATAGATTTGTGAATAATGAATCCGTTTTGCCTCACCAGAATAAATCCCACTTGATCATGGTGTATAATTTTTTACATATATTGCTGGATCTGGTTGGCTAATATTTTTTTGAAATTTTAGCATCTAAATTCATTAGGGATATAGGCCTATAATTTTCTTTCTTTGTGTTGTCTTTGCCCGGTTTTGGGATCAGAATTATGCTCGCCTCGTAAAAGGAATTTGGAAGTCTTCCTTCCTTTTGAATTTTTTGTAATAGCTTGAGGAGGATAGGAGTTAGTTCCCCTTTGAATTTTGGTAGAATTCACTTGTGAATTCATCAGGCCCAGACTTTTCTTTGTTGGGTGTTTTTTGATGTTTCGATCTCATTTGTTGTAATTGGTCTGTTTAGGTGCTCTGATGCTTCCAGATTGATTTTTGGAAGATTATATGATTCAAGAAAATTGTTCAATTCACCTAGGTTGTCTAATTTTTTGGCATAGAGTTCTTCATAGTATTTTTTTTATAATACTTTATATTTCTGTTGTGTCAGTTGTTATTTCTCCACTCTCTTTTCTAATTTTATTTATTTTAGTCCTCTCTCTTTTTCTTTTGGTGAGTCTAGTTAAAGGTTCATCAATCTTGTTTACCATTTCAAAGAACCAGCTCCTTGTTTCATTGATCCTCTGTGTTGTTTCCTTAGCCTCTATGTCATTTATTTCCAATCTGATCTTTATTACTTCCTCCTTCTACTGGTCCTGGGCTTTATTTGCTGTTGCTCTTCTAGTTCTTTTAGATGCAGGGTCAGGTTGCTTATTTGAGCTTTTTCTAGCTTCTCATGGTATGCCTGTAGTGCAATGAACTTCCCTCTCAGAACTGCTTTTGCTGTGTCCCATAAATTTTGAGTTGATTTATGCTCATTATCATTTATTTCTAGAAACATTTTTGTGTCTTCTTTGATCTCATTTTTAATTCATTCATTATTTAATAACATGCTATTTAGTTTTTAAGTGTTTTTCAGTTTTTCTTTTGTGGTTAATTTCTAGTTTCATGCCATTGTGATCAGAGAAAATGCTTGATATGATTTCAATGTTCTTAAATTTATTGAGACCATTTTTGTGTCCTAACATGTGGTCTATCCTAGAAAATGTTCCATGAATGCTTGAAATGAATGTATATTCTACTGCTTTAGGGTGAAAAGTTCTGAAGATATCTATTAAATCGAGTTGATCTACTGTATCCTTTAAGTCTGCTGTTTCTTTATTAATTTTCTTTCTTGAGGATCTATCCAGTGATGTTAGTGGGGTATTGAAATCTCCTACTATTATGCTATTGCTGTTAATCTCGCCCTTTATATCTATCAAAGTCTGCTTTATGTATGTCGGGGCTCCTATGTTTGGTGCTTAGATATTTATAATGGTTATATCTTCCTGTTGAATTGTTCCCTTTATCATTATGCAGTGTCCTTCTTTATCTCTTACTACAGCCTTTGTTTTAAAGTTCATTTTCTCAGATATAAGTATTTTTACCCCGGCTTTCTTTTTATTTCCATTTGCATGAAATATTTTTTTTCATCTTTTACCTTTGGTCTATGTGCATCTTTTGTTTTAAGGTGTGTCTCTTGTAGACAGCATATGTATGGGTCCTGTTTCTTTATTCACGCAGCTACCCTATGTCTTTTGATTGGATCATTTAATCCATTTGCATTTAAGGTTATTATTGATATGTAATTGTTCATTGCCATTTTATTCTTTAAAGCTGTGTTCTTCTTTTGCTGTATTTCCTCCCTTTGAACTGTTCATAACAGGCCCCTTAATATCTCTTGCAGAATTGGTTTGGTTTTAATGAATTCCTTGAGGCTTTCTTTTTCTGGGAAGCTCTTTATTTCTCCTTCAATTTTAAACATTAGCCTTACTGGATAGAGTAGTCTTGGTTGTAGGTTCTTGTTCTGCATTACTTTGAATATATCTTGCCATTCCCTTCTGGCCTCAAGTGTTTCTGTTGAGAAGTCCGATGTCATCCTTATGGGGGCTCCTTTGTAGGTGATATCCTTTTTTTCTCTAGCAGCTTTTAAAATTTTCTCTTTATCCCTTAGCTTTGGTATTTTAACTATGATGTGTCTTGGTGTAGATTTATTTGGGTTTCTCTTTAATGAAGTTTTGTGTGCTTCTTGAACTGAATGTTTCCCAGCCTTAATTTAGGGAAGTTTTCTGCTATGATCTGATTGAACAAAGTTTCTTTTTCTTGTTCTCTCTCCTCTTCTTCAGGAACCTCTATGATGCAAATGTTGTTTCTTCTCATGTTGTCACAGAGCTCCCTTAGAGTTTCCTCACATTTTTTGAGTCTCTTTTCTTTTTTCTGCCCTTCTTCTGTGCCTTTGTTTATTTTGTTCTTTATCTGGCTGGTTCGATCCTCAGCGTTATTCATCCTGCTTTTAATTCCTTCCATTGTGGTTTTCAGTTCTGATACTGTATTTGTCATTTCTGTCTGATTCTTTTCTATTATTTCAGTTTCTGTTTTTATACTTGTTATCTCTTTATTTAGGTGTTTGTAATGACTATCCATTGTTACTCTAAGCTCTTTGAACATCCTAACTATCATTATTTTAAACTCTGCATCTGGTAATTTGGTTATTTCTGGTTCATTGAAGTCCTGCTCTGGAGATTTCTCTTGGTTCATTTGGGTTGCATTCCTCTGCCTGCTCATTTTGTCTGTTTATAAGGGTGTGGTCACTGGAGTCCAATGGGTGTTGCTTCTATGTTCTCTAGGTGTGTTCTGTCTGTAGGCCCGCCACCCCCTCTGCTGCTGCCTAGGGCTGTTGGGTATGGCCATTGCTGGTGCCGGCCCACTATGGCTGTTGCTGTTATTTCTGCCTCTCCTCCGCAGGAGGGGCTGTGTTCTTGTGCCCGGCTCTGCAATCCTCAGCCTGTCTGGGCCTTTGCGTCGCCACCACAGGTGTGGTTGTGCACTGCACTCAAGCCACAAGCCTAAGTACCAAGGGTAGGGGTGAGCACCTTTTCTCAGCTGTGAACCCCGCCTGTTCCCAGGCTTCCATCCGGCCCCCGCTGTCAGAGCCAGCTCTCCGCAGTTTGTTGGCCAGGCGGGGCAGCTGGCATGCACTCAGCTGCGAGCCTTTGCCTGTCCCCGGCTTTAGCCCTTTCCCCTCTGTCAGGGCCGACTCTCTCAGGATCTCAAACCTCGGAGGCCAGTTGACCTTGCGCACCCACAGGACCCTGCTCAGCAGCAGATCTCCTCCCATTCCTGGCCTCCCACTTTTCCTCCGGAGGTCAGGCTGCAGGTTGCCCTGGAGCTGCTGGACTGCTTTTGCATGTCTCCTCTATCCCTGCTGGGCTAGACCGAGCTCGCGCCGGCTGGGCCTTCTCCCCTACTGACAGAACCGCATTTCAGTGTCCCGTCGCCCTCGTCCCTCCAGCCAGCCCTCAGCAGTTTGGGTAGGGGCACTGCACTCAGACCCTAACCCTTCATACTGTAGTCCTGAAAGCTCCCTCTGTCTCAGCAGTTCTGCTCTAAGTGCTGCGGGAGAGCTTGTTTGGCTGGCGCCCTGTCTCCCTTTGCTGGTATTGCTAGTTCCAGGGGAAATATTCGTTTTTGATTAGGGAAGTGACTCAGCCCTGGGGTTAGGGTGGCTGTCCCTCAGAGTGTTTCTCCCTGTGACTTCCAGTCCACACTCTCTTCCCACTGTTCCAGTCCTCTCCTCTGTCCCCACTCCCCGGAGCCCCGGGCGAGTAGTTGTGAGAGAGCTTTTCTGCGCTGTCTCTTTAAGAAGAATCCTGGGTCTGAGAAAACTGTCTCTTTCTCACAATCAGTATCCTCACTTGTTTCAGAGCTCAATACTGTCCAAACACCTCTTCTAGGCTCTGGGGCTCTAGGCTGGGGCTTTGTTCCTGGAATCTAGGTCACTCCTTCTCCGCTAAACTCTCTTTCCACCACACTAGTCTCTCCCGGCTGCTGTTTGCTCTGGGGAGCTGGGCAGCCCTTTCTGTGTTTTCGCTTTTTCTACCAGTCTCAGTGTGGCTTCTTTAGTTTTCCTTGGTTGAAGTTTCCACTTAGTTTAGTTCAAAGTTGGTTTATCCAGATGATGGTTCTTAAAATCAAGTTATAATCCACTTTGTTTCCAGGAGTTGGAAGTTGGTACGTCCGCCTTCTCCATCGCCATCTTGCCATTCTTCCCCGTTCCAGTTTTCAATGGTTTTATTTCTTCTAAGGACGAAGAAAGTGAGCATGGTGATCAAGTATATTTTTATAAGATGCATGAGGAAATGGTTGTAGAATCTGAAGGGTCTTCTCCTGATGCCAAGTAGTCATTAAACCCTCAGCAGTTTAGCCAACCCGAATTACATGACTTAATAAGATATTTGGGCCTGTCAAAAAAGCAGCTGAGTTATTAGCCTCCAGGCTTCAAGAAAAGAATGTACTTCACTGGTCAGCTAAAGTATCCATTCAGGAAGTGTGAACAAATTTTTGTGAACTTTATTTCCAAAGACAAACACTTTGTTTCCTGTCATGATATCAGTAGTCTTCTCAGCCAGCTAGGTGTTACCACTTACAGTCCAACAGAATGGCAGCCATTTCTTGACAGCTCTAAACAGAATTTAAAATGTTTCTCCTACACAACAGTAATGTTTATGCAGTGGTTCCAATTGGTTATTCAACTCATCTGCGAGAAGATTATAATGACATAAAAATTGTCTTCGACTTTCTGAAGTATGAGGGCCATTTCTTGACAGCTCTAAACAGAATCTAAAATGTGTTCTCCTACACAACAGTAATGTTTATGCAGTGGTTCCAATTGGTTATTCAACTCATCTGTGAAAAGATTATAATGACATAAAAATTGTCCTCTACTTTCTGAAGTATGAGGAGCATAAGTGTATCATTTGTGTGGATTTTAAATTGGTAAAATTTCTGCTAGGACAACAGAGAGGTTTCACAAAGTATCCTTGCTTTCTGTGTTTGTGAGACAGCTGAGCTCGGGAGAAACACTGGATGCAGAAGGAGTGGCCGAAATGTGAAGCTCTGGAAGTAGGGATGGAAAATTTTGTGAATGAACCTGTTGTTAATCGAGACAGGATCATTTTTCCCCTCTTCACATCAAACTTGGCTTAATGAAGCAATTTGTTCAGACTTTGAATAGAGAAAGTGAATGCTTTCAACATATTATTCATGCTTTTCCTGTCTTGTCTTTTGAGAAGATAAAAGCAGGTGCATTTGATGGACCTCAAATTCAAATTCTCATATGTGACGAAGATTTGCCAGGAGGATGAATAAGGAGGAGAAAGCAGCATGGCAGTCTTGTGGTAGTTACAAAGAACTTTCTTGGCAACAAAAAAGTAGAAAACTATGAACTTCTGGTTCAAAGGATGCTGTTGGCTTTCCACAGCATTGGATGGAACATAAGTATTAAGATTCATTTCCTGAACAGTTATCTTGATAAGTTTCTTGAAAATCTTGGAGCTGTTAGTGATGAGCAGGTAGAACACTTTCATCAAGGTCTGAAGATGGTGGAGGAGCATTATCAGGGGCGAAGGACAGAAATATGATGGCCGACTATTGCTGGAGCATCAAACAAAATTGTCCTCAACAAGTACACAAACACAAGAGCTATAAATGCAAATTTTTGCCTGAATAGAATTTAAATTTGTTTTGCGCAAATTTTATGATTTAAATATGTGTTTTAATATGTTCTTTTTAAAAAATGTAGACAAATTCTGATGCAACCATATCTTTTAGTGTATTTATTGCATTATATAAATTATTATATTTTCACAAAGATGATGCCAAAGAAGACATTCTTCTTCATTATGTTAAACTAAATGTTGAAAATTTTACAATAAGATGAAAACCTAAAATCTTGAATTGCAAAAAAATGTAGTGTTTACAGAGAAACACTAATGTCAGATTTGAGATCAACACACTCTAATTAGGTAAGAACAAGTGTTTTTGTGGATGCAACACAAATTTTGTTCCCCAGTGTAATATTTGTTTTTGCTGTGATGTGATATAATTTATACTCCAGCAATGCCCCTACTTCTCTCTGTCCTGCATGGGCAGCAAGTTCCCAGCAGTCTTGAAGTTACTCAAGTTTCATAAACCCACAAATGAGCATGCCCCATTTGTAACTGTTCAGATGTTAGACACGGCCCATTAGAAGTAAGATGATGCCATAGCCATTTCACCAGGGAAGAATAAAGGCAGTATAGAAACCATATGCTTTTCTAGAATAATGAAGAACATCTGTCTTCAAACTCACAAGGCTGGGAGTGAGGCTAAGAAGAAAGCCTTTTGCCATCTTTTCTGGAACATATTTGTTTCTTCTAGACAGAATCCCTTTTCTAATGTTAGAATAGGACCCCCTTCTCTATGTTCACATCCCTAGAAATTGCTGTAGTGATCAACCTGCCAGCTATTGATGCCAGGTGGTGGGGTCATCCAGACTTGGTGATGTTGGCCTTCTCAAGATTAGTCAGAGGGTTCAGGGTAAAGGTGCAAATGGCAGTGGTGGTTACAGGGACTTAATTACAAACTTTAGGGCAAGTATGAGACTAATAGAGTCACTGAAGAGTATTTTGGATCCCTGAAATAGGTGACTTCCTATAACCATGTTGTTAGTAGTTTTGTAAGGGAAGACTTATATGAAAGGGCTGTAGTTATTCCTCTGCCAACACCTGTTCTCATTCTGCTTTATATCTGGATGAATGACACTCACTGAGCTTTGCTCTCTTACATGTTTGTGTCTCTATTTGCTGAATCAGGAGGTGACTCTGCTTTGCAAAGGGTCTCTTCATGTTTCTCCCTTACTTATAAAGTCTCACAGAAAAGATATAATGAGTCTTGGCCACTGATTAACTATGGTACACATTTATATTCTTAAAATGACATGATAAAAATAATATTTAGAGTAAAGCATGTCAACACTCATTATAAGAATGTTAAAACAAAACAAAACAAAAAGACCCAAACAAACAGGAAAGTATTATCCATACACAGGAGAAAGAGCAAGCAATAAAAATTGCCTTTAAGAAGTCCAGATTTGGAAATTACAGACAAAAATATTATGCAGCTATTATAAATATGCTCAAAGAATTAAGACACTAAATTTAAAGAACTAAAGATATAATGATGATGTCTCATTAAATAGAAAATAATAAATAAGGAGCTAAAAATTACAAAAAACAAAGAGTTGTAAAGTATAATAACTAAAATGAAACATACATCAGAGGGATTCAACAATAGATTTAGGATGGCAGAAGAAAGAATAGGCAAACTGGAAGATAAATAAATAAGCAAGCAAGAAAGCAAGCAAACAAACAAACACTATGCCACAAGAAGAACAGACAGAAAAGAAAATGAAAAAGAAACAAATTGAGTCTCAGGGAAATGTGGGACATCATTAAACACATCAATATATACGTAATGGGTATACCAGAAAGAGAGGAGAGCAAGAAAAAAACAACAATAAAAACATTTAAAAAAATAATGACTGAAAACTCCTTAAATTTCTTTAAAAAATTAATCTATACAGCGATACCTTGAGATACAAACAGACCAACATACATTTTTTTTTTTTAAGATATGAGCTGCGACTTGGACCATATTTTTGTTCGAGATCCGAGCAAAATTCCAAGATACGAGTCATGACTCAGGAAGCTACAGCTAGTTGGCGCATTGGCACATGGGTCCAGTATTGGCAGCACAACACCAGCATCTCGTTTTTTCTCACATGTTACCTGCAGAATCAAGTCGAATTTCGTGCACTGTACTCATTCTTGCAACATTTTTGCATTTTTTACTAACTTTCTTTGTGTGCTATCGTGGGGCCAAAGAAAGTGAGTGTAAAGGACAGTGGTGAGAAGAAGAGAATGATATCTATAGAAGTAAAGCAAGAAATAATAGAAAAGCATGAGCGTGGTGTACGAGTGATTGAACTGGCAAGGCTGTACAACCACAATGCATCTACAATTTATACCATCCTTAAACAAAAGGATGCCATCAAAAGTGCAAATCCAGGGAAAGGAACTACAATTCTGTCCCAATTAAGGACAAATATCCATGAAGAAATGAAAAAGCTTCTTCTAGTGTGGGTGTAAGAGAAAGAGCTGGCAGGAGATACAGTGACGGAGACTGCCATATGCGAAAAGGCACGTATTATTTATGGTGACTTGAAGAAGAAAGAACCATCAACCTCAAAAGAGGCAGCAAAAGATACGTTTAGGCAAGTAACGGCTGGTTTGAAAATTTCAAGAAGAGATCTGGCATCCACTCGGTGGTGAGGCATAGTTAAGGCAGCTGAGGAGTACATCGCACGTTTTGCTGCGCTTATCGCAAAGGAAGGTGTTGGGCAGATAAAATATATTTTGCTCACTTTGTTAAAGATGGCGCTGCCCACATGGAGGCCCATCACCCAGGTGATATTTTTTGCCTTTATGCTTGGGATGGGTGTGGGGGAAAGGCTGTAATGTAAGCAGGCCAGGTCATTATGGCCTAAGGCTTGGTTTTAAGACTAAGTTCTTCCCCACACCCTTGACTGATTGGATGATGTAGGGTGGTGCACTCTCCTGAAGAATCCCATTATACAGAGACTTCCTTGTTTGTATAATTGGATTAAAGGTTTTGAGTCTATGCTATAAAGTGGGAGAGACCAGTAGCTTGATGTCTCTCTCTTGGTTCCTGAGTTCCTGAGGTTAGTATTGGAGAGGAGAGCAGATTAAGGCCATGTGAAGGCCAGGAGAAGCAGCCAAGATGGCAGAGTGCTGAGGAAGAAGCCAGTTTGTTAAGAGTTTGTGCAGGAAGAGATGGGGAACAGAGGTGAATAAGTCTGGTGAGCTAGAAACCTTTGATTCTAGGAAACTCGGATAAGTCAGTAGCTTTGTGAGCACTGAATGTGTGGGTTTTGGAGCCCAGTGTGTGTTTTTGCTTGCCTGCTGGGTGCAAGCTAGAATTAAAGCTGATGGCTCACCAGATTTTGGCTCCGTTGTTTCATTACCGACTGTTCGAATCAAATGTGAACCTGCATGGGTCAGGCGGCTGTGATGGTGGCCTTGATTACTGGCTTAACAGAAGGCTACATCCCCCAACAAGCATTCAACTGTGTCGAAACAGGATTGTTTTGGAAAATAATGCCCCTGAGGACTTTCATTACTGCAGAGGAGAAGAAGCTGCCAGGCCATAAACCCATGAAGGACCGTCTGAACCTTGCATTGTGTGCAAATGCTAGTGGAGACTGTAAAGTAAAGCCACTGCTAGTGTATCATTCCGAAAATCCTCGAGCCTTTAAGACTCACGAGGTTCTTAAAGAAAAACTGCAGGTTATGTGTTGCGCCAATGCTAGGGCATGGGTTATGCGGCATATTTTTATGGAATGGGTAAATCTTGTCTTTGGTTCTGCAATGAAGAAATATCTTCAAGAAAATAAACTCCTGATAAAAGCATTAATAATCCTTGAAAATGCTCCAGCCCACCCACCTGGTCTGAAGATGACATTCTCAGTGAGTTCAAATTCCTGAAATTCCTCTACCTCCCACCCAACACGACTTCAATCTTGCTACCTATGGGTCAGCAGGTCATTTCCAACTTTCAAAAGCTTTACACAAAGCACTTTTTCCACCACTGCTTTGAGGTGACTGAGAATACAATTCTAACCCTTCGAGAGTTTTGGAAAAATCACTACAGCATCATGATATGTTTACACATTATTGACTTGGCATGGCAAGAGGTTACAAGGAGAACCTTGAACTCGGCATGGAAAAAGTTATGTTCTGATGTTGTTCCTGACAGGGACTTATAGGATTTGAACCAGAGACCGAGACTGAGGTAGAAGCCTTGGAGGAGATTGTGTCCCTCGGAAAGTTGATGGGTCTGGAGGTAGACATAAACGATGAGGGTGACATAAACGAGCTTGTCGAGGAACATAAGGAGGAACTCTCAACTGAGGAATTGAAGTAGCTATAGATGATGCAGCTACGGAGCTTCTACAAGAGATTAGTACTGAGGAGGAGGTAGAGTCGGAGGAAGTGATTTCTACAAGTGAAATTAAAGACACGCAGGCAATGTGGGAGAAGCTTTCAAGTTTCATTGAAAAGAAACACCCAGAAATAGTTTCAACGTGTCCTGCTTCAGCACTTTTTAATGACACTTGTTTGTTACATTTCCGTAACATTTTAAAAGGCAGGCAAAAGCAAACCTCTTTGGATAGATTTTTATTCAAAAGTCCTACAAGTGGAAGTGTCGAAAGTGCAGCCAAAAAGGCAAAAACAGGTAATGATTAAATGAAAACTACATAATGTTAAGCTTAGGTTAAGTTTCAAGTTAAGAGAGTGCAGTTTTTTTTACAATTAAGTTTTTGTGGTTTCATTTTAGGTAAAGAAAGTGCAGTTTTAGTTTTGTTTAAAGTAAAGTAAATGCAGTTTTAGTTTACATTTAGTGTTAAGAAAGTGCAGTTTTAGTTTACATGTCTACAATGCCTGCATCCCTTCTCCCCACCCTCCTCCTCCACTATTCCTCTCCGTTAGCCGCACTCATCTGTCTCCAAGGTAAGAATACAGTACTAAATAACACTTTTTTCTTTTATTTTATATATTTTGTTATGTATTGGTAAAGTATACACGTGTGTTTCTTAATTAAAAACATCTTTTTTCATAATTTAGGATGGTTTGGGGATGTTTCACAGACCTGGAATGGATTAAATCTATTTCAGTTATTTTAAATGGGAGAAATTTGTTTAATATACGAGTTGACTGACTGATAAGCTCGGTTACAGAACAAATTAAATTTGTATCTCAAGGTACCACTGTACATCCAAGGAGCTCAATTAATTCTAAGTAAGATTAAAGAATAAAGTAGAAAACAATGTCCAGACATATCATTTAAATGGTGAAAGCCAGAAATAAAAGACTCAATCTTGAAAACCACAAGAGTAAAATGATACATCATGTGCAAGGGGACCCTAATAAGAATAATTGACTTATTCCTCAATAAATTTTCAAAAACAATAGAGGCCATATTCAATATGATGAGAGAGAATAAAACAAAGCAAAAATATTCTGTGAATCAAGAGTATGTACAGCCTGACCAGGCAGAGGCGGCGCAGTGGATAGAGCGTTGGACTGGGACACGGAGGACCGAGATTCGAAACCCTGAGGTCGCCAGCTTGAGCGCGGGCTCATCTGGCTTGAGCCCAAGGTCGCTGGCTCGAGCAAGGGCTCACTTGGTCTGCTGAAGGACCCCAGTCAAGGCACACGTGAGAAAGCAATCAATGAACAACTAAGGTGCCCCAATGAAGAATTGGTGCGTCTCATCTCTCGCCCTTCCTGTTCATCTGTCCCTATCTGTCTCTCTGTCTCTCTTTGTCTGTCACACACACAAAAAAGAATCTTATGTTCAGCAAAACAATCTTTAAAAGCAAAAACAAAAACAAAATATCAGCAATACAATGACCAAACTTGAATAATGAAAACCATACGTCTTTACTAAATTCATGCTACAAAATTAAGGTCACCAGATTGAACTGGCAGTTAAATGGTGCAGGATCCCCACACTCGCTGTCACTGCCCCGGCATGGGCAGGAGGACACCGAGGGCGTGAAGGCTGCATGGGTCAGTGAAGGGTGCTGGAAGGCTGGGGCAGAGTACGGGTCGTCACTGTGTCCTATACTTGTCCCGCTTCTTCTCCCAGTGGCTGGCTGGATAGATGTGCTTGTTCTTCTCTCTCCAGTCCCACCGCACCGCTTTGCTGGTGGGTGACCCATGGCTAGTGGCTCCCAGATAGGGCAGAGATATGTTTTGGGAGCTGCATATGCAGAATGATGGTCCACTGAGCAAACTCTTACCAGTCCAGGCATCCCCTACCTATTTAAGCAGAGACATGCAAGAGTCAGAGCACCAAGAGAGCACAGCTGCAGTGAATATGGGCCTGGATTCTGGTGTGTTGGCTACAGGAAAACAGAGTCTGAGAGCAAAACGCCCACCCCATCAAGGCTGACCCTGAAGGAGACAGCACCCATTTTCTCAATCAGATACATGTGTCTCTGGGGGACAGTGAGTGAGGGGGAAGGGTGAGACAGAAGCATTTTCCAGTACTTCTATAGAGGAGGTAATGTCATCTAAGTTCCCATTTAATATGTTATGGGCCAGGCAAGATCATGTTAGTTGCTGTCTCTATCTCTCTCTTAAAAATCATTCCTGTTTCAAATACTTGCTGAGTCTAACTCATGCCCAGTGCTAACGTGCACAAAAGCAGTGTGGGCATAGCTCTGCTTGCTGTGGGAAGCAAGGCATCTCAGGAACTGGAGAGGGAAGAGGAAATCTAAGTACAAAACTGCCTTCTTGGTGTTTCAGTCAAAGCAGAGTAAGCCCCCCCCCTCCCATTTATTGAACTCAACTTGAGCTGACAGTCTTCCCTTGGGACCAATGCCTTGCTGCCTCATGTACTGCAGCTCCATCATCAGCTGGATGCTCACCCCATGAGTGTCCACTCATTCCCCAGTCTCCCAAACTCTTCCACTGCCCTCTGGGATACAGCGCCTCATCAGCAGGCTCCCCTGAATTCTCAACCGCCCTCTTACCTTCTTGTTTTGCAATGGAAACCTGAAATTCCCTAAGGAGGTCACTTCTCCTACAGCTCCCTAAAGTAGAGGCGGGCTTCCTCTGATATTCCACATCATCTCAAAGTCTAAAATCTAAAAGTAGGATGAGTGCCTTTGCTGTTTCAAAAACATTTCTTCCACTTTCGTTAAAACTCCCTTGAAGCACATGCAATCCAACAATTCAGCACTGCTATTACTGTCATGTCTGGAATTCCCTGTCCCCCTCCTGAAACCTTGAGGATTAGCACTTGGCTCAGCTGCCTTTCTCCCTGGTCCTCCTCTACCACAGTCCTGGAGATGCTTCACGTGACCTACCCAACACCTTGAACTCCTCACTTCTGATTGTCTCTTCCCTTGCCATACTTTAGTTCTTATCACTACCAGTGTTTCATCTCCAAAATCTTAACTGTCACGTCCTTTCCTTTCCACTTACTCTAGTTCCCCAACTCCAGGTGTCCTCTAATAACTTGAAACCTCCAATCCAAAGACCCAGTCACCTTTCCACGATCATCATACCTTCATATGCTTAATCCCTCCTTACCCACCAGAGACTGCACACATCCTAATTGTCCCTTAGTCCTTTCCTTTCCTAGGAAAATACAAATTGTGTTTAAACTGAGCCCCTGTCTTTTCAGTTCCTAAACCAAGGCAGCTGAATGTTGCCGGAGAAAATGGCATAACCATTGCTGTTTAGTCTCACTTTAAATTCATAACCTCAAACCCCCAAAAAGGACTTAAAAAAAAACTGCCTACAAATTCTATCATACTGCTCAGGGAGCCTGCTCTCCTGCTCTTCACGACAACTACTTCATGCTTCCTCCTGGAGCTCCTCACACCTGCAGCAATCTCCTGCTTCTCCCCACCTCCAAGCTGACTGGTAAACATTTGCCAGGACTCCACTACATAGAGTTCTTTCTTCTGATTCAAGCACTGATATTCTTGGAAAAATAGAATTCTACCCTCACCCCAAACATCCTAACACAGAAACTGCATTCAATATATACTGCTCACAGCCTGACCAGGTGGTGGCACAGTGGATAGAGCGTCAGACTGGGACATGGGAGACCCAGGTTCGAGACCCTGAGGTTGCCAGCTTGAGCACGGGCCCATCTGGCTTGAGCAAAAGCTCGCCAGCTTGGACCCAAGGTCGCTGGCTCAAGCAAGGGTTTGCTCGGTCTGCTAAAGGCCCGCGGTCAAGGCACATATGAGAAAGCAATCAATGAACAACTAAGGTGTCACAGCGAAAAACTGATGATTGATGCTTCTCATCTCTCTCCTTTCCTGTCTGTCTGTCCCTATCTATCCCTCTCTCTGACTCTCTCTCGCTGTCCCTGTAAACACACACACACACACACACGCACACTGCTCACAAAAATCAAGGGATATTTCAAAATGAATATGAAGCTATAAAATATCCACTAACTTTTATAAGCAGAACAGTTAGAACTCTTTTATATAGCAATTTCCCTGAAATATCTGTTCTGTGAGAAAAGGGTTGTAAATTCAGATAACTGTGGGAAATTCTGAGTTAAAGTTGAACAGCTCCTTTACTGTGAGTCTGTATATGCTTGTTTCCGTTGTGACTCTCCAAGAGGGATGTAGAATATTGTGTTTCCTAAAAGGTTTGAATTGTTAAATGTTTCTCCTTCTACAGTCACTGTTAATATTTCTCAAAACCAGAACTTCCTGGGACCTAGTATAAACACTGGCTGTGAAATTAATGCCTGTCTTTCAGCCTGTCCTCTCCTCATGGCAGTTATGGGATGTGAGCACAACTTCAGCAAAATCCCTTTATTATATGACAATAAAAAATCTACATGCCAAGAGAAAATGTTGTGGTATTACCGCTCACCAAACTGACTAAAAAGGAATCTGGGTTTCTTTTGGATGACTGTCCTTTATCTACCCTTGCTTACTACTTGCCTTAATCCAGGAATTGGGTGATTTTTCCTTTTCACAGAAAACCTACTCAAGGGTGCCCTATCATCAGTATCTCATTCTTGTCCATCTTCTATATGATACCTTCAGCAATCCTTATAAGAAATAAACCTACTTGAAAATCTCCTTCCACTATCTCTTTTATGATTGAATTGAAATTCTTCATTTTTACTAAAAGGTCTCTAACAACGGAACCTACCCACCCATTTGTCAATACTCCACAGCATGTGGCAGTCACCCTGTTCTGCTGTTCCTAAATAAAAAATCCTCTTTTACAGCTGTTACCTTTGGGTATACTCTTTCTGGAAATTCCTGCTCTCCATTGTGCCAGACCTCATAATCAGCTCAAATATCATCACCGAGGAAAGCCTCTAACAACCTCAACGCCCATAGACAAAGTTACCAATACCCTCTTTTCTTCAAGTTCTCCATAGAATTACCTTTATTAGACATAACATAAATCAGATTGTCCTTTCAATTAGATAATCCAACCAGCTACACTTTAATCCAAATTCTCTAGTCTGGCCACATCTACAATAATTGCCCTTTCTGCAACCTAATCAGAACCTGAATATCAATAGAGTCTCTAACCCTCATCATCCCTCCTCCTATTATCTACCGGTCACCTCTTAACTCAGTCACAGCCATTAAATGCCATAGCCAGTCAGCCCCAGAATTAAAAATAGGTTAGTCTGAAACTCTTCAAAAAGGTTGACAAGAAAATCAAATAACAGAAGGGAGCAGATTTATCCTGAGAGTCTGTGTTGGTCAAGTAAGTTTGTAAATATGATGTATATGTTTGCTCGCTTATGGTTTGCATTGGGTGGGGGGGATAGGCTGTGGGCGGGCAGGGTCGTTATAGCCTAAGGCTTAGTTTTAAAACTGGGCTTTTCTGCACACCCTTGATTGTTGCACAATGTGGGGTGGTGCACTCTTATGAGGAATCCCATCCCATTATGCCTTAGATAAGTGACTTTGTATCAGGGCCTTGCTTGTTTGTAGATTGGTTTAAAGGTTTTGGTTTTTATACTATAAAATGGGGCAGAGGAGCCCACGCTGGAGGAGAGCAGAGAAAGGCCACATGGAGGAGAGGAGAAGCAGCCAAGATGGCAGAGTGCTGAAGGAGAAACCAGTTTGAGCAGAGTTTGTACAGAGAGAAGGAGATGGGGAACAGAGGTGAATAAGTCTGGTGAGGTAGATACCTTTGATTCTAGGAATACTTAAATAAGTCTGTGGCTTTGGGAGCCCTGAATGGAAAGAGAAGTGTTTTTCCACTGTGTGTATTTCTTGCCCGCCAGGTGCAAGCTAGGATTAAAGCTAATGGCCCACCAGTTCTTGGCTCCATTGTTTCATTACCGTCTGTCCGAATCAAATGCGAACCTGCACGGGCCAGGTGGCTGTGATGGTGGCCATGGCTACTGGCCTTACAAAGCTCTTCTATTAAAATACATATGCATTTAGGATTGTTGTCTTTTCTTGGTGAATTAACTCATTATCATTATCTCCCTCTTTATCTCTAGTAACTTTTCTTGCTTTAAAGTCTACTCTGTCTGATATTAATATACCATAGTTTCTCCAGCTTTCTTTTGAGTAGTGTTTACATGGCATACCTATTTAATTTTTTTTACTTTTAACCTACCTATGTCAATATATTTAAAGTGAGTTTCTTGTAGATGGTATATAATTGCATGTATTTTTTTAAAGTGATAATCCCTGTCTTTTTATTGGTGTGTTCAGAACCATTGAAATTTATTGTTTATATGTTAGGATTCAGATCTACTTTTTTATTATTTATCTTTTGTTTTTTCACAGATTTTTATTACTTTTACTGCCTTTTTTTGAATTATATTATTTTTTAGGTATTCAATTTTAACTTATTGATTTATTATACAAATAATTTCTTATTATATCATTTTGTGGATTATTATATCTTCTGGGGGTTACAGATTACACTATATATTCTTAATTTTTCAATTTACTTGCATGGCTTACTACTTTTAAGATTAATGTAAAAACAACCATGAGTTCTAGTACTTTTTCCTAGATATTGTAATTATTTTACATGTTACATCTACATACATTGAAACCCTCATCAGATAATATTATAATTTTTGCTTTCAGCTATCACACATAGTTTACAGAACTCATGAAATGGAGTTGATTGATTATATTTACCCAGATATTTACCATTTTCATTTCTCTACCTCACTCCTAAAGTTATATATTTCTCTCTAGTTATTATTTCCCTTCCATCTAAAGAGCAGCATTCTTCGTTTTAAGTGACCAGTTTCTCACCTAAATTTTAAGCAAAGTCAGCTTGTACTTTTCTCTTTATAATGTGAGTCTATGATGGAGACAGGATGTGGAAGGGGATTTCTGGGACTGCAGGAAACAAGGGAAAGAGCACTACCATGGGTGCTTCCCTCTGCCGTTGGCTTCAGTACAGCCTCAGTAGACACAGACCCCTTGACACATGCTGAGACACTTGCAACATAATTACCAGTCAGTAATGTCAATGGTCAGAGCACCGGGGTTAGCCTGGCTTGGGGTTTCCCCATGCATCTCCTCAAGGCATGCACAAGTTGCCATTCTGACACATAGAAAGACAAGTCTCACTGTTCATAAGATGTGATTTTTAAGTCTACTACTATGTAGCCATGTTTTCCTTTTAACCCAAATTAACTAGCTAGGGTCTTTGCCAAGTCAGTGGAATAATTATGCTATTTAGGACTGGGTCTTGGTATCTAACTGATCATACAGTTTGTTCTACCTGGCAGGACTTACCATGAATGTTATAAAGAATGCTACAAAGCCTGACCTGTGGTGCACAGTAGGTAAAGCATTGATCTGGAATGCTGAGGTCGCCAGTTAGAAATCTTGGCCTTGCTGAGTAAAGGCACATATAAGAAGCAACTAAAAAAAAAAAAAAAAAAAGAAGCAACTAGTTGCCTGACCAGGTGGTGGTGCAGTAGATAGAGCATTGGACTGGGATGCGGAAGAACCAGGTTCGAGACCCCAAGGTTGCCAGCTTGAGCGCGGGCCCATTTGGTTTGAGCAAAAGCTTTCCAGCTTGGACCCAAGGTCGCTGGCTCCAGCAGGGGGTCGCTTGGTCTACTGAAGGCCCGCGATCAAGGCACATATGAGAAAGCAATCAATGAACAACTAGTGTCGCAATGGCAATGAAAAACTAATGATTGATGCTTCTCACCTCTTTCCGTTCCTATCTGTCTGGCGCTATCTATCCCTCTCTCTGACTCTCTGTCCCTGTAAAAAAAAAAAAAAAAGAAGAAGCAACTAGTATGAGTTGATGCTTCCCACTCCTCCCCTACCTTTCTCTCTTTCCTCTCTCTAAAATAAAAAAACCTTTAAAAAAATAAAGAAAGAATGATGCCATAGTAGATGAAATATAAGCAGTGAAAGCTCATCTTTATTTTCTGGCTTTCCAAGATTCCATTCAGACCACCAGCCATAGGAACTGCATCAAGAACTGATAGCAAGTGAATGTTGTTGGAGGGTCTTCAGAAATCTCTGTGTTTCGCAATGATGTACTAGTTTTCCATACAAGGGTTGCCAAGACCAGGGGCCAGGAATCTAATGGGCAGGACCAGGTTGACTGGATAAGGATGTATGGCTTAAAATTACTGCTAGGTTATACGGCCCCTTGCTGTTGCTGTGTGTTTTCATTTCTCCTGCTCCAGAGCCTGGCATATTGTATATATGTTCAATAAATGATAAATGAACGAGTGAGCAGATATCACATTGTTTGATTATACAACACTGAGCAGCAGGAACAAAGAATGAACTGAAGGCACGGAGACACTTTGAGGGACATCCACCCCGACCCTTGGGCTAAGTCACTTCCCTAATCGAAAACGAATATTTCCCCTGGAACTAGCAATACTAGCAAAGGGAGACAGGACACTAGCCAAACAAGCTCTCCCGCGGCAATTAGAGCAGAGCTGCTTAGAGGGAGGGAGCTCCCAGGCCTACAGTGTGGAGACTTAGGGCACTTCTATCCCCCTGAGGGTTGCTGAAGGGCGTGGTTGCAGCAGGACGCTGAATCATGGTCCTGTCGGTGTGGGTGGATGCACAACCGGTGTGAGCTTGGTCTAGCCCAACAGGGGCGGAGGGATGCGCGAAAGCGGTCCTTTAGCTGAAGGCCCTCCTGCAAACCCTCCTACAGAGAAAAAAACAGGCAGAGATCTGCTCTGTGACCCTGTGCAAGCCGGCCCTGACCGCTGGGGATGGGGCTAAGACTAGGGACGGGCAAGGGGCTCACGGCTGAGCTCACGCTGCCAACCCCGCCCAGACGGAGAAACCGCGGTGTGCCATTCTGTGTGCGCGAGCAGGGGGGCTTCTAGCGCGGGGGCGAGGGAGACACCGAGACCAGCGGAAGTTCGCGGCTGAGCTCACGCTGCTAGCCCCGCCCGGCCGGAGAAACTGCGGAGTACCACCCTACGTGCCCGAGCTGGCTCCGAACGTAGGGGCGGGGTAGGATCCGGAACGATCAGAAGCTAGCAGCTGAGCTCACGTAAGCAAACATGCCCGGCCCAATAAACCGCCGTTTTCGGTTTTAGACCCTGTGCAGGAGGGCCCTGGCCTCGAGGGCGGGGCTAAATTCTGGACGGGCAAAGGCTCACAGCTGAGAGCATGTCAAAAGCCCTGCCCAACCCACGAAACTGTGGCAAGCAGGCTCTGACTGCGGGGGCTGGGCGTAAGCTTCTGGAATCGGGCTGGGTGCGCAGCTGAGCAAAGGTCCTCACCTCTGCCCTGGGTGCTGAGGATAGTGACTGGAGTGACAGCCCCTCTTGCGGAGGAGAGGTGGAAATAATAGCAATAGCTGCAGTGAGCCGGCGCTGGCAACGCCCAGACCCAACAGCCCCAGGCAGCTGCAGAGGGGGTGGCAGGTTTGCAGACAGAACACACCTAGAGAACACAAAGGCAACACCTACAGGACTCCAGTGGCCACAACTTGCTTATACTCATATAAAATGGGCAGGCAGAGGAATGCAAACCAAATGAACCAAGAGAAATCCCCAGAGAAGGACCTGAAAGAACCAGATATAACCAAACTACCAGAAGCAGAATTTAGAATAATGATAGTTAGGATGTTCAAAGAAATTAGAGCAACAATGGATAGTCACTATGAGCACCTAAATAAAGAGATAACAAGTATAAAAAATGAAATTGAAATAATAAGAAAGGACCAGACAGAAATGACAAATACAGTATCAGAACTGAAGACAACAATGGAAGGAATTAAAAGCAGGATGAATCACGCTGAGGATTGAATCAGCAAGTTAGAGGACAAAATAAACAAAGTTACAGAAGCAGAGAAAAAAAAAGAAAAGAGATTCAAAAAAAGTGAGGAAACTCTAAGGGAGCTCTGCGAAAAAAATGAAGAGAAACAACATTCGCATCACAGGGGTGGCTGAAGAAGAGAAAAGAGGACAGAAAATGGAAACTTTGTTCAATCAAATCATAGCAGAAAAATTCCCTAAATTAAGGCTGGGAAACATTCCACACGTTCAAGAAGCACACAGAACTCCATTAAAGAGAAACCCAAAAAGCTCTACACCAAGACACATCATAGTTAAAATACCAAAGCTAATAAATAAGGAAAAAATCTTAAAAGCTGCTAGAGAAAAAAAGACTATCACCTAGAAAGGAGCCCCCATTAGGATGACATCGGACTTCTCAACAGAAACACTTGAGGCCAGAAGGGAATGGCAAGATATAATCAAAGTAATGCAGAACAAGAACCTACAACCAAGACTACTCTATCCAGCAAGGCTAACGTTTAAAATTGAAGAAAAATAAAGAGCTTTCCAGACAAAGAAAACTGCAAGGAATTCATTAAAACCAAACAAATTCTGCAAGAGATTCTAAGAAGCCTGTTGTGAACAGTTCAAAGGGGGAAAAGAATATAGCCAAAAAAAAAAAAAAATTCAGCTTTAAAGAACAAAATGGCAATTAACAACTACATATCAATAATAACCTTAAAGGTAAATGGATTAAATGATCCAATCAAAAGACATAGGGTAGCTTCGTGGATAAAGAAACAGGACCCATACATATGCTGTCTACAAGAGACACACCTTAAAACAAAAGATGCACATAGACTGAAGGTAAAAGGATGGAAAAGAATATTTCAGGCAAATAGAAATGAAAAAAAAAGCCGGGGTAGCAGTACTTATATCTGACAAAATGGACTTTAAAACAAAGGCTGTAGTAAGAGATAAAGAAGGACACTACATAATGATAAAGGGCACAATTCAACAGGAAGATATAACTATTATAAATATCTATGCACCAAATATAGGAGCCCCAACATTCATAAAGCAGACTTTGATGGATATAAAGGGTGCGATTAACAGTAATACTATCATAGTAGGGGTTTTCAATACCCCACTAACAACACTGGATAGATCCACAAAAAAGAAAAGAAATAAAGAAACAGCAGACTTAAAGGATACACTAGATCAAGTTGATTTAATAGATATCTTCAGAACTCTTCACCCTAAAGCAGTAGAATATACATTCTTCTCAAGCACTCATGGTACGTTTTCTAGGATAGACCACATGTTAGGACACAAAAATGGCCTCAATAAATTTAAGAAGATTGAAATCATATCAATCATTTTCTCTGATCACAATGCCATGAAACTACAAATTAACCACAAAAGAAAAACTGAAAAATACTCAAAAACTTGGAATCTAAATAGCATAATATTAAATAATGAATGGAGTAACATTGAGATCAAAGAAGAAATAAAAAAGTTTCAAGAAACAAATGATAATGAGCATACGTCAACTCAAAATCTATGGGGCACAGCAAAAGCAGTACTGAGAGGGAAGTTCATTGCACTACAGGCATATCATAAGAAGCTAGAAAAAGCTCAAATAAGCAACCTGACCCTGCAGCTAAAAGAACTAGAAAAACAACAACAAATAAAACCCAGGACAGGTAGAAGGAAGAAAATAATAAAGATCAGAGCAGAAATAAATGACATAGAGGCCAATGAAACAATACAGAGGATCAATGAAACCAGAAGCTGGTTCTTTGAAAAGGTAAACAAGATTGATGAACCCTTAACTAGACTCACCAAGAAAAAAAGAGAGGGGTCTCAAATAAATAAAATTAGAAAGGACAGTGGAGAAATTACAACTGATACAACAGAGATACAAAGCATGGTAAGAAAATATTATGAAGAACTCTATGCCAAAAAATTAGACAATCTAGATGAAATGGACAAATTTCTTGAATCATATAAACTTCCAAAAATCAATCTGGAAGAATCAGAGCACCTAAACAGACCAATTACAACAAATGAGATCGAAACACTTATCAAAAAACTCCCAAAAAAGAAAAGTCCTGGGCCTGATGGCTTCACAAGTGAATTCTATCAAAAATTCAAAAAAGAACTAACTCCTAACCTCCTCAAGCTATTTCAAAAAATTCAAGAGGAAGGAAGACTTCCAAACTTCTTTTATGAGGCGAGCATAATTCTGATCTCAAAACCGGGCAAAAACAACACAAAGAAAGAAAATTATAGGCCTATATCCCTGATGAATTTAGACGCTAAAATTCTCAACAAAATATTAATCAATATTTATGGATCCAGCAATATATGAAAAAAATCATATACCACGATCAAGTGGGATTTATTCTGGAGAGGCAAGGCTGGTTCAATATTCGCAAATCAATCAATGTGATTCATCACATAAACAAAAGGAAGGACAAAAATTAAATGATAATTTCAATAGATGCAGAAAAGGCATTTCATAAAATCCAGCACCCATTCATGCTCAAAACTCTCAGTAAAGTGAGAATACAACGAATATTTCTTAACATGATAAAGGCCATCTACGACAAACCGACAGCAAACATAATACTAAATGAACAAAAATTAAAAGTAATCCCTTTAAAATAAAAAACCAGGCAGGGTTGCCCACTTTCACCACTTTTATTCAACATAGTTCTGGAAGTCCTAGCTACAGCAATCAGACAAGAAGAAGAAATAGAAGGCATCCAAATTGGAAAAGAAGAAATAAAACTGTCACTATTTGCAGATGATATGATATTGTATATTGAAAACCCTAAAGTCTCAGTCATAAAACTACTGGACCTTATAAATGAATTCAGCAAGGTGGCTGGATACAAAATTAATACTCAGAAATCAGAGGCATTTCTATATACCAACAATGAACTGTCAGCAAAAGAAATTAAGGAAACAATCCCCTTCACGATTGCAGCCAAAATAATAAAATATCTAGAAGTAAATTTAACCAAGGAGGTTAAGGACTTGTACTCGGAAAATTATAAAACATTGATAAAAGAAATCAAGGAAGATACAAATACGTGGAAGCATATGCCGTGCTCATGGCTAGGAAGAATAAACATCATTAAAATGTCTATATTACCCAAAGCAATTTATAAATTCAATGCTATACCAATTAAAATACCAATGACATACTTCAAAGATATAGAACACATATTCCAAAAATTTATATGGAACCAAAAAAGAACACGAATAGCCTCAGCAATCTTAAAAAGAATAAATAAAGCAGGAGGTATCACTCTTCCAGATATCAAGGTTTATTACAAAGCCATTATACTCAAAAGAGTTGGTACTGGCATAAGAACAGGCACATTGATCAATGGAACAGAACAGAGAACCCAGAAAGAAACCCACAGCTTTATGGACAAGTGATATTTGACAAAGGAGGAAAGAACATACAATGGAGTAAAGATAGCCTCTTTAACAAATGGTGCTGGGAAAATTGGACATCTACCTGCAAAAAAATGAAACTAGACCATCAACACACGCCATGCTCAAAAACAAATTCAAAATGGATAAAAGCCGTGAAACTATAAGCATCTTAGAAGAAAACATAGGGAGCAAGCTCTCCGACATCTGTAGCAGCAATATATTTGCCGATTTATCTCCACGGGCAAATGAAATAAAAGGCAAGATAAACAAATGGGACTATATCAAACTAAAAAATTTTTGCACAGCTAAAGACAATAAGAACAGAATAAAAAGACAAACCACACAATGGGAGAACATATTCGACAGCACGTCTGATAAGGGGTTAATAACCAAAATTTATAAAGAACTTATAAAACTCAACACCAGGAAGACAAACAATCCAATCAAAAAATGGGCAAAAGAAATGAATAGAAATTTCTCCAAAGAAGACATACAGATGGCCAATAGTCATATGAAAAAATGCTCATCATCACTAATCATTAGAGAAATGCAAATCAAAACCACAATTTTATATCACCTCACACCAGTCAAGTGGCACTCATCAGCAAAACAACACAGAACAAGTGCTGGTGAGGATGTGGAGAAAAGGGAAGGAACCCTTCTGCACTGCTGGTGGGAATGCAGACTGGTGCAGACACTGTGGAAAACACTTTGGAGATTCCTCAAAAAATTAGAAGTCGAACTGCCTTTTGACCTGGCTATCCCACTTTTAGGAATATACCCTAAGAACACCATAGCACTGTTCGAAAAGAAGAAATGCGCCCCCATGTTCGTGGCAGCATTGTTCACAATTGCGAAGATCTGGAAACAGCCCAAGTGTCCATCAGAAGACGAGTGGATTAAAAAGCTTTGGTATATATATACTATGGAACACTATTCAGCCATAAGAAACGATGACATCGGATCATTTACAACAAAATGGATGTACCTTGATAACATTATACGGAGTGAAATAAGTGAATCAGAAAAAAAACAAAGAACTGAGAACAGCATGATTTCATACATAGGTGGGACATAAAAGTGAGACTATGAGACATGGACAAGAGTATGGTGGTTATGGGATGGAAGGAGGGGAGGGAGGGTGGAATAGGGAGAAGGGTAGGGGTACAGGGAAAACCAGATAGAAGGTGACAGAGGACAATTTGACTTTTGGTGATGGATATGCAACACAATTGAAAGATAAGATAATCTGGAGATGTTTTCATTGTACATATGTACCCTGATTTATTGGTGTCACCCCATTAAAGTTAATAAAAAAAAATACCGCACCTTAGTTCTTTCTTTTCATTTTAACTTTGTTTACACTGTTTTATTTATTTATTTATTTATTTATTTACAAATAGTGATTTTTGTATTTTTATGTATCCAAATCTGACAGTCTTTTCTTTTATAACTTGTGAGTTTAATATATGCTTTAAAGCTTGCTCTAACCAGAGTTCTAACCGGCAACCTCTGCATTTTGGGACACTTCAGTCAACTGAGCTATATGGCCAGGGCTTAAGCTTTTTTAAAATTGATTAATTTTTAGAGAGACAAAGAGAGAAAAGGGGAAAGAGAGGAGGGCAAAAGGAAATATTCACTTGATCCACTCAGTTGTGCTTTCATTGGTTGCTTCCCGTGTGTGCCCCAACCACTGATTGAACTCATAATCTTGTTATTTCAGTACGATGCTCCAACTGACTGAGCAAACCAGCCAGGGCAGCAGGACCTATTCTGAAAATTCGAATCTCCCAACAGCAGATGAGCAAGCAGGCAGGGAAGCCTGCTTTCCTTTCTCCCATCTAATGCCCCTGCCAATCTCAGCACCCCCAGCCAAACAGGCCGGGCAGAAACCAGGGCTTCCAAGCTCCACCTCGGTCTTCAGTTCCACAACCCAGACTCATTCTCAGTACTCACTCTCCAGACTTCCCTCAGCGCTCCTTCTCTTTCTCTCTGAATTTTCCAGAAAACACATGGTGCTGCCCCAATACAAGCGAGCAAACTTAAAAAAACATTTGTTTACCCAACACTTAACACCAAATATTCTTTACAATTGGTTTTACTATAATTAAACAGTTGTACTCCCCATAACTGCCCCAGCTGGACTCAAGCCAGTCTAATTTCTTTACTTTTTGATAAATGAGTCAAGAATATATTTCTTCTCTGTTTCTTTGCTAAAATAGTTCTCTCTGACAGGAATAATATTCAAAATATTTACCAATTACTATAGTAGGCACTGACCAATTAGAATGGAGAGTGAGCCAATCAGTACTGATGTTGGGGTAACTGATAATATGGGTTGACAAGCTAGCTCAGCCCTGCCCTCAACCTTCATTCTTCTAACAGCTGAAATACCATCTCTCTCTCATCCTCCACACAGTTTTTTTAAATACATATTTTATTATTATTAATTCTAATGGGGTGATACCAATAAATCAGGGTACATATGAACAATGAAAACATCTCCCGGTTATCTTATCATTCAATTGTGTTGCATACCCATCACCAAAAGTCAAATTGTCCTCTGTCACCTTCAATCTGGTTTACCCTGTGTCCCTCCCCTCCTCCCTATACCCCTCTTCCCTTGCTCCCCCCATCCCATAACCACCACTCTCTTGTCCACGTCTCATTTTCTCACTTTTGTGTCCCACCTATGTATGGAATCATGCTGTTCTCAGTTTTTCTTTTGTTCTGATTTACTTATTTCACTCCGTATAATGTTATCAAGGTACATCCATTTTGTTGTAAATGATCCGATGTCATCGTTTCTTATGGCTGAGTAGTATTCCATAGTATATATGTCCCAGAGCTTTTTAATCCACTCGTCTTCTGACGGACACTTGGGCTGTTCCAGATCTTCACTATTGTGAACAATGCTGCCACGAACATGGGGGCGCATTTCTTCTTTCGAACAGTGCTATGGTGTTCTTAGGGTATATTCCTATAAGTGGGATAGCTGGGTGAAAAGGCAGTTCGATTTTTATTTTTCTGATGAATCTCCAAACTGTTTTCCACAGTGGCTGCACCAGTCTGCATTCCCACCAGCAGTGCAGAAGGGTTCCCTTTTCTCCACATCCTCGCCAGCACTTATTCTGTGTTGTTTTGCTGATGAGTGCCATTCTGACTGGTGTGAGGTGATATCTCTTTGTGGTTTTAATTTGCATTTCCCTAATGATTAGTGATGAGCATTTTTTCATATGCCTATTGGCCATCTGTATGTCCTCTTTGGAGAAATTTCTATTCATTTCTTTTGCCCATTTTGTGATTGGATTGTTTGTCTTCCTGGTGTTGAGTTTTATAAGTTCTTTATAAATTTTAGTTATTAACCCCTTATCAGATGTGCTGTCGAATATGTTCTCCCATTGTGTGGGTTGTCTTTTTATTCTGTTCCTATTGTCTTTAGCAGTGCAAAAATTTTTTAGTTTGATATAGTCCCATTTGTTTATCTTGCCTTTTATTTCATTTGCCCGTGGAGATAAATCAGCAAATATATTGCTGCTACAGATGTCGGAGAGCTTGCTGCCTATGTTTTCTTCTAAGATGCTTATGGTTTCACGGCTTATGTTTAAGTCTTTTATCCATTTTGAGTTTGTTTTTGTGAATGGTGTAAGTTGATGGTCTAGTTTCATTATTTTGCAGGTAGATATCCAATTTTCCCAACACCATTTGTTAAAGAGGCTGTCTTTACTCCATTGTATGTTCTTTCCTTTGTCAAATATCAGTTGTCCATAAAGCTGTGGGTTTATTTCTGGGTCCTCTGTTTTGTTCCATTGATCTATGTGCCTGTTCTTATGCCAGTACCAGGCTGTCTTGAGTATAATGGCCTTGTAGTAAACCTTGATATCTGGAAGAGTGATACCTCCTGCTTTATTTTTTCTTTTTAAGATTGCTGGGGCTATTCGTGTTCTTTTTTGGTTCCATAAAAAATTTTGGAATATGTGTTCTATATCTTTGAAGTATGTCATTGGTATTTTAATTGGTATTGCATTGAATTTATAAATTGCTTTGGGTAATATAGACATTTTAATGATGTTTATTCTTCCTACCCATGAGCACGGTATATGCTTCCACTTATTTGTATCTTCCTTGATTTCTTTTATCAATGTTCTATAATTTTCCGAGTACAAGTCCTTAACCTCCTTAGTTAAATTTACTCCTAGGTACTTTTTTTTTTTGGGTGCAATAGGGAAGGGGATTGTTTCCTTAATTTCTTTTGCTGACAGTTCATTGTTGGTATATAGAAATGCCTCTGATTTCTGAGTATTAATTTTATATCCTGCCACCTTGCTGAATTCATTTATAAGGTCCAGTAGTTTTTGACTGAGACTTTAGGGTTTTCAATATACAATAACATATCATCTGCAAATAGTGACAGTTTTACTTCCTCTTTTCCAATTTGGATGCCTTTTATTTCTTCTTCTTGTCTGATTGCTGTAGCTAGGACTTCCAGAACTATGTTGAATAAGAATAGTGAAAAGGGACATCCCTGCCTGGTTCCTGATTAAGGGGATTACTTTTAATTTTGGTCCATTTAGTATGATGTTTGCTGTGGGTTTTTATGGATGGCCTTTATCATGTTAAGGAATATTCGTTGTATTCTCACTTTACTGAGAGTTTTGAGCATGAATGGGTGCCGAATTTTATCAAATGCCTTTTCTGCATCTATTGAAATTATCATGTGATTTTTGTCCTTCCTTTTGTTTATGTGATGAATCACATTGATTGATTTGCGAATATTGAACCAGCCTTGCCTCTCCAGAATAAATCCCACTTGATCATGGTATATGATTTTTTTCATATATTGCTGGTTCCGGTTGGCTAATATTTTGTTGAGAATTTTAGCATCTAAATTCATCAGGGATATAGGCCTATAATTTTCTTTCTTTGTGTTGTCTTTGCCCGGTTTTGGGATCAGAATTATGCTCGCCTCATAAAAGAAGTTTGGAAGTCTTCCATCCTTTTGAATTTTTTGAAATAGCTTGAGGACGATAGGAGTTAGTTCTTTTTTGAATTTTTGATAGAATTCACTTGTGAAGCCATCAGGCCCAGGACTTTTCTTTTTTGGGAGTTTTTTGATAACTGTTTCGATCTCGTTTGTTGTAATTGGTCTGTTTAGGTGTTCTGCTTCTTCCAGATTGATTTTTGGAAGTTTATATGATTCAAGAAATTTGTCCATTTCATCTAGATTGTCTAATTTTTTGGCATAGAGTTCTTCATAGTATTTTCTTACTTTGCTTTGTATTTCTGTTGTGTCAGTTGTTATTTCTCCACTGTCCTTTCTAATTTTATTTATTTGAATCCTCTCTCTTTTTTTCTTGGTGAGTCTAGTTAAGGTTCATCAATCTTGTTTACCTTTCAAAGAACCAGCTTCTGGTTTCATTGATCCTCTGTATTGTTTCCTTCACCTCTATGTCATTTATTTCTGGTCTGATCTTTATTATTTCCTTCCTTCTACTTGTCTTGGGTTTTATTTGTTGTTGTTTTTCTAGTTCTTTTAACTGCAGGGTCAGGTTGCTTATTTGAGCTTTTTCTAGCTTCTTATAATATGCCTGTAGTGCAATAAACTTCCCTCTCAGAACTGCTTTTGCTGTGTCCCATAAATTTTGAGTTGATGTATGCTCATTATCATTTGTTTCTAGAAACTTTTTTATTTCTTCTTTGATCTCATTGTTAATCCATTCATTATTTAATAACATGCTATTTTGTTTCCAAGTGTTTGAGTATTTTTCAGTTTTTTTTGTGGTTAATTTCTAGTTTCATGGCATTGTGTTCAGAGAAAATGCTTGATATGATTTCAATCTTCTTAAATTTATTGAGACCATTTTTGTGTCCTAACATGTGGTCTATCCTAGAAAATGTTCCATGAGCGTTTGAGAAGAATGTATATTCTACTGCTTTAGGGTGAAAAGTTCTGAAGATATCTATTAAATCAAGTTGATCTAGTGTCTCCTTTAAGTCTGCTGTTTCTTTATTAATTTTCTCTCTTGAGGATCTATCCAGTGTTGTTAGAGGGGTATTGAAATCCCTACTATTATAGTATTGCTGTTAATATCGCCCTTTATATCCATCATAGTCCGCTTTATGTATGTCGGGGCTCCTATATTTGGTGCATAGATATTTATAATAGTTATATCTTCCTGTTGAATTGTTCCCTTTATCATTATGTAGTGTCCTTCTTTATCTCTTACTACAGCCTTTGTTTTAAAGTCCATTTTGTCAGATATAAGTATTGCTACCCCGGCTTTTTTTTCATTTCCATTTGCATTAAATATTTTTTTCCATCCTTTTACCTTCAGTCTATGTGCATCTTTTGTTTTAAGGTGTGTCTCTTGTACACAGCATATATATGGGTCCTGTTTCTTTATCCATGCAGCTATCCTATGTCTTTTGATTGCATCATTTAATCCATTTACCTTTAAGGTTATTATTGATATGTAGTTGTTAATTGTCATTTTATTCTTTAAAGTTGTATTCTTCTTTTCCTCTATTCTTTCCTCCCTTTAAACTGTCCACAAGAGGCCCCTTAGTATCTCTTGCAGAATTGGTTTGGTTTTTATGAATTCCTTGAGGCTTTCTTTTTCTGGGAAGCTCTTTATTTCTCCTTTAATTTTAAACGTTAGCCTTGCTGGATAGAGTAGTCTTGGTTGTAGGTTCTTGTTCTGCATTACTTTGATTATATCTTGCCATTCCCTTCTGGCCTCAAGTGTTTCTGTTGAGAAGTCCGATGTCATCCTTATGGGGGCTCCTTTGTAGGTGATAGCCTTTTTTTCTCTAGCAGCTTTTAAAATTTTTTCTTTATCCATTAGCTTTGGTATTTTAACTATGATGTGTCTTGGTGTAGATCTTTTTGGGTTTCTCTTTAATAGAGTTCTGTGTGCTTCTTGAATGTGTGGAGTGTTTCCCAGCCTTAATTTAGGAAAGTTTTCTGCTATGATTTGATTGAACAAAGTTTCCATTTCCTGTCCTCTCTCCTCTTCTTCAGGCACCCCTATGATGCGAATGTTGTTTCTCTTCATGTTGTCACAGTGCTCCCTTAGACTTTCCTCAAACTTTTTAAGTTTCTTCTCCTTTTTCCTCTCTGCTTCTGTGCCTTTGTTTATTGTGTCCTCTAACTTGCTGATTCAATCCTCAGCATGATTCGTCCTTCTTTTGATTCCTTCCATTGTGGTCTTCAGTTCTGATACTGTATTTGTCATTTCTGTCGGATTCTTTTTTATTATTTCAATTTCATTTTTTATACTTGTTATCTCTTTATTTATGTGTTCATAATGACTATCCATTTTTGCTCTAATTTCTTGGAACATCCTATCATTATTCTAAATTCTGCTTCTGGTAATTTGGTTATATCTGGTTCATTCAGGTCCTTCTCTGGGGATTTCTCTTGATTCATTTGGTTTGCATTCCTCTGCCTGCGCATTTTGTCTGTGTATAAGCAAGTTGTGACCACTGGAGTCCCGTAGGTGTTGCCTTTGTGTTCTCTAGGTGTGGTCTGTCTGCTGGCCCCCCACCCCTTCTACCGGTGCCTAGGGTGGTTGGGTATGAGCGTTGCCAGCGCCGGCCCCCTGTGGCTTTTGCTGTGATTTCTGCCTCTCCTCCGTGGGAGGGGCTGTCACTAAAGCCACAAGCCTTAGCACAAAGGGTAGAGGTGAGCACCTTTGCTCAACTGCGAACCCAGCCTATTTCCGGACTTCCGCCCGGAACCCGCAGTCAGAGCCTGCTCGCCACAGTTTCGCGGGTTGGGCGGGGCTTTTCACGTTCTCCCAGCTGTGAGCCTCTGCCCGTCCGGAGCTTTAGCCCTTCCCTCGAGGCCAGGGCCCTTCTGCGCAGGGTCGCAAACCCAGGTTTATTGGGCCGGGCGTGTTTGCTGGCTTCCGCTCAGCTGCGTACTTCCGCTCCTCCGGGACTCTACCCCCCCCCTCGCGTTCGGAGAGTGCTCATACACGTATATTGGCAAACCTTGGTTTCTCTGGCCGGGCGGGGCTGGTAGCGTGAGCTCAGCCGCAAGCCCCCGCCCGTCCCTGGTCCTAGCCCGTTCCCCCTGGTCAGGGCCGGCTTGCGCAGGGTTGCAGAGCAGATTTCTACCCGTTCCTGGCCTCCCGCTTTGTCCCCATTAGTGGGATTAAAGGCGGGCCTGCAGCTTTTGGACCGCTTTTGCGCATCCCCTCTGACCCTGCTGGGCTAGACCGAGCTCACACCGGCTTGACCTCAGCCCACGCCGACAGAACAGCATTTCAGCGTCCTACTGCTCCAAACCCTTCAGCAACCCTCAGCAGAGTAGGAAGGGACCTAATACTCCACACTGTAGGCCTGGGAGCTCCCTCACTTGTTTCACAGCTCAAAACTGTCCAAATGCCTCTTCTAGGCTCTGGGACTGCAGGCTGGGGCTTGGTTTCTGGGACCCAGGTCCCTCCCTCTCCACCAAACTTTCCTCCCGCCACGTGGGTCTCTCTGGGCTGCCGTTTGCTCCGGGGAGCTGGGCAGCCCTCTTCGCGTTTTTGCTATTCCTACCAGTCTCAATGTGGCCTGTTCTGTGTTCCTTGGTTGAAGAGTCCACTTAGTTTAGTTCAAAGTTGGTTTATCCAGATGATGGTTCTTTAAATTGAGTTATAATCCACTTTGGTTCTGGAAGTTGGAAGTTGGTACGTCCGCCTACTCCGTTGACATCTTGCTTCCCCCCCCTCCACACAGGTTTTCTGGGATATTTTTTTTATGCTGAATCTTCTTAAAGATGTTCATAAGATGATGTAAGAGTCTAAATTGCCAGCACATTCTTTTTTTTTTTTTTACTGAGAGAGACAGAGAGAGGGACAGACAGGAAGAGAGAGAGTTGAGAAGCATCAAATTTTTGTTGCGGCATCTTAGGTCTTCATTGATTGCTTTCCCTTATGTGCCTTTACCAGGGGATCCAGCAGAGCAAGTGACCCCTTGCTTAAGCCAGCGACCTTTGGGTTCAAGTCAGCTACCATGGGGTAATATTTATGACTCCATATGGGCTCAAGCTAGTGACCCTGCACTCAAGCTGGTGAGCCCATGCTTAAGCCAGTGACCTTGGGGTTTCTAACCTAGGTCCTCTGGGTCCCAGGTCAATGCTCTATCCACTGCATCATCTCCTGGTCAGGTGCCAGTACATTCTTTATTGCTTCTTCATGTGGTAAAAATTTCATGTTTTCTATAAAGAGAATAGAAAGACAACATGGTTGATCAAAAATAATTTTCATTTTTGAAATTTTAGAAAAGCTACAGCTTAAAACTTTATGACTGATATTGATACAACTTTTAGACCTTTTGTCACATAAAAGGAAAACACCTACTAATTTTTTTTCATATAAAATTTCCAGAGATTTCAAGTTTCCTTGGAATGTTCTCTGAACTGACTTTAGATATATTCCTGGAAGCTGTTCCAATAACTAGATGGCCAACAATATTTTAACCTATGTGGTGCTTTCAAATCATGGCCTCCAAATCCTTTGATATTCCTCTCATTGAGAGACAGAGTCTATGTTTCCTTCTCTTGGTCTGGTTGGACTTGTGAGTTGGTTGTTACCAACAGAAAACTAGGCCAGAAAAAACAATGCAGCTACCGCTTTGTTCTCTGGGATTCTTGCTTTTGAAGCCTTGACACACCCTGTCAGAATTTCAGATCCCCTGTGGCTTCCATTCTTTAAGGAAACTTGGGCCACATTTAAGTGTGGCTGTCCATGGTCCAACTGACAGCCAGCATCAACCACCAGATGTGATTCTGGCCCCAGCTATAGTGTCACTATACCATTGGGTCTTGCCAGCAGAGACCCCAGACATTATAGAGCAGAGACAAACCATGCTCTGTCCAAATTTCTGCCCCACAGAAGCAATGACCATAATAATGTGGTTAATAAAATGGTTATTTTATTACACTAAGTTTTAGAGCAAGTTACACAGCATTGGTGACCAAAACAACTATGGACAAAGCCACTGTTAATAATATGGTATCCAGGCTTGAGCACACATGGAAGTCTATGTACCACATGACTAAATATTTAAAGGTTTTTCTAAGTTAACTATTATAAATCATGCTAATAAACTGTTAAATAAGTATGTTATCTCTCCTTTCCTTGAAAAATATGCCTTCATAATGACGGGAAAAATCAGGTTTGGATTTAGAATTCCCAATGAAGGCCAGACCCTCCCCTTCTCCACCCACCCCAGGCTCCATCCAGCACTCCGGCGGCCTCAAACACGTCCAGACCCACATTCCATCCCTGAAAATAGCCACCAGCCACTCTTGGGCTTATGAATACACACCCAGCAGTGCAGTTTGTCATCCACAAGCAGGTGGACTCAGATGAGAGACCCAAGGATCCAGATCTTGGGCTGGAAATTGCTTGACCTTGGGGTGGGTTAAGCAACTTGGTCCTGCAGGTTTCTCACACCAGTCACTGGTCAGAGTGGGGGCAGTTTTACTGTGGCCCAAGGGCATATGTGTTCTAACCACAAACATAAATCCCTTGACGCAAAGTAAATGCATCTTCAGCTCAACTTCCCCTTTACAGTTTCCCAAGAATACCCTTGGCCAGTTCAGTGCCACCTGAGATGTGGATAACTATGACCAAGGGGAAGTCAGATGTAAAAAGATAGTCATTTGTGGTTGAAGTTTCTTACTTTGGAAAACACTAGCAATAGGTGGCCCAAGGGAGAGGCTCAGGCAAGTAAGGGGCCAAAGAGCTATAGCCATTGTCTGCTTGGTGCAAATTGATCTCTATTTCCAGTTCTGGTTCACTCATCTCCTCTTTTTTTTAATGTTTTTTTCTTTAAAAAATGTTCTTTTCAATTCTAGTTTGCATAAATGTGTGTTGTTTTAAGCTACTAAGTTTGTGGTGATATTGTTATACAGTAAGTTCCCGGGTTATGAATCAGATATGTTCTACAGGTTTGTTTTTAAGTTGAATTTGTTTGTAAGTGAGAACAGGTACATTTACCTATTAAATGCAACTTAGACATATATTCATCTTAACATAGTGTTTATTTTTACCTTTCAGTGCATATAAATACTTAAATTTTTTAAAATACAACCTTGCCTGACCTGTGGTGGCGCAGTGGATAAAGTGTCGACCTGGGAACACTGAGGTCGCCAGTTCAAAACCCTGCACTGGTCTGGTCAAGGCACATATGGGAGTTGATGCTTCCAGCTCCTCCCCCCTTTCTCTCTCTCTCTCTCTCTCACTCTGTGTCTCCTCTCTAAAATGAATAAAATAAAAATAAAATAAATTAAAAAAATTACAACCTTAAACAATTTTGTATGATGCAAAAAGTGGTGGACTTGTTGGAGAGGATGGGACTGATGTTAGAGTCAGGGTTTGATTCTGCTGTTGGGGTCAGTTTCTTGAAGGAGGCACCAAGGAAGGTTTGTGCAGAGCTTTGCCTCTCTTTTTCTATCATCATAGGAATATATATATAATAAAACTGAGCATATGTAGTATATATACAGACGGAGATAATACACACATGTAGAAATACTTTTTTGTATTTTTAAATAGAAATACACATGACAGTCTTCTTTTTTTAACAAATACTGTCATATGTTTTTCTCTACCAGTTGCGCAAGCTACAAACTAGGAGTCACCTTTGTTTTCCTCTTTCCCTTCTGCTCCACATCCAAGTCATCCCCTCCTGATTGACATGCTGGGTAAGACAAGGTGTTCCTGAGAAAAGGCCTTTGGGATCCAGGAAGGTTTCAGCTAGAGAACAGGGACTCATGGGCTGCGTTTCACCAGTAAGTGTGTTTTTATTTGGCCTGGGCAGTGTTTAGAATTCCTTTTTTCTGAATAGGTAGATAGTATTTAAAAGCTGGGAGATTTCACATTAAAATATAGATTTCTTGCCTTTTCTGGAAGTTAGAAAGATTTGGAAAACTGGGCTTGCATTCCCACAGGAAAACAAGTGGCTGCTCCTTAGGAAACAGGCTCTCTAAGTTTCCATGGCCTCACCAGCCCTCAGACCCATGTAAGTCTTAGGGGCACTGGGTGTGCAACATGTGAGTTAGTGCAACATGGCAGGGACACAGACACTGCAGAAAAAGACATCTGTGCTGACTGATGGTCCCACACATGTGACAGAGGGCCCAGTATTTGCTGAATGAGTGACTAGAAACATGAAAGGCTATAGTGAAGTTTTAGTAAACAAATACCGGGAGGACAGAGAGCAGAGCAGTAATCTTAGCTGCTTAGCATCTTCTTTAAAGAGCAAATCTAGTAGAGCTTTCTTCTTCTGTTATATATTTATTTTACATCATAATACTGACTATGTGCTACTAATAATAAACTCTAATTTGATGGAATCCTTAAAGAGAAGGAAACTTGTATAACTTCACAAAGAAGTGGACACATGAGAAAGAAAAAGCAAAACTACAGCCCTGTCAGTGAGTTACTTCAGATTTGTCAGGAAACGTAAGTTTATTACAATCTTTTAAAAAATTAAACCATTGGAATTTGAAAAGTCACCTGCCCATCTTATATAGACCTTTAAAAAATAATACAACAGTATGTGGTTTTCTCAAAAACTTAAACATAGAATTACCATATGATCTAGCAATCCCATTTCTGGGTATGTGCCCAAAAGAATTAAAGACCAAGTGTTAGAGAGATGGTTGTACAACCATGTTCACTGTAGCATTATTCACAATAGCTAAAACGTGGAGGCAATCCAAATGTCCATCAACAGAAAAAGGGATAAAACAAAATGTGGCCTACATATGCAATGGAACATCTAAAATGAGGGAAATTCTGACATATGCCAAAATATGAATTAACCTCAACATTGTTGTAAGTGAAATAAGCCAGTCACAAAAAGACAAATACTGAATGATTTCACTTATAGGATGAACAAGACTTAACGTGGGATGGTGAACATGTAATACAGTGTGCTGTAGAATTGTGCACCTGAAATGCATATAATTTTGCTAACCAGTGTCACCCCAATAAATTCAATAAAAAGAAAAAAAATATGAACAAGCTTGGCCTAACCAACATTTTTAGAAAATAGTTGGCATTACCTGGTCAAAGTAACATCATAGCCCCAGAGAACCAGCATGTGAGATTATAATGAGGAATGAAAGATCTCGCGGGCTGCTTATACACAATACCTGCAGTTGCAGAGAGTTGTTCTGGAAACAGCCAAAGACATAGACAAGCCTGGGACACACAGACTCCCAAGTGTTAAATAAGAATATTACTTTTGTATATGCATATGTACATTGTATATGTACTAAACTGTGTATTTCCACACCACATCACTGTGGTTTTAGTGAACATAAATGCCAAATCTCATAATGCTAAATATAACTGCACAAAAATATACATGGAATTTCTGAAATATGTACATACATTTTAAAAATGAATATTATTATTTATATTGTTATATCATATGGCACACGCACACACACACACACACACACAGGTGTTCAGAGTCCTCGCCATTAACCCAGGCTTTGACATTTGCTGGCCATATGACCTTAGCAAGGTACATTCTAGTGCCTCAGGTTTTTCATCTGTAGAATGGCAATAATTGTATTTACCTCGGAGGGTTGTAAAGATGAAATGAACTGTGCAAGTGAAACTTTTAGAGCTGGACTGGTTGCCCAATAAGTGCTCAATAAACTTAGCAACATGTGTTTGTGGGCAGGTAAGTAAACCTTCCAGGGAACTGAGAATCTGGTTAACTCCTGCCTACCTCACACCTTCCTCATATTTACAAATTGTTGATGTTCTAGTTTCAAACTCAAGCATCTAAATTCTTGGTTAGACTTTTCATTTCTTAGCAACACTTTTACTGAAGGTCAAAGGTGTAAAGAGTGAGGCACAGGCCGGAAATGTTGCAAGGGAGAATCACCAAACACTGTCACAGATTGCATCTGTGTTCATAAACAATAAACCATCTGTGTTCATAAATGATAAACGTAAACCCTTGGCTGGGGTTATTTTATGAAAGCCCTCTCTATAGTACACATTCTCTGTGAGTGCCAGGAGTGGACATGCACAAGAGCCCCTCTGCCACTTTAGCTGGGACTTCACGTACCTCTGACACAGTGAGTGTCTAGTTTTTCAGATGAGATCACCACTGTCTGACCCAGAGAGCTTAGCCAGAAAATTCCAAATTAAGCCAGTTGTGTTTTCTTTCGAAATGGGAGAACGTATGTTCTATGTAGTTTTGTGAGGAGAAAGCAACTTGGGACTTCGTGTTTTGATTACACTTGGCTCCCACCTCCTATAAAGTCCAAACGTGTATGGAACAGGGAAATGAGCTTGAAGTCAAATGATAAAGCTGATATGATTCATGAGTCTGTCAAGAGGAAAGAAACAGGAAACGGAGGGGCTGGCTGCTGGGGCCATGACATCATCACGCTGGCATCCTGCCCTAGTCCTGAAAAACGCAGTTTGCACCACATTAAGAATTTTGAGACACAGGAGACAGAAATTATTTGGTTGCTTGGCTAACTCCAGAGTGCAATAAACTTGAACTTGAAAGTTTTATCCATGAGAGTGAATCAAGGATGAAGTGTCGGTATGTGGACTATTGCCAAGAATGGCTAAGAGATATAAAAGAAGAAACAAAACCCTTCAGTTAAAACACAAGTGGAAAAACACTTTGTAAAAACAAACACCGAGAAGCACAATGTGCTTTTATTGTGCATGGAAATTTTTTTAAAGGAGCTTTGGAAAAATAGTTTCTTGATGTTTATAAAGTTCGTTCTGAATAAAGGGCTACTCCAGGGCAATTGGGATTGTGGCCTCACACCTGGGGAACTCATAACTCACTGCATGTCCTGTAAAAAGGGGAGGCAGGTGTGTAGGCCTGCTGGTGAAGGAAGGGAGGAGGGCTTTGCCCTCTGACTAAGAGGAGATAGCATGTTTATGTCCGTTCCTAGAGAAGGGGCAAGACCAGGGTTCATGCCTCGCCCACCGTGAGACAGCTAGTAAGAGCTGATAGAGAAGTGCAGCCCAGACAGACAGGCCCTGAACAGAAATCCAGGAGCTGGAAGAAACCCCGTTTTCTTTCCTTCACAAGTGTACACACTCAACAGCACTGGCCCCAGCAAATCTACAGGCCTGGCAGCATGGACAGGGAAGATACTTGGTAACACTCACTAGGCTCTCTGTCAGGGGTATGAACAGTAGAGCTGGGCACCGACCTGGCCTGCTGCCTGCTTTGTAAGTACCAATCTATGGGAACATAGGCACGCCACCCGGTGACCTGTGTCTGAGGCTGTTTTCCTGCAATAGGCAGAGTTCCTGCAAATAGCAGTTGTAATGGCTACAAAGGTAAAAATATTTACTCTCTGGCCCTTTACAGAAAACTTCACTGAACCCTGGTTTGAAGCAAGAGAACTGGCAGGAGAAGCAAGGCCCTTACATCTCAGAACTACCTTTCCAGACCAGGCAGCAAGAATCTTCCACCCTCCTGCTGAGTGGGCACCCCACTGGCTTCTCCCCTTGGCAAACCCTCATTTGATTACTGATGGCGGTGGAAAGGACAGTCTAGCTAAATAATGTATCATTAGGGCTGCTTCTGTTCTCAGTGTCCCTGCAGCATTTGCCAGGCCACGCGGCGGGGCTGCGTGTCCGCCTGGTCCTGCAGGCCCATGGTGTTCTGAGTCCTCACTTCCCCTATCTGTGAGCTCTGTGCGAGCAGCCTGAGGCAAAGTCCTTCTTGCATTCCTAGTAAATATAGTAGGAACTCAATAACTGTTATTTTAATTCATAAGTACACAAAGGATTAATATTTTTAAAATTAATAAACAAGTGAGTGCTTAACTTTAATGGTTGAGACCCTTATCCCAGGCAGAGCATCCAGAACCTCAATGCAAAAGGACTGGACCTAGACACGGGGGTTTCTGGGCCGCTATGAATTTAGCCCCATCCAATATCCTTTTAATATTTGTTCCATGTTTATTTAATGAGAAAAACAGATTTCGTTTTGGTAAAAATTTGGTTATATATTTATTTCCATCTAGAGGTTTATTAGATGTATTAAATATAATATAGTATCTATACTTACTTCTTTGGGCTGTCTTTCAGTTTTTTCATCACTTGTGACTGGATTACAGTTAGTCATTCAGACACAAAGACTTGAAATAACATACAGTCTTATTCAAAATAGATTTTAAAATTATTTTTCCTGGCTTTCATTATCTAAAGACATTTTTCATTTTTCTGAAGTCCTTATTATCTCTTGGCTTTTCTTTTGCACTTTTCTGAATACAAAGTAAACAGTCTAAAATTTATGTAATAAAACAAACTAGTCAGTCCCAGAAAACATCCCTATGTATCTCATTATTATGTTTCAGAACCTCAGTTGACCATGTAGTCAACTTCAGCTAAATACAGTAGACCAGGGGTTGGGAACCTATAGCTCGTGAGCCAGACAGATGTGGCTTTTTTGATGGCTGCATCTGGCTCGCAGACAAATCTTTAATAAAAAAAATAATAACATTAAAAATATAAAACATTCTCATGTATAACAAGCCATTCATTTCCTACTGCTCATGTTCATGATTGCAGGTGGCTGGAGCCAATCACAGCTGTCCTCCGGGACAACACCAAATTTTTATTGGATAATGCATAAGGTACACGGGTCATTGTGAGGTCAGGAAGTAAACTTCCCTCCTTTTAATCAAGTAGTCAGCTAGCTAATTGCAGAAACCCTTTTGATGAAGAAGATGGCTAAAAGAAAAAAAGATGAAGAGTATCGTACTTTTCAGCAGGAATGGACAGAGGAATACGCCTATGTGGAGAGAGCAGGTTCTGCAGTGTGTCTAATATGCAATGATAAAATTGCACCGATGAAATGATGTAAAGCAGCACTTTGACATACGCCATACTACATTTGCATAGAAATATCCAGCAGGGGACAGCAGGAAGAAAACATGTCAAGAGCTACCAGAGTGCAAGCTAGTCAGCAGCAACTTCATGTTTGGACCCAACAAGATAATTAAAATTCAGCTAGCTTTGCTGGTGCTTTAGCAATTGTGAGAAACGGAAAGCCATTCACAGATGGGGAGTATGCCAAAACATTCATGCTTGATGTTGCCAATGAACTTTTTGACAACTTTTTGGATAAAGACAAGATAATCAAATGAATAAAAGACATGCCTCTGTCAGCAACAACTGTTCACGATTGTACCATCATGATAGCAAATCAAATTGAGGCAGCACAAGTGAAGGACATAAATGCACAACCATTCTTTTCTCTCGCTTTGGATGAGTCAACAGACGTAAGCCATTCATCCCAGTTCAGCATGATTGCAAGGTATGCTGTCAGTGACACACTTATACCTATGTGAGGAAAGTCTTGCTGTTTTGCCTATGAAAGAGACAACAAGAGGAGAGAATTTATTCAAGCCTTTCACTGAGTTCGCTAAAGAAAAAAATCTACTGATGGATAAACTTATTTTGGTGTGTACTGACGATGCTCCGTGCATGGTGGGGAGAACCAGAGGATTCGTAGCGCTTCCTCATGAACATGAAAGAGACCCAAACCTAAGTTTTCACTGCATTCTACATCAGGAGGCGCTTTGTGCTCAGATGTATGGCGAGTAACTTGGTAAGGTGGTGTTGCTGGTCATTCGGATGGTCAACATTATTGTTGCCCAAGCTTTAAATAATCTCCAGTTTAAAACATTGCTGGAAGAAGTTGGGAATAATTATCCTGGTCTGCTTCTGCACAGCAATGTGCGTTGGTTATCAAGAGGGAAGGTGCTCAGCCGTTTCACGGCTTGTCTGAACAAAAGCCGGACTTTTCTTGAAATGAAAAACGTTGAGCATCCTGAGTTAGCTAACACTGAGTGGCTCCTGAAGTTTTACTACCTCGTGGACATGACTGAACATCTGAACCAGCTCAATGTAAAAATGCAAGGTGTTGGAAATACAGTCTTATCCCTTCAACAAGCAGTGTTTGCATTTAAAAACAAGCTGGAACTCTTCTTGCCGACATTAAAACAGGTCATTTGCTACACTTTGAAAAACTGGGAGAGTTTAAAGATGCATGCACAGCAAGTGACCCTGCTCAACATCTTGATGTCCAGCAGCTAGCAGGCTTCACATCTAATCTCCTGCAGTCATTCAAAGCGCGCTTAGGAGAATATCGTGAGTGCACTCGTCTTTTTAAGTTCATTACCCATCCACACGAGTGTGCAGTAGACAGTGCCGACCTGAATTACATCCCTGGTATCTCCATCAGAGATTTTGAGCTACAAGCTGCTGACCTGAAGGCCTCAGTCATGTGGGCGAATAAGTTCAAGTCACTGAATGAAGATTTGGAAAGACTTGCACCACAGCAAGCAGAATTGGCGAACAAACACAGTGGGGAGAAATGAAAAAACTTCAACCCGCAGACCAGCCAATTGTCAAAACTTGGAACGCGCTTCCCATCACATACCACTCACTGCAGCATGTGAGTATTGCTGTACTGACAATGTTTGGCTCTACGTATGCATGTGAGCAGTCTTTCTCACATCTAAAGAACGTTAAGACTAACCTATGATCACGTTTAACAGATGGAAGTCTCAACTGCCTGCATGAAGCTTAACCTCATCACATATCAGACAGACTACAAAGCCATCAGCAAAGCCATGCAGCATCAGAAGTTACATTAATGGTAAGAAGTACTTTATTCATCATTGGTTAGCAACAGTATAACAATGTTATTAGAAAGAATTCAGAAACTTGTTGTACTTTAAAAGTGTTGGTCTTACATAAAATGCACACATTTACTTGTATTTAGTGTTAAACATATTGTATGGCTCTCACGGAATTACATTTTAAAATATGTGGCATTCATGGCTCTCTCAGCCAGAAAGATTCCCGACCCCTGCAGTAGACCAATTGCAGCACCTTCGATGTTCACTCAAATAAGAAAGCTGAGAATATTCAAGGAGGGGTGTCTTACTTTCCACTTGAAGGGATTGCCCACGTGGGTGGCTATAGGGCCAATTTATGTTTACCATTTATCTAAAGAGTCATACATAAAAATCTGAATTAATCAATCCTCCATTTGTTACTGATTCCAACAAGGCTTGAGCACACCTGTAACCTGCGAAGTTGCCCTGATACCTTGCCTATTAATCCAACTCAGGCTGTTCACTGACTTTCATCACAAAGATAAAATCAGTTTACTGCGTTATAGTGATAAATCGCCATGAAATAATAATGATAACACTAACGGCCAGCACTGGAACATGAGGCCATCCAGGCAGCCATGTTTGTCAGTTCTGTTCCCTTGCTGCTGCTGTACACCCAGCTCTCAGGCCATGTCCAACACTGCTACAGAAGTGGCAAGTAGGGTCTGGCTAAGCAGTGCATCACAATAAACAAGAGTTCCATAAATATTTGCTGAATGAATGAATTTGCTGTAAGATTATTGTGGGTAAATCATTATGTCCATTTAACAGGTTCGGAGGTTAACTGACTTAAATATATAGACACAGCTGTCGAAAGAGAAAGCTGAACTATTTGACCTCAAGATCTTGCTCTTTCCATATTTCCACTTGGTCTCTGGGGTCATGGTGTTGGTTCTATCAGAAAACCAATAAGAGTATTCTGACTAGTAAGGCACAAAGAACACCACAAAATGTTAATCACCACAGAGAAAAGCTTCAAGACTATTTGAGGGGCAGCAGAAAGCCTTATATATTGCCAACTGCAGGTAAAGAACAGCCCAAACTCTTAGCATATCAGTGATAATGAGGTGTGGCTTTATTTGACTCTCTGTGGGCAGGTTTTGTGAGGTAGAAAGGATGAGAAATCTGTAACTGCAGAAAGCAAACTAGGAGTATGGTCTAAATCTAAACCTTCTCTTAATTTGTCTGGTAAATTGCTGGTGTTACAACAGATGGAGGTCCTGAATCATGGCTCCATGGCGGTCAGGGAGAACTAGGCAGTACAGTCCTGGGTCTGTGTGTTGTGTGCTTGTTTCTATGTCACATGGCATACATACAGTTCTGTAACCTTGTGTGTGCACAAATAAGTGTGAAAGTGCACACTCCAGGCTTCTGATAGCAGTCAACATTTGTCAGCCCAAAGCAGAATATCTTAAAGCAGACTCCAATGGCCACTAACATCAGTATCACCAGGTGGGCCAGGAACTTGCTAAAAGTGAAGATTCTTAGACACACTCCAGTTCTGGTAAATCAGACCCTCTGGATGCACTTTCTTGGAAATGTTCCCTGGGTGGTTCTTACACACACTAAGAGATGAGAGCCACTAGTCAAAGGATTGGGTACAACAAGGGATATTCACTTTTTATGTTTAGATGTATGTAGCATTTCATACTTTTGTAATTACAAAACACGGATATGAGGGAAGAGAGGAAAGGAGCAGAAGAAAAAGACAGTATAGTGAGGGAGGGAAGGCACTGAGGTATAGGAGCCCATCTCCCAGTTTAAAACCTTCTGTCTCACTGTCCATTTAAATCTGCTTTTCCTTGCTGTTTACTCTCGCCCACGACCTCTAAGTAAACAGCACTGCAACATACTCCCTCCAAACCAAAACAGCCTTAAACTGGTGTCTGGAAGGCCCCAGCCTGGAATTGTTCGTCTGGGGGCAGGAACAGACTTTAATATTGCATGAGCAGCAGAGCAAAGCCAACCTCACAGGAATTGTTTACAAAGTTGCCTTTTTAACATGAACAAATAAATCCACCATCTCCAAGCTTCCCGTTGATGTGGCGATTAGTTCACACACTAAGTCATATAATGTTGTCTTGTTTTGCTTTTTAAAAAGAAGTTATTTCACCTCAAAACACAGGGGAAAAAAAAGTCTATTCCAAAGAGGAATTCTAAAAGGCTTAAGGTTTCCACAGTTGGAGTCTTTAAAATGAATCTCTTCAGTTCCTGTCTTCCTAGCAGAGCAGGACTAAGTGATACACTAAACCAGGGGTCCCCAAACTACGACCCCGACCCCGGACACATGCAGCCCCCTGAAGCCATTTATCCGGCCCCACCACACTTCCGGAAGGGTCACCTCTTTCATTGGTGGTCAGTGAGAGGAGCACAGGATTCATCCTGTGCTCCTGGAGTACTGTATGTGGCGGCGTGGCTCAGTACAGTACTACTTCCGGCGATGCCAGATGCAGGCGTCAGGGGCTTCCGCCAGATGCAGGCGTCAGGGCTCCGGAAGCCTGTCATATGACACGTGTGCATATGTGCAGTGTGCATAGGGATTTGTTCATAGTTTTTTTATAGTCCGGCCCTCCAACAGTCTGAGGGACAGTGAACTGGCCCCCTGTGTAAAATGTTTGGGGACCCCTGCACTAAACCAACGGCAGATAATGGAAGGGACCTGGCATTTAGGAAGCACACCTCTTCCCATCTGGGTGTTTCACACCAGAAACATTGATCTTGGCTGTGAACTGGTCTCAGTCTCAGCTTCTCCAACCCCACCACGTCACCCCCACATTGCTCAGGCCTTTTGCTGCTCTATCTATTAATTAAGTCTCCCACTGAGCTGGGTCCCTCCATAGGTTGCTCCTAACCGTCATCCCAACCCCAGAGAGGTAGCCTGAAGAGTCTCTTTACCTCTGTACCTAGCTGTGTAGAGTAACAGTTGTGCCATGCACACGTAGGCACTGAGCCCTTAGAGCAGGGGTGCCCACACTTTTTCAGCATGCGAGCTACTTATAAGATGACCAAGTTGAAATGATCTACCTACAATAAAAATGCAAAACATAAATTTATTTCTTCTATATTATCATTATTTAAGTTACTATTATTACTATTTAATATTGTGTATTCTTCTTTCACCTTTCTCCTTCTCAGTTCTCTTTCTGGAGGAAAGTCAATGTCATAGTTTTTATGAACAGTCCGAAAAAGCCACTCCACATTTCCCTTCTTTGGAATAGCAATGGCACACAGACAGATGAGGCAAACTCACTTAGAATATGACATAGTGAAAAAAATCCCCTCCCATTCTATATGAAAGTGGTAGGTTTTAGGCTTCTTACTCGGACCAGCTACGGCACTCATTTTTATACCCTTTGTTGTATTTAGTTTAAATAAATTGAAGGCTAACTACACAGCAATGTAACTGAACAAGTTAGCGTGGTTTAACACTCATGCGTAGGGTGTCAAAAGTTCAGACATCAGATTGGCTACCCTGTATGCCAATCAAAAGACAAATGTCTTTTTAATGTCATGCGATCTACCCACACTTCCTTCCCGATGGACCAGTAGATTGCGATCGACGTATTGAGCACCCCTGCCTTAGAGCATGCACTCTGGCCACTGTAGCCTGCTGCCTCCTGTAGTTTTCTAACTGTTCCAGCTACCCTGAAATGGTAAATGTAACTCCCCTTTTGTGGGTCAGTCTGTACAGAAGGAGCCCTCTTTTCAAAGTGCCAGGACTTATCTGTTCAGAGAGGGGATCCCTGACCAGGGCTGCTCACTAGAATCAGCAAGGAACAGTGGGAAATCCAATCACAGGCTACACACAGCCCAGTTAAGGCCAAGGTATCAGCATTTTGTGAAGTTCTGCAGGTGATTTCAACATGCAACGGAGGCAGAGTCAACAAGTTCCAACTTAAGTCAGCTTTGCCTGACCTGGCTGCTCCAAGCGTTGGTTGTGGACCCCAGTACTGGCGACACCTGGGGGCCTGTTAGGAAGGCTCCCTATCTTTGTTCATTTGTCGTTTTCAGTTATACATCCCACGTATGAGTGAAATTATATGGCTTTTGACTCTTTCTGTCTGACTTATTTTTCTAAGCATGATATTCTCATGATCTTAATAAATAAATGTTTTCAAATTTTTCAGGTAGATACCCAAAAGCGGGTTTAATATCCAAAATATATAAAGAACTCTCATAACAACAACAAAAAGAAATTAAAAAAGAGCAGAAGACCTGAACAGACAATTCTCCCAAGAAGACATACAAACAGCCATTAGGGAAATGCAAATCAAAACTACAATGAAATACCATCTCACTCCTTTTAGAATGGTTATTATCACCAAGACAGGTAATAAGTGCTGGAGAGGCTGTGGAGAAAAGGAGCCCTCATCACTGCTGGTGGGAATGTAAACTGGTGCAGCCACTATAGAAAACCGCATGGATGCTTCTCAAAAAATTCAGAATGCAGCTATGATATTTGTACCCCAAAAATCACTGCAGCATTGTTCATGGAGGCCAAGACATGTAAACAACAGAAGTGTTCCTCAATAGATGACTGGATAAAGATGTGGTACATACATTTACTACCAATGGAGTACTACTCAGCCATAAGAAAAGACAAAATACTGTCATTTGCAACATGAATGGATCACGAGAATATCATGCTAAGAAAAATAAAATGGACAGAAAGAGTAAAAAACCATATGATTTCACTTACATGTGGGCTATATAACTGAAAACGACAAATGAACAAATAAGACAGGGGGCCTTTCTAACAGGCCCCCAGGTGTCGCCAGTGCTGGGGTCCACAACCAACGCTTGGAGCAGCCAGGGCATCTGCATTGAAAGGGGAGGGACAAGAGACACGGAACAGTCAGGGGGTGTAGCTATCTGAAGTCCAGCTGGGCCCAGGGTGGGGAATCAGGGATGTTCCTGATTAGGGCTAGTTCTGTCCTCTAGGAAGGGTTCCCACTGTCCTTTGGGCTTGTTACTGCTCTCTGAGAGGTCTTTCATTCTCCATAAGAAAGTTCACAGTTGCAGCCTATCCCTTTCTCAGTCGGCCACCTGCCCACAGAAATGTAAGGGTCCAGAGATCTCTTCAGTGTGACCTGTTTCCGCTGCTGTCAGCCTGAGCTTGTGGTGCTTTTGCCAGGACAACTCTCTTAAGGACTGTGGGGCTTTCCGTGGACCTGGTCAGTCTCTCTGTCTTCCCCAGCCACATCTGTGCATTCAGTTTGAGACACTTCTACACCATGGCTGTGTCAGAATGCTTTGGAAAAATTTCTCTTCATTTAGTTGAATTTCTCCAAACTAGTAAATTCTGGGTCCTCTATATTTCCTCTAAATCTTGCTTGCAAACCCAGTAGTTTTTTCTTAACTCATCTCTCTTTTGCAGTATCTTATCATATTCAGCTAAGAACATTCAACTGAGCCTCAAGATTGTATGTTGAGATGTTCTTACCTAGAGCTACAAGTTCATTAACATTTCTTATTTTCTAAATTGCCACAGGTTACATTTCCCCCATATCCCACTGCTACATAACATACCTTTTCTCCAGCCTCAAATGAGAACCTCCTCACCAGTTCTCTGATCTCTGCTAACACTGTCTGCCACTCCAACTTTTGCTTATAACATCCTCATTGCTTTCACAGACTCAACCTGCCTGGTGGCAAAGATGATGCCACATTCTGGCAATTTTTTTTTTGCACTGTACCTCACTCCTGGAAACAATTTCTTATCTACTATTGCTGCATATCAGTCCATGCAGTGTTTATTTAGCAATGTAAAGCAAAAATCATTTATTTGCTCAAGATTCTGCCATTGGATCTGAGCTCAACTGGGTGGTTCTTCTACTAGTTTTGTCAGGGTCATTTATGTGTCTGCAACCATCTGGAGGGTCTCCTGGGCCTGGTCTAAGACTGCTTCACTCCTACTTCGCTAGTTAGCTGGTCTGTTCACTCTTCTCCAGGCCCACAGCCTGGGCATCTCACAGCAACAGGAATGTTCCAATTCAAACTGCGTAGGGGCTACAAGGTCTTTGGTGATCTTGTCTGAAATTGCACAAGGGCACCTCCACCATATACTACTGGTCAAATCAAATCACATATTCATGTAATGAAGAAAGAATTTGGGGCCATTTTTACTCTATTCCAACTTGGAAAAGAAATTATTTTTTTAATTTAATTTTTTATTGATTGATTTTTAGAGAGAGACACTGACATGTTGTTCCACTTACTTATGCATTCATGGTTGATACTTGTATGTGCCCTGATTGGATATCAAACCCACAACTTTAGTGTAATGGGGAAGATGTTCTAACCAACTGAGCTATAAAGCCAGGGTGAGAAATTATTTCTTTTATTTTTTTCTTTTTAACAGAGACAGAGAGAGAGTCAGAGAGAGGGATAGACAGACAGGAACAGAGAGAAATGAGAAGCATCAATTATTAGTTTTTCACTGTCATTGCAACACCTTAGTTGTTTATTGATTGATTTCTCACATGTGCCTTGACCACAGGCCTTCAGCAGACCGAGCAACCCCTTGCTGGAGCTAGCAACCTTGGGTTCAAGCTGGCAAGATTTCGCTCAAGCCAGTTGGGCCCACACTCAAGCTGGCGAGCTCGGGGTCTCGAACCTGGGTCTTCCGCATCCCAGTCCGATGCTCTATCCACTGCGCCACCACCTGATCAGGCAGAGAAATTATTTCTTAATAAATATAATTTGGCACACAAATACTTTCAAATCATGGGGACTGTGAGGGTAAATAATGTTAAGCAGATGCTGGTGATAAATGTTAAGAGCTACAAAGACTTAGGGAGAGTTAGCGTAGGTTCCTCGTGAGAGGGATGGGTCAGGTAGAAGAGAAGACAGGGCACCAATACAGAAAGTTTTGAAATATTAAAACCAAGATTTTAAAGTATTAAAATCAACTCTACTATGACCTCATAAAATCAAAAGTCTAATTTATTTCTTATTTCAGGATACAGAGGTATGTACAGGTGGGGCAAAAGAACATTTACAGTTGTGAATACACAAAACAGAATTTATTCTTGTGTTATTTTTTATTAATTATTGTATTATTTTTCATACAAACAACTGCAAACCTACTTTTATCCTATCCTGTATATGACTGTTTTACCAAAGCACTCATTCACCAAACAGGTATTTTTTTTTATTTTTCTTGTATTGTTTTGAGAGAGAGAGAAGGAGAGATACAGGAAGAGAGAGAGATGAGAAGCATTAACTCGTAGTTGCAGCACTTCAGTTGTTCATTGATTGCTTCTCATACATGCCTTGACTGGGGGACTCCAGCCAAGCTCAAACATCAAGCTGGCAATCTTGAGCTTCTAGCTAGTGACTTTGGGCTCAAACAAGAGACCATGGCCCTGACCAGGTGGTAGCACAATGGATAGAGCATCAGAGTAGGATGCAGAGGACCCAGGTTCAAAATCCCAAGGTTGCTGGCTTGAGCGTGGGGTCTCTGTCCTGAGCTTGGGATAATAAACGTGAAGCCATGGTCCCTGTTTTGAGCCCAAAGGTCCTGGTTTGAACAAAGGGTCACTTGCTCTGCTGTAACCCCACCCCCACCCCATCAAGGCACATATGAGAATTCAATCAATGAACAACTAAGGTACCATAATGAAGAATTGATGCTTCTCATCTTTCTCCTTTCCTGTCTGTCTGTCCCTATCAGTCCCTCTTTCTATGTCTCTGTCTCTGTTACAGAGAGAGAGAGAGAGAGAGAGAGAGAGATCATGGGATCATGTCAATGATCCCCCACTCAAGCCAGTGGCTTTGCGTTCAAGCTGGTGACCCCGCGCTCAAGCCAGTGGCCTAAGTGTTTTGAACCTGGGACTTCAGCATTCCAGATCACTACTCTATCCACTGTGTCACCTTTGATCAGGCCCAAACAGGTATTTATTAAACAGAGAATAAAACATTAGTTCAAGACCCAAAACCAGGGCTCATTCACATATAATGAACTTGATAATTCAGAACATCATTATGATACCATCTGGATATTTGTGTGCACGTGTGAACAAAACAGTGAAATAGGCAGTAGTCCTATGCATTGTATTCTGTGACCCAGGAGAAATCACACCACCTCCCTGTGACCCAGCACCATCCATTTCTGAGATTCTGGGTTTCTAGCTTTAGTAATACATCAACCAGCTCTCGATTTCCATCTATGGGGCTGCCATGAGCCTATCCTGAAGCCAGGATTCTAAAGTAATTAACTGACTGAGTTACAGAGGAACTGCGGGCCTGATGAACACTTAGGACGCCTGGCCAGTCCCTTGTTTGCTTTCATTTTCAGTGTAATGTGGGGGCTGCCTGCATACTGGGGATGGAATGGCTGAACCCTGGCATGCAGCTGTGGGCGGACTCAGCTGCCTTCCAGCGCTGAATTCTTGGAAGGTCCTGAGGACAGAGCTGAGGGTGAGCATGGGTCACAAAATTGTCATGTTGTCTCTCTCTTTCTTTTGCTCATCCTTCATCTTCTTGTCTGCAAAGCAGTTTGCACCCATCATGCATCCATCCATTTATCTATCAATATCTGCCTGTCTATTCTGTCTCTTTCTCTTCCCCTCCTTTCTCTCTGTTTATCTCCTGCCTGAGATAATTCACTACAAAATGTACAACAAAATAAAGGCAAAAACTAAATGAGTCATAAATTATGAGAGGAAAATGGAACAAGAGTAGAAAATCAGAGATTCCCTTTAGTTTCCAGTGCTATTGTAGGAAGTTTTCCATCAGGGCATAAATATGAAGCCGTGCCCTCGGTGGGTAGGGCCAATGTCTGGGCTTTCAACACACTCAAGTGTGGGGCAACAGGGAAGAGTACTTATGGGCCAGCTGTTAGGGCAGTGAAGACATGTATCTGTCCCACTCATGATGGCCTGAGAGAGCCTGGCCCCAGCACCGTCACGGTGCCCTCCTCCCCATTACTGAATGCACATGTGCAAGCTCAAACACTCTGTATCTCCCAAGCTACTGTTAGAGTTCCTATTTCAAGTAAGCTCACATGAGACTTAGTATCAACTCGGCAATCACTCTGGTCTCCCACTCTGAGGCTGTCTGCCTCTCCCCATGAGTCCCACCACAGCTTCATCATCATCTGGGAGGGAGACACCAGTCCTGAAGAGGAAAGCAGGCTGGCTCAGACTTTGTTATTAGTAAAATAGGAAGACTCTGGTCTTACCTCATGGTCTTATTGCCACCACTTATATGTGGCAACCCTGATGGTCTTGGGTTAGGCTGCCCCTATTTCATACTGTTTTGAGCATGTGTGGTTTTCCACCAGACTGAAGCTCCTAGAAACAGAAGCTGTGGCTTTTCCTCTCTGTATGCACAATAGTCCATGTGTCTGACATAAGGCACTGTCACCCAGCCAGCAAGTGGTAAAGCGACTTCCCTTGACTTAAGCCTAGGCTTGTCTGGCTGCGGACCCTGTTCTTTCTCCTCTCCCACTCGGGGTGACGGGTGATGGGATGACAGGGTGACGGGGGCGCTGAGCCACTGGGAAGGCAGGTGGGAGGAGAACATTTTTTGAACCAGAATCCACAGGTTTATTCTGAGAGAATATAAATTCTTTGAAAAAATATTTTGATATTTTAAATATTTTTATTTATTTTTAATTATATAAGTAATTTTTGTATACATTCTCCAAAAACTTAAAATACTGCAGATAAAGCCCAAGTCACTTTTAATCATTGTTTAATCCCATTCTTCTCCCACAAGGTAATGACTGTTATCAATTTGTATGCATTGTTCTAAATTTTTCTTTATGATAAACATATGCACATACCCCTTATATATTCCCATAGACATATATAGTTGTGTCTATGAGTTTTTAAAAATATAAATAGGGCCCTTGCTGGTTGGCTCCATGGATAGAGCATCGGCCTGGCATCCAAAGTCCTGGGTTTGATTCCCAGTCAAGGCACACATGAGAAGTGTCCATCTGCTTCTCTTCCCTTACCTCTCCCCCTTCTTGCTCTCTTCCTCTCTTGCTGCCAGTGGTTCGATTGGTTCAAATGTTGGACTCAGGTACTAAGAATAACTTGGTTGATTTGAGCATCGGCCCATGATTGGGGTTGCTGGGAGGGTCCCAGTTGAGGCGCTTGCAGGAGTCTGTCCATGTCCTCTCCTCTCACTCGGAAAAGAAGAAAACAAATAAATAAACAAAAATCTGGGGCCCAGGTCCTAAACAGAATCCTGATTTCCTGAACTTTTCCAGCCTGATGTCAGGACGTTAGGCTAGAAACCTATAGGAGGTGTCAAGGACAGCTGTGGAGTGGGGGACTGGCTAAGAGCTGGGGATGGGGGAACAGTTAGGAAAGGGGGCCTTTATCCTTTCCCCTTCTATATGGCCACTCCTCCTCAGGGGAGGACAACATGACCTTGTCTGATGACATGGTCTGCTGCAGTATGCGAGAGTCCCTTTTGGGAATAGGATATAGCAATGCACAGAAATTGGCTGGATGGTCCAGGTAATGGTGACACAGGCATGTCACCTCAGACATGCTGTATGTCTTGGTTGGTCATGGGTATAGACAGCCCCAGAAACCTGGTGATGCTACAGAATTTCCCTTCAACTCCTCCCTACATCTAAGTTTTCTGGTGGATAGACTAAGGGTTGAGCCACCTTTCTACGGAGTGAGCACCAGCTTGCACTGCAGGCAGAGAATCCAATCACTGCTGTCCACGTCTGCCCAGAGGCACACCCAGCTTACACTGTCTTCCGTGCTTGGTCACAGTGGTCACACTCCAGTGTGGCACATCTGGAACCCCCAGGACACATGTGGAAATTGTCCACAGTCCATACTGGCTCCTTAGGCGGCCAATCCACAACACAAATAACTGTAGTGAGTCACTAGGGGCAAGCATGTGTGTGACCACATGTTAACATGTGCACATATGTGAACACACCCAGACACTCACATATCACTTCTGGCCAGCATGGGGTGGCATCAGTCTGCTCTTCCTGCTGAAGCTGCCTGGACGGACCTCCTTCATGATTGCCAATCCCACAGCAGGTCCTTTCCTTCCTCACGTCTGTACTACATCAGTTAACCTTGGGAATTGTGTTTTGACTTTGCAGCCATAGCAGGAAAGCAATACCTTCTCAAAACTCTGTTAAATGCATCAGACATGGACCCCAGCATTTGGGGAATTCCTAGACTGAGGAGCTCAGGATTCAACTCCAAGCCCTCCCACCCCCTCTACCGGGCACATTTGCGATCAGTTTTCTTCCCTCTCTGCCTGTCCCACCCACCTGGGAGTCTGTTCTAAAGGGAAGCATATTTTTTTTTTTTACTAATAACTTGCTGCAAGGTGCTGCTGTTTCCAGACTTTATTTTTGTAAAAAAAAAAAAAAGAAAAAGAAAAAGAAAAAGAAAGAAAAAAGGATAATTCTAACTTCATCAAAATTTTGTCAAACTTTAGGGAGATTCCCAAAACTTTATCTGAGTAAGAAAGTTCAAGTATTGTTTTTCTAATGAAAGTGTGTCCTGTCGTAGGTGGGGGAGAAGGGGTGAGAGAGGGGTTGGTCACTGGGAGGTGGGATTTTAAGAGCAGGAAAAAGTCTCTTCCCCTCTGAGGGTCTACAGAGCCTGAAACACCCCTCTTACAGTAGTAGCAAAGTGAAGTCCTGAGGCTGATTAAGTTTGTTAGGAAGTAATTGTTTAGAACTGAGAAAGAATTTTTCTATAGAAACAGTACTATTAAAAGAGGATTAACCCTTCAAACAAACCCATCAAATTGTATTTAATCTATCTGAACCTTACTTGTTGTGTCCTTTAAGGGATTATTTGATATCTGCCTCAGTTTCCTGAACTGTAAAATGAGCATGTACCTGTCTCATAGGGTTTGGGAGAATTACGTGGATTTATACATGTAAAGGGCTTAGAACAGTCACTGGCATATAATTAGGCTTTCATTTCTTGTTATTATTATTATTTGTAGTAAAATTATAATAAACCTCAGCCCTTCTGTCCTTGGAGCCCTACTGAGTCTCAGGAGGGGCTCGGAAGCCCCTGTGTGGTGAGGGTTCCCATGGAGAATGAGGGCTGAGGGCTGGAACTCCTGGTCTGAGGGTCCCCTGGTCTGGGGAGGAGGCTGTAGCCCAGAGGACAGGACATTGAAGTGGTTGCCTGGCCATGGACCATTGGTCAGCCACACCTTCAGGGCAAGTCCACTTGAACTCCCAGGGAGGTTAGCTTTTGGGTGGAACCCTTTAGAGCAAGATGCTTTATGATGGTAGGGGACGAGGCAATGTGAGAAACAGTGTTTTGCCAGGTGTCAGCACAGGGTGCATCTGAGAGCAAAAGGGGGCACCTGACAAGGAACTTAAAAGGCAAGACCTGTCTCCTGTGTGCTTTGCCCAGGGTGGTCCTGTCCTGGCTTTACACCACGCTGGGGCTGAAGGTCTCGCCCAGCATGTCAATGGAGAAGCCCTTTATCTATGTGGGGCTGGACTTTGTGGTAGACAGGTTTACCAGAGGCCAACTAAGAATTACTGAGCACAAAGCAAAGCCTTCTGGTTCTCAAAGTCTCTGAGTTGTTGCCCTTACCTTGTCCTTCCAGTGCCTTCTGAGTTAAAGAGCATAAAGGAGACAGACAGGAAAAAGAGAAAAATGTGAGCTGGCTTCCGCAGGGCTGGCAGGAGTTCTGTGGGACAGCATGGGGAGTGGCAGCTCTGCCAGCAGAGGGACCTGGAGTGGAGCAGGGGCCACACAGCATGTGGGGCAGGCTACATGGCTACAGGGTAGTTGAAAGAAAGAAGCTGAACCCTGGGAGCACAGCCACTGGGTCTGCGGTCAGTCCCTCTGTTAGGAGGGATCCAACTCATGCATTTGTGGGGGCCACTGAACCACGTTTTTGGCACACAGGTCCTGTCTTCACAATGCACCTTTCTCTCCCATAGGGAGTTTGCCTCTGGCCACTGTTATAGCCAGTGCCTTAGACTAACGGCTCCCACTAATGTCCTCTTCGCTCCTGGGTGGTTTACCAAATGAGCATTATATAATTATTTCTACATCTGTATATATATTCTGACTAATACTTTATACTTTTCTACATACTCACACACATTTCTCTGTCATCTGCACGTTTAGCAATTCATACTCAGAAACACTATTTTCACATTTCAAAAATGAAGTTGGCATCATTTCGAAGTGTTTTGAGTAATAAGGGGTGAGGCCTCTGAGGTGAGGATTTCCCTCAGAACTCCTCCCTATGACACTATTTTATCCAACAACAATTTATTGAGCACCTATGATGTACTAGTCACCATTCTGAGTGCTGGCATTACTGTGGTGAACAGACAGTCACCATCCCCAATTTCATGGAATTAGGCATTATTGCAAAAGAAGTGACATTTCCAAACTTATACAATCTGATATTTTACTTTTTCTTTGCCCGTTTCCTGCCCTGTTAGGTTTTGTTTGCCGTAGGTATTAGTAGAGATCAGTGATGAATATTCACAATTTTAAGATAGTTGTTTCTCACTTCCTGTTATTTCTAGTCCTCAAACATTTTCCAAAGTCAAACTAACTCGCTTTGAGCAACCATTCATCATCATGATGAAGATTCAGATGTCTGACTAGGCATGAGGCCAAATGAGATTATGTGGGAGTTCTGTTACAGATTGAATTGTGTCACCCTAAAAGATATGTTGAAGTCCCAACCAATATGGGATGTTTTATTGTCAGAGTTTTTCAACTGTGGCAATACAAACATTTTTGGCTACGTACGTCTTTGCTCTGGCAGCTGTCCTGTGCATTGTGGGATGTTTAGGAGCATCCCTGAACTCCATCCACCCCCTGTATGTGAATCGCACCACTCCTCATTCACAACAACCCACAAATGTTTCCGGATATTGGTAACTGCCCCCTGAAGGGAAAAGTTTCCCCTAGTTGAGAACCAATGGTTTACACACTCAATCAGGAAGTTGATACTTGATATGTGCTTATAATAAAGTTCTTGGTTATGAACAGAAATTATAAAAAGTTGGCTTAACCTGGACAAAGAAAGCAAAGTCATTATAAATTGAATTGTGTCCCTCAAAAGGATAGGCTGACGTCCTAACCCAGGTACTTGTGGGTGTGAATTTATTTGGAAATAGGGTCTTTGTAGATGTGATTAAGATGAGGTCACATGCAGTAGGGTGAACCGCTAATCCAGTATGACTGATGTCCTTACAAGCTAATGCATGCATTTGGGAAAAGCAGCCATGCGCTGAAACAGCCTACTTGAAAGCTGACTCTCAGAAGTGAAAACTCCCAAGTTAGTCATCCCAGGTGGTGATGGACAAGCCTGGCAGGACCCACTGACTCACAGCTAAGATGAGCAGTTCTTTTTTTTTTTTTTTAACAGGGACAGAGAGAGAGTCAGAGAGAAGGATAGATAGGGACAGACAGACAGAAACAGAGAGAGGTGAGAAGCATCAATCATTACTTTTTCGTTGCCGTTGTGACACCTTAGTTGTTCATTGATTGCTTTCTCACATGTGCCTTGACTGAGGGCCTTCAGCAGACCGAGCACCCCCTTGCTGGAGCCAGGGACCTTGGGTCCAAGCTGGTGAGCTTTTTGCTCAAGCCAGATGGGCCCGCGCTCAAGCTGGTGAGCTTGGGATCTCGAACCTGGGTCTTCCACATCCCAGTCCAATGCTCTATCCACTGCGCCACCGCCTGGTCAGGCAAGATGAGCAGTTCTTGAAGATGTAAGTTCCATGCCCTAGAACTAACTCATAATGAGAGTGTGTCAGTGAGTCCAGAAAATTCTGCAAACCCTTTCCCACTATGCCAAGATATATAGTAGCTATGTAAATAAGTAAATAACCCATATACATGTAAAGAAATTAATCTTATACAAATATAGAAGTACACGTCTATCCAAGATATATGACACTATAATACTGATACATTAGCAAAGGGGTAAATGTGTGGAATGTTTCTATCTACATGAGAACTGTTCGTCAAATGGGTTGTCTTGTGAGGTTGTACACTTAGTCTGTTGATTGCTCAGAGTGACCATGAAGCCCCCCTCCCTCTGAAATTGCCCTTAGAAGCAGGTTATGGAATTTGTAAGAATGGCCACATTACTCACCTACCATCCTATAGCTGATGTGTCTGTTCCCTCATTCCTGAGACATGGCTGCATATGAGTGTCAATTACTTAAAAATAAAACCTACATTCCAAGAGTGATGATTTGTCATTCCTGAGGAAAATCAAGAGAAGATGTCACTAAGTGCATCAAGAGTGCTAAGAATGTCTGTGTCTTTTGACCCAATGCCCCACTTAGGGAGTACGACAGCTCTGTACAAGGACACTGACCAGCGTGATGGAGGGATGCCAGAACTTCTCCTAAACGGGAACAGTTAAGTAATTCTTGGTACATCCATAGAACAAAATATTTCTAGGATTCCTAGGCATTAAAATTTATAAAAACATTGAAATGATTATAAAACATTGAAAGTGTAATCCCAATTCCATTAAAACAAATGCTGAGAGAATATTCCTCAATCCTATGGGAGATTCTAATGTTTTTCTATAGACTTTTTTTTATTTTGTAAGTTCTCTATAATGAATATATATTATTTTGTTATTAAAAATAAAATTAATCAGGGTTAATTAAGGTATACACAAACATTTAACTCATTTTAAGAGTGCAGTTCTGACAGAGGTAGACAGTTGTGTGCCAACCTCCACAATCAAGATATAGAACATTTCTGTCACCCCAAAAAGTTGCCTTGTCCCTCTTTATCATCAATCCTTTCCCCATACCATCCCCGGGCAACCGCTGCTCTGTTTCCTGTTGCTATCATTTCACCTTTACTAGAATGTCACATAAGTGGAATTATATAGAATGTAGTCTTTTAGGTGTAGCTTTTTCTCTCTTAGTGTGGTTTTGAGATTCATGCATTACCTTCATACTTCATATGAGATAATGAAACGTCTCTCCCGCATATGTGGCTGTAAGTTGGGTTTTCCATTCCTTGCAACTGGCAGCAAGCACTCTTACCTGACACAACAATGGACATCACTATAGAAATTCTACTCATTCTTCAAAATCCTCTTTAATGTATTCCCTCCAAGGAGCCTTTCATGATAGTACTGCTCCAAAACAATGATCATTTATCTGTCTTAACTCCTCTTGGAATTTTGTAGCCCCTATAAGTGCATTTATATTCTTCTTTGTCCTGGTTTAATCTATTCCAGTATTTCTAATCAATTAGATATCAGGCTTCTCAAAGCCAAGAGCTATCTTATTCCCCCATCATACCTCATTGTCTTACAGGTACACTTATTTGTACATCTGACTTGGGTTCCCATTTCTCTTCCAGAGTGTTGCTCTCTCTGCTTTGGTAATCTGGGGTCCTCCCTCTCTTATACACATGAAAGACTAACTCTCACCCCTGTGCCCTCCTAGGGGACAGCTGGCCACAGTGTTTTCCAGCCTCACAGGTGGCTTATTTGTAACAAGTAAGAATGCTAGAAGCCTGAGTCTGTGGATGGTCTTTGCCTATCAGGACAGGCTGGCTCAAAACATACTTCCTGGAAGAGGGGGCTAAGAGCCTTGTGTGAATTCTAATCTTTACCTGTGGACTCTCCAAACTTTGTTTTTAGCTAGACCTCTTTAAGAAAACAGACAATTCAACCTATGTCATGTGTAGCTATTGCATAGGAAAGTGAGTCCTAAGTTGTCCTCCCCGCAAAGAATCTTGTTATTTTGCTGCAGGACTTCACAGAACCTTTGGAAAATTATGCTTTGTAAGTCCCTTACAGAAGGATACAGTGCCCAGGACTTCCAAATTGTATTTAACCACAGACCCATTTTGAAAACTTTATTTTGAAATGATTGTAGTCTTTCGGAAAGCTGCAAAAATAGTACAGAGAAGTCCTATGTTTGCTCCTCATTTTCATTTTTTATTTCAGCAATTTGTAGGATTTGGAGACTTTTAGGAACTTTTTCAAAATTATGCACTACTTTTTACTAAGTTCTGCTCTGACAGGGCAATCAACTCCTGCAGGAAACCTGAGATGTCTCCACATTTAGTGATGGGCTACATTTGAGAACAGAGTGCACAACTGCACTTTTCAAGTTTAGCATTCATATTCCAAGGGCAAAACCTGTAATACTATATTTTCCGATAATTAGTAGCAGCCACAAGTAAATTAAAACGCAACCCAAATACTGTGTTTTAGAATACAGTGCATGTTAAATAGTTTATTCCTCCCAAATAGCTCATCATTGACACTAGTAATCAGGCACAGGTAAGCGAGCCCTAATTACAGAGAGACCAAGGAGTGTGAGGTCTGTAATGAAAGAGAAGAACCAGCCAAACTTGGCGGTCAGCTTTCTAGTGCTGTCCCACAGATTGCCACGTGCATGAGGGTCATTTTCATTCAAGGACAGGCTAAAGGAATAGCACCCTTGACCCTGAAGTTTAGGAGCTCCTTAACTGCATTCAAAGCTCATCACAAATCTTTCTCTGCTTCCTCCATAACATTTTTAACAGGCAAAATTTTCCCACAAGTACCAGAAACGCAACTCAGACTAACTTACACAAAAATGGGCAGTTTGTTGGTCCAGAAGACAAAGTGTGAGAAGGGCAGGAATGCTGGAAAGCAGAGATCTGAGTGAGGTCAGATTTCTCCTGGCTTCTCTCTGAGGGTCATCAGCCTCTGACCCCAAATTCCATCCATGGAAAGAATATGTGGTGGCCATTCTTAGACTTGTCTACTGCTTCCTGCACACAAAAGAAGGGCTTTGTCCTCCCAGCAACTGCTTAGCATGTCCCAAGAAGGATCCTGGGACCCTCACTGTGGCCAGGAGCAGGAAGCACTCAGACTGGGCCAGGGCCAGGTGATCGGCAGCTTCCACTCAAATCACACAGTGGGGCAGGGGCAGGGCATGAGGAGGGTCATGCAATTGGAAGGCAGATGGGGAAACAGAACACTAGCAACCGATAACAGGACAGCTACCTCTAAAAACAGATCACATTTGACTTACTCGGATGCATCCAGAGCCCCTGCTCTTCCACACTAAACTGAGAGCTCATTAAGGGAAAACTGGTCTTTCTGCCACCCCAAAGCAGAACTCAGCCATGCCTTATACCCAGGAGACCCCAAAATGTTTGAGGAGTTGACTGCTCACATTATTAATAAGGTTATTTTGTACTGACGGACTCAATGTATCATGTGAGAGCTAAAATCTTTGCACATTCTCACTGAACCATAAGGATTGTAGGGATGCAGCCTGTGAACAGTTCCTCAAGGTCATCTTTCCCCCATAGCAGACTTCTTCACCTGCCTTGAGCCTATCATTCATTCTCTAATTAAGGTAAGGAAATAAAGCAAAGACTTACTGTCATCTAGCTACATTTAGTCAAATTTTTGTCTATTAAAGAGTAAGTTATCTGATAGTACTTTGTTTTGAATTTATATAGCCAATATAATAAATATGAAAAACTCTTTTTAGATTTTAACTTGCCAAATTCAATATTGCTGTATTTTATATAAGTAGCTGACCTCCTTTTAGTTCCTATGGCAATATTAGAGAAAGTAGTTAACTATAGTACAATAAACTATTAACTCAAAATGGAGGTGTTTACTTTAGATATATTTTCCCAAGATCTCCTGAATAAAATGTTATTCACAGTAATATAAGAGTGTTTTTGAAAAACATATTGTTTGCCCTACTGGGCATCAGGAAACACTAGACACAGCTAAAGTCAAGGTCAATAGGGTGTGGGAAAGAGATGGCTTAGAAGTAGAGCTCCCTCCCTCCAAGTACCAACAATAATTTGGGTGTTATCCTTGGCCTTACTCCCTGCTCTGCCAGTATCCTGCCCTACAGATCCCATTTCCTAAATTCATCAGGCCATTTCCTCATCTTTATTCCCATTACCAGCACTTAGTCTAGGTTTGCATGATCTTTTCCTAAACCAGGGATTGGCAAACTCTTTCTGTAAAGGGCCAAATTAAATATTTCAGGCTTTGTGAACCTATAATCTTTGTTCCAACTACTCAACGCTGCCATGACAAAAGCAGCCATAGATGTGTGTCGGTGAATCACTGTGTCTGTGTTCCAATAAGCCGCCAGGCTGTGGGCTAAGTCTGGCCTAAGTATGCTTTGAACCACTTCGTCCACAGATCAATGACCTGTATATTCTTTTTGTTATATCCCAAGGTCCTTACAGAGTCTCTGGCACCTAAGAAACAATAAATAAAAGTATGTTGAAAGAATGAAGTCCAAGCAGTCATACTTATGATGTCATGCTATTTTTGAGCTACCAAATATTATTTTCAATTTCATCAACTTAAGATAATAGATCTTCTTAGATCTATTAGAAATCCATGCCCTTTCTAACAACACAATCTACATGTTTATTTATTGTGCTATGTACCATTGTTTCAGAAGCATAGACTCCAGCAGCTCTTATTGTAAGCAGTTTAAAACACGTTGCTTTTGGTGGCAATTCTGATTGGGGCTGAAATAAGGTGTTTTTGTGTGTGTGTAATCAAGAACATCTCAGAATAAGTGAATGATGAAAAGATCTGTTAGCTGGCTGAAAGAAAAATATCTCATCATTAAACTTTATGTTTGATCAGACATATTTTGAATATTTTTAGGGTTAATATTCTTGGAAGAAATCCCTCACCTTCCTACTCTAAGTCATAGCAAAAAAGATTGGCTTTCACTGTTTGTTTTTATGAAGATGGGTTGCCATAGGTCACATTGCTTCCCTCTGCCTAAACATAACTCTGTGCTGGGGGGCAGGGGTGTACTTGTGGGGACTGGAAAGAAGCTTGTGTGTCCTGTGCTGAATGGGTACAGCCATGACCCGAACAAGATTTAAATAAATTATCTATCAACCCCATCAGCAAACATCTAAGGCATTGTGCTTTTGAGAAACTATACTGCTCACAAAAATTAGGGATTATTTCAAAATGAATATGAAGCAATAAAATATCCCCTAATTTTTGCGAGCAGTATATTAGAGGATCATAGAACCTAATATCACCCAAACAGTCAAAGAAGGTTTGGGGCTAGAACGCTGTGCTCTCCCCAGGAGCCAGGGAAGTGTTGGCTCAGGAGAGCTGATTATGCCCGTCTGCCCAGAGCCTTCACAATGGAGCCTGAAATCAGGGTGGTGGGCATATCTGCATAATGGATACAGGTGAATAAATCACCTTGGTCCTGGGATGGCCTATTGTTTAACCCTTTCCAGTGTAGCACTGACTAACTCCCTTGTAAAGTCAATTTTTTAAATCCTCTAATACTGGGATGTATTAAAAAGCAGAGCAACTGACCAACCCAGTGCATTATTTCTAACACTGTAGGTTTTAGAAAGATCAATATTACTTAGTTCCTGCGTTTAAGTATGTCCGGTAGATAAAGCAGGGACATATGAAAAAATAACTAACCAAAGTGACCTTGTGTAGGTTTCTTAACATCCCTGCATCTGTTTTCTTATCTGTAAACTGGCCATAAAAATATCCTGCAATGGAAATAAAAGGATTAAATTAAATAATGTATATGAAGTATCTAGCATGTAGCAAGGGCAATAGTATGTACTTAATATTAAAAACATGGCTATTTTTATTTTTATTATTATTAATTTACTGAAGAACAAAGAGATTGGAGATGAGAGTAACAAAAATTAAGATTTAAGGCAAGTAATCATTTTAATCTAAACAGAAACCACTGAACAGTTCAAGTATCAGTGTCAGGCATCTGATCTACTGTCAGGACCAAAGTAGCCTAAGAACCTGAAAAAGGAGAGGCTTGGTCCGCTCGTGGCTCTCTCATCACATTTGTCTCTGGCTTCAGGTGTCACTCAGAGCCTCATTGATCACAGAACTCAAAATAATGTCAGGCAAGAAACAGCTGTTATCAAAACCTACTCAGCTGGCCCCACACCAAGGTCTCAGGAACCTCCACAGCATAAGGTTTGTGTCCATGGAGCTGACAATGACCTTAGTGTCTAAGGGAGCAGAAGCAATCACACGCCTTTTGGAAGGGTTCTGAGCTGGTTGCCTCTCCACTGTGCTTTGGAAAGGAAGCTCTCACTGTGATAAGTGGGTCACCGTGGACTTCTGAGCAACCACAAAGGAGAGAAGAGTTAAGTTTCTAGGAAGTAAAAAATATTACTTCAGGTGTGTTTTGGAGGGTTATTTTATGATTTAATTGAATTTTTTTTAAAATAACTTACTTTTTTAAAAATTTTTTTTATTTTTTATTCATTTTAGAGAGAGGAGACACAGAGTGAGAGAGAGAGAGAGAGAGAGAGAGAGAAAGAGAGAAAGGGGGGAGGAGCTAGAAGCATCAACTCCCATATGTGCCTTGACCAGACCAGTGCAGGGTTTTGAACTGGCGACCTCAGTTTCCCAGGTCGATGCTTTATCCACTGTGCCACCACAGGTCAGGCTGATTTAATTGAATTTTATACCTCCCTCACCATGGAAACTCAAATATATAAAGGAAAACAATGTTTTGATTTTTTTACATGCTAGATTTTAGAGATGTATCTGTTTATATGCTCAAAATAGATGGCGAATAAGCAAGTTGCTGCTAACAATGGACTTCTTTCAGATAGTTACCACAGGGTGTGGATTATTTCATCAGTCAGTATTATTAGTTGCAAGGACAAAACCAATCTTGCTATTTTAAGTAAAGAGGGAATTAATTAAAAAGTTATTGAAAAGCTCAAAAACTCTCTTGGAAGGATGTAGAGCCAGGCTTGGAAGCTCTTCAGCCAGGAACCCCGTACCCCCACCCAATCCAAATAATGCTACTGTTGCTGCACCAGAGGCACTCCTGACATTGGACATCACAGGGCCCCAGACACTGCTGCCTCCTTCACTGGAATGGGCTCCATGCCATCTCTATTTCTTCAGGCCACTGGCTTCTGACTCAAGGTTTGCCATGGGTGCATGTGATTGATAGAGCCTAGAGGATAGCCCCATTCTGGACTGTGCAGGAAACTAGGAAAGTGAGCAATTGACGTCTTCAGCTTTTGTACTGAAAGGTGAGTTCTGCAACTTAAAGTGGGGAATGAAAGAAATAACAGCCTCAGTAAGAATACTTTTGGCTGCAGTAATAGTATATCCAACTAGATGTAGTTTAAACTAGAAGGATTTATTTTCTCATACCATGAGAAGTCCAAAACTAAGAGGTTCCAAGTTTGGTAAATGCAGCCATGAGAATGCTTTCCATCTTCCTGCTCTATTGTCCACAGAGCCCTGGCTTTCATTTTTAGGCTTCGCCCTTGTGGTTACAAGACAATAGCCACAATCCTAGACATCATATCTTCACACATGCAAGTCCTGAGTGTGATGAATGGTGTTTCTGCATATCTCTTTTTACTGGGGAGAAAACCTTTTATGAGAAGTTACACAGGAAGCATCCCCTTGTGTCCCCTTGGCTAGAATTGGGACATATAAACATGTTTTTGCTGCAAAGGAGACTGGGGAACAGAGTTCCTGATATTTTTAGCCTTCCTAAAGCAATGTAGACTCCACCAGGAAAGAGGAAAAATAGGGGAATAGCTGTTAGGTCAACAACCAACAAGGTCTGCCATTGCCACCATCATTGGAAATGTTGGGTGGCTGGTAGGCTGATACTATAGAGTGGGATTGTCACTGGATTCCACCCTGCATGGAAACTCCAGTCTTCCAGCAGCATTTAACTGGTGTGCTTCATTGGGAAGGATTCTGAAGTTCTTTCTGGGCCCAGAAGGAAAGAGTGATATCAGCAGTTGGTGATGTCTGCCATGCAAACGGGAGAAGGAAGGGTCAGCACACAGGTCACAGCTTGCCATGCCTAGCCTGGAAAGGGACCAGCCTGTTTGGTTAACTCCCTTCATTTCCTTGCAAAGCATTAAAACCTGCTTTTAAAGAGCTGGGCACACCAACCTTGTTCCAGCAGGGACAGCAGTGAGCTTCTGTGACATCTCACGCACACACGGCCACTCTAATTGGTTTCTTCCTGATGTCCAGGCTGTTTCTTCACCACACTTTCCCAGCAGAAATGATTAGAATGAATCCTTGACCTAGGAATAAATGCTGGTACCATACTTGTACTGCCTGGGGGAGATCAATTCTTGTGGGTACAATCTAATGCTATCTTTTTTAAAAATGTTTATTGCACCTGTGGTGGCCACTTTGAGAGAATTTGGTGTAAATTTTGCCTGATATTCAGGGATATTTGGTTCAAATCTTTGTATTCCAAGGTAAGAAGTAGCTGACTCATTTGGCCTTTCTTTGCACATAACTACAAGTAAAAGTATTAGTAGTAAACATTACTCCGAACACAACTGTTACCATTGCTAATGATAAGTAACACTTTACAGTTTACAGTATACTTTACAGTTTACAAAACATCTTCCGCATGTTATCCCTTTAACTTTTAAGAGTGCCAAAAGTCTTGTGACTTAGTGTGAGTAATAACAGTAGCTAACTTTTATTAAGTTCTACATATAACCTTCTAATCATTATGCTGAATATTTACCTGCATATAGTCTTTCATTAATTTAATCCTTGCCATAATATTCTGAGGAAGGTACTATTGTTTTTCTTACTTGTCAGATGAAGAAACCGAAGTCTAAAAAATTGAACTAACTTTCTTAAGGTCACACAGCATGTAAGTGGCAGACCCTAGATTCAAACTCCTGTACAATCTAAGCATTTATTTCTCCTTTTCCAGTGATCTTTATTATTACTATTTTTATTTTAGCATCACTGTTAGACTCATTTTGGGACTGAGGAAACTGGTATCTAACGATGATTGGGAGTGGCTCATCCAAGGCTACCTACCCATCTGGTAATGGTCAAACCTGAAACCAGAAGGTGGCATTTGTGCTCCCTGTCACGACCAGCTAATATGCAGAGATAGGAATTGAATCTTTATTGGCATTTTACTCAGAGGGCTGGGGATCTGAGAAGACAGGGAGTTTGTATCCTGAAAACTGTTTACCATCTCACCTCCAGCCAACCTTTTTGTAAGGGAAAAAGAAGGGTAGTTAAGGACTTTGGAACTCAGGGAAAAGTTAATTAGACAGAAGTCACATTCCAGAAATTTTTCTAGTATTGCTAGTAATTCTTTATTTGCATCATGGTCAGCACAAAGGCTTTGCTCGCAGACCCCTGGGGCACAAAGTGAAGATTGCCTGCAGCTCTTGTCAAGTCACAAGTCATGTAGGTCCCGTTCATGTATCTCATCTCCTGGAACAAAGCTTTTTACTTGCATTAATCATTGAGCCTATTAATTATAATTAAAAGCTACAATATTACTAAAGCTAAAATTTTAACTCTTGAGTTCCCCTTTCAGACCCACGAGGGTTTCTTAATCCATCAGCCCAAGGGCTGAAGAGAGATAATTGCTGCTACTAAAAAGTAGAGTTTAGCTTCTAGAAAAGTTGCAGATTGGGATATCATTGTTTCATTGCCTAATTCATCAGATGTGATCCCAACTGAATTCCATATAGCACAGCTGAAAGGCAACAGGCTGAAAGGCAGATATACCTTGATTAGAATCTTGGTCAATTACTTAATCTTTCTGAGCCTCGAGATCTCAATTTGGAAAATACACACTATTTTATAGAACTGTGGGAAGACTTGATGAGATAATCTTATAAACTACCTCCATAAGGCCTGACACTGAAATATGCTGATCATACTTTGTCATCTCCACAGCCTGTCTTCTTGTTCCTGTTCCAGGGTTGTACTTTCTACATCCTAATCAGGAAAACTTCAGGAAGGTATGCAATAATCATGGGTTTCCCACAGGCATTGACCAGAAGCCTTGGCCCTCTCACTGTTTTTTACCAAATGCACTCTTAAGAGCTTTGGCCTTGTAAAAAAAAGATAAATTATATGAGATGATGCCCAAGTCTTCTTGTCAGACAGTAAATATCAAGTCTGAGCCAACAATTTCCTCTGTGTTTGGAAGCAAGATGGCTTCTTCAGTGTCAGAGGATCTCAACCCCAGTACTTTGAATGGTAAAGACAAAATGGCTGAGTGTCCACTAATGGTTAACAGGTAGTCAATATGTATTTATTTACTCTCTTGAAAGTAGATCGTGAAATTTTCAAATGACAGCTACAATTTAGTCATTCCTTATGCCAGACTGCTAGTGACTTAGAAGAGTGTCCTTGTTAGTTGCCTGCAAATCGTATGTGTGATCTTCTATTGAGTGACTTTGGTTGTAAAGTCATTCCTGTCTAGACACTAGGGTCCATGGTGACAAGAACTTTATAGTCTGATACACAGCAGGTGTCCAGTAAATATTGATGTTGGATGTTGCAGACAGATGATGGTCCCAACTTCCTGAAAAGGAAGGTAATGTGGGAAAGAAACTCCCAGGTCTTAAGACACCACATTTGCAAAAATAGGCACTGTTTCCTCTGGGTTTTCCCACTCAAGTTATTTAGCACACATGTAAGGAAGTCAGCTTCTTGGATGACATCAGTTCGAGCCACCCACACCCAGAGGAGGGACTATCTCTAGGGCCAGCCACAGCCACAATGACAACAATGCCACTTCAGCTGCATGCCCACAGTCTCTTGTCCTGAGGTTAAGAAGGAAGTGACATTAGAAGTCAAAATAACTATTTTTGGTTTTTCTTTTTTGACTGTACAAGACTAATAAGCATGAAACAAAATTTCCCTTCCCAGTCGACAACAGCCTTGGGCAATTAGTAATAATTTCATTTCAAAATTCTATAGACTGTGTATAAAGCTGCCACGGTCATGTTTAATAACAGTTTGCAGGGCAGGTGAAAGTAGCCATTTACAGAGGACCTACAGTGAGCCAAGCACAATGCAAAATGATTTTGCAATCACTTTCCTTACCTTTGTAACATCAAGACTTAGAGATGTCACATAACTCATGTACATTTAGAAAAGTAACAGAGTTGAGATTCTAATCTAGATTTAAAATAAAATATTAGATTAAAATAAGAAATATTTAAATGAGGTAAGAAGAAAAGTAAACTGAAATGCTGAATGGATTAGCATATTTGCATTCCTTGTGTAAATCATAAAAAAATAATACGATGAGCACATGCATTTGTATGTTCATTTACTGATCTGCAGTCTGTGAATCATGTGTTTTGGGTTATTTTTGTTTCGGGTTATCTTTGTACCAAGATATTTACAATTTTTCATCTGATTCCCCATGTAGTCACCATCATTGGTAATTGCCATAAGTGAACACCATAACCTTCACCAGTCAGTGTTTCCCAAATGAATGCCTTGAATAAATAGTAGTTGTCAAGGGACTATAAAGTGGGATCCTAAAATGTCTTCCATGCACAAATTTAAATTAAACAGATTTTTTTAACAAAAAACTTTTTCATTTTTGCAGTCTTTTATCTGCTAACACAAACTTATATGAGCCCACAACTTTTCCTCTTCTTTCTTTCTTTCTTTTTTCTTTTTTCTTTCTTTCTCTCTCTCTCTCTTCCTCCCTCCCCTTCCTCCCTCCTTGCCTCCCTCCCTCCCTTCCTCCCTTCCCTTCCTTTCCCTTCCCTTCTCTTTTTATTCTTTTCTTTTTTTTCCTTTTTTTACTGCACTTATTTACATCTCCAGAAGAGTATGGAACACAGTTGGGGAAACTATGACAGAATGAATTTGTTTTTGTAAGTCAGTTCTTAGAAGTCATTTCTGTTCAGGCACCTTGTCTACAATTACAGAAGCTGCCATTAGATGAACTACTGCAAAGGTTTTCCACTGGGACTGATGACCTAAACTAACTCAGCCTCTGAGATTCCCAGACTGGCACTACATTCTAAGCTATAGTCACTTCACAGATGTTAAGTATTAATAACTTTTCATACAAAGCACTTGCAAAATTTCATTTTTTCTTCACCCACATACCATGCCATAGTCAGCCATCACCTGTTGATTTTTCACTGAGAGCAAGTACCGTGTGTCACTCACCTTCCTGTCCCCTTCATGACACATTCATGGCTATTGAAATAACCCTCATTTAGATGCCTACCCAGCTCTCCAGGTAGACAAGGAAAGTACTTCTGTTTCCAACTGACCATTAATGAAACAGATACATAAACCTGGGCTTCTAAGTTAGGAAGCATCATAGCCAGGATTAGAACTCATGACTTGGAGTCATTCTAAATGCACTCTAGTATAGGGATCTAAGTTGTCATTAAGTGATATTCTAGAGAGAGAAAAATAAATGGAGACTGAGCCTTAAAAAATGACCATATGGGAGGAAGCAAGATGGCGACGGAGTAGGCGGACATACCAACTTCCAACTCCCAGAACCAAAGTGGATTACAACTCAATTTAAAGAACCATCATCTGGATAAACCAACTATGAACTAAACTAAGTGGACTCTTCAACCAAGGAACACAGAAGAAGCCACATTGAGACTGGTAAGAATAGCGAAAACGCGAAGAGGGCTGCCCAGCTCCCCGGAGCAAACGGCAGCCTGGAGAGACCCGCGTGGCGGGAGGAAAGTTTGGCGGAGAGGGAGGGACCTGGGTCTCAGGAACCAAGCCCCAGGCTGCAGTCCCAGAGCCTAGAAGAGGCATTTGGACAGTTTTAAGCTGTGAAACAAGTGAGGGAGCTCCCAGGCCTACAGTGTGGAGTATTAGGTCCCTTCCTACTCTGCTGAGGGTTGCTGAAGGGTTTGGGGTGGCAGAACGCTGAGACGCGATTCTGTCGGCGTGGGCGGAGGCCAAGCCGGTGGGAGCTCGGTCTACCCAGCAGGGTCAGAGGGGACACGCGAAAGCGGTCTGGAACCTGCGGGCCCGCCTTTAATCCCACTAACGGGGACAAAGCAGGAGGCCAGGAACGGGCAGAAATCTGCTCTGCAACCCTGCGCAAGCCGGCCCTGATCGCGGGGATGGGGCTAGGATAAGAGACGGGCAGGGGCTCGCGGCTGAGCTCATGCTACCAGCCCCCCGCCCTGCTGGAGAAACCGTGGTTTGGCATTCTACGTGCACGAGCGGGCTCCAAACAAGGGTGCGGGGTAAAGTCAGGGACAAGCGGAAGTACGCAGCTGAGCGGAAGCCAGCAAACACGCCCTGCGCAATAAACCTGGGTTTGCGACCCTGCGCAGAAGACCCTGGCCTTGAGGGCAGGGCTAAAGCTCCGGACGGGCAAAGGCTCACAGCTGAGAGAACGTCAAAAGCCCCTCCCAACCCGCAAAACTGTGGCAAGCAGGCTCTGACTGTGGGTTCGGGGCGGAAGTCCGGAAATAGGCTGGGTCCGCAGCTGAGCAAAGGTGCTCACCTCTACCCTTGGTGCTAAGGCTTGTGGCTTGAGTGACAGCCCCTCCCACGGAGGAGAGGCAGAAATCACAGCAAAAGCCACAGTGGGCCGGCACTGGCAAAGCTCATACCCAACCACCCTAGGCAGCGGCAGAGAGGGTGGGGGGCCAGCAGACAGACCAAACATAGAGAACACAAAGGCAACACCTACGGGACTCCAGTGGCCACAACTTGCTTATACACAGACAAAATGCGCAGGCAGAGGAATGCAAACCAAATGAATCAAGAGAAATCCCCAGAAAAGAACCTGAATGAACCAGATATAACCAAATTACCAGAAGCAGAATTTAGAATAATGATAGTGAGGATGTTCAAAGACATTAGAGCAACAATGGATAGTCATTATGAACACCTAAATAAAGATATAACAAGTATAAAAAACGAAATTGAAATAATAAAAAAGAATCAGACAGAAATGACAAATACAGTATCAGAACTGAAGACCACAATGGATGGAATTAAAAGCAGGATGAATCACGCTGAGGATCGAATAAGCGAGTTAGAGAACACAATAAACAAAGGCACAGAAGCAGAGAAGAAATAGGAAAAGAGACTAAAAAAATGTGAGGAAACTCTAAGGGAGCTCTGTGACAACCTGAAGAGAAACAACATTCGCATCATAGGGGTGCCTGAAGAAGAGGAGAGAGGACAGGAAATGGAAACTTTGTTCAATCAAATCATAGCAGAAAACTTTCCTAAATTAAGGGTGGGAAGCACTCCACACGTTCAAGAAGCACACAGAACTCCATTAAAGAAAAACCCAAAGAGATCTACACCAAGACACTTCATAGTTAAAATACCAAAGCTAATGGATAAAAAAAAATTTTAAAGCTGCTAGGGAAAAAAAGGCTATCACCTACAAAGGAGCCCCCATAAGGATGATATCGGACTTTTCAACAGAAACACTTGAGGCGAGAAGGGAATGGCAAGATATAATCAAAGTAATGCAGAACAAGAACCTACAACCAAGACTACTTTATCCAGCAAGGCTAACGTTTAAAATTGAAGGAGAAATAAAGAGCTTCCCAGAAAAAGAAAGCCTCAAGAAATTCATTAAAACCAAACCAATTCTGCAAGAGATACTAAGGGGCCTCTTGTGAACAGTTTAAAGGGAGGAAAGAATAGAGCAAAAGAAGAATACAACTTTAAAGAATAAAATGGCAATAAACAACTACATATCAATAATAACCTTAAATGTAAATGGATTAAATGATCCAATCAAAAGACATAGGGTAGCTGCGTGGATAAAGAAACAGGACCCATCCATATGCTGTCTACAAGAGACACACCTTAAAACAAAAGATGCACATAGACCGAAGGTAAAGGATGGAAAACAATATTTCATGTAAATGGAAATAAAAAAAACCCAGGGGTAGCAATACGTATATCTGACAAAATGGACTTTAAAACAAAGGCTGTAGTAAGAGATAAAGAAGGACACTACATAATGTAAAGGCAACAATTCGACAGGAAGATATAACTATTATAAATATATATGCACCAAATATAGGAGCCCCGACATACATAAAGCAGACTTTGATGGATATAAATGACGAGATTAACAGCAATACTATAATAGAAGGGGATTTCAATACCCCTCTAACAACACTGGATAGATCCTCAAGAGAGAAAATTAATAAAGAAACAGCAGACTTAAAGGAGACACTAGATCAACTTGATTTAATAGATATCTTCAGAACTTTTCACCCTAAAGCAGTAGAATGTACATTCTTCTCAAACGCTCATGGTACGTTTTCTAGAATAGACCACATGTTAGGACACAAAAATGGTCTCAATAAATTTAAGAAGATTGAAATCATATCAATCATTTTATCTGATCACAATGCCATGAAACTAGAAATTAACCACAAAAAAAAAACTGAAAAATACTCAAACACTTGAAAAGGAAATAGCATGTTATTAAATAATGAATGGATTAACAATGAGATCAAAGAAGAAATAAAAAAGTTTCTAGAAACAAATGATAATGAGCATACATCAACTCAAAATTTATGGGACACAGCAAAAGCAGTTCTGAGAGGGAAGTTTATTGCACTACCGGCATATCATAAGAAGCTAGAAAAAGCTCAAGTGAGCAACCTGACCCTGCATCTAAAAGAACTAGAAAAACAACACAAAATAAAACCCAAGACAAGTAGAAGGAAGGAAATAATAAAGATCAGAGCAGAAATAAATGACATAGAGGCCAATGAAACAATACAGAGGATCAATGAAACCAGAAGCTGGTTCTTTGAAAAGGTAAACAAGATTGATGAACCTTTAACTAGACTCACCAAAAAAAAAAAAAGAGAGAGGACTCAAATAAATAAAATTAGAAAGGACAGTGGAGAAATAACAACTGACACAACAGAAATACAAAGCAATGTAAGAAAATACTATGAAGAACTCTATGCCAAAAAATTAGACAATCTTGGTGAAATGGACAAATTTCTTGAATCATATAACCTTCCAAAAATCAATCTGGAAGAATCAGAACACCTAAACAGACCAATTACAGCAAATGAGATCGAAACAGTTATCAAAAAACTCCCTAAAAAGAAAAGTCCTGGGCCTGATGGCTTCACAAGTGAATTCTATCAAAAATTCAAAGAAGAACTAACTCCTATCCTCCTCAAGCTATTTCAAAAAATTCAAGAGGAAGGAAGACTTCCAAACTCCTTTTATGAGGCAAGCATAATTCTGATTTCAAAACCGGGCAAAGACAACACAAAGAAAGAAAATTAAAGGCCTATATCCCTGATGAATTTAGACGCTAAAATTCTCAACAAAATATTAGCCAACCGGATCCAGCAATATATGAAAAAAAAATCATACACCATGATGAAGTGGGATTTATTCTGGAGAGGCAAGGCTGGTTCAATATTTGCAAATCAATCAATGTGATTCATCACATAAACAAAAGGAAGGACAAAAATCACATGATAATTTCAATAGATGCAGAAAAGGCATTTGATAAAATCCAGCACCCATTCATGCTCAAAACTCTCAGTAAAGTTGGAATACAGGGATCATTCCTTAACATGATAAAGGCCATCTACGATAAACCCACAGCAAACATCATACTAAATGGACAAAAATTAAAAGCAATCCCCTTAAGATCAGGAACCAGGCAGGGATGCCCCCTTTCACCACTCTTATTCAACATAGTTCTGGAAGTCCTAGCTAGAGCAATCAGACAAGAAGAAGAAATAAAAGGCATCCAAATTGGAAAAGAAGAAGTAAAACTGTCACTATTTGCAGATGATAAGATATTGTATATTGAAAACCCTAAAGTCTCAGTCAAAAAACTGCTGGACCTGATAAATGAATTCAGCAAGGTGGCAGGATATAAAATTTATATTCAGAAATCAGAGGCATTTCTATATACCAACAATGAACTGTCAGCAAAAGAAATTAAGGAAACAATCCCCTTCACTATTGCACCCAAAAAAATAAAGTACCTAGGAGTAAATTTAACCAAGGAGGTTAAGGACTTGTACTCGGAAAATTATAGAACATTGATAAAAGACATCAAGAAAGATACAAACAAGTGGAAGCATATACCGTGCTCATGGCTAGGAAGAATAAACATCATTAAAATGTCTATATTACCCAAAGCAATTTATAAATTCAATGCAATTCCAGTTAAAATACCAATGACATACTTCAAAGATATAGAACACATATTCCATAAATTTATATGGAACCAAAAAAGAACACGAATAGTATCAGCAATCCTAAAAAGAGAAAATAAAGCAGGAGGTATCACTCTTCCAGATATCAAGGTTTACTATAAGGCCATTATACTCAAGACAGCCTGGTACTGGCATAAGAACAGGCACATAGTTCAATGGAACAGAACAGAGGACCCAGAAATAAACCCACAGCTTTATGGACAACTGATATTTTACAAAAGAGGAAAGAACATACAATGGAGTAAAGACAGCCTCTTTAACAAATGGTGTTGGGAAAATTGGACATCTACCTGCAAAAAAATGAAACTAGACCATCAACTAACACCATTCACAAAAACAAACTCAAAATGGATAAAAGACTTAAACGTAAGCCATGAAACCATAAGCATCTTAGAAGAAAACATAGGCAGCAAGCTCTCCGACATCTGTAGCAGCAGTATATTTGCCGATTTATCTCCACGGGCAAATGAAATAAAAGGCAAGATAAACAAATGGGACTATATCAAACTAAAAAGTTTTTGCACAGCTAAAGACAATAGGAACAGAATAAAAAGACAAACTACACAATGGGAGAACATATTCGACAGCACATCTGATAAGGGGTTAATAACTAAAATTTATAAAGAACTTATAAAACTCAACACCAGGAAGACAAACAGCCCAATCAAAAAATGGGCAAAAGAAATGAATAGAAATTTCTCCAAAGAGGACTTACAGATGGCCAATAGGCATATGAAAAAATTCTCAACATCACTAATCATTAGAGAAATGCAAATTAAAACCGCAATGAGATAGCACCTCACACCAGTCAGAATGGCACTCATAAGCAAAACAACACAGAATAAGTGCTGGCGAGGATGCGGAGAAAAGGGAACCCTTCTGCACTGCTGGTGGGAATGCAGACTGGTGCAGCCACTGTGGAAAACAGTTTGGAGATTCCTCAGAAAAATAAAAATCGAACTGCCTTTTGACCCAGCTATCCCACTATTAGGAATATACCCTAAGAACACCATATCACTGTTCGAAAAGAAGAAATGCGCCCCCATGTTCGTGGCAGTATTGTTCACAATAGCGAAGATCTGGAAACAGCCCAAGTGTCCGTCAGAAGACGAGTGGATTAAAAAAGCTCTGGTACATATATACTATGGAATACTACTCAGCCATAAGAAACGATGACATCAGATCATTTATAACAAAATGGATGTACCTTGATAACATTATACGGAGTGAAATAAGTAAATCGGAAAAAAAGAAAAACTGAGAACAGCATGATTTCATACATAGGTGGGACATAAAAGTGAGAATATGAGACATGGACAAGAGAGTGGTGGTTACGGGATGGGGGGAGGGAGGGAAGAGTGGGAATGGTAGGAGGGGAGGGACACAGCGAAAATCAGATAGAAGGTGACAGAGGACAATTTGACTTTTGGTGACGGGTATGCAACCCAATTGAATGATAAGATAACCTGGAGATGTTTTCATTGTACATATGTACCCTGATTTATTGGTATCACCCCATTAGAATTAATAATAATATATATAATATATATATATATATATAAAGAAAATATATATATATATATAAAGAAAAATAATATATATATATATATAAAGAAAAAAAGAAAATGACCATATGGGTTTTTAATTCAGTGATCACAAACACAAAATACTTATGTAGGAAGAACATGCAACCTCTCCTACCTCACAAAACTCTCTGACAAAATATTTTATTTAGGGGAAACATTCATTCCATGTGTTTTGCAGCCTGAAGGCATCGTTAGGGGAGTACTCAGACCGCTGTTGATGGACAGTGGTACGTAGAGGAGGCACCTTCTCTCAGGGTTCTTAAACAAAGATCCCAGCTGGCCTGCTGAGAGAGGATGGAGAAGCCTGTCTAACGGTCCAGTTATTGCTCCTGTTCCCAGGGATGCAGGAATGGGATTAAACTCTAGGCCAAAACATTATCCATACAGCCAAGATGTTGAAACTAAGGAAAAAAGGCTTCTGTAGTTTGTAGTTTTGATAAAATACTTATATTTTTGAAAATAAAAAAACAACTAGAATTAGGAACACTGTGATTTGAAAGAAGCAGGAGAGAACGACATAATTTCCATGAGGATAAGAGAGGTCCATCTGGAAAGAGCTGTTTCAGCATTCCCACTTACTCAGGAAAGGAACCCTGAGGAAACTCAGACGAAGAAACTATTACCCGTGTTCATAAATGATCAACTAAGTTCAGGTTCAGAATATTTGGTAATAAACTTTATCTCTAGGGAGTGTCTGAATGAGTGAACTGAGGAAATCATGGAATTGCAGGATATTAGACTTAGCACCTAGTAACCTCTGGACCCTCCTCCTTACAGAGGTGACCAGACTGGAAGCTGCCCTGCTTACACAGCTGAATCGCATCACTGGGAAGGAATGGGTTTCAGGATAATCTAATCCTGAGCTTCCCATCATTTTATGAGAAGCAGTAAAGCACTGCAGTTAAGAGTGTGGAATCTGGCCCTGGCTGGTGGCACAGTGGATACAGCATCATACCACAGTGCCAAAGTTCCCGGCTCAATCCCAGTGCCACTGGCTAGATCCTGAGGTCACTGGTTAAAGCCCCAATCTGGTCATGCACCAGAAGTAATCAGTGGGTACACAACTAAGTGGAATAAGTTGATAGCTCTCTCTCTCTCACACACACACATTTTTCCTTTCTCTCTCTCTCTCTCTCTCTCTTATATATATATATATGAGAGAGAGAGGGAGAGAGAGAGAGAGAGAGAGAGAGAGAGAGAGAGAGAGAATGCAATCTGGACTCAGACTAGCAGGTGGAATCTTGGCTAGGCCATTACTACCTTCGATTGAGCAAGCACCTTGAATACCTGGCCTTTGGAAGTACCAAGGCATGGAAAGCATGGAGAACAGAACCTGGCTCATAGTACAGCTCACTGAACAGTAACTGTTAGCTGCATGCACACCTTAGACCCAGGTAAGAGGAGTCCCTGCCCTGACCCTGGCTTTAGAGGGTTCCAGTGTAGCCCCCACTCATTGCAGTGAGGATGTGAATTCCTTGTCTCTTCTTCTAGACCAGTGGTTCTTAACCTTTTTTGAGGTACCGAACCCACCAGTTTCATATGCACATTCACCAAAACCTTCTTTAGTGATAAATAAAATATGATTTTTTTTCCAAATTCAAGACATAGGTATATGTTTTTTTACTGGTGCACAGAATAAGCCATGCATGAACATCACCTTGCTCAAAGAACAAAACCAACAAAGTGCATGAACTCACAACAAATTACGGTATTACTTTATTCTGGCCTTCGTGGCAGAGGCTTCTCCAAACCCCTGAGACCAACTCATTGAACCCCTAGGGTTTGATAGAACCCAGGTTAAGAACCACTATTTTAGACCATGTTCTAGGTAATTGGGAACCCAAATTTCTTGCCCAGATTGCCTGGTCCTACTTTCAGGGCCTATATGGATTTATTGCCCAGGGTCTGTTCTACTGGGGTGATCTGTCCTAGGGGCAAAGGTGGGCAGCTGATGGGGTGTGGATGGAGCTTGGAGGCCTCTCATGTGTTGTGGAGAAAAGAGAAAGAGGTAGGATGAGAGCCTAGAGTGAGCTTGTCAGCATGGCTATGTATGCATGTTATTAACCTCCAAACGCTCAGAAAATTTTAATTGGGACCTGTTCTTCAGGTCATCATGAAGGTATATTTGCAAAAGCAAGAGGATAAGAACATATTTTGTTTAACAGTTTGATGACTAACTTTTAAGTATTTAGACCTAAGGTATGTGAGCTTCTGTGCTTTTGCCTGAGGCCACCTCAAGTGTCACCGGCAGAACTGACTACTACAATTCAATTGTTTAAATTTTCATCGCATTAACCACTCTGCCAAAGATTCTGGATTCCATCATGTTGGACACTAAAGTCCCTTATTTCCAGAAATGCACTAGTATATGGCTTCATTAGGAGTGTGAATGCTTTAAGGGAAGTTTGAACTAACCCTTAAAGGAACAACAGCCGGCAGCACAGCAGGCCACTGGGCACAGTGTGGCTCACGGCAAAAGCTTATCCAGAGTCAGTGCAGCCCTGGGACATGGCTGTCTATCTTGGCCCAGCAGAAGCAGGAGTTGGCAAATCCCTTTTCAGTGCTCCTCCCTTCATGAGGCTCAGCTACTCCCTTAGTCTCAGCTTCTCTCTTTGTGTCTTAGACACAAACAATTCTACTTCTAGGAACTCATGCCAAAAAAAAACACAAGCAAGGTGAAACTGTGAGCCCAGGGCAGTGGCAGTGGTGACATTTGCTTTTTCGCTGATGTCTTCCTAACTCTTTCATGGTGCCTGACTCGGCATGAGCGCTCAGTGCATAGTCACTGCATGTGTGAAGAAATGGCCAAGAATTTGTGAAGAAAAACACTCACTTAGACATTATGTGCAATAGTGAGAATGTTAGAAACAATCTAAATGTCTAAAATTAGAAAAATATTCAAATAAAATATTGAACATCAATACTATAGAATATTAAGCAGTCATTTTAAAATTATGTTTTTAAATAAATTCTAGTAGCGTGGTAAAATTCTCACAATAGAATCTTAAGTGAAAAAGCAGGATATAAAATTATATACGGAATGTAAAGTAGACACTTAATTGTGAAAAAACACCCACATATCGGTTACATCAAGGTGTTAACAGGGTTGCTATATCTGTAGTTGTGGAATTCTGAGCAATTTTATTTTCAAATTCATCCTTTTGTTATTTCCCAAATTCTCTACAATATGTATATATGCATATATTACTAAAAGTAATGTTTAAGATGGAAAACCCATTAACAGAGTTAATTATGAGGCAGAGTGCCAAACAAAAAACTTACATGAATCATAGTTTCCTGTCATTAACTTATGAAGAACTCACACATGTGAAAAAGCAAAAGATGAACAGTCCCATAGAAAAATGAGTAAAATATATTGTGGTGGAGATTAGCTTTCCAGCATAATCCACTCTTCCCCACGCAGCTCTGGCTTTATGCTGGGCAGGCTTCCCAGACTCACTCCATCTCCCAGTATCCTTTGCAGGTAGGCATGGTCTTGCAAGGTCCCTTACTGCTGCTGCTCAGCATCGTGAGAGTACCCTATGTGTATCACTAGCCCAGGAAAAGGTCATAATTCAAAGTATGGTTTCTACTGAATTCATATTGCTTTCACATCATCTTAAAGTTGAAAAATCGAAGTTCAGGAAACATCTGTATATTTACACAGAGAACACTCCCACTTCTGATACTTCTGATCATGTGTGTGTGTGTGTGGGGGGGGGATTCCCCATACCAAACAATGTCCTGTGACACCAGCTGGGTATCCTACAATTTGACTCGAGTCTGACATTATCTACCTGGAAGTAGCGTCAGATCCCAACGTTAAGGGTTCAGTCCTATGCGACAGACCCCTCCACCCAACTTCAGATGCCAGTCGCAAGCTTCTGACTGACATGCTAAATTTTGGAAGCCCCAATGACACCCTCCAGCTCAAGATGCCAATCACAAGTTCAGGTTGTTACCTGTACTTATGACCAACTGGCCATAAATCATAGGTTCTATGACTTCCTCCTTGAGTTTAGTTAATTTGTTAGAGCAGCTCACAGAACTCACGGAAATACTTAAGCTTACCCATTTATTAAAGGATATGATCAAGGCTACAGGTGAACATCTAGAGGGAAGAGATGCATAAGGCAAGAGGGGTGGGGAGTGGTGCGGAGCTTCCATGACTTATCCAGTTGTACCTCTCTCCGGACACCTCAACATCTTTCCAACCCAGAAACTCTCTGAACCCTGTACTTTTGGGGTTTGTTTTGTTTTGTTTTTTTATAGGGACAGAGAGAGAGAGAGAGAGAGAGAGAGAGAGAGAGAAAGAGAGAGATAGGGACAGACAGGAGCAGAAAGAGGTGAGAAGCATCAGTCATTAGTTTTTTGTTGCCATTGCGACACTATAGCTGTTCATTGATTGCTTTCTCACGTGTGCCTTGACCGCGGGCCTTCAGCAGACTGAGCACCCCCTTGCTGGAGCCAGGGACCTTGGGTCCAAGCTGGTGAGCTTTTTGCTCAAGTCAGATGGGCCCGCGTTCAAGCTGGCGAGCTTGGGGACTCGAACCTGGGTCCTCCGTGTCCCAGTCCGACGCTCTATCCACTGCGCCACCGCCTGATCAGGCGCTTTTGGACTTTTATGGAAGCTTTGTCATGTGGGCATGCTCGATGATATGCTCCATCTTCAGCCCTTGTCCCTTCTCAAGAGAATGGTTGGGGGCTGAAAATTTCAAGCTTCTAACCATGGCATGATCTGTCTAGTAACCAGCCCTCACCCAGGAACCCATCTAGAGTTTTCTCGTTAGAATAAAAGACACCACTATCAACCAGAAAACACAAGGGTCTCAGGAGCCTTGTGTCAGGAGCTGGTGTCAAAGACCAAATATCAGGACAAAAGCTGCTCCCAATACTCCTACCACCCTGGACCTTACGAGGATTTCAGCAGCAGGGGGCAGAAACCAATGTATGTTTTCTATTATTTCACACAGTGTATTATTTTCCCCACTTTAGAGGTGAGAAAACCAAAGCTAGTGGGTTTACCCTGTGGTAGTATATGTATGTATAGAAATGGCCTGAGAAGTTATGTGCTAAAATATTATAGAGGTTATTTCTGAATGTTCAGATTATAAATACTGTATGTATATATGTTTTTATAACAAACATATATTACTTTTATAATTTTTAAATGAAAAAAAAAACTTTAAAATGACTAATTAGATTTTTTTTTCACATCTTAAGACATGAGCCAAATAACTTTCAGAGGAGTATATAAATTATTTTTCCTTTTTCTCTGTAGTCTGTTTACACATGTGTGTGTTCACACGCACACACACACACACAATAGTTTTCACTACCAATATTGTAAACCAAATCAGAAAGCTTCAGAAGGAGTTCAGAAGCACTAGTAATTGCTGGAACTTTAGAATCCATCCAGACCCTCCTGTGAGGCCCTCTGAATCACCATCATCTTATAATTAGCATAGCCTACTGACCTGGGTTATCAAGTTTGGAATAGGTATGCCAGTATTAGAATGTTAGAAATTAGGAGTAGGCACACTTTTTCTGTAAAGAGCCAGGTAGTAAGTATTTTAGGCTTTCAGGTCATAGAGTCTGTTATAACTACCCCAATGGAAGAGGCCTGTGCCCCAATAGTAAAACTTTATTTACTAAAATAGGCACCTGGCCTGCAGGCCACAGCCATCCAAGCCGCGTGACAGCCCCTTGCCACTCCAAGTGTGGTCCCTGGACCAGCAGCATCGCATCACTTGAAAGTGTGTCAGAAATGCAGAATCACAGGTCCTTCCCTAGACCTGCAGATTGGGGACACACACTGTAATAGGATGTCCTACTGACTGCATTACATTCAAGTGTGACAAGCTCTGGTGTAGAAGCTGGTTCTCAAGCATGGCCGCTCACTGTTATCACCTGGGGAGCTGGGTTATTTTTTTTAACTACTGATCCCAGAGGTTCTGGTTCATTTGGTACAGGAGAGGTCCAGGCATGGGGATACTTACAAGCTGTCAGGCAATTCTAATGTGAGGCCAGAAATGAGAATCTGTACGTGGTCTTCTGAGAAGTCCTAATTGTGGTTCAGTACAAAGATACAAAGAACACTGCCCATCAGAAGACAAATAAAACATTCAGCAGCCCAGGCTCAGACATTTCAAAAGAAATGCCTGTTTGTTTTCACCTTGGCAGGGAGGCAGCCTCCAACCCCAACCCTGGGGATGACACCTGTGAGGACTCCTACCAAAAAGGCAAGCTGTCACCTGCTGATTCATGTCACCTCAGGTCAGTTCCCAGGTGGCTTTCTCAGATCTGGCCACCAAGTATAGCAAACCCTGGGAGCTGGGCCAAGGCACACACACAAGTGAGATTCCAAGCCATGATTTCTCTTCAGAAAATGCGGACGTACTTAGATATCATTAATCCAGAAGGCATGGATGACTTTGGAAGTCCAGAAGAATCCCAGGACCAGAAAGTCTAACACTATTTACAAGAAGAACAAACATGAAGTTGTAGAATGGCAGATGGAATCCTTTTGAAATTTCCTAAGGTTGGGGGTGGGGCCAAGGGTGTGGAAGCAGCTGCACTCAGATCTGTTGGGGGCAACCATTGTGAAAGTTTACAATATTAAAAAACAGAGTGCTAATCCAACCTGAGGGCAGTAATGCTATGCAGTAGTGACATTCAGACCTGCTCTTATGAAACCGGAGGATGGATTCCTGGGAAGCTTAGGAAGGGTTGGAATCAGAATCTCTGCTTCTTTCCTGAAACCCAATATCTGCATCCTGCTCCCCAAAAAGTACCCAGAAAGGGTGAAAACATAATGCATGGTCCACCTCAGGGGGCAAGGGTTGCCAAGGAGGGTGGGAGGCAAGGTAGCTGACAGGCACACGTCCTGGCATTTCTGATGGGGCAGCTGTACTCATGTCCTCTGCCCCAGAGACCTGCAGAGCCTGCATGAGTGTGCAGGCAGCCAGCCCACTGCAGGAGAACACTGCCCTTACACAGGCAGAGGCAGGAAAACATGAGGCTAGGTAACAGAAGACCTGGCCTGTCGCCCGTTCGCCTGGTGATGGTGGGTTGCTCCCTTTATGGCCAGCTCCTCCCTCCCTCATTTGAAAATGGTCTGATATCCAAGGCTTTCTGCAGCTCAGACATGCCTTGGGAACCTAAAATCAGATAATTAAGTCTCTACTAGGCTTCCTCAACCACCAAGTCACAGTCACAAACTTGACCCATATTTACATTGGGAGCTGGCTTTGTTCTTTTACATGTCCACAGAGTTAATGCTGTTAACCCTTGAAAACTGTGGGTTTGAACTACATGGGTCCATTTACATACAAATTTTAAAAAATAATTATATATGAAATTTTTTATTTACTGATTTCAGAAAGATAGAGGAAGGGAATGAGGGAGAAAGAGAGCACTCACAGGTTGTTTCCCGTGTGTGACCAGGGATTGAACCCACAAACTTGGTGCATGGGGATGACACTCCCACCAACTGTCCTACCTGGCCAGGGCTGTGTATAACTTTCTTAATAACATTTTCTTTTTTCTAGCTTACTTTATTCTAAGAATACAGAATATAATACATATAACATATAAAATATATATTTAATCAACAGTTTATGTTATCGGTAAAGCTTCTGGTCAACAGTAAGCTATTGGTAGTTAAGTTCTTGCGCAGTCAAATGTTATGCCTGAGTTTCTCACTGCATAGGGGGTCAGTGTCCCTAACTTCCACATCATTCAAGGGTCAATTGTACTTATAATTTGTTATCAGTCCCACATTAGCCCACAATGAGGACTATGGGTGTTCTTATCTTGGGAGACTGATCTAGCCATTATTTTCCAAGTCTGGAAACAAGATGGGTTGGACAGGAAGTCTGTCCCTCCTCTGAAATCAATTAGTATGAGAAACTTAATCAGAGCAAAAAGAGAGAGAAAAACAGATTGTATTGTCCAGGTTGAGACAACAGGCATAAACTGGGAATATTCTGGACAAAGCAGATGTGCGGTCACTTCCTCCTACAGCGTTCCTCTCTGTCTTTTGGCAGGATAATGAGACTAGAACCTGCCTTTGTCAGGTCAGGACAAAGTGTGTATAGCATCCATAAGTCCTTCCGAATATGTACATTTCTCGTACAGGCCACCATGGTCTGATGTTGACATGTTTGTTGTGTCATAAAAAAATCATTCCACCTTGCTTCTGTACACTTGTTTATAAAAGTTCACAGTGTCTTAGAGAGTGATGCACCCAAGACATGGCTTACCACATGAGACACCCACCTCAGGCCTCTAGGGATGTACTGGCACCGATGTGGGTGTCCGCCAAAGCTGCTTAGATGTGTGGAAATGCCCTTTATTAGTGTGTACAAAATACAGTGGCCCAGGTTGCTTCACATCATGAAAAATGCTGAATAAATGCCCTGAATGAATGATTTTTTATGGACTGTATGCTTTGCTGTAGGGAGACAACATAGCTTTGCCTCAGGACAGGTTGGAAATGGGAACCTTTGTTGGAAGGTAAATGCTTACTAAGTTGAAGAGCAGTGGGTACAACAAAACAATTATAGAAGTCAGTTCATGAGACAGTCCACTGTAGGGATGTTTCCTCAAAGAAACAGTTTTGGGAGATCATAAATAAAAATGGGGAGTTAAAGCATAAGTTTTATCTACTTATTTGTTTTATTGACCTTGGTTGCAATGTGAGATCTCACTAGAACTCAATTTTTCATCTGTAAAGTTAGACAAATAATAGTATATGCATATGTATCTCCTTAAGAGAAAATAAGATAACACACATGGACTCGGTTAGCACATTGCAGAGACTTGATAGCTGTCCGCTATTATTACTCTACCATTTAATTACTTCCTCATGATAAATCCCTCCAAATGCATGTGACCTGCTTCATACCTTCCAGGGATTGCAGTCTGTTCTCCAGGGACCCAGCTCTGGCATGCTGGGAGGATCAAGAACCACAGGAACCCTATCTGATGGGCCTCTTTATCTGATCTATGTACTGAAGGCTGTAAGTTCCTTCTAAGTAAGGAACAGACAGTCATCTCCCTGTGTCCATCCTTCCTGTGAATGTCCTCAGATACCTCAAATCAATACATGCCAAGATGAAATCATCATTTTTTGTTCCCAACCTACTTCTCCATCAGAGAATGGCACCCCTGGCTTCCCATCACCCTGGCATGAAAACTGAAGGGTATGTCACCTCTTCCCTTGTCCTCACCAGAAGTCACCCAGTTGCCAGGTGTCACCATGTGACCCCCTTCTCTCTTCCTCCCACAGCCCCTGCCTATCTGGGGCCTTAGTAGCAAGTGATGTTGGTGCTTCAACACTGACTGTTGGTGCCAGAGTGGAAACGCCCAGCTCCCTCATCTGAAGTTGAGACTGAGTGTTGCCAATAACCCAGTTCCCCCTACAGAATGGGGCTGAAGCTCCCTTCTATGGAACTTTTCCCATGATCATAGCCTTGGGTGACCTGGTTCCTTCCCTCACTCTGTAAAGCCAGTAGCTGCAGCCACCATCACAGCCACCTGACCCGTGCAGGTTCCCATTAGATTCGGACAGTCGGTAATGAAACAACGGAGCCAAGAACTGGTGAGCCATCAGCTTTAATTCTAGCTTGCACCCAGCGGGCAAGCAAAAGCACACACTGGGCTCCAAAACCCACACATTCAGTGCTCACAAAGCTACTGACTTATCCGAGTTTCCTAGAATCAAAGGTTTCTAGCTCACCAGACTTATTCACCTCTGTTTCCCATCTCCTTTTCTCTGCACAAACTCTGCAGAAACTGGCTTCTTCCTCAGCACTCCACCATCTTGGCTGCCTCCTCTCCTCCACGTGGCCTTAATCCCTCTCCTCTCTAATGCTAACCTCAGGAACCGAGAGCAAGCTCCCGGTCTGCCCCACTTTATAGCGTAGATTCAAAACCTTTAATTCAATCTACAAACAAGGAAGTCTCTGATACAAAGTCACTTATCTGAGGCATAATGGGAGGATTCCTCATGAGAGTGCACCACCCACATCATCCAATCAGTCAAGGGTTTGGGGAAAAGCTTACTCTTAAAACTTGCACATGGGCAGCACCATCTTTAACAAAGTGAGTATAATATATTTTATCTGCCCAACAACTCCCTCGCCAGTGCCCCTGAGACCAGTTCCCTTGCTTATAAAATCCTTGCTTCAGGGTTTGCTTCTGGGGACCCTGACCTTAAGCAGTGCTCAGAACTGCCAATCTGGCCTACCTCAGCAGTCCCTTCACTGCTGTCCTGACTGCAAATATTTCTCCACTGCAATTCTTTTACTCACTGTCCACAGCAGTGAGGAGATCAGATGCTTCCCCCACTACACACAAACCAAGACTCAAACCCTCTATAATGAAGCATGCTGAAGTATTCAGGGGTGAGATCATAGCAGCTATAAGTTACACTCAATATACTAATAATTCTTGATCTAGGCGTTCTTCGTTTCACTCTTTTAACTCTCCTGTGTATTTGTAAATTAATAAAATGGAGTAGAGTTAAAAAGTCTCCACACCAATAAGGGAAATGCAAATCAAAACCACAATGAGATATTACCATAATACCTCACACATGTTAGGATGGCCATAATCAAAAAGACCAAAAATGATTAGTGCTGGCTAGGATTTGGAGAAATCAAAACCTTGTGCACAGCTGGTGGGAATATAAAATGGTATAGCTGCTATGAACAATAGCCTGACATTTCCTCAGAAAATTAAGCATAATAGAATTACCATGTTACCATAGCAATTCCAGTTCTGGGTATATATCCCAAAGAGTTGAAAGCAAAGCCTCGAGTAAATAGTTGTACACCTGTGTTCATAGCAGCATTACTCATAATAGCTAAAACATAGAAGCCAACTACATGTTCTCTGATGAATGAATAAACAAAATATGGTAGAGACATACAATTGGATATGATTCAGCCTAAAAAGAAAGGAGTTCTGACACGTGCTATAACTTGGATGATCCTCGAGGAGATTATTCTCAGTGAAATAAACCAGTCACAGAAGGGCAAATACCATATAATTCCACTGATATGTGGTACCTAGAGTAGTCATATTCATAAAGATAGAAAGTAGGAGGGTGGTTGCCAAGGACTGAGTGGAGGGGATAAGGAGTTGGTGTTTAACAGGGACAGAGTGTCAGTTTTACAAGATGGAAAGAGTTCTGGAGATGAATATAGTGGTGGTTGCACAACAATGTGAATATATGTAATAATGCGGAACTCTACATTTAAAATGGTTAAGATAAATTTTATCACAATAACAATTTAGAAATATAGTTTCTATTATGATAACTACACAAACCTTTCCTGAGTTGTCCCCGGTTCAACTCCTCAGTCTCATTCCCACTCTTTCCCACCCACCTCACATTTGCAAGCCCCTTACCTTCCCTGCTCCAGGATACCTCACTCTCTCTGAAGGACTCTTCCCATTCCCTGCCTGCTGGTCTCACCCATTCTTCGAGGCCTGTTAAAATATCTACTACAGGACACTTCTGATCCTGTTACCCACCCTTGGGCTTCTACTGTTGGGAACTGTGCAGTCTCTTTTCCCACCACACTGCTGTCATTTCAGGGTGTGGCCTCAACCTGGTGAACTTAGCCGATGATGGGCACTCATCACTTGTGCCTGCGGTATGAGTCAGAAGTTCCCCTTCCAGCTTCCTCATGCGTGCAGGTAAGGGCGTGTTTACTTGTCCACGCATCTTCTCTGGGAGGAGCTCCTAGTCATTTGCTCAGTAAACACCTTATGAATGGAAGTAAGTTAGGGTAGCAAAAGGAATGGGAGGCCTGATTATCAATCAGGGCTGAAATCTCCCACCATGTTCCAGAAAGGCCATAAGACCCCATAGCAATGTTTTCAGACGGGTAAGCAATTAGCCATGGGCCATGCCCCTACTGCCCCTCCATGCCCTGGCTACCTGGTTTCTCTCCCATCACCCCTAGATCTGTTCTTGAGTCAAAAGGTAACCCCTGGCACAGCAGAAAGCTACCAGGACCCCCTCAAACATTCAATCCCATCCTTTGACGCCCATGCTTTGCATGTTGTTATGTATTTTTGTGGTAAAAGTTCCATTTGTGTTGAGAGTTTCAGGTAAGAGCTAACAGAAGCAGAGAAAACAATTACCCAGGAGATCCACAGGTCCAGAATGTGTGGGCTGGAACTTCTTAGGACCTCTTCCTGGCATTCAGCCCTGGGCTCCAAGCAGATGAGTTTCAGATGCTCAGGCACTGCTAGATGAATGGTAAGACAGCTGTGGCAAGAAGCAAGAAGTGGGTGGCAGCCTCTTAGGCACAAAAGTGCTCCTAGCTCTCTGACAATGGAGCATGAATCACACATGGCTTTGGAAAGCCTTCTGCCTGATGCCCATCTAAGACAGCTCTGACAAGGGCCCTCTGGAATCAGAGCAGCCAAGCCTGGGGAGGAACTCACCAGCCTGGCCTCAGGGCAGACTGTTGAACTGTCTGAGCTGACCCAGCAGAGAGGCAGGCTCTATCAACCATGGTGTTTTCCACATTACCAAAGCAGGGCATTTTTTCCCCAGCAGCACAGAAATGACGCATGCTTAGCATTGGACAAAGGAGATCATCATTGCAGATTACCCTCAATTGCAGACACCTGAATAACTTCAGGCTGGTTTGGACATGCAGGATTTGAAAGCAGAAAAAGATAAAGGTAATTTACAGTATTAACAGGATTAGGACACGACTCAGTGCAATTTGTCAGATATTGCCGTATTGTTTTTCATGTTAATTTTTTACAAAGCAGAGGCAATTGGGTGCTGGAACCATTGCTAGGGTGAGAAGAATGATATCATAGCTAGTGATCAATGCCACAGCCCACAGGAGGCTTTATGTTGATCACCCAAACCTCAACTCATTTAACAGGACAGGATGGCTGGTGTCAGAGCCATGAAAAATTTGAGAGAGAAAGTATCCTTGGACGAATGGGAAATAAGACATGGGTATCGCCATGGGCACGCACACGCATGCACTTGCGCGCACACACACAATGGGAGGTTCATGCCTTGATATTGCGTAAAAATAACACATTAATGCAAAAGTGGTTTCAAAAATAGGCATGGATTTTAGTTATAAGTAAGGGAATGAAAGTCAGAACGGCCTCAGTGTAGGTTGACTCGGATTAACTTAAACAAAATACACTCTTCTGGTAAGGAAGGGGTTCATCCTCACCCCAATGCAGGCGGCCTCAGGTGAGGTGAGCGGTCGTGTCAGCATGCATGTAGACCATCAGCCCTTGGTCATGCATGCAATTACATATCCTTGCTGATTTCATCGCATTTCATTTTCCTGGAAGGAACAGCCCGCTGCTGTGTGAGAATCACATGTTAGTGCCAGGAGAGGCACAAGGAGCAAATACTGCCTCCTTAATCAGCTTTCAGCAGTGCAGAGTCCGGTGGGAGTCTGGAGAAACGTTCTCCCTGCTTTGCTGGCAACTGTCACTTATTGATCTATTTATTCGGAGGAGGAAAGAGCTGACAAATAGGCTCTCCCCTGAATTCTGTGCTGTTGAATAGAACAACACATGGAGGGCCACTGAGAAGACAGGCCCAGAGCACTTGCTGCCATCACACTGACTTCCTTGCAGCCCTTCAAGATGCTTCAACCACCAGCTGCTTCTGTGACCAGAAACACTGCCCCAGGGAGGAGAGGCTCTGGAGGTGCAAGTGCAATTCCCAGGTGGGGGGTGGTGTTGGGCTCAGGTTTCCAGGTGGCTGGCATCATTCCTGAAGAAAATTCCTCCATTAGCTCTATACTGTCTTCCGGGCACTTTGGCAACTTCATTTTCTCCTTAGAATTCCTTGTCCATTTTAGAGTCCTTCCTCACTGCAGTCTTTGTCTACATTCAAAAGACAGTGTGCTCAACTGGGACACAAAGCTGGCCAGGACGATAGGCCCAAGGGCTTGGGGACACACTGCCCTGGGTAGGTGTGCTGTGTATTGTGTGTGTGCATACACAAGCATATGTGTGTTGGGGGCATATGTAAGGACACCATGCATACCCCAAGGTCTGTCAGCTCTCCTAATGACACCTCTGCTCACACCCACACGTTTCTCTCTCTCACTTCCTTCGCTTCCACAATGGATTAACCAGTGTTTTGAGTTTCAAGGTCCTGTGAGCAAGAGTTTAGCACCTCCAACTCAGCTGACAAGCCCCTCCCCAGTTGCCTCCTAGGCTCCTACCTCTGTCACAGGTCCCACCACACTGGGGAACAAAGCAGCCACTGTTAGCCTTTCCCAGGTCCTTGCGCCTAGTTAGTGCCAAATACAGACATCAGTCCCTTTTCCATGTTCTCCCTCTGGGCCCCTTTCCTTCTGTTTCCACTGGTACTGTCTGAGCAGCCTCCAACCTGTTCTCCCTGGCCCCAGCCAGAGACTGTCTGCATAATGCCTCCTACGTACACTAAAAACTGTCCCCGCATAACACCTCCTACACACTACTACCAGGTATCTGTCAGGACAGGTCTGTCACATGTGCCCCAAATACACATGTGCATGCAAACATACACACCCAACACACACCCCAACCCCACAGTGTTTACACACTGCTGTCAGCTCTTCATAATATTCAGAATAACGATGCTCATCCTGCCATACGGAATCTCCTACAATTAACTCCAACCCACTTATCTAGCTGCTCTTTCTACCAACCCCCTGCTCTAGAAAAGGCACATTTAGGAACTATTTGAAACAAGCTCATCATTTGTAGTAGAAAGAAGTTTTCAATCCAATATTTTGTGGTTATTTATCTGTCATATAGACAACAACAAAAGACATACCACACATATATACATATATAGACACATGAGAAATATAATATATATCTGTATATGAAGAAGAAAAAAATAGTTCAAATACTGGCTTTTCACCCTTGTAACCTTCAGAGTGGAGTCAGGGGTGAGGTCCTGCAAGATTTGGAAGCTGACTCACCAGCTCACCTTTGGCATCCCTATCACAGCTCTTAGTATAGCATGTCAAGCTATAATCTCTGATTTGTCACCAAGGGGATGGAAATTCCTCAGGGAAAGTGGGGCACGTCTGTTCCTCTGTTCTCAGTGGTCAACACAGAGACAGCTCTCAGAATAAGTGTGAGCAGGGCTTGGGTCCCTGCACTCTCTTATACTGAAACAGGATCTGGGGAGCACTTCTGTACTGGAGGGCAGAAAGGAACAGCCGCAGTCATGCTCAGTGATGTGGTATGAGATTCCATAAACCGGCACTTACTTATAAGAAGCTCTTAAGAGCAACTTGCAAGTAAGGTGCTCATCCTTCAGGCAAGTTTTTTGGGGGTGTACATGGTTTCCTTAAGCCAACCCACACCACTGGGAACTCCTTGAAGACACATATCTCAAATATCTTCCCATACTGAGCTTACCACATTGACCAATTTATCCCTTTGGCTTATGGCTGTGGTTTTCAACCCAGGCTGCATGTTAGAATCCCCTGGGAAGCTCAGTCCTGGCAATCAAAGCTTCCAGCAAGGATTCTGGTTTAACGAATCAGGGGTGGGCCTGAGCATCAGTGTTTGGAAAGCTGCCCAGATAATTCGATTGGGCAGTCGGACTGAGAACCCTCACTAATACTCCAAGAGCCACAGAGCTTCCTTTCTCAGTTCTCACCAGTGTTAGAGTGTAAGAGCGTGCATGTTGTTGATAGTGCTAATGACACTTGTACCTGTTTCCATTTTCAAATAATAAATATATAAAATAACTATAGTGAGATTTCCCCTTTTACAATCTAAATACTTATGGATTAAGCCTGCATGGTGGTATGGGCAGGGGTTTTCAGGCTTTGTCCCTGTCTGTTGATTATAGCTAGCGAAGGCTGGTGCTTCAGATGGTCCCCAGATTTTACTTTATTCTTCATGTTAATTTTATGTTGCTTAAATCATGTCTATAATTGGCCATTGGTTAAATAAACAAGGCATTTGGAATACTGACATTTAAATTCAAGTTTACAAAGAAAGCAACATAATCATTTGTCAAATAAGCCTTAAAAATGTTACCAGTTACCTTCATTGAATTGAAATTCTTAAAGGACATCAGAGTTCAAAACAATTGTCCAAAGAGAAAATATAGTGAATAATTTACCCAATAGCTTTTCCATTATTGAAAATAAAACTTAACAACAACAAAAAAACATATAAAAATACTAAGTCCACAGTCCTTTTTTGATGCCCCAAACATGACTAAATTTCAAGATGCATTTTAATATCTCTTTTTATCCAAACCAAACACAATATAGTAGGTCATTTTTTTCATTGGTTTGTCAACAGATTGCGCTTTTTCACATAAAATTAAAGTGTATTAAATAGCACAAACCACTCATTAAGTGAGAAAAAGTAAAAATAGTAAAAATTCATCTTACAAATTATGATCAATTATGATTTTACACTAGAAATACTTTATCATATCTTTGAGATCATGTTGATCTGAAATAAATTACTAAAAATAACTTTTGGGATCCTTGTGTAAAAATAATAAATTAAATTGTTTTTAATTTTGAAGGAGTTTTTCAGAGTATGAAAGAGTTGCATGTGTCAAAAACTTTGGAGAAATGGCATCTTTTCCCACACTTGATTATCAGAATCCCAGAGGGAGCTTATTAATTCAAGAGACTTCTGGTTCCCCCCAGATCCGTGAATCAGTGTCCAGGACATAACAGACCACTTCTATTTTTAATAATAAGTACTCCAGATGATTCTGAGGAAGAGCCTGGTGGGAAACACCCATCTTGTCAGAAAGCAGTTCCCTGAGGGAAAAAGCAGCCAAGAAAGCAAGTTTATCAGCTGACTAAAGGACTTGCCAGGCAGAAAAAGGCCAGGTCTAAGCATGCTCCTACCCTGGAAGATTTTATCAGGAGAGGAGGCAGGGACACACTTATGCAAGGGATTGGTTGAGGGCAGGCAAGGGTTAAAGCTACAGGTTACTGCAAGCCAGAAACTCAGTCACTTCTCTCAGATCTACCTCTTACCATGTGACCTAGAGAAAGCCACTTGACTCAGGTTTCTCATCTGTACAACGATAATTTTTAAACACCAACTATGTCGGATTGTGGTCAGAGTTTAAAGAAATCATCTAGGCAAAGCATTTGGTCCCAAAGCAGCTAAAGGTAAGTAGAGAACTCGAAGACAGGCTGGGAATGACTGTGAAGAGGGATTTTCACTTAGCCTTTGACCTGTCTCAGTGAAATTATGATTATATTTTTTGAAACTATAATTTGTCTGTTGTCCTACTTTGGGGGATGAACAGTCTGTTCATAAACACCATCCACCTGGGATTCATTCCTTTTCTCTCCCTGGAACTTCAATAAGCAAGCACTCCCTCCAAGAGCAGACATTGTTATTCTTCAGGGGAATCAAGCGAGAGCACCCTGGTTAAAGAGATTAAACATTGCTGTGTTTTGAACAAAAGTCTGCAAGGTAATCTGGATGAAGATGAGTGCTGTGGAGACAGAGTTTTATAACGCCCATCACTAGTGAGCAAGCAATGAAGCAATGAAGCTATTTATTGGTGGGGATGCATGTACTGAGACCTTTGATTTAATTCTCTGCACAAAGCATTCTTTTACTTAACACCTTTCAGTGATGAAATGTAATTGTTAGGTAGGTTTATAAATTGGAGGTACACTTCTAAAGACCGTAAAATAACTCTCTGGCAGCATAAAGGCTAGTAACAAGATTAGAGGCTCAACTCTCAGATATCACACACAGAAAAAAGAAATGCATATTCAGGAAGCTAGAGAAGGGTTCCCAGTGCAGACCAAAAATATGTTATGCAAATACAATGTGTCTGTATTATTCAGGGAAGTGATGAAAAATAGAAAAAAAGTAATCTTGAGACCTTCCTTTTCAGGAAAGAAATGATGGGATCGGTTCAGAAGTGTCCCCTGAAAGGATGCTTCCCCTCTGGGCCCATGGCCAGCTCTTCAGAATGTGGATGGGTGGCTCTGGGAAGGCACATGCAAATAAACTCCTGCCTGGCTGCCCGAGATACTATCAGAACCACAGTAAAGTGGAGGGAGGAGAATGAAATAATTGTTTCCATCTCTATCCCTTGTGGTTAGGCATAGTTACTCTCAATCTATTGTTAGAGCTGATTGTGTTTTCATATCTCTGCTTTCCTTTCAGACACAGCGTTCTTACTGCTGGAAATTATTAGCATATTTCAGCAAAAATTCCTACAGCAGAAATATGCCACAGGGTGATAATTCTTTGCATCAGAAGAATGAAATTGGAAGTTTGGGCCATTGCTGTTCATAAGGTTACACATCCATAGCTTCTGTCCTTGAGGGTTTTCCCTCTTAGTTCATAGACTAACTAAATCCAGAACAAGAAATTTGGACGTGAATTTTATAAAGAGAACAGAGGACATTTGCTATGACAAACCTAATGTGCTGTTTTTAAATTTACTAGAAAGGTCCAAAACAAAGGCCTCTCAAAATGTAACCTCAATCTTTGGAGTTAATTACCATGGAGACAGTGTCTCTTAAAGTGGTTGAGAAATTGGTGCAGAAATAAGTGGTCTGATGTCGGTGGATGCAATGGGCAAAACCCAAACCTTATTTTCCATTTGGCATTCTGTGGAGGGAATCAATAGCATGGCACCTAGTGACCATGAAACAGTGTGGTAAAGAGCTCACATTGGTTATGTGGCTGCTAGTGCTTACATTATGCTGCAAAATTTTTTCTACTTTGAAATTAAACCTTGGGGGAATTAAAAATTGATATACAAGCTTATCAGAGGTACCAGATGATCAGCTTCCTGAATATCATCTTTCATTTATCACAGTCCCAAAGAGCCTGTATTCACGATCTCTCTGGCTAACAATCCTAAATTTGAAAGATAAATAAAAACCTTTACCACCTGGTTACTTCTCAAGGCCCAGAGGGATCATTTATCTTTTATAAAGAAACAGCCAAGGGCACAGAAGAATTCTCTGCTTGTATTGCTACTGTTCTCACTTGATTTACTACCTGGCAATAAACACCTGTTGAATTAAAGAGTGGTGAAAGGGTGGACATGTGGAGAAAGAGGGACTTTTACAGGGAGAGAAAGATAGTGTTGGATAAAAAATAAATTGGCCTGACCAGGCGGTGGCGCAGTGGATAGAGCGTCGGACTGGGATGTGAAAGGCCCAGGTTCGAAACCCGGAGGTCGCCAGCTTGAGCACGGGCCCATCTGGCTTGAGCAAAAAGCTCACCAGCTTGGACCCAAGGTCTCTGGCTGCAGCAAGGGGTGGCTCGGTCTACTGAAGGCCTACGGTCAAGGCACATGTGAGAAAGCAACCAATGAACAACTAAGGTGTCGCAATGGCAACAAAAAACTAATGATTGATGCTTCTCATCTCTCTCCATTCCTGTCTGTCCTTATCTATCCCTCTCTCTGACTCTCTCTCTGTCCCTATAAAATAATAATAATAAATAAATAAATTGGAGAGGTGGAAATAATTTACACATGTAAAGATAAACCTGGTTAATTGAGTCATAGGTTTTTGCACCTGAATTTGTAATCAACGAACTGAAAAACAAACAAACAAAAAAAACAACTCTTTAAGATCACCAATAATGTTACGGAAGCATTTTAAGAGTTTCATTTCCTTAGGAAGTGAGCTCATTCATACCACGTTGTCATAGAGACTTTGTAAAAAAGTGTTTTTTGGCCATTTTGTTGTTCCTCCGAAGAACCTGGGAGACGATCACATACTAGATTGAGGGGAGATAAAAATGTCCCCCACCCACGTTTACCGTCCTCCATCCACCACCCTTAACTCAAAGTACTCTGTTAGTCCTCTCTCTGAGATGAACTCCTGGAAATGTTTTTTGCTGGAAAACAATAACTACTCTCCCAGCTAGGAGCCAATTGAGAGAAGTCCTACCACTAAGGAATTAACCTTACAGGCAGAGGTGGGCAACCAGTGAGAGACAGTGCAAGTCTCCTGTAAAAAGGAGTCTGATTTGCGATGCAGTTGTCCCCCTTATTCACAGTTTCTCCTTCCGTAGTTTCAGTTACCCGAGGTCAGCTTTAGTCTGAAAATATTAAATGGAAATTCCAGAAATGAACCATTTATAAGTTTTAAATAGCACACCACTCTGTGTAGTGTGATGAAATCCCACATTATCCTGCCCCGTCCTGTTTGGGACCTGAACGATCCCTCTGTCCACGAACTCCATCTAAGTGGCTGTTAGTCACTTAGTAGCCAGCTGGGTTATCAAATCTACTGTTTCTGTATCACAGTACTGCAGTGGTTCTCAAACTCTTTGAAGTCGGGGAGCATTTAAAATTCTACAGATAATTGTAGGAGCACTATATACAAATTTCTGAGAAATATGTTATAATTAAGTCAAATATTAAAGAAAAAATAGTCCAAGCGTGCTTTTATGGTAATTAAAAGAAATAAATATGACAAAATTAAATTTATCCTGACATTAAAATACATTTTATGTTACATTTTTTGAGTTATGCTTTTTAAAATTCATAAAAAAGAGGGGCTAAAAAATATAAAACCGACAAAAGCTATCTTTTTATATACATATATAGATACATTCTTAGTAAGATTTAGTAAATTCAGCAGGTCTCGATGCAAATGTGTTAAGTTTTTTCATTCTTGTGTTTATGAGAAACATGAGCCTGATGTCTTGTAGAGATTTCTTCAATGTTTGGGCATAATAATATTTGAAAGGCAAACTCTCATTTCCTCGTCAATACATTGAAGAATTCCTCTCTTTTTACTCTTAATTGTGTTGAATGCAGAAAACCCCCACCATACATATCATCTTAACTTTGCACCAAAGGATAGAAGAAACTTGCCTCCAGTCTTTCTGGAGAACATGGGGGGTAGTGTAAACAATCCAGCACCACAGCTTAAAAGCCTTTTGCAACATAATCAGACAACTGAGGTGGGGGTTGGGCAGACTGTCAGCTTACAACCAATTCCCCACACCTCTGTCCCCCCAAAATCTAAACTCCAAAACCACTGTTGGATTTTTGGTCCCCAACAGGCATATATTTCTCTGGAATACCACAGGGCGCGCCTGGAGATCTTCTAGGGCGCACCGGTGCACCCTGGTGCACCCTTTGAGAACCACTGCAGTACTGTGTTCAAGAAAACTTTATTTTACTTCATAACAGTCCCAAAGTGCAAGAGTGGTGATGCTGGCAATTCAAGAATGCCAAAGAAAAGTGATATAGTGCTTCCTTTAAGTGAAAAGGTGACGACACTACAATAAGATATTTTGAGAGAGCGTGAGAGAGCAAGACCACATTTACATAACTTTTATTACAGTATATTGTTCTAATTCCTCTATTTTACCATGTTATTGTTGTCAACTTCTTACTGTTCTTAATGTATAAATTAAACTTCGTTGTAGATATGTATGGGGGAAACAAACATGGCACAGCAAGTCCTTGAACAGGATCGCTTTGGTACAATGTTGTTTTGTTGTAACCTTGATGATAAGAAGAAAAACTCGATTTTGGGTCAGGGCCACTCCCTGTGGAGTGTGCATGTTCACCACGTCTGCGTGAGTATTCTCCGGGAACTTCAGTTTCTTCACACATGTCAGAATTGTGCATGTGGGTGAATTTACACATTACATTGTCCCAGTCTGAGTGAGTGTGGGTATGAGATGTGCCCTGCCTGAGATAGAAGGACATTCTGTCCAGGGTGGGTCCTGCCTGTACCCTGAGCTGCTACAGTGGGCTCTGGCTACCCAGGATCATGACCTGGGGTGGAAAATAATGGTCTTACCTGTTTTTATTCATCTTTCCTGAATGTATGTCTAGCTCACATTTATTTCAATGTTTAATATTAAGAGTGTTTTAGGTCTTTATTTAAAAGTCTGGTGGCCCTGGCTGGGTGGTTCAGTGGCTAAAACCTTGACCCTGCATGCCAGTTGTGGGTTAATTCCCCGTCAGGGCATGCAGGAGAAGCAATCAATGAGTATACAACTAAATAAAACACCTAAGTGAAACAACAAGTTGATGCTTCTCTTTCTTTCTCTCTCTCCCTTCTCCCACCCAAATCAATGGAAAAATTAAAAAAAAAAAAAAGTTTAGTGATGTTTTTGTGACCAGAAATATACTGTAAAAATTTAACTCTTATTGATATCAATTAACTTATGGTAAGACTGATTTCATTCTATATCATTTTGCCTGAAGTTTTTTTTTCCAAGAATCTCTGGACATAAGGGGAGGACTTACGATACATATAAGGTTTCAGGCGTCCACTAAAGGTCTTGCTCATGTTCTCCTTGGATAATGGGGCACAACTGTAATTTGAGATGTGTGTGAATATTTTTTACCCACCTTATGGAAATGCTTTTTAATTCTGCATTTGTATGTAATAGTTAAATGGTGTGAAAAACGGCCTAAATAATATGCTCAGACCTATTTGTTTTCCTGGGAGCCTATGGCTTGAACAGGATATTCCCAGATTCAATGTCATGTTCTCCTGGCCAATTACCCATCCTCGTTTCTTACAGCTCATGAGGTGAATGAGCACCCAGAGCAGTGGGAACGTGCTATCGTTCAGCTATGCCCAATATCTTTAGCTATTAATTTCCTTTTTTATTCATTGTTTTGGAAGACACTTCATACCCTTTTTTGGAATGAAGTAGTTATAATAAATAATTAAGCAGTATGTGTGTTGCATTCTAGGAGAAATTACATTTCTCTTAACGTGAAGCTTAAAATCATTGGAATTGGGCCCTGACCAGTTGGCTCAGTTAATAGAGCTTTATCCCAGTGTGCGGATGTCCCTGTTCCATCAGTCCAGGTATATATGAGAAATAACCATCTGCTTCTCTTCCCTTCCCCCTCCCTCTTTTCTCCTATCCTTCTCACAGCCAGTGGCTTGATTAGTTCAAGCATTGGCCTGGTCCCTGATGATAGTTCAGTTGGCCCCAGATGGGGGTTGCCAGGTGGATCCTGGTTGGGGAACATGCAAGAGTCTGTCTCTCTATCTCCCCTCCTCTCACTTAAAAAAAAAATCATTAGAATTAATCTAAAAACATTTGCCTCCATTTTCTCTCAATATGAAAAATATCGATGAAGTGTCAAAACCTATTTCCCTGAAAGTGACCAAAATCATCAAAATTAATCACCAACAGCTATTATCATTGAATGTAAAATTACATAAAGGTCTCTAAAGATTAGTCAGTGCTTATCTACAAGAGTGTGTGGTAATGCGTATGAAAAAGGTGGATAGCATTCACGCCTTGGCTGTTTGTACAAAGCATGCCCACACAGCTACAGCAGGCACACCAGCTATTTGAGGCAGGTTGCCTTTAAGTAAAACCATCTAACAATGTGGTCTGAAAAGAGGCTGTGTGGGCTCCATCACGGCAGCTACTTTTATGTTGAGTATGTCTTTCAAATGCCCCGCTCCAGCAAACTGAAGAAACAATCTGTCAGACTGGGATCTGCTGATGTTGAACTTGGAGTGGAGTTTTAGGCGTATAAACAGAATCACAGGAGAGAAGTCTGCTGAACTTGAAAATGGGTTATTAACAAAAAGCAAAACCTGTCGGTGTAGTCTGCAATTGCCTAGCTTCTAAACTGTAACTATAGCCCAAAGATAGTCATCAGAGCTAACATTAGTTTTCTAGAATAGACGGATGCACACACAGTAGCGGTGGAAAGCAAGTCCCTCAAGCATAAGCTTCCCATACATGTCCACTCTCCTCACTCAGAGGTTCAGTATAAACAATATAAGCAATTTTTAAAAATGTAAGTAAGGAGGAAGCAAACATTCCATTTATTATTAGCTTCTCTTCAATCAGTGGCCCAAATTGGATGTTGTTGGAAAGCAGTGCTTTCTCCATCTCTTAAAAAATGTACTTACTTACTTTTTCAGTTTTATGACTTCTGCTCCGGGCTAACTTGAGGTCAGGTCATTTTGAATGTTTGAGTTAAGGAGCCCTTAGGAAATGAAAATTCAATTATTTTTCTGTCTAGGTAAGTGACAGAACAATCCATCATAACAACTAACACAAATGTACTTACTTCTATAAACATCAAGCAAGACACTGGCATTTGTGCTGTTGCCTTAAGCTTTTTTCTGGTTACAGTTCACTGAACCCTTTATAACTGGGCAGAATTTAAGCTCCGTTGATGAAGGAGTCACAATTATGCAACAACATATAGCAGAAATTTGACAACTAGCTGAAATACTTGGGATGTGCAGACAACTTAAGTAATTTGGGTTGCTGCTTGAAAATAAATATTCAAGCCAACTAGAGAGAAAGATGGTAAAATCAGAGCCTTCATTGATTAACATGGCCATACATACATTGAACAAATCTGGAGAAAATATATAAATATATGCAAAAGCCAGAAAGGATATTAGGATGTGATTATTTGCTTAGAAGGAAGAGTCGTCTGGAACTCTTTGAAGTTAACTTGTAGTAAGATATCTTCAAACATTATCTTGCTGTAAAATTTTCCCCACTTCCTTCTTCCCTCAAGAATTACTAGAATAGTGTCAGAAAAGCAAAGAGAAATAAATAATGGATCCCCACCCAAAATGGTGTTCTTAAGATTTCCATAAAGGCCACACTGGAGGGAGGAAACAAGAGTTTATGTCTCGGAAGAAGAGGCAAGGAGAAACCTAAGTCACCTGGGGTATATGGTAAGGAACACGGTGGCAGGGGTGCTTTTGGAGGTGAGTGGGAAGGAAACTGGGAATGGAGAGGACCAGCTGGTAGCCAGCACACACTTCTGTATGGAAGCCCACTGCAGGTGGTGGAGGGCTACTCTTTCTGTTCTCATTGGGCCAGTACCTCATTGACACCCACCTGACACTGCCTATGGACAAGATGTCCATCTATCCAAAAACCTGCTGAGCTCTAGAAATGTCTCCTTCCTATTTTCTTCCTTGAGTGGCCCAAACTATGTAATTCTTTCCAACAGAGCAGCTCTTTGCTATTCAGCAATGTTGTTGGGAAAAAATTCAAGCCCTAGTACGTGGGTGAAATTTAGTGGCAAATACATTCCCCATTTCAAATTCCTGTTCATTTTAATCAAGTTTATGTAAAATTAGTCAATCCACATCTTTTCAGAAACAAAACTACCCCATAAAATGAAGGACAATAGAGTTTATAACTAAGAATTCTCACTCAACTTATTATGATGTGATTAGACTGAGACTACACTGAATGGACAAGATATGATATGAACAGATATCAAATAAAGTAAGCATTGACCCAAATCTCTCTTCACAATTTCTTGAATGATCCTGAAGTAACTCAATCATTCATTCACAGAATAAAACACTTATTGGATACCACTCTAGAGTCTTTATGTTATGTGGTACAGCTAATGTGAGTACGTTCAGAACAATATCTCTATTCTCAGGAGCATTAAGAAGGTTGTCACCAACATTCAGTAGAGTTAAATGATCATTAAAGGTCTTTTTAGCTAGCTATGAATTAATTCTATTAAAGCCTAATTGAATATCTAACTTGGGCAATTGGGCATTAAATGCAATATTCTGGACTTGCTGGGGCTCATTTCCTGTAGTAAAAGTGGTGTCAGGACTAAGGAGCACTTAAAAATGGCCATTGTGCCATTCTTTATCACCTTGTGCCTAACTCTACCCACAAGATGCAGGACTCATTGATTTTGCTTTTTCCTTACCCTTTAATTCAGTGATTGGTAGCCAGTTGTGACTAATTTTAATGTACTTGATAAAAGTCCTTAGCCACTGATGCTTACATAGAATGTGATGATATCAGCAGAAATAATGGTTTCTTAAAGGCAGAGAAGAGTACTTTTCCCTCTCTCTTCATGTTAAGTAATTGGTTACTGATTTGAAATCATATTTAAATTATCTGAAAGCTATAAAGCAGGAGTCGGGAACCTATGGTTCGCGAGCTAGATGTGGCTCTTTTCGTGGCTGCATCTGGCTCGCAGACAAATCTTTAATAAAAAAAATAATGACATTAAAAATATAAAACATTCTTGTGTATTACAATCCATTCATTTCCTACCGCTCATGTTCATGGTTGCAGGTGGCTGGAGCCAATCACAGATGTCCTCTTGGACAACACAATTTTTATTCGATAATGCGTAAGGTACATGGGTTGTTGTGAGGTCAGAAAGTAAACTTACCTCCTTTTAATCAAGTAGTCAGCTAGCTAATTGCAGAAACCCTTTTGATGAAGAAGATGGCTAAAAGAAAAAAAGATGAGGAGTATCGTACTTTTCAGCGGGAATGGACAGAGGAATTCGCCTTTGTGGAGAGAGCAGGTTCTGCAGTGTTTCTAGTATGCAATGATAAAATTGCATCAATGAAATGGTCAAATGTAAAGTGGCACTTCGAAATACGCCATACTACATTTGCATCGAAATATCCAGTGGGGGACAGCAGGAAGAAAGCATGTCAAGAGTGCAAGCAAGTCAGCAGCATCTCTGTGTTTGGACCCCACAAGATAACTGAAATTCGGCTAGCTTTGCTGGTGTTTCAGCAATTGTGAGAAACGGAAAGCCATTCACAGATGGGGAGTAAGCCAATACATTCATGCTTGATGTTGCCAATGAACTTTTTGACAACTTTTTGGATAAATACAAGATAATCAAATGAATAAAAAACATGCCTCTGTCAGCAACAACTGTTCATGATTGTACCATCATGATAGCAAATCAAATTGAGGCAGCACAAGTGAAGGACATAAATGCACAACCATTCTTTTCTCTCGCTTTGGATGAGTCAACAGACGTAAGCCATTCATCCCAGTTCAGCGTGATTGCAAGGTATGCTGTCAGTGACATACTTATACCTATGTGAGGAAAGTCTTGCTGTTTTGCCTATGAAAGAGACAACAAGAGGAGATGATTTATTCAAGCCTTTCACTGAGTTCGCTAAAGAAAAAAATCTACTGATGGATAAACTTATTTTGGTGTGTACTGGTGGTGCTCCATGCATGGTGGGGAAAAACAGAGAATTCATAGTGCTTCTTCATGAACATGAAAAGAGACCCATCTTAAGTTTTCACTGCATCCTACATCAGGAGGTGCTTTGTGCTCAGATGTGTGGTAAGCAGCTTGGTGAGGTGATGTCGCTGGTCATTTGGGTGGTCAACTTTATTGTTGCCCGAGCTTTAAATGATTGCCAGTTTAAAACACTGCTGGATGAAGTTGGGAATAATTATCCTGGTCTGCTTCTGCACAGCAATATGCATTGGTTGTCAAGAGGGAAGGTGCTCAGCCATTTCGCGGCTTGTCTGAGCAAAATCTGGACTCTTCTTGAAATGAAAAACGTCGAGCATCTTGAGTTAGCTAACACTGAGTGGCTCCTGAAGTTTTACTATCTCACGGACATGACCGAACATCTGAACCAGCTCAATGTGAAAATGCAAGGCATTGGAAATACAGTCTTATCCCTTCAACAAGCAGTGTTTGCACTTGAAAACAAGCTGGAACTCTTCATTGCCGACATTGAAACAGGTCGTTTACTATACTTTGAAAAACTGGGAGAGTTTAAAGATGCATGCACAGCAAGTGACCCTGCTCAACATCTTGATCTCCAGCAACTAGCAGGCTTCACATCTAATCTCCTGCAGTCATTCAAAGTGCGCTTTGCAGAATATCGTGAGCGCACTCGTCTTTTTAAGTTAATCACCCATCCACACGAGTGTGCAGTGGACAGCGCCAACCTGAGTTACATCCCCGGTGTCTCTGTCAGAGATTTTGAGCTACAAGCTACTAACCTGTAGGCCTCAGACACATGGGTGAATAAGTTCAAGTCATTGAATGAAGATTTGGAAAGACTTGCATGACAGTAAGAAGAGTTGGCGAGCAAACACAAGTGGGGATAAATGAAAAAACTTCAACCCACGGACCAGCTGATTGTCAAAACTTGGAACATGCTTCCCATCACATACCACACAACGCAGCTGTGAGTATTGCTGTACTGACAATGTTTGGCACTACGTATGTATGTGAGCAGTCTTTCTCACATCTAAAGAATGTTAAGACCAACCTACAATCACATTTAATGGATGGAAGTCTCAACACCTGCATGAAGCTTAACCTCACCATGTATCAACCAGACTACAAAGCCACCAGCAAAACCATGCAGCACCAGAAGTCGCATTAATGGTAAAAAGTACTTTATTCATCATTGGTTAGCAACAGCATAACAACGTTATTAAAAAGAATTCAGAGACTTATTGTACTTTAAAAGTGTTGGTCTTACATAAAATGCACACATTTACTTGTATTTAGTGTTAAACATATTGTATGGCTTTCATGGAATTACATTTTAAAATATGTGGCGTTCATGGCTCTCTCAACCAAAAAGGTTCCCGACCCCTGCTATAATGGAATAGAAATAAAATTATAAAACTACCATAAAAGAGTAGAAATAAAATATTAACATTTTGCTATACTCACTTATCTATTTACATATTTATTATGGAGACAATTGAAAGACAGTTTTCAACATTATGACACTTCATTACTCAGGACTTTGGCATGCAAAGATGAAAAACAAGAACATTTCCATTTCAAAATACCATTATTACATTTAAGAAAATAAAAAAATAAGATCTGAAATATTAGTTACTATCCTATTTGCAATTTTTCCCAGTTGTCTAATTATTCTTTATGCTTATTATATGATTTTATATTTATGTACCCGGGATGTCCTTATCCATACTCTATTGTCAGAAAGCACAGCTTAAGAAACTGTTCTAATACCAAAATTCTCATTTCTGGTAAATGTACTTCCAAACTCAGTTACTTGAAAGCAATGTTTTATTTGATAACAAAGCCAGCCTACTGGTATCACTAGGACTCTCTGTTGATTGCTTGTCTGTATCTGTTGAAGTGAAACAGACAATAAGTAAATATTTGGAAATTTTTCCAGATGCAAATCACCAAGGACCGACTTCTGGTGGGCCACACTGGGGTCTTGACTGTCTTTTGCTTATGAAGTAGGACTGCCCTTGGTCTCTGGATACTTGAGGGGCAGATTCTCCTCCCCATCACCACATAGAGTTGAGTACCCCTCAAACATCTCTGTGGTGAGAATGATTCAGATTCAGACTATTCGGTTTTATTGACTGAGGGCATATTCACATGCTTTGTAAAAAACACCAGCTGAGCACTCAGACTGCATGATGAATGTCCTTTCCTGTAAAAAATACCTTCACTCTACCCCTGGCTAGAGTCTTGAACCTTAGCCATTTGCTGTTCTCACAGGGTTTTCTTGCTAGTGAGCAGGGACAGATCTCTCAGGAGTATATACAATGATTTTTAAATTTTATTAAATTTGATTTTAGTGAGAAAGGAAGGGGAGAGAGAGAGAAAGAGAGAGAGGGGGGGGGGAACATCAATCTGTCCCTGTATGTGCCCTGACCGGGAATCAAACCGGCAACCACCGTGCCTTGGGACGACATTCCAGGTAACTAAGCCATCCAGCCAGGGTTATATAATGTTGTGTGTTGTGAAGACAAATAAAACATGGAAAAGAGATAGTGAGGGGCAGGAAGGGTGGTGGGGAGGGCCTCTTTGATAAGTGATGAATTGAGTACAGGTCAGGGAGGGAGGAAGCCATCTGAAGGACATAGGACAGCTTCAGGCTGAGGCAACAGTAACCTCAAAGTCTAGGGTGGGACCTGCCTGGCATATCTAAAGAGCACAGACTGAGCAGGTGGGAGAATGTTAGGGCAAAAGGTGGCAGCTGAGGGTGATGGGGTGATGCTCAGATCACAGAAATCTTAGAAGCCAGGCTGAGGTTTTGGCAGTATGGGTAACTCTGTGATAGTAAGTCATGGGTGGGAAGCCATTTTCGACTTAATGACTGCTTAAGGTTATGCTAATTCCTCTGCTCTTTTTTCTCTTCTATTTACTTAGGGCTTTGATTGTAATTTATGCATTTTTATTGTATAAATATTTTGGCATCATCTTCAATCTTCTGTGAAATCAAACAAGACACATTTATGTCTCTTTAAGCAATAAAATATTTAAAATCCTACTACTTCTTTTTGGCCTAACATTGTTGGTTAATATGAATAGCTATGTTAGCTCAAAACAGGTAATAGCAAAATTCAGGCATGGAAATTTTATTTCTATTCAAAATATAAGGAAATGCAGAATCCTAGGGTAACAACGACCCTTTGTTTAATCTAATCACACAAAGAAATCCTAAATATCATGGGCAGGTACTATGTCTCAAGCTACGATGTTGACCCTTACTATTTCAATTTTGATCTTTAAACTTTCTTGTATTTTTCTATATAGTTTCCACAAACGAGCCAGCTAACTGTGCTCATGGCAGCCAATGGAAAGCAGCTTGAGTGAATTCTTCAAGCAGCTAATAAATTTTAAAAAGATGTTTAGCTTCAAACCAAAAAATCATGTTAAATCATTTCCTATATTCATGCATTCACACCCCTGGGGAAAGTAGAGTAGGAGTGGGAAGATGTACAAATGTTTTATTTGTCCATGGGCTGCTTGCTGAATATTCTCACATGGACTATGTACATATTTAATTTAAGAATATTTTCTGAATGCCAATAACTAAAACATGGAAAATTCTAGCAGCCCTTCCAAATGGGATTACCTAGTGCTGTGACTAACACTAGCAATCTTAAACAGTCTTAGTTTTTTATTGATTTTTTCAGTGTCATGTTCAAAACTGGGGATTTAAATTTATGCAAATGCCTCAGTTGCAGCTACAGATGAAGTCCATCCTTACCTAGGTCTTAAAATAAAGAATTAGATCTTCAGAAAAAGAGGCTATGCAAAACAATATTTATTCAGGTTGTCAGTAACATGCAGAGATGAGGGCGAAAGGTTAGGATTCCTTGGGAGTGAAAAGGATGAGCAGGAATACTTGGATAAAAAGATTTAAAGAGAATTCACGCCTGAGCAAATTCAGTAGTCATCTGGGAGCCCAACCTTACTTTGTAGTCAGGAAACTGACACACTAGGAACACAAGTAATCGACTCCACAGCTAGCTCAGCATCTGCAGTGACAAAGAGTTGACCTAGTGGGCAGTACAAGAGTGAACCTGCTAAATAAACTTTTAATGCTACCTTCAAATTACTGCAGCAATGCTTGCTTATTGTATTAAATTAGATAAACACAAAAACTGCACAAAATAAAATAAAAGTCTGTAATCCCATACTTGAGAAATCATCTTCATGAACATTTTGGTCTGTCCCGCCTTCTTTTTATTTTATTTTATTTATTTTTTGACAGAGACAAAGAGAGTCAAAGAGAGGGATAGACAGGACAGACAGGAAGAGAGAGAGAGATGAGAAGCATCAATTTTTCATTGTGGCACTTTAGTTGTCCATTGATTGATTTCTCGTATGTGCCTTGACCATGGGGCTTCAGCAGACCGAGTGACTCCTTGCTCGAGCCAGCGACCTTGGGCTCAAGCTGGTGAGCTTTGCTCAAACCAGATGAACCTACACTCAAGCTGGCAACCTCGGGGTCTCGAACCTGGATCCTCTGTATCCTAGTCTGACGCTCTATCCACTGCACCACGGTCTGGTCCTGCCTTCCTTTTTAAACAACACTTATTTTAATTTATATTTTAGAGAGAGAAGAAGGGAGAGGGAGAGAGCAAAACATCACTTTGTTGTTCCACTTATTTAGGCATTCTTGGTTGATGCATTGGTACATGCCCTGACTGGGGACTGAACCCAAAATCTTGCCATATAAAGGTGACACTCTACCAGGTCAGAACTTGGTCTGTTTCCTTTTAAGATGGCTCAATGCCTGGGATTTGGATCTCCAGGAAAATGTGGATTTAATGATAGATTATGGAATCTTCTTAAATGTTCAGTTGTTGGAAATCGAGGGAGGCATCATCCTGGTGGGAAGACAGTGCTGGCTCTCTGGCTCACTTAGTCATTCATTTCGCTCACTCACTTATTAATTGAACAGATATTAGTGAGTATTTACTATGTCTAGGCACTATGTTAGGCATCGGGTACAAAAATATGAATAAGACTATTCCGGTACCCATCCTTACAGAGATTACATTCCAACCAGGAAAACATAATTCATGCTTAGTTACAATTATGAAGCGATGCAGGCACTATGAAATTGTACAACAGTGTCTCCTGAGACTTTCTAGACTCACTTTGCCAGGTTTATGCTAGAATTAGCTTTGCCTCTCAGAGCAGCCAGCAGATAATGAGGTTTGGGAACTTGTCAGAGAAGCAAACTCTCAGGCCCCAACTAGACCCACCAAATCAGGATCTGCTCTTTAGCAAGATCCCAGGGGATTCATGGGGCACATCAGTGTTTGAGAAGTACTGGTCTAATGGAAGAGTGGGCATCAAGACTGGAGGGAGGAGAAGGCCTGCCAAGCTAGGGAGCAGGCTTTCGGTGGGCAGGCACTTGGCAGTTTGAGCCCGTGAAAGTGAAGAAAGACCAGTGTGGCTGGGAGCAAGGCCAGGAGAGGCTTGTGGGACTAGCAGGGAGGCCCTGGGTTTGGGGCTAGACATGAGCTAAGGATGATTTATCCTTCACTTCCCCATCCTCGAGGGCTGTTGTGAGGATCAGATCAGTAAATGTGTTTGGAAATGTTCACAGCTGTGAGACCCCATCACGGCTACTCTTTTGAAGGAAAAGAGAGAAGAGATGCAGGATGTGGGATGTTTCCTGATTACCATCCTGTGTCTAGAACTGGTGAGGCAGAACTCAAAAGTCCATCACGGTGCTTGTATGAATAGTTTATCAGACTCGTCCCAAGCACAGGTAGTGATGAAATACAATTCTTCCTCTCTAACTGCATATTAGGGAAGGTAGAGTTGGAGGGTAAGGCTACACATTGTGGGACCTGTGGGGTTTGAGCCACCCTGGGTTCAGGTTCACTGTCCACCCATACTCCACTCTCACTTTCAGTTTCACGGTTTTTGGCTGAGCATTCAGTCTTATTTTTCAGACTCTTCCAGTACCCCCCGCCGCCCCGTATTGTCAGGTCCAGGATGAGTATGACAAAAAAGGTGACCTGGAGGGCTGATTACCAACCTTTGCACTGTCTTTCTCTTAACTTTGAAGGCTAGAGAGAAAGGATACAACTTAAAAGAAATCTAAGCCCAAACCAAACAACTCCAGAAGAATATAAACAGAAAAATAGACATCCCCTTAAAATTAAGTCCTGGGATTTCAGGATTTCTTTTATTACCATTATTTACTCTTATTAATCGGATTGAAGTATTCAATTTCCAAAGCTCTTACCGATAGCCAGGGCTCCTCCTCTGATACATAGGCATAATTCTACACCAGGCTTGGATGATGGACAAGGACCCAGAGAGCTCCTCTTCTCCATTTTCACATTCTATTATATAGTTTGAGGCACTGAACTAGCTAATCAGTTTGATTTACAATCTGAAACCACTCCAGCTCCTCACATTTATATAACACCGTCCTCAAAGGTGTTTGCAGCACACTTTCTGCCATCTACTGGTTTCCTTGTTGTCCTCATGAGTACAGGCTTTTTAAATTGTTTTAACTTCCTAATTCACAGAAAAGCAAATCAGCACAGCCTTGCAAGTTCAGGTGAGCAGTTTAAGGTTCCACACCCGGAGTTAGGCAGAGGCTAGGCAGGACCAGGAGTCAGAAGTCCCAGTACTTATTTCAGACATTCTTTCATCATTATCATAAAAAAATATTTTAAAAGTTACACAAGTAATATGTACCTTCATTTAATTGTGCAATGTATATAGAAACATTATGTATAAAGCAAAAGACTTTCCTGACACCTTTCCATCTTGACTTGTTCACCACCCCCCCAGGCATTTTGTAGGTTTGGCAGGTATCTTTCCAAATTGAGTATTATTTTGTATACGTATCTACATTATCATGCTATACCCATCAGTCATTTCCACAGATATTTTTTCCATTGACATTTTGTTTCTGAGATCTATCTATACTTTCATAAGGGATTCATGTTTGTGGCTATATAGTATTCCATCATAATCATATGTCACTAATTATTCATTCCTTTTTTTATGAACATTTAAGTCATTTCCAATTTATTGCTTTGGCAAACACTGAAACAATGAATGTCTTTGTACATTTCTCTTAGCACCTATGTGGAAATGTTTCTCTAAGATTGCATCTTAGAAGAGGAACTGTTGAGTCACAAGTTAAGTATATTTTCAGTTGTAATAATTATTGCTAAATTACCTTCCAAACATCCTATCCTATTGATACACTGAAAATCAATGGATGATTGCGTTTCTCTGTAACCTTACAAAAATTGTTCTTGGTAGACTTGCCCGTGTATAATTTTCAGAAGTTAAATATGACTCTCAAATGTTTATACAAATATGGAGTGCACATGTACCACAAATTAAGCTCATTAATTAAAGAGAAAATGTGTAAGATGAAAAAGCCATTTCAAAGACCACTTGGAGAAATGTGTTAATAAGTCCTTAGCAAAATATTAAAAGAAGATTGCTGGGCTACATATAAAAATGGTTAATTTCCTAGGGGGCAATAAATTATAAACTTTGAGGGTATCTTTTCTTTGGGACAAAAATTATTTGCATCTCTACCAGGTACAACTCTGTCAGTTATGCTTAACCTTAACGAGTCTTAGATATTTACTAATAATAAATAACACTATCCAACAATGGCACAGTCCTTTAGAAAATTAAGTAATCCTTGCACCTTTAAATGATGCTCCAACATGACATGGAAAGGATGAGTACACTCTTGGCCTTATATCCAGGTTTTGGATAATTTTTTAACAGGTTAAAAAAAATCTGTATCAATGCAATGGATTTTAAAATGGCAGCTCATTGTGTTTTAATCTAAATTTCTGTAATTCTTAGTGACTTTGGGGCATTGGTTACTTTTACTTGGCCATCGAGTGTTCCCTAGTTCCAGGTCTCTCTAAACAAACACCAGTGATGTGAAAATACTTTCTTTTTAGAGACCAGGAATGCCTGGCAAAAGCTGCAGGGCAGCCTTAAGGAGTGAGGCCTCCTATGCAACAGAATGAAGAGCTGATTTTTCCTAGGGAAGATTTTACACAGCAAAGTGCACTCCCAAAAATGGATGGATATAGGCACCTTAATTCTGGCCTTCAAAGTTTTAGAGATGCTACCCATGCCAGTGATAGTGAAAGAAAAGGGGTATGTATGTCCAAGGTGGATAAATGGGGGCAGGGTGTGTGTGTGTGTGTGTGTGTGGAGTTCAGTGGGGCTTTGTTGCAGGAGGTGGAACTCAACTTCGCTAAGCTTTCCTAGGTCCCTTCTGTGGCCTACTTGGTCAGTCTACCAATCACTAAACACTTACTTGTTCCCAGCCAAGGGCAGGTGATTGGCAGATTTTTTTCAGGGGTTAATTAGGAGTATGACCAACATGGGGAAGTAAAGATACATCTAGAGGGTGAAATTTTAAGACATGATACCCGCAAGTCTGGATAAAACCTGGTGGTGATTGGCATGGGGGCGTGGGGGTATCCCGGTCTGGATTGAGTTAAGTGTTCATCAACCTGGAAAAGCCCTAGTTGGGCTTTTGAGACTCTGCAAAGCACTCTAGGGCCTTGCACCGGGTCTCCCACCTCCTAGGGCCCTGATAGCAAACCTATGACATGCATGTCAGCACTGACACGTGTAGCCATTTTCAATGACACGTGGACGTGGCCGCATGCAGCCCCATACCAGGCCGAGAAGGACGTTTCATCCTTGGTTCTTGCATGCCAGGTGCAGGAGCAGAGGATAAAACATTTGCAGTAGTGGACACTCTGTGCCGGAGTTCTGTAGGCCAAAGCAACAGAACTCTCACACAGAGCGTCTAGTTCTGGGATTTTTCTTGAAGTGACATATCACCCAAGTTATGCTTGGTCTTTTGGCGAATTTTGACACACCAAGCTCAAAAGATTGCCCATCACTGTCCTAGTGCGAGCACTGTGACACTTCCCAACCAACTTCCAATTCTTAAACTATCGCTTGAAATCATCTTTCAGTTAGGAGCAGCCTAAGGAATCGAGCTGTGAACCCCGGCTGCTGTGAACCGGGGTTTTCTTTCGCTGTGGGTGGTTTCCCAGTTGGACTCTCGAAATCCCTGTCTCACAAAAACTCCCCACTCACTCTGGAGGGGAGGGGGGAACGGGACGCACCTCCCCGCCACCAGTTTGTCTCACATCTTAGCAAAGGGAGGGCGCGCCATCCTTAGAGCATGACCGCTTGTCTGTGGGCCCAGATCCCAGGGGACGCCCCCTCCCTGGCTGGAGTCTTCCCCCCTCGTCTGTCTTTCCCGCCCAGTCGCCGTCTGTCTGCAGCCAGCATCCCGGTCTGGGCGGGGCTGTGGCACGACTGGAATGCGTGCAGGGACGCGGGGAAGGGAAGGGACGCAGGCGCAGGGTGGACGCGAGGCTGGGGGCACCCGCTGAGTGAGTGGGTGGGCGACAGGCAGCTCGGCGACCAGGAGGAGGCAAAGAGTCCCAACATCCAGCCAGTCGGTCTGGGGTTCGGAGTGTACCCCGCAGCTTCCCCCAGCGCTCCGCCCAGCTTTCGCCCCTGCGCGACACGCGTGAAGTTCCAGGCCCGTAGTGAGCCCGCTTGAGGCGCCCCCCGACCCTGAGCGTGGCCGAAGATCGAGAAGAGGAAAGAGGAAAAGTCTTCCCGAGTATCCCCGTGCGTAGGCGCGCCACGCCCTCCCTTTCCAGCTTCTCATCCAGTCACCGGCCGGCGGCTCCCGGGCAGCGGGGAAGGAAGCAGGAGGGCGGTTCGGCGGGGCGCAGGGCGGGGCCAAGTGCTCGGATTTCGCCCCATTCTGCTGGGAGGGGTCCACACAGCCCCAGCAGCAGGGGCGCCGGGGGGCGGCGCGGGGGCAGTGGGCGGCGAGCCACGCCACCCCTCCGCGTGCGTCCCGCGGCGCGTCCTCTCACCCGGAGACGGAGGGAAGCGAACCTGCGGCGGCTTCAACGTCGACTACCGCGCCACTCGCGATGGGAAGTGCCTTATAAAGTCGCCGCTCCGCCGGAACCGCCGACTCTCGCCTCCCAGTCTCGGGAGTGACTGTGGAGGCTGGGGCGGACCCCAGACGACTTCCGACGGATCCCGACCCCGGCCAGACCCCAGACCGACCCCGGCTTCAGAAAGACCTCGGCCAGACCCCAGGCGACGCCAGGCACACCCCGGCTGGGCCCGGACGCGCCCCCTGCCGGCGGGCGGCGGGGCGGAGGGCGCCCCGGAGGCGGGGGCATGCGTGGCCCGCGGTATGGCCTCCGCGGTGTTTGAGGGCACCTCGCTCGTGAACATGTTCGTACGCGGCTGCTGGGTGAACGGCATCCGTAGGCTCATCGTCAGCAGGCGCGGCGACGAGGAGGAGTTTTTCGAGATCCGCACGGAGTGGTCGGACCGCAGCGTGCTCTACCTTCACCGCAGCTTCGCAGACCTGGGCCGCCTGTGGCAGCGCCTCCGGGACGCCTTTCCCGAGGACCGGCCGGAGCTGGCGCGCGTGTCGCTGCGCCAAGGTGCGGGGCCGGGAGCGCTCGGGATAGAGTCCTAGAGGGAGACATGATTACGAGGTCTTTAAAAAGTGCATTAAAGGAATAGGGGGAGGCAAGGGGAAATTTCTAAAGCCAAGATTGTGGCTTTTCCCTCCGTCCCCGGCAAGGGACAGGGGACACTTTGATCCTCTGTCCCTAGATGAAGTGTCTAGGACTCTGATAGTGAGAGAACAAGGAGTCGGTGGCCCAGGGTGCCCCGAGGCCTTCCTGGCACAGATCACCAGATGGGTGCCCTGACCATCACCTAGAACCAGTCACTGACCAGTAACTAGTGCGGCAGCTAGTGTAGGAGTGGCCCCAGGCCTCAGTCTCAGCCCCTGTCCCGGACTAGCGGTCGCCTTTTCCCCACTTTCGGGAGGGGCGGCTCGGATCCCTGTCCCGCCCAAAAGGCGGCAGTAGGGGTTGGGGCAACGTATGGGAAGAGTTGAGGACAGTGTCCATTTGGGGAGTCCTGTTTGTCTGGCAGCTGCCCCGCAGAGCCCTCCCCTGGGAGGGGCCAGGCCTCTTGACTTCTCTGACGGGAGCTTGAGGGAGAATTGCCACGCAGCCTTCTGTCACTGCTGGGGAGGGGCAGCCCCATGGCAGCTGCAGAGTAAGGTTTGGGTTCCACATTCGGACTGGATTAACTGCGGTGGTCTCCTCCCTTGCCTTGTGACTGACTGGTCCTGGCTCCTGGGAACTTGAGCTGTCAGGGAACTGCTGCAGCTTCCCCTTTCCTACTGCCTGGCTGATGCCCATCCCATGGGCTACCCTTTGAAGGCCAGAAACGGAGAAGTTTGAAAAAGGGAAGGAAGGGCCAGAATGACTACACTTGAGATGGGAAGGCTTTTGGATGGTGTAGAAGGGGCCAGAGAAGTCTATAGGGCTTCTGAGTAGCCCCACTTCCCTTACCCTCCCTGGTGACTGCTGCAGCTGGGTGACACTTAGAGCCTTCCTTTCTTCAGTCCTCCAGACAGAGACCTGGTGGCACATTGGAGGCATTTACTGAAGCCGAGGGTGGTGGGGACAAGTCTCCTTAGCTACTGGTCTGCCAGAGGCCTTAAGATAACCTCTGCTTACCTCTGTGATGTCCCTCCGCCCTGCAACCCAGAGTGTGAATTATATGGATCATTAGCTCAGTTCCCATGACACATCGGCTGGCAGACACATCATTTTGGAAAGGCTCCCAAAGCCAGCAATTTGGAGGCCCTGAGTGAGACAGCTTTCCTTTCAGGCTTCTTTTTGCTCCCCAGACTCACATTTATAGCCATTCTGTAAATAGTTTAGCACTTTTTTAAGCATGACAGTTTTCCTTGGGTTTGCTCTTTGGGTGTGTATGTTATTGTTTTTTACTTTAACAAATGAATGCCAAAATCAGGAAAGCTCAGCTGAAGGAACAGGAGTTCATTCAATGACTTTCATCCTTTCTGAAACAAGGCAGACCGTAAACAAATTGGAGTCCCTAAGAGCTTCCAGTCTGCCTGCCCTGGGTCTCACTGGGGTCAGGTGGCCCAGCTCAGTAGTGACCCCGGGTATGCTATTTGGCTCCTCCTCTGTAGCATAGTACCTATTGCTTACTTCTTTTTATGTGTATATTAAAATGCAGAATGTAGTGAGTGCTTAGTTATAATAATCCCTGTATTAATGCTAGTTCTTCCCCCAGTGTCAGCTGCTTCTGGTGAGACTTATATATGGTGGGTGGGGATTAGGGCATGGCTTTGCCTGCCCTGGGACAGGGTAGTGAAAAGCCTTACCTAGAACAGAAGGGAGTGAGTGCGAGGCACTTGGCCTGCCCTGCACATACCCCGGGCTCTCTGCCTTCTCTTCTCATTTGAGTTGTGCTGGGTCAGTTCTGGGTTCCTGAGGTGTCAGCACACAGAGAGTACCTGTGAATAGTGGACTACCTACAAGTGAAGAAAGGTTTAGGCAGAGGGTGATTACCAGGGAGAAAAAAAGACTCAGAAAGGATATGATAGATGCTTTCAATTATCTGAAAGGGGGAGGGGGACTCAAACTAGGCTTTAGACATGGTGGTGGTGGTAGTAGGGCCAGTGGGGGTGATGAGGACCAGAGCCTGGGTACAAAGGACTTTGTAATAGCTCCCGATGGAACAGTTGGAAACTTTGGCTGGATTTTTACAAGAGCTGGCTTAGCATGCCCTGGGACCAAAGGAGGGGTGACCTTAATTCTCTAGGTAGTTCTTGATTCTCTGCTTGGAGGCAAGCTGGTCCCTCTCCAAGTACCATCTGAGGTTTGTTGTTCAGTCCTAAGGAAAATCCTTTTCCTTTTTCAGGTCTTTTTAAGTCCAGGGGACTAAATACACCACAATAATGTGAAAGAAGAGTCAGTCTTGTTTCCATGTGCCAGGCATCATCCCAGGTACTAGGGACAACATAGTGAACAAAGCAGATCAAAAGAAAAGAAAACTCCTGCCCTCGTGATTCTTATATTCTGGTTGTGAAAAATTTAGTAATAAACAAAAAAAGATGTTAGCGATATATGTTAAGAAGAAAAATAGTGAGCAAGGAAAGGAGCTATCACTTGTGGGGGCACGGAAGGTAGGGTGGTTCAGAAGGTCTCAAGGAAGTGACTTCTGAGTAGATACTTGAAGGGAGGGAGGGAGCCACATCACTGCCTAGGGAAGAAAGAGCATTCTAGGCAGAGACAAGAGCAAGTGCAAAGGATGGTGGGCCTGCAGATGCCTGGTGACTTTGAGTAGTGAGGAGGCCATTGTGCCTGCAGTGCAGTAGGGGACGATCAGGGAGGTAGGGGAGTGGACAGGCTATATTCAGATTTGGGCTCTTATTCAGAGATAGAGAGCTTTGAGACTTGATTTGACAGGCATTCCAGCTGCTGCGCTGAGAAAGACTCAGGAAAGAAGGGAGACCAGTGGGAGCTGCTTGGACATGGTGCCAAATGCAGCCGCGCAGGTGTGAGGAATGGCCAAGCACTGATATGTCTGGAAGGGAGAGGCATGGCATTTATTGAGAGACCACACAGGTGTAAGCTTTGCCCACAGCAAAACTTTCAGCCTGAGAGGTGGAATTCCCATACACTGAGATGGGAAGCCCGCAGGAGGCGCTGGTGTAGGGCTCCAGCTTTGAGTGCAGTATTTTGGCATTTTCTCCAAACAAGGGCCCTTACGGAGAGCCTGTGTGGTGTGAATGCAGCATCTGAGCTCTCCTTTGTCACTGAAGATATTAATCTGCCTGTGCACTATCAGACTGTCTGTTCCTAGATTTGAGATGGGGGGGCGGGGGGAGGTAAAGTGTCTGGGTTATTATCAGGAGGGTGTGGACACAGATACAACCACCAGCCTCCTGCAGCTCTAGGATGTGTGCTCTGCTGCCAGGCCCTGGCCTGGCCACTAATTCTCATGTGGGTAGAGAGGGAAGATGCTCTGTGCTACCCCAGAACCAGCTGGGAGAATGCTACCTGATGGAGGGGATGAACTCAGAGCCACTGAGTTTGCTTTTTAAGTGGTTGAGGAAGTACAGAGGCCACATTGGTCCTGGGCAGATCAAGGGCATAAAGTCCATCTCTGCCCAGATGGGCCTGCCCCTTGCCAGTGACACAAACCCCACCCCCATGCATAGCTTCACCTTTGGGTATCCAGCCTCTCCTAATGGACAGTTTTCACTTCTAAGGGGATTTGGGGTATCTTTTCTGATTCACAGACTAATTCTGAATCTCTTCTGTATGTAGTGCTTGTGGAATAAGTGCTTTCCTAGGCCCCAGGGCAGCATGGGCAGGGTGCTCTGCCACGCCAGTCCAGCGGTGGGACTGTCCACTTCCTTGTGGTCTGCTCTCTCTTCTCCTCCTGTTTTATCTTTCTTTCCCAAATCCACACCCAGCTGATGCCCAGACTTCATTCTGATGCCCTTGTCCCAGTGCTCCTGATGTCCACTCCTTTCTCTGTAGTGGCCACGTGGTTGACTTTCGTTCATGATCCTGTGATCTCAGCCCATCAGGTCTCACTGTGTGTGGGTTCCAGGTGACCTGAGTTAGCCTCTCAGCTAGAGAAGGAGCGGGGCAGAAACGTGGAGGTAGTTTGGGAGCTGATGCCCAGGTCACGGTACTTTCCACCAGATTTCAAAGGAGTAACTTGATTCTGCTCCTTGATCAGACTGCACCGTGAACGCATGGTAGCATCCTGCCTGCCCTTTCATGGTGGCCCCCAGGAACAAGGACCCCTTCCCTTTTAAAACAAGTCTAGGCTTCACATTTCTCTGCTGCTTTTTTCATAAACACTTTTCCAGAAGGCAAAAGATACTTTGACATTGTGTACAGTCATGATAGGGGCAGATTCAGAGTTCCAGGGCAAGGTGATTGTGCCAGGCAAAGCTAATACATTTTTAGGCATTTGATTAGTTTGCCACTTCTGTTTGAAGCTCAGCTTAGAGCTGTGTAGCGCTCAGGGGATTTAGGAGAGTGAGGAGAGGCTGGTAGTAAGTTATTAACCCAGTACGCATTTTGCCCATGTGGTACCAATAACAGACCACCCCCTCCCCCGGGCCATGCCCTACCCTAGGTGGGGTGTCCTGTGGGAGCACCCAGGCTCTGGACAGCAGAGACAGTAAATAGGAGAATATGTTATAGCAGTTGGCAGTGCCAGTCCACTGAAATCCATTTTTTATTGGTATTTTTGTTCATTTCTTTATTGGGTGACAGTCAGCATCCACTGGTCACTTTGGTTGTCACCATCAAAAAGATGGTTTCCTTATCCTAGAACTTGAGAAGACCCCCCAGGACCCCTTGATCAGAATCCTCTCCGTGATGGGAGGGGCAGGGAGGAAGCAGAGGCTCCTCGTTCTTTTCTGGCCCGACTGTGTCTGTGGCCTCCTTGAAGTGATGCAGCAGAGGTTGTCACCTTGGAGCTCACGCCCACATGCGGAGATGTCACTCTCCAAGCAGACACCTCCAGTCCCTCTTCTTATCTGACAGCCTAAATTGAGTCATGATGGTGGACACAACCATGTAGCGCTTTTGCTAACTTACACTGGCAAGTTTTACTTCATTTTCATTTTAAGAACCAAACAGCTTAATCATCCTTTGTCAGCTGGACAGAGGTAGGAGGGAAGGAATGAGCATGTTATTACATCCAGTGCCTTTAATCCCACCAGAAATCTGTCCTGTATCCCCAGTGAGAAAATGGAGGTCCCTGAGAGATTGGGGACACAGGTCATGGTGGGAGGGGTTTAGGTGAAGTGGCCTAGAGCACTGGCTTTGGAACCAGACAGGCGGGGATTCAGATTCTGGCTCTGTCTTACCCAGTGACTTTAGGAAATTGCTTGGTTCCCATAGCCCCAGATATATGGTTGCTAAAATGGCAAAAATGATACATGCGTGTATGTGCATGGAAGCTATGATGTCCCAGAGTACCCAGCACCATACTGGACACATGAGAACAGTTGGCTTTGGGTTCAGGGCCATGTGATCTGGAGCTTCTGCCCTTTGCATCTCTTTTTATAAACACTTCTCCAAAAGTTGAAAGCTATTTCTGCATGGTGGACAGTCACGATAAAGGAGGTCATCCAGATGGTGAGCATGGGCACTGGCCGACTGCTCTTGACAGCGCCCCCTCCAGGTGTGGCCCCTGCCTGGGCAAAAGTGCCCACATTATCTCAGTGGGGGCCCGGAGGACCAGGACTCTGGCTTTGGTGGGGCAGAGATTAGAATTTGGTGCTTGGTGTGGGCGAGGCCCAGGGACTGTGCTCCAGGGGATAGTTTCACAAGGGGCAGCTTACTATGGACTACCGGGGCTGGTGTGTGTATCACCAGAAAAAATAGAATTGGCAGGTGGGCAGAGTTCTTGTGGCAGAACCTGCATGAAGGCCACGGCTGCCCTTGGCTCCCGTGAGTATAGCCCTCCCTGCAGTGTGTAAGGTCCTGCTGGTCTCAGCCCTCCCGACCTCTGCCCCAGCCTCCCAGGCCTCCTGAGCACCTCCACACACCAGATCCCATGCCCTGTTCTCCATCTCTGAACCTTCATCTCCCCCTTCTGCCCTCCTAATCTGAGAGTATGGGTCCCTTGCTTGAATCTTTCTAGCTCCCAAACAACACACCACTCACTGTGGCCAGTGCTCACCTCACATCTGTCCTCCTGGCTAGCATGAAAGCCCTGGGAAGGCAGGTGTCCTGCCCGGCCTGTTGGCCATGCTGCCTCCCACATGCATGGTTGCTTGGTGGGGAGCCGGAGGGCAGGTAGTACCTTGGGATGAGTAGGTGATCAGGGTTTCCTGTTGTGAGAGCCTAGAATGGGGTGATAGTCCCTGAATACCTTTGATGACTGGCTAAGTGAATTGCATCTTAAACACATTTAGTAAGGAATTCTGCTTTTAGTGGGAGAATAATGAAGAGGCCTAGAGGAGGAGGAAGTCAAATGCTTTTTTTCTCTCATGACAAAGTGACATTCATTCAAGGGAGCCCCTCACAGTTGTAGGAAGAAGCAGAAGGAAGAATGTTTCCTTTCATCCCTTTCTTGGGTCCTGAGAAACTGTAATTTTGTTTCTACCTCTTTTGTCTCCTCCCCTCCTGTCTCTGCCTTGGTTTCTCATTTCTGGAAAGACGCAGAGAACTTAACATTGAGCATCCAGCAGCATTCCCAACTCCTATAGTTGGCAGTTTGCATCACTGAGCAAGGGCAGTGGCCAGGATGGGGTTGGGAGGGGCGACCAGCAGGGCACCACCACCTGTGATAGCGGGTGGAAGCAAGGGGCAGACAGGTTTTCTGTCCTTTCGTAAACACTGCATGACATCTTGCAGATGGGAGCACAGGAGACAGAGATCACATAGGGTAGAGTGACCGTGGGTCCCATGGAGTTAGGACTTCATTGGGGTGCTTAAGTGTGCAAGGAATACAACCACTCAATTATATTCTCAAGCTCATCATTTCTTAATTTACATTTCTTAAATGTTGGCTACCTGCTTAGAAAACAGGCACTTAGGAAGTAAGCCTAGAAAGTTTTCCTAGAAAATCTAAAATATTTTGTTTCCAAAATTTGTATTACATTCAACCTCTAAAGAATATGTATCTCTTCTCCATGCAGGGTGCCCTTGCACCCTCCTCTCGTCCACACAGCCTGTATGTTGGACGCATTTGTGAAATGGGAAAGGAACTCTGTAATTTATTATTTGACTTGATTTGCTAGTTCTCTTTATAGAAAGTTGTCCTAGCACTCTAGTGTGGGTCTCTTCTTCAGAGACTTGTGTTTCTTGGGTAATGGATACTCCTTTCTGCGCTTTGGAAAGGACAGTCTTCCCAGTCGACCAGAGAAGCCTCTTTATTCCCAGAACTGTAGCAGCAGAAGGCACTCAGGTTAGGTTCAGTCTCCCATATCTGTCTCAAGAGGAAGCCTGGGCCAGTTCCCCAAGGTGTTCTGCTCGGTGCCTCCACTTCCTGAAAAACGGAGACTTTGGATCCATGTTTCTGAGATTAGGAACTGGTTTGTTTATGCTTGCTGTCACTGATCGATGGTTGTGCTGATTCTGCATGCTCAGGTCGTGCTTGGAATAATAAATCAGGTGTTTGTGTTTGCATGAAGAAGCTAAATGTGAAACTGACAGAAACTCACCCTGTTCTCAATTTCCAAGACTAAACTAGTTTAGGAGGAAAGGACACCTGGCTGCTCTAGGCTGACGGTAGCCCTTAAATTTATGTAAAATTGGCATTCTTAATTGTGTTAATCTTTTGGTTTCACATTTTTAATCCTTCAGGGCTAAATTGGTATAAAATTTTGACAGTACAAATTGTGTAGAATGAAATCTTAAAAGTTGAGTTATATTAGAGATTATGTTCTTATCAGAAGTTAGAAAAATTTCCCGGAGCTGTGAAGTCCAGAGTCAACTACCTGATAGGAGAATCTAAATGTGGCTGGTAATGAATTGTCCCTTCCTGTCCTCGCTGTGGTCTGAGAGTGCTATCCTGGGGCGTCCCAGAGTGCTGTCACCCTCTGCTGGCCAGTCCTGGAACCACAGTCTTATAATCAAGAGGTGTTTTGGGTTTTGCTGTCCAGCTGCAGACTTAGAACCATTGCCCTGGCTGCGGTGTTTGCTACTGTGATCGCAGAAGTCAAAACTAAGTCAGACAAGATTCCTGTAAAACTCTCATTTTATCAATTATATTTGGAATATAAAACCCAAAGTTTTAGGTAATCCTAAATTACAGTACTGTGTTTAAGCACATTTTTCAAAATAAGGTTTACAACTGTTAAAATTTATTATAAGTAAATAGTTGATACTTGAAAAAGCTGTACCAGCCATTACAATAGATAGTCTAAAAAATACAACAGAGAGGCTAGAAAGCATCCCATTCAAATGCCTGTCATTAGTTTGTCTGGGGTAGCAGTACTTCGAGGATTAGTTTCTGTCATGTGTCCCTGAAAAATAATGCAGGGTCCTAAATGTGGGTGCTGCCGACAGCTTGGCCTTCCAGTGCTGTGTGCTGTTAGAGTTAATAATTTTGGGTATTGCAGCAGGTCTTCAAGGTTTCCCCAGTTGTGATTCTGAGAACCCTGAAGCAAGGAACCCCAGCGAGCATGAAACAATGAGAAATTTACAAATGAAGCTTTATTTTCTTTCTGAACTGTGGCCTGAGAGAACAGTTTAGGGTTGTCTCTTTTCCTAACACATCTAATGTACCCATCATCGATTGGAAGCACTTGAAACGAGAAGTAGGTACCCAGGAGAGGAGGGAGATGTTGACCTTCGAGTTTTAAGAGGGCCAGGCTCTAGGAAGCCCTCACCAGAGGTGTGTGTGGGGGGGGAGGGGGTGTCAGCTGTAGTGAGGCAGCCTGCAGTGAGCCAACCCTGCAGTGTGTGCCCGCACCACTGGCAGCAGTGCAGCGCAGGTTGGCCCGGTCTCCTGCTATTAGAAGGGTTTCTGTAAGTTCAGCTGAGTGCATCACTCCCTGAACCCACAGTTGATCAGCTGGGGCCCTCCAGGGGTAGAGGCAGTGCTCGTTGTCATCACAGGGCTGGGTTTCCTCGGAGAAAGGAAGACAGCACCTTAAAAAAGCTGATCCAGTGGCCAGCTTTACTGTCACCAGGAAGTCATGATGGAGGAGTAAAAGTGCCCTGACCCAAAGTCCAGAGCTTAAAACATAATCATCCGTCCTTCATGTTCTTGCTGGGAGGGACTCCAGCAGCTCCCTTTCCTCACTTATACTCCCTAAGCCTCCTGTTGTTGGGGGCATGTTTCCATTCCAAGGATGCGATTGGCTTCCCTCTACACACAGAGAGGTGAAAGGAAGTGATATGGTTTTGCAGGCTTCCACAAATGAAGTCAAAGCAGGATGGCCAGTGACTATGTATACTTACTGCCACTTTGCTGTCCTTGGGCAGCTCTCTGGTGGGGCCAGTGACCTAGAGCCAGCTAGCTGGTGTGGTCTGGCTGAGTGTGATATGGAGATGTGTGGGCTAGGTTGCCACCTCACAAGCAGGATGGGGCGCGCACACGGGAGGTAATAAACTCCTTGGCGCTGTGTTCAGTCAGCAAACAGCCAGCAGACATTGCATCTTTTCATGTATCAGGCCCTGTGCTGATTGCTGATCAAAGTGAGATGAGCTGAAGGCACCTCCTACCCTCAGCTGCACATGGTGGGCTTGGGGGACCCAAGGGGAAGGCACAGTACAATGCAGATGATGAATTCTGCAGAGGTCAGGAGAATTCATGGGGAGCAGAGGCAGACAAAGTTTCTCATCCTCTGATGTGAAGACTGTGTCACAGAGCAAAGGGCATGTGCCTGCCACTTAAGGGATGGGAGAGATTTTCTCATACATGAGCCTGCAGGTGGGGGGAGGTCTCCCAGCAACAGGCAGTGCTACCAGGAGGGTGGGGCTATGTTTGGGTGGTGGGGGCCTGTTTCTCTGGGGTTGGTGTGAGGGTGAGGAGGACTCACAGAGCACAGGACCAGTGAGTGGGTGGGAGCAGGTCAGGGAGGGTCTGTCTACTGAGTTAAAACACTGATACTTTTTCCAGAAGCCTGACCAGTGCTTCTTGCCTATCTCTAGTTCATTTTGGAAAATGGGTCACCAAGAAGATGAGGCTGCCAGATAAAATGCAATTAAGGTTGAATGTCAGATTAACAATGAATATGTTTTTAGAATTCTATCTATACTATTGCATTTTTCATTGTTTATCTCTAACTCAAATTTGAACAGACATGCTATGTCTTATTTGTTAAATCTGGCCACTGTAAAAGGAGACTGATATAGAGCAGGATGTGCTTAGCTCACGAAATCTTATCCTTGGAGGTTATTAACCCAGCTATAGGTTGAACATTAATTAAATCAAAGATTTAACCAAAATTATGTTTTTAAAGCAGAGATACAAGACTCAAAAACCTCTTGCCCTGGCTGGTTGGCTCAGTGGTAGAGCATCACCCTGGTATGTGGATGTCCTGGGTTGAATTCCCAGTCAGGGCACACAGGAGAAGCACCCATCTGCTTCTCTATCCTCTCTCTCTTTCTCTCTCTCTCTCTCTCTCTCTCTCTCCCCCTACCTTCCCATAGTCATGACTGGATTGGTTGGAGTGCATCAGCCCCAGGCACTGAGGATGGCTCCTTGGAACCTCTGCCTCAGGTGCTAAAATTAGCTTGGTTGCAAGCATGGCCCCAGATGAGCAGAGCATCAGACTTAGATGGGGGTTGCCAGGTGGATCTCAGTCAGGGTGCATGCGGGAGTCTGTCTCTCTATCTCTCCTCCTCTCACTTGGAAAAAAAGAATCAAAAACTTCTTTAAGATTTAAGATTTTTAAATTATGCTTTATAACCTGTAAAATGGGTATAAATGTCCTGTATGCTCTCATTGCACAAGAGACTTTAACCTTCCTACAAATGTACCTGTAGAACACAAGAATACTAACTACTGTGTCATAAACGTGGTTGGTTGAAAGGCTGGCAGTCTAGCTGTAATAAGAGTTGAAGTATAGCCATAGTTTTGCTCATCTCAGGATAATGAAGCACTTTGTGGGGATGATGTACATAATTGTTCTCTCTTTTTATGAACAACTTTTTAGAGGGTTTTGCATTGGCCCTTTTCCCCTCTGTAGACTTCCCTGTAGCAAGCAGAAGATCAAAGCCTTTTGGTGCAAAGCTTGTATGTGTGAGTTTGAAATTCTATTCCGAGGAATTCAGGGCCTGGAGAACAGGCATTCTGAGAATCTGACACTGGTATTTTTTTCCTTCTCCTACCTGCTTCCCCCCATGTGCAGGGTGGTGTGGTGGGGTTGGCAAAGAGGGGAAGGATAGGCCTGGGCCCTTGCTCTGGTGATAGCTGGGACTTTGTGCTGGGGTGTGTGCATAGGCTGTGTGGGTAGAGGCCCAAGCTTTCCCTGTGGTTGAGCTGGAACCCACCTTCCTGTCTCCGGGACTCCTGCTCTCTGGATAGCAGTGAGCTGGCCACCTGGCCTATGGGACTGAGCAGGGTGGGCGGGGTGGAGCAGGACAGCCCGTGCCCATTGTGGCCCGTGCTCTAGGAAGTTGACAGACTGATGCCTGGCCTTCATTTGAGCTGGCACTGTGGGGGATCCCCTACCATTGCCCAGGCTTTCTGAAATGCCCTTGCCCTCTGTTGGGGGGTGCTCCTGGTTTCCGGGCACTGTATGTTGTAGGTGTCTTAATTTCATTCATGTAGTTTATGGGATTAATTTTATCACTTAGGTTGACTTGTCCAATGAGTCGCTTAAAAAATGAACACCCCTTTCTCCTGTAAAACAAAAATGATACCAGAACTTCTAAAGAACGCAGGTTCAGTAATTGATCGTAGTTCTGGGATTTCAACCTGTGTGGTTTGGCCAGAGCTCACAGAGGCAGTCAGCCTAGGTCAGAGGGAGTGCAGCAAAGAGGCAGGTTTCCTTGGGAGCCTAATTTTCCCCATTCCCCGGAAGCCCATGGACAGAAATGATACTGGGAAGATTTGTGTTCTCACTGCTTATGGGGAGACAAAAATATACCCCAAACATCTGGGTAGTGAGCATGTTTTAAAAACAAGATGCTGCACTTTCAAACAGCTGCTATGGCCTGCTGGTAACTGTAACAAGGATAGATGTTCAGATTCCTGAAAAGTGCTGTGAGTCATGCCATGTTGGTTTTCTCTGGGTAGAAATCTGATTTTTTCCCCCTTCCAAATCCAGCATATATGGGCTCTGTGTAGAAGGGTCCTGTGGTCAGGTCAGCTGTGGCCAGCAGAGTGAACCCTTCCTTCCGCTGTGGCATAGGGAGTGGGTGTATCCTGGACAACCTCCATAGGGAGAGGGTGTATCCTGGACAACCTCCATAGGGAGTGGACAACCTCCATAGGAAGTGGGTGTGTGCTGAACAACTGCCATAGGGAGAGGGTGTATCTTGGACAACCTCCATAGGGAGTGGGTGTGTGCTGGACAACCTACTTAGGTAGAGAGTGTATCCTGGACAACCTTCGTAGGGAGAGGGTGTGTCCTGGACAACCTCCATAGGGAGAGGGTATGTGCTGGACAACCTCCATAGGGAAAGGGTGTATCCTGGACAACCGCCGTAGGGAGAGTGTGTGTCCTGGACAACCTCCGTAGGGAGTGGACAACTTCCGTAGGGAGTGGGTGTGTGCTGGCAGCAGCTGATCTCTGACAGAGTCCAGGGTGCTGATGGAGCTGGCCCAGGGGGTCCTGGATGGTCTGTCTGTGGCTTGTGCCTGCCTGGCCCACTCATTGGCTGTTCCCAGCCTGCCCAACTTCTCCCTGCACATGGCAGAGTTACTCTCGCACACATGCACACCTTTCACTGGGTCTTTAAAACTTAACATGAGGTTTAGAGCAGGGCTCCCAGGATAGGGTTGTACTACATGTATGAGGCTGAGTAGGTTTACCCAGACACGTTTCATACATGATGACTGGGGGTGGCACCCTTATCATGGGATATCTGTCTTTAATTGAGGAGCACATTTCCTAGACTGTTTTTCTGACTTCAGGCATGTCTCTCCATTGTAGGACTGGTGGCCATAAAGGATGCCCACGATATAGAGACCAGGCTCAATGAGGTGGAGAAGTTGCTGAAGATGGTCATCAGCATGCCGTGTAAAGTAAGTGCGGTCGTGTCCGGACTGGGTGGGAGGTGGGCATGCCCATACTGACCTGTTTGCTCCCTTGGCCACTTGCCCCTCCTTGCAGTAGTGGGTCTTAAGGAGGTGGGGGACATAACCAGGGGAAAGGAAAACCTCTGTGAGCTCCAGTGGCTGTTTTTTCCTCCCGTAAGTGGAAGTGAGGGGCCAAAGAGGTGTTGAGGAGGAAGGATGCAGCCCCTCTACCGTGGCATTTTTTGCTTTCCTGACTCCATGCAGACTCTGACTGTCCTTGCTGGATGGGGGGTTGAGAAGAGGATGTGTGGGAGCCCAAGGGAGTGTTAGCATCAGCATGGGCAAGTGACCCTTAAATAAAGTCTGCAAGCTTTGTGCGCAGCAGTGATCAAGGGCCTGGACTTGACTGGGGTGGTGAACACACAATACAAAAGAAAGAACCTGGAGTTGAGTCAGGCAGACCACCTAGCTCCTGTGAGCTTTCATTTCCGCCTCTGTGGATGGTGAGAGTCGGCTGCTTGCTGTTTATTGTAAAGTGAAGGGAGACGTAGTGAGAGGCCAGCACGTGCCAAGCACTCAGAAAAACTGGCATTATTTCCATTTTCCCATCCTGCCTATTCCTGGGGCTATAAATAAACGAGAAGTTCTGTGACGGCAACCTGGTAAGTGTGGTCAGTCCTGTGGGCTATCTGAATGCCTCATGGGCATTAGCCTCAGACAGGGCCACCTTGCAGAGGATTAATTTTTAGTAATTGACCTATTCCTTCCTAGTATTCTAGGTCAGAAGTTGTGCTCACCTTCTTTGAAAGATCTCCCCTGGATCAGGTGTTGAAAAATGACAATGTACATAAAATTCAACCCAGCTTTCAAAGTCCGGTGAAAATATCAGGTAAGAGCTACAGGGAAGGGCGGGGGAAGTGCCGCATGGTTTTCTTGATGCCTTTTCTGTGGGTGGTCTGTGAGATTAGACACACTGTCCACCCTTGGGCTCCAGAAAGTCCAACAGAGTGCTGACAATAGTGGGTCAGGGGCGGTTACCAGATTTCTATGAAATAGTGTGTTTTCTGACCTACAGTTTGGTCTTCCTACTTCCTGATGGAGTTAGTTGGCCTATAATTGGGAACTTACGTAAGAAACAGTGTAATGATGAAAACATGAACGAGGCATTTTTGAAGCAAACTTCTGGAATCAATAGCCTAGCCTGCTAAAATAAGATAGTTCACATAGCATGGCATTGAATTTGTTTTTAGTCTTAGGGTAGCAATGGCCAAAAGAGGAACACACAATGTAGGTATCATTAGCATTATTAAATTAACTAAAAAAATTAACTAAACTGGCGAATTGTTAAACTGAGTGGAGCAGTTTGCCAGCCCCACTCTGGGTGTCAGGTAGAAAGGAAGGAGAAGCCTGCACTTCACCCTTTTTGGTGGCTTTCTAAGAGCTGGGTTGCACGTGTCATTAGAACACTATTATTTTTGCAGTGCTGTTTTGGAGAAGGCTGCCGAGGAGGAGGAGCATTCTGTAGGGAAAAGAGCTCTGTCCTGGGTGGGGGTGGGGGAGGGGGTGTGTCTTAGGTCCTAGACTTCCTCATGTAATAGACACTCAACTTGTTTTGCCTAAGAGGTAGCATGTGAGTGAAGTTTTGCAGGAGGGTGTGGGTAGAAAGGGAGGGAAGGAAGTCATTGTAGGAGAAGATGAGGCTCAGCTACATGTGAGGGTCCACAGTACTTCTCTGTGGTACGGAGGAAGGAGAGAAGATGGGGTTCTGTTCTCAGCACTCTGTTGCTCCATGGAGGCAGAAAGACGGGGAGGGCAGAGGAGCAGGACTCAGAGGGAAGTTAACCAAGAAAGGGTTTGTAAATGAGAGGGGAGAGGAGCCCAGAGCCGGCTCCTGAGAAGAAATTGGTGGTCATGATGGTGGGGAGACAGAAGGACAAATAGGGATGATGTCATTGGTAGAGACGTCCTTACTGAGTTCTGTGCCACAGCAGGGATGAGAGTCCTAATTGTGTGATGGGTGAGGTGGGAGGAGAAGGCATGTTCTGGGAACCCGGAATGGAAAGTACTTCTAGATATGACTGTGTGATCAGGATGGGTATTAAGCCTGGATTGTCTGTTTGCTACTTTTGATATTTTCCCTTGTAGCTTCCTGTGTCTTTTTAGAAAGAAGAGCAGGGAGGTTCAGGAGCGCTCTTTGCTGGCACCTAGTATCCAGAACCTTCTTTCTAGTGGAGTAAAAATGGCTATTGTTTATCCTAGTGGATGTCTGTGGACTCGAGTCTTACAGGCTCAGAGAGGGCTCTGGGACCCTAGTTGTCAATCACGTCGGATTCTGCATGCTGTCACCTGGAGCGGGAACAAGCTTCTGTCCTTCAGTACACAGCAGGAGAATCCCAGCACTGGTGTCTCTGTTTGCTTTATTTCTTCCTGTTTTAAGCAAACGGGAGAGCAAAGAGCAGCACAGTCCTTTCAGGGCCACATTGGTGGCCGGAGCTAGCTTCAGGCAGGCCCCAGATTGTGAGAAGGACAGACTCAGCTGTGTGGAGTTGCCTGTGCTTCCCAGCCCTCTGTCTTAGTGTCCTGTCTTATTGGTGGCTTGAATAAATGCATGGCCATGTTTACCCTAAAGATCTGAGAGTACTGAGATGGAGTTTAAGAGGGACAGCTGTAGAGTCCCCTCTGAGGTTTTAAATATACTCTTCATGTCTTTTTGCAAAGGTTGTTGTACTGTACATGACCCGCAGCGAGGCCTTGCGTGCATGACTAGGAATGCAGTGTCCAGGTCTGGGAAGGCAGGGGTGTTGACCCCCCTGTGCCAGCCTGGAGCCCAGGTCATCTGGGGCAGCATGTTCTGCCATGGGGACATCGCAGTGGCGGAAGTAGCTATGGCCAATTTTGGTTCTGTACAGAACACTTTGTAATAAATGGGGCAGTCTAACCATGGAGTGTGTAAACATCTATTGCAAGTTGGTCCTCAAAAGCCTCAAGCAAGGGGCCTGTCCAAGGAATCCCTGCACAAGGTGGCAGACTGGGAGAAGCGCCTCTCAATCCCTTCCCGAGTTAACAGTCTCTGACTACAAGGGATTTCCTTCTCTGCCTCTGCCCTAATCGACTGGGCACCAAGTCTGGGGATTCTCCCTTTGAAGCTTCCCAACCTTCCCTTCTTTGCCTCTGGACTAGTTGGCCCTCTGTCTGAGCAAGTCTTCCCAACATAAATTAGTGTGTAGGTGAGTAAGCATGGGAGGGGGGTTCCCACAGTTGTAATATGTACTCTCATTATTCACTGTGTGAGGAAATAAATAAATGAAGACCTCAAACTATAGTAAATTCAGAAATACTTTTCAATGAGACTCGTCTTTACAGTACCACTGATATCCGCTTAAAGAACTGGAGCCAACATGGGTGAGCCATGCCATTCAGTCCTATATTTTGGGAGTTGTTGGATTCAGGAATCACCAGACGCTGGGTCTCAGACCTGGAGAGCACTGGTATCCCCTGAGAACATCAGCCTCACTTACTTTCCCTAGTGCAGTGGTTCTCAAAGTGTGTACCAGGGTGTACCGGTGTGCCCTAGAAGATCTCTAGGTGCTCCCTATGGTATTTCAGAGAAATATGTGCCTGTTGGGGACCAAAAAACCAACAGGGGTTTTGGAGTTTAGATTTTTGGGGGACAGAGGTGTGGGGAATTGGCTGTAAGCTGATAGTCTGCCCAACCCCCACCTCAGTTGTCTGATTATGTTGCAAAAGGCTGTTAAATTGTGGTGCTGGATTGTTTACACTACCCTCCATGTTCCCCGGAAAGACTGGAGGCAAGTTTCTTCTATCCTTTGTTTGGTGTAAAGTTAAGATGATATGTATGGTGGGGGTTTTCTGCACTCAACACAATTAAGAGTAAAAAGAGAGGAATTCTTCAATGTATTGACGAGGAAATGAGAGTTTGCCTTTCAAATATTATTATGCCCAAACATTGAAGAACTCGCTAGGACACATCAGGCTCATGTTTCTCATAAACACAAGAATAAAAAACTTAACACATTCACACAGGGACCTGCCAAATTTACGAAATATTACTAAGAATGTATCTATATATATATAAAAAGATAACTTTTTGTTTTTTAATATTTTAACCCCTCTTTTTTACAAATTCTAAAAAGCATAACTCAAAAAATGTAACATAAAAATGTTTTCTAATGTCAGGATAAATTTAATTTTGTCATATTTCTTTTAACTACCATAAAAGCGCGCTTGGGGGGAGCAAGATGGCGACGGAGTAGGCAGACGTACCAACTTCCAACTCCCAGAACCAAAGTGGATTATAACTCAGTTTTAAAAACCATGATCTGGATAAACCAACTTTGAACTAAACTAAGTGGATTCTTCAACCAAGGAACACAGAAGAAGCCACATTGAGACTAGTAGGAATAGCAAAAGCGTGAAGAGGGCTGCGCAGCTCCCCGGAGCGAACGGCAACCTGGAGAGACCCACGTGGCAGGAGGAGAGTTTGGCGGAGAGGGAGGGACCTGGGTCCCAGGAACAAAGCCCCAGCCTGTAGTCGCAGAGCTTAGAAGAGGCGTTTGGACAGTATTGAGCTGTGAAACAAGTGAGGATACTGTTTGTGAGAAAGAGACGGTTTTCTCAGAACCAAGTTTCTTTTTAAAGGGACAGCGCAGAAAACCTCTCTCACAACGACGCACCCAGGGCTCTGGGGAACGGGGACAGAGGAGAGGACCAGAGCAGCGGGAAGAGAGTGTGGACTGAAGGCACAGGGACAAACACTCTGAGGGACAGCCACCCTAACCCCTGGGCTAAGTCACTTCCCTAATCAAAGACGAATATTTCCCCTGGAACTAGCAATACCAGCAAAGGGAGACAGGACACCAGCCAAACAAGCTCTCCCACGGCAATTAGAGCAGAGCTGCTTAGAGGGAGGGAGCTCCCAGGTCTACAGTATGGAGTGTTAGGAGCTGATCTGTGGGGCCCCTTCCTACTCTGCTGAGGGTTGCTTGAGGGATGGTGGCGGCAGGACACTGAAACGCGGTTCTGTCGGCGGGGGCAGAGGCCCAGCTGGCGTGAGCTCGGTTTAGCCCAGCAGGGGTGGAGGGGATGCGCAAAAGCGGTCCTGCAGCTGCGGGCCCTGCTGTAACCCCACCGGTGGGGGGAAAAGCGGGAGGCCAGGAACGGGCAGAGATCTGCTCTGCGACCCTGCGCAAGCCAGCTCTGACTGCAAGGACAGGGCTAGGACCACGGAAGGGCGGGGGCTTGCGGCTGAGCTCACTCCAGCAGCCCCACCTGGCCGGAGAAACTGCGGTTTGCCATCCTGCGTGCGCGAGTTGGCTCTTAACGCGGGGACGGGGTAGAGCCTGGGATGAGCGAAAGTTCGCAGCTGAGCGCATGCCAGTAGCCACGGCCGGCCCAATAAACCTTGCTTTGCGACCCTGCGCAGGAGGGCCCTAGCCTTGAGGGTGGGGCTAAAGCTCCACACGGGCAAAAGCTCCCAGCTGAGAGCACGTGAGAAGCCCCGTCCAACCCGCGAAACTGTGGCGAGCAGGCTCTAACCGCGGGTGCTGGGTGGAAGCCCGGAAACAGGCTGGGTCCGCAGCTGAGCGAAGGTGCTCACCTCTACCCTTGGTGCTGAGCCTTGTGGCTTGAGTGACAGCCCCTCCCACGGAGGAGAGGCGGAAATCATAGCAATAGCAACAGTGGGGCGGCGCTGGCAACACCCATACCCAACAGCCCTAGGTAGGGGCCGAGGGGGTGGCGGGCCTGCAGACAGACCACACGTAGAGAACACAAAGGCAACAGCTACTTGACTCCAGTGCCAACAACTTGCTTATACACAGACAAAATGGGCAGGCAGAGGAATGCAAACCAAATGAATCAAGAGAAATCCCCAGAGAAGGACCTGAATGAACCAGATATAACCAAATTACCAGAAGCAGAATTTAGAATAATGATAGTTAGGATGTTCAAAGAAATTAGAGCAACAATGGGTAGTCACTATGAACACCCAAATATAGAGATAACAAGTATAAAAAACAAAATTGAAATAATAAAAAAGAATCAGACAGAAATGACAAATACAGTATCAAAACTGAAGACCACAATGGAAGGAATTAAGAGCAGGGAGAATGACGCTGAGAATCGAATCAGCGAGTTAGAGGACACAATAAACAAAGGCACAGAAGCAGAGAAGAAAAAGGAAAAGAGACTCAAAAAATGTGAAGAAACTATAAGGAAGCTCTGTGACAACATGAATAGAAACATCATTTGCATCATAGGGGTTCCTGAAGAAGACAGAGAAACTTTGTTCAATCAAATCATAACAGAAAACTTCCCTAAATTAAGGCTGGGAAACATTCTACACGTTCGAGAAGCACACAGAACTCCATTAAAGAGAAACCCAAAAAAATCTACACCAAGACACATCATAGTTAAAATACCAAAGCTAAGGGATAAAGAGAAAATTTTAAAAGCTGCTAGAGAAAAAAAGACTATCACCTAAAAAGGAGCCCCCATAAGGATGACATATGACTTCTCAACAGAAACACTTGAGGCCATAAGGGAATGGCAAGATATATGCAAAGTAATGCAGAACAAGAACCTACAACCAAGACTACTTTATCCAACAAGGCTAACATTTAAAATTGAAGGAGAAATAAAGAGCTTCCTAGACAAAGAAAGCCTCAAAGAATTCATTAAAACCAAACCAATTCTGCAAGAGATACTAAGGGGCCTGTTGTGAACAGTTTAAAGGGAGGAAAGAATATAGCAAAAGAATACAGCTTTAAAGAATAAAATGGCAATAAACAACTACATATCAATAATAACCTTAAATGTAAATGGATTAAATGATCCAATCAAAAGACATAGGGTAGCTGCATGGATAAAGAAACAGGACCCATACATATGCTGTCTACAAGAGACAAACCTTAAAACAAAAGATGCACATAGACTGAAGGTAAAAGGTTGGAAAAATATCTTTCATGCAAATGGAAATGAAAAAAAAGCCGGGGTAGCAGTACTTATATCTGACAAAATGGACTTTAAAACAAAGGCTGTAGTAAGAGATAAAGAAGGAGACTACATAATGATAAAGGGAACAATTCAACAGGAAGACATAAGCATTATAAATATCTACGCACCAAATATAGGAGCCCCGACATACATAAAGCAGACTTTGATGGATATAAAGGGCGAGATTAATAGCAATACCATAATAGTAGGGGATTTCAATACCCCACTAACAACACTGAATAGATCCTCAAGAAGGAAAATTAATAAAGAAACAGCAGACCTAAAGGAGACACTAGATCAACTCGATAATAGATATCTTCAGAACTTTTTACCCTAAAGCAGAATATACATTTTTTTCAAGCGCTCATGGTACGTTTTCTAGGATAGACCACATGTTAGGACACAACAATGGTCTCACTAAATTTAAGAAGATTGAAATCATATCAAGCATTTTCTCGGATCACAATGCCATGAAACTAGAAATTAACCACAGAAGAAAAACTGAAAAATACTCAAACACTTGGAAACTAAATAGCATGATATTAAATAATGAATGGATTAACAATGTGATCAAAGAAGAAATAAAAAAGTTTTCAGAAACGAATGATAATGAGCATACATCAACACAAAATTTATGGGACACAGCAAAGCAGTATTGTGAGGGAAGTTTATTGCACTATAGGCATATCATAAGAAGCTAGAAAAAGCTCAAATAAGCAACCTGACCCTGCATCTGAAAGAACTAGATAAACAACAGCAAATAAAACCCAGGACCAGTATAAGGAAGGAAATAATAAAGATCAGAGCAGAAATAAATGACATAGAGGCTAAGGAAACAATATAGAAGATCAGTGAAACCAGGAGCTAGTTCTTTGAAAAGGTAAACAAGATTGAGGAACCTTTAACTAGACTCACCAAGAAAAAAAAAAAGAGGACCCTTATAAATAAAATTAGAAATGACAGTGGAGAAATAACAACTGACACAACAGAAATACAAAGCATTGTAAGAAAATAGTATGAAGAACTCTATGTCAAAACATTAGACAGCCTAGGTGAAATGGACAAATTTCTTGAATCATATAACCTTCCAAAAATCAATCTGGAAGAATCAGAACACCTAAACAGACCAATTACAACAAATGAGATCGAAACACTTATCAAAAAACTCCCAAAACAGAAAAGTCCTGGGCCTGATGGCTTCACAAGTGAATTCTACCTAAAATTCAAAGAACTAACTCCTATCCTTCTCAAGTTATTTCAAAAAATTCAAGAGGAAGGAAGACTTCCAACCTTTTATGAGGCGAGCATAATTCTGATCCCAAAACCGGGCAAAGACAACACAAAGAAAAAAAATTATAGACCTATATCCCTGATGAATTTAGATGCTAAGATTTGCAACAAAATATTAGCCAACCGGATCCAGCAATATATGAAAAACATCATACACCATGATGAAGTGGGATTTATTCTGGAGAGGCAAGGCTGGTTCAATATTCGCAAATCAATCAATGTGATTCATCACATAAAAGGAAGGACCAAAATCACATGATAATTTCGTTAGATGCAGAGAGGGCATTTGATAAAATCAGCACCCATTCATGCTCTAAACTCTCAGTAAAGTGGGAATACAGGGAACATTCCTTAACATGATAAAGGCCATCTACGACAAACCCACAGCAAACATCATACTGAATGAACAGATATTAAAAGCAATCCCATTAAGATCAGGAAGGAGGCAGGGATGCCTTCTTTCACCACTCTTATTCAACATAGTTCTGGAAGTCCTAGCTACAGCAATCAGAGAAGAAGAAGAAATAAAAGGCATCCAAATTGGAAAAGAAGAAGTAAAACTGTCATTATTTGCAGATGATATGATATTGTATATAGAAAACCTTAAAGTCTCAGTCAAAATACTACTGAACCTTATAAATGAATTCAGCAAGGTGGCAGGATATAAAATTAATACTCAGAAATCAGAGGCATTTCTATATACCAACATTGAACTGTCAGCAAAAGAAATTAAGGAAACAATCCCCTTCATTATTGCAGCCAAAAAAAGTACCTAGGAGTAAATTAACTAAGGAGGTTAAGGACTTGTACTCGGAAAATTATAAAACATTTATAAAAGAAATCAAGGAAGATACAAACAAGTGGAAGCATATACCGTGCTCATGGCTAGGAAGAATAAACATCATTAAAATGTCGATATTACCCAAAGCAATTTATAAATTCAATGCAATACCAATCAAAATACCAATGACATACGTCAAAGATATAGAACACCCAAAAAGATATATTCCAAAAATTTATATGGAACCAAAAAAGAACACAAATAGCCTCAGCAATTTTAAAAGAAAAATAAAGCAGGAGGTATCACTCTTCCGGTTATCAAGGTTTACTACAAGGCCATTATACTCAAGAGAGCCTGGTACTGGCATAAGAACAGGCACATAGATCAATGGAACAGAACAGAGAACCCAGAAATAAACCCACATCTTTATGGACAACTGATATTTGACAAAGGAGGAAAGAACATACAATGTGGTAAAGACAGCCTCTTTAACAAATGGTGTTGGGAAAATTGGACATCTACCTGCAAAAAAATGAAACTAGACCATCAACTTACACCATTCACAAAAACAAACTCAAAATGGATAAAAGACTTAAACGTAAGCTGTGAAACCATAAGCATCTTAGAAGAAAACATAGGCAGCAAGCTCTCTGACATCTGTAGCAGCAATATATTTGCCGATTTATCTCCATGGGCAAATGAAATAAAAGGCAAGATAAACAAATGGGACTATATCAAACTAAAAAGTTTTTGCATAGCTAAAGTCAATAAGAACAGAATAAAAAGACAAACCACACAATGGGAGAACATATTCGACAGCACGTCTGATAAGAGGTTAATAACCAAAATTTATAAAGAACTTATAAAACTCAACACCAGGAAGACAGACAATCCAATCACAAAATGGGCAAAAGAAATAAATAGAAATTTCTCGAAAGAGGACATACAGATGGCCAATAGGCATATGAAATAATGCTCAACATCTCTAATCATTTAGAGAAATGCAAATTAAAACCACAATGAGCTATCACCTCACACCATTCAGAATGGCGCTCATCAGCAAAACAGCACAGAATAAGTGCTGGTGAGGATGTGGAGAAAAGGGAACCCTTCTGCATTGCTGGTGGGAATGCAGACTGGTGCAGCCACTGTGGAAAATAGTATGGAGATTCCTCAAAAAATTAAAAATCGAACTGCCTTTTGACTCAGCTATCCCACTTATAGGAATATACCCTAAGAACACCATAGCACTGTTCGAAAAGAAGAAATGCGCCCCCATGTTTGTGGCAGCATTGTTCACAATAGTGAAGATCTGGAACCAGCCCAAGTTTCCGTCAGAAGACGAGTGGATTAAAAATCCCTGGTACATATATACTATGGAATACTACTCAGCCATTAAAAATGATGACATCGGATCATTTACAACAAAATGGATGGACCTTGATAACATTATACAGAGTGAAATAAGTAAATCAGAGAAAAACTGAGAACAGCATGATTTCATACATAGGGGGGACATAAAAGTGAGACTATGAGACATGGACAAGAGTGTGGTGGTTACCGGGTGGGGGATGGGTAGGGAGAGTGGGATAGGGAGGAGGGGAAGGGCACAGGGAAAACCAGACAGAAGATGACAGAGGACAGTTTGACTTTGGGTGACGGGTATGCAACATAATTGAATGATAAGATACCCTGGAGATGTTTTCGTTTTCCATATGTACCCTGATTTATTGGTGTCACCCCATTAAAATTAATAATAAAATAAATGAATAAAGAATTTAAAAAAAGAAAGAAATTAAAGCACCCTTGGACTTCATATTTTTTTCTTTAATATTTGACTTAATTATTATAACATATTTCTCAGAAATTTGTATATAGTGCGCCTACAACTATTTGTAAGATTTTTAAATGCGCCCCGACTTCAATAAATTTGAGAACCACTGGCCTAGTGTATACCCTGGATACTAACATGGTCATCCCAGTGTTAGGTTTCCTGGGCTCAATAATTTTCTCAAAACATTAGGTTCACAATAATATCCAAGTCCCCTAGTCATTCAGAGTTTTCCTGACTTGAGCTTTTTGATCTTGTCACAATAGACATCACCGTGAGGTTTCACGTGCTTCCTTAGACGGATTTGAGTCAAACTTAATGAAAGCAGTTAAAGAAAGTGGGTTTCTTTTTCATTAGCATTTTCCATATGTTTAAAATGGAGAGGTGAGGGAATCTTCGTCTCTATTGTTAAGATTCAGTTATCTTCAGCGTCACTCGGGCTTTGGTGAACTCCCTGACGCCCTTCTTGCACCCAGAGGCGTCGCTGACCCTGGAGGTTCTGGTCGCCTTTCCTCTGGTCTCATGACTTGCGGCTGCTTGTGCCGACTCTCCTGCAGGGAAGGCCAGTGGGCTCTGTGGGGTCTGACTCAGAAGGCAGGCAGGGAAGAGTGCTGTGCTGGTATGGCTCAGAGCGTGACTGACTGAGCTGGTGTTGCAGATAACCGATGCAGTGTGCTGTCGCTTCTCCAGAAAGCCAGGTGGAAATTTTAGCAACTAATTACCTGGCAAAGCTGATCAATGAATAGTCATTTTAGTCTTGTGGGGCTGAAGAAGAAATCTTCTATTCTTCATTTTTGTGTTTTTGTATAGTTTCTCTAATTCTCTTCACATGGAGGGAAATTGAAAGAGATGAGAACCAAATAAATACCGAAAAAGAAAAATAAAGATGGAGTTACAATTTCATTTATAAAAAAGCAAATCCATACATGGGAATACAGTAATCTAAATTAATGGTCAGATGAAGGAAGAAAAATAAAACTGTCTCCTGACCAGCAGTAGCGTCCAGAGTCAATGAGAATTGGTGCCAGTGCCATGCTGGGAGAGGAAGGGTGCTTTTGAGCCATGTGTTTTTGTGTGTTAGGCCCTGAGTGAGAACATGATAATCCTTTGCATAATACTCTGAATTGGATGCTGCATCACGATTTTCTAGTTGGGGGTACTGAGTCCCAAGGTCAGAGAACTCCTTGTTGGGGTGAGCTGCAGCATCCATGCTCCCAGACTTTGCTGAAACCCCATTCCCACCCTTCCAGTGCTGGTCAGCCACCAGACCACGTGCTCAGAAGCTAACACCGTACAGCCAACATGGACATGAAGACATTTTCTTTTTTGTCCCCCCCCCCATTTTTTTTAAAATCAGAGTTTGTGCTTGTTGGTAAAAAAGTCATCCTGCAGACAGAATTAGAAATACAAAAAGTGAAGGTGCCCATTTGGTTTAAAATGCACACCAATCACATTTGAACCTCATGGCAGCCCAGGGCAGCAGCAGTGTTCTGCCCACTCAGATTCAGGTGAGAGCTAATTAGGAACCTCGGCAGAGCCTGGCAAGGGCCCCAAGTTCCTGGACTCAAACCCAGACTTAGAGATGTGAGCTCAGTGCCCTTTCTTCTCCAGCTTTAAAGGCATGGGGAAGGGTGTGTGTGTGTGTGTGTGTGTGTGTGTAGGGGGGTGGCTCATACAACCAGGGGCTCTTCCTGGGGGAGAGAGGCGCCTCTCAGCTTGCAGAGGGTCAGCAGGGGTGGCTCCTGTGAAGGCTGGCTTCAGCCCCTGAAATCTGTGTGCCAGAACTCCAGAGCAGGCCTTGGGTGCAGAGAGTTCTCTTGAAGGGAGCGGGAGGGGTAGGATACAAGGGCAGGGGCAGTAGGCAGAGGGGAAGTCTGGATATTGGCATAAGCCCCAAACTTCAAAACTTCAAAACCTGATCCCTCCTCAATGTTGACCTTCCTGCTTTCATTTTCAGAAATCATGAGGTCCAATGGGTTTTGTTTAGCCAATACAGAAACTATTGTTATTGACCACAATATACCCAATGGAAAAGAGCAGCACCCAGGAGTGGACCCAACAGAGCATTTGTAAGTATGCTGCTTTGAAGGTGGTTTTTCAGAAGGGATCTTGGAGTCAGCTGGGGGTGGGGGTGGGGGCTGGGGTTTGCTGCCCCTAGAAGCATGGACATGGATGACTCAGCCTTAATAGATAGCCACCGGCTCAGGACACCCAGCTAGCAGGGAGAGAAAGCAAAGGAAAACCTCTGTGACCCCAGGAAAGCTTAACAAAGACAAGACTGCCTCCAAGTGGCTGGGGCAGTAGTTACAAGGGCTTCCCCTCGGGCTGCCTGACGTAGGGCAGCAAGGTGGAGCTGATGGGTGACTGCTGCCTGCCTCTTGGGAGCAGTCTGTTTTCACACTGCATGGGCTGTCAGGCAGGTGCTGTGTAGCTACTCCAAGGTCAGGAGGTCCCGGGAAAGATGGCATTTGGGTAGCTGGAGGCTTCACCTCCTGGCCACAGACGTCCTCAGTAGTACGCCAGGGGGACCATTTGGCCCCAAGGCTGTGAATTCAGTGCTCTCTGACCTGTTTGTTAGGATTTGTGCCATGGAGTCAAGCAGGCTGCCCCTACCTGTTTGACGTCGATCCCTAAGTGCCCCCCTTCCAGTGACCACCTGTTCTTTCTTCGTTCCAGCGGAGGCAGGTCAGGACCCCACTGCAGTCACGGAATGGGTGGGTGTACCTGATGGGGTGTGAGCTGGGCCTCTGTCTGGTTGGCTGGAGGCATGGTCAGGCTCTCAGGAAATTCACCACTGAGACAGCCCTTACTCTGTCTTCATAGGTGAGAAGCAGATGCATTTGCCAGGCCTGCTGAGGACTGAGGTGACTAACTTTCCTGAGCACCTCAGCTTCCACTTCTCCTCAATCCTCAGGGTCCCCTGATCTGAGGGCAGGAGATGCAGAGCTTCTTGGTGGGGCTACACCTTGGTCATCACTGCTTTGAAGGAGGATAGGTCGCACCCTCTAAGAAAGCCAGGAGGTAGCCTTGTGTCCCTGAGATGCTGCCCCGTAGGCTGCTCGCACTTTCCTGTCACAGCTCCATCTCTTAGGTCACAAAGGAACCTCCATATACCGCACTCTGTGCAGTTAAAGGAAAACCCTGCTCTTTGGCCTCTCTGTCCCCTCCTTTTATCAGCTTAGACCTGGAGGAAAATGCCTCTCTTGGAGCCTGTGTTTGAAGCCAGGGTGGTTCTGCACTGCCTGCCCTTGATGCAAAGGGAGGGGGAGGGTATGTCTCTGTGTTCAGCCAGTATAGCCAAGTCAGAAGCTCATCATGGTGTCGCTTGGTCAGTTCGTGTCCCTCCTGGTCTCTCCAAAGCTTTCCAGGTGTAGTTGAGCTCATACAAGTGACTACTAGTTAGCGTGGCCTTCAAGCAGCAGGAAGCATCCCTCGGCACAGTGAGCAGCAGTGGGGGGGCCCCTCCCCACCCTGGGGTGAGGGCGAGATGGCAGGAGCTGCCACCACCCATGCGGCCCTGGCTCAGAGGGCTCTTAACTCGTGGCAGAAGATGGGAAAGCACAGGCGGAGTGTGCTTTCCCTCCCGGGAGAATATGCTTCCTGTGCTTCTTTGTGACTTCCATCTTTCAAGTTTGGAGTCTGTTTCTTCCTGGCTTCGGAGGCCCTGCCTGGGTTAGATAGGCAGCCAAAATGGTTTCAGGCAAAGGCTGTGCTCTGCGGGACCCTCCCTTCGCAATCTCCCCTCACCCAGCGCCTCCCAGAGGGCCTCCTCGCCTGTGCCCCTGAGCCGAGGGCATAGTTACTGGTCGGTTGTGAGCCTGTGGTCACAGTTGTTTCTCTCACTCAGGTTTGCTGTAGTCCACAGGGCCAGACCTATGGTGAACTTTTGTTCCCAAAGACAGGCCCTGCCTGCCCTGCTCACCACTGTGTCCCCAGAACTTGACACAGAACAGGCCCTTCACCCTGTGAGTGAGTGAGTGATTGAGAGAGTGAGTGAGTGAAGGCCTCAGTAACTATGGGTTGATGACTACAGAGAGCAGTCTCTATGTCAGTAAAAGCCAGAGCTGTGACAGTCTTCACAAATGCATCCATTTCACCTAATTTGTAACCATGGTTCTTCCCACCCTGCTTGATGGCCTGTGCACTGGGAAGAACACTGTGCACAGCCCTCCATTCTGTTTGACGTCGATCCCTAAGTGCCCCCCTGCCAGAGACCTTCTGTTCTTTCTTCGTTCCAGCGGAGGCAGGTCAGTGAGCCTGTCCCAGTGCTCACCACTGTCCTTCCCATTCTAGGTTTGAGAACGGCAGTGAATTTACCTCAGAGCTGGAGGATGGCGATGACCCAGCATCTTATGACACCAACCTGTCCTATTACCACCTGGTCCCCTTTGAGACGGACATTTTGGACTGAGCCTCAGTGGGGCACCCTCCTCCCTAGCCCTCAGCTGCTGGTTCTGCTGCTATCCACTGCACCCATACCATCCAGGGCTCGGCAGTTCCTGCATTGACAGAGCAGGGCTCTGCTGCTGGGCCCCACTCAGCAGCCGACACCCGTGAGGCCGAGGCCTGGTGTTTTGCCAGTGGAACAGTGGGGTTTCCGGGATCAGGGCTGACCCCGAGATCACAAACAACCAGGAGTCAGGTCCCTGAGTGCTCAAAGCCTGCTACTGCAGAAGGGTTTCCTCTGCACTGCATGCCACCATCCTATCCCTCATTTCTGGGACGAATTCCCCACGATGTGTGGAGGAGTTACAAGTGCCTGCAGAACGTTGCAGTATGAGGGCAGACCACCCAGGGCCTTGCTGGACTCCTTTCCTGCAACTGCTTCCCCAAGAGGAGCCTTCCTCATGCAGCTGCGCCTCACTCCCCCCCATCCCCGAGTGACAAGCGCACAAAATAATCCATGTGAGGCTTTGTTGAGTTGCCAAGGTCTGGATGTCACAGGCAGCATATGTTAAGTAATCAGCGTTTTCCTGGGAACCGGAATGTGTGGCTTTTATTTCAGTCTTTCATCTTTTATCTGGAAACTGTGGACTGGCTTTATGTCAGCCAAAGGGAAGGTGAATTGTGTAAGGGGACAGGGACAGGGGAATCATTGGCTGTTGGGAGCTTATATTATTGGGGCTGAGTTACTGATTTTCCTCAAGAGGAAAAGGGTTTCTGCCTGGCTGGCCAGCATCTCTTCATGGTGGCTCCCTGGACACCCGAAGTTTGCTCTTTTCCAAATCACTGGTGCTTGGTGCTGTCACTGCCACATTAACATGGAAGGATGGGAAGGAGAGGAAGCTGTCACCTGTCTCCCTCGGCCCATGGAAGGCTGGGTTTTGTGCCCGTATCTCCTCCATCCGCTCACAGTGTCTACCAAGGACCAGCATTTGCTAATGTAAATAATAGTAAATTATTAAGAATCCTAATTCTTTTACACAGTCTGGTTTTTTAATCTATTTTAATTAAATAAAATATATTACTCTCCTTTTATGGATGTGTAAGGTATTTGTGTATAAAAAAATGTGGCTCATTTCAGTCCCCAGCCAGGGAAGGGGTGGAAACCAAACCGTGGCTCTCAGGGCCAGCCCTGAGCACACGCTGCATTGTTATTAAGGGGGTGTTTTGTTCTTACCAGAGGGAATACTCTGAGCGAATGAAAAGTGAACAAATAGCCTTTTCTTTTAGGGTTTTCTCCTTCTCCTTGTAGCTCTTTGGCAGTCACAGGAAACTTCCGTGACCCAGCTGCACAAAGGGACTCCCATGGGTTTGCATTTCCCTCTGCCTTCCAGCTGTGTTCAGTTTAATGCATCCTGCTTTCAAGCAGGCTGTTGTGGGGGGAGGGTGTTGAGGGTTGACCAGTTGCTTTTCTTCTCTCAAGAGGTAATGTTCAGTTCTATACAAGGATAGGGCTGGTTGCTTTGCAGCTAAGGGTTTGGTTAATTACCATCTTCATTTCAATACTAATTAATGGGCTTTCTCATTACCCACATTCCAGGGGAGATCTTCTTCCCAGCTGTTCAGCCTCAGGGATAGCAACTTCCTGAGCTCATAGGCCCCCTTGGACTCTGTCCTTTCAGGGCCCACAGCTGGCTCCCTAGACTCAGCTTTCACTCAAGAGGATTCACCGTTTCCAATCAGTGCACTGTGGGATCTCCTCTAAAGCAGGAGTCAGATGTTTGGATATTTTTCTTATAAAGCACATCAGAGCATTATCTGGTTTCCACTTTTCTCTGGGAAAATTGTGATCTTCTAGGCCCATTCTTCATACTCCTAACATTTGAAAGAACCAGAAGCACAGATAAATGTTTCTTTCAGTGCAGTAGTTTTGTATCAAAACAGCGAGAACGGACATTTGCCACACAATTAAGTAGCCAAATTAAGGAGTCTTTATTTTAAAGCTGGTGACCGAATGGAAACCTAAGTCAGTCAAATCATGTGGCCCCGAACACAGTTTGGGGCTAGCTTTTTTTAAAAGACAGAATTATATACCATTTGAGGTATGGGAAGTAGGGGGAGCTTAGCGAAACATGGTACAAAAGCAATAAAACATTCATTAATCTCATTAATAAGCTCATTAAATCTTACTGTTTTGTTACAATGTTTATAGGATCAATTTAAAGAAAAAATATTTCTACATACTAAGACTATAAACTTTGAAGATGATAACACAGTAGCAATAAATGTTTCGCATGCCTAATAAAAACATCTCTAAACATTCTAGGATTTACGACCCACCGGACACCTCTGCAGTTTGGCAAAGCTAACTTCAAGGCTGGGGGTAGGGAGTTTTAGACCTAAGTAAGTTCTAAGGCAGGGGTCCCTAAACTTTTTACACAGGGGGCCAGTTCACTGTCCCTCAGACTGTTAGGAGGGCCGGACTATAAAAAAAACTGAACAAATCCCTATGCACACTGCACATATGCACACGCGTCATATGACGGGCTTCAGGAGCTGAGCCGTGACGCGTGCATCCCGCGTCCCCGGAAGTAGTACTGTACTGAGCCACGCCGCCACATACAGTACTCCAGGAAAACAGGATGCATCCTGTGCTCCTCTCACTGACCACCAATGAAAGAGGTGACCCTTCCGGAAGTGCAGCGGGGGTGGGGGATAAATGGCCTCAGGGGGCCGCAGTTTGGGGACCCCTGTTCTAGGGTTACTTAGAGTTTAAGATAGAAGTTAAATGAAATTAATTATACTAAGAGCCTTTTTAAAAGTTACCTATTGCTAAAAGCCTTTCTTTCTGTATTTCATAGTAGGTGATTACTCGCACTCAGCCTCACTGTGTACAGGTAGCTTGGAGTGGCAGGTACTCAGGCGCAGAGTTCACACGCTGTTGGGGCACAGCAGTGACTACGACACTGGTACTGTGCGTCTGGGTCCAGGGTGGCCAATTCTCCCCGTTTTTCAATAGAAGCTAGAAATCTGATTTTTTTAATGTGAAATATCCCAATTTAGTAGTGTTATATAAAAACAACAGTAATAAAAACTTAACCAAGTAAAAGAATCAGGAATCTTCAACCTTTAAAAACTGTCATTTCAGAGAATCAATACCCAAGCACTTCAGGTTCATGTATGAAGCTGCAGTCTTGCCCGTACGTTTCTCCAGAGACTGCTACAGAACAACCTGTTTATGTCTTTATTTGCTCTGTGACTTGTCCCTCATGTCATGGTATACAGGAGACCCCTTGGCAGTGGTGGTCCCGACACTCCCCTTATCACTGCCAATTATGAGGGCTACTATTCTGAAACTTAATTATTGCATTAGATAGGCTATTGCAGAGTGGTGTACAATTAAAACAAAAAAAAATTGCAAAGCAAATCATTTAAGTCACCTAAGTTTACTATTTGAAAGGAAAGTCAACAAGTTCTACTTATAGTCAGAGGACCCCTGCCCTCTTTGTTTTGTAAAGAGATGCTGGACTTCACTGATGAAACTTGCTTGACAGGAAAGACACGAGGTGGACGTGATCTAGGTCTGCCCTCTAGTGGTGCCTGCAGGAGTGACATGCTAGGCAGTACTTGTCCTTGTGGGATATCAGACAAGCATAAGCTACCTGGTAATTGAGCAGATGGGGCTCATTAATAAGAACACTGTTCTCATGGATATAAGATTCGTTAGTAGAAATATATGCAGGGGTGTTGGCAACCAAACTGCCCTAGGCAACGTCAATCTTTGTCAATTTCATCCCCTGGTGACAGACTTAGTTTTCATTTAAGAGGACATTCTCTCAAATTACAAGTTTGTTTTTGCTTTTGGTTTTTTTTTGTTGTTTTAAGAGAGAGACAGAGATGGAAAAAGGAAGGGAGAGAGATGAGAAGCATCAAGTTGTAGTTTCTTGTTTTGCTTTTTTATTTATTTTTTAGTTATTGAACTCAAGTTTTATTCATCATAAAATTCTTTTTATATATATTTTTTATTATTATTAATTCTAATGGGGTGACACCAATAAATAAGGGTACATATGTACAATGAAAACATCTCCAGGTTATCTTATCATTCAATTGTGTTGCATACCCATCACCAAAAGTCAAATTGTCCTCAGTCACCTTCAATCTGGTTTTCCCTGTGTCCCTCCCCTCCTCCCTATCCCACTCTTCCCTCCCTCCCCCCATCCCATAACCACCACTCTCTTGTCCACGTCTCATATTCTCACTTTTATGTCCCACCTATGTATGGAATCATGCTGTTCTCAATTTTTCTTTTATTCTGATTTACTTATTTCACTCCGTATAATGTTATCAAGGTACATCCATTTTGTTATAAATGATCTGATGTCATTGTTTCTTATGGCTGAATAGTATTCCATAGTATATATGTACCAGAGCTTTTTAATCCACTCGTCTTCTGACGGACACTTGGGCTGGTTCCAGATCTTCGCTATTGTGAACAATGCTGCCACAAACATGGGGGCGCATTTCTTCTTTTCGAACAGTGCTATGGTGTTCTTAGGGTATATCCCTAAAAGTGGGATAGCTGGGTCAAAAGGCAGTTCAATTTTTAATTTTCTGAGGAATCTCCAAACTGTTTTCCACAGTGGCTGCACCAGTCTGCATTCCCACCAGCAGTGCAGAAGGGTTCCCTTTTCTCCACATCCTCGCCAGCACTTATTCTGTGTTGTTTTGCTGATAAGTGCCATTCTGACCGGTGTGAGGTGATCTCATTGTGGTTTTAATTTGCATTTCTCTAATGATTAGTGATGTTGAGCATTTTTTCATATGCCTATTGGCCATCTGTATGTCCTCTTTGGAGAAATTTCTATTCATTTCTTTTGCCCATTTTTTGATTGGGTTGTTTGTCTTCCTGGTGTTGAGTTTTATAAGTTCTTTATAAATTTTAGTTATTAACCCCTTATCAGATGTGCTGTCGAATATGTTCTCCCATTGTGTGGTTTGTCTTTTTATTCTGTTCCTATTGTCTTTAGCTGTGCAAAAACTTTTTAGTTTGATATAGTCCCATTTGTTTATCTTGCCTTTTATTTCATTTGCCCGTGGAGATAAATCGGCAAATATACTGCTGCTACAGATGTCGGAGAGCTTGCTGCCTATGTTTTCTTCTAAGATGCTTATGGTTTCACGGCTTACATTTAAGTCTCTTATCCATTTTGAGTTTGTTTTAGTGAATGGTGTAAGATGATGGTCTAGTTTCATTTTTTTGCAGGTAGATGTCCAATTTTCCCAACACCATTTGTTAAAGAGGCTGTCTTTACTCCATTGTATGTTCTTTCCTCCTTTGTCAAATATCAGTTTTCCATAAAGCTGTGGGTTTATTTCTGGGTCCTCTGTTCTGTTCCATTGATCTATGTGCCTGTTCTTATGCCAGTACCAGGCTGTCTTGAGTATAATGGCCTTATAGTAAACCTTGATATCTGGAAGAGTGATACCTCCTGCTTTATTTTTTTCTTTTTAAGATTGCTGAGGCTATTCGTGTTCTTTTTTGGTTCCATATAAATTTTTGGAATATGTGTTCTATATCTTTGAAGTATGTCATTGGTATTTTAATTGGTTTTGCATTGAATTTATAAATTGCTTTGGGTAATATATACATTTTAATGATGTTTATTCTTCCTAGCCATGAGTACGGTATATGCTTCCACTTGTTTGTATCTTCCTTGATTTCTTTTATCAATGTTCTATAATTTTCCGAGTACACGTCCTTAACCTCCTTGGTTAAATTCACTCCTAGGTACTTTATTTTATTGGCTGCAATAGTGAAGGGGATTGTTTCCTTAATTTCTTTTGCTGACAGTCATTGTTGGTATATAGAAATGCCTCTGATTTCTGAGTATTAATTTTATATCCTGCCACCTTGCTGAATTCATTTATAAGGTCCAGTAGTTTTTTGACTAAGACTTTAGGGTTTTCAATATACAATATCATATCATCTGCAAATAGTGACAGTTTTACTTCTTCTTTTCCAATTTGGGTTCCTTTTATTTCTTCTTCTCTGATTGCTGTAGCTAGGACTTCCAGAACTATGTTGAATAAGAGTGGTGAAAGGGGGCATCCCTGCCTGGTTCCTGATCTTAAGGGGATTGCTTTTAATCTTTGTCCATTTAGTATGATGTTTGCTGTCGGTTTATCATAGATGGCCTTTATCATGTTAAGGAATGATCTTTGTATGCCCACTTTACTGAGAGTTTTGAGCATGAATGGGTGCTGGATTTTATCAAATGCCTTTTCTGCATCTATTGAAATTATCATGTGATTTTTGTCCTTCCTTTTGTTTATGTGATGAATCACATTGATTGATTTGCGAATATTGAACCAGCCTTGCCTCTCCAGAATAAATCCCACTTGATCGTGGTGTATGATTTTCTTCATATATTGCTGGATCCGGTTGGCTAATATATTGTTGAGAATTTTAGCGTCTAAATTAATCAGGGATATAGGCCTATAATTTTCTTTCTTTGTGTTGTCTTTGCCCGGTTTTGGGATCAGAATTATGCTCGCCTCATAAAAGGAGTTTGGAAGTCTTCCTTCCTCTTGAATTTTTTGATATAGCTTGAGAAGGATAGGAGTTAGTTCTTCTTTGAATTTTTGATAGAATTCACTTGTGAAGCCATCAGGCCCAGGACTTTTCTTTTTTGGGAGTTTTTTGATAACTATTTCGATCTCATTTGTTGTAATTGGTCTGTTTAGGTGTTCTGATTCTTCCAGATTGATTTTTGGAAGGTTATATGATTCAAGAAATTTGTCCATTTCACCAAGATTGTCTAATTTTTTGGCATATAGTTGTTCATAGTATTTTCTAACAATGCTTTGTATTTCTGTTGTGTCAGTTGTTATTTCTCCACTGTCCTTTCTAATTTTATTTATTTGAGTCCTCTCTCTTTTTTTTTTGGTGAGTCTAGTTAAAGGTTCATCAATCTTGTTTACCTTTTCAAAGAACCAGCTTCTGGTTCCATTGATCCTCTGTATTGTTTCCTTTGCCTCTATGTCATTTATTTCTGCTCTGATCTTTATTATTTCCTTCCTTCTACTTGTCTTGGGTTTTATTTGTTGTTGTTTTTCTAGTTCTTTTAGATGCAGGGTCAGGTTGCTTATTTGAGCTTTTTCTAGCTTCTTATGATATGCCTGTAGTGCAATAAACTTCCCTCTCAGTACTGCTTTTGCTGTGTCCCATAAATTTTGAGTTGATGTATGCTCATTATCATTTGTTTCTAGAAACTTTTTTATTTCTTCTTTGATCTCAATGTTAATCCATTCATTATTTAATAACATGCTATTTAGTTTCCAAGTGTTTGAGTATTTTTCAGTTTTTCTTTTGTGGTTAATTTCTAGTTTCATGGCATTGTGATCCGAGAAAATGCTTGATATGATTTCAATCTTCTTAAATTTATTGAGACCATTTTTGTGTCCTAACATGTGGTCTATCCTAGAAAACGTACCATGAGCGCTTGAGAAGAATGTATATTCTACTGCTTTAGGGTGAAAAGTTCTGAAGATATCTATTAAATCAAGTTGATCTAGTGTCTCCTTTAAGTCTGCTGTTTCTTTATTAATTTTCTTTCTTGAGGATCTATCCAGGGTTGTTAGAGGGGTATTGAAATCCCCTACTATGATAGTATTGCTGTTAATCTCGCACTTTATATCCATCAAAGTCTGCTTTATGTAAGTTGGGGCTCCTATATTTGGTGCATATATATTTATAATAGTTATATCTTCCTGTTGTATTGTTCCCTTTATCATTATGTAGTGTCCTTCTTTATCTCTTACTACAGCCTTTGTTTTAAAGTTCATTTTGTCTGATATAAGTATTGCTACCCCTGCTTTTTTTTCATTTCCATTTGCATGAAATATATTTTTCCATCTTTTTACCTTCAGTCTATGAGCATCTTTTGTTTTAAGGTGTGTCTCTTGTAGACAGCATATGGATGGGTCCTGTTTCTTTTTCCATACAGCTACCCTATACCTTTTGTTTGGATCATTTAATCCATTTACATTTAAGGTATTTATTGATATGTAGTTGTTTATTTCCATTTTATTCTTTAAAGCTGTAATCTTCTTTTGCTCTATTCATTCCTCCCTTTAAACTGTTCACAAGACGCCCCTTAGTATCTCTTGCAGAATTGGTTTGGTTTCTATGAATTCCTTGAGGCTTTCTTTTTCTGGGAAGCTCTTTATTTCTCCTTCAATTTTAAACGTTAGCCTTGCTGGATAAAGTAGTCTTGGTTGTAGGTTCTTGTTCTGCATTACTTTGATTATATCTTGCCATTCCCTTCTGGCCTCAAGTGTTTCTGTTGAGAAGTCCGATGTCATCCTAATGGGGGCTCCTTTGTAGGTGATAGTCTTTTTTTCTCTAGCAGCTTTTAAATTTTTTTCTTTATCCATTAGCTTTGGTATTTTAACTATGATGTGTCTTGGTGTAGATCTTTTTGGGTTTCTCTTTAATGGAGTTCTGTGTGCTCTTGAACGTGTGGAGTATTTCCCAGCCTTAGTTTAGGAAAGTTTTCTGCTATGATTTGATTGAACAAAGTTTCCATTTCCTGTCCTCTCTCCTTTTCTTCAGGCACCCCTATGATGCGAATGTTGTTTCTCTTCATGTTGTCACAAAGCTCCCTTAGAGTTTCCTCACATTTTTTAAGTTTCTTTTCCTTTTTCTTCTCTGCTTCTGTGCCTTTGTTTATTGTGTTCTCTAACTCGCTTATTCGATCCTCAGCGTGATTCATCCTGCTTTTAATACTTTCCATTGTGGTCTTCAGTTCTGATACTGTATTTGTCATTTCTGTCTGATTCTTTTTTATTATTTCAATTTCGTTTTTTATACTTGTTATCTCTTTATTTAGGTGTTCATAATGACTATCCATTGTTGCTCTAATTTCTTTGAACATCCTAACTATCATTATTCTAAATTCTGCTTCTGGTAATTTGGTTATATCTGGTTCATTCAGGTCCTTCTCTGGGGATTTCTTTTGATTCATTTGGTTTGCATTCCTCTGCCTGCCCATTTTTTCGCAAGTTGTGGCCACTGGAGTCCAGTTGGTGTTGCCTTTGTGTGTTCTAGGTGTGGTCTGTCTGCAGGCCCACACCCGCTCTGCCGGTGCCTAGGGTGGTTGGGTATGAGCGTTGCCAGCGCCGGCCCACTGTGGCTTTTGCTGTGATTTCTGCCTCTCCTCCGTGGGAGGGGCTGTCACTGAAGCCAGAGGCCTTAGCACCAAGGGTAGAGGTGAGCACCTTTGCTCAGCTGCAGACCCAGCCTATTTCCGGACTTCCGCCCAGAGCCCTCAGTCAGAGCCTGCTCACCACAGTTTCGTGGGTTGGGCGGGGCTTTTGACGTGCTCTCAGCTGTGAGCCTTTGCCCGTCCAGGGCTTTAGCCCCGCCCTCGAGGCCAGGGCCCTTCTGCGCAGGGTCACAATTCAAGATTTATTGGGCCGGGCGTGTTTGCTGGCTTCCGCTCAGCTGCAGACTTTCGCTCATCCCAGACTCTACCCTGCCCCCGCGATCAGAGCCCGCTCTTGCACGTAGGTAGGCAAACCGGGGTTTCTCCGGCCAGGCGGGGATAGTAGCGTGGGCTCAGCTGCGAGCTTCCAGTTGTCTAGGGGTCTATCCCGTCCCTGCGCTCGGAGCCCGCTCACGCACATAGAATGGCAAACTGCAGTTTCTCCAGCCGGGCGGGGCTGGTAGCGTGAGCTCAGCCGCAAGTCCCTGCCCGTCCCTGGTCCTAGCCCCGTCCCTGCGGTCCGGTCCAGCTTGCGCAGGGTCGCAGAGCAGATCTCTGCCCGTTCCTGGCCTCCTGCTTTGTCCCCGCAGGCGGTATTACAGGCGGTTCCGCAGCTTCTGGACCGCTTTTGCACGTCCCCTCCGCCCCTGCTGGGCTAGACCGAGCTCACACCGGCTTGGCCTCCCCCCATGCCGACAGAACCGTGTTTCAGCGTCCTGCCACCACCATATCCTTCAGCTACCCTCAGCAGAGTAGGAAGGGGCCTAATACTCCACACTGTAGGCCTCGGAGCTCCCTCACTTGTTTCACAGCTCAAAACTGTCCAAACGCCTCTTCTAGGCTCTGGGACTGAAGGCTGGGGCTTGGTTCCTGGGAACCAGGTCCCTTTCTCTCCGCCAAACTCTCCTCCCGCCATGCGGGTCTCTCCGGGCTGCCGTTAGCTCCCGGGAGCTGGGCAGCCCTCTTCGCGTTTTCGCAATTCCTACCAGTCTCAATGTGGCTTTCTGTGTTCCTTGGTTGAAGAGTCCAATTAGTTTAGTTCAAAGTTGTTTTATCCAGATGATGGTTCTTAAAATTGAGTTATAATCCACTTTGGTTCTGGGAGTTGGAAGTTGGTACGTCCGCCTACTCCATCGCCATCTTGCTCCTCCTATGTCCTCATTTTTTATGGCTGAGTAGTATTCCATAGTATATATGTACCACATCTTCTTTATCCAGTCATCTATTGAAGGACTTTTTGGTTGTTTCCATGCCTTGGCCACTGTGAACAATGCTGCAGTGAACATGGGGCTGCATGTGTCTTTACATACCAGTGTTTTTTAGTTTTGTGGTTATATACCCAGTAGAGGGATTGCTGGGTCATATGGGAGCTCTATTTTTAATTTTTAAAGGAACCACCATATTTTCTTCCATCATGGTTGTACTACTTTACATTCCCACCAACAGTGAATGAGGGTTCCTTTTTCTCCACAGCCTCTCCAACACTTGGTATTACCTGTCTTGTTGATAATAAGTAATCCAACAGGCGTGAGGCGGTATCTCATTGTAGTTTTAATTTGTATTTCTCTAATAGTTAGTGATGATTAGCATTTTTTCATGTATCTGTTGGTCATTTGTATTTCTTCTTGGGAGAAGTGTCTGTTCATGTCCTCTTCCCATTTTTTTATTTGTTGTTGAGTTTAGTGAGTTCTTTATATATTTTGGATATTAGTCCCTTATCTGAGCTGTTGTTTGAGAATATCATCTCCCATTTAGTTGGCTGTCTTTTTGTTGTCAGTTTCTCTTGCTGTGCAGAAGCTTTTTAGTCTGATGTAGTCCCATTCTATCTTTGCCTTCACTTCCCTTGCCTTTGGAGTCAAATTCATAAAGTGTTCTTTATGGCCAAGGTCCATGAGTCTATGTTTTCTTCTATGTAATTTATTGTTTCAGATCTTATGTTTAGTTCTTTGATCCATTTTGAATTAATTTTTGTGCAAGGAGATAAACTATAGTCAAGTTTCATTCTTTTGCATGTGGCTTTTCAATTTTCCCAGCACCACTTATTGAAAGCGGCTTTCTTTTCTCCATTGTGTGTTTTGGGCTCCTTTATCAAAGATGATTTGACCATATGTATGTGTTTTTATTTCTGGGTTCTCTATTCTGTTCCATTGGTTTGTGTGTCTATTTTTCTGCCAGTACCATGCTGTTTTGATTATTGTGGCTTTATAATATAATTTGAAGGCAGGTATTGTAATGGATGGACCTTGATAACATTATACTGAGCGAAATGAGTAAATCAGAGAAAGCTAAGAACTGTATGATATCATACACAGGTGGGGCACAAAGTTGAGACTCATGGACATGGACAGGGGTGCAATGGTTAACAGGGGGAAGAGGGGTGGAGAGTGAGGGGAATAAGGAAGGGGAGGGGCTTAAAGAGAAACAAAATATAGGGTGACAGAAGATGATTTGACTTTGGATGATGGGTATACAACATAACTGACTGCCCAAACGATATGGAGATGTTTTTTCTAAATCTATGTACTCTGACCAATGTCATCCTGTTAAATTTAATTGTCTAAATAAAAAAAAATTTTTTAATGGGATGAAGACCTGAACAGACACTTCTCCCAAGAAGACATACAAACCAACAGATACATGAAACGATGCTCATCTTAGCTAGCTATTAGAAAAATGCAAATCAAAACTACAATGAGATTCTACCTCACACCTGCTAGACTGGCTGTTATCAACAAGACAGATAGTAAAAGCGTTAGAGAGGCTGTGGAGAAAAAGGAACCTTCATTCACTGCTGGTGGGCATGTAAACTGGCACAGACAGAAGAAGAAATTATGATGATTCCTCAAAAAATTAAGAATAAAACTACCATACGACCCAGCAATCCTTCTACTAGATATCTACCCAAAGAACTCAAAAACATTGGTACATAAAGATACATACACACCTATGTTCATCGCAGCATTATTCATGGTGGCCAAGACATGGAAACAAGCAAAGTGTTCCTCATTAGAGGATTGGATAAAATATGGTACATATATACAATGGAATACTACTCAGCCATAAGAAATGATGATATATTGTCCTTTACAACATGGATGAAACTTAAGAACATTATACTAAGTGAAATAAGTAAATCAGAAAAGGCTAAGAACTATATGATTTCACAAATAGGTGGGATATAAAATTGAGACTCATGAGTATAGATAAGAGTAAAGTGGTTACCAGGGGGAGGGAAATGAAAGGGACAAATACATATTGACAGAAAGTGATTTGACTTTGGGTGATGGGCATGCAATGCAATCAAGAGTTAAAATGCTATAGAGATGTTCACCTGAGACCTATGTTCTCTTATTGATCAATGTCACCCCATTAAATTTAATATCTAAATTAAAAAATAATAATAAAATAAAGGAAAAAAATAAATGCATGACATAATAAAAAAATGCCTAACCACCCCATAATTCCTGGCCATTCATTTATTTACAATAGAAACAACTGATCTAGAAATCAGAATACTTAGAAGTTGTAGCTGACCAGATTAAGTGGAAAAAGTCAAATAATGGTTCCATGAATAAGAAAACTGGAAAAGAGGGAATTAGTTAGATTGAATATCTGGAAATATCATTGTTACCAAGACTGGAGTTTTATGGAAGGCTTTTTGTGACACCACAAAAGTCAACAAATTAACAATTTTTAAAAGTGATTATTCTGAAAATAATATATCTGCATGTCTGGGGGGGGTGGGAAAGCATATATTATGTGTTTTCTCTCATTTCTCCATAGACAGGTGAAAATTTGTTCTAGATACGCAACAACCTTATTGAAAACCTGAACTGAATAAAGAGACAATAGGGTTGCCCTCACCAATGGAAATCCAAGCAGTAATATGTCCAAAATCAGGGTCATTCAAGGGAGAACCCTCTTTTTGGTCTTAACTTCCCCATGAGGAGTGTATTGGTGGGGGTTTGGGCACGTATGTTTCCATCCTCTGTGTCCTTTTGGATAGAGCAGTTTTGGCTTACCACTGGACCAAGCACTCAAAGTTGGTTGGATTTGTAAGATTTTCAACTGGGTTTTGCTTGATGAGCACTGAATAACTTTACAATGTTACTGTGGTTGCTTGCCCTTTCCCCAAACACATTCTTTCTTCAGACACTTTAATACACCAGACACGTCACAGTCAAGTCTTGGGATCCAGTCTTCCTATCTAAGGAGAATTTGCATATCTCAGTTCTAACAATTAAATGCTACGTATGGAGTATAACTCACAATGACAATCTTATTGTCATTTTAATTTTTTGAACAGGTATTGTTTGTGCACTTTTACAATTTTTATTTTTTTAATTTTATTTATTCATTTTAGAGAGGAGACAGAGTAAGAGAGAGAGAGAGAGAGAGAAAGGGGGGAGGAGCTGGAAGCATCAACTCCCATATGTGCCTTGACCAGGCCAGTGCAGGGTTTTGAACTGGCGACCTCAGTGTTCCCAGGTCGACGCTTTATCCACTGCACCACCACAGGTCAGGCCGCTTTTACAATTTTTAAAAAGCAAATGGATGTTCCTTGGAGAGCAAGTTCCTTCTCACCCTTGTCCTTTAACTGCCCAGTTCTCTGACCTAAGGACAATTATTATAATCAGTTTTTTGGGTACATTCCAGAAGCAAATATGAATGTAATTTTTCTAAATGTATGCACCTGTTTTTTTCACTTAATTATTTAGCGTAGAGATTATTCATAGAACTGTCTCATTGTTTTTACCTAAATGCATTTATTTAGCTAAATAACTTTTTCCTTTTTCTTTTATATTTCCGTAAAACCTCTATTTCTGTTATCCATCCAATTTAATTTTGTAAATAGGTTAATCATTCCCATATTATCAATCCATTTATCCACACACTAAGAAATACTTAACGGAGTGTCCACTCTGGGCAACTGTCCTACATGCCAGGATACTGTAGCAAACAATGGAACCAATTCCTGTGGAAACAGCTAGCAATAGACAGAGTAAGTGAATTATTACACAATGTTAGAAGGTGTATTGGAAGACCTGGAGAAAAATTAGTGGAGATGAAGAGTTTGAGGATGGCTGAAGGTGGTCAGGCAGGTGCATGTGAGAAGGTAAAATTTGAGCAAAGGTGAGGGAGCAGGCCATGTGGACATAATCAGGGCATGACCATGAGGACCTTGTAGGCTATTATATAAGGCACTGGCTTTACTCCGAGATGGGAACCACTGGAAGGTGTTGAGCAGAGGAGTAATGGATGTGATGTAAGGGTCCTTCTGGCTGGAGGTAGTCAATAGGTGTGAGAGGCCAGAGTGGGAGCAGGGAGACCAGTAGGAAGGTGTGGTGGTAATCCAGGCAACAGATGATGGTAGACCATGGTGGTGACATTGGAATAGTAAACAGTGGTTGGACTGGCCATGGGGTATTAGAGGGGAGGACTCAGGAGAGGATACGACATTAGGCCTGTGCACCAGGTCATCTGGGTTTCTCTGAAATGCCAAAGATAGAGCAAGTTTTGGAAAGGAGAGCTGAAGATCTATTTGGGACATATTACATTTAGGTGATTATTACTGTTATTTGGGTTTGGAGTTCAGGAGAGAGAACAGATGTGAGGGTGAAGATTTTAGAAGTATCAAAATAAAAGAGAAACTATTCAAAGCCATGGGACTGGATTTGATCACCACAGAGTGGGTATAGACAGAAAAGAGTTCCAAGGACTGAGCCCTGGGGCTGTCCAGCATCGAGAGAGAAAGAGAGAGAAAATAGAGGAATCAGCAAAGGACAGTGAGAAGAGCCAGTGAAGTCAGAGAGAAACCTGGAGAATGTCGAGTCCAGGAAGCCAAACAGAGAAGAGGTTTCATTGAACAGAAAAAGGTCAAGTCTGCCCAGAAATCCTGATAATTAAGTATAGTGAAGATGGAGAAAAGAACATTGCGCTTTAGCATAGTGGAAGTCACTGTTCACCTGGATCAGAGAGTTTGTATGGAACAACAGGGGAAAAGATTTGGACTTGATTGGAATGAACGGTATACAATACAAGTTTTCCTTCCTGCTCCTGCAACATATGCCACTTCCTGCTCCCACCCCCACCCAAGTAACCATTTGTATTTTTCTATCTGCAAATCAAGAGTTATATGCAAATATAAGTATACATGTTTATATATGTTTACCTGTCTGTTCTGAAGAAACATCCTCATTCTTGGCTGGCCTCTGCACAACATTTGATTGTGGGTGTTCTCTGACCAGTCCTCCATTGATTGACAGGTGGGCTGTTTCTAACCTTTTCTTATGACGAACAATTCTGTAGAGAATAACCATTTTACAATAGCCATGTATGTATATCTACAGGACAGTCCCTCCTAAGCAAGGTTGTTGGCTTGAAGGGTAAATTAAGTTATCATTTGGTAGATACCACCCAATTGCCTTCCAGTGGAGTCATATCAGTTTGCATTCTCACAACAAAGCATGTGACTATAATTAATCCTCTTTTGATAGAAAATGAGATTGTTTCAAATGTTTTGCCATTGCAAAATAAGCAAAAAATATACCTGTACATACAACTGTTCTCATGAATAAGGATGTATTTATAGACTCAGGGCCTTATTGATTTATAGGAGTTTTTTTTCAAAATGTGAAAGATATGTAGTTTTTTGGGTTTTTTTTAATGAGGCAGAGAAAGAGAGACAGGAACAGTGAGCCACTCCTGTATGTGCCCTGGCAGAGAATCAAACCTAGCAACCTCCACACTCTGGCATGATGCTCCAACTAATCGAACTATCCAGCCAGGGCTTAATTTTGATTGATTTTATGAGAGACAGAGAGAGGAAGGAAGATAGAGGGGAGGGGAAAGAGAAGCATCTGTTGTTCCACTCAGTCATGCATTTTTTCTTTTTCTTTTCTTTTTTTTTTTTTGCTTCCCATGTGTGCCCTGACCAGGGATCAGATCTGCAATGTCATTGTTACTGACGACTCTCTTAACCTACTGAGCTAACCGGCCAGGGCCAGATATGTAGTTCTTTTTCTTTTTTTTTTTTTAAAGACATTTTTTTCCCCCCAGGGACAGAGAGAGAGAGTCAGAGAGAGGGATAGACAGGGACAGACAGACAGGAACGGAGAGAGGTGAGAAGCATCAATCATTAGTTTTTCATTGCCATTGCGACACCACAGTTGTTCATTGATTGCTTTCTCACATGTGCCCCGACCACGGGCCTTCAGCAGACCGAGCCACCCCTTGCTGGAGCCAGCGATCCTGGGTTCAAGCTGATGAGCCTTTGCTCAAGCTAGATGGGCCCGCGCTCAAGCTGGCGAGCTCGGGGTCTTGAACCTGGGTCTTCCGCATCCCAGTCCGACGTTCTATCCACTGCGCCACCGCCTGGTCAGGCTGTGTAGTTCTTTTAATGAAGGAAATTAGCCTTTGTATCACTGAGCTTTTGCTATATAACAGAAGCTCCAAATGTAGTGACTGAACACCTGTTTATCTAGCTCCTACTCCTTCCTGTGGGTCAGCAGTGTGGGTTAACTGGGTTGCTCTGCTAGCTGAAATCAGGCTTGGCTGACCTTGGCTGAGCTTTGCGGGGGAAAGCTGATGTGGAAGATAGAAGAGCTCAGCGGCTGGCTCATTGTTTGCTCCGTGTACCGTCTCATGCTCCAGTTAGCTAGCCTAGGATTCTTCACACGACAGCTCATGACTCCAAGGGCAGGAAAAGGACAAGCCTCCATCTGCAAGTGCTTTTCAAATCTGTTTCCATAACATCTGTTACTGTCCCATTGACTTAAGCCAATGGCTCGAGTCAATGTGGGAAGACACTATGAAGACATGGGTACAGAGAGACATGAACAAGTTAAGACCATTATTGCAATCATTCCCTAAAGGTCTTAATTCTCTGTTTTAAGTATTTGGGATCACCACTCTAATTCCTTTTACTGATAAAGCAATGCACTTTGCTAAGGTGGGAGATGAATAAGTTATGCTCTCCAGGTCCCTGAGTTTGAAGCAGGTGATCACACAGTTTCAGGTCTAGACTATGAGCTGCTTTCTACCTAAGTGCAATTGTTATGTAGAGAGAGAGAGATCTAGTGAGAATGGTAGAGCCTGTGAGACCCAGGGGGCTCCCTGCAAAAGTGAGATGCACCTCACTTTTGTGATTTTAAAAATACATTTTTATTTTTGAACAGTTTGCTTTGCTTTCCTTCACTTAAACGGAGCTTACAACCAGATATGCCCGGTATTCCACATGACCTGGCAGGAAGAGTGATTTATTTTGCTAATTCCAGTTGCTAATGTGTTTAAATGACCTGACCAGGTGGCTGCCCAGTGGATAGAGTGTCAACCTGGGATGCTGAGAGCTTTGGTTCAAGACCAGCTTGAGTGCGGGAATCGCTGGCTTGAGCAAGGGGTCACTTGCTCTGCTGGAGCCCACCCTCTCATCCCCCCTCACCTCCCCCCGCCCCCCAGTCAAGGCACATATGAGAAAACAATCAATGAACAACTAAGGTGCCACACAAAGAATTCATGCTTCTCATCTCTCTCCCTTCCTCTCTGTTCGTTTCTCTCTCTCTCTCTCTCTGTTATTCGCTAAAATAAATAAATAAATAAATAAATAAATAAATAAATAAATGGAAATGGACTACCTCAAAACTAGGACTTTCAGATTGGGCTGATTGGATTATAAAGTACCCCTGTGACTTAAAATTTTGACTCACTGAGAATAGTCTTCTTAAGCCTTATCCCTCACCTCATTTATTTCATGAGTGGAGTTGACTTCATAGAGTCTGCCCAGGAGCCTGCTATATTGTTCAGACAAGCTTGCAGTAAAATCATGCAATTTTACTCTGAGTTTAGACAGAGAGCTGACAATGACTTCCCAGTGCCCAGGCATGTGTGTTGCTATGCTATGACTGTCGTAACCCCCATCGAGGGCTGAGAAATGATGGAGGGCCCTTAGCAAGTAGGAAGAGGAGGAAAAAAAAACAGAAGCAATGTTTATGCAGCATCTACTATGTCCCAGGCACTGAGCAAAACACTGCGTGTAGAGAGGTAGAAGATGTCTCTGTTCTGAGTGACATCAACTAATATGTGGAAAACCAAAACAAAACATGAAGAAAAAAGAGATGAAGGAGGAGGCAGATAAGAAGGAAATGCATGAAAAGACAAGTAATTACAGTAAAGTAAGGATAAATAGATGGGTGTTTGAGGTTTTTTTTAACTGTTGTAGAAAGAACTGATAATTTCAGTCTCTGGTTAGCTTCTTGAAGATAGCGGTCAGCTGACAGAACAGTGTGAACTTTAAACCCAGTAGTGGGGCAGGATCCACAGGACTTCACGGTCTTTATCCATTAGCCTGTCTGCTCTCCCGCTCAGTGGGAGAGGTAGAATTTGGTAGGCCAGGAGCTTTCTTCTTTAGAGCAGTGGTTCTTAACCTTTTCTGAGGTACTGAACCCACCAGTTTCATATGTGCATTCACCGAACCCTTCTTTAGTGATAAATAAAATATGATTGTTTTTTCCAAATTCAAGACATGGGTATATGTTTGTTTACTGGTGCACAAAATGAGCTGTGCATGAACATCACCTTGCTCAAAGAACAAAACCAACAAAGTGCATGAACTCACAACAAATTACGGTATTACTTTATTCTGGCCTCCACGGCAGAGGCTTCTCCGAACCCCTGAGACCGACTCATCGAACCCCTAGGGTTTGATAGAACCCAGGTTAAGAACCACTGCTTTAGAGCTAGTATGTGATCCAGACGAGAACTGAGCAGCTTTGCAGTTCCAGGAGCTCCTCTGTGCCCCTTGGATTTGATTGAATGAGGTCGGAGACCTAGTGTGTCCTACTCACCACCATCATTCAGCTCTAGAAAGACGTCTTGCATGTGCAAGGTGCTAACAGGAGTGCACCGAGAGAGCATGTTATTGTGGCCTGAACAGGTAAATACCTTTTCCTCAAACATACCTAGTGCCCCCAGGGAATATTTATTTTCTCTGAGAATCTGGCTTCACTTGACCTTCAGTAGTCCCAGATGGTTGGTGATGTGGTATGGTCTGTACCTGCCCTCACCAAAAAGAATTTCTCCTCTCTCACCAGAAAGAAAATAAGAAAAAAGAGTGAGAATGTGTAAATGATATTTTCTCTGTGACTGGCTTATCTGCTAAAGGAAAACAATGAAATAATAAAGGAGCGAAATTGTGTAACTTAGCAAACTGGTAGGTAGCAGGTGGTTGTTGCCTCACCTGGCTCCCTGTGGGACTGGCCACCTGAATGGCGTTGCCTATCCTGTGGCAGTAGCTTTGTCAAAGAATTCTTGGTTCCTCTGTCACACTGCATAAAGAAGCCAAATGACTGTGGGATTTCTCAGCAATAGTTCTCAAATGAGCCTTAATTATTCATATGTGCTGGATTAATTATTCAAGATGACGAATGGGTGGTCAGTGTGGTTTACTAGTGGACTAGAGACTGTGAACAGCACTTGGCAGGAGAGAGAAGGCCTTGCTTCTTTTTGAGGGATAGAGGGGCTCATGTAGTGACGGTTTGAGCTGACTTCAGGACGTAGCACAGCTGGGAGTGACTTTGCCAGTACTTTTGGGGACAGGGAGAAGTGTAGCTAGAGCCTGTACCCAGGCCATGGCTCCTGAACCCAGATTATGTTTGATACCAAACTGGTGGTAGTTCTGCCAAGATTTCTTCTGTGTTTGTATTCTTGGTTGTTTGTTGTGAAATGTGATCATTTAGTAGGCAAGGAAACAGATCTTTGGCACAGATGGTCATCCCAGCACAGAGTATGTGAAACTGAAAATTGACAGCTCCACGGATTGGAGCTCCATCCCAAGACAAACATGGAACTTCTGCTGCTAAGGTGGATGGGATTTCCTGAGATATCCAATGAGATAGCCAGAGCACCTCTCTGGGGTCCTGAGCCTGTGCTCTACCAGACTTCACCCCCTCACCCTAACCAAACCCTGGTCCTATCCCAGGACCCCACTCTCCTTGCACCCCTTTCAGTGGAGGCTGCTCATTTTCCTGTAGCCTATGTACTCCAAGTTTGCATGTTACCTCGGGCAGACCACCCTCTCCCTCCCCTGGCAAATAAGGCTGGCACTGTTCCACCTCATGTTCATCTTTGTCCTCTCCTCTCCTCAGTATAACTTTAGCCCCTTGATTTCATGCCCTCCAATAACACTTTATTCTGCTCCCCCTCAGACATCCACTCCCATGGCCACACCTTGGACTCTAATTATCTGAAACGGTACCAGCTTCAAATGATTAAACCAAAGATGCCATCCTCTGGCTGCAACCTCCTGTTTATTCTAGCTTATTGGTTCTAACTGTAAGTAAATAAGTAAATAAAGTGGTGAAACATATACAATATAAAAGTTACTATTTTAATCATTTTTGCATGTGCAGTTCAGTGGCATTAAGTATATCCACATTGTTGTGTAACCATCACCACCATCCCTCTCCAGGACTTTTTAACTTCCAAAATTGAAACTCTACTCATTAAATACTAAAGCCTCATTTCCCTCCCTGAGCCCCTGGTAACCACTATTCTACTCTGTCTCTATGAGTTTGAATACTCTAGCAACCTCACAGAAGTGGAATCACACATTATTTGTCCTTTTGTGACTGGCTTAGTTCCCTTAGCATACTGTCCTCAAGGTTCATCCCTCTTGTAGTATATGACAGGATTTCCATCCTTATTAAAGGAATACTATCCCATTGTACGTTTATGTTTTGCCTATCTGCTTATCAGTTGATGGACATGTGGATTGTTTCCACTTTTTAGCTATTGTGAATAATGCTGCTATGAACATGAGTGTACACATATCTTGCTTTCAATTCTCTTGAGTATATACTTAGGAGTAGAATTGCTGGGTCATATAATCATTCTATGTTTAACACTCTAAAGAAACACCAAAATGTTTTCCATAGCTGCTGTGCCATTTTACATTCCCACCAATAACACACAAAGCTTCCAATTTCTCCACATCCTCTCCAACACTTATTTTTCTTCCTTTTTCCTTCCTTATTTCCTTTTTTATATATGTATAATAACCATCCTAATGGGTTTGAGGTGGCCTCTCATTATGGTTTTGATTTGCATTTCCTGAATGGCTAGTGAAATTGAGCATCTTTTCATGTGCTCACTAACCATTTATTTCTGTATCTTCTTGGGAGCAGTTTCTGTTCAAGTCCTTTGCCCATTTTTCATTGTATTTTGTTGTTGGGTTGTAGGGTATGTGTGTGTATATCTATATATAATTTATATGAGTGTCTGTATGGTTTAGAAACTAATCTCAGATCAGATATATGACTTGCAAGTGTTTTCTCACATTCTGTAGGTTGTCTTTTCACTGTTGTGTGAGGTACAAAAAATTTTAATTTTGATCAAGTTCAAATTATTTACTTTATAGTTGTCTGTGCTTATATCCAAGTTGGTGTCATAGTCAAATCACTGCTAAATCCAGTGTCATAAAGTTTTTCCATGTTTTCTTCTAAAAGTTTTATAGTTTAGTTCCTATATGTAGGACACTGATCCATTTTGAGTTGATCTTTGTGTCAAGTTTAAGGTATGGGCTTAGCTTCATATATAGCATTTTCTTACAAATATGATGACTGTTTTCCTACTAGGAGGTGTCCATTAGACACAGGCTCCTTAAAAGCAGAGACCTTGTTTTCTTTGATACTTTACTCCAAACCCTGGGGCAATACTGGCACATGGGGAGGGGTCACTCAAGAAATGCTTGTTGAAGGAATGGTCACACCCATTAGAATTGTGTTTACTGCTGGAATTTCCTTGAACAAAGTTCTTGCCTTGTCTATTTGAAGAATTTCTCACTCATGAAAACTAAGCTCAGGCATTCCTTCTTTTAGGAAAATTTTCTTGGTAAATTGTTTTCAATATTTCTATTATTTTATAACTAAAGCGTTCTCCATCTACTTTACCAAACTATGAGCTCAAGGGCAGATAGCTCATCTGGATCACTTCTGTTTTCTAGTGTAATACACAGCACTGGAAAAGGTAAATTTGATGAATTTTTCAATTGAACATTACTATTTCCGGGGTTTATCAAAGCCCAGCGGATTAAACTAGTTTTAAAGAAATAAATGCTAGTTGTACACAAAGTATGTAGGTAGAGTGGGTAAGTCTTCCAGAGAGATTTGCAACTTCTAATATTTCTTACTAGGGTCACAGCCAACAGGAATGTTCACTTCCTTCTTAGTATATGACACCATCCTGGGTAAAACTGTGCAGAATTTTTCCTTTTGTTGTTCAGTGCCCAGGAGTCACAGATTCAAATGCCTTTAGGGGTCAGCTAGGTTAATAGGCTGAAGGCAAAAAGCTTAGTGGTTAACTGTGGCAAACACAAGAGCAGAGGGACCATCTCAAGACTCCAGACTGTGGTGCTCAAAGGTGAAGAAGGCGTGTGCCAAGGGCTTGGAGGGCACCCAGCATGACATGGCCCCAACACTATCATACAGGCTCCAAGTGGGTTGTTCCTAAGAGCTGTAATGACTGCATTTACAAATTGCTCCACGAGGGCATGAATTTCAGATTGGCTTGTCCTCCCAGTGTCATTTCAATGTTCCCACAGTGCTGTTTCTTATGACAGGAAAAAAACCTATAAATCTTTTCCTTCCATGACTGAAAGTCATGTTTATTGAAGGCCAAGAGGTATTTCAGTTGATTGTAGTTAGTCTTGTAAGCTTGCTGACTTGTGCTCTGGAGTGGAAATATTTCTTAAATATGTGAATGTAATTTAATTTGATTTTCAAGAAAGCCTGCTATAATAGAAACACACACTGATTTTTCTTTATAAAAGAAAAATTCTTGAAAATATCCACTACCTTCCCCCAACTCTATTCCCCATTCCCATGTTAACACAAAGTTCCTCTCTTTAGTACCACATTCATTACCTTTTCTTCTTTTCCCATTCCCTCCTCCCCTCCTGTCCTTTTTTTTGGGGGGGTAGACCCTGCCCCCTCCCCACTACTATCCAGGAATTTCAGCAACTTCATAAGCAGACTTCGAGCACATCTTTTGTAGCTACTTTTTAGACCCATGTCTTATTCTTCTTAACATCACATTTGAAACTCTACTCTGTACATTGACACATGTCAATCTGTGATCCTGTCCCACAACCTTAAGTCTCTCCCAGGCTTCACTATAGTCAAGTATCAGCTCAGACACCCACTCCTGAACCACCTAAGCTCTCTGCTCCTGGACCTCACAGCACTAGTCAGTGTTGCCATATAGAGTTGTTCGTGCCTAATGTAGTCTCCTCAACTGACCCAGGCCTACTCCCATGGTATTCTGTATAGCAATGTTTGTTATGCATTTATATCCTCTATCTAGTTGGTCTTAAGTTTTTCTTGTGAATAACCCTTTTCTGAAATTGTTTAATGTGGTAGATGAATACTATGTAAAGGCAGTAACATCACATTTGTTGGGCAGATAAAATATATTATGCTCACTTTGTTAAAGATGGAGCTGCCCACATGGAAGCCTGTCACCTAGGTGATATTATTTGCCCTTATGCTTGGGATGGGTGTGGGGGAAAGGCTGTAATGTAAGCAGGCCAGGTCGTCATAGCCTAAGGCTTGGTTTTAAGAGTAAGCTTTTCCCCACACCCTTGACTGATTGGATGATGTAGGGTGGTGCACTCTCCTGAGGAATCCCATTATGCCTCAGATGGGTGACTTTGTATCAGAGACTTTCTTGTTTGTGGATTGGATAAGGGTTTGGATTTCTACACTATAAAGTGGGACAGACCAGTAGCTTGCTCTCTCGGTTCCTGATGTTAGTAGTAGAGAGGAGAGCAGATTAAGGTCACATGGAGGCCAGGAGAAGCCACCAAGATGGCGGAGTGCTGAGGGAGAAGCCAGTTTGTTAAGAGTTTGTGCAGGAGGAGATGGGGAACAGAGGTGAATAAGTCTGGTGAGCTAGAAGCCTTTGATTCTAGGAAACCCGGATAAGTCAGTAGCTTTGTGAGCACTGAATGAGTGGGTTTTGGAGCCCAGTGTGTGTTTTTGCTTGCCTGCCGGGTGCAAACTAGAATTAAAGCTGATGGCTCACCAGTTCTTGGCTCCGGTGTTTCATTACCGACTGTCCGAATCTAATGCAAACCTGCATTGGCCAGGCGGCTGTGATGGTGGCCTTGGCTATTGGCTTTACAACATTTTAACAAAACTCATTGCCAATTGAAATAAAAAAGACTTAGGCATCTAAAATTAATTGCTAAAATAGCACTTTATTGTAAAAAAAAAAAATCCCAAGTAAATAGGTCATTTGTTATCCTGTGTGATAAGAAAAATCACAATATGCTTTACTTTAGTGTAAAAATCAATTTATTATACAACAATCATACAGAATGCTTTTTATCTACAAAGAAAAATGGCTTCTCCTGTCTCCCTGGCCACCCCAATCATGATACTATGATCTTATGATATAAGTACTTTCAAAAGAAAACCAAATAAAGTGACATTCTTATTTTCCAAATAAGGAAGCCCCCAGAAACACCATAAAAAGATACAGAAATATTAGAAAGAACCGGATGGTCTCTCACACATAGAGTGGTGTTCTACACATCACTATATATGCTATTTTGCCTAAAAAGAAAAATAAGAACTACCTTTCTCACGGGAGCGGGGAGGATTTTACCCCCCAATATGCCTAAGTAGTTCAACATAAAATTTTGAAGGGTTGAAAATTTGTTTAATTTTATTATGGAAACATTCTGTTAGTTTAAAAAGTTGGGGCAATTATTCATCAATATGCTTATAATATTCATTTAAATGCTTTTGTTCCTACAAGTAAGAGAAAATTTATTTGGGAAAAATCATTTTCCAGTTTTCTTAAGAGTTTTGAAAACAGTTGTTTCAGAAAAGTCACATTAAAAATAAACACTGTATTATTTTTTTATGTTGTAACATGAAATGGCAGGCTAAAATATTTACCTGATTCAATTTTTGTGGCTAAGATTTTGTAGCATGGTGTAATTTAACTGGCCCTTGAATGGTTTAAGGCTACAAGTGTTTATTAAGCATTCCTAGCATTAAAGACCAATGGGAAATAAGCAGCCTGAAACATCTAACTAAACTATCTTGACAGTGTAAACTACCCAAGTTTTCCCTTTGATCTGAGAGGTTCCCTGCTGACCTGCCCTCTAAGCTCCTGGCTTCACTTTCTGTTGCACAGGGGCCACACCCCTTGCTCTGAAGGTAGGAAGCCCAGAGTGCCCAGAACTGCAGGTGTGATGCAGAGCAGAGAGGCTTCAGGCTTCACTGACAATTAGGGAAAAGCTGAATACAGTCACATCTGTCTTCTCTCTGAACCTCCTTTTCACCTGGCATGCGCTTTGAGAACAGATTTTAGCAGTGTCTGAGACCCAACACTGAACTGATGGCAGCTGCTCCAAGGGCCTCTCCTTAGTCCAAGCGTGTTTGTCATGGAGGAGCAGTCACAGCCATACTCAAAGCTAGCCCTTGTTTTAGAATGAGTTTCTGGGAGAGAACAAATCTTGTAACGACACAGTTATGATGTGATGGAAGTGGGGATTCAGCACCCTAGAGCAAGTCAGTTTCAGAAAACTATTTAGAGAAAGAAATCCAGAGGTTAAGTGGGTATCAGATAGAGATGTCTGTTCGACAGAAATGGATCAACAAGCAGAGAGTGGAATGTTGCGGGCGCAACGCTGTCACCATGAAGACTGGTGTAAGATCAGGCACCTTTGAAAAAGCAGGCCAGAATCCGGAGTGGGGAGCTTACGTGAAAGGGAAGACAGAAAAGGCGGTACAATGTCCATGTACAATCCCAACACGAAAGTCAGCGCTTCTACTTTTTAAACGGGAAAAGTAATTTAAAAATTAGAGGTCGGGGAGAAGAAATCGGAAGAAGACAGAAAGGCACTCCAAATGCACTGGAATGTGGTGAGGCAGTGGTGACAATGCCTTCCTGGTACTTAAGAATTTGATGTCAACCTTATGACCTAAAGTGTAATTTTAAAAAGAAGGTAGACACCATCAATAACTTCCTGCGCTGCTGTGCTAGTTTCTCGGCACAGATGGCATTACCTGAGCTGGGGAAAGATGTGCTGAGTTTGCCATATTGGCACTGCAGCGTGCTTCACTGCCTGCCCATGGCTCAGCGTTGAAATCTCTCTCTAATCTTCTGATCTGTAGCTCCTATTTTCAAAAACTTAACCTGCAAAGAGTGGTATTTGGGAATACTAGTCACAAAAAGGTTCACAAAAAATAGTTGACAAATTCAACGTACCTTTCCCCCACTGTTCTGTTCACTCTGATTTATACATGTCCCAGGGGCATATCATCCTAAGGAAAGGGCAGACTGGGCTTGGGTCCTTGTTCAGAAAGATATGGCCAGCCAGGTTTAGATCCTGCTTTTAAATACTGAGCATGTGTCTGTCTAGAATATCCTAACCAAGGGCAACTTAACGTAAGACGTAGACATGAATAATTAAGAAAACCAAATTGAAACTGAGAAACAACTAATTCAAAGACCCTGAGCTATGAGGGTTTGGCAGAAGACTTTATTTTCTTCATAGAAAAACTAATCTTCAAAATTAAAAAAAGATACAAGTTTCACTACCATATCACTATGCTGAAGCTCAGGGGTGGTTGTGGGAACCTGACAGACAACAGCTTGCTTTGCTAGGCTTTCCATTTGTCATCCCATTTTAATATCTTCTGGGGTTGATTTCTGAAGGAACAGAGACTAATTACACACTGACAATTATTGCTTTATATAGATTACAACATGCCCTGTATTTAGGAGATAATTAACATTTTCTTTTGAACATTTTCATGTGAACAAAACTCTTAACTTTTTATTTGAAGAATTGCTGTGTAAAACGATGCTCCATGTTTCCTGGCTTTGTCTGGGTATAAGGCATCATGAAGACAGTTTGAGGGGTTAAATATGGAGGGTGGGTGAGGGTAAAGAGACAAATTGCACCAGTTCTGAGGTTATGAGTTCAGCCTAACCTCAATGCTGACAGAAGGACTCAGTTAACAGATTAACCTACTAGCAAGATAGTAATACATTCTGGATACAAATGATTTATAAACTCAAAAGAAATTAGTTTATTCTAAAACGTACATAACTTTCAATTCAGTCCTTGCCTGAAAAGCAAGTGGGTCTGTTAGGCTATTATATATGCTTTGTCTGTTGCTTGAGTTTACTGTGTTTTCTTGTTGGTCGCTCCATTAGCTGCAGTGAAGTAGGCTTTGGAAAAACCATTCTTAACTTCTTTCCCTGCCGGTGACTCTTCCATCTCTTTTTTCTTTGGCTTTTTTCGATATGTCTGTTGGATGTGTACATTTGGAAGAGAAAAATAAAGAAAAAAGGATGCTTTGGTAAGATCTTGTCTCTAAAGGGGCAGATAGTCTAAAACAGTGCATCATTTTCTTGGTTCCTGCACTTTCTAATAAGAATTCTTGTTTTTAATATGACAGTTTTTAAGCTTCTGGTTAAAAATAAAAACAGGGTGAAAATAGGACACATGTATTAATTCTAATGAAAGGCTGTTTCTTGCACCTCATCAACATCGAATTTATGCATTGTGAGGTTAGCATTCAATTTATGCTGCATTAATTGCTTACTTGGAAAGGTTTTTAGTTTCTTTTGACATATAGTTAACATACATTATAGCTGTTTCAGGTGTACAACAGAAGGATTCAATATCTGTATATACTGTGAAACTATCATCACAAGTCTAGTGAACATTCATCACCACACAGACTGTTTTCTTCTGATGAGAACTTTTAAGATAAGTAAAACAGAAAAAAACTGAGAACAGCATGATTTCATACATAGGTGGGTCATAAAAGCGAGACTATGAGACATGGATAAGAGTGTGGTGGTTACGGGGTAGGGGAAAAGAAGAGAGGGAGGTAGAGGGGGGAGGGGAGGGGCACAAAGGAAACCAGATAGAAGGTGACAGAGGACAATTTGACTTTGGGTGATGGGTAGGCAACATAATTGAATGATAAGATAACCTGGAGATGTTTTCTTTGAACATATGTACCCTGATTTATTAATGTCACCCCATTAAAATTAATAAAAATTAAAAAAAAAAAGATCTCTCTCAGCAACTTGCAAATCTGCAATCCAGCATCGTTAACTCTAGTCACCATGCTGTACATTACATCCCCAGCACTTATTTAAGGCCACAATTTTAAAAAATATAATTCAAGTGAAGAAGTGCTGTTATTTTAAAAGTACTAAGTGCTTGGGACTTTGACTTGATTTGGCTTTTGGCAAATTTTCGCTATTCTGACAAAAACATGATCTCATCGCATTTTTATCTTTTTATTTTTTTAAAGCAATGATATGAAGGGTCAAGACTAAATGAATATACTCAACTTTAAAAGACTAAGATTTACTTGAACCAACAGGCTGATTTAAAGCTTTTAAGTTCCACTGTCTACCCTTGCTGGGTTATCTGCTTCTCCTCTGTTTTCCACCCCAAAATGACTCCCTTAGCCTCCCTTTAACATTCTTTAGCTTTTTTCTTCTTTTTATGAATTTGTTTGGTCCTAACAATGGTTATTTCTTTAGAAATTCTCAAAGGAAACTTTTATCTCTTAGACAAAGCCTAACCAATCCAACTGCAGAAACGCCACAGTTGAAAATCTGTCAAAAGTTCAGTTCCCACAATTGTGCTTTGTATAAAACCACTATGGGCTGACTTCCCGCAAATGCAAACTAAAATCAGAAAGCACTGTTTGTCTGGAGAAGAAGAAAATACAGTGGACTACAATTTCAAAAGTACTGCTTTGACTATAAATATAGGTTCTCATTTTTTTCATGAAGTCTTCTGTTCCTCTAGCCAACAAAGGAGAGCAATTTAAATCTACAACCATCCGAGGCCGCGCTGTTCCCACTTTCATCAGTTCTTGTTGAACAGAGTGGCTTTAAAATTGCATTTTGAAGCTTTCCTCCCTTTAAATTGTTAACTAAAAAGAAAATGACACTCAAGAAAAAGTCAATGTGACCTTTGCACACTGGTTTGCTTTAAAATAATTTTTTCCCAAATAAACAGTGAATCTGTAACATTAAAGTAACTGATATGGAAACAATTTTAAATATTAAATTCATTTAGTGATGCCCTTATGAACATCACTAAAAACATTTATATAAATTTTACTACATTTATATAAATTTCCTGGATCCGCCTTACTGTGTAGTGTTTAACTTTCAGACTCAGACTTCGGTAGTGCAGTGCAAATAATAATATAAATGCATAATATGTTCTATAGAACTTTATATGTACACATTTAAAAATGTCTAACAGAATGCCCACTAGACTAACAGCGGTTCCCCTTTGAGGAGGACGTCCTTTGTTGGGAAAGGAGTTAGGAAAGCAGGTTTCATTGTTTACTTTGTGCATCCCTTTTATTTGAGTTTATCTACAAGCATTAACTACGATAATATTTGATCAGTAAAATTAAATATATAATGCAAAAGTGCACAGTCTGTTTTACCACTGAACATTTACATTTAACTTACCTGGAAATAAAAATTTAAGAACAGGATGACCAAGGTAAGCATGTAAGAAGACTGGAAGATGAGACACCCTAAGGGGAAGCCACATGGCTTCATGACAGCACTCATGGTGTGGGTAATGGTAAGCACGAACTGTACCTGGGAGGAGGCAGGAAGGGCATCACGGTGAGGGAGCCAGGCTGAGCCATGTAACTAACACTGTGAAGTTCTTTGTACTTAGAAATCAACTACTCTTACTCCCTCAGTTTTGCAGGAATAAAACAAGAAAATGCTAAAGCAGCCCACTATATTATCCAGAAATTTTATTTAAAGTTATATTAATAAGTAATTATAATTGCTCATTAATTTTCTCATGGAAAAATAGCAATTGAAATAATTTAGATAAAAATAATTTAACATCAACATTGATTTAAAAAGTATTCACCTACATTTCAAAGCATACACAAAGGACATTTTAACAAACTAGGCTACATTCTTAAAATGCCATTTGTAGAGAAAAACAGGCAGCTTTTCACACATAGAGAAGCCTCTGACTTCTAAGACTGGGATTCCTATTATCGTATTTCCCCATGTATAAGATGCTCCCATGTATAAGACGCACCTTAATTTTAGGGCCTGAAATTTGAAAAAAAAAACGTATTACATAAAGTTATTGAACTTGTTTTATTCATCATAAAATTCATATAACTCATCACCATTAGCTTGTCCTCATCTTTGTTTGATGACAAATCTCTGGTCTTCAACAATGAGCACAAAATTGCGAAAAAGTGGGAAATGCAATTAAAAAAACCCCCTACAACCACTGTATAAGATGCACCCAGTTTTTAGACCCCAATCTTTTTTGAAAAAGCATGCGTCTTATACATGGGGAAATATGGTATCTTCCCCCACCATGACAGTATCTGGAAGCTGCACATGGAGAAGAGAGGAAAAGAGGGGGACGTACCAGCTGAGCCTGTGTGAGGTATTTCTTCCACCACAGATACTTGTGCATCGATGGGAACACAGACAGTCCATAGTAGGAATACATAAGAATGTGGATAAAACTGTTCAGAGTAGGTCCAAAGAAACCTAGAAGAGTACCACATAGAAATGATTGTTCTTCTAGAAAGTAAGACTGTTTATTCTGTCAAGTGAGGTCCTTCCTGCTCATTATAAAGATGAATAACACATATGGCATAACAATTCACATGGATAAACTCAACCTGACTACTGTGCATTTCTCCAGGAATCAGCAAAAGTCACCTATGTAGAAGGACTAAACTAAATAGTGCTTCAGAGTATAACCAAACAGGGAATTCGTGATTTGCAAAAGTTTTACTGTCCCTTTCACTATTCATAACTGTTGGCTAATCAGGGAGAAAAATATATTAGCTTACAACCAATGGCAGAATTTCTTTGAGAGAGAAGTGTCTTAGCTTTAGCTAAACCTTTGATGAGTCGTTTTGATTGTAGAAGGAGAGCCTTCAATACACGGCTGAAGAGGGCACTCAAGAGTCAAGGAAAAAGTGTTGCTCTTCATAAGTAAGTAAATCAAGTCTACATGAAAGGACCTAGGAAGCAGGAGATGGGGAAGGTGAGAGTATGGGGAGAGAGACAAGCCAGCGGGGTGAGAAAAGGCTGGAACTGAGTGAAGGGAGAGTGGCCAGCGAAACCTTCCTAGTTGCTGGGCCACCTCATCAACTTTTATGATAAAGAATATCTAAAATCTAATTTTAGGAAATTTGCTGTGCTGCCATGTGCTAAAGCATTCCTCCAACCCCTGCAATTGTCTTCACAAATTCTTCCTGAATTGCCATCAGTGTGGGTGAGTGGTGAGTCAGCACACCAAGGAGGAAGGACTGAGTTCTGTATTGGTCAAGAAGACATAGCTGCTAAAGGGAAGATAGGGACATGGGTTAATTGTTGAAAACAGGGAGCTCACTACTGTGAGGATTAAATCAATCAATATGTGTAAAGTGCTTCTCGGTGTTCCCTTTGTGCTGGGTCCTGTTCTGTGTGTTAGCTTGGGATCCAGAGGGCTGGTCTATGAGCCACCAATCCTGTGGTAAAAGAGCGTGTGAAGCTAAAGGACCACACTTGGATATGTTACTTTGACTTTGTAACAAATTTTTATTTTCTCACCTAGAAAATGGGTGTAATAATAATTACCTCTTATGGTTGTGGTAGGATTAATAGGTAATATAATTCTATATAAACTAAAAGGCATTGCACATGTGTGAATTAATCAATTTAAATTCTCTAGCATGGTTTTCCAACTGGATTAGAGGTTCAGGTGGATAAATGCAAATGAATGGATAACAAACAAAAGGAGTAACACCACACATCTAGTGAGCTCTTAAGAAACACTGGCTAGAGTAACTTGTCACTTCAATTTATATGAAACCACAAATGGGTTTTCATTTCCATCAACTAATTTAAAATAAGTAGTTGGTGCTATAATTTGTATAATATTCCAGATTGAATAGAATTTGTCACACACAAGGTATTTTATTCATATGAATTCTATGCTTTTACATAGTGATTATTTGAGACAAACTTTTAGATGCTTAGTGATTTGTAATCAACTGTTGACAATCATAAAAACACTTAACCTTGATAATTGTCTTTAAGTGTTGATTATAGTCTATATGCTGATTATAATTTAAGTCTATTATGGTCTTTGAAACTAAACTCAAGAAACTAGATTCTGCCAGGCTAGGAGAGGTGTGCAGTTTCTCTTTCTGCCCTCCATAGCCCAGCAATTTCCTTCTTCAAACTGTAGTTCAAGTTTGCATCTTCACAGTCACTGATACACTCCAAATATCCTCAGTGTTTTAAGAAATCTCACCTTTACAAGATCCTAAATCCTAGGACAAAATCATTTTGACTTAAGTTCTTCTACCTGTTCTGATTTTCAGAGAATATTTTAATTCTTGAGTATTAACAGTATCGAATAGGAGGACTGTTCTCTCTAGCTCAGGTTTTCTCTAGCTGTAGGTCATAATGGCCCCATTAGTAAATCAATGCAGTGAGAACCATCATCACTGCAGCTTTCTGAAAAAGTAAAATAGACTTTGAAAAAAAAATACAGAGCCAGGCTAAATATTGTCTCATGAAATTTGTCTTTCATTTAAAATATATACATATGAACAAATAGGTTATAATGTGAAACATATTATTATAATTCTTAGTTTTAAAAAAAGCCAATAGTCTGGTGGGTCAGCAATGAGGCTTTAATTTTTTAGAAAGGAAGAACAAGCCCTAAAAGTTTAAATGACTCAACCAATACTACAGCCAACTGGTGACTGTGGAAGGTGCTACATTTATGTCTTTAGTCCCACGTACTGGAGTAAAATGACGCCAACGAGGATATGTATTTCTGACCCCTGGACATTTGGTGCATGAAAAAGAGAATATTTTTAAATTTTAAGGTAATGCTCAACCTTTGCCAGTATCAAAGACCAGAAACAAATGGCCGCTGGCAAACATGTGCTTCCTTGCATGACAAAGCAGGCTGTGCCCGGCTCCCCTCCCCGTCTGATCTGCAGCCATGCGCACTACAGCAAACGCAGAACAGGTCTTGCAAGAGCCAGTACATAGAACTGAAAAATTAATAAGATAACTTACTTTGCCCACAAGGTATCCAGTTCAAAACACACCACCAGATGTTAAACATAGAGGCATGATGGTATACATGAAGAAAAGTAATCTGACTGTTTTTTTTCCTCAAAACGAAGAAAATTGTGTCCAGGAACTCTATTAATTTGGAGAAGTAATACCACCATAACACCTTGGCTACCTGTAAAAATTTTAAAAGGGGAAAACTAAAGTGAGCAGTGCAAACGCCCTCATGCTGCGCCCGCCCCAGCACTGTGCCCCGTGCATCTCTCAGACTGTTGGAAAAGCATCTGCCTGGTGTCTTTGCCTGTTTTTCCTTATTCCCAGCAACCAACCTACTCCCGAGTTTTCTCTCTCAAAGTTACGCCCCTGCACCTACAGAAGCAACTCACACTCCTCTTAAAAACCACCTTTTCTCTGGAAATTCACCCTCTCTTTTCTCAGGCTGAATCAACTGCTTCTTCATTTATATTCCCAAATTACTTTATGCTTCTATTTCAATAATCATAATAAAGCAGTTAGTATTAGCAATTCACCTTTCCTAACAGACTTACTTGAAGGCAGAGGCTGTTTCCCCTTTGCTCTGGGCCTAGCACTCAGCAGATCACTGCTGTTTGTTACACTAGGCTCAACCTTGTATCTATTTGTCCAATGTACATGTTTGCTCTTATAATTATACTACCCAACAGCAGTCTATCACTACTTCTTTCATGTCTCTTCCTTAGAAGATTAAAAATCAAGATGCTCTTCTTCCTCAGTGACAGTGGTAGGTCATGATTACCACTTTCTTTCCTTCCTTACTCCCTTGGTACTATATTATTGGAACTTTGAAATTAGGATGTGAGCTCTAGAGTCTACTCCTCAAGATGACAAGGTGTGGTGGCTTTCATCTTAATGTCTGAGGTAACTAAACCTTCAAAAATATTGTCAAAAACATACTAGACCATAAATACATGCAATCATGCAATATATAGCTGTGACAATGACCTCTGGAGACCTGTATGATCTGTGATAATATACTAGAAATAAAATGGGTGTAGAGAAACTACTTATCTTACTTTTTTGTATTATAGCTTTGAAGGTAGTCCTTTTAATTTTTGAACTTTAATTAATTAATTAATTTAGTGAGAAGAGGGGAGGCAGAGACAGACTCTTGCATGTGCCCTGACCGGATCCACCAGGCAAGCCCACTAGGGGATGATGCTCTGCCCACCTGTGGCCCTTACTTCATTGCAACAGGAGCCATTTTTTAGCACCTGAGGTAGAGGCCATGGAGCATTCCTCAGTGCCCGGGGCCAACTCACTCCTATTGAGCTATGGCTGCAGGAAGAGAGGAGAAGAGAGAGAAAGAGAGACAGAGAGAAGTGAGAGGGAGAGGGATGAAGAAGCAGATGGGCACTTTTGCTGTGTGCCCTGACTGGGAATCAAACACGCATGCTGGGCCAACGCTCTACCACTAAGCCATCCAGCCAGGGCTATTTTATTTTTTTCTTAACTGAGAAGCAGGGAGGCAGAGACAGACTTCCGCATGTGCCCCAACCAGGATCCTCATGGCAAGTCCCCTTCCGAACGATGCTCTGCCCATTTGGGGCCATTGCTCAGCAATCAAGCTATTTTAGCACCTGAGGTGAGGCCATGGAGCCATCCTCAGCATCTGGGGGCAACCTGCTCCAACTGAGCCATGGCTACAGGAGGGGAAGGGACAGATAGAGAGAGAGAAGGGCAAGGGGGACAGCTAGAGCAGATGGTCGCTTCTCCTGTGTGCCCTGACTGTGAATCAAACCTAGGACATTCACATGCCAGATCAACACTCAACCACTGAGCCAACTGGCCAGGGCCAAAGGTAGTTTTAAAATGTACATCTTAATGATTTTAATTAAAACGTTTCCTACTATCTCCCTTATTAATAACCCATGTTTTTTATTCTGAAAATTTTCAAACATTCACAAGTATAATGAACCTTCCGGTATTGATCACTGAATTTCAAAATTTTCAATATGATTACAAATTTGTTGAATCAATTCTATTTCAAAACACTATATTTTTTGGGGGGGGCAACATAGCATATAAGCAAATCCAAAGTATTAAATTATTTTACCTATAAAAACTACTGATAGGGAGATTTACATTTGTTGTTTTGACATAACCACTATGACATTATCTAATAAAATTAACAATTCATTAATATCTTCTAATAGCAGGGGTCCCCAAACTTTTTACACAGGGGGCCAGTTCACTGTTCCTTAGACCGTTGGAGGGCTGCCACATACAGTACTCCATACACTGACCACCAATGAAAGAGGTGCCCCTTCTGGAAGTGCGGCCTCAGGTGGCTGCAATTTGGCCTGCGGGCCGTAGTTTGGGGACCTCTGTTCTAATAGCTTAGTCCATTGCCAAATCTCCCTATCTCAAAAATGTCTCTTTATAAATAATTTGTTTAAATCAGGATCCAGACAAGGTCCAACTTGAATATTTTTGACATGGTTATTAGTCCTTTCTAATCAATAACTCTCCCTCTCCTTGCTTCTCGCCCCTCTTTTTCATGTATTTCATTCTTTAAAAAGCTAGATCAGTTGTATAGAATTCTAATATTATTCATGTTATGGATATGGATGACTGTTTTTCCTTATTGTTATTTAACTTGTTTCTCTATCCCTCACATTTCCTGTAAGTAGGACTTAGATTTAGAGTAGTGGTTCTTAACATGGGTTCTATCAAACCCTAGGGGTTCGATGAGTTGGTCTCAGGGGTTCGGAGAAGCCTCTGCCCTGGAGGCCAGAATAAAGTAATACCATAATTTGTTGTGAGTTCATGCACTTTGTTAGTTTTGTTCTTTGAGCAAGGTGATGTTCATGCACGGATCATTTTGTACACCAGTAAAAAAACATATACCTATGTCTTGAATTTGGAAAAAACGATCATATTTTATTTATCACTAAAGTAGGGTTCGGTGAATGTGCATTTGAAACTGGTGGGTTCAGTACCTAAAAAAACCCACTGATTTAGAGACTTGATTGGATTCAGGTTTAAGGTTTTGGGTAAGAATACTTTGTAGGTGGTTCTGTGTACTTATCAAATCAAAAGGGACATAATTATTTTTCCATTTTAAAATAATTTTTATTTTTCAATTACCGTTGACACACATTGTTATATTAGTTTCTGGTATACACCCTTGTGATTAGATAACTTACTAAGTGATCATCTCAATAAAGCTTACACCCTTCTGACACCATACATAGTTATTAGAATATTATTGATATTCCCATTACTATTATTATTGACTATATACCCATGGCTATTCTGTAACAACCAATTTGTACTTCTTAATCCCTTCACCTTTTTCACCCATCCCCCCAAATTCCTTCCTATCTGGCACCTGCCAGAATGTTCTTTGTATCTATGAATATGTTTCAGTTCTGAGTCTAATTTTTTACTCAGTTGGTTTTGTTGTGTTTTTGCGTGCACGCGCACGCATGCGAGAGAGAGAGAGAGAGAGAGAGACAGACAGACAGACAGAAAGGGAGAGAGATGAGAAGTATCAACTCATAGTTGCAGCACTTCAGTTGTTCATTGATTGCTTCTCATATGTGCCTTGACTAGGGGGCTCCAGCCAAGCCAGTGAACCCTTGCTCAAGCCAGCGAACATGGGATCATGTCTATGATCCCACACTCAAGCCAGGGACCCTGCATTCAAGCTGGTGAGCCTGCACTCAAGCCAAAATGAGCCCACGCTCAAGCCAGCAACCTCGGGGTTTTGAACCTGGAAACCCAACATCCCAGGCCAATGCTCCAACCACTGCACCAGCACTGGTCAGGCTAGACTCAACTGTTGATAGATAAATATTTATTGCCATTTTATTGTTCATATTTTTATCTTTTTTTCTTCCTTTTTCTTAAAGAAGGCTCTTTAATATTTCATATAATACTGATTTGAGGCTGATAAACTCCTTTTGCTTTTTTTGGGGGGGTCTGGGAAACTGCTTTTCTGTCCTTCAATTCTAAATAATAGCTTTGCTGGGTAATCTTCGTTGTAGGTCTTTGCTTTTCATTCCTTTGAATATTTTTTGCCACTCCCTTCTGGCTTGCAGTCTGTTGCGACATAGAAACTGACAGTCTTATGGGAGCTCTCTCGTGGGTAACTGCTTTTCTCTGGCTGGTTTTAAGATTTTTTGCTTTTAACAGTTGGCATTTTAATTACGATGTGTCTTGGTGTGGCATCTTTGTGTTCCTCCTGTCTGGGACTCTGTGCTTCCTGTACTTGTGTGTCAATTTCCTTCACCAGGTTAGAGAAGTATTTTGTCATTGTATTTTCAACTATGTTTTCAATTATTTGCTCGCTCTTCTCCTTCTGGCATCCCCATGATGTGATGTTGGTACAACTGAAGTTGTCCCAGAAGCTACTTCTACTATCCTCATTATTTTGGATTCTTTTTTTCTTATTGCTATTCTGATTGTTTTTTTCTTCCTTATATTCCAAATCACTGATTTGATTCTTGGCTTCATCTACTCTTACTGTTGATTCCCTATAAATCATTCTTCATTTCAGTTAGTGTATCCTTCATATCTGACTGGTCCTTTTTTATACTGCTGAGGTTCTCAGTAAGTTCACTGAGCATCCTTATAATCAGTGTTTTGAACTCTGAATCTGGTAGATTGCTTGTCTCCATTTTGTTTAGTTCTTTTTTCTGGAGTTTTGCTCTTTTCTTTCATTTGAGACATGTTTCTTTGTCTCCTCACTTTGGTAGCCTCCCTGTGTTTGTCTCTGTGTTTAGGTAGAATTGCTATGTCTCCCAGACTTGGTAGACTGGCTTAATGTAGCAGGGGTTCTGTAGGGTCCGGTGGCACCGCCAGTCTCCCCAGTCACCCAAGCTGGGTCCACAAGGTGTGCACTCCCACCCACCCCATGTTGGCTGTGTATGTTGTTTCTTCAGCGCAATCTGCTCATGTTTGTGTTGCAGAACATGTGGAGTACAAGATGCTAAATCTTGGGTGCGTTGGTCCTAGTTTCTTAACTTCTTTGTTTAGAGGCTTTCTCACAATATTTTGGTGGACATCATCTACTTTAGAGAGACTGAAAAGCCTGCAGATTCTTTTAGCTCTTTAGGACCCCAGATGATAAGGCACAGTAGTATCAGTGAAACCAGGAATATGTTTCTCCAGAAATATCTTGCTTAGTCATTTTTTTATAATGACTAAGTTCAGAACACTAAGATTGGTGTCCACAATGCAATCCCAAACAGATTTGCACTTTCCTTTTTCTAGTCCTCCTTGGTCTACAACAGGAATGCCCCTTACTTAGTAGCCAGCACACAGCCAAGGGTCAAGACACCTGGCTTAGTGAGGAAACCTTGCTTGTTGTTCCTACCACTAAACTGAAGCACATAACCCTTCTATTCTCCCAGACCAGTGGTCGGCAAACTCATTAGTCAACAGAGCCAAATATCAATAACGATTGAAATTTCTTTTGAGAGTCACATTTTTTAAACTTAAATTATATAGGTAGGCATATTCCTTATTGAGGGGCCCGCACGTGGTATTCTGTGGAAGAGCCACAGTCAAGGGGCCAAAGAGTCGCATGTGGCTCATGAGCCATGGTCTGCCGACAACTGGCCCAGACTGTCAGCAGCAACTTCCGTGGACATACACTTCTTTTGTTTTTATTTTTGTTTTTTAGAGGAGGTGGGGGAGGAAGGGAGGAAAATAAACACTGATTTATTGTTTTATTTATTTATGCATTCAATGGTTGATTACTGTACGTGGCCTGACTGGAGATCGAATTAAAGTATGGGGACAATGCTCTAACAACTGAGCTACTCTGCCAGGGCCCCAGGAGCTTCTCATAAAAGGTGTGGAGAGTGCATTCACTGCCCACTTCAATGAGTTTCTGGCAGCAGTGGAGGGAAAGAGATGTTCAGCTTTGTGCTAAAGCAGCAGACCACCTGAGGTGGCAGGAGAAAGAGGGGAATGACTTCCTATATTCGTACATAGTGAGTTTAGGTGTTAACAGCCTGATCCAATCATTATGAAGTTTCCATTCAGCTCTCACCTAATAGTTTTATCATTTATACATCAATGCTACCTAGATCCATGGCTTCACTAGGAGTTAAGAAATGGGCTTTTTACTTATGCCTTTTTTTCTTCTATAGCAGTGGTTCTTAACCTTTTTTGAGGTACCGAACCCAACAGTTTCATATGCGCATTCACCGAACCCTTCTCTAGTGATAAATAAAATATGATCGTTTTCTCCAAATTCAAGACATAGGTATATGTTTTTTTACTGGTGCACAAAATGAGCCGTGCATGAACATCACCTTGCTCAAAGAACAAAACCAACAAAGTGCATGAACTCACAACAAATTACAGTATTACTTTATTCTGGCCTCCGCGGCAGAGGCTTCTCCAAACCCCTGAGACCGACTCATCGAACCCCTAGGGTTCAATAGAACCCAGGTTAAGAACCACTGTTCTACAGAGAACTCTTCCTCTTTGTTTGGAGAGTCACATAGGAAAGGCAAGAAAATGTTAATTTCCCTTTATTTTTTTTTTTCTAGAATGAACTGGCGTTTTAGTAACCTTCAGAAAACAATGACTTTTTTTAGTATCATTTTAAACTCATGGTTTTTAAAATAAATTTAATATGTTTCAATCTACTCCAGTCAGCATTTAAAAAAAAATTTATCGGGGTGACATTGATCAATTAGAGTACAGAGATTTAGAGAAAACATCTCCAGATCATTTTGACATTTGATTATGTTGCATACCCATCACCCAAAGTCAAATTGCCCTCCATCACCTTTTACATGGTTTTCTTTGAACCCCTCCCCTCCCCCCACCTCTTCCCTCTCTTTTCTTCCCCTCTCCCTGGTAAACACCACACTCTTGTCCATGTCCATGAGTCTCAATTTTGTGTCTCACACATGTATGGAATCATATAGTTCTTAGTTTTTTCTGATCTACTTATTTTACTCATTATAATGTTATCAAGTTCCATCCATGTTGTTGTAAATGATCTGATGTCATCATTTGTTATGGCTGAGTAGTATTCCATAGAAGATATCTTCTTTATCCAATCATCTATTGAAGGGCTTTATGGTTGTTTCCATGTCTTGGCCACTGTGAACAATGCTGCAATGAACATGGGGCTCCATGTGTCTTTAATTACCAATGTTTTTGAGTTTTGGGGATATATACCCAGCAGAGGGATTGCTGGATCATATGGTAGTCCTATTCTTAATATTTTGAGGACCCACCATACTTTCTTCCATAATGGTAGTACTACTTTACATTCCCACCAACAGTGAATTAGGGTTCTTTTTCTCCACAGCCTCTCCAACACGTTATTACCTGTCTTGTTGATAATAGCTAATCTAACAGGTGTGAGGTGGTATCTCATTGTAGTTTTGATTTGCATTTCTCTAGTAGTGAAGATGAGCATCTTTTCATATTTCTGTTGGCCATTTGTATTTCTTCCTGGGAAAAGTGTCTGTTCATGTCCTCTCCCCATTTTTTAATTGGACTGTTTGCTTGTTTGTTGTTGAGTTTTGTGAGTTCTTTGTATATTTTAGATATTAGGACCTTATCTGTGCAGATGTTTGAAAATAACATCTCCCATTTAGTTGGCTGTTTGATTTGTTGTCAGTTTTTCTTGCTGTGCAAAAACTTCTTGGTCTGATGTGGTCCCATTCATTTATCTTTGCCTTCACTTCCCTTGCCTTTGGAGTCAAACTCATAAAATGCTCTTTATGGCCAAGGTCCAAGAGTTTAGCACCTATGTTTTCTTCTATGTAATTTATTGTTTCAGGTCTTATATTTAGGTCTTTGATCCATTTTGAATTAATTTTGGTACAAGGGGACAACTGTAGTTGAGTTTCATTCTTTTGCATATAGCTCTCCAGTTTTCCCAACACCATTGAAGAGGCTCTCTTTTCTCCACTGTGTGTTTTTGGCTCCTTTATCAAAGATGATTTGATCATATATATGTTTTTATTTTGGGGCTCTCTATTCTGTTCCATTGGTCTGAGTGCAGTGGTTCTTAACCTTTTTTGAAGTACCGAACCCAACAGTTTCATATGCGCATTCACCGAACCCTACTTTAGTGATAAATAAAATGATGTTTTTTTCCAAATTCAAGACATAGGTATATGTTTTTTTTTTACTGGTGCACAAAATGAGCCATGCATGAACATCACCTTGCTCAAAGAACAAAACCAACAAAGTACATGAACTCACAACAAATTACGGTATTACTTTATTCTGGCCTCCGCGGCAGAGGCTTCTCCGAACCCCTGAGACCAACTCATCGAACCCCTAGGGTTCGATAGAACCCAGGTTAAGAACCACTGTCTGAGTGTCTATTTTTATGCCAATACCATGCTGTTTTGATTATCGTGTCTCTATATATAACTTGAAGTCAGGTATTATAATCCTCCCAGCTTTGTTCTTTTTCCTTAGGATTATTTTGGCTATTAGAGGTTTTTTATAGTTCCATATAAACCTGATGATTTTTTTGTTTCATTTCTTTAAAAAATGACATTGGAATTTTGATGGGAATTGCATTAAATTTGTATATTGCTTTGGGTAATATGGTCATTTTGACTATATTTATTCTTCCTACCCAAGAACAAGGAATATTTTTCCATTTCATTGTATCTTTTTCGATTTCTCTCAATAATGCTTTGTAGTTTTCATTATATAGCTCCTTTACATTCTTTGTTATGTTTATTCCTAGGTATTTTATTTTTTTTATTGCAACCGTAAAAGTTATTATTTTTTTAAGTTCGTTTTCTGATGTTGCATTGTTGGCATATAGGAAGGCAACAGACTTCTGTATATTAATATTGTATCCTGCAACCTTACTGTATTGGTTTATTGTTTCTAATAGTCTTTTTGTGAAGTCTTTGGGGTTTTCTATATACAGGATCATATCATCTGCAAAAGTGAAACCTTTACTTCTTCTATCCCAATATGAATGCTTTTTATTTCTTTCTCTTGTCTGATTGCTCTGGCTAGAACTTCTATCACTATGTTGACTAAGAGTGGAGAGAGTGGGCAACGTTGTCTTGTTCCTGATTTTAGAGGAAAAGTCCTCAGTTTTTTGCCATTTAATATGTTAGCTGATAGTTTGTCATAAATGGCCTTCATTATGTTAAAATATTTTCCTTCTATACCCATTTTTTTGAGTGTTTTAAACATAAAATGATGTATTTTATCGAATGCTTTTTCTGCATCTATTGATAGAATCATTTGGTTTTTGTTCTTTGTTTCGTTAACTGTTTTATGTAAGTTGAACCATTCTTGTGATTCCAGGATAAATCCCATTTGATCGTGATGAATTATTTTTTTAATGTGTTGTTGTATTAGATTTGCTAGTATTTGGTTTAGGATTTTAGCACCTGTATTCATTAGAGATATTGGTCTATAGTTTTCTTTTTTTGTGTTTTTCCTTGCCAGATTTTGTTATGAGGGTTACATTGGCCTCATAAAATGTGTTTGGAAGTATTACTTCTTCTTTAATTTTTTGTAATACTTTGAATAGAATAGGAACCAAGTCTTCTTTGATGTTTGATAGAATTCACTAGTATAGCCATCTGGCCCTGACTTTTATTTTTTTGGGAGATTTTTGATAGTTGTTTCTATTTCCTCCCTGCTTATGGGTTTGTTTAGGCTTTCTACTTCATCATGACTCAGTCTAGGAAGATTGTATTGTTCTAGGAATTTATCCATTTCTTCAAGATTGTTGAATTTGGTGGTATATAGGTTTTCATAGTATTCTACGATAATTCTTTGTATATTTATAATATCTGTGGTGATTTCTCCTCTTTCATTTGGATTTTGTTTATATTAGTCCTTTCTCTTTTTTCTTTAGTGAGTCTTGCCAAGGGTTTGTCAATTTTGTTGATCTTTTCAAAGAACCAGCTCCTTGTTTTATTAATTTTTTTCTATAGTTTTTCTGTTCTCTATTTCATTTATTTCTGCTCTGATTTTTATTATTTCCTTTCTTCTGCCGGTTTTGGGTTGCCTTTGTTCTTTTTTTTCTAGTTCCTTAAGATGTGATGTTAAGTTGTTTACTTGGGCTCTCTCTTGTTTGTTCATATAGGCCTGTAATGATATGAACTTCCCCTTATTACTGCTTTTGCTGCATCCCAGAGATTCTGATATGTCGTAATGTAATTTTCGTTTGTCTGTATGTATATTTTGATCTTTTATTTTTTTTTGACCCACTAATTTTTTAGAAGTACCTATATATTGTTTAATTTCCACATTTTTGTGCATTTGTTTACTTCTTTTTTGCAGTTTAATTCTAGTTTCAAAGCTTTATGGTCAGAGAATATGCTTGATATAATTTCAATCTTTCTGAATTTGTTGATGTTAGTTTTGTGGGCCAACATACGGTCAATTCTTAAGAATGCTCCATGTACACTGGAGAAAAATGTATACTCTGGCATTTTGGGATTAAATGTGCTGTAAGTGTCTATCATATCCAATTGTTCTAGTGTTTCATTTAAGGCCCATATTTCTTTATTTTCTGTTTGGATGAATGATCTAGAACTGTCAGTGGTATACTGAAATCTCCAAGTATGATTGTATTTTTGTCGGTTTTTATTTTTAGATCAGTTAGTAGATGTCTTATAATACTTTGGTGCTCCTTGGTTTAGTGCATATATATTAAGAAGTGTTATGTTTTCTTGATTCAGTGTTCCCTTTATCATTATGAAATGAAATGACCATCTTTGTCTCTGATTACCTTTGCTGTCTAGTAGTCAGCATTCTTAGATATGAGTATGGCTACATCTGCTTTTCTCTGGATGTTATTTACTTGGAGAATCATCTTCCAATCTTTCATTTTGAATTTGGTTTAATCCTTGTAGTTTAGATGTGTTTCTTGAAGACAGCATATAGTTGGATTTTCTTTTTTGATCCACTCTGCTACTCTGTGTCTTTTTATTGGTGAGTTCAATCCATTCACATTTAATGTAATTATTGACACTTGAGGGCTACCTATTGCCATTTTATATATTGCTTTCTGATAGCTCTATATCTTGTTTGGTTCTTCTCTTTTGCTTTTCTGTCATATATTTTTGTTTGGTTGTAATCCATACTTCTTTCCTCGTTTCTTCTTTTTTTAAGCCATGTGCTTCTGTGGTGCATTTTTCAGGGGTGGTTACCATTAAATAATGGAAAGGGTACCTATCATGTTCATTGTAGTACATTACCTCATGAGTGCTTCTGCACTCCAGCCTCCTTTGCTACTATTAATCTTTGTCCTCTCCCCTTTTTTGTTTTTGTTGTCACAGATTAATCTTGTTTTTATTGTGATCTTGTTGGAGCTTTTACTTGTAATTTTGTTTTGTTTTGTTTGTATCTGGTTGGATAACTCCCTTTAGTATTTCCTGAAGTGGGGGTTTTCTGGTGACAAATTCTCTCATCTTCTCTGTATCTGTGAATGTTTTTATTTCCCCTTTGTATTTGAAGGATAGCTTTGATGGATATAGTATTCTTGGCTGGAAGTTCCTCTCTTTCAGTATTTTAAATATTGGGTCTACTCTCTTCTGGCTTGTAGAGTTTCTGCTGAGAAATCTGATGATAATCTAATGGGCCTTCTTTTATATGTTATATTCTTCTTTTCCCTAGCTGCCTTGAGGATTTTTTCTTTGTCATTGGTTTGTAATAATTTCATTACAATGTGTCTTGGAGTAGATCTGTTTGGGTTAATGTAACTTGGTGTTCTGTTTGCTTCTTGAATTCAAGGCTTTAATTTTTTCCACAGGCTTGGGAAGTTCTCACCTATTATTTGTTTGAATATGTTCTCTATTCCATTTTCTCTCTTCTCCTTCTGATATTCTTATGTTGCTATTTCTGATGGAGTCAGACAATTCCTTTAGAGGTTTCTCATTTTTTTTTTAAATTGGTGAGTCTCTCTCCTCTTCTCTCTGTAGTGTCTCTAGTTGCCTGTCTTCTATGTCACTAATTCTCTCTTCTGTCTGGGCTGTTCTATTAGCTAAGCTTTTCACCTCAGTTTTCAGTTTATGTATTTATTTTTTCATATCTGGTTCCTTTTTATAGTTTGTTTCCTTGATGAAGTATTCTTTTTGCTCATTAAATTGCTTTTTGAGCTCTCTAAATTGCCTTTCAGTGCTTTCTTGTATTTTCCTGAGTATTTGTAAGACTTCACTTTTTAATCCTCTGTCATTTAACTCCAAGGTTTCCAAGCAATTGAAATTTTTTTCTAGAGATTTTTCATCATCTATCTGAGCTACATCTCTGTCTTTTGTATCCATGATATTTAATTTATTTTTCATTAATGGCATTTGAGAGTAGTATTGTTAATAACACTAATAAGAGATAATTTAAATAAATAAAATAAAAATTGAAAAAATACAGAGAAGTAATGAAAATTCTATTATGATAAGTGGCACAAAAACTACACAGAATGGGAACCAGAACTAAGGGACGATGACAAAGAGGTAAAAAAATGAAGTAAAAAACACACAACATGCCATAAAGAAAAATATAAATCCAGAATAAAATAATTTGTTGATAAATGATGATCAAATGAAAGGAAGAGAAAAGAAAAAAATTAAGGTTTTTGAAATGTAACCCTCATAAAAAAGAAACAAGAATGAAAAATGTAATACCTATGGATAATGAAGTTCAAAAGGAAAAGGAAAGAATAAAATGGAAAGAAGATAAAATGACCAAAGTGGAAAAAAGAGAAAAAAAAGAAAAAGAAAATAATAAGTTACAAAAATTGTAATTTTTTTCCTGGTTTTGAGAGGTAGCTTCTTTTTTTTTCAGCAGGTGGCACTGTACTATAGGTTTTGCCCTTATGGGGCTCTTGAGTAGAGATTTTCTGCTATGGCAATGATGTAGGCTGGGCCTCAGTCCCGTTGGAAGGCTCTGATAATGAGAGAGTCAGTTTTCCAGGTGCCTCTCGCCATGTCTCTCCCTCCTGAGCAGTAGCCTGGGGACTTAGCTGTGAGGTTGCCCCAGCCACTGCTTGCAGAGCAAGAGGCTCTAAGGGCAGCCAGGTCCTTCCCCCAGCACCGCTAAAAGCACAGTTCTGGGTAAGGCTGTACCAACCAGAGCTGCCAGCGAAAGAAGGCAGAGCTGGGAGCCGACTGCTGATCAGGCGCCTTTCTAAGAGCCCCCAGGCATGTCTAGTACACTTCAGCGCTCCAATAGTCTAATCTCCACAGGCTTTTGCCTTGGGCACTGTTTGCTAGCCTACAGCCCAACCCCCACAATTTCCACAGTGCACTCAGGATATCTGATTCCGTCCACTTAGGTGTACAATTCCTGTGATCTCAGTCAGTGTTGGAAATGCAGGAATGCGCTTTGTGATCTGTATCGGCTCACCAAGGAGCCCTGCCTGATCAGGTCCAGGCCTAGGGATCCCGGCCCTTGCACATTTCCCTGCTGTTGATTGGGGAGCTGGGACCACACAGAAATGCTGGCTACAACCCAGACAGACGTCTACTGCTGACAATCTTGGGCCTAGCCCCTCTGCCTGCGAACGCGCGTGTCCACACCAGAGGCGCCAGGTGAAGACACTTGCACACTGCCTGCGGCTGCAGACTGGGAGCGCACAAAGACCAAAGTCGTTTCGGCACTGGCCTCTGTGGGCAACCCACTCTGGTAACCTCCATCGGAGCCTGCCACCCGCACTAGACCCGCGTTTGCGACCTTAGGCCGAGCCAACATACTCTCTCCTCTGCTTGATCATCCACCCTACCCACCTTCTTCCCTCTGCCCCAGACCCTCTGCTTCTCTTGGTTCCAGGCAAAAGTGGCCCTACCTCAGATCAGTGAGGAAAGCAGAATATTCCGTTCTTCATCTTGTTTCCTTCAGAGTGGATTATATATTCAGCCACCTTTTCACCCAATCATACCTTTGTCTGGTGTGTGTATATTTCAGATGCTCCTAAGAATTTTTTCTGTCTTTAGTTGTTGAATTTGTTGAAATTTCAGGGGGAGATATCGGGAACACCCCTCACGACACCATTTCTCTGACATCCATTCAGCATTCTTTTTGATACTCAAACTGTCCCATATTTAGCAGTGGGAGTCTTCTGAAGGTAGCTTCTATATCATTCTGTCAAAACTGTGGCAGTCTTGGATATTTCCCTTGCTTTCTATCACAAGAGGTCCTGGATTTTTCCTAAGTGCATCAGCCACCCAAACCAAAAACTGGCCAATACTGTAAGTGCTCTATCCCTTCTGGTGGGAAATTATGCTATTTAGAGAACACAATGTAGTGACTTATTGCACATTGTGCTGGGTTGTCACAGACTAACGCAGCCATTTCTGCACAGAGAGCTAAAAATCACATTTGTTTTAGAAAGAATAAAGTTAGTTCTGATATTTCTAACTTGAATCTATGATTACTGGGTTTCATTTAACTTTTTTAGTGATATTATTTATGTTTAAATATCAGTTGTAATGATAGTAATATTACTAGATACTTACTTTATCTTACAATGCACCTATAACAATCTCAGAAAAGCAATACCAATATTTTTATTAATAGCAACCAAAAAAATTAATGAGTTCTGTTAAGCTATATCTTGATAGGGATTCCAGTCAAAAAGCTGTGTTTTACTGTAACTTCAAATAATTCTTCTTTGGGTGGTTATGTCACCAACATAATATTTGGGTATATTCATTTATTTTTGTCTATATCCGAGTTTTTTTTTGGGGGGGAAGCTGCCTTACTTCCATTTTAGAGTTAATTTTGTTTTATAATTATGTAAAAACACTTAGTGATTCCAAAGTCAAATGTAATACAATGCACATACAGAGAAATCTAGCTCTGTCCTGTCCCTTACCCCAAAAGAAAACCACCATGTTAGCTTTTGATTTATTCTGCCATTGTTTCTTCTTAAAAATATAAGCAATACATACATATATTCATATCACTTCTTTCACAAAAGGTACCAGACTACAAACATGGGTTACATGAGTTGCTTTTTTCACTTAGATATATTCTGGAGATGAGAACTCCTCTTTCCACTTTGGAAAGGGTCCACAGCATGGATGTACTATGTTTCATGCAGCCACTCTGCCAGTGGGACATTTGGGAAACAATTGTGGTTTCAAACATTTCTATTGGAACCTGAGTTCCTGTCTTACAGATAAGACAGGACCTAATATCCTGTTGCATCCTCATATCTATGGGACGAAAGCCTTCTCTCCTTTTCAAGTGAGAAACGTTTACAGGTGGTTGGTTTGCTTCTCCTTACTCACCCGGATGTCGGCTTCCCCGGCACTGGTGAGGTCCTGACACTGTAAGTTGTAGCCTCCTTCCCAACTGGAGAGGATAAGCTACCAAAGAAACAAGAAAGGCAGAGGGATCAACATAAGAATTTGGATAAAAGCAATTTCCCATTCATGTTTTTGACTGGCATTTATTCAAGGTTGGAGAAGAAGCTCCCCAGAATCTGACTTTGATTTGACCCTGTCCTCAAATACCAAAGGATTTCATTCTTGCTGTGAAGTGGTATCAATGTTATATTCCTTAGTTAATGTAATTTACTTCTTATATATATTTTTTACTTAAATCTAAAAAAGAAACAGAATTTAGCTATCATTTAAGTAACAGTATTTTGTGTAAGGAATTATCTAGTCATATGTTTCCACAAGTAAATTGTAGAATTAAATAAAAACAAATGTGAGGAAACTACACTAAAATTTTAATAGTACTCTATATTGATTTATACATAAATGTTTACCTTATTTGCTCATCCCAATAATTTTATATGTACATATTTATTATTTTACATATATGAAAATCAGGGCTCAGAAAGGTTATGCCATTTATTCATTAACCTATACTATCTGTTACTCAGTCATTTGTGGGATTATAGTTGATTGATGTCTATATTCTCCTTGCTCAAAAAAAAAAAAAAAAGCTCCATAACATCTATGCCTTTTTTGTTCATCTTTCTATCTACAGTTCTCTGCTCAATGCCTAGCACACCAGAGGTACTTAATAAACATTTAAGTAAATGATGTTCTTCAAAGTTACGTGGCCAGAAAGTAGAACAATGGTTGAAATTCAGACTTTTTAATTCTTTATCTAGTGTTCTTTTCGCAAAATGCGCTTTTTTACACTCAAAAGTTCAAAAATCCTACAAAAGAGGTTTCTTCCCTTCTTTCCTACTATTACTGAAGTAACTTTAAGTCCCAGAATATAAGGCATTTGGCTTTGATTTACATAAGGTATTATTTTCTGCAGCTTATCAGAACTGTGTAAAGGTATAGAACTACTGAACCACACACATACAGAACAGGGAGAAATGGGTGTTAATGAACTGAACATTAAAAAAAAAGGAACCACTAAAAACATGTAAAACATTTTAGAATCCTTGTTTTTATTCCACAACCCTGATTTACCTCTTTCCTTCTAAACAAAGCACCTTTTTAGCTAACATCATGATAATTATAGATTATTAGGATGAATGAATCCAGCGAAGTAAAAAAAGACTGAATTTTCCTGATGGGATCTATATATTCCAATCAAGTCACCCTCTAGCACCCAGGGATTTATGGGCTTGGTTCTCAGATTAGAACCAGTGACAGGCTACAGGGGATCTAGGGATACCTAAAGGCATATGTAAATTTTTGTGTGTAGGTACATTTTTCAAATAAGAAAGCTGTTTAACGCTGTGCAGAAAGGTTAACTAAAAACTCTATGGTCTTAAAATTGAGACTCACAGACAGAGATAAAAGTGCAGCGGTCACCAGCAGGAGGAGAGTGGAAGGAGAGGAGTAAAAGGGAAATACACAGTGGTGGAAAGGGACCTGACTCTGGGCGACGGGCACACAACACAATCAACAGTTCAAATGCCATAGAGATGTGCACCTGAGATCTATGTGCTCTTATTGATCAATGTCACCCCATTAAATTTAATTTTCTAAAAAAAAAAAAGAAAGAAAAACTCCTTGGTCAGGCTGTAGTTTTGTAGTGAGAGCTCTAGTCTCTTCATTTTATACTGACAATATAGAAGTGGGAGAGGACAGGACATATTCTGTTACCCCATGACACTGCCTGCTTCAGGTTTATCCAGAATACATCCCTCACCCCCTGCCACCCGTACAGAACTACCTGACAATCTCACAATAAACAGAAGAAATAGCAGCCGAGCTATAGAGGCTATCTCTCTGCCTCACTGGACCATTCCTAATCCCTCGGCTTCGCTGGTGTGCAAGAACCATTCACCTATGTGTTGAAGAAACTCAGGCTGTCAAGCAGGCTTAACCATAATGATGCGTAGGCTACTCCAAAGGACATCTAGACTCCACTGGCTTCTCCCCATCTCTACTACCTTAATCCAAGCTGCTAGCATCTTCTGACTATTATACTGCAATCGTATTTTAACTAGACTCTGCTTCTATTTGTGCCCTGAAACTCATTCTCATAGTCCATTGTCCATGTAGCACCTAGAACTATCTGTTTTTAAAACAGATTATATTGATTGCTTCCCTCATTAAAACCCTCCAGTGTCTTTCCATTGTACTTGGAATGAAAGCCAAATGCCCTCCAAGGCCCTATATAATCTGACACATCCCCACCTCATCTTGAATCTCTTTCTCTCCTGTCTACTGTGTCCTCGCTACATTGTTTCCTTTTATAGTCCTTGAACCCTCTAAGCTGCCTCAAGAACTTTCCCTGTGCTGCTCCTTGTGCATTAACACACTCTCCCCAGACCCTGACATGCCTGGCTGATTTTCATTATTCAGGCTCAGCTCAAACCCCACCTCCCTCAGGAGGCATTCCCACCCCACCACCACCGGCCCATCACTCTTTGATGCATTAGGGCAGCAATTTCAACCTTTTCCATCTTGTGGCACCAATCACTAAAATTCTATGGCACATTAAAAATGTATTTTTTTGCCAACCTGACAAAAAAATAGATATAATTTTGACACATTCACACAGGATATCTACTGTGTTGGTTGTTGTCATTTTTAATTTGACAATCTAAGGGAAAAGAGGTCAATGTCCCTGACTAAGTAGGTGCTGCATATTTCAGAAATCCCAGCAGTACACTGGTTGAAAATCGCTGCACTAGGGCAAAAGCTGTCTTCTAGAATCTAGAATAGACTAATAAAGTAAAGGCACTCAATACATATTTGTTGAAAGAATAATTTTAGCAATAATTTTCTGGCACATTTCCCTAAAAAAGATTTTTATTTCCCTCCTTTCCACCTACTCCCTCTCCTCTTCCCTCTTTCTGTCAGGCCTTAGGGTTTATAGGCAAAACAATTATTTATTTCTTGTGGCACTTTACAAAGGAATGGGGAGGATCTGACCTAATGAGGGCAGCTAGAGCTGTGCTGGAATGTCAGCTCAGGCTTCCAGAGGGCAGTCCTGAGAAACAGCTACCCATTATCTCAGTGGCCCCCAAATGCAGGAAGTATTCTTTAGGGGACAGTATATTTGTCAAACTAACTGCATTTGGTATTTAATTTAAAAAATACTGTTACTCAATAGCTGTCTATTCTCTGGCAAATCCTGTAGTAAGCCTCTATCATCATCTGTAAAATAAAAACATTGTAACATGTTATTTCAATGCCTATTCAGGTCTAAATTATGATTTTAAATGACAATGAAAGACAAGAACTAAAGAAATAGGCTTAAGTTTCAATAAGAAAAATTCAAGTTAGAGATAAAGACTTCTAGAGCTTTGGAAGGAATAATATCAAATGCTGGAACAAGTTCTTGAGACCTTAAAGAACAGCACTGATAGCTACCTTGAATAGTTCTGGTCTGCTATATTTAATTGCTTCTAAAAACCTCTCAATCATGGAACCCAGACTCAGCTACATTAACACTTACCTCTACCAGCATATACATGGAGAGAAGCGTGATTCCGAGATTATACAAGGTCAGGATACCCCTGAGGGAAAGACCAAGTCTGTTCTTCATATATTTGTTACCCAGCCATATTGAAAGCAGATATGCAACAGTAAGAAAAAAGGTAGGAAGGTAAGAGTCCAACATAAACCATCCTCTGACTCGAGAATCTGAAAAGAAATACACAGAGTGAATCCTTAGAGTGAGACTTCTATTTAGGTATAAGCTGTTGTCACATACATTTTAGTTGTACACATCAAATACAACAGGGAGCAGCATGACAACTCATGAAGGAAGTTGGCTTTGGATTATTTAGAAGATACTAGAGGGGCTGAAATGGTTTGGGAAGTTGTCATGGAGTAAACAAGGCTTAAGCTGAACACTGAATGACAGGAAAAGTTAATGAAGGTAAGAAGTAACAGTTCTTGAATGTCTACTTTGGAATAGTTACTATACTTATTCTACCTCAGCAAATACGAAGTATGTTATGCCATTTTACAGATTAAAAATCAGCTCAGAAAGTTTTGGTAACTTGCAAACAGCCATACAGTAGTCACCAGCAGAGTCAAGACTTGACTTCACATCTGACTCTTGGCCCAGAACACATGGTGATACTGTATCCTGCTTCCTAAAACCCATGCTGGTCAGAGCTTGCCCAGCATCACTGCAGTAACCCAAGGTGAAACAGAGCAGAGAATTTCAGAACAGCAGCATGAGAGCGCAAGTAGAGAAGGCAAAGCCTTGGGCTGGCAATTCAGAATTGAGAACAGGAAATAAAGCCAATGAACTGAATCTTGACTGGGGACTGGGTATGACAGCCAGGAGGCAGAGACCCGACACATCAGGTGTGTCCCTTCCTCTGGAGAGTGGAAGTATAAAAACCTCAATAAAATATACTTACTAGATTTAGAACATAATTAGTAACACCTGAAAATAATTATAAGCGCAAAACGGTTGTTCTCTATTTTGCCCTTTTTTGTTGTTGCTTAAAGAAACTGATTTGGCCCAGAATTATAAAGTTGCCTGTGGTGAGGAGCGGTTTCTCCAGAAGATAATGCCTTTCTCCTTCTCCTGTGGCTCTCCCGATCTCCGCTCCCCTCTGCTCCCCCGACCCTGTCCCTTTGCCCTTGGCCTCTCCTTGTCCTGGTCCTGTGGCTCTCCCGGCCTCCACTCTTCTCTGCTTCCTTCACCCCATCCCCTTGACTTCTCTTTAAACCACCATGCTCCAGAGTGCCATTTCTAAGGAAAGTGCTTTTTAAAGCTCTGTCCCATCACTTTGTGTAAACTTCTCCCATTTGTGATAAAGACAAAACAGGTAAGAAAGAGACATTTAGGTGACTAACAGATAATTACTATATCATGATTATCTATTTTTTTTCTTAAGTGAGAAGTGGGGAGGCAGAAAGACAAACTCCCACATATGTCCCAACCAGGACATACCAGCAAGCCCCCTCTGTGGCTGATGCTCTGCCTATTGGGACCATTGCTCTGTTGCTCAGCAACCAAGCTATTTTAGTGCCTGAGGTGAGGCCATGGAGCCATCCTCAGCGCCCAGGGCCAACTTGCTCCAACTGAGCCATGGCTGCAAGAGGAAAAGAGAGACAGAGAGAGAGAAAGGAAAGGCAGAGGGGTGGAAAAGCAGATGGTTGCTTCTCCTGTGTGCCCTGATCAGGAATCAAACCTAGGACATGCTGGGCCGATGCTCTACTGCTGAGCCAACAGCCAGGGCAGATCATGATTCTCTGTCATAAAAGTCTGTGCTGTGTGCTACTCCCTAATGCTCATCTCTACATCTAAATCCCATTCATGCTTTAAAGCCCTGCCTTCTGAAGGGAGCATTTCCTACTGCTTTTTCCTAGCAACAGCTTCTTATCAGCATAAAATAACTGTCATTATATAATGTATGTTATGGCTATAATACTGTTATTATAACTATCATTTACTGAGCACTGATTGTGTCTTTTACATGTACTCACTTATTTAACTCTCAAAGCAATCTTATACTAGAGGTGCTTTTTTAAGCATCTTTATTGAGATCTAATTGATACACAAAATCCTATACATAGTTAATGTGTACAATATGATGAGCTTGGACATAAGCACATGGCTGTGAGGCCATCATCACAGTCAGGGAAACAGATATATAGGTGATATCATTATCCCTAGTTTTATATTTCAGAAAAAATTGAGCTGCAGAGGGTAAAAAGTAAATTAATTTGCACTAGACTGCTGCCCTACCTCCTGTTATGGTGTTATAGATTGAACTGTATCCCCCAAAATGATATGTTCAAGTCCTAAGTCCTGGTATCTGTGATTGTGACCTTATTAGTGTCTTTTCAGATGTAATCAAGTTAAGATGAGGTCATACCGGATCAGTGTGGGTCTTGACCAGGTGACTGATGTCTTCACAAGAGATGTGAATTTAGGGACACAAAGAGAACATTATGTGGAGATGGGGCAGAGAGTAGTGATGCACCTACAAGCCAGGGACTGCTAAGGACTGCTGCCAGACCGCACATTAGCAGAAGGCACGAAGTAGATTCTTTCCTAGAGTTCAGAAGGAACATGGCTTTGCCAACACCTTGATTCCAAACTCAGAGCCTCCAGAGTTGAGAGCAGAAACTGCTGTGTTTTAAGCCCTGCAGTTTATGATACTTTGTTACCACAGCCTGAAAAAGCTAATATGGTTTACCTGGTGGCTTCCCAGTCATCTCAGACATTCTACTTTTACCTATATAGCTACAGTACATGTCTCATGAGACAGAGACTAGGTCTTACACTTCTACTGTCTCACTTATACCTTATATCCATGTAGTGCTGAATTGAGAGGAAACAGTCATTAAATATATATTAATTGGCATGGTGAGTCAGGCACATATTGCAAAACTAATACAGCACCTGAAGTTTTTGCTTTCCTATGTCATGGTCCTATAAATATTTGCCATGATTGTTACGGAGGATCGTAACTGATCCAACCAAAAGATGGGAACAAATACTTGTAAAAACTTGATTATCTTTGGGACTTGAGAAATGTTCGCTGTGGCAGGTGCGTACTCAGAACAACGTCCCTTGATGGTACTGATATGGTACAGGTAAAATCAGAGAAAACCAGGGGACACCTAGAAGCTTAAACTTAAGCTTGTACCACCTTTAGGAAGGGGAAAAGGATTCATGATGACCTAGATGTCATTGTGGAGGCCAACTGATCCAGCTGTCAAATGCCAATCTTACAGTCTCTTGCTACAAAGGAAACTCCACAAACATGACCAAAGCTGAGAAAACTGTGACCCTGTCCTTAATTGATCCCATATCCACATAATTCCAGATCATGATGATCTTACTGATGGCAAAATTCAGTGTGAAGTTGGCTGAGAGAGACTGTTATTTAACTCTCTAATGAAAATGTCAAACAGAAACCCACAGTCACAAGAAGCCCTGCATGCCTAAGTTAGAGAGCCATGCCCGTACACTGCCCACTAGGATTGCAAGGCAGAGAACAGAGGACATAGTAACTAAAGTACATTACAAGATACAGGAGCTACACCCTGCCTATCCCATAGAGTCGTCACAAGGGTAACATGGAAGAAGTAAAACAAAACCAAAGACTATGTGAAAGTATTTTTAAAAAAGTTCTATACAATCACAGGGAGTCGTTTTATTAAAATTATATAAATATTCAGGTAGAATAGAAACTGGAGAGTAGTCTAAATAATGTCTAAGTGATTCTATTTGAAGATTTTGAGAAACAGAAAAACCTTATTCTTCACCCACCCCTACCAATAGTGTCAAGAAAATCATCTGTAGATTTTTCAGTTCTGTGCTTAAGTCAACAAAACTTGTTGCTCAGAATTTATTCATTTATTTGTAAAATACAGTACCTAATATCTCCTGGAACTATAATAAGCACTGGAAAGAACAGTAGTGGTTCCTTCCTCACAGGAGAAAGAGCTATTAATGACAATAAAGAATAGGAAGGAAATAAACAGAGATTGAAAGAGTATAATAAGGGGCCTACTTTACAGGGGCCGATTCCCTGACATCTCTGTTAGGCTGATACCAGGATTATGACAAGGGGCTCACTATATTGCAGGATGGAGTAGGAGATAGTGGAGAGGAAGTCTAGGCTCAAGGAACAACATATAGAAGAACTTCATGTATTTGAGGAAGTAAAAGACATCAGATGTCAAAGTGAATCGGGAAGGGGGCGCTGGCAGTTGGAGCAGTAGCTGGGGCTAGATAATACAGGGTAGGTAATCCATGATAAGAACTTGGTTTTTATTCAAAGGACACTGAATAATAAGCTAGAGTAATACATACTATGATTTAGGCTTTTAAAGTATTATTCCAGCTGATAATAAATGACTGGAAGAGGGAAGATGAATTATGATACTTATAAGCACGTAGTGCTGAGCTGAGAAGAAAGAGTCATTAAAGACACAAGACCTGGCACAATGAGTCAGTGGCACACTACATCATTAAGTGACTGGTGACAGAGGAATGACTGGGACTCAGAATGACTGAGTTTAAAAGTGCAACCTAACAGACTTGGACAAAGAGAGCTCACACATCTTTAAAAAGAACTTATAAAGACATGCAGGGGCAAAAAGACTCTATATGATTGTGCATGGGAGAAAGGGGAGGTGAGTAGGTGGGGTAGAGGAGGGAAATAGTAGACGTTTAGAAGGAAAGCTGCAATCTACTTTGGTAGCCAGAGAGACACCAGAGAAGCTGGTGCACTGCACTCTAGTTTCCTAATCCCAGAACTTGAATCCCAGGAGACTGAGCAGGAGAAACAAGGCTTCCTGGATTTGCTAGGAGAAGGATGGCAAAGGTGAGGGAAGCTGAGTCTCTAAATGTAAAGTACTGTAGTATTTTCAAGACAACAAAAATGACATGATCCTCCTCTATAACAAAACACTGTGTTCTTTCCACATTAAGTTCTTGAGCAGCTCACTCACCTCGAGGTCCAAACATATTGTCCAAAAAAGCATTGATTTCATCATCAAAGGCCTTTAGATGCTCCTGAAAAGATATAGGGAAAAATGATTAAAGTAGGATTTTCTATACACTGTCAGCACAAAGCACTCTCAGCAGTGTGCAGTCGATAGACTCCAAGAGTCCTAGGCTGACGAACTTCTAACAGCAAAGACACAAGGAAGGTGCCCCGGAAATACAGCTGTATTTCTCACCAGCTTCTCAAGACTCGGAAGCAGACAGCTTCTTCTTTCCTTGCTTTAGGCAAGAGGAGCTCTGAAAATAGGCTGCTACATTTAATACTGAAGGGTTACTTACTGACCTTCATTCCATTCCCTCTAAAATGCTTAGCACTTCTTTCTTTTTAAAAATTTTTATTTATTTATTCAGTCTAGAGAAGAGACAGAGAAAGCAGCAGGAAGCGTTAACTCCCATACGTGCCTTGGCCAGGCAAGCCCAGGGTTTCAGAGCAGCGACCTCAGCATTCCAGGTCCACACTTTATCCACTGCGCCACCCAGGCCAGGCATTTCTATAAGTAACCTCTATTGTTGCAGTTAACAGAAGTTGTGTGCAAGAAATAAGAAAGCCTATATGTAAAGAATATAATGTAATCATTAAATGCAAATTCAGCTGAATTGTATTTCACATAGCTGAATCAAAAGCTTTAAAGGGGACTTGTTTCTCAAATTAGGAAACTAAACATTACCGCTGTTTTTCCATTACCTTTACATTTCATTTTCAAAATTTTTTATACATTAGTTACTATCTATTTAATATTACAATAAATAGTGTCACTAGGGTACATCAAATTAATTACTGCCACTTCAATTGGATGCAGATTGGGATTGGAGAATTTCTGCTAAGAATCTTAAGGTTGATAAACTGGTTTCTGGCTCTTGATTTAGCTCCTATTCATGCTGGTCTATTATACTGCTGATATACTGTTCAAACACCTGCTAAGGTGTACCCTACTTCTCCAAAAAGGTCTAGAATACCCTCACTCAAACAAAGCAAAGACAAGACAGGGCACTCCCACTGGCCCTGGCCAGTTAGCTCAGTGGTAGAGCGTTGGCCCAGTGTGTGGAAGTCCCAGGTTTGATTCCCGGTCAGGGTACACAGGAGAAGCCCCCATCTGCTTCTCTACTCTTCACCTTCTCCTTACTCTCTTCCTCTCCCACAGCCAAGGCTCCATTGGAGCAAAATTGGCCCGGGTGCTGAGGATGACTCCATGGCCTCCACCTCAGGTGCTAGAATGGCTAGTGACATCCCAGATGGGCAGAACACTGTCCCCTAGTGGGCATGCCAGGTGGATCCCGGTTGGGTGCATGTGAGAGTCTGTCTCTCTGCCTCTCCACTTCTCATTTCAGAAAAATACAAATAAAAATAAAAAATAAAAATAAAAGAGCACTCCCCAATGTTCCTAGAAAAAAAGATCTTTGATGAGGATTTTGGGCCCACAGATTGGTCCCCAACTATATGTGAGTTGAGTATGAAGGCCCTCAGAAGTTCATATAGAATATTCTCTATAATCAAGAACTTGAATGCAGTCAAAAGCACCTTATTCTCAAAGAAAATGTGTGGACAAGGCCCACTGGTGGTGAGGATGACGGAGATGCAGAGACCTGACTCCGGGGACCAGGTTCAGTGATGCAGATCTGCTTTATTGAGGAAGTAAGCTAGCTTATATACACAGGTTCAGCTCATAGGGTGTTACAGTGTGTCCAATGGCTGAAAAGGTCAGGGAGCTTTCTGGTTGGCACTGTCACTTCCATATAGGGGGCGAGCTCCCTCCAGGGTGTGCCAGGGAGGGTTTAACCTGCTGCAGTGTTCTCACAGCATGGCATCAGCCACAGATGCCAGGAATATGCTCTGTGCTCTACCAACATGTCCCCCTTCTCTTTTAATTAAGGCCAGTTGGACCTCTGGATGACTGCTTGCTGATGTTGTACTTGCTGAGAGTAAATCTGAGTAGCACTGGGTCACTGAGGTTACCCCATAGAGTGCCATTCCACCTTTGGGATTCCCTACCACTGTTGTCGCACGGGAGACCAAGGGAACAATTACTGGAGTAGATTGCAGGAAACTGGGGGCTATTAACTTCAATGGCATGATTATCCCAGGGTGGGGAACAGCTGCCTAGACATGCGGCTCTCCTCGTGCCTGAGAGTTGACTGTGATAATGGCACACATGAGTAGGAATAGAGTGCCTGGGCCCGGGGGCCCACCAGGGGCCACTCTTTGGGCCCGCCCCGCCAAAGCCTCCACATCCCCCCAGGTGATGGGGTGCACAACTGGCCGCGAGGTCTTCTTCTGGAGCGCTGAGGACTTCCTCCAGGCGGCTGCCCACCAAGGGTGAGGTTCGCCACCTCCTGGGTTGGGAGGCTTGCTGGAGGGTTCATCCCAGGACACCGGGAGTGGCCGCACATTCCCTCCTGGGATCGAAATTGGATGCGGGCTGTTTTCTGGCAAAATACAAGCACAGCTTCTACCCTGCGCCAGAAGAGGGCACGGACCCCACCACAGAGCTGTGGCTGGGTCCCCCCAGCACACCAACAGCAATGGCCTCCCCAATGCCCGCAAGCAGGAACTACGCCATCAGAATCAAAAGCCAAACAGTTAAGAGTCAATACAGCACTGAGAAGCACCTCTCCAGGTGAGGCCCGGGACATACTGATGAGCACTTTTCCAGGTCAGGTCCAATCACCCTCCTCTGCAGGGGGAGGCAAACATGGGGTAGGGGTTCCTCCAAAAGAGGAGCAGCCCGCAGGATCCTAGGAACCAGTGAAGAGTCCCCAGCAGGAGCACCAGACAGGCAGGCAGGCATCACCAACAGGGCAGGAATGAAGGCCCACCCCCCATGTACCCCGGCCAAACAAATGCACCGGAGAGACCAGGCCCAAGCGTCCAGGCCCCAGAGAGGCATGCCCCAAGCCAGTGACCAAAACCAGAGAGGATCCTTCAGTAAGTACAAAGATCCTTTTCACTAACTTTTAACTCGCCTACTCTGCAATAGGGCATGGAGGGCTCGAGTTTGCGGGGCTCGGGAGTGAGGGAGAAGGTTTCCCATTGCAGAGGGTCACTCACCCATCCCGTGGATGCCAGTTGGGTCCCTGTTCAGGGGCCATTTGTGGACAAGGCCCACTGGAGGTGAGGACGACAGACACAGAGACCCGACTCCAGAGACCAGGTTCAGTGACGCAGATCCACTTTATTGAGGAAGTAAGCTAGCTTATATACACAGGTTCAGCCCATAGGGTGTTACAGTGTGTCCAATGGCTGAAAAGGTCAGGGAGCTTCCTGGTTGGCACTGAGTCATTTCCTTACAGTGGGCGAGCTCCCTCCGGGGTGTGCCAGGGAGGGTTTAATCTGCTGGAGTGTTCTCACAGCACAGCATCAGCCACAGCTGCCAGGTAAATTCTCTGTGCTCTACCAACAAAACTGTAAGTGCCAGAGGAGAATTAATTTAGGTCTACATGTTTGGTAACTAGCACACACCATCTAGACCTATTCTTTATTGACGACTTTGATCCTGAATGAAATTTCAAGGAAACAGGTCTTTGGGAAGTTTAGAAAGAAGAATGAGGATTAGAGACTATCATTTACTAGTACTTACCACTGCTGACCAGTGTATTAGGAATTTTATTATTTCATAATATCACTATGAAAAGGATCTGGGATAAACGAAGGTTAGAAGTTTTTAAACAGTTGTTTTATCTTTGGCTCCTATGAAGGGCATCTCAGGGGACCTTCAGACTTGGGAAAGACCAGTTACCTAACATGTCAACATGACAGACTGTGATTTTTGTTGCCATTAGAATAGAGGAGATCTGTCTCAATCTCCTACTCTTGAGCAAAATACCCTCACTGCTGTACCCACCCTCATAACAAATGCCAATGAAATCTCTCCTTCATTGCCACACCCAGCCACAAAGGTTTAAACTTTTTCAGTTTGTTTGCTAAGGTTCAAAATCCATTTTCCACCATTTGTATAGCAAAGGTCACAAAGATTGTATTCTTGCTATAATCTTGCAAAAAGGTAGTCACAGTGGAAGAAGGGCAGAAAAGAAAAGTAAATTAAGGAAAGACATGAAGAGACAGCAAAGAATCAAAGACATTAATAAGAAGGAGCATTCCATTCTTTCAGTCATTAATTTACTGACTCACTGACAAATTATTTAAACATCACTATGTGCCAGTGCTATGTTTGATGCTGAAATACAAGGTCAAATGAGACAGGTTCTTACCATCACATAGGATAATAGAGAAGTAAATCAATAATTACCTAGTGTCTTAAATGAGAAAGGTTTACAGGGCTGTTGCTATAACAACACGTGATGAAAATATCATTCAGCCATAAAAAAGAAGGAAATCTTGCTATTTTTGATAACATAAGTAGTATTATGGAAAGTGAATAAATAAATTAAAGAAATATAAATACCACATTATCTTAATTATATATGAAAATCAAAACAAAATAAAACCCCAAAACCAGAATCAGCTGCTGAGAATAGGCTGGTTGTTGCCAGAGGTGGAAAGGCGGGGGATAGGTATAATGGGTGAAGAAGTTGGCCTACAGCAGGGTTCGTGAACTTTTTTGGCTGAGAGAGCCAAAAACGCCACGTATTTTAAAATGTAATTCCGTGAGAGCCATACAATATGTTTAACACTAAATTACAAGTAAATGTGTGCATTTTATGTAAGACCAACACTTTTAAAGTACATTAAGTCTCTGAATTCTCTTTAATAACATTGTTATGCTGTTGCTAACCAATGATGAATAAAGTACTTCTTACCATTAATGCGACTTCTGGTGCTGCATGGTTTTGCTGATGGCTTTGTAGTCTGGTTGATACGTGGTGAGGTTAAGCTTCATGCAGGCGTTGAGACTTCCATCTGTTAAACGTGATCGTAGGTTGGTCTTAATGTTCTTTAGATGTGAGAAAGACTGCTCACATGCATACGTAGAGCCAAACATTGTCAGTACAGCAATACTCACAGCTGCATTGTGTGGTATGTGATGGGAAGCATGTTCCAAGTTTTGACAATCAGCTGGTCTGCGGGTTGAAGTTTTTTCATTTCTCCCCACTTGTGTTTGCTCACCAACTCTGCTTGCTGTCGTGCAAGTCTTTCCAAATCTTCATTCAGTGACTTGAACTTATTCACCTACATGTCTGAGGCCTTCAGATCAGCAGCTTGTTGCTCAAAATCTCTGACGGAGACACCGGGGATGTAACTCAGGTTGACGCTGTCCACTGCACACTCGTGTGGATGGGTGATGAACTTAAAAAGATGAGTGCACTCACGACATTCTCTAAACCGCACTTTGAATGACTGCAGGAGATTAGATGTGAAGCCCACTAGCTGCTGGAGATCAAGATGTTGAGCAGGGTCACTTGCTGTGCATGCATCTTAAACTCTCCCAGTTTTTCAAAGTGTAGTAAACGACCTGTTTCAATGTTGGTGACGAAGAGTTCCAGCTTGTTTTCAAATGCACACACTGCTTATTGAAGGAATAAGACTGTATTTCCAATGCTTTGCATTTTCACATTGAACTGGTTCAGATGTTCAGTCATGTCCACGAGATAGTAGAACTTCAGGAGCCACTCAGTGTTAGCTAACTCAGGATGCTCGACGTTTTTCATTTCAAGAAAAGTCCGAATTTCGCTCAGGCAAGCCATGAAACGACTGAGCACCTTCCCTCTTGACAACCAATGCACACTGCTATGCAGAAGCAGACCAGGATAATTATTCCCAACTTCATCCAGCAGTGTTTTAAACTGGCAATCATTTAAAGCTCGGGCAACAATAAAGTTGACCACCCAAATGACCAGTGACATCACTTCACCAAGCTGCTCACCACACAAAGTGCCTCCTGATGTAGGATGCAGTGAAAACTTAGGGTGGGTCTCTTTTCATGTTCACAAAGAAGTGCTACGAATCCTGTTTTTCCCCACCATGCACGGAGCACCATCAGTACACACCGAAATAAGTTTATCCATCGGTAGATAGTTTTCTTTAGCGAACTCAGTGAAAGACTTGAAAAAATCCCCCCCTCTTGTTGTCTCTTTCATAGGCAAAACAGCAAGACTTTCCTCACATAGGTAGTGTGTCACTGACAGCATACCTTGCAATCACGCTGAACTGGGATAAATGGCTTACATCTGTTGATTCATCCAAAGCGAGAGAAAAGAATGGTTGTGCATTTATGTCCTTCACTTGTGTTGCCTCAATTTGATTTGCCATCATAATGGTACAATCGTGAACAGTTCTTGCCGACAGAAACATGTCTTTTATTCATTTAATTATCTTGTCTTTATCCGAAAAGTCGTCAGAAAGTTCATTGGCAACATCAAGCATGAATGTTTTGGCATACTCCCCATCTGTGAATGGCTTTCCGTTTCTCACAATTGCTAAAGCACCAGCAAAGCTAGCTGAATTCCAGTCACCCTGTGGGGTCCAAACACGGAGTTTGGACTAGCTGACTAGCTTGCACTCTGCATAGTAGTAGCTCTTGACATGCTTTCTTCTTGCTGTCCTTTGCTGGATATTTCGATGCAAATGTAGTATGGCATGTGTCAAAATGCTGCTTTATATTTGACCGTTTCATCGATGCAATTTTATCATTGCATATTAGACACACTGCAGAACCTGCTATCTTCACGATGGCAAATTCCTCTGTCCTTCTCTGCTGAAAAGTACGATACTCCTCATCTTTTTTTCTTTTAACCATCTTCTTCATCAAAAGGGTTTCTGCAATTAACTAGCTGACTACTTGATTAAAAAGAGGTAAGTTTACTTCCTGACCTCACAACGACCCATGTACCTTACGCATTATCCAATAAAAATTTGGTGTCCCGAAGGAAAGCTGTGATTGGCTCCAGTTACCCGCAACCATGAACATGAGCGGTATGAAATGAATGGATTGTAATACATGAGAATGTTTTATATTTTTAATGTTATTATTTTTTTATTAAAGATTTATCTACAGCCAGATGCAGCCATCAAAAGAGCCACATCTGGCTCGCAAGCCATAGGTTCCCGACCCCTGGCCTAAAGGTACAAACTTATGTATTTGTAAAATACATAAGCCATGAGATGTACAGTAGGTTGTCTATGGGTGATACTGTATAGTATATTTGATAGTTGCTAAGAATAGATCTTAAAAGTTCTCATCACAAGAAAACGGTATTTGTAACGATGTATATAGATTTAATGTGGTGGTGATTTTATAATACGTATATTAAAATATCAAACCATTATGTTGCACACATGAAACAAACAAAAGGAACGCAGAGGAAAAAATTTTGACTTAAATCTCAAATAGATAAGCCTTCCAGGAAGAACTGCTGTTGCTGAGTTTTGAAAGACTCAAGGGCATCTTCTAGGGAGAGAGGAAAAGAGCATATGCGGATAAAGGATCAGCATATACAAATATAGTGAGACATGACTTCAGAAATGTTTATGGTCAGGATCTCTAAGAACCTATCCGACAGAAATAAAGCCAGTGACAGGAAAATTAAAATCTGAAAAGATAACTTCTTTATTTCTGGGTTATTTAATACAGTCAGTAAGGATATAATCTAAAAAGACAATGAGATAAGAAGTTCAAAATTTTCCCTGAATTAGTAACATGTTAATTATAAGTATAGAGTTTGGGTAGTGTTCATCAACTAAGGATGAATGCTTAGCAAAAGATGATAGTGGAGAGCTTACATAATGAATTGATAGCTGTATGCTGGGTTGTATATGTGTAAATGCAAAAGCATGCTTGACAATTTCTCAAGACTAACACCATGACCTAGGAGCTGTAGAAAAATAATGAACGACCTGTAGCACCTCCTTCAACCAGCATCTTTGAACAGCTATGGTGTATATAAAATTTTGTTGGACATGTGAAAAAAAAGAGGATACGCTGGTTGACTTAAAAGCTTATAAAAATTGAGGAAGTGATAAATATAAAAGTAAACAGAAAATAATTGAGAAGGAAGACATACACAAAACTGCCACAAGGATGGAAGATACAGTAGGAGTGATGACTTAAGATGGGTTTTTAAGATGATTCAAACGGACATATTAGAAGAGAGGGGAGTAGTAGTGCACTTAGATCTGGCCAAGGAGTGCTCTACTGAACTTCATAGTTAAGAGCAGTGGTTTTCAACCTTTTTACACTTGGGAATCGGTGAAAATAAGAGAATTATTTCAGGGACCACAAAGGCAGACATCACCCTGAGCATAAGCAAATTCAACTAATATCATTAGACCTATAACCTTCATACAACATCATGGTGGTTAACTCTTTTACAGACTGGCATGAAATTCCTGGTGGATTGACACTTGTCTGGCAGTTTAAAAACACTGCTTTAGAAGACTCCACTTTGGTCATCCCTTGGCCATACCATTCTATTCAGGGAAAAAACCCTTTGGGCCAAGGGAAATGCCTGTCTATCGCCACAGTGTCTTTACTCCAGACTATCTTCCAAGTACCCCAGGACAAAGAATTCTCTGCCAAACAACAATTCTCCAAGTGCATATCTAGAACAACTTTAGTGATTCCTCCTTGCCCACTTAGTGAAGCCCATGGTCCATAACTGATTTCGATCTGTGACGATGTAGAGCAATAGCTGAAGGGTGGAGAGACTGCAAGCAAGCCAAACCTTATTCAGTTGTGTAACTGATTGTCTACATCTGGTGACAAAGTAAAATGGTACCACCACACTGGAAAACAGTTGAGCAGTTTAGTAGAAATAAACATTCAACTATGATCTAGCATGTTGCTTCTGGGTATTTACCCAAAGAAAATAAAGCATCTATCCCTGAAAAGATTGTATAAAAATATTCATGGCATTATTTGTAATCAGGAAACATGGAAACCTCCTAACTGCCGATCAACAGGTGCATGGATAAGCAAACTGGTACAGCCATACAATGAAGTACTACTCAGCAACAGAAAGGAATGGACTACTGATGCACATGAATGGTATGAATGGATCTCAACATTATTATGCTGCAGTAAAGAAGTTAGGCTAAGAAAATGAATACATATTATGCTTTCTTTCATTTACAAAAAATTCTAGAAAATCATGGTTGCTTGGGGTCTTCAACAAAGGGGAGCAGAATATCCTTCAAAAATGAGGGAGAAATAAAAATGTTCTTATATATGCATAAGTGGAAAGATGTGCAGCTAGCAGAACTGCACTACAAAGCATGCTAAAGATGTTTTTCACACCAAAGGGAAAGGATTCCACATGAAAAAGGGTGTTTATAGAAAGAAATGGCTCTAATTAGTCATAACTCAGAGCAAGATGGCCTAACCCACCTCATTACATCAGCTGGAACTGTGACATCACCTCTCACACATGCTCCCCCTCAACCAGCAACAGTGTTTAACACAGAACACCCAGGGGATGTCCTGCACCTGCTTCTTCTTTTCTCTGGACAAGTATATGCAACACCCAACACTGGCAGAGTGGATCACCATGCACTCCTGCCTCAGAGAATACTTGGAAAACAGGACAGCCATGAAGGGCACACCTAGGTTTTTGCCACCATGATGCTGACTGGGACTTCCACCCAGCTCTAACTGCATTAGTTGGAGCTCAACATAAAGCAGGGGCATCTAACGGAATGCCATTTCTTGGTCTGTTTTGGAAGGTACAGACTCTGTGATCACCATGGGGATGGCTTTATCCTGAACACCTTGACAACTCACGATTTTCTTTAGCAAAGGCAGTCTCACAATCATAATCCTTAACACCATGATTAAATAAACCTGCCACAAAAACTCTGCCTATGCTTTCCCTGGTGTTAAATGACAAGATTCCAGATTCCGTTTTCCCCTTTTCTCCTTCCCTTCCTCTCCTTTCTCTGTTGTTACTATCCTTGTTCTGTTTTTTAACCTTTTTCCTTCCTCCCTTTTCTCCCTTCATTCTACCTTTCCCTTCCTCTTTTCACTTTCCTTGCTTTCTTCCTTTCCTCCATCCTTCACTCATTCCTCCTATGTTTTAAGCATTTTGTCGTTTTAAGTATTTATCTACCATGGGCATTAAAAAAGTCCAGTAACTGCCTGACCTGTGGTGGCGCAGTGGTTAAAGAGTCGACCTGGGAACACTGAGGTTGCCAGTTCAAAAACCCTGCACTGGTCCGGTCAAGACACATATGGGAGTTGATGCTTCCAGCTCCTCCCCCCTTTCTCTCTCTCTCTCTCTCTCTCTCTCTCTCTCTCTCTCTCTCTGTCTCCTCTCTAAAATGAATAAAATAAAAATAAATTTAAAGCACATTGGTTTTCTTTTTTTAAAAAAAAAAAAATCCAGTAACTCAGTATCTTGCTGTTTCTCCTATTTTGTTGATATAGTTTTACAGAACATTTTTAAATCATTCATTCAATTGGAATAGTTATTTCCCACCACTGACTCCCTTCACTGCTTTTTAAAATGAGAAAAATCCATGAAGATGACAAAACTGTTATGTTTGAAAGAAGACATAGTATCCCAAATCCTCAACTTTCTTTTTAAAAAAATGTATTTCAGAGAAAACTAAATCTGAAGTGCTCAATGATAGCAGGTCAAGAAATGGGATCTGACCAGCTCTGGAATATAACATATTACAGACTAACCAGACACAACTCTGAAAATTTCCCGGTAACCTCAGGGTCAAGGCTGAGTTACATAGACTGAGAGACAAGAACATGGACTCTCCCCACAGTGACACAGACCAGAGTGCTAACCCACAGTGAATCTTCCATGCTCTTCCCAGGGTTCAGGATGGATGCCCACAGCTGACAACTCTTTGGCAGACTTCCGAGGGGCAAGTCCCAGCCAGTCTCCCATGTATTTGAAGAGTCTAATGTGTTCACATTTGTGAACGCAACTAGACATAAAATGTTCTGTGGCTTTTTTGCAGCTGACTTCACACAATGATTATTTACTCATATTTTACACTGACATTCCTGAACTGCCTTTGAAAGGTCTACCCACTCAACATCTCGACCTCCCACTACTGTACTCTGGAGGGAGCAATGGAGTAAGTTAGGCAGAGGGCAGGGAATACGTAGGGAACCCTTACTCATTTATGGAAACTAAACTGTTATATGTCTTATGGAGTATAATTTTAGTAAGACTGAAACTAAGGTATTGAAGAATCTGTGGGAACAGTTATACTTGGTTATCACATTTAAGACAGATATAAATCGAAAAACAAAATGTGATACACAAAAAATGCCACTTTTTGAATTAAAGTTACTCCAGAAATAGCCAGTACACAAAGGACACACTGACCCTCCTTTTTCCCTCTGAAAGCACAAATAAATCTCTCTTTGTACTAGGAGGGTAGAAGGCATCCTTATCACCAGAGATAAGGAATTTAGGGCCAATAAGGTTATAAAAACAAACCTTTTTACTTCATTTATTTACTATAACAAGTCCAAACCCCTTTGTCTTGGCAATTCTTCACAAATTAATTAATTAATTTAGGTGAGAGGAGGGGAGATAGATAGACTCCCACATGCACCCCAACTTGGATCCACCCAGCAACTTCTGTCTGGGGCTGATGCTTGAATAAACCAAACTATTTTAGTGCCTGAGGCTGAAGTGCTCAGACCAACCAAGCTATCCTCAGTGCCCGGGGCTGACACTCAAACCAATAGAGCCACTGACTACCAATGACTGCAGGAGGAGAAAAGGGAGAGAAGGCGGGAGGGGGGGGGGAGAGAAGCAGATGGTCGCTTCTCTTGTATGCCCTGACCAGGAAATAAATCTGGGATGTTCATACACCAGGCTGACGCTCTATCCCCTGAGCCAATGGCCAGGGCCAGTTCTTCACAATTATCATTTCCTTTTCTAAAGGTATAAAAAAGGCTGCCAACTTTGGACATTTCTTTAAATCTCACATTTTTCATGGCACTCCTGTAAAAAATTAAATGTTTTTCTCCTGTTAATATGTCTTATGTCAACTTAATTATTAGGACAACCAAGGAACCTAGAAGGAAAGAAGGGAAAAGTTTTCTGCCCCTACAAAACGAACTAACCTTAATAGCGGGTAATAACTGTTAGGTTGCCAAAGGAGGGACACACAAGGCCTGATGAGTTTTATAAGATTATTTATCCATCTTGTGCACAGACAGGCTGAGACCCTAGTGCAGTGGTTCTTAACCTTTTTTGAGGTACCGAACTCACCAGTTTCATATGTGCATTCACCGAACCCTTCTTTAGTGATAAATAAAATATGATTGTTTTTTCCAAATTCAAGACATAGGTATATGTTTTTTTTACTGGTGCACAAAATGAGCCGTGCATGAACATCACCTTGCTCAAAGAACAAAACCAACAAAGTGCATGAACTCACAACAAATTACGGTATTACTTTATTCTGGCCTCCCCGGCAGAGGCTTCTCCGAACCCCTGAGACCGACTCATCGAACCCCTAGGGTTCGATAGAACCCAGGTTAAGAACCACTGCCCTAGTGGCATCAGCACCGAGACAATGCAAAGCCTCAGCCTATGTATAGAACTGAGTTTGGCTGTATTTTTCACAGGACTTCTGTTACCTGTGGCGATTGAACAATGGAAAGGTTAAACAATGAAGAAGGTGCTGATTAATGGCTAAGCAATAGAATGTTCAGTAAGTGACGGGGTTAACTCGGTGGCAGAATGTTCCAGGGTCATGCAAAAGTAAGACATCAATCAGGGCTGTTCAGATGGACAGCTATAGGAACTACCCTGGCATCAGGTCACTTAAAGTGCAACCTAGCTAGTTTAGGCTTTTGGTAAGGGGGCTCTGGACCCAAACTTAACAATATTTATCTAAGTAATACGCATCGGGCATTTGATATATATTTGCTACGATTTTTACAGTAGCTTTGCCAGTTGGGTATTGTTTCCAGTTTACAGACATAAAAACTGAGACAGAGCTCCAGTGGTACTGTTGTGTGAAATCTGAACTAAGTTCAGCAACAATTAGTGCTTTTTACACCTTCAGACTGAAAGGTTTCAGAGCTGGAATAACAAAGAAAGGCTTTCACTGAGCTAAAGTTCATTATATCCTGTGCTGTGTTACAACTCAGGACACTAGGTGAAGAAGGAAACATGGGTTGATTTTGTGTGAATTCTGGGTATGCTGACACTGCAGGGCAGTTTCACCTGAGGAGATGAAAGGTATGTTTTCAGAAAAGAAAATATTGCTGCAGTTGTGTTTGTTACGTTTCACTTCTCCCATATGGCTCTCTAATCTCGTTTCATTTGATGTCTGGTCAAATGGCAACTGCTTACCTGGTTCCCTGACCCACCTTTCATGGGCCCAAAGCAGAAGCAAGCATCTGCTCTATGCCATTTGGCCTGTGGTGCAGAATCACTCTTCATATCCTCACCTACTCTGTTTTCCTTATAGCACATGCCACTACACAAACTTCAATTGTTTATTTGTTGATTATCTGGGTCCTCTCCTAAAACAAAGCTCTAATAGGCCATTTTATCCTCCATTCTGGAAACAATGTCTGGCACCTAATGGGGGTTATTTATGGCATGGATTGATAAAACTCATTCTTCTAAATCTTCACAGTACTCACCTGATACTTATTTCATATTTACTGAATTCCAAGCTATAGTTTAATATATGTGGTTTGGCTTCCAATATATTTTGAAAGATCCTTAAACACTCAACACTCATCAGTGTCTACTGGACCCAATTTTATTTTTTGAGTTTCTTTTTTAGAAGTTTCATCCTTTCAAAGAACAAAGAAAGTATTTGTTTATATATTTTTAAAGTAGAATAAAAACTCATTCTGTCTTGCAGTTAACACATGAGTCCAGCAGATCCTTCTATTCATCTAAGATATATTATGGGATATTAGTGATCTTGCTATTTTCTGTATCTTAAATATTGTGCTATTGAACCAACACAGGAATTACATCATCAATACTCATCAATCATTTTGAGCTATGCTAATAAAAGAAAAAGACAAGAATGATGGAATTGCCTAGAAGGACAATGCAATAGTCAAATAAGCCACCATAATTGCATCACTCTTTAGTTTTCCAGCTTTACCCAAAGTATTGCATTGTGCTTGATATGAAAATTTGAAGACATCACCTTTATAACTTTTTAAAGCTTTCACTGAACATACTTAAAGTTCAGAATATTTCATGTTCTTAAACTTTAATGATCATATCAATACTTAGGGATGTTTCTAAAGTACAGATTTTTATTTCATTGGTCTAGGATGAGACCTGAAGTCTTTCAGTGATGTGGGCGCTACTGGTTTACAGACCACACTTGGAGCAACAATGATTTAGACCAGGTTCTCTTAAAAGCTGTTTGGGTTATCATCAAGCTTTTTTTTTTTTTTTTTTTTTTTTTACAGGGACAGAGAGAGAGAGAGTCAGAGAGAGGGATAGATAGGGACAGACAGACAGGAATGGAGAGAGGTGAGAGGCATCAATCATTAGTTTTTCATTGCCGATGCAACACCTTAGTTGTTCTTTGATTGCTTTCTCACATGTGCCTTGACCGTGGGCCTTCAGCAGACCGAGCAACCCCTTGCTGGAGCCAGCGACCTTGGGTCCAAGCTGGTGAGCTTTTGCTCAAACCAGATGGGCCCGCGCTCAAGCTGGTGACCTCGGGGTCTCGAACCTGGGTCTTCCACATCCCAGTCCGACACTCCATCCACTGCGCCACCACCTAGTCAGGCAAGCTATTCATTTTTTGATGTACCTTTTATCATAAAATTACTACATCCTTGTTTACTTTTTACAAACATACCAAATATTTTATTACATATTCTTCTATATAAAATTTAAACTTGCCTTATGCTATAAATTATATGACTATTCATTTCCCAGGCATTTTATTGATTAAATGTCTATAAACCCACTTATATACTGTCTATGTTGCTCTAAACAGAAATGGAATCAGTTTTTTTGGTTGAAATTTTCCTTGCATTTTCTGTTTCTGAATACAGTTTCCTGAAAGTGGCCTACTCAAGGTATTTAGTACTTTTCATGTTAACTGCTGTCAAATTCATGCCCTACCCATCCTACACAACTGACTTTTTAAATGAAATTTTAAACTTTTACCACTTTGAGTTTATCTTCCTCATTTCAACCCCATCTTCGCACTCTAATAAGATTATCCAAATTTCTAAACATGTGCTTGTTTTCCCTTTAGGTTTAGTATATTTAAAACTTTTGTTTCTTACATTCAAATTACTAATTAAAAGAAGTAGCATAATCTGGGTATTATGGACTGAATGCTTGTGTCCCCCAAAATTCATACAGTAAAGCCCTAACCCCCAATGTAAGGTATTTGGAGATGATGCTATGGGAGATATTAAAGTTTACATGAGGTCATGAGGATGGGGCCCTTATGATGGGATCAATGTCCTTATAAGAAGAAACACTGGAGTGACCTCAACATCATGATGGAATGAGAGGATTCCTTTGTGTCTCCCCTTAATTTTACACATCAGACATCTATAACCTGACAAAGTTTTCTCTCTTCACACAAAAATGCCTGAGAGATCCACTCATCAGTACATCTGAAGGTGACATATTGAAATGTGTAGGGGAGGTATGACTGGGGGAAGAAGAGGGATGATGCCTGCAGATGCAGCTGGGTGGCTGCCAAAGTAGTGGTGAATGAATCAGGGTGTGGTCCCTATATTACAGTCCAGTGAAGCATAAAAAAGGTAGAAACAGTAATGGTGTCTGAGAAGCTGGCTCCCCTGACTAGCCCCATTGTGGCATAACCCAGTAGCATCAGCAGAAATGACTCTAACAGCACAGCAGTGATGATGGCCATTAGAAACAAGGAAGCAGTGCTGCAGACTTGTGCTCCTAGCTCCCTCACTTGCTTCATCCCCCTCCATGGTAGTGGTGCCCCAAGACTGAAATGACCTGGACACAGTGGGGATATCCAGCACCCCAGTCACCCAGGAGTCAATTTCTACAACAGCTATTTCCCCATCCCCCCACTGTAACCCTGGAGGCACAAGTAGTGTAGGTAAGAGAAAACAAAAACTTGTGCAATAGCACCATCTACTGAAAAACAAACGAAAGACCTCTAATTATCAACCTGCTAAATTGTTAAATCAACCAGTATCCAAACAAGAGTTCATTATCTCAAATGCGCAGGCAGAAGAACAACTGACTAAATACCATGAACAATCAAGATAACATGGTAACAAAATAAAGAAAGGACAACTATCCACATACCAATCTCAAAGTCATGGAAGATTATGATTTAAATTATAGAGAATTCAAGCTTGCAGTTAATGAAGAACTTCAATGAGATACAAGAAAACTCAGAAAGGTAGTTCCATGAGCTTAGGAATAAAATTAATGAACAAAAGAAGTACTTTACAAAGAGACTGAAACTATAAAAAAAATTATTTCTCAATAAATGAGATAAAGAATTAATTTGAAAGCAGTGGAAAAAGAACAGACCAGATAGAATAAAGAATGAGCAAGCTTGATGATAAAAATATAGAAATTCAGGTGGAAGAAGAAAGAGAAGAGTTATAAAAATGACAGAACTCTATGAGAACTATTTGACTCCGTTAAAAAGGCAACATTAAGATAATGGGTAGCCCAGAGGAGAAAAGAGGAAGAAGGGAACAGAGGGCCTAGTAAAGAAATAATTAATGCGAACTTCCCAAACCTAGGGAAGGATTGAATATTTAAGTATAAAACACTAACAAAATACCTAATAATCTCACAACAGAAAGACCTTCTCCAAAACACACTACGTTAAAACTGTCAAAAGTCAATGATAAAGAAAGAATTCTTATTGTAGGGAAGGGGGAAAAAAAGACAATAATGTACAAAGGAAACGCCATCAGATTATCATCAGATTTCTCAGTAGAAACCCTGTAAGACAGGGGAGAGTAGAATGATATATTCAAATATCAAAAGAGAGAAATCGCCACCAAAAATAACATATCCAACAAAGTTATTCTTTAGATATAGAGGAGAAATAAAGGTTTTCCAAGACAAACAAGAGATGAGTGAATATGCCACAAGACCTGTATTATAGGAAATGTTGAAAGGAGCTCTTCCACTTGAAGCAAAAAGACAAAAGTATACAAAACTTTTGAGTAAGATGACAGACAGAAGCAGGAAACTGCAACTCTATTTCAGAATAGGGTATTAAATAAACAATTACAACATACAGCTTAAGGGAAAAACATATTATAGCTACTGCAATTTGGTAATGAAAGAAAAGCATAAAAAGGATTTGTTACAACAAAAACATAAAAATGGGAGTACTTAAAGGACTGAAATTGTATAGATGAATAAAGATAAGAGAAAGAATATTTTACCTATGGGACATTTTATACAAACTGTATTGTAACCACATTTTATACAAACTGTATGGTAACCACAAAACAAAATCCAGGCCTGAGACATGAAACATAAAAAAAAGAGAAAACAGAGAAAAACATCATAGAAAAACACCAAACGAAAACAGCAGATAGAAATATAGGGGAAAAGAAACAATGAAGATACAGAGCAATCAGAAAACAAAAGATAAAATAGCCATAGTAATCATACATCAAGTCAATCACCCTAAATGCAAATTGCCTGAACCAATCAAAAGACACATCCAGAATAGCTAGATGGATTAAACAACAACAACAACAAAATCCAGCTATATGCTGCCTTCAGGAGACCCAGCCAAAGACAAACCAGGCTCAAAGTGAAGGAATAAATGATATTCCAAGCAAGTGGTATCCTGAGAAAAGTGGGTATAGCAGTACTTAGACAAAATATGTAGATTTCAAGACAAAAATGTTAAGAGACAAAGATGGACATTTTATCATGATAATGGGGACAATCCATCAAGAAGATATAACATATATTAATATATAAGCACTCAACCTAAGAGCATCAAAATATATAAAGCAATTATTAACAGACCTAAAGGGGAAAATTGACTGTAATACAGAAAGTCAACAAGAAAATAGCAGTTAAATCAGGTGACTCTAAATCAGATGAACTTAATAGATATTTGTAGAACTTTCCAATCCAAAAATGACAAAATATATATTCTTATGAAGTATATATGGAATATTCTCAAGGATGGATCATATGTTAAAACACCAAAGAAGTCTCAATTATTTTTTAAAAATTAAAATCATCCAAAGCATCTTTTTCAACAATGAAGTTATGAAACTAAAAATAATGGCAGGAAGAAAGCTACAGTCTGACCAGGCGGTGGTGCAGTGGATAGAGCATAGGACTGGGATGCATACAGCCTTCATAGATCAAACATGAAGAACTGGAAAACCTGAATAGAGCGATCACTAGTAAGGAAATGGAAACAAAAGTCTAAAGCTCCCTAAAAACAAAAATCCAGGACCGATGGCTTCACTGGTGAGCTCTACCAAACACTGGAAGAAGACTGAAAACCCATCCTTCTCAAACTCTTCCAAAAAACGAACAAGTCAGGAATGCTTCCTATTCATTTTACCCCGATACCAATACCAGGCAAGGACATCACAAGGTAAGAAAATTACAAGCCAGTATCTCTGATAAACATAGATGTAAATATTCTCTACAAAACATTAGCAAATCAAATACAACAATATATTAAATGGATCATACATCACAATCAAGTGGGATTCATCCCAAGGATGCAAGAATGGTTCAGTATCTGCAAATCAATCAACACAATACACCATATTAATAAAATAAGATAAATTTATAATCATTCAATAGATGCAGAATAAGATTTGACAAGATATAATTTCAATTTCATTTATCATAAAAATGGGTATAAAATCAAAGTATCTCAACATAATTAAGACCATATGTGACAAACCCTCAGCTAACATCACACTCAGTGGTGAAACACTGAAAGCTTTTTCCTATAAGATCAGGAAGAGAGCAAGGATGCCTGCTCTCACCAAGGTTATTAAACATATTACTGGAAGTTGTAGCTAGAGCAATTAGGCAAGAAAAAGAAATAAAATATATTCAACTTAAAAAGGAAAAAATAAAATTCTATTTGCAGTGATATAATTTTATATATAGAAAACCCTTAAGACTCCACCAGCCAACTTATTAGAAACAGTAAACAAATACAGTAAAGTTCAGGATACAAAATCAATATAAAAATCTGTTATGTTTCTACATACTAACTACAAAATATCACAAAGAAAAATGAAGAAAATCCCATTTACAATCATAACCAAAAAGAGTAATAATAAAGGAGATGAAGGACCCATATACTGCAACTACAGCACACTGCCGAAAGGAACTAAAGAATACACAAAGAACCTAACCAGGCAGTGGTGTAGTGGATAGAGCGTCAGAATGACATGCAGAGGACCAGGTTCGAAACCCCTAGGTCGCTGGCTTGAACGTGGGCTCACCAGCTTGAGTAAAGGGTTGCTGACTTGAGCATGGGATCATAGACATGACCCCATGGTCACTGGCTTAAGCCCAAAGGTCACTAGCTTGAAGCCCAAGGTCACTGGCTTGAGCCCAAGGTCGCTGGTTTGAGCAAGGGGTCACTCGCTCTGCTGTAGCTCCCCAGGCAAGGCAAATGTGAGAAAGCAATCGATGAACAACTAAGGTACCACAACAAAGAACTGATGCTTCTTATCACTCTCCCTTCCTGTCTGTCTGTCCCTATTTGTCCCTCTCACAAAACACACACGCATATACACAAATGGAAACATATTCCATATTCACGAACTGAAAGAATTAACATAGTTAAAATGGCCATTTTACTCAAAGCAATATACAAATTGAATGCAATCCCATTAATTTTTTTGAAGAAGTGGAACAAAATGTCACTTTTTAAAGGAATAGAACAAAAAAATCACTAGATTTGTATGGAACCATAAAAGACCCCAAAGAGCCAAAGCAATTCTAAGAAAAAGAAATGGAACTAGAGGTCTGACCTGTGGTGGCGCAGTGGATAAAGCGTCGACCTGGGAACACTGAGATTGCCAGTTCAAAACCCTGCACTGGTCTGGTCAAGGCACATATGGGGGAGTTGATGCTTCTAGCTCCTCCCCCCTTTCCCTCTCTCTCTCTCTCTCTCTCTCTCCCTCTCTCTCTCTCTCACTCTGTGTCTCCTCTCTAAAATAAATAAATAAAAAGAAATAATAAAAAAATAATAAAATTTAAGAAATGGAACTAGAGGTATCACACTACCTCACTTCAAATTACACTGCAGAGCCATGATAATCAAAACGGCATGGTGTTGGCTGAAAAACAGATATACAGATCAATGAACAGAACCAAGAGCCCAGAAATAAAGCCACATATATATAGTGTGTCCATAAAGTCATGGTGCATTTTTGACCTGTGACCGGTCAAAAGTGCACCATGACTTTATGGACACACTATATATGTACAAATAATCTTCGACAAAGGAGCCAAAACACACAACAGAGAGAATAAAACCTCTTCAATAAATGGGAAGTCATATGCAAAAGAAAGAAACTTGACTACAGTTTGTCCCCATGAACAAAAATTAATTCAAAATGGATCAAAGACCTAAATATAAGATCTGAAACAATAAATTACACAGAACATAGGTACTAAATTTATAGATCTTGGCCATAGAGAACATTTATATGAATTCGACTCCAAAGGCAACAATAAATGACTGGAACTATATCAAACTAAAAAGCTTCTGCACAGCAAAAGAAACCAACAACAAAACAAAAAGGCAGCCAACCAAATGAGAGTTGATATTCACAAACAACCGCTCCAATGAGGGGTTAATATCAAAATACATAAAGAATGCACAAAGCTCAAAAACAAACAAGCAAATAATGCAATCAAGAATGAGAAGAAGACCTGAACACAAAAATGACCAACAGACATGAAAAGATGCTCTAGATGCTCTTCACTGGCTATTAGAGAAATGCAAATCAAAACTACAATGAGATACCACTTCAGACCTGTTAGATTAGCTATTAACAAGACAGGTAATAAGTGCTGGAGAGGTTGTGGAGAAAAAGGAACCCTCAGTCACTGCTGGTGGGAATGTAAACTGGTACAGCCATTATGGAAGAAAGTATGGTGGTTCCTTAAAATAAAAATTAAGAATAGACCTACCATATGACCCAGCAATCCCTTTGCTGGGTATCTACCCAAAAACCTTGAAAACACTGGTACGTAGACAGATGCAACCCATGTTCACAGTGGCCAAGACATGGAAACATCCAGAAAGCCTTTCAATAGATGACTGGATAAAGCAGCTGTGGTACATATATACTATGGAATACTACTCAGCCATAAGAAATGATGACACACTGACATTGAAGACAACATGGATGGACCTTGAGAACATGATACTGAGTGAAATAAGTAAATCAGAAAAGCTAAGAACTGTGTGATTTCACACATAGATGGGATATAAAACTGAGACTCATGGACATAGATAACAGTGGTTACCAGGGAGAACTGGGAAGGGGGGAGGGAAGTAAAGAGGGTCAAATATATATCCCACATAGGTGGGATATAAAACTGAGATTCATGGACATAGATAAAAGTGAAATGGTTACCTGCGGGAGGAGAGTAAAGTGGGATCAATATACAGGGACAGAAAATGGTTTGACTTTGGGTGATGGGCACACAACACAATCAACAGTTCAAATGGTATAGAGATGTTCATCTGAAACCTATGTGTACTCTTATTGATCAATGTCACCCCATTAAATTTAACTTCAAAATAAAGTTAAAAAATAAAACAGAATGTATCCATTTCACAATTAGAAATAAAGTCATTCAGTGACTCAATACTACATTTGAGGAACAAAAAAAGCTAATGATGAGCTAAAGTTGCAATTCAAGATATTTGTAATGATCATTACAAATTCTACTTCCACAGGAAGGAGTGAGTGAATACAAAACTCCTTGGAGATTTAACCCAAAGCCAGAAAGCTCTATTCAGGACACTCTGGAACTGTCCCAGTTTCTGAATTCAAGGACATGGAGAAGAATAAAGTTCTTTCATAATTAACAACAGTGATGAAAGGAGATTCTGTCTGTATGTGCTCTGGTTATTAAGTACTGACCAGAGGGGAAGCAGGTTGGCTACTCTGCATGTACAAGTGGTATCCTTTTGAATGGGAAAACAAAGGAAAGCTTTTAATAATTTCTTAGAAAAAAACATGGGCCAGGTTTTATTTCTAACTCTTTAAGCAATAATCATACCTATCTATTATAACTGTTTCTGTATATTCCAGTTTACCTATTCTAAAGTACCTACAGTATTTTAGTATATTTGTGGTAAAGTCAAAAGCTGTAATCTTTTACTACTAATATAGAGCAAGAAACAATCTGTGAGTCATGTGAGTAGACTTTTTATATTTTCCTTCTTTCAAACTAATAACTAATAAACCAATAGGGATTTACTGAGCAGTCCAGATTACTTCCCTGATGAATTATCACATACTTGTTTGACAGTGAATTATCATAAAATGGCAGCTGATCTACAGTTTACTGCATAACTCTTTTCTAAGAGGTAAAAGAAAATCATACCTTTCCCTTAGTGTTTTATAACCCAGACAATATCAAATCAAACTAAACATCAATTAGTAGACTCTAAGAGGAACATAAATCATCAAATGTCAAAATGCAGCATGAACTCTATGTGAATAAAATGGCCTTTTTTGATGGTTTCAGTTTTATAAACCAATTTTTGATATTTGAGACTCATGTTATTTTGAACATCTTCTGGAATATCAACTTAATTCACATTAACTCATCAATATTCAATCATCAGCCTGACATGCTCTGCCAAAAAAATGGACTAATGGATAAAGATGACTTTATGAAAGAGGGAGCAAGGAAAGAAAAAGGTGACAAGTACTATCTATTTTATAGATGATAAGAGGCTGAAGACAAAATGATTTATTACGATTATAAACCATGGGGAACATTGGTATTGCATTGAATTATAAATTGCTTTGGGTAATATAGACATTTTAATGATGTGTACTCTTCCTAACCATGAGCACGGTATATGCTTCCACTTGTTTCTACCTTCCTTAATTTCTTTTATCAATGTTTTATAATTTTCCGAGTACAAGTCCTCAACCTCCTTGGTTAAATTTACTCCTGGGTACTTTATTTTTTTTGGTTGCAATAGTGACGGGGATTGTTTCCTTAATTTCTTTTGCTGGCAGTTCATTGTTGGCATATAGAAATGCCTCATATTTCTGAGTATTAATTTTATATCCTGCCACCTTGCTGAATTCATTTACCAGGTTCAGTAGTTTTTTTACTAAGATTTTAGGGTTTTCTATATACAATATCATATCATCTGCAGATAATGACAGTTTTACTTCTTCTTTTCCAATTTGGAAGCCTTTTATATCTTCTTCTTGTCTGATTGCTATAGCTAGGACTTCCAGAACTATGTTGAATAAGAGTGGTGAAAGGAGACACCCCTGCCTCCTTCCTGATCTTAATGAAATTGCTTTTAATTTTTGCCCATTTAGTGTGATGTTTGCTGTGGGTTTGTCATAGATGGCCTTTATCAGGTTACGGAATGTTCCCTGTATTCCACTTTACTGAGAGTGTTGATCATGAATGGGTGCTGGAATTTATCAAATGCTTTTTCTGCATCTATTGAAATTATCATGTGATTTCTGTCCTTGCTTTTGTTTATGTGATGAATCACATTAATTGATTTGCGAATACTGAACCAGCCTTGCCTCTCCAGAATAAATCCCACTTCATCATGGTGTATGATTTTTTTCATATATTACTGGATCCGGTTGGCTAATATTTTGTTGAAAATTATAGCATCTAAATTCATCAAGGATATTGGCCTATAATTTTCTTTCTTTGTGTTGTCTTTGCCCGGTTTTGGGATCAGAATTATACTCGCCTCATAAAAGGAGTTTGGAAGTCCCCCTTCCTCTTAAATTTTTTGCAATATCTTGAGGAGCACAGGAGTTAGTTCTTCTTTGAATTTTTGGTAGAATTCACTTGTGAAGCCGTCAGGCCCAGGACTTTTCTTTTTTGGGATTTTTTTGATAACTGTTTCGATCTCATTTGTTGTAATTGTTCTGTTTAGGTGTTCTGATTCTTCCAGATTGATTTTTGGAAGATTATATGATTCAAGAAATTTGTCCATTTCACCTACGTTGTCTAATTTTTTGGCATAGAGTTAGTTCTTCATACTATTTCTTATAGTACTTTTTATTTCTGTGTGTCAGTTGTTATTTCTCCACTCTCTCATTTCTAATTTTATTTATTTGAGTCCTCTCTCTTTTTTTCTTGGTGGGTCTCGTTAAAGGTTCATCGATCCTGTTTACCTTTTCAAAGAACCAGCTCCTGGTTTCATTGATCCTCTGTATTATTTCCTTAGCCTCTATGTCATTTATTTCATCTCAGATCTTTATTATTTCATTCCTTCTACTAGTCCTGGGCTTTATTTGCTGTTGTTTTTCTAGTTCTTTTAAATGCAGGGTCAGGTTTCTTAGTTAAGCTTTTTCTTGCTTCTCATGGTATGCCTATAGTGCTATGAACTTCCCTCTCAGTACTGCTTTTGCTGTGTCCCATAAATTTTGAGTTGATGTATGCTTATTATCATTCGTTTCTAGAAACATTTTTATTTCTTCTTTGATCTCATTTTTAATCCATTCATTATTTAATAATATGCTATTTAGTTTCCAAGTGTTTGGGTATTTTTCAGTTTTTCTTTTGTGGTTAATTTCTAGTTTCATGCCATTGTGATTAGAGAAAATGCTTGGTATGATTTCAATCTTCTTAAATTTGTTGAGACCACTTTTGTGTCCTAACATGTGGTCTATCCTAGAGAATGTACCATGAGTGCTTGAAAAGAATGTATATGCTACTGCTTTAGGGTGAAAAGTTCTGAAGATATCTATTAAATCGAGTTGATCTAGTGTATCCTTTAAGTCTGCTCTTTCTTTATTAATTTTCTTTCTTGAGGATCTATCCAGTGATGTCAATGGGGTATTGAAATCCCCTACTATTATAGTATTGCTGTTAATCTCGCCCTTTATATCCATCAAAGTCTGCTTTATGTATATTGGGGCTCCAATGTTTGGTGCGTAGATATTTATAATGGTTATATCTTCCTGTTGAATTGTTCCCTTTATCATTATGTAGTGTCCTTCTTTATTTCTTACTGCAGCCTTTGTTTTAAAGTCCATTTTCTCAGATATAAGTATTGCTACCCCTGCTTTTTTTTCATTTCCATTTGCATGAAATATTTTTTTCCATCATTTTACCTTCAGTCTATGTGCATCTTTTGTTTTAAGGTGTGTCTCTTGTAGACAGCATATGTATGGGTCCTGTTTCTTCATCCATGCAGCTACCCTATGTCTTTCGATTGGATCATTTAATACATTTGCATTTAAGTTTATTATTGATATGTAGTTGTTTATTGCCATTTTATTTTTAAAGCTGTATTCTTCTTTTGCTATATTCTTTTCCCCTTTGAACTGTTCACAACAGGCCCCTTAGCATCTCCTGCAGAATTGTTTTGGTTTTAATGAATTCCTTGAGGTTTTTTTTGTCTGAGAAGCTCTTTTTTTCTCCTTCAATTTGAAACGTTAGCCTTGCTGGATAGAGTAGTCTTGGTTGTAGGTTCTTGTTCTGCATTACTTTGAATATATCTTGCCATTCCCTTCTGGTCTCAAGTGTTTCCGTTGAGAAGTCGGATGTCATCCTCATGGGGGCTCCTTTGTAAGTGATAGTCATATTTCTCTAGCAGCTTTTAAAATTTTCTCTTTATCACTTAGCTTTGGTATTTCAACTATGATGTGTCTTGGTGTAGATTTCTTTGGGTTTCTCTGTGCTTCTTGAACGTGTGAAACGTTTTCCAGCCTTAATTTAGGGAAGTTTTCAACTATGATTTGATAGAACAAAGTTTCTATCCCTTGTTCTTTCTCTTCATGTTTTGGAACTCCTAGGATGCGGATGTTATTTCCCTTCATGTTGTCACAGAGCTCCCTTAGAGTTTCCTTAGATTTTTTCAGTTTCTTTTCTTTTTTCTTCTCTGTTTCTATGCCTTTATTTTGTCCTCTAACTCACTGATTCGATTCTCAGCTTCATTCTTCCTGCTTTTAATTCCTTCCATTGTGGTCTTCAGTTCTGATACTGTATTTGTCATTTCTGATTCTTTTTTATTATTTCAATTTCCTTTTTTATACTTGTTATCTCCTTATTTTGGTGTTCGTAATGACTATCCATTGTTGCTCTAAGCTCTTTGAACATCATAACTATCATTACTTTAAACTCTGCATCTGGTAATTTGGATATATACGGTTCATGCAGGTCCTTCTCTGGGGATTTTTCTTGATTTATTTGGGTTGCATTTCTCTGCCAGCCCATTTTGTCTGTGTATAAGAAGGGTGTGGCCACTGTAGTCCAATGGGGTTTGCCTCTGTGTTCCCTAGGTGTGTTCTGTCTGCAGGCCCACCACCCCCTCTGCTGCTGCCTAGGTCCTTTGGGTATGGGCGTTGCTGGCGCCGGCCCACTGTGGCTGTTGCTATGATTTCCACCTCTCCTCCTTGGGAAGGTCTGTGTTCTCATGCCCGGCTCTACAAACCTCAGCCTGTCTGGGCCTTCGCCTCTCCCCCACAGGTGTAGTTGCGCACTGCACTCAAGCCACAAGCCTCAGCACAAAGGGTAGGGGTGAGCACCTTTGCTCAGCTGTGGACACTGCCTGTTCCCAGGCTTCTGCCCAGCCCCTGCAGTCAGAACCAGCTCTCTGCGGTTTCCTGGCCAGGCAGGGCTGCTGGCATGCACTCAGCTTTGAGCCTCTGCCTGTCCCTGGCTTTAGCCCGGCCCCCGTGGTCCGGGCCGGCTCACGCAGGGTCGCAAACCTAGGAGGCCAGGTGATGCTGCGCAACCACAGGCCCCTGCTCAGCAGCCGATCTCCACCCGTTCCTGGCCTCCCACTTTTCTCCTGCAGGTGGGCCCACAGCTGCCGAACGGCTTTCGCGCATCCCCTCTACCCCTGCTGGGCTAGACCGAGCTCACGCCAGCTGGGCCTCTGCCCCCGCCAACAGAACCGTGTTTCAGCATCCCACTGCCCCTGTCCCTCCAGCAACCCTCAGCAGCATGGGTAGAGGCACTGCAGCTCAGACCCTAACACTCCATATTGTAGTCCTGGATGCTTCCTCTATCTACACAGCTCTGCTCTAAGTGCCGCGGGAGAGCTTGTTTGGCTGGCGTCCTGTCTCCCTTTACTGGTATTGCTAGTTCCAGGGGAAATATTCTTTTTTGATTAGAGAAGTGACTCAGCCCAGGGGTTAGGGTGGCTGTCCCTCAGAGTGTTTCTCCCTGTGCCTTCCAGTCCACACTCTCTTCCCGCTGCTCCGGTCCTCTCCTCTGTCCCCGTTCCTCGGAGCCCCGGGTGAGTGGTTGTGAGAGAGGTTTTCTGCGCTGTCCCTTTAAGAAAAATCCTGAGTCTGAGAAAACTGTCTCTTTCTCAAAAATAGTATCTTCATTTGTTTCACAGCTCAATACTATCCAAATGCCTCTTCTAGGGTCTTGGGCTGCAGGCTGGGGCTGTGTTCGTGGGACCCAGGTCCCTCCCTTTCCGCTAAACTCTCTTCCCGCCACGTGAGTCTCTCAGGGCTGTCATTCGCTCCAGGGAGCTGGGCAGCCCTTTCCACATTTTTGCTTTTCCTACCAGTCTCAATGTGGCTTCTTCAGTATTCCTTGGTTGAAGAGTCCACTTAGTTTAGTTCAAAGTTGGTTTATCCAGATGATGGTTCTTAAAATCAAGTTATAATCCACTTTGGTTCCAGGAGTTGGAAGTTGGTACGTCTGTCTAATCCATCGCCATCTTGCCGTCCTCCCGTTTTGAATTCTGTTAAAACTTATTTACAAAATATTACTATCCTTCTTATTATTGATAAATCATTTCTGTTCAATGCAGAGAAGGAAGCATTTTGTTGTGTATTCTCAATTTTCTTTGAAGTGCTAAAAATAACAGAGCCTTCAAGCCCTCCCCACTTCATCACTTCTTCCAACCAGACAGCTGTACCATCTTTGCCAATATAAAAAAAAATATGAAGCTACTGCTTCATATATAGTGCCAATTATCTGAAGTATGTACAAATGATGCATACTTTGGAAGTGAACTGAGCAGGTAGAACTGAAATCAGTGAAAATGAAATCTGTAGCCTTTTAAATTAACACTGGAAATCACTTCAGTGATTTCATTCATTCAACAATTTTCTAGTTCAACTACATGCAAGCAAGTTCTTCTTTTGATTGCTTACCTTCAAGTGTAATTTTTAACAGGGTATAAGCAACATTTTAAAGTGAGTAAATGTCTTTTTGAAACAATTATAAAAGTAATATAAAAATTAAAATGGAGTTAGAGCACATTTTGTTTTATAAGTAAGTAATTTAAGAGAACATTACCAAATTTTCTTTAAAAAGTATGTCCAATTTAATCTTCTCTTAGAAATTAGTGCTTCTATGAAAGAACAAACCATACACAAGATACACTGTTATTTTCATGATCGTAAAAATATTTTCTTGGCAGGAGTCTTCACCTAATTTTAGCCTTTCAGCACTCAAAGATTATTTGTTTTTTCTTTTAAACATAGCTTTTTAAAATTAGAGAATAGATATAGAGAATGCTAACTACTATATCTATATCAGTGGTTCTTAACCTGGGCTCTATCGAACCCTAGGGGTTCGATGAGTCGGTCTCGGGTTCGAAGAAGCCTCTGCCGCGGAGGCCAGAATAAAGTAATACCGTAATTTGTTGTGAGTTCATGCACTTTGTTGGTTTTGTTCTTTGAGCAAGGAGATATTCATGCACGGCTCATTTTGTGCACTAGTAAAAAAACATATACCTATGTCTTGAATCTGGAAAAAACAATCATATTTTATTTATCATTAAAGAAGGGTTCGGGAGAAGCAAGATGGCGACGGAGTAGGCGGAGGTACCAACTTCCAACTCCCAGAAGCAAAGTGGATTATAACTCAATTTAAAGAAACATCATCTGGATAAACCAACTATGAACTAAACTAAGTGAACTCTTCAACCAAGGAACACAGAAGAAGCCACATTGAGACTGGTAGGAATAGCGAAAATGCGAAGAGGGCTGCCCAGCTCCCCGGAGCAAACGGCAGCCCGGAGAGACCCGCGGGGTGGGAAGAGAGTTTGGCGGAGAAGGAGGGACCTGGGTCCCAGGAACCAAGCCCCAGCCTGCAGTCCTAGAGCCTAGAAGAGGCGTTTGGACAGTTTTGAGCTGTGAAACAAGTGAGGGAGCTCCTAGGCCTACAGTGTGGAGTATTAGGTCCCTTCTTACTCTGCTGATAGTTGCTGAAGGGTTTGGGGCAGCAGGACGCTGAAAAGCGGTTCTGTCGGCGTGGGCGGAGGCCAAGCCGGTGGGAGATCGGTCTAGCCCAGAGGGTCGGAGGGGACGCGCGAAAGCGGTCCGGAAGCTGCGGGCCCGCCTTTAATCCAACTTACGGGGACAAAGCGGGAGGCAAGGAACGGGCAGGCCTTGTGCAAGCCAGCCCTGACCGCGGGTACCAGACTAGGACCAGGGACGGGCAGGGGCTCACGGATGAGCTGACGCTACCAGCCCCCCAGCCCCCGGGCCGGAGAAACCGCGGTTGGCCAGTATACGTGCGCGAGCGGGCTCTGAGCGCGGGAACGGGTAAGACCCCGAGACAAGTGAAAGCTCGCAGCTGAGTTCACGCTACTATCCCCGCCCGGACGGTGAAACCGCGGATTGCATTCATACGTGCACGAGCGGGCTCGGAACGCGGGGGCGGGGTAGAGTCCGGGACGAGCGGAACTACACAGCTGAGCGGAAGCCAGCAAACACGCCCGCCCAATAAACCTTGGTTTCCGACCCTGCGCAGAAGGGCCCTGGCCTCGAGGGCGGGGCTAAAGCTCGGAACGGGCAAAAGCTTACAGCTGAGAGGACGTCAAAAGCCCCGCCTAACCCACGGAACTGTAGCGAGCAGACTCCGACTGCTGGTTCTGGGCGGAAGTCCGAAAATAGGCTGGGTCCGCAGCTGAGCAAAGGTGCTCACCTCTACCCTTGGTGCTAAGTCTTGTGGCTTCAGTGACAGCCCCTCCCACGGAGGAGAGGCAGAAATCACAGCAAAAGCCACAGTGGGCCAGCGCTGGCAACGCTCATACCCAACCAACCAAGGCACCGGCAGAGGGGGTGGGGGGCCTGCAGACAGATCACACTTAGAGAACACAAAGGCAACACCTACTGGACTCCAGTGGCCACAACTTGCTTATACACAGACAAAATGGGCAGGCAGAGGAATGAAACCAAATGAATCAAGAGAAATCCCCAGAGAAGGACCTGAATGAACCAGATATAACCAAATTACCAGAAGCAGAATTTAGAATAATGATAGTTAGGATGTTCAAAGAAATTAGAGCAACAATGGATAGTCATTATGAACACCTAAATAAAGAGATAACAAGTATAAAAAATGAAATTGAAATAATAAAAAAGAATCAGACAGAAATGACAAATACAGTATCAGAACTGAAGACCACAATGGAAGGAATTAAAAGCAGGATGAATCACACTGAGGATCGAATAAGCGAGTTAGAGGACACAATAAACAAAGGCACAGAAGCAGAGAAGAAAAAGGAAAAGAGACTTAAAAAATGTGAGGAAACTCTAAGGGAGCATTGTGTCAACATGAAGAGAAACAACATTCGCATCATAGGGGTGCCAGAAGAGGAGAGAGGACAGGAAATGGAAACTTTGTTCAATCAAATCATAGCAGAAAACTTTCCTAAATTAAGGCTGGGAAACACTCCACACATTCAAGAAGCACACAGAACTCTATTAAAGAGAAACACAAAAAGATCTACACCAAGACACATCATAGTTAAAATACCAAAGCTAATGGATAAAGAAAAAAATTTAAAAGCTGCTAGAGAATAAAAGGCTATCACCTACAAAGGAGCCCCCATAAGGTTGACATCGGACTTCTCAACAGAAACACTTGAGGCCAGAAGGGAATGGCAAGATATAATCAAAGTAGCAGAACAAGAACCTACAACCAAGACTACTTTATCCAGCAAGGCTAACGTTTAAAATTGAAGGAGAAATAAAGAGCTTCCCAGAAAAAGAAAGCCTCAAGGAATTCATAAAAACCAAACCAATTCTGCAAGAGATACTAAGGGGCCTCTTGTGAACAGTTTAAAGGGAGGAATGAATAGAGCAAAAGAAGAATACAGCTTTAAAGAATAAAATTGCAATAAACAACTACATATCAATAATAACCTTAAATGTAAATGGATTAAATGATCCAATCAAAAGACATAGGGTAGCTGCATGGATAAAGAAACAGGACCTATACATATGCTGTCTACAAGAGACACACCTTAAAACAAAAGATGCTCATAGAGTGAAGGTAAAACGATGGAAAAAAATATTTCATGCAAATGGAAATGAGAAAAAAGCAGGGGTAGCAATACATATATCTGACAAAATGGACTTTAAAACAAAGGCTGTAGTAAGAGATAAAGAAGGACACTACATAATGATAAACGGAACAATTCAACAGGAAGATATAACTACTGTAAATATCTATGCCCCAAATATAGGAGCCCCGACATATATAAAGCAGACTTTGATGGATATAAAGGGCGAGATTAACAGCAATACTATCATAGTAGGGGATTTCAATACCCCTCTAACAACACTGGATAGATCCTCAAGAAAGAAAATAAAGAAACAGGAGACTTAAAGGAGACACTAGATCAACTTGATTTAATAGATATCTTCAGAACTTTTCACCCTAAAGCAGTAGAATATACATTCTTCTCAAGCGCTCATGGTACGTTTTCTAGGATAGACCACATGTTAGGACACAAAAGTGGTCTCAATAAATATATAAAGATTGAAATCATATCAAGCATTTTCTCTGATCACAATGCCATGAAACTAGAAATTAACCACAAAGGAAAAACTGAAAAATACTCGAACACTTGGAAACTAAATAGCATGTTATTAAATAATGAATGGATTAACAATGAGATCAAAGAAGAAATAAAAAAGTTTCTAGAAACAAATGATAATGAGCATACATCAACTCAAAATTTATGGGACACAGCAAAAAGCAGTTCTGAGAGGGAAGTTTATTGCCCTACAGGCATATCATAAGAAGCTAGAAAAAGCTCAAATAAGCAACCTGACCCTGCATTTAAAAGAACTAGAGAAAGAACAACAAATAAAACCCAAGACAAGTAGAAGGAAGGAAATAATAAAGGTCAGAGCAGAAATAAATGACATAGAGGCGAAGGAAACAATACAGAGGATCAATGAAACAAGAAGCTGGTTCTATGAAAAGGTAAACAAGATTGATGAACCTGTAACTAGACTCACCAAGGAAAAAAGAGAGAGGACTCAAATAAATAAAATTAGAAAGGACAGTGGAGAAATAACAACTGACACAACAGAAATACAAAGCATTGTAAGAAAATACTATGAAGAACTCTATGCCAAAAAATTAGACAATCTTGGTGAAATGGACAAATTTCTTGAATCATATAACCTTCCAAAAATCAATCTGGAAGCATCAGAACACCTAAACAGACCAATTACAACAAATGAGATCGAAACAGTTGTCAAAAAACTCCCAAAAAAGAAAAATCCTGGGCCTGATGGCTTCACAAGTGAATTCTACCAAAAATTCAAAGAAGAACTAACTCCTATCCTCCTCAAGCTATTTCAAAAAATTCAAGAGGAATGAAGACTTCCAAACTCGTTTTATGAGGCGAGCATAATTCTGATCCCAAAACCGGGCAAAGACAACACAAAGAAAGAAAATTATAGGCCTATATCCCTGATTAATTTAGACGCTAAAATTCTCAACAAAATATTAGCCAACCGGATCCAGCAATATATGAAAAAAATCATACACCATGATCGAGTGGGATTTATTCTGGAGAGGCAAGGCTGATTCAATATTTGCAAATCAATCAATGTGATTCATCACATAAACAAAAGGAAGGACAAAAATCACATGATAATTTCAATAGATGCAGAAAAGGCATTTGATAAAATCCAGCACCCATTCATGGTCAAAACTCTCAGTAAAGTGGGAATACAGGGATCATTCCTTAACATGATAAAGGCCATCTACGATAAACCGACAGAAAACATCATACTAAATGGACAAAGATTAAAAGCAATCCCCTTAAGATCAGGAACCAGGCAGGGTTGCCCACTTTCACCACTCTTATTCAACATAGTTCTGGAAGTCCTAGATACAGCAATCAGACAAGAAGAAGAAATAAAAGGTATCCAAATTGGAAAAGAAGAAATAAAACAGTCACTATTTGCAGATGATATGATACTGTATATTGAAAACCCTAAAGTCTCAGTCAAAAAACTACTAAACGTTATAAATGAATTCAGCAAGGTGGCAGGATATAAAATTAATTCTCTGAAATCGGAGGCATTTCTATACACCATCAATGAAATATCAGCAAAAGAAATTAAGGAAACAATCCCCTTCACTATTGCACCCAAAAAAATAAAGTACCTAGGAGTAATTTTAACCAAGGAGGTTAAGGACTTATACCAATGACATACTTCAAAGATATAGAACACATATTCCAAAAATTTATATGGAACCAAAAAAGAACACGAATAGACTCAGCAATCTTAAAAAGAAAAAATAAAGCAGGAGGTATCACTCTTCCAGATATCAAGGTTTACTATAAGGCCATTATACTCAAGACACCCTGGTACTGGCATAAGAACAGGCACATAGATCAATGGAACAGAACAGAGGAACCAGAAATAAACCCACAGCTTTATGGACAACTGATATTTGACAAAGGAGGAAAGAACATACAATGGAGTAAAGACAGCCTCTTTAAAAAATGGTGCTGGGAAAATTGGACATCTACCTGCAAAAAAATGAAACTAGACCATCAACTTACACCATTCACAAAAACAAACTCAAAATGGATAAAAGACTTAAATGTAAGCCGTGAAACCATAAGCATCTTAGAAGAAAACATAGGCAGCAAGCTCTCCGACATCTGTAGCAGCAGTATATTTGCCGATTTATCTCCTCGGGCAAATGAAATAAAAGGCAAGATAAAAAAATGGGACTATATCAAACTAAAAAGTTTTTGCACAGCTAAAGACAATAGGAACAGAATAAAAAGACAAACTACACAATGGAAGAACATATTTGACAGCACTTCTGATAAGGGGTTAATAACTAAAATTTATAAAGAACTTATAAAACTCAACAGCAGGAAGACAAACAACCCAATCAAAAAATGGGCAAAAGAAATGAATAGAAGTTTCTCCAAAGAGGACATACAGATGGCCAATAGGCATATGAAAAAATGCTCAACATCACTAATCATTAGAGAAATGAAAATTAAAACCACAATGAGATATCACCTCACACCAGTCAGAATGGCACTTATCAGCAAAACAACACAGATTAAGTGCTGGCGAGGATTTGGAGAAAAGGGAACCCTTCTGCACTGCTGGTGGGAATGCAGACTGGTGCAGCCACTGTGGAAAACAGTTTGGAGATTCCTCAGAAAATTAAAAATCGAACTGCCTTTTGACCCAGCTATCCCACTTTTAGGAATATACCCTAAGAACACCATAGCACTGTTCGAAAAGAAGAAATGCGCCCCCATGTTCCTAGCAGCATTGTTCACAATAGCGAAGATCTGGAACCAGTCCAAGTGTCCGTCAGAAGACGAGTGGATTAAAAAGCTATGGTACATATATACTATGGAAAACTACTCAGCCATAAGAAACAATGACATCGGATCATTTATAACAAAATGGATGTACCTTGATAACATTATACGGAGTGAAATAAGTAAATCAGAAAAAATGAAAAACTGAGAACAGCATGATATCATACATAGGTGGGACATAAAAGTGAGAATATGAGACATGGACAAGAGAGTGGTGGTTTTGGGATGGGGGGGTGGGAGGGAAGAGTGGGATAGGGAGGAGGGGAGGGACACAGGGAAAACCAGATTGAAGGTGACAGAGGACAATTTGACTTTTGGTGAGGGGTATGCAACACAATTGAATGATAAGATAACCTGGAGATGTTTTCATTGTACATATGTACCCTGATTTATTGGTCTCACCCCATTAGAATTAATAATAATAAAAAATATATATATATATATATAAAAGAAGGGTTCGGTGAATGCGCATATGAAACTGGTGGGTTTGGTACCTCAAAAAAGCTTAAGAATCACTGATCTATATGCATCTGTAGCTGTTTATATGCATCTATATAATGTTTTCTCTCCCAGCCTCTGAAAGAGAAAGGATAAATTCAGCAACATTAATGAGTAGTGACTCTGGGCAGGGGAAGGAGTGGGTTAGAAACACTCCTAAATTTTCTTTAAGAAGGTAATTTGAAATGGATGCTTTCAGCAAGATAAAGCAGAAAGAGCAATCACAAGAGTTACAAGAGCATGGCTCCCACAGTGTTGGTGATTGTACTTTATTAGTGGTTTCAGTTGTTTCTCAAATTGTGGCCATATTACTCTCCAGAAAAGTAAAGACTTAAAGAGTTTACTGGTCTAATTATGTGAAAATAAATGTGCGTTGGATTTAAATATATTAAAAAAGTTAAAGGAAGAGATATTAGACTATGAGTTTTTTGTTTATTTATTTATTTACTTCATATATTTTATTATTATTAATTCTAATGGGGTGAGTCCAATAAATCAGGGTACATATGTACAATGAAAACATCTCCAGGTTATCTTATCATTCAATTGTGTTGCATACCCCTCACCAAAAGTCAAATTGTCCTCTGTCACCTTCAATCTGGTTTTCCCTGTGTCCCTCCCCTCCTCCCTATCCCACTCTTCCCTCCCTCCCCCCATCCCATAACCACCACTCTCTTGTCCATGTCTCATATTCTCACTTTTATGTCCCACCTATGTATGAAATAATGCTGTTCTCAGTTTTTCTTTTTTTCTGATTTACTTATTTCACTCCGTATAATGTTATCAAGGTACATCCATTTTGTTATAAATGATGTGATGTCATCGTTTCTTATGGCTGAGTAGTATTCCATAGTATGTATGTACCATAGCTTTTTAATCCACTCGTCTTCTGACGGACACTTGGACTGGTTCCAGATCTTCGCTATTGTGAACAATGCTGCCACGAATATGGGGGCGCATTTCTTCTTTTCGAACAGTGCTATGGTGTTCTTAGGGTATATTCCTAAAAGTGGGATAGCTGGGTCAAAAGGCAGTTCAACTTTTAATTTTCTGAGGAATCTCCAAACTGTTTTCCCAGTGGCTGTACCAGTCTGGATTCCCACCAGCAGTGCAGAAAGGTTCCCTTTTCTCCAAATCCTCGCCAGCACTTATTCTGTGTTGTTTTGCTGATGAGTGCCATTCTGACTGGTGTGAGGTGATGTTTCATTGTGGTTTTAATTTGCATTTCTCTAATGATTAGTGATATTGAGCATTTTTTCATATGCCTATTGGCCATCTGTATGTCCTCTTTGGAGAAACTTCTATTCATTTCTTTTGCCCATTTTTTGATTGGGTTGTTTGTCTTCTTGGTGTTGAGTTTTATAAGTTCTTTATAAATTTTAGTTATTAACCACTTATCAGACGTGCTGTCGAATATGTTCTCCCATTGTGTGGTTTGTCTTTTTATTCTGTTCTTATTGTCTTTAGCCGTGCAAAAACATTTTAGTTTGATATAGTCCCATTTGTTTATCTTGCCTTTTATTTCATTTGCCCGAGGAGATAAATCGGCAAATATACTGCTGCTACAGATGTCGGAGAGCTTGCTGCCTATGTTTTCTTCTAAGATGCTTATGGTTTCACGGCTTACATTTAAGTCTTTTATCCATTTTGAGTTTGTTTTTGTGAATGGTGTAAGTTGATGGTCTAGTTTCATTTTTTTGCAGGTAGATGTCCAATTTTCCCAACACCATTTGTTAAAGAGGCTGTCTTTACTCCATTGTATGTTCTTTCCTCCTTTGTCAAATATCAGTTGTCCATAAAGCTATGGGTTTATTGCTGGGTCCTCTGTTCTGTTCCATTGATCTATGTGCCTGTTCTTATGCCAGTACCAGGCTGTCTTGAGTATAATGGCCTTATAGTAAACCTTGATATCTGGAAGAGTGATACCTCCTGCTTTATTTTTTCTTTTTAAGATTGCTGAGGCTATTCGTGTTCTTTTTTGGTTCCATATAAAATTTTTGAAATATGTGTTCTATATCTTTGAAGTATGTCATTGGTATTTTAATTGGTATTGCATTGAATTTATAAATTGCTTTGGGTAATATAGACATTTTAATGATGTTTATTCTTCCTAGCCATGAGCATGGTATATGCTTCCACTTGTTTGTATCTTCCTTGATTTCTTTAATCAATGTTTTATTATTTTCCGAGTACAAGTCCTTAACATCCTTGGTTAAATTTACTCTTAGGTACTTTATTTGTTTGGCTGCAATAGTGAAGTGGATTGTTTCCTTAATTTCTTTTGCTGACAGTTCATTGTTGGTATATAGAAATGCCTCTGATTTCTGAGTATTAATTTTATATCCTGCCACCTTGCTGAATTCATTCATAAGGTCCAGTAGTTTTATGACTGAGACTTTAGGGTTTTCAATATACAATATCATATCATCTGCAAATAGTGACAGTTTTACTTCTTCTTTTCCAATTTGGATGCCTTTTATTTCTTCTTCTTGTCGGATTGCTGTAGCTAGGACTTCCAGAACTATGTTGAATAAGAGTGGTGAAAGGGGGCATCCCTGCCTGGTTCCTGATCTTAAGGGCATTGCTTTTAATTTTTGTCCATTTAGTATGATGTTTGCTATGGGTTTGTCGTAGATGGCCTTTATCATGTTAAGGAATGATCCCTGTATTCCCACTTTACTGAGAGTTTTGAGCATGAATGGGCGCTGGATTTTATCAAATGCCTTTTCTGCATCTATTTAAATTAATCATGTGATTTTGTCCTTCCTTTTGTTTATGTGATGAATCACATTGATTGATTTGCGAATATTGAACCAGCCTTGCCTCTCCAGAATAAATCCCACTTGATCATGGTGTATGATTTTTTTCATATATTGCTGGATCCGGTTGGCTAATATTTTGTTGAGAATTTTAGCGTCTAAATTCATCAGGGATATAGGCCTATAATTTTCTTTCTTTGTGTTGTCTTTGCCCGGTTTTGGGATCAGAATTATGCTCACCTCATAAAAGGAGTTTGGAAGTCTTCCTTCCTCTTGAATTTTTTGAAATAGCTTGAGGAAGATAGGAATTAGTTCTTCTTTGAATTTTTCATAGAATTCACTTGTGAAGCCATCAGGCCCAAGACTTTTCTTTTTTGGGAGTTTTTTGATAACTGTTTCGATCTCATTTGTTGTAATTGTTCTGTTTAGGTGTTCTGATGCTTCCAAATTGATTTTTGGAAGGTTATATGATTCAAGAAATTTGTCCATTTCACCAAGATTGTCTAATTTTTTGGCATAGAGTTCTTCATAGTATTTTCTTACAATGCTTTGTATTTCTTTTGTGTCAGTTGTTATTTCACCACTGTCCTTTCTAATTTTATTTATTTGAGTCCTCTCTCTTTTTTCCTTGGTGAGTCTAGTTACAGGTTCATCAATCTTGTTTACCTTTTCCAATAACCAGCTTCTGGTTTCATTGATCCTCTGTATTGTTTCCTTCGCCTCTATGTCATTTATTTCTGCTCTGATCTTTATTATTTCCTTCCTTCTACTTGTCTTGGGTTTATTTGTTGTTGTTTTTCTAGTTCTTTTAGATGCAGGGTCAGGTTGCTTATTTGAGCTTTTTCTAGCTTCTTATGATATGCCTGTAATGCAATAAACTTCCCTCTCAGAACTGCTTTTTGCTGTGTCCCATAAATTTTGAGTTGATGTATGCTCATTATCATTTGTTTCTAGAAACTTTTTTATTTCTTCTTTGATCTCATTGTTAATCCATTCATTATTTAATAACATGCTATTTAGATTCCAAGTGTTTGAGTATTTTTCAGTTTTTCTTTTGTGGTTAATTTCTAGTTTCATGGCATTGTGATCAGAGAAAATACTTGATATGATTTCAATCTTCTTAAATTTATTGAGACCATTTTTGTGTCCTAACATGTGGTCTATCCTAGAAAACGTACCATGAGAGCTTGCAAAGAATGTATATTCTACTGCTTTAGGGTGAAAAGTTCTGAAGATATCTATTAAATCACGTTGATCTAGTGTATCCTTTAAGTCTGCTGTTTCTTTATTAATTTTCTTTCTTGAGGATCTATCCAGTGTTGTTAGAGGGGTATTGAAATCCCCTACTATGATAGTATTGCTGTTAATCTTGCCCTTTATATCCATCAAAGTCTGCTTTATGTAAGTCGGGGCTCCTATATTTGGTGCATATATATTTATAATAGTTATATCTTCTTGTTGAATTGTTCCCTTTATCTTTCTGTAGTGTCCTTCTTTATCTCTTACTGCAGCCTTTGTTTTAAAGTCCATTTTGTCAGATATAAGTATTGCTACCCCTGCTTTTTTTTCATTTCCATTTGCATGAAATATTTTTTTCCTTCGTTTTACATTCAGTCTATGTGCATCTTTTGTTTTAAGGTGTGTCTCTTGTAGACAGCATATGGATGGGTCCTGTTTCTTTTTCCATGCAGCTACCCTATGTCTTTTGATTGGATCATTTAATCCATTTACATTTAAGGTTATTATTGATATGTAGTTTTTTATTTCCATTTTATTCTTTAAAGCTGTAATCTTCTTTTGCTCTATTCATTCCTCCCTTTAAACTGTTCACAAGAGGCCCCTTTAGTATATCTTGCAGAATTGGTTTGGTTTTTATGAATTCCTTGAGGCTTTCTTTTTCTGGGAAGCTCTTTATTTCTCCTTCAATTTTAAATGTTAGCCTTGCTGGATAAAGTAGTCTTGGTTGTAGGTTCTTGTTCTGCATTACTTTGATTATATCTTGCCATTCCCTTCTGGCCTCAAGTGTTTCTGTTGAGAAGTCCGATGTCATCCTTATGGGGGCTCCTTTGTAGGTGATAGCCTTTTTTTCTCTAGCAGCTTTTAAATTTTTTTCTTTATCCATTAGCTTTGGTATTTTAACTATGATGTGTCTTGGTGTAGATCTTTTTGGGTTTCTCTTTAATGGAGTTGTGTGCTTTTTGAATGTGTGGAGTATTTCCCAGGCTTAATTTAGGAAAGTTTTCTGCTATGATTTGAACAAAGTTTTCATTTCCTGTCCTCTCTCCTCTTCTTCAGGCACCCCTATGATGCGAATGTTGTTTCTCTTCATGTTGTCACAAAGCTCCCTTAGAGTTTCCTCACATTTTTTATGTTTCTTTTCCTTTTTCTTCTCTGCTTCTGTGCCTTTGTTTGTTGTGTCCTCTAACTCGCTTATTCGATCCTTTATCCATTAGCTTTGGTATTTTAACTATGATGTGTCTTGGAGTAGATCTTTTTGGGTTTCTCTTTAATGGAGTGCTTGTTTATTTTTTAAAGAAAAAGTCTTGCCAACTTATTTGCATAACTTTAAAATAACCCTAGGGTTGAAAATGTAAGTAACCCCTAAGGCCAGCAGGAAGCTGGGCAAAAAGTTCAGATCAGGTGCGCAGGGCTGCCAGGGCACAACTGGGCAGCAAGTGGCAGGAAATCTTCCATGATCCTTCTTGGCTATAACAGGAGGGACAAGGCAACTAATATATTGATCTTGAACTTGGGGATAAAATGTCATATTATAGATCTCTGGGACAGCCCCCAAGAAGCTGATTCTTAAATAGAGAGCCTTCTTTGTTTTACTAAACTAGGAATTGCAGGGAAATAGAAGCTCTTTATTAATATTTATGTCCATCGTCTCATTAGTATAGAACCCTTAGTTCCACACCAAGGGACTTATTAGATAGCAGCTGGTAAAAATCAGATGGGAAAACCTTACGATTATTTATACACACACACACACATACAAATATTCGTTCATTACTTTCTCTATCCCTTCCCTCTGAAGGCCTAACGTGAGGGGCAGTCTGTTTTTCCCCTTGTGTTCCAGCTTGTTATTCCCTCAATCTTTAGAATACTCCAATATAGGAGTCACTAGGTTATGTTCACAGAGAAAGCTATATAACTCAATAATAGCAATTATTTTAGTTTAGGATAGTCTTCTACAATAAAACATACTTCATATCATACCCATAAGGGTAGCTTGCATGCACTTAGCAGGATGGCAGAAACTAGGATGAACTCAATGTTTTATGGGGGCCAAAAGTAGGTTTATAGTTATGAGTATGCAAAACAGAGTTTAGTATTGTATTATTCATTATTGCATTACTTTCCATATGAACAACTTTAAATCTACTTTTGCCACACCCTGTATATTAAAAGCCCTATTTAACAAAAACAGGCTTTCCTAATTCCCTGGAACCTCTTAAAGGAAGTGATCATACAGTTAGCCACTGTAAAGGTTACTGCTTCACTCTAAAATCACTAATCATAATAAGGCTAAAAGCACCAGAATATAAATTAAGAGACTCAGGTTCTTGTCTTGATGCTGAAAGTAGTTCTGTAACCTTGAACTTCATTTATGTATTACAAGTGGTAAAAAATCTCTCTTCTAATGATGACTGAATGATTTTATAAGTCAATAGTATGTTCAAGATGTACAACTATGTTTTAGAATCAGAAAAATAAGTATACCTTTGTGCTTACTCATGTGTGATTCCAGCAGGATCACTGGGTTAATATGAAATTCTGTTTTTGGCCACATTTTTAATTCATACAAGAACCTTTAGTTTCATATGTATCTAGCATATGGAAAATTGAGAAAGTAACAAGAGTTATTGACAGTTTACATATTGTAGCCTTGTGGACAAAAAAAGGGTCCACATACTAACCCTGACAAGCTCAGGGGAGGCTTTACAAACCTAGAGACTTCAGTAATCACACAGGGTGGCCTGAATGTAAAAATTCCCAACTAAAAGAGGGTCATGGTGGGTATTCATGTCCAAGCGTGTAACTTCCTTGACAAAGGTCAATCTTTAACTTTGAAGTTTATTGTCTTTGTGCATCTAAGATATCACACTTTGAAACGTCAGAGTAATTTTCTTTTCCAGACCTCCTGGCACAACAGGCACCAGCGCATGAGACCATACTGTTGTTACCTTGTTCCCCACATACCATCTCTATGTGCTGCAAATGTTAGCTACCCTGTGCCCGCCAATGTTTGAGTGTGTGTCTCTCTACTTTACTTTGTAACCAGTCTCAGAGACTCCCTCCTTTTTCTTCTCCCACCTCCCTAATCTATCACCCATGGATTTCATGGAACCTTCTTTACATCTCTTCTTTGATTCTAATATGCAAAATAAGTGGTAAACCTGCCATCCTCTGGAGCATTTTCTCAGTCTGTTGAGATTTACTTCCTGGCAATTGCCACAAATAAACTCTTATAAGACTTTTTCTTAGGCTGGACATTCATTCATTGACAGCCTCATTTCAGATGAATTTAACATAGCTATATAGAGTATTAATATTATTATAGCTAACAAAATAACTATTTTGCTACAGAGTATTTTTTCTTACATAGAGATTTAATATCCTTAGGTAAAATAATATTTGAAAATATCTAAAGAATTTTGATGGGATTACATTTCCATTTCTTAAACTTACCCTCCTCCTATGTTTTATGAAAAATGACTTTTTCTTTTTTTTTTTTACAGGGACAGAGAGAGAGAGACAGAGAGAGGGACAGATAGGGACAGACAGACAGGAACAGAGAGAGGTGAGAAGCATCAATCATTAGTTTTTCATTGCTGTTGCGACACCTTAGTTGTTCATTGATTGCTTTCTCACATGTGCCCTGACCGCGGGCCTTCAGCAGACCAAGCAACTACTTGCTGGAGGCAGCAACCTTGGGTCCAAGCTGGCGAGCTTTTGCTCAAGCCAGATGGGCCCGCACTCAAGCTGGCGAGCTCGGGGTCTCAAACCTGGGTCTTCCGCATCCCAGTCCGACACTCTATCCACTGTGCCACTGCCTAGTCAGGTGAAAATGATTTTTAAAATGTAGTAAAAACTAACATACTTATTTACAAAGATTTCTTTCCCAATATATAGCACTATGAAGTCATAAAAATTAGCTTTATATGGCCCAGAGTTTTTGTTAAGAATAGAAACATAGAAAGAAAAAACAGAGAATGATTTTTTAAACCTCAGATGAACCAAGGAGTACGTTACTGGCTCTCATAATATCAGAGAATCACAGACCCTGGTCATTTGGCTCAATGATAAAGCGTTTGCCCAGCGTGTGGATGTCCCCAGTTCTATTGCCAGTCAGGGCACACAGGAGAAGCAACCATCTGTCTCTCCACCCCTCCCCCTTCTCTCTCTCCTTCTTCCCCTCCTGCAGCTATGGCTAGTTTGTTTCCCTTAGAAGGCATCAGCCCCAGGCGCTGAGGATGGCACCATGGAGTCTCTGCCTCAGGCGCTTGGTTGTGGGCATGGCCCCACATGGGCAGAGCATCGGCCCCAGACAGGGTTGCCAGATGGATCCTGGTTGGGGCGCACGTGGGATCTATCTTCCCTCCTCTCACTTGGAAAAAGAAGGAAAAAACATATCTGAGGATCACAGATGTCTAATTCAATTTTCTGCTCAAGTGTGGAAATAATTGCTTTCTACAATAATTTTGATAGAAATTCACCCACCTAATTGGAAAAACTTCAGAGAAAGACTTTTACTACTTTGTAAGATAGCACATTGCATTTTTAAAATGTTTCTTGCTTTTAGAAAACACTTCCATATTCTGAGCTAAAAAATCTGTCTCCATAAACTGTTACCCATCAATCCTAGTTCTTCTCTCTGAAGTCGTTCACAATATTACTTTTCTTCTACATGAGAGCCCTTCAGATATTTTATGTTAGGCATCGTGTGATGCAGCCTTCACCTTTCCTAAGATAAACAGCCTCAGTAAATTCAATGTCCCCCATTCTCCTTTCACTTCCTCCCTGTCTTCCTTACATGGACCTCTCTCCTGCCTCCCTTTCCTCCTCCTTCCACAAGCACTAACGAAATACACAAGGTATTAGACATACATCCAAATAATAAAATGAGCTCTAGACCCTCACCTTCAGAATTCTTTTCTGGATATTCCAGTTTGCAACATTAAAAAAAAAAAAGCCTTCAGAAAGTGAATGTTTTCAGACTGTGGAGGAACTATTACCCCACTACTTTTTCTACTGAGAGAACCAGTTCCTTTTGCCTGTGCCTAGCTAAAGGCTTCCCCCTGATATCATTCCTCCAAATGGGACTAATTTGGACTTTGGGTGGTAAAATCTACAGACACATGGGTTTCTTCCCATCAATCAAATGACTGTAAAGTTTCTTCATAACCATATAAGTTGTTTTGGTTACAGGCTATCTCTTCCTCTTTGTGGATTTGAATTTGGATGTAGCATTTAAATTCCACAATAGATTAAAACAGGTCTTTGTGCTAAAATACTGTATGCCTACCTTATTGTTGCTGCCTTGATAAGCTATTGCTTGATTTAACTTTCTAATTACTTGAATCTTTGGTTTGGCAACTTTTTAATTTATTTTTATTCTTATTTTATTTTCACAGAGACAGAGAGAGTCAAAGAGAGGGATTGATAGGAACAAACAGGAAGGGAGAAAGATGAGAAGCATCGATTTTTCATTGTAGCACCTTAGTTTTCATTGATTGCTTTCTCATATGTGTCTTGACTGAGCGGCTACAGCAGACTGAGTGACCTCTTGCTCAAGCCCAGGCTGGTGAGCTCTGCTCAAACCACATGAACCCACGCTCAAGCTGGCGACCTTGGGGTCTCGAACCTGGGTCCTCCACATCCCAGTCTGATGCTCTATCCACTGCGCCACCGCCTGGTCAGGCAACATTTTATAAAGAGGTTTCACTGTTGGCTAGGAGCAGTTATGGACAAATACGCTGATCAGCAATTGAACAGTTTCATCCAGAAAACCTATACTGCTCACAAAAATTAGGGAATATTTCAAAATGAATACGAAGCTATAAAATATCCCTAATTTTTGTGAGCTGTGTATCTCCACCAGAAGAGTAAATTGCCTTCAAGTTGCAATCATGATTGCAGGCTTTCTTTTCCTTTTTTCACTTATTGGTTTATAAAAAAGAGAATTGAATTCTCCCCTATTAGTTACCTGCAGCTTTCATGAAGCTTGCTTTAGTTTTTAATGTTTTATTTTTTATTTTAAAATTAAGAAGGTCCTAATTTCAGAATTACCCCCAATGTCACTGATTTCATTTCAGAAACTACAGATGATAATAAAGATAACTATAACTGCAAACAGTTGTGTTCACTAGGTCAATGTATTTATTGGGCATGTTACATACTATTATCTCACTTAATTCTGTCAACTACAAGTGTTTTCATCTCCCTTGACAAATCAGAAAAGTGAGACTTAGAGAAGTGTAGCAACTTGCCTAATTTCATAGAACTAGTGACTAACCACCATTGCTTAGAGGAAGGTTGTGTTTCCTGCCACTCACTCAGGTGGTGATTATTTTTAGCCAATCCTTGTTTTGTGTGGGGGGAGTTGGTCACTTAAGGCTATGGTTAAAATAGGTAGCATGGCATTTAGTGCGGTTCATTGCAAAAAATGGGAGTTTTACAAGGTCTAGTCTTGGTTCTGACACCAAGCAGCTGCATAATCTTGGGCAAAACATTATCTCTGAGCAGCATTTCCATTATCTATAAAATATGAAAAATAATCCTAACTTCACAATTGTGATGATTAAGTGACTTGATGTTTAAAAAGCATCTATGACAGGCCTTTCTACTAAGTAGAAGCTTAACAGATATTCATTCAGCATCCTCCATTTTCATATCTATATTCAATGGCATATCATCATATCTCTCCTAAGGCCTCCTTTAATTAGTGCTTGTCTGAACAGTGATATCTTTTTGAAAATTTAGAAGATAAAAATGCAGTGGTGTAAAAAAGGAGAGTAATACGATTCTAGTTTGAGTTTTAACACTGAGAACAGATCCAATGGATATCCAACATAAATATTTTCAAAGACAAAACTGGGTGAACGGAGTTAGAGAGGGGAACGTGAGGGGGTACAACATGCAGCGGGTTCAAAAGCCCTTCATTTAATTTACGACTAGGAAACACAAATATTATGGTGTATACTCTGAGTAAAAATGCTTTCCTTATTCTTTCTTGCTCCTTTCCCCAACTTGCCTCAGTTTCTTTACCAGTAAAAAAAGAAAATGATGTTACCAACTTCATAGACTGCTGTGAGGGTGAGTGAAAATAGAAAAGGTTCTTACAACAGTTTCTGGGACTCTTCCTGAAAAGAGTTCAATTAATGTTATAAATTGGTATTACTGTTACTATTTGGCTACTCTCTTGTTTTTAAATTTTTATTTATTGAGTTTTTTAGAGAGACAGACAAATGACAGACAAAAACATCACTCTGCCCCTGTATGTGCCCTGATTAGGGATTGAACCAGCAACCTTTGCCTATTGGAAGAATACTCCAACCAACCACGCCATCTGGCCAGGGCTTATCTGTCTCTTTTAGAATATGGGAAAATATTCTTATTCCTTTAATTGATGTTAAGAATGACAAACAAGCCCTCTACACTGTCCTTTAGCTCTTAAAACTGCTGGATGCTCAGTCTGACCTTGTAAAGCCTGTCAGATGTTGATTAAATCAGCCAAGAAGAAAGGATTAGGGATTAAGAAAACAATAAAAGGCCTGCCTGTCCCGTGCTGCATCTGTCCTACATGTGCTATACCCACCGGATCTCTGCCCTGGGACTAACGCAGATCCCAAATCCAAACCTACTTTAACTTGGGAAAAATGAAAAGGCATAAAAACGTAGAGAATAGTAAAATAAATATATCACACATGTTAAAGTTGTATCATGTTTGTTTCAAATCTTTTTTAATTAATTCAATAAATATTTTTAAATATACCTGCTAGGTCTTGGAATTGGGGAAACAAATATAATAAAGATGTCACTCCCTTTGTATATCTCCCTAACCCTGTGGCCCTTGTTTCCTCCTCAGGTATAACTATTGTAATAAATTTGATGTCAAGACTTCCTGTTCAGGTTTTTAATTACCAACAAAAAATGCATTGTTTTAAGACATGGACAAGAGAGTGGGGTGGGGGGAGGGAGGGAAGGGTGGGATAGGGAGGAGGGGAGGAACACAGGGAAGACCAGATAGAAGGTGACAGAGGACAATTTGACTTTGGGTGGTGGGTATGCAACACAATTGAATGATAAGATAACCTGGAGATGTTTTCATTGTACATATGTACCCTGATTTATTGGTGTCACCCATTAAAATTAATAAAAAAAATGCATTGTTTTATACATGAGTATATATATACTGAAACTTGATCTATCATGTTGATGCCAGTTCATTCACTATGTGAATACTGTTTAGTTACATATCCATGTCCTTAGTGATGGATATTTTAGGTTGTCCCAGTTTTATGCTATTACAAAAAATGTTGCTTTATACTAATCTCATTTTTGTGAGAATTTATCTGAGAATAAATCTAGTTGTTGGAACTGCTATGTTGTTTGAGGGATGCATTTTTAATATTAGTAAAAATTACCATATTGCTCTAAAAAAGTCATGAGATTGTCTATGTTCAGCATCTTACATTTTTGCCAAGTTCACAGATGTGGAATGTTTTTAATTTGCATTTGCTTATTTCCACTGCAGTTGTTCATGTCTTTAAAATGTTTATTGGATGCACAGATTTCCTCTGCAGTGAGCTTCCATTTAATAACTCTTATCCATGTTTCTACTGCAGCAATTTCCATCCCGTGTGACAGCACACTGCTGTGCTATCAGGACTTTTAAAACATCCCATACCTGACTAATTGAGTCAGGGCACTGACCTCTTTTCCCTTAGGTTGTCAAATCAAAAAATGACAACTGCCAAACACAACAATAGCCATCCACTGTAAATGAAATAAAAATTATACCTATTTTTTTTTTGTCAGATTGGCAAAAAATGTTTTTTGGTGTGCTGCAGAATTTTAGTAATTAGTTTATTAGTGCCGTGAGATGAAAGATTGAAAATCACTATTCTAATGAATTGCCCGTCTTGTTTGTTGATTTATAAAAGTCATTTGTATATATAACAATCAATATTGCAAATATATAGATTACAAATATCTCCTCTTAGTCGCTACCATCTTTTAAATCTTAGCCTATAGTGTCTTCTGTCATCTCAAAAATTTTAATTATGTATGGTCAAACCTGTCACTTTTTATGGTTTTTCAGTCTTGCTGAAAATACCATGAATATCAGGAAAGTGACTTGGTATAATGAAGCAAGCAAATCTGAAGACAAGAGATGTAGATATAAAGTGGGTCTGAATCCTCAATCCACCATTTACTAGTTGCATGACTGAATAACACAATCTCTGAGCATCAGTTTCTTCAAACATGAGAAAGCTACTTTACCCACCTGTCCATTTATCCAACAAGTATCCTTTAGGCATGCATTCTAGAAATTAAATTACAGTGGTAAATAAAACAAAGTTCTTGCTCTTACAGAGCTTATATTGCAGTGGCGGAGTTGGATAACTAAGTAAACTAAAATAATTTTAAAAAAGGAACAAATTAAATAACATGCACCTGAGAGGATACTGTGAAAAGTGTTCTCTAAGATAAGAAGTATTATACAAATATATGGTATTATGATTACCATTATTAGTGACATTGTGGAAAGTTCCTATATGGTTACTCACAAATTGAAGGTGTAATTATTCCATTTTATGTGAAAATGAACTGACAGGGAGTCAAGCCATACAAGACAAAAGTCTACTAGGTAGGAAACAGCTTTATGAGGGCATCATGAACTTTCACCAGAAACTCAGATACTTCATACCATTTGGTTCAAAGCCCTATTCCTGCCTTGTTTGGACCAGTCTTCTAGGCAGCAACATGACAGTCAGGCTGGTCTGTTCACTGCCCTCAACATGTCTGTGTCTTCTACTTTTCTCACCTCATCATAGCTTCTTTCAACACTGTCCCCTCCTAAATCATGTGCAGTAAGTTCCACATTGTCTATTTATTTCAGTTTTACCCATACACTTAAATTTCTAATCAATTTTCACTACTTCCAAACTGACAGGGAAAAAGTGAGAAAAGCAGCAATGTACATAAATGTATTCTCTCTCCTCATTATCTTCAATACAATACACAAATCCAATAATCTACTTTATTTAGGGTTTTAGTAACTGAAGTAATGTTGGTCCAGTGGGAAAGGCAGGGAGTGAAAAAATTGTTTTCTTGCAGGAGAAATTTTTAGCAGTTAGGGCATCAGATTAACCATTAAGAAGCTTAAGATAGGCAATTTGATGCAGGCAGTTGGGCAAACAACTAAAACTCAATCTAATTATGTGGAGCTCCTGGGATTTTCTAAAGTTGTGATTCAAATCCATGAAACAATTTTTAAAATGTACTGTTTTATAATATGAGTGTACCTATAGGTGAGAACTGCTAAATAAAAAAGTTTTAAACAAGCACACAGTTTAGTTTTCTTATTTCTTTCTTTTTTGTATTTTTTTAATTCATTTTAGAGAGGAGACACAGAGTGAGAGGAGAGAGAGAGAGAGAGAGAGAGAGAGAGAGAGAGAGAGAGAAAGGGGGGAGGAGCTGGAAGCATCAACTCCCATATGTGCCTTGACCAGGCCAGTGCAGGATTTTGAACTAGCGACCTCAGTGTTCCCAGGTCGACGCTTTATCCACTGTGCCACCACAGGTCAGGCATAGTTTTCTTATTTCTTATTAACAGAACTCATGCAGCTTAAAGAAAACAAACAAAAAATCAAAATAAAATCTTTATCACTTTTCATTCTCTCCAGAAAAAGTCCTGAATGTTAAACCTAATATTTGTATCACAAGATTATGAGAATTTAAAAAAATGTAAATATATGCAGACAAGTCGTTAAGTTTTCCTCTAGGCATAAAAAAAAAGTTAGGATTACAAAGATTAACATGATTAAGTTTTTGTGGGTTATAGCCACCAGGTCTGAGTACCTAATACTAGCTAGCTTGTATCAAGGGACTTTATATATTACCTTTAATATATTATTATATTATCTTTATATATTATCTTTTTTTTTTTAAGATTTTATATATTCATTTTAGAGAGGAGAAAGAGAGAGAGAAGGGAGGAGGAGCAGGAAGCATCAACTCCCATATGTGCCTTGACCAGGCAAGCCCAGGGTTTCGAACCAGCAACCTCGGCATTCCAAGTTGATGCTTCATCTACTGTACCATGACAGGTCAGGCTAACTCAATCTTTACTACGTGTTATACATACTTTATAAATGATCTCATTGCAGTAGAGAATTAAAACCAGGAATGTGTGGTTAAAGAGATACGTTTTCAAAAGCTGACAACATGAAAACAGGCGAGAATAACTGATATTAGTTCATTGCCTCTATAACCGCCTAGTCCAGGCACTACCAGCCCCAGATATCCTGAAACCGGATGCTGTCATCCTTTGACTCTGATACTGAGTCAGTAGGTAATGTGCATTTAGACATTCCAACTCCTAAGTTCATGCTCCTCTACCCATGCTGCCTCTCAAGATAGCTGGTTTGATTGCTTCCTCCTCTCACTGAATTGACTCATCATCTGAGTACTCTGATGTCACAACAGACACAATCTTGATCTCAGCTTTATCAATCCTGATGATTTTGGCTCTTCAATTACTAACCACTTCCTGGCCTTAAGCACATTCTTGGCATAATAAAGAAGTAAAAGACTACATCATTGGCATGACAAAGAGGTGAAAGAGTTTAGTTTTAGTCGTTGGGTTTTTTTTTTAATAAGATACCGTGATTAGTTTCCTTAATCAGACTAAGTCTCTCTGTTGGATAAAATGGTTTACACATGAAACACATTTACTGGCCTGTGACCAGAAGGCTCGGCTACTGAGCTTGTTTGCTAAAGGATACGAGGATACAAACAATTCTCCCACTGTACTGCAAACTTGAAGCAGGAACTGTCTTTACACATTGAGAGTGCCTAGTGCACTGCCTGTTATTGAGCATGTGTTGAATGAATGAATCAATGAGTATATTTAATCACAAGTTTACTGAGGCAATATATTTTCATGTCTCCTTGCTATTAATTTTAAATAATATGGTATTCAATGTAGAGAGTGTAAGCTCTTTCCTTCAAAAGAACTAATGCAAACTATTAATTCCAAAGTTTGCACTAAGGATTTAAGCCTATTACGTATCATACAAAACAAGCACTGTTAACATTAGTGTTTGCAGAAATACAGTGTGTCCATAAAGTCATGGTGCACTTTTGACCGTGTGACCAGTCAAAAGTGCACCATGACTTTATGGACACACTGCATATTACAACAGGGACGTTTACACTTTTTAAATTGTAAAAAGAAAAGGATGGTGTAGTAAACCTAAGTAACAAAACGGACAGGGCAGGCTTTTTGTATCAGTGGCAGGACCTTTAAGGGGTTGATATAATAAGTATACTATTATTTAATGGAGAAACAGGGCTTATACAACAGTGAAACCAGTGTGGCTGCTTTGTGCTGATGAGTTGGAAGCAGACTTCAGGCAGTAAATCTCAAAGAAACTGACATGCCATTTCTTTTTAGGAGTCTGAATAGAAAAAGGCCAAGGGGAAGCTGATAATGCCTTCCTTGAAAATACAAAAGAGGACAATTTTCCAGCCTATGGGTCCGAGAGGGATGTGAAATAGTCTCCAGGTGCCACTCTGATTTGGCAAAGTTCAGCCAACTGAGTATTTTTCTGACAGCCCAAAGCACCCTCCTCCTTATGTATAAACTTCACCACTGACATTAAAAGTCAAGAAATCTGCTTTCCAAAAATCAAGGGAGCCACCACCTCCAAGAGTATCAATCTTCCCTGTAATAATGAAAGGAAAGCCTCTAGAATGGGGACCAAGAAGGTCAAAGTGTAGGCTTCCTCTTTCTTCCTAAGTCTTGGACAACACTGCACAGACCTCCCAGAGGTGGAGAAGAAAGTCAATTAATCAGAACTAAATTTTCAGGAAAATAAACAATGGTCTAATTTCTTTTTTTGTATTATGGATACCTTTTGATTTCTTTTTCATAGGTTTGAGTTAATTTTTAATCTATCCCCTCAGTGCAACAGTCAATAAACTTTGACTCTGCCAAAAAATTAAGTCCTCCCTCCAGTAGTCATCATATCTGTTAAACTCGAAGATTCAATTAAGCAAATTCTGCTTATATAGAAAAATAAATTTAAAGTTTAGAAATAAACCCAAACGATAAAACAAAAATCTATACACAAAGCTACCACTGGTCTCTCTGATCAATGTCTTAATACTGCGGTCATTCCATTCAAAAACAATGAAGTGACTACTTTACTTCCCTTGTAAATTACTTAATTGTCTACTTATGGGCATTCCTCTATTTATTATATTAGTAAGTAGATTGTTTGAGATATATATATGTTGTTCATGATTATCTCCATTTAAAATTATACTTTCCCTTGCATGCTCCATTTTATGAATATATGAAATGACTTAGTGTTATATATTTAATGCTTAAATGTATATATATTTATATATTCAACCATCTATTCTTAAAATTCATGGGAAAAATACTACATGGGGAGGTCATTCTGATTTTTCCATTCTCATCTATAACACTATGGAAAATGCTACTGTTTTCATCACATTTACAAGAGAAGAGAACATTTCCAGGCTCATAGATAAGGTTATATGAAATAGTAGAAGAGAAGATACTTTTGGAATCAGAAGATTTATAACTAGTTTTGCTACCTCTAGTATGTGACCTTGGGTAAATAATCTTCTTTGAAACTCAATTTTCTCACCTTTAAAGTAGGTATATTGATACAGGACTTGCCTCTCTGAAAAGTTTTTTATGAGGTGGGCTTGGAGGGAGGTCAGAGAAGGTAAACAGAATAAACTGTAATGGAAGGAGATTTGACTTGGGGTGGTGAATGCTCAGTGCAGTGTACAAATGATATGTTATAGAATGGTACACCTGAAACCTATGCAATTTTATTTTCAGTGTCACCACAACAAATTTGATTTAAAAATACAGTTCTTTTGCGGTAACAAAAGATAATGTGTATAAAAATGCATTGAAGAACATTTAATTGATTTATAAATAAAAAATATTACTATACTAGTGTATTTAAGTGATAACTGAAAGCCAAAAATCACAGCAAATGCAAAAAGAAATAATTGTTCAGTAAATTCATGAATCATAGTTCTGTTTAAATTACTATTATGAGCCTGACCAGGTGGTAGCACAGTGAACAGAGCATCAGACTGGGATGCGGAAGACCCAGGTTCGAGACCCCGAGGTCGCCAGCTTGAGTGTGGACCCATCTGGCTTGAGCAAAAGCTCGTCAACTTGGGCCCAAGGTCGCTGGCTCCAGTAAGGGGTGGCTCAGTCTGCTGAAGGCCCATGGTCAAGGCACATATGAGAAAGCAATCAATGAACAACTAAGGTATCGCAACAAAAAACTGATGACTGACGCTTCTCATCTCTCTCTGTTCCTGTCTGTCTGTCCCTATCTATCCCTCTCTCTCTCTCTCTCTCTGTCCCTGTAAAAAAAAAAAAAAAAATTACTATTTAAGATAAAAATCCATTATTTTAGTAACAAATTAATGCTATAATCACAGATTTCATTATAAAAAATAACAACATAGCCCTGGCGAGGTAGCTCAGTTGGTCAAAGCATCATCCTGAAATGCAAGGTTGTGGGTGGGTCTGATCCCTGGTCAAGGCACACACAGGAACAGATTTATGTTTCTGTCTCTCTCTTTCCTCTCTCTCTAAAATCAATCATTTAAAAATTTTTAATTAAAATAAACAATAATGTCATAACCTGGTCCCTTCCACAGATATAATTTTGAAGTATAAATATAGTTATAGGCTGAATTGAGATAATTTTAGATGCATTTAAGAGATATTGTTCTTTGAAGGAACTGTACTGTGGATACGTTTGCAAAGTAGATGTTCACTTCCCAATCCATCCTTTCTCAATGGTAAATGGGATGTGAAGAAAAAAAAGCACTGCACTGGGAACCAGCCTTTACTTTATCAACAATCCTTTAACATTTACTGTATGCCAGGCATTTGCCTACAGATACATTACTCAGCAATGCAAACAAAAATCTCTGTCCTCATGAAGTTGGCATTCCAGTAGGAAGGGACAAACAAAATCACCTAATGTAGTAAATTTTTAGAAGATTCCAAGTGCTTTGTAAATGAGTAAATATTTAGGTTATAGGTACTATTGGGAAAAGAAAGAACGGTGTAAGATCTGGTATACGTGAATATGTAAGGACAGGTTCCAGTTTTAAGTAGAGTGGCTACTTCAGCAGCACTTTATGTAGATCTAATTAAAGACATCCATAGAGCTTTCTGGGAGAAATACCAATCAGAAGGAACAGCCAGTGTGATGGTCAATCCTGTTTGATTCTGACAAAATGATTTTGTGAAAACTACACCATTTTGAAGATGAGTAAAGAGTGTCTCAAGTGATTTCAGGAAATGGAGCTAGTCAACTGGGGAACAATTTTTTTTTTTATTTTCTGTTGCATGAGGTTTTAAAACTGTTTCTATATTTCTGCATCACTGATTCCAAATCTGATATCCGTGTTTTGGTGCATGCTCTAGTTTTTATGCAATTTAATTTCTTTTTGTTACAGTTAATGGCATGCATTGGTTTTTAAATTGGAGTTAAAAGGCAACTACTCTTGGATTGAACAGAACCACAAGGCAATTAATGTTTTACAAACATCATTTTACATCATTGTAGTTGTTTTTAAATGTAAAAAATTATTATCTAATAAAAACACCCTCTTATTTTGTTTTAAGATTGAATCATGACTTCTTCGAGTAGGCATAAAAGTAAGAATAGTCCTGACACCTTCTGTTACATATGGGGCTGTTACACACTTCAACGTCAAAGACGCAATATTTCATCATTTGTAACACGTGCATATATTGCCTATTTTCAAGTTCCCCTTGGCAATCAAGACAAGAATTGGGCTCCTCATATTGTGTATCATAATTGTGAGGAAATGCTTCGTGACTAGACAAAAGGAAAACACAAAGGAATGCCTTTTGGTATTCCCATGGTTTGGCGTGAACCTAAGGACCACAGCAGTGACTGTTATTTCTCTCTGATCCATACAAAGGGCATTGGCAAGAAAAAAACGACATATGACCATATATCTTAATATTCCTTCAGCAATACGACCTATCCCAAACTCTGAGACACTCCTGGTTCCAGTTTTCAATGGTTTGATTTTTTCTAAGGACAAAGAAAGTGAACATGGTGATCAAGTGTATTTTGATAAGATGCATGAGGAAATGGTTGTAGAATCTGAAAGGTCTTCTTCTGATGCCAAGCAGTCATTAAGCCCTCAGCAGTTTAGTCAACCTGAATGGAACGACTTAGTAAGAGATTTGGTCCTATCAAAGAAAGAAGCTGAGTTATTAGCCTCCAGGCTTCAAGAAAAGAAGGTATTTCACCGGTCAGCTAAAGTATCCCATTTCAGGAAGCGTGAACAAATTTTTGTGGACTTTTTTTCGGAAGACAAACACTTTGTTTACTGTCATGAAATTAGTAGTCTCCCCAGCCAGGTAGGTGTTACCACTTACAGTCCAACAGAATGGCAGCTATTTCTTGACAGCTCTAAACAGAGTCTGAAATGTGTTCTCCTATAAAATGGTAGTAATGTTTATGCAGCGGTTCCAATTGGTTATTCAACTCATCTGTGAAAAGATTATAATGACATAAAAACTGTCCTCGACTTTCTGAAGTATGAGGAGCATAAGTGGATCATTTGTGTGGATCTGAAAATGGTCAATTTCCTGTTAGGACAACAGAGAGGTTTCACAAAGTATCCTTGCTTTCTGTGTTTGTGGGACAGCCGGGCTCAGGAGAAAGGCTGGACACAGAAGGAGTGGCCGAAATGTGAAGCTCTGGAAGTAGGGATGCAAAATATTGTGAATGAACCTGTAGGTAATCGAGACAGGATCATTTTACCTCCACTTCACAACAAATTTGGCTTAATGAAGCAGCTTGTTCAGGCTTTAAAGAGAGAAAGTGAGTGCTTTCAACATATTATTTCTGCTTTTCTTGCCTTCTCTTTCAAGAAGATAAAAGCAGGTGTATTCGATGGACCTCAAATTCGACCCCTAATACGTGACGAAGAATTTGCCAGGAAGATCAATAAGGAGGAGAAAGCAACACGGCAGTCTTTTGTGGTAGTTACAAAGAACTTCCTTGCAACAAAAAAGCAGAAAACTATGAACTTCTGGTTCAAAGGATGCTGTTGGCTTTCCGTGACATTGGATGGAACATGAGCGTTAAGATTCACTTCCTGAACGGTCACCTTGATAAGTTTCCTGAAAATCATGGAGCTGTTAGTGATGAGCAGACTACTGCTGGAGCATGAAATGAAATTGTCTTCAACAAGTACAAAAACGCAAGAGCTACAAATGCAAATTTTTCCCTGAATAGAGTTTAAATAAGTTTTGCGCAAATTTTATGATTAAAGTAAGTGTTTTAATATGTTCTATTTTGACATTGTAGACAAATTCTGATGCAACCATATCTTTTAGTGTATTAGTGTATTTACTGCATTAAATAAATTATTATATTTTCACAAAGATGATGCCCAAGAAGACATTCTACTTCATTATGTTAAACTAAATGTTGAAAATTTTACAATAAAATGAAAACCTAAAATCTTGAACTGCAAAAAAGAAAAAAAAAAAAAAAACAAAAAACCTGTAGCTTACAGAGAAAAACTAATGTCAGATTTGAGATCATCACACTTGAATTAGTTAAGCACAAGTGTTTTTGTGGATGCAACAAAAATTTTGTTCCCCAGTGTAATAAAGCCAGCACTGGGACGCAGATTTTCCTTTTGGTCCCAGTGCTACGCTTTTGTTTTATGCTTCTGTTTACCAGGCACAGAGAAAGTGCTGTGCTTCCCATAAGGCACCGAGCAAATGTAAAATGTCATCATTGTTGTGGTTGTTGCTATTATTATTATCAATCAGGTCCTCTGATATTTCTTGAAAGGTAGACAAAGGTCAAGTAATAATGTCATTTCCCCTTCCTATGGCTTATTTTTCACCTTCTGTTATACTTCCTTTCTTTGGTGGATCATTTTATATATTAGATTATCAGTCAGAGTAATTATATTTCTTTGGCTATCTGGTAAAGGAAAGGTGTTCAACAAAGAAATTAGCTGTAAAATAGGAAGCACTCATGACAACATGAGACAGATCTAATGAAAGAACGGAGAGAACACAGAACCCAGTAATTCAGAGGGAGAGAACTACAAGTCTCAAGAAGGGAACGGGAACAATCTTTGAACAGATTAGGACTACAGCCCAACAGTGTTAAATTACTACCTAAAGACAATGAATCTGGCCTGGAAGAAATAACAAACTTAAAAGTAAAAAAGTTAAAAACAGAGAGCCCACAAAAGATGAAACCTGTAGAAAATGTGAAAATTGTAGAATGAGGGCTGAAGAGGAGAAGAGATTTAAAAATATTTTCAAGTAAAAATATAAGATTATAAACAATATAGATGAAAAAAGAGAATCAGATTTCAGACACTGTAGACTTGAGAGCTGGTGGAATTACTAACAGCAAAAGGGAACAGAGGAGAGTCTGAAAGATGAGCTTTTCGTAGGTTTAAGGTGGCAGTGAGTTCTCACGAGTGGAACGGGTCTAACAGAGAAGAGGTAAATTTGAATGATGTAGATCATCTAGAGCTGTTCTGCCCAGTACAGAAGCCCCTCACCACATGCAGCTATCGAGCATCTGAAATTGTGGCTTGCTTGAACTAAATGTGCTGTAAGTATAAACAGCCACCAGATTTTGAAGATTTCATATAAAAAAGAACCATAAAATATCTCACTAACATTTTAACATTGGTTACAAGTTAAAATAATATTTGTATGGTTTGAGTTAAATAAAATATATTAAAATTAATTTCACTTATCTCTTTTATTTTTTAATGTGACTACTAAAAAATTAAAAATCACTATGTAGTTTGCATCATGTTTTTACTGGACACTGCTGATACAGACACAGTATTAGGATCACATGAGGGGAAGAGAACAATGAAGGGAATCTCAGTTATTATTCTGAGGTGTCACAACTAAAAACAGACATAGGAGAAAAAGAGCACATTGTTATTACAGTTAATATTCACTGAGCACTCTAATAACTAAGGTTATTTTAAGTGTATCACCTTGTTTCTCCAACAACCTCAGGAAATATCACAGTCTTCTTTTACAAAAGAAAAAACTAAGGCCTAAATAAGTTAATCTACCCAAGGTCACAGTTAAACATTGGCATCGGGATTCAAACCCATGTATGACCCCAAACCTCAAGCTCTAAAGTGCCACATCATCAATTCTGGACAATTTATACTCTGTAATTATTAAATTGTTAGATTTTGAAATGGTTATATTTAAACTAACAATTTATTAGAATGGTTCATTGTCAGAGTCAGTCCTAATTCGATGAATGAAAAATACACGAGTAAATATGTAACTGAAGTATTAGATGAGCTGCTGATGTGAGCACATTTTCACCATGCTAGGCCTAACTGAGAGTTTCCAGGGCAACAGGGCAACTTTCTGACCTTTATCAATGTCTACTCCTAAAAACCCAAACTCGTCAAGTTAGATGAACAACAGGGCACTTTTTTTCTGAATATAACTAGATATATGTCTTGGAGGCACTTATATTTTATACACCCTCTTTCAAACTATAAAAGCACTTGAGCCTTCCAAACTGTGACTTAAATATTTTGGAGAGAACTGGATTAAATTACAACCTATTGTTGAAGAACTAAAAATTAAGCTCACCCAACTGGATAATTTGAAAATGAATTTCGTACTCCTTAAAAATGCAACAGTTTCAAGGAATAGAAAGAAAAAAAATGGCTTGCTATTTTGACTCGAATCATAACAGCAAAATGTCCTACAAATATAAATTGGGATAAAAAATAAGGTGTTTATTGTTTGTTTGGTTGGCTTTCATTTCAAATACAAACTTATTTCCTTTCCTTTTTACCTTTAATTTCTACCCCCTATCTGAACTAGACAATAATCATAGAACTGCTGAACTTGTACAGTGATGAATATAATTAGTTCATTTTAAGAAACTCGCCCACATAAATTTTATCAAGCCTCTGGCTCAAATGATATTAAAACTACTTCCTCAGGATTGCCATTAATTTACACTATAGAAGTGATAAAAGGGAATTTTGAGGGAAGAGTTCTGTTTTAGAATTAGACTAATCAGTAGAGACATCATGAAACTGTTTAAATTGGATGTAAATCCAAAGGGGTGTGTCTCTCAGCTGAGCCACTAATTGATTAATTTAACTTCAGACCCTGCCCTGCCTTTTTTAGAATAGTGAGATGACTTGGATTTGGTTATATTTATAAAAATAGCTCCTCTGGCCTGATCTGTGGTGGCGCAGTGGATAAAGTGATGAACTGGAATGCTGACATTGTGGGTTCGCAACCCCAGCTTGCTGGATCAAAGCACATGTGAGACTCCCTTCGTTCCAACTTCTCAAATTTCACTAGTGATTCTCACTATTACAACTGTCAGTTGGGTAGATAATCCTTGTAGCTCCATTACTGCTTCCCATTTGCTCATTAGCATAGCATATGCTGCTTTAATGGGTTAATTTTTTAAAAATATTAAGCACTTACTATGTGCAAGGCACTGATGTAGGTATTAAAATATAGTAGCGACAAAATGACAAAAATCTCAGCCCATTCCGGTGGGGAACTCATTCAAGTAAACAAGATAAACAAAATCAATAGTAGGTTAAATATTAGATGCTGAAGAAAAAAAAATTAAGCAGGCACAGGGAACTGTGGTCAGTGGGGTGGGAAAGACTGGAATTTTAGATCAAGTGAACAGAAAAAGGCTTCACATTTAATCAGACAGTGTGCACCTTAAGGGGTAGCAAGGACAAATTCTAGGATTAAATAGTGTCAACTGGAGTGGGGAAAGGGCAGGAGATTAGCATATTTTAACCAGCCTTGAAGTGGAGAGGAAACCAGATGGGAGGATAGGAGAGAAACAAAGATAAAATATGGACCACTGAAGCCAAATGTGGGCTCCACATTTTGCCTACGACTGGCTGGTCCTTTGAGCATGGCGCAACACACTTTTTATTTTTTAACCACGGAACTAGGCTCTGCTGCCTAAACCTTAAGGCAGCTCATGGGACAAGGTGAGGCACAACCCTCCACTACCTCTCTACTATCTCTACCTCGTTCCCCAGGAACAGGACGAGTCCAGTACTGGCCTGGGAAACTGGGAGCGTAGCTGTTGAAGGAACACGCCAGCGGCCCCTCCAGCCCCGTACGCAAGTTGAGAGCCCGGCACCACCCTGCAGACCCCGACAAGCGCAGGCAGGCAGGCACACAGACACACCCCCGGGACTGCAGGCACGAAGCCGAGAGGAGACAGGAATTCAACCGTTTAGAGCCCAAATCCCAGAATTTTCCGACGCAGGGTCGGTCCCGCGCGAGGGAAACGCCGTTCCCCACGCCCGGCGCGGGAGAACGGAGGGTGGGAGCGGGTGCTGGAGGAGCGGCGGGCGGACATGGCTGCCGCGGGCGGTTTCGTCGGACATCCCCGGCGCCGTGCACCCACCAGGGCGCTGGACGCGAGCGGGCGCCTCGAGGGGCCGGGCCCGGCCCGGCCCGCGGACCCGGACAAACTGACCGGGACCCGGCGTCCCGGTCCAAACGTTCACCACCCCCGCCCCAAGCCCGCGCGGGCCGGGCCCCCCGACGGCGACGTGTTCCAGCAGTCGAACCCACAGCTCCGCACCGCCGCCCGCTCGGCCCCTTCCCGCCCAGCGCCTCCGTCCAGCAGAGAAAGAAAGGAAGAGCAGCGGTCGCGGCGCGCGGCCCCACTCACCATAATCCACGGCAGCTGCGGCGCAGCGATTCCAGCGGCCCGCGATGCGCTGTCCAGGGTAGCGAGAGTCCCTCTTCCCACGCTCCCCTGCCCGAGCTCTTACCCCCACCTACACCCACGTCCAGCGCACGCACGCCGCCCGCCCGGCCGCGCCACCGCCCCCTCGGGCTCGCGCCACTCCAGCTCAGCGCTAGGCTTCTCAGGGCCGTTTCTGGCGCCCGCGGCTCTCCGCCCCCTCCCCTAGCGGGGGCCTCGTCCCCGGCGTCGCGAGGGGGGCTGGTGGGGAGGGGCGAGGCAGGCGAGGCGGCGCTCGGTGCGGCCTCGCACGGCCCCTCTTGGTCACCTGGCTTCTCCCGTGCGACCGCCGCGCCCCCTGCAGGGAGGGCGGTGATTTGCAGACCCACAAGGGTGCCTGCTGCGTGTGAGGGCCCAACGTTCGCAGTTTAGGCGAGGACCCACTTGCCGCCAACTTTTGTCCCGGGCCACCTGGGAGGCTGCGATGGCTGTGGGAGCAGTAGGGAGGACGGGAATGTAGATGACCAGGGTACTGGTCCTGCTATTAGTTGGACTCTGTGCCTTTCAAGCACACGTTAGAGGGAGAATGGCTCTTGCTCCTTCATGCAGATTTGCGGGACGTAGGTGGTTAGAAATACAAATCAGGCTGATTCCTTTAGGGATGAGGTCAGGAGTGAATCAGTCTGAGCAGATCATATTTCTCGCAACGACGCTACCTCCAGAGGATCTTATTTCAGGAGCTAATGCCACCAAATGGTTATTTTAACACTTACTTGTGAACGGAAAGTATGGGACCTTCAATCATGGGCTTTAAATTTAGTATTTATTAGTATTAGTATTCGTATTAGTATTATGTTGCCCAAGGTAAAAGATTTCGGGAAAGGTCGTGTGACCTTTCCTCTCTTTTACCATTAAGAATGTGTACTTGCTTTTTTGTGCGGCCAATATGGTAAACTGAAATACAAGCAAAGTAAACATGTTTATTGGCTGTGGGAACGTCACAGTGCACAGAGGAACCTGCAATATAAACTGAGTATTCCACCCTTGAAACTATGCATACGTATTTGTAGTTTTGTAAAGCAGCAGAGTGAATAAACAAAGTCACCACATCTAAGTCTTGTCATATAATTACCTCATATTTCAAGTTTTCTATAGTTACCAATGCTAAAAATCAGGTACAACAGCATTTGCTTATAAAGAGTGGTTAATGTTAGACCATAGGTAGGTATTTGTTAACTAAGTCTCATAAAATATCACTATCAGTGGGCTCAGGAGTAAGTCCTTCCTCCCACTGGCTGTGTAATATTGGAATAGTTATATAACCTCTCTGTACTCTAATTACTTGATCTATAACATGGGGATAAAAATGGCAATTACACAACATATTGTTAGGATTAAAATAATATTCGTAAAACACTAGAAAAATGGTGCAAAAGCACTAGTTATTGATGTTGTTATTGTCCTGATGCCTGTGGAAATCAGAAAATGATATTCTGTTTAATGCTGGCATGTTTTTATAAAAAGTGTCTATATGGCCAAATCTAAATATACAATTTGATGCCAGTTTCATTAACTTTTTTTCATTCAACAATATTCGAGTGTGTCCTATGCCAGGTATTGTTATAAGACCTGGGGATACAATGATAAATGTACAAACATGGCCTCTGTCATCAGAATCTATGATGATCTGTATTATGACATCTAGAGATTGGAAGGAAATTTACACAAATATTCACCAAATATTAACTTATTTTCTTCCCCAACGGCAGTGTTACAGAATGATATTTTCCTTTTATTTTTCTCATATTCCAGATTTTTTTAAACTTTTTTTTTTAATTTGAGAGGCGGGAAACAGAAACAGATTTCCTGGCTGCACTCCAACCAGGATCCCCCCAGCAATGTCCCTACCAGGTGATGCTCTGCTGATCTGGCCTCTGCTCAGTTGCTCAGCCACTGAGCTATTTTAGTGCCTGAGGTGAGGCCATGGAGCCATCCTCAGCATCCGGGGCCAACTTTGGTCAAACCATTCAAGCCATGGCTGCAGGAGAAGAGAGAAAGAAAGAGAGAGAGAGAAGGGGAAAGGATGGAGAAGCAGATGGGCACTTCTCCTGTGTGCCTTGACCGGAATCAAACTCCGGACTTCCACACCCCGGGTTGACACTCTACTGCTGAACCAATAGGCCAGGGCCCCAAATTCTCTGGATATTGAACTAGAAAAATACAAGAGCTAAATTTCACTGCATCATTACTCTGATATAGTAGAATGTGAATTCTTAATCAAGATCAGTATTTTTCAACAGCAGGTCCGCAGACTGGTCAGCCAGGAATTTTGTGCTGGTGGGCGAAAGAGTTAACTACTTTGAGATTGTATGAAGATTATAGACCCACTTAGTTGAATTCACTTATGCTGATGATGATCTCTGCCTTACAAGTCCTTGAAATAATTTTTCTATTTTTACTGGTCCTCTGGTGTGAAAAGGTTGAAAACCACTAATCTAGATAGAGATCCTCAAGGATTATTGTGTATAAATTGCACTGTGACACCTGAGACCCATGCAGGCAGTCTCAGGTGCAGACCAGAAATACAAATATTAGCACATATCACAAATGATGCTGATGCAGGCATATAAGCCCCTGGACCACATTTTGAGAAACCAAGTATATCATCTACTTAGGGAAAGCTTTAGTCTATTTTCTAACAACATTGGGGCAAAGTGGGGATAAAAGTATGTCATTCAGCCTCTAAGCACTCTGCTGTTTTCTTGCAGAAACTGTATCATTGATGTCATCTATATATGGCAAAGCATACCAGGTTAACATATGGATGGAACTCTTGAGCTTTGAATTGTCCCTGTATTTCCCCCGACAGTTTACCCTTCTATTCGTTATTTTCCATTTATCTAAAAACACATATCAACCCACAGGGCCAGAAGGAGGTCTAAAATGTCACCTATATCTTTATTTGTTTCTTTTTTTAATTTTTTGTAATACATTTTTTTTATTATTAATTTTAATGGGGTGACAACAATAAATCAGGGTACATATGTATAATGAAAACATCTCCAGGTTATCTTATCATTCAATTGTGTTGCATACCCGTCACCCAAAGTCAAATTGTCCTCTATCACCTTCTATCTGGTTTTCCCTGTGTCCCTCCCCTCCTCTCTATCCTACCCTCCCCTCCCTCCCCCCATCCCCGTAACCACCACTCTCTTGTCCATGTCTCATAGTCTCACTTTTATTTCCCACTTATGTATGAAATCATGCTGTTCTCAGTTTTTCTTTTTTTCTGATTTACTTATTTCACTCTGTATAATGTTATCAAGGACCACCCATTTTGTTATAAATGATCCGATGTCATCATTTCTTATGGCTGAGTAGTATTCCATAGTATATATGTACCAGGGATTTTTAATCCACTCGTCTTCTGACGGACACTTGGGCTGTTTCCAGATCTTCGCTATTGTGAACAATGCTGCCACAAACATGGGGGCGCATTACTCCTTTTCGAACAGTGCTATGGTATTCTTAGGGTATATTCCTATAAGTGGGATAGCTGGGTCAAAAGGTAGTTCGATTTTTAATTTTTTGAGGAATCGCCAAACTGTTTTCCACAGTGGCTGCACCAGTCTGCATTCCCACCAGCAGTGCAGAACGGTTCCCTTTTCTCCACATCCTCGCCAGCACTTATTCTGTGTAGTTTTGCTGATGAGTGCCATTCTGACTGGTGTGAGGTGATATCTCATTGTGGTTTTAATTTGCATTTCTCTAATGATTAGTGATGTTGAGCATTTTTTCATATGCCTATTGGCCATCTGTAAGTCCTCTTTGGAGAAATTTCTATTCATTTCTTTTGCCCATTTTTTGATTGGATTGTTTATCTTCCTGGTGTTGAGTTTTATAAGTTCGTTATAAATTTTAGTTATTAACCCCTTATCAGATGTGCTGTCGAATATGTTCTCCCATTGTGTGGTTTGTCTTTTTATTCTGTTCTTATTGTCTTTAGCCGTGCAAAAACTTTTTAGTTTGATATAGTCCCATTTGTTTATCTTGCCTTTTATTTCATTTGCCCGTGGAGATAAATCAGCAAATATACTGCTGCTACAGATGTCAGAGAGCTTGCTGCCTATGTTTTCTTCTAAGATGCTTATGGTTTCACGGCTTACATTTAAGTCTTTTATCCATTTAGAGTTTGTTTTTGTGAATGGTGTAAGTTGATGGTCTAGTTTCATTTTTTTGCAGGTAGATGTCCAATTTTCCCAACACCATTTGTTAAAGAGGCTGTCTTTACTCCATTGTATGTTCTTTCCTCCTTTGTCAAATATCAGTTGTCCATAAAGCTATGGGTTTATTGCTGGGTCCTCTGTTCTGTTCCATTGATCTATGTGCCTGTTCTTATGCCAGTACCAGGCTGTCTTGAGAATAATGGCCTTATAGTAAACCTTGATATCTGGAAGAGTGATACCTCCTGCTTTATTTTTTCTTTTTAAGATTGCTGAGGCTATTCGTGTTCTTTTTTGGTTCCATATAAATTTTTGAAATATGTGTTCTATATCTTTGAAGTATGTCATTGGTATTTTAATTGGTATTGCATTGAATTTATAAATTGCTTTGGGTAATATAGACATTTTAATGATGTTTATTCTTCCTAGCCATGAGCACGGTATATGCTTCCACTTGTTTGTATCTTCCTTGATTTCTTTTATCAATGTTTTATTATTTTCCGAGTACAAGTCCTTAACCTCCTTGGTTAAATTTACTCCTAGGTACTTTATTTGTTTGGCTGCAATAGTGAAGGGGATTGTTTCCTTAATTTCTTTTGCTGACAGTTCATTGCCTCATATTTCTGAGTATTAATTTTATATCCTGCCACCTTGCTGAATTCATTTATAAGGTCCAGTAGTTTTTTGACTGAGACTTTAGGGTTTTCAATATACAATATCATATCATCTGCAAATAGTGACAGTTTTACTTCTTCTTTTCCAATTTGGATGCCTTTTATTTCTTCTTCTTGTCGGATTGCTGTAGCTAGGACTTCCAGAACTATGATGAATAAGAGTGGTGAAAGGGGGCATCCCTGCCTGGTTCCTGATCTTAAGGGGATTGCTTTTAACTTTTGTCCATTTAGTATGATGTTTGCTGTGGGTTTGTCGTAGATGGCCTTTATCATGTTAAGGAATGATCACTGTATGCCCACTTTACTGAGAGTTTTGAGCATGAATGGGTGCTGGATTTTATCAAATGCCTTTTCTGCATCTATTGAAATTATCATGTGATCTTTGTCCTTCCTTTTGTTTATGTGATGAATCACATTGATGGATTTGCGAATATTGAATCAGCCTTGCCTCTCCAGAATAAATCCCACTTGATCATGGTGTATGATTTTTTTCATATATTGCTGGATCCGGTTGGCTAATATTTTGTTGAGAATTTTAGCGTCTAAATTCATCAGGGATATAGGCCTATAATTTTCTTTCTTTGTGTTGTCTTTGCCCGGTTTTGGGATCAGAATTATGCTCGCCTCATAAAAGAAGTTTGGAAGTCTTCATTCCTCTTGAATTTTTTGAAATTGCTTGAGGAGGATAGGAGTTAGTTCTTCTTTGAATTTTTGGTAGAATTCACTTGTGAAGCCATCAGGCCCAGGATTTTTCTTTTTTGGGAGTTTTTTGACAACTGTTTCGATCTCATTTGTTGTAATTGGTCTGTTTAGGTGTTCTGATGCTTCCAGATTGATTTTTGGAAGGTTATATGATTCAAGAAATTTGTCCATTTCACCAAGATTGTCTAATTTTTTGGCATAGAGTTCTTCATAGTATTTTCTTACAATGCTTTGTATTTCTGTTGTGTCAGTTGTTATTTCTCCACTGTCCTTTCTAATTTTATTTATTTGAGTCCTCTCTCCTTTTTTCTTGGTGAGTCTAGTTAAAGGTTCATCAATCTTGTTTACCTTTTCAAAGAACCAACTTCTGGTTTCATTGATCCTCTGTATTGTTTCCTTCGCGTCTATGTCATTTATTTCTGCTCTGATCTTTATTATTTCCTTCCTTCTACTTGTCTTGGGTTTTATTTGTTGTTGTTTTTCTAGTTCTTTTAGATGCAGGGTCAGGTTGCTTATTTGAGCTTTTTCTAGCTTCTTATGATATGCCTGTAGTGCAATAAACTTCCCTTTCAGAACTGCTTTTTTGTGTCCCATAAATTTTGAGTTGATGTATGCTCATTATCATTTGTTTCTAGAAACTTTTTTATTTCTTCTTTGATCTCATTGTTAATCTATTCATTATTTAATAACATGCTATTTAGATTCCAAGTGTTTGAGTATTTTGCAGTATTTCTTTTGTGGTTAATTTCTAGTTTCATGGCATTGTGATCAGAGAAAATGCTTGATATGATTTCAATCTTCTTAAATTTATTAAGACCATATTTGTGTCCTAACTTATGGTCTATCCTAGAAAACGTACCATGAGAGCTTGAGAAGAATGTATATTCTATTGCTTTAGGTTGAAAGGTTCTGAAGATATCTATTAAATCAAGTTGATCTAGTGTCTCCTTTAAGTCTGCTGTTTCTTTATTAATTTTCTTTCTTGAGGATCTATCCAGTGTTGTTAGAGGGGTATTGAAATCCCCTACTATGATAGTATTGCTGTTAATCTCGCCCTTTATATCCATCAATGTCTGCTTTATGTATGTCGGGGCTCCTATATTTGGTGCATAGATATTTATAATAGTTATATCTTTCTGTTAAATTGTTCCATTTATCATTATGTAGTGTCCTTCTTTATCTCTTACTACAGCCTGTGTTTTAAAGTCCATTTTGTCAGATATAAGTATTGCTACCCCTGCTTTTTTTTCATTTCCATTTGCATGAAGTATTTTTTTCCATCGTTTTACATTCAGTCTATGTGCATCTTTTGTTTTAAGGTGTGTCTCTTGTAGACAGCATATGTATGGGTCCTGTTTCTTTATCCATGCAGCTACCCTATGTCTTTTGATTGGATCATTTAATCCATTTACATTTAAGGTTATTATTGATATGTAGTTGTTTATTGCCATTTTATTTTTAAAGCTGTATTCTTCTTTTGCTATATTCTTTCCTCCCTTTAAACTGTTCACAAGAGGCCCCTTAGTATCTCTTGCAGAATTGGTTTGGTTTTTATGAATTCCTTCAGGCTTTCTTTGTCTGTGAAGCTCTTTATTTCTCCTTCAATTTAAACGTTAGCCTTGCTGGATAAAGTAGTCTTGGTAGTAAGTTCTTGTTCTGCATTACTTTGATTATTTCTTGCCATTCCCTTCTGGTCTCAAGTATTTCTGTTGAGAAGTTCGATGTCATCCTTATGGGGGTTTCTTTGTAGGTGATAGCCTTTTTTTCCCTAGCAGCTTTTAAATTTTTTCTTTATCCATTAGCTTTGGTATTTCAACTATGATGTGTCTTGGTGTAGATCTTTTTGGGTTTCTCTTTAATGGAGTTCTGTGTGCTTCTTGAACATGTGGAATGTTTCCCAGCCTTAATTTAGGAAAGTTTTCTGCTATGATTTGATTGAACAAAGTTTCCATTTTCTGTCCTCTCTCCTCTTCTTCAGGCACCCCTATGATGCGAATGTTGTTTCTCTTCAGGTTGTCACAATGCTCCCTTAGAGTTTCCTCACATTTTTTGAGTCTGTTTTTCTTTTTCTTCTCTGCTTCTGTGCCTTTGTTTATTGTGTCCTCTAACTCGCTTATTCGATCCTCAGCGTGATCCATCCTGCTTTTATTTCCTTCCATTGTGGTCTTCAGTTCTGATACTGTATTTGTCATTTCTGTCTGATTCTTTTTTATTATTTCAATTTCATTTTTTATACTTGTTATCTCTTTATTTAGGTGTTCATAATGACTATCCATTGTTGCTCTAATTTCTTTGAACATCCTAACTATCACTATTCTAAATTCTGCTTCTGGTAATTTGGTTATATCTGGTTCATTCAGGTCCTTTTCTGTTGATTTCTCTTGATTCATTTGGTTTGCATTCCTCTGCCTGCCCATTTTGTCTGTGTATAAGCAAGTTGTGGCCACTGGAGTCCAGTAGGTGTTGCCTTTGTGTTCTCTAGGTGTGGTCTGTCTGCAGGCCCTTCACCCCCTCTGCCGCTGCCTAGGGTGGTTGGGTATGGGCGTTGCCAGCGCTGGCTCACTGTGGCTTTTGCTGTGATTTCTGCCTCTCTTCCGTGGGAGGGGCTGTCACTCAAGTCACAAGCCTCAGCACCAAGGGTAGACGTGAGCACCTTTGTTCAGCTGCGGACCCAGCATATTTCCAGACTTCCGCCCAGAACCCACAGTCAGAGCCTGCTCGTCACAGTTTCTTGGGTTGGGCGGGGCTTTTGACGTGCTCTCAGCCTTTGACCCTCCGGTGCTTTAGCCCCGCCCTCGAGGCAAGGGCCCTTCTGCGCAGGGTTGCACACCGCGGTTTATTGGGCCGGGCGTGTTTGCTGGCTTCCACTCAGCTGCTAGCTTCCACTCATCCCGGACTCTACCCCACCCCCACGTTTGGAGCCCGCTCGTGCACGTAGGATGGTAAACCGCGGTTTCTCCGGCCTGGCTGGAATAGTAGCGTGGGCTCAGTTGCAAGCTTCTACTTGTCTCAGGTGCTACCCCGTCCCCGCGCTCGGAGCCCGCTCACGCACGTAGAATGGCAAACCGCGGTTTCTCTGGCTGGGCGGGGCTGGTAGCGTGAGCTCAGCCCTGAGCCCCCGGCCAGCTTGCGCAGGGTCACAGAGCAGATTTCTGCCCGTTCCAGGCCTCCCGCTTTGTCCCTACAGGTGAGATTACAAGCGGGCCCGCAGCTTCTGGACCGCTTTCGCGCGTCCCTCTGCCCCTGCTGGGCTAGACCGAGTTCACACCGGCTTGTCCTCTGCCCACGCCGACAGAACCGTGTTTCAGCGTCCTGCTGCCATCATACCCTTCAGCAACCCTAAGCAGAGTAGGAAGGGACCTAATACTCTACACTGTAGGCCTATGAGCTCCCTCACTTGTTTCACAGCTCAAAACTGTTTAAACGCCTCTTCTAGGCTCTGGGACTGCAGGCTGGGGCTTGGTTCCTGGGACCCAGGCCCCTCCCTCTCCGCCAAACTCTCCTCCCGCCACGCGGGTCTCTCTGGGCTGCCGTTTGCTCCGGGGAGCTGGGCATCCCTCTTCGCATTTTCGCTATTCCTACCAGTCTCAATGTGGCTTCTTCTGTGTTCCTTGGTTGAAGAGTCCACTTAGTTTAGTTCAAAGTTGGTTTATCCAGATGATGGTTCTTAAAATTGAGTTATAATCCACTTTGGTTCTGGGAGTTGAAAGTTGGTACGTCCGCCTACTCCGTCGCCATCTTGCTCCTCCTTTATTTGTTCTTAAATCATGACTTTTCTTGTCACTACAATAAATAATAAAAGAGACGGAAAAAGGAAGTGGTTATACCTCTATAAACACAGAACTGGGGTAGTACAGATACAACATAAATTCCCACTCATCCATAAAAATATTTTAATATGCCGTCAACATTATTTTATAATATTTTCTTTTTTATTTGTTCTCTGCCATAGGTTACACAAAAGCTGGACTTTCCCTGTGTTTCTTAGCTGTAGGGCAAACCTTCATTGAGCATGAGTATCAGTTAAAGTGTCACAATAACAGAAGTATAGCCTAATTATGACTTAGAAATAGAGATCAACCTCCCTTGTTTTTATGTACATATTTAATATTTTACAGGTGAAGAAAGTCTATCTCAGAGAAGTTAGAGATGACCAACAACTAACAGGTCATAGCTCTGAGTCATGATCTCCTAGCCCCTGGTTCAATGTTTTCAATGTAACTACTGCCTCTCTAGCCCTCTAAAAACTGACTCTGGAAGTCAAATCCTTTCCTTGGCCACATACTTTGCCTTTGTGTAAAGAAAGCTTTGTACCTATGAGTTTAGAAATAAAAAATTATAAGCTCCTGAATAATAAAGACAGACAAGGTCACACCTACTTAGGTTATCTTCAACAAATTTAGTGCATCTTTTACTCAAAATTATCAGGGCTCAGAATTTCTGTCATATAAATTATGCCATTTAAGCCTTATATGTATCTGTTTTTTTATTTAGTTGGAATGCAGTAACAAGTGGACAATCATTACCTTGAGTTAATCAAGTAAAAAGAGATTTATGTTCATTTACTTTAAAATGTTTCCTGAATACTATGTTCCAATTCAATATTCTGGAGCAGCAACAGGCCAAATCTGGCCAGCTTCCCATTTTTTGTAAATAAAATTTTATTAGAACTCAGCCATGCCTAGATATCGGTGGCAGCTTTCACGCCACAGTAGCTGAGATGAGTAGTTCTGATGGAAACTCAATGGCCTGCAAATCCTCAAATATCTACTGTTTGGACCTTTATTAGTAAAGTTTGTGGATCTTTGCAGAATCTAGATGTTATGAAGAAGGCCTTGAACAACACAGACATATCCTTTTCTTTTATGTAGCTTATATTTTAATGGGAAGGAAGAAAATAATAAAATATTTTAGACAGAGAAGCATCATGAAAACTAGCATTATGATAGATAATGATATGGTGGGAAGAGGCACGTAGATAGGAGGGTCAGGAAAGGCCTCTCTAGGCAGAAGATAGCCGACTTGAGAATTCAATGGCAGAACAAGACAGCTATGAAGCCATGAGAAAATCTAGGGATAATACTTCTAGATGAAAATAACAGCAAATAGAATTTAATTGAGACAGAAAAATTGGGCTTGTTTAAGGTACAGGAAAGTGGATAGTATGTCTGGACATGTGAGTTAGGGATTATAGTTGCATGCAAGTCCATATTCCCCTCACCCACACTTGTAAATAGAGATCCATGTATGTTTTGACATCATTGTCACTAGCCTCTCCCTTGAGGCCCTACCTTTGAGGACCTCAGCCCTAGGGAGCCTAGCACCACATTCTCATGTGATGGCCACTGGTCAGCTACAGCCAGAACAGTTGAAGAAACTCTAGTGGGGCCATTACAGCCATATGACTTTTTCTCCGTCTTTTTGTTATGCTCTTATTACAGATCTTACTCATTCGAAGCACTTTATCACTTTGTCTTTCATGTGTGCTATTTTAGTTAAATTGCATTTATTTCCTTTTAATATTTTTAAAATTATTTTATAAATGTCAAATAACACAGGCATAAGGTGGAACAGCAAACTTCACTCGGAAGGTGAGATGTCATAGTGCCTTCGGACAACCTGATGCCATAGAGCAGCTGTTCCTTCTCGGGTGTATCCTCGGAGAATAACCCTAGGTAGTAGTCCCCCAGACTATTTGGGTTGCAGATCTACTCCACACCTAAGTTGAGGAATAGAAATCAATTGAGAAAAGTGGAAAATTGCTAATTAAAATACAACCATTTAGGTCTCAAGGACGGACACATTGCATAGACTCAGTGGTGGAATTCAAATAATTTAACAACCAATTCTTGGCCCTAATGACCATTTTAAGTATAAAAAAGATATACCAAAAAGGTAGTTTATTATTTTATGCATTTAATACTTAAATAAGAACAGTAAAAGAGGTACACAAAACTAGATTATGTTATAAGAAAGTTTTAAAATATTAATGAAAAATATTAATACCTAAAAAAACCAATAAAAGTGTTATTTAAGATATTTCCATATTGCATAACACAAAGCTGAAAAAAATGACAGCTTGTCACCCCTTGGTTGTTTGGCACTTTTTCTCTTTACATTATATATTTGTTTATTGCAGTACACAAACATGAAGGAATTAAAATGTAGTATTTCATCAAAGGTATAAGTTTTATGAAATTAATAAATATTACAAGCATAGTTCTATAAAATGTTTTTCACCTATGGACAGAATGAACATTACTATGGGCACTTAGAATACACTGTTGGCCAGATAAACGTTAAAAAAGAGTAAGGAATGTAAATTTGTGATTTCCACATTGGGCGGCTGCCCAGGTGCCCACCTTAGAGGGAACTTTGATTACAAGTGCCATTTTAACAACTGGTTTGCCAAACTCAACAAAAAATGAGGTATTGGTTCGGCCAAGCCAGTGCAAACAGGCTGAATCCCAGCACTGCATGGACTCCCCTGCCCATCTCTCCTTGTAAGTGGAGGTGCGTGTGTCGATGGGAGAGAGGTCTGTAGCAGCACACCATTCTCTGCCAGAAACCCGTGTCTGGAATGACAGTGATAAGATCAGAGACTAGGGCCTCATAAACATTTTCAAGTTTATGATTTTCTGGCCTACAGTAAAAGCTGGTCAGAAATAGCTGACTTATACCAAATCATTTTTAAAACATCACTGTATTGAGATGTTAACAATGTTAACGTAGGTGACAATTAAATTTGCATGAACACATAAAATGTAATAGATTTCTCCCTGACTTTTGGCTTACTTTAGTCTGATTTCTCCTGCTTATTCTTCCCAGCTTCATCTAGGAAAAAAGACATTCAATAATAAAACCATATATCTCAACAAAACCTACTAAAAATTTTTGATTCCACTGAAATGAAAGTGAGGAATTTGAGTATTTTAGGATGACAGGCTAATAAAATAAAAGAGCTAGAAGAATATAGTTTTATTAAAGATTAGCTAATACGTTATTTATATGTGTTCTAATCAGTATTCAGTGAATAATAATCACCAAATAGTTAACATTTTATTTTACCAGTATATTGGTGAATGAGCCTTCTGGAAGAGATAGAGATGAGGAACCTAAATGAGATTTAGGAGTTTGAAAAGCCTTTTACTTGACACAGGTGTCAACCATGTGTGTTGTTGCAATGCAAGAAACTTCTTCAAAATCTGGGAAACAGACCAGTGGAATCCTAAAATTAATCATAGCGGACAGCCTCAGTTTATCATTCTTTTAGCTCATCATTCTTTTAGCTCATCATTCTTTAAATATGGTATTTGCAGTTAACTGTTGGGTATTAGGCTAAATGACTTAGAATACTAGCTCGTGAATCCTCACACCAGTAGTATGACCAGCCATACTGTACAGATGAGAAAACTGAAGCTCAACGAGGTTAAGTAATGTATTGTATAAATTACCAATTTTTTAAAAAATTTCAATTGGTTGATGCATCTTTTTAGACTCTTTTAATCTCTACCTTGTGGGAAAATGACTGGGGTTTAAACTGTGGTACTGAGACAAGTCTTTTGTGCAAACTTTGGAACTCCTTGTCCTGCAGGGCAGAACGCTACCCTTGCAAACACTAGAAGAGATTGTTTAAAGAAAAACAGTTGACCCCTATGGCCTTTCCTTACATACCTGAAAGACATTAGTTAACTACCCTTCTATGCACCTGAACCCAGGCTGAGTAAAGAGACCAATAAATTTGATGAGGCTGCAGTGATCTGGGCTCTCATTCCTTGAGGCTAGGTGTCCTCTGTACCCATCTTTCTCTGTATGTTGCGTCTTGTGTATATTTTTTCTTCAGTCCTGCAGCACCTTCCTTTCATGCACACCTACAGCTGAGCTGGTCTCCACAGCAGAGACCAGCTCAGCTGTGGGGCCCAACGTGGGGCCTGATGAACAGGGACCTCCAAACAGGAACCTGACCAGAACAGGGATTCAATTGGAACAGTGATACAATTGGAAGAAGGATTGCCGGAGCAATAAGTAAAGTAAGAAAATAATTGCTGGACTCCAAGGGGGAATTAGAGGTCTCAGTTCAGTCCATCACAGGAAAGTGGTAAGGACATCCTTGGGAAAATACAGGGTAACAATGGAGAATGGGGACAGTGTTATGAAATGTCGTCCCTATGTCTGTTTCTTAAAAAAATTGTTAAAGGCCAGTGGGGCTAAAGCCAGTGAAGCAAAACATTTAGAATTATTAGAAGTGATTGAGAAACATTGTACTTGATTCCCTACTTTAGGAAGTCTAGACTTAAATGGCTGGGAAAATGTAGGAAAACAGTTGAAAAACTACATACTCAAGGTGTTCAATTGCCGGCTACTATCTGGCAGACTTGAACCCTGGTAAAATAGGTTTTAGAACCTTTGCAAAATGATGAGGAGGAGGAGGTAGATGAAGAGTGTGAGGAGGTTAAATACACTAAGCTTGAAAGTGTCCTGAAGATTGACAAACTTTCTTTGCCATCTACTCCTTTCATTGATTTTGCGGAACCTTTGCCACCCCCTCTAATACCTATTTTTATACCTAGGGAGTTTCCACCACAGTTATCAGCTCTCCAGAAAGGAATATTACAGGCTCATAGAGAGGGAGATTTAGATTCATTGCAAATGGCCTTTCCAGTAACAGTAACAGAGAGAGTGGCTACTGGGGTGGGTCCCCAAAATCCTAATGGGGTTTTTGAATTCACCCATGAGCCAATTCCTTTTAAAATATTGAAAGAATTGAAATTAGCCGTACAACAATACAGAACTAATTCTCCTTTTACTTATGGCCTAATTCAGGGTCTTGCTGAAGGTTATTTAATTCTGGTTGACTGGAACACTTTGGCTCGGACTGTATTAAGTTCTGGGGAATTTCTACAATTTAAGACTTGGTGGTATGACCATGCCAAAACTCAAGCCACGTATAACAGAGCCTGTAACATTCCCATTTCATTAGAACAACTGGTGGGCTCTAGAACATGGACAGGTGTCCCAAATCAACTACCTATGAACGATCAGGCCATTACCGAAATTAGGAGATGTTGTTAGCAACCTTGGATAAGCAGCTGTCTCTTTTCAAAAGATATTGTAAGGACCAAAGGAGCCCTATACTAAATTTATTGACCGGATCCAAGAGACTATTAAAAAACCAATTACCAATGTTGAAGCTGCTATTACTATACTCCAATTATTTGAAAATGCTAACCAAGGTTGCCAAAAGGCTTTTGGCCCAATGAAAGGAAAATTAGATTTAACTGGATACATTAAAATTTGCCAAGGAGTAGGTACTGAAAGTTACAGGGCTACTATGATGGCTCAAGCTATGCAGGATTAAAGTTGAACTCAAAATTTTCAGGAAAATGCTATAATTGTGGCAAATTAGGACATACAGAAAAGGAATGTAATAGAAAAGGCAATAGAATAACTCCTCAGCAAAAACAAGGGAATGAGGGAAGAAAGCCACCCGGGATATGCCCACGTTGTAGGAAAGGTACCCATTGGTCCAGCCAATGCCATTCTCAATATCATAAACATGGGACACCGCTTCAGGGAAACCACCAGTGGGGTGTGGTCCCAGCCCCGTCCCCAAAGGGAGAGTACCCAGTGCAGCAGGAATGTTTCAGGCTTCCTCAGGAGTAATACTGCACAGTATCTTGGAATTATCTCTAGCCACAGCAGGAAGTGCAGCCATAGATGTTACTACCAAAGAGGGTATTCTTTTTAACCCCCAGACAGGACCCTGTAAAGGTTAAAACTGGTTTATGTGGACCACTAATTCCTAATAAAATTAGACTTTTGCTAGGACTTTCCAGTTTAACATCAAAATGAGTCCGAGTTCATACTAGAGTTATTAACAGTGTCTATACTTGAGAAATTATAGTCCTGATGTCTTCCTCAAGCACATGGAAGGAAGATCCTGGAGAATGGATCACTCAATTTTTACTGTTGCCCTATATTCCAATTAGAACAAGCCAGAAGGTCCACGGCCCACAGGATTTGGGAGCTCTAGACAAGCACGGGTCTTTTTAACAAAAAAAATTTTAGATAAACATACCATCTGTAAAATTACTATACAAAATAAAATATTTAAGGGTCTAATTGATACAGGGGCAGATATATCTATCATCAGTACTAATTTTTGGCCTCACAAATGGCCCCTTCAAGAGGCCGATATCTCTAATTGGCCTAGGTACTGCAAGAGGTTTCAAGCAAAGTGTTAACATATACTCTTTCTCTGGACCAGATAGTCAGCCTGCAACAGGACAGCACTATGTTGCAGAACTTTCTATCAATCTTTGGGGAAGAGATCATTTAGAACGATGGCAAGCAGAAATTCATATTCCCATTCTCCTACAGCACAGCAAACAAAGCAAGCAGCAAGGATGTATTCCAAGCAGTGGTGTTAGTAAACATCAGCAAGGCATTACAGTACCCTTACAGCCTAAGAAAAAGAGGTCATAGACAAAAAATAGAGTATCTGTTACATTTTTCTTTAGTGGCTACTGTTCACAAAAGCCTTCTCTTTAAATCCCAAGCAGTGCCTTTAAATTGACAACAAATAAACCTGTTTGGATTGAACAATTGCCATTAACTAAAGAAAAATTGGAGGCACTTCAAGAATTAGTAGTAGAGCAATTAGAAAAAGGACATATAGAGGAATCATTTAGCCCATGGAATTCTCCAGTGTTTGTAATTAAGAAGAAATCAGGAAAGTAGAGATTTCTGACAGATTTACGTGCAGTAAATGCAGTAATTCAACCTATGGGAGCTTTACAACCAGGGTTACCAAATTCATCTTTAATACCTAAGGACTGGCCATTATAGTAATTGATTTAAACGATTGTTTTTTCACTATACCTTTGGCACAGGAAGATCGAGAAAAGGTTTGCCTTTTCTGTACCTTCCCTGAATGCTAAAGAGCCAATGAAAAGATTTCAGTGGAAGGTGTTGCCACAAGGCGTGCTTAACAGCCCTACTATTTGTCAAAACTTTATAGCTAAAGCCCTGGAACCTATTTGGTCACAACGCTCTCAATGCTATATCATCCATTATATGGATGATATTCTTGTAGCTGCAAAAAAAAGAAAGAAAGAAAACCCAAGAAGAATTAACTAAAGTCTATGCTGCTTTAGAGAAAAAGGTGAAAATTGTTGGTTTAAAAATAGCACCTGAAAGGATTCAACAGACTGTCCCAGTCTCTTATTTAGGCACTATCATAGACGAGCCCCAAAAGTACAAATATGCAGAGATAGCATTAAGACCTTAAATGATTTACAGAAATTATTAGGAGATATTAATTGGCTTCATCCAAAAGTGGGAATTATGACACATGAGCTCTCTTCTTTATTTTCTCTTTTGCGTGGAGACCCTAGTCTGAATAGCCGTAGAATTTTAACCAAGGAAGCAGAAAAGAAACTTCAATTAGTGGAAGAAAAAAATTCATCAGGCTCAATTGGATCGTGTTCAGGATGGAGAACCACTTTTGCTGTTGATTTTTAATTCACCGCATTCTCCTACAGGTGTTATTGTTCAGCATGATAAACTAATTGAATGGATTTCTTACCTAATTATACCGTAAAATCTCTCTCCCTATCTTGATCTTATGTCTTCACTTATGCTCAAAGGAAGAGAACAGATTCAACAACTTGTGGGATATGATACGTCTGCTATCATCCTTCCCTTAACAAGAGCTGACGTTTCTTCTTGTTTTCAGAATCATTTACACTGGCAGATAACTTTTGCTGATTTCATAGGGATTATTGATAATCATTATCCATAAAACCCTCTTTTCCAGTTCCTGAAGCACACTCCATGGATTCTACCTCATATTACCCGGCTGGAACCTTTAATGCCCCCACCATCTTTACTGATGGCTCTGGGAGTGGACATGCTGGCTGCACCAGGCGATACAGAACCGTATTTCCACTCCAGGTTTTTCTGCTCAGCAAGCTGAATTGTATGCTATTATTTCTGCTTTGTCTGATTTTCCCAATCCCGTTAACATTGTTAGTGATTCTGCTTATATAGTACAAGTCACAAGGATGATTGAAATAGCTTTGTTAAAACCTTCTTTACCACAACTGTAAGGATGAGACAGCGCTTGAATACCAGGAGTGCAGACTTTATTAGAAGAGAAAGGCCTGCTGGGCACTTCTCCAGGAGAAGAGCATGGAAGCAGTTTTTGAGGTAAAATTATATAGGGTTTAAACAAGTGGGCGTTGAGCAAGTGGGAGTTAGGTAAGTGGGCATTGAGGCAGAAGTTCTAGTATGCTCCCTTCTGCGGTTTTGTGATTTCAGCTTCCTGGAACTCCCTCCCCTCTTTGGGGCTGTTGACCAGCTTTCTGGAACTCTTTTGCCTCGGGGTGATAGTCCAGTAAGTAAGGGTGGGGTCAGGTGGACAAGCGGAACAGCAAAAGGGCAGTTAGAAGTTCTGGTCAACTCATGTATCTATCAACAATCTCTTACTAATCCTTTTTCTCAATTACAGCAAACTGTGCAAAAACATTGCTTCCCTTTCTATATCACTTATATTCATTCACATACTAATTTACCGGGACCCTTAGCTGCAGTTTGTCAGTGCTACAGCTGACAAACTGGTTATGCCTGCTCTTACAGAGGCAGGTCAGTTTCATGACTTAACTCATGTTAATGCTTCAGGATTCCATGGTGCTAGATTCCAATTATCTTGGAAACAAACTAAGGATATTGTATGCACGTGTCCTAAATGTCAAATTATTAACAATTCCAAACAATCACCTCCTGAGATTAGTCCCCGAGGCTTTGGCAGATGGATGTGACACACATTCCATCTTTTGGTAAACATTCCTTTGTTCATGTTACAATTGATACACATTCTCATTTTCTATGAGCCACACCACAAACTGGTGAAACAACTCATCACGTTAAGCTCCATTTGATGCATTGCTTTGCAGTAATAGTGCTTCCTAAAACCATCAAAACTACAATGCTCCTGCCTATCTTAGCTCTGGCTCTTCAAAAGATTTTCCAACAATGGTCCATCAGACATGTTACTGGGATTCCTTACAATCCCCAAGGACAAGCCATTGTAGAACGTGCTAATCTCTTAAACAAATGTTACAAAAACAAAAAGGGGAAATAAGGATTCCCCAGCAACTCAATTGTATAAAGCATTGTTTACTCTTAATTTTTTGAATTATCTATCTTCTTTATCCTCCACTGCTCTGGATCAACATTACTCTTCTTCTTCTTTATCTTCTGTCATAGAGCATCCACTCATGGTGGCAGGATCTGGTGACCAATCTTTGGGCAACAGGACAATTGCTAACCTGGGAACAGGATTTCGCTTGTATTTCACCCTCTACAGGAGAAGCTCCATTTTGGGTACTGTTGGGCAGATAAAATATAATATGCTCACTTTGTTAAAGATGGTGCTGCCCACATGGAAGCCCGTCACCCAGGTGATATTATTTGCCCTTATGCTTGGGAAGGGTGTGGGGGAATGTCTGTAATGTAGGCAGGCCGGGTCATTATAGCCTAAGGCTTGGTTTTAGGAGTAAGCTTTTCCCTACATCCTTGACTGATTGGATGACGTAGGATGGTGCACTCTCCTGAGGAATCCCATTATACAGAGACTTCCTTGTTTGTATAATTGGATTAAAGGTTTTGATTCTACGGTATAAAGTGGGAGAGACCAGTAGCTTGATCTCTCTCTCGGTTCCTGGGTTCATGAGATTAGTATCAGAGAGGAGAGCAGATTAAGGCCACATGCAAGAGAAGCAGCCAAGATGGCAGAATGCTGAGGGAGAAGTCAGTTTGTTAAGAGTTTGTGCTGGAGGAGATGGGGAACAGAGGTGAATAAGTCTGGTGAGCTAGAAACCTTTGATTTTAGGAAACTCGGATAAGTCAGTAGCTTTGTGAGCACTGAATGTGTGGGTTTTGGAGCCCAGTGTGTGTTTTTGCTTGCCCGCTGGGTGCAAGCTAGAATTAAAGCTGATGGCTCACCAGTTCTTGGCTCCTGTGTTTCATTACCTACTATTCGAATCCAATGCGAACCTGCATGGGTCAGGCTGCTGCGATGGTGGCCTTGACTACTGGCTTTACAGGTACCCTCTTGATGAGTAATATCTTATCATGAGTGAGAGAAAACGAAGAAGATTCACCTACAACCTGGAATCATGCAGATGGAGAGTCTAACCCTCCAAACCACCCAACTGGTGAGACTGATGCAAGCAATGAAGAAGGCAGCTCTTCCAAGAGGCAGATAAAACATCTATGCCAAGAAGCAGAGAAACAATTGAAGCAGCAGAAAACTTTGATGACAGCCTCTAATGTGACAATTGTTCTTTTTGCTCTGCTTCCGGAGACTTCCTCAGGTGCTTGCAACAAACCCTCCAGCAATTGATGCAGAGGAAGGCTGCAAGACTGCTTATGCAGCCATGCAAAAACAAAAACAAGAAGGGGGACATGTGGGCAAATGGCTGGGGTTTAGACTGTGGTCCTGAGACAAGTCTTTTGTGTGGACTTGTGGAACTCCGGGTCCTGCAAGGGCAGTATGCTGCCCTTGCAAGCACTAGAAAAGATTGTTTAAAGGAAAATAGTTGATCCCTATAGCCTTTCCTTACATACCTGAAAGATATTAGTTAATTATGCTTCTATGCACCTGAACCCAGGATCTGTTAATTTACCTAATGAGCAAGAGACCAATAAATTCAATGAGGCTGCAGTAATCTGAGCTCTCAGTCTTAGAGGCTGAGAGTTCCCTGTACCCATCTTTCTCTGTATGTTGTCTTGTGTATGTTCTTTCTTCAGTCCTGCAGTGCCTTCCTTTCATTCATGCTCACGGCTGAGTTAGTCTCAGCACTACCTCCCCCCACTATCTCTTTTAATTTCTTTTTTTTTCAGTTTATCTGCTTGTACTACAGAATTCCCCACAGTCTGTATTTTGTTGATGGAATCCAAAGGGTACAAGTTAACATGGGCTCCTGACCTTGGTGCTCTTGTAAATTTGTAACTTGTTCTAGAGTAAGGTGACCAGACATCCCGCTTTTGGCAGGACAGTCGCGATTTTTAACAATTTGTCCCATGTCCTGCGGCGTTTTAAAAAAGTCCCGATTTTTGGAAAGAATGCACAAAAAGCTAGGAAACGGTGGAAGAACGGGAAGGGAATATATGGTTTTGGGCAGGGAGACCCTACCTCCACCTGGAAGCGCCCGCACTGCCGCAAAAGCTGGCTGCCCTGTGCAGGGCCCCCAAACAAAGAACTTTGGGCAGGATGTACCTGCTGGGGCGTTGCTGTCAAGTCCCCTAACTACCCATAGGCTCCTGGACGTCGGCATGCGGCTCAGGGCTCCACAAAGTGCAAGCCGCTTGGTCTCCAGCGGGCAGTGGGGCTACATGCGGGGAGCACTTGTGCAGCTCCGGCATTGAACTGTGTAACCCGATCCCTCTGACTCACTCAAAATTTCCCATATTGTAATATTTCCAAAAATGATCTTTTTAATGAGCTATCATTATTTAAAAAATAGATTGATAAGGAAAAGGTTAAATCTTGGGCATCAGCAAAAATCACAATAGAGAACAAATGGTTATAAATATTTCATCATTCTGAAACAAACCATGTTCCATACAATAATGCACTAAAAATTGTGGAATACACGCTGTCTTGACCAGGAACTAATGCTGCGACTGAACAGTTTTTCTACGGTAAATAAAGTGTGGTTATCAGAAAAATCACAATTAAGTGTTGAGACTTTGAAAGCCATTTTATGTATGAAATATAATTTAACAAATTCTTGTGAAAAATTTCATGGCCTTTTAAATGACAGCAATCTACTAAAAAAATTCACTCAAATGAGAAATATGCCAAAGAATAAAATAATACTATACATAATTTTTAATGTATTATATTTGTAAATTGTACTTATGTTGAAATTAAAAATATATATATATTACTATTTTTGCATTCTATGAAAATTTTTGCTCCATATAGACCAAATTTTTAATCAAGACCCCACTCCCATCAATGGTGTCCTGCTTTACCAATTTTAAAATCTGGTCATCTTATTCTAGAGGCTTGATCAGATTCAGATTAGAACTCTTTTGGTAAAGAAAACTTTCATAAATGGTAGCGTATGTTTCTTTCCATCGGGCACATAATATCTTATTGTCACTTTTTGTGAAGTCTAGGCATCAGTTGGTGCTCAGTACCCACATCCAGTGATCTATTAGAGGTTGAAAAAATTGTAAAATTCTATCTTTATCATCCCTTCCTCATTTATTAGCTTATCTGCTTCCAGAAAATTTCCTTTATATACTCTTTAGTTAAGCACAGTTTGGCTAGGAAAGCCAAAAAAATAACAGTTTTAAAGTGAAGAGTTGGTTAAGTAGCAATGTGAAAATTCAGAAAAACAGTTGAAAATTTAGATATGGAGGTAAGAAGAAAGAGGGTTTGGAAATACTCCGGCTAGCTGCCACATTAACTGTTGTTGCCCAATTTGTTTTATTACATTTACCATGTCCTATCTAAAAATAGAATGACTGTCAAAGATTTTTTTTATATAAGCTCTAAAGAGAAAACAAATAGTTGATGTGATTGGTCCTTTTTTAGAAGATAGGTTATAGAACTCAGGAGATAAATGAGTCATGAAGAATTTTTTGAGAAAAATATTACATGGTTCTCTCATTAAACTAGTTGGATAGAAAAGTACAATGACAATAATCTTGCTATAGTCAGTCACCATTCTATAACTAGTTTTTTTTTTTTACAGGGACAGAGAGAGAGTCAGAGAGAGGGATAGATAGGGACAGACAGACAGGAACGGAAAGAGGTGAGAAGCATCAATCATTAGTTTTTCGTTGCCATTGCAACACCTTAGTTGTTCATTGATTGCTTTTTCACATGTGCTTTGACCACGGGCCTTCAGCAGACCAAGCAACCCCTTGCTGGAGCCAGCGACCTTGGGTCCAAGCTGGAGAGCTTTTGCTCAAGCCATATGGACCCGCGCTCAAGCTGTTGAGCTCGGGGTCTAGAACCTGGGTCCTCCACATCCCAGTCTGACGCTCTATCCACTGTGCCACCGCCTGGTCAGGCTATAACTAGTTCTGAAAGGTAATTTTTAATTAGTTTAGTTATGTAAATACTTCAATTTACATCAGCATTTTACTTAAAATGTTAATTCCAACTGTCTTTATATAGTAGGCATTCAATTTATATTTAAGACCCCACCTTTCTTTTTTCTGTGCCACCAAAAGTTTCTCTGACATTCTAGTGAAAATCGCATTAGATTCAAAATCCTTTGAAAAGTATATTAATATTATTAACAGGGAAATGTAGTCCCTGAGCAAATGCTAATTTAATTATATAATTTACATAAACTTTATCAAGAAAAACAATGTGGTCATTACTCTTCCAAGACCTGCACTGTGCCAACACTGAAGGGTTTACAAAAAAAATTGGGAGACATAGTTCAGCTATTTTCCATTAAGCATGATAGCTGCATTAGGAATTTGTGTTTCATAGGTTCCAGCATTATCTCCATATTTCTGTGAAGGGCTGAACATGGTATTGCTTCAAAGAAACCTGTCCATGGGGCCTGTTGAATTCTGATAGTAGTTGCAATTCAGGAACCCTAGGAATTTCCTGCAGGAAGTTTACATGTTAGAGCATGCAGTAAGGCTTGCTAGCAAGTGTGCAGCCCAGTAACATTTCTTATTACCAAAGAAAGAAGTAAAATCTAGCTCCTTTGCATTTTACTCTATTTTAAGCCGTTAAAAAAGATGCTTCAACTTGTATGTGCTCATACTGATCACTCTCCCTACATTGAAACTGAATGTAGAGCCATGATGCCTCCAATTGAATTTGGACTCGCCTGCTCTTTTACAGTAAGGTCTGCAGTAGCATGAAAAGGCAAATACAACAGTAGCTCGAATTCTTGCTGCAACAATTTAGATCATTTCTAGTAAACTAAAGTCACTAAATTCTTGAACTTTGGTGCACAGTCATCATTAAGGGCCCTGCACTAGTAAGATGACCTCTTTTATCGTGCAACTTTGGACTCCACCAACACTCACCCCATCAAACTCTCAAGCAAGAACTGCACAGCTTGCTAAATAAATTTCTGCTGCTGACTATACATAACTTTATCCTCCATACTAAGCTGTATTCAGTAGCCAGATTATCTCTTGACACTTTAGCACACTCTCTCAGTAGTAGTCAGAGCATACAAATAAATGCAAAGGCCTGATCACCTTTGGAATTCCTTCAACAAAGTTTAAAACAAACTGATGATCTTTGGAACTGGCTGAGGGACAGGTCAATAACCTTTACTCCACCTCAGGAAAAAGAAAAAAATAACGAAAAAAACAAACAAACAAACCCAAACCATGTTTTAATGAGACCAGTTAAGATCCTTTATTTCTCCCAGAAGATAGTTTGCAAACCAAAATTTAAAATATGAAATAGAGACTAAGAAGTACATCATTTCAGAAGCTCCTAAAGGTCCTATAATAAGGTCTTCATGAAAAAGGTGATAACTTTTAATTCTTAGTTACTTTTTGCAAACAAGAAAAGCTGAGGAAATAAACTTAGCTTTGAAACCCAGTGGGAACTCCCACTACAGCCAAGCTGTGCTGATGGGGTGGTCTTCTCAGACACGAGTGCTTGTTAGGGTCATTAGTGCATGTTCATCTACATGCTATTTGTCTAGTGGTATTATCTGGAACTCACTGATACTGAGTGTCTATCAAAAGCTGAATTGAGAGAGTAATTTTTTATGTGAATTTGTCATTTCTGTAGTTTTATCTGAATAGTCTAAGTTCACCCCTGCATTAAGCCAGTTAGAAAGCTGAGGACATTGACCAAATTAAACTGATCCCCACTAAATTGTTTGACTCAAAAGAATTTTCCTTCACTTGATATTAAGAAATATTATGCCCTGGCTGGATAGTTCAGTTGGTTGGAGCATTGTCCCAAAGCGCAGAGGTTGCCAGTTCAATCCCCAGTCAGGGCCTCTCTATTTCTCTCTCTCTCTCTCTCTCTCTGTCCCCCTTTCCTTTCTTCCCTTATTCTCTTCTTCTCTCTCTAACATTAGTAAAGAAAAAAAACAAATAAAAATATAAAAATAGAAATACTTTTTATCTTAATGTAGCTAACTTTTAAAAAATTATTTGCCCTACCAGAAGGAACCCAAGATAGGCATATTTACAACTTATTTTTAAATGGCTTTAGTATTTGTGTTTGTAATAGAATAATTTCTACTTGCTTTAGTTATTAGAATAATCATCAAAATGAATTCTAAAGAATAAAGGAGGAAATATTCTTAGAAAGATTAAGCCTCGTTCAATCATTCATTCATACATCCATTCAACAGATTTTCCTGAGCACTTTTCATGTGTGTATTTGCTACCAGCATGCCTTCTTCAGTAGAGTCTCTTCAAATCTTTTTTCCATTTTAAATTAGGTTGGTTGTTTTTATTTATTATTGAGTTTTGAGAATTCTTCATATATTCTGAATATAAGTTCTTTATCAGACATACATGGTACAAATATATTTTCTAGTCTACAGTTTGTTTTTTCTTAAAGCATTCCAAAGAGTTCTTAATTTTGATGAAGTCTAAGTTCTAATTTTAAAAAAATGAATCATGCTTTTGGTTTGTTGTGTATAAGAAATACTTGCCTTCCCAAATTCACAAAGATTTCTCCTAATTTTTTTCTAGAAATCTTGTAGTGTTATGTTTTATATTAGGTCTATGTGGTTTATTTTCAGTTAGGTTTTGTATTTGGTGCGAGGGAAGAATAAAGGGTGTTTTTTTTTTCTTTTTGTATAATCATTTATTCCAGTGCTGTTTGTTGAAAAGATGATCCTTTTACCTTTGAGTTGACTTTGTACCTTTGTCAAAACTCAATTGACTGTCTATATGTGCATCTGTTTCTGGATTTTTTATTCTGTTATATTGATTTATGTGTTTATCTTTCCACCAATAACATACCATCTTGATTACTGTTTCTTTAGGGTAAGTTTTGAAGTCAAGTTTTATAAGTTTTCCATTTTCTCTTTCAATATTATCTTGGCTATTCCAGCTCCTTTCCTTTCCATATACATTTTAGAATCAGCTTGGCAATGTTCCTCAAAAATTTTTGCCAAAAGTTTGATTGGGATTATGTTGAATCTGTAAATTATTTTGGGAGAATTGGCATCTTAATAATAAGTTTGTCAACCCATGAACTAGTATTTCTATCTATTCATTAAGATGTTTGACTTCTTTCATCACTGTTTTGTAGTTTTAAGCATATCTTGCATAAATCTAGTTAGATTTTTACCTAGGCATTTAATCTTTTTGGTGCTATTGTAAATGATTTTTTAAAATTTCAATTTATGATTGTTTCTTGCTAAGATATAGAACTACCACTCAATTTTGTATGTTGACATTCTGTTTTGTGGCCTTGCTAAACTTATTTATTAGTTCTAGAAGCTTTTAGTAAATTCTTTGAGATTTTCTAAATACACAATTATGACAGTGTGCTTTTTCTTTTCTATGTAACCTGAGGGTATAAAAACTGCTATGTTTTGAGCAAATGGTAGAACAGAGAGTGAATATCAAACTATTAACATTGTTCACTGATATTTGAAAATGTGATAACCCCAAAAGTCCAATTAGAGGTTTTTAATGTCTTTCATAACAAATGAAAGGCATGCTACAACAAAGTGAGAAAAGGGTTGTTTTTATTTACCCATTCCCCTTCCCGTTTGGCAACTATCAGCTTGTTCTCTGCATCTATGAATTTGTTTCTGTATTGTTTATTCATTTGTGAATCATCCAGTATGTGTCTATCTCAGCTGACTTATTTCACTTAGCATAATACCATCTAGTGTCGGTCTATCCATGTTATCTTAAATGGCAAGATATTCTTTTTTATGGCTGAGTATATATACATCACACACACACACACATACACACACACATCTTCTTCTTTATCCATTTGTCTATTTAGGTTGCTTCTAAATCTTGGCTATTGTAAATAATGCTACAATGAAGATAGGGGTGCATATAACTTTTCAAATTAGTGTTTTTCATGTCTTTGGATAAATATTCAGAAGTGGAATTGCTGAGTCATATGTTAATTATTTGTAATTTTATTTTTTAGGAAACCCCACATTGTTTTTCATAGGGGCTATACCAGTTTATAATCCCAACAGTGCATGAGAATTCCCTTTTCTTGACATTCTTGCCAACATTTGTTGTTTGTTGATTTTTGATGATAACCATTCTGACAGGTGTGAGGTGATAAACTCATTGTTGTTTTAATTTGCATTTCCCTGATAATTAGTGATGTTGAGCATCTTTACATATGTCTATTTACCATCTGACTGTCCTTTTTGGAGAAGTGTTTATTCAGGTCCACTGCCTATTTATTAATGAGATTATTTGTTTTTTGGTGTTAAGTTGTATGACTTCTTTATATATTTTGGATATTAAGCCCTTATCAGATGCATTATCAGCAAATACCTTCTTCCATTCAGTAGCTTGTCTTTTTATATTGTTGATTGTTTCACTTTCTGTGCAAAAACTTTAGTTTGATGTAGTCCTGTTTTTTTTTTCTTTTATTGCTCTTGTCTGAGGAGACATATCCAAAAAGACATTGCTAAAACGTGTTAAGCCTGACCAGGCATTGGCACAATGCATAGAGCATCGGACTGGGATGTGGAAGACCCAGGTTCGAGACCCTGAGCTTGCCAGCTTGAGCGCGGGCCCATCTGGCTTGAGCAAAAGCTGGTCAGCTTGGACCCAAGATTGCTGGCTCCAGCAAGGGGTTGCTCGGCATGCTGAAGACCAGCGGTCAAGGCACATGTGAGAAAGCAATCAATGAACAACTAAGGTGTTGCGTCGGCAATGAAAAACTAATGATAGATGCTTCTCACCTCTCTCCGTTCCTGTCTGTCTGTCCCTATCTATCCCTCTCTCTGACTCTCTCTCTGTCCCTGTAAAAAAAATAAATAAATAAAAAATATAAAATAAAACCAGTGTTAAAGAGTTTACTGACTATGTTTTGCTCCAGAAGTTTTATCATTTCAGCTCTTAAGCTTACTTTTGATTTTATTTTTGCATATGCTATAATAAAGTGGTCTTATTTCTTTTCTTTTCTCTTTTTCCCATGTATCTATCCAGTTTTCTCAACAATATTTATTGAAGAAACTATCTTTACCCTATTGCCGTGATGGCAAACCTATGACATGCGTGTCAGCACTGACACGCGGCTGCATACCAGAGAAGTATGGGGCCGCATGCCGAGAAGGGCGTTTCATCCTCGGCTCCTGCACCACCAGGATAAAACATTTGCTGTAGTGTAGACACTCTGTGCCAGAGGTCTGTAGGCCAAAACAACAGAACTCTGGCACAGAGCGTCTAGTTCTGGGACTTCTGGTTAGGCCGTTTTCCTCAAAGTGACACACCACCTAAGTTATGCTCAGTTTTTTGGTGAATTTTGACACACCAAGCTCAAAAGGTTGCCCATCAGTGCCCTATTGTATATTTTTGCATCCTCTGTCTTAAATAAATTAACTTAATAAGCAAGGATTATTTCTGGGTTCTCTATTCTATTCTGTTCTGTCTGTTTTTATACCAGTAATGAACTGTTTTGATTATTATACCATTGTAGTGTACTTTGAAAGAAAGGAACATGATACCTCCCACTTTGTTCTTTCTCAAGATTTCTTTGGGTATACTGAAACTTGTGGTTCTATATAAATTTCAAGATTGGTTTTTCTAGTTCTGAGAAGAATGTTTTTAATATTTAAATGGACTGATATTTCTTTCCTTGATTCATTATATTGACCAAGACCACCAATATGATGTTGAAGAGTATATGAAAATAGACATCCATTTCTGGTTCCTGGTATCAGAAGTAAAGCTTTTAGATTTTCGCTATTAAATATGCTGATGGTTATAAGGGGTTTTATTTGTGTTTTATTTTTTTTTTTGGTTGTTGTTTGTTTTGTCTTGTTTTTGGTAGATGTTCTTTATGAGGTTGAGAAAACTCCCTCTTTTTCTAGTTTACTAAGAGATTTTAATGATTGTTAGAAGTGGATGTTAAATTTGGTTAAATGCTTTTGCCATATTTATTGAGCTAGTCATATGTCTTTTTCTTCTTAGACTGTTGATGTGGTAAATTTCATTGACTAATTTTTGAATATAGAATTAACCTTTTATTTCTCAGATAAAGCTCACCTGGACAAGATGTATTATCATTATTATATATTGCTGAATTCCATTTGTTAATATTTTGTTGAGAAAATTTTGTTCTTGAGAGTTATTATTCTGTTACATTTTAATAATGTCTTTCTCTGGCTTTGTTATGAGGATAAAGACTCACTTTGTTATCAATAAGTGAGTTTGGAAGTCCTCCTTCTTCTGTTTCATTGATGGATTTGTGTAGAGCCAGTACTATTTTTTCTTTAAAAATTTTTGTAGTGCATACCATTGAAATAATCTGAGCTAGGAGTTTTTTTTTAATCAAAAAGAATTTAAAATATATATTCAGTTTATTTAATACACATAAGACCATTCAGGTCATATATTTCTTTTGAGGGAGCTTTGGTAATTTGTGTCTTTCAAAGAATTTGTTTATCAAAATTCTCAAATCTGTGGCCATAATGTTGTATATTATAGTCCCTATTGTCCTTTACATGTCTGAAGAATCTGTAGTGATCTTACTCTTTCATGCCTAGTAATTTAAGTTCAAATTGGTAATTTTAATCTTCTCTGAATAGTCATGATCAGTCTGGCTAGAGGTTTATCAATTTTGTTGATTTTTTTAAAGAAGCAGCTTTCATTGTTTTCTCTGTTGCTTTACTGTTTTTGGTTTCATTAATTTCTGCTCTTTTTTTTGTTATTCTCCTCCTTGTTTTATTTTGGGTTAGTTTACTTTTCTTTATGCAGTTTAATTAATGTAGAAATTTAAATTATTGATTTAAGATTTTCTTTTCTGATGTAAGCATATAATGCTATAATCTTATCTCTAAGTATCACTTTAACTGCATCTTTACATATTGATGTGTTGTGATTTTATTTTTATTCAGTGCAAAATAGTTTTTACTTTCCTAGTGATTTCCTCTTTTAACCACGTGCCATTTAGTAATTTTTGTTTCCAAGCACATGGGAGTTTCCAGATGTCTCCTTGTTATGGGTTTATAGTTTAATTTTGTTATTGTTGTAAAACATATTTCATACTGTTTTAATTCTTTTACATTTCTAAAAGCATTTCCAAATCTGAATCTATTCAGTTAGCCCAGAATGTGGCCTAGCTTAGTGAATGTTCCATGCGTACTTGAAAATAATGTGTGTCTTGGTATTGTTTGGTAGAATGTTGGTTTTACCCAATGTCAGCTAGGTCAAGTTAGCTCATAGTATTAGATCTTGTGTATACTTAGGTTGCCCTAATCTTTAATTAATCACAATTTACCTTCAAATAATATACTGCTTCTCATATATTGTAAGAATGTTATGACAGTATACTTCCAATTTCCCATATTTATCATTTACGCTGTTGTTGGCATACATTGTTCTTTTATATATACTGTAATTCTAAAATTCTACAATTTATTGCTACTTTGTTTTTGTTTTAGATAATCAATTGTTTTTAGAGAAATTGAAAACAAAATATCGTTTATGTTTTACTTTTGGTTTAACCATTTCTGGAGATCTTTATTTCTTTGTGTAGATCCAGCTTTCTGTTAAGCATCACATTCTTCTGCTATGGAATTTACTTGACTATTTTTTTGTTTTTTGGTTTTTTTTAACTTTTTTCTTTTTATTTATTCATTTTAGAGAGGAGGCACAGAGTGAGTGAGAGAGAGAGAGAGAGAGAGAGAGAGAGAAAGGGGGGAGGAGCTAGAAGCATAAACTCCCATATGTGCCTTGACCAGACCAGTGCAGGGTTTTGAACTGGTGACCTCAGTGTTCCCAGGCCGACGCTTTATCCACTGCGCCACCACAGGTCAGGCTTGACTATTTATTAAAATTTTATTTATTGATTCGAATGAAAAAGGAAGGGAGAAAGAGAGGGATACAGAAACACTGAGCTGTTCCTGTATGTGCCCTCATCAGGGATCAAAACTGCAACCCCTGTGCTTTGGGACAATGCTCTAACCAACTGAGCTATCCAACCAAGGTTACTTGACATTTTTGTGTGTGGTATAGATCTTCTTGTAATGAATTCCCTTAGTTTTTGTTTTTCTCATATTTATGTGAGATTTAAATATTTAATCTGAGGTAGAAAAGACTAAAGATGGTGTTGTCGTTCATTCCTTTTTACCTCATAAGTACATTAAGATGTGAAATCTATTTCCCCTCCCCTTGAACCTGGGCTGATCTTGTGATTTGGAGTGACCAATAAATATGACTTAATCACATGTCAATTCTGAATCTAGCTTATAGGAGGACTGGCAGGTTCTGCATTTGCTTGAGGAAACCAGGTACCTGATATAAAAAAGCTCAAGCATACTGCTGAAATATGAGACACCATGTTAAGCAAAAAAAAAGCCACCTGGAGGACATCAAGCACTGGACATGTAAGTGAAACAATCTTGCACCTTCCATCCCAGACCACTTATCTTCTAAATTCAGGTGACAGAGTGATCTCAGCTGATTCCCCACAGAGCAAAAGAACTTATCCTTGCCCATATTCTCAACTCCATCACCCAGTGATAATTAAAGTCAGTCAGATATTTAATTCATTAAAGAAAATGTTATTACATTCTCAGCAGATGATACTTGTTAGGTTTGGGGCCAGATCCCCTTACCAAAAGCCTAAACTAGCCAGGTTGAACTTTAAGTGATCCAATGCCAGTGCAGTTCTGATAGCTGTCTTATCAGAACAACCCTGTTTGATGTCTTACCTCCACCTGACCCTCAGAAATTTTGCCAGCTAGTTATCCCCACCACCACCACTTACTGAATGTTCTGTTGCTTGGCTACCCCCCTCCATTGTTTAACCTTTCGATTGTTCAACTGCCACAGGTAACAAAAGTTCTCCCCCTGCAGTGAGAAATACAGCCAAACTCAGTTCTATATAGGCTGAGGCTTTGTATCCTCTCACTGCTGATGTCACTAGGGTCTCAGGCTGTCTGTGCACAGATGCAAAAATAAATTTCTCATAAAACCCACTGGGCATTGTGCATCCCTCTTTTGGTGACCCAACAATACCCTCCCTTGTTCCTTGCACCCAGATAGAGTTGCTCCCCCTCTGCTGATACGCCACTGATTAAGAGTGAAAAATTTTAAATTACATAAGTCTAGTCTCCTACTTTTCAGTAATTCAGGACTATTAGTTCTTCACTAGCTGATTGTATGGACTAGTAATAATAATTTTTCTCTGTATAGTCAACTAAGAGAGTTTTATTAAATATAGTTCACACCTCTTTAGTTATACTCATCAAGAATTCAGATATTCAGGATCTACTAACATTTTTTTTTTTTTTTAGAGAGAGAGGTGGGGGGATGAGAATGAGAAGTATCCACTTATAGTTGCAGCACTTTAGTTGTTCGTTGATTGTTCTCATATGTGCCTTGACTAGGGTGGCTCAAATAGAGCCAGTGAACCCTTGCTCATGCCAGTGACCTGGGACTTCAAGCCAGTGACCTTTAAGCTCAAGCCAACAACCCTGTGTTCAAGCTGGTGAGCCTGTGATCAAACTTGTGAGCACTCCTGCAAGTATTGACCTCAGCATCCCAGGTCAATACTCTATCTACTCACTGCATCATCATGGGTCCAGCAAGGATCTGCTAGCATTTTTATTCAGTGAAAAAATATCTTGCATATTTTTGTCATTCAAATTTTAAAGTATATTGTGGCAGAAAGAAAAGAAAGATTGGTTTATCCTTTGTTGAAACTGAGTTGTTGTTCTTGTGCACACAGAGAGCCAGAGCATATGTCCGGGCTTAGTGTGATGACACTCTCTTGTCATCAGAAACCAGCCTTAGAGAAAACAAAACCAACTGTGATAATGCATTAATGTGACTATCTAGGGAATTTCAGTGTTTTAATTGACTTTCTCTAGCTTCCTCTCAAGGAAGGTTTCAAGAGAAAGCTGTTCATCATCAACCCGAAGAAGCAAAGAAGCATGCCTGCCTCATTCACGGGCATCCACTTTATGGAATGACACAAATGTGTCTTCCTTAAACTAGTAGACAGAGTAATAAAGAGACAGCTAACTTCCTAAAATACATGCAAAAATACAATATCTACTTTTGGAAAGTCTTTATTAATAATATGAAAAATCTAATCTTTGTACTTCAGATAGAATAAATAAGGTCTTTGGTTTTGTTTGTTTGTTTGATTTTGCTACTGATCAATATTTATTATTATCCAAGTCCACTTATTCCCCCAGTTTCTCTGAGTGTTGGCTTCAGATAGAAAGCCAAGTATTGTTTCTGGATTTACTCTAGGCTAGAGAGCCTTGCTTAAAGTGATACCTTCTCTTTTGCCCAGGTTGTCCCCCTATCCAGTGACTGGTCAAGTGAGGACCACTCTGAAGGGCCACCTACCTTCCCGAATGCCCAAGAGTGTCAAATGTGTCCTTCTTCCACTGACTAGTCCAGCTTCCTTCACTCCCTCACAGGTGTTGATTGTTGATTCCAAGAACACTGCCCCAGAAATTACCTCCATCTCAGAGACTGCTTCCCAGGGAAGAAACGGACCCATGAATATATTCAGATAACCAAATATTTATGGAAAACTCTGAAACTTCAAATGATTGAAACTGCCACACACCCATTACCCAGCTTCAATAATTATCAACCAAAAGCCAGGTTTTGTTTAATCTAAACCCTTACTTGCTTCCTCCAATCCTACCCTAGCTTATTTTGAAGCAAATTTTGGAGTCACAGGAGCTGTGGAAATGCATATGATATTAACAATAGCTGCCTTTTGAGTTTTTTTTTAGGAACTGAACACTGTGACAAGTGCTTGGCATATATTATCTCATTTAGTCCTTACAACACCAGCAAGTTAAGTATTATCGACCCCATTTATAGACAGAGAGCTAAGGGTCAGGGAGATGAAGTAATTTTCCTGGAACACATAGTTAATAAGAAACAGAGCTGAGATTCAGAACTGCTGATTCCAAAGTCCATGTTCTTAACATCTAGATTATACAGTCTAGGTAAATGCATTAGGAAAAATTAATGCCACCTTAAGCGTGGGCTTTGTTATAAGGAGTACTCTTATGGATGTTTGATATATTTCTTACATTAACAAAGGAAATTGAATGCCATCATAAAATGTCCATGTTGTCTCTGAATCAACAGACATGTATTGAGCACCTTCTGTATACACATATCTGGATAGGTGCTGGGTAAAGTCAATAGAAAAAACTGTATTTGAACACTGCTTCCAAACACTTATAATCCAGTGGAGGAAGACAGAAAAATACACAAGCAGATGCAATGAAAAGAGGAATGGGTGAGCACTGTCATAGAGGTACCCATAAAAAGTGATGCAGAACAGAGAGAGGAAAAGATTTTAATTTGGGGGGATAAGAAGAAAAAGCTTTTGGAGAACATGGAAGCTGCAAGGCCCTTGAATGATAAATAGAATACTAGTAAGCAATGGTTAGGTGGATGGGGAAAGAAGGTGATGAATATCAAAATGTAATGCCACATTCTAATGAGGTTTATTGGGGGGTTCTGTTTTCCCTGTTGATTTTGTGAAAACATACAACGTATTCTTTGCAGCTTTCTCCACAGCTCAGCAACTTGCCCTATCCATATATAGAGGAGTCTAACACTTCACCAGCCTCCGCCACCTTACCATCAGGACCCAGGTTGACCATCCATAGCTGCCAATTATCTCTTTGCCAGTCCCTTTGTAAAAGCCTGGGATTGTCTTTGGATTACTAGTGGCCAGGGTCCCTGTGACCCTGCTGCCATTATCTCATAGCCTGCATCTGACCTAAAGCTTCCTTCGACTTTGTTGAGGTCAGGCAACTTGCCAGCTCCACCTTGGCAGGAAAGCCTCAGTTCCTGAGATAACGAGTTTTGTGCCTCTCTGATTACAACCTGATTACAACCCTGGATTTTTCTTGGTGAGCATTGAGGGCTATCACTGCAGGAGGTGGTCATCTCCTACGTGCTTAGCAGGAGATCCATCTGAGATTTCTCTTAGGCCTGTTACATAAAGCAAAGAAGCTCTTCTTTCCACTACTGAATAGGACTACTCTGTTTTGCATCTTTTTAAGAGACACCTGTTTCTCTGGCTTTATGGGGGACACTGAGTGGAAAATTTTTTATTTTTATTTTGTTATCTATCAGTAGCAAAAGCTTAACCTCTGGCTGCCTGACCCTTTCCCCCAAGACCAATTTTTCTCTTTGCATCTCCTCACACATAGAGCAGTTATTGTGTTCTCAGGAAAGACAAATATGCTCGCCTAACCAGTGGTGGCACAGAGGACAGAGCATCAACTTGGGATGCTGAGGTCCCCAGTTCAAAAACCCAAGGTCGCTGGCTTATGTAAGGGGTGCTGGCTAAGCTTGAGCCCTCCGGTGAAGACACATATGAGGAAAGCAATCAATGAACAACTAAAGTGAAGCAACTATGAGTTAATGCTTCTCTCTCCTCTCTCTCTCTCTCTTAAAAAAAAGACAAATAGACTAGCATTAATCAAAGCAAAACCTACACAGAGAAATAAATCTATCTACCCCTCCCCTCCAAACCATATATAACAATGAATATAAAATCCAAAGGCAAAATATTTTAATTATCCATGCTAGCAGTTCTTACAATTTAGGAATAAAACTGGGTTAATAATATAGCCTATTTATAGGCTATATTATTATTATAGGCTATATTATTAATATAGACTTTTACTTGGAATATATAATAATAAATTCAAAATCAATGTTACTATATTATTTATAATGCCTTTTATTATTATTACATTTGTAGTATGTGGTTGTTACTAGGGATATCCGTCAAATATTTCTGGTTTTCTTCCCAGATGCACCATAGTCTTGTATTTCCATAACTCTATGAGTTAGGTGTGACAAGGGATTTGCTTTAGTTCAGAATATGTGAGTGAAGGTCATGGACACCTCCTCCAGACAAGATTTGTGAGCCAATGCATGATACCCCCGCTTTTCTTTTCCTCTGCCATGGTGACTGGTGACTTTCAAGGTAGTGGCTCCTTTGCCTCATTCCTCGGCACTGGGCAGAGCCCCCAGACAACTATATGATGGACATGAAGCATGAGCTAGAAATAAACCTTTGCTCTTTAAGTTACTGAAACTGAGGTTGTTAGTGCAGTAGTACTTGACTTAGACTTGCTTGACACAACACAAGGTTGTTGGTTTTTTCAAAAGATTTTATTTAGTGATTTTACAAAGTGGACTGTCTGTGAGAAGCAGTTGCTTCACTTTAGCTGTTCATTGGTTGCTGTAGGTGCCTTGAACTGGCAAGCCCAGGGTTTCTATCTGGCGCCCACAGTGTTCCAGGTTGGTGCTCTATCCACTGCGGCAGCACAGACCAGGCAGTATGGCGAGACACAGTGTTTCTTAAAAGCTTCTGAGAATTAAACAAATGAGCCTCCATGTAACTTTTTATATCTAAAATAACCTTTTATACCTCAGAACAGTTTTGGCTTGATGATTGTGATAAAATACCTTCTATCAATTTGAGGGTCTAATAATTATTTTGCCAAATTTTCTTAAAAAGCTTACTTTCCAATCTCCTGATACTGGCACAATATATAATACATTACATATAATATGTAACACATCACTACAGCAAGTTTTCCTAGAGAATATTAACTAAAAGTTTTACAAAGTGACAAGGCAACATGGAAGAAGTGCCCTTGTGTATAAGATTTAATATTAAAAATTTCACATTTAAAATTTTTTAGTTCTAAGACCTCCTATGCCCACATTATACAAGACTAGTCCTTTTTTTTTTTTTTTTTTTTGCTACAAAAACCTGATGCTGAAGACCGAATAGGCAAATCTGTTATTTAACTAAACAAATTTATATTTTAGCACCCTCTGCTGGAGAAATGTGCACTTCTGATAAACAGGTGATTCCTGCTAATGTGATTTTTTGACTCGCACTTTTTAAATATAGACTCTGAAGACTATTTTATATATAATCTGTACAAATATCCTTCTGACAAACTTTTCATCTACAGATGGTATTTGTCTCCTGCAGATCCTATAGAAGAAAAAATACAGGTGTATGTGTAGTCATTTATGTATGTGTAATTTACACATTCACAATGTAAAAAAGTACTTGGTGACAATGAGAAATTTGTAAGACCTTGCCTCTCTCCTTTACAACGCTCTTCATGCTCACACATGCCTGTGCTTATCAGTGTCTAATCTCTCTACAAGATCTTCTGATTTATATATCAAACCTCAGTCCAGACTATCTGATTCTTCATCATACATTCAACAAACTAGGTGACAAGCACAGTGTAAAGGACAGAAATCCCATTTTGTGCTTAAAAATGGAATTTGTCCTCAGGAAGTTTCCAATCTTATTGGGCACCAGACTTTCACCAAATGAAGAGATCAATAAGTGTTTAATTCACTGGGGAACAATTTATTTTTTATTTTCTGTTACATGAGATTTTAGAACTTTTTCTATATTTCTGCATCACTGATTCCAAATCTGAAATCCGTTTTTTGGTGCATGCTCTAGTTTTTATGCAATTTAATTTCTTTTTGTTACAGTTAATGGCATGCATTGGTTTTTAAATTGGAGTTAAAGGGCAACGACTCTTGGATTGAACAGAACCACAAGGCAATTCATGTTTTACAAACATCACTTTTACATAACTGTAGTTGTTTTTAAATGTAAAAAATGATTATCTGATAAAAACACCCTCTTATTTTAAGATTGAATCATAGCTTCTTTGAGTAGACGTAAATGTAAGAATAGTCCTGACACCTTCTGTTATATATGGGGCTATTACACACTTCAACGTCAAAGGCACAATATTTCATCATTTGTGATATGTGCATATATTGCCTATTTTCAAGTTCCCCTTGGCGATCAAGACAAAATTGGGTTCCTCATATTGTGTGTCATTATTGCGAGGAAATGCTTCATGACTGGACAAAAGGAAAATGCAAAGGAATGACTTTTGGTATTTCCATGATTTGGTGTGAACCTAAGGACCACAGCAGTGACTGTTATTTCTGTCTGATCCATACAAAGGGCATTGGCAAGAAAAAATGACATATGATCACATATTCTAATATTCCTTCAGCAATACGACCTATCCCAAACTCTGAGACACTCCCGGTTCCAGTTTTCAATGGTTTTATTTCTTCTAAGGAGGAAGAAAGTAAATATGGTGATCAAGTGTATTTTGATAAGATGCATAAGGAAATGGTTGTAGAATCTGAAGGGTCTTCTTCTGATGCCAAGCAGTCATTAAGCCCTCAGCAGTTTAGCCAACCTGAATTGAATGACTTAGTAAGAGATTTGGTCTTATCAAAGAAAGAAGCTGAGTTATTAGCCTCCAGGCTTCAAGAAAAGAATGTACTTCACCAGTCAGCTAAAGTATCTATCCCATTTCAGGAAGCGTGAACAAATTTTTGTGGACTTTTTCCCCAAAGACAAACACTTTGTTTACTGTCATGATATCAGTAGTCTTCTCAGCCAGGTAGGTGTTACTACTTACAGTCCAACAGAATGGTCGCTATTTCTTGACAGCTCTAAACTGTTATGTTTGAGAAATGTGTTCTCCTACACAACAGTAATGTTTATGTAGCGATTCCAATGGTTACTCACCTCATCTGTGAGAAGATTATAATGACATAAAAATTGTCCTCGACTTTCTGAAGTATGAGGAGCATAAGTGGATCATTTGTGTGGATCTGAAAATGGTCAATATTTTGCTAGAACAACAGAGAGGTTTCACAAAGTATCCTTGCTCTCTGTGTTTGTGGGACAGCTGAGCTCGGGAGAAACACTGGACGCAGAAGGAGTGGCTGAAACGTGAAGCTCTGGAATAGGGATGCAAAATATTGTGAATGAACCTGTAGGTAATCGAGAAAGGATCATTTTCCCCCCACTTCACAACAAACTTGGCTTAATGAAGCAGCTTGTTTAGGCTTTGAATAGAGAAAGTGAGTGCTTTCAACATATTATTTCTGCTTTTCCTGCCTTGTCTTTTGAAAATATAAAAGCAGGTATATTCAATAGACCTCAAATTTGAACCCTCATATGTGATGAAGAATTTGCCAGGAAGATGAATAAGGAGGAGAGAGCAGCATGGCAGTCTTTTGTGGCAGTTACAATGAACTTCCTTGGCAACAAAATGCAGAAAACTATGAACTTCTGGTTCAAAGGATGCTGTTGGCTTTCTGCAACATTGGATGGAACATGAGCGTTAAGATTCACTTCCTGAACAGTCACCTTGATAAGTTTCCTGAAAATCATGGAGCTGTTAGTGATGAGCAGACTACTGCTGGAGCATCAAACAAGATTGTCTTGAACAAGTACACAAACGCAAGAGCTACCAACGCAAATATTTGCCTGAATAGAGTTTAAATAAGTTTTGCGCAAATTTTATAATTAAAATAAGTGTTTTAATATGTTCTATTTTGAAATTGTATATAAATTCTTATGCAATCATATCTTTTAGTGTATTAGTGTATTTACTGCATTAAATAAATTATTATATTTTTACAAAGATGATGTCCAAGAAGACATTCTTCTTCATTATGTTAAACTAAATGTTGAAAATTTTACAATAAGATGAAAACCTAAAATCTTGAATTGCAATAATACTGTAGCTTACAGAGAAAAACTAGTGTCAGATTTGAGATCAGCACACTCGAATTAGGTAAAAACAAGTGTTTTTGTGGATGCAACAAAAATTTTGTTTCCCAGTGTCAGGAACTACGAGATGTGCTTTGAAGGGATACAGCTCTCTGTGAATATATAACAGAGAGACCTGACTAAAGGTGACTAAATCAGGAAGCAGTAATTGAGTTGAGATGAACTGAATCCTATGGACAGGTGCTCACCAGATGAAGAGTGGAGTGGGCAGAAGGAGGAAGAGCATTGTAGGCACAGAAAGCAATAATTTGAGGGAAAGCCTGGGTGCTTCTAGTAGTAAGACAGCAAAGTTCTAAAGAAGGGGTAGTGAGGAGGGAGTAGGGCAAGGTCTGACCAAAGGGCTTTGTAAGTCATGGGAGGGAGTGTTGTTCTTGTGCTTAAGAATGATGGGAACTGATGTAAAAGAACCTGGGGGTGAGGTAAATACTATAGGCAGGAGATTGTCATTTCTGTGTTTCTAAACAAAATTACTCCTCTGGATTTTGGAAAAGAAATGACTGGATATATCAAGGGTGGTTTTCCTCAGACTCTAGAACTAAACCTAGTACCTGAGCATGACAATGAGTTCTCTATTATGAAGCACTTTCTATTTCTTCAGTCTTACTCTTCCCTAGGTTCTATTTATGGTTGTTTATTATTCCCTGAGAACATCTATTATGCTTACTTGAAATGCTGTTTCTTTTTTTCCCCTCTCATTTCTCTACCTGTAGAAATAGAAATGCCATTCATTCTTCAAAGGCCAATGCAAAACCATCTCCTTTGGGAACATTTCAAAGTCTATCAAATGAATTCTGCTTTCTCTATACTTTCTTAACACAGAATCTGCATTTCTAACATGTTTTATCTCTCTCTTATTAGATTGTAAGAAACATAAGGACAACATCCTATTCATCTTAGTATCCCTTCCTCATAATTCCTAGATCTGTGCTTAAAACTAAGTAAGTGCATCCTGACCAGTGGTGGTATAGTGGATAGAGTGTCAACCTGGGACACTGAAGTTCCAGGTTTGAAACTCCAAGGTCACCAGCCAGAGTGCAGGCTTACCAGCTTGAGTATGGGGTTACTGTTTAGGGCACAGGATCATCAACATGATCCCATGGTCACTGGCTGAAGCCCAAGATCATTGGCTTGAGCCCAAAGGTCACTGGCTTGAAGCCCAAGATTGCTGGCTTGACAAGAGGTCACTGGCTCAGTGGGAGCATCCCAGTCAAGGCAATAAATGGACAACTAAGGTGCCGCAACTATGAGTTGATGCTTCTCATTGCTTTTCCTTGCTGTCTCTCTCTTCAAGAAATAAACCTAAATACGGTAAGTGCATTTCTCAAGTATATTTTTACTAAACATTTCATTGTACCTCCATAATAAATTTCATTTAATCTATCATATACACAAACTAATAAGAGTATATCCACACACATAAATCCGTTTAGATGGGCACACCTAAAAGCAGAATGGGCAAAAGGTTAATGCTCTGCTTGGGTCAAGAATAAGCACAGCAGAAAGTATACAGACAAAGAGAAAGGGAGGGAGGATAGAAAGAAATAAGAGGTAAGTCAGAGCAGGTGAGAGAGTGAGTAGTAGGTGAGGTGATCAAAGAATAAATAACAATGCTTATCTATAAATCTCAAGTCTTGCTTCATACACTAACACTGAGCTGGAAAACAGATTTGTAATAGTCTCAACCTATTACGCATACATACGTATACACAGGTGTATACAAATACACACACACACACACACACACAACTATAACTAGTTTTGGGGGAAATCTTAGTTGATGAATGTTGTTTCCCTTGCTGATAGAGAGGCTAAGGAGAAGGTCAGTGTCCGAGCATCACCTGAGGCTCATGCACACCCTGACTGAGCAGACCTGGGGTAGAGCCTGAGATTCTGCTTCAGGTGAGCTGATTCTGCTGGTCTTTGTGCCACACTTTGATACCAAGAGACTTAAGATTTCTTGTAGTCCTTTCCAGTTCTTTGGCACTTCTTTTGTTGGAAACTCTCTACTTTTGGAGGTATTCACCTGTAAACCACCTATACATCACTCATAGCATAATCTATACAGTTTTAGATGAAAACAAAACAAGACATTGCAAGGGAGAGAATTCAAAAGTTAAGTAGCATTCTTAAATATAATCCAGAGTTATTCTTAAGGCAGCAAAAGCTGCCAAAAAAAAAAAAAGTGGTAAGTACTAGGCTTGAATTTTTAAGCATGCATTTAAGATAAGAGATGTACAGCCATCTAATCTTGAGGTTTGGTCCTAGTCTCACAGAGATACAGACTAGATCAGTAGATATCAAAGGTTTTTGTTTGCAACCTAAAGTAAGAAATATATTTTAGGTTGTGATCCTGTACAAAAATAAAAGTTTCATAAAGAAGACAATACCTTACTCACTCTGGCCAGTTGTACTAAATCAGTTCAGTTGGTTACAATGTCATCCTGATACATCAAGGTTTCAGGTTTGATCCCTGGTCAGGGCACATACAAGAATCAACCAATGAATGCATAAATAAGTAGAACAACAAATTGATGTTCCTTTCTCTCTCTCTCTCTCTCTTTCAAAAATCAATCAATCAATATTTTTAAAAGTAGTTTAAGACTATATCTTACTCTATGAAATGTACTCTGATTTTTTAAAAATTCTATTGCAACCCTTTAAAAATGCTTCTCACAGTTCATGAATGTGTGGTGGCTTAAAGTTTGAAAAATCTGAACTAGGGCACTCTTTCAGCTTTCTTTTTATTTTTGGTCACTATTCATTAACAAAAAGTCTTAAGACTATATTGCATTGTCTTTCTTATGGTGTGAGATGGAATGTTGGAAGTTGGGTTTCCAGGGTAGGCTGGATGGCAGAAAAGACCTGCTATGTCTTTCAGGGGCAATTTATATTAAAGGCACCAATTGTCTGATTTCCCCCAATCTACAACATAACTAGGTTTGATTCTTCCAGTTTGGAAGCAAACTGGAGTGTTTTCCCCCCAATAACCATTTACCTCTTATTTAAGCAGGCGGAATGGTCTCAGCTGACTCTCTGGGTCTGCATCTTGACTTTTCTGTTTATTAGCTATGTACTTTGGTCTAGTCACTTAACCTCTTGGGCTTCAGCTTCCTCATTTATAAAATGGGAATAATAACAGTTCCTACCTAATAGAATTGAGATGATGATTAAGTAAGCTAACACAGTAGACAAGTTGTATTACAGGAATGTTATTAGCTACTGTTAGCCAGACTTTAATTAAGTTACAATATACAGTTTAAGCTTAATTTTATATTTTCATGATAAGGTAGAAAAGTACTCTTGATAATTACTTTCTAAGCAGTGGCTTGAAATAGTGGCTTGAGCTGCATTAGGTCCAATTAAAGTGTTTTTGGTCATTCCTAAATGTAGTTTCCCCCCAGTCCTGATTCAAATAAATATGAAATAACTTAATCAATTGATTAACTTCCTAAAACTATAATGGGGGAAAAAAGAAATTAAAGAGTTTGTACTAGAAAATAGATCCAATGAAGCATCAGAATTCCTTGGAAACATAAGGGTCAGGGCTTAATTGTTCAAATTGAGGTGTGCAGACTGCATTCTGTGTATCACCAAGGAAAACATGACGTGAGTTAGTAATTTTTCTTTTTGTTTAGTGCCCCCACTTCCCTCTATTGCAGTGGTTCTTAACCTTTTTTGAGGTACCGAACCCACCAGTTTTATATGTGCATTCACCAAACCCTTATTTAGTGATAAATGATTTTTTTTTCCAAATTTAGTTTTGCCGGTGCGAGACTAGAGTTGCTCAACTTGGCATTGCATATCATGCAGATAGGACACTGACTCCCATCCCATTCCGTGATACATGTGAATCCATGTTGTACATATTCGTCCAACCACTTACTTTTTTTGCTCGACATATTTAGTATGGATTAAAATATTAAGAAAGAAACCACACGACGTACAACTACAACAGCCGTTGACTACTGCGCACACTAAATTCCCCGCAGCACTGGTTGTCCAAGCAATGTAACATGATCCTCTGCAGTAAGTGATGGCCAAGCGGGGAGTGTCATCACGACTTTACACAAGTGTGTCTTTATCTCTGCAGCAGAGGTTTCTCCGAACCCCTGAGACCAACTCATCGAACCCCTAGGGTTCAATAGAACCCAGGTTAAGAACCACTGCTCTATTGTCATCTAATTTATTTTTGTTGTTGTTAGGCAGAGGTGTTTATGGCACTTCAGAAATAAGAGGCTGAGCTGCTAAAGGGAAGAAATATATCTGTTTTAGACTAAATTTTTGCCCCTTCTCCATTTGTATTGAAGTGTGGAAAAGAAAGGCTCTTAACATAAATAATTTTTGGCAAAAATTTACTTTCTCTAAAACAAAGAGACTTTTAGCAGAACTTACTTTTTCTAAAAAAACTCCCTATTCCTGGCCTTGAGGTTGGTCTCCCAGACTGTGACCTTGCAAAATCTCAGAATGTTTCTTCCTGAATTAACCCTATAGATAAACATTGTAAGACAGCTTGTTTCACTGCTTTGTTTTACTGCTATGCCTCTCCTCCCCATTCCTCAGTCAGTATGTAATTTTTCCTTTAAAAGCTAGCCGCACACAGTGTTCCCCGCTGCACTGATTTGAACTACTTAGGTCTCCATGCAGTCTGCACAGCCAGTTAATTAAAGACTCCTTAATTTTTTAACTTGGCTAATTGATTGTGTGTGTGGTAAGACGTTTGTTTCTTGCTGTTCCAATACAACAGTATATTGAAATTCTAACCCTCAATATGATGGTATTAGGACATGAGTGAGGTCTTTGGAAGTAATTAGGTCATGAGGGTGTAGCCCTCATCAATGAGATTAGTGCCCTTATAAAGGGAACCTCAAGGAACACTTTCTTTTTATGCCATGTGAAGACACAGTGAGAAGATGGCTTTCTATGATCAGGGAAATCTGCTAGTGCCTTGATCTTGGACTTCTTTCAGCCTTCAGAACTATGAGAAATATGTGTCTGTTGTTTAAGCCACACAATCTATTATATATTTATTTTAGCAGCCTAAATGGACAAAGACAATATTCACTATAAATGGTCAATCTATTATTTTGTGAAAATAATAGTATAGCTATTTCTTTAAGTTCTAAATTGTTTAACATTTTTAAAAAAGAACAAACTAACAAATTAACTAAGTAGCTACAATAAAAACTTTTTTACATATGGTCTAAAATTAAGTATTCTATCTGTCATGGGAGTGGTTAGATGAAGAAAGAAAATGAGTATTAGCCATATGAGCTTTCTTGCTCACCACAGTTGTTGCTATCTGTGTAGATAAAAAATATATTACTAGATTAGTTGTTTATGTTCCATAGGGAAAATGGTGTGTGTACAGTGCCTAACTGTAATGTAACCAAACAACTTTCAATACTTAAACAGGATATTTGTGAATTTCTGTAAGTTTAGAATTAGAGTAGCAAATAGTAGCATATTTGAAATACACATTTTTCCAAATAAGGTCTAAAAGGAAAATTTAAACTCTTTCTCCCCTCCCCCCAGTTTCTCATTCCTGTTAGTCACAAAGCTTGCCTTTCTTCATGATATCTCTTGAACCCATCTTGTACTTTCCATCCCTCTGTCCTCCCTATGCCCTTGCCTAAAACTATGTTTACTGCATGTGCATGTCTGAGGCCTCCCTTAGATCTCCTAGAGACTGTAGGTGAAGTACAATTTCTCTTCTACCCAGTTAGGTCTCCAGCTGGGCCCAATACTTAAACTGATGTAGGAAAGTTTTAACAGAAGAAAAGCATATAAAATTTATTTAGTAATTTTTAAATGTACTTGGGAAACTTCATGAGAATAATGAAGACCTAAAGACACATTTAGGGTCCCAGCTAATATTCTACGTTGGACCAAAGCAGCAAATTTTGAAAACAAGACAAGACAAAGGGTTTAGACTAGGGAAGTTAATCATGGTGACACGACTAGGAAGATAAGGGTTAGTTTAAGAAGGCTGTTTTGTACAGATTTCTCTTGTCCTCAGTCACCAATCTGTGTGATAAGAATGTTCCTTCTGGCATAAAGAGGGCACCTTTCACATGTGAATTTTATCTCATGCTTTCAGGAAGAAAAATGTCAGAGTGCCCTTCTTACATATGCTATTTTTCAAGTGCCTTTTGCTTAAGCTATCAATATGCCATGTCGCATATTTTGAAGTAACATACTCAGAACCCCTATAAGACCTAAGGTCTTTCCAACATATCTTCAACTCCACTGGTAGGCCTAATTTTTTTTGTTTGTTTGATTTCAAGATATCTTTTTTCTTTTCTTTTTAGGTTTAATCTTTTTAAAACACTATGTTGATCTTGTCTTATTTTTTATACTTCATCCCTCCTTTAGCTTTAACTTTCCCAAATGTGCTGATGGCTATCTGAGTCCTGACTGATCTCTTGAGCAACCTCCAGACACCCAGCAAGATTTTTCTGCTTAACATTTTTATTTAGATGTCCTATCACCATAATACAAATCTAGCATGGCAAAGTTTACTTCATTCCCCAAGCCAAAGGTTTCTGTCCAGCGCAATGACTTTCAGTCAGTCACTCAGGCTAACAATTCGGGAGTGATCATTGACTCTTCCCATGTCCTCAGCAGCACAGACAACAAGTGGGTCCTGTCTTCATAGTGTTGTTCCCTATATTTAGGTCTTGTGTCTTTTTTGCCCAGATAAATAAAATGTGCAATATTATGCATTGAGAATGTTGACATTTAACAAATAGATAGATATTTACCCATCAAAATGGGTTTATTTGGAAACAATAAAGAATTGCAATTCAGAGTACATGGTCTAATAGTGAACCTCTCAAAAGTCCAGACAAACCAAAGGAAAGAAATGTTCTTTTTTGGACTTGGGGTAGAGGGTGGGGGCTGTTGTAAACTAAGTGTTCATTGGGGGAAACAAAGTTTGAAGTATAGTGACTTTCATTGGCTGAGTTATGACAGTCTCCCATTGGCTAAGCTGTTATTGGGCCAGGAGGAATCTTTTCTTCCTCTTGCTGAAGTGCTAAGGTACATAGTATCACTTCCTATTGGAGATGCAAAGCACATCTTTTCCTGTTGGGGTCAGTAGTGTCTATTAAGTGACAGGTGCTTGAGAATTCTCTCTTCTAACCTCCTGACCCCATTTTAAATGTGGTTCTCTTTATTAATTTTCATATGAACATAAAAAGGAAATATGAGAAAATATGTACTTTTATTTTAAAATGTAAGAGAATAAGCTTGCCTAATATTTTCCATAAGGACTGACACTGGGATCTTCACTTGACCCATATGATATATGGTCATGTGTGAAATAGAGTAATAGGAAGTACCCTGAGGGCACAGTAGGAGTTCCACTTTTGGTAAATCACTATGCATTGCTGTTTCCTTGCCACGAGTTGTTCTCAATGGGCTTAATTTTTAAAAGCAAGACCTTAAAATAGTAAGTCATTACTAGACTGGCCAGGCAAACCTTTTGTACCACACAAGAGTTTTCTGATTTTCACGTGACAAAGACAAATTACACATTTTTTTCTGTTAAATTCTGAGACACAGCCTGTAGGATGATTATGAAGGCATGTCCTTGTTTCAACATGAGTAAAAGGAAGGAGAAGAAGTAGGCAGGACAGAGTAGAGGGAGAAGACAAGATTAAGGTGACCAGATATTAAAATTGGTAAAGCGGGACACCATTGACGGCGGGGGAGGGGTGGTTTTTGATTAAAAATTTGGTCTATATCAGTGGTTCTTAACCTGGGTTCTATCGAACCCTAGGGGTTCGATGAGTCGGTCTCAGGGGTTCAGATAAGCCTCTGCCCCGGAGGCCAGAATAAAGTAATACCATAATTTGTTGTGAGTTCATGCACTTTGTTGGTTATGTTCTTTGAGCAAGGTGTTGTTCATGCATGGCTCATTTTGTGCACCAGTAAAAAAACATATACCTATGTCTTGAATTTGGAAAAAAACAATCATATTTTATTTATTACTAAAGAAGGGTTCGGTGAATGCGCATATGAAACTGGTGGATTCGGTACCTCAAAAAAGGTTAATAACCACTGGTCTATATGGAGCAAAAAAAGTTTTAATAGAATGCAAAAATAGTATTGTAATATATTTTTTAAATTTCAACATAAGTACAATTTACAAATATAATACATTAAAATAATTCTGTATAGGACTTTTCTTTGGCATATTTCTCATTTGAGTGAATTTTTTTAGTAGATTGCTGTCGCTGTTTAAAAGGTCATGAAATTTTTCACAAGAATTTGTTAAATTATATTTCATACATAAAATGGTTTTCAAAGTCTCAACACTTAATTGTGATTTTTCTGATGTCCACACTTTATTTACCGTAGAAAAGAATGCGTTCAGTCGCAGCATTAGTTCCTGGTCAAGACAGCACGTATTCCACAATTTTTAGCGCATTGTTGTATAGAAAGAACATGGTTTGTTTCAAAATGATGAAATATTTCTAACCATTTGTTCTCTATTGTGATTTTTGCTGATGCCCAAGATTTAACCATTTCCTTATCAATCTATTGTTTAAATAATGATACCTCATTAAAAAGATCAATTTCGGATATATTACTATATGGGAAATTTTGAGTGAGTCAGAGGGATCGGGTTACATGGTCCCGAAACCAATGCCAGAGCTGCACAAGTGGGCGGGAGCAGGCAGGGCAGTGCCACCAGCATGCTCGCACACGAGCGGTCGCACACACTTCCCGCCTGGACTCGTCCTTGCAGTAGCCGAGCTCCCCTCATGCAGCCCCGCCGCCCGCTGGAGACTGAGCAGCTTGTGCCTCACGGAGCCCGGAACTACACGCCAGCATCCAGGACAAGGGACTATGGGTAATTAGGGGACTTGACAGCCTCCGCCCCAGCAGGTACGACCCCCCGGAAGTTCTTTGTTTGGGGGCCCTGCACGGGGCAGCCAGCTCTTGTGGCAGTGTGGGCACTTCCAGGTGGATGCGGGGTCTCCCTGCCAAAAACTGTATATTCCCTTCCCATTCTCCCGCCTTTCCCTAGCTTTTCGTGCATTCTTTCCAAAAATCAGGACTTTTTAAAAACACTGGGGGACGCAGGACAAATTGTTAAAAATTGGGACTGTCCCACCAAAAGTGGGACGTCTGGTCACCTTAGACAAGGTACATTGTAAGGCAAAAGTCCCTTCGTTGAGCCCATGGGAACTCAGGCACTAGAATGGCCCTTCCAGGTTGTCCTTAGTTAGGCAGAGATGGCCAGATCTTTATTTTCAAGCATGAATCAGTCTCTGGCTATAGGCCACCACAGGAAGGAGTGTGGATGAGGCAATCCCTGAAGTGCTACCAACATTCTCTTCAGCTGGGGCCATGCTCTGACATTGAGAGGGAAGATCACAGTGTCCATCCATGAGAGAGCTATACAAAGTTTGCTGGTCTTTTCTGCAGCAAAATGATTGGCTCTCTCGAGCATACTATATGGCTGACAGTTCTGGAAAAAAATAAAAACACATAAGATCTGTTTTCTCAAGATAAAGAGGATGTCTTAACAATAAACAAGAAAGTAATTCATTTTGAAAGAAATGCACCCTATTGGGAGAATATTTTGAAAACATTTCCCTTCTTATATGGCTTAATTGTTAAAAACTACACATTTGTGTTGCCTATCTGCACACAAACTTAGAACCAGAATTTTTTCACTTGTTTAAACATTTTCCAAACAAAGAGCTCCCATGGTTTTTTTTTTATTTTATTTAATTAATTTTATTTTTATTTTATTCATTTTAGAGAGGAGACAGAGAGTGAAAGAGAGAAAGAGAGAGGGGGCGGGGAGGAGCTGGAAGCATCAACTCCCATATGTGCCTTGACCAGACCAGTGCAGGGTTTTGAACTGGCGACCTCAGTGTTCCCAGGTCGACACCTCATCCACTGCGCCACCACAGGTCAGGCTCCCATTGGTTTTTAACCTATTTATAAAAATGATAAAAATGCAACATCTTCCAATTAGTGTTTGAGAACAACTAACACAGGAGAAATGGAAATTTACTAGCTGAATATCAACAAAAATCTGTGTATGGGATTGAAAACTGTGTCACAATTTAGAAGCCAGGCAGGAATGCCCTGCTTTAATTTGAATCTCAGGATATTTTGAGTAATTTGGATCTCAAAATATTTTATTTATTATTTATTTATTTATTTATTTATTTATTTATTTATTTATTTATAGTGAGAGACAGGGAGAAAGATGAAAAACATCAGCTCAGTTGTGTCACTTTAGCTGTTCATTGATTGTTTCTTATACATGCCTTGATGGGGGTAGGAGGTTTGTTTTATGGTTCCAGCCAAGCCACTGACCCCTTGCTCAAGCCAGTGACCATGGGGTCATGTCTATGATCCACGCTCAAGCTGGTGATCTTGGATTTCGAACTTGGATCCTCAACATCCCAGGTCGACACTCTATCCACTGTGCCACTACCAGTCAGGCAAGTAATTTTTTACAATTATGATAAACGTTAACATTGAGTATTAAGATAAACCAAGCTTAGATCATTGAGCTGCTAAATTTCAAAGTATTAATTATATTCAAAAGATTTGTTTGGTTTTTTTTTTTAGAGAGTCAGAGAGAGGGATAGATAGGGACAGACAGACAGGAACGGAGAGAGGTGAGAAGCATCAATCATTAGTTTTTCGTCGCAACACCTTAGTTGTTCATTGATTGCTTTCTCACATGTGCCTTGACCTCGGGCCTTCAGCAGACTGAGTAACCCCTTGCTGGAGCCAGCAACCTTGGGTCCAAGCTGATAAGCTTTTGCTCAAGCCAGATGGGCCCACACTCAAGCTGGCAACCTCAGGGTCTTGAACCTGGTTCTTCCGCATACCATTCCGATGCTCTATTCACTGCGCCACCATCTGGTCAGGCTGCTCAAAAGATTTTTTAACTAATGAAGATTATTTGGCAATTGTCAGGGGTTGAGGTTGTGTTCCTGTTCCATGAACAGATCAGTGAAAACCCTAGGCTCCAATACCTCAAAAGGTTATTGCAGACATAGAGGTATCTCCCTTTTTGAAAGTTTGTCTTTCCCCACAAAGACCTTCATAATTGCCTGTTTTCAATATTTGAAAGAGCTCTGAAGAGAGTTTTGTTTTTACGAATAAAAAGGAAAAGCAAAAATAGTGTTCAGTGTGTTTAGCAGGAAGCCCTCACAGAGGCAGCGCCCAGGGGAGCAATGAGTGGCTCCTCCATGTTCCTTCTCCCGGAACTACACTCAGCATTTCAGCGCCAAGCCATCTGAGCTCTGAAATGTGCCTGTGACCATCTGTGCTCTATCTAAAAAATTTTTTAGATTTATTGATTGATTTTTAAAGAGAGGAAGGGAGAGAAAAACATCAACTTGTTGTTCCACTTGCTTATGCATTCACCGGTTGATTTAATTGTTGTTTGTGCAGAGGCGGATTAAGGTCCGTTGAGGCTTCAGGCACAGAAGAATATATTGGGCCCCTTACATTAGAAAAAAAGTGTAAAGTTGGGGTCTTGAGGGGCCCTTCAGAAGTCGGGGACCAGGGCGCATGCTGGGTGCGCCCGCGGTTAAATCCACCTCTGTTATGTGCCCTAACCAGTCCACACCCTTGGCATGTGGCTGTGGTGGTGCATCTGCCTCAATTTTTTCTTTGTATCTGTTAGCAAGATGTGTCCTAAAGTATCAGAAAAGCCCAAAAGAGCCCAGAAAGGTGTTATGCTTAGGATAAAACAGACATAATTAAGAGTATTTGGTATGATTTGGTAGGTTATTTTTTGGGAGTCGGGAAACACTCAAAATTTTTCCATATAAATTAATGGCAATTGCTTCTTCACTTTTCACTTATGAAAGATTGCATAAGAACAGTCTAATTTCAGATAGTGGGGAAACCTGGAATTAGTTAACTTAATGATGGTGGATCTTTTTTTTTTTTTTTATTACAGGGACAGAGAGAGAGTCAGAGAGAGGGATAGATATGGACAGACAGGAACAGAGAGAGGTGAGAAGCATCAATCATTAGTTTTTCGTTGCCTTTGCGACACCTTAGTTGTTCATTGATTGCTTTCTCACATGTGCCTTGACCGTGGGCCTTCAGCAGACCAAGCAACCCCTTGCTGGAGCCAGTGACCTTGGGTCCAAGCTGGCAAGCTCGGGGTCTCGAACCTGGGTCTTCCGCATCCCAGTCTGACGCTCTATCCACTGCTCCACTGCCTGGTCAGGCAATGATGGTGGATCTTATAAAAAGGGAAGGCAATGGCAAAGAGGAAAGACAGCCCAGTAAAGAGGAGGTCAAGATTGGATTTGTGCTGCCAAAGGCCAAGGCAAGCCTGGGATCACTAGCAACTTAAAGAGCCAAGGACATGTATCTTCCCCAGAGGCGTTTGGGAGGTCATGGCTGTGCTATCATTTTGATTTTGTATTTCTAGCCTCCAGAACTGTAAAGAGAATATATTTATGTCATTTTGAGTTACCCAGTGTGTCTAACTTTGTTACTCTGGCAAACTAAATATTAGTATGAAAATTGTTGCCTATCATTAAAAATAAAAAACACTTCAGTTCATTTCTTTGTAAGCAAAAAAAAATATGTATTCAAGTGTGTGGTTGAAGAATTCTTTTCATAAGAACGTCAAGCAATAAGAACATGTTTGCTGCTGTGCTGAAAGGTTATCTGTAGAAATAATCTGAGGGCTAGGATGTTGAGTTTCTTTATTTGTTTTGGTCAGGCCTTGGGGCCATAGTAATCTGGGATTCCCTTAAACCAATTTCAGGATTTTATCTTTTTTGGATTAGCTAGATCAGGCAAAGCTGGCCCAGACTGTGGTTTTGTTTTGTTTCCCCCTTTCTCCTGTCCTCTGTGCCTGGAATCTCTGGCCACCTGAGCCCAGTACCAGCTTTATCATAATCCCCAGAGCTGTGAAAAGCACTGCTCAACATCCTTTTCAGGACCTGCCAATGCTCCCTGTTGTAGTAATATAAAGTTATAGTAATTAAACATATAGAAATATAAAAATATGGAAGATATGTAAAAGTAATTAAAAGGATATTAAAATAATTATTAAAATTAAATAAAGTTATGCCATTAGGATAGGAATTAATATAGTGGCTTAGTGCCATAACTCTGTAATGTGATAAACAGACTCTGACTTACAAGCAGGGCCCAGTTAGTATGTGTGTGAAGTTATACATAGATAAGAAGTGGCTTGGTATTATTTACATTAACTTTGTAAATTAGTGAAAATAATATCTTAAAAAGTGGTTTAATATAAACATTTCAGTAGAATGACAGAGGGGATTCCCTGTGAGGGACTCTCAAAAAGATGGTTTGAGGTGATAATGCTGTAGATTGCCACCTGTTAGAAGGCGTTGGCCAGAAAAGGTACCAAAGCTGAGGGGCCTGCTGCTGCAGTAGTCACCCAGAGTCCAACGTTGATGTGGACTGTCTCCACGCTGCTCTGAGCTCTGACCAAAGACAGCCGAGAGGAGCACAGTGACGGGGCCCCCTTAAGCTGTACCAAGACACGCCAAAAGGATTTATGACTAATAAACTGCCTGTGTGATTATTGAAACTAATTTGTGTGTCGGTCGTGTCTTTCCTCCAGTGGCACTTAACAGTAGCATCCTCATAATCGCCTCAAGAGTAGTCTCGAAGAGGCTGCCAGCCCTGCTGATAAGCAGGAGGGTCCCACTGCATGCGGAAGTCGACTCAGGGACGCCTGATCAACGTAGAGCTTGGGCTCTTCTGGGACATTCCCCTAGCTAAAAGAGCCCCCAGATGCCCCTCTCACACTGCTGGATTTCAATTTCTGTCTTTTCCTTAATCTTAGCATGGTTATTCCTCATTATTTTATTAGTTGACACTTAGAAAGATTTTTTTGACTCATATCTTTAAGTTGTAGTCAGCTAGAGCATTGGCTTTACTTATCTAGTTTACCATTACCAAAAGCACAATCAAAAAGAGTTGAGACCACTGTCTAGACTGGTGGTAGTCAACCTGGTCCCTACCACCCACTAGTGGGTGTTCCAGCTTTCATGGTGGGTGGTATCGAAGCTACCAAATGGTGCTTCAATTACATAGATTTAACTATAGTAAGTTGTTGTATAAAGATTTATTCTGCCAAACTTAGCGAAAATCTGACATAAAGTACTTGGTAAGTAATTATTATTATATGCTTTAACTTGCTGTAACTCTGTTTTATAAATTTTATAAAGTAAAGTTACTTCCCTACTTAATAAATCACCATTACTGTGGAACCAGTGGGCGGTTAGAAAATTTTACTACTAACAGAGATACAAAAGTGGGTGGTAGGTATAAAAAGGTTGACTACCCCTGGTCTAGACTATGCTGATGGTCTCTTAGTGTCTCTAATTGTTCCTTGCCCCCAGTCTCACCTCCACTCTGCTGCCAGATAAATGTTTTTAAAATATTTCCATCAAATCATTTTCTTGCTAAAAAACAAAAGTCCTTAGTGACTCTCACTTTGCGGTGACTTTGTATGTCAACTTAACTAAGTGGAAATTTCTCAGAATTTCCTTTCCTATATGGTTCTGGATCAGTGTTGGCCAATGGTTCTGGATCAGTGTTGGCCAATAGAGACATTTTGGATGTCATTTGGGAGGTAGATGTGTGTGCAGTCCGTGGAGAAGGGCTCCAGCTTCTCCTACATGTTACCTGTAGCACCGAGGTTGGAGGTAAAGAGAGGCAGATGTGCGTTCCAGTTAGTCTTTGGAGGTAGTAGTTGTCTTTGTTGGTCCTAGTGTGCCCTTGCCCTTATCTGCATCCAACTTTCCTTCCACTCCAACTTCCAGTGTAGTAACTATAGGCTCAGCACTAGACATGAGGCAATTGCCTGCACAGACTGCCTTGCCTTTATGCTTATAATAATTCTTATAATAATTGGTTTTAAATTACATAATTGCCTTTGATTCTTACAATTCAGCTATTACCTTATTGTATGTGCACCTGGTGGTTCTGTTTCTCTGATCAATCCCTAACAGACTGTATTCTAAATTAACTAAAAATGAATTGAATAAAATCAACTCTGCTACCCAGTTCCTTCTCTATAACAGGATATATTAGGTTATTAAGATTAATAGCTAACATTTATTGAATACCCCTTAAGTATAGGGCACTGTGCTAAGTAAGTTTTTTATAGCATCTCATTAAATTCTTAAAACAGCTCTACAAATAGGGTACTATTATTTTACCTATTTTACAGATGTCTACAAATGTCAGAGGCTTAATATCTCAGAGAGATGGAGTAATTCAGTCAAGTCAAAAGTCACAGCCACAGTCTAATTATAGAACAGGAGTTCTCAACCACCATATAACACTTGTACCCCAAATTCATTAGAACTAAAAGAAATTGTGTCTTTTCCATGGAATCTTGAGGACCCTCACCCTTCCCCCATATACTCACACAAAATGCATTTTCATTTTTCTCCCTTTTCTCAAGAATTTTTTTAATGTCACTGCCAGTCTTATGGTACAACAGAAACAAAATTTCAAGTACGACTGACCAGGGTTTGAATGTCAAGTCTATCCATTACCTACTACCAAATATTTTAGATTCCTTAAGCCTTGATCTTATCTATGAAATCCCCATGAAAATTTGTAAAAGAATATTTAATATTTTTGCATATGTACATGCCTGGATGCTCTTGCTAGGCTATGGATCTTCAATTTTTAAAAACTATAACCCACAATTAGAATATATTTGTCATTGCAACTCAGGTCTCACACACAGAGATAACTGAAATAAGTTTCATGAGTAGTACTTGTCTTTACTACTTGTAGTACACATTGATCTATTCTATTCTAAATTCTATTCCTTTAGTTGCTGGTCATGATTCAATAAATTGGTTTCATGAAGCACAGATGAGATAACCTTGAAAAAATGCTGAGCCAGTTTGGGTTCTTTTATGTAATGGGGTATATATTTTTTATTTTTGTATTGTTACTGGCAAGCACAGTGTCTGGCACAAAGTAGGTATTTGGTAAATACTTGCCATAGGACAGGGTTTCTGTGAGGACAGGAGTCTTTTCTTAGATACCTTGTGTGTATACACATTTAGTATAATTCTTCTCACACTATTTAGAGAACAAATAGCTAATATTCTGACCTATTGCCAGGCTTTAGAGAGCAAATATTTGGATCAGTCAAAATCTGAAAAACACCTACTATGTGGCAATACATAAATGCCAAATTCCTGGCTTCTTCCTTAATGATCTTAAAAGCAATGTAGGATTGCTGAGGGGGAACAATGAATACATGTTGCCCAATTGAAAAACTTAAAATATGAGTAAGACTTATGCTTTTTTCTTTCTTTCTTTTTTTTTTTTTTTACAGGGACAGAGAGAGAGTCAGACAGGAATGGAGAGAGATGAGAAGCATCAATCATTAGTTTTTCGTTGCTGTTGCAACACCTTAGTTGTTCATTGACTGCTTTCTCACATGTGCCTTGATTGCGGGCCTTCAGCAGACTGAACCACCCCTTGCTGGAGAGAGCAACCTTGGGTCCAAGCTGATGAACTTTTGCTCAAGCCAGATGGGCCCGCGCTCAAGCTGGCGAGCTTGGGGTCTCGAACCTGGGTCTTCCGCATCCCAGTCCGACGCTCTATCCACTGCGCCACTGCCTGGTCAGGTGAGTAAGACTTATGAAGACCATAATATTACCTTTATTAATTATAAGACTAGCCTGACCAGTGGTGGTGCAGTGGATGAGACGTTGACCTGGAATGCTAAGGTTGCTGGTTCAAAACCCTGGGCTTGCCTGGCCATGGCACATAGAAGAAGCAGCTATAAGTTGATGCTTCCTGCTCTGCCTCCTGCCTTTCTCTCTCTTTCTTCTTTCTGTAAAATCAATAAATAAAACCTTTAAAAAAATAATAAAGACTAAGTCAGAGAATATATAGCAATGTGAGAGTTGGTCAGGCCTGTTAATCAAACCCTAACTTGGGTGGCCCTCCCTATGCTGAAAGCCTGTACAGGTGAGGCACAAAGCAGCTCATACTGGGAAGGATACAGGAGGAAATAAACTCAGCTAATTTTTTTCTAAATGTACCAATTAGATAAGTCACTTCTCCCCTGACCAGCAACAGAGGGACTAAGAGAGCATAGACAGCCCAGATGTATTATTACCCATTAAACTTCCTCCCTAATAGAAGGAAACAGCAGAACAAGGGTAAATGTTCCCTTTGAAGAATCAGATTTGGGAAAAAACATATGAAATGTTAAGTAATATATATGTATATATATATATAAAATACTAAATGGTAATATAGAACAACCCAAGGAATATCACAAGATAAATATCTAATTAATTTTTTAAATATAGTTGGCACTAGTGTTTCTCAAGTCTGACTGTTCATCACGATCTGGAGGACATTAAATAATAACAGCCCTTTTATATGCTCCTCCCCACCTTCAGTATGTCCAGCATGAAATCTGTGACCTGTTTTGAAAGCTACCTGGGTAATCCCAATGTACAAGTAAAGCTGATAACCACTTCCTGAGATGAGCTAGACAAATGAACAGGAATCAGGGGTTTTCTTTTCTTTCTTTTTTTTTTCAGGAGGTTTTCTTGAGGAGGAAATTAAATGGACATTGCAGGATAAGTAGGATTGAGATAGTCAGAAAGGAAGGAGCAGAACATTTTATTCAGGAATGAGAACAGTAGGTAGAAAGACTCTAGAAATAACTGTGGCTCAAACCTTATTCTTGAAAACCCTTAAAGAATTTATCTTTAAAAAAAATATCTCTGGTGATATAGCAAATAAGATATATAGCAACACGCTTTAATGAAAAAAATCTTGAACTTTTAAGAGTTAGGAGATTTTGTTTCTTGGCTATGTGAATTTGTCCCAGTCATATCTTCACCCAGATATTAAGAAACATTTGTAAAGAAAGGAGTTTCTCAAGCATTCCAGGTAGATGGTTACACAGCTTTCCCCATTTCAGGAAATAGTACTGCCTTTCACCTAGAAGCTCTGGCTAGAAACCTGACAGTCATTTTTTATTTATTTTTCTCATCAGTACCTGCATCTAATCCATCAGATAATCCTGATAATTTTCCTTCCAAAGCATACCCCTAATTTGTCCACCTTTCATTTTAGTGATTACTACCCCAATCCAAGATAGCACCTTTTACTTGGATTACTCCAGAGTTTTAGATTAAATATGTCTGTGGTAGGACCTGAGAACTTGCATTTCTAACATGTTCTCATGTGATGTTGATTCTATTAGTGCAGAAACCATTCTTTGAGAACCACTGTTTTAGAGCAATGGTTCTCAACCATGGGTTCAAAACAGAATCACCTGATCTTTTAAAGACTACTGTGCTAGCCCTGGCCAGTTAGCTCAGTGGTAGAGCATTGGTCTGGCATGTGGATGTCTTGGGTTCAATTCTCAGTCAGGGCACACAGGAGAAGCAACCATCTGCTTCTCCATCCCTCCCCCTTCTCTCTCTCTCTCTTCCCCTTCTGCTGCCATGGTTCGATTGGTTCGAGTGCATCAGGCCCAGACAGTGAGGATGGCTCCATGGAGCCTCTGCCTCAGGCACTAAAAATAGCTCGGGCAAGCATGGCTTCAGATAAGCAGAGCATTGGCCCCATTCAGGGGTTGCCCAGTGGATTCTTATCAGGACACATATGGGAGGCTCTCTATTTCTCCTTCTCTCACTTGGAAAAAGAAGAAAAACAACAATAAGAACCACAAAGAACTACTATGCTCAGCCTGGTGTAGTAGCTCAATTGGTTTGAGCATTGTCCCAACATGCCAAAGTTACAGGTTGATCCTCAGTCAGGGCACATACAAGAAGCAACCAGTGAATGCACAACTGAGTAGGAAACAAATCAGTGTTTCTCTCTCTGCTCAAAAATCAATTAAAAAATAAACAAACAAGCAAACTACTGTGCTTGTACCTGACCTCCACCGATTCTGATTCGTTTGGTATGGGGATGAGATCTGGCCATTTGTAATTTTTAAATCTCTGTGAGTGAATGAAAATGAGCATCCAGAGTTGAGAAACACTACCAAGGCTTAGAGGATTGACTAAGTTTGTCTGCTTCTTGTGGCTTTTGCACTAGCTGCTCCCATCACCTGGTATACTCTTTCTCTTAGGTCTTTCCATGGCTGTCCTTCTTGTCATTCAGGTATCAGAATAAAAGTCACTTTTTCAGAAGGCCCTTCCCTGAACCTCTAATTGAAAATAACACCCCTATCTTTACCACATTGTCTTGCTTGTTTTCAATTTAGGAATCAGCAGTTCCTGAGATTTTCTTATTTATGGTTATTGCCTATCTTCCAGATATAATAAATAGCTTTTTTTTTAAAAAAAAGATATATTTTTATTGATTGATTGATTTTAGAAAGAAGAAAGAGAGAGGAGAGAGAAAGAGGCTGTGGGGAGGAGAAGGAAGCACCAATTTGTAGTTGCTTCTCATATGTTCCTTGACTTTGCAAACCCTGGGTTTTGAACCAGTGACCTCAGCATTCCAGCTCAATAATTTATCCACTGCACCACCACAGTTCAGGCTATAATAAGCATCTCGAGCATAAACATCTTAGCTTGTCTTATTGACAGCTGTATCCCTAGCATTTACAACACTGCTTGGCATCTATTAGGTTATTCAAATAGGTAAAGCAAAGAAAGATAAAAGCCTTTAAAATAAATTCTTCCAGTTCTTCTGTGTTATTTTCAACTCTTCAATTAAATTTTAATAAGATGTGTTTTATTTATACAATGGAATTGAACCATATATGAAAAAATTAGTTTTTTATATATACATATTTAATTTTTAAAAATAATTTATCAACTAGAGAGAAAGAGTTAGAAAGGAAAGGGAGAGGGAGAGAGAGAGAGAGAAAGATCTATGTATTGTTCCATCCATTTATGCATTCATTGGTTGAGTCTTGTATGTGTCCTGATTGGGAACTGACATTGGTTGATTCAAGTATGTGCCCTGACTGGGGCCTGAACCCAAAACATTGGAGTTTTGGGACTATGCTCTAACCAACTGAGCTACCCAGCCAGGATTATAAATACATCTTCACTGCACTGGGGTCATTGTCTCTTCATAGGAACACTGTATTAAATCTGCACAGACATTATCCCTTAATATTTTCATATATAGTACATATTTGTTCATAATACTGTTGCTTAAGGCAGCTGAGTAAGGTCAGAATATATTTATTAAATCAAGGGATTGTTGCATAGATTTTGTCTGCTTGTTTTTGGAGAGAGAACAGGGTAAAGGAATTTGTAGAATGGAAAGGTACTTCAGAAAGAAAGAGAGGTATAGGAAAACATGAAGGCTATATCTGTTTCTTCTAAAAGTGGGCAACACACATTTAGTCTCTCCACTTTGGGGTGTTGTAGTAATATAAGGTTATTGTAATTAAATTTATAGAAATATAAAAATATAGAAGTTTATATATAAAAGTAATTAAAAGGACATTAAAAATAATTACTAAAATTAAATAAAGTCATGCCATTTGGATAGGAATTAATATAGTGGCTTAGTGCCATAACTTTGTAATGTGATAAACAGACTCTGACTTTCAAGCATGGTCCAGTTAGTACGTGTGTGAAGTTATACATAGATAAGAAGTGGTTTGGTGTTATTTACATTAACTTTGTAAATTAATGAAAATAAGAACATCTTATAGAATGGTTTAATGTAAACATTTTAGTAGATTGACATAGAGGGGATTCCCTGTGAGGAACTCCCAAAAAGATGGTTTGAGGTGATAATGCTGTAGATTGACACCTGTTAGAAGGCGTTGGCCAGAAAAGGTACTAAACCTGAGGGACCCCCCTGCTGCAGTAGTCGCCCAGACTCCAACGTTGATGTATACTGTCTCCATGCTGCTCTGAGCTCTGACGGGGCCCCCTTAAGCTGTACCCAAGCATGCGAAAGGGATTTATGAGTAATAAATTGCCTGTATGATTATTGCAACTAATTTGTGTTGGTCCTGTCTTTCTTCCAGTGGCACTTAACAGTAGCATCCTCATAGCCGACTCAAGAGTAGTCTCGAAGAGGCTGCCATCCCTGTGGATAAGCAGGAGGGTCCCACTGCATAGGGAAGTCCAATCAGGGACGCCTGATCCACATAGAGCTTGGGCTCTACTGGGACAACCGGCCCCCTCTTTAATAAATGATGTAATCCAGCGGAACTAGGACTTTTAATTTCAGGTAGAAATAGAGTACTTGAGATTATTAAAGTGTTCTGTTTCCAGAGTGGTTTGTTCAAGCCAGTGCAGCAAAATCTTCAGCTGTGGATCATTTGTCCCTTGGTCTCAAGGAAGCAGCATGGATTAACTTGACAACTGAGGTGAGTTAAGGACAAAGCCGATGTCCTTAAGTCCTCCACGCGGACCATTTCTGAAATACATTACTTACGAAAACACTGAACAACTGTTACAGGGAGAAAAGGCAGATTCCGAGCCTCTGGCCAATTTCTTTGGCAAGGATGTAGATACTTCCTCAAAAGTCCCCATTATGCAACCTTCACCCCCAGCTATAGGGCTAGGTTCACTTGCAACCAGTTTTTTTCAGGCAGCTGCCACCCTTCTTTCCTCTTCGTGCTTCGTGGATCATTGTTTGAAACAAACCGTCTTTGTATGTGCAGTAATGGTTGAAATCACTCTGGCACAGCCAACTGCACGGTTCCGAGAACACAAAACCCGCAGTCGGTAGACAGAGGTAGTGGCTTGAAAAAAACCAAAGCTGAGGAGAGAGGAAGGGAGAAACAAAGCAGTTGAGTTGGAGGTGACACTGGGAGTTGTAGTCACTATGGGGCAGCCTTCTCAAGCCTCTATGCGGCTCTGGACTTCATGTCCCAGCCGCCCCGCGTCGCGGAGGCGGTAAGGGGTGGGGATTCTCGGTGATAAAGTGCAGCAGCGGGAGGGGACCTAGGGCTGAGAAGCAGCTGTGCCGGCTGCTAGGAGACTTTATGTGCCGTGCGTGAGGCCCGAGGAAAATCTCCGGCGCCCGGCGAGGAAAGCCACGTGATCGCCGCGAGTCCCTGTGCTTGCCCCGTCGCCTGTCTTAAGGCGCGTGGTGTCCGCCATGAAAGCGCATCCGGCCGTCTCCGGGGTCTCCGGGCGCCGGGTCCCCGGGTGCCGGGAGCGATGAGGATGTAGGGGTGCCCTGCGGCACGCCTTCGCCCGCGCTCCGCCAACCCGGGCGAGAAGGAGGGTCGGGGGGCCGGCCTCGCCCCGCCCCGCCCCCTGAGGGCGCTGCCGAGGGGCGCCCGCCTCTCATGCCGCCCCGGCGCCGCGCTGCGCCTGGTGCCCGCCGCTGAAGCCCGGGACCCGCCCGCCGGCCGCCCGCGCCTACCACCCGGTGTCTCTGAGCCGGCCGTCCCCCAACTCTCAAGATGTGGCACAACGTCGGGCTGACCCTGCTGGTGTTCGTGGCCACGCTGCTGATTGTCCTGCTGCTGATGGTGTGCGGTGAGTGGGGCATCCGCCGTGGGGCAGCTGCACGCTGCGGGACACACGCCAGCTCTCCTCGTGTTGCTGACTTGCTTGTTCTGTACGGTTGAAAAATTAAGGCATGGATACAGAAGTGTTTCGAAATCGTCTCTTGTCCACTTAACTCAGTGAGCTCAGAGATGTACCCCTGACTCATGACAGGCCCTCTGGCATCCTGGAGAGGGAAAGCAGAATCCAGGTCTGGGCATCTTCACTCGGGGTTAAACCAGATATTGCTTCACCCGCAGCGTCTGCTCTTCATTGCCATTCTTACCACAGTCTGCCCAGATTTTAACCTTGGCCTGTATTCGAAGGTGAACTGATTGGTTACTCCTTTTTCTTTTTTTCCAGTTTCTGATTGATCCTAAAGATAAAGAGAGGTTTCACTGCCTTCATATAACCAGGCATAGGGTCGGTGTTGGGTTTGAAGCACATGTGAAATAGTTTGTTTACTTGGAGTTCAGGCTTAAACTAAATTCCAAGCAGAAATGTTGAGACTAGGCAGAATTTAGAAACACTAGCTATATTAAACTTCCAGGGTCAGGTAACACAACTCTTAGTTCTGTTAATAATGGTGCTATTTTGTTTGCTGTGGGTTTTTTCCTTGGAATCAAAGGACATAAAACTTTCTTCTCAAGGTATTATTAGTACAATTTTAGATCTTTTTTATTTCTTTCTACACAGTAATTGATAACTGCAAATCTCTTAGCAGAGTGGCTGAGCAACTGAAAATTTGGGAAATATTTTGAACCAGATGTTAGTTTATTTTTCATAATTGCAGTATTGAAGTATGGGTTCAGGTTAATGCAGTAATTGCTCAAAACTCAAAATAAATATTATAGGGTGTATTCATTACATGATTAACATTCTAACTGCTCACTATCAGGGTTTTGTTTGGGGAAGATAGGTGTATGTTTGTGCACATGCATATATATGTATTTGTATTTATATACTTGTATATATGTTCTTTATTTTCTTGCTTTACTAAGGCACCAGAGTAAAACTTCTAACTTACAACCTTTCCTTTCCAATGATAAAACAGTTCAAAAGACTCTCAGTTTCCTGCTTTTGATGTTAGGATTTGGGGCTAATGGTAGGTGTTTAGGATTCTTGAAGTGAGGAAAACCAGATCTTTGTAATTTGTTTGGATATGAGGCTGAAGGAACACATGCTTTCTTTTCTAATTTGAAGATGCAAGTTATCTGGAGGTGACAATGTGACATGTAGACTGTGTGACATGTTACACCTTTGATAGAATATTTGCCAAACCTGCCTTTGGGACATTCAAGTTCCTAATTACTACAAATATAAGACTTGCACTCACTCAGTAGCAGTTTGACTTTGATTTAAGTCATTCTTTCTAAAATGCCCTGTGTAAAGCCAGTAGCCACGGCCACCATCACGGCCGCCTGGCCCGTGCAGGTTCGCATAGGATTTGGACATACGGTAATGAAACAATGGAGCCAAGAACTGGTGGGCCATTCATTATCTTTAATCCTAGCTTGCACCTGGCGGTCAAGTAAAAACACACACACTGGGCTCCAAAACCCATTCATTCAGTGCTCACAAAGCCACTGACTTATCCAAGTTTCCTAGAATCAGAGGTTCCTAGCTCACCAGACTTATTCACTTCTGTTCCCCATCTCCTTCTCTCTGCACACATTCTTCATAAACTGACTTCTCCCTCAGCATTCCACCATCTTGGCTGCTTCTCCTGGCCTCTTCCACGTGGCCTTTCTCTGCTCTCCTCTCTAATTCTAATCCCAGGAACCGAGAGAGAGCAAGCTCCTGGTCTGCCCCACTTTATAGTGTAGATTCAAAACCTTTAATCCAATCTACAAACAAGGAAGTCTCTGATACAAAGTCACTTATCTGAGACATAATGGAAAGATTCCTCATGAGAGTGCACCACCCCACATCAAAAAGTATGGGAAAGGCTTAGTCCTAAAACCAAGCCCCAGGCTCCAAGGATCCTGCCTGCTTATAGCCTGTACCCCCAACACACATTAATGTAATCACGCCCATCCCAAGCAAGAAGGGCAACTAATATCACCTGGGCAACAGAATTCCACATGGGCAGCGCTATCTTTAACAAAGTGAGCATAATATACATATTTTATCTGCCAAATATGGAATGAGAGGTGTGGTATAGTAAGTAGAAGAACACCTGATTTTGATTGGAATGGTCGAGAAGTAGCAACATTATGGAGAAGTAGTCCAAGCACTTTTTTGTTGGGAGAGCTAATGATGAGGGGTAGGTAGCTTCATGTTTTGACTAGGATGGGCCTGGGACTTGGGAAAAGAGGGAAGGATCTGACCAGACTTGAGAAAGAAACTAGGGCACTGTATTTCTTTGCTAGGGCTGCCATAACAAAATACCACAGACATGAAACAACAGAAACTTATTTTCTCACTGTTCTGGAGGCCAGAAATCTGAGATCAAGGTGTCAGCAGGGTTGATTTCTTCTGAGGTTCTCTCTCTGGTTTATAGATGGCTGCCTTCTCCCTGCGTCTTCATATGGTCTTTATTTTGTGTGTCTTTGTCCTAATCGTTTTTTAATTGAATTTTATTGGGGTGACATTGGTTAATAAAATTATATAGGTTTCAGGTGTATAACTGTATAATACATCATCTGTATATTATATTATGTGTTCAGTACCCCAAGCCTATTCTTTTCTAATAAAGACACCCAGTTATATTGGATTAGGGCCCCACCATTATGAATTCATTTAACCTTAATTAACCCTTTAAAGTTTCTGTCTCCAAATACATTTGACATTGAGGGTTAGAAATTTATGACATAGGTCTGTCTCATGGCAATCATAACCAGCTTATTTTAGAACTCTGACTGGGCTCTTTTACACAGTGAATTGATTTTAAATTTTTTTATTAAGCCTGTGGGGGAAGAATGGGGAAGGGAAAGGTGTGGGTGTGCTCCTAAGACAGTGAGCATGCTCTGGGTTCTTTGTCTTGAGGGTTTTAGAGTCTGGGGGTTTAGAGGAGGTTTTAGGAGAAGATCATAGTAGAATATTCATCAGCACTATGCTAATATGCCAAAGCCAGATTTATTCCCTTCATTTTTCTTGGGTGTGGTTGTCAAATGACACTAACTGGATTTCTGCTATCTATCTTACTGAGTATGGTGATTTAAGCTATTTACCCTCTGGTTTCAGGAGGAGAAGTGTAAACCATTTATTCTTGTATCAAGTGTCCTAGGTTTTGGAAGAAAGGATTTTGTGATTTACTAAATGGAGGTGTATGGCCAGTAGCCACTGCTGTCATGGCCATACATATGCAGGTTCACATTAGATTTGGGCAGACGGTAAAGAAACAGTGGAGCCAAAAAATGGTGGGCCATACTTTTATTCAAGTCTCACACCAGCCAGCGAGCAAACACACAGGAAAAAAACACTTCCCTCTCAGTCAGGGCTCCCAAAGCCACTGACTTATTTTCTAGTTCCACAACCAGAAGAAACTTCTCCGGTTTCTCCTAGAATCAAAGGCCCCCGAAACCTCAGTAGGGCTCACAAAACCCCTCATCTCCGGTTCCCCATCTGCACACCTTCATTCTCTCTGTTCTCACTCTGCAAAACATGGCTTCCCTCTCTTTTAAAAACTTTCTGGTGTGAAAAACCTCCAGCAAACATTAGCGAAACAATGACCCTTCCCAAGCAGGAAGGTAATTTGCAATTTCACAGATCACATACATGGCACTGCCCAGCACCATTTTTTAACACTTAAAATGAGTGTTGGGCAGATAAAATATGCTCAATTTGTTAAAGATGGCGCTGCCCACATGGAAGTTCGTTGATATTAATGTGTAATGGGGAACAGGCTGTGGGCAGGCCAGGTCATTGTAGCCTAAGGCTTAGTTTTAAGAGTAAGCTTTTCCCCACACCCTTGACTGATTGGATGATGTAGGGTGGTGCACTCATGAGGAAGCCCATTGTGCCTCAGATGAGTGACTTTGTATCAGAGACTTTCTTGTTTGTACACTGGATTAAGGGTTTGGATTTCTACAGTATAAAGTGGGGCAGGCCGGGAGCTTGTTCCCTTGGTTCCTGAGGTATTAGAGAGGAGAGCAGAGTAAGGCCACATGGAGGCCAGGAGAAGCAGCCAAGATGGTGGAATGCTGAGGAAGAAGCCAGATTTTGCAGTTTGTGTAGAGAGAAGGAGATGGGAAAGAGAGGTGAATAAGTCTGGTGAGCTAGAAACCTTTGATTCTAGGAAACTCGGATAAGTCAGTAGCTTTGTGAGCACTGAATGAGTGGGTTTTGGAGCCAGTGTGTGTTTTTGCTTGCCCGCCAGGTGCAAGCTAGAATTAAAGCTGATGGCTCACCAGTTTTTGGCTTCGTTGTTTCATTACCGACTGTTTGAATCTAATGCGAAACTGCATGGGCCAGACGGCTGTGATGGTGGCCTCGACTACTGGCTTTACAATGAGCAAACTAAAAAAATACAAATTTTACAAACTCATTTGCCCAACAAAGGTAAACTTCTTGGCCCATTAACTGTCTGTTTCCCTATTCTACTTGCCAAGGAATTTTCTTAGCTTCTTAACTATCCTGCAACTCCTGGCTTAAAACTTGTTCTCCAGTGGTTTCCCATTTCCCTCTAAATAAAACCTAAATTTTGTACCGTGGCCTACAAGGAACTGTGTGATACAGCCTTCTCCACACATCTTTCCATTCTCCTTCCCATTACTCTCAACATTTCCCCAGCGGCCCACCTAGAACTTTCCTCAGACTTACGTCGGCTCTTTGCATGGTTGGTTCCTCTCTTTACTCAGGTTTTCACATCAGCTGACCATGTAGGTAGTCCATCCGTCACTATCTCAGAATATCATTTAACTGTGTTTTAAGAGCATGTAGCAGCACTCTTTGAAATCAGCTGTTTCACATGTCTGTTTCCTTAGAGCATAAACTCCATGAAGGCAGGGAAGTTGTTTTTGCTTGTTCACTAGAGTACTGCTTGGCATGTGATAGACCTTCCTATATTTTCAGGAGGAGTGAAGAAAGATTCCTCAATATAAATTATTGAGGTCTTACGTGTAGTACAAACCTGCGTTGTGTCAAGATATGGATAGCCATTCTATTCAATAGAATACTAAATGGACTCTTTATGTTTAGATGCTGTGGTGTGGTGGTCAAGGGTGTCCAAAAAATAAAGTATAAGCCCTAATTTTGAAGACCTGTATACTCCATTAGAGGAGACACCCATGTCAAAGTAAGTCTAAAGCCAGTAGCCACAGCCACCATCACAGCCACCTGGCCTGTGCAGGTTGCATTTGATTTGGACAGAAGTTAATGAAATGAGGAAGCCAAGAACTGGTGGGCCAGTAGCTTTAATCCTAGCTTGCACCTGGTGGGCAAGAAATACACACAGTGGGAAAATACTTCCCTTTCCATTCAGGGCTCCCAAAGCCACTGACTCATCCAAGTTTTCCTAGAATCAAAGGCTTCCACTTTATCAGTCTTATTCACCTGTTTCCCATCTCCTTCTTCACAAACTGGCTTTTCCTTCACCATTCTGCCATTTTGACTGCCTCCTTGTAGGTCAAATAAGTTTGTAAATATGATGTATACGTTTGCTCGCTTATGGGTTTGCATTGGGTGTCGGGACAGGCTGTAAGCTGGCAAAATCATAATAGCCTAAGGCTTAGTTTTAAGACTAAGCCTTTCCCACCCTTTTAATACTAAGATCTTTTCAGCATCCTTCTAATACTAAGATCTTCTCAAAACTAAGCTATTCCCCACACCCATGATGTGGGGTGGTGCACTCTTATGAGGAATCCCATTTATGCCTCAGATAAGTGGCTTTGTATCAGAGACTTCTTTATTTGTATACTGGCTTAAAAGTTCTAATTTCTACACTATAAAATAAGGGAGACCAGCAGCTAGCTCTCTCTCTCTCTCTCTCTCTCTCTCTGTTCCTGAAATTAGCATTGCAGAGGAGAGGCAGCCAAGATGGTGGAGTGCTGAAGGAGAAGCCAGTTTGTGCAGAGAGAAGGAGATGGGGAACAGGTGAATAAGGCTGGTGGGGCCTTTGATTCTAGGAATACTCAGATGAGTCAGTGGCTTTGGGAGCCCAGAATGAAAAGTGAAGTGTTTTCCCGCTGTGTATATTTTCTCGCCCACAGGGTGCGAGCTAGGATTAAAGGTAATGGCCCACCAGTTCTTGGCTCCGTTGTTTCATTACTGTCTGTCGGAATCAAATGCGAACCTGCATGGGCCAGGCAGTTGTGATGGTGGCGGTGGTTACTGGCTTTACTCTCCTCCATGTGGTCTCCCTGCCTTGCTACACCATGGGTTCTTCCTCTCTATAAGACGGTGGTCACTCTCCTCAAAATGGCCTCCTAGCTCCTACTTTTAAAATCTTTTGGCGTTGTTGGGCAAATAAAATACATTGTACTCACTTTATTAAAGATGGCGCTACCCACGTGCAAGTTTTAAGAGTAAGCTCTTCCCCACACCCTTGACTGATTGGATGATGTAGGGTGGTGCACTCTCATGAGGAATCCTCCTATTTATGCCTCAGATAAGTGACTTTGTATCAGAGACTTCCTTGTTTGTAGATTGGATTAAAGGTTTGGATTTCTACACTATAAAGTGGGGAAGACCAGGAGCTTGCTCTCACTCAGTTCCTGAGGTTAACAGTAGAGAGGAGAGCAGATTAAGGCCATGTGGAGGAGAGGAGGCAGCCAAGATGGCGGAGTGCTGAAGGAGAAGCCAGTTTGAGCAGAGTTTGTGCTGGAGAAGGAGATGGGGAAAAGAGGTGAATAAGGCTGGTGAGCTAGAAAGAAACCTTTGATTCCAGGAAAGCCGGATAAGTCAGTAGCTTTGTGAGCACTGAATGAGTGGGTTTTGGAGCCCAGTGTGTGTGTTTTTGCTTGCCCACCGGGTGCAAGCTAGGATTAAAGCTGATGGCTCACCAGTTCTTGGCTCCGGTGTTTCATTACCGACTGTCTGAATCTAATGCAAACCTGCACGGGCCAGGCGGCTGTGATGGTGGCCGCGACTACTGGCTTTACAGGTGTGAAAGCCCGCCCCCAACATATATTAGCATAACCAAGCCCCTTTCCAAGCAAGAAGGACAATTAGCTGTTATCACCATGTGAGAGCAGTGGCCATCTTTAACAGAGTGAGCAAAAAATAATGTATCTGCCCAACAGTAAGAAAAGTCCAAACCTGTAATAATTTTTTGAGTTTATTTGAGCCTAACTGTGACAATTCCTAGGAAACAAAATTTCAACTGATTGAGAAAATACTTAGGGAAATGACAATTTCTTCAATTTATAAATAGATTAGGAAGGTGGGAGAAAGGAAAGCAAAGAAATCTCTGGGATTGGTTAAAATATAAATGGAATAAATACATGCTTACATAGGCAGGCATAGGATAGTTAACAATTAACATGATAGTAATAACAATGAGGAGATTTGTGGTTTTTGCTCTGGTGGGTGGCTGCACCCTGAGGGGGATAGAAAAGATTGCTTTTGCAGTTTAGAGGTATCTTATCAAGTATGTTATTCTAGATGCAAATAGACAACAGGCAGGCTCAATCAAAGTAGGCATTGACCTTGTCAAAGAAAAATACTGCCTGAGGTGATGACTACCCACCGTGAACTGCTTTTAGTTAAAAAGTTTTAATTTCAGACCATTCTTTGTGGTTCCTTTAGGTCTCTGAGTTTTCAAGGCCACTATACAGATCCCCCATGAGCTTATCAGGTTCAGCATGTGGCCCCTTTTTAGTTTACATTCATGCAAGGTAACTAGTAAATTCTGGGCCTCTGTGTGCCAGTTTCACATATGCGATTCTACTCCTTTGGCCATAAGTTCTGGAAGAGGATACAGTTATGCATTACTTCCAACAGTAAATTGCAGGAATGTAAGAAAAGGTCTACTAATATGGGCATACTGCCCTTTTAATATAAAATTCATCAACTTGGATGTGCATATTCATTTCCTTTTATCACATTCCTTTAAAACAGAAACAAGCTTTTCTTTGCCCATGGCTCCAAGAACAATCAGCAAGCACTGAATTCATCTCCATGGGCTAATAGAAAAAAATATATATATTTGGTGTTTGTCCCTGGTTTCTGACACAGAGGTCCCTAAGCCCTTGGAATTCCCTGAGTAATAGGAGCATCTTTTGTTATTTATAGAGGGCCTTTTTAGACCAGGTCCTGAGTTTATGCTAATGAGGTGGCTCAGGGTGGGGCCTCTGGATAGTTTCTGGGTGGGGGCTGATCACTGAAAAATCAAACAGCATTAGAGACTAGGAAGTTTCAGTGCCACCCCCTAATCTCTGAGGAGGGAGAGGGCCTGCAGACTAGATTATAAAAACTCTTGAGCAGTGAGAATAATGAGCATTTCGAAGTTATGGTATCTAGAACCACATTCTTAATCTTGCTCTTCTTGTGGCCTTCACCATCTCAGTGAGTGGCAACTTTGTCATTTGGTTGTCAGTCGTTATCACTGGCAAGTATGTTACAGTAAGGATGGTTTTGGATGTGGTAGGTGCTCGATGAATATGTGAATGAATGAATAAATGAATGAATGAATTTCCAACTCTTGAAGAGTTGACTAGGATGAGATTTATTGATGGTGGCAGAAGTCATCTAGGTTGTGGTACTATATACATCACCTACAGAGCTTACGCCATTATGTGACTTTGCAAGTAATAGAATCTGGAAATATTGGGGATAGACTGGATTTTTGCCTATCTCATATTTTGGTACAGCTGAATAAGTATGAATTAATGTTTCGAAATAAATTTTCAAAGATTAAATCTGGTTTCAGATTTCTTTTAATTGATTAATTTTTTTTAGCAAGAATGAGAGAAACAGACAGGAAGGGAGAGAGATGAGAAGCATCATTGTAAAGCCAGTAGTCACGGCCACCAACAGGGCTGCCTGGCCCATGTAGGTTCGCATTAGATTCGAACAGTCGGTAATGAAACACAGGAGCCAAGAACTGGTGAGCCATCAGCTTTAATTCTAGCTTGCACCCGGTGGGCAAGCAAAAACATGCACTGGGCTCCAAAACCCACACATTCAGTGCTCACAAAGCTACTGACTTATGTTTCTATATATTATCAACTCATAGTTGCAGCACTTTAGTTGTTTATTGATTGCTTTCTCATATGTGCCTTGACAAGAAGAGAGGGCTTCAGCTGAGCCAGTGATCCCTTGCTCAAGCCAGCGACCATGGGGTCATGTCTGTGATCCCGCACTCTAGCTGGATGAGCCAGCACTCAAACCAGCAACTTCGGTCATCGAACCTGGATCCCCAGCTTCCTTGGCCGTTCTTCCACACATTGCGTCAGCACCTGGTCAGGCAGGTTTTAGAAGTTTATCCTTAGCTTTAATATGGTTTTACTTAGTATAATATACATTTCAAAATAATGGTAGAACAAAATAAAATGTGTTGATCACTGAAGAGTGTGAATAGAAACTTGTACACAATCTGGTAAGTTTTAGTAAATGTATACTGTAGTGGCCACCCCCGTAATCAGGATACAGAATGTTTTCATCACTCCAGAAATCACCTGGCAACAACTGAACTATTTCCATAACCATTTTGCCTTTTCTAGAATTTATTATAAATGTCTTACCACATTTTTGTATTTGACATCTTTCACTTAGCACAGAGCTTTTGTAACCCATCTATGTTGTGTTTGTCAGTGATTGATTCTATTTATTGTTGTGTGATATTTCATTGTATGGATATAACACAATTTATTCATTTACTTATTGTTGGATGTTAGGGTTGTTTATAGCATTTGGCTGTTAAAGTATTATTGATATTCTTAACATTCAATTACAGTATAAGTCTCAGTGTGGATATACGTTTTCATTTCTCTTGGGTAACTATAAGAAACTGCCAAATATTTTGCATTGTCAACAGCCATGTGTTAAATTGTCTGTTCAGATTTTTTGCCCATTAAGAAAATTGCATAGTCTTTTTATTATCAAAGTTTTAACAATTATGTATTTGGTCTTATTAGATACATCTATTAGTCTTATTAGATACATGTTTTATGTATATTTTCTTCTAATATGCATTTGTCTTTGTCTTTTTAAGTATCTTGAGAAAAGTAAATGTTTTGTATTTTAATTAAGTACCATTTATCAATTTTTCTTTTGTATTTAATGTTTTTTGAGTCCTTTCTAAGAAATAATTACTTACCCCAAAGTCACAAAGACTTTTCTAGGAATTTTATGTTTTATGTTTTACCTACAGGTCTGTGATGTGCTTTGAATAATGTTTGTGTATGGCTTGAGTTAAGGATTGGATTTTTTCTTTTTTTTTTTTAACATCATTAATTGAAAAGGCAGTTGGTGAAAATCAACTGACTCAATATGAATAGGTTTATTTCTGGACTTTTATGTTCCATTGACCTATTTATTTATGTCTATTCTTACCCTGTCTGTGCATCTTTTCAAAATATTTGATCTATTTTAGATTCTTTGCATTTTCTTTTAAGCTTCAGAATGAGCTTGTTAACATTGACATAAACTCTATAGGTCAAGTTAGAGAGAACTTACAGCTAAATGTTGAGGCTCAAGCCTGACCTGTGGTGGTACAGTGGATAAAGCGTCGACCTGGAACGTTGAAGTCACTAGTTTGAAACCCTGGGCTTGCCTGGTCAAGGCACATATGGGAGTTGATGCTTCCTGCTCCTTCCCCCTTTCTCTCTCTCTCTCTCTCTCTCTCTTTCTCTCTCTCTCTCTCCTCTCTAAAATGAATAAATTAAAAAAAATTTAAATGTTGAGGTTCATGACCATATTATATTTTCATTTCTTTAAAGACTTTAATTTCTCTTAGCAATATTTTTGCATATTTTGATATGTAATATATAGCTCTTGCATTATTTCTAACTTAAATGTAAAGATTTCATATCTTTGATGCTATTTTAAGTGGTATTCTTTTAATGTTTGAGGCTAATATATAGAAACATAAATGATTTTTGTATATTGACAGTGTACAATTCAGCAAAACTGCTAAATTGATTCAGATCATCATTCATTCATTTATATTGCCTTTATATCCTGCAACCTTGCCAAATTTCAGTGTTCTAGTAAGATGAGGGAGGTCTTTTAGTTTTGTAAATTCCACAGAATTTTCTATCCAGAGGTTCACGTGAACTGTAAATGAAGATCGTTTTGTGCATCTTTAATTTTTTGCCTCATTGTACCTCCAGTACAGTTTTGAAAGAAAGGATTGCCACTGATGGTCCTTAGTGCCAATTAATCACCAATAGAAATTTCCAATCTGGGCTACGATGTAGAAGGAAACTTTTTTCATTGAAACAACTCAATTGTGATTCAGCAGGGCTGTGAGAATAAATAGCATGGCTATTGTGGAACAGCTCAATAGTGTTAAAGGTCAATTATGAAGCAGAATGGCTGTGAGGTAGCCCTGCAGTGAGGTCCCTCTCTGGCAACACAGCTCTGGTCTGGTCTGTTCCACTTTGCCTTGCACCTGTCTGCTCTGGTCAGTCCGCAGGAAAAACAATCTTCAGTATTTGGTAGAAAGAGAAAGTAAGTGAGGGCTTGGAGCCAGAGGGGAGCTGACTTATATAGACAAGTTCTCAACCCTGGTACCTGATTGGTCTGTCCCCATGCACATGATGACTTCAAATCCTCAGTTTGGTTGGTCTAAAAGGTTCTGTCCTGATTTGTCAGAATGGAGCTTCTCTGATTAGACAGGGAAAGCCTCAGCCCTGTTAATTGAAATAGTTCTCGGAACTCCTGTATAGAGGCTGACTCAGATGGCAGGACCACAATGCAGCCAGGCAGTTCATTGTAAGCTTCTGCCTAAAGTGTGGTTTTCATGAGAGGCTCCTGTGTAGAAATAGTTGCTAGGCTGTTTTTAAAATTTGAGCCCAGTTAGCCACCAGGAGCCGTCCTTAGTAGCGATCTCATTTCTAAGGGTCCAGAAATGTGAAAGCAGACTTTCTCCCTGATCTTTTGGAAAGAAACATGTAGAGTTTCACCATTAAGTATACAATGTTAGCTGTATCTTTTGTTGTAGCTGTATCTTTATCAGGTTGAAGAAGAAAGAAGGAAGGTTTCCTTCCATACTACTTTGCTGAGATTTCTTTTTTTTTTTTTTGACAGAGACAGAGAGTCAAGAGAGACGGACAGATAGGGACAGACGGACAGGAAGGGAGAGATGAGAAGCATCAATCCTTCGTTGCATCACCTTAGTTGTTCACTGATTGCTTTCTCATTTGTGCCTTAACCGGGGGACTACAGCAGAGCAAGTGAACCCTTGCTCAAGCCAGCAACCTTCAAGCTAGCATGTGATTCCATGTTCAAGCCAGTGACCTTGTGCCCAAGCTGGTGAGCCTGTGCTCAAGTCGAATGAGCCCATGCTCAACCCAGCGACCTTGGGGTTTTGAACTTGGGCCCTCTGTGATCCAGTCCGATGTTCTATCCGCTGCACCACCACCTGGTCAGGCACTGAGATTATTTTTTTTAAATCAGAAATAGATGTTGGATTTCTTTTTTCAGATGCTTTTTCTGTATCTATTGAGATGATCACGTGGTTTTTCTCTCCCCTTCCTCCTTCTCTCCTTCCTTCCTTCTTCCCTCCCACCTTCCCTTCCTTCATCCCTCCATTCCTCCCTCCCTCTCACCCTCCTTTCTTTCTTTCCTTCTCTCCCATGTGCCCTGACTGGGTATTGAACTCGCAACCTTGGCATATTGGGATGATGCTCTAACCCAGTGGTGGGCAAACTCATTAGTCAAAGAGCCAAATATCAACAGTACAACGATTGATATTTCTTTTGAGAGCCAAATGTTTTAAACTTAAACTATATAGGTAGGTACATTCCTTATCGAGGTAGCGCCTACATGTGGTATTTTGTGGAAGAGCCACACTCAAGGGGCCAAAGAGCCGCATGGGGCTCGCGAGCCATGGTTTGCTGACCAGGGCCCTAACCAACTCAGCTACCTGGCCAGGGCTCTCTCTTATTTTTTGGAAGAGTTTACATTGAAATGTATTAGTTTTGTATTACTGCATAACAAATTTCCACAAACTTAGCAGCCTAAAACAACATATAGTTAGCTGACGGTATTTGTGGGTCAGTAGTCTAGGTATGGCTTAGATGGGTTGTCTGCTCCCCATCTTACAAATCTGCAGTCACGGTATTGGCCTGGCTCATGTGGTTGTTGGCAGAATTCAGTTTCTTTGACTGTATAACTTTTGGTGACTTGCTGCTTCTGTGTGTGTGTGTATGTGTGTGTGTGTGACTTGCTTCTTAAGCCAGCAGAAGAATCTCTCTGATACCAGGAAAGGTCCTAGTCTCTTTAAAAAGGCTTTCATTTAATTAATTGAATTAGGCCCATATAGGATAATTTCTCTTTTGGGTATCTCAAATTTAACTGATTGAGATCTTTTACATTATATCTGCAAAATATCTTTACCATATAACATACCTAATAAAGGGAATAACTATCCTATCACCTCTATTGGTTGGAAGCAGGTCACAGCTTCTGCCCACACTCAAGGGTACAGGTTACATAAGGTTTTCATACAAAGGATTGACTCACTGAGGTTACTAAAATGTCTGCCACAGTTTGTAGTTTCTTAAATGTTAGGTAGAATTAATCTTGGCTGGGAGTTTTCTTTTGGGGAAGGTTTCTAACTACAAATTCAGTTTAAGAAAATAGATATTGAGCTAATTATTGTTCCTGAGTGAGCTTTCATAATCTGTAGGGTCTGTGCTAATGTCTTCTCTTTCGCCCTGATATTGGCTCCTTGTGCCCTTTCCCTTTTTTTCTATGATCAGTCTTCCTAGAGGCTTGTAAAATTTATTGATCTTTTCAGAGAATCAGCTTTGATTTCATTGATTCCTCTTCCCCCAGCCCAGTATTACTTTGTGATATTCTTTTTAATTGATTTATGTCTGTATCTTTATTTTCTTTTATATATTTTGATTTTAATTTGTACTTTTTCTAATGGAAACTTGGATTATTGATTTAAGACATTATTAAAAAAATAATGTATGTTGTTTAAATATGTGTACTTGATTTTTCCTCCATATATCGTTTTGTTGTCAAATTCTAGTTTAATTTTGTTATTGTCAGAAAATATATTTTGTGTAATAAAATTTTAGAGGTTTTACCTTTAAATTTAATGAGAAAAATTAGTGATTTGTCTTGGTGAGTGTTCCAAATATACCTGAAAAAGAATGATTATTCTGCTGTTAGTGAGTGGGAAGTTCTGTGCATGGCAAGTTAATATGCTTGATAATGTTTTTTAATAGTCTTGTCAAAGGCCACCCAGCATTTCTCTCCACTTATCAGCTACTGTATTATAAACCCTTAAATTTATGGGTAGTTTTATATGTGTGATAGAGGTTGGCTGATTTATGTAGTTTGTAGTATGTAGTTTGTGCTCTGCTGGCAGGGGACACAGTGGGAAACATTAATAAATCATACATTTTCCTTCCTTAGGAGACTTGTGTCTAATGATAGACAATTAGTTATTAATAAAATGAAGGATGGAAATGAGCATGAACTCCTAAAGCAATCACCCAAGAGAGTACTGTACTGGAGATACAGTGTAATAGAAAAATGTAAAAAAGTATGTATTGGCCCTGGCTGTTTGGCTCAGCGGTAGAGCGTCGGTCCAGCGTGTGGAAGTCCCGGGTTCGATTCCTGGCCAGGGCACGCAGGAGAAGTGCCCATCTGCTTCTTCACCTTTCCCCCTCTCCTTCCTCGCTATCTCTCTTTTCCCCTCCTGCAGCCAAGGCTCCATTGGAGCAAAGTTGTCCTGGACACTGAGGATGGCTCCATGGCCTCTGCCTCAGGCACTAACTAGAATGGCTCTGGTTGCAGCGGAGCAACACCCCAGATGGGCAGAGCATCGCCCCCTGGTGGGCATGCCAGGTGGATCCGAGTTGGGTGCATGTGGGAGTCTGTCTGATTGCCTCCCCAGTTCTAACTTTGGAAGAATACAAAAAAAAAAAGTATGTATTAATGATGCTTAAAATTTTCAGTAATAGTGGTATTAACTTCACGTCTGTGGAGTTTGCTCTGGTGGGGAAGCAATGAAGCCTAGGTGATAGTAACAGTGGCTGACATTTGATGAATGTTTATTATGTGCCAGGCATTTTTTTTAGCATGTTATATGCATTCATTCTTTTTATATCTACATTGACTCTGAGAGTGGGTACTGTCATCTGCATTTTATAGAAGAAGAAACAGACATGTTACTCTTCCCAAGTTGCAAGTAAGTTGTTGAGTAGGATTCATCACCAAGTAGTGTGGTTCCAACATGCCTTTGTGAGATCTAAGAGATTATGGTAATAATCTAGTTGACAGACAGTAGGATTTGATCTAGGATAGAGAATGGCACTGGGAATGTTCAGAAGGAAACATATGGGAAAAGGTTTATTAAGATGAAATCCTGTACAACTGAGGTAAAGTAGGAGTCAGGAAGAATACTGAAAAGGAACCCTTTCCTGCTAGAGAGATGGGGAGAGGAGACAGTCCTCATTACAGAAATACAAAATCAGAAGAAGGAGTTGTTGGATGTACATACTTTTTAAAAGTGTCTTCAAGGCAAACAGGTAGAGATCGCGGTGGTTTAACAAAGGTTGAAGGTTCAGATGAGAAATTTGGTCATTACTTGTAATAGAGATAATATTTGAATTCATGAGAGTGTTGTGACCACCAGTGGAAGAAGGAAATAGAGAAGAGGAGAGGTTTTAAAAGGCAACTTAAAAATGTCTTACAGTTATTGGATAAAAGACTTTTGGATGTGGAGATATTATGGCTGCATATAGTGTTGACACAGTAATGGTGTCTCCCAGAGCTTGTGTTCTGGTGTTGCCCAGGGTATCATTAATAATGGGGTGTTCAGTAGAGGGAACATTGTGGTAGGAGCTGAAAGAACATGGCTCTATTTTTACCTACCCTATGTTTGTGGCCTAAAAAGTATGTTGTCTTAGAACGGAGCCTTAGCTGCCTTTAGAACACAATGAAAATAAGTAATAGTATTGAAAATGAAAAAGATCTACTGTATACAAAATGAGATGAATATTGAGCCAGTTAGTTAACCATTTAGATGTTGTCTTGAAGGGGGGATTATGTAACACCATTGGAATGAGTGCACAAAAATAGGAATTTGTGGTTATACTGCATCTGGGCTTTTGATCTGAAAAATATTGGATTATGAAATCAAACTCTCATTTAGTGTTTTATGTTTTCGTTTTACTTTCACTATGGAAACCTGAGAAATTTGATACAGTTTTTAAATTCATTGCTCTGTTTTGCCTGGCTGTTCTTCTTTAGTGGTTATGAGTCACTTTGAACCTTTATTTTCTTATCTAGAAGTTGGGGATGAGCCCTAGTCAAACTAATTCAGAGGACTATTGGCTTACATGAGATACTGAATGTAAGAGTATTTGAGAGCTGAGAACTTATGGTTAGAACTATTTTCTTTTCTTTTTTTTTTAAGATAGGTTTTTTTTTTGTTTTTTTTTTTTACAGGAACAGAGAGAGAGATAGATAGGGACAGACAGAAAGGAACGGAGAGAGATGAGAAGCATCAATCATTCGTTTTTCGTTGCCATTGCGACACCATAGTTGTTCATTGATTGCTTTCTCAAATGTGCCTTGCCTGGGGGCCTTCAGCAGACCGAGCCACCCCTTGCTGGAGCCAGCGACCTTGGGTCTAAGCTGGTGAGCTTTTGCTCAAACCAGATGGGCCCGCGCTTAAGCTAGCGAGCTCGGGGTCTCGAACCGGGGTCTTCCGCATCCCAGTCCGACGCTCTATCCACTGCGCCACCACTGGGTCAGGCTATGGTTAGAACTATTTATCCCTTAGGTTTGTGGTGTGCTGATGGTCCTTCTTCTGCCAGCACATTTATTTCATGTAGAAAAACAATGTATAGTGTAATTCAGTTTTTGAACTAATGCCGAATTATTGGCACATGCATGTGGATGCTCTTTTGCTTATCCTAGAGTCAGACCCTCTGTTACCAGCCAATTTTTCTGGCATAGAGTGCTTATCAGTGTGAGACTGGACCAAGGTACAGACTTACCTTTAAATTGTGAAAAACTGCAATACTTGTTATAGCAATCAGCATAAATTTCTGATTATAAGTACATATAATTACGGACAGCCCTTCCCTCTAACCCCTTCCCCATTTATCCTTTTTTTCTCTGTCTTCCCATTTTTACTATTGTTTAAAAAAATTATCTATTGATTTTAGAGAGAGGAGAGAGAGAGATGTATAGCAATTTGTTATTCCACTTATTTATTCATTCATTGTTTGGTTCTTGTATGTGCTCTGACCAAGGATTGAACCTACAACCTTGGTGTGTTGGGACAATGCTCTAACCAGCTGAGTTATCTGGCCAAAGCCCATTTTTAAATCCCAGGACAAGGTATAAGATACATACCCCATTGAGTAAAAGTCAGTAAGGAGTTTCTAGTGTCTGCATATCGGGTTTCGGTGGGAGAAATTTTATGAGCTATACTTTCACAAGAGCTCCTGTCTACTGGAGTCATGCAGGGTACCACAGATAAGTCACTTTCAGTAAAAAGTAGCTGGGTTTTAGTGATTATTGTTTCTTTATGTACTGCTCTCCCCCACACACATAAGAAGCTAGACACTAAGGCCCAGAGTCCAAATTAGGTTGGTCTATTCTTATGACAAATCAGAGTGAACTGGTGATTCTGTCCGTTGTTTCTGTGGTGCCTCCCCCCATCCCAACACACTCCACTGCATATTTTACTCTGCTATTTGATGCTCTCTTACAATCAATAACATGTAAATAGAATGTGATGCTTCATTTTATATTACATAACTTTCCACTTTTCTCTTACATTCACAGTATACAAGAGAATGGACTTTGAAGTGTTAAAATAAACTATTCTGTTAAACAAACAATACAATTCTACTTGAAACAAAGATTCTTTATGTCTCATTTCTGACCATCCATTGTATCACTCATCGCCCGACCATCACAGTGCCGCACCCATCAGTGAGTTTGGGGCCCTTTCTTTGTAGCTTCCCCTTACATACTTTGTCTAATTACTAAGTACTAAGGTGGCTTCTGCTGCTTTTTCTGGATTGGGATCTTCTCAACTAGGTGATCTGGTCAATTGTTGTTTCATCTCTCATCCACTGGAGCTCCATGCTAATCCTTTTATCCTTTTCCTTGGCCAGTCTGCATAATTGATCTGCATCAGAATTCAGGTTTCTTCTTCATTCCATTCCTTCTGGGAAAAGTTGTTGGAAATCTGTAGTTTCTGAAAGCTCCTTAGTAGAACATGATGAATATCAAGTTGGAGCGATTCTACTTGTGAATGGCTGCAATGTGGTAATCACATATCTTTGGGGCCATTCCATTGGGTTGTAAGTGCTTTTGAACTTTCATCACATTTACGTGTCTTTTTCTCTAAAAGGGCATAAGACTCTCAGCCTCATCTGATTCCACCTCACCTCTGCCCCAAGAAGTTCTCTGCTCAGGAGGTTGAGGACCTCGCTATGTGGAGATTCATCAAAGGTCTCATTGTCTTGATATTATAAAGGAATTGAGGCAGATCCAAAGACAATTGAAGGTTTTGGTTAGACTTTATTTAACAAAATAATTACTTGCTAGCTCAGGGATTTGGGGGAGGGCAGGGGTAACGCCTTTAGTGGAGACCTTGCCCCAGGAGTCTAATAATAAAAGTAGAGGAGATCTTTCCTTTTTTCCTTTTCCAAGTCAGAGGAGAAGATATGGAGAGACGGACTCCTGCATGCGCCCCAACTGGGATCCACCTGGCAACCCCCGTCTTGGGCTGAATCTTTGTCCATCTGGGGCCATGCTTGCAATGGAGCTATTTTTAGCACTTGAGGCAGAGGCTCCATGGAGCCATCCTCAGCGCCTGGGACCAGTGTGCTCAAACCAGTTGAGCCATGGCTGTGGGAGAAGAAAATAGAGGAGAGAGGGGTGGAGAAGCAGATAGTCGCTTTTCCTATGTGCCCTGACTGGTAATTGAACCCAGGACTTACACATGTAGGGCCCACTTTCTACCACTGAGCCAACTGGCCAGGGCCTAGAGACCTTTCTTTTTTTTTTAGCACAAGAGAGAGGCAGACAGATAGACAGGAAAGGAGAGAGAAGATAAGCATCAACTCATAGTTGCAGCACTTTAATTGTTCATTGATTGCTTTTTCATATGTGCCTTGACTGGGGGCTCCAGCAAGCAACCATGGGATCATATCTGTGAGCTGGCACTCAAGATGGTGTCCTTGGGGTTTTGAACCAGGGTCTTCTGCATGCCAGGGCGACGCTTTGTCCACTGCGTCACTACCAGTCAGGTGAGAAGACATCTTTACTGGAGTTGTTTATTTAGGCTATTGTAAAGCCAGTAGTCAAGGCCGCCATCGTAGCCGCCTGAGCCACGCAGGTTCACATTAGATTCGGACAGATCGTAATGAAACACAGGAGCCAAAAACTGGTGAGCCATCAGCTTTAATTCTAGCTTGCACCTGGCGGGCAAGCAAAAACACACACTGGGCTCCAAAACCCACACATTCAGTGCTCACAAAGCTACTGACTTATCCGAGTTTCCTAGCATCAAAGGTTTCTAGCTCACCAGACTTATTCACCTCTGTTTCCCATCTCCTCATGCACAAACTCTTAACAAACTGGCTTCTTCCTCAGCACTCTGCCATCTCGTCTACTTCTCCTCCACATGGCCTTAATCTGCTCTCCTCTCTAATACCAACCTCAGGAACTCAGGAACCAAGAGAGAGAGCAAGCTCCCGGGCTGCCCCAGTTTATAGCATAGAAAATCCAAGCCCTTAATCCAATTATACAAACAAGGAAGTCTCTGATACAAAGTTCACCCATCTGAGGCATAATGGGATTCCTCCCTACATCACCACCCTACATCATCCAATCAGTTAAGGGTGTGGAGAAGAGCTTACTCTTAAAACTAAACCTTAGGCTACAACGACCCGGCCTGCCCACAGCCTGTTCCAGAACACACATTAATATCAACAAACTTCCATGTGGGCAGCGTCATCTTTAACAAAGTGAGCATAATATATTTTATCTGCCCAACAGCTATCCTATTCACTCCCCTCCAATCTCTAAAATCACTCCTGAGTTCTAAAGGTAGTTCCTATGGCCAAGTTTACAAAACCTAACCCAGTAATGCAGATTGGTGGTGGGGCTGACACTTGACCCAAGTTGGGAGAGAGGTTCAGGGCTGCATTTTAAAAAATTTTTTGAGGATATGAATTGAAAAGTTGTATAAAGCTGAGATAAAATAGCTACGTGCAAGAGAAGCCTAGAAGAAAGTGAAGCAAGCTTGCAGAGAAACACAGAATGCTGAGAGAATGGTGTCAGTTCATAAGGTCTTCATTCTAGTCTTGAGTAAGAGGGCTTCCTCCTATATGTTCTGTGAGACACTTCTAACAATTTTTCCCTTTTTGGTTAAGTCAGTGTTTCTGTGACTTGAACTAAAAGCTACTTTCTAGTCTGTGTTTATCAGTACAAGTAAAATACTATCAATGAATAAGACAGAGCCTTATTAATCAGCTACAAGAAACAGAAGTATGTGAAGGGAAAATTTAGTTAAATTACAATTTGGCCACTAATGGAATGTGCAAAGCATTTCCTCAGAATATCTGCCTCAAAGTTAGCTATTATTATTTCCATGTCTAATTAACATAACCAGTAACTATTTTATTAGCAATTTTAGCTGGTGCTGTAGTGTATCTCAGTTATTTTGCTAAGTCATGCCTTTCCTGGTACCTGTATATGTCCACTGAGGTTTTAGTAATGGCTCTTTTTCCAAAATACAGGTGGTGGGGCATGTTGGGCAGATAAAATATATTATGCTCACTTTGTTAAAGATGGCGCTGCCCACATGGAAGTTTGTTGATATTGATGTGTGTTCTGGGACAGGCTGTCGGCAGGCCGGGTTTTTAAGAGTAAACTCTTCTCCACACCCTTGACTGATTGGATGATGTAGAGTGGTGCACTCTCATGATGAATCCCATTGTGCCTCAGATGAGTGGCTTTGTATCAGAGACTTTCTTGTTTGTATAATTGGATTAAAGGTTTTGAATCTATGCTATAAAGTGGGCAGACCAGTAGCTAGTTCTCGCTTGGTTCCTGAGGTAGAGGAGAGGAGAGCAGATTAAGGCCACATGGAGGCCAGGAGAAGCAGTCAAGATGGCTGAATGCTGAGGGAGAAGCCAGTTTGTTAAGAGTTTGTGCTGGAGGAGATGGGGAACAGAGGTGAGTAAGTCTGGTGAGCTAGAAACCTTTGATTCTAGGAAACTCAGATAAGTCAGTAGCTTTGTGAGCACTGAATGTATGGGTTTTGGAGCCCAGTGTGTGTTTTTGCTTGCCCGCCGGGTGCAAGCTAGAATTAAAGCTGATGGCTCACCAGTTTTTGGCTCCTGTGTTTAATTACCGACTGTTCGAATCTAATGCGAACCTGCATGGGTCAGGCGGCTGTGATCCTGACCGCGACTACTGGCTTTACAGGGCAAAAAGTAGGTTTGCAGTTGTTTGTATGGGATGTAATACAATAATTAATAAATAATAAGACAAGAATAAACTGCGTTTCACCTATTTACAACTATAAACCTATTTTTACCCCACCATGAACATAGTGTATAGTTTTTCCATTCAACCTGCCTGGAATTTTTAGTATCATTCCTTGTTCAGACTATTAACACTGATAAACAATTTGTTGTGGAAGTATTAGATTTTACTAATTCTAGGTACTGTGATATGGAAGTCACCCTCCCCCACATTTATCTTCCCCACATTTCCTTCCCATCTCTCTCCCCCAAATTACAGCTTTGTGAGAACTCAGTCATTTTACTTGGAGGACAACTTGTTGAACTTCCCCCAGTGTAGTGAACACTACTTTAGTTCTTATCAACACTACAGTTTCTTTCTTAACATTGCATTCCCACCCTGTCATTATAATAGCCATTGTAAAAACCAAGCATAGTGGGTTTTGTTCTTTCTCTCTGCCCAACAGATGAGCTTTGTATCTATATTAAAGGGAACTCTCCATCTCATGATTTTCTTTGGGAAACTTTCCTGACCCACATGCTCCCCTCTACACCAACCCTTGCACACCTTACACCCAGGGAGGGTAGGGAAAAATAAGAATACCTTTTAAGTTTGCTTGTCTCCATATTTGGGGGTGCAAGTTAAAGAGATGTGGTGTTGAGTGATTTCTTTGGTGTGGAGGGCAGTGGTGAATGTGAGGGCAGTGGCCTTACTAACTTGCCGCTCCATACTCTGGAGTTTCTCCCACTGACCACCATGTTCTGAATTTTGACTTTTCAGTTGAATCTATTACATTGTTTGCTGAAGTGAATGAAAATGAATTTTTTGGTTTGTTTTATTAAAATTGGAAAAGAGAATTTGTGATATAGCTGAATGCTCTTATATCCCCCAAAACTGACTGCTGAAACTGCCCTCAGTTTCTTGTTTTATAGATTCCTATGCTGGAAACTTTGCTTTCTCTTAGTCTTCCCAAGGGCATTACAGTACTTTATGTGGAAATCGGGTGGTGAGAGCCCTTCCCCTAGTTTCTCTTCAGTCGAAAGACCTTCAGTACCCTCCCTTACTTTTCTTTATGGTCCTCCTATGCCTTGTAGCCACTTTGGGGATCTTTGATCTTTATGAGGTTAAGGCTAATTTTTGAGCTTGACTATAATTTCCCTCATGGCAGATTCACTTTCATAATCTCTATTTAGCACAGTACAACTAGCCTGAGTTAAGGGTTTTTCTTAGTATATGTTGAAATCAGTTGGTTTTATTAATTTAAGCCACTTAGTAGCATTGTACTATTTAAAGCATATAAGTCTACAAAGTGTTTATGATTTACTTATAAGTTTCTGACCTGTTTTTCTCCTGATTATCAAAACCCTATGTGTTCATTGTGGGAAAATATGGTAAGTACAGAGAAGTATTAAAAAACCTGTGGTGGCACGGTGGATAGAACTTTAACCTGAAATGCTGAGGTCGCTAGTTTGAAACCATGGGCTTGCCCAGTCAAGGCACATACAACAAGCAATTAGTGAACAACTAAAGTGAAACAACTCTCTAAAATCAATAAATAAAATCTTAAAAAAAAAGAACAAACCCGAAAAAACCAACAACCTGTGTTGACCCTGGCCAGTGGCTCAGTGGATAGAGCATCCGCCTGGTATGGACGTCCAGGGTTCAATTCCTAGTCAGGGCACACAGTAAAAGTGACCATTTGCTACTTCCCCTACGCACACCTCTTTTCCCCTCCTGCAGCCAACTGCTCTATTGGTTCAAGCGTGGCCCCAGGCACTGAGGATAAACTCTGTTGGAGCACAGAGTGAAAGCCTCAGGTGCTAAAAATAGCTCACTCAATCATCAGCCCACGATGGGGTTACCGCCAGTTGGGGTGCATGTGGGATTCTGCCTCACTATCTCTCCTCCTCACCTTAGAACAAACAAGATAAAAGTGTGGTCCTCACATTGATATACAGATTCAGCACAATTCTTTTTTTTTTATATATATATATATATATATATATTATTATTATTAATTCTAATGGGGTGACACTGATAAATAAGGGTACATATGTACAATGAAAACATCTCCAGGTTATCTTATCATTCAATTGTGTTGCATACCCATCACCAAAAGTCAAATTGTCCTCTGTCACCTTCAATCTGGTTTTCCCTGTGTCCCTCCCCTCCTCCCTATCCCACCCTCCCCTCCCTCCCCCCACCCATTAACCACCACTCTCTTTTTCATGTCTCATATTCTCACTTTTATGTCCCACCTATGTATGTAATCATGCTGTTCTCAGTTTTTCTTTTTTTCTGATTTACTTATTTCACTCTGTATAATGTTATCAAGGTACATCCATTTTGTTATAAATGATCCGATGTCATTGTTTCTTATGACTGAGTAGTATTCCATAGTATATATGTACCAGAGCTTTTAATCCACTCGTCTTCTGACGGACACTTGGGCTGGTTCCAGATCTTCGCTATTGTGAACAATGCTGCCAGGAACATGGGGGCGCATTTCTTCTTTTCGAACAGTGCTATGGTGTTCTTAGGGTATATTCCTATAAGTGGGATAGCTGGGTCAAAAGGCAGTTCGATTTTTAATTTTCTGAGGAATCTCCAAACTGTTTTCCACAGTGGCTGCACCAGTCTGCATTCCCACCAGCAGTGCAGAACGGTTCCCTTTTCTCCACAACCCCGCCAGCACTTATTCTGTGTTGTTTTGCTGATGAGTGCCATTCTGACTGGTGTGAGGTGATATCTCATTGTGGTTTTAATTTGCATTTCTCTAATAATTAGTGATGTTGAGCATTTTTTCATATGCCTATTGGCCATCTGTATGTCCTCTTTGGAGAAATTTCTATTCATTTCTTTTGCCCATTTTTTGATTGGGTTGTTTGTCTTCCTGTTGTTGAGCTTTATAAGTTCTTTATAAATTTTAGTTATTAACCACTTATCAGACGTGCTGTCGAATATTTTCTCCCATTGTGTGGTTTGTCTTTTTATTCTGTTCCTATTGTCTTTAGCTGTGCAAAAACTTTTTAGTTTGATAAAGTCCCATTTGTTTATCTTGCCTTTTATTTCATTTGCCCGTGGAGATAAATCGGCAAATATATTGCTGCTACAGATGTCAGAGAGCTTGCTGCCTATGTTTTCTTTTAAGATGCTTATGGTTTCACGACTTACATTTAAGTCTTTTATCCATTTTGAGTTTGTTTTGGTGAATGGTGTAAGTTGACGGTCTAGTTTCATTTTTTTGCAGATAGATGTCCAATTTTTCCAACACCATTTGTTAAAGAGGCTGTCTTTACTCCATTGTATGTTCTTTCCTCCTTTGTCAAATATCAGTTGTCCATAAAGCTGTGGGTTTATTTCTGGGTCCTCTGTTCTGTTCCATTGATCTATGTGCCTGTTCTTATGCCAGTACCAGGCTGTCTTGAGTATAATGGCCTTGTAGTAAACCTTGATATCTGGAAGAGTGATACCTCATGCTTTATTTTTTCTTTTTAAGATTGCTGAGGCTATTTGTGTTCTTTTTTGATTCCATATAAATTTTTGGAATGTGCGTTCTATATCTTTGAAGTATGTCATTGGTATTTTAATTGGTATTGCATTGAATTTATAAATTGCTTTGGGTAATATAGACATTTTAATGATGTTTATTCTTCCTAGCCATGAGCACGGTATATGCTTCCACTTGTTTGTATCTTCCTTGATTTCTTTTACCAATGTTTTATAATTTTCCGAGTACAAGTCCTTAACCTCCTTGGTTAAATTTACTCCTAGGTACTTTATTTTTTTGGCTGCAATAGTGAAGGGGATTGTTTGCTTAATTTCTTTTGCTGACAGTTCATTGTTGGTATATAGAAATGCCTCTGATTTCTGAGTATTAATTTTATATCCTGCCACCTTGCTGAATTCATTTATAAGGTCCAGTAGTTTTTTGACTGAGACTTTAGGGTTTTCAATATACAATATCATATCATCTGCAAATAGTGACAGTTTTACTTCTTCTTTTCCAATTTGGATGCCTTTTATTTCTTCTTCTTGTCTGATTGCTGTAGCTAGGACTTCCAGAACTATGTTGAATAAGAGTGGTGAAAGGGGACATCCCTGCCTGGTTCCTGATCTTAAGGGGATTGCTTTTAATTTTTGTCCATTTAGTATGATGTTTGCTGTGGGTTTGTCGTAGATGGCCTTTATCATGTTAAGGAATGATCCCTCTATTCCCACTTTACTGAGAGTTTGAATCATGAATGGGTGCTGGATTTTATCAAATGCCTTTTCTGCATCTATTGAAATTATCATGTGATTTTTGTCCTTCCTTTTGTTTATGTAATGAATCACATTGATTGATTTGCGAATATTGAACCAGCCTTGCCTCTCCAGAATAAATCCCACTTGATCATGGTGAATGATTTTTTTTCATATATTGCTGGATCCAGTTGGCTAATAATTTGTTGAGAATTTTAGCGTCTAAATTCATCAGGGATATAGGCCCATAATTTTCTTTCTTTGTGTTGTCTTTGCCCGGTTTTGGGATCAGAATTATACTCGCCTCATAAAAGGAGTTTGGAAGTCTTCCTTCCTCTTGAATTTTTTGAAATAACTTGAGGAGGATAGGAGTTAGTTCTTCTTTGAATTTTTTATAGAATTCACTTGTGAAGCCATCAGGCCCAGGACTTTTCTTTTTTGGGAGTTTTTTGATAACTGTTTCGATCTTATTTGTTGTAATTGGTCTGTTTAGGTGTTCTGATGCTTCCAGATTGATTTTTGGAAGGTTATATGATTCAAGAAATTTGTCCATTTCACCAAGATTGTCTAATTTTTTGGCATAGAGTTCTTCATAGTATTTTCTTAAAATGCTTTGTATTTCTGTTGTGTCAGTTGTTATTTCTCCACTGTCATTTCTAATTTTATTTATTTGAGTCCTCTCTCTTTTTTTCTTGGTAAGTCTAGTTAAAGGTTCATCAATCTTGTTTACCTTTTCAAAGAACCAGCTTCTGGTTTTATTGATCCTCTGTATTGTTTCATTGGCCTCTATGTCATTTATTTCTGCTCTGATCTTTATTATTTCCTTCCTTCTACTTGTCTTGGGTTTTATTTGCTGTTGTTTTTCTAGTTCTTTTAGATGCAGGGTCAGGTTGCTTATTTGAGCTTTTTCTAGCATCTTATGATATGCCTGTAGTGCAATAAACTTCCCTCTCAGAACTGCTTTTGCTGTGTCCCATAAATTTTGAGTTGATGTATGCTGATTATCATTTGTTTCTAGAAACTTTTTTATTTTTTCTTTGATCTCATTGTTAATCCATTCATTATTTAATATCATGCTATTTAGTTTCCAAGTGTTTGAGTATTTTTCAGTTTTTCTTTTGTGGTTAATTTCTAGTTTCATGGCATTGTGATCATAGAAAATGCTTGATATGATTTCAATCTTCTTAAATGTATTGAGACCATTTTTGTGTCCTAACATGTGGTCTATCCTAGAAAACGTACCATGAGAGCTTGAGAAGAATGTATATTCTACTGCTTTAGGGTGAAAAGTTCTGAAGATATCTATTAAATCCAGTTGATCTAGTGTCTCCTTTAAGTCTGCTGTTTCTTTATTAATTTTCTTTCTTGAGGATCTATCCAGTGTTGTTATAGGGGTATTGAAATCCCCTACTATGATAGTATTGCTGTTAATCTCGCCCTTTATATCCATCAAAGTCTGCTATATGTATGTCGGGGCTCCTATATTTGGTGCATAGATATTTATAATAGTTATATCTTCCTGTTGAATTGTTCCCTTTATCATTATGTAGTGTCCTTCTTTAACTCTTAGTACAGCCTTTGTTTTAAAGTCCATTTTGTCAGATATTAGTACTGCTACCCCGGCTTTTTTTTCATTTCCATTTGCCTGAAATATTTTTTTCCATCCTTTTACGTTCAGTCTATGTGCGTCTTTTGTTTTAAGGTGTGTCTCTTGTAGACAGCATATGTATGGGTCCTGTTTCTTTATCCATGCAGCTACCCTATGTCTTTTGATTGGATCATTTTATCCATTTACATTTAAGGTTATTATTGATATGTAGTTGTTTATTGCCATTTTATTCTTTAAAGTTTTATTCTTCTTTTGCTATATTCTTTTCTCCCTTTAAAATGTTCAAAACAGTCCCCTTAGTATCTCTTGCAGAATTGGTTTGGTTTTTATGAATTCCCTGAGGCTTTCTTTTTCTGGGAAGCTCTTTATTTCTCCTTCAATTTTAAATGTTAGCCTTGCTGGATAAAGTAGTCTTGGTTGTAGGTTCTTGTTCTGCATTACTTTGATTATTTCTTGCCATTCCCTTCTCGCCTCAAGTGTTTCTGTTGAGAAGTTCGATGTCATCCTTATGGGGGCTCCTTTGTAGGTGATAGCCTTTTTTTCCCTAGCAGCTTTTAAAATTTTTTCTTTATCTATTAGCTTTGGTATTTTAACTATGATGTGTCCTGGTGTAGATCTTTTTGGGTTTCTCTTTAATGGAGTTCTGTGTGCTTCTTGAACATGTGGAGTGTTTCCCTGCCTTAATTTAGGAAAGTTTTCTGCTATGATTTGATTGAACAAAGTTTCCATTTTCTGTCCTTTCTCCTCTTCTTCAGGTACCCCTATGATGCGAATGTTGTTTCTCTTCAGGTTGTCACAGAGCTCTCTTAGAGTTTCCTCACATTTTTTAAGTCTCTTTTCCTTTTTCTTCTCTGCTTCTGTGCCTTTGTTTATTGTGTTCTCTAACTCGCTTATTCGATCCTCAGCGTCATCCATCCTGCTTTTAATTCCTTCCATTGTGGTCTTCAGTTCTGATACTGTATTTGTCATTTCTGTCTGATTCTTTTTTATTATTACAATTTCGTTTTTTATATTTGTTATCTCTTTATTTACGTGTTCATAATGACTATCCATTGTTGCTCTAATTTCTTTGAACATCCTAACTATCATTATTCTAAATTCTGCATCTGGTAATTTGGTTATATCTGGTTCATTCAGGTCCTTTTCTGGGGATTTCTCTTGATTCATTTGTTTTGCATTCCTCTGCCTCCCCATTTTGTCTGTGTATAAGCAAGTTGTGGCCACTGGAGTCCAGTAGGTGTTGCCTTTGTGTTCTTTATGTGTGGTCTGTCTGCAGGCCCCCCCCCCTCTGCTGCTGCCTAGGGTGGTTGTGTATGGGCGTTGCCAGAGCCGGCCCTCTGTGGCTTTTGCTGTGACTTCTGCCTCTGCTTCGCGGGAAGGGCTGTCACTCAAGCCACAAGCCTCAGGACCAAGGATAGAGGTGAGCACCTTTACTCAGCTGCAGACCAGCCTATTTCCGGACTTCCGCCCAGAACCTGCAGTCGGAGCCTGCTCGCTACAGTTTCGCGGGTTAGGCGGGGCTTTTGACGTGCTCTCAGCTGTAAGCTTTTGCCCGTCCGGAGCTTTAGCCCTGCCCTCGAGGCCAGGGTCCTTCTGCATAGGGTCGGAAAGCAAGGTTTATTGGGGCGGGCTTGTTTGCTGGCTTCCGCTCAGCTGCGGACTCCGCTCGTCCCGGACTCTACCCCCCCCCCTCGCGTTCGGAGCCCGCTCGTGCACTTGGGATGGCAAATCGCGGTTTCTCCAGCCAGGCGGGGATATTAGTGTGGGCTCAACTGCGAGTTTCCACTTGTCTCGGGTTCTATCACGTCCCCATGCCCGCTCGCGCACGCAGAATGGCAAACCTCGGTTTCTCCGGCCGGGCGGGGCTGGTAGCATGAGCTCAGCCGCAAGCCCCCCACCCGTCCCTGGTCCTAGCCTGGTCCCCGCGGTCAGGGCCGGCTTGCACAGAGTCGCAGAGCAGATTTCGGCCCGTTCCTGGCCTCCCGCTTTGTCCCCGTAAGTGGGATTAAAGGCCGGCCCGCAGCTTGCGGACTGCTTTCGCCCCTTCCGACCCTGCTGGGCTATACCGAGCTCCCACTGGCTTGGCCTCCGCCCACGCCGACAGAACCGCGTTTCAGCGTCCTGCCGCCCACCATGCCCTTCAGCAACCCTCAGCAGAGTAGGATGGGACCTAATACTCCACACTCTAGGCCTGGGAGCTCCTTCACTTGTTTCACAGCTCAAAACTGCCCAAACGCCTCTTCTAGGCTCTGGGACTGTAGGCTGGGGCTTGGTTCCTGCGACCCAGGTCCCTCCCTCTCCGGCAAACTCTCCTCCCGCCCCGCGGGTCTCTCCGGGCTGCCGTTTGCTTCGGGGAGCTGGGCAGCCCTCTTCGTGTTTTCGCAATTCCTACCAGTCTCAATGTGGCTTCTTCTGTGTTCCTTGGTTGAAGAGTCCACTTAGTTTTTTTCAAAGTTGGTTTATCCAGGTGATGGTTCTTAAAATTGAGTTATAATCCACTTTGGTTCTGGGAGTTGGAAGTTGGTACGTCCGCCTACTCCATCGCCATCTTGCTCCCTCCTCAGCACAGTTCTTTTAAAAATTCTTGGCTGCTTCTTTTGTAGAAATTGACAAGATAATTCTAAAATTCACGTGGAAATGCAAGGGACTCAGCCATAACAATGTTGAAAAAAGACAAAGTTGATGGGCTTGTGCTGGATTTTAAAGCTTAACACCAAGCTGTTATAATCAAATGGTGTGGTACTAGCAATGAGGATAGACATACAGATTAATGGAATAGAATTGAGAGTCCAGGAATAAACTATAACATTTGTGGTTATTTGATTTTTGACAATGTTTTCAAGAGAATTTAATGGAGTGGGAGGGAAGAACAGTGTTTTCAGCAAATCCTTCTGGAACAACTTGACATCTACATGCAAAATAATGAATTTGGACCTCTCTCTCACACAAACATTAACTAAAATGGATCAAAGATCTAAATGTAAGAGCTAACACTCTTAAAAAAATTTGTAGGTATTCATGACATAGGGTTACTCAATGGTTCCATAGATATGATAACAAAGCACAGGCAACCAAAGAAAAATAGTTAAATTGGATTTCATCAGAGAAAAAATGATAAATTAGGCTCTATCATAATGAAAATCTTTTGTATTTCAAAGAACATTATCAGGACAATGAAAAGACAACCCACAGAATGACAGAAAATATTTGCAAATCATGTATTTGATAAGAGACTAATATCAAGAATATATAAGGGGCCCTGGCTAGGTAGCATAGTTGGTTTGAAAGTTGTCCTGATTCTCTAAAACCCTGAGGTCATTGCCTTAAGCATGATATCATAGACATGACCCCATGGTTGCTGGCGTGAGCACGGGATCACTTGCTCTGCTGTAGCCCCCCAGTCAAGGCACATATGAGAAGCAATGAATGAAAAACTAAGGTGCCACAACTAAGAGCTGATGCTTCTCATCTCTCCGTTCAAGTCTGTGTCTGTCTCTCTCTCTATCTGCCTGTCTCTCCTTCTCTTGCAAAAGGAAGGAAGGAAGGAAGGAAGGAAGGAAGGAAGGAAGGAAGGAAGGAAGGAAGGAAGGAAGGAAGGAAGGAAGGAAGGAAGGAAGGAAGGAAGGAAGGAAGGAAGGAAGGAAGGAAGGAAGGAAGGAAGGAAGGAAGGAAGGAAGGAAGGAAGGA